>OX451736.1:250629069-253574892 GCA_948472305.1 Vicia faba | reverse complement strand
CAATTAATAATAAATAATATTGAAATAACTGCAAATACTTTTGAGGTAAACTTTAATGAAATAAAATTCTGAAAATGTAAAGTTAAATTATGAGTTTTTTTTAAATAGTATTTCAAAAAAGACTAATTTAAGTGTAATGTCCTCATTTTTCATAGTCATGCTTAGTGTCTACTAATCTGTAAATCAGTAGTAGAATATTTAATTAGTAGAATTAATTAGAAGAAATACCATGGATTCGTAAATTGACTTAAGTACAAGGAGCTGAGGAGTCATATCTTGGGATTCTTTATAAGTCAAATCTCTTGTGAATAACTCACATTCTCTCATTTCTTCTCCATTACTAATTAAGAATTTGAAGAAAAAAGTCAACAGAGAGAGAGAGAGAGAGAGAGAGAGAGAGAGAGAGAGAGAGAGAGAACAAGCCAATGATGAGACGTAGAAGGAAAAAAAAAGCTTGTTCATTGAAGAATTCTTGCATTTGCATGTGGAAACTTTGAAAAACCTTGGAGAAGCATCAAAGTTGTTTTGGAGCAAAGCATCAAGTAATCTACATCATATTAAACTTATATTTTTTTAAATTCTAGTTTAATTAAGAAAAGGTGGGATTCTAAGGCCATAATTTGGGATTAGGACCATTAGGATCATTGCATGAGGGGGAACTAGGTTGAATTTGTATAATTTGCATGTTTTTTCCTGTGAAATTTCATTCTTATCACGAATGTGTGTGAAATTTATGCTTGCATTTGTTGTGTGAAAAGATTATTAGACTTCCTGATATGTTGGTACCTGTTTATCATGTGTTTGGTTTGGGGGAAAACATGAATAAAAAATTAGTTTAGTGGGTCAGTAAGTGATTACGGTCTTATAGTATATGGTTTCCAGTATTTCAAATAGTTGATTTTCAAATCAGAGTTGATTTGTGACCTATTTATGTATTTTGTGTAATTCATTTTTGCCCTGGGAAATTGAGAAGATTTAAAATAGAACAGACATGTAACAGGTTATGCCAATTAGATTATTAGTTATGTATTTTGCAATAGTTTCACTTGGTTACCTCATTCCTTGTGATTTTGAGGGTGTAAACTTAAATTGTCAATATTTTCTATTTATAAATGCTCTGAAGTATTAAGTTTATAAACAAATTATGTTTCACAAAAATGTATAGTTTAAACAACAAAATATAAACAATAGTTTTAATTTAATTTATTTTTAAAGGAAATATTTTCTATTCACAATACAAGAGTTAGAAGTGCAAATAAATTCACAAAATAAAACTTAAAAATATTTTTTCAAAGCTGGGAGACGAACCTAGAATTCATGACATCGAATTTGTCATATGTGTTACTTTAGAGGTTATGTTATGCATCTACAAATTTATATTTATATACTATATTACTATTTGTTTTTTTAATATACTAAAATAATTCACTTTTAAAAAGAAGTTGATGAATGTCATAATTACCCGAATAATTTATTACAAAAGATGTGGACATAGCTTTTACAGTTTTCGAAAACTTAGATAAATTATAAATTTAAAAAAAAATAAAATCAATTTTTTTTTAAAGTTTATATAATAAATTTCCCCAACATATTTCAATATACTTTATATAAAATTTATTTTAAGTAGGTTCTCATATAACAACATTTTTTTTAAGATGATTTTGTGGCAAAAATATGTGATTTTTAATATGTTAAATTTGAAATAATTAATAAATTATTAAATGCTAGATATATAGTTTCAATTAATAATAAATGATATTGAAATAACTGTAAATACTTTTGAGTAAACTTTAATGAAATAAAATTTTGAAAATGTAAAGTTAAATTATGAGTTTTTTTTTTAAATAGTATTTCAAAAAAGACTAATTTAAGTGTAATGTCCTCGTTTTTCATAGTCATGCTTAGTGTCTACTAATCTGTAAATCAGTAGTAGAATATTTAATTAGTAGATTTAATTAGAAGAAATACCATGGATTCGTAAATTGACTTAAGTACAAGGAGCTGGGGAGTCATATCTTGGGATTCTTTATAAGTCAAATCTCTTGTGAATAACTCACATTCTCTCATTTCTTCTCCATTACTAATTAAGAATTTGAAGAAAAAAGTCAACACAGATAGAGATAGATAGATAGATAGATAGATAGATAGATAGATAGAGAGAGAGAGAGAGAGAGAGAGAGAGAGAAGGATGAGAAGTAGAAGAAAAAAAAAGCTTGTTCATTGAAGAATTCTTGCATTTGCATGTGGAAACTTTTAAAACCTTGGAGAAGAATCAAAGTTGTTTTTGAGAAAAGCATCAACTAATCTACAATTAAAATTATCTTTTCTAAATTCTAGTTTAATTACGAAAAGATGGGGTTCTAAGGCCATAAATCGGGATTAGGACCATTAGGATCATTGCATGAGGGGAATTGGGTTGAATTTGTATAACTTGCATGTTATTTCATGTGAAATTTCATTCTTATCACGAATGTGTGTAAAAATTTATACTTGCATTTGTTGTGTGAAAAGTTTATTAGACTTCACGATATGTTGGGTACCTGTTTATCATGTGTTTGGATTGGGGAAAACATGGAAAAAAAAGTGGATTTTTTAGTTTTAGCAGGCCAGTAACTTATTACGCTCTTATAGTATATTGTTTCCAGTATTTCAAATTGTTGATTTTCAAATCAGAGTTGATTTGAGACCTATTTTCGTATTTTGTGTAATTCATTTTTGCCCTGAGAAAATGAGAAGATTTAAAATAGAACAAACACGTAACAAGTTATGCCAATTAGATTATCAGTCATGCGTTTTGCAATAGTTTCACTTGGTTACCTCATTCCTTCTGATTTTGAGATGTAAATTTAAATTGCCAATATGTTTCCATTTATAAAATACTCTGAACTATGAAGTTTATAAACAAATTATATTTCACAAAAATGTATAGTTCAAACAAGAAAATATAAAAAATAGTTTTATTTAATTTATTTTTATAGGAAACATTTTCTTTTAACAATACAAGAGTTAGGAGTGCAAATAAATTTACAAAATAAAAATAAAAAATGATATTCCAAAGCTGGGAGTTGAACCCAGAATTCATGACATTGAATTTACAAAAATGTGCTACTTTGGAGATTATGCTATGCATCTACAAGTTTATATTTATATACTATATTACTATTTGTTTTTTTAATATACTAAAATAATTCACATTTAAAAATAAAGTTGATGAATATCATGATTACCCAAATAACTTATTACAAAAGATGTGGACATAGTTTTTACAGTTTTCGAAAACTTAGATAAATTATAAATTTAAAAAAATAAAATCAATTTTTTTTAAAGTTTATATAATAAATTTCCCCAACATATTACAATATACTTTATATAAAATTGATTTTAAGTAGGTTCTCATATAACAACATTATTTTAAGATGATTTTGTGGCAAAAATATGTGATTTTTAATATGTTAAATTTGAAATAATTAATAAATTATTAAATGCTAGATATATTGTTTCAATTAATAATAAATAATATTGAAATAACTGCAAATACTTTTGAGTAAACTTTAATGAAATAAAATTTTGAAAATGTAAAGTTAAATTAAGAGTTTTTTTTAAATAGTATTTCAAAAAAGACTAATTTAAGTGTAATGTCCTCATTTTTCATAGTCATGCTTAGTGTCTACTAATCTGTAAATCAGTAGTAGAATATTTAATTAGTAGAATTAATTAGAAGAAATACCATGGATTCGTAAATTGACTTAAGTACAAGGAGCTGAGGAGTCATATCTTGGGATTCTTTATAAGTCAAATCTCTTGTGAATAACTCACATTCTCTCATTTCTTCTCCATTACTAATTAAGAATTTGAAGAAAAAAGTCAACAGAGAGAGAGAGAGAGAGAGAGAGATGAGAGAGAGAGAGAGAGAGAGAGAGAGGAGAGAGAGAGAGAGGAGAGAGAGAGAACAAGCCAATGATGAGACGTAGAAGGAAAAAAAAGCTTATTCATTGAAGAGTTCTTGCATTTGCATGTGGAAACATTGAAAACCTTGGAGAAGCATCAAAGTTGTTTTGGAGCAAAGCATCAATTAATCTACATCATATTTAACTTATATTTTTTAAATTCTAGTTTAATTAAGAAAAGGTGGGATTCTAAGGCCATAATTTGGGATTAGGACCATTAGGATCATTTCATGAGGGGAACTGGGTTGAATTTGTATAACTTGCATGTTTTTTCCTGTGAAATTTCATTCTTATCACGAATGTGTGTGAAATTTATGCTTGCATTTGTTGTGTGAAAAGATTATTAGATTTCCCGATATGTTGGTACCTGTTTATCATGTGTTTGGATTGGGGAAAACATGAATAAAAAATTAGTTTAGTGGGTCAGTAAGTGATTACGGTCTTATAGTATATGGTTTCCAGTATTTCAAATCGTTGATTTTCAAATCAGAGTTGATTTGTGACCTATTTATGTATTTTGTGTAATTCATTTTTGCCCTGGGAAATTGAGAAGATTTAAAATAGAACAGACATGTAACAGGTTATGCCAATTAGATTATTAGTTATGTATTTTGCAATAGTTTCACTTGGTTACCTCATTCCTTGTGATTTTGAGGTGTAAACTTAAGATTGTCAATGTTTTCTATTTATAAATGCTCTGAAGTATTAAGTTTATAAACAAATTATGTTTCACAAAAATGTATAGTTCAAACAACAAAATATAAACAATAGTTTAATTTAATTTATTTTTAAAGGAAATATTTTCTATTCACAATACAAGAGTTAGAAGTGCAAATAAATTCACAAAATAAAAATAAAAATAATTTTTTCAAAGCTGGGAGTCTAACCTAGAATTCATGACATTGAATTTGTCATATGTGTTACTTTAGAGGTTATGTTATGCATCTACAAATTTATATTTATATACTATATTACTATTTGTTTTTTAATATACTAAAATAATTCACTTTTAAAAAGAAGTTGATGAATGTCATAATTACCCGAATAATTTATTACAAAAGATGTGGACATAGCTTTTACAGTTCTCGAAAACTTAGATAAATTATAAAATAAAAAAAAATCATTTTTTTCTAAAAGTTTATATAATAAATTTCCCAAACATATTACAATATAATTTATATAAAATTTATTTTAAGTAGGTTCTCATATAACAACATTTTTTTAAGATGATTTTGTGGCAAAAATATGTGATTTTTAATATGTTAAATTTGAAATAATTAATAAATTATTAAATGCTAGATATATAGTTTCAATTAATAATAAATGATATTGAAATAACTGTAAATACTTTTGAGTAAACTTTAATGAAATAAAATTTTGAAAATGTAAAGTTAAATTATGAGTTTTTTTTTAAATAGTATTTCAAAAAAGACTAATTTAAGTGTAATGTCCTCGTTTTTCATAGTCATGCTTAGTGTCTATTAATCTGTAAATCAGTAGTAGAATATTTAATTAGTAGAATTAATTAGAAGAAATACCATGGATTCGTAAATTGACTTAAGTACAAGGAGCTCGGGAGTCATATCTTGGGATTCATTATAAGTCAAATCTCTTGTGAATAACTCACATTCTCTCATTTCTTCTCCATTACTAATTAAGAATTTGAAGAAAAAAGTCAACACAGAATGAGATAGATAGATAGATAGATAGAGAGAGAGAGAGAGAGAGAGAGAGAGAGAGAGAGAGAGAGATAGAAAAAGCTTGTTCATTGAAGAATTCTTGCATTTGCATGTGGAAACTTTGAAAACCTTGGGAGAAGAATCAAAGTTGTTTTTGAGAAAAGCATCAACTAATCTACAATTAAAATTATCTTTTCTAAATTCTAGTTTAATTACGAAAAGATGGGGTTCTAAGGCCATAAATTGGGATTAGGACCATTAGGATCATTGCATGAGGGGAATTGGGTTGAATTTGTATAACTTGCATGTTATTTCATGTGAAATTTCATTCTTATCATGAATGTGTGTAAAATTTATACTTGCATTTGTTGTGTGAAAAGTTTATTAGACTTCACGATATGTTGGTACCTGTTTATCATGTGTTTGGATTGGGGAAAACATGGAAAAAAAGTGGATTTTTTAGTTTAGCAGGCCAGTAACTTATTACGCTCTTATAGTATATTGTTTCCAGCATTTCAAATCGTTGATTTTCAAATCAGAGTTGATTTGAGACCTATTTTCGTATTTTGTGTAATTCGTTTTTTTCCCTGAGAAAATAAGAAGATTTAAAAATAGAACAAACACGTAACAAGTTATGCCAATTAGATTATCAGTCATGCGTTTTGCAATAGTTTCACTTGGTTACCTCATTCCTTCTGATTTTGAGATGTAAATTTAAATTGCCAATATGTTTCCATTTATAAATACTCTGAACTATGAAGTTTATAAACAAATTATATTTCACAAGAATGTATAGTTCAAACAAGAAAATATAAAAAATTGTTTTATTTAATTTATTTTTATAGGAAACATTTTCTTTTAACAATACAAGAGTTAGGAGTGCAAATAAATTTACAAAATAAAAATAAAAATTGATATTCCCGAGCTGGGAGTTGAACCCAAAATTCATGACATTGAATTTACCAAATGTGCTATTTTGGAGGTTATGATATGCATCTACAAGTTTATATTTATATACTATATTACTATTTGTTTTTTTTAATATACTAAAATAATTCACATTTAAAAATAAAGTTGATGAATGTCATGATTACCCGAATAACTTATTACAAAAGATGTGGACATAGTTTTTACAGTTTTCGAAAACTTAGATAAATTATAAATTTTAAAAAAATCAAATCAAATTTTTTTAAAGTTTATATAATAAATTTACCCAACATATTACAATATACTTTATATAAAATTGATTTTAAGTAGGTTCTCATATAACAACATTATTTTAAGATGATTTTGTGGCAAAAATATGTGATTTTTAATATGTTAAATTTGAAATAATTAATAAATTATTAAATGCTAGATATATTGTTTCAATTAATAATAAATAATATTGAAATAACTGCAAATACTTTTGAGTAAACTTTAATGAAATAAAATTTTGAAAATGTAAAGTTAAATTATGAGTTTTTTTTTAAATAGTATTTCAAAAAAGACTAATTTAAGTGTAATGTCCTCATTTTTCATAGTCATGCTTAGTGTCTACTAATCTGTAAATCAGTAGTAGAATATTTAATTAGTAGAATTAATTAGAAGAAATACCATGGATTCGTAAATTGACTTAAGTACAAGGAGCTGAGGAGTCATATCTTGGGATTCTTTATAAGTCAAATCTCTTGTGAATAACTTACATTCTCTCTTTTCTTCTCCATTACTAATTAAGAATTTGAAGAAAAAAGTCAACAGAGAGAGAGAGAGAGAGAGAGAGAGAGAGAGAGAGAGAGAGAGAGAGAGAGAGAACAAGCCAATGATGAGACATAGAAGGAAAAAAAAGCTTGTTCATTGAAGAATTCTTGCATTTGCATGTGGAAACTTTGAAAACCTTGGAGAAGCATCAAAGTTGTTTTGGAGCAAAGCATCAAGTAATCTACATCATATTAAACTTATATTTTTTAAATTCTAGTTTAATTAAGATAAGGTGGGATTCTAAGGCCTTAATTTGGGATTAGGACCATTAGGATCATTGCATGAGGGGAACTGGGTTGAATTTGTATAACTTGCATGTTTTTTCCTGTGAAATTTCATTCTTATCACGAATGTGTGTGAAATTTATGCTTGCATTTGTTGTGTGAAAAGATTATTAGATTTCCCGATATGTTGGTACCTGTTTATCATGTGTTTGGATTGGGGGAAAACATGAATAAAAAATTAGTTTAGTGGGTCAGTAAGTGATTACGGTCTTATAGTATATGGTTTCCAGTATTTCAAATCGTTGATGTTCAAATCAGAGTTGATTTGTGAACCTATTTATGTATTTTGTGTAATTCATTTTTGCCCTGGGAAATTGAGAAGATTTAAAATAGAACAGACATGTAACAGGTTATGCCAATTAGATTATTAGTTATGTATTTTGCAATAGTTTCAATTGGTTACCTCATTCCTTGTGATTTTGAGGTGTAAACTTAAATTGTCAATATTTTCTATTTATAAATGCTCTGAAGTATTAAGTTTATAAACAAATTATGTTTCACAAAAATGTATAGTTTAAACAACAAAATATAAACAATAGTTTAATTTAATTTATTTTTAAAGGAAATATTTTCTATTCACAATACAAGAGTTAGAAGTGCAAATAAATTCACAAAATAAAAATAAAAAATATTTTTTCAAAGCTGGGGAGTCGAACCTAGAATTCATGACATTGAATTTGTCATATGTGTTACTTTAGAGGTTATGTTATGCATCTACAAATTTATATTTATATACTATATTACTATTTGTTTTTTAATATACTAAAATAATTCACTTTTAAAAAGAAGTTGATGAATGTCATAATTACCCCGAATAATTTATTACAAAAGATGTGGACATAGCTTTTACAGTTTTCGAAAACTTAGATAAATTATAAATTTAAAAAAAAATAAAATCAATTTTTTTTTAAAGTTTATATAATAAATTTCCCCAACATATTACAATATACTTTATATAAAATTTATTTTAAGTAGGTTCTCATATAACAACATTTTTTTAAGATGATTTTGTGGCAAAAATATGTGATTTTTAATATGTTAAATTTGAAATAATTAATAAATTATTAAATGCTAGATATATAGTTTCAATTAATAATAAATGATATTGAAATAACTGTAAATACTTTTGAGTAAACTTTAATGAAATAAAATTTTGAAAATGTAAAGTTAAATTATGAGTTTTTTTTATAAATAGTATTTCAAAAAAGACTAATTTAAGTGTAATGTCCTCGTTTTTCATAGTCATGCTTAGTGTCTACTAATCTGTAAATCAGTAGTAGAATATTTAATTAGTAGAATTAATTAGAAGAAATACCATGGATTCGTAAATTGACTTAAGTACAAGGAGCTGGGGGAGTCATATCTTGGGATTCTTTATAAGTCAAATCTCTTGTGAATAACTCACATTCTCTCATTTCTTCTCCATTACTAATTAAGAATTTGAAGAAAAAAGTCAACACAGATAGAGATAGATAGATAGATAGATAGATAGATAGATAGAGAGAGAGAGAGAGAGAAGGATGAGAAGTAGAAGAAAAAAAAAGCTTGTTCATTGAAGAATTATTGCATTTGCATGTGGAAACTTTGAAAACCTTGGAGAAGAATCAAAGTTGTTTTTGAGAAAAGCATCAACTAATCTACAATTAAAATTATCTTTTCTAAATTCTAGTTTAATTACGAAAAGATGGGGTTCTAAGGCCATAAATCGGGATTAGGACCATTAGGATCATTGCATGAGGGGAATTGGGTTGAATTTGTATAACTTGCATGTTATTTCATGTGAAATTTCATTCTTATCACGAATGTGTGTAAAATTTATACTTGCATTTGTTGTGTGAAAAGTTTATTAGACTTCACGATATGTTGGTACCCTGTTTATCATGTGTTTGGATTGGGGAAAACATGGAAAAAAAGTGGATTTTTTAGTTTAGCAGGCCAGTAACTTATTACGCTCTTATAGTATATGTTTCCAGCATTTCAAATTGTTGATTTTCAAATCAGAGTTGATTTGAGACCTATTTTCGTATTTTGTGTAATTCATTTTTGCCCTGAGAAAATGAGAAGATTTAAAATAGAACAAACACGTAACAAGTTATGCCAATTAGATTATCAGTCATGCGTTTTTGCAATAGTTTCACTTGGTTACCTCATCCTTCTGATTTTGAGATGTAAATTTAAATTGCCAATATGTTTCCATTTATAAATACTCTGAACTATGAAGTTTATAAACAAATTATATTTCACAAAAATGTATAGTTCAAACAAGAAAAAATATAAAAAATAGTTTTATTTAATTTATTTTTATAGGAAACATTTTCTTTTAACAATACAAGAGTTAGGAGTGCAAATAAATTTACAAAAATAAAAATAAAAAATGATATTCCAAAGCTGGGAGTTGAACCCAGAATTCATGACATTGAATTTACAAAAATGTGCTACTTTGGAGATTATGCTATGCATCTACAAGTTTTATATTATATACTATATTACTATTTGTTTTTTTAATATACTAAAATAATTCACATTTAAAAATAAAGTTGATGAATATCATGATTACCCAAATAACTTATTACAAAAGATGTGGACATAGTTTTTACAGTTTTCGAAAACTTAGATAAATTATAAATTTTAAAAAAATAAAATCAATTTTTTTTAAAGTTTATATAATAAATTTCCCCAACATATTACAATATACTTTATATAAAATTGATTTTAAGTAGGTTCTCATATAACAACATTATTTTAAGATGATTTTGTGGCAAAAATATGTGATTTTTTAATATGTTAAATTTGAAATGATTAATAAATTATTAAATGCTAGATATATTGTTTCAATTAATAATAAATAATATTGAAATAACTGCAAATACTTTTGAGTAAACTTTAATGAAATAAAATTTTGAAAATGTAAAGTTAAATTATGAGTTTTTTTTAAATAGTATTTCAAAAAAGACTAATTTAAGTGTAATGTCCTCATTTTTCATAGTCATGCTTAGTGTCTACTAATCTGTAAATCAGTAGTAGAATATTTAATTAGTAGAATTAATTAGAAGAAATACCATGGATTCGTAAATTGACTTAAGTACAAGGAGCTGAGGAGTCATATCTTGGGATTCTTTATAAGTCAAATCTCTTGTGAATAACTCACATTCTCTTCATTTCTTCTCCATTACTAATTAAGAATTTGAAGAAAAAAGTCAACAGAGAGAGAGAGAGAGAGAGAGAGAGAGAGAGAGAGAGAGAGAGAGAGAGAGAGAGAGAGAGAGAGAGAGAGAGAGAGAGAGAGAGAGAGAGAGAGAGAGAGAGAGAGAGAGAGAGAGAGAGAGAGAGAGAACAAGCCAATGATGAGACGTAGAAGGAAAAAAAGCTTGTTCATTGAAGAATTCTTGCATTTGCATGTGGAAACTTTGAAAACCTTGGAGAAGCATCAAAGTTGTTTTGGAGCAAAGCATCAAGTAATCTACATCATATTAAACTTATATTTTTAAATTCTAGTTTAATTAAGAAAAGGTGGGATTCTAAGGCCATAATTTGGGATTAGGACCATTAGGATCATTGCATGAGGGGAACTAGGTTGAATTTGTATAATTTGCATGTTTTTTCCTGTGAAATTTCATTCTTATCACGAATGTGTGTGAAATTTATGCTTGCATTTGTTGTGTGAAAAGATTATTAGACTTCCCGATATGTTGGTACCTGTTTATCATGTGTTTGGATTGGGGAAAACATGAATAAAAAATTAGTTTAGTGGGTCAGTAAGTGATTACGGTCTTATAGTATATGGTTTCCAGTATTTCAAATAGTTGATTTTCAAATCAGAGTTGATTTGTGACCTATTTATGTATTTTGTGTAATTCATTTTTGCCCTGGGAAATTGAGAAGATTTAAAATAGAACAGACATGTAACAGGTTATGTCAATTAGAATTATTAGTTATGTATTTTGCAATAGTTTCACTTGGTTACCTCATTCCTTGTGATTTTGAGGTGTAAACTTAAATTGTCAATATTTTCTATTTATAAATGCTCTGAAGTATTAAGTTTATAAACAAATTATGTTTCACAAAATGTATAGTTTAAACAACAAAATATAAACAATAGTTTAATTTAATTTATTTTTAAAAGGAAATATTTTCTATTCACAATACAAGAGTTAGAAGTGCAAATAAATTCACAAAATAAAAATAAAAAATATTTTTCAAAGCTGGGAGACGAACCTAGAATTCATGACATTGAATTTGTCATATGTGTTACTTTAGAGGTTATGTTATGCATCTACAAATTTATATTTATATACTATATTACTATTTGTTTTTTAATATACTAAAATAATTCACTTTTAAAAAGAAGTTGATGAATGTCATAATTACCCGAATAATTTATTACAAAAGATGTGGACATAGCTTTTACAGTTTTCGAAAACTTAGATAAATTATAAATTAAAAAAAAAAATCAATTTTTTTAAAGTTTATATAATAAATTTCCCCAACATATTACAATATACTTTATATAAAATTTATTTTAAGTAGGTTCTCATATAACAACATTTTTTTAAGATGATTTTGTGGCAAAAATATGTGATTTTTAATATGTTAAATTTGAAATAATTAATAAATTATTAAATGCTAGATATATAGTTTCAATTAATAATAAATGATATTGAAATAACTGTAAATACTTTTTAGTAAACTTTAATGAAATAAAATTTTGAAAATGTAAAGTTAAATTATGAGTTTTTTTTTAAATAGTATTTCAAAAAAGACTAATTTAAGTGTAATGTCCTCGTTTTTCATAGTCATGCTTAGTGTCTACTAATCTGTAAATCAGTAGTAGAATATTTAATTAGTAGAATTAATTAGAAGAAATACCATGGATTCGTAAATTGACTTAAGTACAAGGAGTTGGGGAGTCAACATCTTCAACTCATCGCAAAATAAAATTTTTAATCAAATAAAATAGAGTCTATAGTACTCCAACAATAATCCAAAATAAAAACATCAATTAAATAAAATAAGAAAACATTCATCCCCCCCAGTGTTACATATCAGAGCAATGACACCAACTCAAAATAAGACGAGCAACCTTTTCTAGACTCCGTGACTTCGCACTACTCCTGGTTATCTACACATTACCCACGTAGAGACAACATTCAAACAGTAAGTGTGTTATATCATGACAATATAATAAGTCATATAATCATGAGTAAACAACAAGTATATCATGAAAGATTTCAAGTTCGATAATCATTAAACATGCAACTCAACAATTCCATAATTTAACAATTCAACAAATGCAGTGCAACTGACTCTGATGCAAGATACATGTGGTACCATAAGGGTATAAGCCCTCTCCCAAAAAATTTCCATATAAGGCCAGGGCATAAGCCCTCAACAATTTCCAATACAGGCCAGAGCATAAGTCCTCAACAAGTTGCCAATATAGGTCAGAGCATAAGCCATCAACGATGCATGAAATGCGACATGCCACAACCAAAATTATGCAATCACAAGCATAACTATTAACATCATGCCAATTCCAAGCCAACAACAACATCTTCTCCATATTGCAATATATTATGCAATCCATTCAAACATCATTCATACAACATTATCACGTTCAATCAGAACAATATACATCATACTTCATACAACATTAACACACAAGACATAAGCCTTCACCAAGGTAACCATCATAATATATAAAATATCATATCACATCAACACCAAAATCCTCATGATTAATTTCACGATGACAACAATTCATCATTAAAATAGGACAATCCCAATTAATCTACTATACAAAGCATTTGCCTACATTTCACCAAAACAACATAACTTGACAGTACAAAACACACGGTCGTGCCTCAAACAATTAGAATTATGGTACTGAAAACATTTTTAATAGAAATTACGTTAACCCAGTATTCCAATGATATGAGATACACGTCAATCGGATACCCGACACTCGAGTTATGAATTTTTGAAGTTTTACAAAATATACCAACAATAACAACCTACAACAACTAACACTCAAGGCATAATCCTCAAACCCAAAAATTATTCATCTACTATTACCAAAGTTATTATCACATTGTAGAAAATATTTTTAGTTTTTCAACGGTCCAAACGGTGCATCAAACGGACACCCGAGGCAAAAGTTATGATTTTTCAAAGTTTCCAAAAATTTTGTCAGCTTCAACGGTAACCGATTACCCATTTATGGTAACCGGTTACTGCGTAATACAATAGCTTATTTTTCCAAAATTTGTTGTGGTAATCGGTTACCATAACTGGGTACCCGGGTACCCAACTCTAATAGCCCCAAAAACTACAATTTTCTGCTACGAAATTTCATTTTTTTTATCTAAAAACCACTTTTGAGACATACCCAAACACATCAATTATTTGTAATCATCAACACACATTATATGACATAATTCTAACATAAACATCATATCAATTTCATCAATTATCACAATCAATCTAACAATTAATCTACACCCAAAATCTAACAATCAAACCTTCATCTACCACAATTATACCACCTATTATAGAGTCAGAACCCCACCCTTACCTTGGATTGATGATTCAAAATATCTATGGTAAAATCCCTTTATCTAGCTTCCTAATTCTTTTCCTCTTCTTCTCTCTTCCGTTTCTTCTCTCCTTTTCTATGATCGATCAAAATTACCAAAACCTTTTCTCTCTTTTAGAACCCTAATATAGATATCTCCATCATACCCCTCTTCTTATTAATAGATTAATCTAATTATTTAATTATTAATATTATAATTACTATTTATCTCATATAATAGCAATAGTAAATATAATAATAATAATAATAATAATAATAATAATAATAATAATAATAATAATAATAATAATCATAATAATAATGATACTAATATTCTCCATTCACCCCCATGTCTCTACACTTTTAGCCACACACCCTTACACCTTAACTTATACAATTCTCATTACTTCTAATCTTCCAATTATCCCATCAAAACACATCTTAAAATTCATCAACACATATAAACACATCATACCATCTAATTATTTTAAATAAAATAATTCTAATTAAATTGGGGTGTTACACATCACCCCTATAATGTGTGTTTTTTTTCTCTTTTTATGAAGTTAGAGGTGTCGGGAGTGGGGGTTGGATTTCCTTATCGGGTACCTCTGGTCGGGGTCCTTTCCAAGTATATACTTCAAAGTTTAAAAATTTTAAAGATAAGTTTATGAGGGTGAGAGGTAGCGATAATTGTCCAGAAGTGTTGTATATGGAGAATGGATCGTATCTTTTCCTTATCTGTTAGAATCAAGATCCCGTGCCCAATAGAGGTTTTGAGGTTGCCAAATTGAGTGAAACAGAAAAGGAGGCGGTGGAAATTTTTTATGCCTTTGGGGTCATGATGATACGTGACCTCTTAAGCTATAAATAAGACGTGAGTCTTTGGAGTTTTCTAGGTAAAAGTTTTTCCTTTGATCGCGATTATTCCTCCTGTGAATTTTTTATGTGTCCTGTTGTTTATAACATGTTTTTGGTTTTGCAAAAAAAAAAGGCAAGCTTGAACCATAAGGAAAGAATATCACTGTTGGTGAAGGCTAAAAGTCTTCATAGAGAGGCCCTATATGCCGTGAAAAGTGATTCGTCTGGGATCCTAGTCTGGACTCAGAAGAAGAACACCGGGGTGGAAGAGGTATTTTATTAGGGGAGTTCTATCTTTTCCGAAGTCCCTGTCCTCCCCCTCTAAATAAGGAGAAAACTTACCATGTGAAAGCCATTTTCGCCGAATTACCACAAATGAGTCAGGACGACAAGTTTGAGGATTTTCTTGGTGGCCCATCTTCTAGTATTGTGGTAGGGGACTCTACTTCTCATCCTTATAAGTTTAGGTTCTTGGACTCTTCCTTTGACAGCTTACAATTTTTGTATGTTCGTCTCAATGTTAAAGGAGATGTCGAGAAGGTTAAATCGGTAGGCACCCTTAAGATGATCCACAACATTAGTAATCACCTGATGAAGACCATTGTGTTGTGTTAGGCTCTGTTCTATGTGACCTAATCTTCTGAGAAAAACGAGTCCGATTTAAAGAAGCAGTTTAAAGAAGTGCAAGAGTCATAGGATCTGGAGGATGCTTTAGTGGCCTCAGTCAACGAGCGTGTGGCTGCCATCGAGAAAGAGCTGGAGGAACTTAAAATGGCCAAAAAGGCATATATTTCTAGGCTAGCTGAAGCCCGTGGAAAGTTTTCAGATGATGAGAAGCTTAATGAAGGTTTGAGGGGTCAACTCTCTAATCATGAGAAGCTAGTGGAAAGTATAAATGTGAAGCTCGAAGCCGCAATGATGGAGAGTCTTTTAGTCGACGGGGATCAAGGTTTTGACAAGTGAAAGAAGAAGGCTCTTTTTCTCTATCCTTCAATGGACATATCTGCCGTGGTTTCTTCAAAATAATTTGGGATGAGAAGCTTGTGATGGAAGAGGATATGGGATCCACCCCAGACTTGGAGGCCAATGTTGATATTCTTCTTTCCCCCGATAAGGATGTTGCAGTGAAGACTTCAGATGAGGAAACCTCGACTAAAACCCCTCTTGTAGATGCATATTATGCTTAGTTTGTAATTTGTTGTTGGTGTAATCTTTGTTATATTTTTTTTGTGAGCCTGGCATGCTCTTTTCACTTGTAATGAGTTTGGCTTGTGTTTACTCATGTTGGTTGTTGCCTCAAACCTTTCTTTACAGTTAATTTACTTAGCATTTTTATCGGCCATTTTGTTTAGTCTCAAAAATGTTTTTCTTTAATGTACATAAATTCTTTTCTTAGGTCCGTATCATACCGGCCCTTGGGCACTTTTGTAAATGTTTCCTTTATTTACACTTCCCCCCCGGGTATCGAGGAGTTGTAGTGCGTATGAATTTGGTAAATATTTTAGGTGTTTTATTTGGGTTATAGGAACAACATCAGAGTCCTTTGATAAGTTTGCGGCAGACATTTAGAGCGCTTTAATAGGTGTTGACATGGTCGGAGAGCTTTTATAAGTTCACGACGGACGTTCAGAGTACTTTGATGGATGTTGACGTGGCCAGAGAGCTTTTATAAGTTTGCAACAAATGTTTAATAGAGCACTTTGATGGGTGTTGACATGGCTGAAGAACTTTTATAAGTTCGTGGCAGATGTTCAGAGCATTTTGATGGGTGTTGATGTGGCCAGAGATCTTTTATAAGTTTGTGGCATACATTCAGAGCACTTTGATGGGTGTTGACATGGCCAGAGAGCTTTTATAAGTTCACGACAAACATTTAAAGCGCTTTGATGGGTGTTGACATGATAAGGTTTGAGAGAATGGAAAAACAATTTTCTAACTAAAATAATATCTCAGGTTATCCGAGTTCCAAGTTTGAGGTACTTCAGTTTCATCGAGTTGCTCCAATTTATATGCACCAAGTCAAAATTCATGTCTTACTCAGAAAGAACCTTCACAATTTGATTCCAATTTCCCTTTCTTCATCAGAAAATTTATTTTTCATAGAACCAGGTCTCCGCCTTTGATCGCCTTTGGCCTGACCTTTGTGTTGAAACATATTTTAGCTCTTTGTTTCATAGAATACTTCTAGATTCAAGCCATTACTTGAATTTCATCATGTAGGTCGGCTTCAGCATGAAGACCAACTTGGTTATTCTCGTCGTCGTGGTGGGCTCCCTGCCATGTAGGGATGCTGATATGGACTCGTAAAATGGCGTCAGAATTGTACACAATCCTAAACGGAGTTTCCTTAGTGGTGGAATATGGGGTAGTATGGTACGACCAGATTATCTCATGCAGCTACTCGACCCACAAACCTTTTGCTTCGTCCATCTTATTTTTCATCCCTATCAATACTACTTTGTTAGAGCCTTCAGCTTACCCATTTGTTTGAGGATGCTCGACTGTGGTAAACCTATTTTGGATGCCCAAGTTTGAACAGAATTCGACAACTTCAGAGTTGGAGAATTGGGTGTCGTTTTTAGAGATAATAACCCAGGGAAGTTCGAAACGACAAATGATGTTCTTCCAATAGAAATGATGTACCCTTTCCACCATGATCCTAGCCACCGCTTAAGCTTCAATCCAATTTGTAAAGTAATCCACCCCCATGATCATAAATTTTAGTTGCCCTGAAGCTAAAGGAAATGGCCCCGGAATGTCCATGCGCCACTGAAAAAAGGGCCACGAGGAGATAATCGTTTTGAGCGAGTTAGTCGGGGTGTGTATGAAATGAGGGTATATCTGGAATTTCTTGTAACTTTCTACAAAGCGGGCGCTTTCCCTCAGCATATTCAGCCAATCGTAGCCTGCCCTTAGAATCTTTTTGACCAAGGCTCTTACTCCTTTGTGACTTCTAAAGATTCCTTCGTGTACCTCGACCAAAAATACTTGGGTTTCCTCTTTTATGGCACATCTTATCTTAGGCGAAGATCTTCTCATCCTATATAACTTTTCTACAATAATTATGTAGCGTGCCGACAGTCTCTTGATCCTTTGGGCTTCCAAAGGATCTTCAGGTAAATGGTCACAAGTGAGGTAGTCTATTATGGGAAATGTCCAGCTTTTTCCTGGATCGATCATTCTTACTTCACCAAAGTGTGTGCTCAGATACTCTAATGTTTCTTGGATTACCATTTTGTTCTTGCTTGGCTTCTCTGTACTGGCAATTTTTTGCTAGAAGGTCCGACCTTATGTTTTCCTCCCGGGTAATGTATTTTATTTCAAACGATTTAAATCCTTTAACCGCTTCCTAATCCATCTTCAAATATTTTAATAAGTTTGGATCCTTGGACTGGTACTTCCCCTATATCTGATTGGTGACCAGTTGAGAGTCGCTTTTCACATGTAGATTAGTTGCTCCCATTTCTTGAGCTAGTTTAATACCTGCCAAGAGGGCTTCATATTCTGCCAAATTATTACTTTCCTGGAATTGAAACACAATGACTACTCCAATGATAATTCACCCGACCCTTCCAACATATTACTAACTCTGGTTCCCTTGAGGTTGGACGATCTGTCCACAAATAAAAAACAGAGGCAAATGGTGTAACACCCCGACTTAGTTAAAATTATTTTATTTAAAATAATTAGATGATGTGGTGAATTTTATGATGTGTTTGTGTATATTTGTTAGGAAATTAGATGCCTTAGAAATTAAAGAAGTTAAGGTGATAGAGGTGTACTACCAAAAGCGTGGAAACATGGGGGTGTGAAGAGACATATAATTTACCAGTATTATTATATTATATTATTAGGTTTATTATTGCAATATTATACTCAAATAATTATTTAATTGAGTGAGATTATAGTTGAGATTAAGTATTAGGGGTCTAGAGATTATTATTAGAAAACAAGGACGTGAGAACAAAAAAAAATAGAATGATCGTAGAACGAGAAGAGAAAAGAAGGGAATAGCTAGGGCAAGAAGGATTCCACAAATTTTGGAGGATTAAAGCTTCAAACTAAGATAAGAGGGTGAATGGATTCTCTAAATGGTGGTTATAACATGAGAGGGTAGCGATGGTTCCTTTCCCTCTTTAGGTCTTTGTATAATTGATGCATGATTCTGCTTTTTGGTTGATTGATGTTGTTTGTACTTGATTCTATATGAAATTATGAATCTTGTGATGTTAATGTTGTAATTGTTGTTAGTATTGTTGTCATTGTAATGTTACCATGAAAACCCCAATCTAGGAATGATAGGTTTAGGAAGATGGTGAACAATGAGGACTTAGATGTGGAAAATTGTTACATGATATTAAATCGATAAAGTATATGAAGTCTATAGATTTTTGTGTATAAAAATATTGTTTTTAGACCAAAGTTTTGAGGTTAGAAGTGCCTAAAACGGGTGAGAATCAGACTGGTTTATGCAGGAAATCGCAACAGGAAAACTCTGTTCGCGCAGGATCGCCGGGCAACAAAAGATGTGTCATCGGGCGATGGAGTTTCACCAGACGAATAAGGGAGTGATGGAAGAGGTGAAAAGATGAATGTTTCTGTAATGCGTCGCTTCTAGCATCGTCGGGCGAAGGGTGGCGCGAAAGCAGCATTTCCAGGCGATGGAGGATGTCGCTGGGCGACTGATGGCAGATTCAAATGAGTGTACAACTTTTCTTAAAAATGCCATAACTTGGGTTTTATAACCCTGATTGATACGTTGTCGAATCGTTGGATAGATAAAGAAACGAACTACATTTAGGTGGAATAAAATGAGAAAAGGGATGTTTATTTCCAATACATAGGATAAGGTAGAGTTAGATTCTTATGAGATAGGTTAGAATGTTATGTGCACTATGATGGATCCTGGATACTATGATGTATGTGGCGTGATGATGATGATGATCTTAGTGGATTGAATTAACACATTGTTGAAGGCTTATGCCTTATGGTTGCATAATTTATGTTGTTGCATGATTTATGGTGCATGCATTCATTGGTGAGGGCTTATGCCTTATTATTGGCCTGTAATGATGTTATGTTGAGGGCTTACGCCCTGTTGTTGCCCAATTGACACTATGTTGGGGGCTTATGCCTTGATGGTACCGCATGCATTGAGTTGATGTCGGTCTCATTACATTGCATTATCATTGAATTGATGTTGTATGATGTGAATGATGGATTGTGTTGCAAAGTGTCATGCGATGTGTGAATTTGTGTGAAATACTACTCCTTAGCATGTGATCTTCACCGTATATTTATTGAATGCAATTCTCACCCCTTTTGTGTTGTGTATGTGCTCTTCGAGAGTATAAATAATCAGGTACCCGAGTAGTGCTAGAAGAGAGTATTATCTGATCAAGTCTTAGGAGTCGCTATGATACATAACATGAGATTTGAGAATTTGTTATACTTTTGTATTGTTTTATTTGTTATGTATCATAATTTTACACTTATGATGGACCACAAGTGGATTAGTTTTATTTTTGTTGAGGCTTTATGCCATGAAAGTGAATTAATTTGACTATTCCGCTGTAGAATTAATTATTATGAATAAATGGAGTAATAAAGTGATTTGAGACTTTATAAAAATTTGAATTATGTGACATCCCATTGCATAGACTCTGATATATTTCATGTATGTTGATATAATTATTCTTATGGGAAATGGGGTGTTACAAAGGAATTCCGCCTCTGTGGGATACTGAATTCTACCAAAAAATATGCTAAGAACTATGATTTAATGGTGCTTCTCTGAGAGAAGGATAGTTCGAATTCAGATAACTCCACCGCCCATGACATTATTCTTCCCGCTAAGTCAGGTCTCGTTAGGATATGCTTTACATGGTAGTTCGTCTTTACTATCACGGTATGTCCCTAGAAATATGGTCTTATAAGCTTGGCTCCTTTTAGCACCTTTCTAACAAAGTATATGGGGTTTTCCCCGTTCTTACCTTCCTGCACCAGGACTGAACTTATAGTTTTCTCCAAAACTGGAAGATACAAAATTAAGGGGCATTCTTTATGCAGGAGAGCCAAGTTAAGAGGCGAGGATTAGAAAGCTTTAATCTCCTAGAAGGCCCTCTCACATTCCTCGATCCACTGAAACTTCTCTGCCTTCCTAAGTGCTGAGAAGAAATGAATTAATTTATCCCTGAAGTAAGACATGAACCTTGATAAAGTGACTATCCTACCCTCCATTTGTTGAACTTCCTTCATTGAAGTCGAGCTCCTCATGTCAATGATGGATTGGCATTTATCTAGGTTGCCTCAATGCCCCTCTAGGTTAACATGAAGCCTAAAAATTTCCTGGCTTGGACCCCAAAAGAGAACCTGCTCGGGTTAAAGGAAAATATAAGGTTTTCGATGGGAAGAAGATGAGTGGGGGAGAAGCTCCCGCTCCTGTCAAGTGCTTTAGGTGTGGTGAACAGGGTCACCGTTCTAATGAATGTGACAACAAATATCTGAGATGTTTCAAGTAGGGTAAGATGGGTCATCATTCCCCAGAGTGCAATAATGATGGTCCAACTTATTTTAATTGTGGAGAACAGGGTCATATCAGTACCCAGAGTCAAAAGTCAAAGAAGGATGTTGTTGCCCAGACTAATGGTAGAGTGTTCACTCTGAGTGGATCAGAGGGTTCTAAGAAGGACAACTTGATTCAAGGTACTTGTTTTATTAACAATGTTAAGTTGGTTGTTATTATTGATACTAGTGTTACTCATTCATTTATTTCGCGTGAATGCACTATTATGTTAGAATTGAAATTGTCCTCCATGAATGGTAGTATGGTGATAGATACTCCTGCTAATGGTTATGTTACTACTACTTTTGTCTGTTTGAGTTGTCCTTTGAACATTTAGTATACGAAATCCCGATGATCCATCTATGAGCCTGTTGATGTTAAGCAACGTGTAAGAGTCCTTTAGGCACGCTTTGTTGAGGTCGGTGAAATCTACGCACACTCTCCATTTTCCCGAATTCTTCCTTACCATTATTATGTTTTCCAAACAGGGGGTATTTTATCTCTAGGATAAATAAAGCCTCCACGAGCTTCATAACTTCTTCTTTGACAACCTTTCTCTTTTCCTCACCTTCTTTCCTCTTTCGCTAGATGACAGGTTTTTCTTTGGGTCGTATGGACAACTGGTGGCACACCACGTCAAGATTGATGCCTTGCATGTCTGTTGGGATCTAGGCGAAGAGATCGACGTTCTTCCTCAGTAGGCTAACGATCTTTGACTCCTCTTAGAAGTGCAGTTCCTATTTGAGTTGTTTGATGTGGTTCTAAACCGATCTGGATCTTCTTTAGGTCTTCGATTGATGTCAAGCTGTTTTCTGGGGACTCATTTTGTGGGTCGGGATCTACGAACTATACGTCATATGGCTTTGGGGTCGGTTTTTCCTTTTTGACTCTGCACAATTGTAAGTTGTCCCGGTAGCATTTCCTAGCCTGCTCCTTTTTTACTTTCCTTGATGATTCCTACTCGCCCATCTTCTAGGGGGAACTTTATTGTCAAATATAGACTGGATAGAGCCGCCTCCAGAGCGTTGTAAGTTGGACTCCCAATTATGATGTTGTAAGGAGATGGGGCGTTGACCACCATATATTTGACTTCCATTTCTTTTTCCTTTTCTTTATTCCCAAAGATAGTGCCCAAAGTGATGTAACACAATACTTTGACTTGCTCTCCTAAGAATCCCATCATCTCTTCTTAAATTTTTGTAACAAATCCATGTCAAGTCTTAAACCCTGAAAGGCTTCCCAGTACATAATATCCATCGAGCTACCCGAGTCAATCATAACTCGCCTTACGTCACACTTTTCGATTTGGATGCTAATCACCATTGGATCATCATCGTGTGGCACTACACCATACACATCTCGCCTATAAAAACTTATATGGGGTTTGAAAGAATTATGTTTCGATAAATGTGCATCACCTTCCTTACATAGCATTTTTGTTACCCAATGAATTCACCGCCCCCGATGATAGTGTTAAGCGTGTGTCATGGGGAATTCACCCTCATTTCTCCCTTCTAGGCTTCTATGCAGGTGACGTTCGCTCATTGGCATGATTTGGGGAGGACTGTCCTTAGTTTTTCATATACTTCTGTAGATGATCCCTTTGTATAAGTTTCTCAATTTCTTGTTTCAGATGGTAATAGTCCTTGAATTTTGTGATACTTACACCAAATTTCAAAACAAGGCCCCATCGTATCTCCCTTAGGGGGATCTGCTTCTGGGATGACTCGTGTTGTGTAGGTATCTTGCAAAATCTTCTCTTTAATGGCGTTTAAAGGAGTCCAATGCTCCAACTATATTCTACCGAGCCTCCCTGAACAAGGCGGCTTGTTCCTACCATATAATTGCTCCTTAGATTTCTTATGTCCCGCCCCTTCGGATCTAGGAGACAAACCTTTCTCTTTGGCATATCTTGTCTTTTTCTCTGCATTGATTTCTTCCCCTCGTATGTAACATTCTGCCCAGGTGGTGATATCTTCCATAATGGTGGTGGGTTTTTGGGCCAGTGATTTGTTGAAGTGTCCGACCCTCAAACCATTCTGAAAGGCTCCCACAAATATTTCCTGATTGGGATGGGCAACCTTCATGGTTTCTTCGTCATGTCCATGGTGGTCGTTGTATGGACTAGTGGTCAAAACCTCATGGTGCTTACTGGCGAAGAATTGGTGGATCAATCTTCTAGCCAAATCTTGGTAGCTTATCACCGAGTGTTTCGGTAACCCCATATACTAGCGTAAGGTTGCTTCCTTTAGGGTTTCGACCATCAGCTTGCACTTCAGTGATTCACTAGCTCTGATGATAGCCATATGGGTGTTGACGGTTAGGATATGCTCTTGTGGGTCGTGCTTTCCATTGAATGATGAGAGCTAAGAAGGTTTGAAATTGTCTGGAATCTCATCGTTCCAAATTTCCTTGGATAACAGTTGTGTACCAATAGGGTCGTCTGGATCGTCATCTTCTGGTGGAGGTTAAGGGTGTTGTTGTTGAAGTTCGTGAACTGTGTTTGTAACTGTTTATTCTATTTACGTAAGAGGTCTACAACGGCGGCCAGTTCTTCCATGGCTTGGGATCCCTGACCGTTACTGTTAACCCTACTTTTAGTTCATCTATTAATAATTTTGTGCGGCTCGAGAGAGTTTTACGAGACCCCACAATGGACACCAACCATTCCTGAAGAACAATACTGATAACTTTTTCGGAGCTGGCGAGGAGAAGTCGCAGTGAGATGATAGTTTAACGTATAAAGATTGCTTAACCTCTAGTCCTTTTGGAGTTATTTATTTATAGTGTATGTATTAATGGAGTGATTGAATCGCCTTCATGACCATCATGTTAATGATATCCTTGTCACTTTGAGGCTATAAAAGACATTGAATGCTATGGATACTCATGTTTCTAATTTTAAAAGTTGATTTAATTTGGACGTCTTAAATGAATCTATATTTTATGCATCTCGGGTCCATCTTGATATGTTAGATCCATCCGAATATGGACATTTTAGTGAGTTATCTGAAATATACATCTCATATATACAGGCTGATTTGTCAAAATTTGACAATTTTTTTAGGTAAAGGTAATCTAAATTTTTTTTATAAGACTTTTTTCAAAATTTACCTAAATGACATGAAAAAATAATTATCAACAATATTTTTATTTATAATTAAAGTTATTTCTATTCAAAAAAAATTACAAAGGAAGGAAAGAAAAGCAAGTAGAAAACAGGTTGTACCACCACTAAGGTTATTTATTATTTTTTAATGTTTTTCTATATTAAAAATTTAAAAATACACTTAAATTTAAAATTATTTTGATTAATTTTTATAAAAATGATTTTTAAGATAAATTTTAACTATGGTTTAATATTTAATAATATATATTTATATTATTAAATATTAAAATTAATCTTTTAATTTATATAAAATAAGTTTAAAATAATTTTTATTATTAAACTTTTTTTTCATAAAAAACATTTATAAGAATATTTAAAAAATGATTTTTTAAAATCTATGACACAGATTTATAATCATTCAATTCCCATATCAATTTTCTATAATTTTAGTGTAAATTTCTACTTTTTAAAATTATCTCATTAAGGCGAACATAAAAAACAACAAAACTACAAAAGTTTACTTGACTAAAAAAAATTACAAATTAAATATTAAATTTAAATAACAGATTTTTCTAAAATTTTGACTTAAAACTTATTTAAATTAAAATTCCTAAAAACTAACTCTAAAATACCTATTATTGAAGAATCATCATCGTTATCCAACCTAATTGTCTTGTCTTATAATTTTTTTTTGAAACATGTCTCGTCTTATAATTGAAGTTGAATGATGAAAACAAAGCTAGTATGTATGACCTTTACTAGAATTTTTGGAGGCTTCCATAAAAAGGAAGACTTTATTTGTATTAAGAATAAAACCAAAGAATATTAAATTGAGGATAAGGTTAGGATAACATATGTGATTAATGATATAAACATTGATAAGGATGGTTTCAAGAGTTATGAATTATGATATATTGTTATGGATAACGCTACAACTTTAATTTAGTAGATATCATATTAAAATATTTGATTCCAATTATCAACGCACCAGTGGTCTAGTGGTAGAATAGTACCCTGCCACGGTACAGACCCGGGTTCGATTCCCGGCTGGTGCAAGTATGATTATTTTTTCCTTCAACTATTGTTTCAATTTTTGGGTCTATCTATCACTTCAAATTTCAATTTATTCTTTAGCAAATCATTGCATGAATATAGGTATGTAATTATCCACATATTTTTGATTTCTGGGTCCTCCACTAATAAAATCAAGTGGCTATGGGAGTTATTATGTGAATTCATAGTTGGCTTCTTGAGTGCTTGACACCCAAATATGCTTCCAACTATTACATTATACATCACATCATTTTTTTTTCCATTGCCATTTTGATTTCTCAATATGGGAGGCTCTCGGAGTATTTGTTCAACGGTTTGAATCCATTTTGAAATATTATTTTTTTAGTTTTAAAGGAAATAAAATTTTATTTAATTTAAAGTTAACTGAAATTTAATTTGATTTATGAAGAGTAATTTAAAATTTTTTGATTTATTTAGTTAAATTTAATGTTTTTAAATAAGATAGTTTTTTTTTTTCTCAATAGATATACAATTTTTTTCAATTTTATATTAATATTATAAAAGTAATACAAAATATTATAGTGTTTTCATGGTGGAAGTTATGATGACAAAAAATGAAATAAAACAAGTCAATTTTTTTATTTAAGAAATCAACAATTTTCAGCATGCGCGATGTCAAGATATCTTCTTCGACATGTTGTTTCAGTTGTTGAAAAAGTTCAACACAACATGTTCTGACATTGTAATAGGACTTCTTGTTGTACCTGTTCTTCTTAGAAAATTTATACATCATATTCTACATTACATTATTGCCACTGTTATTTGTTTTACAAAAATCAAGCCAATCCTAAAACAAGAGAACTAACAATCTCCCCCTTTGACAAATTTTGGCTAAAACAAATAATCTAAAAAAAACAATTTGCAGCAATTCAGAAGCTGTTGCACACAATAATAGATCTTCAGTTGAAAATAATGTCTCAACATCTTGTTAGACATCTTCTTTGCAGAACTGAGAAGCACTCAATTGCATCAGCACCAACGGACATCAGTTTCAGGATAAAAAGAAGGAAAGTCCTGAAGTTTGGTTGATGCACAGAAGGAAGAAGATAGCAGAGGACAACTTGTACTCCCCCTCAATGCAGGAACATCTTCTAAACATAGAATACCAATAGTGGAATAAGAGAACTCTCAATAACTCCTTAAGACCAAATCAACCATCGCCCCTGATAACTCATAACACAGGTCATAACTGTATTCATAACTCAGATCACATGTCACAAACATATGTCACAGAAATAATAACCACTTGACATCGTATTTTGACATCTGTGAACATTAATAATAACCACTTGTGGAAGCAACAACAACATCTGAGCTAATTTACCTTCCTCCCCCTTTATAGCCAAAACTTGGCAAAGGAGACCTTCACAATACCAGACCCAAGCACAACTTACCCAAACTCGAATAAAAGCCATAAGAATTATGGACTCAAGGAGCTCACAGGGTTATAGAGAAACATAGAAGTCTCTATAAATAACTTGGATTCTTACTTGGAAAATAACGATCCTAGATTATAACACCAATCTTGGTCAAATTGAAATGATATATGAGGAGAAAACTTTAAGTATCAATGTGCACTGTCCATAATGGCTTTGAATACTATAGCTACTTCTTGTACATACACATGTATAGTCAGACAAATTTTTCTCCCCCTGTTTACAGCCACGTGTTTGAACACATAGGCCACTCCACCCTATGTTGGCCATGCAGGAACATGTCCTGTATAATGTCCTGTCACTTAGTCAGACATTGTCTTCTTATTTCAGTGATCAACACATCTTCTCCAACCAATCAGGGATGCTTCACCAGATTATCCACCTGTTTATACTAGATTCTAAGTGTTCTTCTTTCACTTAGACTTAGTGACATATACTAAGATATCAAAATATAACATTTGTGACACCTCTTCATAATATAGACCCTCAAGGAGTCTTTTTGAAATCTATAGAGAAAAATAAATCCTCTCAGACTTCCCAATAAACTTCTAAGAGATATGTGAACTTCTGATCTTCACCAAGCTTCTCATAATTAGAAACAACCATGTCTTGTTAAGTTTATCCATAACTTCATAATGTCACAACATGTTGTTTCGACATCATTTCCTCATAGAACCTTTACAAAAGTGAACAGTATTCTGGCTTGATAATACCTATATCATTGCAACAACAATTTACAGATATCCACATGATTCCCTTTGTTATGAGTAACTAATGCTCCAACTGAAGATGAAGACTTGTGCACTAGATGAGAAACTTCAGCACTTCCTGCATATGCTAAACCTTGACTCCTCAGTAGAGTCAAACCAGAGTCAGATATTCTCACTCCTTGAGAATACTTCCAGGAACCTTGACTTCTTCACAACACAAGGACACATTCAATCATTGTATTTTCATAACCACACTTTGTATCATGACATTTTAAATAGGCAAGATGTCATGCAAACTAGGTGTGAAGTCACTCACAAACTCTAAAAACTTTTAGTTTGTTTAAAAGATTTACTAATATCCAGATCACCAAACCTTTTCTGGAGTGACTTGCAGCAAAAAAATACCACTTCAAGATGCTCTGCTCAGACCTCAGTATTTGTCAGCAGCCTTCTGCCTTTATATCCATTAGTAGTTGCTGATACTAGTGGAATCTTTAATAAAGTAGTAATGCATTCATCAAGCATGCTACTATAGACAAGATTAGACTCTCCATATTCTAATTCACATAGTCAGAAATGACACTTCTCACAATAATGCTTAAGCTTCCAACTTCACATGAACAATCCCAAGCATTAAACAAAACAGCCATCAACAATCATGATGTTAAGACATCATGTGGTACATCAACTCCATAATAGAGAACCTAATAAAACTGGTTCTTGATCAATCATTTAAAGGACTCATTTTATATAGAAATCCTTTAGGAAGCTCCCATTAGAACACACAGCCGGTGCACAGGTTCCTGCATGCTTTACAATCTGGTTTGCAGTAATGGCTTTGCACACCTGATTATCAGTCACTTCCAACTCACAGTAATCATCTTCAGACCTGCCCGGATAACTATTGATGACAACAAAGGAAAACTCAAAACAAACACCTTCATATATTCCTTACTTATGTGATCAGCACAAGTCAGCAAAAGGAATCAGATCCATAATTTCTCTGCACTCCAGTGCACCTGCTCTCAATTCTCTTTCAAGGGCCATTCTTCTTTGAAACACATATTTCCACTTTTCAGCATTAGCAATATAATGGAAGGAATTGTTGTCAAGAGGAGCATCAGGCACCCTGACAGAAGGCTTCTTGCTTGCAGACTTCTTCAAAGGAGAAATTTCCTGGACATCATCCTTAACATCTTCTAACAACCAGCAGGATACTCTTAAGAGGATGTGACGTCTCCTAACAATCAGCAGGATAGTCTTCTTTATCTCATTCACTACTGCAGAGAAAAATAAATTCTTGCAGAACCAACACATCCTCTTGGAGAAGGATGGTATACTCTAGAAACATTTGGCTAGAGTCTTGAGAGACTCATAAGGACATAAACAACTACATTTTGTAGCAACATGTCTCATCATGTTATCCAACATCATCCTCATAGGAGGGTAATAACTTCATACCTTGAACATCACAAGCTCCAAACAAACAAATTAGTCCACCGACTTCTCCTATCATGGACAATCAAAAACTTCATTATGGAGAAAACACAATGCTAAACACCCACTAGTTCACTGGGAATAACTACAAGTACCCTGAACTAGTTACATAAAAATCACACCTCTGATTCATGCCCTTACACCTTCACACATATTATCATGACTCTTTGGATGGCTAATATGTCATGCAACCATAGTCTGAAACCAACTTCCAACCATTTATTAGTGTGCTTAAAAGCTTTAATAAGATTCAGACTCTCCAACAGAAGGAGTACCCATTAACCAATGTGCTAATTAAATCCTCCTTATGGACATTACTATTATTTACTGACACTAGTAAAGTCTTCAAACCAATATAGTAGTTATACATTACTTGAACATACTTCTCTAAACAAACTCAGAATCTTCTTATTCTAAACCAAAGATAGAACTACCACTTCTGAATGAGGTGGTAGAATATTTAGGATTCACATTCCCAAGTCTCTCCCACAGACTATCATCAACAATGATGTTACAACATCATTTGGAACATTAACAGCTTTACTACAAAAGCTATCACCATCGAAAGGACTTATTTCCATACATTCCCTCTACAAACCTCCAAATCTACACAATAGGATCCCAATAGATCTCATCTTCAGTATCTACCACAATCAAAGCATAGTTTAAGAGGCATAAGCTCTCAAATATTTTCTGAAAGACATGTTCAGGAATCAGATTTACACTCAATCATCAGACAAACACTCAACTCCCATCAAGTTATTTGTAGTCAACTTTCATGCACAATCCTAATAAATACTCAATCTCCCGTCAAAGTACTTATCAGTTAGTCAGATAGGATTACCTTCTCACACTAGGTAGAACTTTAATCTGACATCCTTCCTCTTCACACATGTGATACTTTCTGAATTTTGACATGACATCCAATTATGGCAGCCAAAATATTCCAGGTTAGGTTAGTGACTTGACCTTAAGCCTAACCCTTATAGAAAACAGAATATACTAGAACCACATAGACCCAACAGAGGCACAGACAACTACACCTAGTAGCCACTGGTCACAACATGTTGCCTGTAATTTTCACAAGCTTGAATTACACGCAATCTCCATAACTACTACAACAATATCCATAGATAGGTTCTAAGATCCCCCTATCATGGACAAACAAGGCTTCTACTGAGGATGAACACTTGGACACCAAGAGACTTCACGCACTCAAATATCTTGCAATAGAGGAAAACCACATTCTTCATATTCCTTTGCTCTATCAATCACTAGCAATTGCTAGTACTAGTGAAGTCTTCAACATAGTAGTTATGTAGTCATAAATCATACTACTAAAGACAGGATCGGGATCTACATCTTCTAATTCACAAAGTCAGAACTTCTTCTTTTGACAACCATGTTGATCCTCAATCTTCCATAATCATAATCCTAAACCTTCCTTTACAAAATGATGTTACAACATCATTTAGGACATCAACCTTTCTTCACAGATCCTAATAATTCAGTTCTTGATTTATCAACCAAAGAGATTATTAATCTTGATATTTATTTTAGGAGAAGATCATAAAAGATTATATCTAAGCCACCTGAACACTATAAACTCTCAACAATATCTGAATCATCAGTTCAGATAGTAGTTTTGCATCCATACCTCAGATAAGTACTTAGCTCCCGACAAGGTCTTTATCACCAGTAACATGCACATATTCACAAGATCAGACTTATACTTAGCTCCTGAAAAGATATTTGTCATCAGAGGAAAAACTTGCCCACACACACAACTGCAGATGATACTCCTTTTCATCAGATGTTAGAGCACTTGAACTGACATCCTTCTTCTTCATTATTCAACACAAGAGGATACTTTCAACATTCTAGACTTGGTCAGAGACTGGTCTTCAGCTCCATCATGATCAAACATTCCCACTTTGAACTTCACTGGTAAACAACAATACTCACCTCATGATCTACACAGCAACTTCCTTTTTAGAGGAAGCACACACCTAGAAATGATGTCCCGACATCAGATACGACATCATCCATTCTTACTATGGTTCTGGGGGTAACTTCCATAGTAACTTATAATCAACTCTTAAGGGGGTTAACACAAGTAAACAAACCAACAAAAATTGATCAATCTTCAGAATCAAACTACCAGCATATGTAGGGGATTGCACGAGCCACATCTCAATAAGCTTTTCCTTAGACCTCCTGTCTGACTTTGAGATGATGGATGCCATTGTCTGTACCTACAGAGGAAATTCCCTCACAAAAAAAAAGCTTTTTAAAGCATCTGTTTCCCTTGATTCTTCAAAAGCAATGCCATTCAAATTTTAACATCTTCAAAGATATCACGACATTCTGTCTGACATCATATCAACCCTTGACAGGGGGATCTTTTTCAACAACTTCTTAGGGTACACAAAGAGAATTGCAAATTCTCTTCCTCAAGGGCAACCAAAACGATACTCAGGAGCATCAAATACTATGTTTGGATCATAATACTCCTCTTCAAACATAATCTGTTCTATGGTCACAAACAGGATTCCATGAATCTGGTTCCTTTGATTTGAAGGACCTTCCAGATACGAGCTCATCTCATATACATAAACGATCTTGTGGAGATTCCTTTATGAATTCTTCTCAAGAGCATAGAGCTCAACCTCTATACTCCCATAAGCCTGACACATGGAGTAGATAAATTGTTGATCGTGTCCTAATCAACCTGCACAAACTAGATGCCTCCTCTTCCAGATCAGGAGTAGGTTCTAAACAAAAAACATTCATAATATTTTTGTTCAGCACCCAAAACATTTATTCTTCAACTGGTAGTTGCATATCTGCTGAAGTAATGTTCTAACATCCCATAGAACATCAGTTCCTTCTTCTTGGAGAACACCATCCTCGACAGTCTTCAAGGTTAATATGTAGATGTATATGAGCATCATTGATCAATTGATTCTCATCAACCTTATCGATAAATGTCTTTATGAGTGGACTTGAGGAAAATCTCAAGTATCTTTGACACTTTTAATACGGTTAAAAATGTCAGCATATATTATGTTGAGGGTAACAACCATAGTATCCTTCTCATACTTTCAGGGTTATATGCAGCAGAATATAACAAATTCCTCAACAATATTCAGACACACCACTATCCAAGCATGGAAACCTAGGATTAAAAAATAAACCCTACAAATAGCATCTTCCCACTAAGCTGTAGGCCTGATGGAAACACCCAGGAACACTACCTGTCATATGTAACCAATGATCCTTGCCAAGAGATCATCCATACAATAGTATAAATTGTCCAATTTCATACCTCTTTTCAGTAAATACTTTCTACATTGCCCATGACCAGAAAGTATTTTCCCAGGATCTCACCCAGAACAGAACATGATGCCTTCTCTAATACCAATTAAAATTTTGGCATAACAGACTCAGATGTCCTATAAGGATGTCGAGACATCTGATCTGACATAACACACAGGCAGGATAAAATAGTACAAAAAAAATAAACAACACACCAAAATTGTTTACCCAGTTCAGTGTACAACAACACCTACTCCGGGGGATACCAAGCCAGGAATGAAGCCCACTATCAACAGTATCAATTTGCAGACCCTACAACCAACACTACCATTGACCCTTCTACCTAGGTCCTCCCTAGATATGAAATATCCCCATTCCACTTCCAATCATCGCAATGATGTCTAACAGTCAACACCTCAGTCACTGCATCAACGACCCTTCACCAAAATTCTGACCATTTTGAAAGACACACTTCCATGATAACTTAGCTAAGTATCAAAGCCAAACTCCACTGTTTGTTAGCTCTGCTCCTAACTAAGAACACATCCTGGAGTTGCTTCAAATCTTCCTCCAAGAGCAATACACCTCTTACCTACAGGCTTCGAGGTGAACATGGTAACCTTCCCGTAACCCGAGAGGTTTACCTTGACAAAACCATAGACTTCTACATCTTGAGACATGTATTTTATAAGTTACAAACACTTATATTTATATCTTGTTACCCAACTGGTTTTGGGCCTTCAATCATAACAAATCAGCTATAACAAACTGAAAAAACTTATGCCCCAAGAAAGGTCTTCAATCTTTACTTTCCTAAATAATCTCCTTATTTAGAAAGTTTTCATTCTCCTTGATTTCTGATTGAATTTTTTGGACCTTTAAATATGTGCCACATAGGATGCATAATATTCTCCTGGATATTCTACTTATGTTAAGAACAAACTGAATCTCATTAATCCAGCTCAGCAGGCGTGATGTCAAGACATCTTCTTCGACATGTTGTTCCAGTTGTTGAAAAAGTTCAACACAACATGTTCTGACATTGTAATAGGACTTCTTGTTGTACCTGTTCTTCTTAGCAAGTTTGTACATACTATTCTACATTACATTATTGCTGCTGTTATTTGTTTTACAAAAATTAAGCCAATCCTAAAACAAGAGAACTAACAGTGGTTAAGGTACGTCATCTGACCTCACAGTTCCTCAAGCACGAGGACTAGGAGAACAAGTGATTTGGGCCCGTTGACTAGCGTAAATGTACATATCTTATTTTCTGAGCGTGATGTTCAAATATATTAAAGTCACAACTTAGATAAGCGCAATGGTTAGATTTTTAGGGGAAAGGGTGCATTTAATGCTATGCAATGATGAATATGTATTGTGAAGGTCCAAGCGATATATGTAGTCAATCTATTTGCATGCTTAAATTAAGGATCTTTAATGTTAGTTCACTATAACAATATATCTGAGTCTACTATCTATATGATATTTGACCTAGGGGAAATTAAACCCATCAAATACGCGAGTCACACATTTTCCTCTTTCATAGTTTCCTTCTACATTTTGTTTTTGAATTTTCTTATGGATTTCAATTCCTTTTCAAGTTTGTTTTCATTATTTAGTCAAACACCTCACATGTATTGAGCAATTACGCCTTTTCCTTTTTTTTTTTTGAAATTTAGTGATGACGATTCTTAATGAGATAGAACCTAAAAGATCGTTGAACCCTCTTTTTAACATAACTAAACATACCTCAAATGGACTTACAAAACTCAAGTTACGCGTGAAACAAGATGATCAACACAAGGCTGAAATTGACTACACATCTGGTATAAAAACTAGAGATATGCTACTATTGTAGTGATACTAGGCCTAACTTTTCCTCTTTAAAAGAAAGATTATCGCATTACCTTTCTAATGCAACATAAGACACCTCAAACAGACTTATGTAACTCAAGTTACGCATGAAACAAGATAGTTAATTCTTGTCTATGTCTACATGCGATTTTCCGCATTTTTACCTCTATTGAACATATTCATAACTCGCCTATTTCGCATACTTGGGTTCTCACTGTCCCAAAAACATACGGATAAACATAGCCATTGAAAGGGCATAAAAATTAAGATTAACAACAACATATTTTAGTAATGATTAGGCATTCTCGCTCCCGCCTTATCAAAAGACATCAATGGATAATATCAATTATTCTCACCTTATCAAAAGACATCAACATACATATCAATTAACCCTCTCCTTATCAAAAGGCGTACCTATCATTCATCCAATCAATCCCGCTTTCTTAAAAGGCATAAACACAAGTTAACCAAGGTTAATAGAATTCAAAAGAAACAATATATATATATATATATATATATATATATATATATATATATATATATATATATATATATATATATATATATATATATATATATATATATATATATATATATATATATATATCCACCTTATCAAAAGACATCAACAGGGTTACTCAAAACATGGTCAACAATGATCAAATTCAAACTGATTATAATATTGTCACAATTAAAATATTAACACTTCAATCGCCTCACAGGGTTTTGGCCAAACCCTCTTTGGCCACAAACATAAACATAAAGAAATCAAGAAGAAGAAGAAGATAAAATGGTAATGAACATTCACTATCCGACTACCTAAACACCCACATGTGAACAACTTCCCTACCTCGAAATTTGCAAATCAATGAAACTTTTGGCTTTTGGGATTATCTCTTTGTTCCTTCCCACGACCGCTCTAAGTCTTCTACCGCTCTTCCCAAAATTTTCATAATCTTATAAAGTTCCACACATCTTAACTATTTATTTACCCTAATTAACCCAATTCTTCTCTCGCCCCTCAATTCTCCTTACACCCATATTCTTTTCATTTTCTAAAACTCTCAATTACGTTTTTTATTTTAAATCAAATATTACTCTAATTTAATTAAAATAACACAAATCTTTGTTTTTATAATAAACTCAACCATTCCAATAAATTAATTAAATATAATTAATTAATTTATTAATTAAAAATACTAAAATAAAAATTTAAAAATACTCCAACTCCCAAATAAAATAATTAATAATAATAATAATAATAGTAAATTAATATTAATTCTAATAAAATACTACTCTAATTTCTAATAACACTCCACCATCCAATAAATCAAATAATCATTAATTAATTAACTAAAACCACTCCGAAACTCAAATTAAAATATTAAAATAATATTAATACTATTAAAATTAAAATCGGGGTGTTACATAGGGTACAACGATACTCTGTAGGGAGAAACAATACCCCGTAGGGCACAATTATATCTCATATAGCACAATATTTCCACAGATTCTGCAAATTTTAGTTTTGATAAAATAAGACGCCTCATTGAAAACCTTTGCTCTTGTAGGGAAAATAGTGCTACCATATTCATTTTATTTATATGGAGACTATGAAATACATATTGTGGAGACATGTATCATTGCCTTATTTATTTTACAAGATAATACATTAGCTATAATAATGTCTCAGATTTATTGAGTTCCAGGTTTGGGGGATGAGGCTCACATATAACTCATCAAGCTTGTACATGCCATGTGAAAAGGTTCTTCCTAATTAGGGAGTAGCTTTCCTATATGGGTAGGCGCCAAGATCTGTCTGAGCACAAGATCACCTTCTTTCATGTCCCTTGAGACTACTTTGGAATTATATCTTCTAAAGGCCCTTTATTTGAATGTGTATTCTAAAATATGGGTTATCTCTCGAGCTTCGTCGAGTAGCTCGTCCATGCATCTGTCCTATTTCACTTTCTTTTCATATAAAAAACCAGTTGGTTTTAATAAGCTATTAATCATGAAAACTAGTAAGGTTATAAAACAGTTATACATTCAGTTAGAAAGTAAAGAAATAATGAACCAATTGACGAGTTATACCTTCCTCATTGAAGTTCTCTTGCCGCCAGGTCGCATGTCGATCTCAACTCTAAACACAATGTTGATGCCATAAACCATTTTAAAAGGCGTATTCTAAATGGAGGAATGAGATGTCATGTGTGTTGCACCCCAAAGTTTCTCCTTTGAGTTTCAACCATAGTTAACTCAAATCTTACATTCATTCATCTCCACATACATTTTCATCTGCATCACAATCATTTATAGCATGTGTTCTCAAATATTAGGGTTTTGAAGAGGAGAGGCTCATCTCTCAAGAGATTGTATCATCATGATCATCATCTTCAAGGTATCATCAATCATTGAGTCTCATCATTTTGGTTAGAAGAAAATTAGGGTTTTTGGCCTTCATAAGTGGAATACCATGAATTAGGGTTTTGTGGCTTGAAATTCATGGTTGATTACTTCAAGGCATCATCAACAATACTATCTCATGGTCATCACATCATCTCAATAGTTTAATAATCACAAGATTGCATTGGTCATAGGAGAGTGGAATTCAACTGATGAAAAGTCAAATGTCACACAAAAGTCAAACTTTGACTTTTTGGTCAACATTGAAATTCAAGGTCAAAAATCATCAAAACATTCAAAACAATAAAACTTGATCATCAAGAATCAAGAGAATCAAGAAAGTCAACAAAAGTCAAAGTTGAAGAACTCTTAGAAAAATTCAAGTGTTTTGTGCTAAAAAGCCCTAACTTCATAAGCAAGTTTTACCAAGATATAAGTTGATTCAAGGAAAACATTCAATATGAAAGTTGTAGGAAATAAAGAATTTTACAACTTTATATTTGAGGGTTGGTCCCCAAAAAGTTCTTAAATTAAGAGATATGAGCCCATGAAGCTGTGATACCTTTTATCCAACACTTAGAAAATTTCTCAAACAATTTTGATCAATTTTTTATCTCAACTTTTTGACCAATTTTAACCAAGATCCATAATGATTCAAGAAATATGTTCAACATGAAAGTTGTAAATAATGTTTCAAGCTTACCAAAATGTCCAAGAGAATGAATTTATCATACTTGATCAAGGAGAATCGAAGAGATGAAGTTAGACATTTCATGCTTGAATTTCAAGTCATTTTGTGAAGAACTCAAGAGCAAATCTTATAACCTTACCATGCAATCTCACTTTTTAGGCCATGTTGCTTCCAAATCTCCATATAATTAGATATTTACACAAAATTATGGTGCATTACACAAGGATTTTAAGCTTTATCTGTAAGAACAAGATTTGGTTTTGGAACTTTATCTCTGAGTTTTGATGATAACAAATGAGTATGTTTGTGTGAACAATTTTATTGTACTAATGTTTGAAACAGGTTCTACTTCTGATGGATGGCGTGACCAAGACATTAGAAGAAAATTAGTTCCGCTTCTACGCTACACAAGTTATGTTGAATAGTAGCCAGACACTCCAGAAGGCTCTGAAGTGTAAGCTCTAATATTTATCTAAAGAAACCAGTCAGAAGATCCGAAGACAGAAGTTGCTACTTAAGTCCAGATGCTGAAGACTCATATTTCTGAAGACAATGGGTTATAAAGAAACTAGTCAGAAGATCTGAAGACAGAAGTTTCTACTCAAGTCCAGATGCTAAAGACTCTAGTTTCCAAAGGCCCAAGGTTCTAAAGATATAAGGGTTCTAAAGACCAAGTGCTGAAGACTCTAAAGACAGAAATTCTAAAGATTATAAATACTTGAAGTTCTAAAGACCCAAGGCTCCAAGAAAAGGTTCACACAACCAAGTGCTAAAGACTCTGAAGACGTAATTCTGAAGACTCTGAAGAATTGAAGTTATGATGACCTTGTGTTATATTCTCGCTTCTAAACTCATGCTCGCAGAAGCCTCTAAAGTGCAGAAAGAAAAAAGATAATGTTAACATGGTACAAATAGTACATGGTACAATCAACGCTTCATTCCACTACCATGAAAGGACAGACGCGTCGCATGATCTTGTCCCCCACGTTACTATTCAAGCTGCCAACGTTTCTAGAAATCCCAAGAGTACCACTCAATGGATATATTATTTTATTGGCTATATAAAGGCTTTAAGACTAATAAATAAAGTGGACAATTCAATTGAATAATCACGCGTAAACGTTGTTCATAGCTTTCACATTCTTAAGTCACTGTTCTTAAAATAGTTTACATATTCAGCTTGTGTAGAAGCAATATTTTTGTAAATAAAACTTGTATTTAAACGGTTGTTTGATTTTCCTTAAGGAACCAGATAGGTTTGTAACCTTAGGAAGTCTAGGACTTGCGAGTTTTAGAGGTTTTTAGTCACTTGCGTGTAGCTTGTGTATTGTAATAATCAGGTTGATTATTGTTTGATATTATTTAAGGGACCGGGTAGGTCTGTATTCTTAAGAAATATTTGACTTGTGAGTCTTAGAGGTTATTAGTCACTTGCGGGTAGCTTATGAAAATTGTAATCAGTTTGGTTATAGTGAATTAAGTCCTCGATTGAGTGAGGCGAAATCACCTTGGCGGATGGACTAGACTAGCTTGATAATTTTCAAGTGAACTAGTATAAACATACATTGTTCTTTACTTCCTATTCTTACTTATTGTTATTATCAAGAGTGAAGGAAAAATGATTTTAACTTAAAGGGGAATATTTTTTAAAGAAAATTTTTTTGGTTTTAAAAACCCAATTCAAACCCCCCTCTTTCTTGTGTTTTTCACACCTTCAATTGGCATCAGAGCTCTGGTTCCGAGGAGATAAAAAGTTTGAATTTTTATCAACACTTAACAGTGTCCAGTACCAATCCAATGTGTGTGAAAAAAATGGCTACACCTACTTCCACTATTGATAATAGAGATAATGATAGAGATCACTATAGTTCAAAAACTCCCATGTTTGATGGGGAGAAATTTGACTATTGGAAGGATAGAATAGAAAGTTATTTTCTGGCATATGACTTGGACCTATGGGACATGGTAGTTGATGGTTACACTCACTCAGTAGATGATAAAAGTCATAAGATTGTAAGAAGTGCAATGACAGAAGCACATAAGAAAGTATGTAAAAATCACTACAAAGCAAGAACCATTTTTCTAAGTGATATTTCATATAATGAATATGATAAAATCACAGAAAGAGAGACTGCAAAGTCTATCTTTGATTCTCTTCAGATAACACATGAAGGCAACAAACAAGTAAAAGAAATAAAGGCTCTGGCCTTAATTCAAAAATATGAAGCCTTCAAGATGGAAGATGATGAATCTGTGGAAACAATGTTTTCAAGATTTCAGACTCTTGTGGCAGGACTTAAGATTCTGAATAAAGGTTACTCCACTGCAGATTATTTTAAAAATATTATCAGAAGTCTTCCTATCAAATGGAGACCAATGGTAACTTCTTTAAAATTGGAAAAGGATATGAACAACACCTCTCTTGAGGAGCTGATTAGCTCTTTAAGAAGTCATGAAATAGAGCTGGAATAAGATGAACCTCAAAAGAGGGTAAAATCAGTTTCTCTAAAGTCTACTTCTGGAAAAACCAAGGCTTATCAAGCTAAGGAAGAATCAGAAGAAGATTCAGATGATGATGAACTCTCTCTGATATCCAGAAGAATAAGTCAAATTTGGAAGCATATATAGAGCAAGTTCAAAGGTCAACGAAGGACATATGGAAGAGGTAAATCCACTTCCGGTCAGAGGAATGCTTATGGAAAAGAAGTTACTTGATTTGAATGCAACTAGCTTGGACATTAAAAAAATGATTGTCTAAAGCTTAAGAAAGACAAGAAGCCTAAGAAGGCTTACATATCTAAAAAGTGTCTCATGGAAACATGGGATGATTCAGAATCAGAAGATGAAGATTCTGATGAAGAGCGTGCAAACATGTCATTCATGGCCATGACCAGCAAGGGAGAAGCAGCATCAGAAGATGAACTGATACTTAACTATGAGTAAGAATCTAATGATGGCAAAAAGATTTCCTTGATGGCGCCACTGAGACACCAGACATGGTACCTGGACAATGGATGCTCGTAACACATGACGGGCGAAAGGAATATGTTCCAAGATTTTGAACTTAAGTCTGGAGGCGTTGTTGGGTTCAGAGGAAATCAGAAGGGAAAAATCGTCGGCTCTGGAACAATTGGTAATGATAAATTCCCCAATATTAACAATGTTATTTTATTCGAAGGTCTGATGCATAACTTATTGTCAAATAGTCAACTTATTGACAATGGTTATGATGTCATCTTTAATCAAATATCCTGTAAAGCTGTTAGTCAGAAGGATGGCTCAGTTATGTTCAATGGCAAGAGGAAGAACAATATTTACAAAATAAGATTATCAGATTTGAAAAATCAAAATGTAAAATGTCTTATGACTGTTCAAGAAGAGCAATGGGTCTGGCATCAACGTCTGAGTCATGTTAGCTTGAGAAAGATTTCTCAACTAAATAAACTTGGATTAGTCAGAGGCTTGCCCAATCTGAAGTATACTTTAGATGCCCTTTGTGAAGCTTGTCAGAAAGGAAAATTTTCAAAAACCTCTTTCAAAGCTAAAAAGATTGTTTCTACTTCTAGGCCATTAGAACTTCTTCAGATTGACTTATTTGGACCAGTAAAAACTGCTTCTGTCAATGGTAAGAAATATGGACTTGTCACCATTGATGATTATAGAAGATGGACATGAGTAAAATTATTGAAACACAAGGATGAGTCATACTCTGTATTTTCTTCCTTCTATTCCCAAGTGCAAAATGAAAAAGATTGCAAAATAGTCAGAGTTCGAATTGATCATGGTGGAGAATTTGAAAATAAAGATTTTGAAAAACTTTTTGATTCAAATGGCATAGTACATGATTTTTCTTGTCCTAGAACTCTATAATAAAATGGGGTTGTAGAAAGGAAAAATAGAACACTGCAAGAAATGGCTCGCACCATGATCCAAGAAACTCAGACGACAAAGCACTTCTGGGCAGAAGCAGTGAATACAACGTGCTATATTAAAAATATAAACTCCATCAGAACTATTTTGAGTAAGACTCCTTATGAATTGTGAAAGAATAGAAAGCCCAACATTTCCTATTTCCATTCATTTGGATGTACTTGTTATATGTTAAACACTAAAAAGAATATGGGTAAGTTTGATTCTAAGGCATATACATGTCTGCTATTAGGATACTCATAACACTCTAAAGGCTTCAGAATCTATAACACAGAATCACAAATTGTGGAGGAGTTAATCCATGTCAAATTTGATGATAAGCTTGACATGAAAAGTCAAAGCTGTGTGAAAAGCTTGTAGATGTGACTATAACATTCACTGAACCAAAGGAGAAGATTCAAGAAGATAAAGAATCAGAAGATCCTTCTTAGGATGTTGTTGATAGTTCTTATAATCAACCTCAACCAAGGAAGAACATAATCACATCCTCTCATCCTGAAGATCTCATTCTTGTAAGTAAAGATGCTATAGTAAGAAAAATGTTAGCACTGAAACCTTCTGATGAAGTACTTATGGGTTTAGTTTCTTTAATAGAACCTACATCTATTAAGGAAGCCCTTCTAGATAAGGGTTGGATTCTGGCTATGGAAGAAGAAATGGACCAATTCTCAAAGAATAATGTATGGGATCTTGTTAAAAAACCTAAAGGTATCCATGTCATTGGAACCAGATGGGTGTTCAGAAACAAGCTCAATGAAAAGGGTGAAGTTGTCAGAAACAAAGCATGATTGGTTACACGGGGTTATAGTCAATAAGAAGGAATAGACTATACATAAAACTTTGCACAAGTTTCCAAGTTAGAAGCTATTCGGTTGTTAGTTTCTTTTTCTGTAAATCATAACATCATCCTTTATCAAATGGATGTTAAAATTGCATTTCTTAATGGTTATATTTTAGAAGAAATGTGTGTCAAACAACCTTCTGGATTTGAAAACTCTGAGAAATCAGACATTGTTTTTAAACTAAATAAATCTCTTTATAGCTTGAAACAAGCTCTCAGAGCTTGATATGACAGATAGAGTAATTTTCTTTTAGAAAATAAGTTTACCAGAGGAAAGGTTGACACTACACTCTTCTGCAAAACATTCAAAAATGATATTCTAATTATTCAAATTTATGTTGATGATATTATTTTTGGTTATGCTAATCCATCCCTCTGCGAGGAATTCTCTAAATTAATGTCGACTGAATTTGAAATGAGCATGATGGGAGAATTTAAGTTCTTTATGTGAATTCATATTGATCAAAAACCAAAGGCTAATTACATTCAGCACAGTAAGTACACCAAAGAACTTCTGAAGAAGTTCAACATGACAGACTGCACTATAACAAAGACTCCAATGCATCCAACATGTATTATGGGGGAAAGAAGAGGTAAGTGGAAAGGTATGTCAGAAGCTCTATCGTGGTATGATAGGCTCTCTTATGTATCTGACTACATCTAGACCTGATATTTTATTTAGTGCCTATCTTTACGCTATATTCCAATCAGATCCTAGGGAATCTCATTTAGCTGCTGTTAATAATATTCTAAGGTATCTAAAATGAACCACTAACCTTGGCTTGATGTATGAGAAAACATCAGAGTATTCTATTTCTAGTTTCTGTGATGCAGACTACGCTGAAGATCGGCTAGAAAGAAAGAGTACTTCTGGAAACTGACAGTTTCTAGGCAAGAATCTGATCTCATGGTCAAGCAAGAGGTAATCAATAATTTCTCTTTCAACAACAGAAGCAGAGTACATTTTAGAAGCACTATGCAGTACTCAGATGCTATGGATGAAGAATCAACTGGAAGATTACCAAATATATGAGAGTAATATTCCTATCTTCTATGATAGTACTCCCGCTATTTGCTTGAGTAAGAATCATATCCTACACTCTAGGGCTAAACACATAGAAATCAAACATCATTTTATTAGAGATTATGTTTAGAAAGGGATCCTATCTTTAAAATTTATAGATATAGACCATCAGTGGGCTGATATTTTTACAAAACCCTTAGCTGAAGATAGATTTATGTTTATTCTGAAGAATATGAAAATGGGTCTATGTCTAGAGTAAGATGTCATTAGAATCAAACGTGTTTTAGTCGTAGTCCGAAGGGATAAAATTCTAACCCAAACAAAAGATTTCTAATTTGTTTTATCTCGGTCGTCAAATTATGTTTCAGTCAGAAATGTTTCAATCAGATGGAAATCTTCATGGTTTTCTAGATGCTGAGAATGTCAAACGTATTACTTAAATAGACTTAGTGTCTATCACACTCTACCTAGGTCATGCACAAGCAATTAGTTTTCTGGAAATTGATTAATCATGATTACATTTATTTAACTACTCCTTTTCACTATGTCTTGGGAAAAGTCATTTCACGCCTTTGGCTGACATTCCCTGTCGTGTTCCAATTAAATGTTTTCGTTCTTTCAACTTAAAGTTTGATCTACTTCTTATTTCATTTCCTTCTTTTAGTAGTCCGTGACATCATTTGAGTGTTTCATCGTCTTACTTTGTGAACTGCTTAACTGACTATTTATATCTCTTCTCATCTATAGTCATTCATCAAGTCCTTATACTTATATCATCTTAAATTATATCTTCTCTTCAAACTTGTTTGCATACCATGGCTAGAACCTTTCAAGGATATGAAAATCTTCTTGAGATAATCAAAGAGAAAAGACTCAACTATGTGTACGATGATGGTTTCATCAACAGGCTTATTGAAAATCAAGGATGGTCTGGGTATGTAACAATGCTGAGAGGTCCTATTCATCCTAACCTCTTAAAGAACTTATGGCTTCATGTTTCTATCAGTCCTGATGAAAACACCATTCATTCCTACAACTTTGGTGTTTCAATTACCATCACTCGCTCCTCCATTGATGAAGCCATCCAGAGTCAACCTTTATCCAACTCTTGCATGAATGTTGACATGTTTCCAAATGTTCCTAACTCTTTATTTGGATATGATCCCCTTAATTCAAATAATTTGAAACCACTTGCAAAAATCTGGTTTCAGTTCCTATTGAAAAATCTTCATCCCAGAGGAGAAGATCTTGATAAAGTTTTTCCTAGGGATATGTGTCTTCTTTATTTCCTTTTCAAGAGCATTCCAACTCATCTTTCAACAATAATTGTTGCAACTAGTTTTAAAATCAGAGTCACCACCCTTAATTTTTATCTCAAGGAAGGGAATATAAAACATAACCCTAAAAAAGTTAGAGATTCTAGGTTGATGACTCGGTTCTAGACGAAGAGAAGGTGTTAGGCACGTCTCATCTTCCTTGTTCATAAGGATACTAGGTTAGAAGCGCGATTTTCAGAAAATAGGGTTTTCATTTTTATTAGGGGAACTCGCCACGATTTTAGTCGTCTGCCTACATATCCTCTTAGGAGGAATCAGAGTCCCAATTCGTAGTTCATAGTTGATTTGTATTTTTTTTATAGATTATAAAGATATTTGAATTTCCCACATACTCAATCTATGTGTGTGAATAGCGGAGATATTAGATGGAGTGCACAGTCGATTCAAATATACTCGTGACGTTTTTTGAAAATTAATTAATTTATGAAAAATGATTTGGTGTTTGATTGAATATTTTTTAAAGTATTAATTGTAAAAAATATCTTATTTAAAATGCATGATTAAAAGATAATAATTTAATGCAAATAAAATAAATAATATTTTTTATTGGATTGGAAAATAATATATTTGACTTATAAAAATATTAAAATTGTAAATACATAAAAATAGAAAATGTAAAAAAAAAAAAATAATAAAGAAAATAAATTAAAAATGCAAGGGGGTGTGAATCAGGTTAGGGTAGTAAAATAGGGAGGTGTTAATAGCATGGGTATGAATTTAGATATTGAATTCAGGCCCAAAAGACAAGGGGGTGTATTTTTACACTAAGCAGCAAAATGGAGGGTGTAGGAAGTATGAGTCCAAGTTCAGATATTGAACTTGGTCGGTTTAGCTAGGAGGTGTGAATCTGCGTGTGTTAGCAAAAATAAAATTAAAGGGGGTTTGGATATTAATGGGCTTGGCCCAAAGCAAACAAGAGAAAGGGAAGGAGGTTCGTCAGGACCTCATACGGGAGGGTGTATCGTCATATGGTGAACACACACTTTTGGTACACTGGATTGAAATCATACGACTATGATGGAGGGGAGCATGACAACGGTCAAAGGCGCGCGTGTACGAGATGATTGGATACGATATATTTCATTTTACAAAACAAAATATTTCATTTTTATATCTTCTTCACTTCTCTCTCTCTGAACATTCTCTTCTCTCTCTCTCTCTCTCTCTCTCTCTCTCTCTCTCTCTCTCTCTCTCTCTCTCTCTCTCTCTCTCTCTCTCTCGTTTCAAATACCTCAAACCCTAAAACCGAACCCAAAACCACCGAACCCAGCAGCAGCTAGAGCAACAGCGACCCCGAACACCCCAACCCCAAACGCAACTTCAAAATCACAATAAAAACCCCAACAGTTTATAAGGGTGGGTTTCCGTTACCTCTATCGACGGAACTCCAAGCTTTCTCCTTATGACTTCTTCACTGCTTCGGCTTCACCCTCTTTTTTTGTTATTCGCAGGTGGCGGCGGCGACTTGGAGGGTTGCGGTGTTTATAAGAAGAGATCTTAGGTCTTCAGATATTGAAACCCTAGATACGGCTTACGGTGGCGATCTCTCTCTTCTCCTCTAGATCTATGTCTCCGTTCAATTTTTTGTAAAGATTGTTTCCTCTTTTTTTTTGTAATAACCCTCTCTCCGTAATCTTCCCTCCTCCCTAATGATTTTCGTCCTTTAGGTTTTATAGTTTAGAATTTAGATTATTTAGGAAACAATTTTATTAAGTTATTACTCTGTGATTGATTTAGGAAATTAGAAATTAGAATTGATTCTATATAAACTTTGTTGTAGATCTGTGTAAATTGATTACGACCCCGTATTAACTTATTTTTGTTTTGGTTTTGATTTGTTTCTATTTGTGATTTTAGTCCGATTTAGTTTCTGTTTTGGTTTGATTATGTTTATATTCTGTAAAGGTTTTTGAATAAGGAAAGATTTGATTGGATTTTGTTTCGTTAATTTGAACAGTGACTGCTCTTGGTCTTGACATAAGTGTTACTTTTCCTTAATCCAAACAGTAACTATTTTTTTTAAGCATGCGTTTTTTTTCCTGATCATTTTGTACAGTATATTTTTTTTTAGGTTTTGGGCCATACGTTTTTCTGCTCTAGGTTAGATTAGGCTCGCTTTGGTTACATGCCCTTTTTTAGACAAATGCTTTTTCAATTAATTAAACAATTACTAGTTTATAATACAAATGGTTTTAATAATAGCGAATATTAGTATAGTAATAAAATAATACTATTATAATTAAAACAAAAATAATTTTTCATAACAAACCAAAAGGAAAACAAAACGGGCCATGTTGTTTTAATCTATTGGGCCCTTAACCAAAACAATTTGTTTTATACACCCCTCAATCTAAATGGGTTAAAAAAAATTCACGGGCCCTTTCTGATTTAGAAAGGCCCATTTACTTTCAATAACGTAAAGCCCCTCCTTCAACTTTTGAAGTGGACTAAAAGGATAACATGGGTCGTTTCTAGTTTATAAAGGCCCGTGTTTTTTTTTCCAAAAATAGTATACGCCTTTTATAAAATGCACCCTTTAAAAAAATGAAACCTTAATGGACCATCAGATATTGATAGTCCATTTTAGATTAGTACACCCCTTTTTCCTATTTTAAACCTCTATAGAAATAAAACCTACACAATATGATTTATTAAATTAGAAACCTAAATATAATATAATGGTAGGACAAATTTGGAGTATGATAACTTCCCCTATTTAATCACTTTGACGATCGAATAGTGTGAGAATACACAAGTCTCACACGTTCTGATCGGAAATTTATTAAATATTCGAAGACCCCAAAATTTGTCTGAAAGTTTATTTGACATAGATGATGATGTATCATCTTACCAGAATTTGAACCAAAGTTTATTTGACTTAGATATGACGACGTGGATAACTCGTCAGTATCTAAGAGATCATAGATTCTTTTGCGTATTGACAAGAAATACAAGTTTTTAAAAAATGTTGACTTACTAATGCTTAGAGACTAATAAAGTAAGTTTTAGTTTGATTTGATTTTATCTTTTCATCGCGACCTAGGGGATGAATAAAACAAAGTCTGATAACACATCGTTGCATGGAGACTGATGCAATGGATTACGCAGATTTCTTTCACATATCTATCGCAACTTGGGGGATAGATAATTGAAAAATCTTGATAACTACATCGCTGCATGGAGCCTGACGCAATGAGTTATATCGCGAAAAAAACTTGATGATTACATTGCTCCATGGAGACTAATGCAATGGATTATACAGATTTATTCGCATATCTATCGCAAACCAGGGGATAGATAATTGGAAAAGCTTGATAACTACATCGTTGCATGGAGACTAAGGCAATGAGTTATATCGCGAATTTCACACACTGTTGCATGGAGCCTGGAGCAATAAACTATATCGCAGGGGAGGAAACACAAATAGGTTGTGTCCGTCCTCAGCCAAGGTGATTGTTTAGCATAAGAATGCTAAGTTTGAAGATTGAAACCGAAGTTTTACTGATGATGCCGATTGTGTTTGTCCTCAACTAAGACTATCACCATGAATAAGTAAACCCCAAATTTTCCTTATATGTACATGCACCAAATATTATGAATGACCTTGATACTTTGATATGGTTATGTGTATGTCATGCTTGATGTGAGGCTCTTAGTGGGAAATCTATTGTCAGGATTTCGAAGGAATCTACTGCCGATATTCGATTGTGACTACTTACTGCTGAAGTCTTATGGAAAATCATCTATCGAGATCAACCAGAGGAATCTTCTACAGAGGTTCTATTGTGAACTACCTTTTTCTGAGGTCTTCTAAATAATCATCTGCCGAGATCAACAAGGGGAATCTACTGTCAAGATTCAAATGTGAACTACCTTTTACCGAGGTATTCTGGATAATCATTTGCCGAGATTAACCAGGGGAATCTTCTGCTGAGATTCGATTATAGATTACCTTTTTCCGAGGTATTCTAGATAATCATCTACCGGGATCAACCAGGGGAATTACTACCAAGATTCGAGTGTGAATTACCTTCTATTGAGGTCTTTTGGATAATCATCTGCCGGGATTAACCAGGGGAATCTACTGTTGAGATTCGAGTGTGAATTACCTTCAGCCGAGGTCTTTTGGATATTCATCTGTCGGGATCAACCAGGGGAATCTACTGCCAATATTCAAGTGTGAACTACCTTCTGCCGAGGTCTTCTGGATAATCATCTGCCAAGATTAACCAGGGGATCTTCTGCCGAGATTCAACATAGAATTACCTTCTGCTGAGGTCTTCTGGATAATCAAACTACCGAGATTAACCAGGGGATCTTCTGCCAAGATTCAACATAGAATTACCTTCTGCCGAGGTCTTTTGGATAATCAAACTACCAAGATTAACCAGGAGAATCTACTGCCGAGATTCAACATAGAATTACCTTCTGCCGAGGTCTTCTGGATAATCAAACTACCAAGATTAACCCAGGAGAATCTACTGCCGAGATTCAATGTAAAATTATAACTTTTTTTGACAATGATGATTGTCTTCACATGAAACATGGTTTTATGCTACGCATGTATATTTGATTGACGCATGAAATGTAATGATTGATTGATGCATGTAATGAGTGACTTGGATATGTATCAATGGATGTTGAATTTTGAAAAGCGAATGCGTAATTGGACTTTCTTGAGATATGCTCAATCCATGTTGTCGGGATTCGTCAGATAGATGAGATGATAAGTATAGCTTGATTATGGATCGAGAATCCCTAATGCATGATCTATGCAGCCTTATGCTTTACGATTATGGCTCAAATGTTTTTTTTTGAATGGTGCCCCTGTGATGGGTCGTGGATGATTAAAGCGTAGAGGTTTGCCTATGTAACACGTTTGCTTATCACATGATGGTTGGATGTTATGCTATCATGATTTCCCGATACTTGACTTGAACTTGAAGATTGCGATTTTTTTTTATTAATAACCATGTATTAAAAAAATATTTCGTAAATAACCGGGTTTCGGAAAAAATTATGCAAATAACCATGTTTGAGATGGCTCCACAAAGGAGGAGCCATCTCAATTGGCGCATGCACCTCCTTTTTTAAGGGAGGCGCCATCTCACTTGGCGCCTAAGTGCTTAGGGCATGCCCTAAGCCAAGTGAGATGGCGCCTATGTACAAAATTAGGGCAAAATTTTTTTTTATTTTCTTTCCTGTGCGTTGCCTATTAGACAGAGATCCACAAAATGGATTTTTTATTTAAAAAAAATAATTACATTCAACTGTTTTACATTAAAAGAACAGTAAAAAAAATGGATACAAAAAATACTGGGAAAAAAAAGATACATCAGTGATCCCCCGGAACCCGGTAATGACCCCCGGTTCCGCATCCCCGTCCTCGCCTTTCTCTTGCTGGGTGCCGTCGCGTTTCCTGCTGCGGAAAGGTCGATGGCCCAGCGAAGTCAATGCGATCCGAATCCATAAAATCAGTAAGATCTCCATATCTCGAAGATCCGCTCTGGTACAGTCGGTTACCCATACCCTCAAAGTTTGGTCGTGTTGGCGGTGGGTGGGGTTCCATGGTTGGTCGGTAGCATTGGTCGTCTGAGTATGGGGGGTAGAAAGGAAATGGATCTTGGGGTGTTTGGTATTGTGGATGTTGGGTTGTTTGGTGATATGGTGGTTGATGGTAGGTTTGGTCGGCTTGGTCATAATCTTCTGACATTCTCATATCAGGGCTAAGGCTGGATGTTGAGGGCGCCATATTGGGATATGTGGAAGACTGAAATTGTGTCTGGGGTATGTGGGTGTGTTGGTATTGGGGTTGGTATTGTGGTTGGGTTTGAGGCATATCCGGGTATTGGTAGTTTGGTGGTGATTGTGGTTGGTAGTACGGCATTTGATTGTAGTTGTGTTGTGGTGGGGAATATGGTTGTGTGTTTGTTGGTCTGTTTCTTCTTGGGGGTTGGTTTGAGGTTGATGGATTTTGGGTTTGTTGATGGGGAATCGAGGGTTGTGCCCATTGTGTGCGTGGGTCAACCAAGTACCTCGGATGAGACACGTGCATTTCTGGGTTACTAACCGACCTGTACCACGACATATATTGATCAGTGTGTCGCATGTTACCTTGAGTAAGGAAAACCGGGGATTGCAAGATGTAGTGGTGACGCCTTTTCCACATTTTACACCATTCCGGAGCGAAGTCTTTCCAGTTGGTAAGACCCCACTGGGCGTCGACCCTTTTTAGATGCCAGGGGGATAAATCTGTTGGATCACTTGGTATCTCTTGATGCATTCCGAACTGCATCTTCACACGGTCACTGTGATGCATCTCCACAATGTTGAACCGAATGAGTGCAGTCTTTGCAGTCCAAGTTGCTGCATCCTCTGGGTTTGGAGAATGGCCCAAACCCAAATATGGTCTCCAGACGAACTGCGATAAAATTTAAATCAGGTTAGCGCAAAAGTAATGTATATATAATTAAAATGAACAAAAGTGAAAAGCTACGACTTACGTCATCTGGGCCTAAGTGATCCAACAGATTCCGGTAGAGTGCGACATTGAATCTTGGATTCTTTTCGTAATCCATACCCCTCACGCAGTACCTAAAGGAAATGAGAAACATGTTATTTTTAGCATATATTTTGGAAAGAGCAGAATATTTATAAATGCTATAACTTAATGACTTACTTTGTTGCGTACGGGAAACCAAAAGTGTTGTTGTTGATGGGGTTTAAGGACTCAATCCTCCACCAACCCCAGGCTTGTAGTAAAAATGCGCACCCATAAAATGTACATTTTTCCTTGACTGCGTTTTTGCACAAGGAACTGTACAGGTGGGCTAATACTGCAGAACCCCAACTATATTTTCTAGTTTTTTCAAAATTTGTTAGTAAATGTAAGTACATGAAATTTACACTATTTCCCGTACTTTCGGGAAATAAAAATGTACCAAAAAGTATCATAAGATACGTTCTGGCTTTTACTACTCGGTCATTCTCTGAGGAATTTTCATTTAATTCCATACTTGCATAATGCCGTTTCAGGTCAGTGAGTAGTATTCCCTGCCCTCTTGCTCCACCACCTTCTACCATATCCCTACCCAACAGTTCTTCACACTGTGAGTTAGGTTGTTGAACCGACCCGTTCACCGCTTTACCGTCGATAGGGAGGCCCAGTAGCATGTACACATCCTCGAGAGTGATGGTACATTCACCTATTGGTAGGTGAAATGTATGGGTCTCCGGTCTCCACCTCTCCAACATTGCAAGAATGAATTTTGAGTCAATGGTGCAGTTGGAGATCTTTATTACATGTCCAAAACCTGCATATTCCAAATAAGGGACGATAAATGGGTCTGGAGCCAGGTAGTTGTGCGAACGGATTCTGAATCTTTTTGTATCCTGAGATCATAATTAAACAAGTGTAAGATTAATTAAGATGAACAACACGTTATTTGAAGTATGAAAAATGTATAACCAAAGAAGAGACTTACAAATGCAGCAATGTTTTCCCTTGTGCCTCTGTGAGTATCGCCCATTGTTAGAAGAGCCACTGTTCAGAATGCTTGTGAGTATGAAAGACTTAGGAAGAAATAGAGAGTATGATAGACTTAAGAAATATTTCGTAGCAAAGAGTGAGAGTTGTGTGGGTGTGAGAGATGTTTCATAAGGTATGTTATAGGCAAATAAGTTTGATGTAATGGTTGCTTGTGCTTGCATGCCTGCGATGTGTCACATTTGCATGCTTAGGGTGTTACACATATGCATGCATACATTTACAAAAAATGTAAGGTGTCACTCTTGCAGGCTAGGTGGCAGCCCATGCATGTATCACGATTGGACAGTAAGGGAGGCGCCATCTGACTTGGCGAAAGAGTACAAAAATGAATGGTGTCGCCACCCCATTTGGCGAATAAGAGGTGTCACTTCTTACAGCATTGGCTCAGGCTACGTGACAGCCTTTGGGATTCCTTTCTTTGTTGCATGCAAGGCCATTGGAGTTGATGGGTGGAGTCTTACACAAAACATTTATGTGTGCAGAATAGGGCCAGGATAGGTGGCAGGCTAGGTGGCTTCATAAGCCCATGCATGTATCACGATTGGACAGTAAGGGAGGCGCCATCTGACTTGGCGAAAGAGTACAAAAATGAATGGTGTCGCCACCCCATTTGGCGAATAAGAGGTGTCACTTCTTACAGCATTGGCTCAGGCTACGTGACAGCCTTTGGGATTCCTTTCTTTGTTGCATGCAAGGCCATTGGAGTTGATGGGTGGAGTCTTACACAAAACATTTATGTGTGCAGAATAGGGCCAGGATAGGTGGCAGGCTAGGTGGCTTCATAAGCCCATGCATGTATCACGATTGGACAGTAAGGGAGGCGCCATCTGACTTGGTGAAAGAGTACAAAAATGAATGGTGTCGCCACCCCATTTGGAGAATAAGAGGTGTCACTTCTTACAGCATTGGCTCAGGCTACGTGACAGTCTTTGGGATTCCTTTCTTTGTTGCATGCAAGGCCATTGGAGTTGATGGGTGGAGTCTTACACAAAACATTTATGTGTGCAGAATAGGGCCAGGATAGGTGGCAGGCTAGGTGGCTTCATAAGCCCATGCATGTATCACGATTGGACAGTAAGGGAGGCGCCATCTCACTTGGCGAAAGAGTACAAAAATGAATGGTGTCGCCACCCCATTTGGCGAATAAGAGGTGTCACTTCTTACAGCATTGGCTCAGGCTACGTGACAGCCTTTGGGATTCCTTTCTTTGTTGCATGCAGAATAGGGCCAGGATAGGTGGCAGGCTATGGGGTTTCATTATTGCATGTAATATTATTGGCAGCCTTGGGGGGTTGCATCCCTTACTTAATTGAAATTTTTTGCCTTACGTTGAACATAACATTCATTCACATAATCTGTAAAATTTTCCAACCTTCGAATCAGTCATCTAACCTTCAAACATTCCAGCATTCATACCTTCATACAATCAATAAACCTAAAACATTCCAACCTTCAAACCTTAAAACAATTCTACACAATGGCCTCTTCACCACAATTTGTTGTCAAAGCACATTTCAACGGTGAGACATACATGTGTCCCACAGTTGGGTTTTTGTTTAGAAACACCGACAACGTTCGATTTCTCTTAAACGGGAAAGCAAATTTCTCGTACTTTAAGAAAAGATTGGAGGCCAAACTTGAACGAGGCCCGGTATCCCAGATATTTTATCAGAGTCCAGTCTTTTTTGGAAACAACCAAGTTATTTTTTATAAGGTTGAAGTTCAAGATGACGAGGATTTCCAGAACATGATTTCCAGCCATGTCTATTCTGGAAACGACTCTATTGAGTTATACGTTTTGCTTCAAGAGCCTCCGGTGACACAGGAGGTAGAGCCTCCGGTGACACAGGAGGTTGATCCTTTGGAGAATGAGCAAGATGAGGTGGATGCAGTTGATGATGAAGAAGAAGATAACGAGTTAGAGTTTGATGAAATGGTGAACGACGATTCTGACGATGATGGCATCCCAAGTATTCCTACTGACAAAATCTACACACCACCTACGCACATGACAAACTTCAACATGGGCGGAGATGAACCTTCTACGGACTTGTTTTTCCAACCGTATATGCTGTCGGATGAAAATTTAAAAGAGAAGGACAAGTTTCGTAACAGAGAGGAATGCATAAGGGCCATCAAAAAATTTCACATGCTCAACTCGGTTGATTATAAGGTGGATCGTGTAAACCCGGAAAGGTACAAGATCAAGTGTGTCCACCCTGACTGTATGTTCAAGCTGACCGCATCATACAGACTAAGGGGTGACTGCTGGGTCATAGGTTCCATGACTACCCATACTTGTGTAAGTTCCACTCAATCACAAGACCACCGAAAACTCAACCATGATCTAATCTGTCAAGAAATCCTACCCCTGGTCAGCAACGACCCTTCTTTGAAGGTGAAAACAATCATCTCCCACATCACCATGGTTTTTAACTACACTCCGTCTTACCGTAAGGCGTGGTTAGCAAAGCCTAAGGCGATTGAAAGGGTGTACGGAAACTGGGAGGAGTCATACCGAGAACTTCCCCGCTACCTAAATGCACTCAAGACATATTCTCCAGGTAGTGTTTATGTTCTGGAAACATTGCCAGCGTACGCCCAAGATGGTAGTCTACTGCATGGCAACGGGATATTCAGTCGCGTGTTTTGGGCATTTCAACCATGCATCACAGGGTTTGCATCATGCAAACCAATTCTACAAATTGACGGGACTTGGTTGTATGGGAAGTACAAAGGCACGCTTTTGATGGCAGTTGCACAAGATGGCAACAATAACATTTTCCCCGTTGCGTTTGCCCTTGTCGAGGGGGAGACCGGTGGTGCTTGGAGCTTTTTCCTGAAAAATCTTCGTACACACGTGGCTCCTCAACCAGATCTCTGTTTGATCTCGGACATACATGCCTCCATTGAAAGTGCCTATAATAATCCAGCAAATGGTTGGCATGACCCTCCTTCTACGCATGTCTATTGTGTCAGGCATATCGTCCAGAATTTCTCGAGGGAGGTCAAGGACAAAACATTGAGGAAAGCGGTGATGAATGCGGGATACGCACTGACATAGCCCACATTCAAATATTACCGCAACGAGATCCGTTTGTCTAACCCAGAAGCCGGTACATGGATCGATAATATACCGGTCGAAAAGTGGACTAGGTCATACGAAAATGGCCAAAGATGGGGGCATATGACAACAAATCTTATTGAATCAATGAATGGGGTATTCAAGGGCATACGAAACCTCCCAATCACTGCCTTGGTAAAATCCACGTATTTTAGGATGGCTGCGTTATTTGCCAAAAGAGGTGAAATGTGGTATGCGGTCTTGCAATCAGGACAACTATGGAGTGAAAGCTGTATGAAATACATTAAGGCTGAAAGTGCTAAAGCCAACACTCACATGGTTACACGGTTTGACCGCCATAGCCACAACTTCATTGTGAAAGAGACAATCGACCACAATGAAGGCCTGGAAAGACAAGAATACATGGTCATTTTACCTTCTCAATGGTGCGATTGTGGCAGGTTTCAAGCTTTTCGTATGCCTTGCTCTCATGTCATTGCCGCTTGTGCTCATACCCATCAAGACGCGCTTCAACTGCTCTCAAACGTTTATAAATCTGAAACGTTGCTCACTGTTTACAACAACAACTTTCCTTTGGTGGCAAAACCGGACTATTGGCCTGAATACAACGGCGATATAGTTTGGCACAATGACCAAATGCGAAGGAACAAGAAGGGTCGTCCCAAAAGCAGGCGCATCACAACAGAAATGGACGATCTTGACAGGTTGGAAAGAAAGTGTGGTTTATGCCGTCAGGTCGGACACAATCGCAAAAACTGTCCGAATCGGGCGTCTGGCTCGACCACATAAATTTTGTAATACAATAAATCTTTTCAATATTTGTGTTGTAAACATTATGGGTTTTCCGTTAATAAAACTGTTAACACAATTTAAGAAATTCAATATAGGAAATTACATTAGGGTTTTCGCGTACACCAATGATTAACGATATTCAATCTAGGAAATTACAACTGTTAACACAATTTCATCTGACCCATGCATCATCAGCATTACATCACTGTCTGTTTTGACTTCCTCCAACCACACATTAGGTCTTCCTGTCGCATGCGAGGTTGTTGTTCGTTTTCGCTGGATCCTTCGAATTTTTTCCCCCTCCGCGATGTCTCCATCTAGCCACCGCATCAACTCCCGCTTCAGACGCTCCATGGAGTGAATGTGCCAGAATTTCATTTTCATCGCAGGTTTCGTGGCGGAGAATATAACGTAACCATCTCTGCTAAAAATCATAGGCGACGTCATTACGTAAATAAGGGAGTACAAAATAAAAATACAGTACGAGAAAGTGTGAGAAATTTCAAAGAAACGGACGAATTATTTATAAAACAGCAAAAAACCCTAGTTTTGCCCTAGGCGCCAAGTGAGATGGCGCCTCCTCTCATTTTTAAGGAGCATGCGCCATCTCACTTGGATAAAAGATAAGGGAGGCGCCAAGTGAGATGGCGCCTAGGGCAAAACCCTAGGTGCATGCGCCAATTGAGATGGCTCCTCCTTTGTGGAGCCATCTGAAACATGGTTATTTGCGTAATTTTTTCCGAAACCCGGTTATTTGTGAAATATTTTTTTAATACATGGTTATTAATAAAAAAAATTCGAAGATTGCTGATGTAGGAGAAAGATCCACTAGAGGTTATGAAAGTACGCGGAGAGCTTTCCCCTATGTGGAATGTCTTTCCATGATTTAAGGGTAGGGTCTTGGAGGAGGCTCTTATTGATATGATCTTGGAAATAGTTTGATCATAATATGAATTACCCCACTATTTTTTAATATGACGCTGATTAAAGACTCTTGAAAATGTGTGACTTTGATGGACCATTTTGAATCAACTCCTTTTGATTGAGCCTCATAGTGGTTTACCCCAACATTTGAATTTTGAAAGATGTGCCCCTCAATCTCCAGGATCTGGAGGAAATACCCTCAGAAAGAACTTAGACCTCAACCTGAACTTGACATAGACTTCCCCAAGTATTCGAAGCTTGAAAAGTTTATACTCGAAGTTGCTTGAAGGGGAATTTGGACCCTACGTGCAGTAGGATGAACTTGGTACGTACTGCCCCTACATTTGAATATTGGAAGGTTACCCTAATTATCAAGGCCTTGAGAGGTTTTTAAAAATGAGGAAACTGAGTCATACCCTATTGTGATATGACTTGATTAAGGAATGCTTCTTCGAAAGGTATGCCCTTGATTGAACAATGTTTTGAAATTTGATCCAAGCTGATTGAATCTCGGAATGATCACCCCTTGTCAATAGTATCTTCATGTGATATACCCCTATGATCATTAGTATTTTCCCCTGTTTATAGGGGTCCTCTTAGATGCTTTTCCCCTAGTTAGAAGTTTCTTGGAACTATTGCCTTTGATAAGACCTTTTCTTTTGAAATCTCCTTGATGCTAAGTATTGACTTGTAAGTAAATTTGTCCCCTTTGAAAAGTAATCCTAATGTGATGCACATGCAATTTCTTGAAATTGAAATTGATTATGGAATATAAATGGATTATTAGAGAAGAAGATTCAAAGAAGATAATTGATTAATAACTTTAACAAACATAGGAGTCAGTTTAACACGAATTTTTCCGAGTATGCTTTCATAGTTAACTTTGCTTCAATTAGGACTTTTGAAGGTTGTAACGTGGCCATAGTTCGTGGTTCAAGAAAAAAAAATATAAGGCTAATTTTTTTTTCATCCCACCCCATTCTCCTTGATGTTCTCCAGTCTTAATTTCAATTAATGCAACAGATGCGTTTAATCCCCAAGAGAAATTTCGTAGTCGTGAAGATGATGAGAAGCGTAGATAAAGATCCAAGTGCCAATGAAAAGCATTGATAAGATCCAAGCATTGATAAGATCTAAGCGTTGATGAGAAGCATTTATGATTCTTGAGGTGGCAGTCACAAGATTGTTCTCTAATTTATTTGTTTTTAATCCCTTATTTTGCATGGACCAATTATTTTGAATTTATGGTCCATTGGGATGCCTTAACTTTTGCCTAAGTCAAGTTTTGATTTCCTTTGACTTAGCTGGCTTTCTCCTTTTTTCTTTCTTTTGATTTTGAAAATTTGTGACTGCCAGGCTAATTGTTGTAAGCTTCATCTTCATTGTTTTCCTCGATTTTGAATGATGTATTGAGGAAGAAGATATTCTTGAACCTTTGCTTAGACAGTTTCCTTAATCCTGGATGATGTATCGGGGAAGAAGATATGCTTGAACCTTCACTTAGATGGATCAATTATCCTGGGATTTTAATGCATCGTTGAATTAATTGAAATATACTCTGCCCCTAGTTGAAATTAAGGTTTTTTTTTTTATATTTTAGAAAATAGAACAAAACTCCAACTCCTGACTCGCTGGGGTTAACTATGGATTATCTCCTTATTTCTCCACTGTTTAGGAAGTGAAACATTGCCTTACATCATCATCTAAGCCCTACTACTAAGAAGCATACGTCAGCAAAATTCGATTATTTTGTATTTTCATCATTCTCCCTCGAAGTTTGTTAAAGTTGTGCAATGGAAGATAGAAAAGAAGAAGAAAAAGTCCTTGATTATTTGTGGAATATATCGATTTCAAAAGCATGCATGATTATTTATTCGAATTACTGATCATAGAATACAAAGTTTATAACAAATAACACTTAGCAAGAAATAAATTACACATGATAAAGCCTAACTATCCTAGGGATGAGCTTCTTTAGTGATCTACCAATCAGGGCGATGGATCTTCTACCATATGCGGGCCATCTTCTTCAAAAGTTAATTGCTTATTGTCAATCAGCTCTTTTACCACTTCTTTGAATGAATTGCATTCTTCAATCGAATATGCTGTTACTTCATCATGAAACTCACATTTAACATCTGAGTTGTACCAAGGAGGAAATAAAGACTTCATGGATCTAGTTTGTCGAGGGTTCATTGATGAATTTTGGACCAAATATGACCATAATTGACTGTATGTCATAGGGATTGGGTCAAACTAGCGAGTTCCCCCTTCTTGGAGGTTTAAAGGCCTATGCTGATTCGGGCGTTGACGGTGATTGTTTCGATTTCGAACATGTCGATTCTGACATCGATGTTGAGATGAAATCTTAGCCTGCTGGTTCTGTGGTATAGGCCATGATTACTGGTGTTGAAAACCAGAGTGTGGTTGTTAGCATTGAGCATCTACTGCATATGAATATTGATTATAAGGCACAGGAGATGAAGTTTCTGGAGCTTGTAAGTTTCCCATATTTCATTTGTTTCATTTTATTCTTTCCCTTGAAAATATCTAAGGATTCACTAGTCGGGTTACTCGAGATGCTTTGGGTTTTTCCATTTTTGATGTCGTTCTCAATGCATTCCCCAACTATTACTAGGTTAGAGAAGCGTGACGATACACTGCCCAACATTTTTTTATAGTACTGACCCCGTAGGGTGCTCATGAACAAGTCTACAAACTCCTTATCTAATAGTGGTGGTTGTACTCGAGCAGCCAACTCCCTCCATCTCTGTGCGTATTCTTTAAAGGATTCATTACTCCTCTGAGATAAATCTTGCAGTTGCATGTGACTTGGGGCCATGTCCGTGTTGTATTGATAATGCTTCTGAAATGCCAAAGCCAAGTTATTCCAGGTGGGAACATGGTTTCTTTCTAATTGCATATACCATTCTTATGATACTCTACTAAGACTGTCTTGAAAATAGTGGATAAACAATTTGTCGTCACGTGGGTATGCTATCATTTTTCTAACATACATCTTCAAATGAGTCTTAGGACAACTAGCTCCTTTGTACTTTTCAAAATCTGGCATCTTAAAATTCGGAGGAAATACCACGTCTTCAACCAAACATATAGCAGAAGCATCAAAGCTATAAGTGTCATGTCCTTCTATGGTGTTAAGCCTCTTTTCCAACATGCAATATCTTTTGGTGTTCTCAGCATCCTGTGGCTATTTAGTATTCATGGTCGGGTTTTCCCCTTGGGATTTTGGCATATGGAATTCAAATTGATGATACTCAATAGATTCCTGGGATGGAGTATACCCATCTTGGAAAACAGTGTGTTACTGCACATCAACGTTCTTAATTGAAGCTTGTATAGGCCGAGGTTGAGCCTGAGTGTTTTCTTGAAGTGTGTTGTATCCAAAAATTTCCCCTCCCATTTTCTTTAAGACACCTCCTCATGCTCCTAGGGTTTTCAATTGCTCAAGGCTACTCAATGTTTGATCATACAAATTCTCCTCCTAAGCAGTTGACCTACAACTAGGGTTTCACTTTTCTCAAGGAAATTTGAGCTTATAATGCCTCAAGTGGATTTCATGGTTCCTCATATGTATCAAGGAATGCTCATGTCAAATTTCAAGCCTTGCATCACAAGTTTGCTCAATCAATTGCTCAGATGACTAAAATCAACTATATTGGGTAAAAAGTCAATGGTGGTCAACATATAGTCAAACTTCAATATTTTTGGTCAACATCAAGATTTTGAAGTCACATTCATCATTTGATCAAGGGTTGATCATGATTCATCAAGAAAACTTTCAAATCATCAAAAGTCAAAGTTGCCAAATTAGGTTTTTCTTAAGGAGAAGTCAACTGAAGTTTGACCAAGCATAACTTTCACATGCTTCATCAAATTTTTCTCATCCAAATCTCATTTTGAAGGAAATTCAATTCTCTACAACTTTTTCTCTCTAAGCTCAAGTCCAAAACATGCTTCATTTGAGAGATATGGGCCAAAACATTATAGGTCATTTCAAAAGTCAACAAAAAGACACTTTTGGTCAAAGCAATTTACATCAAGATAAAGTCTTCAAATGGAAAAAATAATCAACATAGAAATTGCAGGGGACACCTTGAGCTTTCCAAAAATTCAAAGATCATATTCATATGATAAACATTAAGAGAGTTATTATTGGTGCAAGTTGCAAAATTTTGAGAAAATACATGGAACCTAAAGTGATCAAACTTGGAATTTTAGGCTAGTGGGCTTATATCTCAAGGTCCAAACTTGCATAAGGCCTCAACATGAACCTCTGAACTTATTCATACACTCCTTGGGTTTTATTCTGTTTATTTTGGGTTTTATTTATTTAAGTTCAAAGTAAAAGGATAAAATAAAAGGCTTTCATACAAGGTCGAAGCCCAAATCTTTTTGACCTAATTCAGCCTATATTTACTCTCCATTTAGACAACAATAAGGACACGAAAAAACCTTGCAATAAACCTTTCCAAAATTCCAAATAATATCAAAACTAGGGCAATCTTCAAACCCTAGTTGCAGCCACTTTCAAAGCAAACCAACCTTTCCAATCAATGCTAAGGTGTTATAGGGTAAGGCTTGATCGTTCTTGATGATCAAAAGTGCATAAAACAAGCATTCCAAGCATGGTCAGTTGACACATTTAATGATTTTCGCATTTTTAATTCTATGATGTTTTGATATGAACTAATGCTTTCATTATGCTTCTGAGATGTACTTATGCAGGCTTGGACCATCACATGAGTCCCATGTTTCCAGAATCGTGCATCATCATGTTTGCACCGATTCACTTTATTCTGGCCATATCTCATTATTCAGCATGAATTAACCAAAACTGATACATCTGTTGAAATCGTAAGGCCCAAATTAGGGGGGATATAGTACCGGTGAGTCATTGATGTTTGCTATTTTGTATGAACAAGGAAACGACCTCACCAGAGAAGACGACCGGAGCTAGGGCTCGTGTGTTTCTCCGGTCTATGAAATAATGTTTGTTTTATATTTAATTCGCGTCAATGATATAATGGATAAAACAGTCACCCCAGTGGCAAAGAAGCGCACGATAAAGAATTAGTGTACAAAGGCGTGGGTTCGATCTTTTCCTTTTGTGTTTTTTCATATTTTTCTGATTTTGCAGATTGTATGCAGCGCGTCTTCATACCTCAAACGTGCACCTTCAACTTTGTAGTCCTCATATCCAAATCCAACGCTTCCAGACTTACACGCCCATGATGCACCCTTCTGGCTGCACCAGATCTCATGGACCACCGCTTGGGTCTGGATCTTCTTTGCAATTCACACCCTCCCTTTCTTGCTAATTCAGGCCCATTCCTTTTTTACTTATATTTTTCTTTTCCCATTTTATTTATTTTTATGACTTAATTAAAATATAAAAAAATTAGTGTTAGGTTTATTTAAAAAAAACCCTTATTAATTAAGTTTTAGTTTTTAATTAATATATTTTTTTAATTTAACTAATTAACTTTTTTAATTAAAATCAATTAGATACTTAAGTTTTATTTATTAATTTAGTTAATTAACTTTTTTAATAAAAATTAATTAGATTTTTTAGGTTTATTTAATTAATCATAAATCATTTTTTTTCATAAAAAATTACCAAAAATATTTTCTTTTCTATTTTCATTTTGATTTTTACATTTTTAGATCGACTGTACTTTCGCAATTGTAATAGCCTAGATTTCTCGTTTTCCTTTTTCATTATTATGTAACTATTTTCTGGGATGTAATAGTTATAAGTTTATTTTTCGCACTTTACTATTATGTAACTTCCCCAAGGCCATGTAATAACGTAGGAACTTTACTTTCTGCACTTTACTATTTGCTATTACTGCTTAGTAATTAGGATTTGTATGGAAAGATAAAAACGAACGATAGAAAACCCTAAATCTCAAGATAAATAAATGAAATTAACACACTCGCACACTTATGACTCTAGGATAGCCTTTCTTGTTGCCTTCAGAATAAATGGTCATGTCCCTCGAAAGTGGGGATACCTTTAGCAAAATATCCTCAATCAAATCGTCATAGTCCCTACTATATAAAAGATCATAGTCCCTCGATGTCCCTCAAGTTGCCTACGAGAAATGATCTATTCCCTATGAATAATATGATTATAGTCCCTTCGAATTGCTAAGGTATTCTTACGAGTTGCCTTTGATAAACCGTACGATGACCCTTCGCCTGTCCCTTCACATCTAACGACAGGGATTCCTACTAACTAATGGTACAAATAGCACTATCTAAAGGAGAAGGAAAAGTACAAGAATGACCTTGAGTGGGTAGAACTGTTAATGGCTTGCTCACAATATTTTCAAAATAAATACATTTCACACAAACACTTTCAAAGATATTTTCAAAACACTTTGTACGCATTCTTGAGGACTGATACAAGAATCATTATAAAGTTTCGCCTTACATTGGCAAATTTCAAAATATTTTTCAAACACTTACACAAAAAAGAAATTTTCAAAAGTGAGCTAGCGATTAAGAGCCCATAGATAACTATGGATGAAAAGGGTGCTAACACCTTCCCTTTTCATAACTTACCCCCCGAACACAAAATATATCAAAGGTCTTTCCTTCTCTTTTCACCTTTCCTAAATATTGGATAAAAGAAAAGTCAGTGGCGACTCTAGCTATCCGCACATTTGTGATAAAACACAAAATTCAGTTCTCCCACTGTATTACAGAACTGACGACTCTGTTGGGGATTCTCAACTTAAGAGGGGTTACCTTAGAGTCTTAGAGCACTTTTATTTTCTTTTACTTGTTTTCTTTGTTTGCTTTAAAATTCGAGGGTTGCTTGGGTTTAAATTCTTGCAAAGATCCTACACCCGGATCTAGGGTACCTTAGGTAAGTAGAAATAGATTATGGAAATTGTACGACATAGACCGATATGGTTTAAGTGATGGCTACGTTAGTGTGACACTTTGGTTTGTACCGATGTTCCTTGAGTTAGTCAAGGATAACATTGGGCTTCCATGTGGTGTCATAAGAACTAACTGACTTTTAGAACCTTAATTGACCCATCCTGGCCATTAGAAGGTAATGAGATGGCCGACTTTAGTGCAATAAAAGTTGGTTGATACTCGATGCTACACTCATTGAGATTAGACTCTCGGGATGTTTTGGCGGCAAGTCAGTTGTTGTACTAAAATAAACCCTGTGAGAAAGATCGGTGATATTGAGACTCCTAGAACCCGATTACTATTTTTAGGACAGGTTGAGCCATCTGAACTTCAATAGAAAATGGTACGTACCTACAGACCCCATGCAAGCCTTTAAACCTAAGGCCTTTGTGTGGTTTGTTTGTGTTTTCTATCTTGTTTAAACATGACATCATAACATCATACCATAGCATTTTCACTAACCCTTTTCAAGGATCTTAGGGACCTATGATGCATGCTTATCATGAACCAGACTTCTAGCATGGGGCAAGAGGATTTATTTTCCTCTAATCAGATGCCGTCAAAGACTGGAGTACATTCTCTTAAGTCAGAGGATAGAAACAACTTGACATGGTGAGCTTGATTCTTATAGAAGGACATTCAAAAACAAAGACGTAAAGTTCTTCAGTCAAAGCTGCAACCAGACTCAACTTCTAACATTTCATTTTTGTTTATCCCGTGAGATCCTTGAAAACATTGCATATGCATACCATACATATCATCATAACAAGTATTTCCCAAGACATGTTTTCTCATCTTCTTGCTGTTTATTTCAGTAAAAGATGGCTCTCGAACAAATCGCCAAATTACTTCAAGCTCAAAATGCTAAATTCCAACAAATGTTCCTAGACTTAGCCAAGGGGCAGGATAAGATGAAGACCCTCATCACCAAATAAAGGAAGAAAAAGACTAAAAAATCAGTTGTCATTCTTAATAAGGGTAGAAGGTTCAAAGATTAAGGCATGAGGGCTCTAGATTTTAAGGTCCCATCAAATGAAGATGATAACCAAGAGGATGATGATAAGAGTGTGAAAGCAGAGGAGAATAACAACTAGGGTTATGATGAAGAAGAGGCAGACTATTCAGATGAACAGTATCCTCCTGCTGATGACAAATACAACCAGCTGGAAGACCATCTCAATGTTATGGAGATTCAGAGAGTGCCTGGGTTGAATTTTAAAGATCTGGGTTTAATCTTGGGAGTTGTAATTCCTCACAAATTCAAGGTCCCTACCTTTTCAAAGTATGATGGTGTTTCCTGTCCAAAGCTTCATTTAAGGTCGTATGTTAGGAAGATTCAACCCCATACTGCTGACAAGAAGTTATAGGTGCACTTATTTCAAGAAAGCTTATCGGGAAAATAGTTGGAGTGGTTCTATCAGGTGGAAGGGACCAACATACGTACTTAGGAAGACTTGGTTGCTGCATTTTACATATAATACCAGTACAATGCTAATCTTGCACCAACTCGCGTGCAATTACAAAGTATGACTATGGGCTCGAACGAAGGCTTCAAAAGTATGCCCAGAAATGGAGGGATATAGATGGGAGAGTTCAACCCCCTTTATCTGATAGGGAGCTGGTTGATATGTTTATGGGAACTTTGACAGGTCCTTTCTTCAATCATCTAATCGAAAGCTCTTCTTCCAGATTCACTGAGCTGATATTAACAGGAGAACAAGTTGAAGGAGGAATAAGGAGTGGAAATATTCAAGTGGTTGCATCTTCAAGTACTGTGAAAAAGATGTTTAATGAAAAGAAGGAAACTAATGATGTGTATGACCACAAGGGTTGTGCTAGAAATGACTGCAACTAGACTATGGGAGCTGTGCTAATTTCTAATCCTGCGCCGGTACAACAACTTCAACAAGGCAATCAATGTAGGCCAGACACACCCAGGAGATAGTTTACCAAGATTAACATGCCATTGTCTCAGGAATTGCAACATCTATTAAAGGTAGAGTTGATAACATTAAGAGATCCGCATCAGAATCCTAACACTTCCTCCCCCAAGTACAACCCTAATGTAAGATGCACATATCATTCCAATAGTCCAGGACACGACACAAATAGCTATTTGGCTTTGAAAATAAAATTCAAGATATGATTAACAATAAAGAGATTGAGTTTGATCCTCCTGAGACCCCCAATGTGATTACTGCACCTATGCATAAGCACGACAAAGGCATAAGTGCTATTAATGATGTTTCATATGTTTTAGTTGTAAGTGAATTGACTACTCCCCTCCTGATTATCAAGAAGAATCTGTTGTAGGCTGGTTTATTTACGAGTTGCATTGAAAGGTTGTACTGCTATGCAACCCAACCCAATGGCTGCAAGTTACTGAAAGAAGGTGTTCAGCATATGATGGATAACCATATAATTCTAATTGAGAAGACTCCTTCTGTTGAGAATTCGTTTCAAGACTTGAAGCTTGAAGAGATATCTGTAATTTCCGGTACTCCTATAAGGATCACTGCCAAAGGACCTGTGAAGAATACGAATGAACCTAAAGTGGCTTCTCTGATAATCACCTCAACCGGACCTATCCCATATTCCTCGGACAAAGCTATCCCTTGGAATTATGGGGCCGATGTTTACTACCATGATGTCAAGCAAGAACCATTGACTGTTGAAAGTGAAGGTATTGAAGTTACTGATTCCAACATTGACAATAGTATTGGGACCAATAATGTTACTAGAAGTGGAAGGGGTTTCTCTCAGAAATCTCTCTAAAGACCGTTGCTACACCAGTTCGTGTTACTGCTACCGAGTCAATTACTGAGACTCAGGGCAAAGAACAAATGACGGAGCCTGCCCAAACAGAGGCACCTAAAGGATTTACCTTTGAATATACCTTCCGACAAGAAATGGAGGAAGTATTCAAAATTATCTAAAAAAGTGATTACAAGATTGTTGATAAGCTGGGGAAGACTCCCTCTAATATATCCATGTTATCCCTATTATTGTGTTCAGAAGCCCATGCTCAGGCTTTAGTAAACTTCTTAAAATCTGTGCATGTACCACAAGAAATCTCTGCTGGCCAATTTGAAAATTATGTTGCTAGCCTGGCGACTGATAATGGGCTGGGGTTTTCTGATGTTGATTTGACTTCTGAAGGAAGAAACCATAAAAGGCCCTGTATGTATCTATTGAATATGGGGGTACTACCTTAGCTAATGTGTTGGTTGATACGGGTTCCTAATTAAATGTTTTACCGAAGGGTGCTCTAGACATGCTTAACTGTGAAAGGGTTATGCTGAAACCCAGTGACATTGTGGTCAGAGCCTTTGATGGTTCAAAAAGGAAGGTGCATGGAGAGGTGGATCTTTCGATCAGAGTAGGTTCGCAGGTATTCGACTATACCTTCTATGTAATGGAGATTCGAATGACCTATTCATGTTTACTTGGACGCCCTTGGATTCATGGGGCTGGCGTTGTTACCTCCACTCTACATTAAAAGCTGAAATATCTCGTGAAAGGAAAGGTTGTCACGGTTTGTGGTGAAGAAGAGTACATGTTAAGTCACTTAATCACATTCAAGTATGTTGAGATGGACGACGAATTCATAAAAACTCCCTGCCAGACTTTTGAAGTTATTCCTCGAACAACTACTATTACTAAAGACGTTTCTATTATTCCTAAGGTTACTAAGGCTCCACCCATAATGGCTTCTCTGAAAGACACCAGAGCTGTGGTAGAAGAAGGTGGTTGTACTACTTGGGGTCAACTTCCCGACATCCCGTACAAGTCTGACAAATTTGGTTTGGATTTCACTATAGAGGCTCAGATGGAAGTTCGTCGTGCTCGTGCTGGAAGACGACCATTCCGCGTCAGCAACAATGGAGTTAACACAGTAGAAGATGACGATAGTAACTACGAATATGATACGGTGGAACAACTGACTGTTATACTGGTTTTGTATTTGTATTTGCAAATGTTTCCATAAGTAAGATTCACAACCGACTTTTCTTTTATCCAACAAAGGAAAGGGTGAAAAGAATAGAAAAGACCTTTCGAGATTATTTTTGAGTAAGGGGGGTATATTATGGAAAGGGAAGGTGTTATCACCCTTTCCATCCGCAGTTATCTACAGGATCTTAGATGCTAGCTCATTTGAAAATACCTTGTGTTTGTGTGTTTGAACAAAGTATTTTGAAAAGACGCCTTGGTATGACGAACTTTGTAATGTTTCTCGTATTGTTGAGAACGTATACAAAGTGTCTTTGAAAATATTTTTGAAAGGAGTGTATGTGTGGAAAATGTTTTGTTTTGAACAAGCATATAAGAACTATCTACCTACTCGAAAAGGTTTGTTCTTTTCCTATTTTCCTTTAGACAGTGCTATCCTACTACTACTGAGCAGGTAGCCCCATCGTTGGATGTTTTGAGGGACACTCGAGGGTCATCGTACAGTCACAAAGGTAACTTGGTAAGATACTTTAGTAACACCCATAAGGTTTTAAGATCATGTATCAAGGAAACATTGAAAGGGTCGTTTTATGATCTTTGAACCAAAGGGTTGCCACTAAAATCCCTCGTGTTCGAGAGTTGTAACTGTTTTATTCCGAAGGCAACCGAAGTGGGAGTATCGTAGAGGAGAACATGTGCGAGTGTGTTGTGTTTCAGTTATTTGTCTTTGATGTTTAAGTTTGCTAATGTTTACTTTTAATTCTTGTCATGCAATCCTATTAGGAATACATCTAACAACTATTACATCCCATAAGCAGTTACATAATAGAAAAAATGCGAGGAAATGTAAACTACGACTATTACAAAATTACCCGTGTGACCTATACATTTGTTTTCTAGAATTTAAATAGCAAAGGAATAAATAAAAAAAGAAATTAAATGACAAAATAAAAAAAACTAAAAATCTAAGCAAGAAAAAATGTATTTGGTCTTATTATGAGAAAAAGAATTTTGTGTTAATGATAATTTGAATTTGATTTATTAAAATAAATTAATTATAAAACCCTAATTCTAATTAGTTAATTAATTAAAAAAGTGATTAAAGTAATTAATTAAAATTAATTTAATTAATAAAAACCTAAGTCTAATGTTTTTGTAATTTTTTTTATTAAAATAAGATTGATTAAAAAGAAAGTAGTTAATTAAAACACAAAAAAATGAAAATGGGCCTACTGAGAACAAGTAAATGGAGGGGGTGTGAGGAAAGAGAACAATGGGCCCAAAATGGATGAGTCCAGGAGCTTTGTTCCTATCCATTGGGGAATGCGCCTTGGGGTACATCATGGTCATGATTTTTATTTCTTCCTCCATGCTTACATGTAAAACGTTAGAAAATTGCAGAAAATACATATAAATGAAACAAACATGTTTACATGAATTTAAATTGTGAAAATCTTGAGAACATAACACCTACCAACTTACTAACCGAAATCGATGTGAGAGCGTTTTCTGGGGTTGATTTGTAAAGGGTAATGATTGATTCTGACTCCTGGCCTTCAGGAGGATAATGGAAGGTTTGAATCGGTTTGAAAACCGCTAGAGATGCGAGATATGATTTTCACAATTTCTTCGAATTTGGAGAATTTTTTTTGGAGAGATTTGGTGCAAATTTTTGTGTGAGTTTCTTATTCTTTTGTTTTGTATTTATAGAGGGATGGAATAATGAGTAAACATGGCAAGAATCCACACATAATGGCCCCCTTTCAAAGCAATATTAAACATATTAAAATACTTCCAAAATTGTGAAAAACTTGCCCTTCTTGAGATGCAATAAACCTGGTCTTTTTCATCACTCCTTTCACGAATTATAAGGCCCAATATCAACCCAAATCATCATCCCATGTGTCCATACTTTTTATTTATTATTTTATGCAATTTATTTTGTGTTTATTTGAATAAAAACAAAATAAATATGAATAAAATAGAGAAAAAATGCAAAGCAAGGTGAGAGTGAATTAATGGGTCCTTTAGTAAGTAATAAACATATTTGAATCCCAAAAAATAGGTCTATGAACTTAAAAATGCATTTTTGCTCAAAGTTGACTTTTTTGCATTTTCACCAATTTGCCCAATTTGTATGAGTCATAACTTGCTAAATTTTTATCTTTTGGAGATGATCTTTGACCTTTTAGAAAGCTCAAGATGTCCCCTACAATCTCTATGTTGACCATTTTTTCATTTGGAGAAATTATCTTGATGTAACTTGCCTTGACAAAAAATGCCTTTTTGTTGACTTTCAAAAAGACCTGTAATGCATTGGCTCATAACTTTCCAATGATGCATTTTTTGAACTTGAGGACAAAAGAAATGTTGTAGGGAATTGAATTTTCTTCACAATGAGCTTTTGTTGGGACAAAATGGATGAGGCATGTGAATGTTATGCTTGGTCAAAGTCCAGTTGACTCTTCCTAGGAAACCCTAATTTTGCACTTTTGGATTCTTGATGATTTGAGAGCATTCCTTGAGGAATCATGATCAAAACTTGATCAAATGATGAATATCACTTGTTGATGTTGAACAAAAATCTTGAAGTTTGACTGTATATTGGCCATAGTTGACTTTGGACCTAATATAGCTGATTTTTAGCCATCTGAGCAATTGGTTGAGAAAACTTGTAATACAAGGCATGAAAATTGGCATGAGCATTCTTGGGGACATATTAGGGACCATGGAAATCACTTGAGGCCTTTGAAACCCAAACTTCTTTGTGAAAAATGAAACCCTAGTTGGAGATCTATTATTTAGGAGGAGAATTTGTCTGGTCAATTCTTAGTCAACCTTGAGCATTTGGGGACCTCTATGAGTATGTCTTGAATAAAATGAGAGGGAAAATTTTAGGGTACAACAACTGCCCCTGTTCAATCTTCTTAAACCTAAAGAGTTAGATTGGCCTGTCTGCCATTCGTAATCTGAAGGTGGAAGATGATTGAACACTAGAATGCCCAGAAATTTGCACTCGCCTGTGCATAAAGTAATGATGTTGGTTGATGATATCAGGAATGGGCTTACATATTACATTTGGAGAAGATGATTGAGAGTCATCAGAGATGGGCTTATATATTCCATCCAAAGTAAATGTTGACTCCAAACTGGAAAAAGTATCAGAATAAATCTACAGTTGATTTTATCTGAGCCAGAAGAGGTCTCTGTATCTGAATTCATATGAGAAGTATACCAGAATGAGTTTGTGTCTGATTGTATCTAGAAGATGTGTTGGGGAGTGTCAGAATGAATCTATGTCGTGATTGTATCTGGAGATGTATTGAGTATGAGTATCAGATTGAATCTATATGTTGATCATATATGAACTGAAAGATGTATTGAATGAGTACTAGAATAACATCAGTATTTGGAGTGTATCTGAACTGTATCTGAAAGATGTACTGAATGAGTATCAGAATGACATCCATATTTTGAGTGTATTTGAACTGTATCTGAAACATGTACTGAATGAGTATCAGAATGACATCCGTATCTGGAGTGTATCTGAACTGTATCTAAAAGATGTACTGAATGAGTATCAGAATGGCATCCATATCTGGAGGGTATCTGAATCGTATCTGAAAGATGTACTGAATGAGTATCAGAATGACATCCCTATTTAGAGCGTATTTGAACTGTATATGAAAGATATACTGAATGATTATTAGAATGACATCCGTATTTGGAGCGTATATGAACTGTATCTGAAAGATGTATTGAATGAGTATCAGAACGACATCCATATTTGTAGCGTATCTAAACTGTATCTGAAAGATGTACTGAATGAGTATCAGAATGGAATCAGTATCTGGAGCGTATTTGAACTGTATCTCAAAGATGTACTTAATGAGTATCAGAATGCCATCCATATTTGGAGCGTATATAAACTATATCTGAAAGTTTTACTGAATGAGTATTAGAATGACATCCGTATTTGGAGCATATTTGAACTGTATCTGAAAGTTGTACTGAATGAGTATCAGAATGGCATCCGTATTTGGAGCGTATCTGAACTATATCTGAAAGATGTACTAAATGAGTATCAGAATGGCATCCGTATTTAGAGCGTATCTGAAATGTATTTGAAAGATGTACTAAATGAGTATCAGAATGACATCCGTATTTGGAGCATATCTAAACTGTATCTAAAAGATGTACTGAATGAGTATCAGAGTGGCATCCATATCTAGAGCGTATATGAACCGTATCTGAAAGATGTACTGAATGAGTATCAGAATGACATCTGTATTTGGAGCGTATCTGAAAGATGATTTGGAATGAGTATCAGAATGACACCCGTATCTGGAGCGTATCTGAATCGTATCTGGAAGATGATAAACTGTTGATAATCTCTATCTACTTGGGAACAAACCTGAAAAGACAATGTTAGTTTTGTGCAATGGCATGATGTAGGTATTGTATTGCGTAATTATGCTCTCAAAATAAACAAAATTGTGCTATATGCGTTTTGTATTCATATGCTATGTCGTTTGTAAATGATGTATGAATGTGAAATGTTATTGAGGTACATTTGTAAACTCGAGCATCTTTTTCTGGGGAAAATAAATCCCTGACTGTTGTTGGGGATGAAGAGTATGTGTGTATTCGATCTTCAAGGAATTGTTTCCACTGGGGATCCCTGCTTTCTTGTTCGAGGAAACTCCACTGGGGAACATTTATTTTTGCTCTTTGCTCGAGGAAACTCTGTTGGATCGTGTTAATTCTTGCTTGGGGAGAAGAGTTTAGAACATTGGATGTTCATTGTTCTACTGGGGAGTTTATACACTGGCCGAGCATAAAAGAGATGGATAACCTTCCGGCTTGCCTGGGGAGGATAAAGTTGACTGACATCTGGTCCGTGTGATACAATGGCAGAACCGACTATTTTTATTGGTTTGCATTTTGCATTTTTTCCCGCAAAATGTCGCGGTAAGCAAGAGTCACCACCGACTTTTATTTCATCCAATCATGGAAAAGGAAAAAGAAAAGAAAAACCTTTTTTTCGAGATATTCTGAGTACGGGGGGTAGATTATAGAAAGGGAAGGTGTTAGCATCCTTTCTATCCGTAGTTATCTACGGGCTCTTAGGTACTTGCTCATTTTTCAAATTGCTTGTGTGTGTTTGTCTTGAAAATGTTTTACTTCGTGATAACCCTTGTATCAGTCCTCAAGGATGTGACGAAATTTGTTTTGAAAATTTGTTTTGAAAGGTGTTTGTGTGAAAAGTTTTTATTGAACAAGTACTTAAGATTCTACCTACTCGAAAAAAGATTGTTCATTTTCCTTTAGACAACATTATCCTACTATTAAAGAATAGGTAGCACCGTCGTTGGAGTTGTAAGGGACATTCAAAAGGGACAAGTACAATCACTAAAGCAACAGTTAGAAAACTTTAGTAGTAACCCTAAAGTCTTAAGATCTTTCTGAGGCAACATTTCTGAGGCAACATTCGAACGGGACATTTTGATCTCTTAGACAGGAGGGCGACCACTAAAATCTCCTATGCTTAATGATTGTTTTACCGAAGGCAACCAAAGTGAGGTAAACCCTAGGAGTGAATATGTGCACGTGAATCATTTCAGTTATTTAATCTTTGCACATTAGGTGATCTATTATTTTAATTTCCAGACATTCTTGCCATACAATCCTATTAGCATACTGAAGCTACCGGCAGAAAATACAGAGCCTCCACCGAACCTTATTTATCCCAAAGGAAGGGGAAATATCGATAAAACCACAAGGGAATGGATAAGATGGTCTTGCAACCAAGAGAAAGGGTAAGGGAGTCGGTTATGCAAGGGGAAGGTATTAGCACCCCTCGCATCCGTTGTACTCAACGGGATCCATTTTGTTTGATTTTCTTAAAGGGTGTGTTTATCTATAACTATGCTTGCTTAAAGGGAAACATATGGTTTTTGATTATTGCGTTCGTGAGGGTTTCGCGACCCTTTGCCTACGTATCCAATGAAGGAATCAGAACACCGTAGTTCCTCTAGAAAATGGTTGGTTTGTTTGTGTTTTTTAGTGGGTGACGTTAACGCACGCATTCTAGCAATAGGCACGGCCGGTATCACGGTAGAACGAAGATAACATGCCCTTTTGGGGGAGTTTTGCTTGGTTGAGTGCTTTACGGGTTTTAAAATAAATTCGAGTAATGATTAAGTGTTTTTGGCTTTTTGATTTATGAACGAGAAGTTTTAATTACAGAAGAAAAAGGTTAAGAGGGAGCCTAGAAAAACCTAATTGTTTGTTATGTACAAAGTGTGGACTTAAAGTTGAGTGTAAAAGGGGAATTCTATCCTAAAGTTATCATACATAGTTTCGACCCTAATGTCTAATTCAACATGAAACGATCAACACGAGTTTAATCGATTTGGGGAATCACCTAAGCAAACATGTAACCAAGTAATCAAACAAAAACAAAGAAATTAAGTTCTTAACGTTTTTTTATGATTTTTTATCAAAGAAAATAATGCTATAATATTTTTTATGATTTTTTGCGAAAACAAATATTAAAACCTAATTCTAAATCATTATGAATTGCGAAATCGAGAAATTCTAAAACGGGGGAAATCAAAATTTTAATACTACTTGATTCTAATATATTTTTATTATTTTTTTTAGTAAATAAATAATCAAAAGAAAATTAAAAATTCTAATCTAATATTTTTGGTGTTTTTTATCATATAAACGAAATTAAAACCTACTTCTATTTTTATGATTTTTTGTGTAAAATTTAAAATGAAATGAAAAAAAGTAGAACTAAGGATTGAACTCATGTCCCTTGGGTTATAACTTTCATGCCTTGTCACCTGAACTACACTACTTAATTGTCATTATTACGTCTTAATTAACTAAAAAAATGGAAAAGGTTAAAAAAAATTGGGCTAAAAAGGGCATGGGTTGAGCCGGGTTTGGAGAGACAAATGTAGGGTTTCTAAAAAACCTAGTTATGCAGAGGGAGGCGCCGCATTACAGTTTACAAAGGGGAAAGGGAAAAGTCAGATTAAACGTTCCCAACGAATTCTTATCTCTCTCTTCCTAATCGCAACTTCACCATCATCAAATTGAGGCAAACTTTTATTCATCATCCCCTTCTTCCCTTCATCTCCGCCTCAACTCTCCTCATCACATCTCTGCCGTCAACAACAACAACATACTACCTTGCTCTCTCAGCTTCAATCTCAGAGGAAAGCAACGAAAATACTCTCACGGTTTCTTCTAAACTTCCTCTATTTTTTTAATAAAATCTTTCCTCTATTTTTTATGGTTAACAACAAAACATAACTCAGTTTATATTTTTCAATTTTTCATTATGTCCGTAACAATAACAACAAAGCTCAACTCTCTCGCTCGCAATTCTCAAGGTTTTATCATGGTTCAGGTTTTTTTGCAACAACAACAACTACTGTAAAAGAAACAACAATGATATTGTATTCACTTGATTCTATTATTCGGTAATCGACAACAAACAAAACTGTGACTCATAGTTTAGAGCAACAAGCTGCAAGAATGACAATCTCAACAGATTTGAGAAAATGAAGGAAAACTTACGAGCTCGGAGCTAGTCCAAGGATTTAGATTCCAACGACAAAATAACAAAAACCAAAGGTTAGATTTATGCTTCTCTTCTTCTGGAATTTAGACGTGTGTCATTGCGTTTATATTCCACTTCTAAAATTTTTGCATGTTCTGTGTCGCGGTTGAATCGTGTGTTCGATTGTGAATTATGGTTGAGTTGTTGTTGAAACCGTTTGGTTGGGGTAGGAGAAAGTATTTGAAAGAACAAAGATTTTATGGATTGAATGAAATTTTTTTTACTGAGAATTTTGTGTGGTTATGGTTTTGAATGTTGCAGTTTTGGTTATGGTTTTGACTCATGCAGTTTTGGTTCCTGTTTTGACAGCTTGTGGTTTTGGCTAGCTCTTGCTTTTACAGTTTATGGTTTTTGCTAGCTCTTGCTTTGAGAGTTTGGCTTCTGTTTGGTTTGGCTTTTACAGTTTTCGTTTAAAAAAAATTCCCTTGCTGTTTGAGATTATGGCTTCTTCTTATAATGATACAAAGGTGAAAATGTGGGGGGGAAATTGGTGAGATTTGAACATATTGGTATGTTGTCTTTGAGTACTTTTTGGTGCTGGTGGATTTGCCTATTTTTGTGCGATGTTACAACAGTTTTTTGGACTGTTTTGGGAAGATTTAATGCATGTTATATCTTTCCTCTTTCTCTTCCAATGATGCCAAGCTATTATGCTTTTTCTTTGAAAATTTTGAAGGGTTTGCCTCTTTTGGAAAATGATGAAGCACTAGGGTGTTTGGGCTAATGAGCTTGCACTATTGTTTTGTTTAATATTTGCTGATTGTTTATGTTGCTTGTTATTTTAGCTTTGTCATAGTCATGATTTGCCTTGCAGCTTTGGTTTTGCTGCTGCATTTGCTGTTTGTTGTTTGAGGCGTTGCCTGTTGCTATTGCCTAGGCAACCTGCTGCCTTGTTCTGCAGCTTGGTTGTTTTACTGGTTTATTATAACGTTGTGGGCCTGCTGTTGTTGTTTTTGCGCTGTTCTGCTATGCTGCTTGTATTTTTTGATGTTCTGGACTTTTCCTTGCTATTTTTTAGTAGCGCTGCTGGTTATTTGCTTTAGCAACAGGAAACATTTGCAGTTTTTTTCTTTTTTCCTTTTTGTGAACCAAAGAGAACAACTCTTTTTGTGATTTGCAATTGGGAGAAAATAAAACACGATAAAAAAAATATCTCCCTCTTTAACTGATTCCAAAAGGCAAACCCTTATGATCAGATATCAATCAATTAATTCTTGTTTGAATTTTTTTCATGTTGTTGTACCCCAAAATTTGCCCTCCCATATTCTTCAAGATTTGTCAAGATCAATCTTCAAATGGATCAAGGATTGCACAATTCAAATGCCTCCTAAGCCAGTCAAAATTAAGGTTTTGGTTCTCTCAGTGAACTTGAGGCTTTCAATGGCTCAATCAAGTCCCATAGGCCTCCATACATTGCCAAGCATCTACATGTCAAGTCTCAAGGCTCACAACATCAAGTTGCACAGTCAAAAGCCCTATTTGCTTCACAATCAACTGTAGGGGTAAAATGGTCATTTGGCAGTCAAAAGTCAAATTTTTTGGTCAACAACTTATTTTGAAGCCACAATCATAATTTGATCAAGTCTTGATCATGATTCCACAAGAATGGCTCAAAAATCATCAAGATGCAAAAGTTTCCATTTTTGGACAGCTAAAAAGTCAACTGTAACTTGACCAAGGAATAACTTTTTCATGGTTCATCAGAAAAATCCCATACAATGTTCATTTTTAAGAGGAGGACATTTCCTACAACTCATATTCACATTCCAAGTCCAAGAAATGCTCCCACAAGAAGTTATCAATTTCTACATTATAGGTCATTTTCAAAAGTCAACAAAAAGGCACTTTAAGTCAAAGACCATAATTTGAGATTGGTAAATCAAAATGACATGGTACAAAAGGCATTGGTTAGAGGACTTCAAGACCTTTCCAAAATGTCCAAGAACATGTTCATATGATCAAAATTGAGCAAGATATGCATTGGAGAAGTTGGGAAATTTTTGTGAAATGACAAAAGTCAACTATCCTTAAAACTTCAATTTTTGACAAAAGGGCCCACTTTCTTCCACTTGATTCAGCCTTGTCATGCCACCCACGTGTCCCATGATTAATTTCAAGACCAAACATTTATTTTTCCATTTTATTTAATTTTTATTGATTTAATTCATTTTAAATCCATAATAATTCAAATAAAATCTAAAAATTAATGGAAGGGCATCTTTTTGATTGGGACAACTTTCATATACCACATGCCAGCTACCAAATTCGTGCTAGGGCTATTTTGTGCATAAAATCTTGAATTTGTACCAAATATGGAAAGGTTCTTTAATGGTGGTCAAGAAGAATCCCAAACTTAATTACACAAGGATTAAGGCCAGCTGCTGACCTAATTCTATTCCATTATATGCACACAACCTAACCCTAAAGCCTTGGACGTGGAAAAGCTACTGTAAGAGCCATAACCAATATTGAAAAGTCAAGAAAAAAGCCAAAACTGTTTTTCATATTTCAGACCAATTCAAAGCCTTAGAGTGATTCAAACATATTGCTGGAAGCTTCAGGGGTAATTTGGAATCAAAACCACGTGCTAACACTCAAGGAATCACTATTCACAAACCTTCGGTTTGTCATTTTTTTTCAGAATCATAGCTCTACATTTATGCATCATTAACATGATTTTTTGGTTGTATTGTGTTGCTTGAATCTACAGGGAACTTTTGGCATAAGTTAATTGCCTGGAAATGTCCTGGATCATAAACCACCATGTTCAAATTCTAGGGTTCATAAACCATCGAATTGGGGACTTCCAGCACAGGAAAAATTAGTCCTTCTCACGCATATGGTTGAACTCGTGACATCCAGACGAAGCTAAAACAACCCTCGCGAACAATTTCTGATCATCACACGCCTGTTCGCTATTTTCGGTCATGCCATATTGTGGGGGTTAAAAACCCCCGTTATTTGATTTCTTTTTTCAGGTTTCAACGAAGAAGACAAGACGTGGTGCTATGCCATTGGATCATTCAAACGCGCGCGCAATTTTGTTTTCTCTCTCCAGCATATGATTGTTTTTGTATATTATTTTCCATTATTAATATTATATCAAATGCAGCATGATGACCTAGTGGTTAGTAAGGTGGACTTTCATCATTGGGACCTGGGTTCGATTCCCAGGTCCCCCACAATTTCTATATTGTTTTGTTTAATATATTCATGTGCAGCGCTTGCCAAGAAGTCCACCGTGCATATCAAATACCCAGGCGCCAAGTGGCCATAAACGTGCATCCCATGGTCAAAAGTGGAGAACACCCTACTCCCAGTCAACCCACGCTCTAGGCAATTCCAGAAGTCAACAGGCTCGAGTGCTATTGGGCCTAAATTTCCAGGACAACACCTCCTAATGGGTCAACACACCCCCTGAGTTCTTTTCTTTCTTTCCTTATATTTTCTCTTTTATTTTTCTTTTACTAATTTAATAACTATTATTATTATTATTTAATTAATTAAAAAATTAACATTTTTCCATAAAAATTCAGAAAACTAAAAAATGTAAATATTTTATTTATTATTATTAATTTCACTTTAGTTTAATTATTTTGTAAATAAATTATAATTAATTAATTTAGGTGTTTAATTAGGACAATTTTAATCTTTTTCATAGTAAATAAAATCAATCTAGAATTAGGTTTTTTTTTCTTTTGACTTTTAATAACTCTTTTTTTATTTTTATTTCATTAAAATATAAAAAAACACAAAAAAAAACTTTTTCTTTTAATTAAATAATTAATTAGTTTAGGTTTAATATTTAATTTAATTGCAAAAAGGGACAATTTTCTTTCTTCTTCTCAAAAAGGGTCAAAACCCTAAGGACGTTCCGATTTAATTCTTTCGCGCGCGTGTTTATTTTTAATTCATTATTTTGTATCTGCTCAGGAAATGTAATAGTTAATTAGGCTTTTATCGCTTTATTTAATTTCTCGCATTTTTTCCAAACGGGTTTTTGTTTTTTTGGTGATGTATAGACTCGCGCCTTGTAATAGCATAGATTTACCTTTCTGCAATTTATTTTCGGCACTCTTAACTGTTAAAAATGCATGAAAGACTTGTATGACAAATAAAACCAATCCGTAGCTCACAATGATGCATGCAAAGACAATTTAACTGAAAAACAACACACATGCACATGCCACTCTTAGGGTACGCCTCACTGGTTGCCTCGGCGTGGTCGTCAAGTATAGGGTGTTTTAGAGGTCGCCCTCCTGTCTAAGATCCAGTTGCCTCAAAACGGTTGCCTCAGATAAAAAGGATCTAGGACATTAGGGTTACCACTAAGGCGTCCTACCATTGCTTTGGTGACCACATTGTCCCTTAATGGAATTGACCCGAATAACTCCAACGATGGTGCTACCTACCTCTCAATGGTGGGATAGCACTATCTAAAGGACTCTTACACAGCCTAATTCCTTAGAGTAGGTAGATTTCTCATGGGTACTTGCTCTCTCAAAAACAAAAACAATCTTTTCACACTGACACTTTCAAAAAGTTTTCAAACAAATTTTTTATACACTCTTGAGGACAGATACAAGAGTTACTTAGAAATCTTTCAAACAATTTTTTTTTCAAAACCCACACACACTTGAAAAGCAAACATTTTTGAAAACATAAGAGCAAGTACCTAAGAGCCCGTGGATAACCACGGATAGAAAGGGTGCTAACACCTTCCCTTTCTATAATCTACCTCCCGAACCGAGAAATATTTCGAATAAGGAATTTTGTTGTGCTTTTGTCCTTTCCATGTTGGAGAACATAAAATACGGTGGCGACTCTTGCTTACCGCGACATTTCGCGAACCAACTTAAAAAACAGTCAGTTATATTTCCACCGATCACAGAACTGGCGACTCTGCTGGGGAGTGGAATAAGTGAGGTGTACCTTAGGATTAGACCACTCTTGGTTTCAATTGCTTGCTTTGTTTGATTTAATATTTTGGGCCTGTTTTGGAGTTTCATAGATCCTAACCCGGATCTGGGGAATACGCTTTTAGGTAGCATAAGCTGTGAGGGACCTGTCTGGCGTAGACCGACACGGGTGAAACTGTGGCTACATTGGTGTGACACCTTGGTCTGTACTGATATCCCTTGTGTTGCAAAGAGGAGAATATGGGTCTTCTGAGGAGTCATTAAGCACCAACCGACCTTAGAACCCTAAATTGACCCAACTTGGCCATAGAACAATAGCAGTATGCTACACTCATTGAGGCTAAACTCTCGCGATGGTTCTGGCTGCAAGAAAAGATTGCGATGCTGGAGTTATGACCGATTGAGGGTAGTCGATGATATTGAGATCCTCTAGAACCCGGTTACTATTTTCTAGGACAGGTCTTAACCAACGAAACTGAAAGAGGGTAGTACCTAAACTTCATGCTGGCCTAAAACTCTAAGGGTTGTCTTGTGTGACTTGTGTGCCTTACCATGTTTGCCTTTGTGAATACTTGTGGTGTGCTTTATCATAACATCATGCCATCATAACATCGCATGCATCCTGCATAAGGACTAATCCATTTCAAGGATCTCAAGGGTCTGTGATGCAGGTCATGAGGAATCAAATGTCTAGCAAGGGGAAAATGGGATTTATTTTCTCTAGCCAAGGTTGATAACTTGAGTCAGGGGCTATGACCCACTCGATATGGTGAGCCTTGACTCTTGAAGAAGGACTCTCAACAACAGGAAGTTCCTTCGATCAAGATACCAGATTCCAGTTCTAACAATTTTCTAGTTTACCCCGCGAGATCCTTGAAAACATTGCATGCATACATACACATCATTGCATAACAGGTACCCTTGTTACAGGTCACTTACCTTCTTTGCTGTTTATTTCAGCAATGGCTTCCCAACAAGACAACCAGGATCTTCATGCTCAAGAGACTCGGTTCGGGGAGATCCTCCTAAATCTATCCAAGGGGCAGGAGGAGCTGAGAACCCTCCTCACGGGGACTTTGGTCAGGAACAGTCCAGAAGACAGTAAGAATGAACGACTGAAACATCTTCAAGCTGAGGTGGATACAATGAGAACCCAGATGTTGGGACAGATGACTCTCATTCAAGACTTAGCTCAAAGACAAGAAGAGCTCAGGGTTCTCGTCAACCAACTGCTTCGGGATAACCAATTGGGGCAAACATCTAAGGTTGAAGAGCCAGTCCTCATTAAATTCCCTTTGAGACAAGAAGACAAGGGAAAAGCTCCTCAACTTGCTTCAGGGTCACAAATTCAGCATCAACCTCCCCAGCTTCAGCAAGACAGTATGAAGCAAGTAGTCAGGGTGGGAAACCAAACCGGTAATCAGCCTCCAAGAAGTCAAAAGTTTGGTTTGATGAATAGACCTCTCCAAGCTGCTGCTACTTCACAGGTCTCACAACGACCTCGCCAAGAACAACGGGTTGATCAGAGCAAGCCAGACAAGCCCATGAGGCAATTCACCCAGCTCAACATGTCGCTGTCCCAAGCTTTGCAACACCTGTTGAAGTTGAATCTGGTGACGTTGATAGGACCTCACCCTAATCCTAAGACTTCTTCACTCAACTATAATCCTGGGGCCAGGTGCGCATACCATTCTAACAGCCCGGGGCATGATACTGACAACTGTTGGAAGTTGAGGTACAAAATCCAAAACTTGATCGATGAAGGAGCAGTGGAATTCACCCAAGATGGTCAGGTCGAGTTCTTCTACTATCCCTGCGAGATTCACCATTTGAAGTGACAAGTCCTGAGACTAGAAGACTTTTGTTCATTCGAATGTTCAAGTTGTATTTTGTTTGCTTATACAAACAATTATTGTCATAGCAAACTTTATTACTTTATCAATGCATCACATATGTCTGTTTTGAATCAATATATTCGCATTCGCTATATTCAAACTGCTTTCATTTTTGTGATGTTCAAACTCTTGATTAATAACTCTAAGCCTCTTGAGGGAGGATGACGAAAATGATACCATAATCTACAGTATGCTTTTGAACAGACCCCGCTGATGAGGTACATGCATTGTTTCAAATCCTAAACACTGGAGTTATAAGGAAGATAATCCCTCGTCAACCCCTTCGAGCCAAAGAAGTAGGAGTTTTTTTTTTCTTTTCACAAAAATTAAAACCCTTAATCATAACCTGGGGCAGGGTAGTTCTCTCAGTTGATCCAAATGCGCAATAAATGGTATCAAAGGAGTCCTTACAAAGCAAAAGACGGTGATGGTTCCGAATAATCATAAAGACAGACAGTCATTATCTCTCAGAAATAAAAGCCCATTAAGTCAAAACCTATGAAGGAGACTTACAAAAACTGGGGCACCCCGCTGACTGTAATCACAAAAGAAACAGTTCAGGCAAAAAACGGGGATAACGAAATAAAAAAGAAAGAGGTCCTACAAACCCTCGACAAAAATGACTGCCTACTCAAAATAAAATATCAATATCCGAACCATCACCGGAATATCTGAGCAAAGACTCAAACAAGGTCTAACGCATGATTAGCTGAGTTTAGGATTGAAGAACATCACGAAGAGCGGGTGGGTACAAATAAACTTTGAGCCTTTATCCTTTGTTTCTTAAACCGTGAACCAGGCCACGTTACAACCCTTAAAAGTCCTAGCTGAAGCATGGGTTAGTTCGAAAGCATACTGTTGCAAAGGTATCCTGACTCCTTAAGGCTCGCTGTAAAATCTTGAGTTGACATCACATTTTACAAAATTCACTGGTTTTACTGAAAAAATGCATTTTCAAAATCTTCAAGACAGACATAAGCTTTGCATTCTTAAAATAACATTGTTTGCATATGACTTTTTGTTCGAACATCAGAGAAATTCGCACGAAGAATATTTAGTGAACAAAAGCACTTCCAACCAAGGGGCACGGCATGAGCATTGTCCATCATCTGGGGCAGTCAAGTCAAGATTCAAGGAATCTCTCAAAATGCCAAATAGTCAGGGGCAGATCTCCGCCTGAGTCACTTGGGGCATTGGACATGAATTCCGATAACGAATCTTGCCAGATCAAACGTCTTCTGGTAGCGTGGCAACACAACAACAGGGGCACCTCCCTACATCCTGAGAGCATGGACATAGTCGAAAAAATACTACGCGCAATCAAAGACCCGCTAGGTGGACACACCTAGACAAAAATAAGGGCTTCCGGCGAACCAAAAGGGTTCGGGCAAAAAAAAGGGATGAAAATGAAAAAACTGTACACCCGGCAAGTCGAAAACCTGAAAAGGCGGCTTGGGCAAAAAGGGGTATCCCGGTGGACTGAAAACCTGAAAGGGCGGTCCAGGAAAAATTTAGGGATCACAGCGTACGACTATGTCCCGTCATCTCGTCACTTGCCTACTAGAAGAGGATTTGTCAAACGGTAGTTGTCAAGCACCTCCACAGGTACCTTCTCCCACAGAAGCTGGGGCAATAAGAATTGGCCGAACTGTACAAGCTGCTCTGTCCTCCAGTCCAAGGTAGGTTCAGCTGAAGAACATAACCAGGATACCTTCACTCCCCGAGAGTAAGACAAGACTCAGCAATTCTCCCCAAGCAGAGTTGATCTCCCAGCAGCCCTAAAAAGGCACAGTATCCCTAGCAAGTCAGCAATACTCTCTCCCCAAGCAGAGTTAATCTACTATCAACCTTAAGGAAGTTGGGTACCCCCAGAAAATCTCAATATTCCCCAACGGAGTATACAGATGTTCCTAAACAAGCATCTCCGACAGTCTTAATATAAGATTATTCCCCGGCGGAATACCAGACATCCTAGTGGAGCCACTTCCCCAGTACAGTCTAAAAGTTTCCCCAGGAGAGTTGAATCGATCTCCCCAGTAGATTCTGGAAGCTTATCCCCAGTAGATTCTGGAAGCTTACCACCTGCGGAGTACGAACGCATCTCCCCGACCATATTCAAAGGTTATTCCCCACCAGGGTCTAACTGGGTTATCCTCAGCTAATTACCACGGAAAGATCGTCCTCGGCGAAGTTCTTCCTATCCCCCAGCGGAGTTCATCAAATTCCCCAACATAACTTATCAACGGAATCCCCAGCGGAGTTATCATCAAATCTCAGCGAAGCATCTCTTCCCACAGAGTAATTCCCCACAGAGTAATCTCTCCAACAAGTTTATTCCCCAACGGAGTCATCTTCTCCTACCGGTTTATTCTTGCAATCGTCATCCCCAGCGGAAACGAAGAACTCTACTCTTCAACATCGGCCCAGGATTCAAGTTCCCGACATTTGTCAAAGGATTTATTTTCCTAGATGAAAATGCATTCATAAACATTACATTATCATACACCACGACGCATGCATATATGCATCATAACACAACGACCTCATTTATTTTTGAACATCATGACATCATGCATTTCATACATCATGACATTGCATACAACTGATGTTTTGCCTTTTCAGGAAAAAGGTCAATCCAAGATGATTACTATCAACTGTCACAATTCCAGATTCAATTCCTGTATCCAGCCAGGGCATATCTGTAGACGACCAATTCCAGATTCGATTCCTGTATCTAGCTAGGGTATATCTGTGAGAAACTGATTGTAGATTCGATACCTGTATCCAGCCAAGGCATGTCTGCATGAAGAGTTTAGAGATTCGATTCCTGTATCCTGCCAGGGCATATCTGTAGACGACTAATTCCAGATTCGATACCTGTATCCAGCCAGGGCATATCTGTGAGTATTTGATTGTAGATTCGACGCCTGTATCCAGCCAGGGCATGTCTGCATGAAGAGTTTAGAGATTCGATTCCTGTATCCAGCCATGGCATATTTGTAGACGACCAATTCCAGATTCGATTCCTGTATCTAGCCAGGGCATATCTGTGAGTAACTGATTGTAGATTTGAGACCTGTATCCAGCCAAGGCATATCTGCATGAAGAGTTTAGAGATTCGATACCTGTATCCAGCCAGGGCATATCTGTAGATGACTAATTCCAAATTCGATACCTGTATCCAGCCAGGGCATATCTGTGAGTAGATTCGACACCTGTATCCAGCCAGGGCATATCTGCATAAAGAGTTTAGAGATTCGATTCCTGTATCCAGCCAGGGCATATCTGTAGACGACTAATTCCAGATTTGACTCCTGTATCTAGCCAGGGCATATATGTGAGTAACTGATTATGGATTCGACACCTGTATCTAGCCAGGGCATGTCTGCATGAAGAGTTTAGAGATTCAATACCTGTATCCAGCCAGGGCATATCTGTAGACGACCAATTCCAGATTCGATTCCTGTATCTAGCCAGGGCATATCTGTGAGTAACTGATTGTAGATTCGATACCTGTATCCAGCCAAGGCATGTCTGCATGAAGAGTTTAGAGATTAGATTCCTGTATCCAGCCAGGGCATATCTGTAGACGACTAATTCCAGATTCGATACCTGTATCCAGCCAGGGCATATTTGTGAGTATTTGATTGTAGATTCGACGCCTGTATCCAGCCAGGGCATGTCTGCATGAAGAGTTTAGAGATTCGATTCCTGTATCCAGCCAGGGCATATCTGTAGACGACTAATTCCAGATTCGATTCCTGTATCTAGCCAGGGCATATCTGTGAGTGATTGATTGTGGATTCGACACCTGTATCTAGCCAGGGCATATCTGCATGAATAGTTTAGAGATTCTATACCTATATCCAGCCAGGGCATGTCTGTAAGCAACCTTTTGAAGTTCCAGATTCGATTCCTGTATCTAGCCAGGGCATATTTGTGAGCGAGTGATAGTAGATTCGATACCTGTATCTAGCCAGGACATATCTACACGAAGAGTTTGAAGATCAACCCCTGTAACAGGCCAGGTAATTATCTTTCTTTCTCAGGTACGCAAGTTCTCGCTAAGGAGTCTCTTACGCGATCGACAAATCTCCCGATGGCATCTTTAAGCCCATCTCCACAACTATCCATTACACTCCCAAATGGCATCTATAAGCCCATTCCCGACAAGGTTCTGTCACATCTCCAGATGGCATCTATAAGCCCATCCTCCTATCCATCATCTCTCCAAATGGCATCTGTAAGCCCATTTCCGACATCACACTGCTGATATTCTACTATGCGAGTGAAAATTTCTGGGCACTCTAGTGTTCAATCATCTTCCACCTTCGGATCACGAAAGGCACACAAGCCAATCTACATCCTCAGGTCTAAGAAGATTGAACAGGGGCAACTGTTGTACCCCAAAATTTACCCTCCCATATTCTTCAAGATTTGTCAAGATCAATCTTCATATGGATCAAGGATTGCACAGTTCAAATGCCTCCTAAGCCAGTCAAAATTAGGGTTTTGGTTCTCTCAGTGAACTTGAGGCTTTCAATGGCTCAATCAAGTCCCATAGGCCTCCATACATTGCCAAGCATCTACATGTCAAGTCTCAAGGCTCACAGCATCAAGTTGCACAGTCAAAAGCCCTATTTGCTTCACAATCACCTGTAGGGGTAAAATGGTCATTTGGCAGTCAAAAGTCAAAATTTTTGGTCAACATCTTATTTTGAAGCCACAATCATCATTTGATCAAGTCTTGATCATGATTCCACAAGAATGGCTCAAAAATCATCAAGATGCAAAAGTTTCCATTTTTGGACAGTTGAAAAGTCAACTGTAACTTGACCAAGGCATAACTTTTTCATGGTTCATCATAAAAATCCCATCCAATGCTCATTTTGAAGGGGAGGACATTTCCTACAACTCATCTTCACATTCCAAGTCCAAGAAATGCTCCCACAAGAAGTTATCAATTTCTACATTATAGGTCATTTTCAAAAGTCAACAAAAAGGCACTTTAAGTCAAAGACCATAATTTGAGACTGGTAAATCAAAATGACATGGGACCAAAGGCATTGGTTAGAGGGCTTCAAGACCTTTCCAAAATGTCCAAGAACATGTTCATATGATCAAAATTGAGCAAGATATGCATTGGAGAAGTTAGGAAATTTTTGTGAAATGGCAAAAGTCAACTATCCTTAAAACTTCAATTTTTGACAAAAGGGCCCACTTTCTTCCACTTGATTCAGCCTTGTCATGCCACCCACGTGTCCCATGATTAATTTCAAGACCAAACATTTATTTTTCCATTTTATTTAATTTTTATTGATTTGATTCATTTTAAATCCATAATAATTCAAATAAAATCTAAAAATTAATGGAAGGGCATCTTTTTGATTGGGACAACTTTCATATACCACATGCCAGCTACCAAATTCGTGCTAGGGCTATTTTGTGCATAAAATCTTGAATTTGTACCAAATATGGAAAGGTCCTTTAATGGTGGTCAACAAGAATCCCAAACTTAATTACACAAGGATTAAGGCCAACTACTGACCTAATTTTATTCCATTATATGCACACAACCTAACCCTAAAGCCTTGGACGTGGAAAAGCTGCTGTAAGAGCCATAACCAATATTGAAAAGTCAAGAAAAAAGCTAAAACTGTTTTTCATATTTCAGACCAATTCAAAGCCTTAGAGTGATTCAAACATATTGCTGGAAGCTTCAGGGGTGATTTGGAATCAAAACCACGTGCTAACACTCAAGGAATCACCATTCACAGACCTTCGGTTTGTCATTTTTTTCCAGAATCATAGCTCTACATTTATGCATCATTAACATGATTTTTTGGTTGTATTGTGTTGCTTGAATCTACAGGGAACTTTTGGCATAAGTTAATTGCCTGGAAACATCCTGGATCATAAACCACCATGTTCAAATTCTAGGGTTCATAAACCTTCGAATTGGGGACTTCCAGCACAGGAAAAATTAGACCTTCTCACGCATATGGTTGAACTCGTGACATCCAGACGAAGCTAAAACAACCCCCGCGAACAATTTCTGATCATCACACACCTGTTTGCTATTTTTGGTCATGCCATATTATGAGGGTTAAAAACCCCCGTTATTTGATTTCTTTTTTCAGGTTTCAACAAAGAAGACAAGACGTGGTGCTATGCCATTGGATCATTCAAACACGCGCGCAATTTTGTTTTCTCTCTCCATCATATGATTGTTTTTGTATATTATTTTCCATTATTAATATTATATCAAATGCAGCGTGATGGCCTAGTGGTTAGTGAGGTGGACGTTCATCATTGGGACCTGGGTTCGATTCCCAGGTCCCCCACAATTTCTATATTGTTTTGTTTAATATATTCATGTGCAGCGCTTGCCAAGGAGTCCACCGTGCATATCAAATACCCAGGCGCCAAGTGGCCATAAACGTGCATCCCATGGTCAAAAGTGGAGAACACCCTACTCCCAGTCAACCCACGCTCTAGGCAATTCCAGAAGTCAACAGGCTTGAGTGCTATTGGGCCTAAATTTCCAGGACAACACCTCCTAATGGGTCAACACACCCCCTGAGTTCTTTTCTTTCTTTCCTTATATTTTCTCTTTTATTTTTCTTTTACTAATTTAATAACTATTATTATTATTATTTAATTAATTAACAAATTAACATTTTTCCATAAAAATTCAGAAAACTAAAAAATGTAAATATTTTATTTATTATTATTAATTTCACTTTAGTTTAATTATTTTGTAAATAAATTATAATTAATTAATCTAGGTGTTTAATTAGGACAATTTTAATCTTTTTCATAGTAAATAAAATCAATCTAGAATTAGGTTTTTTTTCTTTTGACTTTTAATAACTCTTTTTTATTTTTATTTCATTAAAATATAAAAAAACACAAAAAAAAACTTTTTCTTTTAATTAAATAATTAATTAGTTTAGGTTTAATATTTAATTTAATTGCAAAAAGGGACAATTTTCTTTCTTCTTCTCAAAAAGGGTCAAAACCCTAAGGACGTTCCGATTTAATTCTTTCGCGCGCGTGTTTATTTTTAATTCATTATTTTGTATCTGGTCAGGAAATGTAATAGTTAATTAGGCTTTTATCGCTTTATTTAATTTCTCGCATTTTTTCCAAACGGGTTTTTGTTTTTTGGCGATGTATAGACCCGCGCCTTGTAATAGCATAGATTTACCTTTCCGCAATTTATTTTCCGCACTCTTAACTGTTAAAAATGCATGAAAGACTTGTATGACAAATAAAACCAATCCGTAGCTCACAATGATGCATGCAAAGACAATTTAACTGAAAAATAACACACATGCACATGCCACTCTTAGGGTACGCCTCACTGGTTGCCTCGACGTGGTCGTCAAGTATAGGGTGTTTTAGAGGTCGCCCTCCTGTCTAAGATCCAGTTGCCTCGAAACGGTTGCCTCGGATAAAAAGGATCTAGGACATTAGGGTTACCACTAAGGCGTCCTACCATTGCTTTGGTGACCACATTGTCCCTTAATGGAATTGATCCGAATAACTCCAACGATGGTGCTACCTACCTCTCAATGGTGGGATAGCACTATCTAAAGGACTCCTACACAGCCTAATTCCTTAGAGTAGGTAGATTTCTCATGGGTACTTGCTCTCTCAAAAACAAAAACAATCTTTTCACACTGACACTTTCAAAAAGTTTTCAAACAAATTTTTCATACACTCTTGAGGACAGATACAAGAGTTACTTAGAAATCTTTCAAACAATTTTTTTTTCAAAACCCACACACACTTAAAAAGCAAACATTTTTGAAAACATAAGAGCAAGTACCTAAGAGCCCGTGGATAACCACGGATAGAAAGGGTGCTAACACCTTCCCTTTCTATAATCTACCTCCCGAACCGAGAAACATCTCGAATAAGGAATTTTGCTGTGCTTTTGTCCTTTCCGTGTTGGAGAACATAAAATACGGTGGCGACTCTTGCTTACCGCGACATTTCGCGAACCAGCTTAAAAAACAGTCAGTTCTATTTCCACCGATCACACATGTGTTTGATCGCTAACTTTTCTTTTTCCTTGTTTCATGAGCACGATTATTGGACGGTCCAAAGCGAGATTGAATGATGAAAATACCATGGCGAGGAGTGAAGATGAAGACTTGAAGAAACACAAATTATTTCTCTCTTTTCTTTGTAAACAAAACAAATGTAATTTGTATTCCAATAATTGTAATTTATGATTACACATGCTCTGTAATCTGTCCAAAAAATGTAATGAACACGAAAGCTTGAATGATATATTTTTGAATGAATTCTTTTGTACGGAAATCAAACAACTCTCAATCTTTGATTGAAAATGGAAATTCCTACTTGAATGATTTGAATGCACCCTTTGGACTTTGTAACTTAAACTTCAAGAAATTGTGAGCAATCGTTATAACTTGCATTCCAAACAATCACGCGCCTTATCTTTCAAAATCCAACCAAACTCCCAAACAAAAATAAATGCTTAAGAATTTAATTCCACTGGTTAATTCGAACCCAAAACACCGGTCGCTTGAACCTTGATCTTCATATCATGCCTGAACCATACTTGCACTTCTTGACCCGAACTTCAACTTTTGATATTCAGCCCACAATAACTTGTAACTTAAGCAACAAGAACAATGTCTTGATCATCATGAACCCTCAGCCTCATTTCTTGTGCCCAAACTCCACATTTGCCAATTTAAACTTCAAACTCTCGACTCAACGGCTTAGAGGCTTTAAGAAGAAACTTGAAATGCGAGGAGGTGAAATTCTTGACCTAATGCACTGAGCTTTGAGCCATCTTCGAGGAAGGAGAGAGAAACATCTTCCCAGAAACCAAAGACCCGAAACCCTAGCATCTTGACCAGCACACATAGGGAAATAAACCCTAATCCATGCTCTGATAAAATTGAGCGAGAACCAACCTTGTAACGTGATGAAAAAATTCGTTCCATGATCCACTAATCGAGAACCAGATGCGCTTCCTTTTTACCTGATAAGAAAAACTCAAAACAAGATTAGACATAAATAGGGCGAATCCCTAAAACTTTAAACCAAAGCGCCTGATTCCCTGAGATGCGGGATATGCAAATGACTGAATGACAAAATGATGCAACTGGAATGCAAAGTTCAAAGCTGGATCAAAAATAAAAAGATAGGGAAAATTTAGGGTACGACGGCTGCCCCTATTTAATCGTTTTAAACCTGGAGGCGAGATTGGCGTCAGTCTTTCGGAAGTTTAAGGTGGAAGATGATTAAATACCAGGACCCGAAATTTCCCCCTGAGAGATGGTGTGAGTGCCACTCGTTGGTGTGAATGTCTGCTCGGGGAAAGACAAACTGGTCTTCTGGTGGACTGGTCATGATGGATAAACATGGTTGAAAAAGGGTAGCTTGTACTGGAGTAATGGTGCCAATACAAGGTTTTTGAGGGAGTGCGCGGTAAAGTGACTGAAAGGATATGGTTGACGATGTCGTGATGATTGAAAGCAGAATTACTTAAGGATAATATGAAGGTAAAGTCTGCGGAAGACTTAAGACCCTAAGAATATGGCGCAACAACAAGATCTACGGACGATCTACGACCCTAAAAACATAACGCGATGGTAAGATCTACGAACGATCTACGAACCTAAAAAAAAATACGCGATGATAAGATCTACGAAAGATCTACGACCTTAAAAGAGGTAAAGAGGAGAAGGTAAAGTCTACGAACGACCTACGGCCTTAAAAACATAACATGATGGTAAGATCTACGGAAGATCTACGACCTTAAGAGAGGTAAAGTGAAAGTAAGATCTACGGACGATCTACAACCTTAGGAAATGTAAAGTGAGGGGAAGATCTACGGATGATCTACAACCTTAGGAGAGATAAAGTGAAGGTAAGATCTATGGGCGATCTACGACCTTAGAAGGATGACGCGACGGTAAGATCTACGGACGATCTACGACCTTAAGAGGATGAGAGGGTAAAGTCTACGGATGACCTACGACCCTAGGAAAGATAAAGTGAGGGTAAGATCTACGGACGATCTACGACCCTAGAAAGATAAAGCGACGATAAGATCTACGGATGATCTACGACCTTAAGAGGATGAGAGGGTAAAGTCTACGGACGACCTACGACCCTAGGAAAGATGAAGTGAAGGTAAGATCTTCGGACGATCTACGAACCTAAAAAGATAAAGCGACGATAAGATCTACAGATGATCTACGACCTTAAGAATGCGAGGAGGAGAGGGTAAAGTCTACGGACGACCTACGACCCTAGGAGAGGTGAAGTGAGTATTGAGAGTTGGGGAGCATGACGTACTAACACCCTGGTTTATTTTAGTTGGTAGTGTAATAACAGATGTTAACTGGGAATTATGAGGATGGAAATTTTTATGAGGATGTTTTGTTGATTTGGGGATTAATCTGGCTCATGCTTCATATGCATTTGAAGTGTGACATGATGATCCATGGATATGCTATGAGTTTCAGGATGCGATGTAGTATGTCGTGATGATTATTGTATGCAAAGTGTTAAAAACTCATTGGGATCTGTTGTCCGTCATCTTGAGGTACCAATATAGTCTGGTGCTTTGAAATTGAGAAGAAAGAGTTAGCCTTGTCGAGTTCACTGGGGAATAAATCTTGCTGAGGAGAAATGACTTGATCTGACTTCCTTCATGTGTTGGACTTTTGTGAATAACTGAAAAGAGACGTTGATCCCAAACAATGCCCCAAGTCTCTCCACAGGGGAGAATCAGGCGCTCGGTCGAATGTAAGGAGGCAACGAGGATGAAATCTTGGTCAAGGTGACCGTTATGACTTGCTACCTGCATAGAAGAGAGAACACTTGAATGCCACAACATTCCCTTGGGATGCCTTTATATCCATGTAATGTAGTGTTTCACATCTTAACTCGTGATTATTATTGACTTATTGTTTCCAATGCAATGCTTAACAAAGAATTTAAATCACAATTCGCATACGAAAAATAAAGTAAAAGAACATAAAAAAGATTTTTTAATGGAAGGGCAAATTTTATTAATGAGTTTGGCCTGTGAATGGGAATTAATACATAGAAAAAACAACTAAATGAGGAAATTGCAGAGAAGAAAAGAAATACAATGGGTAAAATGGCAATAAGAAAATCTCGAATTTCCATTAAAACTGATATTGCTATAGTTCTCGCATCCCGGGTCGTCCTAGTGCCGTGCTTCCAAAGGATAATAGTTAGATCGATCCATCCCACATTAGGAGGGTGTACGTGAAGAGTCTTCAGACTACAGTCTCTCGCTTTTCTGTCCCTAATTTTTGCCTGGATCTCCCTTTTGGGTTTTCAATCCACCGGGACACCCATTTTTGCCTAAGCCGCCCTTTCGGGTTTTTGACTTAGCGGGTTATTCTCTTTTTTTCCTTCTTTTTTAGCCCTAACTTTTGCCTAAGCCTCCCTTTCGGGTTTTCGACTTAGCGGGTCCTTTCATGCGTAGTATTTTTTGACTGAGTCTGAATTGACTGGAAGCGGAACGTCTTCCCCATCCATTTTTGTCAGGATCAAAGCACCTCCTGAGAAAGCTTTCTTCACGATGTACAATCCCTCATAGTTGGGAGTCCACTTGCCTCTTGGATCAGTGTGGATTGGGAGAATCTTTCTTAAGACCAGGTCACCTGCGTGGAACTCTCAAGGCCGAATCTTCTTGTCAAATGCCCTCTTGAGACGCTGTTGGTATAACTAACCGTGACAAATGGCTGTCAGGCGCTTTTCTTCGATGAGATTGAGTTGGCCGAGTCTCGTTTGAATCTATTCTGCTTCATCAAGTTTAGTATCCATCAGAACCCTTAAGGAAGGAATCTCCACTTCGACCGGGAGTACCACATCCATACCATAGACTAGTGAAAACGGAGTTGCCCCAGTGGAAGTACGCATCGAAGTTCGATAGCCATGCAGGGCAAAAGGCAACATCTCATGCCAATCTTTGTATGTTCTCACCATTTTCTGTATGATCTTCTTTATGTTCTTGTTAGCGGCTTCGACTGCCCCATTCATCTTTGGCCGATAAGGTGACGAATTATGGTGCTCAACATTGAACTCTTCACACATTTCCTTCATCATCTTGTTGTTGAGATTTGACCCGTTATCAGTGATGATCTTGTTAGGAGTTCCATACCGGCATATGATTTCTCTTTTGATGAATCGAGTGATAAATTGCTTGGTCACATTCTTGTACGAAGCCGCTTCCACCCACTTGGTGAAGTAATCAATAGCAACGAGGATAAACCTGTGTCCATTTGAAGCGCTCGGCTCGATGCGTCCAATCATATCGATACCCCACATTGCAAAGGTGAAGTCATCATATTCAAAGGAGTGGGAGGAACATGTATCATGTCTGCGTAAACCTGACATTTGTGGCACATTTTGGCATATACACAACAGTCACTTTCCATCGTCATCCAGAAATAACCTGCTCGTAGGATTTTCTTGGCCATGGAATTCCCACTGGCATGAGTCCCAAAAGAGCCTTCGTGTATTTCTTGTATAATGGATTCTGCTTCGTGTCTATCCACGCATCTGAGTAGAACCGAATCATAGTTTCTCTTGTACAAAACGTCTCCTGACAATAAAAACTTAGATGCCAACCTTCTGAGAGTCCGCTTATCACAAATCGTAGCACCTTCGGGGTATTCTTGCTTCTTAAGATATCTTTTGATGTCGAAATACCATGGCCTTTCGTCTGATACATCTTCAGTTGTGAGACAATGAGCAGGGAAAATATGTGTTGGCTCCTTGTAACGGCAGATCCTTATATTGGGTGCATGATCCAGGTAATTGACTTTGAACATTGCTGCTAAAGTGGCCAGAGCGTCTGCCAATTGATTCACTTCTCTAGGAATGTGCTCAATGGTGACCTCATCGAAAGCGAGCAACAACTCAATTATGTAATCCCTGTATGGAACTAGATTAGGGTGCCATTTATCCCAATCACCCCGTACTTGATGTATCACTAAGGCAGAGTCCCCATAAACTTCAAGGATCTTGATCTTCAAATCAATGGCGGCTTCAAGGCCCATTAAACAAGCTTCATACTCAGCGACATTATTCGTGCAATCAAAACATAATTTGGCAGTGAAAGGTATGTGAGTATCACGTGGAGAGGTCAGAACTGCCCCAATACCATGACCCATAACATTTGATGCACCATCGAACGTGAGAGTCCATCGCTCCCCTAGTTCAGGTCCTTCATTGTCATCAAGTTTCATAATATCCTCGTCTAGAAAGTCGAACTTTATGGGCTGATTTCTTCCAATGGTTGGTGAGCGAGATGATCAACAAGAATGCTACCTTTGATGGCCTTTTGTGTGACGTACTGGATGTCATACTCGGACAAAAGCATTTGCCACCGAGCCAATCTGCCTGTAAGTGTCGGTTTCTCAAAGATGTACTTTATCGGATCCATATTAGATATCAGGAGTGTAGAATGTGTCAACATATACTGCCTTAAACATCGGGCTGCCCATGTAAGAGCACAACAAGTCTTCTCAAGTAAGGAATACCTCGATTCACAATCAGTAAACTTCTTGCTCAAATAGTAAATGGCGTGTTCCTTTCGTCCAATATCATCATGTTGTACGAGCACACAACCCATAGATCCTTCAAGCACAATCAAAAACATAATGAGAGGTCTCCCGGGAACTGGTGGTATGAGTATTGGTGGTTCTTGAAGATACTGCTTAATCTTCTCGAAAGCTTCTTGACAACTCTCATCCCAACAGACATCCTGATTCTTGCGTAACAATTTAAAGATGGGTTCACAGGTAGCAGTAAGATGGGAAATGAACCTGGCTATGTAATTCAACCTTCCAAGGAAACCTCGTACTTCCTTCTCATTTTTCGGTGTCGGTATATCTTTAATGCTTTCACTTTGTCTGAATCTACTTCAATTCCTCGTTGACTCATGATAAAACCAAGTAACTTGCCCGATCGAACCCCAAAGGTGCATTTGTTGGGATTAAGCCTTAACCTGAACTTTCGCAAACGATCAAACAACTTCTTCAAATGAACCATATGTTCTTCCTCAGTCTGTGACTTCGCAATTATGTCGTCCACATACACCTCGACTTCTTTATGAATCATGTCGTGAAAGAGAGTCACCATAGCTCGCTGATATGTCGCACCAGCGTTTTTAAGACCAAAAGGCATGACTCTATAGCAAAAGGTACCCCAAGGTGTTGTGAAAGCTGTTTTATCCATGTCTTCCAGAGCCATCTTTATCTGATTGTATCCAGAGAAACCATCCATAAAGGAAAACACCAAAGACTGAGCAGTGTTATTAACCAATACATCAATATGAGGCAACGGGAAATCATCCTTCGGGCTTGCTCTATTCAAGTCTCGGTAGTCAACACACATACGTACCTTACCATCCTTCTTAGGTATGGGCACAATGTTAGCAATCCAAGGCGGGTAATTTATCACGGATAGGAAACCTGCTTTGAGCTGTTTCTGAACCTCTTCTTTGATCTTCAAGGCCATGTCGAGTCTGGTCCTTCTTGGTTTTTGCTTTACAGGAGGACATTCTGGCTTGAGTGGCAATCTATGCATTACTATATCAGTTTCTAAACCGGGCATGTCTTCATATGACCAGGAGAAGATGTCAGCATACTCTTGAAGCAATTCAATCAACCCCTACTTTTCTTCACTTTGCAAGGCGGCCCCTATCTTGACTTCTCTCTTTACTTCTTCAGTACCGAGATTGACGACTTCTGTTTCCTCTTGATACGGCTGGATGACCTTCTCTTCCTGTCTCAAGAGCCTGGATAGTTCTTCAGGGACTTCACAATCTTCCTCACTATCTTCGTTAGCATGATCGACTGAATTCTCAAGGATATAAGGAGCCATAGCATTATCATTTCCAACGGAGTCCTAGACGGATCTGCATGATCGATGATTTTATGTTTTATTTTTAGAAAGTGCAAAAGAACATTTAGAATAAGAAAAGAAAAGTATTACCATTTTTATTTTGAAAAAGTAAAAGTAAAAGAAAAGACAGAGAACAAAATTGTATGCGAAAGTGGGATTTTTCATTCAATGTTAAACAAAGATTGAAACATAAGGGGCCCCTTCTACAAGCTGTCAGTATGCCTTGGGCAGGACATACGACTTAAAATGGAAACAGAAAATTACACATCAAGGAAAACAACTTCAAGGATGTCCACGGCATTCCAATTGCTGAGCTCCTGGTCCGACGCAACTTGATAGATAAATCTTGAAATATCTTCATCGTCACCTTCAGCATCTATGGAGAACACTTGTCCTTCTTTGCTTACACCAGCACTAACGAACACTTCAGAAATTGGGGGAACCTACTGTCCTTTGAGAGGAACCCAACCAGCTTGCACAGAGGATGATGGCTGATACCCAAGACCAAAACGATCTTTCTTCTCTGGAACTTCAATCAATTTTCCCCAACTTTCATGGGGAGGTCTAGCTTCTATGAGGGCTTTGGCATCCTTCAAAGAGGCCAGGGGTATCTCAGACTTCTTACATTCCACGATGGGGACTTTGTCAACAGTAACAATCTCTAGAGCTTGAAAGGGTAACTCTTGTACCTCGCCTTCCACTTCAACATAACGGTAGGTAGTCAGATTATTAATCACTATGTCTTCTTCCCCGCAAACGACGACAACTTGGTCATTCACAATGAACTTCAGGCGTTGATGAAGAGTAGATGTCACAGCTCCTGCTACATGAATCCACGGAAGACCCAAAAGGCAAGTATAGGATGGATGAATGTCCATAACATAGAATGACAAATAGAAAGTGTGAGGACCAAACTTGACAGGAAAATCCACTTCTCCATCCACTGATCTTCTCGAACCATCAAATGCTCGAACATTTAGAGTGGAGGGCCTCATCATTACTCCGTCCATATTCAGCTTAAACAAGGTAACCTTAGGCATCACATTGAGTGAAGACCCTGTATCCACCAAAACTCGAGATAAAATAGTGTCCAAACACTTCATAGAAACATGCAGTGCTTTATTGTGGGCCCTGCCTTCAATTGGGAGTTCATCATCACAGAAACCCAAACAATTTCCCACAGCAATATTAGTGACGATCCCTTCAAGCTGGGCCATAGAGATGTCTTGGGTAACATGAGCAGAAGATAAGGTCTTCAATAAGGCGTTGCAGTGGGCCTATGAACAAAAAAGGAGAGACAATATGGAAATCTTGAATGGTGTCTGGTTGAGCTGGTCCACTACTTTGTAATCACTCCGCTTGAGAATTCTCAAAAGTTGCTCCGCTTCTTGTCCTACAGAAAGTTCGGGTTGATTATCCATCACTTGCTTTTCCCTGGCCTTAGCTAGAGCTTCACTGTTAGTTTCCTTAGGAGGTGGTGGTGGAGGAGAAAAGATCCAACCACTGCGAGTCATGTTGCTTGTTCCTGCAATGTTGGTAACATTCTTGTCATCAACCGGAGGGCACTCATACCTCTTTCCATGAATATAGACTACATTATACTCCCATGGATCTGCCTTCGAGTCGTTGCTTGTAGGAGGAATAAGATCTTGAATCATTGTGGGGGTAATAGGAACCTGAATTTTTAACGGAATACTAGGGGTGGCTAAAAGCTTCTCGGATAGTAGGGGATTTCCAGGACATCAATCTCTTCTTCTCGGAAAACCTTCTCTATCTATAAGACACCTTCATCGATCAACTGTTGGATGACCGTCTTCAACTCAGCACACTCTTCTGGTTTGGAAGAATAGGTTAAGCAGAAGTCATGGAGTTCTTGTAGCACTTCATGCTTCAAAAAATGTTCTCTGACAGTTTCCAAAGACATCTTAATTTCATCAACCTTTGTTACCAAAACCCGTTCATTAACTTCTTCAATAACATGGACTGTTCCCCCTTGATGAGGAGGCATGGGATTATTTTGAATATTCGGACCAACAGGGTTGAAGTTGATGGCTTTTGCATCAATGAGATCTTGAACTTTGCACTTGAATGCTTTACAATTTTCAATTGTATGGCAGGGGGCCTCAGAATGGAATTCACAATGGGCATTAATATCATATCCCTTAGGGAGAGGATTTGGCGGTGGACCGAGTTTGCGCAATTGAACCATTTGACTAGCAAGTAACTGTGGGAGAAGCTGAGCGTAGGACATGGGAATGAGATTAAATCTTCTTCCAGGGGCTCTCTGTCTTTGAGGAGCTCTCGGGCCTTGGAGATGTTGATTCGGTTGATGATAAGTTGGAGGAGGTGCAAATTGTTGTTGTGGAGCATAATGTGGTTACGGAGAGAAAGGCCGTTGTTGGGCCATCCAGGGTGCTGGAGTTGTAGCAGCATATACTTGAGGAACAAATTGGTTGGGAACAACAACAGGCGTGGGAAAATAAGGGAATCAGACTTGAGGAAATGTGGGAGCTATTCCTTGGTTGACGGTGATGGCACTGGTCTCGCCCTCTTTCTTCTTGACAAAACCAGAAAATGGTTTTCTACTCATGCTTGCATTGTTGTTAACATTATTAGGAACACCTTGAATCGTTCCAGCCTTAATACACGTCTCAACACGTTCACCAATAATGACCATATCCGAGAAAGCAGTAGAAGTGCTACTGAGCATATGCTGGAGATAAGGGCCTCGTAGAGTACCCATAAACAGATCATTCAACTCACGATCCAAGAGAGGAGGTTGGACCCTTGCAGCCAGTTCACGCCACCTCTGAGCGTATTCTTTGAAAGACTCTTCAGATTTTTGTACCATCCCTTGGTGCTGAGTACGGCTAGGAGCCATGGCAGTATTGTAATGGTAATGTTTCAAAAAAGCATCAGCAAGCTCTCCCCAAGTACTGACATGAGATCTTTCAAATTGCATATACCAATCCAACGATGCCCCGGTCAAACTGTCTTGAAAGAAATGCATGAGCAAAGGTTCATTTTCAGCATAGGCCGCCATTTTGCGACAATAGGAACGGAGATGAGTCTCTGGGAAAGAAGTGCCTTGGTATTTGTCAAACTCTGGGACTTTGAACTTGGGAGGAATAACTACCCCAGGCACGAGGCACATTGCAGCAGTATTGAATCTGGAAGCCTTGATACCCTCCATGGCTCTAAGTCGCTCTTCGAGAGCATGATACATTTTTGCAGTTTCGGCAACCCCGACAGCAAGGTTCACTTGGGGTTCATCAATATCAATAACATCATGATGGTCGTCGACATCATTCCTAGGAACACCGGTAGGAGTCTCAACATTTGAATTGTCATTTCTCCCATTAGCAGAAATGGAAGGAGCAGCAGTAGTAAGCTTGGCAACACTTTAGTGTAGTTCTTCTTGACCCTTGATCACAACATGAAGAGTTTCCATAATCTGATCCATACGAGTACCCATAGTGTCCATATCTCGACAGAATGCATTCTGATTCTCTTCAAAAAGATCCATTAGACTTTGCTGGTTGCCTCTGGTACGGTAAGGATGTGAATGAGTCGTCTTTGCTGTTTACTGGATTCTGAGAAAGGGGACCCCAATGAGTTTTTGTTGTGAAAAATGAATGCATGGTAGTATGGATGAATGCTTTATCTTCATTTCTGAGGAGACCCAAATACTCATCTATCTTTTAAAATTTCCTTTTTTGAAAAGCTGTATCAACGAGACTTGTCTTTGGGTTTCCCTAGATATGAGATGTATATGATGATATGATGTCATGGTATTCTATGGCATGAAGTCTCAGCTCCACATATTCTGGATAACCATTGCGTAGTCCGTTGCACAGGCTGAAAGTAACAGGATCAAAAGTTCGATGTCACATGCATGGAGTCAAAGTAACCACCCACGAGGTATGTACTAGGGGCTTATCACCTGCCAAACAAGGTTCTAAAGAGTTCTCGAAGTCTACGCTCTTCCTTTGGATATTACCGACGTCCCAATTACTTGGTAATCAGTAATATTCGTAGGAAAAACTTGTCTGAGTGCAATATCGCGTGACAACTACTTCTGAATTACTCCGTTACAGTCTCCGCATTGCACCTAAAAGGCTAGGATGGGTTAATGGTTCTACGGTCCTCAGCTTCTTGAGTTCCCAGGTTGAAAGCAACGACATCTTTCCGATTACTCGGTAAACATCACTACTTTCAAGGGGACCTCTATTGAGTGGGGGACTTTCATGCCTCCTTCTTCGGGATTACTCCCTCAAAGTTAACATGACTATACCGCCCGTCCTAATCCTATGTGTAACCCAAGTCCGGGTATAGGACTTATAAAAAGTAATCACCAAACCCAACATCACAATGTATCCAGAATATGTGAGTAGCAACAATATATGCAATATAAAATAAATAAAGAAATGAAACAGTAAAGCAAGATAAAGAAAATAAATAAACACCCAAAAGACAAATAAATAAAAGTAGGAGAGACTCGCTAAAAAAAGTCCACAATAGAGTCTCCTGCTGAAGCTACCGGCAGAAAACGCAGAGCCGCCACCGAACTTTATTTATCCCGAAGGAAGGGGAAATATCGATAAAACCACAAGGGAATGGATAAGATGGTCTTGCGACCAAGAGAAAGGGTAAGGGAGTCGGTTATGCGAGGGGAAGGTATTATCACCCCTCGCATCCGTTGTACTCAACGAGATCCATTTTGTTTGATTGTCTTAAAGGGTGTGTTTATCTACAACTATGCTTGCTTAAAGGGAAACAAATGGTTTTTGATTATTACGTTCGTGAGGGTTTCGCGACCCTTTGCCTACGTATCCAATGAAGGAATCAAAACACCGTAGTTCCTCTAGAAAATGGTTGGTTTGTTTGTGTTTTTTAGTGGGCGACATTAACGCACCCATTCTAGCAATAGGCACGGCCGGTATCGCGGTAGAACGGAGATAACATGCCCTTTTGGGGGAGTTTTGCTTGGTTGAGTGCTTTACGGGTTTTAAAATAAATTCGAGTAATGATTAAGTGTTTTTGGATTTTTGATTTGTGAACGGAAAGTTTTAATTATATAAGAAAAAGGTTAAGAGGGAGCCTAGAAAAGCCTAATTGTTTGTTATGTACAAAGTGCGGACTTAAAGTTGAGTGTAAAAGGGGAATTCTATCCTAAAGTTATCATACATAGTTTCGACTCTAATGTCTAATTCAACATGAAACGACCAACATGAGTTTAATCGATTTGGGGAATCACCTAAGCGAACATGTAACCAAGTAATCAAACAAAAACAAAGAAATTAAGTTCTTAACGTTTTTTATGATTTTTTATCAAAGAAAATAATGCTATAATATTTTTTATGATTTTTTGCGAAAACAAATATTAAAACCTAATTCTAAATCATTATGAATTGCGAAGTCGAGAAATTCTAAAAAGGGGGAAATCAAAATTTTAATACTACTTTATTCTAATATATTTTTATTATTTTTTATAGTAAAGAAATAATCAAAAGAAAATTAAAAATCCTAATCTAAAATTTTTGGTGTTTTTTATCATATAAATAAAATTAAAACCTACTTCTATTTTTATGATTTTTTGTGTGAAATTTAAAATGAAATGAAAAAAAGTAGAACTAAGGATTGAACTCATGCCCCTTGGGTTATAACTTTCATGCCTTTCCACCTGAACTACACTACTTAATTGTCATTATTACGTTTTAATTAACTAAAAAAATGGAAAAGGTTAAAACAAAATTGGGCTAAAAAGGGCATGGGTTGACCCGGGTTTGGAGAGACAAAGGTAGGGTTTCTAAAAAACCTAGTTATGCAAAGGGAGGCGCCGCATTACAGTTTAAAAAGGGGAAAGGGAAAAGTCAGATTAAACGTTCCCAAAGAATTCTTATCTCTCTCTCTCTGCCTAATCGCAACTTCACCATCATCAAATTGAGGCAAACTTTTATTCATCATCCCCTTCTTTCCTTCATCTCCGCCTCAACTCTCCTCATCACATCTCTTCCGTCAACAACAACAACATACTACCTTGCTCTCTCGGCTTCAATCTTAGAAGAAAGCAACGAAAATACTCTCACGGTTTCTTCTAAACTTCCTGTATTTTTTTTATAAAATCTTTCCTCTATTTTTTATGGTTAACAACAAAACATAACTCAGTTTATCTTTTTCGATTTTTCATTCTGTCCGTAACAATAACAATAAAGCTCAACTCTCTCGCTCGCGATTCTCAAGGTTTTATCATGGTTCAGGTTTTTTTGCAACAACAACAACTGTAACAGCAACAACAATGATATTGTATTAACTTGATTCTATTATTCGGTAATCGACAACAAACAAAACTGCGACTCATAGTTTATAGCAACAAGCTGCAATAATGACAATCTCAATAGATTTGAGAAAATGAAGGAAAACTTACGAGCTCGGAGCTAGTCCAAGGATTTCGATTCCAACGACAAAATAACAAGAAAACTAGAGGTTAGATTTATGCTTCTCTTCTTTTGGAATTTTAGACGTGTGTCATTGCGTTTATGTTCCACTTCTGAAATTTTTGCATGTTTTGTGTCGCGGTTGAATCGTGTGTTCGATTGTAAATTATGGTTGAGTTGTTGTTGAAACTGTTTGGTTGGGGTAGGAGCAAGTATTTGAAAGAACAGAGATTTTATGGATTGAATGAAAAAAAACTTTACTGAGATTTTTGTGTGGTTATGGTTTTGACTGATGCTGTTTTGGTTAGGGTTTTGACTGATGCAGTTTTGGTTCCTGTTTTGACAACTTGTGGTTTTGGCTAGCTCTTGCTTTTACAGTTTGTGGTTTTTGCTAGCTCTTGCTTTGACAGTCTGGCTTCTGTTTGGTTTGGCTTTTACAATTTTCGTTTTAAAAAAATCCCCCATGCTATTTGAGATTATGGCTTCTTCTTATAATGATACAAAGGTGAAAATGTGGGGGGAAATTTTGTGAGATTTGAACATATTGGTATGCTGTCTTTGAGTACTTTTTGGTGCAGGTGGATTTGCCTATTTTTGTGCAATGTTATAGCAGTTTTTTGGACTTTTTTGGGCAGATTTAATGCAGGTTATGTCTTTCCTCTTTCTCTTTCAATGATGCCAAGCTATTATGCTTTTTCTTTGAAAATTCTGAAGGGTTTGCCTCTTTTGGAAAATGATGAAGCACTAGGGTGTTTGGGCTAATGAGCTTGCACTATTGTTTTGTTTAATGCTGATTGTTTATGTTGCTTGTTGTTTTAGCTTTGTCATAGTCATGTTTTGCCTTGCAGCTTTGGTTTTGCTGCTACATTTGCTGTTTGTTGTTTGAGGCGCTGCCTGTTGCTATTGCCTAGGCAGCCTGCTACCTTGTTCTGCAGCTTGGTTGTTTTGCTGGTTTGTTGTAACGTTGTGGGCCTGCTGTTGTTGTTTTTGCGCTGTTCTGCTATGCTGCTTGTATTTTTTTGCTGTTCTGGACTTTTCCTTGCTATTTTTTGGTAGAGCTGCTGGTTATTTGCTTTAGCAACAGGAAACATTTGCAATTTTTTTCTTTTTTCCTTTTTTTGAACCAAAGAGAACAACTCTTTTTGTGATTTGCAATTGGGAGAAAATAAAACATGATAAAAAAATATCTCCCTCTTTAACTGATTCTAAAAGGCAAACCCTTATGATCAGATATCAATCAATTAATTCTTGTTTGAATTTTTTTTCATGTGTTTGATCGCTAACTTTTCTTTTTCCTTGATTCATGAGCATGATTATTGGACGGTCCAAAGCGAGATCGAATGATGAAAATACCATGGCGAGGAGTGAAGATGAAAACTTAAAGAAACACAAATTATTTCTCTCTTTTCTTTGTAAACAAAACAAATGTAATTTGTATTCCAATAATTGTAATTTATGATTTCACATGCTCTCTAATCTGTCCAAAAAATGTAATGAACACGAAAGCTTGAATGATATATTTTTGAATGAATTCTTTTGTATGGAAATCAAACAACTCTCAATCTTTGATTGAAAATGGAAATTCCTACTTGAATAATTTGAATGCACCCTTTGGACTTTGTAACTTAAACTTCAAGAAATTGTGAGCAATCGTTATAACTTGCATTCCAAACAATCACGTGCCTTATCTTTCAAAATCCAACCAAACTCCCAAACAAAAATAAATGCTTAAGAATTTAATTCCACTGGTTAATTCGAACCCAAAACACCGGTCGCTTGAACCTTGATCTTCATATCATGCCTGAACCATACTTGCACTTCTTGACCAGAACTTCAACTTTTGATATTCAGCCCACAATAACTTGTAACTTAAGCAACAAGAACAATGTATTGATCATCATGAACCCTCGGCCTCATTTCTTGTGCCCAAATTCCACATTTGCCAATTTAAACTTCAAACTCTCGACTCAACGGCTTAGAGGCTTTAAGAAGAAACTTGAAATGCGAGGAGGTGAAATTCTTGACCTAATGCACTGAGCTTTGAGCCATCTTCGAGGTAGGCGAGAGAAACATCTTCCCAGAAACCAAAGACCCGAAACCCTAGCATCTTGACCAGCACACATAGGGAAATAAACCCTAATCCAGGCTCTGATAAAATTGAGCGAGAACCAACTTTGTAGCGTGATGACAAAATTCGTTCCACGATCCACTAATCGAGAATCAAATGTGCTTCCTTTTTACCTGATAAGAAAACCTCAAAACAAGATGCAACTGGAATGCAAAGTTCAAAGCTAGACCAAAAATAAAAAGATAGGGCAAATTTAGGGTACGACACATACATCTAGACAGTTAAATATTTGCAGGAATTTAAAATGCGAAAAAATAAACCTAGCTATTACAAGGCCTTGACAGTTACATAATCGTCTGGACGGGAAATAAAAGTGCAGAATTTAAAATCCTAATTAAAACTATTACAAGCTCGAAACAGTTATAATAATAATAAAACAAATTAAAATGCACGCGGAAAATTAAATGCGAGGAGATATTGAAAACCCTAAAAATTTGACTAGAAAATAATTAAGTTATTTTTTGAGAAAAGAATTAATTAAATTATGTACAATAAAACCCTAATTCTAATTATTTTTAATTACAAAAGAGAAGTTGAAATTAACCTAATCTAGCTAAATTAAATAATTTCAAGAAAATAAAATATTTTGTACAAAAAGATTGTGTATTTTTTGGTTTTTTATTTGAGAAAAGAAATGTAGTTGCACATTAATTAAAACCCTAATTTCTAATTGCTTTTAATTATGAAAAAAAGAAATTAAATTAACCCATATTTCTAATTAAATTAAATTAAATATTTTATTAAAAAAATGCTTTTTTTGGTGTTTTGTGATTTATGGATTTTATGATTTAAAAACAAAGGTAATTAATTTGGTGAAAAATAATTAAACAAAATAACTAAAATAAAACAAATAAATAAAGAAAAGAAAATGGGCCTGTGTTGAATAGCAACTCTGGGGGTGCCAATCTGAGTTTTCTAAGGCCCAAAACGCTCCAAGCCCAGTCAGCCTTGGACTCCTTGTAGCGTTGACTTGAGGGTGCATCATGGTCCCTCAATGCCTATGCGTTGGATCGAACCCAGGTCCTCTCACTCATACCATGCGCGCTTCACCACCGGGCTACTATGTTTTATTTGTTAGTATAATAACAATGATATATAATATATGAAAGCAACGTGGATTACTGAATTAAAACAAAAATGCAGGTTTTATTTGAATGACCCAATGATGATTGAACACATCATCATCTTCTTCCTCCTCCGTCGTGTTAGGCCTACAACTTGTACCTACGGACAAGCATCCATGGCTATAACCCCGTGACTTTCAAAAATTACATACAAGCAATATATATTAGATTCAAGACCATGGATCAATTGGGTTTGACCCTCTGATCAAAATGGTATCCTTCATTAGGGCCAATTGTTCATGCATTTGAAAGCCCCAAAACAACAAGGCAAACCCTAACTATGGAAAATGTTCATAAAAGCTTTAAAACTTCAATTAAATGGTCCAGACATGATGCAAACATGACAACAAACTCAAATATACCATTGAAACACGTTCATGATGCAAGAATTATAGCAATGAAATCTGAAAAAGAATGCAAACCACGTGACGTCTAGAGGGCGATTCTGGACGTGTGGAGGTGTGCAACCGATTGAGTTAGCTTATGGGAAGGTCCAGGAATCGTTTGAAAATGCTAGAGTGGCTTGAATTGTCCTCCAAGCTTGAAACCGAGTCATAACTTTTTGTCAAATTTTGAAGTTTTGTTCTTCTTGTTCACGCTTGCTAACCCTTGTTTTTTTCTTTTTTCTTGCTCATTATATATCCCTCAATGAATTAGGGTTGCAAAACAGATTGGATCTTGAAGTTTTGATGAGATTTGATTTGATTCCTTAGCCTTATGCAAACTTGCTATTTTGAGCCAAATCTTCCCTTTCTTGTACCAATTATGCTTGATTCGTTTTGGCCTTGATAATTCAGCATATTTTGATTGCCAACCTGTCCAAAAACCAAATCAAATCATATCTTTGCTATTATTCATCAATTATTTGATTTAATTCAATTTTTAATTAATAAAAAATCAAGATAAATTGAAAAATGAAGCAAGTAATGTGCGTGTGATTATTTGAGTCGCGGACCACATTATAAGTGAGGTGCAAGCATAAAAAGTTAGGTCCATTTAGCAAAAAATGCATTTTTGAGCACATTTGACTTTTGGCAATTTTGCAAAAAAGGTTAACTTTGACAAGGAATATCTCTTCCAATTTTAAACCTAGAGAGGTGTTATTGGAATTTTTAGAAAGCTTAGGATGTCCCCTTGATCAGTGCATTTTGATGCACATTCCTTTCATGATTGTACTTATGCATTTCCATGGTTTGTTTAGCTTATTTTTGTATTTTATAGTATTTTTCTATTTTAGTTTATTTCTACTCTTATTTTATTTTCGCACTTTATTTTCAGCATTAGCAGTCTGCACAAATAAATTCCTAACTTGAGCTACGGAAGTCGGAATAAAGCGTGCTACCAGTCGTTGGAAAGCTAAGAGAAAGAGCTACGATTTTCATTCAGAAGTCGAGAGCTGAATCGGACTGTAGCAGGGCCATAAAATTCGTTGAAGTTGAATCATTTTATATTTAAGTTTTGGGTAATTTATTTTGGGTCTGGGTTATGTTTTCGACCCAGTTGGGTTATGAACCGAATCCCTGTCCTTGCTATACCTAGCAGCCGCTACAGTAATTTAGTTTTTTACCTTTTCATTATTCAGAAAAAAATACATTTTGCTTTTACGCTTGAATGAAGAACTAATCATCCAGAGTTGATCTACTGTAATCGTGTTCCGATGCTTTGAGGTTTTTAACTTATCAATTCAATTTCGTTTCTCTTTTAATTCTATTTTATGAAATTGCATTTGCTTAATCTGTTATTTCATGGAATGTCTTGATTAAATTCATATGATTGTATTCCTAATCTTTAACTGTTGTTTACGTTGCGTAGCCGTTAAATCGCGTTTTATATCGTGTTTGCTTAATTCACGATTGTATTAATCCGTTTGCTTAATTCGGAATGGGAATTCAATATATTTTATATCTATTGCGCTTGTCAATTGGTATTGAAATCGAATAGAGGTCGAAGCCGCTTAGAGAATTGGTAAGGTAAAAACCAATGATTAGCAGGAACCTGAAAACAGTAGATCGACTTATTTTTATAATCACTTATTTTAATCACTTATTTCGTGTTATAAATCGATCCTAAAACCAACTCTGCATTTGATTTCTATTAGTTAATAATAAAATCAAGAATCCTTGCGATACGACTCGAGCCATTGTCGCTATACTACATTTTTATAAAATAACTCGTTTTTGATCTGCCCGCGACAGCGGATCAAAATTGGCGCCGTTGCCGGGGATTCTTGTTGTTATTAATTAATATTTTAGTCATAGGTATAGTGTTATTGTTTTTTTCTTCTTGTTTTTTTCGTTGTGTTTGTTGATTTTTAGGGTTTCAATTTCGGTTGCAGTATAGTTTTTCAGTCTACCAGGTAAGTTTGAAACCTACTATTTCGATTTGCTCCGAATTTTTTCCAGAACTTCAGAAAAAAAAATCGACGAACATTACTCCTTTAGAATAGAATTCTAAAAGATATCGGCCCCTAAAATCGCAAATTCCTCTTTTTTCTATTTTAAAATAATTTTTTACTGTTTTCATAGTGTCGAAAAAATTCAAAAAAATTCTTAAAATTCTTATTTTGCTTCATTAGATTATATTTGGTGTTTTTGTATTTTTTTTAATTTATTTTAATCGTTTTCCTTCTTTCTATTTGTTTTTGTCTATTTCGGACATAGTTGGTATTTATGTGTATATTGATAACATGGATGAACAAAGAACTTTGAGGCAGTTGGTTGTTCCTGATGTGAACTATAATTGTTTACATATTGACTATCCTACAGCTGATGCACCTTTTGAATTGAAATCTGATTCAATACATTTGTTGTCAAAGTTTAATGGTTTTGCAGGTGAGGATCCGCATAAGCATATGAAGGAATTCCAGGTTGAGTGCTCAGAACCTTCTGAACCTTCGCTAGAGGACATTGTCAAACAAATGGATGCAAATAATCTCAAGTATGAACAACAAATAGATTATACTCTCCAGACTTTGAAAACACAGATTGAACAACTTGCCTCTTTGATGAATATCATGCAACAAGCTCAATGATCTAACCAACAACCCTTGGAAGAGAATTTTATTTTTCCAATAGAGTTGCTTTCTGAGACTGTTGATGATACTTGTACTGATTTATTTGCAGCTGATTTTCCATCATTATTTGATTTTGATGATGTTTACTCTTGTGATGTTTATACTGATATTAAAATTTGCTCTGCTTGTGCTGAAATTGAGGCCGCCTTGCAAGTTGACATTCTTATTGCATATGAGGTTGCAAATGAAGTTGTTCATGTAAATGAAGCTCTCGACACTCTGGCTTCCCGAAACAAATCATCCATCGAACAACCACCTTCCCGAGAGCTGAAACTAATTCCTGAAAATCTTAAATATGCTTATTTAGAGATGAATGAAAAACTTCTGGTTATAATTTCTTCTAAACTTTATTTTGATCAAGAAAGTAAATTGTTTCAGGTATTGAAGAAGCATAAGAAAGGAATTGGATGGATCTTGGATGATATTTATGATACTAGTCTGTCCATGTGTATGCATAGGATCTCAATTGAAGATGTAACAAATATAATGAGGCAACCCTTCAATCTTTTGATCTTTGGTGTTGTGTAAAAGAAGATCACGTGCCCATTCAACACTTTTACTTATCAAAGATTCTTCTTTGATCCTGGAATAAAAGGTGAAGGCACTAATAAAAATTTCAAGTTCAATGCACATTACCCAAAGCTACTCCATGAGAGTCCCACATTGGAAGAATAAACTATAGAAGAGATCTCGTTGGGAAAGGCTACTTATGCGATCATCTATCCGCCTTGACTTCTCAGGTGTGTTCTTTCCTCTCTCTCCTCTCTCTTATTTTATGCTTGTTTCTTTCAATGAGGACAATGTGTGTTTTAAGTGTGTGTGGGGGGGGGGGGGGGGGGAGAATTATTTATTTGTTTTGTTTTCTTTGCTTTTGTTCGTTGTTTTATTTTCAGTTATAAAAAAATAAAAAAATATGCATCTTTTTGAAAGTTTTGGATTATAGATTAATATGAGGTTAGTTGTGGAGACTTGGGAAAAGTTTACAAGATCAGTTTCGTCTTAACACTGTAAGTCTCATGCATATGGAAGTTAATTTGAATTTTTATTATGACGTAGCCTTGAATTCTCAATTTTTAATAGCTCTTGAGTAGTTTATTTCAGCAGTCAGCACCATCTCACACGCACTCTACACAGGGAAGCCGATGAAAATAAGTGAGTGATTCAAGTTTTATTTGAAAAAAAAGGAAAGAAAAAGGAATGCGCCTTCTAAGTTTGGTGACCCTCACCCGGTCACTTAACCCAACAGTCATAGAACCTACAAAAAAAGTTGATAATAAGACTCGTTGTTAGTTGGTTTAGAGGTTTCTGGTGCTGAACTTGGTAGGGCGGATTACGGTCCGATCCCCCGCAACTACAACTGAGTAAGCAAATGGTTATGCCATGTAAGTACCAGAACCCCGTACAAAAAGGATCAGAGTCACTAACCGGTCGCCTTGCTATGAGTGTGTGGAGATAACGGGCTTAATGTGATTGCGCCTGAATGAAAAAGAGAAAAAAAAGAGGATGAGTAAGTTAGGCTTTGGCATAATAATATGATTCAAATTCGTTTGCATATTAAAGAGACAAGATCAGTGTTCCTACGATATCCTTAGTGTGCAATATTTGTACCTATTGATGCAATCTTAACCGAAGAAGAGTTTGTAGCCTAGAATAAGTAGCTAATGATGATGTTGTGTTTCTTTTGATTTTATTTTGCTCGGAGTGCAAAAGTTCGAGTGTGGCGAAGCAACCCTTTTGGTCTCATCTCAATTGAGTCTTCCATGTTCATGTGAGAAGCTTTGACCCAAAAGGTGTTTTTGTTGACTTTTCAAAAGGACCCATAATGTAGAAATTCATATCTTTTTATGAGTGCACATTTTGAACTTGTGAGCTGAATATGAATTATAGGGAATTGCATCCTCTTCAAAATGAGCTTCGGATGGAAAATTTCTGATAAAGCATATGGAAGTTATGCTTGGTCAAAGTTTGGTTGACTTTTCCTGAGAAACCCTAATTTAGCAACTTTTGGGCTTTGATGAATTTGGAGCATTCCTTGAGGAATCATGATCAACCCTTGATCAAATGATGGATATAACTTCAAAATGTTGATGTTGAGAAAAAATCTTGAAGTTTGACTGTATGTGGGTCACAATTGACTTTTGACCTAATACAGTCGATTCTCAAGCATCTGAGTAGTTGACTGAGAAAAATTCTTGTGCAAGGCATGAAACTTGCCATGTAGGGTCTTGAGAACATATTAAGACCATGGATAGCATATGGGGCCTTTGTGATTCACCTATCTTGATGAAAATGGAAACCCTAATTTGAGGTACACTGCCTTAGGAGAGAGTTTGTCTAGTCCATTCTTGGGCAACCTTGAGCAAATTGAAGATCTCAATGGACATGTATTGAGTAAAATGAGAGAGAAAATTTTGGGGTGCAACAGCTGCCCCTGTTCAATCTTCTTAAACCTGAGGATGTAGATTGGCTGTGTGCCTTTCGTAATCTGAAGGTGGAAGATGATTGAACACTAGAGTGCCCAGAAATTTGCACTCGCATGAAGTGGCACTTGATTTGTGATATCGGGAATGGGCTTACATATGCCATTTGGAGGTCGATAATAGAAGATTGTCGGAGATGGGCATAAAGATGCCATCTAGAGGATGTTGATTTCCTGAGACATTCCTTCGATGAGATTTCCTATTACTGTCGTTGATGAGGAATCTGCTGAGGAACGTTGGTATCTGTCTTGGGTGAAAAAGATTTTTAGGAGCTTCAGTTGTCTGTTATTCTACTGGGGAAATAACTCCGGCTTAAGGAAGCGGAAGTGAACTGCATATTTAGTCAGGGTATATGCTGCACTGTGACTTACTGGAGAACTGCGAAACCAATTGTGTTTGATAACCTGGATAGTAAGGTTATGAGAAGGAACCTGGATAGTAGGGTTACTTCGATATGAAAGCCTAGATAGTAAGGTTATGAGAAGGAACCTGGATAGTAGGGTTACTTCAATATGAAAGCCTGGATAGTAGGGACGTGAGAAGGAACCTGGATAGTAAGGTTATGAGAAGGAACCCGGATAGTAGGGTTACTTCGATAAAGCCTGGATAGTAAGGTTATGAGAAGGAACCTGGATAGTAGGGTTACTTCGATATGAAATCCTGGATAGTAGGGCTGTGAGAAGGAACCTGGACAGTAGGGTTACTTCGATATGAATGCCTGGATAGTAGGACTGTGAGAAGGAACCTAGATAGTAGGGTTACTTTGATATGAAAGCCTGGATAGTAGGGCTGTGAGAAGGAACCTAGATAGTAGGGTTACTTCGATATGAAATCCAGGATAGTAGGGCTATAAGAAGGAACCTGGATAGTAGGGTTAATTCGATATGAAAACCTGAATAGTAGGGCTGTGAGAAGGAACCTGGATAGTGGGGTTACTTCGATATGAAAGCCTGGATATTAGGGCTGTGAGAAGGAATCTGGATAGTAGGGTTACTTCGATATGAAATCCTGGATAGTAGGGCTATGAGAAGGAACCTGGATAGTAGGGTTACTTCGATATGATAGCCTTGATAGTAGGGCTGTGAGAAGGAACCTGGATAGTAGGGTTACTTCGATATGATAGTCTGGATACTAGGGCTGTGAGAAGGAACCTTGATAGTAGGGTTACTTTGATATGAAAGCCTGGACAATAGGGCTATGAGAAGAAATCTGGGTAGTAGGGTTACTCCTATATGGAAGCCTGGATCGTAGGGCTGTGAGAAGGAACCTGGGCCGTAGGGTTACTTCGATATGATAGCCTGGATAGTAGGGCTGTGAGAAGGAACCTGGATAGTAGGGTTACTTCGATATGAAAGCCTGGATAGTAGGGCTGTGAGAAGGAACCTGGATAGTAGGGTTACTTTGATATGAAAGCTTGGATAGTAAGGATATGAGAAGGAACCTAGATAGTAGGGTTACTTCGATATGGAAGCCTGGATAGTAGGGTTGTGATAAGGAACCTGGATAGTTGGGTTACTTCGATATGAAAGCCTGGATAGTAGGGTTGTGAGAAGGAACCTGGATAGTAGGGTTACTTCGATATGAAAGCCTGGATAGTAGGACTGTGAGAAGGAACCTGGGTCATAGGGTTACTTCGATATGAAAGCCTGGATAGTAAGGTTGTGAGAAGGAACCTTGATGGTAGGGTTACTCCAAAGTGGTAGTGTAGATTATTTGACCCGTTTAGTTTCGGGAACTGAGCTTTCGTTAGTCGTCTGTAGATGTAATTTGTAGAACTGCTGAATTTGTTGAAGCTAATCGTCTTTTCCTGAAAAGATATCAGGGTTAGTTATATGTGATGCATGAAATGCAGGGTGAGATGATGTTCTCAAAATAAATGAGATTATGCTGCATATGATATGTATGTGTATGTCATGATGTATGTTCATGTAATGCTGTCGGGGCATGCTCGCGTCTGGGAAAATAAATCCCTGACAGTTGCTGGGGATTTATAAATATTCTGTCGGGACGAGATGCTGGAGAATAACTCTGCGGGGACCAAACTTAGGGGGAGGAGATACTCTGTTGGTAGACCCGCTGACCTGGAGGAATAAACTTAGCCGGGGATGAAATTCCGTTGCTGGAGATGATGAGCTCTGTTGGAGATTGAGCTCCGCTTGGGGGATGAAATTTACCGACTCGTCCATGATTATGAACCTCGGCTGGGGATAGTTATGTCCTGTTTCGGGGAAGCTGACATCAATGCCTTTGGATACTTTTACTCTGTGGGGGAGTGTATGTATCAATAATTATGTTCCCAAGTCAGCTCTATCCCGATACCTGCTGGGCAGAGTAACTGTAGGGTTTGGCACTTCTTGCTTTTTCCCTATTTCTGGAATTACGAGTAATTGCCTTTTGTTTCTTATGTAAATATTTATGAGCAACAATCATTTTCAAATGCATATATCAAAAATAAATTATTGGACGTTCTTGCAAAACAAAATAAAAAAAGAAAAAACAAATTGAAGTTTCTTGTGAAAATGACTTGTATTGATTTTTGAAGTTGGCATGTAATAGGTGTTTTTTACAAAGAGGTTAACGCTCTAGTAAGAGAACGTCGCCAAAAGACAGAAATTATATAATTTGTGTAAAAGAAAGAAAAACAGCTATGTGAAACGACCCCATTGGGTTCCAACTCTGCTATTGCCTTTATATCTTCAAGTGTCTCATCATTTTGCTACTTGGCCGAAGGTTGATCAGATTGGTTGGTTCTGTCCGAGCTTGATAGTCGATACCGAAGTCTGGTCACAAGATGATCCAATGAGACATAGTGATACACTTCAATCCCTAACTTTTGCCTGGATTTCCCTTTCGGGTTTTCAATCCACTGGGATACCCTTTTTTGCCCAAGCCTCCCTTTCGGGTTTTCGACTTGACGGGTGTACAAATGTTTTTCATTTTCATCCCTTACTTTTACCCGAACCCTTTTGGTTCGCCGGGAAACCCTTATTTTTGCCTAGGCCAGTCAACCTAGCGGATCTTTGATTAGGCGTAGTATCTTTTAACTATGTCTGCATTGACGGGGTGAGGAAGGTCGTCACCATCCATGGTGGTTAGAATCATAGATCCTCCTGAGAAAATGTTCTTAACCACAAATGGCCCTTCGTATGTGGGGGTCCATTTGCCCCTGGGATCACCTTGCGGTAGTATAATGCGTTTGATCACTATATCCCTGACTTGATATTCTTGGCGTCTGACTTTCTTGTTAAAAGCCTTGATCATTCTCTTTTGATACGTCTGACCATGGAAGATAGCAGTAAGTCTCTTTTCATCGATTAGATTTAACTAATCAAGTCGGGTTTGGATCCAGTCGTCTTTGTTCAAACCTGTATCCTTCATGATCCTGAGAGAAGGTATCTAGACTTTGATGGGTAGGACTGCCTCCATGCCATACACCAGAGAGTAGGGTGTTTCCCCTGTCGATGTTCGAGATGAGGTACGGTACCCGTGAAGAGCAAATGGTAACATCTCATGCCAGTCTTTATATGTTACCGTCATCTTCTGTACAATCTTCTTGATGTTCTTGTTAGCTGCTTCAATAGCCCCATTCATCTTTGGTCGATAGGGAGAAGAATTATGGTGCTGTATCTTGAACTGTTTACAGAGCTCGGTGATCACTGTGTTGTTGATATTCATACTATTGTCAATAATAATTATCTCTGGTACACCATATCGACATATCGGATTGTGTCGGATAAACCGCGCTACGACGTTCTTGGTTACTGTAGCAAAGGAAGCTGCCTCAACCCACTTCATGAAGTAATCAATGGCTACCAGAATGAAACGATGCCCGTTAGACACAGCAGGTCTGATCTCTCCTATCATGTCGACGCCCCACATCGCAAAGGGCCAAGGAGCCGTTAAGACATTCAGAGGAACCAGAGGTATATGCACCTTATCAGCGTAGACTTGGCACTTATGACAGGTTCGAGAGTGTTGATAACAGTCGGCTTCCATAGTGGACCAATAATATCCTGCCCATAGGATCTTCTTAACCATGGTCTGTGTAACGCCCATAATTTAATTAATCATTTAATTAAATTATTTTTGGAATATTTGAGAAGATGTGTTATGATTAATTGGATTTATTTATTAAGTGGAGAAATAACATTAGAAGTATAATATTATTTGGTGTGGGCTTATTTTGAAGGAATAGAAGTAATAAGGGGGTGTATTAGTTTGGAGCCTAATAAGGAATAAAGAATAATAGGTTATTTTATTGTTGATAGAAAGAGTAGAAAAGAAAGAAGCAGTAGAAGAATAAGGATTGAGAAGGAGAACGTGAAGCTGCTGGAAAAAGTGGAAAAACGGCAGAACAAGAATTCAACCGGAAAATTGTAGAGCAAACTTCAATCCAAGGTAAGGGTGGGGTTCTGATTCTATAATTGGGTTCATGATTATTGATATGTGGGGTTAGAGGTGACTGTTGTCTTGTTCTGAATTGGATGTATATGATGATGTATGATGAAGATTTGATGAATTTTAGATGAATAATGATGTCCCGATGTTGTTTGATCTATGTAGTATTATAGGATAATTGTAGGTGATGATTTATCATGATTATGTTGAGTTTGTAGGGTTAAAAACATGAATCCTGTAGTGAGATACATGGAAGAAAATTGCATAATTATGCAGGAAGGATCAGGATGTGTCGACCTCAAACTTGATGCGTCGATACATGAGGGCCTAGAGACTCAGTATGAGTCGACACGAAGAGGCTTGCGTCGATACATAAAGGTTGAAAGACTCAGGATGAGTCGATCTATGGGATGCATGTGTCGATACATGCTGTGTGCAAGACTCAGGATGAGTCGATCCACGAGAGGATGCGTCGACTCATGTTGTGCAGTTAGAGCAGTAAGCGTCGATCCAAGGGGTTTTGCGTCGACCATAATGCCTGATTTTTGGCAGATTCAGTTTTAAAGTGCTGTAACTTGAGTTTTAGGATGCCGTTTGAGATGCCGTTCGAAGTGTTGAATAGCTAACGCAATGAAGATTATTCTAGAGGGTTCAAATGAATAATAGGAAGTGTAATCCTAGTAGACAATTTATGATTTAGAGTTAATTCCCGTGTTGACCGTTGCACTGGTTTTGTACAGAATGATGAAGATGAGATGCTTAGAGGCTGCTGTTTGAATTATAACAGTAGGATTAGTGACAATAATGATGTAAGAATTATAGAATAACAGTATGAATTACTGTAGTATTAATGTACAACTGAGTTGTTGATGATAAGTTACTAATAATGTTGTGTTGATGATTTATAATAAATAAATGATGTTTGATGAATTATTATGATGATATGAGGTGTTGATGAAGAGACGTTCATATGCTTTTGAGAAGTTGTTAATTTGAGATGTTGTTAATTTGGGTGTTGTTATTACATTCATGATTGTGTCGCATACATTGCATTTTGAGATGGAGTTTATGCTCGTTGAGATGGCCTGTATTGGAGAATTTTGAGATGAAGGCTTATGCCTTATTGACGCCTCTATTAATTGAAATTTTTTTGAGATGGGAGTTCTACTCCAATGGTACCACATGGATTTGCATAGTATTAAGTCACATTATATGATTGCATGAAGAAGTGTGTAATGATGTTGTGAATGTGATTATTGTTGATTACGAGATGAGAGGTGGTGATGTGTATTGATCTAATTTAATATATTAATTATCATGCGCTTTATTATATTGTTAGATATCTCACCCCTTCTGTTTGAATGTTGCCCTTATGTTGGTAACGTGCAGGTAATCGAGAGTAAAGGTTGTATACCTTCAGTAGTTTGAGTCGGTGTCATTGCTCTGATATGTAACACTCAGAGGGATGAACGCTTGCTGTTTTTTATTGTTGATTATTATTAAATTGTGTTGTTTCGAAGTTGCTGTATTGATGATAAAATTGTTATTGAGAATTCCGCTGCGTAGTTGTTGAATTATTTAATTAAAGATGTTATGATGATGGTTCATCCAATGTTTTGAAAGTGTTATATGTCCATGATGAATGCAATGAATTTTGATAGAAGAATTTGTGACGTCCCGATTCTTTTGTATGATTGAATTTTTAAAATCTGATTTACTTATATAATTTTGTGGGGTAAAATTGGGGTGTTACAAAGTTGATATAAGAGCAAAAGGTTGGTCCGACCTTGTCGTCGAGTCGTAGTTGTCTAACAGTCGAGTATTGTTAATTTGAGTTCTAATCATTGTTTATGTTGTAGTGAGAAGTTGAGATGGCTGGAAGGAATGATGCTGCACTTGCTGCTGCTTTAGAAGCAATGGCTCATGCAATGGAGAATCAGCCGAATGCTGACGGGAATGCTGGATCTCGTAGCTTGGCGACCTTCCAGAGAGAGAATCCACCTACGTTCAAGGGAAAGTATGATCCTCACGGAGCATTGGAGTGGTTTGAAGAGATTGAGAGAATCTTCCGTGTGATGGACTGCACTCCAACGCAGAAGGTTTGTTATGGTACTCATATGCTAGCAGTCGAGGCTGATGACTGGAGGCTAGAGACTTGTCAGAAGTTGGAAGCTGCAGGTGAGAATGTCACTTGGGCTGTGTTTCGTAGGGAATTCCTGAGAAAGTACTTTCCTGAAGATGTCCGTGGTAAGAAGGAAATTGAGTTTCTTGAGCTGAAGCAATTGGAAGAGTTACTTGAGAAGAAGTTTGTAAGACCAAGTGTATCGCCGTGGGGTGCTCCAGTGTTGTTAGTGAAGAAGAAATATGGAAGTATGAGGCTTTGTGTTAATTATAGACAGTTGAACAAGGTGACGATTAAGAACAAGTATCTGCTTCCAAGAATAGATGACTTGATGGATCAATTGGTGGATGCTCGTGTGTTTAGTAAGATTGATTTGAGGTCAGGTTACCATTAAATTAAAGTGAAGGATGAAGATATTCAGAAGACGGCTTTCAGAACGCGTTATGGACATTATGAGTATTTAGTGATGCCTTTCGGTGTTACTAATGCGCCAGGAGTATTCATGGAATATATGAATCTTATCTTTCATACTTATTTGGATCGGTTTATAGTGGTGTTCATTGATGATATTTTGATTTACTCTAAGTCAGAAGAAGAGCATGCAGAACACTTAAGGGTAGTATTGCAGATTTTTAAAGAGAAGAAGTTGTATGCAAAGCTGTCCAAGTGTGATTTCTGGCTGAAAGAGGTTAGTTTTCTTGGTTATGTGATTTCAGGTAGTGGCATTGCTGTAGATCCATCAAAGGTTGATGCTGTGTTGCAATGGGAAACTCCAAGTTCAACTACTTAGATTAGAAGCTTTTTGGGATTAGCTGGTTATTATAGAAGGTTTATCGAAGGTTTTTCTAAGTTGTCACTTCCGTTGACTAAGTTGACTTGTAAAGGTAGAGCTTTTGTGTGGGATGTTCAGTGCCAAGAAAGTTTTACGGAATTGAAGAAGAGGTTGATGTTGGCTCCGATTTTGACGTTGCCTAATCCAGGAGAGCCTTTTGTGGTGTATTGTGATGCTTCTAAGATGGGTTTAGGAGGTGTGCTTATACAGAATGGTAAGGTAGTTGCTTATGCGTCAAGGCAGTTGAGGACTCATGAGAAGAACTATCCTATGCATGATTTAGAGCTTGCTGCTGTTGTCTTTGTATTGAAGATTTGGAGGCACTATCTTTATGGTTCTAGATTTGAAGTGTTTAGTGACCATAAGAGCTTAAAGTATTTATTTGATCAGAAGGAGTTGAATATAAGGCAACGAAGATGGTTGGAATTGTTAAAGGATTATGATTTTGGTTTGAATTATCATTCAGGAAAAGCGAATGTGGTAACTGATGCATTGAGTCGAAACACTTTACATATGTCGGCAATGATGGTTAAAGAGTTGGAATTGATTGAGAAGTTCAGAGATATGAGCTTAGTTTGCGAGGTTACTCCGCAGAGTGTTATGTTGGGTATGTTGAATATTAATAATGAATTTCTAGACAGTATCAGAGAAGCTCAGAAGTTGGATATGAAACTCATAGATTTGATGGTTGGGATTGATTAGTTTGAGAATAATGATTTTAAGCTAGATGCGCAAGGTGTGTTGAGATTTCGTAACCGGATTTGTATTCCTGATGATGCTGAGATGAAGAAAGTGATACTTGAAGAGAGTCATAGAAGTAGGTTGAGTATTCATCCAGGAGATACAAAGATGTATCAAGATTTGAAAGGCTTGTTTCCGTGGCCTGGGATGAAGAGTGACGTGGCTCGGTTTGTGTATGCATGTTTGACTTGTCAGAAGTCGAAAGTTGAACACCCGAAGCCTGCAGGGTTGATGCAACCGTTGGAAGTTCCAGAATGGAAACGGGATAGCATTTCAATGGACTTTGTGACGGGGTTGCCTAATACTTTAAGAGGACATGATTTGATTTGGGTGATTGTTGATAGGCTTACGAAGTCAGCTCATTTTATTCCTATTAACATCAGTTTTCCAGTGTCGAAGTTGACTGAGATTTAGACTAGTGTGATTGTGAAGTTGCATGGTGTTCCTTTGTGCATTGTGTCAGATAGAGATCCAAGATTTACTTCTGATTTTTGGAAGAGTTGGAAAGAAGCGTTGGGTTCTAAGTTGAGGTTGAGTTCAGTATATCATCCACAGACAGATGGTCAGACTGAACAGACGATTCAATCGTTAGAAGACTTGTTGAGGGCATGTGTTCTCGAGCAGGGAGGTTCGTGGGATACCTATCTTCCATTGGTAGAGTTCACTTATAATAAATGTTACCATTCTAGTATTGGGATGGCACCTTTTGAAGCATTGTATGGTCGAAGATGTAGAACTCCTTTATGTTGGCATGAATCTGGTGAGAGTGTAGTACTTGGACCTGAACTTGTTCGTGAGACTACTGAGAAGGTGAAGTTGATTCGAGAAAAGATGAAAGCTTCACAAAGTAGACAGAAGAGTTATCATGACAAGCGAAGGAAATATTTAGAATTCCAAGCTGGTGATCATGTGTTTTTGAGAGTTACACCTGTGACTGGTGTTGGACGAGCATTGAAGTCTAAGAAGCTCACTTCTCGTTTTATTAGACCGTATCAGATTTCGGAGAGAGTGGGAAATGTTGCCTATAGAGTGGCTTTACCGCATAATCTCTCGAATTTGCATGATGTGTTTCACGTTTCGCAACTTCGGAAGTATATTTCAGATCCATCTCATGTGATTCATATAGACGATGGGCAAGTACGGGATAATCTTACGGTGGAGACGATGCCTGTACGGATCGTGGATCGTGAAATAAAGACTCTGAGGGGCAAAGAGATTGCCTTGGTTAAAGTGGTTTGGCTAGGAGCTTCCGGAGAGAGCATGACTTGGGAGTTGGAGAGCAAGATGCAAGACTCCTACCCTGAGTTGTTTGATTGAGGTAAATTTTCGAGGACGAAAATATTCTAAGTGGGGGAGAGTTGTAATGCCCGTAATTTAATTAATCATTTAATTAAATTATTTTTGAAATATTTGAGAAGATGTGTTATGATTAATTGGATTTATTTATTAAGTGGAGAAATAATATTAGAAGTATAATATTATTTGGTGTGGGCTTATTTTGAAGGAATAGAAGTAATAAGGGGGTGTATTAGTTTGGAGCCCAATAAGGAATAAAGAATAGTAGGTTATGTTATTGTTGTTAGAAAGAGTAGAAAATAAAGAAGCAGTAGAAGAATAAGGATTGAGAAGGAGAACGTGAAGGTGCTGGAAAAAGTGGAAAAACGGCAGAACGAGAATTCAACCAGAAAATTGTAGAGAAACCTTCAATCCAAAGTAAGGGTGGGATTCTGATTCTATAATTGGGTTCATGATGATTGATATGTGGGGTTAGAGGTGATTGCTGTCTTGTTCTGAATTGGATGTATATGATGATGTATGATGAAGATTTGATGAATTTTAGATGAATAATGATGTCCCGATGTTGTTTGATCGATGTAGTATTATAGGATAATTGTAGGTGATGATTTATCATGATTATATTAAGTTTGTAGGGTTAAAAACATGAATCCCCTAGTGAGATGCAGGGAAGAAAATCACATAATTATGCAGGAAGGATCAGGATGTGTCGACCTCAAACTTGATGCGTCGATACATGAGGGCCTAGAGACTCAGTATGAGTTGACACGAAGAGGCTTGCGTCGATACATAAAGGTTGAAAGACTCAGGATGAGTCGATCTGTGGGATGCATGTGTTGATACATGTTGTGTGAAAGACTCAGGATGAGTTGATCCATGAGATGATGCGTCGACTCATGTTGTGCAGTTAGAGCAGTACGCGTCGATCCAAGGGGTTTTGCGTCGACCCATAATGCCTTATTTTTGGCAGATTCAATTTTAAAGTGCTGTAACTTTAGTTTTAGGATGCCGTTTGAGATTCCGTTTGAAGTGTTGAATAGCTAACGTGATGAACACTATTCTAGAGGGTTAAAATGAATAATAGGAAGTGTAATCCTAGTATCCAATTTAGGATTAAGAGTTAATTCCCGTGTTGAGCGTTGTGCTGGTTTTGTACAGAATGATGAAGATGAGATGCTTAGAGGCTGTTGTTTGAATTATAACAGTAGGATTAGTGACAATAATGGATTAAGAATTACAGAATAATAATATGAATTACTGTAGTATTAATGTACAACTGAGTTGTTGATGAGAAGTTACTAATAATGTTGCGTTGATGATTTATAATAAATAAATGATGTTTGATGAATTATTATGATGATATGAGGTATTGATGAAGAGACGTTGAGATGCTTTTGAGATGTTGTTAATTTGAGATGTTGTTAATTTGGGTGTTGTTATTACATTCATGATTGTGTCGCATACATTGCATTTTGAGATGTAGCTTATGCTCGTTAAGATGGCCTGTATTGGCGAATTTTGAGATGAAGGCTTATGCCTGGTTGATGCCTCTATTAATTGGCAAATTTTTGAGATGGGAGTTCTGCTCCAATGGTACCACATGCATTTGCATAATATTGAGTCACATTATATGATTGCATGAAGAAGTGTGTAATGATGTTGTGAATGTGATTATTGTTAATTACGAGATGGGAGGTGGTGATGTGTATTGATCTAATTTAATATATTAATTATCACGCGCTTTATTATATTGTTAGATATCTCACCCCTTCTGTTTGAATGTTACCCTTATGTTGGTAACGTGCAGGTAATCAAGAGTGAAGGCTGTATACCTTCAGTAGTTCGAGTCGGTGTCATTGCTCTGATATGTAACACTCGGGGGGATGAACGCTTGCTGTTTTTTATTGTTGATTATTATTAAATTGTGTTGTTTCAAAGTTGATGTATTGATGATAAAATTGTTATTGAGAATTCCGCTGCGTAGTTGTTGAATTATTTAATTAAAGATGTTATGATGATGGTTCATCCGATGTTTTGAAAGTGTTATATATCCACGATGAATGCAATGAATTTTGATAGAAGAATTTGTGACGTCCCGATTCGTTTGCATGATTGAATTTTATAACTCTGATTTACTTATATAATTTGCCGGGGTAGAATTGGGGTGTTACAATATGTCCACTAGAATGGGTTCCGAAGGTGCCTTCATGTAGATCTGTCATGATCCTCTCTGCTTCGCTCTTGTCTACACACCGTAGTAGTGTGGAGTCATTGTTGCGTTTATAGAGGATTCCATTACTGAGGAAGGACTTTGCAGCGAACCTTCTCAAAAACTTCTTATCATGGACAGATGCCCCTTCGGGATACTCTTGAGCCTCGAGATACCTTTTGACTTCGTAAAATCAGGGTTTGTCTGCCACTTCTTCGGTACCGATCTCACAGCAGTGTGCTGGTTCATCCAACCTCTCAATGGTAATCTGGGGAGCTTCATAGTCCCACCTAACCTTGAACATAGAAGACATGGTAGCTAGCGCGCCTGCTAACTGGTTCTCCTCTCGTGGGAAATGTTAAAAGGTTACCTCCTCAAAGTGTGGGAGAAACGTCAGTACATACTCTTTGTAAGGAATGAGATTCGGGTGCTTCGTATCCCACTCGCCTTTGATCTGACTTATCACCAGAGCGGAATCCTCGAATACACTTAAGAACTTGATCCTTAGTTCGATAGCAGCTCGAAGACCCATTATACATGCTTCATACTCCGCCATGTTGTTGGTACAGTTGAAACATAATCGAGCAGTGAACGAAGTATGACAGCCCTTGAGAGATATGATTACAGTGCCAATGTCGTTACCCAGTGCGTTTGAAGCTCCATCAAAATACATAGACCAACGGGATCCCTCCTCAGGTCCTTCATCCAGTCCAGGTTCTTCGTAGTTAGTCACCAACATAATATTCTCATCCGAGAACTCAAAATTCATAGACTGGTAGTCATCCACGACCTGATGAGCCAAATGATCGGCCAATACACCCCCTTTATTGCTTTTTGGGTTGTGTATTATATATCGTACTCATTTAAGATCATTTTTCACCTTGCTATCCTTCCGGAGAGAGCGGGCTTCTCGAAAATATACTTGATCGGATCCATCTTCGATATCAACAAGGTAGTGTGAGTCAGCATATACTGTCTCAGTCGGCGAGCAGCCCATGCCAAAGCGCAACAAGTTTTCTCGAGCAATGAGTATCGTGTCTCATAGTCGGTAAATTTTTTACTAAGGTAATAAATTGCGTGCTCTTTTCGACCAGACTCTTCATGCTGCCCCAACACACACCCTATTGAATTGTCTAGCACTGTCAAGTATAATATCAAAGGTCTTCCTTCAACCGGAGGCATCATAATTGGTGGTTCTTGAAGGTATTCCTTGATTCTTTCGAAAGCGGTCTAGCATTCATCATTCCACTTTACCACTTGATCTTTCTTCAGAAGCTTGAAGATTGGCTCACAAGTAGCAGTCATATGTGAAATGAACCTGGCGATGTAATTCAGACGTCCCAAGAAACCCCTAGCTTCTTTCTATGTGCAAGGAACCGGCATTTCTTGTATAGCTTTTACTTTGGTAGGGTCTACCTGAATACCCTTGTCACTAACGATAAAACCCAGAAGCTTACCAGATCTTACCCCTAAGGTACACTTGTTCGCATTCAACCTCAACTTGTATGTCTTCAACCTGTCAAACAATTTCTAGAGATGATCAAGGTGCTCTTCCTCAGTCTGAGACCTGGCTATCATGTCATCAACATAGACTTCGATCACATGGTGAATCATATCATGGAACAAAGCGACCATAACGCGCTGATAAGTTGCCCCAACATTCTTCAACCCAAAAGGCATCACCTTGTAGCAGAAGGTGCCCCACTGTGTAACTAAGTTTGTCTTCTCCATGTCTTCAGGAGCCATCTTGATCTGGTTGTAGCCAGAGAAACCGTCCATGAAGGAGAAGATTTTATGTTGTGCGGTGTTGTCCACCAGAACGTTAATGTGAGGAAGTGGGAAGTCATCCTTGAGGCTTTCCATATTCAGATCTCTGTAATCCACACACATAGGTACCAGAACGACGTTAGCAACCCACTGTGGATAGGAAGTGACAGTTAAGAATCCTGCGTCAAACTATTTCATGACCTCTGCCTTGATCTTCTTTGACATTTCAGGATGCATACGATGAAACTTTTGTTTAATCGGAGGACAGTCTTCTTTAGTCGGAAGGCGATATACCACAATATCGGTGTCCAACCCAGGCATGTCTTCATAGGACCAGACGAAGATCTTAACGTAGTCATGCAGCATCTGTATCAACCTCTGTTTGACGCTAAGCTCCAGATTTGCACCTATTTTAACCTCTTTTTTGTCTTCCTCAGTACCCAAATTCACTATCTCAACCGGCTCTTCATGATGCTGTATGGCCCTTTCTTCCTGCTGTAGTAGTCTAGCAAGTTCTCCAGGCACCTCACAATCATCCTCACCTTCGTCCTCAGCTTGGTTTATCAGATTTTTGAAGTCATAACTGGCAATAGTAGAGCTGTTATCAATGGGATCCAGAGTGGATATGGATCTGCATTATGATATGTGAGTGTGTGTAAGAGAATAGCTGTTTTGATAAAGTGAAAAACAGAAAAGAAAAATAGAGAGCGCAAAATTTGTATACAAGAAACGTCCAATGCTTTATTAATGATATATGAAATGACAAATAATAGCCCTCACAAGCAAAGCCAAGGTGCCTCGGGCAAGGCACCGGGCCGTAAAGTTTTAAATTGTTTATTACAAATCTTAAAACAAATAAGTCAATTACTGCGGAATGAAAGAAACAGGTATAAAGTCCCTAGATGTCCAGTTACTCAGTCCACCGTTGGTAGTTGGGTAGATCCAACTGTCGATGTCTGAGTCCTCCCCGCTATCTTCAATGGCATTAACCCCACGATTGCTGATGCGTATGGGAGGTCCTCCAGCCCGAGCCCGTCGAACAACCCTTTGAGCCCCTGTAGTAAAGCCCAAACCAAATTTGTCAGTTTTCTGAGTGAAATCAGGGAGCTGACCCCAATTGGTACACCCACCTTCTTCATTCACAGCCTTAGCGTCCTTGAGAGACGCCATATTCAAAGGAGGTTTATTGGTAGTGGTTTTAGTCGATGCCAAGATCTGTGGGACCTCTTCGATGTTCTTACAAGGAGTTTTTATGAATTCCCCGTCCATCTCTACGTAGCAGAAGGAATTGAGGTGGCTCACCATGTACTCTTCTTTACCCCGCACGATGACAATCTTCCCTTTTACCGGATATTTCAGCATTTGGTGGAGTGTGGAATTAACTGCCCCAACCTCGTGGATCCAAGGACGACCCAGCAAACAAGAATATGACGGCCTGATGTCCATCACATAGAAGGTGGATCCAAAAGTCTGAGAACCCACTTTGACAGGGATGTCCACCTCCCCGTGCACCATTCTCTTTGATCTGTCAAAAGCCCTTACCACAATGTTACTAGGCTTTAACGTCAAACCCTCACAATCCAGCCGATCCAATGCCTTCTTAGGCAAGACATTCAGCGAAGACCCAGTATCTACTGGCATGAGCCATAGTGGTGCCCCTGCATTCAATCGAGACATGTAGAGCATCATTATGCTTCCTTCCCTTTGGTGTTAAGTCTGCATCTGGAAAACCCAGCCCATTATCATCAGTCAGGCTGGCCACACAATCTTTGAACTGATCAACTGAAGTTTCCTGCGGCACATGCGCAGTCTTGAGGAACGCAATCAAATCCTTCGCATGGGCTTCAGAACACAACAACAACGACAACATGGATATCTTTGATGGGGTCTGCCCCAGCTGCTCGACCATATTGTAGTTGCTCTTCTTAATTATTTTCAGTATTTCCTCTATCTCTTGCTTAAAGGCTTCAACAACAATTTTGTTAGGCGCCTACGTCCGGGCAGGCTCACCTATTATTTCTTTACCGTGGGTATCAGACGATTCAACGACAGGGGTAATAACTGGAGTAAGGACATGAACTATAGTTGATTTACTAGAAGGAACATCAGATGGAATGACAATAGGTTTGTGGGCAGTCTTAGGGGAAATCTCGGGAGAGAAGACCCTTCCACTTTAGGTAACTTTGCTGGTTCCGACAATGTTACCAATATTAGGATCAACTTCTTCATCTTTCAAATCTTGTTTGATACCATGATAGTACACATCAGCACCATAATGCCATGGGACAGCTTTGTCCGAGACATACGGGACAGGACCGGGAACAATGATTATCAACGGAGAAATTCTTGGAGAAGATGCAATCCTAACAGGTCTTCTCGAGGAAACATTGGGAAGATTGGCGGAAATGGTTATAATGGCAACGTCTTTAATTGGAACAACATGAATCATAGTTTTTTTGAACAAAATATCTCTGCTATCCATCAGGCGCCGAATACCTGACTTCAGCAAATAGCAACCAGAAGGCAGAGATGAACATATGTGGAAACCTTCACCACAACCCGGAAATAAACCGACCGACAACAAATTGTTCTTGACAGTCATGAGAGGAGTAGAAACTTCATCAACAGAGGTAACAAACAAATCAGTGTCAACAACATTAACTCCACGACCGTGCTTGGGCATGGGAGCCGTTATGACATTTGGCTTCTCCAGAGCATCAAAATCTATTTCCTTGGCTTCAATCAAGTCTTGTACTTTGTTCCTCAGAGCCCAACAGTCATTTGTATTGTAGCCAGGACTCTCAGAATGATAAGCAGACCGAGCATTCAGATTATATCTGGGAGATGTGGTATTTGGATTCTTGGGAGCCTCTTTCAAGATTGCCAAGTTGGATCTCAGCAGATGAGGTAGAACTTCAACCAATGTCATGTCAATGCGGGTAAACTGTCGTTGTGGTCTTTCCACCCTTTGTTGATTGTTGCAATATGGAGCAACTGCAGGTCTAGGTATCATCACGACACTTACTGTCTGAATGTTCATCCCTGTTTTGGACCCTCGGGCTATAAATGACACTGGCTTCCTTCTTACCAGTAAAAGGCTGCTTTATTGAACTTGAAGAGGCATCCTTTTGTATTTTTCCGCTTTGGGTCCCAGCTTCTACTCTTTCTCCAGTTAGGATCAGCTCGGTGAAACCAGCTGACGAGCTGCCGATCAAATGATTGAAAAATGGACCAGATAGCGTCCCCAGAAACATATCAACCAACTCCCTATCAGACAACGGGGTTGAACTCTTCCAGCCAAGTCCCTCTATTTCTGTGCATAGTCCTTAAAGCCTTCACTTGCACCCATGGACATACTCTGAAGTTGAGTACGAGTAGGAGCAAGGTCAGCGTTGTACTGATATTGTTTGTAGAAAGCAGCAGCCAGATATTCCCAATTTCGAATATTTGCTCCCTCCAGCTGGTAGAACCATTCAAGCTGAGTCCCTGACAAACTATCTTGAAAGAAATGAACCCACCGATTTCTATCAGCGGTGTGGGGATGGATCTTTCTGACATAAGAACGGAGATGGAGTTTTGGGCAGGACACCCCATCATACTTAGAAAAAATTGGAGCTTTGAACTTCTGCGGGATGACCACTCCCGATACCAATCCCAATTCTTCGAAATCCATCCCAGGTATCCTCTGAACTACCATGGCACTCAGACGATCTTCCAACTGTTTGTATCTATCTTCAGTAGGAGGATATTGCTCATCATTGTAATCGGTATCATTGTCAGAAACTGTAGGACTGGGGTCCTTCTCTTCTTCCTGATTCTCCCCTTTCTTAGATGAAGAGGTCAGATCGACTTGTCGTTTCAACTGCTCTCCAAACCTTCTGCCCATATTCAGAATACCAGCAACCTTCTTATTTTTCTTCTTCTCTTTCAGGATGAGGGCTTTCAGATCCTCCTGCCCTTTTTCCAGACTTATGAACATTTGTTGGAACTGGGCGTTATGTGCCTGAAGGTCCTTGATGGTTTGCTCAGAAGACATTTTTGCTGAAATAAATAGCGAAGAAGATGAGAAACCTATAATGGTACCTGTAATAATGTGTATGATAATGGGATGCGTATGCAATGATTTCAAAGACTTCAGGAAATTTAAATTTGCAAACCAAAATAAATAAAACTTTTATTAGCTGAATTTGAAGTTCAAATGCCTTTTAGGCATTACAATTAAAAATAAATATGGAACTATAAAAGACATCAAAATTCTCATGGATGCTTTCTATTTGTGCTGAGATAATCATTGAGTCCTTTTTCTTCATGCAGTTGCTTTGTGAGCTCTATAACCTTCCTCTCCTGAGCATGGAACTGATCCCTGTAAGTATCCCGCTCCTTCATCAACTGAATCCAAGACCTCTGTAATTCCCCTAGATCAGTGGGCATGTAAGGATAGAGAACCGTGTAAGGAATTCCTTCTTTAGTAGTTGGTTCCACAATCACTGGAAAAACGGCCACATAGGGCATCATAAGCTTCTGGGCACGAGCTCGTACCCATTGGAGGTAAGGTTCCATAGGAATGGAAGTTTTTGGCCCCAAAGCCTTGACGCCAGATCTGTTTACCATGCCCCAAGCTCGTATGAACCTCCGACGATACTCGTGAGTTTCATCCTCATAGTTGAATACAATACCCTCGATAAGTAACTCATGGGGACCATCCCTTTGAGCGTAACCAAATTGTCGCATAGCTAAACAAGGATTGTAGGTTATACCTCCTCTGATACCAAGCAACAGGACATTAGGGTACTCCCCACAGCGGTCAATAATAGCAGTGTTTTCCATAACTCGAGAACACCAAAGAATATATGTATGAGCGAGTGACATTTTCCTTTGCGACCAACCAAAACCTTCTTCATTCTTCAGTATGGACTTAGGGAGGTGAGAAATAAACCACCTAGACAACAATGGCATGCAACATATAAGAACCACTCTTCTCTTCATGGTGCGAGTATGGAGAGTGTGCAAAATATCTCTGAGCAATGTTGGAACAGGGTTGCGGGAGAGGAAAAACCTTGATAGCATTCACATCTATGAATGAGTCCAGATTAGGGAATAGGACTAACCCATAGATTAGAAGAGCCAATACCTCCTCAAAAGCCTGAAAATCCATATCATCCCAAAATAGCTGGGCCTTGTCTATCAGAAACTTAGCTAGAAAACCCTTGACTCCGTTTCTTATTTCCCAATTGGATACCATGTTGGCCCATTTCAGACGCAAAGATGAGGCAATGACTTTTGGCTTAAGAACCTCTTCTAGACCTGTGAAGGGCAACCATTCAAGAATATCCAACAACTGAGATAATTCTTCCAAGGTAGGTACCAACTGATAGTCTGGAAAGGTGAATCAGTGGTGCTTGGGATCAAAGAACTGGAAGAGTACACTCATCATATTTTTATCAAAGTTTGAAGTAACCAGGTTGAGAAGTCGACCATGTCTCTTAGTGAACGCAGAAGTTTTAGAAACCCTTGATGCTAGCTCTTTGAGTTGGAAAGGTATCTTCACAAAGCTGATTCGGATAGGGTTTCTACGAATGGAAGCCATGATCTACAAAGCAGAACAAAGATAAATTCCCCTGGTCTTTGAAATGGTTAGTTCAATAAGAATGGATGCTATGTTATGATGCATGATGTCATGATAGAACACAGGTATAGCAAACACAGTCAAATCACACAAAGCCCTTAGGTTTAAGGCTTGCATGAGGTCAAAGGTAATACCCTCTTGAAGTTTAGTTGGTTTCAAACCTGTCTTAAAAAGTAATCGGGTTCTAAGGGATCTCAATATCACTGACTATCCTTTATCGGGCATTGTCTCAGCTCAAGCAATCTTTTCTTGCAGCCGAAATATCCCGAATGTCTGATCTCAATGAGTGTAGAATCGAGTATCAACCAATCCTCAGCTCTACACCAAGGCCAGCTATCTCACTACTTTCTAATGGCCAAGTTTGTTCAACTAAGGTTCTAAGGTCCGTTAGTGCTTCACGACACCACGCGGTGGCCCCGTGTTCTCCTCGTTTCCCCACGAAGGATACCGGTACCAACCAAAGGGCCACACCAACACAACCATCGCTTAAACCATATCGGTCTACGTCATACAATCTCCACGATCTATTGTTGTTTACCTAATGAGTGCCCCCAGATCCGGGTGTAGGATCTATAGTAACCCCAAACAAACCCTCAAAAGTAAAGTAATCAGGATAATCAAGAGAAGCAATTTAATGGCCTAGATCCTAAGGTATACCCCACTTTATACATCCCCAATAGAGTCGCCAGTTCTGTGATACGGTGGCAGAACCGACTGTTTTTACTGGTTTGCGTTTTGTGTTTTTTGTTTGCAAAATGTCGCGGTAAGCAAGAGTCGCCACCGACTTTTATTTCATCCAATCATGGAAAAGGAAAAAGAACAGAAAAAACCTTTTTTTCGAGATATTCTGAGTACGTGGGGTAGATTATAGAAAGGGAAGGTGTTAGCACCTTTTCCATCCGTAGTTATCTACGGGCTCTTAGGTACTTGCTTAGTTTTCAAATTGCTTGTGTGTGTTTGTCTTGAAAATGTTTTACTTCGTGATAACCCTTGTATCAGTCCTCAAGGATGTGACGAAGTTTGTTTTGAAAATTTGTTTTGAAAGGTGTTTGTGTGAAAAGTTTTTATTGAGCAAGTACTTAAGATTCTACCTACTCGAAAAAGATTGTTCATTTTACTTTAGACAGCGCTATCCTACTATTAAAGAATAGGTAGCACCATCGTTGGAGTTGTAAGGGACATTCGAAAGGGACAAGTACAATCACTAAAGCAACAATTAGAAAACTTTAGTAGTAACCCTAAAGTCTTAAGATCTTTCCGAGGCAACATTTCTGAGGCAACATTCGAATGGGACATTTAGATCTCTTAGACAGGAGGGCGACCACTAAAATCTCCTATGCTTAATGATTGTTTTACCGAAGGAAACCGAAGTGAGGTAAACCCTAGGAGTGAATATGTGCACGTAAATCGTTTCAGTTATTTAATCTTTGCACATTAGGTGATCTATTATTTTAATTTCCAGACATTCTTGCCATAAAATCCTATTAGCATACATCTAGACAGTTAAATATTTGCAGGAATTTAAAATACGAAAAAATAAATCTAGCTATTACAAGGCCTTGACAGTTACATAATCTTCTTGACAGGAAATAAAAGTGCAGAATTTAAAACCCTAATTAAAACTATTACAAGCTCGAAACAGTTACAATAATAATAAAACAAATTAAAATGCACGCGACAAATTAAATGCGAGGAGAAATTGAAAACCCTAAAAATTTGACTAGAAAATAATTAAGTTATTTTTTGAGAAAAGAATTAATTAAATTATGTACAATAAAACCCTAATTCTAATTATTTTTAATTACAAAAAAGAAGTTGAAATTAACCTAATCTAGCTAAATTAAATAATTTCAAGAAAATAAAATATTTTGTACAAAAAGATTTTATGTATTTTTTGGTTTTTTATTTGAGAAAAGAAATGTAATTGCACATTAATTAAAACCCTAATTTCTAATTTCTTTTAATTATGAAAAAAAAAGAAATTAAATTAACCTATATTTCTAATTAAATTAAAATAAATATTTTATTAAAAAATGATTTTTTTTGGTGTTTTGTGATTTTATGGATTTTATGATTTAAAAACAAAGGTAATTAATTTGGTGAAAAATAATTAAAAAAAAATTAAAATCAAAAAAATAAATAAAGAAAAGAAAATGGGTATGTGTTGAATAAGAACTCTGGGGGGTGCCAATCTGAGTTTTCTAAGGCCCAAAACGCTCCAAGCCCAGTCAGCCTTGGACTCCTTGTAGCGTTGGCTTGAGGGTGCATCATGGTCCCTCAATGCCTATGCGTTGGATTGAATGGATGACGAATCCACTAGCTGGAGATTGGTGGAATATGGTGGGCGTCTAGGATGGCAATGCACTAGATCTGTTACAAGAAAGTGAAATAAAGAAAATTGTTGGGACCTGGGATCGAACCCAGGTCCTCTCACTCATACCATACGCGCTTCACCACTGGGCTACCATGTTATATTTATTAGTATAATAACAATGATATATAATATATGAAAGCAACGTGGATTACTGAATTAAAACAAAAACGCGCGTTTTATTTGAATGACCCAATGATGGTTGAACACATCATCATCTTTTTCCTCCTTCGTCGTGTTAGGCCTGCAACTTGTACCTACGAACAAGCGTCCATGGCTATAACTCCGTGACTTTCAAAAATTACATACAAGCAATATAAATAAGATTCAGGACCATGGATCGATTGGGTTTGACCCTCTGATCATAATGGTATCCTTCATTAGGGCCAATTGTTCCTGCATTTGAAAGCCCCAAAACAACAAGGCAAACCCTAACTATGGTAAATGTTCGTACAAGCTTTAAAAATTCAATTAAATGGTCCGAACATGATGCAAACATGACAACAAACACAAATATACCATTGAAACACGTTCGTGATGCAATAATCATAGCAATGAAATATGAAAAAGAATGCAAACTGTGTGACGTCTAGAGGGCGATTCTGGACGTGTGGAGGCGTGCAACCGATTGGGTTAGCTTCTGGGAAGGTCCAGGAATCGTTTGGCAATGCTAGAGTGGCTTGAATTTGCCTCCAAGCTTGAAACTGAGTCACAACTTTTTGTCAATTTTTGAAGTTTTGTTCTTCTTGTTCACGCCTGCTAACCCTTGTTTTTTGCTTTGTTCTTGCTTATTATATATCCCTCAATGAATTAGGGTTGCAAAACAGATTGGATCTTGAAGTTTTGATGAGATTTGATTTGATTCCTTAGCCATATCCAAACTTGCTATTTTGATCCAAATCTTCCCTTTCTTGTGCCAATTATGCTTGATTCGTTTTGGCCTTGATAACTCAGCATATTTTGATTGCCAACCTGTCTAAAAACCAAATCAAATCAAATCTTTGCTATTATTCATCAATTATTTGATTTAATTCAATTTTTAATTAATAAAAAATCAAGATAAATTGAAAAATGAAGCAAGTAATGAGTGGGTGAATATTTGAGTCGTGGACCACATTATAAGTGAGGTGCAAGCATAAAAAGTTAGGCCCATTTAGCAAAAAATGCATTTTTGAGCACATTTGACTTTTGGCAATTTTCAAAAAAGGTTAACTTTCACAAGGCATGTCTCTTCCAATTTTAACCCTAGAGAGGTGTTATTTGACTTTTTAGAAAGCTTAGGATGTCCCCTAAGCAACCCTTTTAGTATCATCTCAATTGAGTCTTCCATGTTCATGTAAGAAGATTTGACCCAAAAGGTGTTTTTGTTGACTTTTCAGAAGGACCCATAATGTAGAAATTTATATCTTTTTATGAGTGCACATTTTTAACTTGTGATATGAATATGAATTGTAGGGAATTGCATCCTCTTCAAAATGAGATTTGGATGTAAATTTCTGATAAAGCATGTGGAAGTTATGCTTGGTCAAAGTTTGGTTGACTTTTCTTGAGAAATCCTAATTTAGCAACTTTTGGGCTTTGATGAATTTGGAGCATTCCTTGAGGAATCATGATCAATCCTTGATAAAATGATGGATATTACTTCAAAATGTTTATGTTGACCAAAAATCTAGAAGTTTGACTGTATGTGGGTCACAATTGACTTTTGACCTAATACAGTCGATTCTCAAGCATCTGAGCAGTTGACTGAGCAAACTTCTTGTGCAAGGCATGAAACTTGCCATGTAGGGTCTTGAAAAAATATTAAGACCATGGAGAGCATATGAGGCCTTTGTGATTCACCCATCTTGATGAAAATGGAAACCCTAATTTGAGGTACACTACCTTAGGAGAGAGTTTGTCTAGTCCATTCTTGGGCAATCTTGAGCAAATTGAAGATCTCAATGGACATGTATTGATTAAAATGAGAGGGAAAATTTTGAGGTGCAATAATTCGGTTTCCAGGTTCCATAACAACTCTCTGGGTATAGTGACGACTTCACTAGAGAGAGGGATTTGCCAGTGATTTGTGGTAGAAGCACACTTAGCTGGGGAGTGTCAGAATAAATCCATGCCTTGATTGTATCTGAAGATGTATTGAATGGGTATAAGAATAATATCCATATCTGGATTGTATATGAACCATATCTGAAATATGTACTGAATGAGTATCAGAATGACATCCATATCTAGATCGTATCTGAACTGTATCTGGAAGAGAAATCTGGAATGAGTGCTAGAATGAATTTGTGTTTTGATTATATCTGTACTGTATCTAGAAGAGAAATCTGGAATGAGTGCCAAAATTAATCTGTGTCTTGATTGTATCTGCATTATATCTAGAAGATGATAAACTGTTTGGGGAAATAAACCCTATTGATGGAGAAGTACTCTTGCTGAAGAAACACCCTTGTTAAGGAAATGAACTCTGCTGGAGAGTAGAAGTCTGAAGGGTTTTTTATAACCTTAGAGGAACAAGCTCAGTTGGGGAAGAGAACCTCCATGAATTGTACTAATTGAAACTCTGTAGGTTTGTGATATTGCCAGGAAGAAGATCATACTCCTTTATCTGCTAGAGTGACCTTCCAGGGAAATTGAGGGGGAATGTATGACTTTATGAAGATTACTTTGTGGAGATAATCTCATAGAATTGACTCTGTTGGGGGTCCGTGGAGACTTGAACATACCTCAAATTCTAGAGCCCATGGTGAATGCTGATCAGGGTGATAAGTCTTCTACTGATAGACAAGTGTCAAGATGACGAGACATAGTCGTACACTTTAATCCCTAACTTTTTCCTGGACTATCCTTTCAGATTTTCAGTCCACCGGGATACCCTTTTTTGCCCAAGCCGCCTTTTCAGGTTTTCGACTTGCCGGGTGTACAGTTTTATTTATATATCCCTAGTTTTTGCCTGAACTCTTTTGGTTCGCCGGGATGCCCTTATTTTTTCCTAGGCCAGTCAACGTAGCGGGTATTTTTTTTCATGCGTAGTATTTTCCGACTATGTCCACTTTCACAGGGTGCGGAGAATTGTCATTGTCCATAGTAGTAAGTGTTGCAGCACTGCCATAAAATATTTGCTTGATCATACGTGGCCCTTTGCTGGAACTCATGCTCAATGCCCTAAGTGATTCAGATGGAGGTCTTCCCCTGGCTATTCGGAACTTTTGAGAGATTCCTCGGATCTTGACTCAACTTCCCCCAGATCAGTTAGACACCATGTCATGCCCCTTGATTATGAAAGGCCTATTACTGGAAATGTCTTTCAAGCTGAGGTAATTCTGTCCATTGAGAGGATTTTCGTTCATTGAATTTCCGTCGTGCGAATTTCTCTGCTGTCGAACGATTAGTCATGTACAAACAATGACATTTAAAGAATGCAAAGCTTATGTCTATCTTGAAGTTTAAAAAAAATGCATTTTTAGTAAACAAAATTTGCAAGAATGTGATATCAACTCAGGATTTCTAGCAAGCCTTACAGGAGTCAGGATACCTTTTGTAACAGTATACTTTCGAACTAACCCATGCTTCAGTTAGGACTTTTAAGGGTTGTAGTGTGACCTGGTTCACGGTTTAAGAAACAAATGATAAAGACTCAAAATTTATTTTTACCCAACCCGTTCTTCGTGATTTTCTTCAGTCCTATACTTAGTTAATTATGCATTTTAAATCTCAATTGAGTTTGGAATCCTTGCCCTGATATTCTGGTGATGGTTTGAATACTGAAAGTTTATTTTGAGGAGACAGTCATTTTTTGTAATATTTTCTTTTTGTTGAGGATTTCTAGCAACCTCTTTTTTTGATTTTATTATCCCTACCTTTTGCCTGATCTGTTTCTTTTGTGATTACAGTCAGCGGGATGCCCTAGTTTTTTCTCAAGTCTCCTTCATAGGTTTTGACTTAGAGGGCTTTTCTTTTGAGAGATAATGATTGCTTGTTTTTACGATTATGCGGAACCATCACCATATTTTGTTTTGGAATGATACCTCTGGCACTACTTGTCGTGTACGAGGGGAAATCTTGCGATTGAATGCACCATTAAATTAACTAAGAAACTACCCTGCCCCAGGTTATGATTAAGGGTTTCAATTTGTGTGAAAAAGAAAACTCCTACTTCTTAGGCTCAAAGGGGTTGACTAGGGATTATCTTCCTTATAACTCCACTGTTTAGGATTTGAAATAACGCCTGTACATCGTCAGCAAGGTCTATTCAAAAGCATATTATATAGATTATGGTATCTTTTTCGTCATTGTCCCTTTAAAGGCTTACAACTTTTTAATCGAGAGTCGAATATCACAAAAAGGAAGTAAAAACATAGTTTAAGTATAGTGAAAATGAATGGATTAATTCAAGAAAAACATATGCAATGCATTATAGGAATGACAAATTTTAACACAAATAAGTGTTTGAACAATCAAAAGAAAATTACAATTTGAAAATTCTAAAGAACAAAAAGCCTCTTTGTCTGAACTTGTCACTTCAGATGGTGTGCCTTTGAGGGATGGAAAAAGAATTCAGTTTGACCATCTTGTGTGAACTCCAACACTTCTTCGTAGATCAAGTATTGAATCTTATTTCTCAATGTCCAACAACTATTAGTGTCATGTCCAGGACTGTTGGAGTGGTACGCACACCTTGAATTTGGATTGTACATTGGAGAGGCGATATTTGGATTCTGAGGAGGATCCTTCAATGTAACCAGCTTGGTATCCAACGCGTGTTTCAATGCTTGATCCAATGACACATCGATTTCAGTAAAGTGTATTTTGGATGTATTCTGCTTGCGCTGATTACCCCGTTGTCGTTGTTGCACTGGCATTGGATTAGAGATTCGTACTGCCCCCATAGAGTGGTTAAAATCACTTTTATTATCATCCTTCTAGTCATACACAGTACTTGACTCCTTCTTTTCATGGTATAATCTCTTATGAGTACTTGAAGATGCAGTCCCTGAATTTCACTGCTCCTGAGTTTATTTTCAACACGTCCCGCATGAACATGTCACTCGATTCTCTGTCTGCCAAGAGAGATTGATCGTTGATTAGGCCCTAAATTCTAGCAGTTTACCCTAGACGGTCGTATCTGTCTCGACGAAGTTCGTTGATAAGGATTCTTAACTTTTCTTGTCCCCGAGCTAAATTTTGGATAAGAGCCACCTGACTACTCATCTAGATTCTCATCTTTTCCACCTCGGCTTGCAATTGTTCCAACTGGTCATCCTTGTTATCTTCAGGATTTTTCTTGGTCGTGTTCCCAGCGAGGAGTGCTTTCAATTCTTCTTCCCCCTTGGATAGATTCAGGAACATTTCCTTGAACTGAGCATCTTGATTTTGGAGATCTCTATCATTCTGTTCGAGAGCCATCTTCCTTGCTGAAATAAACAACAAGAAAATGAGAAACCTGTCTTGAGAATACCTGTTATGCAATGACATGCATGCAATGTTTTCAAGGATCTCACGGGGTAAACACAAGAAAATGTTTGAATTTTGATTGCATCTTTGACGGAAGAACTTCGTATCGTTGAATGTCCCTCTACAAGAATCAAGCTCACCATGTCGTGTGGGTCATAGCCTCTGACTCAAATTATCGTGCTTTGGTCTTTTAATGACATTGGCTAGAGGAAAATAAATCCCCTTGCCCCTTTCTAGACGTATGGTTCATCATAACCTGCATCACATGCCCTAGAGATCCTTGAAATGGTTAACGAAATGCTATGACATGATGTCATGATGTGTATGCTATGCACCAAGAAAAAGTGTAAGGTAATGAAGACAAGTGAGTCTTGCAAGAATTTTAGGTTATTGGATAATGGATACAAACAAGTCCTACAAGGAACTCACGTTGTTAGGTATGAAAACCAACAAGCCCTACAAGGATTTCAAGTTGTTAGATAATGAAAGAAAACAAGTCACACAAGTAGCCTTAGGTTCAGGCTTGCATGGGGTTTGTAGGTGTGATCCGGTGGCAGAACTGACTGTTAATACTGGTTTGCAGTTTTTGTTCGCAAATGTCGTGGTAAGCAAGAGTCGCCATCGACTTTTCTTTTATCCAACAAAGGAAAGGGTGAAGAGAACAGAAAAAGACCTTTTTCCGAGATTTCTGAGTAAGGGGGGTAAATTATGGAAAGAGAAGGTGTTAGCACCCTTTCCATCCATGGTTTTCCATGGGCTCTTTGGTTCTTGCTTATTTTTGAAATTGCTCTCGTGTTTGTGTGTTTTGAAAGATTTTTGTTTGCTTTATGGTAACTCTTGTATCAGTCCTCAAGAGTGTGATAAAGCATTTTTGAAAAGAAGTTTGAAAGTGTGTAAGTGTAAAAAAAGATTTGAGCAAGTACATAAGAGTTATCTACTTACTCGAAAAAAGGTGTTCTTTTCCTCCTACCCTTTAGACAGTGTTATCCTACTATTAGTGAGTAGGTAACCCTAGTCGTTGGATTTTTGAGGGACAATCGAAAGGGACGTACGGTCAATAAGGCAATTGGGCAAGGACTCTTAGTAACTGTCTTAAAGCCCTGAGATCACTTTTAAATCGAGGCAACAGCCGAGAGGGTCATCGAGGGACTAGTGATCTCTTTAGACTTGAGGACAACCACTAAGAATTCTCACGATTTGAGAATTGTAACAGTTATTTTCCGAGGCAACCAAGTGAGGTATACCCTAAGGGTGAAAGTGTCCAACAATGCTTTTTTCCAGATATTTATCTTTGCAGAGTTATGATTTTCTACTGTTTCAAATTATTGATCTTTTGCATACAATCCTACGCATACATCTAAACATTTTATATATTTGCAGAAAGTAAAAGCCGAAAAGTAAATCTAATTATTACAAGGCTTCGGGGAATGGGGATTACATGACCAAAAACTTTGGGAATTAAACAGTAAATAGGGAACGATAGTAAATAATCTAATTAAAACTATTACAATCTCGAAGCAATTACAATAATTTAAAAAAATAATGGAAAAAGAATGCGCACGACAAAATTAAATACGGGGAATTAACAATTAAATTCAAAGACATCTAATTAGTGAAGAAAGAAAAATATTTTTTGGATTTTGAGAAAGTAATTAATTTTGCAAATTAACCTAATTTCTAATTAATTTTAATTATAAAAATGGAATTTAAATTATCCTAATTACCCTAATCAATTAATGAAATTAAATATTTTTATGAAAAAAAACCTAATTCTAATGTTTTTGGGTTTTTATTTGAGAAAAGTAATTTAATTTCAATTAAAACCTAGTATCTAGTTAATTTAAATTATGAAAAAGAAATTAATTTTTAATGATAAAAAATCTAGTTCTAATATTTCATGTTTTTCTTGATTTTATGATTTAGTTAAAAAATAATGATTTTTTTTTTGTAAAAATAATTAAAACAAATAATTAAAACAAATAATTAAAACAAATAAAATAAATTAAAAAAAGAATTAAAGTGGGCCTGATGTGATGAGCAAAACTGGGGGGTGTATTGCTGGAATTTAACAAAACCCAAAGCTGATGGCCCATCTGTCTGCGTGTGAATCCAGTGATGATGATTTCTGTGGTGCGCACCATGGACTGCCATTGATGGGCCATTGGATCTGGATTAATGATGACCTGATGGCTGGATCTAGGAGTTGCATGATACTCCCTTTTGATGCTGCACGCTAGATCTTGTGGAAAATATTGAGAAAATACAAAATGCATACGCTTGGGATCGAACCCAGGACGTTTGCATTGCACGCCTTACCCGTTAACCATCTGCGCTGGAATGTTATTCATTTATATAATTAAACGAATAAATTATAATCACAACAAAGTCTTATGCCTAGAAACACACGCCAAATTCAAACTCTCAAATGGGATGCTTCCACCTAATTACCTTCTTCCTGCAACCGTTGTTTTTGATACCAACCTTTTACCTACGGACAAAGTTGTCGCTAAAGGCTATAGTGACAGTTTTCGTCCATAACTATAACCCTGCAGATTTCTACAACACAAAATAAGCCATATTAACCAAAAATAAAAGCATAGATCGACCAAGAATTTTGCCCTGAGTCTATTGGTGCCCATGATCCCCTTCAATTTTCCCTAGATAGAGAAACTCCAATTTTGAGCTCATAAACCCTAGCTATGGCGCAGGCTTGTTCCTGTACTAAAAATCAAATTCAGGCTATCCAAAAGATCACATACATGATTATGAACATGTTTATGCAAGGAAATCGAAGGTAAAACACATAAAACCCTGAAAACGATTTTGAATTAAGGGAGTGCAAACCGTGATGTGTAGATGGAGATTCTTGAAGCTTCAAGGCTTGGAGACAATGAGAAAAGCTTCCTGAGTATGCGTGGATGATTACTGAAGACTCAAAACTCCTTGAACTAGCCTGTGGAAGAAGATAGGTCTTGCACTTTTTTGACAGAAGTTAGAACTCGTTTCTTGCAGTGGAGGTAGGCCGTGCGTGTAAAAAACTTGTCCTTAGGGTTGAGAATGCTTGTGTGTAAATATGTGAATCAAATTAGGTCACTATGTATGGCAAGAATCCAACAAATAATGCCTTTTCAATTTTTGCTTCAAATCTTTCCATATGTGGAGATTTCCTCTCTTTTCAATCTTTCACGATTTCTCTTGGTATTATACAACATATTTGGATTGCAATTTAATGCAAAATCAAATCAAAACAAATCTTCATTATTTTTATATCATTTATTTGATTTAATTTGATTTTTAAAGGATTAAAATCAAAATAAATTAATTAAATAAATCCAATGATGCATGGAAAGGTGTTTGGGTCGTGGACCAGGCTAGGAATGTGTTTCAAGTATAAAAAGTTAGGCCCATTTGGAAAAAAAATGCAAATTTGGGCATTGTTGACTTTATGCAAATTTCTAAAAATGGCCAACTTTGACAATGCATATCTCTCTCAATTTTAACCCTAAGAGGGTGTTCTTGGACTTTTTAGAAAGCTTATGATGTCCTCTAAACAACCATTTTGGTTTCATCTTAATTGGATCTTCCATGATTATGTAAGGAGCTTTGACCCAAAAGGTGTTTTTGTTGACTTTTGAAATGAACCTATAATGTCTGATATTACATCTTTTCATGAGTGCATTTCTTGAACTTGAAGGATGAATATGAGTTGTAGGGAATTGGATTCTATTCAAAATTAGCCTTGGATGAGAAAATTCTTGATAAATTATGAGAAAGTTACGTCTGGTCAAAGTTTGGTTGACTTTTCCTATAGAAACCCTAAATTGCCATTTTTGACTTTTGATGAGTTATGAGAATTTCTTGAGGAATCATGATCAACCCTTGATAAAATGAAGGATAATACTTAAAAATATTGATGTTGACCAAAAATCTTGAAGTTTGACTGTATTTAGGCCACAATTGACTTTTGCCCTAGTACAATTGATTTTCAGGCATTTGAGCAGTTGACTGAGCAAACTTGTTATGTAAGGCATGAAACTTAGCAAGGATGATCTTGAGGACATATTAGAAAAATGGAGACCATTTGGGACCCTTGGAACTCAACCATATTTATGAGGATTGAAACCCTATTTTGAGGCTCATTGTCTTAGGAGGAGGATTTGTCTGGTCAATCCTTAGTCAACTTGAGCCATTGAGGGCCTCTAGGAGTATGTCTTGTGTGAAAATGGGAGGGAAAATTTTGGGGTACAACAACTGCCCCTGTTCAATCTTCTTAAACCAGAGTATTTAGATTGGCTTGTCCGCCTTTCGTGATCTGATAGTGGAAGATGATTGAATACTAGAGTGCCCAGAAATTTGCACTCGCATGAAGTAATACTGATGGTTGATGACGTCAGGAATGGGCTTACAGATGCCATTTGGAGAAGATGATGGAGAGTCGTCGGAGATGGGCTTAAAGATGCCATCCAAAACAATGATGATTTTGTGAGATATTCCTTCGTGGGAATTCCTGTTCCTGTTGTTAGGGAGGCCTTTGCTGAGGAATGTTGGTCTCTGTCTTAGGGAATAGAGTCTAGGAGCTTTAGTTTGTCCATTACTCTATTGGGGAGTCATTTCTTGATTGAAGAGACGGAAGTGAACTGCTATCTGGTTAGGATCCAGGCTTCACAGTGACTTATTGAGGATGATAAGGCTGACTTCTATCTGGTCATATTCCAGGATTCACAGTGACTTACTAGGGAAATGAGATTAAACTGTTATCCGGTCAGGATCCGGGCTTCACAGTGTCTTGAATTGTTGATTGACTATTATCCAGTCAGTTTCCGGGCTTCATAGCTTCTTAAAATTGGATATAAATCTTAGTATCGATTTGACTGAACCAAAGAAAGGTCTCAAGTTGTCTTCAACTGGGGTAGAAATCTTAGCGTCGATTTGACTAAACCTGGGAAAGGCCTTGAATTAACTTTGACTGGCATAGTAATCAAGAGGATCTTAGTAGCTGTAGCGATAAAAAATGTAGAGGGGTAAATAAGAGATTGAGCTATTAATTAACTCGTCTCACAAAAGCAAGAGTCGCCACCACGCTTTATCATTTCCGAGGGAAAAGGGAAAAGAGCAAAATAAAACCCCAAAATATGCAATGTAAAATAATACTTAAAAGTAATGAAAATACAAGGCGTTTTGAAAAGAGATCTAGAGTTCGAGGGTTGGTTATACAATGGGAAGGTATTAACACCCAATGTATCTATAGTATCCTATAGCAACCTTTTGAAATATCTGTTTATAAAAATTGTTTGTTTGATTAAAATGGTTTGTTTGGCCAAAAAATGGGTATGGACGAGATTTTGAAGATACGACGACCTAACGTCGAAGTTTTGACTTAAAAGGTGTGAGTTTGAAAATTGAATATTTGGGAAAATTATCTTAAGTTTTTATCAAAATAATAAACAAACGAAAGATGAATGAGGGTATTCGCACGATTAGACGAGACATGTTTGATGACATATAGTCAACAAAAATTAAAACAATTCCCTTGGATGGAGACGGACGAAGGATATAAAGATTAACGATAAAATTAATTAAAATGACAATTGAACAATTAACTAATGTAAATTAAATCATACTAGCATGTATTTTGAACGATTAAGTAAATAAACAAAATTACATAAAGATTAAATTACAAAATCATGAATTTTTAATAATTAAATAAATAACAAAACTAAATCATGAAACATGTATTTTTTTGAATAATTAAATAAACAACAACAAAAATTAAATAAAAAATTAATAGCATGTTGACAAAATTAAACAAAGATAAATTTTAATTAAACATGCTTTATTTTTATGTTTTGTAATTAAATAACTAATATATAATAAAGTAAACTAATATATAATCAAAAAGCTTAAAAGAACTGAAAAAAATGCCCCAGCAAGAGTTGAACTCAGGTCTTTAAGGTTGCTGGGTAGTGTACTTTACCATTTAAACTGTGCTGTTATTCGTTTATTGACATGAGTTTATCAAAACATAAAGAGAAATGGTAATGGTGCTGGACCAAAAACAAGCCCAATGGGCCAACCGGGTTTGTAAAAGAAAGGAACAAGAAAAAGTGTAACCCTAATAATGTTGGGGGAAGCGGCGGCTGATTGGAAATAAGAAAGGCATAATAATTAATATTACTGCTGTAAAATTTGTTAGAAGAAAAACTTAGAATAAACACTTCTCCTTCTTCACATCTTCACTTACTGTGCCCACAACAAAAACTGAAACATGCCAAATACAACAGACCCAGAATCTGAATCAAAGAACCCATTTTCAGAATCAACCAAATGCAAGATCTTCATCTTTATTCAAACATAAACTTGGCAGGTTGATGATGTTGGTCGTGTGAAGGAGTTTGAAGGTGGGGTTACAGAAATTGACGAAGATGGTGATGGTTAGCAGAAGCTCACGAAAGGTTGCAAATGGGAATTAACAATAGCTTGGTTGCTGGAGAATGAAACGCGATGATGGAAGTTGGGATGGTAGTGTGGGTTTTATCGTGGAGAGAGGGAAAATTGACAGAGGATAGCATAACGATGATGGTGATGTCGGAAGTATGTAGGCAGAGGGGTAGTAGATTGATAATGATGACGATTAAACACTGGAAGGTAAGTTGAAGGAAGAGATGAAGGGAGGTTTTTGTGTTTTAACTGGTTCTAATGTTGATTGGTTTTACAGGTTCTAAGATTTTGGTTTATAGGTTTTTCGGTTTGTATGTTATTATGGATCTTATGCTTTAACTGGTTTTCGATTGGTAACACAGGTTAAGGTTTTGGCAACATTATGTTCTAGGCTTTCAACATGTTGTTAACAAGTTTCAGTTTTAACAGGTCTTATGATTTTTTAGGTTTTAAGCTTTTAAAAGGTTAATTGGTTCTATAGTTTTTTTTAGAACATTAGGTTTTATGGTTTATTGGTTTTTAATGTTCTAAGGTTTTTGATAGATTAAGCTGGTTAACGGATTAAGGTTTTGGAACAGGTTAAGTTGTTTTGCAAGTTGAGGTTTTTAAAACCTTATGGTTTGGATGGATAAGATGGTTACAGACTTTGTGCTGGTTTGTAGGTTGTTAGCAGGTTAATTATTTTGGTGGTTGACAGGTTCTATGGTTTTAAGTTTTTGATAGGGTAATTGTTTGGTAACAGCAGATTCTAAGCTAACAGGTTTTGACAGGTCAAGTGTTTGGTAAAGGTTAACTGATTCTATGCTGGCTTTATATGGTTTGCAGCTTGAGGTGATTTAGGATGAGTTGAATCACATAAAGCAAATTTCTACAATTTTTATTTTTTGATATTCTTTTAAAAAACTGTTTTCTTTTTGGTGTTTATTAATACTAACATTTCTAAATGTTAACAAATTGCAGCAACTAAAAAAATCAGCAAGGAAAGTAAAGAGGAAGCAAGCATCATATGGAAAAAAAAATGGCATAATAGATGGTTCAAACATGAATATATGCAGCAGCATATAGGGAGGAGGAAGAGAATAATACCTAACAGAGCCTCTCCGATGGGGCTTCTAAAACCGTAAGTTTTTTCCTCTTTTCCTGTTTTTCTTCTTGCTGAATTTTTAGAACAAAACTCTATTTTTTCTATTTTTTTCACACTCTTGTTGGATTGTTGAACAAAACTCTATTTTTCTGTTTTTACTCTTGCTGAAATTTTTGGATATCTCCTTCTCTGCTGAATTTTTTACTTCTCTCCTTGCTGAAATTTGAACAAAATCAGGCCCTGTTTTGAACAAATTCAGGCCCTGTTTTGATGTTTCATCGGATAGCTTTTTGGGGTATCCATTTTAGTGCAATATTTGGAGCTTTGCATATTGTTTTTGTAACAGCAAAATATGCAGGTTTTTGTCTTATGGGCTGCATTCTGGGCTGTTTTGCAGAGCAGATTTGGACAGCAACTTGGCATGGTCTTTGTTGGCACAAAGTTGAAAAAAATGGACAGCACTACACTAAAAAATAATGGACTTTTATCGATTAATGTAGTACTGGAAAATAGGCAGCATTGAGACTGTTTTGTAGCAAGAATAATAGTTGATTTTCATGTACAAAACTTGTATTCTATTTTGTAACTTTGTAACAATAAATTCCAATAAATTGTAACATGAATAAACATGTATTCTTCAATATATTCTCAATTTCTTTGGTGGTTATAAATAATCTTGAATCTTCATATAATCATGAATCTTGATATGTCTTGATAAAAATTCAAGGTCTTCCATTTGAATTGGGAAAGAGTTGAACAATACTTGAATAAATTGTTGAATGATGAATAAATAATAATGCAAGTCTTAGACTTTAATCTTGCATTTTTGTAATAGAGATCCAAATGAATCACATGAATTAATTTTGTAATCAAATATAATTCCTCATGTAATAAGTCTTGTGATGACCGATTAATTGGACCGAATTCCTTTTCCCACTAACTTCTTGAATAAATGCTTCATGTATTTAAATATCCATGATGTAAGTCCACCAAAATAATCACAAAAATAATCTTGAATAAATATTTCATGCGATAAATGATTATTATTGGATGAGATCTCTTGATAACTCTTCTTTAATTATCACTTGAATTCAAATAAAAAAAATTCCAAAATTTCCGAATAAATTCTTCTAGAACGGCTTTGAATTTAATTATCCCATTTTGGCGAAATTTACCCCGCGTCATGAGAAAATTTGCAGATGACTTTGGTCAAAGAAATCGAAAATGACGGCATAACTTGGTTTTCTTGTATTTTAGAATAATGTGAAACACACATGAACCAAAGTTGGTAGAACTTTGACCGTTCTTTATGGAAAAAAATTCGGAGAAACCGGAGACCATCTGTTGGACTGAGTGTGGAAATAAACGCATAATTCTCTGAAATTCTTTTGATGAATCAGCTTTTGGGAATTAACGACCGACTGCATTTCTGCCTCGAGACTCGAAACCCTAATCGATGTACGATGTCCTGGTTCCCTTCTTTTAGACCTATTTCCTGCACATGAAAACAAAACAAAAAAATATACACTTCGTGCTTGGTTAGTGGTTAGTCATTTATAAGATAAAATGCTCACAACACTCGATAATCTCTACACAGTCAAAGCTCGAAGGCAAAACGTTCGAAACCTACCATATTTGGTGACCTTGATGTATGTAGAAAATAATGCAGATGAAGCAGGGATCTTAGGTCAAAAATTGGGGTATGACAGCTGCCCCTATTTAAGTTTCTTCTATCCGGAGATATGAAGGTTAAAATCTTCGTCTCGACGAGATTGAAGGTACTTAAATACATAATACGCAATTTTTGCCCTAAGATACCTCCATTATGTTAATGATATGAATGTAGTATTTAACTTTATGGAGAATGATACTGTATGAGACAAAATAATGCCGGAGAAACCAAGCACAAACAAACCACAAAAACAGAGACTATACACTACTGGGGAAATGAGTCATCGACTTCGAATGATAGACTCTTAACGAAGAATAAAATTTGAGAGAAGACAACTTCTGACCCTAACAAAGAAGACGCCTTGCATAGGTCACAAAAATGATGCTATTGACCCAAGATGATGGTGAGTTCACAACTCAAGGTCATAGACAAACAAAAGATATATCAACTTTTGCTGATAGTGAACTACTGACTTTTACTGAAGGTAGAGATTCACAACAAACTTCTCTATGGGATTTTTCCGGAGAGATATAAACTAATGCTGAAATAATATATGGTTGTAGATACACAAGTTGCTCAAATAAAGAAGCCGCCACTTGCTGTCTTTAAAGGATATCTATAACATACAAGCTGCTCAAATAAAGAAGCTGCCAGTTGCTGTCTTCCAAAGGAGTCAATAACGCACAAGTTGCTCATGAAGAGACCGCCGCTTGTCGTTTTCCAAAAATGCCAATAACGTATAAGTTGCTCATGAAGAGACCGCCGCTTGTCGTTTTCCAAAGATGTCAATAACGCACAAGTTGCTCATGAAGAGACCATCGCTTGTCGTTTTCCAAAGATGTCAATAACGTACAAGTTGCTCATGAAGAGACCGCCGCTTGTCGTTTTCCAAAGATGTCAATAGTGTACAAGTTGCTCATGAAGAGACTTCCGCTTATCGTTTTCAAAAGATGTCAATAACGAACAAGTTGCTCATGAAGAGACCGCCGCTTGTCGTTTTCCAAAGATGTCAATAACGCGCAAGTTGCTCATGAAGAGACCGCCGCTTGTCGTTTTCCAAAGATGTCAATAACACACAAGTTGCTCATGAAGAGACCGCCGCTTGTCATTTTCCAAAGAAGTCAATAACGTACAAGTTGCTCATGAAGAGACCTCCGCTTGTCGTTTTCCAAAGATGTCAATAACACACAAGTTGCTCATGAAGAGACCGCCGCTTGTCATTTTCCAAAGAAGTCAATAACGTACAAGTTGCTCATGAAGAGACCGCCGCTTGTCGTTTTCCAAAGATGTCAATAACGCACAAGTTGCTCATGAAGAGACCGCCGCTTGTCGTTTTCCAAAGAAGTCAATAACGTACAAGTTGCTCATGAAGAGACCGCCGCTTGTCGTTTTCCAAAGATTTCAATAACGCACAAGTTGCTCATGAAGAGACCGTCGTTTGTCATTTTCCAAAGATGTTAAGAAGAAAGTTGTGATAGCACTACCAGAGAATAAAATTCTTCTTCAAAGGGAACCTTGAATAGATCCTTCCTGAGGAGATCAGATACTTAAATGCGCAAAACAAATGCATCATCCATCTATGTTTCTTAGCCTGGAGAAAAACACGAGATAGCCTATGCAAGAGACAAAACTCAATCCAGGAATAAACCAGAGAGAAGACAGTCAAACAAGACTCCACCCAATGAGAAAATAACCCAATTGGGGATTCATCCTATCCAGAGATGGACAAGGAAGGCTAAATCAAAAATTCATCCACGAGGATTAGTTCAGTTGGGGAATTAGAAAGGAAGCACATTTTCTACCTAATTTAACATTCTATTTGGAAAGAACAGGTACGCTGTTTGAATAAACATAAACAAGGTATACGACCCAAAAATCATCGACAAATGTGAATATGCATGCGTGATATAAGTGTAAATGAGTAAATGAATGTTATGCTGACAAAACAGATAGAGGAAATAACTTGAAGATGATAAGATATCACGAAATAATAGATACTCGGCCAATCTTAAAGAGACAAAAAAATAACTGGAACTGGAACCAAAAAGCAACGTCAGAGCGTATCATACTACAAGGTTTAAGTCTTCTGGAGAGAAAAGTATTCAAATCCAATCTTCTAATACCAATAGACCACTGACATGATACAAAACATACCACACTTCAGAAATTTGTCCAAATAAAGATAACCGGAACAAAGCTTAACCGGAAATGCTGGGGAGTCACTAAGCTTAGTACTGTACTAGAAACGCAAGTTTACACAACCAACACCTCATGACGACTTTGAAAGAAAACATGTTCATCATGCAAGGATAAATTACTATATTGTTTTGCATTTCATGGCTTAACCATCCTCGGAGCAACTGTTAATATTCCTTTCAGTATTCATGACACATTTCAAAGTAAGAATACTTTAATTAATTCGTTTCAAATATTTCCATAAAAGCTAAAATTTTTCCCGATAAAACAAAAAAAGATAAATGCTCAAACTTCATTAAAAAGATGGTAGTTCGCTAACAATGCGACTCCAAAGGTTTACAAAAGTTTAGGAAATAGTACATGAAATAAAAAAGTTACACAAAAATAATGATCACTATTCTCCCTAACCACTTCGAATTCTGAGATGTGCTCAAATGCCATGACTGGTCTGACCAAAAGCCTGCCTAAGCCGCCCCTTCGGGTTTTCAACTTAGTGAACAATCAACTCAAACCTAGGCGAAATACTTCTTGACTACATCAGTGTTCACGGAGCGCGGGAGTTCTTCACCATCCATATTTGTGAGAATCATGGCACCTCCAGAGAAAACCTTCTTAATGACATACAATCCTTCATAATTTGGAGCCCATTTTCCCCTAGAATTAGGTTGGAAAGATAATATCTTCTTGAGCACAAGGTCACCTTCTCTGAACTCGCGTGGTCGAACCTTCTTATCAAAAGCCTTCTTCATTCTTTGCTGATATAGTTGACCGTGACACAACGCTGTCAATCTCTTCTCTTCAATTAAATTCAACTGATCATATCTACTTTGACACCATTCAGCTTCAGAAAGTTTAGCTTCCATCAAAACTCTCATAGACGGGATCTCAACCTCCACGGGGAGTACTGCTTCCAAGCCATAAACTAGGGAAAATGTGGTTGCGCCTGTTGAAGTTCAAACTGAAGTACGATATCCATGCAGAGTAAACGAAAGCATTTCATGCCAATCTTTATAAGTTACCACCATCTTCTGGATAATATATTTGATGTTCTTATTAGCAGCTTCAACAACCCCATTCATCTTTGGCCTGTAGGGAGAAGAATTATGATGTTCGATCTTGAACTCTTAACAAAGCTCTTTCATCATTTTGTTATTCAAATTCGAACCATTATTAGTGATGATCTTGCTCGGGATGCCGTATCGACAAATGATCTGATTCTTGATAAATCTAACCACCACCTGTTTGGTTACATTAGCATATGATGCTGCTTCCACCCATTTAGTAAAATAATCGATTGCTACCAAGATGAAACGATGACCATTTGAAGCTTTAGGTTCAATCATTCCAATCATATAAAGGCCCCACATAGAGAAAGGCCAAGGTGAAGAGATAACATTGAGGAGGGTCGGTGGCACATGTATCTTGTCCGCATAAACTTGGCATTTATGACATTTCTTCACATATTTGCAGCAATCAGATTCCATCGTCATCCAATAGTAACCAACTCTCAACATCTTTTTAGCCATTGCATGTCCGTTGGCATGAGTGCCAAAGGATCCTGCATGTACTTCTTGCATCAGCATGTGTGCTTCAAGTCTGTCTACGCATCTAAGTAAGACCATGTCGTAATTCCTTTTATATAATACTTCTTCATTGAGGAAAAAACTACTTGCCAATCTCCTCAACGTCTTTCTATCTTTATTGGATGCCCCAGGCGGGTACTCTTGAGTTTGAAGAACACGTTTAATGTCATAGAACCATGGTTTATCGTCAGTGACTTCTTATGATGAGAACACATGAGCAGGTCTGTCGAGGCACATAACTCTGATTGTAGGCACATCATTCCAATCATTCACTTAGAACATTGAAGACAAAGTAGCTAAAGCATCAGCCATTTGGTTTTCATCTCTAGGGATATGATGTAATTCCACTTCGTTGAAGAAAGTTAACAATCTTCTAGCATAATCTCTGTAAGGGATCAAACCAGGATGACGAGTCTCCCATTCTCCTTTAATTTGATTAATTACCAATGCCGAGTCTCCGTATATATCGATAATCTTGATCCTTAGATCCACTGCTTCTTCGAGACCCATAATACATGCTTCATATTCAGCCATGTTGTTCGTACAGTCAAACTTCAAACTCGCCGTGAACGGGATATGAGTACCTCGGGGAGTGACGATGATTGCCCCAATTCCATTTCCATAAGCATTTACAGCTCCGTCAAATATCAAACCCCAATGGGATTCGGGATCAGGTCCTTCTTCAGATAATGGCTCTTCACAATCTTTAGCTTTCAAGTACATAACATCTTCATCTGGGAAGTCAAACTTGATGGATTGATAATCGTCAATTGGTTGGTGAGCCAAATGATCGGCTAAAATACTCCATTTGATTGCTTTCTGAGTGTGATACTCAATGTCATATTCAGATAACAACATCTGCCAACGGGCTATTCTTCCAGATAAGGCGGGCTTCTCGAAGATATACTTGATCAGATCCATTTTGGAGATCAACCAAGTGGTATGGTTAATCATATACTGGCGCAGACGGCGAGCAGCCCAAGCTAAAGCACAACAGGTCTTCTCAAGAATTGAGTATCGAGACTCACAGTTTGTGAATTTCTTACTCAGATAATATATGGCATGTTCCTTTATTCCAGTCTCATCTTGTTGACCAAGCACACATCCCATGGAATCTTCCAATATAGTCAGGTACATAATCAAAAGTCTTCCTTCCACTGGAGGGATCAATATGGGAGGTTCAAGTAAATATTCTTTGATGCTATCAAAAGCTTTCTGATAATCTTCTGTTTACACACATCCTTGGTTCTTTCGGAGAAGCTTGAAAATCGGCCCACAGGTAGCAGTTATATGAGATATAAATCTAGAAATATAGTTCAGTCTCCCAAGGAATCCTCTTACTTGTTTTTCGTCTTGGGTGCGGGCATCTCCCGAATAGCTTTGACTTTATCAGGATCTACCTCAATACCTCGCTGGCTGACAATGAAACCCATAAGTCTTCCAGAACGAACACCAAAAGTGCACTTGTTGGGATTCAGACGGAGTTTATACTTTCTCAAACGCTGGAATAATTTCAATAAATGTTCCAAATGATCTTCTTCAGTTTGTGATTTGGCAATCATGTCATCTACATAAACTTCTATCTCTTTATGCATCATATCATGGAACAAGGCAGTCATGGCCCTTTGGTACGTTGCACCAGCATTCTTCAAACCAAACGGCATAACCCGATAACAAAATGTTCCCCAAGGTGTAATGAAAGCTGTCTTCTCCATATCTTCTGGTGCCATCTTGATTTGATTGTAACCAGAGAAACCATCCATGAAAGAAAAGACTTTGAACTTTGCGGTGCTGTCGACCAATACATCAATGTGTGGTAATGGAAAATCATCCTTTGGGCTAGCTCTATTGAGATCTCTATAATCTACACACATTCGAACTTTGTCATCCTTATTAGCAACAGGAACTATATTGTCTAACCATTGAGGATAGACCGATGTAACAAGGAAACCTGCATTAATTTGTTTTTGAACTTCTTCTTTTATCTTGTCAGCCATATCGGGATGAGTCTTTCTCAACTTCTGCTTAATCGGTGGACACTCAGGTTTCAACGGAAAACGATGCTCCACAATATTATTATCCAAACCTGGCATGTCTTGGTAGGACCAAGCAAACACATCCACATACTCTCTAAGAAGCTCCAACATTTTCTCTTTGACCTCTGGGATAAGCAATGCTCCGACCTTGACCACCTTTCTGTCTTCTTCATTACCCAAATTGATCATCTCTATAGGCTCTTCAAACGACTGAATAGTCTTTTCATCGTGCTCAAGTAAACGGGAAATTTCATCAGGAATCTCTTCACTATCTTCTTCCTCGGCTCTGAACACAGGGAATTCAAAGTTGGGATGGGGCATATGATCATTTTTTTCAATGGTTAAGTCATGGATTAATATGCACATATGATTATGCTTTATTTTAGAAATCGATTAATGTGAATGTTGTACAGGTAAAAAAAAAGTTATTATATTTTCCTATTACTACCAATTAATTTTCAATACCATTTTCCAGAAAAAGTGAAAAATAAAAACAGTAGGGGACAAAATAAAATTTTTATTCATGATTGGCAATATTTGAAACAAAAGAGCCCAGACATTTTCTCTTTTGCCTTAGGCAGAGCAAAAGGATTTATTTTCAACATAGCCCGACACAAATACTTTTTCGCCTTGGGCAGAGCGAAATTTTTTTTTCAAAATAAAACAAAGCATTACTCAGAAATGTGCATCACAATAGGAATATCAATAACAATCTAGTTCTGGAAAACCACTCCATGTGTTACAAAGTCGGGTAAATCCTCTTCAGAATTGTCTCCTATTATAACATTAACTTCAGGCGGAGTCGGATGGATAAAACTTGCGCTTTAGAAAACTTCTTGTATCGGACGGGTAACTGTATCCTGCTTAACTCTTGTAGACACAGAATGAAAACCAAGACCTTCTCCAGACTTGTTCTTAGGCAAAGCCAACACCTGGCCCCAACCTTCAGCCGAACCATTCTCAACCACTCGTCGCGCATCCTCAAAAGAAGAAATAGATGTCCCTTGCTTCTTCACTTCATTATTAGCAACAAATAGAGCTTGGAATTGGGTTCCAGCATCCTCATCAGCATCAATAAAAGAGAAAGATGACAAGTGTCTTACCACCATAGCCTGCACTCCACAAATCATTACCAGCTTTCCATTCCTTACAAACTTCAATCTTTGATGGAGCGTGAAAGTGACTGCCCCTACATCGTGGATCCATGGACGACCCAATAGGCAACTGTAGGCAGCACGAATATCCAATACTTGAAAAGTGATCTGAAAGGTATGAGGACCAATTATTATAGGAAGATCCACCTAACCAATGACAGTTTTCCTAGAACCATCAAATGCTTTGACAATTACCCCACTAGGTCTCATGGGAGCACCTTGATATGAAGGTCGAGATAATGTAGTTTTGGGCATTACATTTAATGACGAACCTGTATCTACTAGCACACTTGATAAAGTATCATTTCCACAACTTATTGAGATATGCAAAGCCATATTATGGTTCCTTCCCTCCTCTGGAAGCTCTTCATCACTGAAACCAAGATTGTTACACAAAGTAATATTTCCCACAATTCCATCAAATTGGTCAACCGTCACATCATGATCTATGAATGCCTGGTCCAAGACCTTCATTAAAGCTTCCCTATGGGCACCAAAATCTCTTAGTAAAGCAAGCACAGAAATCTTGGAAGGGGTTTGCAATAGTTGGTCCACAATCTTGTATTCACTTTTCTTGATGAGCTTCAAGATCTCATCATTATCGGGGTGTGGGATAGGTTCACTAGATCGACCTACCTCAACCATTGGTTCAACATTTCTCACTGGAATTTATGCCGGTATAGGCCTTCTGACTTGAACTTCTGGTCTTTTCAAAGGTACTGCCGCAAAGATACGCTCGCTTCTTGTAACTCTGCTCACATCAGCAATGTTAACAAAATATGGAATTGGCGGTAAAGGAACTTCTACCCCATTCTCGATCATTGTGGAATTATATTTATATGGTATAGCTTGGTCCGAGTTGTAAGGCACAGGACCGGGTGGACAAATGATCAAGGGAGCAACAGGTGCAGTATGACTGTCATAAACGATCTCTACTGGTTCAGGAATATTGATTTATGGTATTATAACATTCACTTCATTAACTGGATCTCTATCATGTGTAATAGTGATAACCCTTTGATCTAACAATTTTTGAATGTCCTCCTTCACAATAGGGTAATCAACTTCTCTTGAACAAAATTCACAAACATCATAATCATGCTGATGCTTAAAGAAGGCGAGTCTTCTTAAGCTTTGATGTAACCTGATCAACGAGTCTCTTATGTGCTCAACTTGAAAAACTCGAAACTTTCCCGGACATCCTTCCACCATATTCACCGATGCTGCCCCATGTTGAGGCAAAGGATTATCTCGAACATTCGGGTTAACATCCTTGAAAGACAAAATACCGTTCTTAATTAACCTCTGTACATACGCCTTCAAAGCAAAACAATTTTCAATGTTATGCCCCGACGACCCTTGGTGATACGCACATAACTGATCCGCCTTGTACCAAGGAGAAGTACTATTCGGTGCGATAGGAGAAGGCTTCGTCGTTATGAGGTTTTTCCTAATCAGAGCGGGGAACAACTCAGTGTAAGTCATCAGAATGGCATCAAATTGTGGTTTCCTTGGTGAACGATTCTGGTTATTAAATTAATGAGCTTGTTGTCCAGGCTGCTGGTGAAATTTCCGTTGCTGAATTGGAGGGGTTTGATGAGTTGGGGTCACCATTGTTGGGAGGACAGCCAGAGTGACTGCCGCAACATGTGAATAGCCTCTCCTTGGTCTCCCAGGAAAAATTACACTGACATCTTGTTCTTTCCTCTTAGGGAAAACACTTCCAAACTTCTTGACACCACTAGACGTACTTCCTTCCTTGACTAAACGTCCCTCACGAATTCCTTCTTCCAGCCGCATGCCCATACTTACCATCTCAATGAAGTCACTGGGTGCGCTTGCAATCATTCTTTCATAATAGAAAGAACCTAAAGTCTTAAGGAATATCTTTTTCATTTCTTTCTCTTCAAGAGGGGGATAAATCTGAGCAGCAATCTCACGCAACCTCTGGGCATATTCTTTAAATGACTCTCTATCTTTTTGGGACATATCCCGAAGTTGATCTCGGTCCGGCGCCATGTCGACATTGTACTTGTACTAGTGAACAAAAGCTTCACTAAGATCATTGAAATTACGGATCTGGGTGCTATCCAAACCCATGTACCATTTCAGAGCGGCACCAGTCAAACTGTCTTAGAAGTAGTGAATTAACAAATTATGATCATCGGAATAAGTGGACATCTTTCTTATATACATGGTTAAATGACTCCGCGAACACGAGTCACCTTTGTACCTTTCAAAGCCCGACACTTTGAACTTGGCGGGAATTTTTACATTTGGAACTAAACACAAATCATGAGCATTCTTTCCAAACAAATCTTTTCCTTTCAGCACTCTAATTTCCCTTTGCATCTCATGAAACTGGTCTTGAAACTCCTCCATTCTATCGAAAAGACCCAGACTTTCAGCATGTTCAGCATGATAAGTGGATTCATTCATGTATGGAATAGTATGAACCATATGAGCGACAATAGTCATCACAGGTGGAGGGAAAGATACCACATGCGGGATTACAGGCTGCACAGTAGTTGTCTCTGGTTGAGGAAAGGACACAGCAGGTTGAATCAAGATTTATACAATAGGCTGATACCCTTCTTGCATGAAGTTATAAGGAATTACCCACGGAAAACCTTTTGGCATTTGATGTTGGAGTGGAGAGTTGACTTGAGTCACAGATGTTGGAGCGGTGACAATCTCAGAAACCACAGTAGTTGAAGTTTGAATCTCAACAGCTGAAGTCGATGGCTGATTCTGAGCAGCCATCAAGCTTTCCACTAGCGCAATTAACTTTTCCATTCCGACACGAAGAGTAGCAACCTCTTCACGAAGCTCGTGATTTTCCTGTTCCAGATCTTCCATCTTCCTTTGACGATTGGCTCAGGTATCGTAACGGTGAGAAAACTTGACAATCTATCGGAGTGGAAAAAGAAACAAGGATAAGACTCTAGAAAACATGTGAAGTGGAATGTTGGATGATGCATGATATGCGATGCAAATGATCATTTATTTTGATAGTTTTTTTAAGGAACTTTAGAACTTCGATAATTTTGCATACATCAATGGTAAAGGAATTTGGAACAACAAAAACTCATTTCATTAATCAAAGCGGTAAATTACAACTTACAACTTTGGGACAACAAAAAAATAAATTAAAACTTTGGGACAACAACCCAATAATAAAAGTAGTAAATTACAACTTTGGGACAACAACCCAATAATAAAAGCAGTAAATTACAACTTTGGGACAATAACCCAATAATAAAAGCAGTAAATTACAACTTTGGGACAACAACCCAATAATAAAAGCAGTAAATTACAACTTTGTAACATCAAGCCCTTTTACAGAGTTTTACAAAATGACATAAGTAATAAAAAACTAAGAACTAAAGGTCACTCAGAATCAACTTCGAGTGTTTCTTCTTCCAAAATCCCTAATAACAGTACCTGAGATGTCTGCAAAAATCATTCTTAAGTTCCTTGAAAAACAAGTTTTACAAAAAATGTTTATGGATGTATGGATGAATGATAATGCAACAGTCACACAAGTTCATAAACATGGGGTTCAAAGGTTCAACGCTTCGAGCATGGAGTCAAAGGTAAAGCCCACCCCAGGGTATGTACTAAAGGTTTAATCACACCTGCAAGACAAGGTTCTAAGAGTTCCCAGAGTCTACATTCCTCCTTCGGATATTACTAACGTCTTGATTACTCAATAATTAGCAATATTCTCAAGAGAAACTCATCCGAGCGTAGCATCGCATGACAACTACTTCTGAATTACTCCGTTATAGTCTTCGCGCTACACCTAAAAGGCCAAGATGGGTTAGGGTTATACGATTCTCAGCTTCTCTGGCTCCCAGGTCGAAAATAATAATGTCTTCCCGATTAGTCGGTAAACAAATACTACGTTCAAAAGGGCCTTCCACTAAGTGGGGGATTTCAGGCCTCCTTCTTCGGGATTACTCCCTCAAAGTTAACATGACTATACTGCCCGTCCTATTCTTAAGTGTAACTTAGTCCGGGTATAGGACTTGTCCTTTACAAAAACCCAAATAACCCCAACATAAACATATAATCAAACAATCAAATAATGATAAAACAGATAAAACAAACTAGGCTTAACCCACTTAGGGATGGACCAGCAAGAGGTCAATCTGTCCCCACCAGAGTCGCCATTTCTGTAGCGATAAAAAATGTAGCAGGGTAAATCGGAGATCGAGCTATTAATTAACTTGTCTCACAAAAGCAAGAGTCGCCACCGTGCTTTATTATTTCCAAGGGAAAAGGGAAAAGAGCGGAATAAAACCCTAAAATATGCAATGTAAAATAATACTTAAAAGTAATGAAAATACAAGGCGTTTTGTAAAGAGATCTAGAGTTCGGGGGTTGGTTATACAATGGGAAGGTATTAGGACCCAATGTATCTACAGTATCCTATAGGAACCTTTTGAAATATCTGTTTATAAAAATTGTTTGTTTGATTAAAATGGTTTGTTTGGCCAAAAAATGGGTGGACGAGATTTTGAAGATACGACGACCTAACGTCGAAGTTTTGACTTAAAAGGTGTGAGTTTGAAAATTGAATATTTGGGAAAATGATCTTATGTTTTTATCAAAATAATAAACAAACGAAAGATGAATGAGGGTATTCGTACGATTAGATGAGACGTGTTTGATGACATATAGTCAACAAAAATTAAAACAATTCCCTTGGATGGAGACGGACGAAGGATATAAAGATTAACGATAAAATTAATTAAAATGACAATTGAACAATTAACTAATGTAAATTAAATCATACTAGCATGCATTTTGAACGATTAAGTAAATAAACAAAATTACATAAAGATTAAATTACAAAATCATGAATTTTTAATAATTAAATAAATAATAAAACTAAATCATGAAACATGTATTTTTTGAATATGTAAATAAACAACAACAAAACTTAAATAAAAAATTAATAGCATGTTGACAAAATTAAATAAAGATAAATTTTAATTAAACATGCTTTATTTTTATGTTTTGTAATTAACTAATATATAATAAAGTAAACTAATATATAATCAAAAAGCTTAAAAGAACTGAAAAAAATGCCCTAGCAAGAGTTGAACTCAGGTCTTTAAGGTTGCTGGGTAGTGTACTTTACCATTTAAACTGTGCTGTTATTCGTTTATTGACATGAGTTTATTAAAACATAAAGATAAATGGTAATGGTGTTGGACCAAAAACAAGCCCAATGGGCCAACCGGGTTTGTAAAAGAAAGGAACAAGAAAAAGTGTAACCCTAATAATGTTGGGGGAAGTGGCGGCTGATTGGAAAGAGGAAAGGCATATTAATTAATATTATTGCTGTAAAATTTGTTAGAAGAAAAACTTAGAATAAACACTCCTCCTTCTTCACATCTTCACTTACTGTGCCCACAACAAAAACTGAAACATGCCAAATACAACAGACCCAGAATCTGAATCAAAGAACCCATTTTCAGAATCAACCAAATGTAAGATCTTCGTCTTTATTCAAAAATAAACTTGGCAAGTTGATGATGTTGGTCATGTGAAGGAGTTTGAAGGTGGGTTTATAGAAATTGACGAAGATGGTGATGGTTAGGAGAAGCTCGCGAAAGGTTGCAAATGGGAATTAACAGTAGCTTGGTTGCTGGAGAATGAAACGCGATGATGGAAGTTGGGATGGTAGTGTGGGTTTTATCATGGAGAGAGGGAAAATTAACGGAGGATAGCATAACGATGATGGTGATGTTGGAAGTATGTAGGCGGAGGGGTAGTAGATTGATAATGATGACGATTAAACACTGGAAGGTAAGTTGAAGGAAGAGATGAAGGGAGGTTTTTGTGTTTTAACTGGTTCTAATGTTGATTGGTTTTAGAGGTTCTAAGATTTTGGTTTATAGGTTTTTTGGTTTGTATGTTGTTATGGATCTTATGCTTTAACTGGTTTTTGATTGGTAACACAGGTTAAGGTTTTGGCAACAGTATGTTCTAGGCTTTCAACAGGTTGTTAACAAGTTTCAGTTTTAACAGGTCTTATGGTTTTGCAGGTTTTAAGCTTTTAAAAGGTTAATTGGTTCTATAGTTTTTTTTAGAACATTAGGTTTTATGGTTTATTGGTTTTTAATGTTCTAAGGTTTTTGACAGATTAAGCTGGTTAACGGATTAAGGTTTTGGAACAGGTTAAGCTGTTTTGCAAGTTGAGGTTTTTAAAAGCTTAAGGTTTGGATGGATAAGCTGGTTACAGACTTTGTGCTGGTTTGCAGGTTGTTAGCAGGTTAATTATTTTGGTGGTTGACAGGTTCTATGGTTTTAAGTTTTTGATAGGGTAATTGTTTGGTAACAACAGATTCTAAGCTAACAGGTTTTGACAGGTCAAGTGTTTGGTAATGGTTAATTGATTCTATGCTGACTTTATATGGTTTGCAGCTTGAGGTGAGTTAGGATGAGTTGAATCACATAAAGCAAATTTCTACAATTTTTATTTTCTGATATTCTTTTAAAAAATTGTTTTCTTTTTGTTGTTTATTAATACTAACATTTCTAAACGTTAACAAATTGCAGCAACTAAAAAAAATCAGTAAGGAAAGTAAAGAGGAAGCAAGCATCACATGGCAAAAAATAATGGCATAATAGATGGTTCAAACATGAATATATGCAGCAGTATATAGGGAGGAGGAAGAGAATAATACTTATCGGAGCCTCTTCGATGGGGCTTCTAAAACCGTAAGTTTTTTCCTCTTTTTCTATTTTTCTTCTTGCTGAATTTTTAGAATAAAACTCTATTTTTTCTGTTTTTTCACACTCTTGTTGGATTGTTGAACAAAACTCTATTTTTCTATTTTTACTCTTGCTGAAATTTTTGGATATCTCCTTCTCTGCTGAATTTTTTACTTCTCTCCTTGCTGAATTTTTTTGACTTCTCCTCCTCTTTTGTGTTGACAAAAACCTCTATTTATAGTGAAATGTGTGGGGTTTTTTTTTTTTTTTTGGGGGGGGGGGGGGGGGGAGGGAACAGTAGAAATTTGAACAAATTCAGGCCCTGTTTTGATGTTTCATGGGATAGCTTTTTGGGGTATCCATTTTAGTGCAATATTTGGAGCTTTGCATACTATTTTTGTAACAGCAAAATGTGCATATTTTTGTCTTATGGGCTACATTCTGGGCTGTTTTGCAGGGCATATTTGGACAGCAGCTTGGCATGGTCTTTGTTGGAACAAGGTTGATAAAAATGGACAACACTACACTAAAAAATAATGGACTATTATGGATTAATATAGTGCTGGAAAAATAGGCAGCCTTGGGACTGTTTTGTAGCAAGAATAATAGTTGATTTTCATGTACAAAACTTGTATTCTATTTTGTAACTTTGTAACAATAAATCCCAATAAATTGTAAGATGAATAAACATGTATTCTTCAATATATTCTCAATTTCTTTGGTGGTTATAAATAATCTTGAATCTTCATATAATCATAAATCTTGATATGTCTTGATAAAAATTCAAGGTCTTCCATTTGAATTGGGAAAGAGTTGAACAATACTTGAATAAATTGTTGAATGATGAATAAATAATAATGCAAGTCTTAGACTTTAATCTTGCATTTTTGTAATAGAGATCCAAATAAATCACATGAATTAATTTTTTAATCAAATAGAATTCCTCATGTAATTAGTCTTGTGATGACCGATTAATTGGACCAAATTCCTTTTCCCATTAACTTCTTGAATAAATGCTTCATGTATTTAAATATCCATGATGTAAGTCCACCAAAATAATCACAAAAATAATCTTGAATAAACATTTCATGCGATAAATGATTATTCTTGGATGAGATCTCTTGATAACTCCTCTTTAATTATCACTTGAATTCAAATAAAGAAAATTCCAAATTTTCTGAATAAATTCTTCTAGAACAGCTTTGAATTTAATTATCCCATTTGGCGAAATTCACCCCGCTTCATGAGAAAATTTGCAGATGACTTTGGTCAAAGAAATTGAAAATGACGGCATAAGTTGGTTTTCTTGTATTTTAGAATAATGTGAAACACACATGAACCAAAGTCGGTAGAACTTCGACCGTTCTTTATGGAAAAAAAATCGGAGAAACCGGAGACCATATGTTGGACTGAGTGTGGAAATAAACGCACAATTCTATGAAATTCTTTTGATGAATCAACTTTTGGGAATTAACGACCGACCGTATTTCTGCCTCGAGACTCGAAACCCTAATAGATGTACGATGTCCTGGTGCTCTTCTTTCAGACCTATTTCCTGCACATGAAAACAAAACAACAAAACGTACACTTCGTGCTTGATTAGTGGTTAGTCATTCATAAGATAAAATGCTCATAACACTCGATAATCTTTACACAGTCAAAGCTCGAAGGCAAAATGTTCGAAACCTACCATATTTGGTGACCTTGATGTATGTAGAAAATAATGCAGATGAAGCAGGGATCTTAGGTCAAAAATTGGGGTATGACAGTAGCGATTCAACTAACCCAGACGAAAGTCTTGGTACATCTTCCATTGGCATAGTAAGCAGAGAGATCTAGGGATAACTTTGACTGGAATAGTAATCAGGAGAATCTCAGTAGAGATTCTAGTGACCCAGACGAAAGTCTTGGAGTCTCTTCTACCGGCATAGTGAGGAGAGAGATCTTGGGTAACTTTGACTAGCATAATAATCAGGAGGATCTTAGTAGCGATTCAACTGACCCAGACGAAAATCTTGGAACCTCTTCCACCGGCATAGTGAGAGGAGAGATCTTGGGTAACTTTGACTGGCATAGTAATCAAGAGGATCTTAGTAGCGATTCAACTGACCTAGACGAAAGTCTTGGAACCTCTTCCACTGGCATAATGAGCAAAGAGATCTTGGGTAACTTTGACTGGCATAGTAATCAAGAGAATCTTAGTAGCAATTCAACTGACCCAGATGAAAGTCTTGGAACCTCTTCCACCAACATAGTGAGCAGAGAGATCTCGGATTATCTTTCTGAGGAAAATCCTGGAATAGTCCTTGGTTAGACATAGCTTACTGATTTGGTCTTTTCCCTGAAAGGTAAAGAATTAGTCGTATGCAATGTCATGATGTATGAAATGCATTGTGTTGATGTTCTCAAAATAAGTGATATTGTGTTGTATGCAATATGTATGCGCATGCCATGCTGTATGGATATAAGATGCTATTAAGGTATTTCTCAGTCGGGGGAAGTAAATCCCGGACTGCTGTTGAAAAGTATTAGGAAGCCAAGTTCTTCATTTCTGCTGGGGATGGTGAATGGAGATGACTATACTGGGGATTTTCTCCTTGTTTACAAATATTCTGCCGGGGAGAGACTCTGCTTGAGAATAACTCTGTGGGGGAATAGCTTTTCTTGCGAGAGGAGATGCTTTACTAGAATATTTTTCTGATTCGGGGAAATAAACCCTGTCGGGGGATGAACTTCCGTAGCCAGAGAAATAAACTCGGTTGGGGATTGAGCTTCTGCATTCATAGAAATAAACTCTGCTCAGGAGAAAATTTTATGAATCGCTTGCGATTATAAAATTCGGCTGGGGAATAGCGATATCGGCTCTCTGAAGTAACTTTGCTGGAGAAAGTAATTTCTATTTAGGGATGCTGAGATCAAAACTTTTGGTTGCCTTTAATCCGTGGGGAGTGTAGATGTCACGGGGGCGCATGTAATGGTGACTTAGTTTCAAAGCTATCTCTTCCCCTGTACCCACTGGAAGGAGTAACTGTCAGGATTGACATGGTTTTTTAGTTTTTGCCCCCGTTCCTTAAGTTATAAACAATTGTCTTTCTGTTTCTTATGCAAATATCTGTGAATAGAAATCATACTCAAATGCATATGTCTAGAATAAGTCATTGGACATTTTCGCAAAACAAAACAGAAAAATAAAAACAAATGGTTTTGTAAAAATGACTTGTATTAATTTCTGAAGTTGGACTATAAGAGGTGTTTTTGTACAAGGAAGCTGACGCTCTAGTAAGAGAACGCCGCCGTGAAAATGAAAGCCATACAATATTGTGTACAAAGAGAAGAAAAAAGATATGTGTAATAATCCCATTGAGTTTCAATTCTACTATTACCGCTATGTCTTCGAGCGTCTCATCACTTTGCTGCTTGTCCGAAGCTGACTGGATTGATTGGTTCCGTTTTGAGCTTGATAGATGATGTTGTAGTTTGGTTGCAAGGTGATCCAATGGGACATAGTGATACACTTTAAATCCCTAACTTTTTCCTGGACCGCTCTTTCGATTTTTCAGTCCATCAGGATACCCTTTTTTTCCCAAGCCGCCTTTTCAGGGTTTCGACTTGCCAAGTGTATAGATTTTTTTTTGTTTTCATCCCTAATTTTTGCCCGAACCCTTTTGGTTCACCGGGATGCCCTTATTTTTTCCTAGGCCAGTCAACCTAGCGGGTCTTATTTATGGGTAGTATCTTTTCATTATGTCCGCATTGACAGGGTGAGGAAGGTCGTCGCCGTCCATGGTGGTCAAAATCATGTCTCCACCAGAAAAAATGCGTTTGATCACAAATGGCCCTTCGTATGTGGGAGTCCATTTGCCCCTAGGATCACCTTGCGGCAGTATGATGCGCTTGATCACTAGATCCCCGACTTGATATACTTGGCGTCTGACCTTTTTGTTGAAAGTCTTGATCATCCGTTTTTGATACATTTGACCATGGCAGACAACAGTAAGTCTCTTTTCATCAATCAGATTCAGTTGATCAAGTCGAGTCTGGATCCAATCATCTTCATTCAGCCATGCTTCCTTCATGATTCTTAGAGAAGGGATTTGGACCTCAATAGGCAGGACAACCTCCATACTGTATATCAGAGAGTAGGGTGTTTCCTCTGTTGACGTTTGCGTAGAGGTGTGGTACCCGTGAAGAGAAAATGGTAACATCTCGTGCCAGTCTTTGTATGTCACAGTCATCTTCTGTATGATTTTCTTAATGTTTTTGTTAGCAGCCTCCCACAATGCCATTCATCTTCGGCCGGTAAGGGGAAGAATTATGATACTGGATCTTGAACTGTTTACAGAGTTCAGTGATCATCGTATTATTGAGATTTGTACCATTGTCAGTGATGATCCTCTCTGGCACACCGTACCGACAGATTAGGTTATGCTTGATAAACTGCGCCACAACTTTCTTAGTAACAGTAGCAAAAGAGGCAGCTTCAACCCACTTCTTGAAATAATCAATGGCCACCAGGATTAAGCGATGCCCATTGGAAGTGGTGGGTCTAATCTCTTAGTACATATCATTGCCCCACTTTGCAAAGGGCCAAGGATCCGTCAAGACATTCAAAGGAACCAGAGGTACATGCATCTTATCAGCATAGATCTGGCATTTGTGACAATTTCAGGAAGGCTGATAGCAGTCTGCTTCCATAGTGGACCAATAGTATCCTGCCCGTAGGATCTTTTTATCCATGGTATGTCCACTTGAATGGGTTCCGAAGGTACCTTCGTGTAGATCTGTCATAATCCTCTCCACTTCGCTCTTGTCTATGCACCAAAGTGAAGTAGAGTCATGGTTGCGCTTGTAGAGGATTCCATTACTGAAGAAGAACTTGACAGCAAACCTTCTCATAAACTTCTTATCATTGACAAATGCCCCCTCGGGATACTCTTGAGCCTCGAGATATCTCTTCACCTCATAGAACCAAGGTTTGTCTGCTACTCCTTCTGTGTCAATCTCATAGCAGTATGCTGGTTCATCCAATCTTTCAATAGTGATTTGAGGGGCCTTGCTGTCCCACCTGACCTTGAACATAGATGACATGGTAGCTAGTGCGTCTGCTAACTGATTCTCTTCTCGTGGAAAATGTTCAAAGGTTACCTCCTTAAAGTGTGGAAGCAAGGTCAGCACATGTTCTTTGTACAAGATGAGATTCGGGTGGTTCGTATCCCACTCTCCTTTGATCTGACTTATCACCAAAACTGAATCCCCGAAAATGATCAAGAACTTGATCCTCAGGTCAATAGCAGCTTTGAGACCCATGATGCATGCTTCATATTCCGCCATGTTGTTGGTATAGTTGAAGCATAGTCGGGCAGTGAAAGGAGTATGACAGCCCTCGAGGGATATGATTACAACACCAATTCCATTACCGAGTGCGTTCGAAGCTCCGTAAAAAACCATAGTCCATCGGGATCCCTCTTCGGGTCCTTTATCTGGTCCAGGTTCTTCATAGTCAGTTACTAGCATAATATTCTCGTTTGGGAACTCAAAATTCATGGACTAGTAGTCATCCATGGTCTGATGAGCCAAATGATCAGCTAATACACTTCCCTTGATTGCTTTTTGGGTCGTGTATTAGATATCGTATTCGGTTAAGATCATCTGCCATCTCGCTATTCTTCTGGGGAGAGCAGGCTTCTCGAAGATGTATTTGATCGGATCCATCATAGATATCATCAAAGTAGTGTGGGTCAACATATGTTGTCTTAGTCGGCAAGCAACCCAAGCCAAAGCACAACAAGTTTTCTCGAGCAGTGAGTATCTTGTCTCACAGTCACTAAACTTTTTTCTAAGGTAGTATATCGTGTGCTCTTTTCGACTAGATTCGTCATGCTGCCCCAACACACCCCCCATTGAATTGTCTAAAACTGTTAAGTATATTATTAAAGGTCTTCCTTCAATCGGAGGCATCAGAATTGGTGGTTCTTAAAGGTATTCCTTGCTTCTTTCAAAGGCAGTATGGCATTCATCATTCCATTTTACCACTTGATCTTTCTTCAGGAGTTTGAAGATTGACTCACAAGTAGCAGTTAGATGGGAAATGAACCTGGCAATGTAATTTAGGCGTCCCAAAAAGCCTCTGACCTCCTTCTCAGTACGAGGAGCCGACATCTCTTGTATAGCCTTTACTTTTGCAGGGTCTACCTGAATGCCCTTGTCACTGACGATGAAACCTAGAAGTTTACCAGACCTTACCCTGAAGGTGCACTTGTTCGGATTCAACCTTAGCTTGTACATCTTCAACCTATCAAACAACTTTTGTAAATGATCAAGGTGTTCTTCCCCAGTTTGAGACCTGGCTATCATGTCATCCCCGTATACCTCTATCTCATGGTGAATCATGTTATGAAATAAGGCGACCATGTCTTGCTGATAGGTTGCCCCAGTGTTCTTTAATCCAAACGACATCACTTTGTAGCAGAAAGTGCCCCATTGAGTGACAAAGGTTGTCTTCTCCATATCTTCGGGTGCCATCTTGATCTGATTGTAACCAGAGAAACCATCCATGAAGGAAAAGATCTTGTGTTGCGCACTGTTGTCAACTAGGACATCGATGTGGGGGAGCAGAAAGTCATCTTTGGGGCTTCCCCTATTCAGATCTCTGTAGTCCATGCACATCCGTACCTTACCATCTTTTTTAGGCACCGACATTATGTTGGCCACCCATTGGAGATAAGAGGTGACAAATAAGAACCTAGTGTTGAACTGCTTCATAACTTCTGCTTTGATCTTCTCTGACATTTCAGGGTGCATGCGACGAACCTTCTATTTTACTGGAGGGAAATCTTCTTTAGTTGGAAGTTGGTGAACCAAAATATCCATATCCAGTCCTGGCATGTCTTCATATGACCAGGCGAAGATCTCAACATAATCATGCAACATCTGTATCAACTGCTGTTTGACATTAAGCCCTAGATTTGCATTGATATTGACTTCTTTTTTGTCTACCTCTGTGCCCAAGTTTATCGTCTCAGTTGGCTCTTCATGAGGCTGTATAGCTCTCTCTTCATGCTGTAACAGTCTAGCAAGTTCTCCAGGTACCTCACAATCTTCCTCACCTTCGTCCTTGGCTTGGTTGATCGGATTTTCGAAGTTATAACTGGCAATAGCAGAACTGTTATCAATGGGATCCAGAGTGGATATGGATCTGCAGTTTGATATGTGAGTGTGTGTAAGAGCATATCTGTATAGGCAAAGTAAAAAGCAGAAAAGAAAAATAGAGAGCGCAAAATTTGTATGCAAAATGTCAAATGCTTTATTAATGCCATATGAAAGTGAAACATGATGACCCTCACAAATAAACCGATGTGCCCCGGGTAAGACACATGGCCATAAAGTTATATTGTTTATCACATATAAAAAAAAACAAGAAAGGCAATTACTTCTTAACAAAATTAATAGGTACAAAATCCTTTTCCATCCAATTACTAGGTCCACCATTGGTAGTAGGGAAGATCCAGCTATCCATGTCATTGTCATCATCTTCGTCTTCTACAACATTGACCCCGTGATTACTGATGCGTAAGGGAGGTTTTCCAACACGAGCATGTCGAACAACCCTTTAAGCCCCTGAAAAGAAACCCAAACTAAATTTATCAGTCTTGTACGGAATATCAGGGAGTTGAACCCAGATGGTAGACCCACCTTCTTCGACAACCGCTTTTGCATCCTTGACAGAGGCCATCTTCAAGGGAGGTCTGGTGATCTTCGGCATATTGGTAACAGTTTCAGTTGTAGCCAGAGTCTGAGGCACCTCTTCAAAATTCTGGCACAGTCTCGATGAACTCACCCTTTATTTCCATATATCTGAAGGAATTCAGGTGAATGACCATGTATTCTTCTTTTCCGCGTACATTGACAATTCTCCTTTTGACTTGGTATTTCATCATCTGATGCAGAGTGGACGTAACAGCTCCAGCCCCATGTATCCAAGGGCGGCCCAACAAATAAGAATAAGATGTCCTAATATCCATCACATAGAAGGTAGAGCCGAAAGTCTGAGAACCTACCTTGATGGGGATTTCCACTTCCCCGTGCACCATTCTTTTTGATCCATCAAAAGCCCTCACTACAATATTGTTGGGCTTCAAAGTCAAGCCTTCACAGTCTAGTCTGTCCAGAGCATTCTTAGGCATCACATTTATTGATGAACCAGTATCTATAAGGACATGGCCAAAGTGGTACCCTTGAATTAGGCAAAGACATGCAACACATTATTATGCTTCCTCCCTCTAGGGGTCAAATCGGCATCAGAAAAGCCCAAACCATTATCGGCCGTCAAACTAGCCACACAATCTTCAAATTGGTCAACAGAAGTTTCCTGAGGCACATGGGCAGTTTTCAGAAACTTCACCAAAGCCTTCTCATGAGCTTCGGAGCACAACAATAAGGCTAGCATAGAGATCTTTGAAGGGGTCTTCTCCATCTGTTCGACCATGTTGTAGTCGCTTTTCTTGATAATTTCCAGAATCTCTTCCATCTCCTTCTTGGAAGCCTCTGGAATAGATACTGATTACGCCTTCGTCTAGACAAGCTCAATCAATATGTCTTTGCCCCGAGTCTCGATCGACTTGGTAATAGGGGTGTCATCAGGAGTAATCAAAGGAATTGCAGTAGTAGCAGGAACAACAGTGGGAATTATCACAGGACCAATAACAACTTTCAGGGGAGAAATCTCGGGGGAGAAGACTCTTCCGCTTCTTGTTATTTTGCTGGTTCCAACAATGTTGACAATGTCGGGATCAACATTCCCAGAGGCCTGGTCTTGATCAGCCAACTATTCTTGCTTGACGCCGTGGTAGTAGACGTTGCCCCCATAGTTCCAAGGAACAGTTTTGTCTGAGGAGTATGGGATTGGCCCTGGCGCAGTAATTCTTAGCGGAGTAATCTTTGGAACAAATGTAATCTTGACGGGTCTTTTGGTGGAGACCCTGGGAGGATTGGCGGAAATGGTTATTATCAAAACATCCTTGCACAAAATTGTTGGAATGGGAGTCTTCTCGAACAAAATCTCTCCAACATCCATCAGGCGCTGAAGACCTACCTTCAACAAATGACAACCAGTCGGTAGAGATGAACAGAAATGGCAACCTTCACCATGACCCAGAAATAACCCGGCCTTCAAAAAGTTCCACTTAAGGGTCATAAGTGGAGTAACAAGCTCTTCAACAGTAGTCACAAACATATCGTCTTAAATAGCGTTAACACCGCGGCCGTGCTTGGGCTTAGGAGCATTGATAACATTTGGCATCTCAGGGGCATCAAACTCAATTTCCTTTGCCTCAAGAAGGTATTACACTTTTTTTTCAAAGCCCAACAGTCGTTTGTATCATGACCTGGACTTTCCGAATGATAAGCACAACGAGCATTTGGATTATAGCGGGGAGAGGTAGTGTTGGGATTCTTTGGCGCTTCCTGCAAGATTACCAGATTGGATCTCAACAAATGAGGAAAAACTTGGGCTAGAGTCATATTTATCCGGGTGAATTGTCTTACCAGCCTTTCTATTCTCTGTTGATTATTTTTCTGTTAGTGGGTAAAGGCTTAGAAATCACGACAACCCCTACTATTGGACGGCGTTCAGTTCTGTCCTGACTCTGTTGATGGTGCACAACAGTAACCTCTTTCTTCCCAGCGAATGGTTTTCTCACGGCACATGAAGATGCATCCTTTTGGATTTTCCCACTCTTAATTCCAGCTTCCACTCTCTCCTCGGTCAAGATTAATTTAGTGAAGCCGACTGAGGATCTTCCAATTAGATGATTAAAGAAAGGACCGGACAAGGCACCTAGAAATATATCCACTAGCTCCCTATCAGACAGGGGAGGATGGACTCTTCCTGCTAAGTCCCTCCACTTCTGAGCGTATTCTTTGAAACCCTCGCTCGAACCCATAGCCAGGCTCTGGAGTTGAGTACGGGTGAGAGCAAGGTCTGCGTTACACTGATACTGCTTATAAAAAGCAGCGGCCAGGTCTTCCCAATTACGGATGTTGGCCCTCTCCAGTTGATAGAACCAATCTAGCCGAGTTCCGGATAGACTGTCCTGAAAGAAATGGACCCACAAATCTCTGTCAGCAGTGTGACGCTGTATCTTCCTCACATAAGATCAGAGATGCATCTTGTGACACGAAACCCCATCGTACTTAGCAAACACAGGTGCCTTGAACTTTGGCAGAATAACAATCCCAGACACCAAACCCAGCTCTTCAAAGTCCAGCCCGGACACTTTTTGAATCTTCATTATGCTCAGACGCTCTTCCAACTGTTTGTACTTCTCATCAGCCGGAGGATACTGCTCTTCATTGTAATCAGTATTGTGATACGGTGGGAGAACTGACTTGAGGTTTTGCGTTTGTGTTCGCAAATGTTTCGGTTTAGCAAGAGTCGCCACTGACTTTTTATTTTATCCAAAGGAAAGGTCAAAAAGCACAGGAAAGACCTTTGAGATGATTTCTTGAGTTCGGGGGGTAAATTATGAAAAGGGAAGGTGCTAGCACCCTTTTCATCCATGGTTTTCCATGGGCTCTTAGTTACTTGTTTAGATCACTTGATTTGCTTTTTCAATTGTTTGAAATGGTGCTTTGTGTGGTTTTGAAAGTATTTTGAAAAGAGGCCATCATTTTGGCAATCTTTGTAACGATTCTTGTTTGAAGAACGTATACAAAGATGTTTGTCTTTTGAAAAATGTTTCAATGTTTGAAAGTTGTTTGGAAATTGTTTTGAAATTGTGTGTGTGTTTTAGAAAATAGCAAGGATGGTTTGCAAATTTGATCAAGTAACTAGGAGCTTGTCTACCTACTCAAAAGTCTTTCTTGTACAGTTTTAACCCTTTGACATTATTGTTTTACCATTGTATTTGGTAAACAACCCTATCTTTGGATGTTAAACGGGACGGGCGTGGGTCATCGTATGACCATGATAGCAATGGTGCCAAGTATCTTAGCAAGCTTTAGGGACTAAGATCATTTATTTTTAGGCAACCAAGATAGCGTCATCGAGGGACTATGATCTTTTTGTTTATTGTTTTGTTTTTCCAAGATACCTAGCATGCATACCATGGCCATGTTTAAGGCAACAAAGTGGATGAAACCCTAGGGGTGCTTGTGTGCAAGGTGTTGTCATTTTTCATGCATTTTTGTCTTGTATTAAGTCATGCTATTTATTTGATTTTGGTCTTTGCATACAAAACCCTAATTTACTATCATGGTATATGAAAGCAATAAAATGCGTAAAGTAAATCTAAACTATTACAACATTATTATGGGGAGGGGGATACAAGTTTGAATAGGGGGATATTGCTCAAAATGAAACCCTAAAGCTATTACAACCCAATTGAATTTATACAACAATAAATAAATAAACAAGTATTTAAATATGGAATAAATTGTAAATATGCAAAATATTTTTGTATTTTGTTTTATGCATGAGAAAATAAGTTTATTTATGTCTTAGAAAATAAGAAAAAAAATAAAATGATTGATTTTGAAAGGGTGAAAACCCTAATTTTTGTTTTAAGAAAATATTGTTTTTTTCTAATTATTTATTTGATTCATTTTTGTTCAAGAAAAATAATAATAATATTATGCACAAATATTAAAATTAACTATGGTATGAAAATATTATTTTAAGTGTATAAATAGTAAAAATAAAAATGTTAGGTATTTTCAAATTATTTTACAAGTTTATTTAAGAAAATAAAAGTATTAAACCTAATAAACTAAATATTATGCAAAAAAAATAAAATAAAAAATAAGATAAAATGCCAAAAATAAAGAAAATATTTTTTGTGATTTTAAATGTTTAGAAAAAAATAAATAAAGTCAGAAATATGAAATATGCAAGAAATATAAAAAAATAAAAGAAAATGCAAAGGGGGGGTGAAGAAGTAAAGAAGGGGGTGTCAAAAGTAGGAAAAGCCAGGCCCAGGCGCGCCAAGCCCAAATGACTTCGTCCCTGACCTCTGTCTCCTTCGCGCGAGCACTTCTGAGCTTGAAATCTGTTCTTGCTCATGCTTGCATGCAATCAAAAATTTACAACATGAAAGTTATAGCATTTTCAATCACGATTCCAACCATATCCATTTTGTGTCCTAACTCTCAAAGGACAGAGAGAATTTCAGTGGCCCTAAATTCTAACCTAGTTTTTTCAGCAACTTCAACATCCAAATACTCCTAGCTCAGTTAATATAAATGGAATTTATTCATATGTACAGTTCAAGCACATTAAGGACTACATTTTTGCTTCACAAACCTAAGACTAAGGATGTCTAAATAGAGAGATAAAAACTTGACAAATACCTTGTTCAGTTGAGTTTGGATAGGGCAATGTAGCAACTTTGAGTGAGACCTGAAGTTCGTGTGAGCTTGCTTGAAGTTCCCTCAACCTTTCCCAATGCTCAGATTGCTATGAAATGGCTTGAATCTCCTTGTAGAAGTCAACCTGCAAACTCAGAAATTGAAAATGGTGAAGCACGAAACAGGGGTTACAGTTGCTGGACAAAGGCCTGGACAGCTTAGGTGTGATGGGGGAGTGTGTTTGAAGTGGTTTCAAGCAAAATACACAAGGGAATATGGAAGTGGCTTTTGATTTGTAGAGATGGCCCTGTTTTTGGCAGAAGTTGGTGTTTTTGTGTTTTAGGGTGTTTGGGAGCTTGGCCAATCGTGTTTCTTGCTTACAACAATATGCTGAACTTGTTTGAAATGATGCCAAGACTTGGTTTTAACAGATACACCAGTTGTGTGGACTTTTGCAAGTTGGCTTGTTTTTGAAGAAAAGGTGAAATGACAATGCTCAAAGCCTGTACAGGCCTGTTCCTTAGCTGCACATAGTTGGTGAACTTTTCCTGATATTTGTGGACTTTGTTTGCAGCAAGAGGTTAGGTCCATGGCTCAAGATAAACAAAGTTTCTAAAAGTGAACTTTATCAAAGTAGCATTGTAACCTTTATGCCATTTTTGGAATAATTCCTTGTGCAATGCTCCATAGCTCAGAACAAAGCCATTGTACAATGTATTTGCATTAAATTAAGGAGTTTGGAAAGGTTTAAGACCTGTAAAACAAGTACAAGCATGCTTAGGACAAATTTGCAACTTGTAACAATGTGAAAAATGCCATGGACAAAAGTGAGAAATGGCCATTTTCTTTTCTTCGATTCTCCCTAACCATAAATGATCTTGGAGAGTTCTTGGACATTTTGGAAAGCTTGTAACATGCTCTACAATCCATATTTGAAATGCATTTTGATATTCCACTTGGAACTAGGTGAAAGGTTGCCATGAAGTTAGGTAAAAAAATCTGCCTAAACTAGGGCAAAATTTCACTAAGTTAAAAAGTTTATGGACCCTTATTCACAAAATCATAACTTGAGATCCAAGCATATTTTTGGAAAACTTTGTGAATAAAAGTTTTAGATTTTGTGGAGGACTACAACTTTCATCTTGGAAGTTTTGTTTGAATCCAATTGCATCATGGTGAAAAAGTTGGGGAAAAAATAAGAAATTTTCATAACAGAAAATTTCTAAGTTATGAAAAATTTCAAACTTAAACCCTAATTTCCAAAATTAGGTTTCTTGGTGAAAAGGTTTCATGTTTTGACACATCTTGATGAAAAATGACCCTTGGCACTTGATTTTGACCAAAAAGTCAAAGTTTGACTTTTCAGTGTACAGTTGATTTTTGATCAGTTGACTGGAAATATCATCTGTCAATCCTATGCATTTGAGATCTTTTGAACCTTGTGATTAGGTCAAGATGATGCCATTGAGTCCTTGAAATCATGCTTGAACCCAATTTTCCATTGGTTAAGTTAAAAAGAAGAAATTGCCCTTATATAGTCAAAACCCTAATTTTGACCATTTTACCCTTTTGATGATCTGATCAAATTTCTTGAGGAGTTGTGGTCCAAACTTGATCAAATGGTTTATATGAGTCTATAATGTTGATGTGGATAAAAAATTATGAAGTTTTACTGCAAATTGGCCATGGTTGACTTTTTCCCTAATACATCTGATTTTTAGGTCAACTGTCCAGTTGACTGGGCAACAATGTGATTCAAGGCTTGAAACTTGGTATGAGCAATCTTATAGGTCCAACATGGAGTATGAAAGTCACATGAGGCACTATAAGTCCAAAAATCCCTGTGCAAACTCAAACCCTAATTTCAGGTCATCATTGCAAGGAAATGCCTTGAGCTGAGCAAACCCTAATCTGGTCTTGAGTCCAAAGAGTCTTGTGGGGAAAATCTTGATAAAATGAGAGGGAAAATTTGGGGTACAATAAGTATCATTATCAGATTCCTCGGGACTAGGGTCTTCCTCTCTTGTCTCACCCTCTTGATTCTCTCCTTCCTTGGATGAATAAGTCAGATCAACCATTTGCTTCAACGGTCCCTTGAATCTTCTTCCCAAGTTTACCACACCAGCTGTCCTTCTGGGCTTCTTAGCGTTGTCTTTAACAATCAAGGCTTCCAGTTCCTCCTGCCCTTTGACTAGAGCCATGATCATCTGCTGGAATTATGCATTCTGAGTCTGTAAGCTTTCACAGTTTGTTCGAGAGCCATTTCTTGCTGAAATAAACAGCGAAGAAGATGAGAAACCTGTTATGAAACTTGTTTATGCATTGATATGTATGACATGTGTATGCAATGATTTCAAGGACCTTATTGGATTCAAGCTCTTTTAGACAAAACAAAAAGCAAAATATTGTATTAGCAAGTTTCTTTTTTTAAAAAAACAAAAGATTACACAAGGATAAACATTGAAAGGAAATTCCTAAGTCTCCCATGGACGCTTCCTCTTGGTGTTGAGGTAGGTGTTGAGGTTTCTCTCTTCATGAAGTTGCTTTGTCAATTCGAGCGCCTTTTTCTCACTTGCATAGAACTGAGCCTTAAAAATATCTCGTTCTTCCTTGAGCTGGATCCAAGACTTTTGCAACTGTTCGAAGTTGGTTGGCATATCAGGATGGAGAATAATACGGGACTCGCCCCCTTGAACAATAGGTTCTATGATCACCAGTAAGATGGAATCATATGGCATCATAAGACTTTGGGATCGATCTCTCACGCATTTGAGGTAAGGTTCCAAAGGGATGAAGTTCTTACGCCCCAAATTCCTACTATCAGTCTTCTTAACAATGCCCCAAGAGAGGATGAACCTCTGACGATAATTGTGAAAATCATCTGAGTAGTTGAACACAATACCCTGGATGAGCATATCCTATGGACCATCCCTCCGTGCATAACCAAACTGACGTAGTGCTAAAGAAGGATTGTAGGTGATGCCTCCCCTAATACCCAGGAGTGGCACATTAGGAAATTCTCCGTAACGATCAATAAAAGAATTGTCCTCTTGAGAGCGAGGACACCAATAGATACCAGAGTGAGAGACATTATTCTTTGACTCCACCTTAAGCCCAACTCATTTTGCATTACTGACCTAAGAAGGTGCGAAATAAATCACCTATATAGAAAATGGATGCACCACATGAGAGTTCCTCATTTCTTCATAGTACGAGTATGGAGAGAATGTAGGATATCCCCGAGCAATGTAGGAACTGGATTGTGAGCAAGAAAGATGTTGATGGCATTAACATCTATAAGTTGATCTGAACTAGGAAAAAGGACCAACCAATAGATCAAGAGGGCTAATACATCTTCGAAGGCATGATAGCTCATAGAATCTAGGAAAATCTGAGCTTTCTTCATCAGGAAATTTGCAAGGAGACCCTTAACTCCACTTATTTTTTCCCAATTGGCCTCAATATCAGATGGTTTCAAGTGTAAAGCTACGACAACTTTTGCAGAAGCTGGGTCTTGTTCTAAACCAGTGAAAGGTACTCTCCCCAATATAGGTAAACCAAGTAACTTAGAGAATTCTTCCAGCGTAGGCACCATTTGATAATCGGGGAATGTGAAGCAATGGTGCTTAGGGTTGAAGAATTGGACTAAGACACTCATCAAACCTTCGTCAAACCCAGTGGTAACCAAACTGAGCAAGCGACCATGTCTTGTATGGAATGATGAGTCCTCGGGGACTTTCAAGACTAACTCCTTGAGCTTAGGAGGAACTTCTGTGAAGCGAATCCGGATGGTTTTTCTGCGACCTGAATTTATATCCTACAAAACAAACAAGAGGTAAATCCAACAGGTCCTTGAAATGATTAGTATGTATGAATGTGATGATGCTTATGATGTCATGATTATGCTAAAAATCACAGATAAACACAAGCAAATCATACAATAGACCTTAGGTTCAAAGGCTTGCATGAGTTTTTAAGGTATGTACCCTCTTGAATGTTCAGTTGGCTCAACCTGTCCTATTAATAGTAATCGGGTTCTAAGGAGCCTCAATATCACTGACCTTCCCTTCAGAAATTGTTTCAGCTCCACACCGAAGTATTGCGGCCAAAAAATCCTGAAAGTCCAGCATCAATGAGTGTAGTATCGAGTATCAACCAATCTTCGGTCGGAACCAAAGCCGGTTATCTCACTACTTCCTAATGGCTAGGATGAGTCAATTAAAGATTCTAAAGGTTAGTTAGCGCTTAGTGACACTATGAGGAAGCCTAATGTTATCCTTAACTTACTCAAGGAACATTAGTACAATCCAAAGCATCGCGCTAACGTAGCCACCACTTTGTCCGTATCGATCTATGTTGTACAACCTCCATGGTTTATTGCTACTTACCTAATAAGGTGCCCCAGATCCGGGTATAAGATCTTTACAAGAATACCCCAATAAAACCCTCAAAGATAAAAGCAATCAAAGTAAACAGAAGAAAGCAATTTAAATTGATCTAGACCCTAAGGTAAACCCCACTTTATATTTTCCCCAATAGAGTCGCTAGTTTTGTGATACGGTGGCAGAACCGACTGTTAATATTGATTTGTATTTTTTGTTTGCAAATGTCACGGTAAGCAAGAGTCGCCACCGACTTTTCTTTTATCCAACAAAGGAAAGGGTGAAAAGAACAGATAAAGACCTTTTTCCGAGATTTCCGAGTAAGGGGGTAGATTATGGAAAGGGAAGGTGTTAGCACCCTTTCCATCCATGGTTTTCCATGGGCTCTTAGGTACTTGCTCATTTTTGAAATTGCTTTCGTGCTTGTGTGTTTTGAAATATTTTTGTTTGCTATATGGTAACTCTTGTATCAGTCCTCAAGAGTGTGATAAAGCATTTTTGAAAAGAAGTTTGAAAGTGTGTAAGTGTAAAAAAAGATTTGAGCAAGTACTTAGGAGTTATCTACCTACTCGAAATAAGATGTTCTTTTCCTCCTACCCTTTAGATAGTGTTATCCTACTATTAGTGAGTAGGTAACCCTAGTCATTGGATTTTTGAGGGACTATCTAAAGGGACGTACGGTCACTAAGGCAACTGGGCAAGGACTCTTAGTAACTGTCCTAAAGCCCTAAGATCATTTTTAAACTGAGGCAACAGTCGAGAGGGTCATCGAGGGACTAGTTATCTCTTTAGACTTGAGGAAATTCACTAAAAATTCTCACGATTCGAGAATTGTGACCGTTATTTTCAAAGGCAACCAAGTGAGGTATACCCTAAGGGTGCAAGTGTGCAACAATGCTTTTTTTTCCAGATATTTATCTTTGCACAGTTATGGTTTTCTACTATTTCAAATTATTGATCTTTTTCATACAATCCTACGCATACATCTAAACAGTTTATATATTTGCAAAAAGCAAAAGCGGAAAAGTAAATCTAATTATTACAAGGCTTCGGGGAATGGGGATTACATGACCCAAAACTTTGGGGATTAAACAGTAAATAGGGAACGACAGTAAATAACCTAATTAAAACTATTACAATCTCGAAACAATTACAATAATTTAAAATAATAATGGAAAAAGAATACGCACGACAAAATTAAATACGGGGAATTAACAATTAAATCAAAGACATCTAATTAGTGAATAAATAAAAATATTTTTTGGATTTTGAGAAAGTAATCAATTTTGCAAATTAACCTAATTTCTAATTAATTTTAATTATGAAAAAGAAATTTAAATTATCCTAATTAACCTAATCAATTAATGAAATTAAATATTTTTATGAAAAAACCTAATTCTAATGTTTTTGTGTTTTTATTTGAGAAAAGTAATTTAATTGCAATTAAAACCTAGTCTCTAGTTAATTTAAATTATGAAAAAGAAATTAATTTTTAATGATAAAAAATCTAGTTCTAATATTTCATGTTTTTCTTGATTTTATGATTTAGTTAAAAATAATGATTTTTTTTTGTAAAAATAATTAAAACAAATAATTAAAACAAATAAAAGAAATTAAAAAAGAATTAAAGTGGGCCTGATGTGATGAGCAAAACTGGGGGGTGTATTGTTGGAATTCGACAAAGCCCAAAACTGATGGCCCATATGCCTGCGTGTGAATCCAATGATGCTGATTTCTGTGGTGCGCACCATGGACTGCCTTTGCTGGGCCATTGGATCTGGATTGATTATTACCTAATGGTTGGATCTAGGAGTTTCATGATACTCCCCTTTTGATGATGCGCACTAGATCCTGTAAACAATATTGAGAAAATATAAAATGCATACGCCTGGGATCGAACCCAGGACGTTTGCATTGCACGCCTTGCCCGTTAACCATCCGCACTGGAATGTTATTCATTTATATAATTAAACAAATAAATTATAAGCACAACAAAGTGTTATGCCCAGAAACACGCGCCAAATTCAAACTCTCCAATGGGATGCTTCCACCTAATTACCTTCTTCCTGCAACTGTTGTTTTTGATACCAGCCTTTTACCTATGGACAAAGTTGTTGCTAAAGGCTATAGTGACAGTTTTCGTCCATAGCTATAACCCTTCAGATTTCTATAATACAAAATAAGCCATATTTACCAAAACTAAAAGCATATATCAACCAAGAATTTTACCCTGAGCCTATTGGTGCCCATGATCCCCTTCAATTTTCCCTGGACAGAGAAACCCCAATTTTGAGCTCATAAACCCTAGCTATGGCGCAGGCTTGTTCCTGTACTAAAAATCAAATCCAGGCTATCCAAAAGATCACAAACATGATTATGAACACGTTTATGCAAGCAAATCGAAGGTAAAACACATAAAACCCTGAACACAATTTTGAATTAAGGGAGTTCAAACCATGATGTGTAGATGGGTATTCTTGAAGCTTCAAGGCTTGGAAACAATGAGAAAAGCTTCCTGAGTATGTATGGATGATTACTGAAGACTCAAAACTCCTTGAACTGGCCCGTTGAAGAAGATAGGTCTTTCACTTTTTTGACAAAAGTTGGAACTCGTTTCTTGTTGTGGAGGCAGGTCGTGCGTGTAAGAAACTTGTCCTTAGGATTGAGAATACTTGTGTATAAATATGTGAGTCAAATTAGGTCACTATGTATGGCAAGAATCCAATAAATAATACCTTTTCAATTTTTGCTTCCAATCTTTCCATATGTGGAGATTTCCTCTCTTTTCAATCTTGCACGATTTTTCTTGGTATTATACAACATATTTGGATTTTAATTCAATGCGAAATCAAATCAAAACAAATCTTCATTATTTTTATATCATTTATTTGATTTAATTTTATTTTCAAAGGATTAAAATCAAAATAAATTAAATAAATAAATCCAATGATGCATGGAAAGGTGTTTGGGTCGTGGACAAGGCTAGGAATGTGTTTCAAGTATAAAAAGTTAGGCCCATTTGGAAAAAATGCAAATTTGGGCATTGTTGACTTTATGCAAATTTCCAAAAATGGCCAACTTTGACAATACATATCTCTCTCAATTTTAACCCTAAGAGGGTGTTCTTGGACTTTTAATAAATCTTAGGATCTCCTCTAAACAACCTTTCTGGTTTCATCTTAATTGGATCTTCCATGTTCATGTAAGGAGCTTTGACCCAAAAGGTGTTTTTCTTGACTTTTGAAATAGACCTATAATGTTTGATTTTACATCTTTTCATGAGTGCATTTCTTGAACTTGAGGGCTGAACATGAGTTGTAGGGAATTGGATTCTCTTCAAAATGAGCCTTGGATGATAAAATTCTTGATAAAGTATGAGAAAGTTATGCCTGGTCAAAGTTTGGTTGACTTTTCCTATAGAAACCCTAAATGGTCATTTTTGACTTTTGATGAGTTAGGAGCATTTCTTGAGGAATCATGATCAACCCGAGATCAAATGATGGATAATACTTCAAAATATTGATTTTGACCAAAAATCTTGAAGTTTGATTGTATTTGGGCCACAATTGACTTTTGCCCTAGTATAGTTGATTTTCAGGCATTTGAGCAGTTGACTGAGCAAACTTGTTGTGTAAGGCATGGAACTTGGCATGGATGATCTTTAGGACATATTAGGACAATGGAGAACATTTGGGATCCTTGGAACTCAACCATATTGATGAGGAGTGAAACCCTGGTTTGAGGCTCATTGTCTTAGGAGGAGGATTTGTCTGGTCAATCCTTAGTCAACTTGAGCCATTGAGGACCTCTAGGAGTATGTCTTGTGTGAAAATAGGAGGGAAAATTTTGGGGAACAACAGTAGGTAAGTACCCTCTTTATGTTTTAGTTGGTTCAACCTATCCTAGATATTAACCGGGTTCTAAGGAGTCTCATATCATTGACCTTTCCGTCAGGCATTATTTCAGCTCAAGCATCAAAGTATTGTAGCCGAAATATCCCAAAAGTCCAATCTCAATGAGTGTAACATCGAGTATCAACCAATCATCGGTAGGAACCAAAGCCGGATATCTCACTACTTTCTAATGGCTAGGATGAGTCAATTAAAGGTTCTAAAGGTCAGTTAGCATTTAATGACACTATAAGGAAGCCTAATGTTATCCTTGACTTACTCAAGGAATATTAGTACAAGCCAGAGTCTCACACTAGTGTAGCCATCACTTCGTCCGTATCATTCTACACCGTAGAACCTCCATGATTTATTTCTACTTACCTAAAAAGGTTCCCCAAATCCGTGTATAGGATCTTTAACAGTAACCCAAGCAACCCCTAAAAGCAAAGCATACAGAACACACAAGGAAAGCAATTAAAATGATCTAACTCTAAGGTAAACCCACTTTTTTAAGTACTCCCCAGCAGAGTCACCAGTTATGTGATACGGTGGGAGAACTGACTGTTATATTTGTTTTGCGTTTGTATTTGCAAATGTTGTAGTAAGCAAGATTCGCCACTGACTTTTCTTTTATCCAACAAAGGAAAGGGTAAAAAGAACAGAAAAAGACCTTTCGAGATAATTTTTGAGTAAGGGGGTGGATTATGGAAAGGGAATGTGTTAGCACCCTTTCCATCCGTAGTTATCTATGGGCTCTTAGATGCTAGCTCATTTGAAAATACCTTGTGTTTGTGTGTTTGAAAAAAGTATTTTGAAAAGACACCTTGGTACGTCGAACTTTGTAATGTTTCTCGTATTATTGAGAACGTATATAAAGTGTCTTTGAAAATATTTTTGGAAAGGAGTGTATGTGTGGAAAATGTTTTGTTTTTAGCAAGCATCTAAGAACTATCTTGTAAGTACGAAGTGCACCTAAGAGGGGGGGGGGGGGGGGGGGGGTGAATTAGGTACTTTAAAATTTTTCTGGTTTTAGTGATGATGGATATTATTTTTCTGGTTTATGGTGAGTTTATGAAAGAGTAAAATGAAGAAAAATAAAGAGACACAAGTGAGATATCCTGGTTCCCCTCACAGTCCGAGAGTACTCCAGTCCCCTTTCAACATGAAAGATATTTCCTTATAGTTGGCAAACTTAAACAAGAACTACCAAAACCAAGAACAATCCTCTTGGACCAAGAACAATCCGCTTGAGTTTTTACTATGTCAACAGTGAGAACGATCCTCTCAAGGCGACCTTACTTGTTTCCAACAATTCTAGAAAACAAGAGTACAAAAACCACTAATCTTATTTTCAACAATCCTGAAAAATAAGAAAGTGTACAACAATATTTTGATTGAGTGAGTTTGTAGAGAAATAACCACTTTGAGTGATTTTATCAATAACTTGATCTTCTCTTCTAATAACAATGATATACAATGACTCAAGACTTAGACTGCTCAAAGTTTTCTGTTATACAAGATATGAAAATATGCAGAAAACTTTTTGAATGAAAGTGAAAAAGGCTTGAGTTGAATATTTGAAAATCTAGAAAAATATTGATTGGAAGAGATTTTTTTTATTTTGAAATTTTAGTATTTATATGTTCATAGCACCCCTTTGAAACAACATAAGTTTCTTTAAATTAATCATGAATAATTTCCAAGATTAAATGAAAAGATTCCATGAAGTGGTGTTATGAAAATGTATGTTCAAAGCTACTGTTTTTCAAAAATGTTCAGCAAGTAATCGATTGCATCCTTGGTGAAAATCGATTGCACCGGTTCTAACAGCCAAAAAATTCAAATATTTTCAGTGAGAACTTGATTGCACACACATGCAAATTGATTTCACTTTAAAACATAAGCATTTTTAACCAGAGAGAAATCGATTGCACTCTTGTGTAAATCGATTGCACTAAGAAACAGAAGCAAAACAGCTGAAAATATGAGTCATGCAATCGATTGCACCAACATGTAAATTGATTGCATAGAAGTAAAAATGGATTTTTTTTATTAGAAAACTTGAGAAAAAGTTTGGACAAGTTTTAAACACCTCTTTTGATCATTAAGCATCTAAGACTTAAGTTCATAGCAAGATTTGTTATTATACCTTGTGAAATTTGCCAAGAGCTTGAATCAAAGACTTTTATCCATTGATGCTTTAGCTTGATCAATATCTTTGTCTTCTTGCCATTATGGTTTGTCTTCATCAAAATAAAGTTCATTGAGAACCTTGATATTACATTCTCCTCCTTTTTGATGATGACAAACAATCTTTCTTGAAGATTTGTTATTTCCGGAAAGAGACTCCCCCCCCCCTAAGATGTATAACTCCCCCCTTGTATGAGAAGCTTTGTAATCATTTGGATTTGCTTATCTTTAAGGATTCTTTGTACCTTAAAATTTTAAGACAAGGAAATACACAAGCATAAAGTGTAATATCCTTTTCCCCCTTTGACATTATCAAAAAGAAGGGAAAGATGCATAAAAGTTGGACAATATACATGTAATAATATTGAAAACTTAAACAATAATGTTCGTTAAGCAAAACATAGTCACAAGAGAGAACAAAGACATAATGATAAACACAATAAAAATAACACAAATGGACAAAATTCATGGTTGGTTCATGTCGGGGTTGTTATAGAAAAATGGTCCTTAATTGGGAAATTATTGTTGAAGTGGAGGACCAGTGTATTGTGGAGGAGGGACAACTGGGTTGTTGGGATCATATGGAGGTATGTGGAGATGATAGTAAAGGTAAGAAAATTGTTGATTCACATTTGTGTGAAAATCATTGATCCATGTCATTGTAGAGTCGTTGATAACATTCCATTGGTTGTTGATGTTAGTGTTGAGTGTAGAAAACTGTTGAGTCATGAAGTTAATTACATCTAGACTGCTTGGACCAACATGATTAGGTGGAGGAGGTACAACTTCACCACCTTCATCTTCTTGATCGTTTCCTTCATCACCAACCACATCTTCACCAATGTACGTTATAGTTTTCGATTTCAGATTGTAATGAACACCCATTCTCGACAACATTTTTGATTGAAATCTTATGCAGATTTGCATCCATTTCAACTTTTTCAAAACCATCAACATCAATTCCATAATGCTCAATAATAAGATTAATAAAATAAGCATATGGCAGGAACTTTGATTTTACATCAAACCTCAGCATATGAGTCATGATAAGACGAGCCCAATTGACACTTATTCCGCTTTTTCTAGTGTACAACAGTTGCATCTCAAGATCTATTACAGTGCAGCGATTTCCAGCCCGCGGAAACATGATGTATATCATAAAATAGCTAAACAGCCTATCATCGATATAAAAATTACCTGCACTCCAAGCGTCTCTTGAGGGAACAACACCGCCTAGACTTCAAATCCTTTTTGTATGGAATTCAGCTTCATTTAACCTTCTGATACTGTAGTAAAAATTCTTCTTGTTGTAGTTGTTCCGATCTTCATCTTCCGGGTCATAAAGGGTGCTCCCAGTATAAGGAATGTTTAAGATACCTCCAAGAATTTCAGGGGTTAGGGATATTCTTGTACCGAAAACATATGTGACAAACTTTCCTTTATAAGTTGCCAAGTTGCTGAAGAATGTCCGCACCAAATCCCGGTAATAGTATCCATATGACGAAATGATCGGTTTCAAATCATAGGATGCTAAAACATTTTGAAATGTAAAGCATTCTTGAGGAAAGGATGATAACATACCATATTTTGGAGTTGAGACAATTTTCCATTGAAAATACTTTGTGAACCTCTCTTCTTGTTATTGTATTAGAGTTTGAATGAGTGGATTTTCCATAGATGGGGATCCAACTTTCTTCCCTTTCTCTTGAGCTGACAATTTTCTCTTTTGTCTGGATGCCATGAGGAAGGTGATTTTTAAAATTAGGGTTTGGTGGGTTTGTATATGTTACAATACTTTCATGGTTTTGAGAAGTAGATATGTGATGAGGTGAATTTGGAAAGAAGGTTGTGTTATAGGATAAGATTTGTGAGTAGAGAGTTATGAGTGGGGTTTATGTATTCAAAGTTATTTAATTGGTCAATAATGGAGGTGAGATTGAGAATAGGAGAGGATAGGAATTCTAACCAACATTAAAATATGTCATAAAGTTAAATTACAGCAGGTGCAATCGATTTGCACACAGATGCAATCGATTTGCACACAGATGCAATCGATTTGCACACATATGCAATCGATTTGCACAATAAACAGAAACAACAGTAAACTGAAACGAACAACGTGCAATCGATTTGCACTATGGTGCAATTGATTTGCACTGTAACAAAATGGCCAGAGAATAAAAACATACAGTGAGAAATAGATTTACATAATGGTGCAATCGATTGCATCAACCAAAAATGACCAAAAACACATTTTTCTTGAATTTAAAAATATCTTAATATACATAACATCTTAAGGAAACATATAGACATGAATTTTTCACATATAAACACGAATATCACTTTGAAAGCATTAAGAAAGGATATAATGCACCTTAGACGTCATGTTCATCCAAAATACCAAGTTCTCGTTGAATTTTGTAACATGGTTCTCTTGCCAAAGGTTTTGTGAAGATATCGGCAAGTTGATTATAAGTATCTACAAATGTGACTTCGACATCTCCTTGAATTACACGATCATGAAGAAAATGATGTTGTATGTTGATGTGTTTGGTTTTTGAGTGCATGACCAGATTCTTTGTAATATTTATCGCACTTGTATTGTCGCACCATAGAGGAATGCATCCTAGATCGAGTCTGTAGTCACGAAGTTGTTGCTTGAGCCATAATACTTGTGCATAACTACTACCCGCTGTAATATATTCTGCTTCAGTCGTGCTAAGAGCAACGCATGCTTGTTTCTTACAAGCCCATGATACTAATCCATTTCCAAGGATGTGACAAGTACCACTTGTACTTTTTCTATCAGTTTTACAACCTTCATAATCCGCGTCAGAATAACCAACTAAATTGCAAACACTACCTTTAGGATACCATAATCTAACATTTTTTGTTCCTTTGAGATACTTCATGATCCATTTTACGGCCATGAGATGTAATTCCTTTGGATTTTCTTGAAAGCGAGCACAGAGACACACATTAAACATTATGTTAGGACGACTTACCGTCAAATACAACGAAGGTCCAACCATACCTCGATATTTTGTAATATCAATAGGGACACCCGATTCATCTGGATCAACATATGTACCGGAACCCATTGGAGTAGTCATAGCTTTACAATTATCCATGTCAAATCTTTTCAACAATTCCTTGTAATACTTGGATTGGTTGATGAAGATACCATCCTTTAATTTCTTAATTTGAAGTCTAAGAAAATAATTCATTTTACGCATCATGGACATCTTAAATTCTCCTTGCATTATTGCTGAAAATTCTTCACACATTTCTTTGTTTGAAGAACGGAAGATAATATCGTCAACATAGACTTGAACTAACAAAGTGTTACCTTTGATTTTCTTGATAAACAAAGTCTTGTCAACTTTACCTTTTTCAAAGCCTTTTTCGTATAAGAAATTACTTAGTCGATCGTACCATGCCCTTGGTTCTTGTTTCAAACCATAGAGAGCTTTTCTCAATTTAAATACATGAGATGGATTCTTGAAATCTTCGAACCCCGGGGGTTTCTTAATATATACTTCTTCATTGATATATCCATTCAAGAATTCTCTCTTGACATCCATTTGGAAAATATGAAAATTTAATGAACAAGCATATGCAAGTAAAAGACGAATAGCTTCTAACCTTGAAACCGGAGCGAAAGTTTCTTCAAAATCGATTCCTTCTTCTTGATTGTAGCCTTGTGCTACCAACCTTGATTTTTTCCGAAAAATTATACCGTTCTCGTCAAGTTTATTCTTAAACACCCATCTTGTTCCAATGATGTGTTTGTTGCTTGGCCTAGGGACAAGTTCCCAAACTTGATTCCTTTCAAATTGGCTTAACTCTTCTTGCATAGCAATAATCATTTGGACATCGCCTAAGGCTTTATCAACTTTGGAAGGTTTAATTTGAGAGACAAATGCCATGTTTATACAAGCATATTTAAGATTTAATCTTGTTGTCACACCTTGATTTATATCACCAATTATTTTATCGATAGGCTGATATCTATGAGTTCTCCATTCCTTTGGTAAATCATTGATATTTGATTCTTGTTGAGATACTTATTCTTTTTGAGTCGGTTGATCCTTATTGACGACATCTTTGGAAGTATTTTCTTGAGGAACTTCTAATATTTCATCATTATCATCATCATTACAAACAACATTATCCTCCTTGGAGGGGATTGATTCATCAAAAGATACATGCATTGATTCTTCAATTGTTAAAGTTCTTTTGTTATATATTCTATATGCCTTACTAGTAAGAAAGTAGCCAAGAAAAAATACCTTCATCGGATTTTTCATCAAACTTACCAAGGTTATCTTTGTCGTTGTTTAAGACAAAGCATTTGCAGCGGAAAATGTGAAAGAAAGCAATGTTGGGTTTCCTCCCTTTGAAAAGTTCATACAAAGTTTTCTTTAAGATTGGTCTTATGTTAACTTTATTGCTAACAAAACATGCCGTGCTTACCGCATCCGCCCAAAAATATTTTGGAAGATTTGAATCGCTAAGCATTGTTCTTGAAAGTTCTACAAGAGATCTATTATTTATTTCCATAACTCCATTTTGTTAAGGGGTCCTTGGTGCCAAGAAGTTATGAGAGATTCCATGTTCTCCAAAAAATTCTTCAAAGAGAGCATTTTGAAATTCTCTGCCATGATCACTTCTTATGGAGGCAATTGTTAAAGACTTCTCATTTTGAATTTTCTTAGCATACTTCTTGAAAGCCTTAAATGCACCACTTTTCTACACTAAAAATAATGTCCAAGTATATCTAGAGAAATCGTCAATAATAACCAAGGCATATACATTACCTATGAAACTTCTTGTTCTTGATGGACCAAATAAGTCCATATGCAACAATTGTAGTGGCCTTGTAGTAGACACCACATTCTTAGATTTAAAAGTTGATTTTGTTTGTTTCCCTTTTTGACATGCATAACAAAGTCTATCTTTGACAAAACTTCTCTTAGGCAACCCAATGACAAGATCATGCTTGATTAATTTATTCAAGTGTTCCATGTGAATATGAGTAATTCTTTTGTGCCAAAGCCATGAATCATCATTGTTTGCCATGAGACATTTTACCTTCAAAGATGGATCATCAAGGGAAATCATAAATATATTATTAATTCTTTTACCTTTAAGTATAACCTCATATGTGACTTCGTCTTCTATCAAGCATTCATCTTTGGTGAACTTGATCTTGAAGCCTTTGTTACAAAGTTGGCTTTTACTAAGAAGATTGTGCTTTAGTCCTTCAACATAAAGAACATCTTTAATGGATGTGAAAGGTGGAGCACCAACTTTTCCTTTGCCAAGAATTCTTCCCTTATTGTTGTCTCCATAAGTGACAAAATCCTTGGCCTTTAGCACTAGATTTGGAAATTGGTTTATGTCTCCCGTCATATGCTTTGAACAACCACTATCAAGATACCATAGATTACATGTGGTCTTCAAGAATACCTACAAAACAAATTAGGTTTTATTAGGTACCCAAGTTGCTTTAGATCCTTCAAATTAGTACCTTTCTTTATCCACACATAATGCCCACTTGCCACACTAAAGTTTCTAACATAGCAAGCATTAGGTGTGTAGCCTTTAATATCACAATAAAAACAAGTAGGTTCCAAGTTACTTCTATATCTAGAAGGATAAAATTTCTTCTTAGGAACTTTTTTCTTTTTAGGATAATGATGAACCACTTTAGGTTTGTTCACTTTCTCTTTGGATGATTTATCACTAGCCTTAACAAATATAGTTTTATTAGAACTTGGTTTTGGAAACTTTGAATATCCAAGTCCACTTTTATCATTCGAATATCTTTGTTGGCTAAGAACACCTTCCAATCCAACTTGACCTTTTTCATATCTCTCCATAACTATTTTTAATTGGACAATTTGGAAAGAGAGTGATTCACAATTTTTGCATACAAAATTCTGCTTTTGCTCACTAAATTTTTGTTTTTCATCTTTGAGATCTTTTTCCATAGATTCACATTTTTCTTCTAAAGATGAAACTTGTTGCTTTTGAGATGAAAAAGTTTTGTACAAAGTTTTGCATTCATTTAATAGTTCATCTATAGTACCTTGTGCATCATTATCAAAAAGAGAAAATTCATTACTAACCTCCTCATCTTCATTATCGGAATGGTGTGAGACCATCAATGCTAGATTTTCACTTTCATCACTATCAGAATCAGACGAAGAACTTATCTCATTATCCTCCCATGCAACATAGGCCTTTTTGTTCTTAAATTCCTTTTTGCCTTTCTAGCCACCTTTCTTGGAGAGTTTCAGACAATCCGGCTTTATATGACCTTGCTTACCGCATTCATAACATGTGACTTCTTGTATTGATGTGGAAGCTTCATTTTTCTTGAATTGTTTCTTTCTTTTTGCATGAGAAAATGATTTTTCATTTTTACCAAAGAACTTAGCAAGACTTTTAACAAGAAGCATGAAATTTTCATCTTCTTCCAAATTGTCTTCCTTTTCAACTTCCTTGGAATTAATCTTTAAAGCAATATTCTTGGATTTATTCTCTTGATTTTCATGCTTTTCATGTCTTCCGAGTTCCATTTCATATTCTTGAAGTTTTCCAAACAACGTTGCAGGCGTCATTGTAAAAAGATCTAAGCACTTTCAGATTTAATTCATCATTAGTTACTTTTGGTTGCCATTCCCTAGTTAAAGATCTAAGCACTTTCAGATTTAATTCATCATTAGTTAAAGTCTTACCAATAGAACTTAGGTTATTTGTCAAGTGCACGAATCTTTTCTGCAAGTGAAGGATGGATTCTCCAGGCTTCATTCGAAATAACTCATATTCTTGACTTAAAGTATTTAATCTTAATCGTTTAACTTCAACGGTTCCTTCATGAGTTTGTACCAAGGTATCCCATATTTCTTTCACTGTTTTGCATGCCGAGACACGAAAGAATTCATCCATGCTAAGTTCACCTTGAAGAAGATTGATTGCCTTTTTATCATAGAGGACCTTTTTCTTATCATCTTCATCCCATGCAGTTTTAGGCTTTGATGAACCATCACCGTTGATCACCGTTATAGGAATAAATGGACCATTTTAGATGGCATCCCATATTTCTTCTCCATGTGCTACTAGATATGCCTTCATGCATATTTTCCAGAAGTCAAAATATTCACCACATAATAGAGGAGGGTTGTTGTTACTACCACCATCTCTGAAAATAGGATTTTCATTTGCGGAAGCCATTCTGGATCTCTAGGAACAGGTTACCTATAACCTGCTCTGATGCCAATTGTAAGTACGAAGTGTGCCTAAGAGGGGGTGAATTAGGTACTTTAATTTTTTTTGGTTTTAGTGATGATGGATATTATTTTTCTGGTTTATGGTGAGTTTATGAAAGAGTAAAATGCAGAAAAATAGAGACACAGGCGAGATATCCTGGTTCACCTCACAGTCCGAGAGTATTCCAGTCCCCTTTCAACATGAAAGAAATTTCCTTATAGTTGGCACACTTAAACAAGAACTACCAAAACCAAGAACAATCCTCTTAGACCAAGAACAATCCTCTTGGATTTTCACTATGTCAACAGTTAGAACAATCCTCTCAAGGTGACCTTACTTATTTCCAACAATCCTGGAAAACAAGAGTACAAAAACCACTAATCTTATTTTCAACAATCCTGAAAAATATGAAAGTTTACAACAATATTTTGATTGAGTGAGTTTGTAGAGCAATAATCACTTTGAGTGATTTTATCAATAACTTGATCTTCTCTTCCAATAACAATGATATACAATAACTCAAGACTTAGATTGCTCAAAGTTGTCTATTATACAAGATATGAAAATATGCAGAAAACTTTTTGAATGAAAGTGAAAAAGGCTTGAGTTAAATATTTGAAAATCCAGAAAAATATTGATTGGAAGAGATTTTTTTTATTTTGAAATTTCAGTATTTATATGTTCATAGCACCCATTTGAAACAACATAAGTTTCTGTAAATTAATTATGAACAGTTGCCAAGATTAAATGAAAAGATTCCATGAAGTGGTGTTATGAAAAGGTATGTTCAAAGCTGCTGTTTTTCAAAAACGTTCAGTAAGCAATCGATTGCACCCTTGATGCAAATTGATTGCACGGGTTCTAACAGCCAGAAAATTCAAATATTTTCAATGAGAAATCGGTTGCACAAACATGCAAATTATTTGCACTTTAAAACAGAAGAATTTTTAACCAGAGAGCAATCGATTGCACTCTTGTGTAAATCAATTGCACTAAGAAACAGAAGCAAAACAGATGAAAATGTGAGTCGTGCAATCAATTGCACCAACATGTAAATCGATTGCACAGAAGTAAAAATGGATTTTTTGCTTAGAAAACTTGAGAAAAAGTTTGGACAAGTTTTAAACACTTCTTTTGATCATTGAGAATCTAAGACTTAAGTTCATAGCAAGATTTCTTATTATGCCTTGTGAAATTTTCCAAGAGCTAGAATCAAAGACTTTTATCCATTGACACTTTAGCTTGATCAATATCTTTGGCTTCTTGCTATTATGGTTTGTCTTCATCAAAATAAAGTTCATTGAGAAGCTTGATATTACATATCTACCTACTCAAAAAGGTTTGTTATTTTCCTCTTTTCCTTTAGACAATGCTATCCTACTATTAGTGAGTAGGTAGCCCCATTGTTGGATGTTTTGAGGGACAATCGAGGGTCACTGTACAGTCACAAAGGAAACTTGGTAAGATACTTTAGTAACACCCTCTGATACGGTGGCAGAACCGACTGTTAATACTGGTTTGCATTTTTTGTTCGCAAATGTCGCGGTAAGCAAGAGTCGCCACCTAATTTTATTTCATCCAACAAAGGAAAAGGAAAATGAACAGAAAAAACCTTTTTCGAGATGTTTCTGAGTACGGGGGGTAGATTATAGAAAGGGAAGGTGTTAGCACCCTTTCTATCCATGGTTTTCCACGAGCTCTTAGGTACTTGCTCATTTTGAAATTGCTTGTGTGTGTTTTGAAAAGTTTTTAATTAACTTCATGGTAACCCTTGTATATGTCCTCAAGAGTGTGATGAAGTTGTTTTTGAAAACTCTTTTGAAAGTGTTTGTGTAAAAGAGTTTTTATTGTTTTGAGCAAGTACTTAAGAGTTTCTACCTACTCGAAAAAAGACTGTTTTTTCTCGTTTCCTTTAGATAGCGCTATCCTACTATTAAGGAGTAGGTAGCCCCATCGTTGGAGTTTTAAGGGACATTCGAAGTGACAATTATGGTCACAAAAGAAATGGTTAGGAAACTTTAGTAGTTACCCTAAAGTCCTAAAGATCTTTCCGAGGCAACATTCGAATGGGTCATTTTGATCTTTTTGGACTGGAGGGTGACCACTAAAACTCCCTATGCTTAATGACTGTTTACCGAAGGAAACCGAAGTAAGGCAAACCCTAGGAGTGAGCATGTGCATGTGTTTGATTTCTGTTTATTTAATTTTTGCACAATTAAGGTGATCTACTGTTTCAATTTCATTTGTCTTTCGCGGAAATTTAAAAGTGAGAGAAATTAAAGTCCTAACTATTACAAGGCTTCGGGGAGGGGGTTACATAACCAAACTAGGGATTAAACAAAAAGTAAAAAGTGGTAAAATAAACCCTAATTAAAAAATATTACAAACCTCGAAACAGTTACAATAATTGGAATTATAAATAAATACGCACGAGATGAATTAAATACGAGAATCAAAGTCTAAATTCGAAGGAAATCAAAGAAAATATTTTTGTTATTTTTGATTGAGAAAATTAAATTTTTGCAAATTAAACCTAATTTTCTAATTGATTTTAATTATAGAAAAAGAATTTAAATTGCTCTAATTAAATTAATCTAATTAATTAATAAAATATTTTATAAAAAAAAAATCTGATTTTAATGTTTTTTTTGGTGATTTTTTGATTTAATAAAAAATGATTTTTGTTTTGTAAAAAAAATAATTAAACAAATAAAATAAACAAAAGAAATTGAAAAAAAGAAAAAAAATTGGGCCTAATGTTGTTAGCAATTTGGGGGTGCAAAGTTGAAATTGCCAAGGCCCAGATTGGTTGGCCCATGTTCCTTGCGTGTGATCCCATGTAGACTGGCTTCAGTGAGTGCACCATGGGCTGTTGTTGCTAGATGCTGGATCTGGATCAAGGGATGATCCAATGGCTGAGATTTGGAGCGCATGATGGAGGCTTGAAATAGTGATGTATGAGATCCTGCATGTAAAGATTAGAAAACAAGAAAAATGTATGGACCTGGGATCGAACCCAGGTCCTTCCTCTCATACGCGCTTGGCTTAACCGTCTGGGCTGGATGGTTTGTTTATTTGTATAATAACATAAATAAAACATAAAGAAAATATTAAGCAGTATGCCAAAAAATGCGCGCAGATTCAGATCTCCCAATGGGAGTCTGCAACTTCATCGTCTTCTTCCTACAACCTTTATTTTAGGTAACAACTTTTACCAACGAACACCGTCCGTCACTATAGCCCCTACGTTTAAAAAAAATTAAGAATATGCAATATAAATTCATGGTGAGGCCAAAGTTCAATTGGGTTTGATGCCCTGAACACGATGGTGTCCTTGTTTTGGGCCTATTTGGCTTGTATCAAAAGATCCCAAATTGAAGCTTCAAACCCTAAAAATGGTATTGCGGGATTTCTGCATCCATACTCAAATTAAACAATCCAAAAACATTGCAAACGTGATAACAAACTCATATGTATGATTAAAACATGTTTATGCTGAGTAAATTAATGAAATCAAAATTGCAAATAGAAAGCAAACCGAGAGGCACGTATAACGTGATTCTTGGCGCTTCAGAACCTAACATGGGTGGAAACGCTTCAATGAACGTCCAGGAATGTTATTTAATCCTCGAAAGGGATTGAAACGGCTTCTGGAGGAAATTGAACTCTGCACTTTTTGACAAAAAATTGGATTTTGTTCTTGGTGTAGAGGCCAGTTGCACGTCTCAATCCTTGTTCTTTTGATCAGGTTTTGTTATGTATATGTAGTAGCACGAATTAGGTTAACAAAACTGACTTAAATCTTGAAGATTGAATGAGAAAAAGATTTGATTTGTAAGTGATATTCTTTGTTTCAAAAATTGGCTAAATCATGCCATTTTCATTCCAATCAACCCTTGTGCGATTTATTTGATTTGCTAGCTGTTCATGGACTCATAATGTGCTCATAAAATCAAATCTTTGATTTTGTTTGATTATTCTACTATTTAAATTGATTTATTTTGATTTAAATGGATAAAAAATCAAAATAAATAATAAAAGTAATAAAATAATAGGTGAATAAGCTCAGGGGTCGTGGACCAGGCTAGGAGGAAGATGCAAGCATAAAAAGTTTGGCCCATTTGAAGAAAAAAAGTCATTTTGATCAATGTTGACTTTATGCACTTTTCCAAAAATTGGTCAACTTTGACAATATATATCTCCCTCAATTTTAACCCTAAGAGGGTGTTCTTGTACTTTTTATAAATATTAGGATGTCCCCTAAACAACCCTTTTGGTTTCATCTCAATTGGATCTTCCATGTTCATGTAAGAAGCTTTGACCTAAAAGGTGTTTTTGTTAACTTTTTGAAATGACCTATAATGTCTGAATTTATATCTTTTCATGAGTACATTTTTTGAACTTGAGGGCTGAAAATGAGTTGTGAGGGAATTGAATTCTCTTCAAAATGAGCCTTGGATGAGAAATTTCTGATAAAGTATGAGAAAGTTATGTCTGGTCAAAGTTTGGTTGACTTTTCCTATAGAAACCCTAATTTAGCAACTTTTGAGTTTTGATGAATTTGGGGTATTACTTGAGGAATCATGATCAAACCTTGATCAAATGATGTACATTACTTCAAAATGTTGTTGTTTACCAAAAATCTTTAATTTTGACTGCATGAGGGTCACAATTGACTTTTGACCGAGTACATTTGATTTTTAGGCATTTGAGTAGTTGATTGAGCAAACTTGTTGTGCAAGGAATGAAACTTGACACAGATGATCTTGAGACCTTTGGAGTTCACATATCTTGATGAAAGTGGAAACCCTAGTTGAAGGTTCATTTCCTTAGGAGAGAATTTGTCTGGTTAATTCTTGGGCATCCTTGAGCAAGTTGAGGACTTCAATGAGCATGTGTTGAGTAAAATGAGAGGGCAAATTTTGGGGTACAACATCTGCCCCTATTCAATCTTCTTAAACCTGAGGATGTAGATTGGCTGGTCTGCCTTTCGTGATCTGAAGGTGGAAGATGATTGAACACTAGAGTGCCCAGAAATTTGCACTCGCATGAAGTAATACTATTTTGTGATATCGGGAATGGGCTAACATATTCCATTTGGAAGTCGACAGAAAACCTTCGGTGATGGGCTTAAAGATGTCATCCGGAAAAGATATCGGTTGCATAAGAGATTCCTTTACGATAATTCCTGTACCTGCCGTTGAGGAGGACTTCGCTGGGGAATGCTGATTTATGTCTTGGGAAATAGAGTATAGGAGCTTCGGTTGTCCATTACTCTACTGGGGAATTAACTCTTGATCGAGGAGGTGGAAGTAGACTGCATATCTGGTCAGGGTCCAGGCTGCACAACGACTTACTGGGGAAATGTGAAACCGATCGTATCTGGTCGGGTCCAGGTCTTACAATGTTATAAACTGTTGTCTAGAGATAATAGAGAAGGACACTGGGTCGTAGGGTTACTTCGAAATGAAAGCCTGGATAGTAGGGCTATGAGAAGGAACCTGGATCATAGGGTTACTTCGAAACGAAAGCCTAGATAGTAGGGCTATGAGAATGAACTTGGATAGTAGGATTACTTCAAGATGAAAGCCTGGATAGTAGGGATATGAGAAGGAACCTGGATAATAGGGTTACTTCGAGATGAAAGCTTGAATAGTAGGGCTATGAGAAGGAACCTGGATAGTATGGTTACTTCGATATGAAAGCATGGATAGTAGGGCTATGAGAAGGAACCTGGATAGTAGGGTTACTTCGAGATGAAAGCCTGGATAGTAGGGCTATGAAAAGGAACCTGGATAGTAGGGTTACTTCGAGATGGAAGCCTGGATAGTAAGGCTTACGGGAAGGAACCTGGGTAAGGTTACTTCGTGAGGAGTTTGGGTAAAACTGCATCTGGACCGAGAAGGAACCTGGGTAAGGTTGCTTTGTGAGGAGTTTGGGTAAAACTGCATCTAGAACGAGAAGGGACCTGGGTAAGGTTGCTTCGTGAGGAGTTTGGGTAAAACTGCATTTGAAACGAGAAGGAACCTGGGTAAGGTGGCTTCTTGATGATTTTGGGTAAAACTGCATCTGAAATTGTAAGGAGGAACCTGGGTAAGGTTACTTCAGGATAAATTCGTGTAAAACTTCAGAAGGAACCTGGGTAAGGCTACTTCGGGCTACGTCTGCGTAAAACTTCAGGAGGAACCTGGGTAAGGTTGCTTTGTGCTGAGTTTGGGTAAAACTGCATCGGGAAATTGTAAGAAGGAACCTGGGTAAGGTGTTTCAGGATGAGTCTGGGTGAAACTACATCGGGAAATAGTAAAGAGGAACCTGGGTAAGGTTGCTTCAGGATGAATCCGGGTGAAACTACATCGGGAAATTAAAAGGAGGAACCTGGGTAAGGTCACTTCGGGATAAATTCATGTAAAACTATGGGAAGGAACCTGGATTGTAGGGTTACTTCGTGATGAGTTCGTGTGAAAATTTATTTAGAAATGTATGAGAAGGGGCCCGTATGAGATTTTTTAGAATAAACCCGTGTGAAGCTGTATTTAGGAGAAACCCGTGTAAGATTTATTCACGACGAACCCGTGTAAAGCTGCATTTGGTCGCGCAGATAATTTCTCTGTTTAGTTTCAGGAGCTAATCTTGGACCTATTGGAAATTGTTGATGATAACCGTCTTTCCAGAAAAGGTACATGATTAATTATATATGATGCATGAAATGCATTGTATGATGATGTTCTCAAAATAAATGAGATTATGATGTATGCAATATGTGAGCGCACGTCATGATGTATGAACATGAAATGCTATTGTGACATATCCGAGTCTGGGAAAATAAATCCCTAACTGCTGTTGGAGAGTACTGTAAATTGGGTTCCTGACCATCCTAGAAAAAGTGGTTCTTCTACTTCCGTTGGAGATGGTGAACGAAGAGGATTATGTCGTGGATTTACTCCTTTCTGTTTGTGAATATTCTACGAGGGAGACACTCTGCTTGAGAATAACTCTGTACGGGAATATCTCTGTTTGAGGATGAACTTCCATAGCTGAAGGGATAAACTCTGTCAGGGATTAAGCTTCTGTATTCAGAGAAATAAACTCTGCTCGGGAGAAAACTTTATGACCCGCTTGCGATTATAAATTTCGGCTGGGGAACATATATGTCGGTTCTCTGAAGGAACTTGGATGGGGAAAGTAACTCCAATTTTGGGGAAGCTGATATCAATACTTTGATTACCTCTACTATGTGGGGAGTGTAGATGTCACTGGGACGCATGCTGAGGATACAACAATGCCTTTGCATCAGGACTTTTCTGCCCCTGTACTTGCTTGAGAAAGTACCTACAAAGGCTTTATGGATAGCTTGAGTATTATCCCAACTCATGAGTTTCCTGGTAACTTCCGATCAGAAGGATAAGTCTTCTACTGATAGGCAAGTGACAAAACGACGGGACATAGTCGTATGCTTTGATCCCTAACTTTTACCTGGACCGCCCTTTCGGGTTTTCAATCCACCGGGATACCATTTTTTTGCTCAACCCGCCTTTTCAGGTTTTCGACTTTCCGGGTGTACATTTTTTCATATGTATATCCCTAACTTTTACCATAACCTTTTTTTTTGGTTAGTCGGGATGCCCTTATTTTTTCCTAGGCCCGACAACCTAGCGGGTCTTTGCTCATGCGTAGTATTTTCTGACTATGCCCACGTTCATCGAGTGTGGAGAATTGTCATTGTCCATGGTAGTAAGTGTTTCCACACTGCCAAAAGATGTTTGCTTGATTGTACAAGATTCGTTGTTGGAATTCATGTCGAATGCTCCAAGTGATTCAGATGGAGATCTGCCCCTGGCTATTTGGCACTCTTGGAGAGACTGCCCCAAGTGTGTTAGACATCATGTCACGCCCCTTGCTTATTATGGAAGACCTCTTGTTGGAAGTGTCTTTCCCGCTGAGGTGATTCCGTCCATTGAGAGGATGTCTGTTCATTGAATATCCACTGTGTGGATTTCTCTGCTGTCAAACAATTAGTCATATACGAACAATGTCATTTAAATAATGCAAAACTCATGTCTGTCTTGAATTTTTTTTAAAATGTGTTTTGTGTAGTAAAACAAAATTTGCAAAAATGTGATATCAACTCCAGATTCTTAACAAGTCCTACAGGAGTCAGGATACCTTTGTAACATCATGCTCTCAGACTAACCCATGCTTTAGCTAGGACTTTTAAGGGTTATAACGTGACCGGGTTCACGATTTAAGAAACAAAGAATAATGGCTCAAAATTTATTTGTACCCACCCGTTCTTCGTGATGTCCTTCAGTCTTATGCTCAGTTGATTGCGCGTTTAGAATCCCAGTTGGGTCCTGAAGTACAGTCCTTGATGTTCTGGTGATGGCTCGGATACTGAAAGTTTATTTTGAATAGGCAGTCATTTTTGTAATCTTTTTTCTGTTGAGGATTTTTAGGACCTCTTTCTTTTTTGATTTTGTTATCCCTTATTTTGCCTGAACTGTTTCTTTTTGTGATTACAGTCAGCGGGATGCCCCAGTTTTTTTCTTAAGTCCTTTTCATGGGTTTTGACTTAACGGGCTTTTCTTTTGCAAAATAATGACTGCCTGCTTTGATGATTATATGGAACCATCACCATCTTTTGATTTGGAAGGGCGTCTTCAAGGCCATTCAGTGTGTATAAAGCAAAAGATTATGACTGAATGCGCCTCTGAATTAACTGAGAAAACTATCCTGCCCCAAGTTATGATTTAGGTTTTTAATTTGTGTGAAAAGAAAAACACCTACTTCTTTGGCTCGAAGGGGTTGACTAGGGATTATCTTCCTTATAACTCCACTGTTTGGGATTTGAAACAATGCCTGTACTTCGTCAGCAAGGTCTGTTCAAAAGCACACTGTATGGATTATGGTATCGTTTTCGTCATCCTCCCTCTAAGGCTTAGAGCTTTTAATCGAGAGTTGAATATCACGAAAAGGAAGTATAAAGCAGTTTAAGCATAATGAATACAGATAAATTCAAGACAAACATGTGTAATGCATTAATGAAATAACAAAGTTTTGACATGACAATAATTGCTCAAATAAGCAAAGAAAATACAACTTGAGAATTCAAATGAACAAAAATGCTTTCAATCCTAGCCACGTTTTGGAAAGGGAGCAGTGATCACGTTGAGAGTCTCAAGAGGGTCGAATTCGATCTCCTTGGCGTCAATCATGTTCTGAATCTTGTATTTCAGCGCCCAACAATCGTTAGTATCGTGCCTCGAGCTTCCAGAATGATAAACATACCTTGCATCCGGATTGTAGTTAGGAGAGGAAGTCTTAGGGTTCAGATGAGGGTTTATCACTGTAATCAGATTCATCTTCAACATGTGTTGCAATGCTTATGACAATGGCATGTTTATTTGGGTGAACTGCCTTTGAGGTCTTTCCACCCTTGGCTGAGTGTTTCGTTGTTGAGTAGCCGTAGGCCTAAGTATCATCACAGCCACTACCGTTGGATGGTGCTCAACTCTGCTCTGACCTCTTGAGTTATAGATGGCATTGACCTTCTTCTTACCCGTGAATGGTTTCTTCACTACACTTGGTGAGGTATCTTTCTGAATCTTTCCACTCTGGATCCCAGCTTCTACCCTCTCTCTAGTCAATATCAGCTCGGTGAAACCAACCGAGGAACTACCAATCAATTGATTGAAGAATGAACCAGACAACGTCCCAAGAAACATGTCAACCAACTCCCTATCAAACAAAGGGGGTTGGACTCTCCCTGCCAGATCTCTCTACTTCTGCGCGTAGTCCTTGAAACCTTCGCTTGCACCCATGGACATACTCTGGAGTTGAGTATGGGTAGGGGAAAGATCAGCGTTATATTGATACTGCTTGTAAAAAGCAGCAACCAAATCCTCCCAGTTGCGGACATTGGTTCCCTCCAGTTGATAGAACCATTCAAGTTGAGTCCCAGACAAACTGTCTTGAAATAAATGGACCCACAAGTTCCTATCAGTAGTGTGAGGTTGAATCTTCCTCACATAGGAATGGAGATGAAGCTTGGGATAAGACACCCCATTATACTTCACAAAAACCGGAGCCTTAAACTTCTGTGGGGTGACTACCCCAGATACCAAACCCAACTCTTCAAAATCCAGCCCTGGTATTCTCTGGATCTCCATTGTGCTCATTCGATCCTCTAACTGTTTGTATCTATCCTCAGTGGGAGGATACTGTTCATCATTGTAGTCTGTGTCATTATCAGAAACTTCAGGGCTAGGGTCCTCCTCCCTTGTCTTTCTCTCTCTTGATTCTCCCCTTCTTTGGACGAGGAGGTCAAATCAACCGGTTGTTTCAACTGCCCCTTGAATCGTCTGCCCAGATTAAGGACACCAGCGTTCTTCTTCTTCTTCTTCTTCTTCTTCTTCTGCTGCTCTTTCATAATAAGGGCCTTCATATCTTCCCGCCCCTTAGCTAAGGCTACAGACATTTTCTGAAATTGGGCATTTTGTACCTGTAGATACTTGATGCTTTGTTCAGAAGACATTATTGCTGAAATAAACAGCGAAGAAGATGAGAAACCTGTTATGGTACCTGTTTATGCAATGTCATGGATGATATGCGTATGCAATGATTTCAAGGATTCTTAAAAGCTCAAATTTGTTTAACCAAAAGAAACACACGTTAATTGTATTAATAAGTTTGGATTGTTACAAAGAGTGCCCTTTAGGCTTACAATCAAACAAAACTTAAAGCAAAATAAAATTAGGTTTTCCAGGAGCGCATCCTCTTTGGTGAAATTTAGGCGTTTATATTCCTCTCTTCATGAAGTAGCCTAGTGAGTTCCAGACCTTCCTCTCTCCGGAATAGAATTGAGTTTTGAACGTATCCCGCTCCTATTTAAGTTGAACCCAGGATTTTTGTAAGTCCTCATGATCAGTTGTATGTCTGGATGGAGAACAAGATAAGAAGTGTCTCCTTCAGCAACTGGTTCCACAATCGTTGGTAGGACAATAGGGTAAGGCATCATAATATTTTAGGCACAGGCTCGTACCCATTTGAGATAAGGATCAAGAGGGATGGAATTCTTGTGCCCCAATGTCTTGCTATCAACTCTATGTACCATGCCCCAAGCTCGCATGAACCTTTTACGGTAACCCTGAGGATCATTCTCATAGTCAAAGGCGATTCCTTGGATAAGTGTATCATGAGGGCCATCCCTTCTCGCATAACGAAACTGTCACAGTGCCAAACAAGGGTTATAAGTGATTCCTCCCCTAATTTCTAAGAGAGGGACATTAGGGAATTCACCATAGCGATCGAATATGGTAACATCTTCCGAGAACCGTGAACACCAATGAATGTCTGAATGTGTAAGGGACATCATCCTATGAGACCATTTCATACCCTGCTCATTCTTCAAAATAGACCTGGGTAGGTGCGAAATAAACCACCTAGCCAATAGAGGGGTTCAACACAGGAGGGTTCCCCTTCTCTTTAGAGTGAGAGCATGCAGAGAATGTAGAATATCCCCAAGTAATGTAGGCACCAGATAATGAGACAAAAAAACCTTAATCGTATTCACATCTACGAGTTAGTCCGTGTTAGGGAACAATACCATACCATAGATGAGGAGTGCCAATACCTCTTCAAAAGCTTGTAAATCCAGGGTATCCCAAAAACAGTGAGCTTTCTCGAATAGAAATTTAACCGGGATTCCTTGGACACTTCCCCTAGTTTCCTAATTTGTCACTACATCGGACAGCTCTAAGGATAGAGCTCGAGCAATCTCTTCAGGCTTTGGATGTCTTTCCGTACCGTTAAAAGGTAACTGGTCAGGAATAGGTACCTCTAATAACCGAGAAAATTCCTCCATAGTAGGCACTAGCTGGTAATCCGGGAAGGTGAAGCAGTGGTGCAAAGGATCAAAGAACTGAAATAACACTTTTAACAATTCTTTATCAGGTTTTGAAGTGACCAAGTTGAGTAGCCGACCATGTTTTTCAGTGAAGAGAGAGCTTTCAGGAACCCTTAATGCCAAGTCCTTTAGTTGAGGAGGTACTTTCACAAGGTTAATCTGGATAGTGTTCCTGCGGGCGGATGCCATGTCCTACAAAACAAAGCAAACATGAGCCCTAGAAAATCCTTAAAATGGTTAGTATGATATGCCATGTTTATGATGTCATGATTATGCTAAGAAATCACATGTATATGAAGCAACAAATAAGTCACATCAAGTCCTTAGGTTTAAAGCATGCATGATTTTTAAGGTCATACCCTCTTGAAGCTGGATTGGTTCAACCTGTCCTATAAATAGTAACCGGGTTCTAAGGGATCTCAATATCACTGATCTTTCCGCCAAGCTTCGTTCAATAGGCGATTTACTCACAACTAAACAAAACTCAGGAGTCAAACCTCAATGAGTGTAGCATCAAGTATCTGTCGACCTTGGGAATACACCAAAGCCGGCCATCTCGCTATGTCCTACTTGCCAAGTTGTGAAATTAAAGGTTCTAAGGTCAGTTGACGCTTTATGACACCATGCAACGGCCCCGTATTCTCCTTGATTGACTCAAGGGCTACCGGTACCAACCAAAGTGTTGCATCAACGTAGCTATTTCTTCAACTGTGTCGGTATACCCCACACAGTTACCTCACAGTTTATTGCTACTTACTTAAAAGGAATTCCCCCCGATCTGGGTTTAGGATCCACATAACCCAAACAAATGCCCTTAAAAGTAAATCAATCAAGACAAACAAGAGAAGCAATTAAAATGACCTAGATCCTAAGGTATACCCCACTTTATTTTTAGTTCCCCAGGAGAGTCTCCAGTTCTGTGATACGGTGGCAGAACCGACTTTTAATACTGGTTTGCATTTTTTGTTCACAAATCACGGTAAGCAAGAGTCACCACCGACTTTTATTTCATCCAACAAAGGAAAAAGAAAAAGAACATAAAAAACCTTTTTCGAGATGTTTCTGAGTACGGGGGGTAGATTATAGAAAGGGAAGGTGTTAGCACCCTTTCTATCCATGGTTTTCCACGGGATCTTAGGTACTTTCTCATTTTGAAATTGCTTACGTGTGTTTTGAAAAGTTTTTGTTTAACTTCGTGGTAACCCTTGTATCTGTCCTCAAGAGTGTGACGAAGTTGTTTTTGAAAACTGTTTTGAAAGTGTTTGTGTAAAAGAGTTTTTATTGTTTTGAGCAAGTACTTAAGAGTTTCTACCTACTCGAAAAAAGACTGTTTGTTCTCGTTTCCTTTAGACAACACTATCCTACTATTAAGGAGTAGGTAGCCCCATCGTTGGAGTTTTAAGGGACATTCGAAGGGACAATTATGGTCACAAAAGCAATGGTTAGGAAACTTTAGTAGTTACCCTAAAGTCCTAAAGATCTTTCCGAGGCAACATTTGAATGGGTCATTTTGATCTTTTTGGACTGGAGGGTGACCACTAAAACTCCCTATGCTTCATGACCTTTTACCGAAGGCAACCGAAGTGAGGTAAACCCTAGGAGTGAGCATGTGCATGTGTTTGATTTCACTTTATTTAATCTTTGCACAATTAAGGTGATCTAGTATTTTAATTTCATTTGTCTTTCGCATGCAAGACTATTATCCATACATCTAGACAGTTTATAGTTGCGGAAATTTAAAAGTGCGAGAAATTAAAGTCCTAACTATTACAAGGCTTCGGGGAGGGGGTTACATAACCAAACTGGGGATTAAACAGTAAGTAAAAAGCGGTAAAATAAACCCTAATTAAAAACTATTACAAACCTAGAAACAGTTGCAATAATTGGAATTATAAATAAATAAATAAATGTGCACGAGACGAATTAAATACGAGAATCAAAGTCTAAATTCGAAGGAAATCAAAGAAAAATATTTTTGTTATTTTTGATTGAAAAAATTAAATATTTGCAAATTAAACCTAATTTTCTAATTGATTTTAATTATGGGAAAAGAATTTAAATTAATCTAATTAATTAATAAAATAAAATATTTTATAAAAAAAATCTGATTTTAATGTTTTTTTGGTGATTTTTTGATTTAATAAAAAATGATTTTTGTTTTGTAAAAAAAATAATTAAACAAATAAAATAAACAAAAGAAATTGAAAAAAATAAAAAAAATTGGGCTTGCTGTTGTTAGCAATCTGTGGGTGCAAAGTTGAAATTGCCAAGGCCCAGATTGGTTCGCCCATGTTCTTTGCATGTGATCCCATGTAGACTGGCTTCAGAGAGTGCACCATGGGCTGCTGTGGCTAGATGCTGGATCTGGATCAAGGGATGATCCAATGGCTGAGATTTGGAGCGCATGATGGAGGCTTGAAAAGTGATGTATGAGATCCTGCATGTAAAGATTAGAAAATAAGAAAAATGTCTAGACTTGGGATCGAACCCAGGTCATTCCTCTCATACGGGCTTGGCTTCAGCGTCTGGGCTGGATGGTTTGTTTGTTAGTATAATAAAATAAATAAAACATAAAGAAAATATTAAGCATTATGCCAAAAAACGCGCGCAGATTCAAATCTCCCAATGGGAGTCTGCCACTTCATCGTCTTCTTCCTGCAACCGTTGTTTTAGGTAACAACTTTTACCAACGGACATAATCCGTCACTATAGCCCTTGCGTTTTCAAAAAATTAAGAATATTCAATATAACTTCATGGTGAGGCTAAGGTTCAACTGGGTTTGATGCCCTGAACACGATGGTGTCCTTGTTTTGGGCCGATTTGGCCTGTATAAAAAAGATCCCAAATTGAAGCTTCAAACCCTAAAAATGGTATCATGTGATTCATGCATCCATACTCAAATTAAACAATCCATAAACATTGCAAACATGATAACAAACTCATATGTATGATTAAAACATGTTTATGCTGAGTAAATTAATGAAATCGAAATTTCAAATAGGAGGCAAACTGTGAGGCACGTATAACGTGATTCTTGGCACTTCAGAGCCTGGAAATGGGTGGAAACGCTTCAATGATCATCCAGGAACGTGATTTTATCCTCGAAAGTGCTTGAAACGGCTTCTGGTGGAAATTGAATTCTGCACTTTTTGACAAAAAAATTTGGATTTTGTTCTTGGTGTAGAGGCCGGCTGCGCGTCTCAATCCTTGTTCTTTTGATCAGGTTTTGTTATGTATATGTAATAGCACGAATTAGGTTAACAAAACTGACTTAAATCTTGAAGATTGAATGAGAAAAAGATTTAATTTGCAAGTGATATTCTTTGTTTCTAAAATTGGCTAAATCATGTCATTTTCATTCCAATCAGCCCTTGCACGATTTATTTGATTTGCTAGCTGTTCACGGACTCATAATGTGCTCACAAAATCAAATCTTTGATTTTATTTGATTATTCTACTATTTAAATTGATTTATTTTGATTTAAATGGATAAAAAAAAATAGGTGAATAAGCTCAGGGGTCGTGAACGAGGCTAGGAGTAATATGCAAGCATAAAAAGTTGGGCCCATTTGAAAAAAAAGTCATTTTGATCAATGTTGACTTCATGCACATTTCCAAAAATTGGTCAACTTTTACAATACATACCTCCGTCAATTTTAACCTTAAGAGGGTGTTCTTTGACTTTTTAGAAAGCTTAGGATGTTCCCTAAATAACCCTTTTTGTTTCATCTCAATTGGATCTTCCATGTTCTTGTAAGAAGCTTTGACCCAAAAGGTGTTTTTGTTGACTTTTTGAAATGACCTATAATGTATGAATTTATATCTTTTCATGAGTGCATTTTTTGAACTTGAGGGCTGAATATGAGTTGTAGGGAATTTAATTCTCTTCAAAATTAGCCTTGGATGAGAAATTTCTGATAAAGTATGAGAAATTTATGCCTCGTCAAAGTTTGGTTGACTTTTCCTATAGAAACCCTAATTTAGCAACTTTTGAGTTTTGATGAATTTGGGGTATTCCTTGAGGAATCATGATCAACCCTTGATCAAATGATGGACATTACTTCAAAATGTTGATGTTGACCAAAATTCTTGAAGTTTGACTGCATGAGGGTCACAGTTGACTTTTGACCGAGTACAGTTGATTTTAGGCATTTGAGCAGTTGACTGAGCAAACTTATTGTACAAGGAATGAAACTTGACATGGATGATCTTGAGGACATATTAGAACCATGGAAAAGATTTGAGACCTTTGGAGTTCACATATCTTTATGAAAGTGTAAAACCTAGTTGAAGGTTCATTGCCTTAGGAGAGAATTTGTCTGGTTAATTCTTGGGCATCCTTGAGCAAGTTGAGGACTTCAATGAGCATGTGTTGAGTAAAATGAGAAGGAAAATTTTGGGGTACAACACACCCCTATGGTTTTAAGATCATGTACCGAGGAAACATTGAAAGGGTCATTTTATGATCTTTGAACCAAAGGGTTGCCACAAAAATCCCTCACGTTCGAGAGTTGTGATTGTTTTATTCCGAAGGCAACCGAAGTGGAAATGTCTCAGAGGTGCACATGTGCGGGTGTGTTGTGTTCAGTTATTTTTATTTGATGTTTAAGTTTGCTAATGTATACTTTTAATTCTTGTCATGCAATCCTATTAGGCATACATCTAACAGTTAATTGTATAAGTACGGAAAATAAAATGCGGGAATGTAAAGACCTACAACTATTAGATCCTATAAGCAGTTACATAATAGAAAAAATGCGAGGAAATGTAAACTACGACTATTACAAAATTACTCGTGCGACCTATACATTTGTTTTCTAGAGTTTAAATAGAAAAGGAATAAATAAAAAAATAAATTAAAGGACAAAATAAAAAACTAAAAATCTAAGCAAGGAAAAAATGTTTTTGGTCTTTTTATGAGAAAAAAGAATTTTGTGTTAATAATAATTTGAATTTGATTTATTAAAATAAATTAATTATAAAACCCTAATTCTAATTAGTTAATTAATTAAAAAAGTGATTAAAGTAATTAATTAAAATTAATTTAATTAATAAAAACCTAAGTCTAATGTTATTGTGATTATTTTATTAAAATAAGACTGATTAAAAATAAAGTAGTTAATTAAAATACCAAAAAATGAAAATGGGCCTGCTGAGAACAAGTAAATGGAGAGGGTGTGAGGAAGGAGAACAATGGGCCCAAACAGATGAGTCTCGGAGCTTTGTTCTGATCCAGTGGAGAGCCTTGGGGTGCACCATGGTCATGATTGTTATTTCTTCCTCCATGCTTACATGTAAAACGTTAGAAAATTGCGGAAAATACATATAAATGAAACAAACATGTTTACAAGGATTTAAACTATGAAAATATTGAGAACACGAAACCTACCAACTTACCAACCAGAATCGATTTGAGGGCGTTTTCTGGGGTTAATTTGTAAAGGATAATGATTGATTCTGACACCTGGCCTTCAGGAGGACAATGGAAGGTTTGGATCGGTTTGAAAACCGCTGGAGATGTGAGATATGATTTTCACAATTTCTTCGAATTTAGAGAATTTTTTTAGAGAGCTTTGGTGTAAATTTTCGTGTGATTTGCTTATGCTTTTGTTATGTACTTATAGAGGGATTGAATGGTGGGTAAACATGGCAAGAATCCAGACATAATGACCCCCCTTTCAAAACAATATCAAACATATTAAAATACTTCCAAAATTGTGAAAAACTTGCCCTTCTTGAGATGCAATGAACCTGGTCTTTTTTCTCATTCCTTGCAAGAATTCTAAATCCCAATATCAACCCAAATCATCAGCCCATGTGTCCATACTTTTTATTTATTATTTTATGCAATTTATTTTGTGTTTATTTGAATAAAAACAAAATAAATATGAATAAAATAGAGAAAAAATGCAAAGCAATGTGAGAGTGAATTTAGGGGTCCTTGAGTAAGTAATAAACATATTTGAATCCCACAACATAGGTCTATGAACCTAAAAATGCATTTTTTCTCAAAGTTGACTTTTTTTTGCATTTTCGCCAATATGCCCAATTTGTACTAGTCATAACTTTCTCAATTTTTATCTTTTGGAGATGATATTAGACTTTTAAGAAAGCTCAAGATGTCCCCTACAATATATATGTTGACCATTTATGCATTTGGAGTGATTATATTGATGTAACTTGCCTTGACAAATAATGCCTTTTTGTTGACTTTCAAAAAGACCTGCAATGTATTGGCTCATATCTTTCCTATGATGCATTTTTTGAACTTGAGGACAAAAGAAAAGTTGTAGGTAATTGAAACTTATTCACAATTAGCTTTGGTTGGGGCAAAATGGATGAGGAATGTGAAAATTATGCTTGGTCAAAATTCAGTTGACTTTTTCTAGGAAACCCTAATTTTGCACTTTTTGGTTCTTGGTGATTTGAGAGCTATCCTTGAGGAATCATGATCAAACCTTGATAAAATGATGAATGTCACTCTAAAATGTTGATTTTCACCAAAAATATTTAAGTTTGACTGTATATTGGCCATAGTTGACTTTGACCTAATATAGTTGATTTCTAGTCATCTGAGCAATTGACTGAGCAAACTTGTAATTCAAGGAATGAAAATTGGCATGAGAATTCTTGGGGACATATTAGGGAACATGTAAATCACTTGAGGCCTTTGAAACCCAAAATTATTTGTGAAAAATGAAACCCTAGTTGTAGATCTATTGCTTAGGAGGAGAATTTCTCTAGTCAATTCTTAGTCAACCTTGAGCATTTGGGGACATCTATGAGTATGTCTTGAATAAAATGAGAGGGAAAATTTTAGGGTACAACAACCACCTTGACAACTATATTTTTCCCACCACCGACAATGGACTCATCAATTAGAAGACTAAATATGTTATACCGATCTCCTTTAGTCAGGAGTAAATGTTATTTTTTGTTTCTTTTTGCTTTCAAGTTTTGGCTATGTAATTTTTAAACAATAAATTTATGCATTGTTCCTTACCCGAGGAACAACGGTCCATTTGTTAGGGTTGTCATTCCATTCACATATTTTCATTCAATAAAATATTGGACGTTTGCATTCAAATTTTCCGCTCTATGTCTTTCTCTTACTTTATTACTTTCAAAATAGCTATGTGTTCTTACACACACCTACACAACAAATTTCAGATCCATGTCCACTATGGATCCCATTGATAACAATTCTTCTATTTCCAATTATGACTTCAAAAATACGATCTACCAAGCCGAGGATGAAGATGAGGAAGATTGTGAAGTACCTAGAGAGCTTACTAGGCTATTAACGAAAGAATAAAAATCCATACAACTGCATGAAGATCCAGCCGAGGTTGTGAACTTAGGTATTGAAGAGGACAAGAAAGAGGTCAAGGTAGGTACCAACCTAGATGACAATGTCAAAAAAAGATTAATCTAGATGTTGTGTGAATATGTTGATATCTTGCTTGGTCATACGAAGACATGCCAGGGCTTGCTACTGATATTGTGGTTCACCGTCTACCGATGAAAGAAGGTTGTTCTCTAGTAAATTAGAAAGTTCGTCGTATGCGTCCCAAGATGTCCGAAAAGATCAAGGCTGAGGTTATGAAGCAATTAAATGCTGGTTTCTTAGTTGTTACATCCTATCCTCAGTGGGTTGCAAATGTGGTTCTGGTACCAAAGAAAGATGGCAAAGTGCGTATGTGTGTAGAATACAGGAATCTGAATAGGGCAAGCCCCAAAGATGACTTCCCGCTTCCGTATATCAATGTTCTGGTTGATAACACCGCTCAACAGAAAGTATTCTCATTCATGGATGGTTTCTATGGTTATAATCAAATTAAGATGGCACCTGAAGGTATGGAGAAAACTACTTTCGTCACACAGTGGGGCACTTTCTGCTACAAGGTCACGCCTTTTGGGTTAAAGAACGTCGGTGCAACATATCAACATTCTATGGTAGCTTTGTTCCATGACATGATACATCATGAGATAGAGGTTTATGTTGATGACATGATAGCTAGATCTCAGACTGAATAAGAACATCTTGACCACCTACACAAGATATTTGAGAGTTTGAAGAAGTACAAGTTGAGGCTGAATCCAAACAAGTGCACCTTTAGGGTGAGATTCGGTAAACTCCTAGGTTTTATCTTAGCGGTAAAGGTATTGAAGTTGATCCTGCCAAGGTTAAAGCCATCCAAGAAATGTCCGCTCCCCGTACTGAGAAGGAAGTCATATGTTTTCCGGGACGATTGGACTATATTGCCAGATTTATTTCCCATTTGACCGCTACTTATGAGCCGATCTTCAAGTTGTTGAAGAAAGAGCAAGTAGTGAAATGTAACGACGATTGTCAGACAACTTTTGACAAGATCAAGGAGTACCTCCAAAAACTTCCGATTCTGATGCCGCCGTTTGAAGGAAGACCTCTTATCATGTACTTAACAGTGTTAGAGAATTCAATGGGTTATGTATTGGGGCAACATGACGAGTCTGGTCTAAAAGAGCATGCAATTTACTACCTTAGCAAAAAGTTTACTCACTGTGAAACAAGATACTCATTGCTCGAGAAAACTTACTGCGCTTTGGCTTAGGCTGCTCGCCGACTAAGAAAATATATGTTGACTCATACAACCTTGTTGATCTCTAAGATGGATCCCATAAAATACATATTCGAGAAATCCGCTCTCTTCGGAAGGATACCCAGATGGAAAATGGTATTAACAGAATACGACATTCAGTACACCACTCAGAAAGCAATCAAAGGAAGTGTAATAGCAGATTATTTGGCTCATCAAGCTATAGATGACTATCAATCTATGAATTTCGAGTTCCCATATGAGAATATCATGCTAGTTACAGATTATGAAGAACCTAGGCTGTACGAAGGACCTGAGCCAGGATCCCGATGGACTATGGTTTTTGATGGTGCTTCCAACATGCTGGGAAATGGGATTGGTGTTGTGATTGTCTCTCCCAAGAGTTTCCATACGCCATTTACTGATAGATTATACTTTGAGTGTACCCACAACATGGTCGTATGCGAAGCATGTATCATGGGTATCAAAGCGGCTATTGATATGAGAATCAAGTTCTTGGATGTATATGGGGACTCAACCTTAGTCATCAGTCAAATTAAGGGAGAATGGGATACGAAGCATCCAAATCTCATCCCTCATTGAGAGCATGTGTTGACATTAATTATGTACTTCGAGGAAATCATTTTTGAGCACATCCCACAAGAAGAGAATCAATTGGAAGACGCATTAGCTACTATGTCGTCTATGTTCAAAGTCAGATGGGACAATGAAGCTTCTCGAATCACCATTGAGAGATTAGACGAATCTGCATATTGCTACAGAGTAGATACTGATGGAGTAGAAGAAAAGTCTTGGTACCACAAAGTGAAAATATACCTCGAAGCTCAAGAGTATCCCGAGGGGGTGTCTATTAACGACAAGAAATTCCTACAGAGATTCTCCGCTAAGTTCTTTCTGAGCAACAAAATTTTGTACAAATGCAATCACGATTCAACTCTGCTTCGTTATGTGGACAAAAAGGAAGCTGAGAAAATTATGGAAGATATGCATGAAGGAGTATTTGGTACTCAGTCCAGTGGGCATACGATGGCTAAGAAGATTCTAAGAGTAGGTTATTATTGGTCGACTATGAAAATTGATTGCCATCATCATTCTTGAACTTGTCACAAATTACAGATTTATGCTGACAAAGTACATGTGCCCTCGGTTCCTCTGAATGTCTTGACTGCTCCTTTGCCGTTTGCAATATGGGTCATCGATATGATTGGAGAGATTAAACCTACTGCCTCCAATGGGCATCATTTCATCCTAGTCGCTATTGATTATTTTATGAAATGGGTCGAAGCAGCCTCGTTCACCTCCGTTACCAAGAACGTTGTTGCCCGATTCATTAAGCATAACCTTATCTGTCGGTACGACATCTCCGAAAGGGTAATCACTGATAATGGTACCAATCTCAACAACACTCTGATCACATAACTCTATACACAGTTCAAGATTAAACATCATAATTCCTCTCCGTATCGACCAAAGATGAATGGCACAGTGGAAGCCGCCAACAAGAACATCAAGAAGATTATACAAAAGATGACAATGACGTACAAAGATTGGCATGATATGTTACCATTTGATTTTCAGGGATATCACACTTTAGTACGGACATCAACTGGGGCAACTCCATTCTCTCTAGTCTACGGTATGGAGGTTGTCTTTCCTGTCGAAGTCCAGATTCCTTCTTACGGATTATGAAAGACACAAGTTTAGACGAAGACGAGTGGATTCAGACTAGACTAGACCAAATGAATTTGATTGATGAGAAGAGGCTTGCGGCTGTTTGTCACGATCAGATGTATCAGAAGCATATGATCAAAGCCTTCAACAAGAAAGTCAAGCATCATGTATATCAAGCTGGTGATTTGGTAATAAAGCATATCATCCTACCATAAGGTGTTCCCAGGGGAAAATGGACTACTATATACAAAGGGCCATTTGTGATCAAGAAGATATTTTCTGGAAGTACTATGATACTTACCACCATGGATGGTGAAGATCTTCCACACCCTGTGAACGCGAACATAATCAAAAGACACTACGCATAAAAGTGACCCACTAGGTTGACATGCCTAGGAAAAATTAAGGGCATCCTAGAGAACCAAGAGGGTTCGGGCAAAAATTAGGGATAGATGTAAAAAAATTGTACACCTGGCAAGTCGAAAACCAGAAAAGGCGGCTTGGGCAAAAAAGGGTATCCCGGTGGGCTGAAAACTCTAAAGGGCGGTCCAGGAAAAAGTTAGGGATTAAAGCGTACGACTATGTCCCATTTGATCACCTATTTACTAACAACCAGCATAACTACCAACGTCAAGTTCAAATGGTACAAATTAATCCACTCAACTTCTTCTGACAGCAAGGGATGAGATGCTCGAAGAATTAGAGGCAATAGAAGAGTTGAAACTTGATGGGATTGTTTCCACATAGCTGTTTTTATTTGTTTTTCTTTGTACTTTCTTCATTTTACGATGATTTCCTCTTACTAGGATCTCCGTCTCCTTGTATGAAAATGCTTGTTTATAGGAAAACTATCAATACAAATATAATTCAAAATTCAAATTTACTTTCTCTGTTTCATTTACAAAAACATCGAATGACTAAATTGAGTGAACATATGCATATGAATATGATTACTATTAACAAATATGTGTGTAAAAATAGGGTTAGCATTTACTAAAAACTCTAGGAGTTAGGATAACATTCAAGTCATCCATAAATCCCCACAGAGAAATCCCTACAAAACTACTTTTACAAGCTCTTCCTCAATAGAGATATATTCCCCAACAAGTCTAATATGCCTTCATACAGAAATTTAGGCATTTTCCAACATTTCACATGATCACCCCCCTAGGAGGTCCCCCAGCGTATAAGGAAGTATGATTATTTCCACAGCATACGATGGAAACTTCCTTTGCACAACCTATGAAATTCCAATTCCCATTAGAAATTATTCCCTTAGCATAGTTTGTAGGAATTTAATTCCCCAACAGAGTTTATCTCGCCAACACTGTAAAATCCCTGGCAGAATTCTCTTCTCCAGCAGAGTTTATTTCCCCAGCAGGGTTTATTTCCCCAACAAGGTTAATTTCCAAAACCGAGGTTATTTCTATGATTCTTATAGTTCCCCAACAGGATTATCTTCCCAAGTCAAATGTCATTCAACTTTTTCCTCCCCAGAAAAGTTGACATCCACACATCAGAGGAGTATACATCTCTTCCATCCCCAAGCAGAAGTTAAACCTCCCTAGAGGAATATTCTCACAAAACAAGAATCCCGGGCGAAGACATTCTAAACAAGATTGAAGATTCATATTCTTCATCCCCAACAACGGCCAGGGATTTATTTTCCCAAGCCAAAGATGTTACACAAATCTACCTCTTCCGTCAAGCAACATCTTACTCCCATACATCATTTTCAAAATATCATAGCATATGCATACGAGACGCATATAACACTCTCATTCACTTTAAGAACATCATTACATAGTGCATACATCATAACATTGCATGAAGCTAATTTTGTCTTTTCAGGAAAAATTCGCAAACAGACGAATATCCAGCAATTTTCAAACAAGTCAAAGATTAATTCCCGAAACATGATGGAGCAACTATCTATATGACCAGAAGGTATGAATTCTCTAAATAGGACGGTTTTACCAACTAAAAATAGGCCATAGATTAATTCCTGAAATAGGACGAGGCAACTATCTATACGACCATCCGGTACGAAATCCCCAAACAGGACAAGTTTACCAATAAAAAGTAGGTCAAATATTTATTCCGAAACATGACGGGGAAACTATCTACATGAACAAGCAAAGATTAATTCCCGAAATAGGACGTGGCAACTATCTATGTGACCAGGCAAAGATTAATTCCCGAAACAGGACGGGGTAACTATCTATATGACCAGGTGGTATTAATTCCCGAAATAGGACGAGTTTACCAACGAAAACATATTATAGATCAATTCTCAAAACAAGACATGGTGAATATGTGCATGACCAAATGACTTCCTTTAGAGACTGATTTCTGACGAGCATTCCTCTTCAGAAGGTTATTTTGAAAAGCATTCCCCCCAGAGATTGAATTCTGGCGAGCACTTTTCTTCTGAAAAACATTCTTCACAGTCAGGCGTAGACTCGTTCTAATACTCCTATCAACCGTTACTTTGGATGGAATCTTAAAGCCCATCTTCGAAGACACTCCGTCATCTTTCTGAATGGCATCTTTAATCCCATTCAAGCAATACTATCAACCAACAAAGTTACTTCATGCACCAGCGAGTGAAAATTTCTGGGCACTTAAGTGTTCAATCCTGTTCCACCTTCAGATCACGAATGGCGGACATGTCAATCTAACACTTCAGGTTTAGGAAGATTGAACAGGGGAAGCTGTTGTACCCCAAAAATTGCCCTCCCATTTTCTTCACGACACCTCCTCATACTCCTAGGGTTTTCAATTGCTCAAGGCTACTCAATGTTTGATCAGACAAATTCTTCTCCTAAGCAATTGACCTACAACTAGGGTTTCACTTTTATCAAGGAAATTTGAGCTTATAATTCCTCAAGTGGATTTCATGGTTCCTCATATGTCTCAAGGAATTCTCATGACAAATTTCAAGCCTGGCATCACAAGTTTGCTCAGTTAATTGCTTAAATGACTAAAAATCAACTATATTGGGTAAAAAGTCAACTATGGTCAACATATAGTCAAACTTCAAGATTTTTGGTCAACATCAAGATTTTGAAGTAACATTTATCATCTGATCAAGGGTTGATCATAATTCATCAAGAAAACTCTCAATTCATCAAAAGTCAAAGTTTCCAAATTAGAGTTTTCTTAAGGAGAAGTCAACTGAACTTTGTCCAAGCATAACTTTCACATGCTTCATCATTTTTTTTCTTAACCAAATCTCATTTTGAAGGAAATTTTCAATTCTCTACAACTTTGTCTCTCTAATCTCAAGTCCTAAAAATGCTTAATTTGAGAGATATGGGCCAAAATATTATAGGTAATTTCAAAAGTCAACAAAAATACACTTTTGGTCAATGAAATTTACATCAAGATAAAGCCTTCAAATGAAAAAATAATCAACTTGGAGATTGTAGGGGACATCTTGAGATTTCTAAAAAGTCCAAGATCACCTTCATATGATAAAAATTGAGAGAGTTATGATTGATGCAAGTTGGGAAATTTTGAGAAAATGCATGGAACCTAAAGTGATCAAACTTGGAATTTTGGGCTGGTGGGCTTATATCTCAAGGTACAAACGTGCATAAGGCCTCAATATGAACCTATGAACTTATTCATACACCCCTTGGGTTTTTATTCTATTTATTTTGGGTTTTATTTATTTAAATTCAAAATTAAAAGGATAAAATAAAAGGCTTTCATACAAGATCCAAGCCCAAATATTTTTGACCTAATTCAGCCTATATATACTCTTCATTCAGACACCAATAAGGACACGGAAAAAAACCTTGTAAGAAACCTTTCCAAATTCCAAAAATATCAAAACTAGGGAAATCTTCAAACCCCAGTAGCGACCACTTTCAAAGAAAAGCAGTTGTTCCAATCAATCTCTGAGGTTATATAGGGTAAGGCTTGATCGTTCTTGACGATCAAAAGTGCATGAAACAAGCATTCCAAGCATGGCCAATTGACACATTTTATTATTTTTGCATTTTTAATTATGTGATGTTTTGATATGAACTAATGCTTTCATTGCGCTTCTGAGATGTACTTATGCAGGCTTGGACCATCTCATATGTCCCATGCTGCCAGAATCGTGCATCACCATGTTTGCACCGATTCAATTTATTCTGGTCGTATCTTACTATACAACGTCAATCAGCTAAAATTGATACTTCCATTAAAATCGCAAGGCCCAAATTAGAGGGGGGGGGGGGGTAGGGTACCACTGATTCATTGATGTTTGCTATTTTGCAGGAACAAGGAAACAACCTCACCAGAGAAGACGATCGGAGCTAGGGCTATGGCGTTTCTTCGGTCCATGCAATAATGTTTGTTTTATATTTAATTCATTTCAATGATATAACAGATGAAACAGCCACCCCAGTGGCAAAGAAGCGTGTGATAAAGCATTAGTGTACAAAGGCGTGGGTTCAATCCCTGCCTTTTGTAATTTCATACCTCAAATGTGCACCTTTAACTTTGCAGTTCTCAGATCTAAATACAACGCTTCTAGACCTGCACGCCCATGATGCACCCTCCTGGCTGAATGCACCAACGCTTGGGCCTGGATCTTCTTTGCAATTCACACCCTCCCTTTCTTGCTAATTCAGGTTCATTCCTTTTTTCCTTATATCTTTCTTTTCCCCTTTTATTTATTTTTATTACTTAATTAAAAAATAAAAAAAAATAGTTTTAGGTTTATTTAAAAAACCCTAATTAATTATGTTTTAGTTTTTATTAACCTTTTTTTAATTTAACTAATTAACTTTTTATAATTAAAATCAATTAGATCCTTAGGTTTTTTATTAATTTAGTTAATTAAATTTTTAAATAAAAATTAATTAGATTTTTAGGTTTATTTAATTAATCATAAATCATTTTTTTCATAAAAAAATACCAAAAATATTTTCTTTTCTATTTTCATTTTGTTTTTTACATTTTTAAATCAATTGTATTTTCACAATTGTAATACCCTAGATTTCTCGCTTTCCTTTTTCATTATTATGTAACTGTTTTCCGGGATGTAATAGTTATATGTTTATTTTCCGCACTTTACTATTATGTAACTGGCCCAAGGCCATGTAATAGCGTAGAAACTTTACTTTCTGCACTTTACTGTTTTCTATTACTGCTTAGTAATTAGGATTTGTATGAAAAGATAAAAAGAAACGATAGAAAATCTTAAATCTCAAGATAAATAAATGAAATTAACACACTCGCACACTTGCACTTCTAGGGAAGCCTCTCTTGTTGCCTTCAGAATAAACGGTCATGTCCCTCGAAAGTTGGGATACCTTTAGCAAAAGACCCTCGATCAAACCTTCATAGTCCCTACGATATAAAAAAGATCATAGTCCCTTGATATCCCTCAAGTTTCCTACGAGAAATGATCTAGTCCCTACAAATAATATGTTGATAGTCCCTTCAAATTGCTAAGGTATCCTTACAAGTTGCCTTTGATAAACCGTACGATGACCCTTCGCCCGTCCCTTCGCATCCAACGATAGGGCTTATTACTAACTAATGGTACAGAAAACAATATCTAAAGTAGAAGGAAAAGTACAAGAACGACCTTAAGTGGGTAGAACTGTTAATCGCTTGCTCACAATATTTTCAAAACAAATACATTTCACACAAACACTTTCAAAGATATTTTCAAAACACTTCCAAAGATATTTTCAAAACACTTTATACGCATTATTGATGACTGATACAAGAATCATTACAAAGTTTCACCTTACATTGGAAAATTTCAAAATAATTTTCAAACACTTACACAAAAAAAGCAATTTTCAAAAGTGAGCTAGCGATTAAGAGCCTGTAGATAACTACAGATGAAAAGGGGGCTAACACCTTCCCTTTTCATAACTTACCCCCCTAAATCAAAATATATCAAAGGTCTTTCCTATTATTTTCACCTTTCCTAAATATTGGATAAAAGAAAAGTCAGTGACCACTCTAGCTATCCGCACATTTGCGATAAAACCCAAAAGTCAGTTCCCCCACTGTATTACAAAGTGTAATGACGCCCTCAGTTGTGGGTTGTTGAACTTCTTTCATTGTCATAGCTAACATTGTGCTTGCTTTGTGAGTTGTTTTGAGTTCACTTTGAATATCCGGGAATCACCTTATTGGACTATGGTTGGAAGTTTTCTGTGAGTGGAAGAGATACGAGCTTTACACAGATGGTATGAAAATGAAAATGTATGAAAATGCTTGGGTATGCAAAAAAATATTTTTTTGGATTTTAGGTACGTAAAAAAAGTTTCATGGATATGCATTACAACATAGACGTAGTATGAGGGTAGACATAGGGGTACCTTATACACGTTTAGGGGTAGATATGAAAATGATGATGTCTTACACTGACTCAAATTGAGACAAACATAAACTCCTTAAAGACGAAGATAACGACATACATGGAAATGAGGATACCCTATACCGACTTAGAGATTGAGACAAACAGGAACTCCTTAAGTATTAATAAAGACGAAGAAGAATCCCTACAAGCTAGGGATTATATAAAAAGATGGAAGACCTATATGCTAAAGATGATAGTGGAAGAAAAGATAACCGTCACGGGTTTAGGGATTGTAGTTGGATGCGAAAGGTATCCTTAGTTGGTAGGATCCTAGTTTTGTCCTACAAATATTTTACCCTCCCCACAAGGCAATTTCTTTAAGAGTATCATGAATGACACTAGAGGGAAATGCACAAGAGCCTCCCTTAAGTGGAGCCTCTTTTGGTTTAAGGGTTGTACAAAGAGTCATATGTTTCATTACAAAGTCCTACTTCCCGAGAGGATATCTCTTGATACGTGTTCCTTTCGTGGAATTCCACCGACTCTATGCAAAGTCGTCACATAAACTCATAGGGCTGATGTATCCCCTTGGCTAATAGACGAACCTTCTTTCTAAGGATTTTTTTTTGAAATAATTTTTGCAAAGTTTAAATCCCACCATAGATATAATAATGTGATAAAATAACAATACATAAATAAATGAATAAATAAATAGTTAAATAAACAAATATAAAAAACCCAAAAAATAAGAAGAACCCTAAAACCAAAAGACAAGGCTTCTAAACCTAGAATTGAGTCCCTAACAGAGTCGCCAACTATTGCAACTAGTTTTAAAATCAGAGTCGTCACCCTTAATTATTATACTAAGGAAGGGAATATAAAGGATAAACCTAAAAAAGTTAGAGATTATAGGTTGTTGGCTCGGTTATAGACGAAGGTAAGGTGTTAGGCACCCCTCATCTACCTTGTTCACAAGGATACTAGGGTTAGAAGCGCGATTTTCAGGAAATAGAATTTTTATTTTTATTAGGGGAACTCACCATGATTTTAGTCGTATGCCTACTGTTGTACCCCAAAATTTTCCCTCCCATTTTTACACAAAACATACTCCTAGAGGTCCTCAATTGCTCAAGTTGACTAAGGATTAACCAGACAAATCCTCCTCCTAAGACAATGAGCCTCAAACTAGGGTTTCACTACTCATCAAGATGGTTGATTTCCAAGGGTCCCAAATGGTCTCCATTGTCCTAATATGTCCTCTAGATCATCCATGCCAAGTTTCATGCCTTGCACAACAAGTTTGCTCAGTCAACTGCTCAAATGCCTGAAAATCAACTATACTAGGGCAAAAGTCCATTGTGGCCCAAATACAGTCAAACTTCAAGATTTTTGGTCAACATCAATATTTTGAAATATTATCCATCATTTGATCAAGGGTTGATTATGATTCCTCAAGAAATTCTCCTAACTCATCAAAAGTCAAAAATGGCAAATTAGGGTTTCTATAGGAAAAGTCAACCAAACTTTGACCAGGCATAACTTTCTCATGCTTTTTCAGAAAATTTCCAACCAAGGCTCATTTTTTAGAGAATCCAATTCTCTATAACTCCTCTTCAGCCCTCAAGATCAATAGATACCTCAATCAAAAGATACAAGTTCATACATTATAGGTCATTCCAAAAAGTCAACAAAAACACCTTTTGGGTCAAAGCTCCTTACATGAACATGGAAGATCCAATTAAGATGAAACAAAAAAGGTTGTTTATAGGACATCCTAATATTTCTAAAAAGTCCAAGAACACCCTCTTAGGGTTAAAATTGAGAGAGATAGGCATTGTCAAAGTTGGCCATTTTTGGAAATTTGCATAAAGTCAACAATGCCCAAATTTGCATTTTTTCCAAACGGGCCTAACTTTTTATACTTGAAACACATTGCTAGCATGGTCCACGACCCAAACACATTTCCATGCATCATTGGCTTTATTTATTTAATTTATTTTGATTTTAATCCTTTAAAAATCAAATTAAATCAAATAAATAATATAAAAATAATGAAGATTTGTTTTGATTTGATTTCGCATTGAATTACAATCCAAATATGTTGTATAATACCAAGAAAAATCGTGCAAGATTTAAAAGAGAGGAAATATCCACATATGGAAAGATTGGAAGCAAAATTGAAAAGGAATTATTTGTTGAATTCTTGCCATACATAGTGACCTAATTTGATTCACATATTTGTACACAAGCATTCTGAACCCTAAGGAGAAGTTTTGATACGCATGGCCTGTCTCCAAAGAAAGAAACGAGTTCCAACTTTTGTAAAAAAAGTGCAAGATCTATCTTATTCCACATGCCAGTTCAAGGAGTTTTGAGTTTTCAGTAATCATCCACGCATACTCAGGAAGCTTTTCCCATTGTTTCCAAGTCTTGAAGCTTCAAGAATCTCCATCTACACATCACAATTTGCACTCCCTTAATTCAAAATCGTTTTCAGGGTTTTATATGTTTTACCTTCGATTTGCTTGCATAAATGTGTTCATAATCATGTTTGTGATCTTTTGAATAACCTGGATTTTATTTTTAGTACAGGAACAAGCCTGCGCCATAACAAGGGTTTATGAGCTCAAAATTGGGGTTTCTCTGTCCATGGAAAATTAAAGGGGATCATGGGCACCAATAGACTCAGGGCAAAATTCTTGGTTGATCTATGTTTTTAGTTTTGGTTAATATGGCTTATTTTGTGTTGTAGAAATCTGTAGGGTTATAGCTATGGACGAAAACTGTCACTATAGCCTTTAGCGACAACTTTGTCCATAGGTAAAAGTCTGGTATCAAAAACAACGGTTGAAGGAAGAAGGTAATTAGGTGGCAGCATCCCATTGGAGAGTTTGAATTTGGCGCGTGTTTATGGGCATAACACTTTGTTTTGCTTATAATTTATTCGTTTAATTATGTAAATGAATAACATTCCAACGCAGATGGTTAACGGGCAAGGTGTGCAATGCAAACGTCCTGGGTTCGATCCCAGGCGTATGCATTTTGTATTTTCTCAATATTTTCCACAGGATCTAGCGCACAACATCCAAAGGGGAGTATCATGCAACTCCTAGATCCATCCATCAGGTCATCATCAATCCAGACTAAACGTTCCAGCTTCAAGTGTGCATGGTGGACATCCCAGAAGCCACCACACCAGATCCAGCGCAGGATGGTGGGCTTGCATGAACATGGGCCTATCAATTCTTCTTCACACACCCAAAATGCTTCATCACATCAGGCCCACATTAATTCTTTTTTACTTTCTTTTATTTGTTTTAATTATTTGTTTTAATCATTTTTACAAAAAACAAATCATTATTTTTTAACTAAATCATAAAATCAAGAAAAACATGAAATATTAGAACTAGATTTTTTATCATTAAAAATTAATTTCTTTTTCATAATTTAAATTAACTAGAGACTAGGTTTTAATTGCAATTAAATTACTTTTCTCAAATAAAAACAGAAAAAACATTAGAATTAGGTTTTTTTCATAAAAATATTTAATTTCATTAATTAATTAGGTTAATTAGGATAATTTAAATTCATTTTTCATAATTAAAATTAATTAGAGATTAGGTTAATTTGCAAAATTAATTAATTTCTCAAAATCCAAAAAAATATTTTTCTTTATTCACTATTTAGAAGTCTTTGAATTTAATTGTTAATTCCCCGTATTAAATTTTGTCGTGCGTATTTTTTTTCCATTATTTTTTTAAATGATTGTAATTGCTTCGAGATTGTAATAGTTTTAAATAGGTTATTTACTGTCGTTTCCTGTTTACTGTTTAATCCCCAAAGTTTTTGGTCATGTAATCCCCATTCCCTGAAGCCTTATAATAATTAGATTTACTTTTCCGCTTTTACTTTCTGCAAATATATAAACTGTTTAGATGTATGCATAGGGTTGTATGCAAAAGATCAATAATTTGAAACAGTAGAAAACCATAATTGTGCAAAGATAAATATCTGGAAAAAAACACAGTTGCCACTTGCACCCTTAGGGTATACCTCACTTGGTTGCCTCGGAAAATAACCGTCACAATTCTCGAATCGTGAGAATTCTTAGTGACTGTCCTCAAGTCTAAAGATATCACCAGTCCCTCGATGACCCTCTCGATTTTTGCCTCGGTTTAAAAGTGATCTTAGGGCTTTAGGACAGTTACTAAGAGTTCTTGCCCAGTTTCCCTATTGACCGTACGTCCCTTTATATAGTCCCTCAACATCCAATGGTAGGACTACCTACTCACTAATAATAGGATAGCATTATCTAAAGGAAAGGAGGAAAAGAACGTCCTTTTTCGAGTAGGTAGATGACTCTTAAGTACTTGCTCAAACCTGGAATTTTCACACTTACACACTTTTAAAAAAAAAATTCAAAAACGCTTTATCACACTCTTGAGGGCCGATACAAGAGTTATCATAAAGCAAACAAAATCTTTCAAAACACACAAACACAAATAGTTTTAAAAAATGAGCAAGTACCTAAGAGCCCGTGGAAAACCACGAATGGAAAGGGTGCTAACACCTTCCCTTTCATAATCTACACCCCCTTACTCAGAAAATCTTGAAAAAGGTCTTTTTCTGTTCTTTTCAGCCTTTCCTTTGTTGGATAAAATAAAAGTCGATGACGACTCTTGCTTACTGCGACATATGCAAACAAAAAACACAAACCAGTATTAACAATCGGTTTTGCCACCGTATCACAAAACTGGCGACTCTGCTGGGGACTATGATTTATAAAGTGGGGTTTACCTTAGGATATAGGTCATTTTAATTGCTTCTTTGGCTTGTCTTGTTTAATTTACTTTTAAGGATATCTGTTTGGGTTGTTTGGATCCTAAACCCGGATTGAAGAATTCCTTTTAGGTAAGTAGCAGTAAACTGTGAGGGAGCTGTGTGGAGTATACCGACACGGTTGAAACAATAGTTATGTTGTTGTGATACTTTGGTGTGTACCGGTAGCCCTTGAGTAATCAAGGAGAATACGGGGTTGTTGCGTGGTATCATAAAGAGTCATCTGACCTTAGCACCTTAATTGACCAACTTGGCTTTTTAGGATGTATTGAGATAGCCGTCTTTGGTGTAAACCCAAAGTCGGTTGATACTCGATGCTACACTCATTGAGGTTTGACTCTTGAGTTTTGTTTGGTGGCAAGTCAATTGTCTATCAGAAGGAAATTTGGGGGGAAAGATCGGTTATATTGAGATCCCTTAGAACCTGGTTACTATATTTAGGACAGGTTGAACCAACCCAACTTCAAGAGCGTATTACCTTAAAACCCGTGCAAGCCTTAAACCTAAGGTCTTTTTATGATTTGCTTGTGTTTGCTATATCTGCTATATCTGAGCATAATCATGACATCATAACATAGCATATCATACTAACCATTTCAAGGATTCTTAGGCTTAATTTTTGTCTTGTTTTGTAGGACATGGCCCTCACCCGCAAATTCACTATCCAAGTCAGTCTGGTAAAGGTACCTCCTCAGCTTAAGGAGTTGGTATCAAGGGTTCCTGAAAGCTCTCCCTTCACTGGAAGACATTGTCGACTTCTCAACTTGGTCACCTCAAACTCTGATGAAGAAATGTTAAAAGTGCTCTTTCAATTCTTTGACCCCTACATCACTGCTTCACTTTTTTGGATTACCAGTTAGTGCCTACTATGGAGGAGTTATCTCTATTACTGGGGGTGCTTATCCTTAACAAGGTACCTTTCAATGGTATGGAAAGAGACCCTAAACCTGAAGATATTGCTAAAGCTCTGTCCTTACAACGGTATGATATAGTAGCAAATTGGGAAACCAGGAGAGGTGTCAATGGTTTTATGGCTAAGTTCTTGTTTGAGAAAGCTCATGATTTTTGGGATACCCTGTACTTACAAGCTTTTGAAGAGGTGTTAGCCCTTCTCATCTATGGGTTGGTACTGTTTCCTAGTCCGGACCAACTCATAGATGTGAATGCGGTTAAGGTTTTCCTATCACGTAATCGGGTACCTACTCTGCTTAGAGATATCCTACATTCTCTGCATACTCGCACTATAAAGAAAAGAGGGACCCTCATGTGTTACACTCCTATTTTGGATAGGTGGTTTATTTCGCACCTACCCCGATCTGTCTTGAAGAATGAATAGGGTTTGAGATGGTCTCATAGGCTAATGGCTCTTACACATTCAGGTATTCATTGGTGTCCTCGATCCTCGGAGAATGTTACCATCATTGATCGATGCAGAGAATTCCCTAATGTCTATCTCTTAGGCATTACGGGAGAAATCACTTATAATCCTTGTTTGGCACTGCGACAGTTTGGATATGCGAGAAGGGATGGTCCTCATGATACACTTAAATAAGGAATCACCTTCGACTATGAGAATGATGCTTAGGGTTACCATAAAAGGTTAATGCGAGCTTGGGGCATGGTACATATAGTTGATAACAAGACACTGGGGCACAAGAATTCCATTCCTCTTGAGCCTTATCTCAAATGGGTACGAGCTCGTGCTCAAATTCTTATGATTCCTTACCCATCATCCTACCTATGATTATGGAACCGATTTCTGAAGGAGACACTCCTTATCTTGTTCTTTATCCTGACATGCCAACTGATTATGAGGAGTTACAAAAATCCTGGGTTCAACTTAAGGAGGAGCGAGATACGTTTGAAGCTCAATTCTACGCCAGCGAGAAGAAAGTCCTGAAACTCACTAGGCTACTTCATGAAGAGAGGAATATAAACACTTACATTGCACCAAAGAGGATGCGCTTATGGGAAACCTAATTTTATTTTTGCTTTAAGTTTTATTTTGTTTGATTGTAATCCTAAAGGGAACTCTTTATAACAATTCGAACTTATTAATACAATTAACGTGTGTTTCTTTTGTTTAAGCAAATTTGAGTCTTTAAGAATCCTTGAAATAATTGCATACGAATATCATCCATGACATTGCATAAACAGGTTTCAAAGTAGGAATTTCATCTTCTTCGCTGTTTATTTCAGCAATAATGGCTTCTGAACAAAGTATCAAGGATCTCCAGGCATAAAATGCCCAATTTCAGCAAATGTTCGTAGCTTTGACTAAAGGGCAGGAAGATCTGAAGGCCCTTATTCTAAAATATAGAAAGAAGAAGGCGAAGAAGACCGTTGGTGTGGTAAACCTCGGAAGAAGATTTAAGGGACCGTTGAAGCAAATCGTTGATCTGACCTCTTCATCCAAGGAAGGAGAGAATCAAGAGGGTGAGACAAGGGAAGAAGACCCTAGTCCAGGGGAATCTAATAATGACACTGATTACAATGAAGAGCAGTATCCTTCGGCTGCGAAAGGTACAAATAGTTAGAGGATCATCTGAATGCAATGGAGATCCAAAGAGTACCAGGGCTGGATTTTGAAGAGCTGGGTTTGGTATCTAGGGTTGTCATCCCACAGAAGTTCAAGGTTATGGTATTTGCAAAGTATGATGAGGTTTCTTGTCCCAAGCTTCATCTTCATTCTTATGTGAGGAAGATTCAGCCTCACACTGCTGATAGGAACTTGTGGGTCCATTTCTTTCAAGACAGTCTGTTCGGGACTCGGCTTGAGTGGTTCTATCAGCTGGAGGGAATCAATGTCCACAACTGGGAAGATCTGGCTGCTTCTTTTTATAAGAAGTATCAATATAACGCTGACCTTGCTCCTACCCGTACTCAACTCCAGAGTATGTCTATGGGTGCAAGCGAAGGTTTTAAGGACTACGCTCAGAAGTGGAGAGATTTGGCAGGGAGAGTCAAACCCCCTTTGTCTGATAGGTAGTTGATGGACATGTTTCTTGGTACTCTATCTGGTCCGTTCTTTAATCACTTGATTGGTAGCTCCTCTACTGGTTTTACTGAGTTGATATTGACTAGAGAAAGGGTAGAACCTGGGATCCGAAGTGGCAAGATCCAGAAAGACACTTCTTCAAGTACAGTGAAAAAGCTATTCATGGGTAAGAAGGAGGTCAATGCTATTTACAATCCAAGAAGTCAGAATAAAACCGAGCACCGTCCAATGGTAGGGGTTGTGATGATACCTAGGCATGTGGCTACTCAACAACGAAACAATCAGCCAAAGGTAGAAAGACCTCAAAGGTAGTTCACCCGGATCAATATGACGTTGTCTGAGGTTTTACCCCATCTATTAAAATCTAATTTGGAAACCTTAAGGGAGGCTCCCAAGAACCCCAACACCATATCTCCTCGTTACAATCCAAACACTCGGTGTGCTTACCATTCTGAGAGTCTAGGCCACGATACAAATGATTGTTGGACTCTGAAGAATAACATACAGGATCTGATTGAAGCAAAGGAGATTGAGTTTGATGCTCCTGAGGTGCCTAATGTCATAACTACTCCCATGCCCAAGCATAACCATGGTGTTAATGCCATTGATACTGATCTATTTATTATTTCTGTTGATGAAGTGTCTACTCCTCTCATGACCGTCAAGAAGAATTTGTTGCTAGTCGGTTTATTTCCGGGCTGTGGTGAAGGTTGCCACATGTGTTTATCTCTGCCTTCTGGTTGTTATTTGTTGAAGGCAGGTGTTGAACGCCTGATGGATAACAAAAAGATTTTGTTAAAGACTTTGGTTCCAACTGTTTTACATGAATATGTTGCTATCATAACCATTTCCGCCAATCCTTCCAAGGTCTCCTCCAAAAGACCTGTTAGGATTACATCTTCTCCAAGAATTGCTCCATTAATAATCACTTTTCCTGTCCCTGTACCATACTCCTCGGACAAAGTTGTTCCTTGGAATTATGGTGTTGACGTTTACTACCATGGCGTCAAGCAGGATTTGTTAACCATTAAAGACAAAAAAAATGAAGAGGATGATCCCGATATCAGTAACATTGTCAATACTAGCAAAATTACTCGAAGTGGAAGCATTTTCTCTCCCGAGATCTCCCCGAAGACTGTTGCTAAGCCTGTTGTTATTCCATATGTTGTTTCGACTAGTACTCCTGCTACTACTCCCATCCTTACTCCAGTTGTTACCCCTGCCAATGAGTCATCTAGGACTCGGGGCAAATAAGTTGTAGGTGAGCCTGCCCGGACGATGGCACCTAGAGAAGTTATTTTGGAATCCTCTAAACAAGAAATGGAGGAGATTTTAAAGATAATCAAGAAGAGCGACTACAATGTGGTCGAACAGCTAGGGCAGACCTCTTCAAAGATATCAATGCTGGCTCTGATATTGTGTTCCGAGGCCCATGCAAATGCTTGGTTACATTTCTTAAGACTGCGCATATGCCACAAGAAACCTCCGCTGACCAATTCGAGGACTGTGTGGCCAGTCTGACTGCTGATAATGGGTTGGGTTTTTCTGATGCTGATTTAACACCCAAGGGGAGAAAGCATAATGATTCTCTGCATGTCTCGATTAAATATAGGGGCACCATTATGGTCCATGTGCTAGTGGACACTGGATCGTCACTGAATGCTCTGCCCAAGAAGGCTCTTGATAGGTTAGATTGTGAAGGTTTGACCTTAAAGCCCAGTAACATTGTGGTGAGGGCTTTCGACGGTTCAAAAAGAATGGTGCACGGGGAGGTGGACATCCCTGTCAAAGTGGGTTCCCAGACCTTTGAATCCACCTTCTGTGTGATGGATATCAGGCCGTCTTATTCTTGTTTGTTGGTTCGTCCTTGGATCCGTGAAGCTGGAGTCGATACTTCTGCGCTGCACCAAATGTTGAAGTATCCAGTGAATGGAATTATTGTCACCTTGCATGGTGAAGAGGAGTACATGGTAAGCCATCTAAACTCTTTCAGGTATGTGTAAATGGACGGTGAGTTCATAGAGACCCCTTGTCAAAATTTTGAAGAGGTTCCCCAGACTATGGCATCAACCAAGACTATTACCAGTGTGCCAAAGATCACCAGACCTCCTTTGAAGATGGATTCTCTCAAGGACGCCAGATAAGTAGTTGAAGAAGGTGGGTGTACCATTTGGGTACAGCTCCCTGATTTTCCTTACAAAATTGACAAATTTGGTTTGGGTTTTACTTCAGGAGCTCAAAGTGCTGTTCGACGTGCTCGGGTTGGAGGACCTCCCCTACGCATTAGCAATCACGGGGTCAATGCTATAGAAGACAATGATAAGGATTCTGATATTGACAACTGGATCTACCCTACTACCAATGGTGGACCTAGTAACTGGACGACCAAAGATTTTGTGTCGATTACTTTTGTTCAGCAGTAATTGTCTTACTTGTTTTTCGGTTTTGTAATAAACAATATAAACTCTATGGCCTTGTGTCTTCCCCGAGGCACAATGGTTTATTTGTGAGGGTTATTATATGTCATTATCATATGTCACCAATAAAACATTAGACAGTTTTGCATACAAATTTTGTGCTCTCTGTTTTTATTTTCAACTTTTTACTTTATCAATACAACTACGCTCTTACACACACTCACATATCAAACTGCAGATCCATATCCACTCTGGATCCCATTGATAGTAGTTATGCTATTGCCAATTATAACTTCGAAAATCCGATCAACCAAGTCGAGGACGAAGGTGAGGAAGATTGTGAGGTACCTGGAGAACTTTCTAGACTGTTACAGCAGGAAGAGAGGGCTATACAACCTCATGAAGAGCTAGTTGAGACAATAAACTTGGGCACAAAGAAAGACAGAAAAGAAGTCGAGATTGGCGCAAATCTGGGGATTAGTGTCAAACAGCGGTTAATACAAATGTTGCATGACTATGTCGAGATCTTTGCCTGGTCATATGAAGACATGCCAAGACTGGATACAGATATCGTGGTTTACCGACTGCCAACTAAAGAAAATTGCCCTCCGGTAAAGCAGAAGGTCTGTCGCATGCGCCCTGAGATTTCAGAGAAGATCAAAGCAGAGGTTATGAAGCAGTTCAACACTGAGTTCTTAGTTGTCACCTCTTACCCCTAATGGGTTGCCAACGTGGTGCCGGTGCCTAAAAAAGAAGGTAAGGTACGAATGTGTATGGACTATAGATATCTGAATAGGGCAAGCCCCAAAGATGACTTTCTGCTCCCCCAGATTGACGTCCTAGTTGACAACACCGCACAACACAAGATCTTTTCCTTCATGGATGGTTTCTCTGGTTACAATCAGATCAAGATGGAACCCGAAGATATGGAGAAGACAACCTTCATTACACAATGGGGAACTCTCTGCTACAAAGTGATGCCATTTGGATTAAAGAATTTCGGGGAAAACTATCAGCGAGCCATGGTCGCGTTATTTCATGACATGATTCACCATGAGATAGAGGTATATGTAGATGACATGATATCTAGGTCTCAAACTGAGAAAGAGCACCTTGATCGTTTACAAAAGCTGTTTGATAGGTTGAAGACATACAAGCTGAGGTTGAATCCGAACAAGTGCACCTTCAGGGTAAGGTCTGGTAAACTTCTAGGTTTCATTGTCAGTAACAAGGGTATTCAGGTGGACCCTGCAAAAGTAAAGGCTACACAAGAGATGTCGGCTCCTCGTACTGAGAAGGAAGTCAAAGGCTTTTTTGGACGCATAAACTACATTGCTAGGTTCATTTACCATTTAACTGTTACTTGTGAGCCAATCTTCAAGCTCATGAAGAAAGATCAAGTAGTAAAATGGAATGACGAATGCCAGACTGCCTTCGAAAGAATCACGGAATACCTTCAAGAACCACCAATTCTGATGCCTCCGATTGAAGGAAGACCTTTAATAATATACTTAACAGTGTTAGACAATTCAATGGGGTGTGTGCTAGGGCAGCATGACGAGTCTGGTCTAAAAGAGCACGCAATATACTACCTTAGCAAAAAATTTACCGACTGTGAGATAAGATACTCACTGCTCGAGTAAACTTGATTCACTTTGGCATGGGCTGCTCGCCGACTGAGAGAGTATATGTTGACCCACACTACTTTGTTGATATCTAAGATGGATCCGATCAAGTACATCTTCGAGAAGCCCGCTCTCTCCGGAAGAATAGCGATATGACAGATGATCTTAACCGAATATGGTATTCAATACACGACCCAGAAAGCAATCAAGGGGAGTGTATTAGCTGATCATTTGTCTCATCAGGCCGTGGATGACTACCAGTCCATGAATTTTGAGTTCCCGGACGAGAATATTATGCTGGTGAGTGGCTATGAAGAACCAGGACCGGATGAAGGACCTGAAGAAGGATCCCGATGGACTATGGTTTTTGACGGAGCCTCGAACACACTCGGTAATGGCATTGGTGCTGTAATCATATCCCCCGAGGGATGTCATACTCCTTTCACTGCCCAATTATGCTTCAACTGCACTAATAACATGGCGGAGTATGAACGATGCATCATGGGTCTTAAAGCGACTATTGACCCGAGGATCAAGTTCTTGAGCATTTTCGGGGATTCAGCCTTAGTGATATGTCAGATCAAAGGAGAGTGGGATACGAAGCACCTGAATCTCATCTCGTACAAAGATCACTTGCTGACATTGCTTCCACACTTTGAGGAAGTCACCTTTGAACATTTTCCATGAGAAGAGAATCAGTTAGCAGACGTGCTAGCTACCATGTCCTCTATGTTCAAGGTAAGGTGGGATAACGAGGCTCCTCAGATCACTATTGAGAGATTGGATGAAACAGCATACTGCTATGAGATCACCGATAAAGGAGTAGTAGACAAACCTTAGTTCTATGAAGTGAAGAGATATCTCGAGGCTCAAGAGTATCCCGAGGGGGCATCTATCAATGATAAGAAGTTTCTGAGAAGGTTCTCCGTGAAATTCTTCAAGTAATGGAATCCTCTACAAGCCAACCATGATCCTACTTTACTTTAGTGCATAGACAAGAGCAAAGCAGGGAATATTATGACAGATCTACACGAAGGTACCTTCGGAACCCATTCAAGTGGACATGCCATGGTTAAAAAGATCCTACGGGTAGGATACTATTGGTTCACTATGGAAGAAGACTTCTATCAGCATTCCCAAACTTATCACAAGTGCCAGATCTATGCTGATAAGGTGCATGTACCTCCAGTTCCTTTGGACTTCTTGACGGCTCCGTGGCCCTTTTTAATGTGGGGAATTGACATGATCAGAGAGATTAGATCTACCACTTCCAATAGGAATCACTTCATCCTGGCCGCCAATGATTACTTCACGAAGTGGGTTGAAGCTGCCTCTTTTGCTACTGTTACCAAGAACATTGTGGTGCGGTTTATCAAGCATAACTTGATCTGTCGGTACAGTGTGCCAGAGAGAATCATCACTGACAATGGTACAAATCTCAACAACACGATGATCACAAAACTCTATAAACAATTCAAGATCTAGCACCATAATTCTTCCCCTTACCGGCCGAAGATGAATGGCACCGTGGAGGCTGCTAACAAGAACATCAAGAAGATCATACAGAAGATGACGGTGACTTACAAAGACTAGCATGAGATGTTAGCATTTGCTCTTCATGAGTACCGCACCTCTGCACGAACATCAACATGGGCAACACCCTACTCTCTGGTATATGGCATGGAGACTGTCTTGCCTATTGAGGTCCACATCCCTTCTCTGAGAATCATGAAGGATGTAGGGCTGAATGAAGATGATTGGATCCAGACTCGACTTGATCAACTGAATCTGATTGATGAAAAGAGACTTACCGCTGTCTGCCATGGTCAAATGTATCAAAAACGGATGATCAAGGCTTTCAACAAAAAGGTCAGACGCCAAGTATATCAAGTCGGGGATCCAGTGATCAAGCGCATCATACTGCCGCAAGGTGATCCCAGGGGCAAATGGACTCCCACATACTAAGGGCCATTTGTGATCAAACGCATTTTTTCCTGATAGAGCCATGATTCTGACCACCATGGACAGTGACGACCTTCCTCACTTTGTCAATATAGGCATAGTGAAAAGATACTACGCATAAATAAGACCCGCTAGGTTGAATAGCCTAGGTGAAAATAAGGGCTTCCAAGCGAACCAAAAGGGTTCAGGCAAAAATTAGGGTGTTGTACCCCAAAATTTGCCCTCCCATATTCATCAAGAATTGTCAAAGTCAAGGTCACAAAATTCCCCAAGGACTATACAGCTCAACTGTCTCCTAGACAGTCAAAACTAGGGTTTGAGTTCTGGTCAAGCAAATGAACTTCTCAAAGGCCCAATCAAGTCTCACATGCTTAAAAAGATGGTCAAGTGTCTTCATGTCAAGTTTCAAGGCACTCAGCTCAAAACTGCACAGTCAAAACCCTAGATTGCACTACAGTCAACTGTAGGGGCAAAATGGTCATTTGACAGTCAAAAGTTCAAATTTTTGGTCAATATATCATTTTGAAGCCACAAACATCATTTGATCAATGCTTGATCATGATTCTCAAAATTTGGCTCAGAAATCATCAAAGATGCAAAAGTTGCTATATTTGGACAGCTGAAAAAGTCAACTGAAATTGACCAGGGCATAACTTTCACATGGATTATCAGAAAAATTCCATCCAAAGCTCATTTTGAAGAGAAAGACATTTCCTACAATTCATCTTCATGTTCCAAGTCCAAGAAATGCTCTCACAAAAAGTTATCAATTTCAACATTATAGGTCATTTTCAAAAGTCAACAAAAAGTGACTTTAAGTCAAAGGCCATAACTTGAGATTGGTAAATCAAAATGACATGGGACCAAAGGCATTGGTTAAAGGACTCAAAGACCTTTCCAAAATGTCCAAGAACATGTGAAAAGCTTAAAAATTGACCAAGTTATGCCTTGTGGAAGTTGGGAAATTTTTGGAAATTTTGAAAAGTCAACTTTGATGCACAAGGCCTAAAAATGCAAATGGGCCCATTTTCCTTCCAAATTTCTTCATGCCAAGCCTATGCACGACCACTAGGCCCAAGGGGAAGTATTCTCATATTTTTTAATTATTTATTTGAATTAATATTAATTTATATTCATTTAAATCATTTTAATTCATGAAAAATATAAACCTTAACCTAAAAAATCTTTTTATGCATGCTTTGGACTCTATAACTCGTGCACATGCTAATAGGGAAGGATTTGATGTTAATTGATCAGATTTGGCACAAAAACCATAAAAAAATATTCAAAAAGATCTTGTAAAATCAAATATGTGAAAATCATCAATGCTTGAGATTTTGTGTAGTTTTGTTAACCTAAATCACTCTATACATACACAGCATCACAACCCTAAGCATCCAAGACTGCAAGCTGCGCATAACACACCTTTGGCATATTGAAATTTTTGACAAAAAAACTCAACACTGAAATCTAGTTTCAAGGTCAATTCAAGCTCTAATTTTTATTCCACAAGCATCCTGAGGCATCCTGGAACATCTCTCAATCCTTAACATCAACAAAAACTCTTTGAAACGGTATCACAAAGTCAAACTGAACCAAGAAAATTTTGAATTCGCATAGCACGATTTAAGCATCCTCATGCATTTTTCTTTATGGATTATTGTTTGTCATGATGTTCTAAAGCTAACCAACGTGTTTGATTTTGTTTTTGTGCTATATATGAGAAGTTACCATGAATGGTCTTTAGGGTTTCAGGAACTCAAAAAGAGGGTTTCCCAATACAAGAAAAATTAGGCCATCTGGATACCATGGTTGAGTTCAGCTCCCCAAAACGAAGCAATTTGAACCCTCGCGATAAATTTATGGTTCATAGGGAGCTATTCGCTATTTTTTCAAAAGGCCTCTAACACCACGGTTGCAAAACCGTTGCCCATTAGTTTTGTTTTACAGGGAAGGAGAAGGAGACGAAGACGTGTCCATTGGTGACAGGTCCATTTGAATTTCGCGCGGAATTCCAAAGCATTAGCGTTTTCTTTTTATATTATTTATGTCTTATTATATATTAAATGAAATGCATGTGGTTCAGTGGTAACGTGTTAGGCATGTGACTTCAAAGACTTGGGTTCAAATCCCAGGTCTTGCAATGCTCAATATTATTTTTCAATATTTGATTCTATGCAGCACTAATGTCCAGATGTACCATATGCTTACCCTCTCAAGCCCCACACGTGTCCATCTCACTCAGATCCATGGCCAAGATTTAAGATGCACCATGTACCAGGTCAAAGCGCTAACATGTGATCCAGGAAAGTCAGCACGTTGCAAGCTTATTGGGTCAGGCCTCTCAAGTTTATACCTCCTTATTTGGGGCAACACCCCACCCTGGTTTGATTTTCTTTTCTTTTTGTTGTTTTAATTATTGTATTATATTATTTTTATTGTTTTAATTAATTAATTTATTTTTTCTATAAAATACAAAAACATTATAAAAATCAGAAAAATACAAAAAATATAATATTTATTTTGTAATAATTATTTTCATAAATAAATTAAAATGTAGATTATTTAGTGTAATTAGGTTTTCAACTTTAAATCCTTTTTAATAAAAATCCAAAAATGTAGAATTAGGTTAATTGCTATTTTTTATTCCTTTTAATATTTTTCCCCTTTTTTAGAATAATAATAATCATTTATTTATTTATTTTTTATTTAAATTGTACATAAATGAATTAGGTTTAATTTAGGTCATATTTTAATTTTTTCATAATAAATAAAAAATATTAGAATTAGGGTTTGCCGTTTAATTTAATCTCAATTAATTTCTTTTTTTCATTAAATCTAAAAAAACACAAAAATATCATTCTCGTTTAATTTTAATTTTTAAATCCTTATTAATCTTAATTATTTGCAAAAAGGGTCCAACGCCCGTCATTAATCCTTTAATTGCGCATTTATTTTATTATCGCTTATTATAATTTTGTAATTGCCCCAAAGCATTGTAATTTACTTTTCGCACTTTATTTCTTCGCGTTATTTATTTTTCCGCTAAATCGGGTCCGGTTTAATTTTGGCGATGTGGACCCGCGCCTTTGTAATAGCTTTAGAATTTATTTTCTTCGCAAATATTAACTGTTAAAAGCATGCAAGAATGAATGTCTAATTAAAATCAAGCGTAGAACACGACAAATATGACAAGACAAATAACTGAAACATGACACACGATTCGCACACACCACCCCTAGGGTACGCCTCACTGTTGCCTTGCCTCGAAAGGTGATCGTCGAGTAGAGGACGTCTTAGTAAGTCCTCATGATCCGGGAACCTGGCATGAGGGTAGCTTCTAAGGTGTCTTCCCATTGCTCTGGTGATCACCATGTCCCGAACCTCGAATTGACCCGAACACCTCCAACGGTGGTGCTACCTACCTCTCAATGGTGGGATGGCACTACTTTAAAGGACATTTACACAGACGAATTCCTTAGGGTAGGTAGGTTCTCAAGGATACTTGCTCTAATCTCAAAACAAACTCAAAAAGACTTTTCACACGGACACTTTTCAAAAGCTTTCAAAGCAAACTTTTCAAACACTCTGACGTACGAGTCGATCTGAAATTTTTCAAAGAAACTTTTAAACCCACATTGAAAAGCAAACAAACAATTTGAAAACACATTGAGCAAGTATCTAAGAGCCCATGGATAACCATGGATAGAAAGGGTGCTAACACCTTCCCTTTCTATAACCTACCTCCCGAACCGAGAGCGATCTCTTTAAGGAATTTTTCTGTGCTTTTGTCCTTTCCATTTGGAGAAAATAAAAGACGGTGGCGACTCTTGCTTCCGCGACATTTCGCGAACCAGCGTTAAACAGTCAGTCCCAGATCCACCGATCACAGAACTGGCGACTCTGCTGGGGATAATCTTAAAGTGGGGTGTACCTTAGGGCTAGGTCATAACTATGTTTTCAATTGTCTTCTTTGCTTGCTTTATTATTGTGGGTTGCTTGGGAGTTCTATAGATCCTAACCCGGATCTGGGGGATACCTTTCTTAGAAAGTAGCAACAAGGCTGTGAGGGAACTGTGCGGGGTATACCGACATGGTTGAAACAGTCTGCTACGTTGATGTGGCACTTTGGTGTGTACCGGTAACCCTTGAGTTCAGTCAAGGAGAGTACGGGGCCTCCGTGTGGTGTCGTGAAGCATCAACAGACCTTAGGAACCTTAATTGAACTATCTTGGCCTCTTTAGGGTAGTGAGATAACTGACTTTGGTGCAGTCCGAGGTTGGTTGATACTCGATACTACACTCAATTGAGGGTTGCTTTCCTGGAATATTTCGGTCGCCAGTTCAGTGGCTAAATCGAAACGATGAACAATGAAAGCAATCCCGTGATACTGGGAACCTTAGAACCCGGTTACTTTGATTAGGACAGGTTGAACCCACCAACTTCAAGAGGGTAATACCTAGACCCCATGCTGGCCTAAACCCTAAGGGCTTCTCTTGTGTGACTTGTGTGCCTTCGTACTTGACTACTTGCATGCTTGTTATCTGACCCTTGATGTCTTGCAGGTTTTGTTCATAGTCCTTAACTGGGACTCATAACAGGGTTTGCCAAATTTCTTGCAGGTTTTGTTTATAGTCCTTAATTGGGACTCATAACAAAGTATACTGAATTTCTTGCAGGGTTTGTTTATAGTCCTTAATTGGGACTCATAACATGGTTTACCTACATTACCCCATGCATAGCATGACATCATACCATTGCATACATCCTAACCCATTTCAAGGATCTCCAGGGCTTGTGATGCAGGTCATGATAAATCAACTGTCTAGCCAGGGGCAAAGAGGATTTATTTTCCTCTAGCCAAGGTTGTCAGGGGCTATGACCCACTGGATATGGTGAGCTTTTGACCCTTGAAGAAGGACTCTCAACAACATGAAGTTCCCTCAATCAAGTTACCGGTTTCCAACTCTAACAAGTTTCTCTGTTTACCCTGCGAGGTCCTTGAAATCATTGCATGCATGTCATACATCTCATTGCATTGCAGGTATCCCGTTAACAGGTTGCTTACCCTTCTCCGCTGTTTATTTCAGCCGATCGTCATGAATCCTGGATCATCAGCTGAACAGTCCATCAAGGACCTCCAGGCTCAGAACGCCCAGTTCCAAGAGCTGATCCTGAATTTGACCCAGGGGCAACAAGACCTGAAGGCTCTGCTTTTAAAGAAGGACAAGAAAAAGAAGAGGACTGTTCTGTTCAGCCCTAGACGCAGAGTTGGGAATACACCACAAGTTGAAGCTGAGAGGACAACCCCATCTGTGGGAAAAAGCAGTCATCATGAGAGAGAGGTTCCCAGTCCAGTGGTCTCCGACAACGAGACAGATTTTGATGAAGAGCAGCACCCTCCTGCTGATGACAGATATAAGCAGCTGGAGGACAGAATGAAAGCTATGGAGGTTCAACAGGTACCTGGGCTGGATTTCGGAGATCTGGGTTTGTCGACTGGTGTGATTATCCCACATAAATTCAAAGCACCAACTTTCTCGAAGTATGACGGGGCGTCTTGCCCCAAGCTGCACTTAAGGTCCTATGTTCGGAAGATTCAGCCGTACTCTGCGGATAAGAATCTATGGATCCACTTCTTCCAGGAGAGTCTTTCAGGGACTCATCTCAAATGGTTCTATCAGCTGGATGGGACCAAGGTTCGTAACTGGGAGGAGTTGGCTACTGCTTTCTACAAGCAGTATCAGTATAATGCCGACCTTGCTCCTACGCGTACCCAACTCCAGGGGATGTCGTTAGGATCAAGTGAAGGTTTCAAAGAATATGTGCAGAAATGGAGGGATCTCGCTGGAAGGGTACAACCACCTCTGACTGACTGTGAACTTGTGGACATGTTCTTGGGGACCCTGTCTGGTCCATTCTTCAACCACCTCATTGGTAACTCATCTGCTGGATTTACCGACCTCATCCTGACCGGCGAAAGAATTGAAGCTGGTATCAAGAGCGGGAAAATTCAAGAGGCCACACCTTCTGATATTCATAAAAAGCCTTACACGGGAAAGAAGGAATCTAATGCTGCATACGGTCAAAAAGGTCGCCGTGATCAACATGCAGTGGCAGTCATGATCTCTGGTGCTGCACCACGCCGCCAACCACAGAGGGAAAACCAGCAAAGGCCGGACGGGCCTAAAAGGCAGTTCACCAACATTAACATGCCATGGTCGCAAGCACTGCAACATATGTTGAAGATGAACCTGATTGCGGTGATCAACCCTCCTGCCAATCCTAAGACCTCCTCTCCCAGCTACAATCCAGAAGCCAGGTGCGCTTATCATTCTGATAGCCCGGGGCACGATACTGAAGACTGTTGGGCACTAAAGTACAAAATTCAGAACATGATCGATGCCAAAGAGATCGAGTTCGAGCCTGCTGAGACTCCCAACGTAATCAATGCTCCATTGCCGAAACATGGCTAGGATTGAGAAATTTTTTGTTCATTAGAATTCAAGTTGTATTTTTCCTTTCTTGTTCAGATAAACAATTATTATGTTAAACTCTTTATTTCATGAATGCATTACATATGTCTGTCTTGATTAATTATGTTTACTATGCTTAAAACCGCTTTCATATTTTTGCAATGGTCAACTCTTAACTGAAAATTCTAAACCTCTTGAGGGAGGATGACGAAAACGATACCACAATCTACAGTATGCTTTTGAACAAACCCCGCTGATGAGGTACAGGCATTGTTTCGATCCCTAAACACTGGAGTTATAAGGATGATAATCCCTCGTCAACCCATCAGAGCCAAAGAAGCAGGAGTTTTATTTTCGAAAATCAAAACCCTTAATCATAACCTGGGGCAGGGTAGTCTCTCAGTTGATCCAAGTGCATGACGAATGGCACCGAAGAGATCTTTACGAACAAAGAAAGACAATGATGGTTCCGAACAATCAAAAGGACAGGCGGTCATTATCAAAAAAAAAATCATAAATGAAAAGGAAACAGTTCAGGCAAAAAAAAGAAAGGGATAACAAAAATCAAGCAAGAGGTCTCACAACAAAAGCAAAAGTGACTGCCTATCCAAAAGAAATCATCAACATCTGAACCATCATTGGAACATCAGAACAAAGACTCAAACAAGGTCTAACGCACGATCAACTGAGTTTAGGTTTGGAGAACATCACGAAGAGCGGGTGGGTACAAATAATTTGAGCCTTTATCCTTTGTTTCTTAAACCGTGAACCAGGCCACGATATAACCCTTAAAAGTCCTAGCTGAAGCATGGGTTAGTTCGAAAGCATACTGGTTACGAAGGTATCCTGACTCCTGAAGGTTTACTGTAAAATATTGAGTTGACATCGCACTGTATTACAAAAAATGCATTTTCAAAAGTCAAGACAGACATAGACTCTTGCATTCTTAAAATAACCTTGTTTGCATATGACTATTTGTTTGAACAGCAGGGAAATTCGCACGATGAACACCTTGTGAACAGAAGTACCTCCAGTCAAGGGGCACAGTAGGAGCATTGCCCATTATCTGGGGCATGGCAAAATACTTCCAACAGGGGCAACTCCCTACATTCTGAGAGCGTGGACATAGTCGAAAAAATGTTACGCACAATCAAAGACCCGCTAGGTTGACACACCTAGGCAAAAATAAGGGTTTCCCGGCGAACCAAAAGGGTTCGGGCAAAATGAAGGGATGAAACGAAAAAAAAACATGTACGCCCGGCAAGTCGAAAACCTGAAAAGGCGGCTTGGGCAAAAAATGGGTATCCTGGTGGACTGAAAACCCGAAAGGGCGGTTCAGGCAAAAGTTAGGGATCAAAGCGTACGACTATGTTCCGGTATCTCGTCACTTGCCTACCCGAAAAGTTGCCAATCACCCACACAGGTATCCTCTTCCCTCACATCCGAAGCAGGGGCAATAATGAGTTATCCAGGCGATCCAATTGCTTTGTCAGCCAAAGTACAAAGGACAGATCAACATAAGAATGATTACCATCTACCCTTACAAATTCCAGATCGTGGGTTAACGTCCGAGACCAAACAGGACAACCATCCACTTAATCAAAATCACGCAACCCAACACCGGTTTCTTCTCAACCTTCAGACAAAGTCATACACAGACTCCTCCTCCACAAGATGACCTAACCCCGGTTCATCAAAGTTTTACACAAACTTATCCAAGTAACCTAACCCCGGTTCCTCCTGAAGTCTTACATGGACCTATCTCAAGATGACCTAACCCCGGCTCATCAAAGTTTTACACAAACTTATCCAAGTAACCTAACCCCGGTTCCTCCTGAAGTCCTACATGGACCTATCTCAAGATGACCTAACCCCGGCTCATCAAAGTTCCACACAAACTTATCCCGAAGCAACCTTACCCCGGTTCGTCAAGAAATCTCACATGGATTCACTCCAGTAACCTTACCCCGGTTCGTCAAGAAATCTCACATGGATTTACCCCAAGGTAACCTAACCCCGGTTCCTCTAGAAGTCTTACATGGATTCATCAAAAAGTTTTACATGAACTTACCTCACCAAGCAACCCTACACCGGTTCTCCCTATTCAAGATGCAGTTTTACATGGACTCGTCACCCGGACACCCTACACAGGTTCTCCCTTTCCAAGAATGCAGTTTTACACGAACTCATCATCAAAATAACCCTACCCAGGTTCCTTCTCCATTTCAGATGCGGTTTTACACGAGCTCATCAGCAGGCAACCCTACATAGGTTCCCTCTTTCAACCTACAGCATTACAGTTCTAAAACTTCCCCCAGGAGAGTCCAATCCAGTTTCCCCAGGAGAAATGGAATTCATATCCCCAAGCAGCAAGCTTATCCCCAGTAGATTCTGGAAGCTTACCCCCTCGCAGAGCACGAACGCGTCGCCCCGGCTTGATTTAAAGAGTTATTTCCGTAACAGGATATAACTGGGTTATCCTCAGCCAAAAGCCACGGAAAGAGCGTCCTCAGCAAAATGTCTTCCTACCCCCAGCGAAGTCTATCAACACTTCCAGCACAACAAGGATATCCCCAGCATAACTCATCAACAGTATCCCCAATGGAGTTATCTCTATCAACATTCAGCAAAGCATCTCTATTCCCCACAGAGTAGCACTCCCCAGCATGATCGCTAGAGTATCTTTTCTCCCGCAGAATTGTTTCATTCCTCAACGGAATTATCTCCGCCTACCAGTATTCTTGCAACAATCATCCACAGCAGAAGCAAAATCTCTTCCTCAACATCAGCCCAGGATATGACTTCCCGGCACTCGTCAAGGATTTATTTTCCTAGACAAAAACATACATAAAACTTTACATACATCATCGTAGCATGCATAACGCACTGCATCATACCATACAAATCTCATTTATATCGAGAACATCATTGCCTGATCCATATCATGCATCGCATATGACTGACCTCTACCTTTCAGGAAGGGTGCAGTTGAAATTCTCAAACATATTTCAAGGATTTCTCTAGTCCAGTTAAATCGACTCCAAACAGATTTTTCTGATAAAGACTCAGTAGAAGTTCTCTTATGGTCCCCTCTCCAACGGCGTGTGAGGTGGTAATTCCTTCTTCAGATGTTCTCCTCTCCGGCATGAGCGTGAGGTGATATTCTCTTATGGTCCCCTCTCCAACGGCGTGTGAGGTGGTAATTCCTTCTTCAGATGTTCCCCTCTCCGGCATGAGCGTGAGGTGATATTCTCTTATGGTCCCCTCTCCAACGGCGTGTGAGGTGGTAATTCCTTCTTCAGATGTTCTCCTCTCCAGCATGAGCGTGAGGTGATATTCTCTTATGGTCCCCTCTCCAACGGCGTGTGAGGTGGTAATTCCTTTTTCAGATGTTTCCCTCTCCGGCATGAGCGTGAGGTGATATTCTCTTTTCAGATTATAATTTCCTATAGTTCCCTCTCCAACGGTGAGTGAGGTGACTCCCTTTGAGATTATAATGTCCTTTGGTTCTCTTCCTGACACTACGAAGATGGTAATGCTCACAAAGATTTTCTCAACGAGCGTTGTTGAGGTTGAAATCATTCAGGATTCTCTTACCATTCATGCTAAGGCAGTAACCATCCCCGGTTCATTCATCAGCGTTTGAAGCTCCAGATTCAGCTCCTGTAACCAGTCAGGACATATCTATATCAAGCATCTAAAATCAGCTCCTGCGACGTGTCAGGTACTCATTTTTTTGTTCTGCAGGTATGCAGGTTCTCGCTAAGGAATCTCCTACGCGATCAACGTCCAGATGGCATCCATAAGCCCGTCATCCTATCCAAGCAACATCCAAATGGCATCTATAAGCCCATTCTCTCATCACACTGTTACTATGTGAGCGCAAATTTCTGGGCACTCTAGTGTCAAATCATCTTCTACCCTCGGATTACGAAAGGCACGTCAGCCAATCTGCATCCTCAGGTCTAAGAAGATTGAACAGGGGCAACTGTTGTACCCCAAAATTTGCCCTCCCATATTCATCAAGAATTGTCAAAGTCAAGGTCACAAAATTCCCCAAGGACTATACAGCTCAACTGTCTCCTAGACAGTCAAAACTAGGGTTTGAGTTCTGGTCAAGCAAATGAACTTCTCAAAGGCCCAATCAAGTCTCACATGCTTAAAAAGATGGTCAAGTGTCTTCATGTCAAGTTTCAAGGCACTCAGCTCAAAACTGCACAGTCAAAACCCTAGATTGCACTACAGTCAACTGTAGGGGCAAAATGGTCATTTGACAGTCAAAAGTTCAAATTTTTGGTCAATATATCATTTTGAAGCCACAAACATCATTTGATCAATGCTTGATCATGATTCTCAAAATTTGGCTCAGAAATCATCAAAGATGCAAAAGTTGCTATATTTGGACAGCTGAAAAAGTCAACTGAAATTGACCAGGGCATAACTTTCACATGGATTATCAGAAAAATTCCATCCAAAGCTCATTTTGAAGAGAAAGACATTTCCTACAATTCATCTTCATGTTCCAAGTCCAAGAAATGCTCTCACAAAAAGTTATCAATTTCAACATTATAGGTCATTTTCAAAAGTCAACAAAAAGTGACTTTAAGTCAAAGGCCATAACTTGAGCTTGGTAAATCAAAATGACATGGGACCAAAGGCATTGGTTAAAGGACTCAAAGACCTTTCCAAAATGTCCAAGAACATGTGAAAAGCTTAAAAATTGACCAAGTTATGCCTTGTGGAAGTTGGGAAATTTTTGGAAATTTTGAAAAGTCAACTTTGATGCAAAAGGCCTAAAAATGCAAATGGGCCCATTTTCCTTCCAAATTTCTTCATGCCAAGCCTATGCACGACCACTAGGCCCAAGGGGAAGTATTCTCATATTTTTTAATTATTTATTTGAATTAATATTAATTTATATTCATTTAAATCATTTTAATTCATGAAAAATATAAACCTTAACCTAAAAAATCTTTTTATGCATGCTTTGGACTCTATAACTCGTGCACATGCTAATAGGGAAGGATTTGATGTTAATTGATCAGATTTGGCACAAAAACCATAAAAAATATTCAAAAAGATCTTGTAAAATCAAATATGTGAAAATCATCAATGCTTGAGATTTTGTGTAGTTTTGTTAACCTAAATCACTCTATACATACACAGCATCACAACCCTAAGCATCCAAGACTGCAAGCTGCGCATAACACACCTTTGGCATATTGAAATTTTTGACAAAAAAACTCAACACTGAAATCTAGTTTCAAGGTCAATTCAAGCTCTAATTTTTATTCCACAAGCATCCTGAGGCATCCTGGAACATCTCTCAATCCTTAACATCAACAAAAACTCTTTGAAACGGTATCACAAAGTCAAACTGAACCAAGAAAATTTTGAATTCGCATAGCACGATTTAAGCATCCTCATGCATTTTTCTTTATGGATTATTGTTTGTCATGATGTTCTAAAGCTAACCAACGTGTTTGATTTTGTTTTTGTGCTATATATGAGAAGTTACCATGAATGGTCTTTAGGGTTTCAGGAACTCAAAAAGAGGGTTTCCCAATACAAGAAAAATTAGGCCATCTGGATACCATGGTTGAGTTCAGCTCCCCAAAACGAAGCAATTTGAACCCTCGCGATAAATTTATGGTTCATAGGGAGCTATTCGCTATTTTTTCAAAAGGCCTCTAACACCACGGTTGCAAAACCGTTGCCCATTAGTTTTGTTTTACAGGGAAGGAGAAGGAGACGAAGACGTGTCCATTGGTGACAGGTCCATTTGAATTTCGCGCGGAATTCCAAAGCATTAGCGTTTTCTTTTTATATTATTTATGTCTTATTATATATTAAATGAAATGCATGTGGTTCAGTGGTAACGTGTTAGGCATGTGACTTCAAAGACTTGGGTTCAAATCCCAGGTCTTGCAATGCTCAATATTATTTTTCAATATTTGATTCTATGCAGCACTAATGTCCAGATGTACCATATGCTTACCCTCTCAAGCCCCACACGTGTCCATCTCACTCAGATCCATGGCCAAGATTTAAGATGCACCATGTACCAGGTCAAAGCGCTAACATGTGATCCAGGAAAGTCAGCACGTTGCAAGCTTATTGGGCCAGGCCTCTCAAGTTTATACCTCCTTATTTGGGGCAACACCCCACCCTGGTTTGATTTTCTTTTCTTTTTGTTGTTTTAATTATTGTATTATATTATTTTTATTGTTTTAATTAATTAATTTATTTTTTCTATAAAATACAAAAACATTATAAAAATCAGAAAAATACAAAAAATATAATATTTATTTTGTAATAATTATTTTCATAAATAAATTAAAATGTAGATTATTTAGTGTAATTAGGTTTTCAACTTTAAATCCTTTTTAATAAAAATCCAAAAATGTAGAATTAGGTTAATTGCTATTTTTTATTCCTTTTAATATTTTTCCCCTTTTTTAGAATAATAATAATCATTTATTTATTTATTTTTTATTTAAATTGTACATAAATGAATTAGGTTTAATTTAGGTCATATTTTAATTTTTTCATAATAAATAAAAAATATTAGAATTAGGGTTTGCCGTTTAATTTAATCTCAATTAATTTCTTTTTTTCATTAAATCTAAAAAAACACAAAAATATCATTCTCGTTTAATTTTAATTTTTAAATCCTTATTAATCTTAATTATTTGCAAAAAGGGTCCAACGCCCGTCATTAATCCTTTAATTGCGCATTTATTTTATTATCGCTTATTATAATTTTGTAATTGCCCCAAAGCATTGTAATTTACTTTTCGCACTTTATTTCTTCGCGTTATTTATTTTTCCGCTAAATCGGGTCCGGTTTAATTTTGGCGATGTGGACCCGCGCCTTTGTAATAGCTTTAGAATTTATTTTCTTCGCAAATATTAACTGTTAAAAGCATGCAAGAATGAATGTCTAATTAAAATCAAGCGTAGAACACGACAAATATGACAAGACAAATAACTGAAACATGACACACGATTCGCACACACCACCCCTAGGGTACGCCTCACTGTTGCCTTGCCTCGAAAGGTGATCGTCGAGTAGAGGACGTCTTAGTAAGTCCTCATGATCCGGGAACCTGGCATGAGGGTAGCTTCTAAGGTGTCTTCCCATTGCTCTGGTGATCACCATGTCCCGAACCTCGAATTGACCCGAACACCTCCAACGGTGGTGCTACCTACCTCTCAATGGTGGGATGGCACTACTTTAAAGGACATTTACACAGACGAATTCCTTAGGGTAGGTAGGTTCTCAAGGATACTTGCTCTAATCTCAAAACAAACTCAAAAAGACTTTTCACACGGACACTTTTCAAAAGCTTTCAAAGCAAACTTTTCAAACACTCTGACGTACGAGTCGATCTGAAATTTTTCAAAGAAACTTTTAAACCCACATTGAAAAGCAAACAAACAATTTGAAAACACATTGAGCAAGTATCTAAGAGCTCATGGATAACCATGGATAGAAAGGGTGCTAACACCTTCCCTTTCTATAACCTACCTCCCGAACCGAGAGCGATCTCTTTAAGGAATTTTTCTGTGCTTTTGTCCTTTCCATTTGGAGAAAATAAAAGACGGTGGCGACTCTTGCTTCCGCGACATTTCGCGAACCAGCGTTAAACAGTCAGTCCCAGATCCACCGATCACATAGGGATTAAAACAAAAATATTTGTACACCCGACAAGTCGAAAACCTGAAAAGGCGGCTTGGGCAAAAAAGGGTATCCCGGTGGACTGAAAACCCGAAAGGGCGGTCCAGGAAAAGTTTAAGGATTTAAAGCGTATCACTATGTCCCATTGGATCACCTTGCGACCAGACTTCAGCATCATCTATCAAGCTCAAAACGACACCAATCAATCCAGTCAGCTTCAGACAAGCAGCAAAGTGATGAGAAACTCGAAGACATAGAGGCAATTACAAAATTGAAACTCAATGGGATTATTACACATAGTTGTTTTCTTCTCTTTGTACACAAAATTGTATAGCTTTCATTTTCATGGAGGAGTTCTCTTAATAGAGCGTCACCCTCCTTGTACAAAAACGCCTGCTATAGGCCAACTTCGAAATTAATACAAGTCACTTTTACAAAACCATTTGTTTTTCTTTTTCTGTTTTGTTTTGCAAAAACGTCCAATGATTTATTCTTGATATATGCATTTGAATATGATTGCTATTCACAAATAATTGCATAAGAAACAGAAAGACAATTGCTTATAACTTAAGAAATATGGGCAAAAACTAAAAAACCATGTCAATCCCGACAGTTACTCCTTCCGGCAAGTACAGGGGCAGGGATAACTTTGAAACGAAGTCACCATTACATGCGCCCCGTGACATCTACACTCCCCATAGAGTAGAGGCAACCAAAGGTTTGACATCGGCTTACCCAAACAGGAGCTACTTTCCCCAGCAAACTTCCTCCAGAGAGCCGACGTCTATATTCCCCAACCGAATTTCATAATCGCAAGCGGTTCATAAAGTTTTCTCCCAAGCAGAGTTTATTTCTCTGAATACAGAAGCTCAGTCTCTAACATAGTTTACCTCTCTAACTACGGAAGTTCATCCCCCGACGGAGTTTATTTCTCCGAATTGGAAAACTCTTCCTGCAAATCATCTCCTCTCGCAAGAAGAGCTATTCCCCCGTAGAGTTATTCTCAAGCAGAGTCTCTCCCCGGCAGAATATTTGTAAACAAGGAGTAAATCCGCAGCATAATCATCTCCATTCACCATCCCTATCGGGAATGAAGTTTCGGCTTTCCTAATACTCTTCGGTAGCAGTTCGGGATTTATTTTCCCCGACTATGAAGTAATGCAATAACATCCCATGTTCATACATCATGGCATGCACATAAATATTGCATACAATACAATCTAATTTATTTTGAGAGCATCATCACAATGCATTTCATACATCATAACATTGCATACGACTAATTCTTTACCTTTTAGGGAAAAGATCAAATCAACAAGTTACATCTAACAAAGGGCTATCCCAATATCTCTCCACTCACTATACCGATGGAAGAGATTCCAATAATTTCGTCTGGGTCAAGTGCATCACTACTAAGATTCTCCTGATTACTATGCCAGTCAAAGTCATCCCAAGATCTCTCCGGTCGCTATGCCGGTGGAAGAGATTCCAAGACTTTCGTCTGGGTCGGTTGAATCGCTACTAAGATTTTCCTGATTTCTATGCCAGTCAAAGTTACCCAAGATATCTCTGCTCACTATGCCGGTGGAAGAGATTCCAAGACTTTCGTCTGGGTCGGTTGAATCGCTACTAAGATTTTCTTGATTTCTATGCCAGTCAAAGTTACCCAAGATATCTCTGCTCACTATGCCGGTGGAAGAGATTCCAAGATTTTCGTCTGGGTTAGTTGAATCGGTACTAAGATCCTCCTAATTATTATGCCAGTCAAAGTTAACCCAAGATCTCTCTGCTCACTATGCCAGTAGAAGATACTCCAATACTTTCATATGGTTCAGTCGAATCGCTACTAAGATTCTCCTGATTGCTATGCCAATCAAAGTTAACCTAAGTTTTTCCCTGGGTCAAGACAGGTCGACACTAAGATCTCTCTGATTACTATGCGAGTGGAAGATGTACCAAGACTTTCGTCTGGGTTAGTTGAATCTCTACTAAGATCCTCCTGATTACTATGCCAGTCAAAGTTAATTCAAGGCCTTTGTCGGGTTTAGTCAAATCGATGCTAAGATTTCTACCCCAGTTGAAGACAACTTGAGACCTTTCTCTGGTTCAGTAAAATCGATACTAAGACTTCTATTCTAGTTAAAGAAGCTATGAAGCCCAAAAACTGACCAGATAATAGTCAACCAACAATTCAAGACATTGTGAAGCCCAGATCCTGACCAGATAACAGTTTAATCTCATTTCTGCAGTAAGTCATTGTGAAGCATGGAATACGACTAAATAGCAATCAGCCTTATCATCCTCAACAAGTCACTGTGAAGCCTGGATCCTGACCAGATAGCAGTTCACTTCCATCTCTTCAATCAAGAGATGACTCCCCAATAGAGTAATGGACAAACTGAAGCTCCTAGACTCTATTCCCCAAGACAGAGACAAATATTCCTCAGCGAAGGCAACCCTAACAACAGGAACAAGAATTCCCACGAAGGAATATCTCACAAAATCATCATTATTTTGGGTGGAATCTTTAAGCCCATCTTCGACGACTCTCCGTCACCTTCTCTGGATGGCATCTGTAAGCCATTTCTCGATGACATCAACTGTCAGTTTTACCTCACGCGAGTGCAAATTTCTGACCACTCTAGTGTTCAATCATCTTCCACCCTCAGATCATGAAAGGCAGACAAGCCAATCTAAATCCTCAGGTTTAAGAAGATTGAACATGGGCAGCTGTTGTACCCTAAAATTTTCCCTCCCATTTTTCAACAAAACATACTCCTAGAGGTCCTCAATTTCTCAAGTTGACTAAGGATTGATCACACAAATCCTCCTCCTAAGACAATGAGCCTCAAACTAGGGTTTCACTACTCATCAAGATGGTTGAGTTATAAGGGTCCCAAATGGTCTCCATTTTCCTAATATGTCCTCTAGATCATCCATGCCAAGTTTCATGTCCAGCACAACAAGTTTGCTCAGTCAACTGCTCAAATGCCTGAAAATCAACTATAATAGGGCAAAAGTCAACTGTGGCCCAAATGCAGTCAAACTTCAAGATTTTTGGTCAACATAAATATTTTGAAGTATTATCCATCATTTGATCAAGGGTTGATCATGATTCCTCAAGAAATGCTCCTAACTCATCAAAAGTCAAAAATGGCAAATTAGGGTTTCTATAGGAAAAGTCAACCAAACTTTGACCAGGCATAAATTTCTCATAATTTTTCAAAAAATTTCCAACCGAGGCTCATTTTGAAGATAATCCACTTCCCAACAACTCATCTTCAGCCCTCAAGGTCAAGAGACACCTCAATCAAAAGATACAAGTTGATATAATATAGGTCATTTCAAAAAGTCAACAAAAACACCTTTTTGGTCAAAGCTCCTTACATGAACATGGAAGATCCAATTAAGATGAAACCAAATAGGTTGTTTATAAGACATCCTAAGCTTTCTAAAAAGTTAAAGAACACCCTCTTAGGGTTAAAATCGAGAGAGATAGGCTTTGTCAAAGTTGGCCATTTTTGGAAATTTGCATAAAGTCAACAATGCCCAAATTTTCATTTTTTCCAAATGGGCCTAACTTTTTATACTTGAAACACATTCATAGCCTGGTCCATAACCCAAACACCTTTCCATGCATCATTGACTTTAATTATTTAATTTATTTTTATTTTAATCCTTTAAAAATCAAATTAAATCAAATAAATGATATAAAAATAATGAAGATTTGTTTTGATTTGATTTCGCATTGAATTACAATCCAAATATGCTGGATAATACCAAGAAAAATCATGCAAGATTGAAAAGAGAGGAAATTTCCACATATGGATAGACTGGAAGAAAAATTAAAAAGGCATTATTTGTTGGATTCTTGCCATACATAATGACCTAATTTGATTCACATATTTATACACAAGCATTCTGAACCCTAAGGAGAAGTTTTGATACGCAGGGTCTGTCTCCAAAGCAAGAAACGAGTTCCAACTTTTGTCAGAAAAGTGTAAGACCTATCTTCTTCCACAGGCCAGTTCAAGGAGTTTTGAGTTTTCAGTAATCATCCACGCATACTTAGGAAGCTTTTCCTATTGTTTCCAAGCCTTGAAGCTTCAAGAATCTCCATCTACACATCACAGTTTGCACTCCCTTAATTCAAAATTGTTTTCAGGGTTTTATGTGTTTTACCTTGATTTGCTTGCATAAACGTATTCATAATCATGTTTGTGATCTTTTGGATAGCCTGGATTTGATTTTTAGTACAGGAACAAGCCTGCGCCATAGAAAGGGCTTATGAGCTCAAAATTGGGGTTTCTTTGTCCAGGGAAAATTAAAGGGGATCATGAGCACCAATAGACTCAGGGAAAAATTCTTGGTTGATCTATGTTTTTAGTTTTGGTTAATATGGCTTATTTTGTGTTGTAGAAATCTGCAGTTATAGCTATGGACGAAAACTGTCACTATAGCCTTTAGCGATAACTTTGTCCGTAGGTAAAAGGCTGGTATAAAAAACAACGGTTGTAGGAAGAAGGTAGTTAGGTGGCAGCATCCCATTGGAGAGTTTGAATTTGGCACGTGTTTCTGGGCATAACACTTTGTTTTTCTTATAATTTATTCGTTTAATTATGTAAATGAATAACATTCCAGTGCAGATGGTTAACGGGCAAGGCGTGCAATGCAAACGTCTTGGGTTCGATCCCAGGCGTATGCATTTTGTATTTTCTCAACATTTTCCACAGGATCTAGCGCACAACATCCAAAGGGGAGTATCATGCAACTCCTAGATCCAACCATCAGGTCATCATCAATCCAGATTAAACGTTCCAGCTTCAAGTGTGCATGGTGGACATCCCAGAAGCCACCACACCAGATCCAGCGCAGGATGGTAGGCTTGCATGAACATGGGCCTATCAATTTTTCTTCATACCCCCAAAATGCTTCATCACACCAGGCTCACTTTAATTCTTTTTTAATTTCTTTTATTTGTTTTATTTATTTATTTTAATTATTTTTACAAAAAAAATCATTATTTTTTAACTAAATCATAAAATCAAGAAAAACATGAAATACTAGAACTAGATTTTTTATCATTAAAAATTAATTCTTTTTCATAATTTAAATTAACTAGAGACTAGGTTTTAATTGCAATTAAATTACTTTTCTCAAATAAAAACACAAAAACATTATAATTAGGTTTTTTTCATAAAAATATTTAATTTCATTAATTAATTAGGTTAATTAGGATAATTTAAATTCCCTTTTCATAATTAAAATTAATTAGAAATTAAGTTAATTTGAAAATTTAATTACTTTCTCAAAATCCAAAAAAAATATTTTTCTTTATTCACTAATTAGAGGTCTTTGAATTTAATTGTTAATTCCTCGTACTTAATTTTGTCGCGCGTATTATTTTTCCATTATTTTTTTAAATTATTATAATTGCTTCGAGATTGTAATAGTTTTAATTAGGTTATTTACTGTCGTTCCCTATTTACTGTTTAATCCCCAAAGTTTTTGGTCATGTAATCCCCATTCCCTGAAGTCTCGTAATAATTAGATTTACTTTTCCGCTTTTACTTTCTGCAAATATATAAACTGTTTAGATGTATGCGTAGGATTGTATGAAAAAGATCAATAATTTGAAACAGTAGAAAACCATAACCGTGCAAAGATAAATATCTGGAAAAAAAGCACTGTTGCACACTTAGGGTATACCTCACTTGGTTGCCTCGGAAAATAACGGTCACAATTCTCGAATCGTGAGAATTCTTAGTGGTTGTCCTCAAGTCTAAAGAGATCACCAGTCCCTCGATGACCCTCTCGACTTTTTGCCTCGGTTTAAAAGTGATCTTAGGGCTTTAGGACAATTACTAAGAGTTCTTGCTCAGTTTCCCTAGTGACCGTACGTCCTTTTCGATAGTCCCTCAACATCCTACGATAGGGCTACCTACTCACTAATAGTAGGATAGTACTATCTAAAGGAAAAGAGGAAAATAATGTCCTTTTGCGAGTAGGTAAATGACTCTTAAGTACTTGCTCAAACCTGAAATTTTTACGCTTACACACTTTCAAAAAATCTTTTCAAAACCGCTTTATCACACTCTTGAGGACCGATACAAGAGTTATCATAAAGCAAATAAAATCTTTCAAAACACACAAACACAAAACATTTTCAAAAAATGAGTAAGTACCTAAGAGCCCGTGGAAAACCACGGATGGAAAGGGTGCTAACACCTTCCCTTTCCATAATCTACCCCCCTTACTCAAATTCTCGAAAAAGGTATTTTTCTATTCTTTTCACCATTTCCTTTGTTGGATAAAAGAAAAGTCGATGGTGACTCTTGCTTACCGCAACATTTGCGAACAAAAAATGCAAACCAGTATTAACAGTCGGTTCTGCCACCGTATCACAGTGTGGAAATGGTTTTAGTTTGTGAGGAAGCAACTACGAGCGTCCTACCTACTCAAAAGGTCTTTGTTATTTTATTCTACTTTAGATGTTGCTATTGTTGTACCCCAAAATTTTCCATCTCATTTTTCATGACATGCTCATAGAGGTCCTCAATTGCTCAATGTTGACCAAGAATTGGTCAGACTAATTCTCCTCCTAAGCAATGGACTTCGAACTAGGATTTCACTTTTCACTAATAATTTTGGTTTCCAAAGGCCTCAAGTGATTTCCATAGTTCCTAATATGTCCCAAAGAATGCTCATGCCAATTTTCATGCCTTGCATTACAAGTTTGCTTAGTCAATTGCTCAGATGTCTAAAAATCAACTATACTAGGTCAAAAGTCAACTATGGCCAATATATAATAAAACTTCAAGATTTTTTGTCAATATAAACATTTTAAAGTGATATTCATCATTTTATCAAGGTTTGTTCATGATTCCCCAAGGAAGGCTCTTAATCATCAAGAATCCAAAATTGCAAAATTAGGGTTTCTATAGGAAAAGTCAACTGAACTTTGACTAGGCATAACTTTCACATGATTCATCTATTTGACCCAACCAAATCTCATTGTGAAGAGAATACAGTCCTCTACAAATTTGTTTTTATTGTCAAGTTCATAAAATGCATCATTTGGAAGATATGAGCTCATACATTACAGGTCCTTTTCAAAAAGTTAACAAAAGACACTTTTTGTCAAGACAACTTACATCAAGGTAATTTCTTCAAAATAAAAAATAATCAACATAGAGATTGTAGAGGACATCTTGGGCTTTCCAAAGAGTCTAAGATCATCTTCAAAAGATGAAAGTTGAGAAATTTATGGTTCGCGCAAGTTGGGCAAATTTGTGAAAAATGCATGAAGTCAACTTTGAGCAAAATTGCATTTTTAGGTTAATGGACCTAAATTTTAGGGTTCAAACATGTTTAAGACATACTCAAGGACCATTAAATTCACTCTCACCTTGATTTTCATTTTTTCTATATTTTATCCATATTTATTTTGTTATAATTAAAATAAACACAAAATAAATTGCATAAAATAATAAATAAAAAGTATGGACACATGGGATGATGATTTGGATTGATATTAGTCCTTAGAATTCGTGCAAGGCACGAGGAAAGAGACCAGGTTCATTGCATCTCAAGAAGAGCAAGTTTTCACAATTTTGAGAATATTTTAATATGTTTGATATTGATTTGAAAGGGGGTCTTAATGCTATGATTCTTGCCATGTTTATTCACCATTCCGCTCTTCTATAAACGAAATTCATTTCAAGCAAGAAATATTACGAAATGACTCTTCAAAAAGCTCTTCAAAAGCTTTTCACAAAGCTCTCTCAAAATTCTCAAAATCGTTCAAAAGTTGTGAAAATTAAAAACCTGATCTCCAACTTTCATCCATCCAATATCATGCCATATTTGAACTCATGAGGTCCTTAGGAGTCATTTCCATTCCTCACTTTGGCCTGGAGCACTCCCGAGTCATCCTTACAAGTTTCACCGTTCGGTATAGTTTGTTTAAATCTAATCTTGTTAATCTGCATTTATTAATCCATTTGACGTTTGCATATATGTTTGTAGTCGTGTATAGAGAAGGTTGGGCATGAAGCATGTAAGTTTTGAGGCCTGGTTCATGAGATACCATTCTCAACCCTGATCAGAAGCTTGGTTTCGAAACGCAAAATTCAGAAACCTTTAGCCAATACTAGCGTTGATTTTCTTTATTTACTTCTTTTTATATTTACTTTTCCAAAATCATTTTTATTTAATCATAAAATCAAAATAATCAAAAAATAGATTTAGGTTTTTTTATAAATATATAATTAAATTTAATTTGTGCAAGTTAATTAATTATATTTTGATTTATTTCAAGAAATTTAAAATCAATTAGAACTTATATTTAATCATTTCAATTCTTTTTCTCAATAACAAAAATCCAAAAAATGTTAGAATTAGTTTCCTTTGGATTAGTTTTAAATGCATCTTATTTATCACTCTTTTCTTTATTTAGTTTAAATTAATTTTTTTTAATTTAAGTATTTTTCTTAATAAAAATGACAAAAAAGTGCTAAGTGTGTAGAAGTATTTTAGGGCTTACCTCGCTTTCCATATTCGCGCACCCATTTTAAATTTCATTCATTTTATATTGATGTATCTGCAAAAATATTGTAATAGTTTAATTTAGGACTTTTTACTTTTTGTTTCCCCATTTTGGATTTGTAAACTCCCCCTCCCCGAAGCCATGTAATAGTTAGGTTTTAAATTCCGAACTTTAAATTCCTGTACATATATTAACTGTTAGATGAATGCTTAATAAGATTGCATGATAATATTTGAAAAGAAACGGTAGAATACCTAAATGTTTAAAGATAAATAACTGAAACACAACACACTCGTACACGCGCACCTCTAAGGTACTTCCACTTGTTGCCTTCAGATAAATAAACGATCACGATTCTCGAATGTAAGAGATTTTAGTGGCTACCCTTTGGTTTAAAAGATCATAAGTTCCTCGATGACCCTTTCGAAGGTGCCTCGGTAAAATGATCTTAAAACCTTAGGGTAATTACTAAGATATCCTACTAGTTGCCTTTGTGACCATACAATGACCCTCGATTGTCCCTCAAAACATCCAATGATGGGGCTACCTACTCACTAATAGTAGGATAACACTGTCTAAAAGAAAAGAGGAAAAGAACAAACCTTTTTGAGTAGGTAGATAGTTTTTAGATGCTTGCTCAAAACAAAACATTTTCCACACCTACACTCCATTCCAAAAATATTTTCAAAAACACTTTGTATACATTCTCAAGAATACGAGAAACATTACAAAGTTCGCCGCACTAAGGCGTCTTTTCAAAATAATTTTTTTTCAAACACACAAACACAAGGTATTTTCAAATGAGCTAGCATCTAAGAGCCCGTATATAAATATAGATGGTAAGGGTGATAACACCTTCCCTTTCCATAATCTACCCCTTTACTCAAATAATCTCGAAAGTATTTTTCTGTTCTTTTCACCCTTTCCTTTGTTGGATAAAAGAAAAGTCGGTGGCGATTCTTTCTTACTACAACATTTGCAAATACAAACGCAAAACCAGTAATAGTCAGTTCTCCCACCGTATTACAGAACTGGTGACTCTGCTGGGGAGACATAAAACTAAAAGTGGGGTTACCCTAGAGCTAAATCATCTTTTAAAGGCTTTATTGTTTGATTTGTGTGCTTTATTTTTCGGGTTTATGTTTGGGTTATTATTAAAAAGATCCTATACCCAGATCTGGGGCACTTTTAGGTAAGTATCAATAGATCATGGAGACTATAGGGTGTAGACCGATATGGTTGAAGTGATGGCTGAGTTAGTGTGACACATTTGTTCGTATCGGTATCCTTTGTGTTGAATTAAGGAGAATACGGGGCCACTATGTGGTGTCATAAAGCACTAACTGACCTAAAGAACCTTAGTTGAACAAACTTTTCCATTAGAAAGTAGTGAGATAGTCGGCTTCAGTATAAAATTGAGGATTGGTTGATACCGATACTACACTCATTGAGATCATACTTTATGGATATTTCAGCCGCGAGAAAAGATCGCTTGAGATGAAATAACGCTCAGTGAAGAAAGATCGATGATATTAAGATTCTTTAGAACCCGGTTACTTCTTTTAGGACAAGTTGAGCCAACTAAAAATTCAAGAGGGTACTTACCTAAAAATTCCATGCAAGCCTGAACCTAAGGCTACTTGTGTGACTTATTTTCTTTCATTATCTAACAACTTGAACTCCTTGTAGGGTTTTGTTTGTATTCATTATCTAATGATGTGAGTTCCTTGCAGGACTTGTTTGTACTCATTATCCAATAACTTGGACTTGTAAGACTCACTTTTCTTCATCACCTTACACTTTTGCTTGGTGCATATCATACACATCATAACATCATGCCATAGAATTTCGTTAACCATTTTAAGGATATCTAGGGCCTGTGATGCAGGTTATGGTGAACCGGAAGTCTATCAAGGGGCAAGGGGATTTATTTTCCTCTAGCCAATGCCATCAAAATACCAAAGCATGATAACTTGAGTCAGAGGCTATGACCCACTCGACATGGTGAGCTTGATTCTTGTAGAAGGGAATTCAACAAAACAAAGTTCTTCCGTCAAAGATGCAATCAAAATTCAAATGTTTTCTTGCGTTTACCCCGCAAGATCCTTGAAAACATTGCATGCATGTCATTACATAACAGGTCTTTCAGTACAGGTTTCTCATTTTCTCGCTATTTATTTCAGCAGAAAAATGGATCTCGAACATAATGGCAGGGGTTTCTAAAATCAAGATGCTCAGTTCAAGGAAATGTTCCTAAACCTATCCAAGGGGCAAGAAGAAATGAAAGCATTCCTCGTTGGGAACATGACCAAGAAAAATCCTGAAGACAACAAGGATGACCAGTTGGAACAATTGCAAGCTGAGATGGAAAGGATGAGAATCCAGATGACTAGTCAGATGGTTCTTATCCAAAGTTTAGCTCGGGAACAAGAAGAGTTGAGGATTCTCATCAGCAAGCTTCATTAAGACAGATACAACCGCATGGGGAAAACTTCTAGAGCTTGAGGCCATATCAACGATCAATATCTCTTGGCAGACAGGGAATCGAGTGATATGTTCATGCGAGAACGTGTTGAAAATAAACTCAGGAGTGGTGAAATTCAGGGGACTGCATCTTCAAGTACTCAAAAGAGATCATACAACGGAAAGAAGGAGTCCAGTACCATGTACGACCAGAAGGGTCGTAATAAGAGTGATCTCAACGAATCTGTGGGGGCAGTGCAGATCTCTAATCCAGCACCAGTACAACAACAACGACAAGGCAATCAGCATAAGCAGGACGCACCCAAAAGTAAATTCACCAAAATCAACATGTCCTCGGCTCAAGTATTGTGACCCATGTTGAAGATGGAGTTGATAACTTTGAAGGATCCTCCTCATAATCCCAACACCTCCTCTCCTCGGTACAACCCTAATGTGAGATGCACTTATCATTCCAACAGTACGGGGCATGACACAAATAGCTGTTGGGCATTGAAAAATAAGATTCAAGACTTGATCGAAAAAGGGGAGCTGGAGTTCACACAAGATGGTCAGACTGAATTCTTCTTCCATCCCTCAAAGGAACACCATCTGAAGTGACAAGTTCAGACAAAGAGGCTTTTTGTTCATTAGAATTTTTAAATTGTAATTTTCTTTTGATTGTTCAAACGCTTATTTCATGTCAAACTTTCTTATTCCATTAATGTATTGCATATGTTTGTCTTGAATTAATCCATTCGTTGTCACTATATTGAAATTATGATTTTACTTCCCTTTTTGTGATATCCGACTCTCGATTAAAAGCTCTAAGCCTTTAGAGGGAGGATGGCGAAAAAGATACCATAATATCTATAATATGATCTTGAACAGACCTTGCTAACAATGTACATGCGTTGTTTCAAATCCTAAACAGTGGAGTTATAAGGAAGATAATCGCTAGTCAACCCCTTTGAGCCTAAGAAGTAGGAGTTTTCTTTTTCACACAAATTTAAACCCTTAATCATAACTTGGGGCAGGGAAGTTTCTCAGTTAATTCAATGGTGCATTCAATCACAAGCTTTCCCCTCGTACACGACAAGTAGTGTCAGAGGTATCATTCCAAAATAAAATATGGTGATGGTTCCGTGTAATCATTAAAACAAGCAGTCATTATCTCTCAAAAGAAAATCCCGCTAAGTTAAAACCTATGAAGGAGACTTAAGGGGAAAAAATGGGGCATCCCGCTGACTGTAACCACAAAAGAAACAATTAAGGCAAAAGGTAGGGATAATAAAATAAAAAAAGAGGTCGCTACAAATCCTTAACAAAAAGAAAAGGTTACAAAAATGACTGCTTTCTCAAATAAAATTTCGGTATCCGAACCATCACTGGAATATCAGGGCCAGATTCTAGAACTAAATTGGGATCTAAACACACAATTAAATGAGTATAGGACTGAATAACATCACAAAGAAAGAGTTGGATACAAATAAAGTTTGATCCTTTATCCTTTGTTTCTTAAACCGTGAACCAGGCCACGCTACAACCCTTAAAAGTCCTAGCTGAAGCGTGGGTTATTTCGAAATCATACTGTTACAAAAGGTATCCTGAATCCTGTAAGGTTTACTATAAATCCTGAGTTGAATTCATATTCTTACAAAATTCTGTTTGTTTACTAAAAATGAATTTTTAAAACTTCAAGACAAACATAAGCTTTGTATTTTTTAAATTCCATTGTTTGCATATGACTATTCGTTTGACAGTAGAGAAATTCGCACGACAGAACTTCAATGAACAAAAATCCTCTCAATGGACAGAATCACCTCAGATGGAAATACATTTCCAATATCAGGCCTTTCATAATCAAGGGGCATGACATGGTGTCTAACTGATCTGGGGGAAGTCGAGTCAAGATTCGAGGAATATCTCAAAAGTGCCAAATAGCCAGGGGTAGATCTTCATATGAATCACTTGAGGCATTAAACATAAATTCTAGCAAAGGATCATGTACAATCGAGCAAACATTTTTCTTGCAGTGCTACAACACTTACTACTATGGACAGTGACAATTCTCTGCACCCTGTGAACACGGACATAGTCGAAAAATACTACGCATGAAAAAAGACCCGCTAGGTTGACGGGCCTAGGAAAAAATAAGGGCATCCCGACGAACCAAAAGAATTAGGGCAAAAATTAGGGATATATAAATAAAACTATACACCCGGCAAGTCGAAAACCTGAAAAGGTGGCTTGGGCAAAAAAGGGTATCCCGATGGACTGAAAATATGAAAGGACAATCCAGGTAAAAGTTAGGTATTAAAGCGTACGACTATGTCCCGTCATCTCGTCACTTGTCTATCAGTAGAGGACTTATCACCCTGATCAGCATTCACCAAGGGCTCTAGAAGTTGAGTTATGTTCAAGTCTCCACGGACCCCGCAGAGCCAATTCCATGAGATTATCTCCACAAAGTAATCTTCACAAAGTCATGCATTCCCCGCAATTTCCCCGACGAATTTCTCTGGCGGATAAAGGAGTATGATCTTCTTCCTGGAAATATCACCAACCTACGGAGTTTTAATCCGTGCAGTTCATGGATTTTCTCTTCCCCAGCCGAGCTTGTACCTCCAAGGTTGTAAAACCCCTTTCATACTTCTGCTCTCCAGCAGAGTTCATTTCCTTAACAAGGGTGTTTCCTCAATAAGAGTACTTCTCCATCAATAGGGTTTATTTCCCCAAACAATTTATCATCTTCTAGATACAATGAAGATACAATCAAGACACGGATTAATTCTGGAGCTCATTCCATATTTCTCTTCTAGATACAATACATATATAATCAAGACACAGATTCATTCTGACACTTATTCCAGATTTCTCTTCAAAATACAGTACAGATACAATCAAAACACATATTCATTCTGGCACTCATTCCAGATTTCTCTTCTAGATACAATTCAGATACGATTTAGATATGCATGTCATTCTGATACTCATTCAGTACATCTTTCAGATATGGTTCAGATACAGACCAGATATGGATATTATTCTGATATCCATTCAATACATCTTCGGATATAATCAAGGCATGGATTTATTATGACACTCCCCAGCTTGAGTGTGCTTTTACCATAAATCACTAGCAAATCCCTCTCTACAGTGAAGTCGTCACTATCCCCAAAGAGTTGCTATAGAACCTGGAAACTGGACCAGATGTTAGTCAATTTTATCCTCCCCAGGCATGCCGGAAGGTTATCCATCTCTTCTATTCCCAGTCAGGGTATAAACTCCCCAGTAGAACAATGAACATCCAATGTTCTTAAACTCTTCTCCCCAAGCAAGAATTAACACTCTCCAACATGGTTTCCTCAAGCAAAAAGCGAGAATTCAATGTTCCCCAGCAGAATTTCCTCAAACAAGAAAGTAGGAGTCCCCAGCGAAAACAATCCCTAGAAGATCGAAGATACACATACTCTTCATCCCCATCAATAATTAGGGATTTATTTTTCCTAGTTCAACGACATTGCAAAGAACAACTGATACATTCACATATTGCATTCATACAAACATCATAGCATATGTATACAAAATACATATAGCACAATCTCATTTATTTTGAGAACATCATTACACAATGTGTGTCATGCATCATGACATTTCATACAATTAATTCTTTACCTTTTCAGGAAAAATCAACAAACAAATATCATCATCAATTTTCAATATGTTCCAGATTAATTCCTGAAGCAAGACAGGGAAGCTATCTGAAGTAACAACTCATCAATCACTGTGAAGCCTAGACCCGACCAGATAGCAGTTAACATCAAATACAATTTACTGTGAAGCCTAGAATCCGACCAGATAGCAGTTTACAACACTGTGAAGCCTGGACCTGACCAGATAGCAGTTAAAATCATTGCTAAAGCCCTAAATCTGACCGGATAACAGTTAAACCTCCTCAATTACTGCAAATCCTAGAGTACGACCAAATAGAAATTTACTCTGTCAAATTATTGCGAAGCCTAGAATCCGACCAGATAGTAGTTAACATCATTGCTGAAGCCTGGAATCCGACCGGATAATAGTCAATCTACAATTCAAGACACTGTGAAGCCTGGAATCCGACCAGATAACAATATAAGTTGATGCGAAGCCTGGAGTCCAACCAGATAGCAGTTTACCCTATCAAATTACCGCGAAGCCTGGAGTCCGACCAGATAGAAGTTTACTCTGTCAATTACTATGAAGCCTGGACCCGACCAGATGACCGTATAATCTACAACACTGTAAAGCCTCGATTTTGACCAGATAACAGTCAACCTCAAATTTAAGTTGAAGTCTAGATCCGACCATATAACAACTTAATTTCTTCAAATCGCTGAAGCCTGGACCCGACCAGATAATAGTTCAAGTCGCTGAAGCCTGTACCCGACCAGATAACAGTTCAAGTCATTGAAGCCTGGATCCGATTAGATAACAGCTTAATTTCTTCAAATCACTGAAGCCTGGAATATAACCAGATAACAATTTAAATTCATTTTACTGCAAAGCCTGGAATCCGACCAGGTAACAAATTAATTTCAGTAAGTTGTTGCGAAGCCTGGAATCCGACCAGATAGAAATTAGCTTCATCCTTTCATCTAAGTTACTTCGAAGCCTGGAATTCGACTAGATAACAGTTTAACCTTGAGCAAGTTACTGCGAAGCCTGGAATCCGACCAGATAATAGTTAATTTCATATTCCTCAGTAAGTCACTGTGAAGCCTGGAATACGATCGGATAACAATCAACTTTATTCTCCTAAGCAAGTTACTGTGAAGCCTGGATTTCAACCAGATAACAATTAACTTTCATTCTCCCCAGTCAAGAAATAATTCCCTAGCGGAAACATTCTAAAAAAAAGAGATACAGTTCAGATACGCTCCAAATACGGATGTCATTCTGATACTCATTCTAGATCATCTTTCAAATACATTTTAGATACGCTCCAAATATAGATGTCATTCTAATACTCATTCAGTATATCTTTCAGATATACTTCAGATACGCTCCAAATATGGATGTCATTCTGATACTCATTCAGTACATATTTTAGATACGCTCCAGATACGGATGTCATTCTGATACTCATTTAGTACATCTTTCAGATACAGTTCAGATACACTCCAAATACGGATGTCATTCTGATATTCATTCAATACATATCTCAGATACAGTTCAGATATGCTCCAAACACGGATGTCATTCTGATACTCATTCAGTACATCTTTCAGATACAGTTCAGATATGCTTTAAATACGGATGTCATTCTGATACTCACTCAATACATCTTTCAGTTCATATATGATCAAGATATAAATTCATTATGATACATATACTCAGTACATCTCCAGATACAATCATGACATATAATCATTCTGACAGTCCCTAACACATCTGCTAAGATACAATCGGACATAAACTCATTCTAGTTTACTTCTCATACGAAGTCAGAAAAAGAGACCTCTTATGGCTCAGGGTAAATCGACCAAAGATTTATTCTGATACTTCTTCCATTTTGAATTCAACATTTATTTTGGATGGAATCTATAAGCCCATCTTCGACAAATCTTTGTCATCTTCTCCAAATGGCATCTGTAAGCCAATTCCTGATATCATCAACCAACAACATCACTTTGTACATAGGCGAGTGCAAATTTCTGGGCACTATAGTGTTCAATCATCTTCCACCTTCAGATCACGAAAGGCAGACAAGCCAATCTAAATCCTCAGGTTTAAGAAGATTGAACAGGGGCAGCTATTGTACCCCAATATTTTCCCTCTAATTTTTCAAGACATGCTCATAGAGGTCCTCAATTGCTCAAGGTTGACCAAGAATTTGTCAGACAAATTCTCCTCCTAAGCAATGGACTTCCAACTAGAGTTTCACTTTTCACAACGAAGTTTGGTTTCCAAAGGCCTCAAGTGATTTACATAGTTCCTAATGTATCCCAAAGAATTATCATGCTAATTTTCATGCCTTGCATTACAAGTTTGCTCAATCAATTGCTCAGATGTCTGAAAATCAACTATACTAGGTCAAAAGTCAACTATGGCCAATATACAGTCAAACTTCAAGATTTTTGGTCAATATCAACATTTTTAAGTGATATTCATAATTTGATAAAGGGTTGATCATGATTCCTCAAGGAATGCTCTTAATCATCAAGAATCGAAAATTGCCAAATTAGGGTTTCTATAGGAAAAGTCAACTAAAATTTGACCAGGCATAACTTTCACATGACTCATCCATTTTGCTCTAACCAAAGCTCATTGTGGATAGAATTCAATCCTCTACAACTTTGTTTTTATTCTCAAGTTCATAAAATGCATCATTTGGAAGATATGAGCTCATACATTATAGGTCATTTTTAAAAAGTCAACAAAAGACACTTTGTGTCAAGACAACATACATTAAGATAATGTCTTCAAAAGAAACAATTACCAACATAGAGATTATAGAAGACATATTGGGCTTTCCAAAAAGTTCAAGATCATCTTTAAAAGATGCAAATTGAGAAAGTTATGGTTTGCATAAGTTGGGCAAATTTGTGAAAAATGCATGAAGTCAACTTTGAGCAAAATTGCATTTTTGGGTTAATGGACCTAACTTTTAGGGTTCAAAAATGTTTATGACATACTCAAGGATCCATAAATTCACTCTCATCTTGCTTTGCATTTTTTATCTATTTTATTCATTTTATTTTGTTTTTATTCAAATAAACCCAAAATAAATTGCATAAAATAATAAATAAAAAGTATGGACACATGGGCTGATGATTTGGGTTGATATTGGGCCTCAGAATTTGTTCAAGGCATGAGGAAAGAGGCTAGGTTAATTTCATCTCAAGAAGGGCAAGTTTTTCACAATTTTGGAAACATTTTAATATGTTTGATATTTCTTTGAAAGGGAGCCTTATTGCTATGATTCTTGCCATGTTTATTCACCATTCCACTCCTCTAAAAATGCAATGCATTGCAAGAAAGAAAGAGCCCAAAATTACTCTTCAAAAAGCTCTTCAAAATCTTTTCACAAAGCTCTCTCAAAATTCTCAAAATCGTTCAAAAGTTGTGAAAATTCAAAACCTGATCTCCGGCTTTCCTCCATCCAATCTCGTGTCATCTTTGCACTCCTGAGGTCCCTAGGAGTCATTTCCATTCCTCACCTTGTCCTGGAGCGCGCCCGAGTCATCCATACAAGTTGCACCGTTCGGTATAGTTTGTTTAAATTTACTCTTGTTAATCTGCATTTATTAATCCATTTGACGTTTGCATACATGTTTGTAGTTATATATAGAGCAGGTTGGACGTGAAGCATGTAAGTTTTGAGGCCTTGTTCATGAGATACCATTCTCAATCCTGATCAGAAGCTTGGCTTCGAAACGCAAAATTCAGAGACCTTTAGCCAAAATTAACGTCGTATTTCTTTATTTACTTCTTTTTATATTTACTTTTTCAAAGTCATTTTTATTTAATCATAAAATAAAAAAAAATAAAAAAATAGATTTAGTTTTTTTATTTATATTTATATAATTAAATTTAATTTGTGCAAGTTAATTAAATATATTTTGATTTATTTCAAGTAATTTAAAATCAATTAGAACTTAGATTTAATCATTTCAAATCTTTTTCTCAATAATAAAAATCCAAAAATGTTAGAATTAGTTTCCTTTTTATTAGTTTTAATTGCATCTTATTTATCACTCTTTTCTTTATTTAGTTAAAATTAATTTTTTTAATTTAAATATTTAAATTCCCCGAAGCCATGTAACTGTTAGGTTTTAAATTCTGCACTTTAAATTCCTGTACATATATTAACTGTTAGATGAATGCTTAATAGGATTGCATGATAAGATCTAAAAACAAACGATAGAAAACATAAATGTTTAAAGATAAATAACTGAAACACAACACACTCTCACACGTGCACCTCTAAGGTACTTCCACTTGTTGCCTTCGGATAAGTAAACGGTCACAATTCTCGAATGTAAGAGATTTTAGTGGCTACCCTTTGGTTTAAAAGATCATAAGTCCCTCGATGACCCTTTCGATGTTGCCTCGGTAAAATGATCTTAAAACCTTAGGGTAATTACTAAGATATCTTACTAGTTACCTTTGTGACCGTACGATGACCCTCGATTGCCCCTCAAAACATCCAACAATAGGGCTACCTACTTACTAATAGTAGGATAACACTGTCTAAAGGAAAAGAGGAAAAGAACAAACCTTTTCGAGTAGGTAGATAGTTCTTAGATGCATCCTCAAAACAAAATATTTTCCATACCTACACTCCTTTCCAAAAATATTTTCAAAAACACTTTGTATACGTTCTCGACAATACGAGAAACATTACAAAGTTCTTCGCACTAAAGCGTCTTTTCAAAATAATTTTTTTCAAACACATAAACACAAGTTATTTTCAAATGAGCTAGAATCTAAGAGCCCGTAGATAACTACGGATGGAAAGGGTGCTAACACCTCCCTTTCCTTAAACTACCCCCTTACTCAAATAATCTCGAAAGGTCTTTTTCTGTTCATTTCACCCTTTCCTTTGTTGGATAAAAAAAGTCGGTGGCGACTCTTGCTTACCGCAACATTTGCGAATACAAATGCAAAACCAGTAAAAGTCAGTTATCCCACCATATTATAACTATCTTACCATTGATTGGTAAGAAGCCCCATCATTGGCTGTGAAGGGACGAGCGCGGGTCAATCGTATAGTCATAGAAGTCAACTTATGAGACACTTTAGTAATTTTCATAGGGACTAAGATCGTTTTACCGAAGGAAATATCGAAGGGTCAACGAGGGACTACAATATTTTTTATCGAGGGTCTTTGCTAAAGCGCCTATATTCGAGGGACATGACTATTTTCCGAGGCAACAAGCGAGGTTACCCTAGAGGTGCTTGTGTGAATTGTGTTTTGATTGCATGCATTTTTGTTTTTGAGATTAGGGTTTTCTAACGGTTAATTTTATCTTGCCATACACACCCTAATTACTAACAATTATATGAAAGTGATAAATTTGCGGAAATTAAAATCCTACACTATTACATCATTAAGGGATGGGGATACAATTTTACAAATTGGGATGAAGTAAAAGTCTAAATATTACAGCCATATTGAATATCAATGAAGAAAATATAAAGGAAATGTAAAAACAGTGTAAAAAGAAAAGAAAAATGTTTTTTAACCATTATGTGTCGACACATGCATCTTTGCATCGACACATAACTTTACTTGTTCCTATAAAACCAAATCAGCCCAGTATGAGTCGATACATAATGGGATGTGTCGACTCATTTCTTGTTTGTGTCGACACATACGTGTTTTGTGTCGACTCATGCACCTTTTTTCTTTCTGTTTTGAGGTCTGCAAAGCAGTATGTGTCGACACATAAGGCCTTGTGTCGACTCATACCCCGTTCTGTCACCAAAATGAGTCGACTCATGTGAGTATGTGTCGAATCATTCTACAGTTTTTGCCTTAAACATTGTTTTATTGTCTGTACAGGTCAGTTTACATCATATGATTGATAAAAATAAACAGCAAGCAAATGGTTAGCTTCAAGGGGCAATGATTATTTTGTAATATCTTCAAAAATGGATCATTAGTGATGTATGAAAAAAATGCAAAGTCAAGAAGACTTACCTTAAGACTGCACTTGGTGTTTTGAGTCTGAATACTTTTCAAGATGTTGTGATGGCTTCAATGAATCTCTTATAAAGCTATTCTAAACTGTTGGATCACACTAACTCGTTTAAGTTATATTGTATTGTTTTTGTGTATGGAAGGTGAAGATAGTGGCACCATAAAAACAGTTCTCGTGTTTGAACAATCTCTATGTCACAAGGTGTTTAGGCTGGTTGGTTTTTGAGAGGGTTTGTAAGATGGAATAATGGGTTGAGTTTCTGTTTTTGGTGAATGAAAACAGAGATGAGTATGAGCAAGGGTCTTTTATGAATGAGTAGATTTTACAAAGAATGTTGTTTTTCTCTTCTCTCTCTAAAAAAAGCCCCCTTGTGTGTTGTGAGAACAGTTTATTTTATAAATGAAGTTTGGCTGTGATTTGGGGGGGGGGGGGGGGGGGGGGACAAATAAGTTTTTGAGCAGTTTGCGTATGATGTATCATTGCCTTTTAGTTGTAGCTTTCATATGCAAATTTGGTGCAAACATGGGACTGAGTTAATGTAGGCTTGGACTGGGTTTATAGTAGCATAGCAGGGCTATTTTTGCAACAATTTTGGAGTGTTGTGGAAGCTTGGTGCAGAGCTGTTTCATAGTAGTACAACATATTGTTTTTGACATGGTTTTGCGCTGTTATATGGACAATATAGCAGGCTTGGACTTGGAAGTATATAGGGCTTTGCTCAGCAGTAGTTTGGACAATATTGTTTGTAGTATGACACAAGTTTGGTTTTGTGGACATCATAATGGCAAGGTTTGAGTCAAAGGGAAAAGTTCATCCAATTCAAAGTTTAGGATTTGTAATCTTGCAAAAAATGCCACTTTGTAATAACTTTAATTATTTGTAACATCGTGAATTATTTTGAATTATAGTGAAAAGATGTCATGAAGCAATTAACAAGATACAAATTCTTAGAACAATTCTAAGCCATGCAAAGTTTGACTTTCCAAAATGAATCTTAACTTTCTTGTTTTTTTATGATCAAATTGCATTTTTGAATTCCTTGATGAAATGTGATCTCTAAAACCCAAGTTTGGTCAAAAAGTCAAAGTTTGACTTTTCAGTGTACATTTGACTCTTTTTAATACAACTAATTCTTGGCCATCCGATCAATTGACTGAGCAATTTTGTGATTCAAAGCTTGAAACTTGAAATGAGCAATCTTGAGGGTCCATAATAATCCATGAAAGTCATTTGAAATATCATAAGTCCAGTTATCTTTGTGCAAATTTAAACCTTAATTTGAGGCATCGGCATTGACGAGATGGCTTGACCTAATCAACACTTGTGCAAACTTGAATCGTTGAAGATCTTTGTAGGAGATATCTTGAGAAATGAGAGGGAAAATTTTGGGGTAAAACAACAAAGCTCTCCACATCTCTATTGAATGCAAAGGCACCACTATGGTGCATGTGTTAGTAGATAATGGGTCCTCCCTCAATGTTTTTCCTAAAGGTGTTTTGGATAGACTGGACTGTGAAGGGCTGGTGCTGAAACCCAGCAATATTGTGGTAAGAGCCTTCGATGGTTCAAAAAGAATGGTCCACGGAGAGGTTCATCTGCCAATCAAGGTAGGGTCTCAAGTCTTCAATTCAACATTTTATGTAATGGATATCCTCCCGGCGTATTCTTGCTTGTTGTGAAGCCCATGGATTTATGGGTCAGGTGCGGTTACCTCTACACTGCATCAAAAGCTGAAATACCCAGTGAAAGGAAAGATTGTCACAGTCTGTGGAGAAGAAGAATACATGGTCAGTCATTTGAATTCTTTCAAATATGTTGAAATGGATGGAGAATTCATTGAAACCCCCCATGTTAATCATTTGAAGTAATCCCTCCAATGATTGTTATTGCTAAAGTTATGCCTGATACTCCCAAGACTGCTAAGAAGGCACCAAGAATGGCCTCTTTGAAGGATGCTCGAGCTATTATAAAAGATGGAGGCTGCACTATCTGGGGACAACTTCCTGATATCCCCTACAAATTCGACAAATTTGGGTTGGTTTTTACTTCAAAGGCTCAAAAAGAGGTTCGACGTGCTCGTGCTGGTGGACCACATCTTTGTATTAGCAACAATGAAGTCAATGCACTGGAAGATACTAATGGTGATGGTGACTTGGACGACTGGATATTCCCAACTGCTGACGATGGACTCAACAACTGGAAGGCAAAAGACTTCATTTTAATCTCCTTCAGCCAAGAGTAATTTTTATTTCCTATTTTTATTGCTTTAAAAAGTTTGTCTGTAATTTCCTTTAAAACAATGACTTTAAGTCATGTGCCTTGCCCGAGGCACAATGGTCCATTTGCTAAGGGGGGTTGTCATTTCATATACCATATGCTCATTTAACAAAAACATTGGACAACTTTGCGTTCAAATATTGCGCTCCTTGTCTTTCTTTTACTTTACTACATTTTCAAATAGCCATGTGACCTTACATGCACACACACACATTTCCAGATCCACATCCACTCTGGATCTCATTGACAACAATTATGCTATTGTCGTCTATGACTTTGAAAATCTAATCTATTAAGCCGAAGGAGAAGGTGAAGAATATTGTGAGTTACCTAGAGAACTTGTCAGACTCCTGATACAAGAGGAAAAGGCTATCCAACCGCACGGAGAACTGGTCGAAGTGATAAACTTGGGTACTGAGGCAGATAAGAAATAAGTCAAAATTGTTGCTAACTTGGAAGACAATGTCAATAGCATATTAGTACAAACGTTGCACGGATATGTTGAGGTATTTTCTTGGTCATACGAAGACATGCCAGGACTCGATACTGATATCGTGGTTCATCGTCTGCCAATGAAAGAATGTTGTTCTCCGATCAAACAAAAGGTTCGCCACATGCATCCTGATATGTATGAGAAGATCAAGGATGAGGTAATGAAACACTTCAATGCAGGTTTCTTGGAAGTAACGTCGTATCCCTAATGGGTTGCAAATGTGGTTCCAGTGCCGAAAAAAGATGGTAAGGTTCATATGTGTGTAGACTATAGGGATTTAAATAGGGCAAGCCCCAAAGACGACTTACCACTACCGCATATTGATGTCTTGGTTGAGAACACTTCTCAAAATGGCGCCTGAAGACATGAAGAAGACCACATTTGTCACACAGTAGGGCACCTTCTATCATAAGGTCATGCCCTTTGGGCTGAAGAACGTTGGTGCAACTTATCAATGAGCTATCATAGGGTTCATATGATGGCTATATTTCATGACATGATTTATCATGAGATAGAGGTATATGTTGATGACATGATAGCTAGATGCCAAACTAAAGAAGAGCACCTTAATCATTTTCACAAGCTGTTTGAAAGGCTGAAGAAATACAAGCTAAGGCTGAATCCCAACAAATGCATTTTCGGGGTAAGTTCTGGAAAAAATTTAGGTTTCATTGTCAGTGGAAAAGGAATTAAAGTCGATCCCACTAAAGTTAAAGCTATCCAAGAAATTCCAGCTCCTCGTACTGAGAAGGAGGTCAGAGGTTTCTTAGGACGACTCAACTACATTTCCCGATTTATCTCTCACCTAACTGCTACTTGTGAGCTAATCTTTAAACTGCTGAAGAAAGATCAAGTGGTAAGATGGAATGACGACTGTCAAATGGATTTTGACAAAATCAAGGAGTACTTGTAAGAACCTCCAATTCTGATGCCACCAGTTGAAGGAAGACCTCTGATCATGTACTTAACTGTTTTAGAGAATTCAATTTGGGTGTGTGCTGGGGCAGCATGAAGAGTCTGGTTGAAAAGAGCATGCAATATACTACCTTAGCAAAAAATTTACCGACTGTGAAACAAGATATTCACTGATTGAGAAAACTTGTTGCGCTTTGGCATGGGCTGCTTTCTGACTAATACAATATATGTTAAATCATACTACTCTGTTGATCTCTAATATGGATCCCATCAAGTACATCTTTGAGAAGCCAACTCTCTCTGGAAGAATAGCTCGATGGCAAATGATCTTAACTGAATACGATATCCAGTACACTACACAAAAAAAAATCAAGGGAAGTGTGCTGGTAGATCATTTGGCACATCAAGCTGTAGATGACTACCAATCTATGAACTTTGAATTCTTGGACGAGAATATCATGCTAATTGCAGATTGTGAAAAGCCTTGACTATATGAAGGACCTGGGCAAGGATCTCGATGGACTGTCGTTTTTGATGGAGCTTCCAACGCACTGGGTAATGGAATTAGTGTTGTGATCATTTCCCCCAAAGGTTGCCATACACCTTTTATTGCCAGACTTTGCTTCGACTGTACCAACAATATGGCCGAGTACGAAGTGTGCATCTTAGGTCTTAAAGCTGCTATTGACCTAAGAATCAAATTCTTAAGTGTATATGGAGACTCAACTTTTATGGTCAGTTAAGTTAAAGGAGAGTGGGATTCAAAACATATGAATCTTATCCCTTACAAAGAACTTGTGCTAACCTTGATCCCGTGCTTTGAAGAGATTACCTTTGAACATATTCCGAGGGAAGAAAATCAGTTGGCTGATGCTCTAGCTACCATGTCATCCATGTTTAAGGTCAATTGGGACAACGAAGCTCCCATAATTATTGTCGAAAGATTTGATGAACCCGCGCACTGCTATGAAATTGACACTGATGGAGTAGAGGAGAAGCCTTGGTTTCATGAGGTGAAAAGATATCTCAAAGCTCAATAGAATCCTGAGGGGGCATCAGTTAACGACAAGAAATTCCTGCGAAGGTTCTTAGTCAAGTTCTTCCTGAGCAATGGGATCTTATACAAGCGCAATCATGATTCAATTCTGCTCTGTTGTATGGACCAGAAGGCAGCAAAGAAGATCATGGAGGATATGCATGAAGGTATATTTGGTACTCATTCTAGCGTATATACTATGGCCAAGAAGATTCTGAGAGCTGGTTACTATAGTCGACCATGGAAATTGATTGTCATCACCACTCGAGGACTTGCCATAAGTTCCAAATTTATGCTGATAAGGTTCACGTGCCTCCAATACCTTTGAATGTCATGACTTCTCCTTGGCAATTTGCAATGTGGGGAATCAATATTATTGGAGAAATCAAACCTACTGCCTCTAATGGAATCCTGAGGGGGCATCAGTTAACAACAAGAAATTCCTGCGAAGGTTCTCAACCAAGTTCTTCCTGAGCAATGGGATCTTATACAAGCGCAATCATGATTCAATTCTGCTCTGTTGTATGGACCAGAAGGCAGCAAAGAAGATCATGGAGGATATGCATGAAGGTATATTTGGTACTCATTCTAGCGTACATACTATGGCCAAGAAGATTCTGAGAGCTGGTTACTATTGGTCGACCATGGAAAGTGATTGTCATCACCACTCGAGGACTTGCCATAAGTTCCAAATTTATGCTGATAAGGTTCACGTGCCTCCAATACCTTTGAATGTCATGACTTCTCCTTGGCAATTTGCAATGTGGGGAATCAATATGATTGGAGAAATCAAACCTACTGCCTCTAATGGACACCATTACATTATTGTTGCCATTTACTACTTTACCAAGTGGATTGAAGCGGCGTTATTTGCCTCAGTTAATAAGAACGTCGTGGCCCAGTTCATCAAGCATAACCTTATCTACCGATATGGTATCCCTGAGAGGATCATCACTAACAATGGCACCATAACTCTTCTCTATACAGACCTAAGATGAATGGCGCAGTGGAAGCTGCCAACAAAAACATAAATAAGATTGTGCAAAAGATGGTGGTGACCTACAAAGACTAGTATGAGATGCTACCATTTGATCTTCATGACTACCGTACTTCGGTACGAACATCAACTGGGGCAACCCATTTCTCTTTGGTCTATGGAATGGAAGATGTCCTGTCTGTCGAAGTTCAGATTCCTTCTCTAAGGATTATGAAAGAAGCAGACTTAGATGAAGACGAATGGATTCAGACAAGGTTAGATCAGTTGAATTTGCTTGACGAAAAGAGGTTGGCTGCTATTTGTCATGGTCATATGTACCAGAAACGCATGATCAAAGCTTTCAACAAGAAGATAAAGCATCGGGTATACCAGGTTGGTGACTTGGTAATAAAGCACATCATTCTACCACAAGGGGATCCCAGGGGAAATGGACTCCTACCTACGAAGGGCTATTTGTTGTTAAGAAAGTATTCTCGGGCGGTTCTATGATGCTAACCACTATGGATGGGGAAGATTTCCCGCACCCTATGAACGCAGACATAGTAAAAAAATACTACACATAAGAATGTCCCGCTAGGTTGACACACCTAGGGAAAAATGAGGGCATCACGGAGAACCAAAAGGGTTTGGGAAAAAATAAGGGATATATACAAAATATTGTACACCCGGAAAGTCTAAAACCTGAAAGGGCGGCTTGGGCAAAACAGGATATCCTGGTGGACTGAAAACCTGAAAGGGAGGTCCAGGCAAAATTTATGGATTGAAAGCATACGATTGTGTCCCGTTTGATCACTTACAAGCAGATTTATTACCAAAGTCGAAAGTTCAAATTATTCAATCGAATACTTCCGAGGGAAAAGGACAAGATGTTCGAAGACATAATGACAATTGAATAATTGGAACCCAATGAGATCACTTCCACATGGCTATACATTTTGTTTTCACTTTGTACACTTTTCATTTCCTGACGACTTCCTCTCACTAAGATTTCTATCTCTTTGTACAAAATCGCCTGTTTATAGGTAAATTATCAAATACAAATATACTTTAAAGTCCAGACTTTTTGTTTTTTCGGTTTTGTTTGCAAAAACGTCCAATGACTAAAATTGAATGAACATATGCATATGAACATGATTAACTGTTAACAAATATATACATAAGAACAGGAATAAACATTTACTCAAAACTCTAGGAGCTGGGATGACACTCAAGCTGTCTGTAAATCCCCACAAAGTCCCTTTCATAAGATTATCCCCAGTGAAGTCACTGGAGCCACTTCTATAAGGTTATCCCCACAGAGTAATCTTCACAAATAAGGGTACATTCCCCACAATCTCTCCGGCAGACCACTCTAGAAAATAAAGGAGTATAATCCCTTTCCCAGCAATATCACCAACCTATGAAGTTTCCAATTAGTACAGTTCATGGAAGTTCTCTTACCCTGCTGAGTTTGGTCCTCCAAAACTGAAAAAAGAGACCACGCAGAGTTTCTTCTAAATCAATTTCCCCAAGAGAGTTTGTTTCCTCAACAGAGCACTTCTCTATCAACAAGGGTTTATTCCCCCAACAGGGTTTATTTCCCCAACAGGTTACAAATTCCCCAGCTCGAGTCTATTCCTTAAACTATTATAAATCATTGACAAAATTCTTCTCCCCAGTAAAGTCATCACTATCCCTAGAAAGTTGTTACGAAGCTTGGAATCCGACCAGATACCAGTTAACTTTATCCTCCCCAAACGAGTCAAAAATTTAACTTTCTCTTTTATCCCCATTCAGGGTATATAAGAAATAAATTCCCCAGTAGAGAAACAGACGACCAATGTTCCTAAACTTTACTCCCCATACAAAAATCAATACATCCTCTATAGATTTTCCTCAAACAAGTAACCAGGAATCCCCAGCAGAAGCATTCTAGACAAGATTGAAGATACATATACTCTTCATCCCCAACAATAGTCAGGGATTTATTTTTCCAAGACAAATACACTTCAACAACATGGCACATTCATACATCATAACATATGCATACGAAACGCATATAACACAATCTCATTTATTTTGAGAACATCATTGCGCAATGCATTTCATACATCATGACATTGCGTAGAACTAACTCTTTACATTCTCAGGAAATATCAATCAACATACTGATATCATCAACAAATCCTCAAAGCAGATTGTAAATGATAGGGAAAATATCTACATGATGAACACTCCCTTTAAACCTCTGTTGGCTCATGTTGTAGCCCAAAATTTGCCCTCTCATGTTTTTCCAAGATTTCATCTTGCATAGGTGGTTACAAACCTTTGCCTAAATAAAATGAAAATTTTCAAATGATGGTGTTGTACCCCAAAATTTTCCCTCTCACTTATCAAGAATTTTATCACAAGATCTCCTTGGGCTCAAGACTACACTAGGGTTTGATCAGCTCAAGACACCTCCTTATGCACTGATGACAAAAATTAGGGTTTTAGTTTTCACAATTATTTTTGAACTATCAATGATTCATATGAATTTCATGGACCATTATGTACCCCCAAGATTACTCATGTCAAGTTTCAAGCCTTGGATCACATTTTTGCTCAGTCAATTAAGCAGTTGACCTAAAAATCAGTTGTATTGGGGAAAAAGTCAATCATGGCCAATTTACAGTCAAACTTCATAAATTTTTATCCACATAAACATTTTAAACCCATATGTATCATTTGATCAAGTTTGGACCATAATTTCTCAAGAAATTTGATCAAATCTCCAAAAGGGCAAAATGGTCAAAATTAGGGTTTTGACTGGGAAAGGGCAATTTCTGATTTTTGACCTAGAAAATGGTCAATTGGTTTAAGGAATGATCTCAAGAGTCCAATTGCATCATTTTGACCTAATGACATGATTCAAAACATTGCAAATCCATTGGATTGACAGATGAATTTTGCAGTCAACTGATCAAAATTCAACAGTATACTGAAAAGTTTAACTTTGACTTTTTGGTCAAATTTAAGCACCAAACATCACAATTCATAAAAATGTCAAAATAGGAAACTTATTCATCAAGAAATCAAGAAATCAAGATTTCATTTTGAAAATTCAAAATTTCTAAACTTCGAAATTTTTCTAAGTTTCAAAAATTTCTTAATTTTTTTATAATTTTGAGCAATTTTTTCATTATGATGGAAGATGATTCAAAGGAAACTTCAAACATGAAAGTTGTATATCTCCATGAAATATACAAATTTTCTTCACACAACTTCTCCTAAAAATTATTGGATCTCAAGTTATAATTTTATGAATACATGCTCATGAACTAAAAAAGACTTAGTTAAATTTTGCCCTAGTTAGGCAGATTTTTGACCTAACTACATGGCAATTTTTCACATTGTTCCAAGAGGAATCTTCAAAATAAATTCAAAGATGAGTTTTATAGCACATTTAATGCTTTCTAAAATGTCAAATAACTCCTTGATATCATTCTTGAGTAGGGATAATCGAAGAGATGAAGTTGGGGTTTTGTCACTTGAATTATAGGTCATTTTCATGATGAACAAAAATGCAAATCAATGTTAGGCTGCATAATCTTTTATTTGCATGCCTCAAACTTGTTTGTCACTCCATAATTAATGTATTACATAAACTTTTGAGCTATAATCCAAGTAATTTAAGCTTTATCCAATTCACATTGCCATTTTGGGAAGAAAGTTAACAATACCATTCTTGAAAAGCAAGCTTTATGCATAAAGTCCACTCTTGAGCCTCTAAGTTGTTCCCTATGATCACACTTCATCTACAAAGTCAGAAGCAAGTATGTTTAAAGCATAAACACTCTATCTTAGCAAGTATACAAGGCATTGAAACTTGTTTTTTTCTCAAAAACCACATGTTATGCATAAACATGAAATTTCAAATTCTGATTAACAACAAGTCTCCAAACTTGTTGCTTATAAATAGAGTCACTATTTGTGAGCTAGGACACGAGTTGGAAGACCCTAAAACTCACTCAAATTCCCTCTAGCCAGAAATTGTCTCAAAACACCATTGTTGTGCAAGTTCTGATTTTACATACCAAACTCCAAATCCCCTCGTGCGTTCTTTGGCCTTTTACTTCTAAAAGCTCCTAAACATCAAATACAAACCATCCAAAGTCCATTTTCTCAACTGTAACACCTCCATCATCAAGTTCCATTTTCAAAAACAGGGGTTTGCAACTTGACTTCTCCAGAGCTCCTCAGCCACTTTCAGCTCAAGCTAATCATTGCATTAGCTTCCTGGGACCTCAAGGAAGCTAACCTGATGCTTGCAGAACTTTAAATCAAGCTCATTTGCATTTCATGATTTCCAGTTTTGAGGTATTTTTCTTGAACTTATATCTCATTACTTAAGCATTGTTAGGCTTGCATTTGTGAAGATAAAATGTAGACCTCATTGCCACGAAGTTGTACATATCCATAGTATGCATTTACATGTCCTGAGCTTAGATAATTTTAGAGTTTAAGTTTCTGAAATTTTTAGGGTTTAAATTAGGGCCAGAGGAATTCTCATTTATCTTTGACTTTTAGCTTTAGTTATTTACATGGTTAGATTCGTGAGGAAGAATGCAACAACTTTCATTTTGTCATCTTCCATTTTTGTTGAGTAATGAAGAAGTTACAGGTACACCGGCTGGATGTTGAAGATGAAGTTATTAGGACTTGAATTGCCTTACATATTTATTGTTTTGTTTATATAAACAGATGTATAGCCACCCCAGTGGTAAAGCGCGCGCCTGTTAACCTATGGGACCTGGGTTTGAGCCCCAGTGGTACCCTTTTTCATTTTTTTCATATTTTTTGACATTTTTGATTTGTTTTGTTTGCAGGCGTTGGGCCCTTTGGGCCTGACTCTTTTTTTGTTTTTGCTGATTAACTCTGTGCCTACTTCATGCACCCCCTGGCCCATTTGTATTTATTTATTTATTTATTTCATTTTTCTTTTTAAATATATTTTCTAAAATACTAAAAAATAATAAAAATACAAAAAAATGATATATTTTATTTTTCTATCAACAAAAAAAATATTTTATTTACTATACTTTATTTATTTTTATTAACTACATCTTATAGACTTAATTAATATTATATTATTTATTTTTCTTCATATCATTTAAAAATATATTATTTAAATACCAAAAAAAAGACTAAAATATATTTTTAATGCTATAAATATTTTCAAGATAAAAATGCCAAAAAATACTTTCCTTAAATTGTTTTCTTTTGATTGATTATTAGAATTATGGTTTTCTTTTAAAATATTTTTTTTAATAAATTAAAATTTAATTAACTATAATCTTTATTTAAATTAGGTTAAGACAAAAATCTTTTTTATAAAAGAAAACAAACAAAATTCATTTTCTTTACATTTTGCATCCTTGTACATTTATTCATTTTTTATACTTATATATTATATTCATTTCATTCCTTGTATATTTATGCAATTCAATATGGTTGTAATAGATAAATAGATTTATTTTCTTGCAAATCCCCATTTGTAATTTTTATACCCTCTCCCCTAAATGATGTAATAGCGTAGTAATTTTAATTCCCGCAATTTATCGCTTTATATAACAAATGCTAGTAATTAGGGTTTTGTATGGAAAGATTTAAAACCAACCAAATAGCAAACTCTAATTCAAGACAAAATCAAGCATGAAAACAATACACTTGCACACAAGCACCCCTAGGGTAAATCCACTTGGTTGCCTTATACAAAATGGCCATATTACGCATATAAGGTATCTTAGCAAAAACAAGCAAATACAAGATCATAGTCCCTCGATGACGCTATCTAAGTTTCCTTACAAATGATCTTAGTCCCTCAAAAAGAATTCTAAGATACCTTGCAACATTGCTAATCATGGCTATACGATGACCCACGCCCGTCCCGTTTACATCCAAAGATAGGGTTGCTTACCAAATCAATGGTAAGACAACAATGTCAAAGGAAAAGAAAATGAACAAGAAATACATTTGAGTAGGTAGAATGCTCCTAATTACTTGCTCAATTTCAAAACAATCATCCTTGCTCTTTTCAAAACAAACACCTACACATTTTAAAACATCTTACAAAACTTGAAAACATTTTTCAAAAGATCAACATCTTTGTATACATTACAACTATTGCCTAGACAATGGCCTCTTTACAAAATACTTTCAAAAACCACACAAAGCACAATTTCAAACAAAAGCAAGTGATCTAGCAAGTAACTAAGAGCCCATGGAAAACCATGGATGAAAAAGGTGCTAATACCTTCCCTTTTCATAATCTACCCCCGAACTCAAGAAACAAACTCAAAGGTCTTTCCTGTTCTTTTTCACCTTTCCTTTTGGATAAAAGAAAAGTCGATGGCGACTCTTGCTAACCGCAACATTTGCGATCAAACACAAAACCCTTAAGTCAGTTCTCCCACCGTTTCATAGATGGTTAAGTATCCTTCGATTGGCATCTGCAAAAGGTCCTTCGATTGGCATCTGCAAAAGGTCCTTCGATTGGCATCTGTAAAAGGTCCTTCTATTGGCATCTGCAAAAGGTCCTTCGATTGGCATCTGTAAAAGGTCCTTCGATTAGCATCTACAAAAGGTCCTTCGATTGGCATATGCAAAAGGTCCTTCGGTTGGCATATACAAATGGTCCTTCGATTGGTATAGGGCCTTTCTATGGGTATTTCAAACAAGGAAGCATCGACGAGTATCTTAAATAAGGTTGTTTTTCGTTAGAGCGTACAAAGTTCCTTTTGACAGACATGTTAATCAAGTGATGTTTCGATTGGCATATCAACAGTGCGATATTATGATTGTCCAAGTTAGAGAAAATAAGATTAAAAAAAGCAAGAACTGAGAGGGTTCCAGAAGCTCTGATGATTGGCATTCAAATTCATGCATATTGGAGAGGGTAACTCTGAGCCTTTCTGTAGACTATGGTTCAAACGTAGAAGCTCTGATGTTGAGAATATGAGCAATTCGAATCAAGATTCAAAGCCATCGAAGAGAGAAAAACTTAAGATTTAATCAAAGGAACCATGATGAAAGCCTTAAGAAAAATTCGAACAAAACACCTATCCTAACCTGTCCAGGTTCACCCAAAGTTCAAAGTGGCATGTTTTCCTTGCAAATATGGAAAGAATTCAATGTTGATCGTGGATTCAATTACTGAGTTAAAGGCCAGATTCTTGCCTTGTTTGTTCCCAACTCCATAAAGAGCTAATTCGACCAGGGTGATTCTCTTCAAATCAAGCAATCGAAGAAGAGGGTGGCACAACCGAAGGAGCCATGACATCGAAGTTGGTGCATTTCGAATTAGAGTTCAGAGCCTTCAAAGAGAACAAATTCAAAGGGAAATGGATCTGCAGGGGCATGTCAGCTTTTGATTTCCATCATATTGGAGGCCCAAACAACTCATAACAGGTTGGCAGTAACACATGAAAATAGATTGGCACCTGATTGAATCAAATATAGCAAGTTTTTATAAAGAAATCAAATCAAATCTCTTCATCATAATGGACCAAGATATGGTACACAAATATTGACCTAAAATCCCTTGTCTATATAAACCTCATGATCTTAGAGAAAAAACGGACGGAGATACACGGAGACACACATATTGCCTCGCAAAAAACATAGTATGCCCCAAGAAGGTCCAGAAAGTAGCATAAAATTGCAAAGTTATCAAAACTCCATACCATTGCAGGCATCATCCATCCAGATTAACACTCTGATCGTGTTCTTAGAGTTCACATAGACGTACACTCGTTCGTGCCCCAACCATCTCACACCCAGGACTACAGATCCAGGCACCTCCAATGGTAAAAATGTTCAATCCCACTTAATCTTAAATTAGACTCATGATTGCATGTTCATAGTTTTTGTTGTTATTTATGAGAGATTTAACAAAATGTATGCAAGTTGCAGCGTTCATACGTTCGGACACCATGGATAGAGTTTTTCGAAGCTGGTTACCTTTGAAACCCATGATACCGGCTATGGAAAACCAAAACAAACCCAGATCCGGGTTCAGGGATTGATTTCGAATGGGATGTTTTCTGTTTTGTTTAATTTTGAATTAACTAATTTGCAGGACCAAAAGCAGGTGTCAGGTATTTCGAATGAGCAAGCAACTCAGGTGGTAAAAGGGAATTCGAGCAATCGAAGGGACCAGGATTCGAATCCCAGGCGTTGCATTTTCAATTTCTAACAATTTGCATGCAAATATAGCACCCCCAAGACCCTCGAACGAGGTCGTCGATCAGCCCTCTGGATCGAAAGGCAACCCAGGCCTCTTTGATCCAGACCTTACTTCCAAGACTGCACTCTTTTCATTTACTGTTTTTTCCTTTTGATTTTTTCCTTTCTTTTGGTTGTTTGTCCTTACTTCTTCTAAGCTTTAATTAACATTAAAAAACCACAAAAACATTCGGCTTAGCTTTTTATATTAAATTAGAATTGTCAATTAATTAATTAATTATTTTAATATTTTCTTTAAAAAAACTAAAATTAAATAGACTTAGGAATTTTAATTCAATTTCTTTTCATAACAAAAACAAACAAAAAAATACGTTTCACTTAGGATTTTAGACGTATTTTCAATTCATGCGCGCGTTTATTTACTTTTGCATTTTTTTAATTATTGTAACTGCCTACTGGTTTGTAATAGTCTAATTAGGGTTTTAATTTCCGCATTTTACACTTTCAGTCAGATACAATTGTAATTTCCCCTAAGCCTTGTAATAGTTGTAGGTTTTACTTTTCGCACGATATTATATGCCTGTATATAAACTGCTAGTAAATTAGGCGTGTATGAAAAGAACTAATTAATTAATATTAGATCACTAACATCAAGATAAAAATACTTGAAAAGCATACTATTGCACACTTGCACCCCTAGGGTATTTCCCATTTTGGTTACCTTCGGAAATAGTCATGTCCCTCGAACACAGGGATACTCTAAGCAAAGACCCTTTATTTAAAGTCATCATAAAGATCATAGCCCCTAAATATCCCTCGAGTTCCCTACGAGAAATGATCTTATCCCTCGAGTTGCCTACGAATATATAATGATGACAGTCTCTTCGAAATGCTAAGGTATCCTTACATGTTGCCTTCAAATGACTATAAACGTCCCTTATGATAGTCCCTCAAACATCAAACGATAGGGCTACCTACTCACTAATAGTAGGATAGTACTTTCTAAAGGAAAGGAGGAAAAGAACACCTTTTTTCGAGTAGGTAGACAGTTGTTAAGTACTTGCTCAAATTTAATTCATTTTTACACCACACTTTCAAAACTCTTTTCAAAAAAATGCTTTATCACACTCTTGAGACTGATACAAGAGTTATCCTAAAGCAAACAAAAACCTTTTCAAAATACACAAACACAAAAGCAATTATCTAAACATGAGCTAGCATCTAAGAGCCCGTAGAAAACTACGAATAAAAAGGGTGCTAACACCTTCCCTTTCCATAATCTACCCCCTTACTCAAAAAATCTCGAAAAAGGTTGTTTTCTGTTCTTTTCACCCTTTCCTTTATTGGATAAAAGAAAAGTCGGTGGTGACTCTTGCTTACCACAACATTTGCGAATACAAACGTAAAACTAGTATTAAACAGTCAGTTTTGCCACCGTATCACAGAACTGGCGACTCTGCTGCAGATATAAATTATAAAGCAGGGGTTTACCTTAGGGTCTAGATCATTTTAAAATTGTTTTCTATGTTTTCCTTGATTGCTTTATCTTTGAGGGTTTGTTGGGGGGGTATCTTTGTATTGATCCTATACCCGGTTATGGGGACACTTTTTAGGTAAACAACAATAGATCGTGGAGACTGTACAACATAGACCGATATGGTTGAAGTGATAGCTGTGTTGGTGTGACATTTTGGTTGGTACTGATATCCCTTGTGTCAAATCGAGGAGAATACGGGGCTGCCACATGGTGTCGTGAAGCACTAACGTACCTTAGAACCTTAGTTGAACAAACTTCGCCATTAGAAAGTAGTGAGATGGCCGGTCTTTGTGTAAAGCTGGGAATTGGTTGATACCCGATACTACACTCATTAAGATCGGACTTTCGGGATGTTTCAGCCGCAAGAAAAGATTTCTAAACTGAGATAATACCGATAAAGAAAGATCAGTAATATTGAGACTCCTTAGAACCCGATTACTATTAATAGGACAATTTGAGCCAACTGAAAATTCAAGAGGGTACTTACCTACAAACCCCATGCAAGCCTAAACCTAAAGCTGCTTGTGTGACTTATTTACCTTCATTATCTAACAACTTTAACTCATTGCAGGGCTTTTGTTTGTATTCCTTGCAGGACCTTATTTGTATAAATCCAATAAATTGGTTTCTTACCCTGCATTTTTGCTTGATTTATAACATACACATCATAACATCACACCATAGCATTTCTTTAACCATTTCAAGGATCTCAAGGGCCTGTGATGCATGTCTTGATGAACCAGACGTCTAGCAAGGGGCAAGGGGATTTATTTTCCTCTAGCCAACACTGTCAAAAGAACAAAATGACAACTTAAGTCAGGGGCTATGACCCACTTGATATGGTGAGCTTGATTCTCGTAGAAGGACGTTCAACAATATGAAGTTCTTCAATCAAAGTTGCAAGTTTCAACTTCTGACATCTTCTTGTTTACCCCGTGAGTCCTTGAAAACATTGAATATGCATATCATACATGTCATTGCATAAACATGTTTCATAGCGGGTTCTCATCTTCTTCGCTGTTTATTTCAGCAAGTAAAGAAATGGATCTTGAACAAACAATCAAAGACCTTCAAGCTCAAAAAGCTCAGTTCCAACAAATATTCATGACTCTGATCCAGGGGCAGGAAGACCTGAAAGCTATGATCGTCAAAGATAAGAAGAAGAAGGCAAATAAACCGGCTGGATTCCTGAATATGGGAAGAGGACTCAGAGGACCGGTTAAAGGAGCTCTAGATCTTTCAACTCCATCAAATAAGGGGGACAATCATGAAGAAGATAGAAACCCGGGGACTGATGAAGACGAAGCTGATTATTCTGAGGAGCAATATCCTCCTACTGATGATAAATACAAACAGTTGGAGGATCGTCTCAATGCTATGGAGATTCATCATATACTTGGCTTAGACTATGAAGAATTAGGGCTTGTTTCTAGCGTGATCATCCCACCAAAATTCAAGGTTCCCATGTTCGCCAAATATGACGGTGTCTCCTTCTGTAAGTTGCACTTAAGGTCCTATGTCAGAAAGATTCAGCCTAACACTGCTGACCGTAAGTTATGGGTCCATTTCTTCGAAGAAAGTTTAGCTGGCATGCAACTCGAATGGTTTTATCAGCTAGAAAGAACAGACATTCATACCTGGGAAGACTTGGATGCTGCTTTCTACAAGCAGTACCAATATAATGCTGACCTCGCTCTGACTCGTAAACAACTTCAAAGCATGTCTCAGGATTCTAGCGAAGGCTTCAAGGAATATGCCCAGAAATGGAGGGATCTAGCTGACAGGGTACAACCTCCTCTGAATGATTGGGAAATGGTAGACATGTTCATGAGCATTCTGACAGGCCCATTCTTTAATCTGCTGATTGGGAGTTCCTCATTCGGGTTCACATAAATGGTTATGACTGAAGAAAGGATCCAAAGTGGTATCAAGGGTGGGAAGATCCTGATGACTGCATCTTCTAATGCTGAGAAGAAGCCATTTCCTGGTAAGAGGGAAGCCAATGTTATGTATGATCGGAAGGGTCGTAATAAGGAAAATGACCACAATCAATCTGTGGGGGAAATACTGGTATCTAATCCTACGCCTATGCCAGGACACCAATGGAGAAACCAGCATAAAGAGGTCACGCCTAAGAGACAATTCACTAGAACCAACATGTCACTAGCCCAAGTGTTACAACACATGTTGAAAGCAGGATTGATTATATTAAAGGCTCCTCTGCAAAATCCCAATACTTTTGCTCCTAGTTACCACCCCGACGAAAGGTGTGCATACCATTCTGATAGTCCCGGACATGATACAAATAGCTGCTGGGCTCTAAAGAACAAAATTCAGGATATGATTGACGCCAAAGAGATTGAATTCGACCCTCTGGAAACTCACAAAGTGATCACTGCTCCTAGGCCAAATTATTGAGAACGACCTGTTCATTTTTTATTTTCATTTGTAATTTCATTTGTTGTTCAAACAATTACTGTCATGCCGGACTTTAGTTTTTCCATTAATTCATCGCATATGTTTGTCTTGAATGATTTCATTGTGATTTTACTTAAACTATTTTCTTACTTCCCTTTAGTGATATTCAACTCTTGATTAAAAGATCTAAGCCTTTAGAGGGGGGATAGCGAGAACGATACCACAATCTCTACAGTATGCTTTTGAACATACCCCGTTGATGATGTACAGGATTTGTTTAAAATCCTAAACAATGGAGTTATAAGGAAGATAATCCCTAGTCAACCCCTTTGAGCCTAAGAAGTAGGAGTTTTCTTTTCACACAAATTAAAACCCTTAATCATAACCTGGGGCAGGGTAGTTTTTTCAGTTAATTCAGATGTGCATTCAGTCGCAAGCTTTCCCTTCATACACAACAAATAGTGTAGAAGATGCTCTCCAAAAGATGGTGATGGTTCCACATAATCATTAAGAACATGCAATTATTATCTCTCAAAATAAAAGCCCATTAAGTCAAAATCTGTGAAGGAGACTTAAGAAAAACTGGGGCATCCCGCTGACTGTAATCACAAAAGAAACAGTTCAGGAAAAAGACAAGGATAGCAAAATCAAAAAATAAAGAGGTCCTACAAACCCTCAACAAAGAATAAAGGTCACAAAACGACTGCCTTCTTAGACAAACGTTCAAATTTCTGAACCATCACCAGAACATCAAGGACATTCCAAAACTCAACTGGGTTTCGAAATGCACAATTAATTGGGCATATGGATGAAGAACATCACAAAGAACAGGTGGGTACAAATAAACTTTGAGCCCTTATCCTTTGTTTCTTAAACTGTGAACCAGGCCACATTACAACCCTTAAAAGTCCTAACTGAAGCATGGGTTAGTTCGGAAGCATACTGTTACAAAAGGTATCCTAACTCCTGTAGGACTTGCTATAAATCATGAGTTGATATCACCCTCTTGCAAAATTTTGTTTTACTAAAAAATGAATTTTCAAACTTCAAGACAAGCATAAACTTTGAATTATTTGAATATCATTGTTTGCATATAGTTATCTGTTCGATAACATAGAAATTCACATGACGAATATCTAGTGAACAAAAAATTTCTCAATAAAAAGTTTCACCTCAAGTGGAAAAACACTTCCAACCAAGGGGCACAACATGATCACTGTCCATCATCTGGGGAAGTCAAGTCAAGATTCAAGGAATCTCTCAAAAATGGCAAATAGCCAGGGGAAGATCTCCATCTGAATCACTTGGGGCATTGGACATGAATTCCAGCAACGAATCACCTACAATCAAGAAAAATCATTGTTCCTCAACGGATTTCTTCTCAAAATAACCAAACAAGAATTCCCAGGGGAAACATTCTAAATAAAGCAGACTTTCTTCTAGAAACAGTTCAGGTACGATCCAGAAACGGATGTCATCCTGACACTTATTCCAGAGTCTCCTCTAGAAACGGTGCAGATACGATCCATAGGTGGATGTTATTCTGACACTAATTTCAACACATCATCTAGAAATAGTTTAGGTACGATCCAGAGACGGATGTCATCCTAAAACTTACTCCAGATTATCATCTAGAAATGGTTCAGGTATGATTCAGAAACGGATGTTATCCTGACACCTACTCCAAATTCTCTCTAGAAACGGTGCAGATATGATCCAGAGACGGATGTCATTCTGACACTTATTTCAACATATCATATAGAAAAAGTTCAGGTAAGATCCAAAGACGGATGTCGTCCTGACACTTACTCCAGATTCTCATCTAGAAACGGTTCAGGTACGATCCAGAAACGCATGTCATCCTGACACCTACTCTAGATTCTCTCTAGAAATAGTGCAGATACAATCCAGAGACGAGTGTCATTATGACACTCATTCAACACATGTTTCAAGTAAAATGCAGATACGGTCTAGAGACAGATGTCATTCTTACACTCATTCAACACATGTTTCAAGTATAGTGCAGATATGGTCCAAAGAAAGATGTCATTCTGACACTCATTTAACATATGTTTTAAGTACAGTGCAGATACGATCCAGAGACAGATGTCATTCTGACACTCATTCAACACATGTTTCAAGTACAATGCAAATATGGTCTAGAGACGGATGTCCTTTTGACACTCATTCAATACATGTTTCAATTACAGTGCAGATACGATCCAGAGACGGATGTCATTCTGACACTCATTCAACACATGTTCTAAGTACAATTCAGATACGATCCAGAGACACATGTCATTCCTACACTCATTCAACACATGTTTCAAGTACGGTTCAAGTACGATCCAAACACGTATGTCATCTTGACACTTACTCCAAATTCTCATCTAGAAACTATTCAGGTACGATCCAAAAACGGATGTCATCCTAATACTTAATCCACACTATCTTCTAGCAACAGTTCAGGTACGATCCAAAGATGAATGTCATCCTGATACTTATTCATACCATCTTCTAGAAACGGTTCAGGTACAATGCAATAACGGGTGTCATCCTAATACTTATTCCAGACTATCTTCTAGCAATAGTTTAGTTCAGAGTTTTCCTTCCCCAACAGAGTTTATTTCTATAACGACGGAAGATTATCCCCCAACAGAGTTTATTTCTCTACATCAGCAAAATCTTCCAACAGGACATCCTCCTCCTACAGAGTTATTCTCAAGCAGGAGTTAAAAATCCCCCACAGAATATCCTTAAACGGGAAGAGGAAATCCCTGGAAAATCATCTCCATTCATCATCCCCAGTGGAAATGAATGATTCAGCTTCCTAATACTCTTCAGCAGCATCACGGATTTACTTTCCCAGACTAAGAAATATCGCAACAACATCCTATTTTCATACATCATGGCATGCGCATACATATCACATTCAACATAATCTCATTTATTTTGAGAACATCATCACAATGAATTTCATACATCATGAAATTGCATACTAATAACTCTTTACCGTTTTCAGAAAAGATCAAATCAACAAACACTGTTGACTACTTATGTGACCTGGTAGTCTTCTCAAAAGCTACGTCTGATGAAGGGCTATTTCAGCATGTTCCTCAGAAAGTTGTTCTCAAAAGACCTTCTTTGGTTCAGTTAGATCGATACTAAGATCTCTCTGATTTATATTCTAGTCGAAGATGATCTAAGACTTTTGTCTGGTTCAGTTAAATTGATACTGATATTTTTCTAATTTCCATTCCAGTCAAAGTTAATTCAAGACCTTCTCTGGTTTAGTTAGATCGATACTAAGATCTCTCTGATTTCTATTCTAGTTGAAGATGATCCAAGACTTTTTTCTGGTTCAGTTAAATCGATACTAAGATTTTTCTGATTTCCATTCTAGTCAAAGTTAATTCAAGACCTTCTATTGTTCAGTTAGATCGATACTAAGATCTCTCTAATTTCTATTCTAGTTGAAGCTAATTCAATACTTTTATCTGGTTCAATTAAATCGATACTAAGATTTTTCTGATTTCCATTCCAGTCAAAGTTAATTCAAGACCTTCTCTAGTTCAATTAAATCGATACTAAGATTTTCCTGATTTCTATTCCAGTTGAAGACAACTCAAGACCTTTCTCTGGTTTAGTTAAATCGACACTAAGATTTTTCTGATTTCTATTCCATTTAAAGAAACTGCAAAGCCTGGAGTCTGACCAGATAGCAGTTAATTTCATGTTCCCCTAGTAAATCACTGAGAAGCCTGGAATACGACCAGACGACAATCAACTTTATCATCCTCAGCAAGTCATTGTGAAGCCTGGATCCTGACCAGATAGCAGTTCACTTCCGCCTCTTCAATCAAGAGATACTCCCCAGTAGAGTGATGGAAAATTGAAGCTCCTAAACTCTACTTCCCTAACAAAGACCAACATTCCTCAGCGGAATCCTCCTCAACAATAGAAATAGGGATCCCTACAAAGGAATATCTCATGAAGTCAACATTGTTCTGGATGGCATCTTTAAGACCATCTCTGACGATCTTTCGTCATCTTTTCCAAATGGAATCTATAAGCCCATTCCCGATACTATCTACACAGTCAAGCATCATCTCAGACGAGTCCAAATTGATGGGCACTTTAGTGTTCAATCATCTTCCACCTTCAGATCACGAAAGGCGGACAAGCCAATCTACATCCTCAGGTTTAAGAAGATTGAACAGGGGCAGCTGTTGTACCCCAAAATTTTCCCTCTCATGTTTTTCCAAGATTTCCTCTTGCATAGGTAGTTACAAATATTTTCCTAAAGAAAATGAAAATTTTCAAATGATGGCCAAGTATCCTTCGATTGGCATCTGCAAAAGGTCCTTCGATTAGCATCTGCAAAAGGTCCTTCGATTGGCATATGTAAAAGGTCCTTCGATTGCCATATGCAAAAGGTCCTTCGCTTGGCATATGCAAAAGGTCCTTCGATTGGGATCTATAAAAGGTCCTTCGATTGGTATAGGGCCTTTTGATGGGCATTTCTAACAAGGAAGCTTCGACGGGTATCTTAAATAAGGTTGTTTTTCGTTAGAGCGTACAAAGTTCCTTTAGACAGACATGTTTACCAAGTGATGTTTCGATTGGAATATCAACAGGGCGATATTCTGATTGTCTAAGTTAGAGAAAATGAGATAAAAAAAAGCAAGAACTGAGAGGGTTCCAGAAGCTTTGTTTATGGGCATTCGAATTCATGAAGATTAGAGAGGGTAACTCTGAGCCTTTCTGTAGACTATGGTTCAAATGTAGAAGCTCTGGTGCTGAGAATATGAGTAATTCGAATCAAGATTCAAAGCCATCGAAGAGAGAAAAACTTGAGACTTAATCGGAGGAACCATGATGAAAGCCTTAAGCCAAATTCGAACAAAACACCTATCCTAACCTGTCCAGGTTCACCCAAAGTTCAAAATGGCATGTTTTCCTTGAAAATATGGAAAGAATTCAATGTTGATCGTGGATTCAATTCAAGAGTTAAAGGCCAAATTCTTGCCTTGTTTGTTCCCAACTCCACAAAGAGCTGATTCGACCAAGGTTATTCTCTTCAAATCAAGCAATTGAAGCAGAGGGTGGCTCAACCGAAGGAGCCATGACATCGAAGTTGGTGCAATTAGAATTAGATTTCAGAGCCTTCGAAGAGAATAAATTCGAAGGAAATGGATCTGCAGGGGCATGTCATCTTATGATTTCCATCATGTTGGAGGCCTAAACAACTCATAACAGGATGGCAGTAACGCATGAAAATCGATTGGCACCTGATTGAATCAAATATAACAATTTTTTATGAGGAAATCAAATTAAATCTCTTCATTATAATGGACCAAGATCTAGTACACAAATGTTGACCTAAAATCCATTGTCTATATAAACCTCATGATCTCAGAGAAAAAACAGACAGAGATACACGGAGATACACATATATTGCCTCGCAAAAAATGCAGCCTTCCCCACGAAGGTCTAGAAAGTAACATCAAATTCCAAAGTTGTCAAAACTCCATATCATTGTAGGCACCTTCCGTCCAGATTAACACTCGATCGTATTCTTGGAGTTCACACAGACGTACACTCACTCGTTCCCCAGCCATCTCACACCCAGGACTGTAGATCCAAGCGCCTCCGGTGGTAAAAATGTTCAATCCCACATAATCTTAAATTAGACTCATGATTGCATGTTCATAGTTTTTGTTGTTATTTGTGAGCGATTTAACAAAATGTATGCAAGTTGTAGTGTTCATACGTTCTAACACCATGGATAGAGTTTTTCAAAGCTGGTTACCTTTGAAACCCATGATACCGGCTATCGAATACCGAAACAAACCCAGATCCGGGTTCAGGGATTGATTTCGAATGGGATGTTTTCTGTTTTGTTTAGTTTCGAATTAACTAATTTGCAGTTCCAAAAGCAGGTGTCAAGTATTTCGAATGAGCAAGTAGCTCTTGTAGTGAAAGGGAATTCGGGAAATCGAAGGGACCAGGATTCAAATCCCATGCCTTGCATTTTCAATTTCTAACCAATTTGCTTGGAGATCTAGCACCCCCAAGATCCTCGAACGAGGTCTTCGATCATCCCATTGGAGCGAAAGGCAACCCAAGCCTCTTCGATCCAGACCTTACTTCCAAGAATGCACTCTTTTCATTTACTGTTTTTGCCTTTCGATTTTATCCTTTCTTTTGGTTGTTTTGTTTGTCCTTACTTCTTCTAAGCTTTAATTAACATTAAAAAACCACAAAAACATTAGGCTTAGATTTTTATATTAAATTAATGTTGTTAATTAATTAATTATTTATTTTAATATTTTCTTTAAAAAAACTATAATTGAATAGACTTAGGATTTTTAATTCAATTTATTTTCATAACAAAAACAAACAAAAAAATTCCTTTCACTTAGGATTTTAGACGTATTTTCAATTCATGCGCACGTTTATTTACTTTCGCATTTTTTTTAGTTATTGTTACTGCCTATTGGTTTTTAATAGTCTAATTAGGGTTTTAATTTCCGCATTTTACACTTTCAGTGAGATAAAATTGTAATTTTCCTGGAGCCTTGTAATAGCTGTAGGTTTTACTTTTTGCACGATATTATATGCTTGTGTATAAACTGCTAGTAAATTAGGGGTGTATGGCAAGAACTAATCAATTAATCTTAGATCACTAACATCAAGATAAAAATACTAGAAAAATCATACTATTGCACACTTGCACCCCTAGGGTATTTCCCATTTTGGTTGCCTTCGGAAATGGTCACGTCCCTCGAATGCAAGGATACTCTTAGCAAAGACCATCAGTTTAAAATCATCATAAAGATCATAGTCCCTAAATGTCCCACGAGTAGCCTATGAGAAATGATCTTGTCCCTCTAGTCTCCTAAGAATATATGATGATGACAGTCCCTTCGAAATGCTAAGGTATCCTTACATGTTGCCTTCAAATGACCATAAACGTTCCTTACGATAGTCCCTCAAACATCCAACGATAGGGCTACCTACTCACTAGTAGTATGAAAGCACTATCTAAAGGAAAGGAGGAAAAGAACACCTTTTTTCGAGTAGGTAGATAGGAGTTAAGTATTTTCTCAAATTTAATTCATTTTTACACCACACTTTCAAAACTCTTTTAAAAAAACGCTTTATCACACTCTTGAGGACTGATACAAGAGTTATCCTAAAGCGAACAAAAACCTTTTCAAAACACACAAACACGAAAGCAATTTTAAAAAATGAGCTAGCATCTAAGAGCCCGTAGAAAACTACAGATGGAAAGGGTGCTAACACCTTCCCTTTCCATAATCTACCACCCTTACTCAGAAAATCTCGAAAAAGGTCTTTTTTTTGTTCTTTTCACCCTTTCCTTTGTTTGATAAAAGAAAAGTGTGGCGACTCTTTCTTACCGCAACATTTGCGAATATAAACGCAAAAATAGTATTAAACAATCATTTCTACCACTGTATCACAGCTCAGATTAAATAGACCAAAGATTTATTCTGAAACTTCTCTCAGTAGACCTTTTTCTGGCTCAGATTAAATCGACCAAAGATTTACTCTGATACTTCTCTCAGTTAAAGATTTAAAGACATTTGTTGGCTCAGATTAAATCGACCAAAGATTTGTTCTGATACTTCTCTCAGTAGACCTTTTTCTTGCTCAGACTAAATCGACCAAAGATTTATTCTGATACTTCTCTCAGTTAAAGATTTAAAGACATCTACTGGCTCATATTAAATTGACCAAAAATTTGTTCTGATACTTCTCTTAGTAGACCTTTTTCTGGCTCATAATAAATCGACCAAAGATTTATTCTAATACTTCTCTCATTTAAATATTTTAAGACATCTGTTGGCTCAGATTAAATCAACCAAAGATTTGTTTTGATACTTCTCTCAATAGACCTTTTTCTGGCTCATATTAAATTGACCAAAGATTTATTCTGATACTTCTCTCAATTAAAGATTTAAAGACATTTGTTGGCTCAAATTAAATTGACCAAAGATTTATTCTGATACTTCTCTCAGTAGACCTTTTTCTGGCTCAGATTAAATCGAACAAAGATTTATTCTAATACTTCTCTCAGCTAAATATTTAAAGATATATGTTGGCTCAGATTAAATTGACCAAAGATTTGTTCTGATACTTCTCTCAGTAGACCTATTTCTGGCTCAGATAAAATCGACCAAAGATTTATTCTGATACTTCTCCCAGTTAAAGTCGAGCATAGACTTAGTCTAATTTCTATATCAACAGATACTTTGGATGGAATCTATAAGTCCATATCTAACAACTTTCTGTCACCTCTCCATATGGAATATTTAAGCCCATTCTTGATATAATCAAAAAACTGTTTTACTTCGTGCACAAGCGAGTGCAAATTTATGGGAACTTAAGTGTTCAATCATCTTCTACCCTCAAGTCACGAATGGCGAACAAGCCAATCTAACTCTTCAGGTTTAAGAAGATTGGACAGGGCAGCTATTGTACCCCAAAAATTTCCCTCTCTTTTCTCAATACATTTCTCACCAAAGATCTCAAATGCTCAAGGGTTCTCAAGGGTTTGATCAAATAAGCTCACCTCCTAAGCACTGAGCCTCCAAATTAGGGTTTTGATTTTATCAAGGACATTTGGACTTTTGATACCTCAAATTACATTCATGGTTCATTATAGGTCTTCAAGATTTCTCATACCAAGTTTCAAGTCTTGTATAACAAATTTGCTCAGCCAATTCCTCAGATGACTGAAAATCAACTATATTGGGTAAAAAGTTAACTGTGGTCAATATACAGTCAAATTTCGTGAATTTTGGCCAACATCAACATTTTGAACTCATATTTATCAATTTATCAAGGTTTGATTTAAATTCCTAAAAAAGGCACTCGAATCATCAAAGGGGCAAAATTGACCAAATTAGGGTTTTGATTGAGAATGACTGATCAGTGATTCTTGACCTAGTACATAACCTAATGACTTGAAGCATAATATCAAGGACTAAAACACAACATGTTGACCTAATTTCATGGCTCAAATCATTTCTCAAGGTCATTGGATTGATATTTGAAATTTGATCAACTGATGAAAAGTCAACTAATGCACAAAAAGTCAAACTTTGACTTTTTGGTCAACATGGAATTTCAAAGATCAGGATTCACCAAGACCTTCAAAAATATCAAACTTGATCATCAAGAATTAATAAAGTCAAAAAGTAAACAAAAAATTCAATATTTCTAATACATAGAAAAATTCTAAGTGTTTTTTAACCTTGATAATTTCACTACTTCATGACAAATTTTCACCAAGATGCAAGATGATTCAAAGAAAACTTTTAACATGAAAGTTTTAGATCTTGATGAATTCTACAACTTTTTCCCTTAGGGTTTATGTCCAAAAAATGCTTAGATTTAAAGATATAAGCTTAGAAAGTCATGACATTTCTCATAAAACACTTAGTGAAAATTTTAGCAAGTTTAGGAAGATTTTTATCCTAACTTCTTGGCCAATTTTCACCAAGTTCCAATTTGATTTAGACAAAATGGTCAACATGAATGTTGTAGAAAATGTTTCAAGATTTCCAAAATGTCCAAGAACTTGAAGAGATCATTTTTGAGCTAGGAGATTCGAAGAGATGAAGTTGGGCATCCATTCTTGAATTACAAGTCACTTTCTTGATGAGCACATAATCCAAATTCAATGTTATGCTGTATAATCTTGCTTTGAAGTCCTTATTACTTATGTATCTACCCATAATTAATGGATTACACAAACTTTTGAGCTATGATCCAAGTGGTTTAAGCATTGTCCAAGTCAATTTGCCATTTTGGGGAGAAAGTTAACATTGCCATTCTTGAAAAGCAAGCTTTATGCACAAAGTAAATTCTTGAGCCTCTCACTTGTTCCCTCGGATCACACTCCATCTACAAGGTCAGAAGCATTGTGATTAAAGTATTTAACCACTCTATGATCAAAGGTACCAGGCATTGAAACTTGATTTTTCAAGAAAATCACATGTTGAGCCTAACATGTGATTTTAAATTCTGATCAAATTGAGCTTCTCCAACCTTTTCCTATAAATAGAGACACTATTTTTCAAGATAAGACACGAATTCACAAGCCCTCAAACTCCCTCAAACCAGAATTTTCACAAAAAACTCCATAGCTTGTCATTTATGACCTTGAACTTCCATCTCACAATCCACACGTGTGTTTCCTCTCCAAATCAATCACAAAGCTTCCATACATCATATACAAATCATCCCCATCCCTGTTTCACAAATGTAACTCCATCTTCATCATCTTCCAAACTCAAAAACTCAGCTCTGCAACTTGACTTCTCCAGCACGACTCAGACACTTTCAACACAAATTAAAATTTGCATTAGCTTCCTAAGACTGCAGTGAAGCTATTCAGATCATCACAACACCTCCATAAGTTCTCAAACTCCATACATGATTTCAAGTTTTGAGGTATTTTTTCTCAACTTTGAACTCTCTCTACAAGCATCATTAATGGTTACTTTGTTAATAAAAAATGTAGACATGATATCCCTGAAGCTAACCATGCCTTTCATTTTCATTTATGTTGCCTGAGTGATGCGATTTTTGAGCTTGAACTTTCTGAAAAAAATTAGCTTTTATTAGGTACCAACAGAAATTCATGTTCATCTTTGATTTATAGTTTAAGTTGTTTACATGGTTGAATTCGTATTGAAAAATGGCGCAAGTTTTATGTTTATACTTTTGCAAATGGTTGAGAAATGAGCAAGATCAGAAATCCAAAAAATTTGTCAATGGAAGCTGGCGCGAGGAAGAAGATGAAGTGTGTTCAGGAAAGGGTTTATTTTATTTTTAATGCAACTTGTCTTAATATCGGATGAAACAGCCACCCCAGTAGCATAGGAAGCGCGCGTAAGGCTTTTGTTACTAGGGACCTGGGGTCGAGCCCCAATGGTACCCTTTTGCTTTTCACTAATTTTCTTATTTCATATTCTGTGCAATCCAAGCATGTGTGTGCACCATGCGCCTCTCATCTACACCATTTGATCATTGGACCATCAAATCAAGCTCTCCATAATGCAAGACCATGATGAACTTTCAAGAGCTGGCTATACTGGATAATGAACAAGCCGCCCGAGCCTCCTGACCTGGGCCTTTTCCTTTTTATTTTTACTTCTTCATACTCCCATTTTACTAACAACAAAGGCCCACTCTTTTTTTATTTTTTGAATTTGACAAAAAAACTTTGGGCCTAGCGCCCCATTTTCTTTTTAAACCTCCAGTTTACTTTTCAAACACCTAGGCCCAATTATTTTTATTTCTTTTATATTTTCTTTATTTTCATTTATTTATTTATTTTTATTAAAACCAAAAATAAAAAACAACATTATATCCTTAAATAATTTAATTTATGCATTTTATTTTATTCTTGTTAAATTAAATTTTACTATTTCTTTTACATTGTAGAATATTTTCTTAATTAACATTAACAAAAATTATTTTCTAAAACAAATTAAATTAGACTTAGGTTTTGTTTTAATTAACTTAGATTTTAGGTTTTAATTAAATAATTGATTATTTTTTCTTGTAGTTAAATTTAATTAGTTTAATTAGGTTAACATTAAACCTTTTTCTATTCAAAAAACCCTAAGAAAACAATTTCTTTTCTTCTCATCATTTTGTGCATAATTATTGTTATAATTCATATTCAATAGTTTGTAATAGTAATTAAGGCTTTTTTCTTTCTTCCCCCATTCACAAAATTGTACCCCCCATTCCCAAAGCGTTGCAATAGTGTAGGACATCTAAATTTCGCAATTTATCGCTTTCCTTATTATTGCTAGTAATTAGGGTTTGCAAGACAAAACTTAAAATCAAACTTAGCAAAACCCTAATTCAAAGATAAATACTTGAAATCAAACACCTTGCACACGTGTGCCTCTAGGATAACCGACACTTGTTGCCTCAGATAAGAATAGTCATGTCCCTCGAGTGTGAGATGATTTTAGCAAAGACCCTCGATTAAAAGATTGTAGTCCCTCGATTACCCTTCAATGTTGCCTTCGGTAAACAATCTTATTCCCTTATGAAAAATGCTAAAATATCTTACAAGTAGCCTTCTATGACTCTACGATAACCCACGCCTGTCCCTCACGTCCAATGATATAGCTCTCTACCAATCAATGGTAAAATAGCACTATCTAAGGGAGGAGGAAAAGAACAAATACTTCTTTGAGTAGGTAGATTGCTCGTAATTGCTTGCTCACAAACTAAAACAATCTTTACACCTCACACTTTCAAAATACTTTTCAAACAAAAATTTTGTATACATTCTCAAACGATACGAGAATCATTACAAAATTGCCTTACATTGGCATCTTTAAAACATCTTTCAAAACATTCCCTTTCAACAAATATTTTCAAAACCAACACTTTGTATACATTCTCAACAATACAAGAATCATTGCAATGTTTTCCGAACTAAGGCATTTTCCAAATATATTTAAACTTACACAAACACAAAGCATTTTCAAAGTGGTCAAGCAATTAAGAGCCCGTAGATAACCACAGATGAAAAGGGTGATAACACCTTCCCTTTTCATAATCTACCCCCTGAACTCAAGAAAATTCTCAAAAGGTTTTTTCTGTTCTTTTCACCCTTTCCTTTATTGGATAAAAAAAGTCGATGGTGACTCTTGCTATCCGCAACATTTGTGATAAAACAGAAAACACCCAAGTCAGTTCTCCCACCATATCACAAAATTTAAGGTATTTTATGACCGGATGAAACAGCCACCCCAGTGGCAAGAGCACACGTTTTCAAGTCTTGGAAAGCATAACGGCGAGGTTTTGAACCACTAGTGAACCCCCCTTTTGAACTTTTCCTATATTTTCCTGTTTTATGATTTTTTGGAGATTATTTCAAATATTTTTAACTGGATGCATTGTTTAAACACCACAAGCGTGCGTCCTGGTGGTTAACTTTTTTTTAGAAAACCTAAGGTCGCAAAAACTTACCAACCCATATCCCAATTTTTTTACTACTCGTTTATTTCCCTTCTTTTTGCAATTTTTATTTAATTTTTTTCACCTATCAAAACAACTCCTTTTGAGATGATTTTTTGTACACTCTTAGTTTAATACCTTTATTTTATGGTTATGTGAAAAAATCCAAAAAATATTAATTATTTCACCATTTTCTAATTAAATAAAAATACGAACTTTTTAGGGTTTTTAAAAGGCCTTTCCATGATCCTTTGATTGATTTCTCAACTTCTCTCATAAAGCTTAATCTTACCATGATAGATCTTGATTTTAACTTGATATCTTGACTTTTGAGTAAGCATTTCATGATAGCTTGATTTCATTTTAGGTTTTTCTCACTCAAATCTAAAACAAACTATGAAACATGTTCAAAAATCAAAGTTATGCTCCATGACTTTCATCATGATTGTGATGCATACGTTGTTTCAAACATTAAAATCCTTCATGTTTTCATAAGTTTGTCTCACTTTTAAAACATATTTCCTTCATAAACTCCTTTAAAGCATAAACCATAAAAAATCAAAAATAAGCTTTCAACTTTCACTCTTTTGTCACAAATCTTTTTCCAAATAAAACTCATTGATTCTCATCTACTTGTGCGCTCACTGCTTGAGTGAATAACATGTTCCGTTAAGCTTACTTGGTTCATCTTAAATCCTTGATGAAACTCGAATCAAGATAAACATTAGGATATCAATCTAAGCATGACAATATTAGGTTAGATTCCCCCACAATCTCAACTATAGGATCAATCCTTTCATGATAACATTAGGATCAACAAGTACCCCATTAAACTTTTCTTTTCCTTTTGCATTGCATCATTAAGAGTAAAAAATTTTCTCAATAAAAATCCAAAAACACTTAACAATATTCAGAACCCTTTCAAAACTAAAGGTGTGATGGATATGGGTGTCTCCTTGGATGAGGGTCCATTTGTTACCTTTCTTCCTAACAAAAACATCAACCAAATCCAAATCATTTTTCCCTAGGTATTTTTCACTTTAAAACTTTTTCAAAAAGGATATGTTAACTCCATTCTACACAAAACAATGATGCGTAGTCTCCAACGGTCGAGTGACAACATTAACTGGTATAATGCAAATTTAACATCATCCATAAAAACACACAACAAACAAAAACATTTTAAGAAGAACTACAGTTTTCTGATTCTCTTGTGGATACGTAGGCATAGAGTTTCAATGCTCAGGCGAACATACTGATAAAAACCTTTTCTTTTTCCCAATGAATTTATGCATAGATTTACCTTTAGCAAATAAGTTTTAGATATACGCACCCATTGATTAGAATAACAAGAGTGGATCCCATGGAATACCACAGACGTGAGCGGTGCTAATACCTTTCCCTTGCGAAATCGACTCCCTTAGAAAGATTTGGTTGCGAGACCATGTTCTTTTCCCAATATCAAAGGTTTTCTCTATATTTTAATTTTCCCTATATTTTATGGGATAAATAAAGTTAGGTGGAAACTCTTTTTGTTCCATGTGAAGTTATTTGTTTTATTTTTCAAGTAGCTTCAGTTGGCGAATCTGCTGGGGACACCTAAGCAAGTCAGTCCTAGCTCTTGTGTGTTTTCTTTTCTTGGGTGTTTATCTTTATGCTTTACTTGCTTTATTTATTGCATCCATTCATTGCAATTTGGATATTCTCGATTTTGGTGTTTGTTTCTTTGGTGGATAGGTGTTACTTGAGAGGAGTTGTCTTATTCTCCATGCAATAAGATTTCATTGATGCAGAAATAGTCATTATTTTTATGATAGAAAATTCTGTACCTGTTGCATGCCTCTCTTGTACAAGTGGTACATGGCTCTCTTCCTGTGAAGGGACCTTTTATGGATAAAGAATACACCCTCAAGTGGTATCAAAGGATCATGGCGCTCAATTCTCATGATATCAGATGGTTCAACAATGAGTATATCGGTATTGAAATCATTTTCAGTTGTGGCAAGTTCCCGAATGGACCACTCATGGGCACCAAAGGAGGGATCAACTACAACCCAGTGATGTCTTAGCGTCAACTAGGTTATTATCTACATGGTCCGCCAAAAGATAAAGATGTGGAAGAAATTATGTTCTACAATAAAGGAGGGGATCTTGAATTGTTAGCAAAAGTAAGAGAAGTTTGGAAGAAAATTCATCGCAAAGAAAGAAAAAGTTTGGGAAGGAAGGATTAGACAACAAAAGCACCCTACACTGAATGAGTGAAGAAAAGAGTTAAAATTTTTGTTTGCTACCATTACATCTTGAGACTCCTATGTATCCACCACCCACCGCCGCTTTCATGGAGGTCCAGATCCTTAACCAAGAGTTGAGTGCAGAAAATGAAGCTCTAAGGACACATGTTATCAAAACAGGAATCACAAAGAGTGAGTTAGCTTATCAAGTCAAGATGAAAAATGAGTTGCTTGCAGAAAAGAATAGGTTGGTCAACAAAGAAACAAGAAAGAGACTGAGAATTGGTGAAGATCTAAAAACGTCTTACTCCACCACCAACAATAACAAGGAGGCAGTAAATAACATACTAAGGGAGAATGCCAGATTGAAGAAACAGTGGGATACTCTCGCAAAATCAAAGAAGGATATGGAAGATCAGTATGATAGTCTAATAGGAGACTTGAAAGAATAACTCAAAGAAATATGAGTAGTACTCGAGATTGAACATACCCAAAGATTGAAGACAAATCACCGACTCAGAGGGTGTCAACAAAAGCTGAAGGAAGCATTGGCAACAATATAGGAGTTCAAGACTCAAGGATGAGAAGATCATCCAGAAGACCTGAACAAAATATAACTTCATGAGGAAATCAATAATTTAGAAAGCACTCTCGGCCAAAGGGAGATACTTATTCAAGAGTTACTCAAGAATCCAGAGCAAGTAAGAACAAATAAACTTTTTGAAGAAGCTCGAGAATGGAGTGAGGAGTATTTAGGATGGGACAAACTTGTTAACATAGAGTTTGGAGAAACATCTTAGGGTTTTCTTTTCATAGTCGTAGTGATCACCTTCAAGCCTATTAAAGGGATCTTTAGTTTCCTTTTTGTTTAGTTTATACTTTCCATCATGGACTAGTTATATGTTTTTCAAAAAGAGGTATGAAAGAGTAGTCTATTTTTTTGTGTTTATCCATGTTTTAATCACTCTTAACATAATAACTAAAAATCCATGGAAATAGAAACAATTTTTTTTGTTCATCTCATACATGCATTCATGCATTCATAACATGTGTAACCTCTTCCTAATTATGGTTCTTTCTTCAGTTTGATAAGCTGGCGTCCCATACCTACAACACTCGAGGCAACAGACCAAGACTCACAATAGAAGAACTTCGTGATGATCTAAATGAGATGAGAATCAGGGTTAAAGAACAAATGGATCAATTCATGGAAGTTATGGGGACTATAGTTCAAGGTCAAGAAGAGTTAAGATGATCAGTTCGGAGGCCTCCCACTACAGAAATCCCTACTCAGACTTCAGGTAGAGTTCTACCCCCCTAGTAGTGGAATCCCACCTCCTGCTGGTTTGGTACCACCAGCTGCTGGTTTGAGGCCACCTCATAGAACCGGTTTTGAACCACCCCTTGGCATCAGTTTTGTACCTTCTCCTGTAACAGGCTCTGTTCCTCCCGTCGACTTTACTTTTGTGCCTACTGGTGGTTTTCTATCAAATGGTTATAATCACCAACCTCCTCAACCCACCCCCGAGGGAACACAAGTGTCTCATAATAGGTGAACTGTTGGGATCCCTGGTCCACATCTTGTGGATGATCAAGAAGACATGTTTTCACTATAAGATGTTGCTTTACCCGTTTAAGCTGAGAGAAAGTTTCGATTGCTTGAAGAAAGGGTGAAAGCCATGGAATTCCATGGTATTCATGGATTAGATGTGACTGATTTGGGTCTGGTTCCTGGTATCAGAATCCTTGCAAAGCTCAAAGTGCCAGATTTCGACAAATTCAAAGGGACGATCTATCATAAGATTCATATCCAGGCTTTTTACAGAAAGATGACAACTTACACAGAGGATGAAAGAATGTTAGTTCACTTTTTCCAAGATAGTCTATCTCGGGCATCCTTGGAATGATATATGTAGCTAGAAAGAATTCACATTCCTAGCTGGAAATATTTAGCTGTAGCCTTCATCAGAAACTACCAATACAGTACAAATATGGATCCTAATCGCACCCAACTTTAGAATCTTTTTCAAAAGGAAAATGAGTCTTTCAAAGAATATGCCCAAAGGTGGAGAGAGCTTGCTGCTAGAGTACAACCCCCTTTAACGGAAAGAGAATTGGTGGATATGTTCATGGGAGCACTTCAAGGTCCTTATTATTCAATGATGATTGGAAGTACCTCTACCAGGTTTTTAGAATTGGTTATGGCTTGTGAACATGTTGAAGTTGGCATCAAGATGGGAAAAATTCAAGCTGCTAACGCAAGTTCTTCAAATGGAATGAAAAAGCCTTTTAGGGGATATGTTAAGAAGAAAGAAGGAGATACCAATGATGTGTTTTATTCTAAAGGGAAAGGAAAGGCATACCAGGTATCCTATTAGAAAGTTGCTGCAATAATTCCTTCAAATTCTTAACCGATTGTATGCTCCTCAATAAACACAACAGAAATATGCCCCCAGGAAATATCAGCAAAAATTAAAATATCCAGAGAGGAACATTGACACAATACCAATGCCCTATGCTCAGCTACTACAATGTCTACTCGAACTAAAATTGGTTGAACTCCTCACTTTGAATCCTCCATCAAAGTTGTCTGCCAATTATGATACCAACACAAGATGTGACTTTCACTATGGGGTGCCAGGTCACGATACTGAGAACTACAGGGCCTTGAAGCACAAGGTTCAGGATTTGATTGATTCAAAGGCCATTGAATTTACTCCAAATGATAAGTCAAACGTAATACATAATCCAATGCCATATCACCATAGTCCAGCCACAAATTCCATCGAGAGACATGAAGGATTAAACCTAGCGAAAGATGTGAATCGGTTGAGGATTACTTTGTCCTTCGTCAAGAAGAAGCTACTTGAGCGCGGCATTTTTTTGGGGTGTGCTTTAGATTTCAAGTAGTGTGGGGACCAACCCAAGGGATGTGAAGAGTTAACAATTGGAATTCAAAAAATGATTGATCAGAATTTCATTCAGTTCGACAGACCCTCAGACAATGATCTTTTTGACAGCAGCGTTGCAGTTATACTGTATGACGAACAACAGACAATGAACATGGTGTAAGGATGTCCTGGAAAATACCAAGTCTTTGACATAAACTTGGTAAGATAAGATTTTGTGCAAATGCATGCTACTCTGTGCATAGGGGGAAATTTTTCAAGGCATTACTATAGATCTTATCAAACTTGTTATAGAGACTCACGAGGGTGCTCTGCAGTAAGAAGAGGCCTTCAAGTTTTGATGGATAATGGCACTATCCACATATTCAGATATAGGAATGCAAATGGTGTGAATATGATGGAGAATCATTCGGGTGAGCTTTTTATCTCAAATATCAACACGATGATTACTCCAGAAATTCATGCCAAATTCAGAGTTAGGATTGATTGGTGCCCGTCATGATGGTCATCCTAGCCAGTACCAAGCTCATAATGTGAATTTAATAGGAGGGAACCTGGTAAAAACACATGAGGATTTTTACAGGGCATGACAATATGACTATGATTCTTGACGAATTTGTTGTAAGGATTCTCAAGGATGCTCTATTGTGAAGAGAGACCTTCAACACCTTCAAAATCTCTTAGATCAAAGTACTATCTGGACTTACGAAGCAGCACCATATAGTAATATAGAAGTTATTTTCATACCATATGATCCAATTCCAATAAATGTGGCAGAAAAGAAACCTCCTTTGAGGATCACCATGCCAGATCTTATTCTGTTCGGAATTACTAAGGCAATACCCTAGCGCTATGGGGGAGATGTGTACTATCAAGGAGAAAAGCAAGAACCCTGGGTGGACAATATTGTGGGAACTGGAAAGATTACTCACAATAATAGAGTTGTTGCTCCTCTCAGCAAACCTAATGATGCCAATGCCAAATAAAAACAAGTGAATAAAGGTAATCAGGGGAGAGACCCAAGATCATCTTCCTCCCCAGAAGTGAAATAAATGGAGGAACTAAAAATATCATAAATAGGAGTGATTTCAATATAGTGGATAACCTTAATCAGATGCCATCCAAGATATCCATCTTATCATTGCTACTTTGTTTTGACACCCATCATAACACACTGTTTAAATTCTTGGGCACCGCTTATGTTCCTGAGGAAATTTCTGATTCAACTAGAAGGAGTTGTTGCTGGCATAACTGCAAGAAATGGGTTGGGATTTACAGATCGGGATTTACCTCTAGAAGGAAAGAATCATAACAAGGCATTGCATATTGTAGTACATTGGGAGAACTAACTTTTTTGGTTTTCTCCAAATGTGCGAATAGCAAGAGTCGCCACCGACTTTTCTTTTATCCAATATTTAGGAAAGGTGAAAAGAACAGGAAAGACCTTTGATAAATTTGGTGTTTGGGGGGTAAGTTATGAAAAGGGAAGGTGTTAGCACCCTTTTCATTTGTAGTTATCTAGGGGCTCTTAATTTCTTAGCTCGCTTTAGAAAACTTGCTTTGTGTGTGTAATTTGTTTGAAAATAGTTTGAAATGCCAATGTAAGGTTAACTTTGTAATAATTCTAGTATCAGTCCTCAATAATGTATACAAAGTGTTTTTGAAAATATTTGTTTGAAAGTGATGTGTAAAATGTATTATTTTTTAAAAAGGTTGTGAGCAAGAAATTAGGAGTTCTTACCCACTAAATTATTTCTTGTTATTTTCCTTCTCCTTTGGAGATATTATTATCCATACCATTAGTTGGTGAGTAATCCTATATGTTGGATGTGAAGGGACATGCGTATTGTAATCGTATAGTCATAGAAGGCAACATGTAAGGATACTTTAGCAATTGTATTGGAGGGAATATCATCATTTTTAGGCAACTCGAAGGGTCATCGAGGGACTGTGATCTTTATTCAAAGGGACTTTGATGATTTGATTGAGGGTCTTTTGCTAAAGTATCCTCACTTTCGAGGGACATGACCAATATTCGTAAGACAACAAGAGAGGTTACCCTAGAGGTGAAAGTGTGAAGAGTGTGTTAATTCAGTCATTTAATCTTGAAAATTAGGGTTTTATAGATTGCTTTTAGTCTTGGCATACAAATCCTAGTTAATACAATTAAGTATGTACAGAAAGTTAAAGTACGAAATGTAAAATGTGGAAATTTAAACCTAAGCTATTACATCCTGTGAGCAGTTACATAATAGGAAACAATGCGGGAATGTAAATTTAAGCTATTACATCAATTGCAACCTATAAAATTGTTATAGGAATTTAAATAGCAAGGAGAAATAAGAAAAGAATGTAAGGTAATGTTTTTGTGGTTTTTTATAAAAAATAATTTAAGTGATAATAGTAATTAAACATAAATTCTAATTTATTTTAATATTAAGAAAAGCTAATTAATTAATTAGTAAATAAAAATATATCAAAAAATTTAATTACTAATTAAAAACCCTAACCCTAATTTGTTAAAGTGTTGGAAAAAATTAGGTTTGTTAATGGTTAATTAAAAAGGAATTAATTAAGAAAAAGAAAGAAAATTAGGTTAGTAGAAAATAAAAGAACCAAAATACATGGGGTGGGTGTTGAAACCACGCCCTTGAAGTCATAGGCACGCCTTCCTACCATTGTATCAGCACTGCATTTGTGTTATGGAATGGGAAACACTCAGTATATTATAAACCTGCGCGTTAGTTTGGAAAAAACAAAATAATTTTGAAAAAAGGATGGGATCAAACCCATGCCCCCACACATTACTAATGTATCACTCACCACCAGGCCAATTGTGTTTCACATTCATATAATACAAAAGAATCAAAATATAATAAAAATGCCAGATCAGAGAAGCGTCGAAGCCATAGCTACGATCGTCTTCTCCGATGAATAAAAAATTCAACCTGCAAAAACAACAAGAGTGAGATCATAACAAGGACCCTATCCCCCTAATTTGACCCTTGTGAATCCAATGGAAGCATTAGTTTATCCTGAAAATGCCTGTAGAGTGAGTTTCAAAGCAAATACTCCAAATTGCCCTAACAATGGCAACTCATCATCTCTGCATCAAAGCTTGCAAGTAATGGATCAAAACAACTCTAAACATGATTATGAACATGTATGTATGCATCAAATCATTCAACAATGTGCATATTAAAAATTTGAAATTCACGAAAATTACCAAACCGGTGCAATTGAGATATGTTGCTCTAACGTGCTTCAAGCTTCAACGATGATTGGGATGAACTCCTGGGAACTTCAAGAGGCCGATGGAATGCTTGAAAAGGATTGAAAGAGGATGGAGATAAGGGTTTCAAGTTGCCCTAGTTTCTTGAAATTTTGAGGTTTTAGGGTGTACTCTTAAGGAAGTTTTTCATGTCCTTTGATGTCTGAATGTGTTGTCTATTTATAATGCTTGGATTAGGTCAATAAAAGTGAGATACATCTTTTGTATTTAATGATCAAATCTTTGATTGGATTTTTTCATGAAAACTTTATTTTTTAAGCTCATCCATGTGCCAATCATCTCTACACGTTTTTACTAGTTGGTCATGTGCTTTTTGGGCCTCCAGTTTGATCAGTACAAAAGCCTACACGCCTTGATCCATTAGCTTTATATTTTATTTGATTTATTTTGAATTTAATTGAATAAAATAAAAATAAAAAGAAATATAAATTACAAAAATGCATTAATGGATTTAGAGGTCTAATATGAGGCCATGAACACATTTGAACCTAAAAACTTAGGCCCATTAGCCCAAAAACTAAATTTTGCTCAATTTGAACTTCATCCATTTCCTCAAAATTTATCAACTTGCACAACTCATAACTCTCTCTCAATTTTTTTCATATGAAGGTGATCTTGGACTTTTTAGAAACCTCAAGGTGTCTCCAATAACTTTCATGTTGGTCATTTTTTCATTTGAAGCCTTTAACTTGATGTGAATTGCTTTGATATAAAATGTCTTTTTGTTGACTTTTGAAATGACCTGTAATGTTTTGGCCCATATCTCTCAAATGAAGTATTTTTAGCCTTGATCTTAGAGAGACAAAGTTGTAGAGAATTGAATTTCCTTCAAGATGGATTTGTTTTAGGAATTTCTGATGAAGTATGTGAAAGTTGTGCTTGGTCAAAGTTCAGTTGACTTCTCCTTAAGAAAACGCTAATTTAGTAACTTTTGGCTTTTGATTAATCTTGAGTTTTCTTGATGAATCATGATCAACCCTTGATCAAATAATGAACATGAGTTCGAAATCTTGATGCTGACCAAAAATCTTGAAGTTTGATAGTAAATTGGTCAAAGTTGAATTTTTGTCCAATACAGTTGATTTTCAATCATCTGGCTAATTAACTGAGCAAACTTGTGCTGCAGGGCTTGAAATTTAGCATGAGGGTAACTTGAGACATATGAGAAACCATGAAGTCCATTTGAGGCATTAGAAAATCAATTTCCCTTGAGAAAAACAAAACCCTAGTTGTAGGTGAATTTCTTAGGAGGATAGTTTGTCTAGTTAACCCTTGAGTAGTTTTGAGAGTTTGAGGCTTTTATGAGCATGGGGAGATCTATTGAAATAATTTGTCTTGAAAATGGGATGGAAAATTTTGGGGTAAAATACACATTTCAATAGAATATGCTGATACAACTTTGGCTCGCGTGTTGGTAGATACATGATCTTCCTTGAACGTTTTGCCAAAAGATGTTTTGAACAAACTTAACATTGAAGGTGTGGAGTTAACACCCAGTGATGTTATTGTTCATGATTTTGATGGAGCAAAAAGATCTATGGTTGGAGAGATTGTGTTTCCTGTCAAGACCGGCCCTCAGGTGTTTGATGTGACCTTCTTCGTTATGGATATTCACCATTCCTATAGTTGTATATTGGGGTGTCCCTGGATCCATAATGCAAAGGCAGTAACTTTGACCCTCCATCAAAAATTGAAGTTTTCTGCAGATGGTTAGATTATAAATGTTTGTGGGGAGGAGGATATCCTGGTTAGTTATTTGGCGACATTCCATTATGTTGAAATAGAAGGAAAGATTTAGGAAACTCCATGTTAAGCTTTCGAGATAATTCCCGCTGAGAAAATACTTCATGGAGATGTTAAAAAGTCAAAGAGTTCTATGACATTATTGAAAAAATCTAGAGTTATAGTAGAATCAAGACACCCTAAAGGACGAAGCCGAGTCGTAGATTTACCTACAAAATTTGATAAGTTGGGATTAGGCTACCACCTGAGGCCGTAGGAACGAGGCATGTTATATCCCAGAGGCAAAGGAAGTTTTGGTTCAAGGGGTCGTGGTTCTCCGTCTTTTTCATCAAATTCTCCAACGTTGGCACTATCAATGAAGGTCAGATACAAGCAGTGGACAACGAGGTCAATAAGACATGAACAACTCGATTCATCCTTGTGCTTCCAGACAAGAGCTCCATAATTGGATTGTTGAAGATATCATTCCTGTCACTTTTCATCATAAGTAAATTCCTTTTTTAAGAAAAATTTCTCATGCTCTGCCCAAGGCACAGTGAAATCTTTAGAACCCCTTTGTCTTTGCATGTTTTATCATTAAATAAAGGACATTTTTATTCAAAATTGAGTTATGCGTCTTTCAATTACTTTTTTATTAAAACTGGCAATGTTTTATTTTTTTTTCATTTTATTTCAAAACAAAAAAAAATCACTCGAACTCTAAAAACATAAATCCCCTTTATATAGATCCACCCCGGTTCCCACTGATGATGATACTACTATGATTCTCTATGACTTCATAATCCAATTTTCCAAGCTGAAGAAGATTATGAACTCCCCAAAGAGTTGGCTAGGCTACTGAGGCGGGAAGAAAAGGATATTCAACCACACGGGGAATCCTTGGAAGTATCAACTTGGGTATCGAAGATGTAAAAAAGAAAGTAAGAATAGGGGCTACTTTGGGAGAATTGGTAAAACAAAGTCTGATTAGTTTACTAAAAGAGTATGTCGATGTATTTTCTTGGTCATATGAAGACATTCCTGGGCTTGATACAGATATCGTCATGCACTACTTGCCTCCCAAGGAAGACTGTGCACCCATTAAGCATAAGCTCTTAAGAACGCACCCAAACATGTCCATGAAAATTAAAGAGGAGGTTCAGAAATAGTTCAACGCAGGTTTCCTAAAAGCAATCAAGTATCCCTCATGGGTTGCAAGCAGTGTGCCTATACCGAAGAAGGACAGAAAGGTACGAATGTGTGTGGACTATAGAGATTTAAACAGAGCAAGTCCTAAGGATGATTTTCTGCTTCCTCATATCGATATTCTGGTTGACAATACCGTCATTCAAAGGTATTCTCCTTCATGGATGGTTTCTCTGGGTATAACCAAATCAAAATGGCCCTGTAAGACATGGAGAAAATTACTTTCATTACCCCTTGGGGCACCTTTTGCTACAAAGTGATGTCGTTCAGTCTGAAAAATGCTGGCGCAACATATGAACGTGTCGTAGTGTCTTTTTTCCATTACATGGTCCACAAAGAGATTGAGGATTATGTTGATGACATGATTTCAAAGACTCAAAATGAGGAAGAATATTTGGTACACCTACAAAAACCGTTTGAGAGGTTAAGAAAGTTCTTGTTGAGGTTGAACCCTAATAAATGCATCTTTGGGGTACGGTCTAGCAAAGTGTTGGTTTTCATAGTGAGTCAACGAGCCATTAAGGTCGATCCTGCAAAAGTAAAAGAAATACAAGATATGCCCAAGACAAGAACAAAGAAAGAAGTATGTGGGTTCCTAGGAAGATTAAACTACATCACCAGATTCATCTCCCACTTAACAGCTACATGTGAGACAATCTTCAAGTTGTTACGGAAGGATCAAGCCATGGAATGGAATGACAGTTGTCAACAAGCCTTTAACAATATCAAAGATTATTTGCAAGAACCTTAAATTCTCCTGCCTAAAGTTCTAGGAAGACCTTTGATTATGTGTCTGACAATACATGAGAATTCTATGGGTTGTGTACTCGATCAACATGATGAAGCAGGAAGAAAAGAGCATGCAATCTACTGTCTAACTAAAAAGTTCACTATCTGTGAGTCAAGATATTCACTACTTGAGAAGACGTGTTATGCACTTGCATGGGCCGCAAAGCGCATGAGGCAATACATGTTATTATATACAACACTCTTGATATCCAATATGGACCTGGTTAAGTACATCTTTGAAAATCCAACTTTAACAGGAATAGTTTCCCATTGGAAAATGGTGTTAATAGAATATGACATCCAATATGTTACCCAGAAAGCTATCAAGGTTAGCGTATTATCAGATTATCTTGTCCCCCAACCAATGGATGATTATCAACCCATGAAATTTGACTTCCCAGATGAGGACACTAGAAAGGACTGAAAATGACAAACCTTAGTACTACGACATTCAGAGGTACTTTGAAACACAAGAATATCCAGAGGGGGCTTCTACAACTGATAAAAAGACTTTAAGGAAGTTATCATCCAAATTCTTTCTCAGCGGTAAAATTCTCTACAAAAGGAATTACGATTCAGCTTTTCTCAGATGCGTGGATAGACACAAAGCAGCTAATATCATAGAGGAAGTACACAAGGGTTCCTTCAGAATGCATTCCAGTTGGAACACCATGGCTAAGAAAATCCTAAGAGCTGGATATTATTGGACCACTATGGAAAATGATTACTTTCATCATCCCAGAGCTTGCCACAAGTGTCAGATTTACATAGATAAAATGAACGTACCGCCAGTATCTATGAATGTCATGAATTCTCCTTGGCCCTTTTCTATTTGGGGAATTTCCATGATCGGTCGTATCGAGCCAACTGCTTCTAATGGACACCACTTCATCCTAGTTGCCATAGATTACTTCACTAAATGGGTAGAAGCTTCTTCATATGCCAATGTCATCAAACAAATGGTTGCCCGCTTCATCAAGAATCAAATCATTTATCAATATGGAATTCTCGAAATGATCATTACTGATAATGAATCCAATCATAACAATAAGATGCTAAAAGAGTTGTGCCAAAACTTTAAAATCTAGCATCACAATTCTTCACCTTATTGGCCAAAGTGGAATGACACAGTGGAATCTGCAAATAAGAACATCAAGAAAATAATACAAAAAATGATAGTGACATATAAGGATTGGCATGAGATCTTACCTTTCGCCCTACATGGCTATCGTACTTCCACAAGATGGTTCGGCCTCGACACTTCCAAATTGGAGACCTTATGCTAAAAAACATCCTGCCTCTTAACAGTACAGATACCAGAGGCAAATGGGCCCCAAATTATGAAGGATTGTATGTTGTGAAGAATGTATTCTCAGGAGTATAATGGTAGAAATGTTGAGACTAAGCCATTGGATTGACTTGACATGCATAGATCAAATAAAAATTGCCACCGTGATTTATTGTTTCCAAAGGAATGGGAAAAGAGTGAATAACCCAAAAAAGAGGGGGAGAGAATCTAAGTTCGAGGGTTGGTTATGCAAAGGGAAGGTATTAGCACTCTAAATATCTACGGTACTCCGCAGGAACCTCTTTGTAAATCTGTGTATTTTGGCTATAAAAGTTGTATAAAAATAGATTGTGGGGATGAGAAAGAAATATTTTTTTTACAATTTTTACACCTGCCACGGTTGTGAACATTTAGTGCCTATGTACCACCTTTTGTACAATAGGGGATCAGGGTAATCATAGTTCACCTTTAAAAATTTTTAAAAAACACAAGCGTGTTGTTTAATTTTAAGGGAGGAGACATCATCGTCTTATCCGAGTGGAAGAACATGCTTACTAACGACAACTATGAGAAAGGAGAATTTGCGTCATCTCAAAGTGGAGGATATAGCTTGGATTTTAAAATCAACAAAGCTTCACTCAACACCCAAGTGGAAAATATCTCACTTCACTACATATAATAGAAGTATAGTAGTTTGCATTACTACAAGGATTGACAAGAGTATAATCTTTTGAGAAAATTTTAAAGCAAAAAGCCAAAGTGGAAAAGATGTTTTGAATGAGATTGATTGACTTTTAGTCTTCTCACAAAAAATGTCAAAGTATTATTAAGTTGTTTAAAGTTTGATTAAGAAAATATTTTTGAAAATGCATGGACCTAAGTCCAAATTTATTATGAAAGCTATTCAATTTTAAAAAACAAGAATAGTTTTGAAAAGGAGGGAGAAGATTTTTGAAATTAAAGAAGGTGGGAGGAGATGAAGGAACTATCCTAAAGCATATGGTAAAAGCTAGAGAAAACAATCATCTAACCAACAAGAAGCCAACACTTGACACAATGAGTTAATGTAGAACTCTCATCCTTTGGATTGAAACCAAACAAGCAGGGATAATAAACCTCTTAAGAAAACCAAGCTTCAAAGGAATTAAGTCTTCACAAAAATTGGGCAGAGTAAAAATTGTATACAGATGAATTCCCAATCACAGACAAAACACATAATTAGAATAACATGCACACATAAAAAACAAACAACCCAATGTCTCGGGGTAAACCCCAAGAACTCCAGACAAAATAACAGTAGAAGTCACAAGGTTTCAAGGTAGTCAAAGTCTCTAATCCTAAGTCCAAAAAGTCCATAACTCCATCATGCCAAGGATAGTAACCAAATAGTCCAAGTAACCTTAAAGTTTTCTTTATGGTTCAAGTTGATTATTAGGTATCTTCAAAAAGAAATGAAAAGCTCAAGTGAGAAAAAATAAAAATGACATAAAGATAAATGCTCAAGTGAGCAAAGATGAAAATAGCATGAAATGAGAATGCTAAAATAAATTTGCTTAAAGTAAAAAGCATAATGTAAAAGCATAAAATAAAGTTAATTGTTAGAAATTAGAGGTTAGTTGAATGACCATATTGAAACTTGCATTCGAAAACTCCTTAGAAGATTGATAAAATCAAAGCCTCTCAACAACAAGTTTCATTTGCTTTTTGTCACGTATATCGTTCATTTCAAAATATCAAGGAAACAATAAATGATCAACAATGTTTAAATGATTCACTTAGTTCTAAAATTTATGAAGATTCATTAGAGGATTGATAAGACCAAATCCTCCTAATAATGAACCTCGAGATTATTGGATCAAAGGTTTCAAAATAAACATGTTTGGGCTTACAAACATAGGTTTGGGCCACGAATGATCATTTCTCGAATCGGGACAAAATTTAGCATTATGTTAAGCAATCGTAAGTGGACTTATATAGAAGTCACACGTATTTTGAGACCGGTCAATAGCAATTTATGTGCCATATGTTTGGAGTGATGACATGTAGATCATCTTCTAACAACATGTAGTACAAAGAGAAGAGGATGAGATGAAGAGGGAGGGGATACATTTGAATTAAAGATTTTAATCAAACTATCATTAAAATCATTCATCCATTTTGGTGGAGTTAAACTCAACACCCAAGATCCAATGATGTTAATAAAGTTCATGATAAAAAAAAACACATGGCCATAATATATTCAAAAAATAAATTATATTTAATGAATTAAGTAAAAAGGAAAAATGATTTTTAAATTGTTATTAAAAATGAAAATAAAAGGTAAAATAATAAACTATATTCAAAGTATCAAAGAAAATTTTAAAATATCATGAAAAAAATCAGAGCTGACCTCAAATATTTTTATAATTTTTTTAAAACGGAAATGTATTTTTAAACTAATTAAAATCACTCAAATAAATGGCAAAAAAAGATTTAAAAAAATAGTAGAAGTCAAGATAAAATTCTAGAAAAAAATTCAGAAATGAGTAAAATGATTTTTATACAATTTTTCAGAATTTCAAAATATCAAAAAGTATTTTTAAATAATTAGAAACAAGTCAAAATAAAGGAAAAACTATAAAAAATATCAAATATGAAAATAAAAATCAGAAAGAGAATATTTGAAAAAAAAAGTTTGTGAATTTTTTTATAATTTTTGAGTCAGAAATGAATTTTCTTTGATTTATTGAAGTTTAAATCAATTAAAATAAAAAAATCAGAAAATAAAAAACAAACCAAAAAAATGTGGACCATTGGATGAGAGTCAAAACATGCTATTAATCAGATCCAAAGGATCAAGCACGTTGTGCATATCATGGTCAACTTTAGAAATTGCATCGGATCACCTTTTAAATATTAAAATCAACTAAAATTTTAGCGCGTTGGATGGAGTCTGACTAATGAAAATAATCAGATCCAAGGGCTCTCAAAGCGCAGGTATGATAAAGCAAACACACTAGATTGAATTCAAAAAATCACATGTCATGCTTTCATTGGTTGAAGCACGACACGTAGGTCATCTTCAATCTCAAGACGCCCTAGATTGAGATTCCTCAAACTGTAAAATTAGAGGACCAGACCAATACCAAATTTATGGTGACTCTAATGGTACCATCGCGCCAAATTTATATAAACTGAGCAAGGCTTAAATTGAGAAAATGCATAAATAATAGCGAGCAAGAAATCCTGGAATATCTCACTCAAATCTCAATGAAATCGTAAATTGTAAAAAGCATGAGAATCAGAAGGATGCAGAGAGTAGATTAGTCTTTTATTTGGATCGATTTGACCAAGAAATCTACCCGAATGAAGTAGCACAAGGTGGCTCTGAAACTGGACTTCTGTAGATCAGTATAGGTTACAATTCTTGAAGGTGAAAGTGTGTTTAGCTCCAGAGAAGTTCAATGAAGCTAACTGAATGAACCTTTTAGTGTTTTGGAGTGAGAAAGCAAGAAATAAGAAATTCAAATTTAGAGTTTGTGTGGTATCTGAACAGAGGTCAATTGGCTATCAAAGCTCGAGGAAATGAATTCAATATGTCCCTCTATTTATAGGGAAGCAAATGGGATGCTCAAGTGTGTGGAATGATGATGTTTGGAGGGAAATCGTGTGAAGTTGCAAGCATGAAAAGTGTGACTCTTATTTTGCTCAAAACTCAACCAAGACTTGTGCTTCAATGTGCTAATCACTTCTAGAAGATTGTTAAACATGATTAGAAGTAAAAACACACAAAAATTTAGTGATTAGAAACTGAATTGTGCATTTCAAATTCTGACTTGGAGGAAAAAGTCTGTTTCAATGTACCAACTTTGAATAAATGGTATTCACAACCCAAGGACTATTAGGGCATGATTCTTGAAGCAATTGAAAGATAAGGTAACAAATTTTACAATGTGTGCATAACGGGATCAAATTGATACTTGAGCTAGGAGTTGTCATGAGTCGAAGTTGAGAAAAAGATGCTCACTTTTTGTACTTAGTAAAATTCTAAGTTTTTCTTCAAAACTGACCTATATTGTTTTGAGTTCAACTAAGGATTTCATCCAAAATCGAGCTTTGATCAATGATGCAGGCTTGAATTAGATATCCTAAAGAGAATTATGAAACTTGAATCACTCAAAAATACCAAGTATTGAAAAAGTTATGATCTTGCAAAATTGGTGAAAGTTCATGAGATAACTTATAATATCTTGCATTCTTAGGGAATCTTCCATCCATTTTCAAGATTTGAACATAAAAGAAGAGTTGAAGTTCACATCCTTCAGATTATTATGGAAAAATAATGGGTTCAAGGAGATAAAAATTGACCAAGTTATGATCTTTTGAAGTCACATAAGGGAATTTGTTGGCATATCTAGAGGACATGTAATCTTTCTCCATCATTAGGCATCTTCCACATAAAATTTTCTTGAAAATTTTGAAGTGATTGGTTGATAATTATTTAAAGAGAAGCATGTATTTGGAATCACTCAAAAATCTCAAAATATGAGCAAGATATAGCCCTTAGAAGCTCAAAACCCTAGCTCCCAGAGTACCAAAATGACTTGGAAAACCCTTTCAATTTTGACAATCTTCCTTGCACAATAACTCTTGTCATGCGAATAGAAGTTATTGTGGATAATAATAAGAACCCATAGAAACAAAAAGAACCTCCGAATATTAATAATTGAGAGAGTTATGCACTTGTGACCAAGAAATCAAGAACTTGTCCAATTAGGTCAAACTTCTTCAATCAACTATTGCATCTTTTGATTTCCTTTGAAAAATTGAGGCATGATAAATCATAGTAGACATTGTCATGATATTACTTCAAAGTATCTTCAATGATGAAGCTTGATATGATTTAGTTGATATGAAATGATAGAGGAATCTTAGGGGCAAAAATTGGGTTACAACAGCTGCCCTTATTTAAGTGTCTTCTATCTGGAGATACAAAGGTTAAAATCCTTGTGTCGACGCGGTTGAAGATACTTAAATACAAAAAAAAAACCTATTCTTAGCCCTAAGAGGTCATGCAATGCTTATGATTGTACATGCAAATAAACAGATCTAAATGTGACATGGGATACCATTGGGGAAACAGAAAATAAAAGATCAAAAGAAAAATGGACCAGGAAAATAAATCACTGGTGAACAGACGACTCGACTCTATTGGGGTAAAGCCCAAGGAGGAGACAAAGTAACATCAACTCAAATATCACGGAGAGAAAATAAAGGATAATAGTGATCGACAAATAACCATAAACTATCCACTCAATAAGAAGATAGAAAAAAAAGGTAATTTTGATCCACAGGGGGGGAAGAAGTGGTAGGATAATATCAGGAAACATCAATATTAAAGTAAGTCACAAATGACCAACATCAGTACTTACGGCTGGAAACAAACAAACTTCTTTAGAGCAAAGTGAATCTCAACGACGAACTATCTCCCATAATGACGAGACTACCATTCATCGAAGTAATAAATATCAATAATGAACTATCTCCCATAATGACAAGACTACCATTCATTGGAGTAACAAATCTCAACAATGAACTATCTTCCATAATGACGAGACTACCATCCATTGGAGTAACAAATCTCAACAACGAACTATCTCCCATAATGAAGAGACTACCATTCATTGGGGTAACAAATCTCAGCAACGAACTATCTCCCATAATGACGAGATTACCATTCATTGGAGTAACAAACATGAATCTTCTCTAGGAGCTAACAAACTTGCTGGAGAAGTACAAGTTGCTCAAATAAAGAGACCTGCCATCTATTGTTATGAGAAGGAGTTACAATAATGCTGCTAGGAAAAGAATTATGACATCCTGGGGAGATGCCAATATATGCCTACTGAGGAAGGTAAAGTATTCTCGTGCAAAATAAATGCACATTCTCAAATCAGGGCTCAAAGCCTGTAGAAATCAGAATAATAATGTTGCCAGGAACCACTAATTCAAACCAGAAATAAACCAGAATGAAACAGTCAACCAAGATAGCACCTGATGAGGACTAAACTGAAAAGGGGAACATAAATCATCCAGATAATGAGCTGAATAGGAAGTCCAAAACAAAATTCTTCCACGAGGGATAAATCAGTGGGGAAATTGAAAAAATATACTCTTGTTGCTTAAGATTAACCCTTTATTGGAGATAGGGTATCATAACTCTGCAAAATAGGGCAATATGCCAATAAAATATTAATGAATGCAAATGAGTAATGAATTTTAATTCAGCTATGCATAATGTATGTGTGAATGTATGAATGTTATCATGTACATGCTAACAAAACAGACACCTAGCACTCGGAATAACCAGACAAGACCAACTTGAGTAAAGTCAACACTCGTCTAAATCACATCCAGGATGAAAATTTATAAGAAAGTAAGCACCAACTGAGGAAACAAATTCTTATTCCACAACTTAACTTCACTGGGAAAAACATAATCCGAAAGTAATCAAATTAAAACAATAAAATCAGTGCAAATACAGGGATATAACATCCTCTTAGAGGCTTCACTGGGGAACATCACACATACTTCAATGGGGAAAACAAATGCCTCAATGTCTAGATTTCCACTGGAGATTACAATATTGACTTCATTAGGGAAGATGAAAACTGCATCATCGAGATATTAACTGGGGATCTCGTGCTAACTTCATCGGGGAGAACAATACCACATCATCAAGGGGAGCCCAAAATACATTCTTCAATACCAAGAGTGAAAATTACACAAATTTCCCTAGGGAGAAATTATGAAATCACATGGGGATAACAAACTTTCAAAGAGAAACATTATCTCAGCTTTACTTGGGGATTTAAGAAGTCAAACAATACCGCAAGAAGTCAAAATTATGGGGATTTTAAATCAAAACCAGCACTTGGTGGGATAAAACCCAAAAAGTTAACAACTATTTCAACACTTATTAGAAAAGATACTCCCCTTGTCTAGTTGCCTGGTAAATAAACAACAACAATAATGCCAACACTGCAAAAGGCTGACGTTTTGCAAATGATTCCACCTCATCACGCAAATGGAGAATGGACTTTCGTCATATGAGCGAAGACCTTACTGGGGAATCTGGGATAGAGGCTTCAGACCATGCAAACCTGAAATCAAAATGAACCAAGACTTGACTGGGGAAAATGGGATCACAAATCCAACACCGTACCATACATCAATTGGTATCATCTTCAAATATCTGAAAAACACTAAAAGATCATATGCATACCAGCAAAATTGATTTGGGAGAACCTTCCTGGGGAATACATACCTCCAAAACTTTAGAGTCTGTCCATCCTTGGAATCACCATTTTTGTTTTTCTTGAGTCACAAAATCTAAATTAAAAAGTAATTTGTAAATTCTGTTCAAAAAATAATTTTGTTATTTAATCATTTTGTTTTGAAATTACTATCAATAATAAATGGATTCTTTGTAAGCAGAATAAAATAAGAATTGCAAAGAATTGGATAAAAACTCAAACTTTATTAATAGAATGGTAGTTTGTGAATGGCGAGACCCCATATATGATTACAAAGTTTAGAAAATGGTAATATATTAGAAAAGATACATTGAAATACAATGACCACTATTCTCCCTAACAACTTTGAATTCCTGAGCAGCGACTTCTATTGAAGTATGGTGATAATCTAAGAAGATTGTTGCTTCAATGATCAAGTCTTGCCTGACGCAGTTACTTGGCAAGAAATCCCTAACTTTAGCGAGATGTTCTTTTATTTATTTAGGCGAAGTATTTCTTGATTGCATCAGCATTCATAGGACGTGGGAACTCCTCGCCATACATAGTTTCAAGAATCAATGCACCTCCAGAGAAGGCTTTCTTGACAACATATGGGCCTTCAAAATTGGGAGTCCACTTTCCCCTAGAATCAGCGTTAAAAGACATGATCCTCCTGAGCACGAGGACGCCTTCTCTGAATTCACGAGGCTTGACCTTCTTATCAACAGCTTTCTTCATTCTTTTCTGATATAACTGACCATGACATAAAGCTATCATTCCCTTTTCTTCAATCAAATTCAACTGGTCAAACCTGTTCTAGACCCATTCAGCCTCTAACAACTTGGTTTCCATTATCACACGTAAGGAGGGAATATCAACCTCAACGGGGAGCACTTCTTCCATACCATACACAAGATAGAACGGGGTTGCCCCTGTTGAAGTGCTGACAGATGTACGGTACCCATGCAAAGCAAAAGGGAGCATCTCGTGCTAATATTTATAAGTAACAACCATTTTCTGGATGATCTTCTTGATGTTCTTATTGGAAGCTTCAACAACCCCATTCATCTTTGGCCTGTAAGGAGATAAATTGTGATGGACAATCTTGAATTCTTCATAAAGTTCTGTCATAATCTTGTTATTTAGATTTGAGCCATTGTCAATGATAATCCTGCTTGGCACACCATACAGACATATAAGATTGTTCTTGATAAAGCGTACTACCACCTTCTTAGTAACATTAGCATATGAAGCTACTTCCACCCACTTGGTAAAGTAGTCTATTGCCACCAAGATAAAACGATGTCCATTTGACGCCTTGGGTTCGATCATTCCAATCATGTCAATACCCCACATAGAGAAAGGCCACAGGAAAGAAATAACATTGAGAAGCATCGAAGCGACATGAATTTTATCAACATAGATCTGGTATTTATGGCACTTCTTTGAAAATTTGTAACAGTCAGATTCCATTGTCAGCCAATAGTAACACGCTCTAAGCATCTTCTTTGCCATCAAATGTCCATTAGCATGAGTGCCAAAGGAACCTTCATGGATCTCATGCATCTACATGTCTGCTTCATGTTAATCCATGCATCTGAGGAAGACCATGTCATAATTTCTTTTGTATAACACATCTTCATTGAGGAAGAAGTTGTCTGCCAACCTTCTCAATGTCTTTCTATCTTTGTTTCACGCACCAAACAGGTATTCCTGAGTCTGGAGAAAAAGCTTGATGTCATAATACCAAGGTTTTTCATCTGACATTTCCTCTGTTACAAACACATGAGCTAGTCTATCCATACGTCACAATGTGATATGAGGCACGTCGTTCCAAGTATTTACTTGATACATAGAAGCCAAAGTTTCCAAAGCATCCTCCATATGATTTTCAACTCTAAAAATATGATGGAATTTAACTTTATTAAAGAAAGGTAATAATCATCTAGCATAGTCTTTATAGGGAATCGAGCCAGGGTGACGAGTAACCCATTCTCCTTTAATCTGATTTATTACCAAAGTTGAATCGCCATACACATATAGAATTTTGATTATGAGATCTATAGCCCCCTTGAGACCCATGATACAAGCTTCATATTCCGCCATATTATTTGTACAATCAAATACCAATCTTGCAGTAAATGGAATATGCGATCCATGAGGAGTGATAATCACATCACCAATTCCTTTCCCATAAGCACTCACAGATCCATCAAACACCATGCCCCAACGAGATTCAGGATCAGGACCTTCCTCAAGAAACAGTTCATCACAACCTTTTAATTTCATAAACATAACATCCTCATCAGGGAAATCATATTTAATAGACTGATAATCGTCAACCAGTTGGTGAGAAAGATAATTCGCCAACACACTGCTTTTTATAGACTTATGAGTACGGTATTTAATATCATATTCAAACAACAGCATCTGCTAACAGGCAATTCTACCAGTAAGAGCAGGCTTTTCAAAAATATACTTAATTGGATCCATTTTGGAAATCAACCAAGTAGTATGATTCAACATATGTTGCCGCAACCGCTTTTCCGTCCAGGCCAGAGTACAACATGTCTTTTCCAGCATAGAATAATGCGACTCACAGTCAGTAAACTTCTTATTGATATAATAAATGGCATATTCCTTCTTCCCTATTTCATCTTGTTGTCCCAAAATACAGCCCATAGAATTATCTAACACTGTCAGATACATGATAAATGGTCTTCCTTCAATAGGTGGGAGCAAGATAGGAGGTTCAAGCAGATACTCTTTAATACTTTTAAACGCCCTTTGGAAATCCTCTGTCCACACACAACCTTGATCTTTCAAAACAACTTAAAGATCGGCTCACACATTGCAGTCATATGGGAGATAAATCTGGAAATGTAATTCAAATGTCCAAGGAAGCCTCTAACTTGATTTTCAGTTCTTGGCGCCGACATTTCTTGAATTTCTTTGACTTTATTAAGATCAACTTCAATCCCTTTTTGGATGACAATGAAACCTAACAATTTTCCTGATCAGACACCAAAGGTGCATTTATTTGGATTCAAGCGGAGACGATACTTCCTCAAACGCTGAATCAATTTCAACAAATCTTCTATATGCCCTTCTTCAGTATGGTACTTAGAAAATCATATCATCAACATATACCTCATTTTCCTTGTGCATCAGATCATGGAATAGGGTTGTCATAGTCCTCTGGTACGTTGCACCAGCGTTCTTCAACACTAAGGGCATCACTCTGTAATAGAATGTTCCCCAGGGTGTGATAAACTTTTTTTCCATGTCCTCAAGAGCCATTCTGATTTGATTATATCCGGAAAATTCATCCATGAACGAGAATACTTTGAATTTTGTTGTACTATCAACCAACATATAATTATGTGGCAATGGAAAATCATCTTTTGGACTAGCTTTGTTTAAATCCTTATAATCAAAGCACATGCGAACTTTTCCGTCTTTCTTTGGTACTGGGACAATATTGGCAATCCACTGAGGGTACACCAATGTCACAAGAAAACCGGCATTAATCTACTTTAAAACTTCTTCTTTAATTTTCACTGCCATATCAGGGTGAGTTCTTCGCAATTTTTGCTTAATTTGCGGGCATTCTGGCTTTAACGGCAAATGATGTTCCATAATATCAGTATCCGAACCAGGCATGTCTTGGTATGACCAAGAAAATTTGTCCACATACTCTTTCAATAATTCAAACAACTTGCTCTTCATATTGGGATGCAACAATGCTCCAATCTTGACTTCTTTCGGATCTTCCTCTGAACCCAAATTGATTGTCTCTAGCGGCTCCTTATACGGATGAATGGAACTTTCCTCGCGATCAAGCAACCGTTAAACATCTTCTAGGATTTCATCATATTATTCTTCTTCGGCCACATACGTAGGATATTCAAAGTTGGGAGAGGGTGCAGGGTCATTATATTCAACAGGTTTTTTAATTAATCTGCACATATGATTTATGATTGCTTTTAGAAACTGACACATATAGCAAGTGATTATACAGATTACAGTTATTACTTATTTTGAAAGGTTTTTTCTGATTACCATTTTCCAAGAAAAAGTAGAAAATAAAGACACAATTTGGGAATCAAAGACAACTTTTATTATTGATTTTAAAGATCAAAGCAACAGGTAATCCCATACAACATCAATACTTTCACCTTGGGCCGAGTGACAGATTTTTTGAAAAGATTAACAAAAAACAAATTACTTTGAAATATGAACGCAAGAGGGAACATCAATAGTGATCCAGTTTTGGACTCTAACTCCATGCGTCACGTAGTTCATCATCTCCTGCTATGCTTCACCTTCCACAATAGCATTAATCCTTGGAACAGTTGGAGGAAGATAAACTCTGTTGTGAAAGATATCTTGATATTTGCCCAAAGCAGACTTCAACTTCATATTCTCACCTTTACCATTCTTCACAAAGAATCCCAAACCAGCTCTATTCTTATTCACATGTGGATCTACAATATGCCCCCACACTTTACTAGGGCCATTACGCACTACCTGCTGAGCATCCTTAAATGTAGCTATAAAATTCTCATTTTCCCTTATATTATCAATGGATAAAGATTGGAACTGAGTTTTAACAGTATCTTCATCCGCTTCCACAACACTGAAAGAGGACAAATGAGATATTAACAAAGCATGTTCTCCATTTATGATGACCACCTTTCCTTCACGAACAAACTTCATCTTTTGGTGCAAAGTTGAAGTGACAGCTCCTACCTCGTGTATCCACCGTCGTCCCAATAAACAACTGTAAGCGGGCACAATATCCATAATCTGGAAAGTAATTTGAAATAAGTTCGGGCCTATATGAATAGGCAAATCTACTTCCCTGATAACATACTTCCTTGATACATCGAAAGCTTTCCCAATTATACCACTCGGGCGCATGGGAGTTCCTTGATACTTCAACTTCATAAGTGTGTTCCTCGGTATGACATTTAAAGAGGATCTATTGTCAATCAACACATTTGATAATGAATCATTCTTATAGTACATGGAGATATGGAGATCCAAATTATGATTCCTTCCTTCATCGGGCAGTTCGTCATCACAGAAACTCAGGTTATTACAGGAAGTAATATTCCCAACAACACTACTGAATTGGTCCAAAGGCATATCACTTTCCATGAAAGCTTGATCTAATACTCTTGTAATATGGTGGGAGAACTGACTTGGGTGTTTTTCATTTTATCGCAATTGTTACGTGTGATACGGTGGCAAAACCGACTGTTATACTGGTTTGCATTTTGTGTTTGCAAATGTGCGGTAAGCAAGAGTCGCCACTGACTTTTATTTTATACAACAAATAAAAGGGTGAAAACAACAGAAAAAGACCTTTTTCGAGATTTTTCTGAGTAAGGGGGTAGATTATGGAATGGGAAGTTGTTAGCACCCTTTCCATCCGTAGTTTTCTACATGCTCTTAGAGGCTTGCTCATTTTAAAATACCTTTGTCCTTTGTGTGTTTGAATTTTTTTATTTTAAAAATGCCTTAGTGCAGTGATTTGCTTTGTGTTTAACTCTTGTATCAGTCCTCAAGAGTGTTAACAAAGCAAATTGTGATACGGTGGCAGAACCAGACTGTTTTTTTTAGAAAATGCTGGTTTGCTTTTGCGTTTGTATTTGCAAAATGTCGTGGTAAGCAAGAGTCGCCACCGACTTTTATTTTATCCAACTGGAAAGGACAAAAGCACAGAAAAATTCCTTTTTCGAGATTTTGAGTATGGGGGGTAGATTATAGAAAGGGAAGGTATTAGCACCATTTCTATCCATGGTTTTCCATGGGCACTTAGGTACTTGCTCATCATTTTAAAATTGCTTGTGTGTTTGTGTTTTGAAAAGTTTTTGTTTTACCTCGTTTTAACCATTGCTTCTGTCTTCAAGAGTGTTATGAAGTGTTTTTGAAAACTTTGTTTGAAAAGAGTGTAAGTGTGAAAAAGTTTGATTTGAGCAAGTACTTAAGATTCTACCTACTCGAAAAAAAAGATTATTTATGTTCTTGTTTCCTTTAGACAATGCTATCCCACTATTGAGAAATAGGTAGCATCGTCGTTGGAGTTTGTAAGGGTCAATTCGTAAGGGACGTACGATCACCAAAGCAATGTTAGGACGTCTTAGTAATAACCCTAATGTCTTAAGATCATATTCGAGGCAACATTTCCGAGGCAACATTTGCGAACGGGACATTTGATCTTTGTTTAGACAGAAGGGTGACCACTAAAACATCCTATACTTAATGATTGTTTACCGAAGGCAACCGAAGTGAGATTATACCCTAGGAGTGTGCATGTGCGAGTGATTTGATTTCAGTTATTATCTTTGCACATTAGGGTTTTCTAGCCATTTTAAATTGTCATGTAATCTTGCCATACAATCCTATTAACATATATCTAATAGTTAATATTTGCGAGAATTAAAATGCGAGAAATAAAACTACGCTATTACAAGGCTTTGGGGTAGGGGATTAATTTACATAGCCAAAAAACCCGTATAAACGATAAATAAAAGAAAATTCCTAATTAAACTATTACATACCATGAGCAGTTACATTAATATTGTAAAAATAATAAGCGCGCGTGATGAATCGAGAACGAGAGAATTAGGGTTTTGACCCTTTCTAAACCTAATTGAAAGAAAAATCATTTTTTGTTGTTCTTGATTATTTTGAGAAAAGAAAGTTTGATTGAATAAATAAAAACCTAATTACTAATTAATTTAAATTGAGAAAAATAACTAAATTAACTTATTTTTGTATTTTTGTTTTATTGAGAAAAGAGATAAAAATTAAATCAAGCTAACCCTAACTTTTCTAATTGATTTTAATTTATTTACAAAAAGGTTAAAATTACCCTAAATTAAAACTAATATAAAATTAAATTTGATAAAATAAAATAAAACCTAAATTCTAAATTTGTGAGAATTGATTTTATGATTTTTTTGTGAAAAAAGAAATTATTTTGTTAGAAAATAAATTAAACTAATTAAATAAAAGAAATAATAAAGGAAATTAGAAAAGAAAGTAGAATGGGCCTGGTTTTGTAGTAAAGGAGGCGGTGCTGATTTCACTTTCTGAGCCCAATAACGCCTAGCCCATTTGACTTTTCCAGATTCCATGTGCTTGCTTGACTGATGCGTATGGTAGGCCCTCATGTGAGAAGCCTTGGATCTGGCATGCTGGAGATCTGGTGGTTGAAGGCTGATGGCGCATGGTGGTCATATAGGACGCTTGGACACCTGATTATACAAAGGAAAAATATAGAAAGCAAAGTTGGGGACTTGGGGATCGAACCCAGACCCTTTGGAATTTTCATAACACACGCTGACCATTTGAGTTGGCTGGTTCTTTTGTATGAATAATAATAACAAAGAATTATATAATAAAGAAAAAAAGTGGATTTGAAAATGCGCGAAATTTGAATGGGCCAGTCAGGGAAGGCCACGTTATCATCTTCTTCCTCCCTCAGTTGCTAAAAGTTTTTTGGACTTTTACCTACAGTCATCTGGGCGTAGGTACAACCCTGTTCATCTCCAAAATCTTATCCCTGCATGATAAATCAATACCAGTGGTACCAATCAACTCGTTGCAACCTCACGAGCATCATGGTACCACTATCCATGGCTAATTGTTCCTGCATGCAAAACCCCTAAAAACGAAACTAAAACCCTAAACATGGCAACTTGTTGTATAGCCAATAAAAATACAATTGGATATTACCATTAGCTTGCAAACACCTCAAGGATTAAGAATATATCAATGAATCATGTTAAAGATGCCAGAATTGATGGATTCGAAATCAAGAAAATATGAAGACCGCGTGGTACTTACAGTGTGTTTCAAGGCTTGAGGGAGCTTACTAAGGGTTGCAATGTGATCCTTGGATGTCCAGCAAACGAATGGTGTGTTTGGAATGGCTTGAGGAAGCCTGGAACTAGGAAATCAGATTGCAACTTTTTTTTTGAAATTTTGAGATTTGTTCTGTTCTTTTCACGCCTCCAATCCCCCTATTTATGGTCTGAACACGTTCCTTATGTACCCAAGAATGAATTAGGGTTGCAATTTTGTTTCAAATCTTCTCCAATAATGATCATTGATTCAAGATTTGATCCTTTGTGGAAATATTTCCAATTTGAGAAAATCCAATATTTTTGTGTCCATTTGAAGCTTGCATGATTTGATTCCATCTCCAGCTGTATAATAGACCTAAACATGCACAAAATCTCAAGCTTTGATTAGTTTTTGATATTTTCATGATTTTATTTTGATTTTATTGGATTTAATTGAAATAAAATCCAAATAAAAGAATGACAAATGGGAAGGATCATGGGTCGTGGGTCATGCTACAAACTCAATGCAAGCATAAATAGTTGGGCCCATTTGACAAAATTTGCAATTTGAGGCACATTTGACTTTTGGCAATTTTGCAAAAAGGGTCAACTTTGCCAGTGCATAACTCCCTCAATTTTGACCCTAGAGAGGTGTTCTTTGACTTTTTAGAAATCTTAAGATGTCCTCAAAGCAACCCTTTTGGTCTCATCTCAATTGGGTCTTCCATGTTCATGTATGAAGCTTTGACAAAAAAGGTGTTTTTATTGACTTTTCAAAGTGACCTATAATGTCCAAATTCATATCTTCTTGTGAGTGCATATTTTGAATTTGGTAGCTGAAGATTAATTGTAGGGAATTGCATCCTATTCAAAATGAGATTTGGATGGGTCATGTTTGATAAAGTATGAGAAAGTTATGCTTGGTCAAAGTTGAGTTGACTTGTTCTGCAAAACCCTAATTTAGCAACTTTTGAGTTTTGATGAATTGTGAGCAATCCTTGAGGAATTATGATCAACCCTTGATCAAGTGATGAATAATACTTCAAAATGAGGATGTTTACCAAAAATCTTGAAGTTTGACTGCATGTGGGCCACAGTTGACTTTTGCCCTAGCACATTCGATTTTCAGGCCTTTGAGCAATTGACTGATCAAATTTCCTCTATAAGGCTTGAAACTTGGTATGGATGATCTTGAGAACATATTAGGACAATGGTGAGCATTTGGGATCCTTTGGACTCAAGTACCTTGGTGCAAAATGAAACCCTAATCTGAGGTAGACTGCCTTAGGAGAGAGTTTGTCTGGTCAACCCTTGGACTTCCTTGAGAAATTTGAGAATCTCACTTGAAATGTATTGAGAAATATGGGAGGGAAAATTTTGGGGTACAACAGCTGCCCCTGTTCAATCTTATTAGACCTGAGGATGTAGATTGGCTTGTCTGCCTTTCATGATCCGAAGGTGGAAGATGATTGAACACTAGAGTGCCCAGAAATTTGCACTCGCAAGAAGTGGTACTTGCCTGCGGTGTCGGGAATGGGCTTATAGGTGCCATTTGGAGGTTGATGTCGGAAGATGGGCTTAAAGATGCCATCAAAAGAAGTGTCGATCGCATAAGAGATTCCTTTGCGAGAGCCCGTATACCTGTTGTTGAGGAGGACTACGCTGGAAAACATTGTTCTTTGTCTTGAGAGAGATAGAGTTTTAGGAACTTCAGTTGTCCGTTACTCTACTGGGGAATCATCTCTTAGTCGAGGAGGTGAAAATGAACTGCTATCTGTTCGTGCTCCAGGCTTCATAGTGATTTGTTGAGAAAAATAAGACCGACTGCAATCTGGTCGTGCTCTAGGCTTCACAGTGACTTATTGGGGAGATGAGATTAAACTTGCTATCTGGTTGTTCTCTAGGCTTCGCAATTTCTCAATTCTTATCTGGTCTTACTCTAGTCTTCAGAATGAATTAAGTGGTTATCCGATCGTATCTGGGCTTCCACTTGAATTTAAGGTAATACTAATATCCGGTCGATTCCGGGCTTCATAGTAATTGGCCGAGTAAACTGCTATTTGGTCGAAATCCAAGCTTTGCAGTGTCTTATACTGTTATATGGTCGTGTCCCTGGCTTCAGTATCCTTTGCCACTATCTGGTTGTGATCCAGGTTTCACGGTGTCTTATACCATTATCCGGTCGATTTCAGGCTTCATGGTACCATGTATTGTTATCTGGTCAATTTCCAGGCTTCACAATACCTTGTTAAGCTGTTTTCCGATCGATTTTTGGGCTTCACAGCTTGTGTTTATGATATACCACTATATGGTCGATTCCAGGCTTCATGGTGTCTTGTACTGCTATCCGGTTGATTTCCAGGCTTCACAATACCTTGTTAAGCTGTTTTCCCGTCGATTTCCGGGCTTCACAGCTTGTGTTAATGATATACCACTATCTGGTCGATTCCAGGCTTCATGGTGTCTTGTACTGCTATCCGGTTGATTTCCAGGCTTCACAGTAACTTGCTGGGGATTCAACTATTTTCCGGTCGATTTCCGGGCTTCATAGCTTTAAATTTGGGATATACCACTATCTGGTCAATTCCAGGCTTCGTAGTACTTTTGTACTATGATCCGATCGTTCTTCGGGCTTCACAGTATGATGGAGAAATCAAGATATTATCCGGTCAGATCCGGGCTTCATAACTTGAACTGGAACACAAATCTTAGCCTTGATTTGACTGAATCAGAGAAAACTTGTGAGAATTTGATTGCATCTTTCCCTGAAAGGTAAAGAGTTAGTCGTATGTAATGTCATGATGTATGAAATGTTTTGAGTAATAATGTTCTCAAAATAAATGAGATTGTGTTTTATGATGCATATGTGCATGCTACGCTGTATGGATATGCAATGTTCTTGTAATGTTCTTTAGCTGGGGAGAATAACTCCCGGACTGCTGTTGAAAAGTTCAAGAAGTTGAGTTCTTCGCGCTTGTTGGGGATAACGACCAAAGATGATTAGCCGGAGACTTGCATCCGTTCTATTTGAGAATATTCCGTCGGGAGAGACTCTGCTGGAGAATAAATTGGCGAGAGAATGACTCTGTAGGGAAGAGAGATACTCTGCTAGAAGATCTGCTGATTTGGAGAAATAACCTCAGTTGGGGATGAATTACTGTTATTGGTGATAATGAACTCTGTCGGGGATTTGAATTTCTGCCTGTGGAAGAAATAAACTCCACTGATGGTGAACTTCTATTGTTGGCGATAAATAAACTCTGCTTGGGGAGAATTTTGCCGACTTATTCATGATTATGAACCTCGGCAGGGGAGAGCTAACACCATTGTCTTCAGATACTTCCTACTATGCGGGGAGTGTATGTATCTTTAGTCATATTCTCAAGCTGGCTCTATCCCTATACCTGGTGGGTAGAGCAACTGTAAGGTTTTGACATTTCTTATTTGCCCCTGTTCCTAGAACTACGGGTAATTGTCTTTTGTTTCACATGTAAATATTTATGAGCAGCAATTATTGCCAAATGCATATATAAAAAATGAACCATTGGACGTTCTTGCAAAACAAAAAAGAAAAAGAAAAACAATTTTGAAATTTCTTGTAAAATGAATTGTATTGATTTTAAAGTTGGCCTGTAATAGGCGTTTTGTACAAGAGGCTGACGTCCTAGTAAGAGAACACCGCCGAAAGACAAAAAAAAAACATCTATGTGAACAACCCCATTGGGTTCCAACTCTGTTATTGCCCTTATATCTTTGAGCGTCTCATCACTTTTCTACTTGGTTGAAGGTGTATCAGATTGATTGGTGCCGTCCGAGCTTGATAGTCGATACCGAAGTATGGTTACAAGATGATCCAACGAGACATAGTGTTACGCTTTGATCCCTAATTTTTTCCTGGACCGCCCTTTCTGGTTTTCAGTCCACCGGGATACCCTTTTTTGCCCAAGCCGCATTTTCAGGTTTTCGGCTTGCCGCGTGTACAGTTTTTTTCATTTTCATCCCTTACTTTTGCCCGAACCCTTTTGGTTCGCCGGGAAGCCCTTATTTTTTCCTAGGCCAGTCGTCCTAGCGGGTCTTTGATTAGGCATAGTATTTTTTCACTATGTCTGCATTGACCGGGTGAGGAAGGTCGTCACCACCCATGGTGGTTAGAATCATCGCTCCTTCTGAGAAAATGTTCTTAACCACAAATGGCCCTTTGTATATGGGGATCCATTTGCCCTTGAGATCACCTTCCGGCAGTATGATGCGTTTGATTACTAGATCCTCGACTTGATATTCTTGTCGTCTGACTTTCTTGTTAAATGCCTTGATCATTCGCTTTTGGTACGTCTGACCATGACAAATAGCAGTAAGTCTCTTCTCGTTGATTAAATTCAGCTGATCAAGTCGGGTTTGGATCCAATCATCTTTGCTCAAACCTGGATCCTTCATAATCCAGAGAGAGGGTATCTGGACTTAAATGGGTAGGACTGCCTTCATGCCATACATCAGAGAGTAGGATGTTGCCCCTGTCGACGTCTGTGCTGAGGTACGGTACCCATGAAGAGCGAATGGTATCATCTCGTGCCAGTCTTTATATGTCACTGTCATCTTCTGCACAATCTTCTTGATGTTCTTATAAGCCGCTTCAATAGCCCCATTCATCTTCGGCCGGTAGGGAGAAGAGTTTTGATGTTGTATCTTGAACTGTTTGCAGAGTTCGGTGATCATTTTATTGTTGAGATTTGTACCATTTTCCGTAATGATTCTCTCCGGTACACCATAATGACAGATCAGATTGTGTCGGATAAACCGCGCCACAACGTTCTTGGTTACTGTAGCAAAGGAAGCTGCCTCAACCCACTTTATGATATAATCAATAGCTACTAGAATGAAACGATGCCCGTTAGATGCAGTAGGTCTGATCTCACCAATCATATCAATGCCCCACATTGCAAAAGGCCTAGGAGCTGTCAAAACATTCAGAGGAACTGGAGGTACATGCACCTTATCAGCATAGACTTGGCACTTATGACAAGTTTGAGAATGTTGATAACAATCGGCTTTCATAGTGGACCAATAATATCCTGCCCGTAGGATTTTCTTTGCCATGGTATGTCCACTGGAATGGGTCCCGAATGTACCCTCATGTAGCTTTTCCCTAATCCTTTCTGCCTCGCTCTTGTCCATACATCACAGTAAGGTTGAATCATGGTTGCGTTTGTAGAGGATCCCATTACTGATGAAGAACTTCGCCGCAAACCTTCTCAAGAACTTCTTATCACTAACAGATGCACCCTCGGGGTACTCTTGAGCCTCAAGATACCTCTTTACCTCGTGAAACCATGGTTTATCTGCTACCTCTTCAGTCTCGATGTCACAGCAATGTGCGGGTTCGTCCAACCTCTCAATGGTAATCTGGGGAGCTTCATTGTCCCACCTGACCTTGAACATGGAAGACATGGTAGCTAGCGCGTCCTCTAACTGATTCTCCTCTCTTGGGAAGTGCTCAAAGGTTATCTCCTCAAAGTGTAGGAGCAATGTCAGTAGACATTCCTTGTAAGGAATAAGATTTAGGTGTTTCGTATCCCACTCGCCTTTGATCTGACTGCTCACCAGAGCGAAATCATCGAATACACTTAAGAACTTAATCCTCAGGTCAATAGCTGCTCGAAGGCCCATGATGCACGCTTCATACTCCGCCATATTGTTGGTGCAGTTAAAACATAATCGAGCGGTGAACGGAGTATGACAGCCCTCAGGAGATATAATTACAACATTGATGATATTACCCAATGCGTTTGAAGCTCCATCAAAATACATAGACCATTGGGATCCTCCCTCAAGTCCTTCATCCAGTCCAGGTTCTTCACAGTCAGTCACCAACATGATATTCTCATCCAGGAACTCGAAATTCATGGATTGGTAGTCATCCACGGCCTGATGCGCCAAATGATCCATTAATACACTCCCCTTGATTGCTTTTTGGGTTGTGTATTAGATGTCGTACTCAGTTAAGATCATCTGCCGTCTTGCTATTCTTCCGGACAAAGCAGGCTTTTCGAAGATATACTTGATTGGATCCATCTTTGATATCAATAAGGTAGTGTGAGTCAGCATATACTATCTCATCTGGCGAGCAGCCCATGCCAAAGTGCATCAAGTTTTCTCGAGCAGTGAGTATCGGGTCTCACAGTCGGTAAACTTTTTGCTAAGGTAGTAAATAACGTGCTCTTTTCGGCCAGACTCGTCATGCTGCCCCAACACGCACCCCATTGAATTATCCAGTACGGTTAAGTATAAGATCAAAGGTCTTCCTTCAACTGGAGGCATCAAAATTGGTGGCTCTTGGAGGTATTCCTTGATCCTTTCGAAGGCGGTCTGACATTCATCATTCCATTTTACCACTTGATCTTTCTTCAGTAGCTTGAAGATTGGCTCACAAGTAGCAGTCAGATGTGAAATGAATCGGGCGATGTAATTCAAATGTCCCAAAAAGCCTCTAACTTCCTTTTCTGTGCGGGGAGCCGGTATCTCCTGTATAGCCTTCACTTTTGCAGGATCCACCTGAATACCTTTATCACTAACAACGAAATCTAGCAGCTTACCAGACCATACCCCGAAGGTGCACTTGTTCGGGTTCAATCTCAGCTTATACATCTTCAACCTTTCGAACAGTTTCTGGAGATGGTCCAGGTGTTCTTCCTCAGTCTGGGATTGGGCGATCATGTCATCAACATAAACCTCAATCTCATGGTGAATCATGTCGTGGAACAAAGCGACCATGGTGCGCTGATAAGTTTCCCCAGCATTCCTTAACCCGAAAGGCATTACCTTGTAACAAAAGGTGCCCCACTGCGTAACGAAGGTTGTCTTCTCCATGTCCTCATGAGCCATCTTGATTTGATTGTAACCAGAAAAACCATCCATGAAGGAGAAGATCTTATGTTGTGCGGTGTTGTCGACCAAAACATCGATGTGAGGAAGTGGGAAATCATCCTTGGGGCTTGCCTTGTTCAGATCTCTATAGTCCACACACATCCGTACCTTACCATCCTTCTTGGGCACTGGAACAACGTTGGCAACCCACTGCGGGTAAGAAGTAACAGCTAGAAATCTGGCGTCAAACTGTTTCATGACTTCAGCTTTTATTTTCTCAGACATTTCAGGGCGCATACGCCGAACCTTCTGTTTTACCGGAGGACAGTCTTCTTTGGTTGGCAGGCGGTGTACCACAATATCAGTATCTAAACCAGGCATATCTTCATAAGACCAAGCAAAGATCTCAACATATTCACGTAACATCTGTATCAACTGTTGCTTGACACTAGGCTCCAGATTCACACCTATATTGACCTCTTTATTTTCTTCCTCTGTACCCAAATTCACTAATTCAACTGGCTTTTCATGAGGCTGTATGGCCCTTTCTTCCTGTAGTAACAGTCTAGCGAGCTCTCCGGGCACCTCACAATCATCCTCACCTTCGTCCTAGGCTTGGTTGATCGGATTTTAGAAGTCATAACTGGCACTAGCAGAGTTGTTATCAATGGGATCCAGAGTGGATATGGATCTGCGTTATGATATGTGAGTGTATGTAAGAGAATAGCTGTTTGTGATAAAGGCAGAAAAAAGAAAAATAAGGAGCACAAAATTTGTAATGCAAGAAACGTCCAATGCTTTATTGATGATATATGAAAATGACAAATAATAAACCCTCACTAGCAAAGCCAAGGTGCCTCGGGCAAGGCACCGGGCCGTAAAGTTTCAAACTGTCTATTACAATTCTTAAAACAAAAGTTAATTACTGTGTAATAAAAGAAACAGGTATGAAGTCCTTCGCCGTCCAATTATTCAATCCACCATTAGTTGTAGGGTAGATCCAGCTGTCGATATCTAAATCTTCTTCACTGTCCTCAACCGCATTAACTCCCTGATTGCTGATATGTAGAGGAGGACTTCCAATCCGTACGCGCCTAACTGCCCTTTGAGCCCCTATAGTAAAGCCCAAACAAAATTTGTCAGTTTTATGTGTGAAATCAGGGAGCTGACCCCAATTTTCACACCCAACTTTTTCAATTACAACCCTGTCATCCTTGAGGGAATCCATCTTCATCGGAGGTTTGCCAGTAGCAACTTCAGTTGACGCCAAAGTATGGGGGACCTCTTCAAAGTTCTGACAAGGGGTTTCGATGAATTCCCCATCCATCTCCATGTAGCTAAAGGAATTAAGATGGCTCACCATATACTCCTCTTCTCCTCGCACCGTAACAATCTTCCCCTTTACCGGATATTTCAACATTTGATGGAGCGTGGAAGTTACTGCCCCAGCCTTATCGATCCAAGGATGACCCAGCAAGCAAGAATATGATGGTCGGATATCCATCACGTAGAAAGTAGATGCAAAAGTCTGAGAGCCAACCTTAACAGGGACGTTCACCTCCCCGTGCACCATCCTTTTTTACCCGTCGAAAGCCCTGACCACAATATTGCTTGGCTTTAGAATCAAACCTTCACAGTCCAGTCGGTCTAATGCTTTCTTTGGCAAAACATTCAATGAGGATCCGGTATCCACCAATACATGGGCCATAGTAGTGCCCCTGCACTCGATCGAGACGTGCAAAGCGTCATTATGATTTCTTCCTTTAGCAGTCAAATCTGCATCTGAGAAACCCAACCCGTTGTTGGCAGTCAAACTAGCTACGCAGTCTTTGAATTGATCGGTAGAAGTTTCCTGCGGCACATGCACCATTTTGAGGAAAGCAATTAAAGCCTTTGCATGGGCTTCAGAACACAATAACAAGGACAACATGGAGATTTTTGACGGGGTCTGCCCCAATTGCTCGACTATGTTGTAGTCGCTCTTCTTGATAATCTTCAGAATTTCCTCTATCTCCTGCTTAGAGGTTTCCACAATGATCTTCTTAGGTGCCTCCATCCGGGCAGGATCACCTGTGATTTCTTTTCCCCGAGTCCCAGATGGCTCGACGACAGGGGTGATAACTGGAATAGGAACTAGGATAGTAGCTGATGTACTAGCATATGGAATAACAATAGGTTTATGAATAGTCGGAGGGGAAATCTAGAGAGAAAAGAGTCTTCCACTTCTGGTGACCTTGCTAGCCTCGACAACATTGCTGACATCGGCATCGGCTTCTTCACTCTCTAAGTCTTGCTTAACTCCATGTTAATACACATCGGGCCCATAGTGCCATGGGACAACCTTTTCCGAAGTGTATGGGATAGGACCAGGGACAATAATTATTAACGGAGCAATTCTTGGAACGAGTGTAATCCTAACAGGCTTTCTCGAGGAAGCCTTAGAAGGATTGGCGGAAATGGTTATGATGGCAACTTCTTCAATCAGAACCAACAGAATCATCGTCTTTTCGAACAGCAACTCTTTGTTATTCATCAGGCGTTGAATACTTGATTTCAATAAGTGGCAACCAGCAGGAAGAATTTAACAAACGCGACAACCTTCGCCACAACCTGGAAATAAACCGGCCAATAACAACTTCTTCTTAACTGTCATCAAAGGAGTGACAATTTCTTCCACGGCGGTCACAAATAAATCATCATCCACAGCATTTACTCCATGACCGTGTTTGGGCATCAGAGCAGTTATGACGTTGGGCTTCTTCGGAGCGTCAAACTCAATCTCTTTGGTTTGATTAAGTCTTGCACCTTATTATTCAAGGCCCAACAGTTGTTTGTATCGTGACCCGGGCCATCGGAGTGATAGGCGCAGCGGGCATTTGGCTTATATAGCAGAGATGTGGTGTTGGGATTCTTCGGGGCTTCCCTCAGAGTTACCAGGTTGGTCTTCAATAACTGTGGTAGAATTTGAGACAAAATCATATTGAGCCGAGTGTACTGTCTCTGTGGTCTTTCCACCCTTTGTTGATTATTGCATTATGGAGCAAATGCGGGTCTTGATTTCACTACCGCATTTACAGCTTGACGACGTTTAGGTCTACTTTGGCTCCTCGAGCTGTAGACTGCACTAGCTTCTTTCTTAGCAGTGAAAGGCTTCTTTACTGCACTTGATGAAGTATCCTTCTGTATCTTACCACTTCGGATACCAGCTTCTACTCTCTCTCCAGTCAAAATTAACTCAATAAACCCAGATGACGAACTTACGATCAGATGATTGAAGAATGGACCAGATAGCGTCCCTAGAAACATGTCAACCAACTCCCTGTCAGACAAAGGGGGTTGGACTCTTTTAGCGAAATCTCTTAAGTTTTGAGCATAGTCCTTAAAACCTTCACTTGCACCCATAGATATACCCTGAAGCTGAGTAGGAGTAGGAGCAAGGTCGGTGTTATACTGATACTGCCTGTAGAAAGCAGCAACAAGGTCTTCCCAGTTTCGGACATTGGCTCCTTCCAACTGATAAAACCATTCGAGATGAGTCCCTGATAGACTATCTTGAAAGAAGTGTACCCACAAATTCCATATCAGCAGTGTGGGGTTGGATTTTCCTGACGTACGAGCGGAGATGGAGTTTTGGACAGGATACTCCATCGTACTTAGCAAAAACCGGAGCTTTGAACTTATGAGGGATCACCACTCCAGACACCAGCCCTAATTCTCCAAAATCCAAACCAGTGATCTTTTGAATCTCCATAGCACTCAGACAGTCTTCTAACTGCTTGTACATATCCTCGGCAGGAGGATATTGCTCCTCATCATAATCTGTATCATTATCAGAAACTACAAGACTAGGGTCCTTTTCTTCTTCTTGGTTCTCCCCTTCCTTGGATGAAAAGGACATATCAACTTGTTGTTTCAACCTATCCCCAAATCTTTTGCCCATACTCTGAAGAACGACATTCTTCTTCTTCTTCTTCTTCTTCTTCTTCTTCTTCTTCTTCTTCTTCTTCTCTTTCTCTTTCAGAATGAGAGCTTTTAAATCTTCTTTCCCTTTAGCCAAGCTCAATAACATCTCTTGGAATTGGGCATTTTATGCCTGAAGATCTTTGATAGCTTGATCGGAAGACATTTCTGCTGAAATAAACAGCGAAGAAGATGAGAAACCTGTAATGGTACCTGTAATGGTGTGCATGATAATGGGATGCGTATGTAATGATTTCAAAGACTTTGGGAGATTTAAATTTGCAAACCAAAGAAAATAAACAAACTTTATTAGATTAACTTGTAAAAAAGGTTCAATAATGCCTTTGAGGTGTTACAAAGAAGTAAATGGAAAACAAATTTAAACTAGAAAACAAGGCCAAATCAGAAATCCCATGGACGCTTCCCCTTGGTGATGACGTAGTCGTTGATCGTTCTTTTATTCTCGAGTTTCCTGGTGAGCTTCAAGATCTTCCTTTCTTGCTCATGGTACTTTTCCCGGTAGGTATCCCTCTCCTCTTTCAGCTGAATCTAGGATCTCTTCAATGCCCCAAGATCAGTGGGCATGTAGGGATAAAGGACTGTGTAAGGAATGCTTTCTTCATAGATGGGCTCCTTAATTACTGGCAACACAGCTTCATAAGGTATCCCAAGCTTCTGAGCACAAGCTCGGACCCATTGTAGGTAAGGCTGCATAGGGAGTGAAGTCCTTGGTCCTAGCTCTTAGGGGTCGGATCTTCTCACCATGCCCCAAGCTCGTATAAACCTTCGGCGATTCTCGTCCACGTCCTCCTTGTAGTCAAATGCAATATCCGTAAGAAGTAGCTCATGGGGACCGTCTCTCCGAGCACGACCAAATTGTCACAAAGGCAAACAAGGGCTGTAGGTTAATCCCCCTCTTATTCCAAGCAATGGGACATTAGGGTATCCCCCGCAGCGATCAATGACAGCAGTGCTTTCCATTGCCTTGGAACTCCAAAGAATGTCTGTATGGGCGAGGGACATTATCCTGTAAGACCATCCTAAACCTTCTTCATTCTTCAACACGGACTTAGGGAGGTGCGAAATAAACCACCTCGATAGCAATGACATGCAACACATAAGGGTCCCTCTTCTACGCACAGTACGAGTGTAGAGGGCATGCAAGATATCACCCAGTAGAGTAGGCACATGATTGCGAGACAGGAATATCTTAACCTCATTCACATCTATAAAGGAATCTGGATTCGGGAAGAGAACTAAAATGTAGATAAGGAGAGCCAAGATATCTTCGAAAGCCTGAAAATCTAAGTTATCCCAGAACAGCTGAGCTTGATCCATCAGAAACTTGGCTAAGAAACCTTCAACCCTGCTTCGTGTTTCCCAATTAGATACTACATCAGCCCGTTTCAGATGCAGAGCTGAGACAATGTCTTCTGGTCTAGGAGTCTCTTCCAAACCCGTGAAGGGCATCTTCTCAAGGATGGATATGCCCAATAAGTGAGAAAACTCTTCCTAAGTGGGAACCAGTTGATAATCGGGGAAAGTGAAGCAGTGATGCTCAGGATCGAAGAACTGGAAAAGCACACTCATCATATGCTCATCAAACTTTGAGGTAACCAAGCTAAGAAGCTGAGCATGTCTCTTAATTGAACGAAGAAGTCTCATAAACTTTTGAGGCTAACTCTTTGAGTTGAGCAGGTATTTGCACAAAGTTAACTCGGATGGTGTTTCTGCGCATGGAAGCCATAATCTGCAAAACAGAAAAAAGATAAATCCCCTTGGTCTTTGAAATGGCTAGTCTAATGAAGCATGAATGCCATGTTATGATGCATGATGTCATGATAAACCACAGGTATAGAAAACACAGGTATAGCAAACACAGTCAAGTCACACTAAGTCCTTAGGTTTAAGGCTTTGCATGAGGTCAAAGGTAATACCCTCTTGAAGTTAAGTTGGTTTCAAACCTGTCCTAGAAAAGTAACCGGGTTCTAGAGGATCTCAATATCACTGACCATCCTCAATCGGCCATGGTTTCAGCTCACGCAATCTTTTCTTGCAGCTAGAACTATCTCGAGAGTATGGTCTCAATGAGTGCAGTATAGAGTATCAACCAGTTCTCAGCTTTACACCGAGGCCGGCTATCTCACTACTTCCTACTAGCTAAGTTGGTCGATTAAAGGTTCTAAGGTCAGTTGATGCTTAAAGACACATATAGCAGCCCCATATTCTCCTCGTTTCTCCACAAGGGATACCGATACCAACCAATGTGCCACATCAACGTAGCTACTACTTCAACCGTATCGGTCTACGCCGTACAGTTCCCTTTATTGCTACTTACCTAAAAGGTGTCCCCCAGATCCGGGTTAGGATCTATAGTAACTCCCAAACAAACCCTTAAAAGTAAAGCAACCAAAACAAACAAGAGAAGCAATTTATAATGACCTAAATCCTAAGGTATACCCCACTTATTATGTCCCCAACAGAGTTGCCAGTTCTATGATATGGTGGCAGAACCAGACAGTTTTTTTGGAAAATATTGGTTCGCGTTTTGCGTTTGTATTCGCAAAATGTCGCGGTAAGCAAGAGTCGCCACCGAATTTTATTTTATCCAACTGGAAAGGACAAAAGCATAAAAAAATTCCTTTTTCGAGATTTTGAGTACGGGGGGTAGATTATAGAAAGGAAGGTATTATTACCCTTTCTATCCATGGTTTTCCATGGGCTCTTAGGTACTTGATCATCATTTTAAAATTGCTTGTGTGTTTATGTTTTGAAAAGTTTTTGTTTTACCTCGTTTTAACCCTTGCTTCTGTCTTCAAGAGTGTTACGAAGTGTTTTTGGAAACTTTGTTGGAAAAGAGTGTAAGTGTGAAAAAGTTTGATTTGAGCAAGTACTTAAGATTCTACCTACTCGAAAAAAAGATTATTTCTGTTCTTGTTTCCTTTAGACAATACTATCCCACTATTGAGAAATAGGTAGCATCGTCGTTGGAGTTTGTAAGGGTTAATTCATAAGGGACGTACGATCACCAAAGCAATGTTAGGACGTCTTAGTAATAACCCTAATGTCTTAAGATCATATTCGAGGCAACATTTCCGAGGCTACCTTTCTGAGGCAATATTTGCGAACGGGACATTTGATCTTTGTTTAGACAGAAGGGTGACCACTAAAACATCCTATACTTAATGACCGTTTACCGAAGGCAACCGAAGTGAGAGTATACCCTAGGAGTGCGCATGTGCGAGTGATTTGATTTCAGTTATTATCTTTTCACATTAGGGTTTTCTAGCCATTTTAAATTGGCATGTAATCTAGCCATACAATCCTATTAACATACATCTAACAGTTAATATTTGCGAGAATTAAAATGTGAGAAATAAAACTACGCTATTACAAGTCTTTGGGGTAGGGGATTAATTTACATAGCCAAAAAACCCGTAAAAACGATAAATAAAAGAAAAGTCCTAATTAAACTATTACATACCATGAGCAGTTACATTAATATTGTAAAAATAATAAGCGCGCGCGATGAATCGAGAACGAGAGAATTAGGGTTTTGACCCTGTCTAAACCTAATTGAATGAAAAATCATTTTTTGTTGTTCTTCATTATTTTGAGAAAAGAAAGTTTGATTGAATAAATAAAAACCTAATTACTAATTAATTTAAATTGAGAAAAATAACTAAATTAACTTATTTTTGTATATTTGTTTTATTGAGAAAAGAGATAAAAATTAAATCAAGTTAACCCCAACTTTTCTAATTGATTTTAATTTATTTACAAAAAGGTTAAAATTACCCTAAATTAAAAGTAATATAAAATTAAATTTGATAAAATAAAATAAAACCTAAATTCTAAATTTGTGAGAATTGATTTTATGATTTTTTTGTGAAAAAAGAAATTATTTTGTTAGAAAATAAATTAAACTAATTAAGTAAAAGAAATAATAAAGGAAACTAGAAAAGAAAATAGAATGGGCCTGGTTTTGTAGCAAAGGACGGGGTGCTGATTACACTTTCTGAGCCCAATAACGCCTAGCCCATTTGACTTTTCCAGATCCCATGTGCTTGCTTGACTGATGCATATGGTAGGCCCTCATGTGAGAAGCCTTGGATCTGGCATGCTGGAGATCTGGTGGTTGAAGGCTGATGGCGCATGGTGGTCATATAGGACGCCTGGACACCTGATTATACAAAGGAAAAATATAGAAATCAAAGTTGGGGACTTGGGGATCGAACCCAGGCCCTTTGGCATTTTCACAACACACGCTGACCATCTGAGCTGGCTGGTTCTTTTGTATGAATAATAATAAACAAGCATTATATAATAAAGAAAAAAAGTGGATTCTGAAAATGCACGAAATTTGAATGGGCCAGCCAGGGAAGGCCACGTTATCATCTTCTTCCTCCCTCCGTTGCTAAAAGTTTTTTGGACTTTTACCTACAGTCATCTGGGCGTAGGTACAACCCTGTTCATCTCCAAAATCTTATCCCTGCATGATAAATCAATACCAGTGGTACCAATCAACTCGTTGCAACCTCACGAGCATCATGGTACCACTATCCATGGCTAATTGTTCCTGCACGCAAAACCCCTAAAAACAAAACTAAAACCCTAAACATGGCAACTTGTTGTATAGCCAATAAAAATACAATTGGATATTACCATTAGCTTGCAAACACCTCAAGGATTAAAAATATATCAATGAATCATGTTAAAGATGCCAGAATTGATGGATTCGAAATCAATAAAATATGAAAACCGCGTGGTACTTACAGTGCATTTCAAGGCTTGAGGGAGATTTCTAAGGGTTGCAATGTGATCCTTGGATGTCCAGCAAAAAAATGGTGTGTCTAGAATGGCTTGGGGAAGCTTGGAACTAGGAAATCAGATTGCAACTTTTTTTTTGAAATTTTAAGATTTGTTCTCTTCTTTTCACGCCTCCAATCCCTCTGTTTATGGTCTGAACACGTTCCTTATGTACCCAAGAATGAATTAGGGTTGCAATTTGGTTTCAAATCTTCTCCAATAATGATCATTGATTCAAGATTTGATCCTTTGTGCAAATCTTTCCAATTTGAGAAAATCCAATCTTTTTGTGTCCATTTGAAGCTTGCACGATTTGATTCCATCTCCAGCTGTATAATAGACCTAAACATGCATAAAATCTCAAGCTTTGATTAGTTTTTGATATTTTCATGATTTTATTTGATTTAATTGAAATAAAATCCAAATAAATGACAAAAATAAAATAATGACAAATGGGAAGTATCATGGGTCGTGGGTCATGTTACAAACTCAATGCAAGCATAAAAAGTTGGGCCCATTTGACAAAATTTGCAATTTGAGGCACATTTGACTTTTGGCAATTTTGCAAAAAGGGTCAACTTTGCCAATGCACAACTCCCTTAATTTTGACCCTAGTGAAGTGTTCTTTGACTTTTTAGAAAGCTTAAGATGTACTCTAAGCAACCCTTTTGATCTCATCTCAATTGGGTCTTCCATGTTCATGTATGAAGCTTTGACAAAAAAGGTGTTTTTGTTGACTTTTCAAAGTGACCTATAATGTCCAAATTCATATCTTCTTGTGAGTGCATATTTTGAATTTGGGAGCTGAAGATGAATTGTAGGGAATTGCATCCTCTTCAAAATGAGCTTTGGATGGGTCATTCTTGATTAAGTATGAGAAATTTATGCTTGGTCAAAGTTGAGTTGACTTGTCCTGCAAATCCCTAATTTAGCAACTTTTGGATTTTGATGAATTGTGAGCAATCCTTGAGGAATTATGATCAACCCTTGATCAAATGATGAATAATACTTCAAAATGGGGATGTTGACCAAAAAACTTGAAGTTTGACTGCATGTGGGCCACAATTGACTTTTGCCCTAACACAGTCGATTTTCAGGCCTTTGAGCAATTGACTGAGCAAACTTCCTCTGTAAGGCTTGAAACTTGGTATGGATGATCTTGAGAACATATTAGGACAATGGTGAGAATTTGGGATCCTTTGGAATCAAGTACCTTGGTGCAAAATGAAACCCTAATCTGAGGTAGACTGCCTTAGGAGAGAGTTTGTCTGGTCAATCCTTGGACTTCCTTGAGCAATTTGAGAATCTCACTTGAAATGTATTGAGAAATATGGGAGGGAAAATTTTGGGGTACAACAAAAATATTTTAAATAATTGTTTTTTTAAAATGTTTTTGTGTAGGTGCGAAAAGTTTTTTGAGCAAACATCTAACAACTATCTACTTTTATACTCGAAAAATACTTATTCTTTTCCTCCTATCCTTTAGACAGTGTTATACTACTATTAGTGAGTAGGTAGCCCCATCGTTGGATGTTTGAGGGGCAATTGAAGGGATGTATAGTCATAAAGGAAACATATAGAGACGCTTTAGCACTTTTTTTTAAGGGACTAGATTATTTATCGAAAGGCAACTGTAGGGACATCGGGGGACTATGATCTTTTGATTTACGGGTCTTTTGCTAAAGCGTCCATACTCTCGAGGGACATGACTGTTTTTCCGAAGGCAACCGAAGCGGGGATACCCTAGAGGTGCATATGTGCATATGTGTTGGGATTCAGTTATTTTTTTTGTCTTTTTGTTAGGTTAGCTAACGTTTTAATTTACAGTCTTTCGATACATGCCTATTTACTAATAGTAATATAGTAAAATAATAAAGCAATAAATGTGCGGAAAATAAAATGCAGAAAAATAAATCCTAAGCTATTACACGACTTTGGGAGAGATACATTATAAGTGTAAGAAGTAAAGTACAGAATTTTAAATCTAAAACTATTACATCCATAATCAGTTACAATATTTATGTAAAATGTGAGAATAAAAGTAACGCGCGCGAAATAAAATATTATGTCTAAGAACCTAAGGAAAATTCTAAGTAAACAAGGAAAATCTTTTTTTTTTGTTAAGAAAATAATTAGCTCTAAATTTAATTAATAAAAATAATAATTTCTAAATTAATTTAAAGTCTATTGCTAACATTGTTGTATTTTTTATTTGAGAAAATAATTCAAAAATCCTATGTTCTAACTTATTTTAATAAAAAAAAATTAAAGTTAATTAATTTCAGAAATTAATTTTAAAAAAAAACTTATCCTAATTTTTAATGATTTTTATTATTTGTTTTAGGTTATTAAAAAAGGTTAAATGAAAAATATAAAACAAATAAAAATAAGAAAACAAAATAAAATGGGCCTGGACATGCAGAAGCAAAAAAGGGGGTGCATAGTTGGAATTTCGCTAGGCCCAAATGCAAGAGCCCAAAGGCTGGTTAAATCTGGTGTTATTGGCTCCTGGGCGGTCCATCATGAAGGAGCACCCCAGGAGCGTGGGATCTACCCTTATTAGTAACTGATGGCCTAGATTGAAGGTCATATCGTGCGCTAACTGGACTTGTACACATGGGATCTGCAATCAACAAACATTAATAAAACAAAACGCTGGACCTGAGATTCGAACCCAGGTCCCTTCCTTTCACAGCAACGCATTTTACCAGTTGAGCTGCCTAATCAATCGTTTATATATATCAAACAATAATAATATATTGGAAAAACAAAGTTAAGTCTTAGTCAGCAAATCACGCGCGCTCGAGGTGGGGCTCTGATGTTTGAATGAGCCGATCAGGAGTGGATAGAGGAAATGAACGTTTTGATTGAGCCAATAATACGCGAGGATAACGCCACACTAGTTCTGGCCGCTGCCTGCAATCAGTCAGGCCACCGGCCACGGTGGTCACGGTCACCTTCTCCGGCGAGACAAAAACAAAACCTACAAAATACGCAATTTCAAAGCAACTAAAACATCTCACCCCCCTCCCCCCCTTAAAATTTCCCAAGGAATTGAATGATGGCCTTTATTTTATTTGAAGGTTCCTGTATCATGATATTCGAAGATCACTGTTTAAAAGTCGTTGATAATGGTGATCTATAATTCTGGCCCATTCAAACACATGAAGCACGTTAGAACATCCACAAATAACTATAATAACATGAATGTATGAAATGAATTTATTTATATTATATGTATGAAAGGTTTTGAATTCAAAATTTAACCAAGTCCGTTGACGCGTGGATCTGGGGTTCTATGGTGTTGAACATATGGCAAATGGCTTGGATGATCTCCTGATGATCTCAGGGATTGAAATGAGAGGTTTATTTGGATGGTAACAGGCTAGAGGTGTCCGTTTGAAATTTTGCAACTTTATGGTTTTTTTCTCAACTTACGTATGGCTCATTTGGTGTGTTTCCAGCGTGTGTTTAGCTTGCTAACATGCTCCTTATATATAGGAGATGGAGAGAACAATATATTATGGTAAGAATCAATCTTAATCATAGTCCATGAAACCAAAATCAAACATCTTGAAAAAAATTCCATAATTGCATATTCTTGCCTCTTTTGATCAAGACAATGTATCTGGACACTTGTGATGAAGCTTGTACGAAAATTGGTCCTCTTAATGGGCCAAGTCAGGCCTAAATGTCATGGCCCATATTTTCTAGTATTTCTCCCATTTTCTTTAATTTTAAATCAAATAAAATCATAATAAAATACAAGAAAAATCATGGTCATTCCAAAATGGGTTGAGAGGTCCTTCACAAGGTCATGGAGAGTTTTTAAGCTCAAAAAGTTAGGTCATTGACCTAAAATTTTAGGTTTGCTCAATGCACAATTCTTGAAATTTCCCAAATTTCCCATCTTGGGAAAGCCATAACTTTCTCAATATTGATCTCATGATGATGATCTGTGACTTTTTGGAAAGCCCAAGATGTCTTCTTCAGTCTCTATTTTGATCAATTTTGCATTTGAAGATGTTATCTTGATGTAAAAGGTCTTGGCAAAAAGTGTATTTTGTTGACTTTTTGAAAATGACATGTAATGTTTGAGCTTATATCTTTCAAATGGTGAATCTCTTTAACTCGTGGGCTGGAGAGAAGTTGTAGGGAATTGGATTCTCTTGAAAATGAGATTTGGTTGGGGAAACATGGATGAAGTATGAGAAAGTTATGCCTGGTAAAAGTTTGGTTGACTTTTCCTATAGAAACCCTAATTTAGCAATTCTTGACTTTTGATGAATTAGGATAATTTCTTGAAGAATCATGATCAACCCTTGATAAAATGATATATACCACTTCAGAATGTTGATGTTTACCAAAAATATTGAAGTTTGACTGTATATAGGCCACAATTGACTTTTGACCTAGTATAGTTGATTTTCCAACACTTCAAACTTGTAGTGAAAGACATGAAATTTGTCATGGATAATCTTGAAGGTATATTAGGACCATGGAAAGAATTTGAGACCTTTGGAGCTCAACCATCTTGATGAAAATTGAAACCCTGGTTATAGCTTCATTGCTTAGGAGGAGAATTTGTCTGATCAATTCTTTGTCATCCTTGGGCAATTGAGGACCTATAGGAGCATGTCTTGAGTAAAAATGGGAGCGAAAATTTGGGGTACAACAGCTGCCCCTGTTCAATCTTCTTAAACCTGAAGGTTTAGATTGGCTTGTCTGCCTTTCATGATCTGAAGGTGGAAGGTGATTGAACACTAGAGTGCCCATAAATTTGCACTCGCATGAAGTAACACTGTTGGTTGATTATATTAGTAATGGGCTTACAAATGCCATTTGAATAAGATGATAGCAGGATGCCGGAGATGGGCTTAAATATGCCATCCAAAGAATATGACTTCAAGAGGTTTCTTTGTGGGGATTCCTATTCCTGCTGTCTAAGGAGGAGTCTGCTGGGGAATGCTTTGGGGGAATAGAGTCTAGGAGCTTCAGTTGTCCATTACTCTACTCGGGAGTTGTCTCTTGATTGGAGGATGAAATCAAGCTATTATTTGGTCGGGATCCAGGCTTCACAACGACTTGCTGAGGACAATAAGACTGATTGCTATCCGGTCGTATTCCAGGCTTCACAACAACTTATCGGGGAATATGAAATTAACTGCTATCTGATCGGCTCCAGGCTTCGCAGTAATTGTAGACATTGAATTGTTATCTGGTCGTATCCAGGCTTCAGTGTTCTTAACTGGATAAGAATCAGAAAATCTTAGTGTTGGTTTAACTAAACCCAAGGAAGGTCTTGAATCATCTTTAACTAGAATAGAATCAAAGAAATCTTAGTGTCAATTTAACTGAACCGGTAGAGGTCTTGAGTTATCTTCAACTGGAATAGAATCAGAGAAATCTTAGGGTCGATTTGACTGAACCAGAGAAAGTATCCATCGGAAATGAATCAGAATAAATCATTGGTCGATTTAAACTAAACCAGCAGAGGTATTGAATCATCTTCAACTGGATAAGAATCAGAAAAATATTAGGGTCGATTTGAGTGAACCAGAGAAAGTATCCACCGGAAATGAATTAGAATAAATCATTGGTCGATTTAAACTGAACCAGTAGAGGCCTTGAGTTATCTTTAACTGGAATAGAATCAGAGAAATCTTAGGGTCGATTTGAATGAACCAGGGAAAGTATCTACCGGAAAAGAAATAGAATAAATCATTGGACGATTTAAACTGAACCAGTAGAGGTATTGAATTATCTTCAACTGGATAAGAATCAGAAAAATCTTAGGGTGGATTTGACTGAACTAGAGAAAGTATCTACCGAAAAAGAATCAGAATAAATCATTGTTCGATTTAAACTGAACCAGTAGAGGCCTTGAGTTATCTTTAACTGGAATAGAATCAGAGAAATCTTAGGGTCAATTTGACTGAACCAGATAAAGTATATATCGAAAAAGAATCAGAATAAATCATTGGTCGATTTAAACTGAACCAATAGAGGTATTGAATTATCTTCAACTGGATAATAATCAAAAAAATCTTAGGGTCGATTTGACTGAACCAGCGAAAGTATCTACCGGAAAAGAATCAGAATAAATCATTGGTCGATTTAAACTGAACCAATAGAGGCCTTGAGTTATCTTTAACTGGAATAGAATCAGAGAAATCTTAGGGTCGATTTGACTGAACCAGAGAAAGTATCTATTGGAAAAGAATTAGAATAAATCATTGGTCGATTTAAATTGAACCAGTAGAGGTATTGAATTATCTTCAATTGGATAAGAATCAGAAAAATCTTAGGGTCGATTTCACTGAACCAGAGAAAGTATCTACTGGAAAAGAATAAAAATAAATCATTGGTTGATTTAAACTGAACCATAGAAGCCTTGAGTTATCTTCTGAAGAAAATGCAGGAATAGCCTTTCATCAGAGTTAGCCTTTGAAAATATTGTCAGGCCATAAAAGTAGTTTGTGATGTTTATCAATTGATCTTTCCTAAAAAGGTAGAGAGTTAGTCGTATGCAATGTCATGATGTATGAAATGCATTGTGTAATTATGTTCTCAAAACAAATGAGATTATACTGTATGCAGTATGTATGCATGCCATGATGTATGAACATGGAATGTTGTTGCGACATTTCCTAGACTGGGAAAATAAATCCCTGACCGCTTGTTGGAGAGCACTGAGAAGCTGAATCCCAGACTATTGTTTGGTAGATGAGGAAAGTGATTCTTTCATTTCCACTAGGGATGATGAATGAAGATGATTTACCGGGTTTTTCCTCTTTCCATTTGAGGGTACTCTGTCAGGGATCTTTGACTTCTACTTGAGAATGCTCCGTTGGAGAGGAGATGCTCTGTTGGAAGATTTTACCCAATGTAGAGAAATAAACTTCGTTGGGGGATGAACTTCTACAGCTAGAGAAATAAATTCTACCTAGGACGAGGCTTTATAAACTGTTCGAGATTATAAAACTTAGCTGGGGAACATGGATTTCAGCTCTCTGAGGGAACTTTACTGGAGGAGGTAATTCCTGCTTGGGGAAGAAGAAGTTAAAACTTTGGTTGTTTTCACTCTGCGGGGACATAGACATCATTAGGACGTATGCTGAGGATGTAGCGGTGACTTTGCAGTAGGACGTCTCTGCCTTTGTACCTACTGGAGAACATAACTGCGGGGACTACAAATGGCTTTTTAGACTTGGTCTCGTTTCTTAAAGTCATTAGCATCTGTCTTTCTGTTTTTTATGCAAGTATTTATAAACAGTAATCATATTCAAATGCATATGTAAAAATAATCACTGGACATTTTTTGAAAAACAAAATAGAAAAATGAAAACGAAACGTTTTGTACTTTCAAAGAAGTGTTTTGTATTGATTTTGAATTTTGCCTATAATAGGCGTTTTTTGTACAAAAAGACTGACATTCTAGTAGGAGAATGTCGTCGTAAAAATGAAAATTTTATAAAATAGCATACAAAGAGAAAAACAGCTATGTGTAATAATCCCATTGAGTTCTAATTCTTCTATTTCCCTTATGTCCTTGAGCGTCTCATCACTTTGCTACTTGTCCGAAGTTGACTGGATTGATTGGTACCGTTTGAGCTTGATAGTTGATATTGAAGTCTGATGGCAAAGTGATCCAACCGAATATAGTTATATGCTTTAAATCCATAACTTTTTCCTGGACCTCCCTTTCGGGTTTTCAGTCCACTGGGATACCCCTTTTTACCCAAGCCGTCTTTTCAGATTTTCGACTTGCCGGGTGTACAGGTTCTTTTTGTATTTATCCCTAATTTTTGCCTGAACCCTTTTGGTTCGTCGGGATGCCCTTATTTTTTCCTAGGACAGTCAACCTAGAGGGTATTTATTCAAGCGTAGTATCTTTTAACTATGTCCATATTCACAGGGTGAGGAAGGTCTTCATCGTCCATAGTGGTCAAGATCATGGCTCCACTAAAAAATATGTTCTTGATCACAAATGGCCCTTCGTATATGGGAGTCCATTTTCCCCTGGGATCACCTTGCCGAAGAATGATGCGTTTGATTACCAGATCACCAACTTGATATACCTGACGTCTGACCTTCTTGTTAAAAGCCTTGATCATACGCTTCTGGTACATCTGACCATGACAAACAGCCTCTAACCTTTTTTCATCAATCAGGTTCAGTTGGTCAAGTCGGATCTGGATCCATTCATATTCATTCAAGCCTGCATCCTTCATGATTCTCAAAGAAGGGATCTGGACTTCAATAGGTAGGATAGCCTCCATACCATATACCAGAGAGAAAGGTGTTGCTCTTGTTGACGTATGTGTTGAGGTGCAGTAACCAAGAAGAGAAAATGGTAACATCTCATGCCAGTATTTATATGTCACCATCATCTTCTGGACGATCTTCTTAATATTCTTATTAGCAGCTTCCACATCGCCATTCATCTTCGGCCAGTAAGGAGAAGAGTTATGATGCTGGATCTTGAATTGCTTACAGAGTTCGTTGATCATAGTGTTGTTGAGATTTGTACCATTATCTGTAATGATTCTTTCGGGGATACCATAACGATAGACAAGGTTATGCTTGATGAACCGCGTCACAACATTCTTGGTAACAGAAGAAAATGAGGCATCCTCAACCCACTTCGTGGTGTAATCAATGGCGACTAGGATAAAGTGATACCCGTTTGAAGTGGTAGGTCTGATTTCCCCGATCATGTCAATGCCCCACATTGCAAAGAGCCAAGGAGCAGTCAATACATTTAGGGAAATCGGAGGCACATGTACTTTGTTAACATAAATCTGGCATTTGTGACAAGTCCGTGAATGCTGATAACAATCTGCTTCCATAGTGGACCAATAGTATCCTTCCCGTAGGATCTTTTTAGCCATGGTGTGCCCACTAGAATGGGTGCCAAAGGTACCTTCATGTAAATCATCCATAACCTTTTATGCTTCATTCTTGTCTACACTCCGAAGCAAAGTGGAATCGTAGTTGCACTTGTAAAGGGTTCCATTACTGAGGATGAACTTTGCAGAGAACCTTCTCAGAAACTTCTTATCATTGGCAGATGCCCCCTCGGGGTATTCTTGAGCTTCGAGATACCTTTTCACTTCATGGAACCAAGGTTTGTCTGTTACCCCTTCAGTATCGATCTAATAGCAGTAAGCTGGTTCATACAATCTCTCAATAGTGATATGAGGAGCCTCATTATCTCACCTGACCTTGAACATGGATAACATAGTGGCTAGCGCGTCCGCTAACTGATTATCTTCTCGTGGAAAATGTTCAAAAGTTACTTCTTCAAAGTGTGGAAGCAATGTCAATACAAGCTCTCGATAAGGGGTGAGATTAGGTTGCTTCGTGTCCCACTCTCCTTTGATTTTACTTATTACCAAGGCCGAATCTTCGAAAACACTCAAGAACTTGATTCGTAGGTCAATAGCAGCTTTGAGACCCATGATGCACGCTTTATACTCAGCCATATTGTTGGTACAGTTGAAACATAGTCTGGCGGTGAAAGGAGTATGACAGCCCTCGGGAGATATAATTACAGCACCGATCCCATTGCCAAGTGAGTTGGAAGCTCCGTCAAAAACCATAGTCCATCGGGATCCTTTCTCAGGTCCTTCATCCGGTCCAGGATCTTCATAATCAATTACTAACATGATGTTCTTGTCTGGGAACTCAAAATTCATGGACTAGTAGTCGTCCACGGCTTGGTGGGCCAAATGATCAGCTAATACACTTCCCTTGATTTCTTTCTGGGTTGTGTATTGAATATCTCATTCAGTCAGGACCATTTGCCATCTTACTATCCTTCCGGAGAGAGTGGGCTTCTCGAAGATGTACTTGATAGGATCCATATTAGATATCAATAAGATAGTGTAAGTCAACATATATTGTCTTAGTCGGTGAGCATCCCATGCCAAAGTGCATCATGTTTTCTCGAGCTATGAGTATCTTGTTTCACAGTCGGTAAACTTTTTGCTTAGGTAGTATATTGCATGCTCTTTTCGATCAGACTCGTCATGCTGCCCCAACACACACCCCATTGAATTATCTAACACCGTTAAATAGATTATCAAAGGTCTTCCTTCAATCGGAGGCATCAGAATTGGAGGCTCCTGAAGGTATTCCTTGATTCTATCAAAGGAAGTCTGGCATTCATCATTCCACTTTACCACTTGATCTTTCTTCAGGAGTTTGAAGATTGGCTCACAAGTAGCAGTTAGATGGGAAATGAACCTAGAAATGTAGTTTAGGCATCCCAAGAAACCTCTAACTTCCTTCTCAATGCAAGGAGCCGGAATTTCTTGTATAGATTTTACCTTTGCAGGGTCTACTTGAATACCCTTGTCGCTGGCAATGAAACCTAGGAGTTTACCAGACCTTACACCAAAGGTGCACTTGTTCGGAATTAATCTCAACTTGTACATCTTCAACCTATCGAACAACTTTTGCAAGTGATCAAGGTGCTTTTATTCCGTATGAGATCTGGCTATCATGTCGTCAACATAGACCTCTATCTCATGGTGAATTATATCATGGAACAAAGCTACCATAGCTCGCTGATAGGTTGCCCCAGCATTCTTCAACCCAAACGACATCACTTTGTAACAGAAAGTTCCCCACTATGTAACAAAGGTTGTCTTCTCTCCATATCTTCGGGTGCCATCTTGATCTGATTGTAATCAGAGAACCTGTCTATGAAGGAGAAGATCTTATGATGTGCGTTGTTGTCAACCAGAACATCAATGTGGGGAAGCGGAAAATCATCCTTGGGGCTTGCCCTATTCAAGTCTCTATAGTCCACACACATACGTACCTTGTTGTCCTTCTTAGGTACCAGAACAACGTTAGCAACCCATTATGGATAGGAGGTGAAAGCTAAGAACCAAGTGTTGAACTGCTTCATAACTTGTACCTTGATCTTCTCTGACATTTCAAGGCACATACGACGAACCTTCTACTTTACTGGAGGGAAATCTTTTTTAGTTGGCAGATGATTAACCATAATATCCGTGTCTATTCCTGGCATGTCTTCATATGACCAAGCAAAAATCTCAACATAATCATGCAACATCTGTATCAACCGCTTTTTGACACTATGCTCCAAGTTTGCACCTATCTTGACTTCTTTTTTATCCTCTTCTGTACCCAGATTCACTGTCTTAACTGGCTCTTCGTGAGGCAGTATAGCCCTTTCTTCCTGCTGTAACAGTCTAGCAAGCTCTCCTGGTACCTCACAATATTCCTCACCTTCGTCCTCAGATTGGTTGATCGGATTTTCAAAGTCATAACTGGCAATAACAGAACCATTTTCAACGGGATCCAGTGTGGATATGGATCTGCAATTTGATATGTGAGTGTGTGTAAGAGCATAGCTGTATTGACAAAGTAAAAAAAAGCAGGAAAGAAAGACAGAGAGCACAAAATTTGTATGCAAAACGTCCAATGCTTTATTAATGACATATGACATTGAAAAATGATAACCCTCACAAATAAACCATTGTTCCCCAAGAAAGACACAAGGCCATAGAGTTTATATTGTTCATTTATTACATATCCAGAAAAACAAAAAGACAATTACTCCTGAATAAAAGTAATCAGCACAAAGTCTTTAGCTGTCCAGTTATTGGGTCCACCATTGGTAGTAGGGAAGATCAAGCTATCCATGTCATAGTCACCATCAATGTCTTCTAAAGCGTTGATCCCATGATTAATGATGCGTAGGGGAGGTCCTCCGACGCGAGCACGATGAACAACCCTTTGAGCCCCTGAAGTGAAACCCAAGCCAAACTTATCAGATTTGTATGGAATATCAGAGAGATGGCCCCAAATGGTACACTCACCTTCTTCAATGACTGCGTTGGCATCCTTGAGTGAATCAATCTTCAATGGAGGTCTGGTGATCTTCGGCATACTGGTAATAGTCTCGGTTGCAGCCATGGTCTGAGGCACCTCTTCAAAATTCTAACAAGGAGTCTCGATGAACTCGTCGTCCATTTCCACAAATCTGAAAGAGTTCAGGTGGCTTACCATGTACTCCTCCTCACCATGCACTATGACAATCTTTCCCTTCACTAGGTACTTCAACATCTGATGTAGAGTAGAAGTAACAACTCCAGCCTCATGGATGCAAGGGCGACCCAATAGACAAAAATAAGATGGTCTGATATCCATCACGTAGAAGGTAGATTCAAAGGTTTGGGAACCAACTTTAATAGGGATGTCCACCTCCCCATGCACCATTCTTTTTGAACCATCAAAAGCCCTCACCACAATGTTGCTGGGCTTTATAGTCAAACCTTCGCAGTCTAATCTGTCAAGAGCCTTCTTGTGCAGAACATTCAGCGATGAACCAGTATCTACTAAAACATGGGCTAAAGTGGTGCCCATGCATTCGATGGAGACATGTAGCGCATCATTGTGTTTTCTTCCCCTGGGTGTCAAATCAGCATCAAAAAAACCCAGTCCATTATCAGCGGCCAAACTAGCCACACAATCTTCAAATTGATCAACGAAGGTTTCCTACGGCACATGAGCAATCTTGAGGAATTTTACCAAAGCCTTTGCATGATATTCGGAGCACAACAGTAAGGCCAACATTGAAATCTTGGAAGGGGTCTGCCCCAGCTGTTCGACCACATTGTAGTCGCTCTTTTTAATTATTTTCAATATTTCTTCCATTTCTTTATTAGAAACCTCCGGAATGGATTTTGAATGCGCCTTCGTCTGGACAGGCTCAACCAATATCTCTTTGCCCCGAGTCTCGGCTGACTCGGTGACAGGGGTGGCAACAGGGCTAACCACAGAAGTAGTAGTGGTAGTATTAGAAGGAGTAGCAGCAGGAATGATCACAGGAATAGTAGCGGCTTTAGGAGGAGAAATCTCGGGAGAGAACACTCTTCCTCTTCTTGTTATTTTATTGGTCCCAACGATATTGCTGACGTCAGGATCAGTACTTCCAGTAACTTTATCTTCAGCAGCCAATAGGTCTTTCTTGACGCCATGGTAATAGACGTCAACCCTATAATTCCAGGGAACAACTTTGTCCGAGGAATATGTATTGGCCCTAGCATAGTGATGATCAGGGGAGCCAACTTTGGAGTAGATGTAATCCTGATGGGTCTTTTGGTGGAGACCCTGGGAGGATTGGTGGAAATGGTTATAATAGAAACATCTTTACATGAAACAGTTGTGACGGGAGTCTTCTCAAATAGAATCTCTTTATCATCCATCAAGCGCTGAACACTTGCTTTCAACAAATAGCAACCAGTTGGTAGAGATAAACATAAGTGGCAACCTTCACCATAGCCCAGAAATAAACTGGCTTGCAACAGATTTCTCTTAACAGTCATGAGAGGAGTAACAAGTTCCTCAACAGAAGTAACAAACATATCATCGCCAATAGCATTAACACCAAGGTCGTGCTTGGGCATGAGAGCAGTTATAACATTAGGAGTTTCCAGAGCATCGAATTCAATCTCCTTTGCCTCGATCAGATCCTACACCTTGTTCTTTAAAGCCCAGAAACCAAGCCCAGCTCTTCAAAATCCAGCCCAGGTACCTTCTAGATTTCCATTGCATTCAGACGATCCTCCAGCTGTTTGTATTTATCATCAGAAGGAGGATACTACTCCTCATTATAGTCAGATTCATCATCAGATTCCTCCGATTTGGGGTATTCCTCTCTTGTCTCCCCTTCCTGATTGTCTCCTTCTTTTGATGAAGTTACTAGTTCTAAAGCTCGCCGCACTGGTCCTCTGATCCTTCTTCCCAGATTCACTACCCCAGTTGGTTTCTTTGGCTTCTTCTTTTTGTCCTTCAGTATGAGAGCTTTCAGATCTTCTTTCCCTTTAGCAAGAGCCACAATCATTTGCTGGAACTGGGCGTTTTGTGACTGGAGATCCTTGATGTTTAGTTCAAGAGCCATTTCTTTAATTTCTAAAATAAACAGCGAAGAAGATAAGAATCCTGCTTTGAAACCTGCTTATGCAATGAGATGCCTGATATGCTTATGCAATGTTTTCAAGGACCTTATTGGATTTAATCTCTTTTAAACAAAACAAGAAACAAAACCCTTTATTAGCAAGTTTTTTAAAGAAACAAAAGATTACACAAGGATAAACATTGAAAGGAAATTCTAAACTCCTAAGTCTCCCATGGGCGCTTCCTATTGGTGTTGAGGTAGGTATTGAGATTCTTCTCTTCATGAAGCTACTTTGTTAATTCCAGCACTTTCTTCTCACTTGCATATAATTGAGTCTCAAAAGTATCTCGTTCTTCCTTGAGTTGGACCCAAGACTTTTGCAACTCTTCGAAGTTGGTTGGCATATCAGGAAGGAGAATAATGCGGGACTCGCCCCCTTGAACAATAGGTTCCAAGATCACCGATAAGATGGCATCGTATGGCATCATAAGACTTTGGGCTCGAGCTCGCACCCATTTGAGGTAAGGTTCCAAAGGGATGGAGCTCTTGCACCCCAAAGTCTTACTATCAGTCTTCTTAACTATGCCCCAAGCGTGGATGAACCTCTAACGATAATTTTGCAAATCATCTGAGTAGTTGAACACAATACCCTGGATGAGCATATCAGGTGGACCATCTCTCCGCGCGTAACCAAACTGACGTAGTTCTAAATAAGGATTGTAGGTGATGCCTCCTCTAATTCCCAAGAGTGGCACATTAGGAAATTCTCCATAGTGATTAATAAAAGAGATGTCTCCTTGAGAGCAAGGACACCAATGGATGTCGGAGAGAGAGAGAGAGAGACATTAATCTTTGACTCCACCTTGAGCCTAAATCATTCTGCATTGTTAATCGAGGAAGGTGCGAAATAAACCACCTATACAGCAGAGGGGTGAAACACATGAGAGTTCCCCGCTTCTTCAGAGTACGAGTATGGAGAGAATGTAGAATATCCCCGAGAAATGTTGGAACCAGATTGTGGGCAAGAAAGATATTGATGGAACTCATATCTATAAATTGATCTGAATTAGGAAACAGGACCAACCCATGGATTAATAGAGCTAAGATATCTTCGAAGGCATGGTAACTCATAGAATCCAGGAAAATCTGAGCTTTCTCCATTAGATATTTTGCAAGAAGGCCTTTAACTCCGCTTCTTCTTTCCCAATGGCATTCAATATCGAATGGCTTTAAGTGCAAAGCTATGGCAACATCTTCTGCAGCTGGATCTTGTTCTAAACCAGTGAAAGGTACTCGCTCCAATATAGGTAAACCAAGTAGCTTAAAGAATTATTCCAATGTAGGTACCAGTTGATAATCGGGAAATGTGAAGCAATGGTGCTAAGGATCAAAGAATTGGAATATAAAATTCATCAAAACTTCGTCAAATCCGGTGGTAACCAAGCTGAGAAAGTGACCATGTATTTTGTTGAATGATGAGTCCTCGATAACTTTCAAGATTAATTCCTTGAGCTTGGGAGGAACTTCTGTGAAGTGAATCCGGATGGTTTTTCTGCGATCTGAATTAATATCCTACAAAACAGTAAAGAGGTAAATCCAATAGGTCCTTAAAATGATTAGTATATATGAATGTCATGATGTTTATGATGTCATGATTATGCTTAAAATCACAGATAAAAAAAAGAAAATCATACAATAGACCTTAGGTTCAAAGGCTTACATGAGGTTTTAAGGTAAGTACCCTCTTGAAGTTTAGTTGGCTCAACCTGTCATATTAATAGTAATCGGGTTCTAAGGAGTCTCAATATCACTGACCTTCCCTTCAGAAATTGTTTCAGCTCAACACCGAAGTATTGCGGCCAAAAAATCCCGAAAGTCCAGTCTCAATGAATGTAGTATCGAGTATCAACCAATCTTTGGTCGGAACCAAAGCCGGTTATCTCACTACTTCCTAATGGCTAGGATGAGTCAATTAAAGGTTCTAAAGGCCAGTTAGAGCTTAGTGATACTATGAGGAAGCCTGATGTTATCCTTGACTTACTCAAGGAACATTAGTACAATCCAAAGTATCGCGCTAACGTAGCCACCACTTCGTCCGTATCGGTCTACACCGTACATCCTCCATGATTTATTGCTACTTACCTAATACGGTGCCCCAGATCCGGGTGTAGGATCTTTACAAGAATACCCCAACAAAACCTCAAATATAAAGAAAGAAAACACACAATAAAGCATTTAAAATGGTGAACTAAAACTCTAAGGTAACCCCACTTTTTTCCCCAACAGGGTCGCCAGTTCTGTGATACGGTGGCAGAACCGACTGTTATACTGGTTTGCATTTTATATTCACAAATGTGCGGTAAGCAAGAGTCGCCATCGATTTTCTTTTATCCAACAAAGGAAAGGGTGAAAAGAACAAAAAAATACCTTTTTCGAGATTTTTCTGAGTAAGGGGGTAGATTATGGAAAGGGAAGGTGTTAGCACCCTTTCTATCTGTAGTTTTCTACGGGCTCTTAGAAGTTTTCTCATTTTAAAATACCATTGTGCTTTGTGTGTTTGAAATTTTTTTTTTGAAAAATGCCTTAGTGCAGAGATTTGCTTTGTGTTTAACTCTTGTATTAGTCCTCAAGAGTGTTAACAAAGAAAATATTTTAAAAAATTGTTTTTTTTAAATGTTTTTGTGTAGGTGCGAAAAGTTGTTTTGAGAAAACTTCTAATATCTATCTACTTTTATACTCGAAAAGGTTTGTTCTTTTCCTCATATCCTTTAGACAGTGCTATCCTACTATTAGTGAGTAGGTAGCCCCATCGTTGGATGTTTGAGGGACAATTGAAGAGACGTATAGTCATAAAGGCAACATATAGAGACGCTTTAGCAATTTTGTTTAAGGGACTAGATCATTTAACGAAAGACAATTGTAGGGTCATCGAGGGACTATGATCTTTTGATTTATGGGTCTTTTGCTAAAGCGTCCCTATTCTCGAGGGACATGACTGTTTTTCTGAAGGCAACCAAAGCGGGGATACCCTAGAGGTCCATATGTGCATATGTGTTGGGGTTCAATTTTTTTGTCTTTTTGTTTGGTTAGCTAACATTTTAATTTACAGTCTTTCCATACACGCCTATTTACTAACAGTAATATAGTAAAATAATAAATAAATAAATGTGCGGAAAATAAAATGCAAAAAAATAAATCCTAAGCTATTACACGGCTTTGGGAGAGATACATTATAAGTCTAAGAAGTAAAGTGCAGGATTTTAAATCTAAAACTATTACATCCATAATCATTTACAATATTTATGTAAAATACGAGAATAAAAGTAACGCGCACGAAATAAAATATTACGTCTAAGAACCTAAGAAAAATTCTAAGTAAACAAGGAAAATCTTTTTTTTGTTAAATTATTTGCTCTAAATGTAATTAATAAAAAAAATAATTGCTAAATGAATTTAAAATCTAATGCTAATATTTTTGTATTTTTTGTTTGAGAAAATAATTCAAAAATCCTAAGTTCTAACTTATTTTAATAAAAAAAATTAAAGTTAATTAATTAATTAATTTCAGAAAATAATTTTTTTTTAAAATTAATCCTAATTTTTAATGATTTTTATTATTTGTTTTAGGTTATTAAAAAAGGTTAAATGAAAATTATAAAATAAATAAAAATAAGAAAACAAAATAAAATGGGCCTGGACATGCAGAAGCAAAAAGGGGGGTTAATGGCTGGAATTTTGCTAGGCCCAAATGCAAGAGCCCAAAGGCTGGCTTAATCTGGTGTTATTGGCTCCTGGGCAGTCCATCATGAAGGAGCACCCCAAGAGCGTGTGATCTGCCCTTATTGGTAACTGATGGCCCAGATTGGAGGCCATATTGTGCGCTAACTGGACTTGTATACATGGCATCTGCAATCAACAAACGTTAATAAAACAAAATGCTGAACCTGGAATTCGAATCCAGGTCCCTTCCTTTTGCACCAACGCGTTTTACCATTTGAGATGCCTAATCAATCGTTTATATATATCAAACAATAATAATATATTGGAAAAACAAAGTTAAGTCTTAGTCAGCAAATCATGCGCGCTCCAAGTGGGGCCCTGATGTTTGAATGAGCCAATCAGGAGTGGAGAGAGGAAATGAACGTTTTGATTGAACCAATAAGACGCGAGGATAACGCCACACCAGTTCTGACCGCCGCCTGCAATCAGTCAGGCCACCGGCCACGGTGGTCACGGTCACTTTCTCCAGCGAGACAAAAAACAAAACCTGCAAAATACGCAATTTCAAAGAAACTAAAACATCCCACCCCCCTTAAAATTTCAACGGTGGCCTTTATTTAATCTGTAGGTTCCTGTATCATAAGATTCAAAGATCCCTGTTTAAAATCCTTTGATAATGGTGAAATATAATTCCGGCCCTTTCAAACACATGAAGCACGTTAGAACATCCACAAATAACTATAATAACATAAATGTATGAAATGAAGTGATTTATATTATATATATGAAAGGTTTTGATTTCAAAATTTACCCAAGTCCGGTGACGCGTGGATCTGAGCTTCTAGGGTTTTACATGTCTGGAAAATGGCTTGGATGATCTCCTGATGATCTCAGGGATTGAAATGAGAGGTTTATTTAGATGGAAACGGGCTGGAGTTGTCCCTTTGAAATTTTGAAACTTTATGATTTTTTCTCAACTTACGTATGGCTCTTTTGGTGTGTTTCCAGTGTGTGTTTGGCTTGCTAACATGCTCATTATATGGAGGAGATGGAGAGGACAAGATATTATGGTAAGAATCAATCTTAATCATAGTCCATGAAAGCAAAATCAAACATCTTGAAAAAATGCCATAATTGCATATTCTTTCCTCTTTTGATCAAGACAATGTATCTGGACACTTGTGATGAAGCTTATACGAAAAGTGGGTCCTCTTAATGGGCCAAGTCAGGCCTAAATGTCATGGCCCATATTTTCTAGTATTTCTCCCATTTTATTTAATTTTAAATCAAATAAAATCAAAATATAATAGAAGAAAAATCATGGTCATGCCAAAATGGATTAAGATGTCCTTCACAAGGTCATGGATAGTTTTAAAGCTCAAAAAGTTAGGTCATTGACCTAAAATTTTAGGTTTGCTCAATGCACAACTCTTTAAATTTCCCAAATTTTCCCAACTTGGGCAAGCCATAACTTGCTCAATATTTATCTCATGATGATGATATTGGACTTTTTAGAAATCCAAAGATGTCTACTTTAATCTCTATTTTGATAAATTTTGCATTTGAAGATGTTATCTTGATGTAAAAGGTCTTGGCAAAAAGTGGATTTTGTTGACTTTTTGAAAATGACATGTAATGTCTGAGCTTATATCTTTCAAATGGTGAATCTATTGAACTTGGGGGTTGAAGAGAAGTTGTAGGGAATTGGATTCTATTTAAAATGAGATTTGGTTGAGGAAACATGGATGAAGTATGAGAAAGTTATGCCTGGTTAAAGTTTGGTTGACTTTTCCTATAGAAACCCTAATTTAGAAATTCTTAACTTTTGATGAATTAGGAGAATTTCTTGAAGAATCATGATCAACCCTTGATAAAATGATAGATACCACTTTAAAATGTTGATGTTGACCAAAAATCTTGAAGTTTGACTGTATATAGGCCACAATTGACTTTTGACCTAGTACAGTTGATTTTCCAACACTTGAGCAATTGATTGAGCAAACTTGTAGTGAAAGACATGAAAATTGTCATGGATAATATTGAAGGCATATTAGGACCATGGAAATAATTTGATACCTTTGGAGCTCAACCATCTTGATAAAAATTGAAATCCTAGTTAGAGGTTCATTGCTTAGAAGGAGAATTTGTCTGATCAATTCTTGGTCAACCTTGAGCAATTGAGGACCTCTAGGAGCATGTCTTGAGTAAAAATGGGAGGGAAAATTTTTGGGTACAACATTGCGGATAGCAAGAGTCACAACTGAATTTTATTTTATCCAATAAAGGAAGGGTGAAAAGAACAGGAAAGACCTTTTGAGAATTTTCTTGAGTTCGGGGGGGGGGGGGGGGGAGCTGTTAGCACCCTTTTCATCCTTAGTTATTTACGGGCTCTTAGTTGCTAGCTCACTTTGAAATTCTTTTTTTGAAATGTGTTTGTGATGGTTTTGAAAGTATTTTTGAAAAGTTCCTTCGTTTAGGCGAACTTTGTAATGATTCTCATCTCTATAAGAATGCATACAAAGTGTTAACTTTTGAAAATATTTCATTTGAAAGTGTTGGTGTATTTTGAGAGATGTTTTGAAAATTGTTGTGAGCAAGCAACTATGAACGTTCTACCTACTCAAAATTTCTTAGTTATTTTCCTCCTCCATTATATATCGTTATCTTACCATTGATTGATAAGAAGCCCTATCATTTGATGTGAAGGGTTGGGCGTGGGTCGTCGTACACTCATAGAATGCAACATTGTAGGATACCTTAGAAATTTGTTGTGAGGGTCTAAGATTTTTTACCGAAGGCAACATTTGAAGGGTCATCGAGGGACTACGATCTTGTATTTAAGGGTTATTGCTAAAGTATCCCACATTCGAGGGACATGACTGTTTTATTCGAGGCAACAAGTGTGGGTTATCCTAGAGGTGAAAGTGTGCAAAGTGTATTGATTTCATACATCTTGTCTTTGAATTAGGGTTTTCTACATTTTGATTTTATGTATTGCCATACACACCCTAATTACTATCAATAATATTGAAAGCGATAAATTGCGGGAATTTAAAGTTCTACGCTATTACATCTTTCTTTTTGGGGATGGGGATATAAGTTTATGAATGGGGGATTAAAGAAATAAATTTCTAATTATACTATTACAACCATATTGGATATTGAATAACAATATCTAAAAATATAAAGATAATGTAAAAAGTAAGGAAAATTGTTTAAAAAAACTTTATGCATTGACACATGCACTTATGCATCAATACATATCACCTTTTGCCCCTAGAAATCAAAACCAACTCAGTATGTATTGATGCATAATGGTTTGCATCGGCTCATATCTGTTTTGCATTGACACATGCACTTATGCATCGATACATATCATTTTTTGCTCTTGGAAATCAAAACCAATTCAGTATGTATTGATACATAATGGTTTGCATCGAATCATATATGTTTTGCATCGACTCATTCGTGTTTTGAATCGAATCATTCAAATTTTTGTCTCTCTGTAACGTGTCTTGATAACATTATGTATTGATGCATAATTCCTTGTATCGACTCATAACCTGTTTTGTACCTAATATGAGTTGACTCATAAAGATATGCATCGACTCATACTACTTTTTTTTACTTCTAACATTGTTTTGTCACATATATAAGTTAGTTCTCAACACATGGTTAATGAAAATGAAAAGTGATCATATTGTTAGCTTCAGGGAAATGATATCTACATTTTATCTTCATAAATGAATCACTAATGATGCTTGTATGAAGAGTTCAAAAGTCAAGAAAACTTACCTTGAAACACAAATTCGTGTTTTGATTTAGAGTTGTTGTATTGTCTTGGAGAAGTCAAGTTGCGGGAGGCTGTTTTTGAGTTTGGAAAATGGTGATAGTGATGTTACAGAAGTTGCTCTTGTGTTTGAACAACTCCTATATGATGTATGTGGAGTGTTTGGATGGTTTGTTTTGATAGAACTTGCAAGGTGTTAGAGGTCCAAAGGTTTGGACTTTAAAGCTCAAGTGTGGAGGTTTTGTGGACACTTATGTTTTTTGAGAGTATGAGGGGTTTTGAGAAACTTTTCTATACAACAAAAACTTCTAGCCTTAAGCTTGCAAATGGCTTCTCTATTATAGAAAAGGTTTGAGAGGATGAGAGAGTTTGTTTCCTAAGTTATGGGATTCTGGTTTGGTTGAGATGAAACAACCAAGTTATGTGAAATTTGATGTCCCAATGCATGGTACAAAAGGGATCTGAAGTGGCTAGGAGTTTTTAGGCATGTTGCTTCTTGCTTTGACATTGTGTGTGCAGAAAAAATAGTTGAGAGGCTCAAGCAGAGCTGACTTTGTATAAAGCATGCTTTATGTGAATGGCAATGGTGCCTTTGTGCCATAAATGGAAAAATGGATTGGATAATTCCTTAACCACTTGGATCATAGCTCAAAAGTTTGTGTAAACAATAAATTATGGTGATATTTTCAAGTTAGAAGGCCTGCAAAGGAAGATTATGCAGCATAGCATGAAGATTGTATTATGTGTTCTTCATAAAAATGACTAGTAATTCAAGAATGGATGCCCAACTTCATGCCTTTGAATCTCCTAGATAAAGTATGATAAATTCATGCTCTTGGAAATTTTGTAAAGCTTGAAACATTGTCTACAACTTTGGCTAAATCAAATTGGAACTTGATGAAAATTTGCCAAGAAGTTGAGATAAAAACTGACCAAAACCTGTTGAAAATTTCTCTAAGTGTTTTATGAAAAATGCCATGACTTTAGGAATTTATAACTCAAAATCCAAGTACTTGTAGGACTTGATCAGCCAATAAAAGTTTTAGATCTCATCAAGATCTACAACTTTTATGTTGAAATTTTTCTTTGAATCATCTTGCATCTTGGTGAAAATTGGCATGAAGTTATGAAATTATCATGTATGAAAACACTTAGAAAAAATTTCTAAGTCTTGAAAAGTTTGACTTTCTTGATTTCTTGATGATCAAACTTCATATTTTTGAATGTCTTGAATTTTGACCAAAAAGTTATAGTTTGACTTTTTGGTGTACAATTGACTTTTTCATCAGTTGTCCAAATTTCAACTATCAATCAATTGATCTTGAGAGATGAATTGAGTCATGAAATTAGGTCAAGGTGATGTATTTTAATCCTTGAGATCATGTTTCAAACCAAAAATTCATTCATTAGATCAAAAATCAAAGATTGGTCATTCTCAATTAAAACCCTAATTTTGACCATTTTGCCTTTTTGAAGACTTGAACATTTTTCTTGTGGAATTATGATCCAACCTTGATCAATTGATGCATATGACTTCAAAATGTTGATATTGATAAAAAAATATTGAAGTTTGGTTGTAAGTTGACCACAATTGACTTTTTACCCAATATAACTGATTTTTAGTCATCTGGTCAATTGGCTGAACAAAAAAGTGATTTCAAGACTTGAAATTTGACATGAGTATTCTTAAAGGTCTATAATGATCCATGCAAGTCATTCGAGGCATTAGAAGTCCAATTGTCTTTGTGAAAATCAAAACCCTAATTTGAGGCATCAGTGTTTAGGAGATAGTTTGACCTAGTTAACACTTGTGCAAGCTTGGTCTATTGAGGATCTTTGTGAGAAATGTCTTAAGAAATTAGAGGGAAAATTTTGGGGTACAACAACTGCCCCTGTTCAATCTTCTTAAACCTGAAGAGTTAGATTGGCGGGTCCTCCATTCGTGACTTGAAGGTGGAAGATTATTGAACACTAGAGTGCCCAGAAACTTGCACCGCTGATGCACAAAGTAATGTGTTAGTTAATTGCATCGAAAATGGGCTTATCATATGCCATTTGGAGAAGTGATGAAGAGTTGTCAGAGATGGGATTATAGATGCCATCCAGGGTGACTGTTGATAGAGATTGGAAGAAGCATCAGAATAAATCTTTGGTCGATTTATACTAAAACAACAAGTGTCTTTTGAATAATCTTTAACTGGATATTGAATTAGTGTAAATCTTCAGAGCAATTTAACTGAACTAGATAAAGTGTCTACCAGAACAGAATCAGGATAGACCATTGATCAATTTAAACTGAACCAGCAGAGGTCTTGAATAATCTTTAACTGGAGAACGAATCAGTATAAATCTTCAGAGAGATTTAACTGAACCAGAGAAAGTGTCTATCGGAACGGAATCAGGATAAACCATTGATTGATTTAAACTGAACCAGAAGAGGTCTTCAGTAATCTTTAACTGGAGAACGGATCAGTATAAATCTTCGGAGTGATTTAACTGAACCAGAGAAAGTGTCTACTGGAACGAAATCAGAATAAACCATTGATTGATTTAAACTCAACCAGCAGAGGTCTTGAATAATCTTTAACTGGAGAATGAATCAGTATAAACCTTCACAGAGATTTAACTGAACCAGAGAAAGTGTCTACCGGAACAAAATCAGGGTAAATCATTGATCGATTTAAACTGAACCAGCAGAGGTCTGTTTGTCACTGATAATATTTATCTGATGACTGATCTTTCCTGAAAAGGTAAAGAATTAGTTGTGATGCAATTTCATGATGCATGCATTGTGTAATGATGTTCTCAAAATAAATGAGGTTATGCTATATGCATTTGTATGCATATGTCATGATGCATGAATATGAAATGGTATTGAAGTAAATCTTTGTCTGGAAAACAAATTCTTGACAATTGCTGGGGAGATTTGGGAAGCTAAATCTCGAACTACTACTGGAGATGAAGAGTATGTGTATCTTCAACCTTGTTTAGAATGCTTTGGCTGGGAACTCTGCAGGGAATGTTGATTTCTTCTTGAGGGATAGAGCTCAGGAATCTTGGTTGTCCATTACACTACTGGGGAATTTAATTCTTATTTACCATGCTGGGGACAGAAGAGGTGGTTAAACTTTTGTCTTGGAGAGGATAGTTGACTGGTATCTGGTCAGAATCAAGGCTCTGTAGCAACTTTCTGGGGATAGTAACGACTTTGTCGGGGACAAGGGGTTTTGTCCATTAATTTGTAATGGTCTGAGAAAAGAACTCAAGTTGGGGAATTTGTAGTCTGTTGGGGAAATAAACCTTGTTGAGGAAAACATTTTGAAGACCTTATTGGCGAGATGAATTATCTTTTGGAGACGAAACTCCGCAAGGTTTCTCTTGTAATTTAGGACCAACTCAGCTGGGGAACTGATTGTCAGAAGATTGGAACTTCTGATGGAGACTGTATGAGTTCAACTATGTGGGGATAATCTTTGTTGAAGTAACTCTTGTGGGGATACCCTGAATCCATAAGAAAATGTTTATTAATATTTTTAAACATACATTTGTTAACATTAATCATGTTCATATGCATATGTTCATTCAATTTTATTCGTTGGACGTTTTTGCACTTAAAACAGAAAAACAAAAAGTTTGCACTTCAAAGTATATTTGTATTGATGTTTTGCCTATAAATATGCGTTTTTGTACAAGGAGACAGGGATTCTAGTAAGAGGAAATTTTCGAAAGAATACAAAGTGAAAACAAAAATAATAGCCATGTGGAAGTGATATCATTGTGTTCTAACTCCGCTATTGCCCATATGTCTTCGAACATCATCCATTATCGTTGAAAGAAGTTAATTAAATTGATCTTACACCCAAGAACTTGGACCTAGACCACCCTTTCGGGTTTTTAGCCAGCCAGGATACCCTTTTTTGCCCATGTCTCCCTTTCGGGTTTTTGACTTTTCGGGTGCATAATCTTTTGTATGTATCCCTAATTTTTGCCTGAACCTCTTTGGTTCGCCGGGATGCCCTTGTTTTTGCCTTGGTATGTCAACCTAGTGGGTCATTTTTATGTGTAGTATTTTTTGACTATGTATGTGTTGTACCCCAATATTTTCCCTCCCACTTTACTCAACAAATGTCAATTGAGGTCCCTAAGTTGCTCAAGGAAGCCCGAGAGTTGACTAGACAAGCTCTCTCATAAGGCAATGCACCTCAAAATTAGGGTTTCATTCCTCATCAAGATAGGTGAACCACAAAAGTCCCAAATTCCTTCAAAGGTCTTAATATGTTCTCAAGATCCTACATGTCAAGTTTCATGCCTTTCACAAGAAGTTTTCCCAGTCAACTGCTCAGATGCTTGAGAATAGACTATATTAGGTCAAAAGTCAACTGTGGCCCACATGCAGTCAAACCTCAAGATTTTTGGTCAACATCATTATTTTGAAGTTTTATCCATCATTTGATGAAGGGTTGATCATGATTCTTCAAGGAATGCTCCAAATTCATCAAAAAACAAAAGTTGCTAAATCAGGGTTTTGTAGGAAAAGTTAACCCAACTTTGACCAAGCATAACTCCTTCATACTTTATCATAAATTGTATATCCAAAGCTCATTTTGAAGAGGATGCAATTTCCTATAATTCATCTTCATCCCACAAGTTCAAAATATGCACTCACAAAAAGATATGAATTTTGACATTATAGGTCCTTTTGAAAAGTCAATAAAAACACCTTTTGGGTCAAAGCTTCATACAAGAACATGGAAGACTCAATTGAGATGATATCAAAAGGGTTGCTTAGGGGACACCCTAATATTTCTAAAAAGTCCAAGAACACCTCTCTAGGGTTAAAATTGGAGGAGATATGCCTTGTCAAAGTTGACCTTTTTTGCAAAATTTCCAAAAGTCAAATAGGCTCAAAATTGCATTTTTTGCCAAATGGGCCTAACTTTTTATGCTTGCACCTCACTTATAATATAATCCACGACCCAAATATCCAACCTCATGTTATTTGCTTCACTTTTCAATTTATTTTGATTTTTTTTAATTAAAATTTCAATTAAATCAAATAATTGAGGAATAATGAAAAATATATGTTGTGATCTGATTTTTGGATAGGATTTCAATGAAATAATGCAAGGATATCATGATCAATTCGAATCAAGGCTGATTAATACAAGAAAGGAATAATTTGGCTCAATATAGCAAGTTTACATATGCCATGAAAATCAAATCAAATCTTCAAAACTTTCAAAGATGTGATTTGTTTTTACAACCCTAATTCACTATATGATATATATTGAACACATCCAAGGCAAGAACAAGAGTGAGAATCGTGGGAGGAGGCAGAACAAAACTGCAAAATTTCAAAGAAAAGTGTGAGACCTATCTTCTTCCACAGGCCAATTCGAACCATTCCAAGGCTTCTAATCCATTTCTGGACATCTCAGGAAGCTAATAGCATCATTTGCCAGCCTTGAAGCATCCATAATCATCACGTTACAACATCACGGTTTGCACAAAAAACTCAAACTCAATTTCAATGTTTTACGCATCCTAAATGCATGTTATCCATATATTCTTGTTCATAATCATGATTGAAAGCTTTCTGTATAGCTTAATTGTACTAACAATGCAGGAATCCATATTCACCATTGTTAGGGTTTAAGAGCTCGATTTGGGGATTTTTGATACAAGGAAAATTGGACCATGAATGGGGTACCATGACACTCGTGAGACTAAGACGAGTTGATTGGTACCATTACAATTGATTTATATTGCATGTACATGATTTTTGAGATGGACAGGGTTGTAGCTATAGACAAACATCCGTAGGTAAAAGTGCTACATCTAAAGCCACAGTTCAAGGGAGAAGATGATGGCGTGTCAAGCCACCATTGGAGTGTTTGAAAATTCGTGCGTTTTCTGAGCATGGCAATTAACTTTGCTTTTGATTTTATTTGTTTATAATATATTCAATTAACAAGTCCAGCGAAGATGGTAAGGAAGCTTGCCTTTGATGTATACGTCCTGGGTTCGATCCCAGGCGTGTGCATTTTGCTATTTTCTTAACAATTTCAGGCGAATCCCATGCATTACACCATCCAACGCCCATCATGTGCCATCAGCGTATGTCCATTGGTTGCCCAGCTGGCCAGATCTCACGCCTCTCCAATGAAGGATCATGGTGCACCACAAAGTCAACACCATACCAGATCCAGCGCTGACCAGGCCTGGAGCTTAATGGGACACAGATTTTCAGTTCTACACCCCAAAAATTCCTAACAACACAGGCCCATTTCTCAAATTTTTTCTCTTTTTATTATTTTATTTTTCTTTATTCTTAATTCTTTATTCGTTTTATTTTTAAAATCAGTTTCTTTTTTAAAAAATCATAAAAATCAAAAAGTCATAAAACTTAGAATTAGGTTTTTATTTTTATTTTTATCAAGTTTAATTAAATTAATTAGCTTATTTAATTTAGGGAAACTTTAACTTGTTTTTATAATTAAAATAAATTAGAAAACTAGGTTTAACTTTTTGATTTAATTATTTTCTTTTCTTCAAATAAACAAAAACCAAAAATATGGGATTTATTTATTTTTCTTAAATTGATTAGTAGTTAGGTTTTTATTATTCCTTATTTTCTTAAATAACACAAAAACGACAAAAACAATGATTTTTCTTTAACCAATTGCAGTTAGGTTTAGTCAAGGGTCAAAACCCTAATTTCTCCCGTATTTGATTTGCTGCGCGCTTCTTATTATTTTTGCCATTATTTTGTAACTATTTCAAGGTTGTAATAGTTTAAATTAGGATTTTAAGTTCCGCATTTTTTTTATTTCACGTCAAGGAAATTGTGTAAGTGTCAAAGCCATGTAATAGCTAGGTTTATTTTCGCTTTTACTTTTATCAAACTTTTAACTGTCTAGATGTATGGCTAATAGGATTGTATGGCAAGAATGCATGAAAAATTAAAACAGTTAGAAAACCCTAATGTGTAAAGATTAAAATAACTGAAACAAATCACTCGCACATGTTCACTCCTAGGGTTTACCTCACTTCGGTTTCCTTCGGTACACAATCATTAAGCATAGGATATTTTAGTGGTGGCCTTCCGGTCTAAAGAGATCAAATTGTCCCATTCGAATGTTGCCTCAGAAATGTTGCCTCGGAAACGTTGCCCCGAAAAGATCTTAAGACTCTAGGGTTACTACTAAAGTTTTCTAACTATTTCTTTAGTGATTGTATTCGTCCCTTTCGAATGTCCCTTACAAACTCCAACGACGGTGCTACCTACTCCTTAATAGTGGGATAGCGTTGTCTAAAGGAAATAGAACATAAACAATCTTTTTTTTTCGAGTAGGTAGATGCTAGTAGGTACTTGCTCAAAACAAATATTTTCACACAAACACCTTTAAAAACAGTTTTCAAAATAACTTCGTCACATCCTTGAGGACTGATACAAGGGTTATCACGAAGTAAAATATTTTCAAAGCAAGCACACACACAAGCAATTTGAAAAATGAGAATGTACCTAAGAGACCATGAAAAACCATGGATAGAAAGGGTGCTAACACCTTCCTTTCTATAATCTACCCCCCGTACTCAAAAACCTCTCGAAAAGGGTTTTTTCTGTTCTTTTTCCATTTCCATGATTGGATAAAATAAAAGTCGGTGGAGACTCTTGCTTACCGCGACATTTTACGAACAAAAAACGCAAAATGCAAACCAGTATTAAACAGTCGGTTCTGCCACCGTATCACAGAACTGGCGACTCTGCTAGGGATTTATAAAGTGGGATAAACCTTAGGATCTAGGTCATATTTAATTGCTTTCTCTTGATTGTCTTGCTTGCTTTATATTTATGGGAACCGTTTGGGTTATTTGATCCTACACCCGGATCTGGGGAACACCTTTTAGGTAAGTAGCAATAAACTATGACGGAACTATGATGGGGTATATCGACACAGTTGAAGCAGTAGCTACATTGATGTGGAACTTTGGTTGGTACCGGTAACCCTTGAGTCAGTCGGGGAGAGTACGGGGCCGCCGCGTGGTGTCATAAAGCATCAACTGACCTTAGAACCTTTAATTGACCAACTTGGCAATTAGAAAGTAGTGAGATAGCCGGCCTCGGTGTAGAGCTGAGAACTGGTTGATACTCGATGCTACGCTCATTGAGATCAGACTTTTGGGATATTTCGGCGGCAAGAAAAGATTGTGTGAGTTGAGACAATGCCGATAAAGGATGGTCAGTCATATTGATATCCTCTAGAACCCGGTTACTATTTCTAAGATAGGTTTGAAACCAACTAACTTCAAGAGGGTAATACCTTTGACCTCATGCAAGCCTTAAACCTAAGGACTTTGTGTGACTTGACTGTGCTTGATATACCTGTGTTGGCTATACCTATGTTTTATCATGACATCGTGCATCATAACATAGCATCCATTCTTATTGCACTAACCATTTCAAAGATCTAGGGAATTTATCTTTGCCTTATTTTGCAGATCATGGCTTCTGTATGTAGAAACGCTATCCGAATCAGCTTTGTGAAGATACCTTCCCAATTCAAAGAGCTAGTATCAAGGGTTTCTGGAACTTCTGCATTCAGAAAGAGACATGGTCGAATTCTCGAATGGTTACTTCAAACTTTTATGAAAAGATGATGAGTGTACTTTTTCAGTTCTTTGATCCCAAGCACCACTGCTTCACCTTTCCAGACTATCAGTTGGTACCTACCTTGGAAGAATTCTCTCAGCTGTTGGATATACCCATTCTTGAGCAGTTACCCTTCACAGGTTTAGAAGAAGCTCTTAAGCTAGAAGTCATTGCCTCAGCTTTGCACCTGAAACGGGATGACATGGTATCCAATTGGGAAACAAGAAGCAAAGTCAAGGGTTTTCTAGCTAAGTTTCTGATAAACAAAGCCCAACTGTTTTGGGATGATGCAAATTTTCAGGCCTTCGAGGAGGTCTTGGCTCTTCTAATCTATGGGTTAGTCCTATTCCCTAATCTGGGCTCATTCATAGATGTGAATTCTATCAATATTTTTCTCTCTCGCAACCCGGTGCCTACCTTGCTCGGAGATATTATACACGCTCTCCATACTCGTACCATGAAGAGAAGGGGGATTCTTATGTGCTGTATGTCATTGTTGTCGAGGTGGTTTATTTTGCACCTCCCTAAGTTGGTACTGAAGAATGAAGAAGGTTTGGGTTGGTCGCAAAAGATAATGTCGCTCGCTCATACGGATATTCTTTGGTGTTCTCCAACTATGGAAAATACTGCTATTATTGATCGTTGCGGTAAATACTATAATGTCCCGCTACTTGGCATCAGAGGGGGTATCACCTATAACCCTTGTTTAGCCCTGCGACAATTTGGTTATGCTCGAAGGGATGGTCCCCATGAGTTACTATCGATGGTATTATATTCAACTATGAGGACGATGTCAAGGAGTATAGCCGGAGATTCATATGAGCCTGGGGCATGGTAAACAGATCTGGCGCCAGGGCTTTGGGACCAAAGGCTTCTATTCCTATGGAACCTTACCTACAATGGGTACGAGCTCGTGCCCAGCAGCTTATGATGCCCTATGTGGCTGTTTTTCCAGTGATTGTGGAACCCACTACGGAGGAGGGCATTTGTTACATAGTTTTCTATCCTTATGTGCCCACTGATCTTGGAGAATTATAGAGGTCTTGGATTCAGTTGATGGAGGAGCGGGATACCTACAAGGATCAGTTCCATGCTCAGAAGAGGAAGGTCTTAGAGCTCACAAAGCAGTTGCATGAAGAAAGAGGACTCTATGACTATTTCGGCATAAAGAGGAAGCATCCATAGGAATTTTTATTATCTTTTATAATTTCAGATTTGTTTTTTAAATTGTAACGCCTAAAAGGCATTTGAACTTCAAATTCAGCTAATAAAGTTTTGGCAAAATACTCATTTTGGTCCCTTAACTATACCCTTGGGTTCACATTGGTCCCTTAACTTTTTTTCGTGTCATTTTGGTCCCTTAACTTTCAAAATGTTTCATTTTAGTCCTTTTTGTCTAATTAGCTACGAATTTAGCGGCTGATTTCAAAGTTTTTCCGTCTAATTAGCTACGAATTTAGACAAAAAGGACTAAAATGAAACTTTTTGAAAGTTAATGGACCAAAATGACACAAAAAAAAGTTAAGGGACCAATATGAACCCAAGGGTATAGTTAAGGGACCAAAATGAGTATTTTGCCTAAAGTTTTTGTTTATTGTGGTTTGCAAATTTAAATTTCCCGAAGTCTTTGAAATCATTGCATTCACATCCCATCCATAGCACATCATTACAGGTACTATTACAGGTTTCTCATCTTCTTCGCTGTTTATCACGCAGAAATGTCTTCTGAACAAACTATCAAGGACCTTCAAGCACAGAACGCCCAGTTCCAACAAATTTTTATTAGTCTGGAAAAAGGGCAGGAGGATCTGAGAGCCCTCATTCTGAAAGAGAAGAGGAAGAAGAAGAAGAAGAAGGTTGTCAGTATTCTGAATATGGGCAGAAGGTTTGGAGAGCAGTTGAAGCGAAAAACTGATCCGACCTCTTCATCCAAGGAAGAGGAGAACCAGGAAGGAGAGAGGGACCCTAGCCCTGCAGTCTCTAATGATGATACTGACTACAACGACGAACAATATCCTCCTACTGAGGAAAGATACAAACAGCTAGAAGACAGTCTGAGTGCCATGGAAGTTCAGAGGATACCCGGACTAGATTTTGAAGAACTGGGATTAGTGTCGGGAGTAGTCATCCCGCAGAAGTTCTAAGCTCCAGTTTTTGCCAAGTATGATGGGGTGTCTTGCCTAAAGCTCTATCTCTGCTCTTATGTCAGAAAGATCCAGCCCCACACAGCTGATAGAAATTTGTGGGTTCACTTCTTTCAAGATAGTCTGTCAGGGACTTAACTTGAATGGTTCTACCAGTTAGAGGGAGCAAATATTTGAAACTGGGAAGATTTGGCTGCTACTTTCTACAAGTAGTATCAGTATAATGCCGACCTTGCTCCCACTCGTACTCAACTCTAGAGTATGTCCATGGGTGCAGGTGAAGATTTTAAAGTTTACGCGTAAAAATGGATAGACTTGGATGGGAGAGTTCAACCTCCGTTGTCTGATAGGGAGTTGGTTGATATGTTCCTGGGGATGCTATCAAGTTCATTTTTCAATCATTTGATCTGCAGTTCATCAGCTGGATTCAATGAGCTGATCCTAACTGGGGAAAGAGTAGAAGTTGGGATTCAAATCGGAAAAATACAGAAGGATGCCTCTTCAAGTTCAGTAAAGAAGCATTTTGCTGGTAAGAAGGAAGCTAGTGCCATCTATAGCCCGAGAGGTCAGAACAGGGCTGAACAACGTCAAACAGTAAGTGTCGTGATGATACCTAGACCAGCAGTTACTCCACAATGCAATAATTAACAAAGGGTGAAAAGACCACAACGGCAGTTTACCCGCATCAACATGACATTGGCTGAAGTTCTACCTCATCTGCTAAGATCTAACTTGGCAACCTTGAGAGAGGCTCCCAAGAATCCGAATACTACATCTCCCCGATATAATCTGAATGCCCGGTGTGCCTATCATTCTAAGAGTCCTGGCCACGATACAAATGACTGCTGGGCTCTGAGAAACAAAATACAAGACTTGATTGAAGCTAAGGAGATAGATTTTGATGCTCCGGAGAAGCCGAATGTTATAACTGCTCCCATGCCTAAACACGGCCATGGAGTTAATGTTATTGATATTGATTTGTTTGTTACCTCTATCAATGAAGTTTCTACTCCTCTCACGATTGTCAAGAAGAAGTTGCTGTTGGCCGGTTTATTTCCGGGTTGTGGTGAAGGTTGCCACATGTGTTCGCTTCTACCTTCTGTTTTTCATTTACTGGGGATAGGTGTCCAACGCCTGATAGATAGAAAAGAGATTCTGTTTGAGAAAACTATGATTCCTGTTGTTCCAATTGAAGACGTCGCTATTATAACCATTTCCGCCAATCCTTCCAAGGTCTCCTCGAGAATACCTGTTAGGATTACATCCGCTCTAAGAATTGCTCCACTAATAATTACTGTTCCTGGTCCCGTCCCGTATGTCTCGGATAAAGCTGTCCCGTGGCACTATGGTGCCGATGTGTACTATCATGGCATAAAACAAGACTTGAAAGATGAAAAGGCTGATCCTGATATTTGTAATATTGTCAGAACCAGCAAAGTTACCTGAAGTGGAAGGGTTTTCTCTCCCGATATTTCCCCTAAGACTATCAACAAGCCTATGATTATTCCATCTGCTGTCCCTGCTAGTACATTTGCTAATGTTCCTGTTCTTACTCCGGTTGTTACCCCTGTCGGCGAATCGTCTGATACCCGCGACAAAGAAGTTATAGGTGAGCCTGCCCGGACGGAAGCGCCTAGAAAGATTGTTGTGGAAGCCTCTAAGCAAGAAATGGAGGATATACTGAAAATCATTAAGAAGAGCGACTACAATATGGTCGAGCAGTTGAGGCAGACCCCATCAAAGATATCCATGTTGTCTTTGTTGTTGTGCTCTGCGGCCCATGCGAAGGCTTTGATTGCATTTCTCAAGACTGCACATGTACCGCATGAAACTTCGGCTGATCAGTTCAAAGATTGTGTGGCCAGCCTGAGTGCTGATAATGGGTTGGGTTTCTCGGACGCGGATTTGACTCCGAAAGGAAGAAAGCCTAATGATGCTCTGCATGTCTCGATTTAATGCAGGGGTACCACTATGGCTCATGTGCTGGTAGATACTGGGTCTTCATTGAATATTCTGCCGAAGAAGGTGTTGGACCGTTTGGATTGCGAGGGTTTAACTCTAAAGCCTAGTAACATTGTGGTAAGGGCTTTTGACGGATCGAAGAGAATAGTGCACGGGGAAGTGGACATCCATGTCAAAGTAGGTTCTCAGACTTTTGGGTCCACTTTCTATGTGATGGATATTAGGCCATCATATTCTTGCTTGCTGGGTCGTCCTTGGATCCACGAGGTTGGGGAAGTGACCTCCACACTCCACCAAATGCTGAAATATTCGGTGAAAGGAAATATTGTCACAGTGTGGGATGAAGAAGAATATATGATGAGTCACTTCAACTCCTTCCGCTATGTAGAGATGGACGGGGAATTCATCGAAACTCCTTGTCAGAATTTTGAAGAGGTCCCTCAGATCTTAGTATCAACTGAAACTACTAGCAACAAACCACCTTTAAAGATGGCTTCTCTCAAAGACGCCAGGGTTGTGGTTGAAGAAGGGGCTCAAAGGGCTGTTAGACGCACTCGGGCTGGAGGACCTCCCCTACGCATTAGCAATCATGGGATTAACTCTATTGAAGACAGTGAAGAGGAATCAGACATTGACAGCTGGATCTACCCGACTACCAATGGTGGACCGAGTAACTGGACGGCTAGGGACTTCATACCTGTTTCTTTTATTCCGCAGTAATTGACTTATTTGTTTTAAGATTTGTAATAAACAATGTGAAACTTTACGGCCTGGTGCCTTGCCCGAGGCACCTTGGCTTTGCTTATGAGGGCTATTATTTGTCATTTCATAATCATTAATAAAGCATTGGACGTTTTTGGCATACAAATTTTGTGCTCTCTATTTTTCTTTTCTGTTTTTCACTTTATCAAAACAGCTATTCTCTTACACACACTCACGTATCACAATGCAGATCCATATCCACTTTGGATCCCATTGATAACAACTCTTCTATTTCCAGTTATGACTTCAAAAATCCGATCAACCAAGCTGAGGACGAAGGTGAGGATGATTGTGAAGTGCCTGGAGAACTTGCTAGACTACTACAGCAGGAAGAAAGGGCCATACAACCCCATGAAGAGCCGGTTGAGACATTGAACTTGGGTACTGAGGAAGACAGAAAAGATGTTAAAATAGGTGCAAATCTGGAGCTTAGCGTCAAACAAAGGTCGATACAGATGTTGCACGACTATGTTGAGATCTTCGCCTGGTCCTACAAAGACATGTTTGGTTTGGACACTGATATTGCGGTACATTGCCTTCCGACTAAACAAGACTGTCCTCCGCTTAAGCAGAAGGTCCACTGTATGTATCCTGAAATGTCAGAGAAAGTCAAGGCAGAGGTCATGAAACAGTTCGATGCAGGATTCTTAGCTATCACTTCGTATCCACAGTGGGTTACTAACGTTGTTCTGGTACCCAAGAAAGACGGTAAGGTACGGATATGTGTTGATTACAGAGATCTGAACAGGACAAGCCCCAAGGATGAATTCCTACTTCCTCACATTGATGTTCTGGTCGACAACACTGTGCAGCATAAAATCTTCTCCTTCATGGATGGTTTCTCTGGCTACAATCAGAACAAGATGGCTCCTGAAGACATGGAGAAGACAACCTTCGTCACACAGTGGGGAACCTTCTACTACAAAGTGATTCCTTTTGGGTTTAAGAATGCTAGGGCAACCTATCAACGCGCCATGGTCTCTTTGTTTCACGATATGATTCACCATGAGATCGAAGTGTATGTTGATGATATGATAGCTAGGTATCAGACTGAGGAAGAGCACCTTGATCATCTCCAGAAATTGTTTGACAGGTTGAAGATATATAAGCTGAGGTTGAATCCGAACTAGTGTACCTTCGGGGTAAGATCTAGTACGCTTCTGCGTTTTGTCGTCAGTGATAAGGGTATTCAGGTAGATCCTGCAAAGGTAAAGGCCATACAAGAGATGCCGGTTCCCCGTACAGAGAAGGAGGTCAGAGGTTTCTTGGGACGTCTGAATTACATTGTCGGGTTCATTTCACATCAGACTGCTACTTGTGAGCCAATCTTCAAGCTGCTAAAGAAAGATCAAGTGTTAAAGTGGAATGACGAATGCCAGACCGCTTTCGAAAGAATCAAGGAATACCTTCACGAACCACCCATTATGATGCCTCCAGTTGAAGGAAGACCTTTGATATTATACTTGACAGTGCTAGACAATTCAATGGGGTGTGTGCTTGGGCAGCATGACGAGTCTGGTCGAAAAGAGCATGCCATTTATTAACTTAGAAAAAAGTTTACCGAATCTGAGACCCGATACTCATTGCTCGAGAAAACTTGTTACGCTTTGGCATGGGCTGCTCGCCGACTGAGACAATATATGCTGACTCACACTACCTTGTTGATATCAAAGATGGATCCGATCAAGTATATTTTCGAGAAGCCCACTCTCTCCGGAAGGATAGCAAGGTGGCAAATGATCTTAACCGAATACGACATACAATATACAACCCAAAAAGAAATTAAGGGAAGTGTATTGGCTGATCATTTGGCTCATCAGGCCATGGATGATTACCAGTCCATGAATTTTGAGCTCTCGAATGAGAATATGATGTTGGTAACTGACTGCGAAGAGCCCGAACTGGATGAAGGACCTGAGGAAGGATCCCGATGGTCTATGTATTTTGATGGAGCCTCAAACGCACTGGGTAACGGCATTGGCACTGTAATTATATCTCCCGAGGGTTGTCATACTCCATTCACCACCCGATTATGTTTCAACTGCACCAATAACATGGCGGAGTATGAAGCATGTATTATGGGTCTTCGAGCTGCTATTCACCTGAGGATCAAGTTCTTAAGTGTATTCGGGGATTCCGCTCTGGTGATAAGCCAAATCAAAGGCGAGTGGGATACGAAGCACCTGAATCTCATTCCTTACCGAGAATATGTACTAACATTGCTCCCACACTTTGAGGAGATAACCTTTGAACACTTCCCACGAGAAGAGAACCAGTTGGAGGATGCACTAGCTACCATGTCTTCTATGTTCAAAGTTAGGTGGAACAATGAAGATCCCCAAATTACAATTGAGAGATTGGATGAACCAGCACACTGCTGTGAATTCGATACCGAAGAAGTGGCAGACAAACCCTGGTTTCACAAAGTCAAAAGGTATCTCGAGGTTCAAGAGTATCCCGAAGGGGCATCTATCAATGATAAGAAGTTTCTGAGAAGGTTCGCTGCGAAGTTCTTTCTTAGCAATGGGATCCTCTATAAATGCAGCCATGACTCCACACTACTACGGTGTGTAGACAAGAGCGAAGCGGAAAGGATCATGACGGATCTACATGAAGGCACTTTCGGAACCCATTATAATGGACACACCATGGCTAAGAAGATCCTACGGGAAGGATACTACTGGTCCACTATGGAAGTCGATTGTTATCAGCACTCTCGAACCTGTCAAAAATGCCAAGTCTATGCTGATACGGTGCATGTACCTCTGGTGCCCCTGAATGTTTTGACGGCCCCTTGGCCTTTTGCGATGTGGGGTATTGATATAATCGGCGAGATCATACCTACTACGTCTAACGGGCATCGCTTCATTCTGGTAGCAATTGATTACTTCACAAAGTGGGTTAAGGAAGCTTCCTTTGCTACAGTAACCAAGAACGTCGTGGCACGGTTTATCCGACACAATATGATCTGTCGATATGGAGTACCCGAGAGGATTATTACTGCCAATGGTACAAATCTCTACAACACAATGATCATTGAGATCTGTAAGCAGTTCAAGATACAACATCATAATTCTTCTCCCTACCGGCCGAAGATGAATGGCGTTGTTGAAGCTGCTAACAAGAACATCAAGAAGATTGTACAAAAGATGACGATGACATATAAAGACTGGCACGAGATGTTACCATTCGCTCTTCATGGGTATCGTACCTCAGCATGGACGTCGACAAGGGCAACACCCTACTCTCTGGTATATGGTATGGAGGCCGTCCTACCCATAGAAGTCCAAATACCTTCTCTCAGAATCATATAGGATGCGGGTTTAAACAAAGACGACTAGATCCAAACCCGACTTGATCAGTTAAATCTAATTGACGAAAAGAGGCTTACTGTTATTTGCCATGGTCAGACGTATCAGAAACGAATGATCAAGGCTTTTTAACAAGAAAGTCAGACGTCAAGAATATCAAGTTGGGGATCTAGTGATCAAACGCATCATACTGCCGCAAGGTGATCCCAGGGGCAAATGGACTCCCACGTACGAATGGCCATTAGTGGTTAAGAACATTTTCTCGGGAGGAGCTATGATTCTAACCACCACGTACGGTGACGACCTTCCTCACCCCTTCAATGCAGACATAGTGAAAAGATACTATGCATAATCAAAGACCCACTAGGTCGACTGGCCTAGGAAAAAATAAGGGCTTCCCGCGAACCAAAAGGGTTCAGGAAAAAGTAAGGGATGAAAATAAAAAAATTTGTACACCCGGCAAGTCGAAAACCCGAAAGGCGACTTGGGCAAAAAAAGGGTATCCCGGTGGACTGAAAACCTGAAAGGACGGTCCAGGCAAAAGTTAGGGATTGAAGTGTAACAGTATGTCTCATTGGATCATCTTGCAACCAGACTGCGGTATCGACTATCAAGCTCAGACGGCGCTAATCAATCTGATCTACCTTCGAACAAGCAGCAAATAGATGAGACACTTGAAGATATAAAGGCAATATCAGAGTTGGAACCCAATGGGGTCGTTTCACATAGCTGTTTTTATTTCTTTTGCACAAATTGTAATTTCTATCTTTCGACGGCGTTCTCTTACTAGAACGTCAGCCTCTTTATACAAAAATGCCTATTACAGGCCAACTTCAAAATCAATACAAATCACGTTCACAAGAAACTTCAATTTGTTTTCTCTTTTTTCTGTTTTGTTTTTCAAGAATGTCCAATGATTTATTTTTGATATATGCATTTGAAAATGATTGCTGCTCATAAACATTTACATAAAAAGCAAAGACAATTACTCGTAATGCCAGAAACACGGAAAATAAGAAGTACCAGACCCGACAAATCCTTTGCCCAACAGGTATCGGGATAGAGTCAACTTTGGGACATGATTATTGGTACATACACTCCCCACAGAGTAAAAGTATCCAAAGGAGTTGATGTCAGTTTCCCTGAAGCAGGACGTAGTCACCCCCAGCCAAGGTTCATAATTGCAGGCTACTCAGTAAAATTCATCCTCCAAGCAAAGTTTGTTTTTATAAGATATAGAAGCTCAATCTCCAACAGAGCTCATCACCTCTGACAACTTAATTGCATCCCCAGCTAAGGTTGTTCCTCTGAGTCGGCAGGTCTACCAACAAAGTATCGCTTCCCCCCCATGTTTGGTCCCTGCAGAGTTTATTCTCCAGCATTTTCCTCCCGACAGAACATTTATAACTCTCTAGCAACCGTCAGAGATTTATTTTCCCAACCAAAAGCATACCCTGATAGCATTTAATAAACATACATCATGACATATGCATACATGACATATGCAGCATAATCTTATTCATCTTGAGAACATCATCGCACCTTGCATTTCATGCATCGTGTGATACGGTGGCAGAACCGACTATTTTTACTGGTTTGCATTTTGCGTTTTTTTTATTCGCAAAATGTCGCGATAAGCAAGAGTCGCCACCGACTTTTATTTCATCCAACCGGAAAGGAAAAAAGCACAAAAAAATTCCTTTTTCTAGATTTTGAGTACGGGGGGGGGGGGGGGGGGGGGGGGGTAGATTATAGAAAGGGAAGGTATTAGCACCCTTTCTATCCGTAGTTTTCTACGGGCTCTTAGGTACTTGCTCATCATTTTAAAAATTGCTTCCGTGTTTGTGTGTTTTGAAAAGTTTTTTTTACTTCGTTTTAACCCTTGCTTTTGTCTTCAAGGGTGTTACGAAGTGTTTTGAAACTTTGTTTGAAAAGAGTGTAAGTGTGGAAAAGTTTGTTTTGAGCAAGTACCTACTAGTATCTACATACTCGGAAAAAAGAATGTTTTTGTTCTTGTTTCCTTTAGACAACATTATCCTACTATTAGTGAGTAGGTAGTACCGTCGTTGGAGTTGTAAGAGTCAATTCAAAAGGGACGTACGATCACTAAAGTAATGTTAGGACGTCTTAGTAATAACCCTAGTTTCTTAAGATCATATTCGAGGCAACATTTCCGAGGCAACCTTTCCGAGGCAACATTTCTGAACGAGACATTTGATCTTTGTTTAGACAAGAGAGCGAACACTAAAATGCCCTATACTTAATGATCGTTTACCGAAGGCAACCAAAGTGAGAGTATACCCTACGAGTGCGCATGTGCGAGTGATTTGATTTCAAGTTATTAACTTTGCACATTTAGGGTTTGCTAACCATTTTAAAATTAACATACAGTCTTGTCATGCAACCCTATTATCATACATCTAACAGTTAATATTTGCGAAAAATTAAAATGCGAGAAATAAAGCTACGCTATTACAAGGCTTTGGGGAGGGGGATTAATTACATAGCCAAAAACCCGTAAAACGATAAATAAAAGAAAAATCCTAATTAAACTATTACATCCCATGAGCAGTTACATTAATATTTGCAAAAATAATAAACGTGCGCGATAAATTAAGAACGATAAAAATTAGAGTTTTGACCCCGTCTAAACCTAATTAAAAGAAAAATCATTTTTGTTATTTTTGATTATTTGAGAAAATAAGGTTTTAATTAAATAAGTACAAACCTAATTACTAATTAATTTAAATTATGAAAGGTAATTAATTTTGCCTATTTCTATATTTTTGTTATTTTTAAGAAAAATAAAAATTAAATCAAACAAATCCTAATTTTCTAAATTGATTTTAATTTATTTACAAAAAGGTTAAAATTGCCCTAAAATTAAATTAAACTAATATTAAATTAATTTTGACAAAATATATAAAAAAACTAAATTTGATGAAATTGATTTTATGAGTTTTTTTGTAATTAAGAATTAATTTTTGTGATTTAGAAAATAAATTTTAAAAAAATAAATTAAAGAATAGAAAAGAAAAGAAATTGGAATGGGCCTGGTTATGCTAGCAATAAAGGGGGTGTCCATAGCATTTTCTGAGCCCAATAAGCCTTGATCCACGTTTGACTTCTCAGATCCCATGCATTGGCTTGACTAGGGTGCATCATGAACCTTCAAAGAATGGCCTTTGGATCCAGCTTGTTGGACATCTGGTTGGCTGAATATTGAGGCGTATAGTAGTCACCTTGTATGCACATGTGCCTGATTATACAAGAAATAAAATCATGAAATAATATGGGGGACTTGGGATTCGAACCCAGACCCTTTGGCTTTTCCACATGCCTCCTGACCAACTGTGCTAGCGTGCATATTTGTATATGGGATAACAATCAAATATAATATTGGAAAAAAGCAAAAGAATATATTAAAACGCGCGAAGTTTGAATGGACCAGTCAGGACAAGCCACCCCATCATCATCTACCTCCTTCCGTTGCTAAAAGTTTGGACACTTTTACCTACAGACAAAAGTCTGTAGCTATAGCCCTGCGTATCTCCAAAACCCTGTGCAAGCATGATAAATGTATAACAATGGTACCAATCAACTCGTGACAACCTCACGAGCATCATGGTACCACTTTCCATGGCAAATTGTACCTGTAATCAATATCCCTAAAAACCAAACCTAAACCCTAATCATGGAAAATTTCTGTATGGTTAACAAAAATGCAATTAATTAGTATCCTTAACTTGCAAATGTCTCAAGGATTCAAAATATATAAATAAATCATGCTAACAATGCCAAATTCATGAGATTCGATTTCAAAAAAGTAGGGATGTCGTGAGGTACTTACATTGCGTTTTTGGGCACGAAAACGCTGTCTAATGATTGGGATAGAGTCCTTGGATGTCTAGCAAATGAATGGTATGCTTGGACTGGCTTGAAAGAGCCTAGAACTATTAAATTAGATTGCCACTTTTGTTGAATTTTTTCAAGTTTTTTCTCAGCTTCTCAGCCTCCAATCCTTATGCTTTTGCTTTGGATTTGTTCAATATATATCATAGAATCAATTAGGGTGAAAACTTGCATAAAATCTTGGCCATTTATGAAGATTTGATCATTGATTCACTCTTACATCAAATATTTCCAAAACAAGCAAATTCCAATCTTTTTCTGTCTAAACAAGCCTTGCACGATTTGATTCTCTTCCCAGTTGTATAAGAGACCTAAACATGCATAAAATCTCAAGCTTTGATTAGTTTTGATTTTTTCATGATTTTATTTTGATTTAATTTGATTTAATTGAAATAAAAATGAAAATAAATGACAAAAATAAAAGAATGACAAATGGGAAATATCATGGGTCGTGGATCATGTTACAAACTCAATGCAAGCATAAAAAGTTGGGCCCATTTGATAAAAATTGCAATTTTGGCCACATTTGACTTTTGGCAATTTTGCAAAAAAGGTCAACTTTACCAATGCATAACTCCTTCAATTTTGACCCTAGAGATGTGTTCTTGGACTTTTTATAAATATCAAGATGTCCTATAAGCAAACCTTTTGGTCTCATATCAATTGAGTCTTCCATGTTCATGTATGAAGCTTTGACAAAAAAAGTGTTTTTGTTGACTTTTCAAAATGACCTATAATGTCCAAATTTGTATCTTCTTGTGAGTGCATATTTTGAACTTCGGATATGAAGATGAATTGTATGGAATTTCATCCTCTTCAAAATGATATTTGGATGGGTCATTCCTGATAAAGTATGATAAAGTTATGCTTGGTCAAAGATGAGTTGACTTTTCCTATAAAACCTTAATTTAGCAACTTTTGGGTTTTGATGAATTGTGAGCAATCCTTGAGGAATAATGATCAACCCTTTATCAAATGATGAATAATACTTCAAAATGAGAATGTTGACCAAAAATCTTGATGTTTGACTGTATGTGGGCCACAGTTGACTTTTGCCCTAGCACAGTCGATTTTCAAGCCTTTAAGCAATTGACTGAGCAAACTTCCTCTGTAGGGCTTGAAATTTGACACGGATGGTCTTGAGAACATATTGGGGGTAATGGTGAGAATTTGGGACCCCTTGGACTTAAGTACCTTGATGCAACATGAAACCCTAATTTGAGGTAGACTGCCTTAGGAGAGAGTTTGTCTGGTCAACTCTTAGACTTCCTTGAGCAATTTGAGGTTCTCACATGAAATGTATTGAGAAATATGGGAGGGAAAATTTTGGGGTAAAACAGCTGCCCCTGTTCAATCTTCTTAAACCTGAGGATGTAGATTGGCTTGCCTGCCTTTTGTGATCTGAAGGTTGAAGATGATTGAACACTAGAGTGCCCATAAATTTGCACTCGCATGGAATGGTACTTGTTTTACGATGTCGGGAATGGGCTTATAGATGCCATCAGAAGAAGTGTCGTTGAGGAGGACTACGCTGGGGAATGCTGGTATCTGTCTTGAGAAAAATAGAATTTTAGGTGCTTTAGTCGTCCGTTATTCTACTGAGGGAATCATCTCTTAGTCGAGGAGGTGAAAATTAACGTTATCTAGTCGTGCTCCAGGCTTCACAGTGATTTGCTGAGGAAAGTAAGATCGAATGCTATTTGGTCGTGCTCCAGGCTTCACAGCGACTTACTGGGGGGATGAGATTAAACTTGCTATCTGGTTGTTCTCCAGGATTCACAATTTCTCACTTCTTATTTGGTCGTGCTCCAGGCTTCAGAAAGAATTAAGTTGTTATCCGGTCACATCCGGGCTTCAACTTGAACTTAAGGCATACTAATATCTGGTCGATTACGGGCTTTATAGTGATTGGCCGGGTGAACTGCTATTCGATCGAATTCTGAGCTTTACAATATCCCATTCTGTTATCTGGTCGTGATCCAGGCATCAGTATCTTCTGCCGCTATCTGGTCATAATCCAGGCTTCACAACTTCTTACTTCTTATTTGGTCGTGTTCTAGGCTTCAAAAGAAATCAAGTGGTTATCCAGTCGCATCCAGGCTTCCATTTGATTTTAAGGCCTACTAATATCCAGTCGATTTCTGGGATTCATAGTAACTGGCTGGGTAGACTGCTATTTGGTCGAAATCCAAGCTTCGCAGTGTCCCTTACTGTTATCTAGTCGTAGTCCCAGGCTTCAGTGTCTTTTACCGATATCTGGTCGTAATCCAAGCTTTACGATGTCTTATACCATTATCTGGTTGAATCCATGCTTCATGGTGTCCTGTACTGCTATCTGGTCGTAATCCAGGCTTCACAATACCTTGTTAAGTTGTTTTCCGGTTGATTTTCGGGCTTCACCGCTTGTGTTTATGATATACCACTATCTGGTCGATTCCAGGCTTCATGGTGTCTTTGTACCTCTATCTGGTCGTAATCCAGGCTTCACATTAACTTGCATTGCTATCTGGTCGTTCTCCAGGCTTCACAATACTTTGCTGGGGACTAAATTATTATCCGGTCGAATTCAGGCTTCATAGCTTGAATTTAAGATAAACCACTATCTGGTCGATTCCAAGCTTCGCAGTATTTTGGTACTATTATCCGGTCATTCTCTAGGCTTCACAGTATGATGGAGGAATCAACATATTATTCGGTCAGATCCGGGCTTCATAACTTGAACTGGAATAGAAATCTTGGCACCGATTTGACTGGACCAGAGAAACTTGTGAGAATTTTGATTGTATCTTTCCCTGAAAGGTAAAGAGTTATTCGTATGTAATGTGATGATGTATGAAATGTATTGAGCAATGATGTTCTCAAGATAAATGAGACTGTGTTGTATGATGCGTATGCGCGTGCCATGATGTATGGATATGCAATGTTCTTGTGATGTTTTCTAACTAGGGAAAATAAACCATGTACTGCTGCTGGAGAGTATAAGGAGTTGAGTTCTTCGTTTCCGCTGGGGATAATGACTGGAGATGATTAGCTGGAGATTAAGCTGTCGAGAGAATGACTGTGGGGAAGAGATACTTTGCCAGAAGATCTGCTGATTTGGAGAAATAACCTCGACTGGGGATGAACTACCGTTGCTGGTGATGATGACCTCTGTCGGGGGTTGAATTCCTGCCTATGGAAGAAATAAACTCAACTGGGGATAGTCTTCCAGTGTTGGTGATAGATGAACTCTACTTGGGGAGAATTAACACCATTGTTTTTAGATACCTTTTTTCTCTGCGGGGAGTGTATGTACTTTTAGTCATATTCTCAGGCTGTCTGTCTCCCTGTACCTGGTGAATAGAGCAACTGTAAGGTTTGGGCACTTCTGTTTGCCCCTGTTCCTGAAATTACGAGTAATCGTCTTTTGTTTCACATGTAAATATTTATAAGCAGCAGTTATTGTCAAATGCATATATCAAAAATGAATCATTGGACGTTCTTGCAAAACAAAACGAAAAAAGAAAAACAATTTTTAAAATTCATTGTAAAATGAATTGTATTGATTTTGAAGTTGGCCTGTAATAGGCATTTTGTACAAGAGGCTGACGTCCTAGTAAGAGTGCACCACCGAAAGATGGAATTTATACAATTTGTGAAAAACAAAGAAAAACAGCTATGTGAACAATCCCACTGGGTTCTAACTCTGCCTTTATATCTTCGAGCGTCTCATCACTTTGCTACTTGGTTGAAGGTAGATTAGATTGATTGGCGCCGTCCGAGCTTGATAGTCGATACCGAAGTCTGGTTACAAGATGATCCAACAAGACATAGTGTTACGCTTTGATCCCTAATTTTTTCCTGGATCGCCCTTTTCGGGTTTTCAGTCCACCGGGATACCCTTTTTGCCCAAGCCGCCTTTTCAGGTTTTCGACTTGCCGGGTGTATAATTTTTTTATATTATTTTCATCCCTTATATTTGCCCGAACCCTTTTGGCTCGCCGAGAAGCCCTCTAGGCCAGTCGACCTAGCGGGTCTTTGATTATGCGTAGTATTTTTTCACTATGTCTGCATTGACAGGGTGAGGAAGGTCGTCACTATCCATGGTGGCTAGAATCATAGCTCCTCCTGGGAAAATGTTCTTAACCACAAGTGGCCCTTCGTATGTAGGGGTCCATTTGCCCCTGGGATCACCTTGCGGCAGTATGATGCGCTTGATTACTAGATCCCCAACTTGATACTCTTGTCGTCTCACTTTCTTGTTAAATGCCTTGATCATTCGCTTTTGATACGTCTGACCATGACAAATAGCAGTAAGTCTTTTTTCATTGATTAAGTTCAGTTGATCAAGCCGGGTCTGGATCCAATCGTCCTCGCTTAAACATGCATCCTTCATAATCCGGAGAGAGGGTATCTGGACTTCAATGGGTAAGACCGCTTCCATTCCATACACCAAAGAGTAGGGTGTCTCCCCTGTCGAAATCTGTGCTGAAGTACGGTACCCATGAAGAGCGAATGGTAACATCTCATGCCAGTATTTGTACGTCGCCGTCATCTTCTGCACAATCTTCTTGATGTTTTTATTAGCCGCTTCAAGAGCCCCGTTCATCTTCGGCTGGTAAGGAGAAGAGTTGTGATGCTGTATCTTAAACTGTTTGCAGAGCTCGGTGATCATTGTATTGTTGAGATTTGTACCATTGTCCGTAACGATCCTCTCTGGTACACCATATCGACATATCAAGTTGTGTCGGATGAACCGTGCCACGACGTTCTTGGTTACTGTAGCAAAGGAAGCTGCCTCAACCCACTTTGTAAAGTAATCAATTGCTACCAGAATGAAACGATGCTCGTTAGATGCAGTAGGTCTTATCTCGCCTATCATATCAATGCCCCACATTGCAAAAGGCCAAGGTGTTGTCAAAACAATCAGAGGAACTGGAGGTACATGCACCTTAGCAGCATAGACTTGGAACTTATGACAGGTCCAAGAGTGTTGATAAAAATCGGCTTCCATAGTGTACCAATAATATCCATCCCGTAGGATTTTCTTTGCCATGGTATGTCCACTGGAATGAGTTCCAAAGGTACCTTCATACAACTCTGCCATAATCTTTTGTGCCTCGCTCTTGTCCATACATCGTAGTAAGGTCGAATCATGGTTACGCTTGTAGAGGATACCATTATTGATGAAGAACTTCACAGCGAATCTCCTCGGAAACTTCTTATCATTAACAGATGCACCCTCAGGGTACTCTTGAGCCTCAAGATACCTCTTTACCTCGTGAAACCAGGGTTTATCTGCTACCTCTTCAGTCTCAATGTCACAGCAATGTGCGGGTTCGTCCAACCTCTCAATGGTAATTTGGGGAGCTTCATTGTCCCACCTGACCTTGAACATAGAAGACATGGTAGCTAGCGCGTCCGCTAACTAATTCTCCTCTCTTGGGAAGTGTTCAAAGGTTATCTCCTCGAAGTGCGGGAGTAATGTCAGTACATACTCCTTGTAAGGAATAAGATTTGGGTGCTTCGTATCCCACTCGCCTTTGATCTGGCTGATCACCAGAGCTGAATCTCCGAATACACTTAAGCACTTAATCCTCAGGTCAATAGCAGTTCGAAGACCCATGATACATGCCTCATACTCTGCCATATTGTTGGTGCAGTTAAAACATAATCGGGCGGTGAACGGAGTATGACAGCCTTCAGGAGATATGATCACGGCGCCAATTCCATTACCCAATACATTTGAGGCTCCATAAAAACACATAGACCATCGGGTCCTTCATCCGGTCCAGGTTCTTCACAGTCAGTCACCAACATGATGTTCTTATCCGGGAACTCGAAATTCGTGGATTGATAATCATCCACGGCCTGATGCACCAAATGATCCGCCAATACACTCCCCTTGATTGCTTTTTGGGTTGTATATTGGATGTCATACTCGGTTAAGATCATCTGCCATCTCACTATTCTTTCGAACAAGGCAGGCTTTTCGAAGATATACTTGATTGGGTCCATCTTTGATATCAATAAGGTAGTGTGAGTCAGCATATACTGTCTCAGCCGGCGAGCAGCCCATGCCAAAGCGCAGCAAGTTTTCTCGAGCAGTGAGTATTGGGTCTCACAGTCGGTAAACTTTTTGCTAAGGTAGTAAATAGCGTGCTCTTTTCGGGCAGACTCGTAATGCTGCCCCAGCACGCACCCCATTGAATTATCCAGCACTGTCAAGTATAAAATCAAAGGTCTTCCTTCAACTAGAGGCATCAGAATTGGTGGCTCTTGGAGGTATTCCTTGATCCTTTCGAAAGAGGTCTGACATTCATCATTCCATTTTTCAACTTGATCTTTCTTCAGCAGCTTGAAGATTGGCTCACAAGTAGCAGTCAGATGTGAAATGAATTGGGGCAATGTAGTTCAGACGTCCCAAAAAACCTCTAACTTCCTTTTCTGTGCGGGGAGCCAGCATCTCATGTATAGCCTTCACCTTTGCAGGATCCACTTGAATACCTTTATCACTAACAACGAAAGCCAGCGGCCTACTAGACCTTACCCCGAATGTGCACTTGTTCGGGTTCAACCTTAGCTTATACATTTTCAACCTGTCGAATAGTTTCTGGAGATGGTCAAGGTGTTCTTCTTCAGTCTGGGACCTTGCGGTCATATCATCAACATAAACCTCAATCTCATGGTAAATCATGTCGTGGAACAAAGCAACCATGGCGCGCTGATAAGTTGCCCCAGCATTCTTCAACCCGAAGGGAATTACCTTGTAATAGAAGGTGCCCCACTGTGTAACAAAAGTTGTCTTCTCCATGTCCTTGGGATACATATTAATCTGATTGTAACCATAAAAACCATCCATAAAAGAGAATATTTTATGTTGCGCGGTGTTGTCGACCAGAACATCGATGTGAGGAAGTGAGAAATCATCCTCGGGGCTCGCCCTGTTCAGATCTCTATAGTCCACACACATTCGTACCTTACCATCCTTCTTTGGAACCGGACCAATGTTGGCAACCCACTGCAGATAAGAAGTAACAACTAGAAATACGGCGTCAAACTGTTTCATGACCTCAACTTTGATTTTCTCAGACATCTTATGGCGCATACGGCGAACTTTCTTCTTTACCGGAGGGCAGTCTTCTTTAGTTGGCAGGCAGTGAACCACAATGTCAGTGTCTAAACCAGGCATATCTTCATAAGACCAAGCGAAGATCTCAACATAGTCGCATAGCATCTGTATCAACCGCTGCTTGACACTAGGTTCCATATTTGCACCTATCTTGACCTCTTTCTTGTCTTCCTCTGTACCAAAATTCACTGATTCCAACGGCTCTTCATGTGGCTGTATGGCCCTCTCTTCTTGTAGTAACAGTATAGCAAGCTCCCCAGGAACCTCACAATCATCCTCACATTCATCCTCGACTTGGTTGATCAGATTTTCGAAGTCATAACTGGAAGTAGCAAAGTCGTTATCAATGGGATCCAGAGTGGATATGGATCTGCATTATGATATGTGAGTGTGTGTAAGACAATAGCTGTTTTGATAAAGTGCAAGATAGAAAGGAAAAACATGGAGCACAAAATTTGTAATGCAAGAAAACGTCCAATGCTTTATTGATGATATATGAAAATGACAAATAATAAGCCTTCACAAACAAAGCCAAGGTGTATCGATCAAGGCACCAGGCCATAAAGTTTCAAACTGTCTGTTACAAATCTCAAAACAAAAGTCTATTACTGTGTAATAAAAGAAACGGGCACGAAGTCCTTCGCCGTCCAATTGTTTAATCCATCGTTGGTAGTCGGGTAAATCCAACTGTTGATATCTGACTCTTCTTTATCATCCTCAATTGCATTCACTCCCTGATTACTGATGTGCAGAGGAGGTCTTCTGATCCGCGTGCGCCGAACAGCCCTTTGAGCCTCTGCAGTAATTACAGCCCTGGCATCCATGAGGGAAGCCATCTTCAATGGAGGTTTGTCAACAGCAACTTCAGTCGACGCCAGAGTCTGTGGGACCTCTTCAAAGTTCTGACACGGGGTTTCGATGAACTCCCCATCCATCTCCACATAGCGAAAGGAATTAAGATGACTCACCTTGTACTTCTCCTCACCTTGTACCGTGACGATCTTCCCCTTTACTGGATATTTCAACATCTGATGGAGCGTAGAGGTCACTGCCCCAGCCTTATGAATCCAAGGGCGACCCAGAAAGCAAGAATATAATGGTCGGATATCCATCACGTAGAAAGTAGATGCAAAAGTCTGAGAGCCAACTTTAACAGAGACGTCCACCTCCCCGTGCACCATCTGTTTTGACCCGTCGAAAACCCTAACCACAATATTTCCCGGCTTCAGAATCAAACCTTCACAGTCTAGACGGTCTAATGCTTTCTTTGGTAAAACATTCAATGAGGACCCAGTATCTACCAGTACATGGGCCAAAGTAGTGCCCCTACACTCGATTGAGACGTGCAGGGCATCATTGTGATTTCTTCCTTTAGCAGTCAGATTTGCATCTGAGAAACCCAACCCGTTGTCGGCAGTCAAACTAGCCACGCAGTCTTTGAATTGATCAACAGAAGTTTCCTACGGCACATGCACAGTTTTGAGGAAAGTAATTAAAGCCTTTGCATGGGCTTCAGAACACAATAGAAAGGACAACATAGAGATTTTTGACGGGGTATGCCCCAGCTGCTCGACTATGTTGTAGTCGCTCTTCTTGATAATCTTCAGAATTTCCTCTATCTCCTGCTTAGAGGTTTCTACAATGATCTTCTTAGGTGCCTCCATCCGGGCAGGCTCACCTGTGATTTATTTGCCCCGAGTCCCAGATGGCTCGGTGATAGGGGTGATAACTGGGATAGGAACTGGGACAATAGCTGACGTACTAGCAGATGGAGTAATAACAGGTTTGTGAACAGTCGGAGGGGAAATCTCAAGAGAGAAGAGCCTTCCACTTCTGGTGACCTTGCTAGCCCCAACAATATTGCTGACATCAGCATCAACTTCTTCAATCTTTAAGTCTTGCTTAACTCCATGGTAATACACATCGGCCCCATAGTGCCAAGGGATAGCTTTATCCGAAGTGTATGGAATAGGACCAGAGACATTAATGATTAATGGAGCGGTTCTTGGAACGGGCGTAATCCTAACAGGCTTTCTCGAGGAAGCCTTAGAAGTATTGGCGGAGATGGTTATGATGGCAACATCTTGAATTGGAACCAACGGAATCATAGTCTTCTCGAACATGATCTCTTTGTTATCCATCAGGCGTTGAACACTTCAATAAGTGGCAACCAGCAGGAAAAATTGAACACATGTGGCAACCTTCGCCACAACCCAAAAATAAATCGGCCAACAATAGATTCTTCTTAATTGCCATCATAGGAGTAGAAATTTCTTCCATGGAGGTCACAAATAAATCATCGTCCACAGCATTTACTCCATGACCGTGTTTGGGCATAGGAGCAGTTATGATGTTGGGTTTCTCCGAAGCATCAAACTCAATCTCTTTAGCTTCGATCAGGTCTTGCACCTTATTCTTCAAGGCCCAACAATTATTTGTATCATGACCTCGGCTATCGGAGTGATACGCGCAGCGGGCATTCGAGTTATATAGCGGATATGTGGTGCTGGGCTTTTTCGGGGCTTCCCTCAGAGTTACCAGGTTGATTTTCAAAAATTATGGTAGAATTTGAGACAAGGTCATATTAAGTTGAGTGTACTCTCTCTGTGGTCTCTCCATTCTTTGCTGATTATTGCATTGTGGGGCAACGGTGGGTCTTGATATTACTACCGCATTCACTGCTTTGGCTCCTCGAGCCATAAACTGCGCTAGCTTCTTTCTTACTGGTGAAAGGCTTCTTTACTGCACTTGACGATGTATCCTTCTGTATCTTACAACTTCTGATACCAGCTTCTACTCTCTCCCCAGTCAAAATCAATTCAGTAAACCCAGATGACGAACTGCCGATCAGATGATTGAAAAATGGACCAGACAACGTCCCTAGAAACATGTCCACCAACTCTCTGTCAGACAAAGGGGGTTGGACTCTTCCAGCCAAATCTCTCCACTTCTGAGCATAGTCCTTAAAACCTTCACTTGCACCCATAGACATACCCTGAAGCTGAGTACGCGTGGGAGAAAGGTCGGCATTATACTAGTACTGCTTGTAGAAAGCAACAGTAAGGTCTTCCCAGTTTCGGACATTAGCTCCTTCCAATTGATAAAACCATTCAAGCTGAGTCCCTGACAGACTATCTTGAAAGAAATGCACCCACAATGTTCTATCAGTAGTGTAAGGTTGGATTTTTCTGACGTACGAGCGGAGATGGAGTTTTGGATAGGATGCTCCATCGGACTTATCAAAAACCGGAGCTTTAAACTTATGAGGGATCACCACCCCAGATGCCAGTCCCAAATCTTCGAAATCTAAACCAGGGATCTTTTGAATCTCCATAGCACTCAGCCGGTCTTCAAGTTGTTTGTACCTATCCTCAGTAGAAGGATACTATTCCTCATCATAATCTGTATCATTATCGGAAACCGCAGGACTGGGGCCCTTTTCTTCTTCTTGGTCCTCCTCTCCTTTGGATGAAAGAGACAGATCAACTTGTTGTTTCAGCCTATCTCCAAACCTTTTACCCATACTTAGCAGAACGACCTTCTTCTTCTTATTCTTCTTCTCTTTCTCTTTCAGAATGAGAGCTTTCAAGTTCTCTTGACCTTTAGCCAAGCTTAAGAACAACTCTTGGAATTGGGCATTTTGTTCCTGAAGATCTTTGATTGCTTGATCGGAAGACATTTTTGCTGAAATAAACAGCGAAGAAGATGAGAAACCTGTAATGGTACCTATAATGGTGTGCATGATAATGGGATGCATATGTAATGAGTTCAAAGACCTTGGGAGATTTAAATTTGCAAACCAAAGAAATAAAACAAAACTTTATTAGATTAACTTGTAAAAATGTTTAACAATGCCTTTGAGGCGTTACAAAAGAAATAAACTGAAAACAAATCTAAACTAGCAAAAATCAGAAATCCCATGGACGCTTCCCTTTCGTGCTGACGTAGTCATTGATCGTTCTTTCATTCTCAAGTTGCCTCGTGAGCTTCAAGATCTTGCTTTCTTGCTCATGATACTTCTCCCGGTAGGTATCCCTCTCTTTTTTCAATTGAATCCAAGACCTCTTCAATGCCCCAAGATCAGTGGGCATGTAGGGATAAAGGACTGTATAAGGAATGCCCTCTTCATTGGTGGGCTCTACAATCACTGGAAATACAGCTTCATAAGGTATCCCAAGCATCTGGGCTCGAGCTCGGACCCACTGGAGATAAGGTTGCATAGGGAGAGAAGTCTTTGGTCCTAGCTCTTGAGGGTCAGACCTGTTCACCATGCCTCAGGCTTGTATAAACCTTCAACGATGCTCATCAACATCCTCCTTGTAGTCAAAGGTAATATCCGTAAGAAGTAGCTCATGAGGACCATCTCTCCAAGCCCGACCGAATTGTCGCAAAGCTAAACAAGGATTATAGGTTAGTCCCCCTCTAATTCTAAGCAACGGGATATTAGGGTATCCCCCACATCGATCAATGACAGCAGTGCTTTCCATAGCTATAGAACTCCAAAGAATGTCTGTATGGGCAAGGGACATTATCCTGTAAGACCATCCTAAGCCTTCCTCATTCTTCAACACGGACTTGGAGAGGTGAGAAATAAACCACCTCGCCAGCAGCGGTATGCAACACATGAGAGTCCCTCTTCTTCGCACAGTACGAGTATATAGGGCATACAAGATATCACCCAGAAGAGTAGGTACATGATTGCTAGACAGGAAGATCTTAACCGCATTCACATCCACAAAAGAATTCGGATTCGGGAAGAGAACCAAACCATAGATAAGGAGAGCCAAGATGTCTTCAAAAGCCTGAAAATACAAGTTATCCTAGAATAGTTGAGCTTGATCTATCAGAAACTTGGCTAAGAAACCTTCAAACCTGCTTCGTGTTTCCCAATTAGATACTACATCAGCCCGTTTCAAATGTAGAGCTGAAGAAATGTCTTCTGGTCTAGGAGTCTCTTCCAAATCTATGAAGGGCATCTGCTCAAGGATGGATATGCCCAATAAGTGAGAAAACTCTTCCATAGTGGAAACTAGCTGATAATCTGGGAAAGTGAAACAATGATGCACAAGATCGAAGAACTGGAAAAGTACACTCATCATATGCTCATCAAACTTTGAGGTGACTAGGCTAAGAAGCTGACCATGTCTCTTAATGAATGAAGAAGTCTCAGAAACTCTTGAGACTAACTCTTTGAGTTGAGCAGATATTTGCACAAAGTTAACTCGGATGGTGTTTCTGCGCACGGAAGCCATAATCTGCAACACAGAACAAAGATAAATCCCCTCGGTCTTTGAAATGGTTAGCATAATGAAGTATGCATGCTATGTTATGATGCATGATGTCATGATAAAAACAACACATTGATAGCAGATAACAGACATGGTAAAGGCAAACAAGTCACACAAAAGACCTTAAGTTTAAGGCTTGCATGGGGTCTAGGTATTACCCTCTTGAAGTTCAATTGGTTTCAACCTGTCCTAATAATAGAAACTAGGTTCTAGAGGTTCTCAATATCACTGACCATCCTCCATCGGTCATGGTTTCAGCTCACGCAATCTTTTCTTGCGGCCGGAACTATCTCGAGAGTATAGTCTCAATGAGTGTAGCATCGAGTATCAACCAGTTCTCAGCTTTATACCGAGTCCGACTATCTCACTACTTTCTAATGGCCAAGTTGGTCAATTATAGGTTATAAGGTCAGTTGATGCTTAACGACACACATAGCAGCCCCGTATTCTCCTCGTTCCTCCACAAGGGATACAGGTACCAACTAATGTGCCACATCAACATAGTTACTGCTTCAAACGTATTGGTCTACGTTGTACAATTCCCTCACAATCTATTTCTACTTACCTAAAAGGTATCCCTAGATCCGGGTTAGGATCTATAGTAACCCCAAACAAAACCCTTAAAAGTAAAGCAAATAAAGCAATCAAGAAAGGCAATTATGATGACCTAGATCCTAAGGTATACCCCACTTATAACTTTCCCCAGCAGAGTCGCCAATTCTGTGATACGGTGGTAGAATCGACTGTTTTTACTGGTTTACGCTTTACGTTTTTTTTTTCTCAAAATGTCACGGTAAGCAAGAGTCACCACCGACTTTTATTTCATCCAACCGGAAAGGAAAAAAGCACAGAAAAATTCCTTTTTCGAGATTTTGAGTACGGGGGGTAGATTATAGAAAGGGAATGTATTAGCATCCTTTCTATCCGTAGTTTTCTACGGGCTCTTAGGTACTTGCTCATCATTTTAAAAATTTCTTCCGTGTTTGTGTGTTTTGAAAAGTTTTATTTTACTTCGTTTTAACCCTTGCTTTTGTCTTCAAGGGTGTTACGAAGTGCTTTGAAACTTTGTTTGAAAAGAGTGTAAGTATGGAAAAGTTTGTTTTGAGCAAGTACCTACTAGCATCTACCTACTCGAAAAAAAGAATGTTTATGTTCTTGTTTCATTTAGACAGCGCTATCCTACTATTAGTGAGTAGGTAGCACCGTCGTTGGAGTTGTAAGGGTCAATTCGAAAGGGACGTACGATCACTAAAGCAATGTTAGGATGTCTTAGTAATAACCCTAGTGTCTTAAGATCATATTTGAGGCAACATTTCTGAGGCAACCTTTCCAAGGCAACCTTTCCGAACGGGACTTTTGATCTTTGTTTAGACAAGAGAGCGAACACTAAAACGCCCTATACTTAATGATCGTTTACCGAAGGAAACTGAAATGAGAGTATACTCTAGGAGTGCGCATGTGCGAGTGATTTGATTTCAAGTTATTATCTTTGCACATTTAGGGTTTGCTAACCATTTTAAAATTAACATACAGTCTTGTCATGCAACCCTATTATCATACATCTAACAGTTAATATTTGCGAAAAATTAAAATGCGAGAAATAAAACTACGCTATTACAAGGCTTTGGAGAGGGGGATTAATTACCTAGCCAAAAACCCGTAAAACGATAAATAAAAGAAAAATCCTAATTAAACTATTACATCCCATGAGCAGTTACATTAATATTTGCAAAAATAATAAACGTGCGCGATAAATTAAAAAAGAGAAAAATTAGGGTTTTGACCCCGTCTAAACCTAATTAAAAGAAAAATCATTTTTGTTATTTTTGATTATTTGAGAAAATAAGGTTTTAATTAAATAAATACAAACCTAATTACTAATTAATTTAAATTAAGAAAGGTAATTAATTTGGCCTATTTCTATATTTTTGTTATTTTTAAGAAAAATAAAAATTAAATCAAACAAATCCTAATTTTCTAAATTGATTTTAATTTATTTACAAAAAGGTTAAAATTGCCCTAAAATTAAATTAAACTAATATTAAATTAATTTTGAAAAAATATATAAAAAACATAAATTTGATGAAATTGATTTTATGAGTTTTTTTGTAACAAAGAACTAATTTTTGTGATCTAGAAAATAAATTTAAACAAAATAAATTAAAGAATAGAAAAGAAAAGAAATTGGAATGGGCCTGGTTATGCTAGCAATAGAGGGGGTGTCCACAGCATTTTCTGAGCCCAATAAGCCTTGATCCACGTTTGAATTCTCAGATCCTATGCATTGACTTGACTAGGGTGCATCATGAACCTTTAAAGAATGGCCTTTGGATCCAGCTTGTTGGACATTTGGTTGGCTGAACATTGAGGCGTATAGTAGTCACCTTGTATGCACATGTGCCTGATTATACAAGAAATAAAATCATGAAATAATATGGGGGACCTGGGATTCAAACCCACGCCCTTTGGCTTTTCCATATGCCTCCTGACCAACTAAGCTAGCGTGCATATTTGTATATGGGATAACAATCAAATATAATATTGGAAAAAAGCAAAAGAATATATTAAAACGCGAGAAGTTTGAATGGACCAGTCAGGCCACACCACGCCATCATCTTCTACCTCCTTCTGTTGCTAAAAGTTTGGACACTTTTACCTACAGACAAAAGTTTGTAGCTATAGCCCTGCGTATCTCCAAAACTCTGTACAAGCATGATAAATGCATAACAATGGTACCAATCAACTCGTGACAACCTCACGAGCATCATGGCACCACTTTCCATGGCCAATTGTACGTGTAATCAAAATCCATAAAAACGAAACCTAAACCCTAATCATGGAAAATCTCTGTATGGTTAACTAAAATGCAATTAATTATTATCGTTAGCTTGAAAGTGTTTCAAGGATTCAGAATATATAAACAAATCATGCTAACAATGCCAAATTCATGAGATTCGATTTCAAAAAAGTAGGGATGTCGTGAGGTACTTACAGTGCATTTTTGGGCACGAAAACGCTGGCTAATGATTGGGATAGAGTCCTTGGATGTCCAGCAAGTGAATGGTATGCTTAGACTGGCTTGAAAGAGCCTGGAACTATGAAATCAGATTTCCACTTTTGTTGAATTTTTTCAAGTTTTCTCTCAGCTTCTCACGCCTCCAATCCTTATGCTTTTGCCTTGGATTTGTTCAATATATATCATAGAATCAATTAGGGTGAAAACTTGCATCAAATCTTGGCCATTTATGAAGATTTGATCATTGATTCACTCTTGCATCAAATCTTTCCAAAACAAGCAAATTCCAATCTTTTTCAGTCCAAACAAGCCTTGCACGATTTGATTCTCTTCCCAGCTGTACAAGAGACCTAAACATGCACAAAATCTCAAGCTTTGATTAGTTTTGATTTTTCATGATATTATTATGATTTAATTTGATTTAATTGAAATAAAAATCAAAATAATTGAAATAAATAAAATAATGACAAATGGGAAATATCATGAGTCGTGGATCATGTTACAAACTCAATGCAAGCATAAAAAGTTGGGCTCATTTGACAAAAAATGCAATTTTGGCCACATTTGACTTTTGGCAATTTTGCAAAAAAGGTCAACTTCACCAATGCATAAATACTTCAATTTTGACCCTAGAGATGTGTTCTTGGACTTTTTAGAAAGTTCAAGATGTCCTCTAAGCAACCCTTTTGGTATCATCTCAATTGATTCTTCCATGTTCATGTATGAATCTTTGACAAAAAAGGTGTTTTTGTTGACTTTTCAAAATGACCTATAATGTCCAAATTTGTATCTTCTTGTGAGTGCATATTTTGAACTTGGGAGTTGAAGATGAATTTTAGGGCATTGCATCCTATTAAAAACGAGCTTTGGATGAGTCATTCCTGTAAAACCCTAATTTAGCAACTTTTGGGTTTTGATGAATTGTGAGCAATCCTTGAGGAATCATGATCAACCATTGATCAAATGATGAATAATACTTCAAAATGCGAATGTTGACCAAAAATCTTGAAGTTTGACTGTATGTGGGCCACGGTTGACTTTTGCCCTAGCACAGTCGATTTTCAAGCCTTTGAGCAATTGACTGGGCAAACTTCCTCTGTAGCGCTTGAAACTTGACATGGATGATCTTGAGAACATATTGGGATAATGGTGAGCATTTGGAACCCCTTGAACTAAAGTACCTTGTGAAACTACGTGGCCGGAATCTGTCATCTGGATGTTAATGAAACATCAATGAAGTCACCACCGAACGTCTTTTATCCCGCTGAGAGGAAAAGGTAAACATCGAGAAAACCTGGAAAAGGAGAAATCACGGTCTTTCGACTGAGAGATCGGGTAAGGGATTCTGTTACACAATGGGAAGGTGTTAGCACCCCACACGCCTGTATTACTCTACGGTATCCACTCTTGTTGTCTAATCTAATGGGTGTGGTCAAATCCTATGTCTATGGTTTATAACTGAAAAGGGAATGCATGCGAAAGAAAAAGAAAATAATGTAGGGAAAATAAAAGATATGCTCGGTTGGGCCCTACCCTAATGCCTACGTATCCCTTTTAAGGAATCAGAGCAGCCGTAGTTCGGCTTATGTATTTTGGTTGGTTTGTGTTTTTTAATTAAGACAACAAAAGCAGTCAAGATGGTAAAACATCAAGTAGAACAACAAACAAATGATATGGTAGAACATTGGCTAAATAATAACAAAGTAACATGCTAAAAATGGCGAGGCATCAAATGATAAAACAGATGACAAAACATCACACCTAGCAGTGATATTGGGGATCAAAGTAGGATAAAAAGCATGTGTGATGGCGAAACATCGGCTTCAGAAAAAATGTGCGATGGAGAAACATCGGCTAAGAGATAATAAGATATCATGGAAAAGATGGAAACACATTAATGAAACAGATGCTGAAACATCACACCTAACAACGATATTCAGAATCAATGTAGGATAACAAACATATGTGATGGCGAAACATCGGCTTCAGAAAAACTGTGCGATGGCGAAACATCGGCTAAGAGATAATAAGATATCATGGCAAAGATGGCAACACATCAATGAAACAGATGACGAAACATCACACCTAACAATGATATTGAGAATCAATGTAGGATAACAAACATGTGCGATGGCGAAACATCAGCTTCAGAAAAAATGTGCGATGGACAAACATCGGCTAAGAGATAACACAGACAAAGTAAGATTGGTTTGTATCTTTTAATTTGAAGAAAAGTTTGAGTTCATTAGAAATGTTTTATGATTTGCCAAGAAAACATATTTTGTTTTAAGATGCAAAATGCAAAGAAAGGAAAAAAATAACTAAGGGAAACTAGCCTAGCACTATCCCTATTGTTATCATATAATGGTTGATCCTAAGGTTGAGGATAAGGGAAGATCCTACCCAAATTTACATGTTAAAGGGAACTCAACAAAACTATCCTATAGGGAACATGCAATGAGAGCGAAGTCGTGATCTCAATTTCTAAATTGAGTGATTCATCGATCAACAATTAAAGAAGAAAAGCAATAAACATCCTATAGGGAACATGCAATGAGAGTGAAGTCGTGATCCCAATTTCTAAATTGAGTGACTCATCGATCAACAATTAAAGAAGAAAAGCAATAAACATCCTATAGGGGACATGCAATGAAAGTGAAGTCGTGATCTCAGTTTCTAAATTGAGTAACTCATCGATCTAAAACAAACACAACACATGTAATCAGATAAAAACCAGAGGGCCTCCTGACATATATCAGCAACAGAGGTCCCATCATGCAGTCATAGAATTATGCAAAATGACAATGGGAGAAAGGGAAGTAGTACAATACCAAACAGATAACTATCTGTAGCAAGCAAGAAAAAAAGAAACCCAGAGAAACTTCAAGCAAGCTTTGAGAAAAAATGAATATACTGTCACCTCCACTCCAGTTGCAAACCAAGCCTCGATCTACAATCCTTATCACTTGGAGAAGAGAATGCAAGAAGAATTGACCAAAACGTGCAAGGGAGATGGAAGAATCGAAGAAAAATGCAGAGCAACAAGCTATGGAGTTTCTGACTTTGATCGATGAAATGAAGCACGAACCACGCTCACTGAGGCTTTCTTCTCAATATATAGAGCATCGGGAGGAGGGTAGGATAGGTTTTTCGTGCTGAAAGCTCTTGGAAAGAATGAAATCTTATTTTGGCCAAAATCAAGTATGCACATGCATCCCCCAAATCCCTCGTGTGTGGGCTTGCTTTCTACGTGCATTTTAGTCCATTTTACCTCAGGAAGAGATTAGCAACAAAATTAAGACTTAACTCCTTGTATTAAGCTAGTGTTGGTGATTAGGCAACTTCATGCCATTTTTTGCAAAACCATGAATTCCCTTTGCATTTGCCCATGTGCAGCTCAAGCTTTGGCATGATGGGCCTTGGTACATTGCATGTTGGTCATGGGCCAAGTTTGAGGTGAAACAAAAGGCCACAAATCAAGTTATCAACAATTTGCAATTTGCATAGCATGCATGAATTCAATGAAAAGCCTCAAAATTTCAAAGTCCACAACTTTCTCATACATTTGAGTTTTGGCACAAATGAGCATAATTTAGAAAGGTCTTGAAAATATCTAAAATCCCTTAGTTTTGAGTTTTTGTAAATTAATCCATTAAGGTCCTCAAAATTTGGCTTGAAATTCACTAATTTTGGAAAAAGAATTGGGCTTGAAATCAGTAATATTGGGGGGGGGGGTGAATAGCCACTCTGGGCCCAAAAGAAAATGACCCACGTTTGACTTCTAAGATCCCGTGCTTTGCTTTGACTAAGGCCTTTGGTGCTCCTTCATCTGATGGCTTTTAGATCTGGCCATCTGGACACTTGGCTGGCTGGATAATGATGGACCATGATGGTCTCCATGCCTTGTAGGACACTAAATTTGTAGAGAAAATTCAAGAAAAATACAAATGTTGGAGGCAGCGGTCGAACCCCTGACCTCATGCCCTCCTATACCTTTAGCGCTTCCCTGGCCACCACTGGGCCATTTGGTTCAATTGATTATTAAATGAGACAAAAATAATAAAATGAATAAAGTGACCCTAGCTGTAAAACACGCGCCAGGATTCAAATGAGCGAATGAGACGGAGCCACGTATGTCATCTTCTTCCTCTCTCCGTTGGTAAAAGTCACAGACTTTTACCTACAGACATATGTTCATAGCTACAGATCCTGCAATTCTTAAAATCAAACACACGCATGATAAATAAAATCTAAGGCCATGAATCAACTCGTATGGACCTTCTGAGCGTGATGGTGCCCCTTTCATGGCCCAATTTTACCTATATGGAAAGATCCCAAATCGAGACCAAGAACCCTAATAATGGCTCATCTTGATACAATCCACAAAAACGCAATTAAATGTTATGGATAGTTTTCAAATGCTTCAAGGAGCAAGAATATACAAATATTTCATGCTATAGATGCCAAAATTATGCAATTCGAATTCAAGAAAAAGCCATTGTCGTGGCTGACTTACAGTGAGTTATAGTGCTGGAAACTCCTTGTTCTTGATTGGTTTCGCTTGCTTGTGATCCCAGGAAGCGATTGGGATGGCTAGAGGGTCTTGAGAATGCCTGGAAGTGCAAAATCGAATTACCACCTTTCTTTGATTTTTTCAAGTTTGTTATGACTTTTTGCGCCTCTCTAGCCTTGACTTTTAGGTCTGCAATTGTGTACTATATACCAAGGACTGAATTAGGGTTGAAAACATGATCTCAATCTTTGCCAATTATTGATTTTGATCTTGATTTGATTCCCTTAAAAATCCTTCTAAAAATAGGTCAAACTCAATCTTTTTGTGCACACAAAGGCCTTGGACGAATTCAATCACTTGCCAACTGGATATAGGACCTGAAACATGCACAATATCTTGAGGTTTCAATGTTTTAGATTTTTTCATGATTTGTTTTGATTAAAATTGATTTAATTCAAATAAAAATCAAAATAAATAATAAAAATAAGATAAATACAAGTGGCAAGAGTTAGGGCTCGTGTACCATGCTACCAACTCAATACAAGTGCAAAAAGTTAGGCCCATTTAGCAAAAATTTTCAATTTTAGGCATAATTGACTTTTGACAATTTTGCAAAAAGGGTCAACTTCACCAATGCATAACTTCCTCAATTTTGACTCTTTGAAGGTGTTCTTGGACTTTATAGAAAGCTTGAGATGTCCTCTAAGCAACCCTTTTTGTCTCATCTCAATTCGGTATTCCATGTTCATGTATGAAGCTTTGACAAAAAAGGTGTTTTTGTTGACTTTTCAAAATGACCTATAATGTCAAAATTCATAACTTCTTGTGAGTGCATATTTTGAACTTGGGAGATGAAGATGGATTGTATATAATTGTATCCTCTTCAAAATGAGCTTTGGATGGGTTATTTCTCATAAAGTATGAGAAAGTTATGCTTGGTCAAAGTTGAGTTGACTTTTCCTATAAAACCCTAATTTAGCAACTTTTGGGTTTTGATGAATTGGGAGCAATACTTGATGAATCATGATCAAACCTTAATCAAATGATTAATGATACTTCAAAATGAGGATGTTGACCCAAAATCTTGAAGTTTCACTATATGTGGGCCACAGTTGACTTTTGCCCTAGCACAGTCGATTTTCAGGCCTTTGAGCAATTGACTGAGCAAACTTTCTCTGCAAGGCTTGAAACTTGACATGGATGATCTTGAGAACATATTAGGACAATGGTGAGAACTTGGGATCCCTTGGACTCAAGTATCTTGATGCAACATGAAACCCTAATTTGAGATAGACTGTCTTTGGAGAGGATTTGTCTGATCAACTCTTGGACTTCCTTGAGCAATTTGAAGGCCTCACTTGAAATGTGTTGAGAAATATGAGAGGGAAAATTTTGGGGTACAAAAACAGCCCTTCGGTTTCTATCTACACTTGGCACACTCTTAAGTACAACCCGGGAAAATAGAATTGTCAAGCAAATACGTCTTAACATAGCTCAACGGAGTAGTTACTTGTTCCACGTTCATGATCAAATTCAACACTTCACCATTATCATCAATCATGATAACAACACCCCCTCCATGCCTAGGCATTGGGTTCTGAGTAACATTCGGACCAGTTACTGGGGTAAACTCAATTGCCTTAGCATACAATAAGTCTTGTACCCTGCAGTTCAATGCAAAGCAATTATCAATGGAATGACCAACTCCGTCTGAATGGAATTCGCATCTTACATTAGCATCATAGTTAACATGAAGTCTCGCAGGTGGCAGTGGCATATTTCTCAAACTGATCAATTTCAAATCAATCAAATGGTGGAGCGCCTCAGTAAGAGTTACTGGCAAGGGATCGAATTTCCTCGGTTGTCTGTTGTTGGTTATTATACTGACGGGGAGCATCTTGCTGCCTTTGTTGTTGAGGAACTGTATTTGGTCTCTGCTGCAGATGAGCATTAACAGGAATAGAAACAGCATTGATATGTTGGTGTTGGCGATCCTCTCTTCTTCCTCTATGAGAGTAAACTGCGCTTGCGTCACCTTCCCTTTTCTTGGGGTAAGTGTTGAATGGTTTCTTACTGCCCCCTGATGAGCCGCTAGAACCTCCAATCTGAATTTTCCCCAATTTCAAAACCACCTCAATTTTCAGCAGCCATAACCAAGTCTGCAAATCCTGCTGAAGTACTTCCTAGCATGTGCTCATAGAATGGCCCTTGCAGGGTACTCATAAACATATCAATGATTTCTCTCTCCATGAGTGGAGGTTGAACCCTCGCAGCCAACTCACGCCACTTCTGAGCGTATTCTTTGAAAGATTCTTTTGGTCCTTGTGACATATTCTGTAATTGAGTGCGATTAGGTGCCATATCCATATTGTACTGATAATGTTTGAAAAAAGCCCGAGCAAGATCATTCCAACAACGAATATGAGTTTTCTCCAACTTCATGTACCACTCTAGGGATGCCCCAGATAGGCTATCCTGGAAAAAGTGAATCAAAAGCCCTCGATCCTCAGTATGCACTAACATCTTCCGGAAATAAGCAGTTGCATGAGTAATAGGAAACGACGTTCCGTTGTACTTTTAAAATGTAGGAGGCTTGAACTTTGGAGGAACTTTCACCCCAGACACCAACCCGAGATCATTAGCATCCATACCAAGGATCCCTTGCCCTTCCACAGCTTTCAGACGCTCTTCCAATAAACGATACTTCATATCCTCAATCTGAACCCCCGACTCTGAACGTCGAACAGAAAACTGATCTTCATCTTGGTCAAAGTCAAAATCCTGCTCTTGATAATTCCTTACACCGCCCTGATTAACTCTCATATTCCCTACAAGACGAGGTCCAGGAGACGGAGGAAACTGCCCTACGTTGCGCACAAAAGGGTTTCCCGGCATCCCATGAAAATTTCCAGCAGGCTGATCTTGCACATCCCCTAATCCTTCAAAAATGTCCTGATAGAGCCCTTGATTTCCACCATCCCCTGGATAGTGGCGCTGGTTATTGACAATGGTAGCTAGTTCCTCCTGTCGGCGATTCACATTGGTGATGACCTCCATGAACTGAGTCATCTGAGTAGCCATCTGGGCCCTCATTTTAGCGAGTTCAGCTTGAACCTGTTCCATTTGTCTTGGAAAGTTGTTTCTGGTGGAATACCGATGAGTAGTTGTCTTGAATTCTGAATAAGAAAAGCAGCAAAATAAGAAAACCGTCTTGAGATAACCTGTAATGTTATGAAATGCATGATGTGCATGATATGTTTGTCATTTCCAGGTATCCAAGAGTCCTTTTATTCATCAGTCACGGTGTGCGACCGTACAATCAAAAGAGAAAGGATAACAAGATGAACACTTCAATTATAAACAAAAGAAACGATGTCTAAGTTACTTCAGACAATTAAGAGTAAAATGATAAACAACTAAATACATGTCTTAACAATAAAGCAAAAAGAACTGAATAATAACAACAATCAATTGGTCCCTTCCAACAATTCTGGGGGTGACCAGATACACTAAAAGTAAATAACAACTAAATCACCGGAACTAAACATGCTTCAAGATGTTGACAGTACTCTTCAAGTCTGGATTTCTCCTTCAAAAGTTGAGATACGACAATTTTACTTTCTTGGAACCGATCTTCTGCGACACGCTTTTGGGCTACTTCCTTCTTAAACTGGGCATCTTTGTCTTTGAGTTATTTCCATAAGTTCTGAATCTTCTTCCTATAGCTATTCTCAGATACCTGAAGCTTCTGACACTCTTGCTGAGTCTTACTCAACTCTTCTTCAATTTCAGCATGATACCTCTTCCTAAAACTGGTTGCATCAGAAGTTTCCCCTTGAGCTTCCTTGAGTTTGCAAGCTAAGTCGGCCCTTTCTTGATCTTCCCAATAAAGTGTCATCCTCGCCTCGTGGTCTTTTGCACGCAGTTGAATGTTCTCTACATGAACCTGGGTGAACATCTCGGTAGGCACTGTGTTACTCAGAATAGCAGGAGGTTGCTCGTATAAAGGAGCCGACCTTGCAAATGGTAACCGTAAGATCTTGACCCTGGCTTTAATCCAATCCAAGTAAGGAACCCTAGCAATAGGAACCTTCTTGCCCAAAGTAGTTCTATCCTTCTTGTGAATCCCTTTCCAAACACTTGTCACTCTTTTCAACATCACCGGATCACTTCCTCTAAAGAAATGCACTGATTTAGACACCTCCTCAACCTTTGGCGGTCAATCCATTGCATATCCCAATTGACGATAAGCAAGCACAAGATTATAGTTGATACATCCCTTAGTTCGTATGAGGGGAACATTAGGGAAATCTCCACAACTAGTGATAACACTTTGTATCTCCCCCATGTCATAATTCCACCGGATATCAAATGAAGTAAGGTTGACAAGCCTTGATGACCATCGGAGAGAATGCCTGGTATCCACGAAAGGGCCACTTACTGGTATATGCAACTTAAGCCATTGATACAGCATCGAATGGCATAAACTTGCATTACCACCTTTTCCATGCCTAGAATGAATGGTGTAGAGAGTATCTGCCAAGAGTGTTGGTTTCAGGTTCTTGTTTCTAAAAACATAAATAGCCGCCAAATCCACAAAATTTCTCTTGTGAGGGAAGAGGATGATCCCGTATATCATGAGAGCAAACAGAGAACTGAAGCCACTCTAATTGCCTTTCTTTGCCCAGTCTTCAGCTTTCTTCACTAAGAAGTCCAAATAAAACCCTGTATTACCCTCACTGGACTTCCAATTGTCTTTCACCTCTTTCCAACTCAAATGAAGAATTTCAGCAATAACTTCGAACATCGGCTTCTCCGGCACTTGGACAAAAGGAACTTCATTGGACAACTTGATATTAAGCAGGTACACGTACTCTTCTAGGGTGGGAAACCGTTGATAATCTTGAAAAGTAAAGCACCTTAATTCTTTGTCATAGAACTGAAGGAGAGTGATCAAAGCCATCGGGTTAACTGGAGTGTTAAGGACTAGTAGCAAGTTGCCATAATTTTTGTTGAAATTATTCAGAACATAACCCTTCAGGTAAGAACTCAACCTCTCCAATTCGGACACATCAATAGTAGGAATCTGATAAGAGAAAGTATGCCTGGTGAGCCCTTTAACACGAACTGAATCAAACTCAACCGGAGGGAGACCAACCATTTCTGATGGAAAGAAGACTCTTGAATGTCCCTGGAAAATGACATGCGCATGCTAGTTATTTTTTTATGCATTATATTTTTTTTTAGGAATAAATATGCTATGATGCAACATGACGGGATCAAAGTTTCACACTGGATCATGGTTGGACCATTACAGACTAGCACCACTCAAGATCAAAAGAAAAACCCCACAACTTCAAAACTATCATGGGAACCTGAGTCACCTTCGCAACACAAAGTCACCAACAGTACCTGTACCTGTAAGAAAAGTTTTCCCGCCCCTCTCACGGGTGTAGTCTAGGTCAAGGTAAGGTTAAAAGCCAAATCAGAGTACGAGAGCTCAAATGTCGGTATTATCATACGATAACACCTATCTAAACTACCTCCAAAGTCATGTGTCTCATGGTCAGGTCTACAAAGCATTTGCCTCGTAGCTGCCATGGCCACTCTATTCCTAGTTCCTACGGAATTCACTCATAGCCTGGGTATGGGGCCTTTTACCTCATGGAACAACCCACCCACCAAGAAAATCAAGGAACCAAACAGTCCAGCCAAATCCAATATGCAGAAAGTAAAGCGCACATAGGATGCAATGCAAACAGATAAATATGCAAAGCGGTAATATAAACACCCAAAAAGAAAATAAACAAGTGCTAGGACCGACTGCGGGATGGACCAGGAAAAGGTCAATCTGTCCCCAGTGAAGTCGCCAACTGAAACTACGCGGCCGGAACCTTTCATATGGATGTTAATGAAACATCAATGAAGTCGCCACCGAATGTCTTTTATCCCGCCGTGAGGGAAAGGTAAACATCGAGAAAACCTGGAAAGGGAGAAATCACGGTCTTTCTACCGAAAGATCGGGTAAGGGAGTCTGTTAGGCGAGGGGAAGGTGTTAGCACCCCACACACCCGTAGTACTCTATGGTATCCACTCTTGTTGTCTAATCTAATGGGTGTGGTCAAATCCTATGTCTATGGTTTATAACTGAAAAGAGAATGCATGCGAAAGAAAAAGAAAATAATGTAGGGAAAATAAAAGATATGCTCGGTTGGGCCCTACCCTAATGCCTACGTATCCCTTTTAAGGAATCAGAGCAGCCGTAGTTCGGCTTATGTATTTTGGTTGGTTTGTGTTTTTAATTAAGACAACAAAAGCAGTCAAGATGGCAAAATATCAAGTAGAAAAACAAACAAATGAGATGGTAGAACATTGGCTAAATAATAACAAAGTAACATGCTAAAGATGGCGAGGCATCAAATGATAAAATAGATGACAAAACATCACACCTAGCAGTGATATTGGGGATCAAAGTAGGATAACAAACATGTGCGATGGCGAAACATCGGCTTCAAAAAAAATGTGCGATGGCGAAACATCGACTAAGAGATAATAAGATATCATGGAAAAGATGGAAACACATTAATGAAACAAATGCTGAAACATCACACCTAACAACGATATTGAGAATAAATGTAGGATAACAAACATATGCGATGGCGAAACATCGGCTTCAGAAAAACTGTGCGATGGCGAAACATCGGCTAAGAGATAATAAGATATAATGGCAAAGATGGCAACACATCAATGAAACAGATGACGAAACATCACTCCTAACAATGATATTGAGAATCAATGTAGGATAACAAACATGTGCGATGGCGAAACATCAGCTTCAGAAAAAATGTGCGATGGCGAAACATCGGCTAAGAGATAACACAGCCAAAGTAAGATTGGTTTGTATCTTTTATTTTGATGAAAAGTTTGAGTTCATTAGAAATGTTTTATGATTTGCCAAGAAAACATATTTTGTTTTAAGATGCAAAATGCAAAGAAAGGAAAAAAACAACTAAGGGAAACTAGCCTAGCACTATCCCTAGTGTTATCATACAATGGTTGATCCTAAGGTTGAGGATAAGGGAAGATCCTACCCAAATTTACATGTTAAAGGGAACTCAACAAAACCATCCTATAGGGAACATGCAATGAGAGTGAAGTCGTGATCTCAATTTCTAAATTGAGTGACTCATCGATCAATAATTAAAGAAGAAAAGCAATAAACATCCTATAGGGAACATGCAATGAGAGCGAAGTCGTGATCTCAATTTCTAAATTGAGTGACTCATCGATCAACAATTAAAGAAGAAAAGCAATAAACATCCTATAGGGGACATGCAATGAAAGGGAAGTCGTGATCTAAATTTCTAAATTGAGTGACTCATCGATCAAAAACAAACATAACACATGTAATCAGACAAAAACCAGAGGTCCTCCTGACATATATCAGCAACAGAGGTCCCATCATGCAGTCAGAGAATTATGCAAAATGAAAATGGGAGAAATGGAAGTAGTACAATACCAACAAATAACTATCTGTAGCAAGCAAGAATAAAAGAAACCCAGAGAAACTTCAAGCAAGCTTTGAGAAAAAATGGATCTACTGTCTCCTTCACTCTAGTTGCAAACCAAGCCTCGATCTACAATCCTTATCACTTGGAGAAGAGAATCAAGAAGAATTGACCAAAACGCGCAAGGGAGATGGAAGAATCGAAGAAAAATGCAGAGCAACAAGCTATGGAGTTTCTGACTTTGATTGATGAAATGAAGCACGAACCACGCTCACTGAGGCTTGCTTCTCAATATATAGAGCATCAGGAGGAGGGTAGGATAGGTTTTTCGCGCTGAAATCTCTTGGAAAGAATGAAATCTTCTTTTGGCCAAAATCAAGTATGCACATGCAGCCCCCCAATCCCTCGTGCGTGGGCTTGATTTTTACGTGCATTTTAGTCCATTTTACCTCAGGAAGAGATTATCAACAAAATTAAGACTTAACTCCTTGTATTAAGCTAGTCTTGGTGATTACGCAACTTCATGCCATTTTTTGCAAAACCACAAATTACCTTTGCATTTGCCCATGTGCAGCTCAAGCTTTGGCATGATGGGCCTTGGTACATTGCATGTTGGTCATGGGCCAAGTTTAAGGTGAAACAAAAGGCCACAAATCAAGTTATCAACAATTTGCAATTTGCATGGCATGAATGAATTCAATGAAAAGCCTCAAAATTTCAAAGTCCACAACTTTCTCATACATTTGAGTTTTGGAAAAAGTGAGCACAATTTGGAAAGGTCTTGAAAAGATATACAATCCCTTAGTTTTGAGTTTTTGCAAATTAATCCATTAAGGTCCTCAAAATATGGCTTGAAATTCACTAATTTTGGAAAAAGGCCTATAATTTTGGTGACTTCAAAAGACCATAACTCTTGATTCCTTGCCAATTTGGACATGAGACAAAAAGGAGGTGAAAGATCATTATCTTAGATTTCCAATCATATTTCATTTGCATCTTCTTGATTAAGGGTGAATAAAATATGATTTTTTGAAATTAGGTCCTTATTTTCCAAAATTAGTAAATTTTAGGGTTTCTTCAAGAACAAGTTTCAACCCAAACCTCAATCCCTTTGATCCAATGACCAAAATGGACTTGAAATATGAAAAGTACATCCTTGAATTGATGGTTGGCCAAAAATTCACTTGGTCAACCTTGACTTTGACTGATTTTGACCAAAATGACCATTTTGCCCCTTTGAATCAATTGATCCACTTCCCTTCAAAGTTGATGATCAAAACTTCAAACATATGATCTTCCAAACATATAGAGGCCATGTGAAAAGTTTCACTTCAAAATTCTCAAGAAATCTTGATGAAATCCCAAACCCTAGTTTTGTTCAACACATTAGGAGACTGATGAATCATCTTCAAAACTTCAAATCCTTTGGGCATCATGACCAATTCCTTGTGCAAAGACCTCTTAGATACCAAAGAGATGTTATAGCTCCTTAAATCAAGTCTTGTACATTGGCCAATAGCCTTGCTCAAACAAAACCCTAATTTGACTGGTGAATCCAAAGAGTGATTTTCCTTGTGATCAAACACAAACTTCAATCCTCTTATGATCCAGAGAGATGGGTAAAACATCTTGAGAGATGCAATAACTTTTGAGCTTGAAAGATCCAGAGGTTTAGATGATAAGGTTCTACTTGAGAAACTTGTCAATGCAATCAACCTTCAAAGCTTGAGGAAGACTTGATAACCAAAGTACTTTGATCCCATCACAATGTATGAATGCAATGCAATATGGTATTCATGATGAAACATAAGCCTAAATCAAGAGGGTAAATTTTGGGATGCAACAGCTGCCCCTATTTAAATATCTTCAACATTATAAGTGAGAAAAGAGATAACTTTCGAGCGTTCAGAGTTGAAGATGATTGAATACGAAAGAACCCGAAAATTTACACTCTTGAAGAAGAAAGAAAAAGAAGCAGAAAACTCCCAAGACATGCGTCCGAATGAAGCTGTAACGCAGGTTGAAATAGAACAAAAACAAAGAAGAGTAGACGCAACTAAACTTCCGGACGAATGTGCCAGGGCAAAACTGGGCTTCAAAAAGAGGAGGTGAGATAAAACTCAACCCACGGAGTATGGGCGAAACTAAACTCTGGAAAAGAAAAATGTACGCGGGTGAGGAGGCGAAACTCTAAGCTCGACCGAAAGAAAAAGTGGCTAGAGTGTGTGATTCTAGAAACACTTGCCAATCTCAACTAGGATAGACAGTATGAAGGAACTGAGAGAATCCCAGAAATAAGGAACAAAAGTGAGACGAAACTCGACTCAACGACTAGTCATACAAAACCAGACTAGATGAGTACCAGGACGAAACTGGATTTCACGCACGGGTAACGAGGCGAAACTTGACCCAAAGCGGAGTGATGAGAGTGCATGTTTCTCAGAGCACCTGCTGGTCTCAGATCAATGGATAAACAGTGACGAAAACTGATAGGAGAATCCTAGGAACAAAGGAGACTGATTTCAAACCAGGGACGGAGCACAAACACTGCACTCAGTAAATGAACATCATCAAAGAGTCCAAAGTAGGAAAGAAAAAATGAGACGAAACTTGACTCAATAACTAGATAGATGAAACTAAACTAGGTGAGTACTGGGACGAAACTGGATTTCATGCACAAGGTGAGGAGACGAAACTCTGAGCTCAAACCAAAGCAAGGAGATTAGGGCGTACACCTAAAAACCAGCTGAAAGCGAATATCAGGATGAAACTGGTATTCGAAAGGTGCATCAATAGACATTAGAATGAACCGGAGAGGGTAGTGAAGACTAAACCCGAGAAGACCGCGCCAGGGCAAAACTGAACTATAGTCAATAGTAGACACTCAAACAAAAGATTGACGTTAGAAGGATATTGGTATGGGGTGGATAATGAGGACAAAGACCCCGTTGAGGATTAAATCTGAAGCATTAGCAAATCACTGGGGATGACGGAAATAATAATGGCTTATGTTCTGATGCATGTTTGAATTTTTTTTATATAGCACAATGCTCCATATAATGGCTTGCAAAAATAAATTGCAAAATCTAAAGGAGGGGAGAGAATACGGGGAACCTCGAATTGCAGAGAAAAACAGAAGGGCAACCAGTAGAAACAGGCCACAAACATTGAGAGGAGCTGCAAAAATAAATTGTGAATTCCTAGGGAAGATCGGGTCGACACTGCAGCTTCCGGAAAGGGATGAAAACCTTTCCTGGGGGAACAAAGCTCTACTGAGGAGGCGGGATTTCACCGGGGATAAGAACTCTGTTGAAGATTTTTTTTGTTGGAGAGATATTCTCTTGGAACTCAACCAATGGACGAATCCTGCAGATAGTCACAGTAACGACCTTACTGGGAAATAAGAGAAGATCTTTAACACAAGGATGCCCCGGTCCACAGATCGGCTGGGAAATGAGAGGTCAAAACAAGGGATCTCTGTTGACAATTCCATTGGGGAGTTGAAACTTCTTCAGAATGTGGGTTCCTACTTCGCTGGGGATGGGCGACATATCCAAACTTGAAGTCCTATAATGAAGTTTTTTGAAAGAAAATCCCGGGAGCAACAAACCTTAGCTGCGGAAGCGAAACTTCACTGGGGATAAGAAACTTCATAGGGGATAAGAAGAGTCCTAATCATACACGGGCTCTGTCCAAATAGAAGAAAACCAAACATTACCCTCTTGACAAGAATTAAGCTCTTTACAGGTGTTCAACGTGTAAATTCCTTTTTGATGTCAAACAACTATTTTGCATACAGAAAAATGTTTATTTTGGGAATGACAGACCTGATGCAATAATTATTTAAGCCTTGAAGTTGAAAACTCTAACAAAATGTCGCATCTCTGTTGTGAACGAATCACTGGCTAGAGTGCAAAAAGGTTTTAAAACTTTTCTTCCCTTTTTTTGAAAAACGAGTCAAGATGCGGGTGATAAGATACCAACGCAGCTATACAACACATATTTTGGAAGTTTAAGAATTGTTATCCTATTGTAGTATGCTTTCGATTTAAACCCTTGTTTCTGTTAGGACTTTTAGAGGTTGTAACGTGGCCTGGTTCGAGGTTCTTTTGAAAAAGTTTTTCAAGGCTCAAGTTATTTGGTGCCCACCCCTTTCGTGATATTATCCTGTCCTAAGTTCAGTTGACTTATCACAAGCATTCATCTTTCAAAAGGATTTATAATGGTTGAGTGATCACGATAAATTCTCCAACATGATTGTCACTTAACTTGCTGCTTTTGTTGTTGATATTATTATTCTTTTTCCCTTTGATGAAAGTTTTATTGAATATTCTTCTTCTTTTTTTTTTGGCATTTTAGGCTCTCTTTTCCATAATTTTTGCCTGGACAAAATCTCTTGAATTTCCATTTTGGGAGTCCAGCGGGATGCCCTAACTTTTGCCTAAGCGACTTGTTTTTAAGTTTCGACTTAGTGGGGCTTTTTGTTTCTTTCTTATTCATGCTTTCCGCTTTGAACAAGTCAATGTGACTTTAGGTCTTAGAACTTTTTCATTCTTTCTCTCTTTTCTTTTTTTTTTGAAGAAAACAAATGCCTCATTCCTTGGTCAGCGAGGGATAGCCATTATTGTATCGATTCGACCTCAGGGCTTTGTGAGGAAATGAACATCATGGTTTTGACATTTTTCATGTTCTCATGATACGGAAGATAAAACGCGGTGATCCTCAGAGGGGACATTCCTTCTGAAATTTGAATGCTTGGGCAAGTCAACTGAACATCTACCCTGCCCCTGGTTAAGAAAAAAGGTTTATTTTTATTTTTCTGAATAGGAAGAAAACTCCTACTTCGAAGGCTCAGAGGGGTTAACGAGGGTCTAACTCCCTTATATCTCTAGTGTTTGGGGATTGAAACAATGCATGTACATCGTCAACAGGGTTCTACCCAAAAGCATACCACTACGGTCACTGTTTTTTAGCTAAACTCCTTCTTCCAAATTCTTGGTCGTGCAAAAGAATTAGCGCAGTTGGTATCAAAATTCCCGAAAAACGATTAAAGATTAATACTATATGGATTAAGTAAAAAAAATTTCAAGGCAAAAACATTCAACGCATCAAGGCTGACATTCAACTATAAACAAAATCCTATATGCAGACAATGCTAAACAATCAATCAAGATGACACATGAGAGTGCGACAAAGAAATGTAATAAAAGCCATTATGGGGAAGAAGTATCTCCAACATGGTTCACCGGTCCTGCTGACCTGCTGTAACCTTGATATTACCCTGACCTATGATTTTTACCAACAGCCCAGAGTTGTGAAACAGAATGGCAAGGCAAACGCCAACAGAGTGAAAGAGAGATTCATCAATCATGGCACCAAACATGTCTCTTGCGCAGCGGTAGTGGTGTTTGTTATCCGTATTTCAAGCGATCAACTAACCATGACTTAGATTACCATATCCGTGTCAGGTCCACGAAGTTTATATGCTCATGCTTATCAAAAATATTGGATTTTTTTGCAAACAAAATAGTAAAAAGGGAGAAAAGAAAAGTATGCGTATACTTGAAAGAAGATATTTTATTGATTTTGAGAAATCAGCCTGTGAAAAAGGCATTTACATTTGGAAGCAAGTAATTACAAAATCAAAGCAAACAAGTGTTTACAAATGGCAATGTGAATGTGAACATCCATCGAGTCCCAACTCTGCTATGACTCTTATGACTCTCATCTTCCTGCTTTCAAACTTAGATTGGCTTCGAACTTATGCCAGGTGATGGAACGAAGGGAAGAAACAAATGATCTCATGCTGAGCATAGTCATTTGCTTTAAGTCCCTAACTTTTGCCTGAATCGCCCTTTCGGGTTTTCGATTCACCAGGACACCCTTTTTTTGCCTAAACCGCCCTTTCGGGTTTTCAGTTTAGCGGGTTTTTATTATTTTTGTGCAAAGTATTTTTTAACTACGTCAGCATTCACAGAGAGGGAAGTACTCTCCATCCATAGTCGTGAGCATCATCGCCCCTCCAGAGAAAACTTTTCTGACCATGAAAGGACCTTCATAAGTTGGAACCCACTTGCCCCTGGGATCTCCCTGGGGAAGAATTATCCTCTTGAGCACAAGGTCACCTGGCTTGTAACACTGGGGCCGTACCCTCTTATCAAAAGCTTTTCTCATCCTTTGCTGATATACCTGACCGTGATATACGACCGTCAATCTCTTTTCATCAATAAGTTCCAGCTGATCCAGCCGATTCTGTACACATTCACTTTCATCCAGCTCAGCATCTCTCATGACCCTAAGAGAAGGAATCTCGACTTCTACTGGCAGTGCTTCTTCCATGCCGTAAACCAATGAAAACGGGGTTGCCCCAGTCGAAGTATGCACAGTGGTGCGATAACCATGCAAAGCGAAAGGAAGCATCTCATGTTAATCTTTATAGGTTACCACCATCTTTTGTACAATCTTTTTGATATTCTTATTGGCCACTTCGACATCGCCGTTCATCTTTGGTCTATATGGGGAAGATTTATGATGCTTGATTTTGAAGGACTCACAAAGCTCCTTCATCATTTTGTTTTTCAGATTAGACCCATTATCGGTAATGATCTTTTCGGGCACTCCGTAGCGACAGATAATATTGTGCTTAATGAACCGAGTTACCACTTGGTGACATTGGCATAGGATGCGGCTTCGACCCATTTTGTAAAATAATCGATGGCAACCAGAATGAAATGCTGCCCGTTGGACGCAGTCGGTTCAATCTTGTCGATCATATCAATTCCCCATATCGCGAACGGCTAAGGGGAGGTCAAGACATTCAAAGGTACTGGCGGCACATGCACCTTGTCAGTATAGACTTGACATTTGTGGCAAACCTGTGCGTGATTGTAACAGTCAGTCTCCATGGTGGACCAATAATAACTTGCTCGCAAGATCTTTTTAGACTCGGTATGCCCGTAGGAATGGGTCCCGAAATCACCTTCATGTATCTCTTCAATGATTCTAGCCGCTTCTTTCTTGTCAACACATCTGAGCAGTAAACTGTCATGATGCCTCCTATACAACACACCACCATTAAGAAAGAACTTGGCTGAAAATCTTCTCAAGAACTTCTTATCTGTGACAGATGCCTCTTCAGGGTACTGTTGTGTTTCAAGATATCGTTTAACGTCATAAAACTAAGGGTTATCATCTGGTTCTAAACTGGCCTCAAAACAGAAAGCTGGCTCACTCAAACTTCTGATGGTAATGGAAGATGCCTCATTAGCCCACTTAACCTTGCCAGTGCATCAGCTAAATTGTTTTCTTCTCTGGGAATGTGTTTAAACGTGACCTCTTCGAAGTACGGAATCAACTTCATAACATGCTCACGATAAAGAATTAGGTTCTGATGGCGAGTCTCTCAGTCTCCATTAATCTGGCTGATAACAAGATTGGAATCCCCGTAAACTTTCAAAAACTTGATGGGCAGGTCGATCGCCGCTTCAATGCCATAAATGCAAGCTTCATACTCGGCCGTGTTGTTAGTGCAATCGAAACAAATATGAGCCGTGAAAGGAATGTGATATCCCTCAGGAGAAGTGATAATAGCTCTGATGTCGTTACCCATGGCATTGGAGGCACCATAAAAAACAAGCGTCCAACGTGATCCTGGCTCGGGTCCTTCGTCTGGGTCTGGCATATTACAATCCCGAATATACACAATTTCCTCATTTAGAAAATCAAACTCCATCGGTTCATAATCGTTCATGGGATGATGAGCGAGGTGGTCGGCCAGTACACTACCCTTAATTGCTTTTTGAGTAGTGTATTGGATATCATATTCGGTGAGTATCATCTGCCAAAGGGCTACCCTGCCTGTAAGAGCTGGCTTCATAAAAATGTACTTGATTGGATCCATTTTAGATATCAAGTAGGTGGTGTGAGTTAACATGTATTGCCTCAAACGATTGGCGGCCCAGGCAAGTGCACAACAAGTCTTTTCCAGCAATGAGTACCTCGACTCACATTCCGTAAACTTCTTACTCAAGTAGTAAATAGCCTGTTTTTTCTTCCCTATCTCGTCGTGCTGACCGAGGACACAACCCATTGAGCTCTCCAACACAGTTAGATACATGATTAGTGGCCTTCCTTCCACTGGCGACATGAGTATCAGAGGTTCCTGCAAATACTCCTTTATTTTGTCAAAGGCCTTCTAACAATCCTCATTCCATTTCACTGTCTGACTTTTCTTCAACAACTTGAACAAAGGTTCACAGGTGGATGTGAGATGAGAAATAAATCTGGAAATATAGTTTAACCTTCCCAAGAAACCACGTATTTCCTTCTCTGTCCTTGGCTCAGGTATTTCCTGTATCGCTTTGACTTTGGCCGGGTCCACCTCGATACCTTTCTCACTTACAATAAAATCCAACAGCTTGCCGAATCTCACCCCGAAGGTGCACTAATTCGGATTCAACCCTAGCAAGAATTGCCTCAGTCTCTCGAACAATTTTTCCAAATGAACAAGGTGTTCCTCTTCCGTGTCAGACTTAGCAATCATATTGTCTACATATACCTCAAGCTCTTTGTGAATCAAATCATGAAAGAGAGTGACCATGGCGCGCTGATATGTTGCCCTGGAATTTTTCAAACCAAATGACATCACTTTATAACAGAAGTTTCCCCAAGGCGTGATGAATGTTGTTTTCTCCATATCCTCCGGAGCCATCTTAATTTGATTGTAACCCAAAAAACCATCCATGAACGAGAACACCTTGGAATGAGCAGTATTATCGACCAGCACATCAATATGCGGAAGAGGGAAATCGTCTTTGGGGCTGGCCCTGTTTAAATCCCTATAATCCACACACATCTTGACGTTACCATCCTTCTTGGGCACATGCACAATATTTGCAATCCATGGCGAATAATTGACAATCTTTAAGAAATTTGTGTCCAACTGCTTCTGGACCTCCTCATTGATCTTCTTGGACATCTCAGGATGAGTTCTTCGGAGCTTCTGCTTGACAGGAGAACAACCTTCTTTGAGCGGTAGTCGATGCACCACTATATTTGTATCCAACCCATGCATATCCTCATAAGACCAGGCGAAGATATCAGAATACTTACGGAGTAAATCAGTCAATCTGGATTTTATACTTTCTTCGAGATCGGCCCCTATCTTGACTTCTCTTCTTACCTCTTCTGTGCCAATATTCACCACCTCAATTGAATTCTGATTCGGCTGGATAACCTTCTCCTGTTGTTTCAACAGTCTTGCTAATTCCTCAAGAAGATCGCACTCTTCATATGCTTCTTCTTCAGCTTGATAAATAGGAGTATCAAAGTCATAATGAGCCATAACAGAGTCGTTGTCGATAGGATCGGTGGTGGAAGTGCATCTGCATGAATGACATTTTGGCGTTTTTTAGTGACAGTGTGTGGAAAGAGAAACATTGCCATTTAAAAATAAAAAGAAAAAGAAAAAAAGAAGCAAAATTTTGAATGCAAAAACGTCCTTTATTTCATGATAAACTTGAAAAATAAATATGGTGGCCCTACACAAATGATTCACTACGCCTTGGGCAGAGCGCAGGAATTATGATATGACAATAAAGAAACAAGAAAATTACTCCTCAGCGCTTGAAACTTGGATAACATCCACAAAAGTCCAATTATTGAGTGTTTGGCCAGGAATACTCAGACGAATCCAATCTTTAACATTGCAGCCATCAACCCTATCATCGTTGTGATACGGTGGCCAGAACCAGGACTGTTTTGAAATGCTGGATTGCGTTTCGCAGTAAGAAAGAGTCACCACCGACTTTTATTTTATCCAACAAGGAAAGGAAAAAAGCACATAAAAATTCCTTTTTCGAGATATTTCTGAGTACGGGGGTAGATTATAGAAAGGGAAGGTATTAGCACTCTTTCTATCCGTAATTATCTACGGGCTCTTAGGTATTTGCTCATCATTTTCAAAATTGTTTTCTTTGTGTTTTGTGGGTTTTGAAAAGTTTTTGTTTTAACTTCGATTTAACTCTTGCTTCTGTCTTCAAGAGTGTAATGAAGTGTTTTTGAAAACCTTGTTTGTAAAGGAGTGTAAGTGTGAAAAATTTTGTTTGGATTGAGCAAGTACTTAAGAACTAATCTACCTACTGGAAAAAAGAATCGTTCTGTATTCGTTTCCTTTAGACAGTGTTATCCCACTATTAATGAGTAGGTAGCACCGTCGTTGGAGTTTGAGGGTCAATTCTAAAGGGGACATACAGTCACTAAGCAATGTTAGGACGTCTTAATAGTAACCCTAATGTCTTAGATCAATTATCCGAGGCAACAATATCTGAGGCAACCTTTTTGAGGCAACTTTGATCTTTGGACAAAAGGACGACCACTAAAATATCCTATACTCAATGATTGTTTACCGAAGGCAACCAAGTGGGAGTGTACTCTAGGAGTGCGCATGTGCATGTGTTCGATTTCAGTTATTTAATCTTTGCATATTAGGTGATCTACCATTTTAATTTTCCATACATTCTATCCATACAATCCTATTAGCCATACATCTAAGTAGTTTATAGTTTGCAGAATTAAAATGCGGAAAGTAAGCTAAGCTATTACAAGGCTTCAGGTATTTACACAGCCAAAAACAAACCCTTTGAAATTAAAGCGATAAGTGTAAATAAATATCCTAATTAAACTATTACAAACTGTAGGCAGTTACATCAATGTGATAAATAATAAAAATAAAGCGCGCGAGAAAAATTAAGATCGGGAAGAAAAATAGGGTTTTAACCATTCTAACCTAATTAAAAGAAAACTTGTTTTTTTTGTTTTTAATAAAAGAATCATGTTTTTTGTAAATTAAGTGACAAAATTAATTAGTGATTAAATTAATTAATGAAAATAATTAAAGTGACCTATTTTTGGTTTTTGGTTATTTTTAGGAAAAAAGAAAATATAATTAAATTAGAAATAAAACCTATTTGTTCTAATTAATTTTAATTATGTACAAAACAATTAAAGTTACCTAAAATTAAATTAAAACCTAAAATTAATTATTCGAGTTTATTATAAAAAATCAAAGGTTTGTGAAAAATGTTAAGTTTTATGGAAATAAAGATTTTAAACAGAAAGAATAAAAATAGGTAAAAAGATAAATAGGAAGGAAGAAAATCAAAACCAATAGGGGTGATTGTTGAACCCACGCCCTTAACCTTCTCAAGATGTCTGCCTCACCATGTATTGGTGTCATGTGTTGGCTGTTCTGTTTTGGCCATTTGTGTTTTGGCCTCAACATTCTGTAGGAAGAAAATCAAAACCAATAGGGGTGATCGTTGAATCCACGCCCTTAACCTTCTCAGGATGTCTGCCTCGCCATGTATTGGTATCATGTGTAAGTTGTTCTGTTTTGGCCATTTGTGTTTTGGCCTCAACGTTCTGTAATGAACTTGCATGGGGATCTTGTCTAAATCTGTAGTGTTGAATCTCATGAACACATTAAATAAATTATTATATATTATGAAATACAAATAAAGTCAATATATGAAATAACTTAATGTTAAAACCTATATGGCATGTATGAATGATTATACCCTTTGGATCATAGAGATCAAATCAGCCTTACCCTTACTGGAGAAGTAGTGATATGAATGCTTTTATGCCTTTTTGATCATGGAGATCAAGTCAGCCTTACCCTTACTGGAGAAGTAGTGAGAAGTTGGTTTGTAACCGGGATGGCTTGTTTGTAGTAAGAGGGGGATTTGTAATAAGGATTTCAAGGTTTTAGGGTTCCTGAAAGAATTTGATATTCTGACAGTGTTGTGGCAAAGGTTAATTTTTTCTCCCCTTTTTGTTTGTGTGAAAAGAATGAGATTATATAATGGAAATTAGAGAGAAAAAAAATGGGCTTTGAATGTACAATTGGGCCTCCAATGTTCACTTGAGTCCGTCACATTCCAGGCTAAATCGCAGGGGTTTAAGTACCATTTCTAAAGTTGAAATGTGAAAACAAAATGTAGCCGACATCGAGAACTAACTCCTGTCCGAAAATGGGCTCAATCGGATAAATGGTGAATTAGTTATGAATTTTTAAAGTTTCAGCTCAGACAAACTTATTTTGGGCTCTAGTGTCGATTCTGAAACATTTTTCAATAAAAACTGGTATTGATAGGAGCATAATTCGGTCTCCGCTTTTGAAGCAAAGTTGTAGATATATGAGTTTGTGACATTGTGTAAAAACATGAGCCCAATCCGATAAAAATTGACCGAGTTAGGAATTTTCGAAGTTTCCACCCAGATAAAACAATATTCAGCATTCAGGATTTTTGGCGCGTCACACGCACTCTGAGCAAAAAACGAAGGTCTTTTGAATACCATTCGAACTTGATACCTCCTGTGAAAACATAGCTAACTCAATTTGTGAAATTTTTGCGCTGGAACCAGCTCGATACAATGAAAATCGACCAAGTTATGATTTTTTGAACATGACGCAAATAAATTTCTATCACAAATTTTCTGTACGAAAATACTTGATAAATCCGTATTTTTGAAGACCTTCTAATCGAAATTGGCTTGCATCCATGAGAGATGAAAATGTAGATGACGTCAATACGGAATTTTGGCCACCGGAACGGGTTCAAAACGAGCCACGATCTTCAAGTTATGAATTTTTTAGCGCGTAAAAACTGCACTTTCAGCACACTTTTTCACCATATTTCTTCGAGAGAACTCACACATTCGGATACCTTCTTTAAATAATTGAATCTTGAGCCGAACCTGAATTTGAGAATACGTTATCAGAGATATCTTGGCGAAAGAACACCTGAATATGACGCGCCGGGTTGGACTTGTGAATCTTTGAGCCCCGAATCGTTGCAAAACAGCGAACCGATCTTCAGCACGGAAAATACTCTGAGAATATCCATTGACGAAATAAACGTCACTTATAACCTGAAGAAGCTTGATAAATATAACTTTATTCCATAACCATAAAACCAATAATATGCGTGTATGAAAAGAGGGCAAATTTTGGGGTACAACAGCTGCCCCTATTCAATCTTCTTAAACCTGAAGATTTAGATTGGCTCGTCTGCCTTTCGTGATCTGAAGGTGGAAGATGATTGAACACTAGAGTGCCCAGAAACTTGCACTCACATAAAGTGGTAATTGTCTTGTGATGTCGGTAATGGGATTACAGATGCCATTTGGAAATTGCTGACGGGAGATGGGCTTAAAGATGTCATCCAAAGGAGTGTCCATCGCCTAAGAGATTCCTTAGCGAGAGTTTGTATACCTGTTGTTGAAGAATATTTCGCTGGGGAATCTTGATCTTTGGTGAGAGAAGTAGAATTTTAGGAGCTTCGGTCGTCTGTTATTCTGTTGGTGAGTCGTCTCTATTTGAATTTTAGGAACTTCAGTTGTCCGTATTCTACTGAGAAAACATCTCTATTGAATTTTAGGAACTTCGATCGTCTGTATTCTACTAAGGAAATGTCTATGTTGAATTTTAGGAACTTCGATCGTCCGTTATTCAACTGGGGAATTATCTATGTCTTGAGGAAGCGGAAGTGAACTGCATATCTAGCCGTGTACAGGCTGCATCGCGACCTACTAGGGAAAGATGAAACTGGTCGTGTTTGATAGGTCTGGGTCTTACAGTGTTTTGGACTGCTGTCTGGAGATATGAGAAAAGAAACCTGGATAGTAGGGCTTATGAGAAGGAACCTGGGTAAGGTTGCTTCGTGAGTAGTTTGGATAAAACTGCATCTGAATCGAGCAGGAACCTAGGTAAGGTTGCTTTGTAAGGAGTTTGGGTAAAACTGCATCTGATCTGAGAAGGAACCTAGGTAAGTTTGCTCCAGGATGAGTCTAGGTGAAACTACATCGGGAAAGAGAAGGAACCTAGGTAAGGTTTCTCCAGGATGAGTCTAGGTGAAACTACATCGGGAAAGAGAAGGAACCTAGGTAAGGTTGCTCCAGGATGAGTCTAGGTGAAACTACATCGGGAAAGAGAAGGAACCTAGGTAAGGTTGCTCCAGGATGATTCTAGGTGAAACTACATCAAGAAAGAGAAGGAACCTAGGTAAGGTTGCTCCAGGATGAGTCTAGGTGAAACTAAATCGGGAAAGAGAAGGAACCAAGGTAAGGTTGCTCTAGGATGAGTCTATGTGAAACTTCATCGGGAAAGAGAAGGAACCTAGGTAAGGTTGCTCCAGGATGAGTCTAGGTGAAACTATATCAGGAAAGAGAAGGAACCTAGGTAAGGTTGCTCCAGGATGAGTCTAGGTGAAACTACATCGGGAAAGAGAAGGAACCTAGGTAAGGTTGCTCCAGGGTGAGTCTAGGTGAAACTACATCGGGTAAGAGAAGGAACCTAGTTAAGGTTGCTCCAGGATGAGTCTAGGTGAAACTACATCGGGAAAGAGAACCTAGGTAAGGTTGCTCCAGGATGAGTCTAGGTGAAACTACATCAGGAAAGAGAAGGAACCTAGGTAAGGTTGCTCCAGGATGAGTCTAGGTGAAACTACATCGGGAAAGAGAATGAACCTAGGTAAGGTTGCTCCAGGATGAGTCTAGGTGAAACTACATCGGGAAAGAGAAAGAACCTAGGTAAGGTTGCTCCAGGATGAGTCTAGGTGAAACTGCATCGGGAAAGGGAAGGAACCTAGGTAAGGCTGCTTCAGAATGAGTCTAGGTGAAACTACATCGGGAAAGAGAAGGAACCTAGGTAAGGTTGCTCCAGGATGAGTCTAGGTGAAACTACATCGGGAAAGAGAAGGAACCTAGGTAAGGTTGCTCCAGGATGAGTCTAGGTGAAACTAAATCGGGAAAGAGAAGGAACCTAGGTAAGGTTGCTCCAGGATGAGTCTAGGTGAAACTGCATCGGGAAAGGGAAGGAACCTAGGTAAGGATGCTTCATGATGAGTCTGGGTACAAATGCATCTTGTGATAAGTTAAGTTCGTGTAAAACTTTTGGAGGAACCTGGGTAAGGTTACATCGGGATAAGTTCGTGTAAAACTTCAGAAGGAACCTGGGTAAAGTTACTTTGAGATAAGTTTGTGTGAAACTTCATTTAGGTTAAAACCGTGTAATATTTCTTCATGATGAACCCGTGTAAAGCTGTATTTAGGAGAAACCCGTGTAAGATTGCTTCGTGACGAACACGTGTAAAGTCTGTTTAGTTTCCGGAGTTAATCTTGAACTTGCAGGAAGTTTGTTGATGATAACCATCTTTTCTGAAAAGGTACATGATTAATCACATATGATGTATGACATGCATTGTATGATGATGTTCTCAAAATAAATGAAATTATTTTGTATGCAATATGTATGCGCACGTCATGATATATGAACATGAAATGCTATTGTGGTATGTCTGAGTTCGGGAAAATAAATCCCTGACTGTTGTTGGAGAATAAAGAGTTTCGCTCGCTGGAGATAACGACGGAAGATGATTGGGAAAATAATCCTGCAGGAGAGAATAACTCTGCTGGAGAATAGACTGACGAGGAAATAACTCTGTGGGAAGTACATACTCTGCTAGAATATCTGCTGATTTGGAGAAATAAAAACTCAGCTGGGGATGAATTACCATTGCTGGTGATAGTGAACCCTGTTGTGGATTGGGTTTCTGTTTGTGAAAGAAAAGAACTCCGCTGGGGATGATTTTCCAGTTGCGACTTTACTGGGGAAAACCTTTTAGGCTCTACTGGGGATAGTCTTCCAGACTCCATTGGGGTAATCTTCCAGTACTGGTGATAGATAAACTCTGCTTGGGGAGAATCTTACCGACTCATTCGTGGTTGCGAGCCTTAGCTGGGGAGAATTAACATCACTGTCCTTTTCTCACTCTGCGGGAAGTGGATGTTACTAGGACGCATGCCGAAGATATGAAGATGGCTTTGCATCAGGAGTTTTCTTCCCTGGTATTTGCGAGAGACGGTGCCTGCGGAGGCCCTGTGGATCGAGTATTATCTCAACCTATGAGGTGTTTGGTAACTTTCGATCGGAAGGATAAGTCTTCTTCTGGTAGACAAATGCCAAGATGACGGGACATAGCCGTACGCTTTGATCCCTAACTTTTGCTCGGACTGTCTTTTAAGAATTTCAGTCCACCGGGATACCCTTTTTTGCCCAAGCCGCCTTTTCAGGTTTTCGACTGGTCGGGTGTACAAATCTTTTTTATTTTTATCCCTAATTTTTTCCCGAACCTTTTTGGTTCGTCGGGATGCCCTTATTTTTTCATAGGCCTGTTGTTGTACCCCAAAATTTTCCCTCTCTTTCTTCAGGAAATCACCTTGGAATCTCAGAGTCCCTCTGAAACAAATCCAAATCCTGAATTATCATTTTTTCCAAGCAAACCATTTACAAGAACAAAATGATCACACAAGCTCTAAAGGCAACGCTTTTTATCTTGAGAAAAATTAAATTCTAAACATTTGGAATTTTTCTCTAAAAATGGGTGTTTAAGAAGAAGGTAGCGCTTCATAACTTCTGGACCAAACTCTAAATAGAAACGGTCAGAAGTTACAAGCCTACATCAACGCAATCAGAAGTTGGCTCTTCAGCAGCTACATCAACACAGTCAGAAGTTGGCTCTTCAGCAGCTACATCAACGCAGTCAGAAGTTGGCTCTTCAGCAGCTACATCAACAGTCAGAAGTTGGCTCTTCAGCAGCTACATCAACAGTCAGAAGTTGGCTCTTCAGCCTACATCAACTCAGTCAGAAGTTGCAAACGTGGTTCAACACGTAAGCCTCAAACAGAACGTAGCTCTTTCAGCAGTTACGCAAGTTCAGCCAGAGTTTGCTAAAGAAATTCAAAAGAAGCAAGGAAATCTGAAGGCTCTTTCAGAACAGGCTGAAATCAGAAGATGAAAGGGTCAGAAGAGTGGACGTTACACTGATACAGAATCTCTAAGTCCAGGATTTCCAGAAGCCAATCCAAGGAACGTGGCAGAAAGTCAGAAGAAACCCCAGAATTTGCTAAGACAACAGGAGGCCAAGACCAGAGCATGGTTTACGTTATTCTGGGTAAAACAGAACTGCTGATAAGTCTTATCACTATTTAATGCTCATTAATGCTCCCAACCACTCCTGAACATTCATCCAAGTAGTCCCTTCACGTGTGGCTTGGTAAACGCCTTTATGCAGGTTCTGGCATGGGTCTACGCGCCACCGTCCACCTAAGAGGTCACTTCTCTCCAATCCACGCCTGCTGTTCCAGCCTAGGCTGAAAGGCTATCTGTTATCACAACTTCCCAGGATTTTCTTTCAAAGAACAATTCAACCTCTGTTGGCACCTTTAATGTTCAAGAAGCCACAAGAGTTTTGCCTATAAATAGAGAACCATTGTCCACTGAAAAAGGGCGTCCAACAATCAGAAAAATTGCTAGAAGAGAAACAGAAAATTTTAGCAAGAAAGTGTTGTGAAACTCTGCCAAAATCTCCAGTGTTTCATAACTATGAACTTCTTACCTTCAAAACTTCATCAATACCCAGTTTTCTTTGTGACTAAAGAACACACTTTCAGCCTCTGACCACATATACACATACACCTTCATCTACCCCTTTCAAAAAAGAACCTGTCCAGAACACCATCAGAGCTAAAAGCTAGCTCTCATTCACAAACTTTTCCAATAGCCAGGTAAGCACCTGCTGACCTTCATCACGCTACTAAGCATCATCAACTTTGCATGCTCAAATAAACATAATGTAAATATCATGTTGTTGTTGTTTGTGTTCTGAGGATTTTCATACCTCAGAATATTTTGAGCCAGCGTAGAACCTGCCTGTGACCTTGTTGGTTCTGTCCTCTGAAACACCTTGACATTTGCTGGAGCTGTTCCAAACATGTTTTCTGTTTTGTGGAAAAGTAACAAAATTGCAGATGTTCTGATTAGCACAGGGAGAAGCCAAGTGCTGACTTTGACGTTAGCACATTTGAAGCCTGTTTTGCTGTCAATAATATCAGAACTTCTGAGAATTATTGTGTTTCCAGCAGGATCAGAATTTCTGACTTCCCCACTAACAAACTTTTGTCTTGCAGCGCATGGGGGTCAGAACTTCTGATTTCCCCACTAACAGGTTTCTGTTTTGCAGGTGCCAGAGTTAGAAGTTCTGACTCATACAGTTTAACCAAAAGGTTAATCATCTGGCAGCGGGTCCGAGTCAGAACTTCTGATGACCTCTCAGCAGCGCGCTGACTCCCTCTCTCTTTCTCTCTATCTTGTTTTTTGCTATTTTCTTTTTTGTCTATTTTTCTCGTTGAACCACCCCATGTACAAATGTGTATCCCCACTCCCTAATTGTTGTAATAGCGTAGGATTTTATATTTCATCTTTTTATTGCTAATAATTAGGATGTGTATGGCAAGATAAAATCAATGAAATAGACAATCCTAATTCAAAGATAAACTCTTATATGCAATAAAACACACTTGCACACTAACACCCCTAGGGTTACATCCACTCGTTGCCTTCAAAAATGAGCCATGTTACGCATGCAAAGTATCTTGGTAAAACAAACAAAATCAAAAGATCATAGTCCCTCGATGACGCTTTCGAAAGTTGCCTTACAAAGATGATCATAGTCCCTCGAAAAATGCTAAGATACTTTGCAAAATTGCTATCATGGTCTATACGATGACCCGCGCCCGTCTCGTTAACATCCTAACACAAGGTTGTTCACCAAATACAATGGTGAAACAACACTGTTAAAAGGGTTAAAAACATAAGAAAGATCTTTGAGTAAAATAGAGTAGATAACTCTTAGTTACTTGATCAAAAATCTTGCAAAAACATCCTTGCTATTTTTCAAAACACACATCACAACACACTTTCAAAACAATTTTCAAAAACGTTGAAAACCTTTCAAAAAGACAAATACACCTTTGTATACATTCAAACATGGATCATTACAAAGGTTGCCACAACAATGGCCTCTTTTCAAAACATTTTCAAACCCACACACAAAGCACCATTTCAAACAATTGAAAATGCAAGGCAAGTGATCTAAAGCAAGTAACTAAGAGCCCATGGATAACCATGGATAGAAAGGGTGCTAATACCTTCCCTTTCTATAATCTACTCCCCGAACCCATGAAAACATCTCAAAGGTTTTTCCTGTGCTTTTTTAACCTTTCCTTAGGATAAAATAAAAAGTCGGTGGCGACTCTTGCTAAACCGAAACATTTGCGAAAACAAACGCAAAACCTCAAGTCAGTTCTCCCACCTTAAAGATTCCATCCAAAGGAGTGTCGATCGCCTAAGAGATTCCTTAGCGAGAGTTTGTATACCTGTTGTTGAAGAAGATTTCGCTGGGGAATCTTGAACTTTGGTGAAAGAGGTAGAATTTTAGGAGCTTCGGTTGTCTGTTATTCTGTTGGTGAGTCGTCTTCGTTTGAATTTTAGGAACTTCAGTCGTCTGTATTCTACTGAGGAAACATCTCTGTTGAATTTTAGGAACTTCGATCATCCGTATTCTACTGAGGAAATGTCTCTGTTGAATTTTAGGAACTTCGATCGTCCGTTATTGAACTGAGGAATTATCTCTGTCTTGAGGAAGCGGAAGTGAACTGCATATCTAGCCGTGTACAGGCTGCATCGCGACCTACTAGGGAAAGATGAAACTGGTCGTGTTTGATAGGTCTGGGTCTTACAGTGTTTTGGACTGCTCTCTGGAGATATGAGAAAAGAAACCTGGATAGTAGGGCTTATGAGAAGGAACCTGGGTAAGGTTGCTTCATGAGTAGTTTGGATAAAACTGCATCTGAACCGAGCAGGAACCTAGGTAAGGTTGCTTTGTGAGGAGTTTGGGTAAAACTGCATCTGATCTGAGAAGGAACCTAGGTAAGGTTGCTCCATGATGAGTCTAGGTGAAACTACATCGGGCAAGAGAAGGAACCTAGGTAAGGTTTCTCCAGGATGAGTCTAGGTGAAACTACATCGGGAAAGAGAAGGAACCTAGGTAAGGTTTCTCCAGGATGAGTCTAGGTGAAACTACATCGGGAAAGAGAAGGAACCTAGGTAAGGTTGCTCCAGGATGATTCTAGGTGAAACTACATCAGGAAAGAGAAGGAACCTAGGTAAGGTTGCTCCAGGATGAGTCTAGGTGAAACTACATCGGGAAAGAGAAGGAACCAAGGTAAGGTTGCTCTAGGATGAGTCTAGGTGAAACTTCATCGGGAAAGAGAAAGAACCTAGGTAAGGTTGCTCCAGGGTGAGTCTAGGTGAAACTATATCGGGAAAGAGAAGGAACCTAGGTAAGGTTGCTCCAGGATGAGTCTAGGTGAAACTACATCGGGAAAGAGAAGGAACCTAGGTAAGGTTGCTCCAGGGTGAGTCTAGGTGAAACTACATCGGGCAAGAGAAGGAACCTAGTTAAGGTTGCTCCAGGATGAGTCTAGGTGAAACTACATCGGGAAAGAGAACCTAGGTAAGGTTGCTCCAGGATGAGTCTAGGTGAAACTACATCGGGAAAGAGAAGGAACCTAGGTAAGGTTGCTCCAGGATGAGTCTAGGTGAAACTACATCGGGAAAGAGAAGGAACCTAGGTAAGGTTGCTCCAGGATGAGTCTAGGTGAAACTGCATCGGGAAAGGGAAGGAACCTAGGTAAGGCTGCTTCAGAATGAGTCTAGGTGAAACTACATCGGGAAAGAGAAGGAACCTAGGTAAGGTTGCTCCAGGATGAGTCTAGGTGAAACTACATCGGGAAAGAGAAGGAACCTAGGTAAGGTTGCTCCAGGATGAGTCTAGGTGAAACTAAATCGGGAAAGAGAAGGAACCTAGGTAAGGTTGCTCCAGGATGAGTCTAGGTGAAACTGCATCGGGAAAGGGAAGGAACCTAGGTAAGGCTGCTTCATGATGAGTCTGGGTACAACTGCATCTTGTGATAAGTTAAGTTCGTGTAAAACTTCTGGAGGAACCTGGGTAAGGTTACTTTGAGATAAGTTTGTGTGAAACTTCATTTAGGTGAAAACCGTGTAAGATTTCTTCCTGATGAACCCGTGTAAAGCTGTATTTAGGAGAAACCCGTGTAAGATTGCTTCGTGACGAACACGTGTAAAGTCTGTTTAGTTTCCGGAGTTAATCTTGAACTTGTAGGAAGTTTGTTGATGATAACCATCTTTTCTGAAAAGGTACATGATTAATCACATATGTTGTATGACATGCATTGTATGATGATGTTCTCAAAATAAATGAAATTATTTTGTATGCAATATGTATGTGCACGTCATGATATATGAACATGAAATGCTATTGTGGTATGTCCGAGTTCGGGAAAATAAATCCCTGACTGTTGTTGGAGAATAAAGAGTTTCGCTCGCTGGAGATAACGACTGAAGATGATTGGGAGAATAATCCTGCAGGAGAGAATAACTCTGCTGGAGAATAGACTGACGAGGAAATAACTCTGTGGGGAGTACATACTCTGCTAGAATATCTGGTGATTTGGAGAAATAAAAACTCAGCTGGGGATGAATTACCATTGCTGGTGATAGTGAACCCTGTTGGGGATTGAGTTTCTGTTTGTGAAAGAAAAGAACTCCGCTGGGGATGATTTTACAGGTGCGACTTTACTGGGGAAAACCTTTTAGGCTCTACTGGGGATAGTCTTCCAGACTCCACTGGGATAATCTTCCAGTACTGGTGATAGATAAACTCTGCTTGGGGAGAATCTTACCGACTCATTCGTGGTTGCGAGCCTTAGCTGGGGAGAATTAACATCACTGTCCTTTTCCCACTCTGCGGGAAGTGGATGTTACTGGGACGCATGCCGAAGATATGACGATGGCTTTGAAAGTGGAGTAACCTTAGGGCTTAGATCACCCTTTTGCATGACTAATTGTTTGCTTTGATTGCTTTACATCTTGGTTCTCTTGTTTGGGCTTGAAATCCTACACCCGGATTTGGGGAAACATTCCTAGATAACAATATGTTGTGGAAATTGTGTGGGGTATACCGACACGGTTGAAGCAATAGCTATATTAGTGCAACATATTTGTGAGTACCGGTAACCCTTGAGTTCAATCAAGGAGAGTACGGGGCCGCTGAGTGATGTCACTAAGCACTAATGACCTAGAACCTTACTTGACCATCTTTGGCCTTTTATTAGGGGTAGTGAGATGACCGGCTTTGGTGCAGTCCGAAGTTGGTAGATACTCGATACTACACTCATTGAGGGTTGTTTTCTTGGAATATTTTGGTCGCTAGTTAAGTGGCTAAACCAAAACGATGAACATGGAAAACAATCCAATGATATTGAGCTCCTTAGGACCCGGTTACTATTTATAGGACAGGTTTTAAGCCAACTTCACTCAATAGGGTACTTACCTATGAAACCCATGCAAGCCTGAAACTAGGGTTTTGTGTGAATTGCTTGTACATATGTTTGTGCATACATCATGAACATCATAAAGCATCATATGCATCCACTAACCATTTCAAGGGTTTAGATTTTCATCTTTGTTCTTGTTTTGTAGGTCATGGAAATTCTTCGTAGGAAAACTATCCAAGTCAACCTTGTGAGAATCCCTCCTCAACTCAAGGAGCTCACATCCAGAATTCCAGAAAACTCTCTCTTCAGTGAAAGACATGGTAGACTGCTCAGCCTAGTCAACACCAACATTGAAGAAGACATGGTGAAGGTGTTGTTCCGGTTCTTTGACCCCCTTCACCACTGTTTCACATTCCCCGACTACCAATTGGTGCCCACTTTGGAGGAATTTTCTCAACTCCTGAGAATTCCTATTCTTAATCAACTACCCTACAACGGTACGGAAAAAGAACCAAAGCCTGGGGATGTTGCTCAAGCACTACACTTGCAATCGTCAGACATCAAGGGGCATTGGGAAACTAGAAGCGGTGTCAAAGGCTTCTTGGCAAAATTCTTGTTTGAGAAGGCACAAGAGTGTTGGAATTCATTGGATCTACAAGCCTTTGAAGAAATTGTGGCACTCCTCATTTATGGATTGGTTTTGTTCCCGAATCCTGACCAGCTTATAGATGTCAACGCCGTCAAGATCTTCTTATCCAAGAATCCCATACCAACATTGCTTGGGGACATCCTCCACTCATTTTACACACGAACAATGAGAAAGAGGGGTGTTCTCATGTGCTGTACTCCTCTCCTTGCAAGGTGGTTTATTTCGCACCTTCCATAATCTGTTTTGAAGAATGAACAAGGCTTAAGGTGGTCGCAACGATTGATGACCCTCACACACTCTGATGTACATTGGTGTTCTCGGTCCAGAGAAAATGTCATCATCGTTGATCGTTGTGGAGAGTTCCCTAATGTTCCATTACTTGGCATTAGAGGAGGCATTACCTACAACCCTTGTCTAGCTTTGAGACAATTTGGATATGCACGGATGGATGGCCCTCATGACATGCTGATTCCTGACCTAGTTTTTGACTTCGACAACGATGCGCAAGGACTTCGCCAAAGATTCATCAGAGCTTGGAGGATGCCTAACAAGGTAGATAGCAAGACACTGGGGCACAAGAACTCCATCCCTCTTGAGCCTTATCTCAAGTGGGTACGAACCCGAGCCCAGAGTCTAATGATGTCTGTAGGTGTTTAGGTATTGGCTTGCATTTTTGGTAAATCCCAAGTGTATGTGTGAATGTCATGACTGATGTCATAACATTCTAGTTCAGGTTGTACTAACTCATTAGGTACATGTGCAGAAAAATATTGTAATTCAAATACTGATGTTTATAAGTGTGTATCTGAGCATGTTTGCAAAATGATCACATTTTGCTAAATCAGTAGACAGGTTTTCTCAGATGTCATAACAGATGTTATGACATCCTGTTCTGAACTAACTGGATTGCAGGATTGGATAAGTCTGAGTTTTTTCAGGAAATAACTCAGTCCTTTCTAAACAGAATCCTGCGTTTTCTGAGGAGTAACCTAGCTCAATCCTAACCTGAACAATAAAGTACTGTGACCTGGTCTTTAGGTCAAACGGAATCAACCCTAGGTTTTTGGAAACCCTAACTGAAGTTGCAGCTGCTATATATTCAACAGGGCTGCGGTTTTTCAAGACATCCCTGCTGATTGATTAGAAGATCAATTTTGTAATCTGTATAGATTTGTTTATTGTACTCCAAGCAATTATCATTGTGATAAGTGCCTTGGAATAGGTTTCGATTGTAAGGGTTGTGTAGCACTCAAAGCTTTGAAGCAAGAGTGTTTGAATGTCCCTTGACTAAAGCTGTGAAGCAGAGTCAAGTTAGTTGTGTACATCACTCAAAGCTGTGAAGCACGAGTGATTGTGTTGCTTGATTAAAAAGCTGTGAAGTTTAATCAAGTGTGTGTTTTTTTTGAAGAGTGTCTTCATCAATTCTTAAGTCAAATTGGTTTATGTATCACTGCTGTGATTGAGGGGGAGTGAGTAGGAACTCAGGTTTAAGTTGTACTTAGATTAGAATTGCATTGGGTAGGTCTTAAGTGAAGGAGATAAACTGGTTGGTTTATTCCTGAATTAACATCTCTTATAGTGGATTCTCTCCCTGGCTTGGTAGCCCCCAGAGTAGGTGTTGTTGCACACTGAACTGGGTAAACAATTGACTGTGTTCTTTACTGCTTTTGTATTTACTGTCATATAGTAAGTCAGATACGGTGTCATAACATTGGACGTGACATTGAGTATCTGCAGCCAGAATTTTCAATTGGTATCAGAGCAGGCACCCTGCCTGTATTACTGGGTGAGATCTAGGGATATCACTTTCTGGCACTATGGACAAAGAAGGAGTTTTTGGAAATAGACCACCCATTCTGGATGGAACCAATTATGACTACTGGAAACCTCGTATGATTGCCTTCCTAAAATCTCTGGACAAAAAGGCTTGGAGAGCTGCTGACAAAGGATGGATTCATCCCACCATAACTGAAAGAGATGGGACAATCAGTCTGAAGCCTGAGGAAGATTGGAGTAAAGAAGAAGATGAGTTAGCTCTGGGAAATTCAAAAGCTTTAAATGCCTTGTTCAATGGAATTGATAGAAACATCTTCAGACTAGTACATCAATATGAACTGGCCAAGGAAGTTTGGGACACTCTCAAAACTACTCATGAGGGCACTTCCAAAGTAAAAATGTCAAGGCTTCAGATGTTGACCACTAAGTTTGAGAATCTAAAAATGATGGAAGATGAAACCATTCATGAGTTTCACATGAACATCTTGGAGATTGCCAACACCTCAGGAGCACTGGGAGAAAAAATGTCAGAAGAAAAACTGGTGAGGAAGATTCTCAGATCCTTGCCTAAAAGATTTGCAATGAAGGTAACTGCCATAGAGGAAGCCCAGGACATTAGCAAGTTAAAAGTGGATGAACTTATTGGGTCTCTTCAGACTTTTGAGATGGGGATCACTGATAATGGTGACAAGAAGAACAAAAGCATAGCACTTGTATCCAACACTGATGTTGAATACAAGGAGGATGAAGAAGAAAACATATCAGAAGCCATTGCCATGCTTGGAAGACAGTTCAACAGGCTCATCAAAAGAATGGACCCAAAGTCAAGGTCTAATGTTCATAACATTCCTTCTGACATTGACAGTTCCAGCAGAAGACCAAGGTCAGAAGATAAGGGAAACCAAGGCAGAGGTATTCAATGCCATGGATGTGAAGGATATGGACATATTCGAGCTGAATGTCCTACCTTTCTTAAGAAGCAAAAGAAAGGAATGACTGTTACTTAGTCTGACTATGATTCAGAAAGCAATTCTGAAGAAGAATCTGCCAAACTAGTTACTGCTCTAACTAGTGTTTGTACTTCTGAAAGTGACACCAGTGATGGAGAAGTGACATTTGAAGAACTGGCTGATACCTACAAGAAATTGTGTATCAGAAGTGGTGAAGTCTGTGTGCAAAATGAGAAACAATCAAAACTCATTGTAAAGCTGGAGGCTGAAAAGAGGGCAAATCTTGAAACTATAAGTCATTTAGAAGGAGAAGTTCAACTGCTGAACTCACAACTGAATCAAATGACCAAATCTGTCAAGATGTTGACCAATGGAACAGACAAATTGGAAGAGATCCTTCAGGCTGGACAAAATATAGGAAATAAATCTGGCCTAGGATTTGTGGAAACAAAGAAATTTGGTACTGGGAAGCAAATGTCAAAACGGATGTCTCAACATTACTCTCAACATCAGGGACAAAGACATATGAAGAAGAGGTACCAAAGATGGAGATGTCATCATTGTGGGAAATATGGTCACATAAAGCCCTTCTGCTTCAGATTACATGGATATCCTAATCAGAACTCAGATGTCAAACCTAAGTCTAAAAAGGTACCACATGCTCCTCAATGGAAGAAAAAGGCTACTGCACTGATAGCTCACACTTCCCTGAAGATCTCTGCAAAGGAAGATTGGTACTTTGACAGTGGATGTTCCAGACACATGACTGGATTCAAAAATCTCCTCAATAATGTTATGCCTCACACCACCAGTTTTGTGACCTTTGGAGATGGTGCTAAAGGAGAAGTCAAAGGAGTTGGTAATTTGGACTACCCTGGAGTTCCAAGTCTGAATAAGGTACTGCTGGTAAAAGCGTTGACTACTAATCTCATTAGCATCAGTCAATTATGTGATCTAGGATTCATGGTCAACTTCTCAAGATCTGAATGTCTAGTATTTAATGAAAAGCTAGATGTTGTAATGAGAGGAATCAAATCCAAAGATAACTGTTATGTGTGGCAGCCTGAGAACACTGATATCTCCACTATGAGTCAAATCATCAAAGAAGAAAAAGAGATGAAACAGTGGCAGCATAAGCTTGGAAGAATGAAAAAAGCTATTCCTATGGAAGCTGTCAGAAGAACTCCAAAACTACAGGCTGATAATATATGTGATGTGGCAAATAAACTTGAAGAATAATGTGTTGTCAGAACCTTAAGTCATCTTGACAAGGATGTTGGAAAGAACAAGTCTCATAAATTCTGTTCTCAAAACATCTGGTCAAAACAGATGCTACCTGAGTACAATGTTACACAAGATGTTGTGACATTGTGGTGTGATAATCTGAAAACATTCAACATTTCCTTGAACCCTATTGACTTTGAAGAGAAGAAGTCATTTGAACTGGAACATAGTTTCTCTAAGCTTCAGCTGACTGATTCTTCTACCAAGGCGCTTGTTGGAAATAAACTTGAAAATTTGAGGGGCAGATTGGGTATTCACCAACATGAGAAATTATAGCAATTAGTTTTGTTGAAAACAAGGGTTGAAGGGATTAATTTTATTAAGTCTATATTTAGTGGGTTAATCATATTCATTCACAATTCCTTCAAAAGCCTTAAGAAGTTGAAGAGACTCCCTTTTACTCCCTACCTCTCTCATCCTTGCAACCTGTTTCCTCCTCCCAATCAAAGAGTTTTCTCAAACTGCTACTATTACTTAAAGTTAAACAAAATGTCTCAGACATCGTCTTCCACCATGGCGGCTTCGTCTCCCTCATCATCGTCATCATCTGATCAAGATTCTAGGGCAATCACTACATGCATAGAATCTGAAGTTCTTGAGGTCACTCCTCTCAGGGAGATGGCAACTGACCCAGCCAGAGTCAAAAAGCTCAGAACCAGACATGCAGGAAGAGCTCAAGCTACAGTCTCTGGTAATTCTTCTCATCCTTCGTCTTCTGTACCTAATAAAGAAGGATCAGTTCAAGTACACCAAGCTATTGCTAGGCTGGTTACTAGCATTCTGAGTGGCAACCAATCTGTACCGGGGATTTCTATCCCTTTGAATCAATCAGAAAGTCCAAATGTGGAAGGTTCTGAAAATGTAGATGTCACTGAGGATGTTGTGACACCAAAAGACAACATTCAGAACCCCTCTGAAAAGGCTGCTGATCCACCTATCATTGATGTGGATGAAGATTACTCAGATAATGAACTGATTGCTAATGTGAACCCTAGCATTGCTAGGAGATTGATGAAAAGAAAGAGTAGTCAGAATGTTAAACCTGATGCTAAGAAATCCAAGGCTGAAGGGATGGCTGAGAAAATTCAGACAAAAGGGAAGAAGGCACAGGTGCAGACTGCTAGACAACCAATCTCTAAGAAAAGTAAAGAACCTGAAACTTCTGATTCTGATGATGAATCAGAATTTGAGATTGATATTGAAGATACTCCCATCAGAAGGAAGCTCCCCTCCAGCAAGATTGCTAGAGTGCCTGAAGTGCCAACAGACAACATCTCCTTTCATCATCCTGACAATGCAAACAGATGGAAGTATGTTTGCTCGAAGAGAATAGCCTTGGAGAGAGAACTCAACAATGATGCCTTGGAGTGCAAAGACATCATGGATCTGATCAGGAATGCTGGGCTAATGAAGACAGTGATGAAGTTTAACAAATGTTATGAAAATCTGGTTAAGGAGTTTGTAGTGAACTTGTCCAATGATTATGCTGATGGGAGGTCAGCTGACTTTGAGAGTGTGTTTGTTAGAGGAAGAAGGGTCAAGTTCTCTCCATCAGAAATCAACAAGTTTCTTGGAAGAACAAATAAGGACTGTCCTGATCTAGAGGCAACTGACAATGAAGTGTGTTCTGCTGTTGTCAGCTGCTGATCTCATTATTTTGTTTTGGATAACTGTATAACTTTATGAACATGTATCTTTGGCCCATTTGTGGCTAAAGAGGGGGAGAATATTTTGGTACTTGCTTAATTAGTACTTGACATTATATTTTTCTGCTGTCACTTATTTCTGCTGCTATCTATCTATCTCTGATTGTTTAGGGACTTTAGCCAAAAATCTGCCAAAGGGGGAGTTTGTAGGTGTTTAGGTATTGGCTTGCATTTTTGGTAAATCCCAAGTGTATGTGTGAATGTCATGACTGATGTCATAACATTCTAGTTCAGGTTGTACTAACTCATTAGGTACATGTGCAGAAAAATATTGTAATTCAAATACTGATGTTTATAAGTGTGTATCTGAGCATGTTTGCAAAATGATCACATTTTGCTAAATCAGTAGACAGGTTTTCTCAGATGTCATAACAGATGTTATGACATCCTGTTCTGAACTAACAGGATTGCAGGATTGGATAAGTCTGAGTTTTTTCAGGAAATAACTCAGTCCTTTCTAAACAGAATCCTGCGTTTTCTGAGGAGTAACCTAGCTCAATCCTAACCTGATCAATAAAGTACTGTGACCTGGTCTTTAGGTCAAACGGAATCAACCCTAGGTTTTTGGAAACCCTAACTGAAGTTGCAGCTGCTATATATTCAACAGAGCTGCGGTTTTTCAAGACATCCCTGCTGATTGATTAGAAGATCAATTTTGTAATCTGTATAGATTTGTTTATTGTACTCCAAGCAATTATCATTGTGATAAGTGCCTTGGAATAGGTTTCGATTGTAAGGGTTGTGTAGCACTCAAAGCTTTGAAGCAAGAGTGTTTTAATGTCCCTTGACTAAAGCTGTGAAGCAGAGTCAAGTTAGTTGTGTACATCACTCAAAGCTGTGAAGCACGAGTGATTGTGTTGCTTGATTAAAAAGCTGTGAAGTTTAATCAAGTGTGTGTTTTTTTTGAAGAGTGTCTTCATTAATTCTTAAGTCAAATTGGTTTATGTTTCACTGCTGTGATTGAGGGGGAGTGAGTAGGAACTCAGGTTTAAGTTGTACTTAGATTAGAATTGCATTGGGTAGGTCTTAAGTGAAGGAGATAAACTGGTTGGTTTATTCCTGAATTAACATCTCTTATAGTGGATTCTCTCCCTGGCTTGGTAGCCCCCAGAGTAGGTGTTATTGCACACTGAACTGGGTAAACAATTGACTGTGTTCTTTACTGCTTTTGTATTTACTGTCATATAGTAAGTCAGATACGGTGTCATAACATTGGACGTGACATTGAGTATCTGCAGCCAGAATTTTCAATGCCTTACCCTCATGTTCTCCCCGTGATTAAAGAGCCCGTTAAGGAAGGAGAGGTTCCCTACACCATCCTACATCCTGACATGCCTACATCATGGGAGGAGATGCAGAAGAGTTGGATCCAACTCAAGGAAGAACGGAACAATTTTGAAGCCAGCTTCTATGCCAGTGAGAAGAAGGTTTTGGAGCTTACCCGCCGACTCCATGAGGAAGAGACCCTCAACACCTACATCGCGCCAAAGAGAATGCGCAACGTCTTTTTTCCTTGAGAAGTTTTTTTAATATTTAGCCCATGGGGCATTTATGTACTGACAAAATTTCTTCTTATTAATATGACGTGTGTTCTTTTTGTCTGCAGCAATTTTGAATTTCTAAATCCTTGAATGCATTACATGAATAAACATATCATTCATCATGTGCATAAGCATGTCTCCACACCAGGTTTCCTTATCCTTCTGCTGTTTATTTCAGTAAGATGGATCTCGAACAGACGGTCAAAGATCTACAGTCTCAAAACTCACAGTTCCAACATCTCCTAATGACCTTGGCAAAGGGTCAGGAGGATCTAAAAGCACTGCTTAGGAACAAAGAGCAAGCGAAAAAGAAGAAGAAAAGAGTGGGGGTAGCTACCTTGGGGAGAAGGTTTGAGGGTGAAGCCAGAAGAGTTCTTGAATTTCCCTCCGCATCTGAAGAGGAAACCAGTAAAGGAAAAGGGGTTGCGGTACCTTCTGAGTCAGAAGATGAAGAGGAAAAGGCTGAAGAAGATGAAGACTACTCAGAGCAACAATACCCGTCGGCCGATGACAAATACAAAAACTTGGAAGACAGACTGGAAGCTATGGAGCTGCAAAGGGTTCCCGGGTTGGATTTCGAAGATCTGGGATTAATTGCTGGAATTGTGATCCCTCCAAAGTTTAAAGTGACAATTTTTGCGAAGTATGACGGGCTGTCTTGCCCAAAGATGCACTTAAGGTCGTACGTCCGAAGAATTCAACCTCATACATCCGACCGAAATCTTTGGGTACACTTCTTTCAGGATAGCCTGTCTGGTACACAGCTAGACTGGTTTTACAAGCTGGAGAGATCAGAGATACATAGTTGGGAAGACTTGACAGCTGCTTTTTATCGCCAATATCAATATAACTCTGACTTAGCACCAACCCGTACTCAGCTACAGAATATGGGGATAGCCTCAGGTGAGGGATTCAAGGAATACGCCCAGAAATGGCGCGATCTGGCCGGAAGAGTGCAGCCACCTCTTTCTGATAGAGAACTAGTTGATATGTTCCTGGGGACTTTATCTAGCCCGTTCTTCAACCACTTGATCGGTAGCTCTTCTGCAGGGTTTACTGAATTAATTATGACTGGCGAACGGGTGGAAGCCGTCATTAAGAATGGGAAGATTCAGAAGGATGTCTCTGCATCTACAACTGTTAAGAAATCATTTCCGGCAAAGAAGGAAACGGCTGTTGTGTACTCCCAGAGAGGAGTGGGAAGAACTGAGCGCCGGCCAACTGTGGGGGCCGTGATGATCCAAAATCCATCAAAAGATCAGCCTCGCAATAACCAGTCCAGACCTAAACAGCAATGGGGAGAACAGCCACAACGGTAGTTCACCCGCATCAATATGACGCCCGCACAAGTTCTTCCACATTTGTTGAAACTGAATCTCACAAATATCAAAGAAGCATCGAAAAATGTGAATACAACCTCACCAGCTTACAATCTGAGTGCCAAGTGTGCCTACCATTCCGATAGCGCCGGACATGACACAAACAATTGTTGGGCGCTAAAGAATAAAATTCAAGACTTGATAGAAGAAAAAGAGGTTGAGTTCGATGCTCCAGAAAAGCCAAACGTCATATCTGCTCCAATGCCGAAGCATGGTCGAAATGTCCATACTATTGAAGAAGATCTGTATGTTTCTAATGTTGATGACCTGGTGACTCCGCTGTTAACAATCAAGCTAAATCTGTTTAAGACTGGGATTTTCCCAGGATGCAAAGAAGATTGCTACTATTGTTACTCTCTACCAATCGATTGTCAATTGCTGAAGGAAGGCATCCAAGGCCTGATGGACAGTCAACAAATTCTGTTTGAAAAGATTCCTGCTATTCCAACCCCTATCGAAGATGTTTCAATTATCACCGTTTCCACCAATCTTTCCAAGGCCATCAAAAAGCTCGTTAAGATTACATCCTCTACAAAGATTGTTCCCTTGAAAATAACCATGCCTGGGCCTGTCCCCTACATTTCTGACAAGTCAATACCATGGAATTACGGTGGAGAAATATACTACCATGGTGTTAAACAAGTTGAGATAACCGAGGAAAGCTCTGATGAAGAAGATGCCAGCGTTGGAAACATTGCCGGTACAAGTAAGATCACCCGAAGTGGGAGAATATTTTCTCCTGAGATTGCTCCCCAAAAGGCAATCTTTGGACCCTCAGCTGATGCCAAAGTTTCTCCTGCACCGATAAAACTTTCCGCAAAAACTCCGTTGATTGAAGAAGTTGTTATTCCTGTCGTTGTCCCTCCTACTTCTGCTGATAAGGAGAAAGGGATCCAAGATGAGCTCGTCAGGACGAGGGCTCAACCTTTGGCCATCCCTGAAGCCTCTAAGAAAGAGATGGAGGAGATTCTGAAGATAATTAAAAAGAGTGATTATGACGTGGTAGAGCAATTGGGGCAAACCCCCTCGAAGATCTCCATGTTAGCATTACTGCTTTGTTCAGAGGCGCACGCCAAAGCATTGATAAAATTTCTAAAGACAGCCCATGTACCCCAGGAAACCTCAGCCGACCAATTCCAAGATTGCGTGGCCAGCCTTACTGCAGACAACGGCCTAGGTTTCTCTGATGCTGACCTGACCCCAAAAGGAAGAAAGCACAATGACGCATTACATGTGTCAGTATAATGCCAAGGAACTACTCTGGACCAGGTTTTAGTCGACACTGGTTCTTCTCTGAATGTGCTTCCTAAGAAGGCTCTCGACCGATTGGACTGTGAAGGCTTGGAGCTAAGGCCAAGTAATATCATTGTAAGGGCATTTGATGGGTCGAAGAGAATGGTACATGGGGAGGTAGACATTCCCATTAAGGTAGGCACAGAAGTGTTCCCCTCAACTTTATATGTGATGGACATCCGTCCGTCATACTCTTGCTTACTAGGGAGACCATGGATACACAATGCTGGGGCAGTCACTTCCTCCTTACATCAAATGCTGAAATACCCTGTCAAAGGAAAAATCATAACCGTGCACGGTGAAGAGGAATATATGATCAGCCACTTGAACTCCTTTCGGTATATAGAGGTGGAGGGTGAATTCATTGAGACACCTTTCCAGCACTTTGAGGAAGTCTCTCCTGAGGTGGCAGTAGTGAAATCAGTAGCTGAGGTACCAAAGCAGATGGCCAGGATGGCATCTCTAAAAGACGCAAAGGTTGTGATGAAGGAAGGGAAGAACTCAACATGGGGGCAGTTGCCTGATATTCCTCACAAAACAGACAAATTTGGTTTAGGATTCACTGCTGCAGGGCAGAAAGCTATGCGCCACTCAAAGGTTGAAAGAAGACCCATCAAGATTTCTCCTTTTGGAATCAATGCTTTGGAAGGTGAAGACGAAAAGGCCAACATTGAAGACTGGATCTTCCCAACCATCTAAGGAGGACTACGCAACTGGGAGGAAAAAGATGTCGTCCCCATTACTTTTATTAATCAGTAATCATCTGTCAAACATTTCCTGTGGTCTGTAATAATTACTTTTGAACAATCTGCACGCTACTTTTTCACCTCATGCCTTGCCCGGGGCATGTAGGTCCATTTGTAAGGGTTTTTATTATCTTCATATTCATATGCCATGTTTAATGATTCATTGGACGTTTCTCATTGATAAACTGCTATGTTCATTTTTCCTTCCCTTTGCATTTTGTTTGTTCAAGGATGGCTATCCCTTACACACACCCACACTCACAAATGCAGGTACCCATCCACTCCGGATTCTATGGGTGACTATTCTGCTATGTCCTTCAATAACTCTGAAGATCTGGTCAATCAGGCTGAGTATGAAGATGACGAAGGTTGTGAAGTACCAGGGGAACTAGCCAGACTTCTACAACAAGAAGAAAGGACCATCTTGCCTCACGAAGAGTTGTTGGAAACTGTCAAATTAGGAACAGAGGAAGACCAGAAGGAAATACAAGTGGGTGCCAATCTGGAACCAAGTGTCAAGGAGCGCTTGATACATCTGTTAAATGAATACATCGAAATCTTTGCCCGGTCTTATGAAGACATGTCGGGTTTAGACACAGACATCGTGGTTCATCGTCTCCCTACAAGAGAGGATTGTCCACCAATCAAGCAAAAAGTCCGCCGAATGAGGCCCGACATGTCTGAGAAGATTAAAGCAGAAGTAATGAAGCAATTCAACGCTGGCTTTCTGGCTGTTACATCCTATCCACAATGGGTTGCTAACATTGTGCCAGTACCTAAAAAAGACGGCAAGGTCAGGATGTGTGTGGACTACCGGGATTTGAACAGGGCTAGCCCTAAAGATGATTTTCCGCTACCGCATATCGTTGATTGACAACACAACTCAGCCCAAGGTGTTTTCCTTCATGGATGGATTCTCGGGCTACAACCAGATCAAAATGGCCCCCGAGGACATGGAGAAAACAACCTTTGTTACACAATGGGGTACCTTTTGCTGTAAGGTGATGCCGTTCGGACTGAAGAACGCAGGGGAAACTTACCAACGCGCCATGGTAGCTTTATTTCATGATATGATACATCACGAGATCGAAGTTTACGTAGACGACATGATAGCTCGATCACAAACAGAGGAGGAACACCTTGAGCATTTACAGAAGTTGTTTGCCAGATTGAAAGAATACAAACTCAGGCTGAATCCAAGTAAATGCACTTTTGGAGTTAGGTCTGGTAAACTTCTAGGGTTTATTGTCAGCAACAAAGGCATTGAGGTCGATCCAACAAAATTAAAAGCAATACAAGAGATGCCTGCTCCCCGTACTGAAAAGGAAGTTAGAGGGTTCTTGGGGCGCTTAAACTATATTGCCAGATTCATCTCTCATCTGACGTCTACCTGTGAGCCAATTTGCAAGCTATTAAAGAAAGATCAGGTAGTCGAATGGAACAACGATTGCCAAGATGCTTTTGACAAGATCAAGGAATATTTGCTAGAACCTCTTATTCTGATGCCACCCGTCGAAGGAAGCCGCTGATCATGTATCTGACCGTTTTGGATAACTCAATGGGGTGTGTTTTGGGCCAGCATGACGAGTCTGGTCGAAAAGAGCATGCCATTTATTACCTTAGCAAAAAGTTTACCGACTGTGAGACTCGTTACTCACTGCTCGAGAAAACTTGCTGCGCTTTGGTATGGGCTGCTCACCGACTAAGGCAGTATATGTTGACTCATACCACTCTGCTGATTTCCAAAATGGATCCTATCAAGTATATCTTCGAGAAGTCTTCTTTATCTGGAAGAATCGCTAGATGGAAAATGATCCTGACTGAGTATGACATCCAGTACACCACCCAAAAAGCTATAAAAGGGAGTGTACTAGCTGACCATCTAGCTCATCAAGCTATCGAAGATTATCAACCCATGAGATTCGACTTCCCAGACGAGGACATCATGAACTTGGACAACATTGAAGGTAACGGACCGTATGACGGACCTGAAAAAGGACCCCGATGGACCCTGTACTTTGATGGTGCTTCAAACGCACTTGGAAACGGTATCGGTGCGGTACTCATTTCCCCGGAAGGTTGCCACACACCTTTCACGGCCCAACTTTGCTTCAGCTGCACCAACAACATGGCTGAATATGAAGCTTGCATCTTTGGTCTCAAGGCTGCTATAGACTTGGGGATCAAATCTTTGATCGTATTTGGGGACTCGGCTTTGGTTATCAGTCAAATCAAAGGAGAGTGGGATACCAAGCATCCTAATCTTATCCCATACAAAGAACATGTTCTGACATTGCTGCCTCATTTCGAGCAAATCACCTTCGAGCATTTCCCGCGAGAAGAGAATCAGCTAGCAGATGCTCTGGCTACAATGTCCTCCATGTTTAAACTGAACTGGGATAACGAGGCTCCCTAAATCACCATCGAGTGAATAGATCAGCCTGCGCATTGTCATGAGATTAATACCGAAGAAGTAGTGGAACAACCCTGGTTTCACGAAATCAAAAGGTATCTCCAGACTAGAGAATATCCCGAAGGAGCTTCAGTAAATGATAAAAAGTTCCTAAGGAGATTTGCTGCCAAGTTCTTCCTGAGCAACGGCATCCTCTATAAACGCAGCCATGATTGTGTTTTACTCCGATGTGTGGATAAAGCTGAAGCAGAGTTAATCATGACCGAGATACACAGCGGTACATTTGGCACCCACTTGAGCGGGCATACAATGGCTAAGAAAATCCTAAGGGCGGACTATTACTGGTCTACCATGGAAGCTGACTGCCATCAACATTCCCGTACTTGTCACAAATGTCAAGTCTACGCTGACAAGATTCACATTCCTCCTGTTCCTCTCAACGTTTTGACAGCTCCTTGGCCATTCACAATGTGGGGCATTGACATGATTGGAGAGATCAAGCCCACGTCATCCAATGGACATCGCTTCATCCTGGTTGCTATTGATTATTTCACCAAATGGGTCGAAGCAGCTTCCTTCGCCTCTGTTACTAAAAATATGGTTGCCCGCTTCATCAAGCAGAACCTCATATGCCGGTATGGTGTTCCCAACAGGATCATCACAGACAACGGTACAAATCTGAACAATACTATGATCACCTCATTGTGCGAACATTTCAAGATTTATCATCACAATTCATCTCCCTATCAGTCGAAGATGAACGGTGTTGTTGAAGCTGCGAACAAAAACATTAAGAAGATCATTCAGAAAATGACAGTCACTTACAAAGACTGGCATGAGATGCTACCATTTTCTCTGCACGGATACCGTACCACGGCACGTACTTCAACCGGGGCAACCCCATTTTCTTTGGTATATGGCATGGAAGCTGTCCTACCCATGGAAGTTCAGATCCCTTCCTTAAGGATTATGAAGGACGCGGGTTTAAATGAAGACGATTGGATTCAGACCCGACTTGATCAACTCAATTTGATCGACGAGAAGCGACTCGCTGCTGTTTGCCATGGTCAGACATATCAAAAACGGATGATCAAGGCTTTCAACAAGAAAGTCAGACGTCAAGTATACCAAGTCGGAGATCTCGTAATCAAGCGGATTATCTTACCGCAAAGTGATCCCAGGGGCAAGTGGACTCCTACTTACGAAGGACCATTTGTGATCAAGAGTATTTTTTCTGGTGGTGCAATGATTCTGACCACCATGGACGGCGACGATTTGCCACACCCTGCGAACGCAGACATAGTCAAAAGATACTACGCATAAAATAACCCGAAAGGGCGGCTTGGGCAAAAATGGGCATCCTGGTGAATCGAAAACCCGAAAGGGCGGTTCAGGCAAAAATTAGGGATAAAAACAAAAAAATTTGTACACCCGGCAAGTTGAAAACCCGAAAGGGCGGCTTGGGCAAAAAGGGGTTTCCCGGTGGATCGAAAACCCGAAAGGGCGATTCAGGAAAAAGTTAGGGAATTAAAGCGTATGACTATGTCTCGTCGGATCTCTTTAAGGACAATCCCTTCATCAACCAACTCCAAGCTTCTGATCAATCCAGTCACCGGCAGACGAAGCATTGAATGAACAGATATTCAGAGTTGTGACGGCTATAGCAGAATGGAATCCCATGGAATTGTTTCACATAGCCATCTTTCTTTTGTATAAAATTTTTCAATTTTTACGACGACATCCTCTTACTAGGATGCCTGTTTCCTTTGTACAAAGATACTCATAGAAAGTTAATACAAATACTTTTCCAAATACAGAAATTTGCTTTGTCTTCCTTTTCTTTTTTTTGCACTTATGTTTTATTTGAGAAACGTCCAATGTTTTGTTAAATAGGCATATGCATTTGAACATAATCATTTTCTTACAAATCAGGAAAGATGATTACTGATAGGTTGAAGGTACAGGCAAATATCTCGATGCCCTTTCAAAAGGAATCTCCAGCAGATTTAAACTCCAAATTCCTCAATCCAGAACTTAATTCCCCAAACAGAGTTAAACTTCAGGATCCTCAGCAGAAAATACTTTCTCAAAGTTAATCTCCCCAGCCAGAGAGCCTTCCAGAACTCTATTCCCCTCAGAGTTAAATTTCAGTATCCCCAGTGGAGCCTTAAAAACCTGAAAATCCAATCCCTAGAGGAGCTAAAAATTCCAACTATCAATCCCCAGCGGAACTAGACTAATGAACTTTCTCCCTACAGAAATGCTTCTCACCAAACTGAGGATTCTCAATCTTACTTCTCCAGCATAAGACTACCAGATTCTGGACTCCCCGGTAGAGATCATCAGAATTCTCTTCCCCTACAAGTCACCAAGGAATTCCAATTCCCCGCAGTGGTCCTAAGATCCCTCAACAATTGAAGATCTTACATCCCCCAAGCAGAATGAAGACTCTCATTCTCAGCTCGCCACAGGATATTCAGATATTCCCCAGTGAAGATCTCCTCAATTCAGGAATCCCCAGTAGATTGATATACAACCAAAGCTCCTGATTCTCCAGCAGTAATCAACAAGGATATCTCATCTTCAATGATCAAAGGTTCTTGCGATCCCCTGCAGTAGTCGAGGACTCACTTTCCCAGACAGCAGTCAAGATTCTTTTATCTCCAGCCATCCAGGATTCATCTATCCGCAGCAAAACAGCTCTTCAGCTTACATGCGCATTCATTTACATTCATATCATAAACTTTGATATGACATATATATTGCATCATACATATCATGCAACATAACTTTGTGTTTTAACTAACATTTCATCCTTTTTAGGATAAGATTAAAAAGCTATCATTAACAATTATTCAGATACAGTATGGATACACCCCAGACACGGCAGATCATTCTATTACTCATTCAGAATTTCAAGTCAGATACAGTATGAATACACCCCAGACACGGCGGTCATTCTATTACTCATTCAGAATTTCAAGTCAGATACAGTATGGATACACCCTAGACACGACGGTCATTCTATTACTCATTCAGAATTTCAAGTCAGATACAATATGGATACACCCCAGACACGGCGGTCATTCTATTACTCATTCAGAATTTCAAGTCAGATACAGTATGGATACACCCCAGACACGGCGGTCATTCTATTACTCATTCAGAATTTCAAGTCAGATACAGTATGGATACACCCCAGACACGGCGGTCATTCTATTACTCATTCAGAACTTCAAGTCAGATACAATACAGATACACCCCAGACACGACGGTTATTCTACTACTCATTCAGACTACAGCAATCAGATATAGACTAGATACGCTCCAGACACAGCAGCCATTCTATCTCTTATTCAGATTCACTTATCCACCTCAAGGTTCAATGCATTCCAAGCACGAATACCATTCTGACCCTTACCACAGCAGTTTGATTCTCCCCAGTGCGTTCACCACAGAAGTCATTCTGTCATTTATTTAGATCCCAGTTACGGTTTCAGATACACTTCAAACATGGAAGTCATTCTGCTAACCCATACGGATCTCAATCCCAATTACAGTTCCAGATACACTCCAGACACGGAAGTCATTCTGCTACTCATACGACTTTCAACTTCAGATACAGTCCAGATACGCTCCAGACACGGTTGCCATTCTATCACTCATTCAGAATTTATCCCCAACACGCAGTTGCTCCATACAGATATTTCTCTGTTACCCAGATACAATACAGATACACTCTAGACACGGCAGTCATTCTGATATTCATTCTTCCCTCAAACACAGTCACAGCTTGGATACGCCCCAGATACGGAGGTCATTCTTTTGCTCATACAAACTCAGTCTCCAGATACAGTTCAAATGCATTCCAGACACGGATACCATTTTGATCCTCCTTCTTCTGATCAGTCACATTGCAGTTCAACAAACATTCCAGATGGCATCTTTAAGCCCATCCCCGACAAGATTCTGTCACCTCTCCAGATGGCATCTTTAAGCCCATCTCCAAATGGCATCTCTAAGCCCATTCCCGCATCCATTGTTTTGACGAGTGCAAATTTAAGGGCACTCTAGTGTCCAATCTCCTTTTACATTCGAGACGCGAAAGGCAAGCCTGCCAATCTAACTCTTCATGTGCAAGAAGATTAAACAGGGGCAACTGTTGTACCCCAAAATTTGCCCTCTCTTTCTTCAGGAAATCACCTTGGAATCTCAAAGTCCCTCTGAAACAAATCCAAATCCTGAATTATCATTTTTTCCAAGCAAACCATTTACAAGAACAAAATGATCACACAAGCTCTAAAGGCAACACTTTTTATCTTGAGAAAAATTAAATTCTAAAGTTTGGAATTTTTCTCTAAAAATGGGTGTTTAAGAAGAAGGTAGCGCTTCAGAAATTCTGGACCAAACTCCAGATAGAAACGGTCAAAAGTTACAAGCTTACATCAACGCAGTCAGAAGTTGGCTCTTCAGCAGCTACATCAACACAGTCAGAAGTTGGCTCTTCAGCAGCTACATCAACGCAGTCAGAAGTTGGCTCTTCAGCAGCTACAACAACATTCAGAAGTTGGCTCTTCAGCAGCTACATCAACAGTCAGAAGTTGGCTCTTCAGCCTACATCAACTCAGTCAGAAGTTGCAAACGTGGTTCAACACGTAAGCCTCAAACAGAACATAGCTCTTTCAGCAGTTATACAAGTTCAGCCAGAGTTTGCTAAAGAAATGCAAAAGAAGCAAGGAAATCTGAAGGCTCCTTCAGAACAGGCTGAAATCAGAAGATGAAAGGGTCAGAAGAGTGGACGTTACACTGATACAGAATCTCTAAGTCCAGGATTTCCAGAAGCCAATCCAAGGAATGTGGCAGAAAGTCAGAAGAATCCCCAGAATTTGCTAAGACAACAGGAGGCCAAGACCAGAGCATGGTTTACGTTGTTCTGGGTAAAACGAAATTGCTGGTTCAAAGTTTTGTTTCTACTACCAGAATATTGGTGTTGATAAGTCTTATCACTATTTAATGCTCATTAATGCTCCCAACCACTCCTGAACATTCATCCAAGTAGTCCCTTCATGTGTGGCTTGGTAAACGCGTTTATGCAGGTTTTGGCATGGGTCTACGCGCCACCATCCACCTAAGAGGTCACTTCTCTCCAATCCACGCCTGCTGTTCCAGCCTAGGCTGAAAGGCTATCTGTTATCACAACTTCCCAGGATTTTCTTTCAAAGAACAATTCAACCTCTGTTGGCGCCTTTAATGTTCAAGAAGGCACAAGAGTTTTGCCTATAAATAGAGCACCATTGTCCACTGGAAAAGGGCGTCCAACAATCAGAAAAATTGCTAGAAGAGAAACAGAAAATTTTAGCAAGAAAGTGTTGTGAAACTCTGCCAAAATCTCCAGTGTTTCATAACTTTGAACTTCTTACCTTCAAAACTTCATCAATACCCAATTTTCTTTGTGACTAAAGAACACACTTTCAGCCTCTGACCACATATACACATACACCTTTATCTACCCCTTTCAAAAAAGAACCTATCCAGAACACCATCAGAGCTAAAAGCTAGCTCTCATTCACAAACTTTTCCAACAGCCAGGTAAGCACCTGCTGACCTTCATCACGCTGCTAAGCATCATCAGCTTTGCATGCTCAAATAAACATAATGTAAATATCATGTTGTTGCTGTTTGGGTTCTGAGGATTTTCATACCTCATAATGTTTTGAGCCAGCGTAGAACCTGCCTGTGACCTTGTTGGTTCTGTCCTCTGAAACACCTTGACATTTGCTGGAGCTGTTCCAAACATGTTTTCTGTTTTGTGGAAAAGTAACAAAATTGCAGATGTTCTGATTAGCACAGGGAGAAGCCAAGTGCTGACTTTGACGTTAGCACATCTGAAGCCTGTTTTGCTGTCAATAATATCAGAACTTCTGAGAATTATTGTGTTTCCAGCAGGATCAGAACTTCTGACTTCCCCACTAACAAACTTTTGTCTTACAGCGCAGGGGGGTCAGAACTTCTGATCTTCCCACTAACAGGTTTCTGTTTTGCAGGTGCCAGAGTCAGAAGTTCTGACTCATACAGTTTAACCAAAAGGTTGATCATCTGGCAGCGGGCCTTGGTCAGAACTTATGATGACCTCTCAGCAGCGCGCTGGCTCCCTCTCTCTTTCTCTCTATCTTGTTTTTTGCTATTTTCTTTTTTGTCTATTTTTCTCGTTGAACCACCCCATGTACAAATGTGTATCCTCACTCCCTAATTGTTGTAATAGCGTAGGATTTTATATTTCCGCTTTTTATTGCTAGTAATTAGGATGTGTATGGCAAGATAAAATCAATGAAATAGACAATCCTAATTCAAAGATAAACTCTTATATGCAATAAAACACACTTGCACACTAACACCCCTAGGGTTACGCATGCAAAGTATCTTGGTAAAACAAACAAAATTAAAAGATCATAGTCCCTCGATGACGCTATCCAAAGTTGCCTTACAAAAATGATCTTAGTCCCTCAAAAGAAATACTAAGATACTTTCCAAAATTGCTATCATGGTCTATACGATGACCCGTGCCCGTCCCGTTAACATCCTAACACAAGGTTGTTCACCAAATACAATTGTGAAACAACACTGTTAAAATGGTTAAAAACATAAGAAAGATCTTGGAGTAAAATAGGGTAGATAACTCTTAGTTACTTGATCAAAAATCTTGCAAAACATCCTTGCTATTTTTCAAAACACACATCACAACACACTTTCAAAACAATTTTCAAAAACATTTAAAACTTTTCAAAAGATAAATACACCTTTGTATACATTCAAACATGGATCATTACAAAGGTTGCCACAACAATGGCCTCTTTTCAAAACATTTTCAAACCCACACACAAAGCACCGTTTCAAACAATTGAAAATGCAAAGCAAGTGATCTAAAGCAAGTAACAAGAGCCCATGGATAACCATGGATAGAAAGGGTGCTAATACCTTCCCTTTCTATAATCTACTCCCCGAACCCATGAAAACATCTCAAAGGTTTTTCCTGTGCTTTTTTAACCTTTCCTTAGGATAAAATAAAAAGTCGATGGCGACTCTTGCTAATCCGAAACATTTGCGAATACAAACGCAAAACCTCAAGTCAGTTCTCCCACCGTATCACACTTGTCAACCTAGCGGGTCTTTGTTCATGCGCAGTATTTTCTGACTATGTCCATGCTCTCAAGGTGTAGGGAGTTGTCACTGTCAGTAGTGTTATGTTTCCACGATACCAAAAGATGTTTGTCTGATCGTGCAAAATTCGTTGCTGGAATTCATGTCCAATGCCCTAAGAGATTCAGATGGACATTTGCCCCTGGCTATTTGGCATCTTTGAGAGATTCCTTGAATCTTGACTTAACTTCCCCAGATGATGGACAATGATCATGTCTGCCCCTTGGTTGGATGTGCTTTTTTCCACTTGAGGTGACCCTTTTTATTGAAAAGGTTTTTGTTCACTAGATATTCGTCGTGCGAATTTCTCTGTTGTTGAGCAAATAGTCATATGCAAACAATGTTATTTTAAGAATGCAAAGCTTATGTCTATTTTGGAGTTCTTTGAAAATGCAGTTTTCAATAAAATAAGCAAATTTTTGTAAAATGTAAGGTCAACTCAGGATTTACAGTAAGCCCTACAAGAGTCAGGATACCTTTTGTAACAGTATGCTTTCAAACTAACCCATGCCTCAGCTAGGACTTTTAAGGGTTATAACGTGGTCTGGTTCACGGTTTAAGAAACAAAGGATAAAGGCTCAAATTTTATTTGTACCCACCCTTCGTGATGTTCTTCGATCCTAAACTCAGCTAATTGTGCATTTAGACCCCGTTTTGAGTCTTTGCTCTGATATTCTAGTGATGGTTCGGGTACTGACAGATTCTTTTGAACAGGCAGTCATTTTGTTGAGAGTTTGTAGGACCTCTTTATTTTTGATTTTGTTATCCCTGTCTTTTTGCCTGAACTGTTTCTTTCTTGTTATTAAAGTCAGCGGGATGCCCCAATTTTTTTCTTAAGTCCCCTTCATAGGTTTCGACTTAATGGGCTTTTATTTTTGAGAGATAATGACTGCATGTCTGGACGCTTATGGGGAACCATCACCGTCTTTCATTTTGGAAGGACTTCTTCGATGCCATTCATTGTGCACCTGAATTAACTGAGAGAACTACCCTGCCCCAGGTTGGGATTAAGGGTTTTAATTTGTGTGAAAAGAAAAACTCCAACTTCTTTGGCTCGAAGGGGTTAACTAGGGATTATCTTCCTTATAATTCCACTGTTTAGGATTTGAAACAACGCCTGTACATCGTCAGTGGGGTCTGTTCAAAAGCATATTGTAGAGATTTTGATATCATTTTCGTCATCCTCCCTCTAAAGGCTCATAAATTTTTAATCGAGAGTTGAACATCACAAAAAGGAAATATGAAGCAATTTAAGCATAGTGAAAATAATTAATTCAAAACAGACACGTGTAATGCATTAATAAAAAGTTTGACATGACAATAATTGTTTGAATAGGCAAAGAAAAATACAACTTCAGAATTCAAATGAACAGAAATGCTTTCAATCCTAGCCATGTTTTAGCAAGGGAGTAGTGATCACATTGGGAGTCTCAGAAGAGTCGAATTCTATCTCCTTGGCGTCAATCATATTCTGAATCTTGTATTTCAACGCCCAAAAATTGTTAGTATCGTGCCCCGGGCTACCGGAATGATAAGCACACCTTGCATCTGGGTTGTAGTTAGGAGAAGAAGTCTTAGGGTTCAGATGAGGGTTTATCACCGTAATTAGATTCATCTCCAACATGCGCTGCAATGCTTGTGACAATGGCATGTTGATTTGGGTGAACTCCCTTTGAAGTCTTTCCCCCTTTGGCTGATTATTTCGTTGTTGTGGTCGTTGTGTGCGTGCCGAATTAGAGATCAACACTGCCCCCACAGATTGGTGGTAGTCTGCCTTGCCATGCCTCTTCTGGCCGTGCACAACATTGGCTTCCCTCTTTCCACCAAATGACTTCTTCTCTGTACTCGAAGAGGTATCTTTCTGGATCTTACCACTCAGGATCCCAGCTTTTACTCTTTCTCTAGTCAGAATCAGTTCGGTGAAACCCACTGATGAGCTGCCGATCAAATGATTGAAATAGGGACCAAACAAAGTCCCAAGAAACATATCCACCAACTCCCTATCAGACAGAGGGGGTTGGACTCTACCAGCAAGATCTCTCCACTTCTGAGCATAGTCCTTAAAGCCTTCGCCTGTACCCATAGACATACCCTGAAGCTGAGTACGCATGGGAGCAAGGTCGGAATTATACTTAAAAAGAAGCAGCAAGGTCCTCCCAGTTGCGGATGTTAGCTCCTTCCAGTTGACAGAACCATTCAAGTTGAGTCCCTGACAGACTATCTTGAAAGAAATGAACCCAGAGATTTCTATCAGTAGTATAGGGTTAAATCTTTCTGACGTATGAGCGGAGGTGTAGCTTCGGGCAGGATACCCCGTCATACTGAGCAAAGACAGGAGCTTTAAATTTGTGAGGGATCACCACCCCAGATGCCAATCCCAGATCTCCAAAGTCCAACCCAGGTATCTTCTGAATTTCCATTGCACTGAGTCGGTCTTCAAGTTGCTTATATCTATCCTCAGCAGGAGGATACTGGTCTTCATAAAAGTTAGTGTCATTGTCAGAAACCACAGGGCTAGGAGACCTCCTTTCTTCTTGATTCTCTCCTTCTTCAGATGAGTGAGATAAATCAACATCCTGTCTCAATCTGTTCCCAAACCTGTGACCTATATTCAGGAGGACTGTCTTCTTCTTCTTCTTGTCCTTCAAGATAAGAGTCTTCAAATCTTGTTGACTCTTGGCGAAGTTCAGGAACAACTCCTGGAATTGAGCATTCTGAGCTTGAAGAGCCTTAATAGCTTGATCAGTAGGTGTTTCAGAAGACATGAATGCTGAAATAAACAACGGAGAAGATGAGAGACCTGTATTGGAAGACCTGTTATGCAATGATATGTATGATATATGTATGCAATATTTTCAAGGATCTCGCGGGATAAACAAGAAACTTGTTAGAATTTAAATTTTACAGTTTTGATTGAAGAAACTTAGTGTCGTCAAGAGTCCTCCTTCAAGAGTAAAGCTCACGATATCGAGTGGGTCATAGCCACCGACTCAAGTCATTGTGTTTTGATCTATAGACGACATTGGCTAGAGGAAAATAAATCTCATTTGCCTCTTGCTAGACGTCTGATTTACCATAACCTGCATCACAAACCCTTGAGATCCTTGAAATGGTTAAGGAAATGCTATGGTATGATGTCATGATGTGTATGCTATGCGTTTAAGCAAAAGTGCGAGGTGATGTAAACAAGTAAATCTGGCAAGAAATCCAAATTATTGGATAAGGACTATAAAAAAAACCTGCAAGGAACTCATGTTGTCAGATGATAAAAATGTGCAAGTAGTTCAAGTTTGAAAGCATACAAGTCACACAATAGCCCTTAAATTTCAGGCTAGCATGGAGTTTAGGTACTACCCTCTTGCAGTTTAGTTGGTTCAACCTGTCCTAGTAATAGTAACCGGGTTCTAGAGGTTCTCAATATCACTGACCATCCTCAATTGATCATAATTCTAGTTTAGCAACCTTTTCTTGCGGCCGGAATCATCGCGAGAGTATGGTCTCAATGAGTGTAACATTCTGCTACTTTTCTATGGCCAAGTTGGTCAATTATAGGTTCCAAGGTTAGTTGATGCTTAATGACCCATTAGCAGCCCCATACTCTCCTTGTTTCTCCACAAGGGATATCGGTACCAACTAATATGTCACATCAACGTAGCTACTGCTTCAACCGTATTGGTCTACCCCATACAGTTCCCTCACAGTCTATTGCTACTTACCTAAAAGGTATCTCCAGATCCGAGTTAGGATCTATAGTAACTCCGATACAAAGCCCACAAAGATAAAGCATACAGATCAAACAATTGAAAACATTATGATGAACTAATCCTAAGGTACACCCCACTTATAAAATCCCCAGCAGAGTCGCCAGTTCTGTGATACGGTGGCCAGAACCAGGACTGTTTTGAAATGCTGGTTTGTGTTTTGCGTTTGTGTTTGCAAAATATCGCGGTAAGCAAGAGTCACCACCGACTTTTATTTTATCCAACAAGGAAAGGAAAAAAGCAAAGAAAAATTCCTTTTTCGAGATATTTCTGAGTACTGGGGGTAGATTATAGAAAGGGAAGATATTAGCACCCTTTCTATCCGTAGTTATCTACGGGCTCTTAAGTATTTGCTCATCATTTTCAAAATTGTTTTCTTTGTGTTTTGTGGGTTTTGAAAAGTTTTTGTTTTAACTTCGATTTAACTCTTGTTTCTGTCTTCAAGAGTGTAATGAAGTGTTTTTGAAAACTTTGTTTGTAAAGGAGTGTAAGTGTGAAAATTTTTGTTTGGATTGAGCAAGTACTGAAGAACTAATCTACCTACTCGAAAAAAGAATCGTTCTGTATTCGTTTCCTTTAGACAGTGCTATCCCACTATTAGTGAGTAGGTAGTACCGTCGTTAGAGTTTGAGGGTTAATTCGAAAAGGGACGTACGGTCACTAAAGCAATGTTAGGACGTCTTAGTAGTAACCCTAATGTCTTAGATCAATTATCCGAGGCAACAATATTTGAGGCAACCTTTTCGAGGCAACTTTGATCTTTGGACAAAAGGACGACCACTAAAATATCCTATACTCAATGACCGTTTACCGAAGGCAACCAAGTGGGAGTGTACTCTAGGAGTGCGCAAGTGCATATGTTCGATTTCAGTTATTTAATCTTTTCACATTAGGTGATCTACCGTTTTAATTTTCCATACATTCTTTCCATACAATCCTATTAGCCATACATCTAAGCAGTTTATAGTTTGCAGAATTAAAATGCGGAAAGTAAGCTAAGCTATTACAAGGCTTCAGGTATTTACATAGCCAAAAACAAACCCTTTGAAATTAAAGCGATAAGTGTAAATAAATGTCCTAATTAAACTATTACAAATTGTAGGCAGTTACATCAATATGATAATTAATAAAAATAAAGCGCGCGAAAAAAATTAAGATTGGGAAGAAAAATAGGGTTTTGACCCTTCTAACCTAATTAAAAGAAAACTTGTTTTTTTATTGTTTTTAATAAAAGAATTAAGTTTTTTGTAAATTAAGTGACAAAATTAATTAGTGATTAAATTAATTAATGAAAATAATTAAAGTGACTTATTTTTGGTTTTTGGTTATTTTTAGGAAAAAATAAAATATAATTAAATTAGGAATAAAACCTATTTGTTCTAATTATCTTTAATTATGTACAAAACAATTAAAGTTACCTAAAATTAATTATTCGAGTTTATTACAAAAAATCAAATGTTTGTGAAAAATGTTAAGTTTTATGGAAAAAAAGATTTTAAACAGAAAGAATAAAAATAGGTAAAATGATAAATAGGAAGTAAGAAAATCAAAACCAATAGGGGTGGTTGTTGAACCCACGCCCTTAACCTTCTCAGAATGTCTGCCTCGCCATGTATTGGTGTCATGTGTTGGCTATTCTATTTTGGCCATTTGTGTTTTGGCCTCAACGTTCTGTAGGAAGAAAATCAAAACCAATAGGGGTGGTTGTTGAACTCACGCCCTTAACCTTCTCAGGATGTCTGCCTCGCCATGTATTGGTATTATGTGTAAGTTGTTCTGTTTTGGCCATTTGTGTTTTGGCATCAACGTTCTGTAATGAACCTGCATGGGATCCTGTCTAAATCTGCAGTGTTGAATCTCATGAACACATTAAATAAATTATTATATATTATGAAATACAAATAAAGCCAATATATGAAAAAACTTAATGTTAAAACCTATATGACATGTATGAATGATTATACCCTTTGGATCATGGAGATCAAATCAGCCTTACCATTACTGGAGAAATAGTGATATGAATGCTTTTATGCCTTTTTGATCATGGAGATCAAGTCAGCCTTACCCTTACTGGATAAGTAGTGAGATGTTGGTTTGTAACCGGGATGGCTTGTTTGTAGTGAGAGGGGGATTTGTAATAAGGATTTCAAGATTTTAGGGTTCCTAAAAGAATTTGATATTCTGACAGCGTTGTGGCAAAGGTTAATTTTTTCTCCCCTTTTTGTTTGTGTGAAAAGAATGAGATTATATAATGGAAATTAGAGAGAGAAAAATGGGCTTTGAATGTGCAATTGGGCCTCCAATGTTCACTTGAGTCTGTCATATTCCAGGCTAAATCGCAGGAGCTTAAGTGCAATTTTTGAAGTTAAAATGTGAAAACAAAATGTAGCCGACATCGAGAACTAACTCCTGTCCGAAAATGGACTCAATCGGATAAATGGTGAATTAGTTATGAATTTTGAAGTTTCAGCTTAGACAAACTTATTTTGGGCTCCAGTGTCGATTCTGACACGTTTTTCAATAAAAAAACTGGTATTGATAGGATTATAATCCGGTCTCGACTTTTGAAGCAAAGTTGTAGATCTATGAGTCTGCGACCTTCTGTAAAAATATGAGCACAATCCGATAAAAATTGACCGAGTTATGAATTTTCGAAGTTTCGACCCAGATAAAATAATATTCAGCATTCAGGATTTTCGGCACGTCACACGCACTCTGAGCAAAAAACGAAGGCCTTTTGAATACCATCCGAACTTGATACCTCCTGTGGAAACGTAGCCAACTCAATTTGGGAAATTTTGGCGTCGGAACTAGCTCGATACGATGAAAATCAACCAAGTTATGGTTTTTTGAACATGACGCAAATAAATTTCTGTCACAAATTTTCTGTACGAAAATACTTGATAAATCCGCATTTTTGAAGACCTTCTAATTGAAATTGGATTCTATCCGTGAGAGATGAAAACGCAGATGATGTCAATACGGAATTTTGGCCACTGGAATGGGTTCAAAACGAGCCACGATCTTGAAGTTATGAATTTTTTAGCGCGTAAAAACTGCACTTTCAGCACACTTTTTTACCATATTTCTTCGAGAAAACTCACACATTCGGATACCTTCTTTAAAGAATTGACACTTGAGCCGAACCTGAATTTGAGAATACGTTATCAGAGATATCTTGGTGAAAGAACACCTAAATATGTCGCGCCGGGTTTGACTTGTGAATCTTTGAGCCTCGAATCGTTGCAAAACGGCGAACCGATCTTCAGCACGGAAAATACTCTGAGAATATTCATTGACGAAATAAACATCACTTTTAACCTGAAGAAGCTTGATAAATATACCTTTATTCCATAACCATAAAACCAAGAATATGCGTGTATGAAAAGAGGGCAAATTTTGGGGTACAACAATCGCCAATTGCATTGACGTGTGCTTCTTGAGTAGCACAAGGGCGGGAAAACTTCACAGGAGTAGATAAACTAGATGCTCTGGGTGTTGAACTTTGCTGACTTGGGCTAAAACCAAGACCAAATTTATCAAACTTTGGAGTAACGTCCAGCACCTGACCCCAACCTTCAGGGTTACCACCTTCCACTACAGCTTTTGCATCTTTGAGAGAAGACATAACAGTTTCCAATTTCCTTTTCTGCTCTGGAGGAGGAAGGTTGACAGTATGAACTGTCTCAAATGAATGAAACGGAGTTTCGTGTATCTCGCCTTCAACTTCAACATAGCGAAATGATGTCAAATGACTCACGATGTACTCTTCCTCACCATATACAGTTATCACCTTTCCCTCTGCAGGATACTTGAGTTTCTGATGAAGAGTAGAAGTGATTGCTCTTGCTCTATGAATCCACGGCCTCCCCAACAAGCAACAGTATGCTGGTTGTATATCCATCACAAAAAATGTAGCCGTGAAGGTGCGAGGACCAACCTTGATTGGTAGCTCCACCTCCCCAAATACTGACCTTCGAGACCCATCAAACGCCTTCACCATCAAATCACTAGGGCGCAGCTTCAGTCCAGAATAATCAATTTTCATCAATGTTGATTTGGGAAATACATTTAAAGACGATCCTGTGTCTACCAAAAACCCGGGATAAAGTAGTGCCCCTGCACTCCATTGAGATATGCAATGCTTTGTTATGGTCTGGTCCATCTGGAGGAAAATCAAAATCGGTGAAGCCTAACCCATTCCCGGCAGATATATTAGCACAGACATTCTCGAACTGATTGACTGTTATCTCATGTGGCACGAACGCATTCTTTAACAACTTCATCAAAGCATTTCTGTGAGGTTCTGAATAAATCAACAGAGACAAGATAGACATCTTAGAAGGAGTATGGCTCAGATGATCAATTATGTTATAATCACTCTTCCTGATAATTTGCATTAAATCTTCAACCTCATTGGGAACTGAAGAAGCTCCTTCTATTGGAATTGGTTGAGTCACATTGGCTGGCGTAACCCTTGGATTACCGATCATTACCTGTTGTTTTCCTTTTTCTCTTGCAGAAGTATCTGCCGTATCCTGCATATTGGAAGGACTAAATACTCTCCCGCTTCTAGTCATTCGACCCACACCAGAAAAGTTATGAACTTCCTCTTCATCACCTTCAACATGTTCTTCCTCATACAAATGAGCATTAACCTCCTGCTTTACCCCCATGGTAATAAACATCGGCACCGTAATGCCACGGGACCGCCTTCTCACTGGTATACGACATGGGACCAGGTACTGTAATCATCAGAGAGGGTGCCCTTGATGGGGCAGGAATATGCGCAGGGGTGTAAGGAATAGATATTACAACAACATCCTCTTCAGTAACCTTGCGGTGGCTCGGTTTTCTATCAAACTATAGGAAACCCTCTTTTATCAACAGCTGGATACCTGCTTTTAAATCATCACAGTTGTGATACAGTGGCAGAACCGAAACTGTTTTGGATGCTGGTTTGCATTTTGCGTTTGTGTTTGCAAAATGTCGCGGTAAGCAAGAGTCGCCACCGACTTTTATTTTATCCAACCGAAAAGGAAAAAAGCACAGAAAAATTCCTTTTTCGAGATTTTCTGAGTACGGGGGGTAGATTATAGAAAGGGAAGGTATTAGCACCCTTTCTATCCATGGTTTTCCACTGGCTCTTAGGTACTTGCTCATCATTTTCAAAATTACTTCGTGTTTGTGTGTTTTGAAATTTTTTTGTTTGACTTTGTTTTAACTCTTGCTTCTGTCTTCAAGATTGTTACAAAGTGTTTTTGAAAGCTTTGTTTTGAAATGAGTGTAAGTGTGAAAAGTTTGTTATGAGCAAGTACCTACTAGCATCTACCTACTCGAAAAAAGAATTGTTCTATGTTTGTTTCCTTTAGACAGCGCTATCCTACTATTAGTGAGTAGGTATCACCATCGTTGGAGTTTTAAAGGTCAATTTGAAAGGGATGTACGATCACTAAAGCAATGTTAGGACGTCTTAGTAATAACCCTAATGTCTTAAGATCAATATCCGAGGCAACAATTCCGAGGCAACCTTTCCGAGGCAACTTTGATCTTTGAGACAAAATAGCAACCACTAAAATACCCTATACTCAATGATCATTTACCGAAGGCAACCGAAGTGAGAGTATACCCTAGGAGTGCGCATGTGTGAGTGATTCAATTTCAAGTTATTATCTTTGCACATTTAGGGTTTGCTAACCGTTTTAAAGTTAATCATACATTCTTGTCATGCAACCCTAATTATTCATACATCTAATAGTTAATATTTGCAGAATTTAAGGTGCGGAAAGTAAAGCTACGCTATTACAAGGCTTCGGGTATTTACATAGCCAAAAACAAACCCGTGAAAAAAAATGGTAAACAAAAGTAAAAGTCCTAATTAATCTATTACAACTTGTGAGCAATTACATCAATATTGCAAAATAATAAAATTAAGTGCGCGCGATGAAATTAAGAACGATAAGAAATTAGGGTTTTGACCTCGTCTAACCTAATCGAAAAAGAAATTATTTTTGTGGTGTTTGATTATTTTTAAGAAAAAAAGAATTAGGTTTTTAAATTAAATACAAAATTAATTAGCAACTAAATTAATTAAAGAAAATAATTCCCATGACCTATTTTTATATTTTGTTATTTTTAAGAAAAAGAAAATAGAATTAAATTAAACTAAAACCCTAATTTTCTAATTGTTTTTAATTTATTTACAAAATAATTAAAGTTACCTAAAAATTAAATAAACTAATTAAATTAATTAATTTTTGACAAAAAATAAACCTAAATCCAATTGGATGAAAATATTATTTTTATGATTTTTTTGATAAAAGAAAAATTAATTTTTGTTAATAAAAAAAAATTAAATGAATTAATAAAGAAAAATATAAAAGAAAGGAAGAAGAATTGGGCCTGAAATCAGTAATTTTGGGGGGTGTGAATAGCAACTCTGGGCCCAAAAGAAAATGACCCACGTTTGACTTCCAAGAACCCATGCTTTGCTTTGACTAAACCCTTTGGTGCTCCTTCATCTGATGGCCTTTAGATCTGGCCATCTGGACACTTGGATGGCTGGATAATGATGGACCATGATGGTCTCCACGCCTTGTAGGACACTGAATCTGTAGAGAAAATTCAATAAAAATACAAATGTTGGAGGCAGCGGTCGAACCCCTGACCTCATGCCCTCCAATACCTTTAGCGCTTCCCTGGCCACCATTGGGCCATTTGGTTCAATTGATTATTAAATGAAACAAAAATAATAAAATGAATAAAGTGACCCTAGCTGTAAAACACGCGCCAGGATTCAAATGAGCGAATGAGACGGAGCCACGTATGTCATCTTCTTCCTCTCTTCGTTTGTAAAAGTCACAGACTTTTACCTATGGACATATGTCCATAGCTACAGATCCTTCAATTCTCAAAATCAAACACACGCATGATAAATAAAATCTAAGGCCATGAATCAACTCGTCTAGACCTTCTGAGCATAATGGTGCCCCTTTCATGGCCCAATTTTACCTGTATGGAAAGATCCCAAATCGAGACCAAGAACCCTAATAATGGCACATCTTGATACAATCCATAAAAATGCAATTAAATGTTATGGATAGTTTGAAAATGCTTCAAGGAGCAAGAATATACAAATATTTCATGCTATAGATGCCAAAATTATGCAATTCGAATGCAAGAAAAAGCCATTGTCGTGGTTGACTTACAGTGAGTTATAGTGCTGGAAACTCCTTGTTCTTGATTGGTTTCTCTTGCTTGTGATCCCAGGAAGGGATTGGGATGGCTAGAGGGTCTTGAGAATGCATGGAAGTGCAAAATCGAATCACCACTTTTCTTTGATTTTTTTAAGTTTGTTCTGACTTTGTGCGCCTCTCTAGCCTTGTCTTTTAGGTCTACAATTGTGTACTATATACCAAGGACTGAATTAGGGTTGAAAACATGATCTCAATCTTTGCCAATTATTGATTTTGATCTTGATTTGATTCCCTTAAAAATCCTTCTAAAAATAGGTCAAACTCAATCTTTTTGTGCACACAAAGGCCTTGCACGAATTCAATCACTTGCCAACTGGATATAGGACCTGAAACATGCACAATATCTTGAGGTTTCAATGTTTTATATTTTTTCATGATTTGTTTTGATTAAAATTGATTTAATTCACATAAAAATCAAAATAAATAATAAAAATAAGACAAAGACCAGTGGCAAGAGCTAGGGCTCGTGGACCATGCTACCAACTCAAGACAAGTGCAAAAAGTTAGGCCCATTTATCAAAAATTGCAATTTTAGGCATATTTGACTTTTGACAATTTTGCAAAAAGGGTCAACTTCACCAATGCATAACTTCCTCAATTTTGACTATTTGAAGGTTTTCTTGGACTTTTTAGAAAGCTTGAGATGTACTATAAGCAACCCTTTTGGTGTCATCTAAATTTGGTATTCCATGTTCATGTATGAAGCTTTGACAAAAAAGGTGTTTTGTTGACTTTTCAAAATGATGGCGTGTCAAGCCACCATTGGAGCGTTTGAAAATTCGTGCATTTTATGAGCATGGCAATTAACTTTTCTTTTGATTTTATTTGTTTATAATATATTCAATTAACAAGTCCAGCGCAGATGGTAGGGAAGCTTGTCTTTAATGTACACGTCCTGGGTTCAATCCCAGGCGTGTGCATTTTGCTATTTTCTTAACAATTTCAGGCCAATCCCATTCATTACACCATCCAACACCCATCATATGCCATCAACGTATGTCCATTAGATGCCCAGCTGGCCAGATCTCACGCCTCTCCAATGAAGGATCATGGTGCACCACAAAGTCAACACCATACCAGATCCAGCGTTGACCAGGCCTGGAGCTTAATGGGCCACAAATTTTCAGTTCTACACCCCAAACATTCCTAACAACACAGGCCCATTTCTCAAAATTTTTCTCTTTTTTTTATTTTATTTTTCTTTATTCTTAATTCTTTATTCATTTTATTTTTAAAATCAGTTTCTTTTATATAAAATCATAAAAATCAAAAAGTCATAAAATTAGAATTAGTTTATTTTTATTTTTATCAAGTTTAATTAAATTAATTAGCTTATTTAATTTAGGGAAACTTTAACTTGTTTTTATAATTAAAATCAATTAGAAAACTAGGTTTAACTTTTTGATTTAATTATTTTCTTTTCTTCAAACAAACAAAAACCAAAAATATAGGATTTATTTATTTTTCTTAAATTGATTAGTAGTTAGGTTTTTATTATTCCTTATTTTCTTAAATAACACAAAAACGACAAAAACAATGATTTTTCTTTAACCAATTGCAGTTAGGTTTAGTCAAGGGTCAAAACCCTAATTTCTCCCGTATTTGATTTGTCGCGCGCTTGTTATTATATTTTCCATTATTTTGTAACTGTTTCAAGGTTGTAATAGTTTAAATTAGGATTTTAAGTTCCGCATTTTTTTGATTTCACGTCAAGGCAATTGTGTAACTGTCAAAGCCATGTAATAGCTAGGTTTATTTCTGCTTTTACTTTTAGCAAACTTTTAACTGTTTAGATGTATGGCTAATAGGATTGTATGGCAAGAATGCATGAAAAATTAAAACAGTTAGAAAACCCTAATGTGCAAAGATTAAAATAACTGAAACAAATCACTCGCACATGTTCACTCTTTGGGTTTACCTCACTTCGGTTGCCTTTGGTACACAATCATTAAGCATAGGAGATTTTAGTGGTGGCCTTCCAGTCTAAAGTGATCAAATTGTCTCATTCGAATGTTGCTTCGGAAATGTTGCCTCGGAAACGTCGCCTCGAAAAGATATTAAGACTCTAGGGTTACTACTAAAGTTTTCTAACTATTGCTTTAGTGATTGTATTCGTCCCTTTCGAATGTCCCTTACAAACTCCAATGACGGTGCTACCTACTCCTTAATAGTGGGATAGCACTGTCTAAAGGAAATAGAACAGAAACAATCTTTTTTTTCCGAGTAGGTAGATGCTAGTAGGTACTTGCTCAAAACAAATCTTTTCACACAAACACCTTTCAAAAACAGTTTTCAAAACAACCTCGTCACATCCTTGAGGACTGATACAAGGATTATCACGAAGTAAAATATTTTCAAAGCAAGCACACACACAAGAAATTTGAAAAATGAGCAAGTACCTAAGAGCCCATGGAAAACCATGGATAGAAAGGGTGCTAACACTTTCCCTTTCTATAATCTACCCCCCCGTACTCAGAAACATCTTGAAAAAGGTTTTTTTTCTGTTCTTTTTCCTTTTCCATGATTGGATAAAATAAAAGTCAGTGGAGACTCTTGCTTACCGCGACATTTTGCAAACAAAAAATGCAAAACACAAACCAGTATTAAATAGTCGGTTCTGCCACCGTATCACAGTATGCGTTCACAGGATGCGGGAAATCTTCGACGTCCATAGTAGTTAGCACCATGGCGCTTCAAGAGAATACTTTCTTAACAACGAATGGCCCTTCGTAAGTGGGAGTCCAATTTCCCCTGGGATCACCTTGAGGAAGAATGATGTTCTTTATTACGAAGTTGCTGGTATGATACACTCGAAGTTTGATCTTTTTGTTGAAAGCCTTGATCATACGCTTTTGATGCATTTGACCATGACAAACAGCAGCCAATCTCTTATCATCAATCAAGTTCAACTAATCCAACCTAGTCTAAATCCATTCATCTTCGTCTAAATCTGCTTCTTTCATAATCCTTAAGGAAGGAATTTGAACTTCCACATGCATGAAAACTTCAATGCCATAGACTAAAGAGAAAGGGGTTGCCCCAGTTGAAGTTCGAGACGAAGTACGGTAGCCATGAAGAGCAAACGGTAGTATCTCATGCCAATATTTGTAGGTCACCACCATCTTTTGCACAATTTTTTTTATGTTTTTGTTGGCGGCTTCTACTGCACCATTCATCTTAGGTCTGTATGGAGAAGAGTTGTGATGCTTGATTTTGAACTACGTAAAAAGTTCAATGATCATAGCATTGTTGAGATTCCAATCTCAGTGATGATCCTTTCAAGGATGTCATACCCGTAGATGAGGTTATGCTTGATAAATAGGGCTACAACATTCTTAGTGACTGAGGCAAATGAAGCAGCTTCGACACATTTGGTGAAGTAGTTGATGTCAACGAGGATGAAGCGATATCCATTAGAGCCAATGGGCTTGATCTCTCCAATCATATAAATTCCCCACATTGCAAATGACCATGGAGCAATCATTACATTCAAAGTAATTGGAGGCACATGAACCTTGTCGGCATAGATTTGACACTTATGGCAAGTCCTCGAGTGATGGAGAAAATCAGTTTCCATAGTCGACCAATAGTAACCAGCCCTCAGAATCTTCTTGGTCATACTGTGACCTCTAGAGTGAGTTCCAAAGACACATTCATGCATGTCTTCCATGATTTTCTCTTCCTCCTTCTTGTCCATACAACGGAGCAGGGTAGAATCCTGGTTGCGTTTGTACAGGATCCCATTTCTTAGAAAGAATTTGGCTGAGAACCTTCGCAGGAATTTCTTGTCATTGACTGAAGCTCCTTTAGGGTAATCTTGTGCTTTAATATATCTCTTTAATTCACGATACCAAGGTTTCTCTTAATTCATGTCAATCTCATAGCAGTGCACAGGTTCGTCAAATCTTTCGATTGTAATTCTGGGAGCTTCGTTGTCCCAATTGACCTTGAAAATGGATGACAATGTTGCTAAAGCATCTGGCAATTGGTTTTATTCTCTCGGGAAATGTTCAAAAGTTAACTCCTCGAAGTAAGGGATCAAGGTTGACACAAGCTCTTTGTAAGGGATCAAATTTGGATGCTTCGTATCTAGCTATTCATCCGGAGAGAGTTGGCTTCTCGAAGATATACTTGATGGGGTTCATCTTAGAAATCAATAGAGTGGTGTGAGTCAGCATATAATGTCTTAACCGACGAGCATCCCATGCTAGAGCGCAACAATTTTTCTCGAGCAGTGAGTATCTTGTTTCAAAGTCAGAAAACTTTTTGCTCAGGTAGTATATTGCATGCTCTTTTCATCCAGACTCGTCATGTTATCTCAACACACACCCCATTGAATTCTCCAATACAGTCAAGTACATAATCAGAGGTCTTCCTTCAACTAGATACATCAGGATGGGAGGTTCTTGTAGATATTCCTTGATCTTGTCAAAGGCTGCTTGGCAGTCGTCGTTCCATCTGACTACTTAATATTTCTTTAAGAGTTTAAAGATTGGCTCACAAGTAGAAGTCAAGTGAGATATGAATCGAGAAATGTAGTTAAGTCGACCTAAGAAACCCCTGACCTCTTTCTCAGTACATGGAGCTGGCATTTCTTGTATGGCTTTGACTTTTGCAGGGTCGACCTCAATTCATTTGCCACTGACGACAAAACCCTGGAGTTTTCCAGACCTCACCCTGATAGTGCACTTGTTGGGATTTAGTCTTAGCTTATAATTCTTCAATCTTTCAAACAGCTTGTGCAATTGATCAAGGTGTTCTTCCTTAGTCTGTAACCTTGCAATCATATCATCCACATAGACCTCTATCTCATGATGGATCATGTCATGAAATAGGGCTACCATAGCTTGTTGATAGGTTTCCCCTGCATTCTTCAAACCGAAAGGCATGACCTTATAATAGAAGGTGCCCCACTGTGTAACAAAAGTGGTTTTCTCCATGTCTTCGGGTGTCATTTTAATTTGGTTGTAATCGGAGAAGCCATCCATGAAGGAGAAAACTTTGTGTTGAGCCGTGTTGTCAACCAAGTCATCAATATGAGGTTGTGGGAAATCATCTTTAGGGATTTCCCTATTCAAATCCCTGTAGTCTACACACATACAAACTTTTCCATCTTTCTTCGGCACTAGGACCACATTTGTAACCCATTGGGGATAGGATGTCACTGCCAGAAAACCTGCATTGAATTGCTTCAATACCTTAGCTTTTATTTTCTTAGACATATCTGGTCACATACAACGAACTTTTTGCTTGACTGGAAGACAATCTTCCTTTGTTGGTAGACGATGAACCACAATATCAATATCAAGCCCCAACATATTTTCATATGACCAAGAAAACACCTCAACATAGTCATATAACATCTTGACCAATCTTCCCTTGACACCATCTTCCAAGTTGGCGCCGATATTGACCTCTTTCTTGTCTTCCTCGATACCTAGGTTGATCCCTTCAACTGACTCCTCATGCAGTTGAATAGCTTTCTCCTCTTGCATCAGAAGTCTTGCTAGTTCCCCAGGTATCTCACAATCTTCTTCTCCTTCGTCTTCGGCTTAGTAGATTGGATGTTCAAAGTTATAGCTGGAAATAGCATAGTCGTTGGCAATGAGATCCGAAGTGGATGTGGATCTGAAAATGTGTGTGTATGTGTGTATGCATGTAAGATACATGGTTATTTTGAAAATGCAATAAAGTGAAAGAAAGACAATGAGCGCAAAATTTTGAATGCAAAAGAGTCCAATGTTTTTCGTTAAATGATCATATGGCATATGAAAATGAACAAACCCTTAACAAATTGACCATGACGCCCCGGGCATGGCACATGGCTTAAAGTCATTGTTTCAATTAGAGTTACAGACAAAGTTCTTGAATTGATAAAAATAGTAAATGGTAATTACTCCTTGTTGAAGGAGATGGGAATGAAGTCCTTTGTACACCAGTTGTCGAGTCCTTCACCGACAGTTGGGTAGATCCAGTCTTCAAAGTCACAACCATCGTCAGAGACTTCTAGAGCATTCACTTCATGAGTACCGATGCGAAGAGGTGGTTTTCCTACCAGAGCACGTCTAACCTCCTTTTGAGCTTTGGCAGTGAAACCCAAGCCAAACTTGTCTGTTTTAAAAGGTATGTCAGGGAGTTGTCCCCAAATTGTACAACCTTCATCTTGAATCACAACACAAGCGTCTTTGAGGGAAACCATTATTTGCACATCTTGAGCCACTTTTGGAACGTCACAAGAAATATTGGTGGCGACAATCATGGGAGAAACCACTTCGAAGGCTTGACAAGGAGTTTCAATAAACTCGTCGTCCATCTCCACATACTTGAACGAATTCAGGTGGCTAACCATGAACTCTTCTTCACCACAAACTGTAATGATCTTTCGTTTGAATGGATATTTCATTTTTTGATGCAAATTGAATGTCACGGCTCCTGCCCCATGTATATGAGGGCGTCCAAGTAAACAAGAGTAAGCGGGACGGATGTCCATTACATATAAAGTCGAGTTGAAAGTTTGAGAACCAACTTTGATGGTGAGGTCTACTTCTCCATGGACCATTATTTTGGATCCATCAAAAGACCTTATAACTATGTCACTTGGTTTCAACACCAAACCTTCGCAATCCAACCGATCTAGGGCGCCTTTGGGTAAGAAATTTAGAGAGGACCCAATATCCACTAATACATGGGCTAGAGTAGTTCCTTTGCATTCAATAGAGACATGCAAAGCCTTGTTGTGATTTCTTCCGGCTAGAGTTAAATCAGTATCTCAGAATCCCAAGCCATTATCGACAGTCAAACTCGCTACACAATTTTCAAATTGATCGACTGTAGTCTCTTGAGGAACATGAGCTTTCTTCAGAAATTTTATCAAAGCTTGAGCATGCGCATCAGAACAAAGTAATAAAGATAGAATAGAAATCTTTGAGGGGTTTTGCCCCAACTACTCTACTATCTTATAATCACTTTTCCTTATGATCTTCAAAATCTCCTCCATCTCTTGGGTGGAGGGTTCCTCAGTTGTAATGTCTTTTGCGGACGCCTCCATCCTAGCAGGCTCAATCATCTTTTCTTTGCCCCTAGCATCAGTACTAGGTTTGTCAACAGTACCGTGAACATGTGTAGTTGTGGTGGTTGGAGGTGAAATGTTAGGAGAGAATATTCTCCCCGTCCTTGTCACCTTGCTAGAGCCAACAATGTTGGTAATATCAGTTGTCTTGTCTTCATCAATCCAGGAGTCTTATCTAATACCATGGTAGTATACTTAAGCGTCATAATTCCAGGGTACCGCTTTATCGGAAGAATAAGGGACTGGCCTAGGAGTAGTAATTATCAATGGAGCTATCTTTGGTTCATTGGAAATCCTAATAGGACCCTTTGAAGTAATCCTAATAGGCTTGTTGGAGATAGTGATGATGAATATGTCTTCAACTTCGATCAAACTTTTTATGGATGGAGTTCTTTCGAATAGGATCTCATGGCTATCCATTAGGTGTTGGACACCTCTTTTCAGCCATTCACAGCCATTGATTTGCACAGCACAATAACAATAATTTTCAAGGCAACCAGGGAAAACCCCATCTTTCAACAAATTGTTTTTGACAAACTTCAGTGGAGTGGTTAAGTCATTAATAGAGGAAACAAAAGCCGTATCTTCAATAGCGTTTAAACCTTTGCCATGGTTTGGCATAGGTGCGGTGATTACATTCGAAGTTGGAGGAGGATCAAATTCAATGGTCTTGTTGTCAATGAGGTCTTGGATTCTATTCTTGAGAGACCAACAATCATTTTGTGTCATGTTCGGGGCTATCCGAATAGTAGCCACATCTGGCGTTGGGGTTGTATTTTGGAGAAGCAGTGTTATGGTTGGAAGGAGGATCTTGCAAAGTCACCAAATCAACTTTAAAGAGGTGTTGCAGAGCTTGAGATAGTTGCATATTGATTTTGGTAAATTGTCTTCTTTGAACATCCAATCTTTGTTGATTATTTTGTTGACGAGGTCGTTAAGTTGGAGTTGGATCGGAAATCAATACAGCCCCTACAGAATGGTGATGGTCATTCCTAGCACGGCTTCTTGACCCATATACAGCATTAGCCTCTTTTTTGCCAACAAATAGCTTTTTCACAGAATTTGATGTAGAGGTATAGGCCATGGGTATCTTTCCACTTTTAATACCGCTCACAGCCCTTTCATCAGTCAAGATTAAATCAGTGAAACCAGATGATGAGCTCCCAATTAACAAGTTGAAAAATGGTCCAGTCAATATTCCCATGAACGTATCCATTAATTCCCTGTCAGTCAATGATGGTTGCACCCTACCTGCCAAGTCTCCATTTTTGTGCATATTCTTTGAAACATTGATTGGAACCCATGGTCATTCCTTGTAACTGTACTTTAGTTGGGGCCAAATCGGCATTGTACTAATATTAACGGTAGAAGGCGGTGGCCAAGTCCTCCCAGGTGAGGATATTGGAACCTTCTAACTAGTAAAACCACTCCAATTGAGTCCCAGGCAGACTCTCTTGAAAGAAGTGCACCCACAACTTCTTATCAGTGGTATGCGGTTGAATTTTGCGGACATAAGATGTCAAGTGAAACTTAGGGAACGAGACACCATCGTACTTGGAAAATATTGGAATCTTGAATTTATGGGGAATGACAATCCCAGGCACCAAACCCAAATCACCAAAATCCAAGCCAGGCACAGCTTGAATTTCTACAACCTTCAATATATCTTCTAGTTTCTTATACTTGTCTTCATCCGGTGGATATTGTTCGTCAAAAAGTCCTCATCCTCAGAGATTAGGTTGTTACCACCCCTAGCACGGATGCTCCTTGCATCTTTATTCTGATTCTCATCTTTCTCGGAGGAGTCTTCTACCACTTGAACTTGTCAAACGGGGCCCTTGAACCTCTTCCTCATATTGATCAAAGCCTTCTTCTTGGTCTTCTTCTTTGTAACCAGAAGTGACATCAGTTCTTACTGCCCTTTGGCCAAGTTGAGCAAGGTTTCTTAAAATTGAGAATTTTGTGTCTGCAAGTCCTTCACAGTCTGCTCGAGATCCATCTTATTGAAATAAACAGTAGAAAGATGAGGAAACCTGTGTCAGAAAACCTGCTTATGTTATGATGCATGTAATGTGAATGCAAATGTTTTCAAGGACCTTTAAGATTTAAATTTGTTTAAACAAAGAAGGAACAAACATTAATTGTATTAATAAGTTCAAACGATTACAACAAATTCCTCTTGGGCTTACAATGGAAGAAGAAAAATAATACAAAATAAATTCCTAAAACAAAAAGGACTCAAGTTTGCAATGAGCTCATCCTCTTTAGTGTAATGTAGGCTTTCAAAATTTGCTCTTCATGAAGCTGTCTCGTGAGCTCCAAAACCTTCTTTTCGCTTGCATAGAATTGGGTTTCAAAGGTGTCTCGCTCCCCTTTGAGTTGAATCCACGATCTTTGCAACTCCTCAAAAGTAGTAGGCATGTCAGGATGAAGAATAGTGTAGGGAACATCTCCTTCGGCAATAGGTTTCATGATGATAGGTAGGATGGCCTCATATAGCATCATGAGGTTTTGAGCGCGAGCTCGCACCCACTTGAGATAACGCTCCAAAGGAATGGAGTTCTTATGCCCCAATGTCTTGCTATCAACTTTGGTCACCATGCCCTAAGCTCGTACAAATATTTGACGATAACCTTAGACATCATTCTCATAGTCAAATACAATTCCTTGGACAAGTGAGTCATGAGGGCCATCCCTCCGAGCATACCCAAACTGTTGTAGAGCCACGCAAGGATTATAGGTGATACCTCCCCTAATTCCAAAGAGAGGGACATTAGGTAATTCCCCACAATGCATTATACTTCCGCAAGGTTATCCCAGGGGAAAATGGACTCCCATCTATGAGGGACCATTTTTAGTCAAGAACATATTTTTCGGTGGAGCCATGACTCTGACCACCATGAATGGTGACGACCTTCCACATCCTGTCAATGCGGACATAGTGAAAAAATACTATGCATAATAAAGACCCTCTAGGTTGACATACCTAGGAAAAAATAAAGGCATCCCAACGAACCAAAAGGGTTCGGGAAAAAATCAGGGATAAAAATGAAAAAATCTATACACCCGACAAGTCAAAAACCCGAAAGTGCGGCTTGGGAAAAAAAGGGTATCCCAGTGGACTGAAAACCCGAAAGGGAGGTCCAGGAAAAAGTTAGGGATTAAAGCGTATCACTATGTCCCATTGGATCACCTTGTGATCAGACTTCAGTAATCAGATATCAAGCTCAAACGGTACCGATCAATCCAGTCAGCTTCGGACAAGCAGCAAAGTGATGAGATGCTCGAATACATAGGGGCAATAGCATAATTGAAACTCAATGGGATCACTACACGTAGCTGTTTTATTTTTGTACACAATTTCTGTAATAATTTTCATTTTTACAGCGGCGTTCTCTTACTAGAACGTCAGCCTCCTTGTAAAAAAACACCTGTCATAGGCAAATTTCAAATCAATACAAATCATCTTTTGAGTACAAAAATGTGTGTTTGTTTTTCCTTTTTCTGTTTTGGTTTTGCAAAAAAAAAAGTCCAATGTTTTATTCTTGACATATGCATTTGAATATGATTACTGTTCATAAATATCTGCATATAAAACAAAAAGGACAATTGCTAAGAACTCGAAGAAACTGGTACAAAACCTAAATGTCGACAGTTACCCCGTCCATCATGGTACAAGGGGCAGAGACAGTTGGAAGCAAAGTCACTATCACGAATAAGCCAGTGATACCTATATTCCCCATATAGCCGAGACAACCAAGGTTCGACCTCTGTATCCCTAATCAGGAATTCCTTCCCCCAGCAGGCTCATTTAGAAAGCTGAAATCTGCATTCCCCAGCCGATATATATAATCATGAACAATTTATAAAGCCATCTCCCGAGCAGAGTTTATTTCTCTGACAGAGGAAACTCAATCTCCAACAGAGCTCTTCTCTCCGACAATGGAAGTTCACCCTCAGTTGAGTTTATTTCTCCAAATCTGCAGGTCTTCCAACAAAGTACCTCTCTTCCCCCACAAAGTCATTACCCCCCGTAGGATTATTCTCAGACAGAGTCTCCTTCGGCAGAATGTTCTCAAGCAGAATGGATGTTAATCCCCAACTAATCATCTTCGTTCACTATCCCCAGCAGAAACGAAGAACTCAACTCCTTATACTCTCCAGCAGCAGTCCAGGATTTATTTTCCCCAGCTAGAGAATACCATAATGGCATCACGTATCCATACATATTATACAGCACAATCTCATTTATTTTGAGAACATCATTACTAAATTGCATTTCATGCATCATGACATTGCATACGACTAACTCTTTACCTTTCAGGGAAATATGCAATCAAGTTCTCACGAATTCTCTCTGATTCAGTCAAACCGACACCAAGGTTTCTATTCCAGCTGAAGATATTCTAACATTTTTCTGGTTCAGTCAAACCAACACCAAGCTTTCTATTCCAGTTGAAGATATTCCAACATTTTTTTTGGTTTAGTCAAACCGACACTAAGGTTTCTATTCTAGTTGAAGATGTTTTAAGACTTTCGTCTGGGTTAGCCGAATCGTCTCTAAGATTCCCATGATTTCTATGCCAGTCAAAGTTAATCCGAGACCTCTCCCGCGATCAGTCAAATCGATACTAAGATTTCTATCCTAGTTGAAGTTCTCACAAGTTTTCCCTGGTTCAGGAAAATCGATACTAAGATTTCTATTCCAGTTCAAGCTATGAAGCCCAGAAATCGACTGGATAATATCTTGATTTCTCCAAAATACTACGAAGCCTGGAATCGACTAGATAGTGGTATATCTTAAATTCAAGCTATGAAGCCCGAAAATCGACCGGATAACAACTTAATTTCCCCCATCATACTGTGAAGCCTGGAAATCGACCGGATAATAGTACAAGATACTATGAAGCCTGGAATCGACCAGACAGTGGTATAAGACACCGTGAAGCCTGGCGCACGACCAAATAACGGTATAAGATGTTGTGAAGACTGGATCATGACCAGATAGCGGAAAGAGACACGGTGAAACCTGGAGATCGACCAGATAACAGTATGAGGTAATGTGAAGCTTGGAATTCGACCAAATATCAGTTTACTCGGCCAATTACTATGAAGCCCGGAAATCGACCGGATATTAGTATGCCTTAAATTCAAGTTAAAACCCAGATGTAACCAGATAAACACTTCTGAAGCCTGGAACACGACCAGATAAGAATTGAGAAATTGGAAAGCCTGAATCACGACCAAATAGCAAGTGTAATCTCATCTTCCGAATAAGTCACTGTGAAACCTGGAGCACGACCAGATAGCAGTTAATGTTATTATCCTTAGCAAATCACTGTAAAGCCTGGAGCACGACCAGATAGCAGTTCACTTTCACCTCCTCGACTAAGAGATGATTCCCCAGTAGAGTAACGGACAACTGAAGCTCCTAAAATTCTATTTCTCCCAAGACTGAGACCAACATTCCTCAGTAGATTCCTCCTCAACGGCAGGGACAAGAATTCTCATCAAAGGAATATCTCGGGAAATCAACATCCTCTATATGGCATCTTTAATCCCATCTCTGATGATTCTCTGTCATATTTTCCAAATGGAATCTGTAAGCCTATTCCCGATACTACCTACACAGCCCAGCACCATCTTAGACGAGTGTAAATTTCTGGGCACTTAGTGTTCAATCATCTTCCACCTTCAGATTACGAAAGGCAGACAAGCCAATCTACATCCTTAGGTTTAAGAAGATTGAACAGGGGAAGTTGTTGTACCCCAAAATTTTCCCTCTCATTTTACTCAAAACATGCCCATTGAGATCCCCAACTTTCTCCAGGATGCCCAAGAGTTGACCAAACAAACTCTCTCCTAAGGCAATGTACCTCAAACTAGGGTTTCCATTTTTACCAGGATGGTTGAAGTCCAAAGGTCCCAAATTATTTCCATGGTCCTAATATGTTCTCAAGATCATCCATGTTAAGTTTCATACCTTACACAAGAGGTTTGCTCAGTCAATTGTCCAGATGCCTGAAAATCAACGGTATTAGGTCAAAAGTCAACTGTGGCCCACATACAGTCAAACTTCAAGATTTTTGGTCAACATCAACACTTTAAAGTGATATTCATCATTTTATCAATGTTTGATCCTGATTCCTCAAGGAATGCCCCAAATTCATCAAAACCCAAAAGTTGCTAAATTAGGGTTTCTTAGGAAAAGTCAACCAAACTTTGACCAAGCATAACTTCTTCATGCTTTATCAGAAATTTTCGGTCCAAGGATAATTTTGAAGAGGATGTAATTCCCTACAATTCATCGTCAACCCACAAGTTCAAAATATGCACTCATCAAAAGATATGAATTTCTACATTATAGGTCCTTTTGAAAAGTCAACAAAAACACCTTTTGGGTAAAAGCTTCTTACATGAACATGGAATACCCAATTGATATGAGACCAAAAGGGTTGTTTAGGGGACATCCTAAGCTTTCTAAAAAGTCCAAGAACACCTCTCTAGGGTTAAAATTGGAGGAGATATGCCTTGTCAAAGTTGACCATCTTTGCAAAATTGCCAAAAGTCAAATGTGCTCAAAAATACATTTTTTGTCAAATGGACCTAGTTTTTCATGATTGAATCTTGCTTGTGACATGGTCCACGACCCAAATCAGCATCTACACTTTATTTGCTTCATTATTTATTTTATTTGGATTTTTTATTATTTAAAATTCAAATTAAATCAAATAAATTGCAAAAAATACAAAAGATTGATTTTTGATATGATTTTTTGTAGGAATCAAATCCAATCAAGCTAGCATATCATATCCAAATCGTGCAAGGGTTGACTGAATCAAAATTGGCATGATTAGGCTTATTTTGGAAACATATCATACAAGAGAAAAACCAAATCAAATCTTGATGATCTTCAAAGATACAATGCTTTTTTGTTGACCTAATCAGTTATAATACATATATAGGACACAACCAATGCATAAAAACAAGGATTACAGGTTGTGAGGGCACAAAGCAAAACTGGAAAAATTGTCAAATAGTGGTGGATTGATTTCAAGCTTAGAGGCCAATTCAAAGCATTCTAAGGCTACCAATAGATTCCTGGACATATCCAGAACATGTTTCAATCCATTGCAAGCATCCTCACACTCAGAATTGCAAGCTACAAATTCACGGTTTGCTCATATAATCTTGAATTTGATTTTGCAATTTGCGCATGATTAATTACTTTTAAGCATAGCATTGTGTTTGTATCATCATTTGGAACGTTTTGGTTCAATCAATTTTGCATTTTGACGCCTATATGCGTATTTTCCATTATTAGGGTTTGTTCTTGCATTTTAGGGCTTTATTCTACAAGTTAAATTGGGCCAAGAAAAGAGCACCATGATACTCGTAGATCAAAATGAGTTGATCTATGTATTCACCAGTAATTTATCATGCTTGTTTAAGATTTTTGAAGGATGCAGGGTTATAGTTACAGACCCAGGCCGTAGGTAAAAGTCTGGGACCTAAGACGACGGATGAGGAAGAAGAAGACGATGTGTTCAATCATCACTGGTCCATTTGAATGTTGGTGCGCGTTTTTGTTTTAATTCATTAATCCACTTGTTTTTATATAATATTAATTGTTATCATTATACTAACAAACAAGACACATGGCTCAGATGGTAAGGCGCGTTGGTATTGAGTGGGAGGGCCTGGGTTCGATCCCAGGTCCCAACAAGTTTTATTTTCTCACTTTGTTTCTACAGATTCTATGCATTATCATCCAAAGCGCCTATCATGCTTTGTCATCATCCTACCACTGGATTCATTGCTAGCCAGATCCAACGCCCATCAATGAAGGACTATGGTGCACCCCCAGGCTGGCACAACGCTGAATCTCACGTGGGACTGGGATCAGCTCTTTGGGCCTAAAGACAAATTCCACATGACACCCCCCCCCCTAATTGTTTAAACAGACCCAGTTTCTATCTTTTCTATTTTAATTTCTTTTAATCATTTTATTTTTTAAAATAACACCAAAAATTATTTTTATTATCATTTAATCAAAAGTCACAAAAAATAAAATAAAAAATCTTTTTTTAAAAAATATTTTGTTTTTTTAATTAATTAATTAGTTTAATTAAAATTAGGGCAAATTTGATTCCTTTTTTATAATTTAAATAAATTAGAATTTAGGGTTTTTATTTGTACATAACCTAATTAATTTTTTTCAATCAAATTTTTAGGGTTCTTTAATTCTCGAATTCAATTCGCCGTGCACATTTTAATTCTTCTTTCTATTATTGTATATGTTTCAAGGTTGTAATAGATTTAATTAGGGTTTTAAACTTCCGCATTTTTATTTACAGTCAAGATAATTATGTATCTGCGAAAGCCCTGTAATAGCTAGGATCTTTAAAACTTTCCCGCACTTTAATTTTTGCAAACTATAAACTGCTTAGATGTATGTTAATAGGATTGTATGGAAAAACTAACTGAAAATTAAAATAGTAGATCACCTTACTTGTGCAAAGATTAAATGACTGAAATCAAACACATGCACATGCTCACTCCTAGGGTTTACTCCACTCTGGTTGCCTTCGGTAAACGGTCATGAAGTATAGGGTTTATTAGTAGTTGTCCTCTAGCCCCGAAAGATCTAAAATGACCCATTCGGATGTTGCCTCAGAAAAAGATCTTTAAGGCTTTAGGATAATTACTAATGTTTCCTAACATTACTTTTGTGATCGTACATGTCCCTTCGAATGTCCCTAAAAAATTCCAATGACGGTTCTACCTATTCCTTAATAATAGGACAGCGCTGTCTAAAGGAAAACGAACAGTCTTTTTCGAGTAGGTAGATTAGTTCTTAAGTACTTGCTCAAACAAAAAAACTTTTTCACACCAAACACTTTTCAAACAAAGTTTTCAAAAACAACTTCGTAACACTCTTGAGGACCGAAACAAGGGTTAAAACGAAGTAAAACAAAACTTTTCAAAACAAGCACACACAAGCAATTTCAAAATGAGCAAGTACTTAAGAGCCCGTGGAAAACCACGGATAGAAGGGTGCTAACATCTTCCCTTTCTATAATGTACCCCCTGTACTCAGAAATATCTTGAAAAAGATTTTTTCTGTTCTTTTTCCTTTTCCTGATTGGATAAAATAAAAGCCGGTGGCGACTCTTGCTTACCGCGACATTTGCGAACAAAAAATGCAAACCAGTATTAACAGTCGGTTCTGCCACCGTATCACAAGTACCTATTCTTGATCAAATACCCTTCACTGGTATTGAGAAATATCCACAACCTGAGGAAATTGCACCAGCCTTACATTTGCAACGGTCCGACATTGTGGCTAATTAGGAAACAAGGAGCGGAGTCAGGGGTTTTCTAGATAAATTTCTATTAGAGAAGGCTCAACTATTTTGGGATGCTATGGATTTTCAATCTTTTGAATAATTTTTGGCTCTTCTAATCTATGGTTTGGTATTGTTCCCTAATCCAGACCAACTTATAGATGTGAGTACGGTCAAAATTTTCCTCTCTCGTAACCCGGTGCCTACCTTACTCGGAGATATTTTACATTCTTTTCACACTCGTATCATGAGGAAAAGAGGGATTCTTATGTGTTACATGCCATTTCCATCTAGGTGGTTTATTTCTCACCATCCTCGATCAGTTTTGAAGAACGAACAAGGCTTAAGGTGGTCTTAAAGGATGATGTCGCTCTCTCATTCGGATATTCATTGGTGTTCCCGATCTTTGGAAGATGTTACCATCATTGACCGCTGTGGGGAATTCCATAATGTCCCACTCCTTGGAATTAGGGGAGGTATTACTTATAACCCTTCTTTGGCTCTACGACATATTGGTTATGCTCGTAGGGACGGTCCTCATGATGCACTTATTCGAGGTATTGTGTTCGACTATGAGAAATATGTCCAAGGTTATCGTTAAAGATTTGTATGCTCTTGGGGCATGGTAAACAAAGTTGATAGCAAGACTTTGGGGCATACAAACTATATTCCTTTGGAGCCTTATCTCAAGTGGGTGAGAGCTCGTGCTCAAAATCTCATGATGTCGTATCCATCCGTCTTACCAATAACTGTGGAGCCTATTACCGAAGGATATGTTCCTTATACCATTCTTCATCCCGACATGCCTACTAATCTTGAAGAGTTTAAAAGGTTGTGGATTCAAATCAAAGGAGAACGAGACAACTTTGAAGCTTAATTCTACGCAGGCGAGAAGAAAGTGTTGGAGCTCACAAGGTAACTTCACGAGGAGCGAAGCCTAAATACATACATTAGCCCAAAGAAGAAGAGTCCATGGGAGACCTGAGTCTTTTATTTTATAAGTTCATGTTGTCATCTTTCTCTCATTGTAAGCCTAAGAGGAAATTTATAACCTTTAAACTCATTAATACAATTGTTGTTTTGTTTCCTCTTTGGCTAAGCAAATTTAAATATCTTAAAGGTCATTGAAAACATTGCATCTGCATATCATGCATCATATCATAAGAATTTTTTCCAACACATGTTTCCTCATCTTTCTACTGTTTATTTCAGTATAAGATGGATCTCGATCAAACCGCAAAGGACTTGTAGACTCAACACTCTCAGTTCTAAGAGACTCTGCTCAACTTAGCAAAGGGTCAGCAAGAAATGATGATGCTTCTCGTCACGAAGAAGAAGACCAAGAAGAAAGATCTTATCAACATGGGAAAGAGGTTCAAAGGCCCTGTCCTCCAAGTTCAAATTGAAAAGGACTCCTCCGAAGAGGATGATAATCAAGATGGAGATGCTAGAAGCACCTACGTTGGGGGTGGGAATAATCAGATTTCTGAAGACGAGGATTATTTCGATGAGCAATACCCACCGATTGACGACAAATATAAGCAGCTAGAAGATAGACTAAAGGTTGTAGATATCCAAGCAGTGCCTGGATTGGAATTTGGGGACTTAGGTTTGGTTCTTGGGGTGGTCATTCCCCATAAATTCAAAATCGCTATCTTTGCCAAGTAAGATGGTGTCTCATGTCTGAATCTTCATCTCAGATCATACGTCTGCAAGATCCAACCATATACCACCGATAGGAAACTATGGGTGCACTTTTTTCAAGAGAGTCTATCTAGAACACAGTTGGATTGGTTTTACCAATTGGAAGGGACCAATATCCATACGTGGGAAGATTTGGCTGCTGCCTTTTACCACCAATATCAATATAATGTTGATTTGTCACCAACCTGCGTGCAATTGTAAGGCATGACTATGGATTCAAATGAGGGCTTCAAAGAGTACACCCAAAAGCGGAGAGATCTGGCAGGCAGAGTGCAACCACCTATCACTGGTAGAGAATTGGTAGACACGTTTATGGGAACACTGATTGGTCCCTTCTTCAACTTACTGATTGGAAGTTCATCATCTGGATTTACTGAATTGATCTTGACTGGAGAGAGGGTTGAAAACGGGATTAAAAGTAGGAAGATACCAATGGCCTCCACCTCTAATGTTATAAAAAAAACCATTTTCTGGAAAAAGGAGACTAATGTTGTGTATGGGCAAAGGATCCATGCTAAGAAGGACCGTAATCATTCAGTAGGGACAGTTTTAATTTCCAATCCTACATCTATTCAACAACAACAAGGGAATAGGCGTAGGACAAAGTATCAAGAAAGGCAATATACTAAGATCAATATGACATTGTCCCAAGTGTTACAACACTTGCTAAAAGCGGAACTGATTACACTAAGGGATCCTCCCCAAAACCCTGATACCTCCTCTCCTAAATACAATCCCAATGCAAAATGTACTTACCATTCAAACAGTCCCGGACATGATACCAATGTTTGTTGGTCTTTAAAGAATAAAATGCAAGACTTGATCGACAACAAAACAATTGAATTTGACCCTCCACTGACTCCCAATGTGATCACCGTACCATTGCCCAATCATGGTAAGAGTATCAATGCCATTGAAGATTCCTCTTTCGTTTCCTCCATCAATAATTTGACCACTCCTTTAAAGACTGTTAAAAATAATTTGTTGAAAGCCGGAGTATTTCCAGGCTATCTTGAAGACTGTTGCCATTGTGTTGCATGAATTAATGGTTGCATATGGATGAAGAAAGGTGTTCAACACCTGATTGATAACCGTGAAATTCTATTTGAGAGAACTCCATATGTGAAGAGTTTGACCAAAAGTGTGTCTCAAGAGTTTGAAGACGTGTCCATAATTACCATTTCAAACACTCCTATTAGGATCACCTCCAAAGGTCCTATTAGGATTCCCACTGAACCAAGAATAACTCCCCTGATTATCACTACACCAGGTCCAATCCCCTACTCTTCTGACAAGGTTGTGCCCTGGAACTATGGGGCAGAAGTGTATTATCATGGTGTCAAACAAGAACCCCTGGATTGCTGAAATTGAGGATGATGAAATCACAAATATTGCTGGATCAAGTAAAGTCACTAGGACGGGAAGGATCTTCTCTCCGGAGATCTCTCCTATGACAACGACTACTACACCCATTCATATTACTACTATTAAACCTGTTGTTGATACCCGAGGAAAGGAAAAAATGATTTAGCCTGCCCGAACGAAGGCGCCCACAAAAAATATTATAATTGAGGACCCATCTAGCCAAGAGATGGAGGAGATTATAAAAGTTATCCAAAAAAGTGACTACAAGATAGTGGAACAATTAGGGTAGACACCCTCGAAGATATCCATGCTATCTTTGTTGTTATGCTCTAAAGCACATGCCCAAGAACTATTAAAATTCCTAAAAAATGCACATGTCCCACAAGAAACTACTGCTGACCAATTTGAGAACTGTGTAGCAAGCCTGACTGCTAACAATGGTTTGGGATTTTCAGATGCAGATTTGACTCTGGCGGGGAAGAATCCCAACAAAGCTCTACATGTTTCCATCGAATGTAAAGGCACCACTTTAGCACATGTGTTAGTGGACGCAGGGTCCTCCCTCAACGTTTTACCAAAAGGTGCTTTAGACAGATTTAACTGTGAAGGGTTGGTGCTGAACCCAAGTAATATCGTGGTAAGAGCCTTTGATGGGTCGAAAAGAATGGTCTATGGAGAGGTTGATCTTCCTATCAAAGTTGGATCTCAAGTCTTCAACTCAACATTCTATGTAATGGATATCCGCCCAGCCTATTCTTGCTTGCTCGGACGCCCATGTATTCATGGGGAAGGTGTGGTTACTTCCATATTACATCAAAATCTAAAGTACCGGGTCAAAGGAAAAATTGTCACAATCTGCAGAGAGGAGGAGTTCATGATCAGTCATTTAAATTCTTTCAAATATGTTGAAATGAATGGCGAATTCATTGAACCCCCTGTCAAGCATTTGAGGTGGTCCGTCCAATGATTTCCGTTTCCAAAACCAATCCTTCTACTCCAAAAACTGTTGAAGATACACCAAGAATAGACTCCCTCAAGGACGCTCATGCTGTTGTTGAAGACGGGGGTTGCACCATCTGGGGACAACTTCCTGATATCCCCTACAAGCCAGAAAAATTTGGGGTGGGCTTCACTTTCAAGGCTCAGAAAGAGGTTCGACATGCTCGTGCTGGGAAACCACCTCTCTGTATTAGAAACAATGAAGTTAATGCTCTAGGAGACTTTGATAGTGACGGTGACTGGGACGACTGGATCTACCCAACTACTGATGGAGGACTTAACAAATTTGTAGACCAAAGACTTCATCTCAATCTCCTTCAGCCAAGAGTAATTTCCATTTCCTGTTTTTTATTGCTTTGAGAAATTTGTCTGTAATTTCCTTTAAAATAATTACTTTAAACCATGTGCCTTGCCCGGGCACAATGGTACATTTGTTAAGGGTTTGTCATTTTCATATATCATATGCTCATTTTAATGAAAACATTGGACTATTTTGCATTCAAATTTTGTGTTCCTTGTCTTTCTTTACTTTACTGCATTTTCAAATATCCATGTGACCTTACATGCACACACACACATTTGCAGATCCACATCCACTCCGGATCTCATTGACAACAATTCTACTATTGCCATCTATGAATTTGAAAATCCAATCTATCAAGCCGAAGACGAAGGTGAAGAATATTGTGAGATACATGGGGAACTCACCAAACTCCTGATACAAGAGGAAAAGGCCATTCAACTGCACAAAGATCCAGTTGAAGTGATAAACTTTGGTACTGAGGAAGATAATAAAGAAGTCAAGATTGGCGCCAACCTGGAAGACAGTGTCAAGAGAAGATTGGTCCAGATGTTACACGACTATATTGAGGTGTTCACTTGGTCATATGAAGATATGTCGGGGATTGATACTGATATTATGGTTCATCGTCTGCCAATGAAGGAAGGTTGTCCTCCAATCAAACAAAAGGTTCAGCGTATGCGGCCAGATATGTCTAAGAAGATCAAAGATGAGGTAATGAAACCGTTCAATGCAAGTTTCCTGGCAGTGACTTCGTATCCCCAATGGGTTGCAAATGTGGTCCCAGTGCCGAAGAAAGAAGGTAAGGTTTGTATATGTGTAGACTATAGGGATTTAAATAGGGCAAGCCCCAAAGATGATTTCCCACTACCATACATTGATGTATTGGTTGACAATACTGCTCAACATAAGGTGTTTTCCTTCATGGATGGCTTCTCCGAGTACAACCAGATTAAAATGGCGCATGAAGACATGGAGAAAACCACTTTTGTCACACAGTGGGGCACCTTCTGTTATAAGGTCATGCCTTTTGGTTTGAAGAATGCAGGCGCAACTTATCAACGGGCTATGGTAGCTCTATTTCATGACATGATCCATCATGAGATAAAAGTCTATGTTGATGACATGATTGCAAGATCGCAAACTGAGGAAGAACACCTTGATCATTTTCACAAGCTATTTGAAAGGCTGAAGAAATATAAGCTGAGATTGAATCCCAATAAATGCACCTTTGGGGTGAGGTCTGGAAAACTCCTAGGAATTGTCGCCAGTGGAAAAGGGATTAAAGTAGATCCTGTAAAAGTCAAAGCCATACAAGAAATTCCATCTCCCTGTACTGAGAAGGAGGTTAGAGGTTTCTTAGGTCGACTCAACTATATTGCCCGATTCATCTCTCACTTAACTGCTACTTGTGAGCCAATCTTCAAACTATTGAAGAAACATCAAGTAGTCAGATGGAATGACGAATGCCAAACAACTTTTGACAAGATCGAGGAGTATTTACAAGAACCTCCAATCCTAATGCCTCTAGTTAAAGGAAGACCTCTGATTATGTACTTGACCGTATTAGAGAATTCAATGGGTGTGTGCTGGGAAAACATGACGAGTCTGGTCGAAAAGAGCATGCAATATACTACCTTAGAAAAAGTTTTACCGACTATAAAACAAGATATTCACTGCTCAAGAAAACTTGATGCGCTTTGACATGGGCTGGTTGTCGACTAAGAGAGTATATGTTGACTCATACTACTCTCTTGATCTCTAAGATGGATCCCATCAAGTACATCTTCGAGAAGCCAGATCTCTTCGGACGAATAGCCCGATGGCAAATGATATTGACTGAATATGACATCTAGTATACTACACAAAAAGCAATCAAAGGAAGTGTACCGGCGGATCATTTGGCCCATCAAGATGTTGATGACTACCAATCCATGAACTATGAATTCCCGGGCGAGGATATCATGCTGATAACCGACTGTGAAAAGCCCGGACCGTATGAAAGACCTGAGCAAGGATCCTAATGGACTATGGTTTTTGATGGAGCTTTCAACGCACTGGGTAACGGAATTGGTGTTGTGATCATTTCTCCCAAAGGTTTCCATACACCTTTCACTATAAGACTTTGCTTCGACTGTACAAACAACATGGCTGAGTATCAAGCATGCATCTTGGGTCTAAAGGCTACTATTGACCTAAGAATCAAATTCTTAAGCGTATATGGAGATTCGACCATGGTGATCAGTCAAGTTAAAGGAGAGTGGGATACCAAACATCCAAATATAATCCCTTACAAAGAGATTGTGCTAACCTTGATACCGTACTTTGAAGAGGTCACCTTTAAAAATATCCCTAGGGAAGAAAATCAGTTGGCAGATGCCTTAGCGACTATGTCATCTATGTTCAAGGTCAATTGGGACAATGAAGCTCCCAGAATTACTATCAAAAGATTTGACGAACCGGCACACTGTTATGAGATTGCCACTGATGAGGAGAAACCTTGGTTCCATGAGGTTAAAAGGTACCTTGAAGCACAAGAATACCCTGAGCGAGCTTCAATTAACGATAATAAATTCCTGCGGAGGTTCTCATCCAAGTTCTTCTTAACCAATGGGATTTTGTACAAACGTAACCACGATTCAACTCTGCTCCGTTGTGTGGAGAAGAAGGAGGCAGAGAAAATCGTGAAGGATATGCATAAAGGTATCTTTGGAACTCACTCAAGTGGACACACCATGGCCAAGAAGATTCTGAGGGTTGGTTACTATTGGTCGACTATGGAAACTGATTGTCACTACCACTCGAGGACTTTATATAAGTGCTAGATCTATGATGATAAGGTTCATGTGCCTCCAATACCTTTAAATGTCATGACTACTCCTTGGCCATTCTCTATGTGGGGCATTGATATGATCGAAGAAATCAAGCCCACTGCCCCTAATGGATATCATTTCATCCTCGTCTCCGTTGATTTCTTCACCAAATGGGTCGAAACGGCTTCATTTACCTTAGTTACCAAGAATGTTGTAGCTCAGTTTATCAAGCATAACCTCATATGTCGGCACGACATCACTGAAAGGATCACCACTAACAACGGTACCAATCTCAATAATTCCTTGATCACGAAACTCTGCACGTAGTTCAAGATCAAGCATCACAACTCTTCTCCATATAAGCCTAAGATTAATGGCACAGTGGAAGCTGCCAACAAAAACATAAAGAAGATTGTGCAAAAGATGGTGGAGACCTACAAAGATTGGCATGAGATGCTACCATTTTTCCTTCATGGCTATCGTACTTTGGCGAGAACATCAACTGGGGCAACCCCATTCTCCTTAGTCTATGGCATGGAAGTCATCCTTCCTGTCGAAGTTCAGATTCCTTCTTTAAGAATTATGAAAGAAGAAGACTTGGGAGAAGATGAATGGATTCAGACTAGATTGGATCAATTGAATTTCATTGGTGAAAAGAGTATGGTTGTTGGTTGTCATGGTCAAATGTATCAAAAATGTATGATCAAGACAGTCAATAAAAAGATCAAGCATCGAGAATATCAGGATGGCGACTTGGTAATGAAGCGCATCATTCTACCCCAAGGAAATCCCATGGGAAAATGGACTCCTACTTACGAAGGGCCATTTATTGTCAAGAAAGTATTCTCGGGCGGTGTTATGATGCTAACCACTATGGACGGTGAAGATTTCCCTTACCCTGTGAATGCGGACATAGTCAAAAAATACTATGCATAAAAGAATGACCGGCTAGGTTGACATACCTATGAAAAACTAAGGGCATCCCGGCGAACCAAAAGGGTTCGGGAAAAAGTTAGGGATATATACAAAATATTGTACACCCGACAAGTCGAAAACCCAAAAGGGCGGCTTGGGCAAAAAAATGTATCCTGGTGGACTGAAAACCTGAAAAGGCAGTCCAGACAAAAGTTAAGGATCAAAGTGTGTGATTGTGTCATGTTGGATCACTACAGCCAACTTTATTACCAAGGTCAAAAGTTTAAATGGTACAAGATCAATTCAATAAACTTCTTTTGACAACAACGGACGAGATGTTCGAGGACATAGGGGTAATAGCAGAGTTGGAACCCAATGAGATCACTTCCACATGGTTATACATTTAGTTTTCACTTTTTATTCTCTCCATTTCATGACGACTTCCTCTTATTAGGATTTCCGTCTCTTTGTACAAAATCGCCTGTTTATATGCAAATTATCAATACAAATATACTTTGAAGTGCAAACTTTTTGTTTTTCTGTTTTGATTGCAAAAATGTCCAATGATTAAAATTGAATGAACATAGGCATATGAACATGATTAACTTTTAACAAATATACACATAAGAACAGGAATAAGTATTTACTCAGGAGATGGGATGATACTCAAATGGTCTATAAATCCCCACAGAGTAAATTCATACATTCTCCACAACATCCTTTCAGAGTTCCTATCAGCATATCTCCTGGAAATTCTCTTCCCCAGCCGAGTTTGGTCTTGCAAAACTGAAGGAGAAACCTTGCTAATTTCTTCCCTAGAAGAACTTGTTTTCCCAATGAAGCGTCCAGAATATATTCCTGAACAGGGTTTATTTCCCCAACAGACTATAATCTCCCCAACTTGAGCCTATTCCTCAGACTACTACAAATCACTGACAAAACTCCTCTTCCCCGGTAGAGTTTCCACTATCCCTAGAAAGTTGTTGCAAAGCCTGGAATCTGACCACATACTAGTTAACTTCATCCTCCCCAAACAAGTCGGAAGATTATCCATCTCTTTTATCCCCAGTTAGGGCATGTAAGAAATAAATTCCCTAGTAGAGCAATGGACAACCAAGGTTCTTGAACTCTACTCCCCAAGCAGAAATCAACATCCCCTGCAGAGTTTCCTTAAACGGAAAATAGGAATCCCCAGTGGAAGTATTCTAGACAAAGTGGAAGATATACATACTCTTCATCCACAACAATAGTCAGGGATTTATTTTCCTAGATAAAGATACATTTCAATAATATTCATACATCACGACATATGCATACAAAACATATATCATAATCTTATTTATTTTGAGAACATCATTAAGCAATACATTTCATATATCATGACATTGCATATAACTAACTCTTTACCTTTTCAGGAAAGATCAATCAACAGATGAATATCATCAACTATATACATAGTCAGACAAAATTTCTCTAGAGACTAAAATTTGACAAGTATTTCCATCGAAGACTTGCCCCGGGGAATCATTATGAAGAATATATCTCTGAGAAGAAATCAAGTTTAGATTCCTTCATTAATTGTTGAAGTAGTAGTCGTTATAGATTCCTTCATTACCTGTTGAAGTAGTAGTCGTCATAGATTCCTTCATTACCTGTCGAAGTAGTATTCATCACGGATTCCTTCATTACCTGTTGAAGTAGTATTCTTCATAGATTCCTTCATTACATGTTAAAGTAGTAGTCATTATAGATTCCTTCATTACCTATTGAAGTCGTAGTCGTCATAGATTCCTTCATTACCTGTTGAAGTAGTAGTCCTCATAGATTCCTTCATTACTTGTCGAAGTAGTATTCATCACAGATTCCTTCATTACCTATTGAAGTAGTAGTCGCCACAGATTCCTTCATTACCTATTGAAGTAGTAGTCGCCACAGATTCTTTCATTATTCATTGAAGTAGTAGTTGCATGTAGACTCTTTTCCGGATACATTTCTTAAAGATTAAGTCAAGCACTAGACTTACCAACAGTCACTCTCCAAATTTCATCTTTAAGCCTGTCTTCGACAACTCTTTGTAACCTCTCCAAATGGAATCTTTAAGCCCATTTCCGACACAATCAACCAACATCATTACTTCGTGCACCATCGAGTGCAAATTTTTGGGCACTTTAGCGTTCAATCATCTTCCACCTTCAAGTTACGAATGGAGAACATACCAATCCAACTCTTCAAGTTTAAGAAGATTGAACAGGGGTAACTTTTGTACCCCGAAATTTTCCCTCTCTTTTATCAAGACATTTCTCGCAAAAAAAATCTTCAATGACTCAAGTTTGCACAAGTGTTGACTAGGTAAAATCATCTCCTAAGCACTAAGACCCCAAATTAGGGTTTTGATTTTCACAAGGACAATTGGACTTCTAATGCCTCAGATGACTTTCATGGTTCATTATAGGCCTCCAAGAATACTTATGCTAAGTTTCAAGCCTTGGATCACAATTTTGCTCAGTCAATTGATCAGATGACTGAAAATTAGATATATTGGGTAAGAAGTCAATTTTGGTCAAACTACAGTCAAACTTCAAGATTTTTGGCCCATATCAATATTTTTAATTCATATTTATCAATTGATCAATGTTTGATCACAATTCCTCAAGAAAAGTGTTCAAATCATCAAAAGGGCAAAATGGTCAAAATTAGGGTTTTGATTAGGAATGACCAGCCATTGACTTTTGACCTAACACATGACTTAATGTTTTGAGGTATGATCTCAAGGATTCAAGCAAGTTATTTTGACCTAATTTCACGACTCAAGTAATTTCCCAAGATCAATGGATTGATAGTTGAATTTTGGATCAACTGATAAAAAGTCAACTGATACACAATAGTCAAAGTTTGACCTTTTTTATCAACATTGATTTTTAAAGATCAAGATTCATCAAGATGCTCAAAAATATCAAACTTGGTCAACAATAATCAAGAAAGTCAAGGAAGTCCACAAAAAGTCAAAGTTCTCAAGACTTAGAAAATTTTCCAAGTATATCTTATACTTGATAAATTCATTACTTCATGGCCTTTTTTCACTAAGATGCAAGATGATTCAAAGAAAACTTTAAACATGAAAGTTGTAGATATTGATGAATTCTACAACTTTTTTTCAGAGGGTTGATGTCCAAAAAAGGCTTAAATTTGAAGATATAAGCCCATGAAGTCATGACATTTTTCATAAAACACTTAATGAAAATTTTGACAAGTTTAGGAAGATTTTTGACCTAACTTCTTAACCAATTTTCACCTAGATCCAAGATGATTTATCTAAAGTGGTAAACATGAAGGTTGTAGACAACGTTTAAATCTTTCCAAAATGTCCAATAACTTGAAGAGATCATTTTTGAGCTAAGAGAATCGAAGAGAAGAAATTGGGCATCCATTCTTGATTTACGTCATTTTGATGATGAACACATAACCAAAACCCTAACCTATGTTGCATAGTCTCACTTTGCAGGCTTTCTAACTTGCAAATATGTCCATGGTCAGATGTTTACACAATTAATTGAGTCATTGTCCAAGTGTTTGTACCATTATTCAAGCTAATTTTCCATTTATGGCACAGAGGCACCATTGCCATTCTTGAAAAGTTGTTTTAATCACAAAGTCAACTTCTCTTGAGCTTTGCACTTGTTCCTTCTGCATAAAATTCCTCTACAAGATCAGAGCAAACATGTTTTAAGCTTCTAGCCACCCTACAATTTTGTACCTTGCCTTGAAACCATATTTGTCAAGGTTACTTCAAAAACAAGTCAAAAATCCATAACATGTGATCTTGTGATTCTGATCATCTCAAGTCCTCAAACCTTTTCTTATAAATTAAGACGTTGTTTACAAGCCAAGGAGACGATTTGAAAAGCTATAAAACTCTCCCAAACTCCCTCAAGCCATAAATTTCCTCAAAATACCATTTTTGTGCAGATTCTAACCTTGCAACTCAAGTTCACATTTCACTCGTGAGTTTTAACTCCAAATCAATCACAAAGCTTCCATACATCATTTAGAACGTATCCAAACACCTGTTACATGACTTTAACACCTCCATCACCATCCTCCATTTTCAAAAGCAGCATCTTGCATATTGACTTCTCCAGCACAATTCAGGCATTCTCAGCTCAGGGTAACCTTTGCATTAGCTTCCTAGAGGTCCATTGAAGCTAACTAGATCATCACAACACCTTGAAAAGAGCTCAAACATAAAACACGGTTTCCATTTTCAAGGTGAGTTTTCTGAACTTTCAACTCTTCATACAAGCATCATTTGACTTTGATTTTCAAAGATAAAATGTAGACATCACGGCCCTGAAGCTAACCATTCTTTTAGATTTCATTTATATTGCCTGAGCATGGATAATTTTGAGTTTGAACTTTCTAAAAAAAAGTTAGGTTAAATTTGGTACCAACATAAATTCGTGTTCATCTTTGATCTATAGATTTAGTTATTTACATGGTTGAAATCGTGTTTAAATTTCAAGCAACTTTCATGTTTACATTTTCCATTTTGGTTGAGAAATGACGAAGTTACAGATTTCAAAAATGTTAAAGAACGTCCTGGCGCGAGGAAGAAGAAGATGAAATGTTCAAGACAAGGTTTATAATATATTTATTTGTTTGCGTTTCAAATACCGGATGTATAGCCACCCTAGTGGTAGAGAGCGCGCGCGTAAGGCTTGGAACTATAGGGACCTGGGTTCGATCCCCAGTGGTACCCTTTTATGATTTTTCATATTATTTTGTCTCTTTTTTTGTTTGTTTTACAGCACGCCTGGACCTCCTTTGGTTGGGCCTGATTATTTTTCTGCTGAGCATCACCGCTCTATTTTCTTCCAACAGCCAAGCCCACTTCTTTTTTATTTTTGTTTATTTTCTGACTATACAAAAATTGTTTTGGGCCTAAAACAAAAAACACTTTTTCACACCCCCTTTTTAACTTTTAACTCAGATCCAACATTTTATATTTTATTTTTATTCTATTATCTTTTCTTTTATTTATCTATTTTATTATTTAACCAAAAATATAAAAAACTACATTTTCTTAAATAATCAGATCAAATTCTCCCACTTTATTTTATTTTTTATTTTATTTACTTTATAGACAAAAATAATGAGAATATTTTCTTAAAATATTTAATTTCTTTTCTTAATTAAATTAATTTAGACATTAGGATTTTTATTAGTTAACTTCTTTTCAAATTAATTAATTAGGTTAATTATAAATAATAAAAAAACCCTTTTTCATCTAAAACTCAAATAAAAACAATTTTCTTTTCTCTTTTCATTATCCTTATATTTTTGTACATTTTATATTTCGCATTGCAATTTATGTAACTGTCAAAGCCTTGTAATAGTAATTAGGGTTTGTTTTACTTGTCATCCCCATTTGTAAATTTGTATCCCATCCTCTAAAGTATTGTAATAGCGTGGGACTTTTAATTTCCGCAATTTATCGCTTTCCTTATTATTGCTAGTAATTAGGATTTGTATGACAAGACTTTAAAATAAATCATAGACAACCCTAATTCAAGATAATTAATTGAACAAACACACTTCGCACACATACACTTCTAAGGTAACCCACACTTGTTGCCTCAGATATAAACAGTCATGTCCCTCGAATGTGGGATATTTTAGTAAAGACCCTCGAACTCAAAATATCATAGTCCCTTGATGGACCTTCAAATGTTGCCTTCGGTAAATGATTTTAGTCCCTTACAACAATTGCTAAAATATCTCGCAAGTTGCCTTCTGTGATTGTACAACGACCCACGAGTGTCCCTTCACATGTAATGATATGGCTCTCTACCAACTAATGGTAGACAAGCACTATCTAAAGGAGGACGAGAAGAATAAATACTTTTTGAGTAGGTAGACTGCTCGTGATTACTTGCTCACAAACATTTCAAAACAAACATCTTTCAACACACCAACACTTTCTTGAAATATTTTCAAAGTCAACACTTTGTATACATTCTTATAGAGACGAGAATCATTACAAATTTTTCCTAAAGGAAGGCACTTTTCAAAAATATTTTAAAATAAACACATTCTCAAAAGCATTTCAAAGTTAGCTAGCAATTAAGAGCCCGTAGATAACTACGGATGAAAAGGGTGCTAACACCTTCCCTTTTCATAACCTACTCCCCGAACTCAAGAACATTATCAAAAGGTCTTTCCTGTTCTTTTCACCCTTTCCTTTATTGAATAAAAGAAAAGTCGGTGGCGACTCTTGCTATCTGTAACAATTGCGATAAAACGCAAAACACCAAGTTAGTTCTCTCACTATATTACACACCTCTAATACTCTTCTGTGTTTTTTTGCTCTCTGAATCCCTAGTAGAGTCCTTAGTTCAAAACTCATTTGTGTTTGATTCCTTCCAACACTCGTATGTGTCAATCCTCAAACATCGTGTAGCATATCAATAACCAGGAAAACAAGTTTCCTTTCACCAACAAAGATCAAACTTGTCTCTTTCTTTTAGTATTTAATCTCTTTAAACCCTGAATTCTTGAAAGGAAAAATCCAATCTCACCTCAAGATCTAAGATGATTAAATAGAGGCAGCTGTTGCACCCCAAAATTTTCCCTTTGAGTTTCAACCATAATTAACTCAAATCTCACATTCATTCATCTCCACATACATTTTCATCTGCATCACAATCATTCATAGCATGTGTTCTCAAAGCATGTGATCACATTTTTTCGTAAGATTAGGGTTTTGAGTAGGAGAGGCTCATCTCTTAAGAGATTGTATCATCATGATCATCATCTTCAAGGTATCATCAATCATTGGGTCTCATCATTTTTGTTTGAAGAAAATTAGGATTTTTGGCCTTCATTAGTGGAAAATCGGGAATTAGGGTTTTGTGGCTTGAAATTCAAGGTTGATTACTTCAAGGCATCATCAACAATAATATCTCATGGTAATAATATCATCTCAAAAGTTTCATAATCACAATATTGCATTGGTCATAGGAGAGTGGAATTCAACTGATAAAAAGTCAACTGTCACACAAAAGTCAAACTTTGACTTTTTGGTAAACATTGAAATTCAAGGTCAAGAATCATCAAAAAATTCAAAACTATCTAACTTAATCAATAAGAATCAATAGAATCAAGAAATTCAACAAAAGTCAAAGTTGAAGAACTCTTAGAAAAATTCAAGTGTTTTGTGCCTAAAAAGCCCTAACTTCATAAGCAAGTTTTACCAAGATAAAAGTTGAATAACTCTTAGAAATATTCAAGTGTTTGTAGAGAATGAATAATTCTATAACTTTGTAAATGAGGGTTGATCCCCAAAAAGTTCTTAAATTAATAGATATGAGCCCATGAAGTTGTGATACCTTTTATCCAACACTTAGAAACATTTTCAACCTCTTGACCTATTTTCACCAAGATCTGTGATGATTCAAGGAAAATTTTCAACATGAAAGTTTATATAATGTTTCAAGATTTCCAAAATATCCAAGAGCATGAATTTATCATACTTGAGCAAGGAGAATCGAAGAGATGAAGTTAGGCATTTCATGCTTGAATTTCAAGTCATTTTGTGAAGAACTCAAGAGCAAATTTCATAACCTTAACATGCAATCTCACTTTTCAGGCCATGTTTCTTCTAAATCACCATATAACCATAGATTTACACAAAATTATGGTGCATTACATAAGGATTTTAAGCTTTATCCACTTGATCATACCATTTTTAGATGAAATTGCAAAAAGCTCCATATCCATTTGCATAAAGACTACTTTAATCCCAAAGTCTACTCCTTGAGCCTCTAACTTGTTTCTTCTGATCACACTCAACACGAATGCTCAGAAGAAACATATCTAAGCCTACAAACCTCCCTATTGATGCATTGGGACCATGACTTTCATGTAACTTTCTCACTTACATTTCAACCAAGTCTCAAAACCTTAAGGCTCAAACCTGATCAGCCCTCGCCCTCAACCTTTTTCCTATAAATAGAGAGGTCATTTGCAAGCCAAGACACCAATTCAAAAGCTCTAAAACACCCTAAAACTCTCCCAAACCAGATTTTTCATTAAAGTCTCCATTTTTTAGCCTTGAAGTCCTTATCTTTGGAACTCATCAACCTTGTAATTTATGTGCAAACTAACCATCCATGCACCTTATACACATCATATAGAAGTTGTTAAAACACCAAAAAAAAATTGTGTAACATCATCGTCATCATCAAACTCACAAAAGTGTGGCTTGCAACTTGACTTGGTCAGGGAGTTCCACCTAGCTTCAAGGCAAATTAAGGGTTGGAATACACTATGGGAGGTCCCAGCAAGCTAACCATATCATATGTTTGCACTTGGAGCTACTAGAATAAGCATTGGACTTTCTCCAACTTGGTAAAAAACTAAAACCTTGAAATCCTTATACACACATCATTTCTGCATACATTCAAAAGAAAAAAATTTAGATATCAATGTCCTGAAGCTAACCATGTAATTAGTTTTCATTGATTTTGCATGTGTGGTGAGAATTATGAAACTAAACAGTTATGGTTTCATTTTGGTACTGGTTTAAATTCGTGTTCATCACTGATTTATAGCTTTTGAAATTTACACCATTGAAATCCTTGTTAAATTTCAGTCAAGTTTGGTGTTTATAATTTTTGAAATGGTTGAGAAGTGAAGCTTTTACATATTTGACAATTGAGTTGTTGTTGTTATCCGCATGAAGAAGAAGACAATGGTGATGTCGACATTTGTTCTATTTTGAAAATATGAGTTTATAATATATTTAATGCAAGGTGTTTTATGACCAGATGAAACAGCCACACAAGTGACAAGAGCGCATGTTTTCAAGTCTTGGCAAGCATAAGGGCGAGGGTTAGAACCACTGTGAACCCCCTCTTTTTCATTTTTCTCATATTTGTATGCTTTGTGATTTTCGGAAGATTATTTCAAATATTTTTAACTGGATGCATTGCTTTAACACCACAAGCGTGTGGCCTGGTGGTTAACATTTTGTTTAGCAAGCCAAAGGCCGCAATTTCAACACTTAACAACCCCTTTCCCAATTTTTTTACTACTTGTTTATTTCACTTCTTTTTGCAATTTTCATTTAATTTTTCTCACCTATCAAAAAAACTCCTTTTGAGCTGATTTTGTGTACACTCTTAGTTTAATACATTTATTTTATGATTATGTGAAAAAATTCCAAAAATATTAATTATTTCACCATTTTCTAATTAAATAAAAATAGGAAATTTTTAGGGTTTTTTAAAGGCCTTTCCATGATCCTTTGATTGATTTTTAAACTTCTCTCACAAAGCTTGATCTTACCATGATATTGAAGGTAGAGAAAAGACAAGAAATGGGGGTTTGAATTATGTTTATAGAAAACATTCCCCTTTAGAAATTCTAAGCACTAAAATGATAATAACAATAAAGGCAATGAAGAATAAATGAGACAAGGATTTATCCAGGTTCACCTTAAGCAAGGTTAATCCTGTCCACCCTTGCAAGGATGATTTTGCCTTATCCAAGGACTTAATCCACTATAACAAACTTATTAGAAGTGCACGGGCAACGGCCGGTGACTAACACATAATGACATGTTCATGGATACCACAGGATATAATGTTCACTGACCCAATAGAATTTGTTCCCTCAAGATCTCCTATTCGTATTTCCTACAACGACCAGCAGCCATTATCTTCTTGAGATCATACCTTCACTCAGTCTCTCAAGGAACTTTCTAATAAAATGTTCAGTGATTCGATTTAACGAATATAACAATCATTGATCCAATAGAATCAGATCCCTTAAGATCATCTATTTGGATTTCCTACAACTACCAACAACCATTATCTTCTTGAGATCAAACCTTCACCCAGTATCTCAAGGAACTAATCAATAATAGTTGATGAGGTTGTTATGTTTACATGATTGCTTCTTCTAAGCAGTTTACACAAGTGTTTTAAGCACATATTGTTTAACACATCTTTGAGCAACAAATCTAGTGTTAAAATAATTTACGTGAAGAGATTCAAACATAAACACTATACGAGCAAAAACTATAGTGTTCATTACAATTTTCTATAAATATGTATATGATCAAAAGTTGAGTAGCATATTGTAGTGTTCTTCTTCTTCATCTTCTTGTTGAGCAAGTTATGAGCAACAAATCCTTGCTTCTTCTGAGATCTACCAAGATGTATTTGATTAGAAGTTGAATAACATCTTTTAGTCTTCTTCTTTATCTTTATTTCTTTTATCTCATTTCTGTATAGTGGTCTTCACAATGTTTAGCATTACAACTTTTACATCTTCAACATCCATGGTGTTTAAGCTTGATGACCAAAAACTATTAGCATTTTTTATACGGCTTCAACGTAGGCATCCACATGATTTATTTAAATCTTTAATCTTATTTTATAGCCTTCATAGAGATACATTGTGAGGGTAGAAAATTCCTTTTCTACACCAACGGTTAGTTCCCAACGGATAGAATAAGGTGTAAGAGTTAGACATTATGAAATAATATTTTTTGTATCCTGTCACTGTTCAATGATAGCTTTCCACATTTTATCTATGAATAATATTTTTCTAATAAGATTGTAAATAGAGATCCGTTAAGTAAAGAAAGAGAACTATAAATCCAGCCTTTTGTTCTGATGGTCACAATGAGAGTGGTTGACAATACAGTAAAAATGATTGTCCTTACGCCACCCTAGAGGATAGAGGTCACAGATACTTTATGTGCCATTTGATCAACATCACACATTAACCATTTTAACTTTCTTCTTATCATCATAGGCTTCAGATATTTGAATGTTGAATGTTTAAGCTTGTTGTAGAAGATTTACTTTTAATTCTTAGAACCTAAGTCTTGGAGTCTTCAGAACTTGTCACATAGAACTTTGTCTTAGAGTCTTCAACACTTGGTTGTAAGAACTTGCTTGTCATTAGATCATCTGAATTTGTTCACCAGAACCTCGTCTTCATAATCTTCAGAACTTATAACATATGAAGTAAAGCTTTAGGAAGGCCTCCAAGGCTTAACCATAAAGTCACGATCAGAACCTCTTGTACTAACGTTCCTAAGACACGTTGCAGAAGACGTATTCATAATCTTGACTTCAACTGTAACACGTAACCACATGTTTTCTTCCATTAGTGTATGTTAAGAACCTGATGATGTCACACACCTTGATACTAGAGTCAGAACATTATAGCGGCATCTACACACTAGAACAAACCATTAACGTATACAATTGTTCATAAAGATAACATGTAAAGTTATCATCAAAGTCTTAAGGCCATATGTAGAAACACATCTTGTTCTTACAGATAAATCTTATTTCTAACTTGATATCTTGACTCTTGAGTAAGCATTTCATGATAGCTTGAGTTCATTTTAGGTTTTTCTCACTCAAATCTAAAACAAACTATGAAACATGTTCGAAAATAAAAACTATGCTCCATGACTTTCATCATGATTGTGATGCATACATTGTTTCAAACTTTAAACTCCTTCGTGTTTTCACTAGTTTGTCTCACTTTTAAAACATATTTCCTTCATAAACTCCTTTAAAGAATAAACCATAAAACATCAAAAATATGCTTTCTCACTCTTTTGTTAGAAATATTTTTCCAAGTAAAACTCATTGATTCTCATCTACTTGTGTGCTCATTGCTTGAGTGAATAACATGTTCCCTTAAGCTTACTTGGTTCATCTCAAATCCTTGATGGAACTTGAATCAAGATAGACATTAGGATATCAATCCAAGCATGACAACATTAGGTTAGATTCCTCCATAATCGTATCTATAGGATCAATCCTTGCATGATAACATTAGGATCAACAAGTCCCCAATTAGACTTTTCTTCTCCTTTTGCATTGCATCATTAAGACTAAAATATTTTCTCAATAATAATCTAAAAACACTTAAAAATATTCAAAACCCTTTCAAAACTAAAGGTGTGAAGGTGACGGGTGTCTCCATGGATGAGGGTCCACTTTTACCTTTCTTCCTATAAAAAACATCAACCAAATCCAAATCATTTTGCCCTAGGGATTTTTCACTTTAAAATATTTTTAAAAAGGATATGTTAACTCCATTCTACACAAAACAACGATGTGTAGTCTCCAACGGTCGAGTGGCAACGTTAACTGTTAGAATGCAAATTTAACATCATCCATAAAAACACACAACAAACAAAAACATTTTTAAGAAGAACTATCGTGTTCTGATTCCCTTGTGGATACGCAGGCATGTAGTTTCAATGCTCAGGCGAATGCACCGATAAAAACCTTTTTCTTTTCCCAATGAATTTATGCATACATTTCCCTTTAGCAAGTAAGTTTTAGATATACACACCAATTTATTAGAATAACAAGAGTGGATCCTGTGGAGTACCACGGACGTGAGGGGTGATAATACCTTCCCCTTGCGTAATCGACTCCCTTGCCCAAGATTTGGTTGCGAGACCATGTTCTTTTCCCAATATCAAATGTTTTCTCTATATTTTCCTTTCCCTTTCTTTTTTGGGATAAATAAAGTTAGGTGGCGATTGTGTTTGTTCCATCTGAAGTTATTTGTTTTATTTTTCGAGTAGCTTCAATGTGATACGATCATAAAACCTGTGGCTTTTTCAGTAATGGCATTTAAGTGGTGCGGCACATAGAACGAGCGAGATATATGAAGTATGGTAAAGTTAGACAATAATAAATGAAAAAATGAGTGTACCTCGAGTAATTGTTCTGACCATAAGCCTTTAGCTTTATTAAGATTCTTTTTTATTCCTATAAAATGACCTTATTAGTTAATTTAACATGTTTGTTAAATTAGGGGTGTACTAATGAGACAAAAATAGTTTGGATCCCGAGCAAATGGAAGAAATCTACTACAGTTGAGAAAATTATTGAGTTCTATTATTTGAGACAGTGAACCTAGGAAACTCGAATATACAGATTATTCACTTTAAATAGAAATAGTTTTGTGCTCCCTTTACTATGATTTCAGATACCACCTCCGCCTTAATTTATTTAGTGAAGTAATCTGCGCCTACTAGTAGGAACTTTAGCTTCCCTAGAACGAAGGTAAAGAGACCCATGATATCCACCCATCATTGATAAATTGAAATTTTGTTCTTGGGGACAGATGTTGGACACGATATCTGAGACAATGTGCACAACCAAGTTCTGACAATTTAACTTATACAAGATGGTAAAGTAGAAAAGAAATAAAGAACTCAATATTTATTAACCCATTTCACTGCAAACCACACATACATATGGGGGGTATCCAACCCAAGAAAGGAAACTCATTATTAATAGTATTAGTACACTTAGTCTTACATGAACACACATTTTTCAGTCTCTTCATAATACTACCCAATGAATTTTTATTTAGGACTTCCCCTAAAAATGAGAACCCCTCTCACTTTCTCTCAATCACTAAATCCAAGTGATCATCTTCAACAAACAACTTAAAGAATGTTGAATTACAACTCAAATAAACAAACAAAACTTTATGCTTTAAGATATGAATGAAAGTGCTAGAGTGGTGCACAAAATAACACAAACAAAGACTCAAGAGATACACCTTAACATAAGAAATATTCAATACTTGCATACCTCAAACGTTAAGTTTGAGTCTCCTTAAATAACAATTATGATTATGGGCTTTTCCAATAGGCATTTAATCACGTCCACAATTGTAGGATATTCTGTTATGATTTATTTTTCAAATATCCTCCAAAAAGATTTTATTTGTTTCAAACTTAAATATCCATTTAAAATGATTTGATCACGTCCAACCTAATCAAAGAAATCTACATAAATGCATGGAAAAAATATAGTGTTGTACCCCAAAATCTGCCCTCTCATTTATCAAGACTTTTCTCACAAGATCTCTTAGACTCAAGACTGGATTAGGGTTTGACCAGCTCAAGACATCTCATCATGCACTATTGACCTAAAATTAGGGTTTGAGTTTGCACAAGGATGCTTGGACTATCAATGCTTCATATGAATTTCAAACATCATTATGAACCCCTAAGATCACTCATGACAAGTTTCAAGCCTTGAACCACATTTTTGATCAGTCAATTAGACAGTTGACCTAAAAATCAGCTGTATTGGGGGAAAAGTCAACCATGGCCAATTAACAGTAAAACTTCATAATTATTGATCCACGTCAACATTCTAGACTCATATGTATCATTTGATCAAGTTTGGATTACAATTCCTCAAGAAATTTGATCAAATCATCAAAAGGGCAAAATGGTCAAAATTAGGGTTTTGACTGGGAAAGGGCAATTTCTGATTTTTGACCTAGCAAATGACCAATTTATTTGAAGCATGGTTTCAAGGGTTCAATTTCATCATCTTGACCTAATTACATGGTTCAAAACATTGCAAATCCATTGGATGGACAGATGAAATTTGCAGTCAACTAATCAAAAGTCAAATGTATAATGAAAAGTCAAACTTTGACTTTTTGGTCAAAATCAAGTGCCAAGGATCATAATTCATCAAAACATGTCAAATTGTGAAACTTGTTCATCAAGGAATCAAAGATTGAAGATTTGGTTTTAAAATTTGAAATTTTCTCAACTTAGAAATTTTTCTAAGTATAGAAAATTTCTTATTTTTTCTCAACTTTAAGCCATTTTTTCACCATGATACAAGATGATTCCAAGAAAGTTCCCAACATGAAAGTTGTATATCTCCATGAAATATACAACTTTTCTTCACACACTTTTCTTTAAGGATGCTTGGATATCAAGATATAATTTTATGAATACATACTCATGAACCAAATAACTTAGTGAAATTTTACCCTAATTTAGGCAGGTTTTGGACCCAACTTCATGGCAATTTTTCACCTAGTTCCAAGAGTAGTCTTGAAATGCATTTCAAAGATGAGTTATAGGGAACATTGCAAGATTTACAAAATGTCCAAGAACTCCTCAAGATCATGTTTGAGTAGAGAGAATCGAAGAGAGGAAGTTGGCAATTTCTCACTTTGTATTCAAGCCATTTCATGAAGAACAAATTTCAAATCAGTACCTATGCTGCCTAATCCATGTTTTACAGGTCCCAAACTTGTTTCTTAATCCATAGTTTAATGCTTACTCGGTTTACAAAGCTTTAATCCAAGCCCTAGAATCTTTATCCAAGTTGTAATTCCTAAATGGCATAAAGTGGCCATTGCCATTTTGGAAAAGGTCCACTTTTGCAACTTTCCAATTCTTGAGCATTGAACATGTCTCCTTTGCACATACAAGTACTACAGGCCTAAATAAAATTGTACAAAACTTATACCAACCCTAAGCAAGCCAGTACAAGCATGTAAAGCCTTGTCCCTTCACTTTGCTTTAAAAGCAAGAAAGTGTGCAAAAAGGCTGGGATTGAAAAAACCTGTGGAAGAGCTGACTTGAAACATATCCCATACTAATATACAAAGACATTACAACAGAGAACATGATTGCTAGAGGCCTGAAACATTCAAACACTCCATATCACCAAAAAAAGTTCAAAACTTGCAGTTTTTTCATAAGCATAGCAATCCATCATTTGGCTTGTGCATTTCAAGTTTTAACCATCAAAATACTTTACCTACTTGATATCTAAGTGATCCAGACCCTCATCCCTTCACTTTAACTCCTTCTCCATCATCTTCCATTTTTGTTTTCAAAGCTTGCAGGTTGACTTGGATAGAGAGTTCCAGGCACTTCCAAAGCAAGGTAAGGATTGGAACACACTCAGGGAGGTTCAAGCAAGCTCAAGCAATCATCAGGCTTCCATAAAACTCACTCAAAATCCATTCACGATTTCAACTGAAAGAGGTAAAAATATCAACTTCTATCTCTTCATACAAACATCCATTGGCCACGATTTGTGAATAAACAATGTAGACCTCATTGCTACGAAGCTGCACATATATATATCTTGCATTTATTTGGCCTGAGTTGAGAGAATTTTGAACTTGAAGTTCCTGGAAAAATTAGGTTTAAATTTAGGGCTTTTAAAATTCATTTTGATCTTTGATTGTTAGCTTATATAAGTTACATGGTTAGAATCGTGAGACAAAATGCTACAACATTCATGTTATCAGTTTTCGTTTTTATTGAGAGATGAGAAAGTTACAGAGCTTCTGGCCAGCTTGGGGAAGAAGATGAAGTACAGGGCAAGGACCTTGTTCATGTTATGTTATTTTTGTTTCATATAAATCAACGGATGTATAGCCACCCCAGTGGCAAGGTAGCGCGTTGGTGAGACTCATGTCCTGGGTTCGAACCTTGGCGCTACCTTTTGTTTTTTCCATATTTTTCATTTTTCATTTTTTGGCTGTTTTGCAGGTTTGGGCCTCCACGTTGGGCCTTGTGTTTTTTTCTAACTTTCACCACTTGATTGCTCAGGATACCCCCCTGGCCCAACTATTTTCATTTTTTTTCATTTTTGTTTATTAAATATTTTCTTTATTACATAAAAATCCTAAAAAATATAAATATGATAATATTGCATTTTATTTTATTTTATTTTATTTTCACATGAAAAATATATTTTATCTTCAATATATACTAGTCATTTTTCTTAAATAAATTTGTAAAAAATAATGAACTTGGATATATTATTATCTTTTCTTTTACATTTATATATATATATATATATATATATATATATATATATATATATATATATATATATATATATATATATATATATATATATATATATATATATATATATATATATATATATATATATATATATATATATATATATATATATATATATATATATATATATATATATATATATATATATATATATATATATATATATATATATATATATATATGTAAATATTTATTTTAACATATATAAACTAAATATTTTCATAAAAATATTATTTAATATTTTTAATACAAAAAATACACAAAAAGATAATATTTAAAGAGCTTTACTTTAATTTAGAAATTAGGGTTAACCCCTTTTTAAGAATTAATTTCCTCCTCTTAAATTCTTAGGATTAGGTGAAAATTATTTTGCATATAAAACAAAAATCCTTTTCTTGCATTTTTTATGTATCTTTGCATTTTTATGTATCTTTGCATATTTAAATTATCTTGAACATTATTTATTCCATTTCTTTTACAAATTCAATTTGATTGTAATAGCTTATTTAGATTTACATTCTTGCAAATTCCTATTCAAATTTGTGTTCCCCCCTCCCATAAATTGTTGTAATAGCTTGGTAATTTTTACATTACGCAATTTACCGCTTTACATGCCATGCTAGTAATTAGGGCTTGTATGGTAAGATCAAAACAAATCAAATAGAAAACCCTAATGCAAGACAAAATCAAAGCATGAAAATAACACATTTGCACACAAGCACCCTTAGGGTTTCTCCACTTGGTTGCCTTACAAAATATCCATATTACGCATGCAAAGTATCTTGGCAAAACAAACAAGTATAAGATCATAGTCCCTCGATGACGCTATTCTAAGTTACCTTAAAAAATGACTTGGTCCCTCAAAAATGCTAAGATATTTTGCAAGATTGCTAATCATGATTATACGATGACCCACGCCCGTCCCGTTTACATCCAAAGATAGGGTTGCTTACTAAATCAACGGTAAGACAACAATGTCAAAGGAATAGAAAATGCATAAGAAAGACATTTGAGTAGGTAAATTACTTCTAGTTACTTGCTCTATTTTCAAACAACTATCCTTGCTATTTTCAAAACAAACACACACATTTCAAAAACATCTTACAAACATTGAAAACATTTTCTAAAGACAAACATCTTTGTATACATTCTTACGAACGAGAATCATTACAAAGGTTGCCTAAACAATGGCGTCTTTTACAAATACTTTCAAAACCACACCAAACATAATTTCAGACAACAAAAGCAAGTGATCTAGCAAGTAACTAAGAGCCCATGGAAAACCATGGATGAAAAGGGTGCTAACACCTACCCTTTTCATAATCTACCCCCCCGAACTCAAGAAACAATCTCAAAGGTCTTTCCTGTGCTTTTTCACCTTTCCTTTTGGATAAAAGAAAAGTCGTTGGCGACTCTTGTTAACCGCAACATTTGCAATCAATTGCAAAACCCTCAAGTCAGTTCTCCCACTGTATCAAGAACTGGAGAATCTGCTGGGGAAATTAATAAAAGTGGGGTTATCTTAGGGCTAGATCACATTTATTTGCTTACATTGTTTGACTTGTATGCTTTACATTTTGGTTCTTTGTTTGGGTTTGAATCCTCCACCCGGATTTGGGAAACATTATAGATAAATAGAAATACATTGTGGAAACTGAGCGGGGTATACTGACATGGTCTAAGCAATAGCTATGTTAGTGTGACATATTTGTGGGTACCAGTAGCCTTTGAGTAAATCAAAGAGAATACGGGGCCACTGAGTGATGTCATGAAGCACTAATGAACTTCTAGAACCCTTTACTTGACCAACTTGGCCTTTAGGATGTAGTGAGATGACCGACTTTGGTGCAGTCCGAAGTTGGTAGATACTTGATACTACACTCACTGAGGGTTGGTTTCTTGGGATATTTCGGTCGCCATTAAAGAGGCTTGAGCTAAAACAATGACCAAGGAAACAATTCGGCGATATTGAGCTCCTTAGAACCCGGTTACTATTACTAGGACAGGTTTAAGCCAACTAAACTTCAAGAGGGTACTCACCTATAAAACCCCATGCAAGCCTAAACTAAGAACTTGTTTGTTTTGCTTGTATATACATACTTGTGCATAACATCATGGACATCATGAGCATCATATATATTTTCTAACCATTTCAAGGATTTTGGAGATTCATCTTTGTTCTTGTTTTGTAGGATATGGATTCACTTCGCAGGAAAACTATCCAAATCAACCTTGTAAGAATTCCTCCATAATTCAAGGAGCTAGCTTCAAGGATCCCTGAGAAATCTCCATTCACCGAGAGGCATCGTCGTCTACTCAACTTGGTCACCTCCAACACAGAGGAGGATATGATGAAGGTGCTCTTCCAGTTCCTTGATCCTTTGCACCATTGCTTCACATTTCCCGACTATCAGCTTGTGCCTACTTTGGAAGAATTCTCTCAAATCTTGAGGATTCCCTTTCTCAATCAACTACCTTTCAACGGTACGGAAAGAGACCCAAAGCCAGAAGAGATTGCTCAAGCTCTACACTTGCACTCATCTGATGTCACAACCCATTGGGAAACTAGAAGTGGTGTCAAAGGCTTCTTAGCAAAGTTTCTGTTTAAGAAGGCCCAAAGTTGCTGGAATTCCTTAGATTTGCAAGCTTTTGAGGAAATTGTGGCTCTCCTCATCTATGGAATGGTTTTGTTTCCCAATCCTAACCAACTCATAGATGTGAGTGTCGTCAAAATCTTCGAGTCACACAATCCGGTGCCTACATTGCTAGGTGTTGTACCCCAAATTTTGACATAAGATATCATCTCCCATCTGCATCATTACATTGCAAGCGTTTTGATCTATTGATTTTAAAATTCATAACTTTTTCAAGTTGAGAGTTGTTTATTTTTGAACGATACGTTTATTAATTGATCAGACAATGTTTATTAATTATTTATTATCTTAAATTTAAATAATTGGAATTTATTTTCAGTTATTATATAATTTGAAGATTTATAAATAATAAAATAAATATTTGAAAAGGAGTTTATTAATTGATCAGACAATGTTTATTAATTATTTATTATCTTAAATTTAAATAATTGGAATTTATTTTCAGTTATTATATAATTTAAAGATTTATAAATAATAAAATAAATATTTGAAAAGAGTTTACTGATTGATCAAACAATGTTATTTAATTATTTATTATTCTAGGTTTAAATAATTGAAATTTTATTTTCAGTTATTATAATTTGGAAGAATTATAAATAATGAAATAATTAATTGAAGAGAAGTTAATTGATCAATGATGTTTGTTTAATTATTTATCATTCTAAATTTAAATAATTGGAATTTGATTTTCAGTTATTATATAATTTAAAGAATTATAAATGATAAAATAAATAATTGGAAAGAAGAAAATAATTAACTGGAAAATAATAGAATTTTATTCATTTTATTATAATTGTTACAATTGTTGTTTAAATACCATATTTATTTACAACGTATTTACAACGATAATGTTTACAATGTTTAAAATGAAATAAAAGCTATCCTAATTTTTTCCTAAGTTCTAAATCTTCATCTTCTATCCAATACTTCTTTGATGATCATTTGATTTTTACCTGCAAAAGAATTAAAGAAAAAAGTCAGAAATGAATATAATTAAAAGCAAAAAAATTAATTAGCGTTCATCATTAAAAGCAAACGGCTGGAATCAGTTTTTACCCTTTTTGCAAATCACGGGATTTCTCCCGGTTCACAAAAAGGGATGAATTTTTAATTGATAAAAATGAATGCACAAATTAAAAATATGCACAAATTCATTTTTTGGTCAAAATTGCACATTTTATTTGAAAACTGCATAATCCAAAAACAATTATACAAATTCATTTTTTTATCAAAGCTGCATTGTTAAAGCATAGCAAAACAGCTTATGCACATTTTCAACACAAACATTCCAACGTAAACATGCCAAAATATAGGAAGAGGCCAAAAATCAAAGGCTCCCATGTTGTACCATGCAAGACAAAGAGAAGCAAATGTGCAGTTTAAAACCATTTATGCAAGCATATATTTTCTTTTTCATCATTTTCCAGCATTATGCTTTTTCAGAACAAATAAAGTACATCACATTTTAATGTTTCAATTGTACTTAAGAGAGAGAAGAGAGGAAGAGTGTGGTTTACAGGTTTTTGGTTTAGGCAGAAAAGGAATAGAAACAAAACTGTAGCAGCATCCCATAAGAAAAGAAAGCATAGAAAAGAATACCAACAAACTGGATAAAACAGTATGGTATGCAGAGGTCAAAGGGAAATATAGTAAAAATATACAACCTGTAACGTAAACAAAGAGGGCCAGCAAACTGTTATAACACAACAATCCCTTCAAAAATTCAGAGATATCACAACCTATCTTCAAGCCTTCCACACTCAAAACTGTAAAAACAAAACAAAGCCATTTTCTCAAGCTCTAAAGCCTAAGCCTTAGTAACATCAACCATGGCCTAAACCACAAACTTGTTTCAACAACCTGTAACAACAACCTTGGCCTAAACCATAAGAACCAGTTATCACAAAAACCAGTAAACACGGCCAAACCTGCAAAACCTGTAAAACCTGTAATGGCCTAAACCATCAAACCTTTAAACCTTTGTCAAAGGCCATAACCTGCAAAACCTTTAAAACCTTGGCCTGAAACCGATAAAACAGCATACCCTGTCAAACATGAAAGCCATGGCCTAAACCATAAAACCAGAACCATTTTCAAAACCTTGTCCCTTTTTCAAAAGTGATAACCTGTAACATAAACCTTATGGCCATAAACCATAAAACCTGTACCATCCTAAACCATAAAACCTGTTAAAGGCCACAAACCAAAACCAGACCAAATCTGAAGCAAAACCAGCATGAACCACCAAGCCTCAGATACATCATCATAGGCTAATACCAAAAGGCAACAGAATCACAGTAAAGAAGAAGAAATTAGCAGTCAAGCATCAACATAGGAAATCCAGTCAAAACAAATTTTCCAACGATGGCATATTCAAGCAAACAGAGAAGGCCTCAAAAGTAATCATCACAGGCCATTAAAAAAGCATACAACGAAGGCAACTCAGAGGCAAATTCAAGGCAAGAAGAAGAGAGGAAAAGTATACAAGGCATCCGGGAAACTCAATATCATCATAGGCCAAACATCAAGGCAATCAAGCATCAAATATACGGAAGCAAGCAAGAAGAGAAAAGACAGAGTACCAGGTTCCAGTCAAAGCATCACGCGCCATCCCCTCGCCAGCAAGCCTCCATAACGCCTCTCCCTTTCCTCCATTAAAGGTAGCCTTGTTTATTCCCTTTTCCTTTTTTACCATCTCAACAAAATCATGTAAAAAAAATGAAGTCAGAATCGAAATGAACAAAATCATAAACATGCAACAAAAATCAAGAACTTAACGCGTTAATGGACAAATCATCACCTTCACAACCGTATCATTGAGTGACGCATGGAGAGAGGAGGCGTTGGTGGCTCGGGCAAGGGAAGACAAAGAAGAAGGCAATTTCATGAGAGCAGCAAAGCAAAGGAGGCGAAGAAGATGAGAACGAAGAAGACAAGCAAACGGCGCTGCGTAACCAAACCCTAATCCCTTTCTCTCAAAACTAAAACATGTTTACCCCTTAAGCAAAGTCAGAATGTTTGGACCTTAACCCATTTCCCTTAGCCAAGGCCCAAACGAATTCATTAAGCGCACCCCCCCCCCCCCCCGTTTCTGTTTCTTTATTTGGGCCTCCTTTTAAAACCTTTGGCCCATATAATTACTTGTCCACCCTTTTTTTTTCTTTGATGCATCTTTTTATATTTTGTTTTCCTTTGCCTTTTTTTTTTAGAATTATTATTAATTTAGTTGATTAGTAAAATCTAATAAAAAGAGAGATATATTTAATTAAACAATTTTAAATAGTTTGATCATTTTTATTAGTTTAACCTTAGAATTAATTTAGAAATTTTAATATTATTTTCATTAGATTTAAGTTAATAGCTTTTAAGTTTTAATTTAGTTTAGATTATTTAATAATTTTTTAAATAATACTTTATATTAATACTAAAAAACATATAAGAATAAAAACATAAAAAACATTTTATCTCCTTTAATTAATTCCCTCGCTTTAATTAATGTTAAATAAAAAAAATACAAAATATATGTTCACACATTCAGTCCGTTATTTAATTATCGTTGCAGTTATATATAACTTAATCATTATCCGCATAATTTTCTGTTTAATTATTTTGTCGTTACTTGTTTATTCCGTTTACTTCTTAATCCAAGGGAAAAATGATTAAACTTGTTGACTTCATGTCCTCAAGTCCAATCACGCGAACATTTGCATTTCATCAAAACTTAAGACAATTTTTCCCCAAATATCGATCTTTTCAAAACTCATACCTTTTAAGCAAAAACTTCGACATTAGGTCGTTGTATCTTCAAAAACCCGTCTGTACCCCTTTTCGGCCAAAACAATTTATTTTTAATCAAACGAACATTTTAATAAACAGATATTTCAAAAGGTTCTTATAGAGTACTATAGATGCATTGGGTGCTAATACCTTCCCACTGTATAACCAACCCCCGAACCATAGATCTCTTTTGAAAAACGCCTTGTATTTTTATTACTTTTAAAAAGTATTATTTTACATTGCATATTTAGGGTTTTATTTCGCTCTTTCCCCTTTTCCCTTGGAAATAATAAAGCGCGGTGGCGACTCTTGCTTTTGTGAGACGAATTAATCAATAATTCGATCTCCGATTTACCCTGCTACATTTTTTATCGCTACAGAATTGGCGACTCTGCTGGGGAAAGATTGACCTCTTGCTGGTCCATCCTTAAGTGGGTTAAGCCTAATTTGTCTTATCTGTTTTATTATTATTTGATTTGTTTGATTATGTGTTTAAATTTGGGGTGTTTGGGTTTTTGCAAAGGACGAATCCTATACCCGGATTAAGTTACACTTAAGGAATAGGACGGGCGGTACAGTCATGTTAACTTTGAGGGAGTAATCCTGAAGAAGGAGGCATGAGATCCCCCACTCAATGGAAGGCCCTCTTGAACTTAATATTTGTTTACCGAGTAATCGGGAAGACATTATTATTTTCGACCTAGGAGCCAGAGAAATTGAGGACCGTAGAACCCTAACCCATCTTGGCCTTTTTAGGTGTAGCGCGGAGACTATAACGGAGTAATTCGGAAGTAGTTGTTACGCGATGCTACGCTCGGACGAGTTTCTCTTGAGAATATTGCTAATTATTGAGTAATCAAGACGTTGGTAATATCCGAAGGAGGAATGTAGACTCTGGGAACTCTTAGAACCTCGTCTTACAGGTGTGATTGATCCGTTAGTACATACCTTTGGGTGGGCTTTCCCTTTGACTCCATGCGAAACGTTGAACCTTTGAACCCCATGTTTGTGAACTTGTGTGTAACGGTTGCATTATCATTCATTCATGCATTCATCAACATTTTTGTAAAAAACTTGTTTTTCAAGGAACTTAGGAATGATTTTTGCAGACACCTCAGGTATTATGGAATTTGGAAGGAGAAACACTCGAAGTTTTAGTTTTAAGGAGCCCGAGATTGAAGAACTGAAGAGTTTAATTCCTGAGATCAAGAACCCGACGGATTTTCAGAAAAAGTATGGGTCCATTATACCTCTCATGAAGCGCAAGATGAAGGAAGGCATTCTTAATACGTTGGTCCAATTCTACGATCCTTTGTACCGATGTTTCACCTTTCCAGATTACCAGTTAATGCCCACCTTAGAAGAGTACTCCTACATACTTGGTTTGTCGATCACCGACTGTGTTCCTTTTTCTGGATTAGAAGAGGAGCCCAAATCTCACGAGATAGCGACCATCACCCACTTGAAGAAGTCAGAGATAGAGGAGAACATGACTACAAAAGGGGGAATCCGAGGTCTGTCTGCGCAGTTTTTGTTGAGGAAAGCTCGTCATTTTGCTGAGATAAAAGAGACTGTTGCCTTTGAAGACGTCTTTGCTTTACTCGCTTATGGTTTATTCCTGTTCCCTAACGTTGATAAGTTTGTGGATATCAATGCCATCAGAATTTTCTTGATTGGAAATCCGGTCCCTACGCTGCTAGGAGATACCTACTACTCCATCCATCTTCGAAACTCTTATCAAGGAGGAATGATTATTTGTTGTGCACCGTTGCTGTATCAGTGGTATGTTTCTCATCTACCTGGGTCTGATGTTTTCTGGGATCTCGGGAAGGAGCCGCGATGGTCGCCAAAAATTATGGCTCTCACTCATTTCGACATTGATTTGTATAATCGAGTTTACTGTAACGTGAAGATCATCGATAGCTGTGGTGCTTTTCCTAACGTGCCTCTTCTTGGTACGAAAGGTGGAATTAACTATAACCATGTTCTCGCGCGCCGTCAGTTTGGATATCCGATGAGGGACAAGCCAAACAGCATCCATGTGAGTGGTTTCTTTCTACAAGAAGGACAAGATAATCAGGTAGCTAAGAGGGAGATCGAAGGAGCTTGGCGCCACATCCATAGGAAAGGGAGAGACATGTTAGGACATAGAGGTGCCGTTTCTTTGGATCCTTACCTACAATGGGTCTGTGCTAGGGCTTGTGCTCTCAAGATGCCCTATAAACCTGAGAAACCTTTATTCCCTACCGTTGCATCATCATCTGTTGATATCCCTATCGAGAATATGGGAGAATACCAAGGAAATCTGGCTAGGATGAAGTCCGAGAGAGATGCTTGGAAAGAAAAGTATAATATGTCTGAATATGAGAATCGGGTCCTGGCTCGACAACTAAAGGAAAAGGAGGATTTACTCTTTATTCAAGACGGTTGGTTCATTGATCATGATGAGAAGCTGCGTCAAAAGGATGCTTTACTGAAGAAGTATGCTAGTGAAAGGAAGAGAAAGAAGGAAAGTTCGGTAAGCGTTGCTCTTGTTCCTAATCCGCAAAAGGAAATCATTGATCGACTGGTAGCTGAGAAGAAAGAGAGGGAAGACTTTTATGAAAAGAAGATCAGGAAGCTCCGGTTACAGTTGGCATTTGGTCCTTCATCTGATGATTCTGAGTGATCTTTAGTTCTTAGTTTATTTTACTGATGTCATTTTGTAAAACTTTGTAAAAGGGCTTCATGTTCCAAAGTTGTAATTTACTGCTTTTATTTTGGGCTTCATGTTCCAAAGTTGTAATTTACTGCTTTTATTTTGGGCTTCATGTTCCAAAGTTGTAATTTACTGCTTTTATTATGGGCTTCATGTTCCAAAGTTGTAGTTTACTGCTTTTATTATTGGGTTGTTATCCCAAAGTTGTAATTTATTGTTTTGTTGTTCCAAAGTTGTAAGTTGTAATTTACCGCTTTTGATTAATGGACTGAGTTTTTGTTGTTCCAAATACCTTTACCATTGATGTGTGCGAAATTGTTGAAGTTCCTTGAAAAATTATCAAAATGAATCATCATTTTCATCACATATCATGCATCATCCAACATTCCACTTCACATGTTTTCTAGAGTCTTATCCTTGTTTCTTTTTCCACTCCGAAGGTTGTCAAGCTGTCTCATCGATACGATAATCGAGCCAATCGTCAGAGGAAGATGGAAGATCTGGAACAGGAAAACCATGAGCTTCGTGAGGAGGTCGCTACCCTTCGTGTCGGTATGGAAAAGTTAACTGCGTTAGTGGAAAGTTTGGTGGCTGTTCAGAATCAGCCATCGACTACAGCTGCTGAGATTCAGACTTCAACTACTGTGGTTTCCGAGATTGTCACCGTTCCAACGTCCGTGACTCAAATCAACTCTCCGCTTCAACATCAGATGCCAAAAGGTTTTCCTTGGGGAATGCCTTACAACTTTGTGCCAGAGGGTTATCAGCCTGCCGTACAACCTTTGTTTCAACCTGCTTTGTCTCTTCCTCAGCCAGAGACGACTGTCATGCCGCCGGTAATCCCGTCTGCAACACCTTTCCCGCAACCGGTAATGACAAATGTCGCTCCTGTGGTTCACTCCGTGCCATACCTGAATGAACCTACTTATCCTGCCGAGCCTGCTAAAAGTTTGGGTCTTTTTGATAGAATGGAAGAATTTCAAGACCAATTCCAAGAAATGCAGAGGGAGCTTAGAGCGTTAAAGGGGAAGGATTTGTTTGGGAAGAACACTCATGACCTTTGTTTAGTTCCGAATGTCAAGATTCCAGCAAAATTCAAAGTGCCAGACTTTGAGAGATATAAGGGTGATTCGTGTCCTCGAAGTCATTTGACTATGTACGTGAGAAAGATGTCTACATATTCCGATGATCATGACTTGTTGATTCACTATTTTCAAGACAGTTTGACAGGTGCTGCTCTAAAGTGGTATATGGGTTTAGACAGTATTCGGATCCGCAACTTCAACGATCTTAGTGAAGCTTTTGTTCACCAGTATAAGTACAACGTTGACATGGCACCGGATAGGGATCATCTCCGGGCGATGTCGCAGAGAGACAGAGAATCTTTTAAGGAATACTGTAACACCCCAGTTCTATTTATTTGGAATTATCTTAATAAGAGTTATTTTATTTGAAACCAATAAAATTATTTTATTTGGGTTAATATAAAATAAAAGGATTATTATTTATTTTATAAATAATTGTAGAAAAAAATAAGGATTGAAGGTTATTGGGCTATGATGTTATTGGTAAAAGAGGGGGTGCAAGTGAAGTAAAATGTTATTTGGGACTTATATGTCACTTTTGTTCACTTTCACGTAAAACTGAGATTTTGGGATTTTGGAACTCAGAGAACGTGTAAAGAAGAGAAAGGAGAAGAAGGAGAAGATTGATCGAGGAAGTTGCAGGAGCTGCAGATTATCCAAGGTAAGGGGGGCTAATACTCGATTTACTTTTGCTTATGGGTTTATGTATGGTTGATTTAGATAATCGTAGGGAGAACCCCAATTGTTAGATGTTACTAGGAATCGATACCCTTAGGATTGAACCTTGTTAGAAAAGGGTTAGGTCCCCAATTTTATGAATCGATTAGGAATTTTAGGTTCCAAATGGTGGATTGGGAGTATATCTGCATGATCATGAATTTACCTTAGAGGTTTAGGGATAACCTTAATGTTGTCAGAAATTCCCTAAAAAGGACGAGTAATCACTGTTAAGGTGACGATGATAATTGTTGGTAATTATGGAATGGATGTGTTGTTCTGAGTTGTGAAATACCGATGTTGTTATATACCGAAATGTGCGTTTTGGCTGGCATTTCCCGCGTTTGGCTGCTGTTCTGAGCTGCTGCAGGAGGAAAATTCTGTACGCACTCAGCAACACGGGCCGTGTTGCACAACACGGGCACCCGTGTTGCTCTTCTGTGTTGGTAAAGTAATGTGTTTTCTGGACACATTACAACACGGGCCGTGTTGCACAACACGGGCACCCGTGTTGGTCCCCTGTAATGAGGAAAAATTGTGTTTTCTGGACATGTTACAACACGGGCCGTGTTGCTTAACACGGGCACCCGTGTTGATGCCCCTGTGTTGTTTTCTGAATTTTGTTTTCTGTGCATGTTGTTATGTACGGAGTGATCCTGTTTTGATGTGCAGTGTTTGATATGTTTTGCATATGCTGTTTATTGATTGCCTAGTGTTGATTGATATTTGTATCGAATAACGATTGTATGTTATGATACCAAGACTATAGGGATGTTATTGCCATGCTTTAGATGATGTATCAAGCATGAATTATGATATAACTTGATATGATCGATGTTTGATAGTATGTTGAGTGATTACATGCTATCCATATCCTGTTATGATTGATGTTGTTGTTTGTTGCATGATATGTCGATTGATGTTAATAGTATGCTGAGTGTTACATACTTTACATATCATGTTGCATTTGTTAATTCCCATTGTGTGGAATTAACATGGTGGCCAATATACGTGTCCGCGATTTAATGGAACGTTGAGGTGGTAGCCGTGTCCGAGATATAATGGAACGGTGAGTTATCCGTGACCCGAGATTTAATGGGGCGGTAAAGTGGTACCACATGCATGGGTGTGTTGCATTACCTTGAATATAACATGAATGGATGATTTTTCCAATGTTGTATTTGATTGTTTGTATGCACGTATGATCGCTAAATGGTTAACGATGTTTGATGATTATTTGCAAATATGAAAAGCAATATATCATGGGTATATGAATTGTAAAGGTTTTTGTAAACTATGAAATATGCTAATTATTGGGTGATGCTTATGATTTCCTGAATTGATTGTTATGAACGTATAATCAAATGTATAATTGAGATGCTCACCCTTACTGTTGAATATTTCAGATTGAGGAGCTTCGTTCAGGTGCTTGGCGAAGGCTTGTGGTTTCTAGTTTATTTCCATTTTAGTATTGTCTGGGTCATGCTCTGGTAGTTGTAACTCCGGGAACGTTTGTTTGTCGAGCTGCTTTAGTCAGACTCGTTTATTTCCTTATATTTGTTATAATATGATGTTGACATTTTTCCAGGTGTTAATCCCTGATGATTTTGAAAAATATTATAACATTGGTTTTATTAAATAAATTATTCCGCTGTGTAAACATGTATGAGTTACTACTAAGATTATGCATGACAGGAATTTGTGTTATTTAAAGAGAATTGTAGCATCCTCGATTATACATGTACTCTGAAATTATGATTTTAATTATTTGCGAAATTTTATTCGGGGTTTAGAGGGTGTTACAATTGTGGTATCAGAGCATAGTCGGTCGTTGCGACCAGAGTCTTGAGTCAGTTGTGTAGCGTGACAGTTGAATATTTTCGATATGTTGTTTATCCCTTAGTGCGCGACAGGTGTGTGAAACACTGTCGGTACTTTTTGCTTTTCTAACTGTTTGTTGCAGGAGTTGACTTGAAGATAAGTGGGGAGAAGCTTTTCTTCTCGGATGCGCTTCAGTTGTGATATGCCGGTTCAGAATGTTGCTGACGGCGACAATGCAAATGTTGTTGAAGTTTGGATGCTTCCTGAATGCGAAGGTGATATAGATTCAAGAATTTTGGTATGCTAGTGAACTCGTAGGGGAAATTGGATTAAACTGCATATTTTTGCTGTCATCGCAGTGCGTGCTGGCCTTCACGGCGCGTACTGTGTGGTTTTGTGGAAAATGGCTAAATTATGTTTTGATCTCTAATGGTCGGAAAGTGGAACTGAACCTTAGTTGATTTCCTTGAGGAATATTTTGGATACTATTAGTGTAGTAATTGGACTAATCTCCTATGGTAGCAGGCCACTAAAGTCAATGTATGTTGTTATGTTCGAAGAATTGTGTTGAAAACTTGGTGTGCGAGTTATTCTGGATGGTTGTAATTTACACTATTTCATCAAGTATCATGAAGTTGTTGAAGGCGACGTTGATTGGAAGAGTGCAAAGGTCATTGAGTCGCGGTTGTTGCGAACCGGCGAGAGTATGGACTCATGAATCTGTATCGGTCAAGTTGAAAATGTGGGTAGGTTTTTAGACGGTGAATTTAAGACAATTGAGAATAAAGTCTATTCCAAAGAAAATGATAAGTTGAAGGGATTAACTCGTCGGATCATATGTCTTTAGTATAGTTGGATTAATATCAGATGATTTTCGTAAGTTGGATAAAAAGAAAGGATGTGGGTGAATTTTGGAAGAAAGAGAGAAAGATGGAACTTATGTTCATCAATCTCAAATTCAGATTTTTGTAATTTTGGAGCAGCTGTTAGTAAAAGTGGTATAACTTTTTACTCGTGATTCCGATCAAAGCGGTTGTTGACTTTTTGAAAAGCTTACGAAATTCCATATAGTTTGCATATAAGATTTGTCTTTGGAAAGTTCGTGAAGAAGGAGAAAAATGCATTTTAATATTTGGGTCTGATGCTGAATTTGGGAAAATTCTGCATGCGGGAATTATGAACCAGTCCCATTGCAAAGATGATAACTTTTTACTCGTAACTCGGATTTGAGCGATTCATGAAGTTATAGAATCTACAAGTAATTACCTTCATTATAGAATATAATTTTATGCTTGGGAGGCATGTATCGAAGGAAATAATTGTGTTGGACGTTGGGTGTTTCTTGTTGAAAAATTGAAAGAGTGAAGAAGGATGTAAAGTATGGATAAAGAAATTTTATTCCGATGTTGTCGTAAGATGTGTTGTAGTAGGTTGTTGTATGACGTTAGTGTTCGTATTTTCGGATAACTTTGGGATCCGTATCTTGTGTTTGGATTGTTGGATTGATGTTCTGTTTGAACCTACAAGGAGATAAAAGTATGTTTCTTTTATATGAAAATGTTTCCAAGTGTGGTAGAAGTATTCTCATAGGAAGAGACTTTGAAGTTGGTTGGGGAATTATAAACTTTTTGGACATGGGTGGTTGTTATTGCAGTTGTTGAGACGAGTTCAATCGTAAAATGTTGTTTGGAAATGAGTTGAGAGACATGTTGTTCTGCATGGAAGGATGCGAAAGTGTCAGAGGTGGATCTTATGATGATTGGTAATTGTTGGATTATGATGTTGTGAAAGATCTGAGAAAAAGTTCGGAAGGAACACTATTATAGTTTGGTAACGATGGTTTATGCTCCGTTATGGTTTTCGTCTATCTATTGGCAAATTGAGGAACTGATCACCCTTAATCTATTGTTGATAGTAGACGGAATCATAGTTGATGGATAGATGTGTTGTGTCGACTAGTATAGTGCATTCTGAAGAATATGTTGTTATTTTGTTCTTGTTGCTATTTAAAAGAAGTGAAATTATAAGTTTGTTTATTAAAGTGCGAGTTTGGTTGGAAGAAGATGAGTCATCTTGTTGGAATTAATTGGACCCATGTACTGTATGTGGTTGTAATGTGGTTATGTTTTTAAGACGATTTTTGAGGATTATGTTACTAAAAAGATGATAAAGTCGTAGTTATGTTTTATGACAATTGGGAATTCATGGAGGTATATGAATGTTTCATCCAAGAGTGGCAATTGGAGTAAACTTGGTAGAGTTGATACTTTATAAGTAATCAGAGTTGCGCATCTGAAGCGTGATGTGCCAGAGTATGTTGGTTTATTATAAATGTCAGTTGATTTAATAAGGATATTAATGTGGTTGTTGGTTTATGGAGAGTTGTATATAATTTTTGGATTAAGACCCGTAAGCAGATGTTATGAGAATTTGGTTTTCGTTGTTGTGATGTCAGTGTTGATTACTAAAAGGAATGGTAATATTTCAGATTGTGTTAAAGGTGATTTGGTCGGTTATGTGGATGTCACTATAAGAGTGATATGACGAGAGTAATCAAGTTGTAAGTATTTGGTTGATAATTGGAATTCGTATATTAAGGAATGAATTGGCGCGTGAGTTTGTATTAAGAATGTTGTCAAGATGATAATATGATGGTTGTATGTTCAAGTATAAGTAGTTTGCGGATGTTATTACTTCATAAGCGATGTATCAAGATGGTGTTGAGGGTGTCGATGAGCTAATATCGGGTATATCGTTATGATTAGTTGTGTATGTTTGGTGTCGATATGGTCGCTAAGTTGATCATGTGATATTGTTAAGACGAAAAGACGACGTTGTGTGCCTGAGTGCAACAGTTGTTGGTTGATAATACGTTGAGTGTTTGGTATGTCCAGAAATGGTGTTGAGAGTGGTTGTGTCGATTGGATTTTCGAGGACGAAAATATCCTAAGTGGGGGAGAGTTGTAACACCCCAGTTCTATTTATTTGGAATTATCTTAATAAGAGTTATTTTATTTGAAACCAATAAAATTATTTTATTTGGGTTAATATAAAATAAAAGGATTATTATTTATTTTATAAATAATTGTAGAAAAAAATAAGGATTGAAGGTTATTGGGCTATGATGTTATTGGTAAAAGAGGGGGTGCAAGTGAAGTAAAATGTTATTTGGGACTTATATGTCACTTTTGTTCACTTTCACGTAAAACTGAGATTTTGGGATTTTGGAACTCAGAGAACGTGTAAAGAAGAGAAAGGAGAAGAAGGAGAAGATTGATCGAGGAAGTTGCAGGAGCTGCAGATTATCCAAGGTAAGGGGGGCTAATACTCGATTTACTTTTGCTTATGGGTTTATGTATGGTTGATTTAGATAATCGTAGGGAGAACCCCAATTGTTAGATGTTACTAGGAATCGATACCCTTAGGATTGAACCTTGTTAGAAAAGGGTTAGGTCCCCAATTTTATGAATCGATTAGGAATTTTAGGTTCCAAATGGTGGATTGGGAGTATATCTGCATGATCATGAATTTACCTTAGAGGTTTAGGGATAACCTTAATGTTGTCAGAAATTCCCTAAAAAGGACGAGTAATCACTGTTAAGGTGACGATGATAATTGTTGGTAATTATGGAATGGATGTGTTGTTCTGAGTTGTGAAATACCGATGTTGTTATATACCGAAATGTGCGTTTTGGCTGGCATTTCCCGCGTTTGGCTGCTGTTCTGAGCTGCTGCAGGAGGAAAATTCTGTACGCACTCAGCAACACGGGCCGTGTTGCACAACACGGGCACCCGTGTTGCTCTTCTGTGTTGGTAAAGTAATGTGTTTTCTGGACACATTACAACACGGGCCGTGTTGCACAACACGGGCACCCGTGTTGGTCCCCTGTAATGAGGAAAAATTGTGTTTTCTGGACATGTTACAACACGGGCCGTGTTGCTTAACACGGGCACCCGTGTTGATGCCCCTGTGTTGTTTTCTGAATTTTGTTTTCTGTGCATGCTGTTATGTACGGAGTGATCCTGTTTTGATGTGCAGTGTTTGATATGTTTTGCATATGCTGTTTATTGATTGCCTAGTGTTGATTGATATTTGTATCGAATAACGATTGTATGTTATGATACCAAGACTATAGGGATGTTATTGCCATGCTTTAGATGATGTATCAAGCATGAATTATGATATAACTTGATATGATCGATGTTTGATAGTATGCTGAGTGATTACATGCTATCCATATCCTGTTATGATTGATGTTGTTGTTTGTTGCATGATATGTCGATTGATGTTAATAGTATGCTGAGTGTTACATACTTTACATATCATGTTGCATTTGTTAATTCCCATTGTGTGGAATTAACATGGTGGCCAATATACGTGTCCGCGATTTAATGGAACGTTGAGGTGGTAGCCGTGTCCGAGATATAATGGAACGGTGAGTTATCCGTGACCCGAGATTTAATGGGGCGGTAAAGTGGTACCACATGCATGGGTGTGTTGCATTACCTTGAATATAACATGAATGGATGATTTTTCCAATGTTGTATTTGATTGTTTGTATGCACGTATGATCGCTAAATGGTTAACGATGTTTGATGATTATTTGCAAATATGAAAAGCAATATATCATGGGTATATGAATTGTAAAGGTTTTTGTAAACTATGAAATATGCTAATTATTGGGTGATGCTTATGATTTCCTGAATTGATTGTTATGAACGTATAATCAAATGTATAATTGAGATGCTCACCCTTACTGTTGAATATTTCAGATTGAGGAGCTTCGTTCAGGTGCTTGGCGAAGGCTTGTGGTTTCTAGTTTATTTCCATTTTAGTATTGTCTGGGTCATGCTCTGGTAGTTGTAACTCCGGGAACGTTTGTTTGTCGAGCTGCTTTAGTCAGACTCGTTTATTTCCTTATATTTGTTATAATATGATGTTGACATTTTTCCAGGTGTTAATCCCTGATGATTTTGAAAAATATTATAACATTGGTTTTATTAAATAAATTATTCCGCTGTGTAAACATGTATGAGTTACTACTAAGATTATGCATGACAGGAATTTGTGTTATTTAAAGAGAATTGTAGCATCCTCGATTATACATGTACTCTGAAATTATGATTTTAATTATTTGCGAAATTTTATTCGGGGTTTAGAGGGTGTTACAATTGTGGTATCAGAGCATAGTCGGTCGTTGCGACCAGAGTCTTGAGTCAGTTGTGTAGCGTGACAGTTGAATATTTTCGATATGTTGTTTATCCCTTAGTGCGCGACAGGTGTGTGAAACACTGTCGGTACTTTTTGCTTTTCTAACTGTTTGTTGCAGGAGTTGACTTGAAGATAAGTGGGGGAGAAGCTTTTCTTCTCGGATGCGCTTCAGTTGTGATATGCCGGTTCAGAATGTTGCTGACGGCGACAATGCAAATGTTGTTGAAGTTTGGATGCTTCCTGAATGCGAAGGTGATATAGATTCAAGAATTTTGGTATGCTAGTGAACTCGTAGGGGAAATTGGATTAAACTGCATATTTTTGCTGTCATCGCAGTGCGTGCTGGCCTTCACGGCGCGTACTGTGTGGTTTTGTGGAAAATGGCTAAATTATGTTTTGATCTCTAATGGTCGGAAAGTGGAACTGAACCTTAGTTGATTTCCTTGAGGAATATTTTGGATACTATTAGTGTAGTAATTGGACTAATCTCCTATGGTAGCAGGCCACTAAAGTCAATGTATGTTGTTATGTTCGAAGAATTGTGTTGAAAACTTGGTGTGCGAGTTATTCTGGATGGTTGTAATTTACACTATTTCATCAAGTATCATGAAGTTGTTGAAGGCGACGTTGATTGGAAGAGTGCAAAGGTCATTGAGTCGCGGTTGTTGCGAACCGGCGAGAGTATGGACTCATGAATCTGTATCGGTCAAGTTGAAAATGTGGGTAGGTTTTTAGACGGTGAATTTAAGACAATTGAGAATAAAGTCTATTCCAAAGAAAATGATAAGTTGAAGGGATTAACTCGTCGGATCATATGTCTTTAGTATAGTTGGATTAATATCAGATGATTTTCGTAAGTTGGATAAAAAGAAAGGATGTGGGTGAATTTTGGAAGAAAGAGAGAAAGATGGAACTTATGTTCATCAATCTCAAATTCAGATTTTTGTAATTTTGGAGCAGCTGTTAGTAAAAGTGGTATAACTTTTTACTCGTGATTCCGATCAAAGCGGTTGTTGACTTTTTGAAAAGCTTACGAAATTCCATATAGTTTGCATATAAGATTTGTCTTTGGAAAGTTCGTGAAGAAGGAGAAAAATGCATTTTAATATTTGGGTCTGATGCTGAATTTGGGAAAATTCTGCATGCGGGAATTATGAACCAGTCCCATTGCAAAGATGATAACTTTTTACTCGTAACTCGGATTTGAGCGATTCATGAAGTTATAGAATCTACAAGTAATTACCTTCATTATAGAATATAATTTTATGCTTGGGAGGCATGTATCGAAGGAAATAATTGTGTTGGACGTTGGGTGTTTCTTGTTGAAAAATTGAAAGAGTGAAGAAGGATGTAAAGTATGGATAAAGAAATTTTATTCCGATGTTGTCGTAAGATGTGTTGTAGTAGGTTGTTGTATGACGTTAGTGTTCGTATTTTCGGATAACTTTGGGATCCGTATCTTGTGTTTGGATTGTTGGATTGATGTTCTGTTTGAACCTACAAGGAGATAAAAGTATGTTTCTTTTATATGAAAATGTTTCCAAGTGTGGTAGAAGTATTCTCATAGGAAGAGACTTTGAAGTCGGTTGGGGAATTATAAACTTTTTGGACATGGGTGGTTGTTATTGCAGTTGTTGAGACGAGTTCAATCGTAAAATGTTGTTTGGAAATGAGTTGAGAGACATGTTGTTCTGCATGGAAGGATGCGAAAGTGTCAGAGGTGGATCTTATGATGATTGGTAATTGTTGGATTATGATGTTGTGAAAGATCTGAGAAAAAGTTCGGAAGGAACACTATTATAGTTTGGTAACGATGGTTTATGCTCCGTTATGGTTTTCGTCTATCTATTGGCAAATTGAGGAACTGATCACCCTTAATCTATTGTTGATAGTAGACGGAATCATAGTTGATGGATAGATGTGTTGTGTCGACTAGTATAGTGCATTCTGAAGAATATGTTGTTATTTTGTTCTTGTTGCTATTTAAAAGAAGTGAAATTATAAGTTTGTTTATTAAAGTGCGAGTTTGGTTGGAAGAAGATGAGTCATCTTGTTGGAATTAATTGGACCCATGTACTGTATGTGGTTGTAATGTGGTTATGTTTTTAAGACGATTTTTGAGGATTATGTTACTAAAAAGATGATAAAGTCGTAGTTATGTTTTATGACAATTGGGAATTCATGGAGGTATATGAATGTTTCATCCAAGAGTGGCAATTGGAGTAAACTTGGTAGAGTTGATACTTTATAAGTAATCAGAGTTGCGCATCTGAAGCGTGATGTGCCAGAGTATGTTGGTTTATTATAAATGTCAGTTGATTTAATAAGGATATTAATGTGGTTGTTGGTTTATGGAGAGTTGTATATAATTTTTGGATTAAGACCCGTAAGCAGATGTTATGAGAATTTGGTTTTCGTTGTTGTGATGTCAGTGTTGATTACTAAAAGGAATGGTAATATTTCAGATTGTGTTAAAGGTGATTTGGTCGGTTATGTGGATGTCACTATAAGAGTGATATGACGAGAGTAATCAAGTTGTAAGTATTTGGTTGATAATTGGAATTCGTATATTAAGGAATGAATTGGCGCGTGAGTTTGTATTAAGAATGTTGTCAAGATGATAATATGATGGTTGTATGTTCAAGTATAAGTAGTTTGCGGATGTTATTACTTCATAAGCGATGTATCAAGATGGTGTTGAGGGTGTCGATGAGCTAATATCGGGTATATCGTTATGATTAGTTGTGTATGTTTGGTGTCGATATGGTCGCTAAGTTGATCATGTGATATTGTTAAGACGAAAAGACGACGTTGTGTGCCTGAGTGCAACAGTTGTTGGTTGATAATACGTTGAGTGTTTGGTATGTCCAGAAATGGTGTTGAGAGTGGTTGTGTCGATTGGATTTTCGAGGACGAAAATATCCTAAGTGGGGGAGAGTTGTAACACCCCAGTTCTATTTATTTGGAATTATCTTAATAAGAGTTATTTTATTTGAAACCAATAAAATTATTTTATTTGGGTTAATATAAAATAAAAGGATTATTATTTATTTTATAAATAATTGTAGAAAAAAATAAGGATTGAAGGTTATTGGGCTATGATGTTATTGGTAAAAGAGGGGGTGCAAGTGAAGTAAAATGTTATTTGGGACTTATATGTCACTTTTGTTCACTTTCACGTAAAACTGAGATTTTGGGATTTTGGAACTCAGAGAACGTGTAAAGAAGAGAAAGGAGAAGAAGGAGAAGATTGATCGAGGAAGTTGCAGGAGCTGCAGATTATCCAAGGTAAGGGGGGCTAATACTCGATTTACTTTTGCTTATGGGTTTATGTATGGTTGATTTAGATAATCGTAGGGAGAACCCCAATTGTTAGATGTTACTAGGAATCGATACCCTTAGGATTGAACCTTGTTAGAAAAGGGTTAGGTCCCCAATTTTATGAATCGATTAGGAATTTTAGGTTCCAAATGGTGGATTGGGAGTATATCTGCATGATCATGAATTTACCTTAGAGGTTTAGGGATAACCTTAATGTTGTCAGAAATTCCCTAAAAAGGACGAGTAATCACTGTTAAGGTGACGATGATAATTGTTGGTAATTATGGAATGGATGTGTTGTTCTGAGTTGTGAAATACCGATGTTGTTATATACCGAAATGTGCGTTTTGGCTGGCATTTCCCGCGTTTGGCTGCTGTTCTGAGCTGCTGCAGGAGGAAAATTCTGTACGCGCTCAGCAACACGGGCCGTGTTGCACAACACGGGCACCCGTGTTGCTCTTCTGTGTTGGTAAAGTAATGTGTTTTCTGGACACATTACAACACGGGCCGTGTTGCACAACACGGGCACCCGTGTTGGTCCCCTGTAATGAGGAAAAATTGTGTTTTCTGGACATGTTACAACACGGGCCGTGTTGCTTAACACGGGCACTCGTGTTGATGCCCCTGTGTTGTTTTCTGAATTTTGTTTTCTGTGCATGCTGTTATGTACGGAGTGATTCTGTTTTGATGTGCAGTGTTTGATATGTTTTGCATATGCTGTTTATTGATTGCCTAGTGTTGATTGATATTTGTATCGAATAACGATTGTATGTTATGATACCAACACTATAGGGATGTTATTGCCATGCTTTAGATGATGTATCAAGCATGAATTATGATATAACTTGATATGATCGATGTTTGATAGTATGCTGAGTGATTACATGCTATCCATATCCTGTTATGATTGATGTTGTTGTTTGTTGCATGATATGTCGATTGATGTTAATAGTATGCTGAGTGTTACATACTTTACATATCATGTTGCATTTGTTAATTCCCATTGTGTGGAATTAACATGGTGGCCAATATACGTGTCCGCGATTTAATGGAACGTTGAGGTGGTAGCCGTGTCCGTGATATAATGGAACGGTGAGTTATCTGTGACCCGAGATTTAATGGGGCGGTAAAGTGGTACCACATGCATGGGTGTGTTGCATTACCTTGAATATAACATGAATGGATGATTTTTCCAATGTTGTATTTGATTGTTTGTATGCACGTATGATCGCTAAATGGTTAACGATGTTTGATGATTATTTGCAAATATGAAAAGCAATATATCATGGGTATATGAATTGTAAAGGTTTTTGTAAACTATGAAATATGCTAATTATTGGGTGATGCTTATGATTTCCTGAATTGATTGTTATGAACGTATAATCAAATGTATAATTGAGATGCTCACCCTTACTGTTGAATATTTCAGATTGAGGAGCTTCGTTCAGGTGCTTGGCGAAGGCTTGTGGTTTCTAGTTTATTTCCGTTTTAGTATTGTCCGGGTCATGCTCTGGTAGTTGTAACTCCGGGAACGTTTGTTTGTCGAGCTGCTTTAGTCAGACTCGTTTATTTCCTTATATTTGTTATAATATGATGTTGACATTTTTCCAGGTGTTAATCCCTGATGATTTTGAAAAATATTATAACATTGGTTTTATTAAATAAATTATTCCGCTGTGTAAACATGTATGAGTTACTACTAAGATTATGCATGACAGGAATTTGTGTTATTTAAAGAGAATTGTAGCATCCTCGATTATACATGTACTCTGAAATTATGATTTTAATTATTTGCGAAATTTTATTCGGGGTTTAAAGGGTGTTACAAATACGCCCAGAGGTGGCGTGAAATTGCTGCTCAAACCTATCCTCCTCTTGAGGAGAAAGAGATGACGAAGATATTTTTGAAGACTTTAGGTTCCTTTTACTATGAAAGAATGATTGCCAGCGCACCCAGTGACTTCACTGAAATGGTAAGCATGGGCATGCGGTTGGAGGAAGGGATTCGTGAAGGGCGTTTGGTTAAAGAAGGAAGTCCGTCTAGCAGTACTAAGAAGTTTGGAAGTGTTTTCCCGAAAAGAAAAGAACAGGATGTCAGCGCATTGTTCCCAGGGAGACCAAGGAGAGGTTACTCACACGTTGCGGCAGTCACTCCGGCTGTCCTCCCAGCTTTGATGACCCCAGCTCATCAAACCCCACCAACTCAACAACGGCCATTTCAGCAGCAGCCTCGACAACAGGCTTATCCATTCAACAATCAGAACCGTTCACCAAGAAAACCGCAGTTCGATGCCATTCCGATGACTTATACTGAATTGTTCCCTGCTCTTATCAGAAAGAATCTCATAACGACAAAGCCTCCTCCTGTTGCACCAAACAGTACCTCTCTGTGGTACAAGGCGGATCAGTTTTGTGAATATCATCAAGGGTCGCCGGGGCACAACCTTGAGAATTGTTTTGCTCTAAGGGCGGACATGCAGAGGTTGATTAAGAATGGCGTCTTGTCTTTCAAGGATTTTAATCCAAATGTTAGAGATAATCCTTTGCCTCGAGATGGGGCAGCTTCAGTGAATATGGTGGAAGGTTGTCCGGGAAAGTTTCGAGTTTTTCAAGTTGAACACATAAGAGAGTCGTTGATCAGGTTACATCAGAGTTTAAGAAGACTTGCCTTTGTTAGGCATCAGCATGATTATGATGTTTGTGAATTTTGTTCAAGAGAGGTTGATTGCCCTATTGTGAAGGAGGATATTCAAAAGTTGTTAGACCAGAGGGTTATCACTATTATGTATGACAGAGATCTGGAGGATGAAGTGAATGTTATAATACCACAATTCAATTTGCCTGAATCAGTAGAGATCGTTTACGACAGTCAGACTGCACCTGTTGCTCCTTTGACCATTTATCCACCTGGTCCTGTGCCTTACAACTCAGACCAAGCTATACCATATAAGTATAATGCCACGATGATTGAGAATGGGGTAGAAGTCCCTATACCAACAAGACCGTCTTTTGTTAACATCGCTGATGTGAGTAGAGTCACGAGAAGTGGACGTGTCTTTGCAGCAGTACCTTTGAAGAGACCAGAAGTTCAAGTCAAGAGGCCCATACCGGCGGAAATTCCAGTAAGAAATGTTGAACCAAGGGTTGAGATAGGCCGATCCAATGAACCTATCCCACATCCTGAGGATGATGAGATTCTGAAGCTTATCAAGAGAAGTGAATATAAGATTGTGGACCAACTTTTGCAAACTCCTTCCAAGATTTCTTTGCTTTCTTTACTGAGAGATTCTGGTGCCCATAGAGAAGCTTTGATGAAGGTTTTGGACCAGGCATTCGTGGATCATGATGTGACGGTTGATCAATTTGATGGAATTGTGGGAAATATTACTTCGTGTAACAATCTTGGTTTCAGTGATGAAGAGCTTCCGGAGGAGGGAAGGAACTATAATATGGCTTTGCATATCTCAATAAGTTATGGAAATGATACTTTATCAAGTGTGTTGGTAGATACAGGTTCGTCGTTAAATGTAATGCCCAAAACTACATTAGCTCGACTCTCATATCCAGGTGCTCCCATGAGACCTAGTGGAGTAATTGTTAAAGCGTTTGATGGTTCTAGGAAGACTGTCATTGGTGAAGTGGATCTTCCTATAGTAATTGGTCCTCATACTTTTCAGATCACTTTTCAAGTAATGGATATTCGTGCCGCCTACAGTTGCTTATTGGGTCGTCCATGGATCCATGATGCAGGAGCAGTCACTTCCACGCTCCATCAAAGATTGAAGTTCGTAAGGCATGGAAAGCTAGTAATGATTGGTGGGGAGCAGGCCATGGTGGTAAGCCATTTGTCATCTTTCTCTTTTATTGATGCTGATGAGGATGTTGGAACCCAATTCCAATCTCTATCTGTTGCTAATAGTGAAGTGAAGAAGCAAGGGACGTCTATTTCTTCTTTTGAGGATGCGCGGAGAGTGGTTGAAAGTGGTTCGGCTGAAGGTTGGGGCAAGGTGTTGACTTTGCCCGAGAACAAGTCTGGAGAAGGTCTTGGTTTTTATCCCGTGTCTGCGAGAGTCAGGCAGGAAGTAGTTACTTGTCCGATTCAAGAGGTTTTCCGAAGCGCAGGTTTTATCCATCCGACTCCTCCTGAAGTTGATGCTATAATAGGAGACGATTCTGAAGAGGATTTGCCCGATTTTGTGACGCATGGAGTGGTTTGCCAGAACTGGATTGTTGTTGATGTTCCTGTTGTGATGCACATTTCTGAGTAATGTTTCGTTTTATTTTGAAAAAAAAACTTTCGCTCTGCCCAAGGCGAAAAGTATTTGTGTCGGGCTATGATGAAAATAAATCCTTTTGCTCTGCCCAAGGCAAAAGAGAAATGTTTGGGCTCTTTGTTTCAAGTATTTCCCTTCAATAAATAAAAATGTTATTTTGTCCACTACTGTTTTATTTTTCACTTTTTCTGGGAAATAGTAATGAAAATTAATCGGTAGTAATAGGAAAATATAATAATATTTTGTTTCATTTGTACAACATTCATATTAATCGATTTCTAAAATAAAGCATAATCATATGTGCAGATTAATCCATGACTTAACCATTGAAAACAATGATCCTATGCCCTCTCCCAACTTTGAATTCCCTGTGTTCAGAGCCGAAGAAGAGGATAGTGAAGAGATTCCTGATGAAATTTCCCGTTTGCTTGAGCATGATGAAAAGATTATTCAGCCATTTGAAGAACCTGTAGAGTTGATCAATTTGGGTGATGAAGAAGATAAGAAGGAAGTTAAAGTCGGAGCATTGCTTATCCCAGAGGTTAAAGAGAAAATGTTGGAGCTTCTCAAAGAGTATGTTGATGTGTTTTCTTGGTCCTACCAAGATATGCCAGGTTTGGACAACGATATTGTAGAGCATCGTTTACCGTTGAGACTTGAATGTCCGCCGATTAAGCAGAAGTTGAGAAGGACTCGTCCCGATATGGCTGACAAGATCAAAGAAGAAGTTCAGAAACAGATTAATGCAGGTTTCCTTGTTACATCGATCTATCCTCAGTGGTTAGCCAATATAGTGCATGTTGCTAAGAAAGATGGCAAAGTTCGGATGTGTGTAGACTATCGAGATTTGAATAGAGCTAGCCCAAAGGATGACTTCCCATTACCGCACATTGACGTATTGGTCGACAGTACCGCCAAGTTCAAAGTCTTTTCTTTCATGGATGGTTTCTCTGGTTACAATCAAATCAAGATGGCACCAGAAGATATGGAGAAGACAGCTTTCATTACACCTTGGGGAACCTTTTGTTATCAGGTTATGCCGTTTGGTTTGAGGAATGCTGGTGCAACATACCAAAGGGCCATGACTGCTTTGTTCCATGACATGATGCATAAAGAGATATAGGTGTATGTAGATGACATGATTGCCAAATCACAAACTGAAGAGGATCATTTGGAACACTTATTGAAGTTATTCCAGCGTTTGAGAAAGTATAAACTCCGTCTAAATCCCAACAAGTGCACTTTTGGTGTTTGTTCTGGAAGACTTCTGGGTTTCATTGTCAGTCAGAAAGGTATTGAGGTAGATCCTGATAAAGTCAAAGCTATTCGGGAAATGCCCGCACCCAAGACGGAAAAACAAGTAAGAGGATTCCTTGGGAGACTGAACTATATTTCTAGATTCATATCTCATATGACTGCTACCTGTGGGCCGATTTTCAAGCTTCTCCGAAAGAACCAAGGATGTGTGTGGACAGAAGATTGTCAAAGAGCTTTTGATAGCATCAAAGAATATTTGCTTGATCCTCCCATTTTGATTCCTCCGGTGGAAGGAAGACCTTTGATTATGTACCTGACTATATTGGAAGATTCCATGGGATGTGTGCTTGGTCAACAAGATGAGACTGGAAGAAAGGAACATGCCGTATATTATCTGAGTAAGAAATTCACAGACTGTGAGTCTCGATACTCATTTCTTGAGAAAACCTGTTGTGCTTTAGCTTGGGCTGCTCGCCGTCTGCGCCAGTATATGATTAACCACACCACTTGGTTGATCTCCAAAATGGATCCGATCAAGTATATCTTTGAGAAGCCCGCCTTATCTGGAAGAATAGCCCGTTGGCAGATGTTGTTATCTGAATATGACATTGAGTATCACACTCAAAAAGCAATCAAAGGGAGTATTTTAGCCAATCATTTGGCTCACCAACCAATTGACGATTATCAATCCATCAAGTTTGATTTCCCAGATGAAGATGTTATGTACTTGAAAGCTAAAGATTGTGAAGAGTCGTTACCCGAAGAAGGACCTGATCCCGAATCCCATTGGGGTCTGATATTTGACGGAGCTGTGAATTCTTATGGAAATGGAATTGGGGCAATCATCGTCACTCCCTGAGGCACTCATATCCCGTTCACGGCGAGATTGAAGTTTGACTGCACGAACAAAATGGCTGAGTATGAGGCATGTATTATGGGTCTCGAAGAAGCAGTGGATCTAAGGATTAAGATTCTTGATATTTACGGAGATTCGGCATTGGTAATTAATCAAATCAAAGGAGAATGGGAGACTCGTCATCCTGGTTTGATCCCTTACAGAGACTATGCTAGAAGATTGTTAACTTTCTTCAACAAAGTGGAATTACATCATATCCCTAGAGATGAAAACCAAATGGCTGATGCTTTAGCTACTTTGTCTTCAATGTTCCAAGTGAATGGTTGGAACGATGTGCCTACGATCCGGGTTATGCGCCTCGACAGACCTGCTCATGTGTTCTCAGTAGAAGAGGTCACCGACGACAAACCGTGGTTCTTTGACATTAAACGTGTTCTTCAAACTCAAGAGTATCCGCCTGGGGCATCCAGTAAAGATAGGAAGATGTTGAGAAGATTAGCAAGCAGTTTCTTCCTCAACGAAGAAGTTTTGTATATGAGGAATTATGACATGGTCTTGCTCAGATGTGTAGACAGACGTGAAGCAGACATGCTGATGCAAGAAGTACATGAAGGATCTTTTGGCACTCATGCCAACGGACATGCAATGGCTAGAAAGATGTTGAGAGCTGGTTACTATTGGATGACAATGGAATCTGATTGCTGCAAATATGTGAAGAAATGTCATAAATGCCAGATTTATGCGGACAAGATACATGTGCCGCCGACCCTCCTCAATGTTATCTCCTCACCTTGGCCTTTCTTTATGTGGGGCATTGATATGATCGGAATGATTGAACCCAAAGCTTCAAATGGTCATCGTTTCATCTTGGTAGCGATCGATTATTTTACTAAATGGGTGGAAGCAACATCTTATGCTAATGTAACCAGACAAGTGGTAGTCAGATTTATCAAGAATCAGATCATTTGTCGATACGGTATCCCGAGCAAGATCATCACTGATAATGGTTCGAATTTGAATAACAAGATGATGAGAGAGCTTTGTGAAGAGTTCAAGATCGAACATCATAATTCTTATCCTTACAGACCGAAGATGAATGGGGTTGTTGAAGCTGCTAACAAGAACATCAAAAAGATTGTCCAGAAGATGGTGGTAACTTATAAAGATTGGCATGAAATGCTTCCGTTTGCTTTACATGGATACCGTAATTCAATTCGAACTTCAACAGGGGCAACCCCATTTTCCCTAGTTTATGGTATCGAAGCAGTACTCCCCGTGGAGGTTGAGATTCCGTCTATGAGAGTGTTGATGGAAGCTAAACTTTCTGAGGCTGAATGGTGTCAAAGTAGATATGATCAGTTGAATTTAATTGAAGAGAAGAGATTGACAGCTTTGTGTCACGGTCAATTGTATCAACAGAGAATGAAGAAGGCTTTTGATAAGAAGGTTCGACCACGCGAGTTCAGAGAAGGTGACCTTGTGCTCAAGAAGATATTATCTTTCCAACCAGATTCTAGGGGCAAGTGGGCTCCAAATTATGAAGGACCGTATGTCGTTAAGAAGGTTTTCTCTGGAGGTGCCTTGATTCTCACAAATATGGACGGTGAAGAGCTCCCGCGTCCCATGAACGCCGATGCAGTCAAGAAGTATTTCGCTTAGGTTTGAGTTGAGAGTTCGCTAAGTTGAAAACCCGAAAGGGCGGCTTAGGCAAGCTTTTGGTCAGACCGGTCTTGGCATTTGAACACATTTTGGAAATTCGAAGTTGTTAGGGAGAATAGTGATCATTGTTTTTGTGTAACCCTTTCTTTCATGTACTATTTCCCAAACTTTTGTAAACCGTTGGAGTCGCGTTGTTAGCAAACTACCATCTTATTAATGAAATTTGAGCATTTACCTTTTGTGGGCAAAATTTTAATTTTTACGGCAATATTTGAAACAAAGTTATTTAAAGTATTTTTATTTTTAAAAAAAAGTGCGTCGTAAATAATGAAAGGAATATTAACAGTTGTTCCGAGGATGGTCAAGCCATGAAATGCAAAACAATACAATAATTTATCCTTGCATGATGAACATGTTTTATTTCAAAATCGTCATGAGGTGTTGGTTGTGTAAACTTGTGTTTCTGGTGGTACTAAGTTTGTTGACTCCCCAGTTGTTCCGGTTAAGCGTTGTTTTGGCTACCTTTATTTGGGCAATTTCTGAAGTATGGTACGCTTCGTCTCATGCCAGTGGTCTATTGGTATTAGAATATTGGATTTGAATGCTTTTCTCCTCGGAAGACTTGAGCCTTGTGGCATATTACGCTCCGACATTGCTTTGTGGTTCCAGTTCCAGTTATTTTCCGTCTTTTTCAAGATTGACCGAGTATCTATCTTTTCCTGACATCTTACCGTCTTCAGGATATTCCATCTGTTCGTTTTGTCAGCATAACATTCATTTATTCATTTACACTTATATCACGCATGCATATTCACATTTGCCGTTGATTTTGGGTTGTACTTTGTTTATTCAAACAACGTACATGTCTCTTTCCAAGTAGAAGGTTAGCTTAGGCAGAAAATGTGCTTCCTTTCTAAATTCCACAACTGAGCTAATCCTCATGGATGATTTTTGATTTAGCTTACCCGGTCCATTTCTGGATAGGATGAATCCCCAATCAAGTTACTTTCTCATTGGGTGGAGTCTTGTTTGACTGTTTTCTCTCTAGTTTATCCCTGGATGAAGTTGTTGTCTCTTGCATAGGCTATCTCATGATTTTCCCCAGTGAAGTCGCGACCTAGACGAATGGTGCATTTATTTTGCACATTTAAGTATGTGATCTCCTCGGGAAGGATTGATTCATGATTCTCTTTGACGAAGATTTTATTCTCTGCCAGTGTCATCGCATTTTCCTTTTGAATTATTTTTGGAAAACGACAAGCGGCAACTCTTCACGAGCAACTTGTGCGTTATTATTATTATTGGAAAACGACAAGCGGCGGTCTCTTCATGAGCAACTTGTACGTTATAGACATCGTTGGAAAACGACAAGCGGCAGCTCTTCACGAGCAACTTGTGCGTTATTATTTTTGGAAAACGACAAGCGGCAGCTCTTCACGAGCAACTTGTGCATTATTATTTTTGGAAAACGACAAGCGGAAGCTCTTCACGAGCAACTTGTGCGTTATTATTATTATTGGAAAACAACAAGCGGCGGTCTCTTCATGAGCAACTTGTACGTTATAGACATCGTTGGAAAACGACAAACGGCAAGCGGCAGCTTCTTTATTCGAGCAACTTGTGCGTTATTATTTTTGGAAAACGACAAGCGGCAGCTCTTCATGAACAACTTGTGCGTTATTATTATTTGGGAAAACGCCAAGCGGCAGCTTCTTTATTTGAGCAACTTGTACGTTATTATTTTTCTGGAATACAGCAAGCGGAAGCTTCTTTATTTGAGCAGCTTGTATGTTATTGGTTTTTTTTGGGGAAACAGCAAGTGGCGGCTTCTTTATTTGAGCAGCTTGTATGTTATCGACACCCCTGGACGACAGCAAGTGGCAGCCTCTTTATTTGAGCAGCTTGTATGTCATAGTATTTTTGGAAGACAGCAAGTGGCAGCTTCTTTATTTGAGCAGCTTGTATGTCATAATTTTTTTGGAGGGCAACAAGTGGCAGCTTCTTTATTTGAGCAACTTGTGTATCTACAATCTTATTATTATCTCAGCATTAATGAGTATATCTCGGGAAATCTCGCAGGAAAGTTTGTTATGAATCTTTACCTTCAGGAGTTGGTGGTCCATCATCAGTAAAATTGATACTTTCTGTCTATCTTTGACCTTGAGTTGTGAACTCACTGTTTATTTTTGGGTCAATAATCTGTTTTATGGCCTATGCAAGATGCCTTCTTTGTTAGGGTCAGAGGTCGTATTCCCTCAATTTTATTCACTGTCAAGAGTCTGTCATTTGAAGTCGATGGCTCGTTTCCCCAGTAGTGTATAATCCATGTCTCTGTATTTTGTTGGTGTTTGATTTCTCCAGCATTGTCTTGTCTCATACAATATCGTTCTCTGTGAATTCAATTACTACATTCATATCAAACATAATGGCGGTATCTTAGGGCAAAAAATTGCGTACTATGTATTTAAGTACCTTCAATCTCGTCGAGACGAAGATTTTAATCTTCATATCTCCGGATAGAAGAAACTTAAATAGGGGCAGCTGTTGTACCCCAAATTTTGACCTAAGATACCATCTCCCATCTGCATCATTACATTGCAAGCGTTTTGATCTATTGATTTTAAAATTCATAACTTTTTCAAGTTGAGAGCTGTTTATTTTTGAACGCTAAGTTTATTAATTGATCAAACAATGTTTATTAATTATTTATTATCTTAAATTTAAATAATTGGAATTTATTTTCAGTTATTATATAATTTGAAGATTTATAAATAATAAAATAAATATTTGAAAAGGAGTTTATTAATTGATCAGACAATGTTTATTAATTATTTATTATCTTAAATTTAAATAATTGGAATTTATTTTCAGTTATTATATAATTTAAAGATTTATAAATAATAAAATAAATCTTTGAAAAGAGTTTACTGATTGATCAAACAATGTTATTTAATTATTTATTATTCTAGGTTTAAATAATTGAAATTTTATTTTCAGTTATTATAATTTGGAAGAATTATAAATAATGAAATAATTAATTGAAGAGAAGTTAATTGATCAATGATGTTTGTTTAATTATTTATCATTCTAAATTTAAATAATTGGAATTTGATTTTCAGTTATTATATAATTTAAAGAATTATAAATGATAAAATAAATAATTGGAAAGAAGAAAATAATTAACTGGAAAATAATAGAATTTTATTCATTTTATTCTAATTGTTACAATTGTTGTTTAAATACCGTATTTATTTACATCGTATTTACAACGATAATGTTTACAATGTTTAAAATGAAATAAAAGCTATCCTAATTTTTTCCTAAGTTCTAAATCTTCATCTTCTATCCAATACTTCTTTGATGATCATTTGATTTTTACCTGCAAAAGAATTAAAGAAAAAAGTCAGAAATGAATATAATTAAAAGCAAAAAAATTAATTAGCGTTCATCATTAAACGCAAACGGCTGGAATCAGTTTTTACCCTTTTTGCAAATCACGGGATTTCTCCCGGTTCACAAAAAGGGATGAATTTTTAATTGATAAAAATGAATGCACAAATTAAAAATATGCACAAATTCATTTTTTGGTCAAAATTGCACATTTTATTTGAAAACTGCATAATCCAAAAACAATTATACAAATTCATTTTTTTATCAAAGCTGCATTGTCAAAGCATAGCAAAACAGCATATGCACATTTTCAACACAAACATTCCAACGTAAACATGCCAAAATATAGGAAGAGGCCAAAAATCAAAGGCTCCCATGTTGTACCATGCAAGACAAAGAGAAGCAAATGTGCAGTTTAAAACCATTTATGCAAGCATATATTTTCTTTTTCATCATTTTCCAGCATTATGCTTTTTCAGAACAAATAAACTACATCACATTTTAATGTTTCAATTGTACTTAAGAGAGAGAAGAGAGGAAGAGTGTGGTTTACAGGTTTTTGGTTTAGGCAGAAAAGGAATAGAAACAAAACTGTAGCAGCATCTCATAAGAAAAGAAAGCATAGAAAAGAATACCAACAAACTGGATAAAACAGTATGGTATGCAGAGGTCAAAGGGAAATATAGTAAAAATATACAACCTGTAACGTAAACAAAGAGGGCCAGCAAATTGTTATAACACAACAATCCCTTCAAAAATTCAGAGATATCACAACCTATCTTCAAGCCTTCCACACTCAAAACTGTAAAAACAAAACAAAGCCATTTTCTCAAGCTCTAAAGCCTAAGCCTTAGTAACATCAACCATGGCCTAAACCACAAACTTGTTTCAATAACCTGTAACAACAACCTTGGCCTAAACCATAAGAACCTGCTATCACAAAAACCAGTAAACACGGCCAAACCTGCAAAACCAGTAAAACCTGTAATGGCCTAAACCATCAAACCTTTAAACCTTTGTCAAAGGCCATAACCTGCAAAACCTTTAAAACCTTGGCCTGAAACCGATAAAACAGCATACCCTGTCAAACATGAAAGCCATGGCCTAAACCATAAAACCATAACCATTTTCAAAACCTTGTCCCTTTTTCAAAAGTGATAACCTGTAACATAAACCTTATGGCCATAAACCATAAAACATGTACCATCCTAAACCATAAAACCTGTTAAAGGCCACAAACCAAAACCAGACCAAATCTGAAGCAAAACCAGCATGAACCACCAAGCCTCAGATACATCATCATAGGCTAATACCAAAAGGCAACAGAATCACAGTAAAGAAGAATAAAGAAGCAGTCAAGCATCAACATAGGAAAGCCAGTCAAAACAAATTTTCCAACGATGGCATATTCAAGCACACAGAGAAGGCCTCAGAAGTAATCATCACAGGCCATTAAAAAAGCATACAACGAAGGCAACTCAGAGGAAAATTCAAGGCAAGAAGAAGAGAGGAAAAGTATACAAGGCATCTGGGCAACTCAATATCATCATAGGCCAAACATCAAGGCAATCAAGCATCAAATATACGGAAGCAAGCAAGAAGAGAAAAGACAGAGTACCAGGTTCCAGTCAAAGCATCACGCGCCATCCCCTCACCAGCAAGCCTCCATTACGCCTCTCCATTTCCTCCATTAAAGGTAGCCTTGTTTTTTCCCTTTTCCTTTTTTACCATCTCAACAAAATCATGTAAAAAAAATGAAGTCAGAATCGAAATGAACAAAATCATAAACATGCAACAAAAATCAAGAACTTAACGCGTTAATGGATAAATCATCACCTTCACAACCGTATTGTTGAGTGACGCATGGGGAGAGGAGGCGTTGGTGGCTCGGGCAAGGGAAGACAAAGAAGAAGGCGATTTCATGAGAGCAGCAAAGCAAAGGAGGCGAAGAAGATGAGAACGAAGAAGACAAGCAAACGGCGCTGCGTAACCAAACCCTAATCCCTTTCTCTCAAAACTAAAACATGTTTACCCCTTAAGTAAAGTCAGAATGTTTGGACCTTAACCCATTTCCCTTAGCCAAGGCCCAAACGAATTCATTAAGCGCACCCCCCCGTTTCTGTTTCTTTATTTAGGCCTCCTTTTAAAACCTTTGGCCCATATAATTACTTGTCCACCCTTTTTTTTTTTCTTTGATGCATCTTTTTATATTTTGTTTTCCTTTGCCTTTTTTTTTAGAATTATTATTAATTTAGTTGATTAGTAAAATCTAATAAAAAGAGAGATATATTTAATTAAACAATTTTAAATAGTTTGATCATTTTTATTAGTTTAACCTTAGAATTAATTTAGAAATTTTAATATTATTTTCATTAGATTTAAGTTAATAGCTTTTAAGTTTTAATTTAGTTTACATTATTTAATAATTTTTTAAATAATACTTTATATTAATACTAAAAAACATATAAGAATAAAAACATAAAAAACATTTTATCTCCTTTAATTAATTCCCTCGCTTTAATTAATGTTAAATAAAAAAAATACAAAATATATGTTCACACCATTCAGTCCGTTATTTAATTATCGTTGCAGTTATATATAACTTAATCATTATCCGCATAATTTTCTGTTTAATTATTTTGTCGTTACTTGTTTATTCCGTTTACTTCTTAATCCAAGGGAAAAATGATTAAACTTGTTGACTTCATGTCCTCAAGTCCAATCACGCGAACATTTGCATTTCATCAAAACTTAAGACAATTTTTCCCCAAATATCGATCTTTTCAAAACTCATACCTTTTAAGCAAAAACTTCGACATTAGGTCGTCGTATCTTCAAAAACCCGTCCGTACCCCTTTTCGGCCAAAACAATTTATTTTTAATCAAACGAATATTTTAATAAACAGATATTTCAAAAGGTTCCTATAGAGTACTATAGATGCATTGGGTGCTAATACCTTCCCACTGTATAACCAACCCCTGAACCATAGATCTCTTTTCAAAAACGCCTTGTATTTTTATTACTTTTAAAAAGTATTATTTTACATTGCATATTTAGGGTTTTATTTCGCTCTTTCCCCTTTTCCCTTGGAAATAATAAAGCGCGGTGGCGACTCTTGCTTTTGTGAGACGAATTAATCAATAATTCGATCTCCGATTTACCCCGCTACATTTTTTATCGCTACACTAGAGGATATCCTACACTCTTTTCACACTCGCACAATGAGGAAAAGAGGTGTCCTCATGTGTTGCACTCCTCTCCTGGCAAGATGGTTTATTTCTCATCTTCCCCAATCAGTCTTAAAGAATGAGCAAGGATTAAGGTGGTCACAAAGGTTAATGACGCTCAAACATTCAGATATTCATTGGTGTTCCCGATCCAAAGAGAATGTTATTATTGTTGAACGTTGTGGGGAATTCCCTAATGTCCCTCTACTTGGCATTAGGGGAGGCGTCACCTACAACCCATGCTTAGCTCTAAGACAGTTTGGTTATGCCCGAAGGGATGGCCCGCATGAGATGTTGATTCAGGGCTTGGTTTTCGACTACGACAATGACAATCAAGGTTTTCGCCAGAAATTCATCCGAGCTTAGAGGATGCTAAACAAGGTGGATAGCAAGACTTTTGGACACAAGAATTCCATCCCTCTTGAGCCTTACCTCAAGTGGGTACGAACCCGCGCTCAAAGTCTTATGATGCCTTATCCTTCCATTCTCCCGGTGATCATTGAGCCTGTTAAGGAAGGAGAAGTTCCATACACTATCCTACATCCTGACATGCCCACATATCTTGAAGACCTACAAAGGGATTAGATACAGCTCAAATGAGAGCGAGATACTTTCGAAGCACAATTATACGCAAGCGAGAAGAAGGTTTTGGAACTCACTGGGCTACTTCATAAGGAGAAGACTCTAAATGCTTACATTGCACCCAAAGAGAATGCGCACCACTTTTTTATCTTAGAGTTTTGTATTATTTTTCCCAAGGGGCATTGATGTATTCAAAATCTATCTTATTAATATAATGTGTGTTTCTTTTTTGTCTAAAACGAACTTGAATCTTTAAAAATTCTTGAAAACATTACATATGCACATATCATTCATCATGACATAAACAGGTCTTTTGCAACGAGTTTCCTCATCTCTCTACTGTTTATTTCAGTAAGATGGATCTCGAACAGACAGTCAAAGATCTTCAAGTACAAAACACGCAGTTTCAACAGTTACTCATGACCCTAGCCAAGGGGCAAGATGAGTTGAAGACTCTGTTAGTTGAAGAAAGAAAGAAGAAAACAAAGAAAGCCATTGGGGTTTTGAAGATGGGGAGAAGGTTACAGGGACATACTAGAAGAACCTTGAATTTTGCAACCACTTCCAAGGAAGGAGAAGGGAAAGGAAAAGAAACAGCGATTCTGTCAGAATATGAAGAGGAGGAAGAAGAGGAAGGCTACTCCGAGGAACAGTACCCTCCAGCAGATGATAAGTACAGACATCTTGAAGAGCGTCTGAACACTATGGAAATACAAAAGGTGCCAGGTCTAGATTTTGAAGAATTGGGACTAGTGTGGGGAATTGTGATCCCACCAAAGTTCAAGGTGTCGTTGTTTGCAAAATATGATGGGGTGTCATATCCTAAGATTCACCTCCGATCATACGTAAGAAAGATCCAGTCGCACTCCACTGATAAAGACCTGTGGTTCTATTTTTTTCAAGATAGCCTATCTGGAACACAACTCGATTGGTTTTACCAATTGGAAAGGTCCGACATCCATAACTGGGAAGATCTTGTCGTAGCTTTCTATAAGCAATACCACTATAATGCAGATTTGGCGCCTACCCGTACTCAACTTCAGAGTATGGTTATGGCTTCAAATAAGGGTTTCAAAGATTACGCGCAGAAATAGAGAGATCTAGCTGGGAGAGTACAACCCCCACTGTCTGAAAGGGAGTTGGTGGATATGTTCTTAGGAACTCTATCGGGCCCTTTCTTCAACCATTTGATTGGGAGCTCATCTGCCGAATTTACTGAGTTAATACTGACCGGAGAGAGGGTGGAAGCTGGCATAAAAAGTGGAAAGATTCAGAAGGATTCGTCTGCCTCTACAGTTGTGAGAAAGCCTTTCATTGGGAAGAAGGAGGTATCTGCTTTTTATCCATAAAAGAACCAAGGAAAAGCTGAACGCCGACCAATGGTAGGAGCCGTTATGATCCCAAAGCCTACATTTGATCAACCAAGAAGTAACCAACCGAGGGTGGAAAGGCCAGTTCGGCAACTCACCAGAATTAATATGACTTTAGCCCAAGTGTTACCACATGTTCTGAAATCCAATTTGACAACTCTGAAGGAAGCTCCAAAGAACCCCAACATTGCGTCCCCTTATTATCACCCAAATGCCAGATGCGCATATCATTCTGAAAGTCCGGGTAATGACACTAACAACTGTTGGGCCCTGAAAAACAAAATTCAGGACCTTATAGATGCAAAAGATATTGAGTTTGATGCACCCGAGAAGCCAAATGTCATTTCCGCTCCTATGCCTAGGCATGGTCACAACGCCAATGCTATCGAAGAAGATTTGTTTTCTACCACAGTTGATGAACTCTTAGCTCCACTCCCAATCATTAAGATAAACTTGTTGAAAGTCGATGTATTCCCGGGTTGTAATGAAGATTGCCATCTTTGCTTATCCTTAGCAACTGTTGGCCCTTTGTTGAAGGCAGGCATTCAACGCTTGATAGACAACCAAGAGATTCTGTTTGAAAGTGCTCCTCTTTCACCTGTTCATGTTGAAGATGTTTCAATCATAACCATCTCCGCCAATCCTTCCCGGGTCCCCAAAAGACCCGTTAAGATTACATCGGTTCCAAAGACTACTCCTCTTATAATCACAATGCCCAGTCCGGTCCCGTATGAATCAGACAAAACAGTGTCGTGGAATTACGATGGAGACATCTACTACCATGGTATCAAACAAGATGGGCTGGCCACCGAAGAGATGAGCTCCGAAGAAGAAGACTCTGACATTAGTAACATTGTCCGAACCAGTAAGATTACCCGTAGCGGTAGAATCTTATCTCCAGAAATTGCCCCTCCAAAGGCAGTTTTTGGACCCGTGGTTGTTCCAAAGGTTACCTCTGTACCAATAATCATATCTGCAAGTGCACCTATTGACAAAGACGACACAACCCCTGTTGTTATCCCTACCAACACTTTTACTGTTGAAACTCGAGGAAAAAGTATTCAAGAAGAGCCTGTCCGGACGAAGGCTCAACCACTAACTATTCTTGAAACCTTCAAAAAGGAAATGGAGGAGATCCTGAGAATAATAAAGAAGAGTGACTATGACGTAGTTGAACAGTTGGGGCAAACTCCCTCCAAGATCTCCATGCTGGCATTGTTGCTGTGTTCTGAGGCACATGGAAAAGCCCTGGTAAAGTTTCTAAAGACAGTCCATGTGCCTCAGGAGACATCTGTTGACCAATTTCAAGATTGTGTGGCCAACTTGACAGCTGATAACGGCCTAGGTTTCTCTGATGCTGATCTGAAACCAAGGGGCAGAAAGCACAACGAGGCATTGCATGTCTCAGTGGAATATATAGGAACAACTCTGGCCCATGTCTTGGTGGACACCAACTCATCTTTGAACGTTTTACCGAAGAAAGCTCTCGACAGATTAGACTACGAAGGACTGACGTTGAAACCCAGTAACATAGTTATAAGAGCGTTTGATGGCTCAAAGAGGATGGTCCACGGGGAGGTGGACATCCCCATAAAGGTTGGGACTCATAATTTCAACTCAACCTTCTATGTAATGGACATCCGCCCCTCTTACTCCTGTCTGCTAGGACGGTCGTGGATCCATAATGCCGACGATGTCACCTCCACACTGCACCAGATGCTGAAATATTCGGTCCATGGAAAGATTATCACTGTCCACGGAGAGGAAGAGTATATGATTAGCCACCTCAATTCTTTCCGGTATATGGAATTGGACGGCGAGTTCATTGAAACTCCTTTTCAACATTTCGAAGAAGTTCCTCAAGAGGTAGCAGTGACCAAGACGGTGTCCCATATTCCCAAGATTAAAAGACCTCCGCTACGGATGTCATCTCTGAAGGACGCCAAGGCAGTAGTAGAGGAGGGTGGATGCACCATCTGAGGGAAACTTCCGGATATTCCATATAAATCTCACAAGTTTGGCTTAGGGTTTACTTCAAATGCTCAGAAGTCTGTGCGTCATATCCGTGCTGGAGGGCCACCCTTGAAGATTAGCAACCGAGAGGTCAATGCAGTGGAAGATGGTGAAGAGGATTGCAGCTTAGAAGATTGGATATTTCCTACTGTCAACGGAGGATTCCCAATTGGGAAGCCAGAGACTTTGTCCCAATAACTTTCGTCCCTCAGTAATTTATCTTTTACATTTCTGTTGGACTTATAATATTCAAAAACAATTCGCACATTTAAAACCTTGTGTCTTGCCCGAGGCACAATGGTCCATTTGTAAGGGTTTTTATTTCATCTTCATATGACATTCAATGAATCATGGACGTTTTTCACATACAAACTTCTGTGCTCATTGTCTTTCTTTTACATTTTATTATTTAAAGATGTCTATACCCTTACACACACTGACACTCACAAATGCAGGTACCCCTCCATTCCGAATCCCATGGGTAACGATACTGCTATGGCCTTTAGTGAATCTGAGGATCTAATCTACCAAGCCGGAGACGAAGGTGAGGAAGATTGTGAAGTACCAGGGGAATTGGCCAGACTCTTACAACAAGAGGAAAGAGCTATTCAGCCTCATGAGGAACCAGTGGATACAATCAACTTGGATACCGAGGAGGATATAAAAGAGGTCATGGTGGGTGTCAATCTGGAGCCTAGTGTCAAGGAGCGTCTGATTCAGCTGTTGCATGATTATGTTGAGATCTTTGCTGGGTCATATGAAGACATACCAGGACTCGATACAGACATCGTGGTACATCGTCTGCCCACAAGAGAAGATTGTCCACCAGTAAAACAAAAAGTCTGCCGCATGAGGCCTGACATGTCAGTGAAGATCAAAGTGGAAGTCATGAAACAATTTAATGTTGGGTTCTTGGCCGTCACTTCCTATCCTCAATGGGTTGCCAACATTGTTCCCGTGCCTAAAAAGGATGGCAAAGTACGAATGTGCATGGACTAGAGAGATTTAAATAGGGCTAGCCCTAAAGATGATTTTCCACTTCCCCACATAGATATCCTGGTTGACAATACAACCCAGCACAAAGTGTTTTCCTTCATGGACGGATTCTCAGGTTATAACCAGATCAAAATGGCACCTGAGGACATGGAGAAAACTATATTTGTCACACAGTGGGGCACATTCTACTACAAAGTGATGCCATTCGAACTGAAGAATGTTGGGGAAACCTATCAACGCGCCATGGTATCCATATTTCACGACATGATACATCATGAAATAGAGGTCTACGTAGATGACGTGATAGCCCGATCACAAACAAAAGAAGAGCACTTGGATCACTTGCAAAAGTTGTTTGAAAGATTGAAGAAGTATAAGCTAAGATTGAATCCAAACAAGTGCACATTCGGAGTACGGTCCGGTAAAATTTTAGGTTTTGTCGTCAGCAACAAAGGCATTGAGGTCGATCCCGCTAAGGTTAAAGAAATTCAAGAAATTCCTGCTCCTCGTACTGAGAAGGAAGTCAGAGGATTCTTGGGACGCCTGAACTATAATGCCAGATTCATTTCTCACCTAACAGCTACTTGTGAGTCGGTCTTCAAACTATTGAAGAAAGATCAAGTAGTCAAATGGAATGATGAATGCCATACTACTTTCGAAAAAATCAAAGAGTACTTACAAGAGCCTCATGTTTTGATGCCACCAGTCGAGGGAAGACCACTGATCATGTATCTTCCCGTTTTAGAGAACTCAATGGGGTGCGTATTGGGGCATCATGACGAGTCTGGCCGAAAAGAGCACGCTATTTATTACCTGAGCAAAAAGTTTATCGACTGTGAAACCAGATATTCACTGCTCGAGAAAACTTGCTGTGCTCTGGCATGGGCTGCTCGCCGGCTAAGACAGTATATGCTGACTCATACTACCTTATTGATATCTAAGATGGATCCGATAAAATACATCTTCGAGAAGCCTGCTCTGTCCGGGAGGAAAGCTAGATGGCAGATGATCCTAACAGAATATGACATACATTATACTACTCAGAAAGCTATAAAGGGCAGTGTGCTAGCTGATCATCTTGCTCATCAAGCTGTAGAAGATTATCAGTCCATGAAGTTTGAATTCCCGGATGAAGACATCATGACATTAGACAACTGTGAAGAAATAAGACCATATGACGGACCTAAACAAGGATCCCGATGGACCCTGTTCTTTGATGGGGCCTCCAATGCACTTGGTAATGGTATCAGTGTTGTACTCATATCTCCGGAAGGGTGGCATACTCCCTTTACCACCAGACTTTGCTTCAACTGTACGAACAACATGGTGGAATACGAAGCATGCATTTTTGGTCTCAAAGCTGCCATACATTTTGGAATCAAGTCTTTCGATGTGTTTGGAGATTCAGCTTTGGTCATCAGTCAGATCAAAGGGGAATGGGACACTAAACACCCAAATCTTATCCCTTACAAAGAACATGTTTTGACATTGCTACCACATTTTGAGAAGATTACCTTCGAGCATTTTCCGCGAGAAGAAAATCAGCTAGCAGACGCTCTAGCCACAATGTCATCTATGTTTAAACTTAATTGGGATAACGAGGCTCCCCAGATCACCATCGAATGAATGGATGAACCAACACACTGTCACGAGATTAATACTGAAGAGGTAGTAGACCAGCCTTGGTTTCATGAATTCAAGAGGTATCTCGAGGCTCAAGAATATCCGGAAGGAGCTTCAATCAATGATAAAAAGTTCTTAAGGAGATTCTCTGCTAAGTTCTTCCTGAGTAATGGCATCATGTACAAGCGCAATCATGGCTCCATTCTGCTTCGGTGTATGGATAAGATTGAGGCGGAAAAGATCATGGCTGAATTACATGAAGGTACTTTTAGAACTCACTCCAGTGGGAATACGATGGCGAAGAAAATCCTAGGCAGGCTATTATTGGTCTACCATGGAAGCAGATTGCATTCAACACTCTCAGACCTATCATAAGTGTCAAATTTATGCTGACAAGGTGCACGTACCTCCGGTTCCTCTGAATGTCTTAACAGCTCCTTGGCCCTTTGCTATGTGGGGAATTGATATGATTGGGGAAATCCAGCCTACAGCCTCTAATGGACACCGCTTCATCCTAGTGGCCATTGACTATTTCACCAAGTGGGTTGAAGCAGCTTCCTTCGCATTCGTTACTAAGAATGTTGTTGCCCGCTTCGTCAAGCAAAATCTCATCTGCCGATACGGTATACCGGAAAGGATCATCACTGACAATGGCATAAATCTTAACAATACTATGATCACCGGCTTGTGCGAGCAATTCAAGATTCAGCATCACAATTCTTCCCCCTATCGACCAAAGATGAATGGTGTTGTCGAAGCTGCAAATAAAAACATTAAAAAGATCATACAGAAAATGACAGTCACATACAAAGACTGGCATGAGATGCTACCATTTGCTCTCCACGGGTACCGTACCACGGCCCACACATCAACTGGGGAAACACCCTATTCTTTGGTTTACAGCATGGAGGTTGTTTTACCTATTGAGGTTCAGATCCCCTCTTTGAGGATTATGAAGGATGCAGGTTTGAGTTAAGACGATTGGATCCAAACTCGACTTGATCAACTGAACTTAATTGATGAAAATAGACTTACTGCTGTTTTCCATGGTCAAATGTATCAAAAACGGATGATCAAGGCTTTCAACAAGAAAGTCAGACGTTAAGTATATCAAGTTGGGGATTTAGTGATCAAACGTATCATTTTACCACAAAGTGATCCCAGGGGAAAATGGACTCCTACCTATAAAGGACCATTTATAATCAAAAATATATTCTCTGGTGGGGCAATGATTTTGACCACCATGGATGGTGACGACCTGCCACACCCTGCGAACGCAGACATAGTCAAAAGATACTACGCATAAGAAATCCGCTAGGTTGACACAACTAGGAAAAACAAGGGCATACCGGAGAACCAAAAAGGTTCGGGCAAAAATTAGGGATAAAATAAAAAAATCTATACACCCGGCAAGTTGAAAACCTGAAAGGGCGACTTGGGCAAAAAAGGGTTTCCCGGTGGACTGAAAACCCGAAAGGGCGGTCCAGGAAAAATTTAGGGAATTAAAGCGTATGACTATGTCCCGTCGGATCACTTAAAGGACAACACTTGACTTCCACTAACAAAATTCGGAGTTTCTGATCAATTCAATCATCTTCGGACGAAGCAACAAATAGACAAGATATTCGGAGATATGAAGGTTATAGCAGAATGGGAACCCCATGGGATTATTACACATAGCTATATTTCTTTGTATAAATTTTTCTTGTTTTATGGCGCCATTCTCTTACTAGAATGTTTGTCTCCCTTGTACAAAATACTTATTCAAAGTCAAAATACAAAGATATCTCTTTGAAAGTACAGAAAACTATTTGTCTTTTTCTTTACACTTGGTTTTATTTGCAAAAACGTCCAATGATTCATTAATGAACATGTGCATTTGAACATAATTATTGTTTACAAATAAACAAAATGCGAAATCTAATTACTGATAGGTTGGAAGGATAGGAAAACGTCTCTAGGATATTCCATAAGCAATCCCCACAGTACGTCATTTAAATCCCCAGCGGAACAAATTTCAAACTATTAATCCCCAATAGAAATCATCAAATTTCTCAGGATTCCACAAGCAGTACATGGCGTTTCCCTCGCAACAGAATTTACTTCTTTTAAACAAGAGTTCGTCAGTGTTTCAACTTCAAAGACATTGAAAATTCACATATCCTCAACAACATTCAGGGATTTATTTTCCTCAATCAAATAGCAATATGGCAAATCAGCTTACATGTGTATACATTACATCCCCATATCATAAACATTGATGAAGCAAATACATTGCATCATCCATTTCACGCAACATAACTTTGTGTTTTAGCTAACATTTTACCCTTTTCAGGATAAGATTAACAGCTACCATTAACAATATGCAATCATGATACAGTATTGATACGCTCCAGACACGGATGCCATTCTGTTACTTATTCAGATTCAACTATCAAATACAATACTGATACGCTCCAGACAAGGATGCCATTATGTTACTCATTCAGATTCAACTATCAGATACAGTACAGATACGCTCCAGACACGGGTGCCATTCTGATACTCATTTAGGTTCAACTTTCAGATACAGTTCAGATATGCTCTAGACACAGACGCCATTCTGATACTCATTCTTTCAACTTACAACTTACAATTCAACAAACATTTTTGGATGGCATCTACAAGCCCATCTCCGACAAGATTCTATCACTTATCCAAATGGCATCTTTAAGCCCATTCCCTCAACTACACATCATCGAGTGCAAATTTCTGGGCACTCTAGTGTCCAATCATTCTCTCACCTTCGAGTCACGGATGGCAAAGCTCGCCAATCTAACTCTTCAGGTTTAAGAAGATTGAACAGGGGCAGTTGTTGTACCCCAAAATTTTCCCTCTCATTTATCAAGACTTTTCTCAGAAGATCTCTTAGACTCAATACTGGATTAGGGTTTGACCAGCTCAAGACATCTCATCATGCACTATTGACCCAAAATTAGGGTTTGAGTTTGCACAAGGATGCTTGGACTATCAATGCTTCATATGACTTTCAAACATCATTATGAAGTGAGAAACAATTTTGAGACCTGTAAAGCAAGAATTAGGCAGCATAGGTTCAAATTTGAATTTTGTTCTTCATGAAATGGCTTGAATTCAAAGTGAGAAATTGCCAATTTCATCTCTTTGATTCTCCCTACTCAAAAATGATCTCAAGGAGTTCTTGGACATTTTGTAAAGATTGAAATTTTCTCTATAACTCATCTTTGAAATTCATTTCAAGATTACTCTTGGAACTAGGTGAAAAATTGCCATGAAGTTGGGTCAAAAACCTGCCTAAATTAGGGCAAAATTTCACTAAGTTATTTTAGTTCATGGGCATGTATTCAAATAATTATATCTTGAGATCCAAGCATCTTTAAGGAAAAATGTGTGAATAAAAGTTGTATATTTCATGGAGATCTATAACTTTCATGTTGGGAACTTTCTTTGAATCATCTTGTATCATGGTGGAAAATTGGCCTAAAGTTGAGAAAAAATAAGAAATTTTCTATACTTAGAAAAATTTCTAAGTTAAGAAAAATTCAAATTTCAAAACCAAATCTTCAATCTTTGATTCCTTGATGAACAAGTTTCATATTTTGACATGTTTTGATGAATTGTGATCCTTGGCACTTGAATTTGACCAAAAAGTCAAAGTTTGACTTTTTAGTATACAGTTGACTTTTGATCAGTTGACTGCAAATTTCATCTGTCAATCCAATGAAATTGCAATGTTTTGAACCATGTCATTAGGTAAAGATGATACAATTGAATCCTTTAAATCATGCTTCAAATTAATTGGTCATTTGCCAAGTCAAAAATCAGAAAGTGCCCTTTCTCAATCAAAACCCTAATTTTGACCATTTTGCCCTTTTGATGATTTGACCAAATTTCTTGAGGGATTATGGTCCAAACTTGATCAAATGATACATAAATATGAGTCTAAAATGTTAATGTGGATCAAAAATTATGAAGTTTGACTATAAATTGGCCATGGTTGACTTTTTCCCCAATACAGCTGATTTTTAGGTCAACAGTCCAATTGATTGATCAAAAATATGGTTAAAAGCTTGAAACTTGTCATGAGTAATATTAGGGGTCCATAATTATGTTTGAAAGTCATATGAAGCATTGATAGTCCAAAAATCCTTGTGCAAACTTAAACCCTAATTTTGGGTCAACAGTGTAAGATGAGATGTCTTGAGCTGACCAAACCCTAATCCAGTCTTGAGTCAAAGAGATCTTGTGAGAAAATTCTTGATAAATGAGAGGGAAAATTTTGGGGTACAAAAGCTGCCCATGTTCAATCTTCTTAAACCTGAAGACTTAGACTGGCGAGTTTTTCCATTCGTGACTCGAAGGTGAGAGAATGATTGGACACTAGAGTGCCCAGAAATTTGCACACGGTGATGTGTAGTTGAGGGAATGGGCTTAGAGATGACATTTGGAGAAGTAATAGAATCTTATTGGAGATGGGCTTGTAGATGCCATCCAAGAATGTATTTTGAACTGTAAGTTCTAAGCTAAAATAATGAGTATCAGAATGGCATCCGTGTCTGGAGCGTATCTGTATTGTATCTGGGGACTGAAACTGAATGAGTATCAGAATGGCGTCCGAGTCTGGAGCGTATCCGTAGTGTATCTGAAAGTTGAATTTGAATGAGTATCAGGATGACATCCGTGTCTGGAGCGTATCTGAACTGTATTTGAAAGTTGAATCTGAATGAGTATCAGGATGGAATCCGTGTCTGGAGCGTATCTGAATTGCATCTGAACTTGAAATCTGAATGAGTATCAGAATGGCGTCCGTGTCTGGAGCGTATTTGTACCGTATCTGAAGGTTGAATCTGAATGAGTAACTGAATGGCATCCGTGTCTGGAGCGTATCCGTACTGTATCTGAAAGTTGAATCTGAATGAGTATCAGAATGGCATCCGTGTCTGGAGCGTATCTGCACTGTATCATGATTGCATATTGTTAATGGTAGCTGTTAATCTTATCCTGAAAAGGGTAAAATGTTATCTGAAACACAAAGTTATGTTGCATGAAATGTATGATGCAATGTATTTTCTTTATCAATGTTTATGATATATGGATGCAATGTACGTGCATATAAGCCGATCTGCTGTATTGTTGTTTGATTGAGGAAAATAAATCCTTGAAAGCTGCTGAGGATATCTTGAACTTTCATGTCTTGGAGTTGAAGTACTGACGAACTCTTGTTGAGGGAAGTAAATTCCGTTGTAAGGGCAATGCCATGTACTTCTTTTAAGATTTGCTTGGGGAATCCTGAGAATTTTGACGATTTCTACTGGGGATTAATAATTTGAAATTTGTTCTGCTGGGGATCCAAATGACGTACTGTGGGGATTACTTATAGAATAGTCTAGAGACATTTTCCTATTCTTTCAACCTATCAGTAATTATCTTTCTCATTTCGTTTATTTATAAACAGTAATTATGTTCAAATGCATATGTTCATCAATGAATCATTGGACATTTTTGCAAACAAAACACAAGAGTAAAGAAAAAGACAAATAGTTTTTGTACTTTCAGAGAGGTATCTTTGTATTGACTTTGAATAAGTATTTTGTACAAAGGAGACAAACATTCTAATAGGAGAATGGTGCCATAAAACAAGAAAAATTTATACAAAGAAAGATAGCTATGTGTAATAATCCCAGGGGTTCCCATTCTGCTATAGCCTTCATATCTCTGAATATCTTGTCTATTTTTTGCTTCGTCCAAAGATGATATAATTGATCAGAAAATCCGAGTTTGTCAGTGGAAGTCAAAGGTTGTCCGTGAAGTGATCCGAAGGGACATAGTCATACGCTTTTAATCCCTAACTTTTGCCTGGACAGCCCTTTCGGGTTTTCAGTCCACCGGGAAACCCCTTTTTGCCAAAGTCGCCCTTTTAGGTTTTCAACTTGTCGAGTGTACAAATTTTTATTTTATCCCTAATTTTTTCCCGAACCTTTTTGGTTCGCCGGGATGCCCTTGTTTTGCCTAGGTGTGTCAATCTAGAGGGTCTCTTATGCGTAGTATCTTTTGACTATGCTCAAGTTCGCAGGGTGTGGCAGGTCGTCGCCATCCATGGTGGTCAAGATCATCGCCCCACCGGAGAATATGTTCTTGATTACAAATGGTCCTTCATAGGTAGGAGTCCATTTTCCCCTGGGATCACTTTGTGGCAAAATGATACGTTTGATCACTAGATCCCCAACTTGATATACTTGGCGTCTGACTTTCTTGTTGAAAGCCTTGATCATCCGTTTTTGATACATCTGACCATGGCAAACAGCAGTAAGTCTCTTTTCATCAATTAAGTTCAGTTGATCAAGTCGAGTCTGGATCCAATTTTCTTCATTCAAACTTGCGTCTTTCATAATCCTCGGAGAGGGGATCTGAACATCAATAGGCAAAACAGCTTCCATGCCGTAAACCAAAGAATATGGTATTTCCCCAGTTGACGTGCGAGCCGTGGTACGATACCCATGGAGAGCGAATGGTAGCATCTCATGCCAGTCTTTGTATGTGACTGTCATCTTTTGTATGATCTTTTTAATATTTTTATTTTCAGCTTCAACAGCACCATTCATCTTTGGCCGATAGGGAGAAGAATTGTGATGCTGAATTTTGAATTGCTCGCACAAGGCAGTCATCATAATGTTGTTAAGATTTGTACCATTGTCAGTGATTATCCTTTCCGGGATACCATACCGGCAAATGAGTTTTGCTTGATGAAGCGGGCAACAACATTCTTAGTAACGGAAGCGAAGGAAGCTGCTTTGACCCACTTTATAAAGTAATCAATGGCCACTAGGATGAAAAGGTGTCCATTGGAGGCTATTGGCTTGATCTCCCCAATCATATCAATTCCCCACATAGCAAAGGGCCAAGGATCTGTTAAGACATTAAGAGGAACTGGAGGTACGTGCACCTTGTCAGCATAAATTTGACACTTATGACAGGTCCGAGAGTGTTGATAGCAATCTACTTCCATAGTAGACCAATAATAGTCTGCCCGTAGGATTTTCTTCACCATCGTATGCCCACTGGAGTGAGTGCCAAAAGTACCTTCATGTAATTCAGCCATGATCTTTTCAGCTTCGACCTTATCCACGCACCGAAGCAAAATGGATTCATGATTGCGTTTGTATAGGATGTCATTACTAAGGAAGAACTTAGCAGAGAATCTCCTTAAGAACTTCGTATCATTGATCGAAGCTCCTTCTGGATATTCTTGAACCTCGAGATACCTCTTGAATTCATGAAACCAAGGCTGGTCCAATATTTCTTCAGTATTAATCTCGTGATAATGTGTTGGTTTGTTCATTCGTTCGATGGTGATCTGGGGAGCCTCGTTATCCCAATTAAGTTTAAACATAGATGAAATTGTGGCTAGGGCGTCTGCTAGTTGATTTTCTTCTCGCGGGAAATGTTCGAAGGTAATCTTCTCAAAATGTGGTAGCAATGTCAAAACATGTTCTTTGTAAGGGATAAGGTTTGGGTGCTTAGTGTCCCATTCCCCTTTGATCTGACTGATGACCAAAGCTGAATCTCCAAACATATCTAAAGCTTTGATTCCCAAGTCTATGGCAGCTCTGAGACCAAAGATGCATGCTTCGTATTCCGCCATGTTGTTCGTACAGTTGAAGCAAAGTCTGGCAGTAAAAGGAGTATGACACCCTTTCGGAGATATGAGTACAACGCCGATACCATTACCAAGTGCATTGGATGCCCCATCAAAGAACAGGGTCCATCGGGATCCTTGTTCAGGTCCGTCATACAGTTTGATTTCTTCACAGTTATCTAATGTCATGATGTCTTCATCCGGGAATTCAAACTTCATGGACTGATAGTCTTCTACAGCTTGGTGAGCAAGGTGATCAGCAAATACACTGCCCTTTATAGCTTTCTGGGTAATATACTGTATGTCATATTTTGTTAGGATCATCTGCCATCTAGCTATCCTCCCAGATAGAGCAGGCTTTTCGAAGATGTATTTTATCGAATCCATCTTAGATATCAACAAGGTAGTATGAGTCAGCATATACTATCTTAGCTGGCGAGCAGCCCATGCCAGAGCGCAACAAGTTTTCTCGAGCAGTGAATATCTGGTTTCACAGTCGGTAAACTTTTTGCTCAGGTAGTAAATAGCGTGCTCTTTTCGGCCAGACTCGTCATGCTTCCCCAATACACACCCCATTGAGTTTTCTAAAACAGTCAGATACATGATCAGTGGTCTTCCCTTGACTGGTGGTATCAAAACAAGAGGCTCTTGTAGATGCTCTTTGATTTTGTCGAAAGCAGTTTGGCATTCATCATTCCATTTGACTACTTGGTCTTTCTTCAATAGTTTGAAGATTGGCTCACAAGTAGCTGTTAGGTGAGAAATGAATCTAGCAATGTAGTTCAAGCGTCACAAGAATCCTCTGACTTCCTTCTCAGTATGAGGAGCAGGCATTTATTGTATTGCTTTAACCTTGGCAGGGTCGACCTCAATACCTTTGTTACTGACGATAAAACCTAAGAGTTTACCGGACCGTACTCCAAATGTGCACTTGTTTGGGTTCAACCTTAGTTTATACTTCTTCAATCTCTCAAACAACTTTTGCAAGTGACCATGGTGCTCTTCTTCCGTTTATGATCTGGCTATCATATTGTCTATGTAGACCTCTATTTCATGATGTATCGTGTCATGAAACAAAGCTACCATGGCGTGCTGATAGGTTGCCCCAGCATTCTTTAGTCCGAATGGCATCACTTTGTAGCAGAATGTGCCCCACTGTGTGACAAATGTTGTTTTCTCCATGTCCTCAGATGCCATTTTGATTTGGTTGTAACCTGAGAATTCGTCCATGAAGGAAAACACTTTATGTTGGGCCGTATTGTCAACCATAATATCTATGTGGGGGAGTGGAAAATCATCTTTAGGGCTGGCCATATTCAAATCTCTATAGTCCATGCACATTCGTACTTTGCCGTCCTTTTTAGGCACGGGAACAATGTTGGCAACCCATTGGGGATAGGTAGTGACAGCCAAGAATCCAGCATTGAATTGTTTCATGACTTCCGCTTTGATCTTCTCTGACATGTCAGGTCTCATGCGGCAGACTTTTTGTTTTACTGGTGGACAGTCTTCTCTTGTTGGCAGACGATGTACCACGATGTCTGTAGCAAGTCCTGGCATGTCTTCATATGACCAGGCAAAGATCTCAACATAATCATGAAACAGCCGAATCAGACGCTTTTTGACACTGGGCTCCAGATTGGCACCCACCTTGACCTCTTTTCTATCCTCCTCGGTACCCAGATTGATTGTATCCACAGGTTCCTCGTGAGGCTGAATGGCTCGTTCCTCCTGTTGTAGTAGTCTGGCCAGTTCCCCTGGTACTTCACAATCTTCCTCACCTTCGTCTTCGGCTTGGTAGATTAGATCTTCAGAGTCACAAAAGGCCATAGCAGTATCGTTACCCATGGGATCTTGAATGGAGGGGTACCTGCATTTGTGAGTGCGGGTGTGTGTAAGGGTATAGCCATCCTTAAAAAATAAAATGTAAAAGAAAAACAATGAGCGCAAAAGTTTGTATGTGAAAAAAAAAACGTCCATGATTCATTAAATGTCATATGAAGATGAAATAAAAACCCTTACAAATGGACCATTGTGCCTCGGGCAAGACACAAGGTTTTAAATGTGCGAATTATTTGTGAATATTACAAGTTCAACAAAAATGTAAAGATAAATTACTGAGGGATGAAAGTTATTGGGACAAAGTCTCTGGCTTCCTAATTGCGAAGTCCTTTGTTGATAGTAGGAAAGATCCAATCCTCCAAGCTGTAATCCTCTTCACCATCTTCCACCGCATTGACCTCTTGGTTGCTAATCTTCAAGGGTGGCCCTCCAGCACGGGTACGACGCACAACCTTCTAGGCACTTGAAGTGAACCTGTGATACGGTGGGAGAACTGACTTGAGGTTTTGCGTTTCGTCGCAAATTTCGCGGTTTAGCAAGAGTCGCCACCGACTTTTATTTTATCCAAAAGGAAAGGTAAAAAAGCACAGGAAAGACCTTTGAGATGTTTTCTTGAGTTCGGGGGGTAGATTATGAAAAGGGAAGGTGCTAGCACCCTTTTCATCCATGGTTTTCCATGGACTCTTAGTTACTTGCTTAGATCACTTGCTATTCTTTTGAAATTGTTTGAAATGGTGCTTTGTGTTTGGTGTGATTTTGAAAGTATTTTGAAAAGAGGCCTTTCGTTTAGGCAATCTTTGTAATGATTCTCGTTCGTAACAATGTATACAAAGATGTTTGTCTTTTGAAAAATGTTTCAATGTTTTGAAAGTTGTTTGGAAATGTTTTGAAATTGTGTGTGTTTGTTTTTGAAAATAGCAAGGATTGTTTGGAAGAGAGCAAGTAACTAGGAGCTATCTACCCTACTCAAATGTCTTTCCTATGCATTTTTATTCCTTTGACATTGTTGATTTACCATTGATTTGGTAAACAACCCTGTCTTTGGATGTTAAACGAGACGGGTGTGGGTCATCGTATGACCATGATAGCAATGTTGCCAAGTATCTTTAGCATTTTGAGGGACCAAGATCATTTGTTTAGGCAACCTTTTGTTAGCATCACCGAGGGACTACGATCTTATTTTTGTATTGTTTTGCCAAGATACCTTGCATGCATACCATGGCCATTTTGTTTAGGCAACCAAGTGGGTGAAACACTAAGGGTGCTTGTGTGCGATGTGTGTCATTTTTCATGCATTTTGATTGTCTTGGACTTGGTCATTCTATTTGTTTGTTTTTGGTCTTATCATGCAAAACCCTAGTTTACTACACATGGTATAAATGCGATAAATTGCGTAAATGTAAACTAAGCTATTACAACAATTATTATGGGAGGGGGGATACAAGTTTTTGAATGGGGATATTGCACAAATATAAACCCTAAAATACTATTACAACCCAATTGAATTATGTGCAAATAAATAAATATACAAATAATAAAAATGCAATAAAATGTATTTATGCAAAAATGTTTTATGTTTGATTTTTTGTATGAGAAAATGATATTAATTAACCCTAGAAAAAAAAAGAAAAATAATAGTATTATTTTTGAAAGGGTGAAACCCTAGTTTTTTAATTAAAATAAAATATATGACCTATATTTTTATTTTGTCCATTTTTATACAAGAAAATAATGAATAATATTATGTATAAATATTAAAAATTAAAATATGTATGAAAATAAATATTTTTGTGTGTAAAATAATAAAATAAAAATGTGTAGTATTTTTATTAAATGTATTTATAAATTATTTAAGAAAATAAATTATATTACCCTAATAAAACTATTTTTTATGCCAAAAAATAATAAAAAAATAAAATAAAAATGTAAAAAATACAGAAAATATTTTTCATGATTTTTATGATTCAGAAAAAATAAATAAAAGCAATAAATATAAAAATATAAAAATAAATATGAAAAATAAAACAAATATGCAAAGGGGGTGCAAAAGTAATACACGGGGTGCAAAAAGTAGAAACAAAAAGGCCAAAGTTGCAAAAAAGCCCAGATGAAGCTCCGTCCCTGTCCTTCAGTCTCTCCTTCGCGCGCGTTTCAACTCAACCTGCAACTCTCAAATGCTTGCACAAAAACAAAAACTTGCAACATGAAACACGTAGCGTTTTTGATCATGATTCCAATGATATAAGATTTGTAAACTAACTCTAAAAGATCAGGGAGAATTTCAGTGGCCCTAAATCGTGACGTAAATATTTCAGCAACTTCAAACTTCAAATTCTCTTAGCTCAGTTAACATAAATGAAAAGTATGCATATGTACAGCTTCACCATGTTAAGGACTACATTTTTGCTTCACAAATCGTGGCTTGAGGATGCCTAAATAGAGAGATAGAGTTTTGAAAAATACCTCCTTCAGCTGGATTTAGATATGACAATGTGGGGACTTTGAGTGAGGCCTGAGGATCGTGTGAGCTTCCTTGAAGTTCCGTCAAGCTATTCCAATGCTTAGTTGGCCTTGTGGATGGCTGAAACTCTCTGTAGAAGTCAAGCTGCAACCTCCAAATTTGAAAATGGCAATGGCTGAAACAGGGCTTACAGCAACAATATAAAGGCTTGGATAGTTTGGATATGATGTGGAGAAGATGTTTCAAGTGTTAAGAGGCAAAACGCACGAGCAAATAATGAGCTTGCTATGATTTTGCATAACTGTATGTTTTTGGCAGAAAAATAGGGTTTTTGTGTTTGAGAGTGTTTAGGATATTTTGCCTTCGTGTTCTAGCTTGTAACAAGTTTGTAAATCTGTCTAGAATGATACAAAGTCCACTCTTTATCAGTATGTACAAGTTCTCAACTTTTGGCCAACTTTCTTGCATTTTAAGAAAAGTTGAAGTGACCATGCTAACAGGCTTGTACTTGCTTGCTTGCTAGCTGCAGAGAGTTGGTAAACAAAGCTTGATATCTTTGGAAATTGTTTGTACCAAAGGAACAAGTCCAAGGCTCAAGGCTGATAAAGTTGGAAAAGCTTGCCTTTATGAAAATGGCAATGTGCCCTTTATGCCATTTATGGATTTATTTCTTGTACAATGCTCCAAAAGCAAAGATAAAGCTAGTATCCTCTGAGTTTGCATTTAATTATGGAGTGCAGAATGATTTTAGGACCTGTAATTCAAGGTACAAGCATCCTTGATCAGATTTGTAACTTGACACTTTGTGTAAATGGCATGAACAAAAGTGATAAAATGCCAATTTCTCTTCTTCGATTTCCCTAACCACAAATGATCTTGGAGAGTTCTTGGACATTTTAGAAAGCTTGCAACATGATCTACAATCCATATTTGAAATGTATTTTGAGATACCTCTTGGAACTAGGTGAAAAATGCCCATGAAGTTGGGTCAAAAACCTGCCTAGATTAGGGCAAATTTTCACTAAGTCATTTAGTTCATGGACCTCTATTCACAAATTCATAACATGAGATACAAGCATCTTTTGGGAAAACTTTGTGAATCAAAGTTGTATATTTCACGGAGGACTACAACTTTCATGTTGTAAGTTTTCTTTGAATCCAATTGCATCATGGTGAAAAATTGGTGAAAAGTTGGGAAAAAATAAGAAAATTTTTATACTTAGAAAAATTCTAAGTTATGAAAAATTTTCAAATTAAAACCCTAATTCCCAAAATTGGTTTTCTTGGCCAACAAGTTTCACATTTTGACATATCTTGATGAATTATGACCCTTGGCACTTGATTTTGACCAAAAAGTTAAAGTTTGACTTTTGATCAGTTGACTGGAAAATTCATTTGCTAATCCAATGAACTTGAGATCTTTTGAACCATGTGATTAGGTAAAGATGATGCCATTGAGTCCTTGAAATCATGTTTGAACCCAATTGGTCATTGGCTAGGTTAAGAATCAGAAATTTCCCTTTCTCAGTAAAAACCCTAATTTTGACCATTTTGCCCTTTTGATGATTTGATCAAATTTCTTGAGGAGTTGTGATCCAAACTTTATAAAATGGTACATAGGAGTCTAAAATGTTGTTGTGGATCAAAAATCATGAATTTTGACTGTAAATTGGCCATGGTTGACTTTTTCCCCAATACAGCTGATTTTTAGGTCAATTGTCCAATTGATTGATCAAAAATGTGATTCAAGGCTTGAAACTTAACACGAACAATCTTAGGGGTCCAAGATGGAGTATGAAAGTCACATGAAGCATTGGTGGTCCAAAAATCCTTGTGCAAACTCAAACCCTAATTTTAGGTTATCAGTGCAAGGGGATGCCTTGAGCTGACCAAAACCCTAATCTTGTCTTGAGTCCAAGAAGTCTTGTAAGGAAAATCTTGATAAATGAGAGGGAAAATTTTGGGGTACAACAGCTGCCCCTGTTTAATCTTCTTGAACCTGAAGAGTTAGATTGGCGAGTTTTGCCGTTCGTGACTCGAAGGTAAAAGATAATTGGACACTTTAGTGCTCGTAAATTTGCACTCGTCAAAGTGTAATTGAGGGAATGGGCTTAAAGATGCCATTTCGAGAGGTGATAGAATCTTGCTGGAGATGGGCTTGTAGATGCCATCCGAGAATGTTTGTTGTACTGTAAGTTGTAAGTCAAAAGAATGAGTATCAGAATGGTATCCGTATCTGGAATGTATATGAGCTCTATCTGGAGACTGAGTCTGAATGAGCAATGGAATAGCGTCCGTGTCTGGAGCGTATCTAAGCTGGGGAAAATCAGAATAAGTGACATAATGGCAACTGTATCTGGATTGTATTTGGCCTGTATCTGATGTCGGAATCTGAATGAGTGAAAGAATGGCTTCTGTGTTTGGAGCATATCTGGACTGGAATCTGAATAAGTAGCAGAATGACTTCCGTGTCGGGAGTGTATCTGAACTAAAAGCTGAATAAGTGGTAGAATGACTTCCGTGTCTGGAGTGTATCTGTACTGTAGTTATCAGTTGAAATCTTTAATGAGTAACAGAATAACTTCTGTGTCTGGAGTGTATCCGTAATGTATCTGAAATCTTTGAACATTGTTAACGATAGCTGTTAATCTTATCCTGAAAAGGGTAAAATGTTAGCTGAAACACAAAGTCATGTTGCATGAAATGTATGATGCAATAAATGTGTGTTATCAATGTTTATGATATATGGATGTAATGTATGCGCATGTAAGTTGATTAGCTGCTTTGCTGAGGAAAAATAAATCCTTGACTGCTGCCGGGGAAAATAAATCCTTGATTGCTGAGGATAAGGAATCCTTGGCGACTGTTGGGGATTAAAAATCCTTGATGACTTTCCTGGGGATATAGGGATCCTTCATGTCTTGAAGTTGGAGTATTGACAAGAATCTGCTGCGAGCAATGCCATATACTGCTTGAGTAATCTGCTTGGGGAATCCAGAGAATTTTGATGACTTCTATCAGGGATTACACAATGGGAATCCTTGTTCTGTTGGAGAATAGAGAGAACTCTGATGACTTCTGCGGGGAATTAAGAATGAGAATCTTCATTCTATTGGGAAGCAATAAAAACTCTGTGGGGAAGAAGGCTTACTGCCGGGGAGTAGGTCCAGGAGTTTGGATTGTCTGCCACTCTACTGGGGAATTATCAGAAGTTGTTGTCTGGTTAGTTTTTAGGCTTCAAGATAACTTGCTGGGGAATTTGGAGAAACTGAATGGTTTTCGCCGGGGATTGATAGTTGGAAATTTTGACTCCGTTGGGGATTAAAGTTTTCCGCTCCACTGGGGATCTGTAGTTTGAAGTTTTGTCTCCGCTGGGGATCTTAATGAAGCACTGTAGGCATTGCTCATGGAATAGCCCAAAGACATTTTCCTATTCTTTCAACCTGTCAGTAATTGTTCTTTTCCACTTTGTTTATTTGTAAACAGTAATTATGTTCAAATGCATATGTTCATCAATGAATCATTGGACGTTTTTTGCAAATAAAAACATAAGTGTAAAAAGAAAAAGGCAAATAGTTTTTCTATACTTTGAAAGAGACATCTTTGTATTTACTTTGAATAAGTGTTTTGTACAAAGGAGACACGCATCCTAGTAAAAGGATGGTGTCATAAAAGTAAGAAAAATTTTATACAAAGAAAGATAGCTATGTGTAAAAATCCCATGGGGTTCCCATTCCGCTATAGCCTTCGTGTCTCCGAATATCTGGTCCATTTGCTGCTTCGTCCGAAGATGATTGGATTGATCAGAAGCTCCAAGTTTGTCTGTGAAGAGATTGTCCTTAAAGTGATCCGACGAGACATAGTCATACGCTTTAATTCCCTAACTTTTTCCTGGACCGCCCTTTCGGTTTTTCGATCCACCGGGAAACCCTTTTTTGCCCAAGTCTCCCTTTCGGGTTTTCAACTTGCCAAGTGTACAGATTTTTTTAATTTTATCCCTAATTTTTGCCTGAACCTTTTGGTTCGCCGGGATGCCCTTTTTTTGCCTAGGTGTGTCAACCTAGCGGGTCTTTTATGCATAGTATATTTTGACTATGTCTGTGTTCGTAGGGTGTGGCAGGTCGTCACCGTCCATGGTGGTTAAAATCATGGCCCCACCAGAAAAGATGTTCTTGATCACAAATGGTCCTTCATAGGTAGGAGTCCATTTGCCCCTGGGATCACTTTGTGGTAAAATGATGCGCTTGATCACTAGATCCCCAACTTGATACACCTGGCGTCTGACTTTCTTGTCGAAAGCCTTGATCATCCGCTTTTTGATACGTTTGACCATGGCAAACAGCAGTAAGTCTCTTTTCGTCAATTAAGTTTAATTGATCAAGTCGGGTTTGAATCCAATCGTCTTCACTTAAACCTGCATCCTTCATGTTTCTTAAAGAGGGGACCTGAACCTCAATAGGTAAAACAGCCTCTTTGCCATAGACCAAAGAATAGGGTGTTTCCCCAGTTGATGTGCGAGCCGTGGTACGGTACCCGTGGAGAGCAAATGGTAGCATCTCATGCCATTCCTTGTAGGTGACTGTGTTAGAACAAAGTTTGAATCTACTACCCTATATTTAAGTTTTGATGATAACAAAGTGAAAAGATATAGTATTTATAAGTTTCATGTATGAACTATCTGCTGCCTAAAAATTATTATGTTCTGACTTGCAGATACTCTGATTGAAATAAGCAAGATCACATCTATTCAGCATCAGAACTTGATTTCAGACACCAGCATCAGAAGTTGCTACATCAGAATGTCAAAATCAGATGATCAACTCACGTACATGCTGAAGCCTGATGAACAAGACTGCGCTCAACACTCTGATACAGAAACACAATAGTTCATCAGCAGCGAAGCAGAGTCAGAATGAGCCAAGCCAGAACTTGCATTAAGTAAGCAACGGTACTGTGCATTGAAAGCAAATTAATTCCAATGGCCTCATTCCAGACAAGATCTGCTTAATAAGGAAAGCTTGTTATTAGCATTGAATCAAGAATATTGCATCCAACGTTCATCATCTTAGTGTTATATAAACAAGGCTTTGAAGATTGAAATGGCTAATGCTCTCCAAATCTCTACACGCACAAAAGCTAAACCATAATCTTCGTTCTCTCAGTTTTGCTAAACCACACACTCTGACATTCCATTACTGTTTAGCAATCTAGTTTCTAAGCTTAAATTTGTGTAAACATCACAGTTGTGATACAGTTTTGTAGAAAACATCCACACACATAGTTTTATCTCTTTGTAAGAAAGTGTTACCTTGACAAACCGGGTTGTGGTTTGAATCAAGAAGGCTTTAGCAGTTGTTAAAGCAGTCTGTAATATTCAGTTGAATATAGTGGATTAAGACCTCGTTGGAGAGAGGCGAAATCACCTTGACGGGTGGACTGGAGTAGTTTGAGATCAAACGAACCAGGATAAAAATATCTTGTTCATTGCTTTAGATTTCAGTTTTACAATTCAACCCCCCCCCTTCTTGTGTTTTTCACCATTTCAATTGGCATCAGAGCTCCTGGTTCTGAGCTAAAACACTTAACCGTGTCAGTACAAGATCCAGCGTCAGAAAAGCACAATGGCAGGAAACAATTCTCACATCAGCAATGACAACAATGAGGACAGAGACAGATTCAGTGGCAAACCTCCAGTCTTTGATGGAGAAAACTTTGATTACTGGAAAGACAGAATTGAAAGCTTCTTTCTGGCACATGATGCTGATCTGTGGGATATGGTGACAGATGGATACACGCACCCTGTGAATGCAAGTGGTCAGAAGATTGATAGAAAAACAATGTCTGATCAACAAAAGCGTGACTTCAAGAATCACCACAAGGCCAGAACCATCCTCCTCAGTGCCATCTCCTATACTGAGTATGAAAAGATCTCCAACAGAGACACAGCAAAGAATATTTTTGATTCTCTCAGAATGACGCATGAAGGCAACGTTCAGGTCAAAGAAACAAAAGCTCTGGCGCTCATTCAGAAGTATGAGGCGTTCAAAATGGAAGAATCTGAATCCATTGAAACTATGTTCTCTAGATTCCAGATTCTGGTAGCTGGTCTCAAAGTTATGGACAAAGGATACTCTACTGCTGACCATGTCAAGAAAATCGTCAGAAGTTTACCCAAGCAGTGGAGGCCTATGGTTACTGCTCTGAAGCTAGCTAAAGATCTCAACAAAATCACTCTGGAGGAACTTATCAGCTCCCTCAGAAGTCATGAGATAGAGCTAGAAGCTGATGAGCCTCAGAAGCAAGGTAAGCCTTTAGCATTAAAATCTAACAGAAAGTTTGAGTCTAAAGTTTTGCAGGCAGTTGAAGAAACATCTGATGGATCCTCATCAGAAGAAGACGAACTTTCCCTTCTCTCCAGAAGAGTAAATCAACTGTGGAAGCAAAGACAAAGGAAGTTCAGGAATCCCAGAAGATCTAATCAGAACGAGTCTTCTTCCAGATACAGAAGGACAGATTCTTCCTCTGGATACAGAAGATCTGAAGGCTCCTCCAGTAGCAAGAAGCCAAACACCAAAGACATCATCTGCTATGAGTGCAATGAGCAAGGACACTACAAGAGTGACTGCCCAAAGCTTCAGAGGGAAAAGCCCAAAAAGAAGTTTGGAAGAGAGAAGAAGAAAAGTCTCATGGCTACATGGGATGACTCTGATTCGTCTGAAGCTGACTCAGAATCAGATGATGAAAGGGCAAACATAGCTCTCATGGCTAACATTTCAGAAGATAGTGAAGCTTCTGAATCAGACTCAGAATCAGACACTGAAGAGGTATTTCCTAACTTCGCTGTTAACTTTACAAAGGCTGAACTTGCTGAAAGCCTTAATGAGATTCTGGAACGTTATCAGCAAATTAGAGCTAAATTTAGAGACCTGAAAAGGAATCTTGAATCTGACTCTAATAAGACTGAGAGTCTCAAATTGGAAAATTCTGAGCTGAGAAATAAGATTTCAAAATTAGAAAACACTTTACAAAACTCTCAGAAGGAACCAATTTCTGAAACTCCCAGCAACGCTGATGAGATCATCAAGGAGTATGATCACAGTTTCCAGAAGTTCCTAGCTAAAAGCATAGATAGAAGCAGAATGGCTTCAATGATCTATGGAGTTAGCAGAAACGGCAGGAAAGGAATAGGATACCAAGGTAAGGTTCCTACACCAAAGAATGTCATGGACTTAACCATTAAACACACTCCTCTGAATTCACATTTTGTGTATGGTCACACACATGATATCAAATATACTAGCAGTAAGCACTCTGTGAAACCAAAATTCAACTAGAGTTTTGGTAAAACTAACAAATCAGGACCCAAGAAAATCTGGGTACCTAAGGATAAAATAATACATGTTGCAGATATCTTTAGCAGCAAGTCAGAAACACCAGTCATGGTACCTGGACTCTGGCTGCTCACGACACATGACGGGAAGAAGGCATATGTTCCAAAGCCTGGAACTTAAGCCTGGAGGCCACGTTGGCTTTGGAGGCAATCAGAGGGGAAAGATAATTGGCTCTGGAACTGTAGGTAATGGAAATCTTCCCTCTATTAATAATGTTCTGCTAGTAGATGGATTGATGCATAATCTGTTATCCATAAGTCAATTAAGTGATAACGGTTATGATATAATCTTTAATCAAAAATCGTGTAAAGTTGTTAGTCAGAAAGATGGGACTATCCTGTTTAATGGTAAGAGGAAAAACAACATTTACAAAATCAAACTTTCTGAACTAAAAAGTCAGAATGTAAAATGTCTTCTGTCTGTTAACAACGAGCAGTGGATCTGGCACAGAAGATTGGGGCATGTTAGTATGAGAAGAATATCTCAGATTAACAAACTCAATCTGGTCAGAGGACTTCCTAATTTGAAGTTCAATTCAGATGCTCTGTGTGAAGCATGTCAGAAAGGCAAATTTGCAAAACCTTCTTTTAAATCCAAAAATGTTGTTTCTACCTCTAAGCCATTAGAACTTCTGCACATTGACTTATTTGGACCAATTAAAACCGCTTCAGTCAGTGGTAAGAAGTATGGGTTAGTAATCGTAGATGACTATAGCAGATGGACATGGGTAAAGTTCTTAAGACACAAGGATGAGTCACACTCTGTGTTTGTTACCTTCTGTAACCAAGTTCAGAATGAAAAGGATCTTAGAATCGTTAAAGTCAGAAGTGATCATGGTGGAGAATTTGAAAATAAAGATTTTGAGTCATTCTTTAATGACAGAGGCATTCTGCATGATTTCTCTTGTCCTAGAACTCCCCAACAAAATGGAGTTGTAGAACGAAAGAACAGAACATTGCAAGAAATGGCCAGAACCATGATCAATGAGACAAACGTTGCTAAGATCTTCTGGGCAGAGGCAATAAACACAGCGTGCTACATTCAGAATAGAATCTCAATAAGACCTATTGTGGAAAAGACTCCATATGAATTGTGGAAGAACAGAAAGCCCAACATTTCATATTTTCATCCATTTGGATGTACTTGCTTTATATTAAATACAAAGAATTATTTGAACAAGTTTGACTCTAAAGCACAGAAGTGTATTATGTTAGGATACTCTGAACGCTCAAGAGGGTACAGAGTATACAATACAGAAACACAGATTGTGGAAGAATCAATCAGTGTTCGTTTTGATGACAAGCTTGACTCTGAAAAGTCAAAGAAGAATGAAGTTTTTGCAGGTATAGAAATTGAATTTGCAGGTTCTGAAGACAAGTCATCAGAAGCTCTCAACACAGACATTCCTTCAACGTCTGAAAGGATCACTGCTAGAAATCCTACAACAGCTGCTGATCAACCTCAGAAGAGATTACCTAGAAGCAGCTTGGATCACCCAAAAGAGACTATCCTAGGAAGAAAGGAAGATCCAATCAGAACAAGAGCAAGCTTCAGAAACTCTGAAGAAACACTTATGGGACTGGTGTCTCTGATTGAACCTTCTTCTATTGATGAAGCACTTCTGGATAATGACTGGATTCTGGCAATGCAAGAAGAGCTGAATCAATTCACCAGAAACGACGTATGGGATCTCGTTCCCAGACCAAAAGGATTCAACGTCATTGGAACAAGATGGGTGTTCAGAAACAAGCTAAATGAACAAGGTGAAGTCATCATAAACAAGGCACGACTGGTTGCACAAGGTTATAGTCAGCAAGAGGGGATAGACTATACAGAAACCTTTGCCCCAGTCGCCAGGTTAGAATCTATCAGACTTTTAATTTCATTTGCTGTTAATAGAGGCATCACTCTGTATCAGATGGATGTCAAAAGCGCATTCTTAAATGGTTATATAGAAGAAGAAGTTTATGTACACCAACCCCCAGGTTTTGAAAATACAAAACATCCAGAACATGTTTTCAAACTAAAGAAGTCACTGTATGGTCTGAAACAAGCTCCCAGAGCTTGGTATGAAAGGCTAAGTAACTTTCTGCTGGAAAATGAATTCACCAGAGGGAAAGTGGACACTACTCTATTCTGTAAATCAGTTAAGAGTGACATCTTAGTCTGTCAAATTTATGTTGATGATATTATTTTTGGTTCTACTAATCCTTCTCTTGGAAGAAAATTTGCTAAGTGTATGCAGGCAGAATTTGAGATGAGCCTCATGGGGGAACTGAAATTCTTTCTAGGAATTCAGATCAATCAAACTCCAGAAGGAACTTACATTCATCAGAGCAAATACATCAGAGATCTTCTGAAGAAATTTGACCTCTCAGAATGTAAGCCATCAAAGATTCCAATGCATCCCACGTGCATTCTGGAAAGAGAAGAGGTAAGCAAAAATGTAGAACAGAAAGTCTACAGAGGTATGATTGGTTCTCTCCTCTATCTGACTGCTTCAAGACCTGACATATTATTCAGTGTTTGTATCTGTGCTAGATTCCAATCAGATCCTAGAGAATCTCACTTAACAGCTGTTAAGCTAATTTTCAAGTATCTGAAAGGTACTACTAATTTGGGTTTGTTTTATAGAAAATCTAGTGATTACAGCTTAGTAGGCTACTGTGATGCTGATTTTGCTGGAGACAGAGTGGAACGTAAAAGTACTTCTAGAAGCTGCCAGTTTCTGGGAGAAAATCTGATCTCTTGGTCCAGCAAAAGGCAATCAACAATTGCTCTGTCAACAGCAGAAGCTGAGTACATAGCAGCAGCAGGATGTAGCACACAAATGCTCTGGATGAAAAGTCAGCTTGAAGACTTCCAGATTTTTGAGAGTAACATTCCTATACTTTGTGATAATACTTCTGCTATTTGCTTAAGTAAGAATCCTATTTTACATTCTAGAGCTAAGCATATAGAAATAAAACATCACTTCATTAGGGACTATATTCAGAAAGGTATTTTGAACTTAAAATTTATAGATACAGACCATCAATGGGCTGATATCTTTACTAAACCCCTTTCAGAAGATAGGTTTAATTTCATTCTGAAACATCTCAGCATGAAAGTGTGCCCAGAGTGAAAATGTTTTAATTTCATATATTTACCTTCGGAATGTAATTATTTTACTGTGAACTGCTGATCAATCTCCTTTCAGAAAGAAAGAACATGCAGATTGTATCAGATGCAAGTCTAAAGATCTGAGAGTCTAAAGCTCAAAGACAGACGTGCTGATCACTACATCAAACAAGTGTCATCCAATCATCAGCATATCTCTGAAGCAGAACGCGTGCACGCTTCTGAGAAGGCAAAACGCTGATTGGGTGCATTGAGACACATGTCTGGTAACCGTTTTTAAGTATCTTTCTCAAATCCCCCAAAATCAGCAAGCATTTAATGAAAAGTAATCATACTTTTAAATGGCAATCATGATTTTTCTCTCTCTTAAAAAACGTTTATCTTTTCAAAATAGTTTTGAAAACTCTATTTAAGCACATTAATCTCTCATTCTCATTCTTTACGCTTTCTAACTAATACTCAAGCATTTTCTGCATATTTCTGTGTTTCATCTCTTGCAACCTATTTTCCTCAGTTGATTCTCAAAACCCTTTTAGCGTGAACATGGCAACCTCCAGCAGCGTGTCTGCAGGTACTCAGAAGAAAGCATCATCTGAGCAATATCAAGTGCCACTCAGAACTCTCCTCACTCCGGTGAAGAATCTTGAAGTGCTTTCTGAATTAATCATTGACTTTGAAAGCTTGAAGGAGAACGGTTTTGACCTAACTGAAGAAGTTAGGGCTCAAAAGTGGGAAAGGTATTTCGATAGGTTGGTTGGACCAACATTCCCAGCGCTGGTCAAGGAATTTTGGATTCACGTCAAGGCTTCAACACATCTAGTCACTTCTTTTGTTATGGGGAAGAAGATTGTGATCACTGAGGATCACATTGCAAGGCTAATCGGTTACAGTGGTGGTGGCGTCCGTTGTGTGGACATGGCTGAAAGATGTGCTGATATAGGTGTGGTAGCTGACAGGATTTTCACTCTTGGGTTGCCCAGCAGCAAGATTAAAGATCTGAAGGATCATTTCAGAGTGTGGGCTAAGATTATTCTGGGGTGCTTCAACCACAGGAAACCAACTAGTTCTCCTGATTACATAAATGTGGATCAGCAGTTTCTGATCTACTTTATTGATCAGAAGGTAAAGATCAATCTGGCTCACTTCCTGTTCAACCACCTCAGAACCAGTGTGAAAGAAACAAGGGAAGAAGAAAGAACCAAGAGGGATTGGATACCTTTTGGAAGGTTGATATCAGATATTCTGACAGAGAATAGGCTGATTGAGCATTTGATAGAAGCTCAAGAGCTAAGCACTATTGAACCAACAATTGGGAAACCTCTGAACGCAAAGAACCTGAAAAAGATGAAGCTGATAGAGAATATTCAGAAGGAACCCAGAGCTACTCACATTGCTGATATCTCCAGCAGAAGAGTGCCTCTGAGTGATTTTCCGTTATTCTCTGAAATTGAATCCAAACCAGAGGTGATTCTCAGGTACTTGGATGCGTGCAAGGCAGATGGTACAGATCCAAAACTGAATATCAGAGATCTGCATCAACCTCAACCAGAAGTGACTCTGAAGAAGACAAAGAAGAGGAAGGCGCCATCAGAAGGATCATCTCAGCAGACTCCCAAGAAAAGAGGTATTTCATCTGCTGCCCCTGTTTTAAATTCTGCTACTATTCCAGCATCTATCCCTCCTCAAACCTCTCATAGAATCTCAATCCCCATCCCTACCATAGATGAAACTGTACAAGAAGAAGACCCTTCTGAGGCATTAAAACTCAGAAGACCTAGAACCAAACATCCCAAACAACCAACAATTTCAACAACATCAGCACTTGACCAAGTGCTGTCTGATATTGATCAACATGCCTCTGATCAACCAAACTCTGAACCACAAAATGTTCCTCCTACACAACCAGAACAACAGCAATCTGCTGAAGAACCAGAACAACAACAACCACTCTCAGAAGAACCTCTGATCCCTGAGCAATCAGAGATTCCAACTCCCTCTCCCCAACCAGAAATTAATCCACCATCACCACAAACAGAGTTTCACCACTCTGAAACTCCTTCCCCTCATCAATCTGAACCTCATTCACCTCAACCATCACCGCTGGCAATCCAATTGCCATGTGGAACAACTGTTATCATGCCCCAGTTACCATCCTTATCAGAATCGACACCACCAAATACTCCCAAAACACCACCCAGTCCAATCGTAATCTCTGATTCTGATACTCCATCTCCAAAACAAACAGCTGCTCAGAAAACCTCTGAAAAACCCAGCAGGACTTTCATAGACTTAACCAGTCTTGACCGTCTTGCTGATTTGAAACACAAAATTGCCATCCCAAAACCACAGCAACCAGATGTTGGCTCTGGTATTATGAATTTTGAAACAGGTGTGCTGCAATGGATTGCTTCTTTGAAGCAAGTCTGTCCTGGAATGATTGACCCAGCTGCTTCTGATCAGCTCTGGTCACAATTCAGACTTTGGGTACGTGCTGAAGCCCTCAAGTTGCAGGATATCAACTATGAGCAGGCACAACAAAATTTCAGCAAGCTTCTGAATGAAGTTGGAAGTATGCTTTTGAAAGAGGACGTGCTCCCTCTGGACAGTGAACCTTGGTCTGAGAAACAGCAAGCTGCAAAGGTGCAATCATCAGATGAAGACAAGACCATTCAAGCTGAAGAAAGTCAAGCAGAGGATGTTGTTGAAAGTTCTCGGAAGCCTCCTGATTCTGATGCTTCTCAAGCTGCCTTGGACAGGCAGACTCTGGAAGAACTAAGGCTGAATGACATGCGTCTGCAGCAGCGGATGGATGAAAGCGATCAGAAGATGAAAGAGAGAATGGATGTGCAGGACAGCAAGATTGACACGGTTGTCAGCATGGTGCATAAGCAGAATGAGACTGCTGAAAAGATTCAAGCCATGCTGGAGAACCTGTTCACACGCTTGCCTCCTCAACCTTAATTTTTTTTTTTTCATGCATGACCTTTTTCATGTTTTCCTTGATTTTCTGATGCACTGGTTGAATATGTTTTGTAATATTTTCTTGTTTTGATTCTGAACTATCTTAATATGATTAGTTTTTCTGATCTTACTTGTTTTAGCACTTCACCAACACTTTTTGATTGCTGACAAAAAGGGGGAGAACAAGAAATGATATTTTAATCAATAACGGGCTAACCAGACAGAAATTCTCAAACATTCTAACTCTATTACTTGAAATGTTTTTTTCTGTTTTGCCTAAAGTCTACAGGCACAAGGAAGCTCCTGGACACTCTGAAGACTAGAAGCTCTGATCACTATGAAGTTCTGATCCGCTCTAATATTCTGATCCAAAGCAAAGCTCTGACAAGAAAAGCTCTGAAGCTCTGCTCTGACATAAAGCTTCTGATAAGTCAAAGACTCTGATACTCTGATGTTCAAAGAAAGGCAAAAAAGATCTGATCCTGAAGAACACGTACAATCAAAGGGAAGTAATAAACTCAGGGGGAGTATCTTTCAACTCTGACATCTCCTTATCCTTTTACTTCTTATTCTGATACATATTCCAGATACCTTTTCACGTTATTTTCATTCAAAATATCTAGTTTTTGTCATCATCAAAAAGGGGGAGATTGTTAGAACAAAGTTTGAATCTACTACCCTATATTTAAGTTTTGATGATAACAAAGTGAAAAGATATAGTATTTATAAGTTTCATGTATGAACTATCTGCTGCCTAAAAATTATTATGTTCTGACTTGCAGATACTCTGATTGAAATAAGCAAGATCACATCTATTCAGCATCAGAACTTGATTTCAGACACCAGCATCAGAAGTTGCTACATCAGAATGTCAAAATCAGATGATCAACTCACGTACATGCTGAAGCCTGATGAACAAGACTGGGCTCAACACTCTGATACAGAAACACAATAGTTCATCAGCAGCGAAGCAGAGTCAGAATGAGCCAAGCCAGAACTTGCATTAAGAAAGCAACGGTACTGTGCATTGAAAGCAAATTAATTCCAACGGCCTCATTCCAGACAAGATCTGCTTAATAAGGAAAGCTTGTTATTAGCATTGAATCAAGAATATTGCATCCAACGCTCATCATCTTAGTGCTATATAAACAAGGCTTTGAAGATTGAAATGGCTAATGCTCTCCAAATCTCTACACGCACAAAAGCTAAACCATAATCTTCGTTCTCTCAGTTTTGCTAAACCACACACTCTGACATTCCATTACTGTTTAGCAATCTAGTTTCTAAGCTTAAATTTGTGTAAACATCACAGTTGTGATACAGTTTTGTAGAAAACATCCACACACATAGTTTTATCTCTTTGTAAGAAAGTGTTACCTTGACAAACCGGGTTGTGGTTTGAATCAAGAAGGCTTTAGCAGTTGTTAAAGCAGTCTGTAATATTCAGTTGAATATAGTAGATTAAGACCTCGTTGGAGAGAGGCGAAATCACCTTGACGGGTGGACTGGAGTAGTTTGAGATCAAACGAACCAGGATAAAAATATCTTGTTCATTGCTTTAGATTTCAGTTTTACAATTCAACCCCCCCTTCTTGTGTTTTTCACCACTTCAGACTGTCATTTTCTATATGATCTTTTTAATGTTTTTGTTCGCAGCTTCGACAGCACCATTCATCTTCGGCCGATAGGGGGATGAATTGTGATGTTGAATCTTGAACTGCTCGCACAAGGCGGTGATCATAGTATTGTTAAGGTTTGTACCATTATCAGTGATGATCCTTTCTGGGATACCGTACCGGCAAATAAGATTTTGCTTGATGAAGCGGGCAACAACATTCTTAGTAACGGATGCGAAGGAAGCTGCTTCGACCCACTTGGTGAAATAGTCAATGTCCACTAGAATGAAGCGGTGTCCATTGGATGATGTAGGCTTGATCTCCCCAATCATGTCGATTTCCCACATAGCGAAGGGCCAAGGAGCTGTTAAGACATTTAGAGGGACTGGAGGTACGTGCACCTTGTCTGAATAGATTTGACATTTATGACAAGTCCGGGAATGTTGATAGCAGTCCGCTTCCATGGTAGACCAGTAATAGCCTGCCCGTAGGATTTTCTTTGCCATCGTATGCCCGCTAGAGTGAGTGTCGAAGGTACCTTCATGCAATTCAGCCATGATCTTTTCAGCTTCAGTCTTGTCCATACAATGGAGTAGGGTAGAATCATGATTGCGTTTGTACAGGATGCTATTACTCAGGAAGAATTTAGATGAGAATCTCCTTAAGAACTATTTGTCATTGACTGAAGCTCCTTCTGGATATTCTTGAGTCTCGAGATACTTTTTGACTTCATGGAACCAAGGTCAGTCCACTACTTCTTCGGTATTAATCTCGTGACAGTGTGCAGGTTCGTCCATTCATTCAATGGTGATCTGGGGAGCCTCACCATCCCAATTAAGTTTAAATATGGATGACATTGTAGCTAGAGCATATGCTAGATGATTTTCTTCTCGCGGGAAGTGCCCGAAGGTAATCTGTTCGAAATGTGGTAGCAATGTCAAGACATGTTCTTTGTAAGGGATAAGGTTAGGATGCTTAGTGTCCCATTCTCCTTTGATCTGACTGATGACCAAAGCTAAATCCTCAAACACAACCAAAGCTCTGATTCCCAAGTCTATGGCAGCCTTGAGTCCAAAGATGCATGCTTCATACTCTGCCATGTTGTTCGTACAATTGAAGCAAAGTCTGGCTGTCAAAGGAGTATGGCAACCTTCTGGAGATATAAGCACAACGCCGATACTGTTACCAAGTGCATTGGATGCCCCATCAAAGTACAGAGTCCATCGGGATCCTTGTTCAGGTCCGTCATATGGTCTGAAATCCTCAATGTTGTCTACTGTCATGATGTCTTCGTCAGGGAAGTCAAACTTCATGGATTGATAATCTTCTACAGCTTGATGAGCAAGATGATCAGCCAGCACACTGCCCTTTATAGCTTTTTGGGTCGTGTACTATATGTCATACTCTGTTAGGATCATCTGCCATCTAGTTATCCTTCCAGACAAAGCAGGCTTCTCAAAGATGTATTTTATCGGATCCATCTTAGATACCAGCAAAGTGGTATGAGTCAACATATACTGCCTTAGCCGGTGAGCAGCCCATACCAAAGTGCAGCAAGTTTTCTCGAGCAGTGAATATCTGGTTTCATAGTCGGTAAACTTTTTGCTAAGGTAATAAATGGCATGCTCTTTTCGGCCAGACTCGTCATGCTGCCCCAATACGTACCCCATTGAATTCTCTAAAACAGTCAGGTACATGATTAGCAGTCTTCCTTCGACTGGCGGCATCAAGACAAGAGGCTCTTGTAAATACTCCTTGATTTTATCGAAAGCAACTTGACAGTCATCATTCCATCTAACTACCTGATCTTTCTTCAGCAGCTTGAAGATTGGTTAACAAGTAGATGTTAGGTGAGAAATGAACCTAGCAACGTAGTTTATGCGTCCCAAGAAACCTATGACTTCTTTCTCAATGCGAGGAGCAGGCATTTCTTGTATAGCTTTGACTTTGGCAGGATCAACCTCGATGCCTTTGTTGCTGACAATGAAACCTAAGAGCTTACCGGATCGGACTCCGAATGTGCACTTGTTAGGGTTTAACCTTAGCTTGTACTCCTTCAACCTGACAAATAGCTTTTGTAAGTGATCAAGGTATTCTTCTTCAGTTTGTGATCGGGATATCATCTCATCTACGTAGACCTCTATCTCATGATGTATCATATCATGAAACAAAGCTACCATGGCGCGTTGATAGGTTGCCCTGGCATTCTTCAGTCTGAATGGCATCACTTTGTAGCAGAACATACCCCACTGTGTGACAAAAGTAGTTTTCTCCATGTCCTCAGGTGCCATTTTGATCTGGTTATAGCCTGAGAATCCGTCCATGAAAGAAAAACCTTTGTGTTGAGTTGTGTTGTCAACCAAGATGTTGATGTGCGGAAGTGGAAAATCATCTTTAGGGCTGGCCCTGTTTAAATCTCTATAATCCATGCACATTCTCACTATTCCGTCCTTTTTAGGCACGGGCACAATGTTAGCAACCCATTGTGGATAGGAAGTAACAGCCATAAATCCAGCATTGAACTGCTTCATAACTTATGCTTTGATCTTCTCTGACATGTCAGGTCTCATGCGGCGGACCTTTTGTTTAACTAGTGGACAGTCTTCTTTTGTGGGTAGACGGTGTACCACAATGTCTGTGTCGAGTCTCGGTATGTCTTCGTATGACCAGGCAAAGATTTCAACATAATCATGCAACAGTTGAATTAAGCGCTCCTTGACACTCGGCTCTAGGTTGGCACCCACTCTGATTTCCTTTTTATCTTCCTCAGTACCCAAGTTGATTGTGTCCAACAACTCCTCATGAGGCTGAATTGCTCTTTCCTCTTGTTGTAGTAATCTGGCCGATTCCCCTGGCACCTTACAATCTTCCTCACCTTCGTATTCGGCTTGGTAGATCAGATCTTCAGAGTCACTGAAGGCTATAGCAGTATCGTTACCCATGGGATCCGGAATGGAAGGGTACTGCGGTATGAAAGTAATCGGAATAAAGTCTTTTGCTTCCCAGTTGCACAGTCCTCTGCCGACAGTAGGAAATATCCAGTCTTCCAGGCTGCCATCTTCTTCACTGTCCTCTAGTGCATTAACCCCTTGGTGGCTGATCTTAACAGGTGGCCCTCCGGCACGGGCGCGGCGCATGGCCTTCTGAGCAGTCGAGGTAAATCCCAAGTCGAATTTGTCTGATTTGTATGGGATGTCTAGAAGTTTCCCCCAGATGGTGGATCTGCCTTCTTCCACCATTGCCTTTGTATCTTTTAGAGAAGACATCCGAGGTGGAGGTCTTGTGATCACAGGAGTTGAGGATACCACTTTGGTCGCTGCTATTTCCTGAGGAACTTCTTCAAAATGTTGGAAAGGGGTCTCAATGAATTCGCCATCCAATTCTACATATCGGAATGAATTTAGATGACTAATCATGTATTCCTCTTCCCCATGGACAGTTATGATCTTCCCTTGGACAGGGTACTTCAGCATCTGATGCAGAGTGGAGGTGATCGCATCGGCATTGTGAATCCAGAGACGTCCCAACAGGCAAGAGTAAGAAGGACGGATGTCCATCACGTAGAATGTTGAATTGAACGTCTGGGTACCCACCTTGATCGGGATGTCCACCTCCCCATGTACCATCCTTTTAGAGCCGTCAAATGCTCTCAAATGATGTTGCTGGGTTTTAAAGTCAGCTCCTCACAATCCAATCTATCCAGGGCTTTCTTTGGCCAGACATTTAAAGATGATCCAGTATCAACCAAAACATGGGCTAATGCGGTTCCCCTACACTCCACTGAGACATGTAGTGCATCGTTGTGTTTTCTCCCTTTGGATGTCAAGTCAGCATCAGAGAAACCCAAGCCATTATCGGTTGTCAGACTGGCTACACACTCTTGGAATTGATTCGCAGACGTCTCTTGCGGCACATGAGCCATCTTCAGAAACTTTACCGAAGCTTTAACATGTTCCTCAGAGCACAGCAACAAGGCTAACATAGAGATTTTGGAGGGGGTCTTCCCCAGTTGTTCTACCACATCATAATCACTTTTCTTAATGATCCTCAGGATTTCTTCCATCTCCTTCTTGGACGTCTCAAGAATAGCTAGTGATTGAGCCTTCGTCAGGACAGGCTCCTCTTGAACATTCTTTCCTTTATTCTCAGCAGCGGAAGTAGGGATAGGAATTGCATTGTCATTGTTGGCGGGTACACTTGCAGGTGTAATCATTGGTACAGATGTAATCTTCGGAACGGCCGCGGGTCCAATGACTACCTTTAGAGGTGCAATCTCTGGAGAGAAAATTCTTCCACTACGGGTAATTTTGCTTGTTTCGGAAATGTTATTGATTTCGGAATTGTCCTCTTCGGATTTCTCGTCTTTGGCAGTCTGTTCAATCTGTTTGCCCCCATGGTAGTAGATTTCTCCACCATAATTCCATGGTACCATTTTATCTTATTTGTATGGGGCTGGCCCGGGCATTGTTATCTTCAATGGAGTAGTCATTGGAGCAGATGTAATCCTAACGGGTTTTTTAGGAACCCTGGAAGGATTGGCGTATATGGTTATTATTGAAACTTATGGAACTGGAATGGGTGAAACAGGAGCTTTCTCAAACAAAATTTCTTGATTATCGATCAATTGTTGGACACCTTTCTTCAACAGAGGGCAGTCAAATGATGAGGACAGGCAAGTATGGAAATCTTGGTCACAACCTGGGAACACCCCAACTTTCAACAAATTCAACTTGATGGTTAGGAGAGGAGTTAACAGTTCATCCACAGTAGAAACAAACAGATCTTCTTCCACAGCATTGGCATTGTGTCCATGCCTAGGCATCAGAGCGGAGATAACATTCGGTTTCTCAGGAGCTTCAAATTCAACTTCCTTTGCATCAATCAGATCTTGAATCTTGTTCTTCAGAGCCCAACAGTTATTGGTGTCGTGCCCTGGACTTTCAGAATGGTAAGCGCACCTGGCATTTGAATGGTAGTGTGGAGATGCGGTATTGGGATTTTTAGGGGCCTCTTTTAGCATGGCCAAATTCAACTTTAAGAGATGTGGTAGGACTTGAGTTGGAGTCATGTTTATCTTGGTGAATTGCCTTACAGGCCTTTCCACCCTTTGCTGGTTATTTCTAGGCTGATCATTTCTCGGCTGGTTGTTTCTTGACTGGTCTGATGCAGAATTTTGAATCATAACGGCCCCCCACTGTTGGTCGTCGTTCGGTTATTCCCTGATTTCTCTGTGCATATACAGCGGACACTTCCTTCTTTTTGGTGAAGGCCTTTTTTACAGCAGCAGAGGTAGACGCGTCCTTCTTAATTTTCCTGCTTCTTATATCGGCTTCCACCCTTTCGCCAGTTAAAATCAATTCAGTGAAACCCGCAGAAGAACTTCCAATCAGGTGATTAAAGAAAGGACCTGATAGGGTTCCCAGGAACATGTCCACTAGCTCCCTTTCAGATAAAGGTGGTTTCACCCTTCCGGCTAAATCCCTCCATTTTTAGGTGTAGTCTTTGAAGCCCTCATTGGACACCATAGCCATACTATGGAGTTGAGTATGGGTTGGTGCCAAGTCGGCGTTGTATTGATACTATTTATAGAAGGAGGCTGCCAAGTCCTCTCAATTATGCACATCAGCCCTTTCCAACTGGTAGAACCAATCAAGTTGTGTTCCTGACAAACTGTCCTGGAAAAAGTGAACCCACAAGTCCTTATCCGCAGAATGTGGCTGCATCTTTCTGACATATGAGTGGAGGTGCATCTTGGGATAAGACACCCCGTCATACTTAGAAAACAAAGGTACTTTAAACTTAGGAGGGATTATTATTCCTAACACTAGCCCTAGTTCCTCAAAGTCTAGCCCCGGTACTCGCTGTATCTCCATAGCAGTTAGACGCTCTTCCAGGTTTTTGTATTTGTCATCCGCCGGAGGGTATTATTGTTTAGAGTAATCCTCTTCTTCCTCTTCTTCTGCTTCAGAATCATATGGTATTGTCGTCTCCTTACCTTTTCTCTCCCCTTCCTCAGAGGTTGATGGAAATTCCAAGGTCCTTCTGGCTTGTCCTTGGAACCTTCTGCCCATAAGAACCACCCCAGCTGGCTTCTTCTTCTTTTTCTCTTTTTCTTTTTCTAGCAGAGTCTTCAGCTCCTCCTTCCCTTTGGCCAAGGTCAAGAGTAACTATTGGAATTGTGAATTCTGAGCTTGTAAGTCTTTAACCGTTTGTTCAAGATCCATTTTGCTTAAATAAACAGCAGAAGGATGAGGAAACTTCTTGCAAAGACCTGTTTATGCATGTGATGAATGATATGTATTCATGTAATACTTTCAAGGATTTGAAAATCAAATTTGTTTCAAACAAAAAGGAACACATGTTATATTAATACAAATAGAATTGAAATACATTAATGTCCCTAGGGAAAAATAGTACAAAATTCTAAGATAAAAAGATGTTGCGCATCCTCTTTGGTGCAATGTAGGTGTTGAGAGTTTGCTCTTTGTGAAGTAACCGAGTGAGTTCCAAAACCTTCTTCTCGCTTACGTAGAATTGGGCTTCGAAAGTATCGCGTTCTCCCTTAAGTTGTATCCAACTCCTTTGCAGATCTTCGAGTGATGTTGGCATGTCAGGATGTAGGAGGGTGTATGGAACCTCTCCTTCCTTAACAGGCTCTATAATCACTGGGAGAATGGAGGGGTGAGGAATCATAAGACTTTGGGTGCGGGTTCGTACCCACTTTAGGTAAGGCTCAAGAGGGATGGAATTATTGTGTCCCGAGGTCTTACTGTCTACCTTGTTTGGCATCCTCCAAGCTCGGATGAACCTTTGACGAAGTCCTTGATTGTCGTTGTCGAAGTCGAAAACCAAGTCTTGAATCAGCATGTCATGTGGGTCATCCCTTCGGGCATAACCAAACTGTCTTAGAGCCAAGCAGGGGTTGTAGGTGATGCCTCCCTAATGCCAAGTAGAGGGACATTAGGGAATTCCCCACAACAGTCGACAATAATGACATTCTCTTTGGATCGAGAACACCAATGAACATCTGAATGTGTAAGAGTCATCAACCGTTGTGACCACCTCAAACCTTGCTCATTCTTCAAGACTGATTGGGGAAGATGAGAAATAAACCATCTTTCCACGAGAGGAGTGCAACACATGAGAACACCTCTTTTCCTCATTGTTCGAGTGTGAAAAGAGTGTAGGATATCTCCAAGCAATGTAGGCACCAGATTACGTGACATGAAGATTTTGACAGCACTCACATCTATGAGTTGGTCAGGATTAGGGAACAAGACCATCCCATAGATGAGAAGAGCCACAATCTCCTCAAAAGCTTGTAAGTCCAAGGAATTCCAGAAGCTTTGGGCCTTCTCAAACAAGAACTTTTCCAAGAAGCCTTTGACACCACTTCTAGTTTCCCAATGGGTTGTGACATCATATGAGTGCAAGTGCAGGGCTTGAGCAATCTCTTCTGGATTTAGATCTCTTTCCGTACCGTTGAAGGGTAGTTGATTGATAATAGGAATCCTTAAGAGTTGAGAGAATTCTTCCAAAGTGGGCACAAGCTGGTAGTCAAGAAATGTGAAGCAGTGATGCAAAGGGTCAAAGAACTGGAAGAGAACCTTCATCATATCTTCCTCTGTGTTGGAAGTGACTAGGTTGAGTATACGACCATGCCTCTCGGTGAATGGAGAGTTCTCAGAAATCCTTGAAGCTAGCTCCTTGAGTTGTGGAGGAATTCTTACAAGGTTGACTTGGATAGTTTTCCTGCGAAGTGAATCCATATCCTACAAAACAAGAACAAAGATGAATTTCCAAAATACTTGAAATGGTTAGTGGATGTATATGATTCTCATGATGTCCATGATGTTATGCACAAGTATACATGTACAAGCAAATCACACAAGTTCCTAGTTTAGGCTTGCATGGGGTTTCATAGGTAAGTACCCTCTAGAAGTTTAGTTGGCTCAACCTGTCCTAGTAAATAGTAACCGGGTTCTAAGGAGCTCAATATCAATGGATTGTTTCCTTGTTCATTGTTTCAATTCAAGCCTGTTACCGGCGACCGAAATATTCCAAGGAACCAACCCTTAATGAGTGTAGTATCGAGTATCTACCAACTTTGGACTGCACCAAAGTCGGTCATCTCACTACATCCTAAAAGGCCAAGTTGGTCAAGTAAAGGTTCTAGAAGTTCGTTAGTGCTTCATGACATCACTCAGCGGCCCCGTATTCTCTTTGATTGACTCAAAGGCTACCGGTACCCACAAATATGTAACACTAACATAGCTATTGCTTAGACCGTGTCGGTATACCCCGCACAGTTTCCACAACGTATTGCTATTTACCTATAATTTTTCCCAAATCCGGGTGGAGGATTCAAACCCAAACAATAGAACCAAAATGTAAAGCAAACAAGGCAAACATAGTATGCAAATAAAGGATATCTAAACCCTAAGGTAACCCCACTTTTAGAAAATTCCCCAGCAGAGTCGCCAGTTCTGTGATACGATGGGAGAACTGACTTGAGGTTTTGCGTTTCGTCGCAAATGTCGCAGTTTAGCAAGAGTCGCCACCGACTTTTATTCTATCCAAAAGGAAAGGTAAAAAAGCACATGAAAGACCTTTGAGATGTTTTCTTGAGTTCAGGGGGTAGATTATGAAAAGGGAAGGTGCTGGCACCCTTTTCATCCATGGTTTTCCATGGGCTCTTAGTTACTTGCTTAGATCACTTGCTTTGCTTTTGAAATTGTTTGAAATGGTGCTTTGTGTTTGGTGTGATTTTGAAAGTATTTTGAAAAGAGGCCTTTCGTTTAGGCAATCATTGTAATGATTCTCGTTCGTAAGAATGTATACAAATATATTTTTCTTTTGAAAAATGGTTTAATGTTTTGAAAGTTGTTTGGAAATGTTTTGAAATTGTGTGTGTTTGTTTTTTAAAATAGCAAGGATTGTTTGGAAGAGGGCAAGTAACTAGGAGCTATCTACCCTACTCAAATGTCTTTCCTATGCATTTTTATTCCTTTGACATTGTTGATTTACCATTGATTTGGTAAACAACCTTATCTTTGGATGTTAAACGGGACGGGCGTGAGTCGTCATATGACCATGATAGCAATGTTGCCAAGTATCTTTAGCATTTTGAGGGACCAAGATCATTTGTTTAGGCAACCTTTTGATAGCGTCACTGAGGGACTACGATCTTATTTTTGTATTGTTTTGCCAAGATACCTTGCATGCATACCATGGCCATTTTGTTTAGGCAACCAAGTGGGTGAAACCCTAAAGGTGCTTGTGTGCGATGTGTGTCATTTTTCATGCATTTTGATTGTCTTGGACTAGGTCATTCTATTTGTTTGTTTTTGGTCTTATCATGCAAAACCCTAGTTTACTACACATGGTATAAATGCGATAAATTGCGTAAATATAAACTAAGCTATTACAAAAATTATTATGGGAGGGGGGATACAAGTTTTTGAATGGGGATATTGCACAAATATAAACCCTAAAATACTATTACAACCCAATTGAATTATGTGCAAATAAATAAATATACAAATAATAAAAATGCAATAAAATGTATTTATGCAAAAATGTTTTATGTTTGATTTTTTGTATGAGAAAATGATATTAATTAACCCTAGAAAAAAAAGAAAAATAATAGTATTATTTTTGAAAGGGTGAAACCCTAGTTTTTTAATTAAAATAAAATATATGTCCTATATTTTTATTTTGTCCATTTTTATACAAGAAAATAATGAATAATATTATGTATAAATATTAAAAATTAAAATATATATGAAAATAAATATTTTTATGTGTAAAATAATAAAATAAAAATGTATAGTATTTTTATTAAATGTATTTATAATTTATTTAAGAAAATAAAGTATATTACCCTAATAAAATTATTTTTTATGCCAAAAAAAAATAAAAAATAAAAATAAAAATGCAAAAAATACAGAAAATATTTTTCATGATTTTTATGATTCAAAATAAATAAATAAAAGAAATAAATATAAAAATATAAAAATAAATATGAAAAATAAAACAAATATGCAAAGGGGGTGCAAAAGTAATACATGGGGTGCAAAAAGTAGAAACAAAAAGGCCAAAGTTGCAAAAAAGCCCAGATAAAGCTTCGTCCCTATCCTTCAACCTCTCCTTCGCGCGCGTTTCAACTCAACCTGCAACTCTCAAATGCTTGCACAAAAACCAAAACTTGCAACATGAAACATGTAGCGTTTTTTATCACGATTCCAATGATATAAGATTTGTAAACTAACTGAAAGATCAGGGAGAATTTCAATGGCCCTAAATCGTGACCTAAATATTTCAGCAACTTCAAGCTTCAAATTCTCTTAGCTCAGTTAACATAAATGAAAAGTATGCATATGTACAATTTCACCATGTTAAGGACTACATTTTTGCTTCACAAATCGTGGCTTGAGGATGCCTAAATAGAGAGATAGAGTTTTGAAAAATACCTCCTTCAGCTGGATTTGGATATGACAATGTGGGGACGTTGAGTGAGGCCTGAGGATCGTGTGAGCTTCCTTAAAGTTCCTACAAGCTATTCCAATGCTTAGCTGGCCTTGTGGATGGCTGAAACTCTCTGTAGAATTCAAGCTGCAACCTCCAAATTTGAAAATGGCAATGGCTGAAACAAGGCTTACAGCAACAATGTAAAGGCTTGGATAGTTTGGATATGATGTGGAGAAGATGTTTCATGTGTTAAGAGGCAAAACACACGAGCAAATAATGAGCTTGCTATGATTTTGCAAAACTGTATGTTTTTGGCAGAAAAATGGGGTTTTTGTGTTTGAGAGTGTTTGGGATCTTTTTCCTTCGTGTTCTAGCTTGTAACAAGTTTGTGAATCTGTCTAGAATGATACAAAGTCCACTCTTTATCAGTTTGTACAAGTTCTCAACTTTTGGCCAACTTTCTTGCATTTTAAGAAAAGTTGAAGTGACCATGCTAACAGGCTTGTACTTGCTTGCTTGCTAGCTGCAGAGAGTTGGTAAACAAAGCTTGATATCTTTGGAAATTGTTTGTACCAAAGGAACAAGTCCAAGGCTCAAGGCTGATAAAGTTGGAAAAGCTTGCCTTTATGAAAATGGCAATGTGCCCTTTATGCCATTTATGGATTTATTTCTTGTACAATGCTCTAAAAGCAAAGATAAAGCCATTATCCTCTTAGTTTGCATTTAATTGTGGAGTGTAAAATGATTTTAGGACCTGTAATGCAAGGTACAAGCATCCTTGATCAGATTCGCAACTTGACACTTTGTGTAAATGGCATGAACAAAAGTGATAAAATGCCAATTTCTCTTCTTCGATTCTTCCTAACCACAAATGATCTTGGAGAGTTCTTTGACATTTTGGAAAGCTTGAAACATTCTCTACATTAAATATTTAAAATTCATTTTGAGATACCTCTTGGAACTAGGTGAAAAATTCCCATGAAGTTGGGTCAAAAACCTGCCTAGATTAGGGCAAATTTTCACTAAGTCATTTAGTTCATGGACCTCTATTCACAAATTCATAACTTGAGATCCAAGCATCTTTTCGGAAAACTTTATGAATCAAAGTTGTAGATTTCATGAAGGACTACAACTTTCATGTTTGAAGTTTTCTTTGAATCCAAATGCATCATGGTGAAAAATTGGTGAAAAGTTGGGGAAAAATAAGAAAAAATGTATACTTAGAAAAATTCTAAGTTATGAAAAAATTTCAAATTAAAACCCTAATTTTCAAAATTGGTTTTCTTGGCCAACAAGTTTCACATTTTGACATATCTTGATGAATTATGACCCTTGGCACTTGATTTTGACCAAAAAGTCAAAGTTTGACTTTTGATTAGTTAACTGGAAAATTCATTTGCTAATCCAATGAACTTGAGATCTTTTGAACCATGTGATTAGGTCAAGATGATGCCATTGAGTCCTTGAAATCATGTTTGAACCCAATTGGTCATTGGCTAGGTTAAGAATCATAAATTGCCCTTTCTCAATCAAAACCCTAATTTTGACCATTTTGCCCTTTTGATAATTTGATCAAATTTCTTGAGGAGTTGTGATCCAAACTTGATCAAATGGTACATAGGAGTCTACAATGTTGTTGTGGATAAAAAATTATAAAGTTTTACTTTAAATTGGCCATGGTTGACTTTTTCCCTAATACAGCTGATTTTTAGGTCAATTGTCCAATTGACTGATCAAAAATGTGATTCAAGGCTTGAAACTTAACATGAGCAATATTAGGGGTCCAAGATGGAGTATGAAAGTCACATGAAGCATTGGTGGTCCAAAAATCCTTGTGCAAACTCAAACCCTAATTTTAGGTTATCAGTGCAAGGGGATGCCTTGAGCTGACCAAAACCCTAATCTTGTCTTGAGTCCAAGAAGTCTTGTGAGGAAAATCTTGATAAATGAGAGGGCCAATTTTGGGGTACAACAGAACCCTAAGCCAAACTTGTCATATTTATACGGAATATCCGGAAGTTTCCCCCAGATGGTGCATCCACCCTCCTCTACTACTGCCTTGGAGTCTTTTAGAGATGACATCCGGAGCGAAAGTCTCATAATCTTGGGAATCCAGGATACAGTCTTGGTTACTTCTTCCTCTTGGGGGACTTCTTCGAAATGTTGAAAAGGAGTTTCGATGAACTCGCCGTCCAATTCCACATACCTGAAGGAATTGAGGTGGCTAATCATATATTCTTCCTCTCTGTGGACAGTGATAATCTTTCCTTGTACCGGATATTTCAACATCTGATGCAGTGTAGAGGTGACAGCTCCATCATTATGGATCCACGGCCGTCCTAGCAGACAGGAGTAAGAGGGGCGGATGTCCATTACATAGAAGGTTGAATTGAAAGTTTGAGTCCCAACCTTTATGGGGATATCCACCTCCTCGTGCACCATCCTCTTTGAGCCATCAAATGCTCTCACAACTATGTTACTGGGTTTCAACGTCAGTCCTTCACAGTCCAGTCTGTCAAGAGATTTCTTCGGTAAAACATTCATAGATGAGCCAGTGTCCACCAAGACATGGGCCAGAGTTGTGCCTCTACATTCCATAGAGACATGAAATGCCTCGTTGTGCTTTCTTCCCCTTGGTGTCAGATCAGCATCCGAGAAGCCTAGGCCATTATCTACCGTCAAGCTGGCCACGTAATCTTGAAATTGGTCAGCATATGTCTCTTTAGGCACATGGGTTGTCTTTAAGAACTTTACTAGAGCTTTCGCATGTGCCTCGGAACACAGCAACAATGCCAGCATGGAGATTTTGGAGGGAGTTTGCCCCAACTGTTCAACTACGTCATAGTCGCTCTTCTTTATTATTCTCAGGATCTCCTCCATTTCCTTCTTGGAGGTTTCAGGGATAGTCAACGGTTGAGCCTTCGTCCGGACAGGATCTTCTTGAATACTTTTTCCTCGAGTTTCAGCAGTAGAAGTGTTGGTAGGGATGACAGTAGGGGTTGTGTTGTCTTCGTTAATAGGAGTACTTGCAGGTATAATTATTGGTATGGAAGTAACCTTTGGAGCAGCCACGGGTCCAAAAATTGCCTTTGTGGGGGCAATTTCTGGAGAGAAGATTCTACCGCTTCGGGTAATCTTACTAGTTCCGGCAATATTTCTAATATCGGAGTCTTCTTCTTCGGAGTTTATCTCTTTGGTGGCCAGCCCATTTTGTTTGATGCCATGGTAGTAGATGTCCCCACCGTAATTCCACGGCACAATTTTGTCTGATTCGTACGGGACTGGCCCAGGCCTTGTGATTATAAGAGGATTAGTTTCTAGAATCGATGTAATTCTAACGGGTCTTTTGGGGACCCTGGAAGAATTGACGGAGATGGTGATGATTGAAACATCTTCAACAGGAACAGGTAAAACAGGAATACTTTCAAACAGAATCTCTTTGTTGTCTATCAAGCGTTGAATGTCTGTTTTCAACAAAGGGTAAACAGTTGGTGAGGATAAGCTAAGATGGCAGTCTTCATTACAACCCGGGAATACACCGGCTTTCAACAAGTTTATCTTAATGATTGGGAGTGGAGTCAAGAGTTCATCAATTATGGTAACAAACAAATCTTCTTCAATCGCATTGGTGTTGTAACCATGCCTGGGCATAGGAGCAGAAATGACGTTTGGATTTTCGGGCCCCAACTGTTCAACTACGTCATAGTCGCTCTTCTTTATTATTCTCAGGATCTCCTCCATTTCCTTCTTGGAGGTTTCGGGGATAGTCAACGGTTGAGCCTTCGTTCGGACAAGATCTTCTTGAATACTTTTTCCTCGAGTTTCAGCAGTAGAAGTGTTGGTAGGGATGACAGCAGGGGTTGTGTTGTCTTCGTTAATAGGAGTACTTGCAGGTATAATTATTGGTATGGAAGTAACCTTTGGAGCAGCCACGGGTCCAAAAATTGCCTTTGTGGGGGCAATTTCTGGAGAGAAGATTCTACCGCTTCGGGTAATCTTACTAGTTCCGGCAATATTTCTAATATCGGAGTCTTCTTCTTCGGAGTTTATCTCTTTGGTGGCCAGCCCATTTTGTTTGATGCCATGGTAGTAGATGTCCCCATCGTAATTCCACGGTACAGTTTTGTCTGATTCGTACGGGACTGGCCCAGGCCTTGTGATTATAAGAGGAGTAGTTTCTAGAATCGATGTAATTCTAACGGGTCTTTTGGGGACCCTGGAAGAATTGACGGAGATGGTGATGATTGAAACATCTTCAACAGGAACAGGTAAAACAGGAGTACTTTCAAACAGAATCTCTTTGTTGTCTATCAAGCGTTGAATGCCTGTTTTCAACAAAGGGTAAACAGTTGGTGAGGAAAAGCTAAGATGGCAGTCTTCATTACAACCCGGGAATACACCGGCTTTCAACAAGTTTATCTTAATGATTGGGAGTGGAGTCAAGAGTTCATCAATTATGGTAACAAACAAATCTTCTTCAATCGCATTGGTGTTGTGACCATGCCTGGGCATAGGAGTAGAAATGACGTTTGGATTTTCGGGCCCCAACTGTTCAACTACGTCATAGTCGCTCTTCTTTATTATTCTCAGGATCTCCTCCATTTCCTTCTTGGAGGTTTCGGGGATAGTCAACGGTTGAGCCTTCGTTCGGACAGGATCTTCTTGAATACTTTTTCCTCGAGTTTCAGCAGTAGAAGTGTTGGTAGGGATGACAGCAGGGGTTGTGTTGTCTTCGTTAATAGGAGTACTTGCAGGTATAATTATTGGTATAGAAGTAACCTTTGGAGCAGCCACGGGTCCAAAAATTGCCTTTGTGGGGGCAATTTCTGGAGAGAAGATTCTACCGCTTCGGGTAATCTTACTAGTTCCGGCAATATTTCTAATATCGGAGTCTTCTTCTTCGGAGTTTATCTCTTTGGTGGCCAGCCCATTTTGTTTGATGCCATGGTAGTAGATGTCCCCACCGTAATTCCACGGCACAGTTTTGTCTGATTCGTACGGGACTGGCCCAGGCCTTGTGATTATAAGAGGAGTAGTTTCCAGAATCAATGTAATTCTAACGGGTCTTTTGGGGACCCTGGAAGAATTGACGGAGATTGTGATGATTGAAACATCTTCAACAGGAACAGGTAAAATAGGAGTACTTTCAAACAGAATCTCTTTGTTGTCTATCAAGCGTTGAATGCCTGTTTTCAACAAAGGGTAAACAGATGGTGAGGATAAGCTAAGATGGCAGTCTTCATTACAACCCGGGAATACACCGGCTTTCAACAAGTTTATCTTAATGATTGGGAGTGGAGTCAAGAGTCAATTATGGTAACAAACAAATCTTCTTCAATCGCATTGGTGTTGTGACCATGCATGGGCATAGGAGCAGAAATGACGTTTGGATTTTCGGGCGCATCAAACTCAATCTCTTTTTCCTCTATAAGGTCTTGAATTTTGTTTTTCAAGGCCCAACAGTTGTTAGTGTCGTGACCCGGACTTTCGGAATGATATGCGCAACGGGCATTTGGGTGATAATGAGGGGACGCTGTGTTGGGGTTCTTTGGAGCTTCTTTTAAAGTTGCCAAATTGGATTTCAGAAGGTGCGGTAAAACCTGGGCTAGAGTCATATTGATTCTGGTGAATTGCCGGACTGGCCTCTCCACCCTCGGTTGATTACTTCTTGGTTGATCAGATGTAGGCTTTGGGATCATGACAGCCCCCACCATTGGTCGGCGCTCGGCTCTCCCTTGATTCCTTTATGGATATACAACAACTACTTCTTTCTTCCCAATGAAAGGTTTCCTCACAGCTGTAGAGGCAGATGAATCCTTCTGAGTCTTTCCACTTTTTATGCTAGCTTCCACCCTTTCTCCGGTCAGTATTAACTTAGTAGATCCTGCAGATGAGCTTCCAATCAGATGGTTGAAGAAAGGGTCTGATAGAGTGCCTAAGAACATATCCACCAACTCCCTTTCTGACAGAGGGGGATGAACTCTCCCAGCTAGATCTCTCCACTTCTGTGCGTAATCTTTGAAACCCTCATTGGAAGCCATGGCCATACTCTGAAGTTGAGTACGGGTAGGCGCCAAATCTGTATTATATTGGTATTTCTTATAGAAAGTTGCGGCAAGATCTTCCCAGTTGTGGACGTTGTCCCTTTCCAATTGGTAAAACCAATCGAGTTGTGTTCCAGATAGGCTATCTTGGAAAAAATGCACCCACAGGTCTTTATCGGCGGAGTGCGGCTGGATCTTTCTTACATATCATCGGAGGTGCATCTTAGGACATGACACCCCATCATATTTTGCAAACAACGGCACTTTGAACTTCGGTGGGATCACAATTCCTGACACTAGTCCCAATTCTTCAAATTCTAGACCTGGCACCTTTTGTATTTCCATAACGCTCAAACGCTCTTCAAGATGTTTGTACTTATCATCTGCTGGAGGATACTGTTCCTCGGAGTAGTCTTCCTCTTCTTCCTCCTCTTCAGATTCTGACGGAACCGCTGTTTCCTTTTCTTTCCCTTCTCCTTCACCGGAGGTTGTTGCGAAATTCAAGGTTCTTCTAGTCTGTCCCTGAAACCTTCTCCCCATGTTTAAAACCCCAGTGACTTTCTTTGTTTTCTTTTTTCATTCTTCAGCAAACAGAGTCTTCAATTGTTCTTTCCCCTTGGTTAGGGTCATGAGTAACTGTTGAAATTGTGTGTTTTGAACTTGAAGATCTTTGACTATCTGTTCGAGATCCATCTTACTGAAATAAACAGTAGAGAGATGAGGAAACTTGTTGCAATAGACCTGTTTATGTTATGATGAATAATATGTGCATATGTAATGTTTTCAAGGATTTTTAAAGGTTCAAGTTCGTTTTAGACAAAAAGAAAAACACACGTTATACAAATAAGATAGAGTTTAAGTACATCAATGCCCCTTGGGCAAAATAATATAACACTCTAAGATAATAAAGTAGTGTGCATCCTCTTTGGTGCAATGTAGGCATTTAGAGTCTGCTCCTCATGAAGTAGCCTAGTGAGTTCCAAAACCTTCTTCTTGCTTGCGTAGAATTGGGCTTCGAAAGTATCTCGCTCTCCTTTGAGCTGTATCCAATCCCTTTGTAGGTCTTCAAGAGATGTGGGTATGTCAGGATGTAGGATAGTGTATGGAACTTCTCCTTCCTTAATAGTCTCAATTATCACCGGGAGAATGAAAGGATAAGGCATCATAAGACTTTGAGTACGGGTTCGTACCCACTTGAGGTAAGGCTCAAGAGGGATGGAATTCTTGTGTCCCAAAGTCTTGCTATCCACCTTGTTTAGCATCCTCCATGCTCGGATGAATCTCTGGCGAAGACCTTGATCGTCGTTGTCGTAGTCGAATACCAAGCCTTGAATCAACATCTCATGCGGGCCATCCCTTCGAGTATAACCAAACTGTCTTAGAGCTAAGCATGGGTTGTAGGTGATGCCTCCCATAATGCCAAGTAGAGGAACATTAGGGAATTCCCCACAACGATCAACAAAGATAACATTCTCTTTGGATCGAGAGCACCAATGAATATTTGAATGTTTGAGCGTCATTAACCTTTGTGACCACCTTAATCCTTGCTCATTCTTTAAGACTGATTGGGGAAGATGAGAAATAAACCATCTTGCCAGGAGAGGAGTGCAACACATAAGGACACATCTTTTCCTCATTGTGTGAGTGTGAAAAGAGTGTAGGATATCCCCTAGCAATGTAGGCACTGGATTGCGTGACATGAAGATTTTGACGGCACTCACATCTATGAGTTGGACAGGATTGGGAAACAAGACCATCCCATAGATGAGGAGAGACACAATTTCCTCAAAAGCTTGCAAGTCTAAGGAATTCCAACAGCTTTGGGCTTTCTCAAACAGGAACTTTGCTAAGAATCCTTTGACACCACTTCTAGTTTCCCAATGAGTTGTGACATCAGATGAGTGCAAGTTTAGAGCTTGAGCAATCTCTTCTGGCTTTGGGTCTCTTTTCGTATCGTTGAAAGGTAGTTGATTGAGAATGGGAATCCTCAAGAGTTGAGAGAATTCTTCCAAAGTAGGCACAAGCTGATAGTCGGGAAATGTGAAGCAATGGTTTAAAGGATCAAAGAACTGGAAGAGCACCTTCATCATATCCTCATCTATGTTAGAGGTGACCAAGTTGAGTAGACGACCATGTCTCTCGGTGAATGGAGAGTTCCCAGGGATCCTTGAAGCTAGCTCCTCAAGTTGTGGAGGAATTCTTACAAGGTTGACTTGGATAGTTTTCCTGCGAAGTGAATCCATATCCTACAAAACAAGAACAAAGATGAATCTACAAAATCCTTGAAATGGTTAGTGTATGCATATGATGCTCATGATGTCCATGATTTTATGTACAAGTATGCATATACAAGCAAAACAGACAAGTTATTAGTTTAGGCTTGCATGGGGTTTTATAGGTAAGTACCCTCTTGAAGTTTAGTTGGCTTAAACCTGTCCTAGTAATAGTAACTGTGTTCTAAGGAGCTCAATATCAACGGATTGTTTCCTTAATCATTGTTTCAGCTCAAGCCTCTTTAATGGCGACCGAAATATCCCAAGAAACCAACCCTTAATGAGTGTAGTATCGAGTATCTACCAACTTCGGACTGCACCAAAGCCGGTCATCTCACTACATCCTAAAGGCCAAGTTGGTCAAGTAAAGGGTTCTAGAAGTTCATTAGTGCTTCATGACATCACTCAGTGGCCCCGTATTCTCTTTGATTGACTCAAAGGCTACCGGTACCCACAAATATGTCACACTAACATAGCTATTGCTTAGACCATGTCAGTATACCCCACACAGTTTCCATAATGTATTGTTATTTACCTATAATGTCTCCCAAATTCGGGTGGAGGACTCAAACCCAAACAAAGAACCATAATGTAAAGCAAACAAGTCAAACAATGTAAGCAAATAAATGTGATCTAGCCCTAAGGTAACCCCACTTTTATAAATTCCCCAGCAGAGTCGCCAGTTCTGTGATATGGTGGGAGAACTGACTTGAGAGTTATGCGTTTTATCACAAATGTTGCGGTTAGAAAGAGTCGCCACCGACTTTTCTTTTATCCAAAAGAAAAGGTGAAAAGCACAGGAAAGACCTTTGAGATTGTTTCTTGAGTTCGGGGGGTAGATTATGAAAAGGGAAGGTATTAGCACCCTTTTCATCCATGGTTTTCCATGGGATCTTAGTTACTTGCTAGATCACTTACTTTTTGTTTTGAAATTATGCTTTGTGTGGTTTTTGAAAGTATTTTGTAAAAGAGTCCATTTTTAGGCAACCTTTGTAATGATTCTCGTTCGTAAGAATGTATACAAAGATGTTTGTCTTTTTTTAAAAATGTTTTCAATGTTTGTAAAATGTTTGGAAATGTGTGTGTTTGTTTTGAAAATAGCAAGGATAGTTGTTTGGAAATAGAGCAAGTAACTAGAAGTAATATACCTACTCAAATGTCTTTCTTGTTTATTTTCCATTCATTTGACATTGTTGTCTTACCATTGATTTGGTAAGCAACTCTATCTTTGGATGTAAACGGGACGGGTGTGGGTCATCGTATAACCATGATTAGCAATATTGCAAAGTATCTTAGCATTTTTGAGGGACCAAGATCATTTTATAAGGCAACTTAGAATAGCATCATCGAGGGACTATGATCTTATATTTGTTTGTTTTGCCAAGATACTTCGTATGCGTAATATGGCTATTTTTGTATAAGACAACCAAGTGGAGAAACCCTAAGAATGCTTGTGTGCAAGTGTGTTATTTTCATGCTTTGATTTTGTCTTGGATTTAGGGTTTTCTATTTGATTTGTTTTTATCTTGCCATTCAAGCCCTAATTACTAGCATGGTATGTAAAAGCGGTAAATTGCGTAATTTAAAGATTACTACGCTATTACAACATTTTATGGGAGGGGGAATACAAATTGTGAATGGGGATTTACAATAATGTAAATATAATTAAGCTATTACAACCAAATCGAATTTGTACAAATATTTGAATAAACAATACACAATATAATTTAAATATGCAATGTGTGTATATGCAAGAAAAAAAGATTTTTATTTTGTTTTTATGTGAAAAGGAGTTTTAACCTAATCCTTAAAATATAACAAAAGGAAATTATTTTCTTGAGAAAAATGGTTAACCTTAATTTCTAATTAAAGGGAAAATAAAGTTCTTTAAGTATTATTTTTGTATTTTTTGTATTGAAAATAATAAATAATATTCTTATGAAAAAATGTTTAGTCTTTTTACATATCAAAAAATAAATATTTACAAGTATGAATAAAAAAGGAATAAAATAGTTAACCTAAATCTATTATATTTATAATTTTATTTAAGAAAGAAATAATTAATATATAGTTTAATAAAAATATTTTTTCATGTGAAAATAAAATAAAATAAACAAAATGCAAAATTTTATCATGTTTATATTTTTTATGATTTTTAAGTGTTAGAGAAAATATTTTAATAAAACAAATATGAAAATAAAATAAATAATAAAAAGATTGGACCAGGGGTGCTGCAAGCAAACATGGAGTAGTGTGTTAGAAAAAAAAAGCCCAAGAACCAAGCCCATACTGCCAAAAATGTCAAAACTGAAACTGAAAAAATGAGAAAAATGTAAAAGGTAGCGCCAAGGTTCGAACCCATGACCTGAGCATTGCCAGCGTGCTACCTTGCCACTGGGGTGACAGTACATCCGTTAGTTTATATGAAACAATAAAAACATAACACAAATAGCTTCCTTTGCCCTGTACTTCGTCTTCTTCCTCAAGCTGGCCAGAACTCCTGTATCTTTCTCATTTCTCCATGAAAATGAAAACTTCCAACATGAAAATGATAGTACTCATTCCCACGATTTCAACCATGTAATTTATGGAAACTAACAATCAAAGATTAAAACGAATTTTGAAAGCCCTAATTTTAAACCTAATTTTTACAGAAATTTGAACTTCAAAATTCTCTACACATAATGAACAGAAATGGAATCTATGCACATGGTTGGCTTCAGCACTATAATATCTACATTTTTCTTTCATAAATCGTGGCCAATGGATACCTGTATGAAGAGATAAAAGTTGGAATTCTTACTTTTTTCATCTGAGATCGTGAATGGAGTTTGAGTGAGATTTAGGAAGGCCTGAAGGTTCCTTTAGCTGACTTGAACCTCCCTGAGTGTGTTCCAATCCTTACTTTGCTTTGAAAGTGTCTGAAACTCTCTATCCAAGTCAACCTGGAAGCTTGGAAAACAAAAATGGCAGATGAAGAAGGAGGAGTTACAGTGCAGGGATGATGGTCTGGATCACTTAGATATGAGGTAGGTAAAGTGTTTGAATGATTAAAACTTGAAACACACGAGCCAATTTGTGGATTGCTATGCTTATGCTCAAACTGCAAGTTTTTGACGGGTTTTTGGTGAGAGGGTGTTTTGGAGTGTTTTAGGCCTTTAGCAATCATGTTCTAAGTTGTAATGGATTTGTGTATTAGTATAGAAAAAGTTTCAAGTCAACTCTTCAACAGATTTTGAGTTGTAGGCTTTTTGCACACTTTCTTGCTTTTAAAGCAAAGTGAAGGGACAAGTCTCTGCATGCTTGTATTGGCCTACTTGGAGTTGGTACAAGCGCTATACAAATTGCTTTAGGTTTATAGGACTTGTGTATGCAGAGAAGACAAGTCTAATTCTCAAGAATTGAAAAGTTGCAAAAGTTAAGCTTTTCCAAAATGGCAATGGCAACTTTGTGCCATTTATGGAATTAAAGCTTGGACAAAGACCTTTGGGCTTGGATTAAGGCTTTGTCAACTGAGTAAGCATTAAATTATGAAGTGAGAAACAAGTTTGAGACCTGTAAAGCAAGAATTAGGCAGCATAGATTCAAATTTGAATCTTGTTCTTCATGAAATGGCTTAAATTCAAAGTGAGAAATTGCCAATTTCATCTCTTCGATTCTCCCTACTCAAAAATGATCTCAAGGAGTTCTTGGACATTTTGGAAATCTTGTAATGTTATCTATAACTCATATTTGAAATTAATTTCAAGATCCATCTTGGAACTAGGTGAAAAATTGCCATGAAGTTGGGTCAAAAACCTGCCTAAATTAGGGCAAAATTTCACTAAGTTATTTTAGTTCATGGGCATGTATTCACAAAATTATATCTTGAGATCCAAGCATCTTTAAGGAAAAATGTGTGAATAAAAGTTGTATATTTCATGGAGATCTATAACTTTTATGTTGGTAACTTTCTTTGAATCATCTTGTATCATGGTGGAAAATTGGCCTAAAGTTGAGAAAAAATAAGAAATTTTCTATACTTAGAAAATTTTCTAAATTAAGAAAAATTCAAATTTCAAAACCAAATCTTCAATCTTTGATTCCTTGATGAAAAAGTTTCATATTTTGACATGTTTTGATGAATTGTGATCCTTGGCACTTGAATTTGACCAAAAAGTCAAAGTTTGACTTTTCAGTAAATAGTTGACTTTTGATCAGTTGATTGCAAATTTCATCTGTCAATCTAATGAAATTGCAATATTTTGAACCATGTCATTAGGTCAATATGATACAATTTAGTCCTTGAAATCATGCTTCAAGTCAATTGGTCATTTTCCAAGTCAAAAATCAGAAATTGCCCTTTCTCAGTCAAAATCCTAATTTTGACAATTTTTCCCTTTTGATGATTTGATCAAATTTCTTGAGGGATTGTGGTCCAAACTTGATCAAATGAGACATATGAGTCTAAAATGTTGATGTAGATCAAAAATTATGAATTTTGACTGTAAATTGGCCATGGTTGACTTTTTCCCCAATACAGCTTATTTTTAGGTCAACTGTCCAATTGACTGATCAAAAATGTGGTTAAAAGCTTGAAACTTGTCATGAGTAATCTTAGGGGTCCATAATGATGCTTGAAAGTTATATGAAGCATTGATAATCCAAAAATACTTGTGCAAACTTAAACCCTAATTTTGGGTCAACAGTGTAAGATGAGATGTCTTGAGCTGACCAAACCCTAATCTAGTCATGAGTCAAAGAGATCTTGTGAGAAAAGTCTTGATAAATGAGAGGGAAAATTTTGGGGTACAACATTGACAAAGGCCAAATGTTGCACACATGCTGGGACATCTGAGCCCACATGTGTCCTTTCTTCATAAAAACAGCTCGAACATACCATGTTATTTTGCATGATGCAGCCAACCCAAAAGGAACAACAATCTCCCTTTTGGAAAACTTTGGCAAAACATTGTCAAAAACATACAAGATATGAATCCTATGTTAACCATTATGCACACCACACACAAAGAAACCATCAGTAACAGTAGAAGTACACGGTACAAAACAAAGTAACACATCAGCAACAGAAGTCAACAACATAATTAAGAAATCAAGTGGTTGTTAAACACCACTCAATCAATCACTCAATGATGCTTCTATAAATAGTAAAGACATGCAGTCACTTATGATAAGTCGTGCATGTTGTAACACCCTAAAAACCCTGACACACATGTTTTTATAACTTCATTCAAAAATCATTTTAATTTAATAACAGGGTGTCACACCTTCCTCATAACAACGCTTCTCAGATTAAAACAAAGCAACAAAGTTTCAAATTGACATCTCAACGTAAATATTGCATGCTTTCTCAAAACAAATAACTAAATCTCAACATAAGGAGATAAGTCCACAATCCTTAGGAAAACATAAAACAAATGAAAATTTGTCTGAATGTTACACTATCAGAGCGACATCTGAGGAATACTAAATAAAACTCAAAGTGATAAAATAAAGAAGTAGGCATCTACATCAACCTTCGAGATAGAAATAGCTAGTGCTTATCTACCCGAGTATCTGCACCACTAGCACAACAAGCAACACAACAAAACAAAAAGGGTGAGAAATACGTTGATAATGTACATGGTGTATGTAAACAATAAGGATAGTTTCAACAACAATATTCAGCAATCACATAAAATAATTCATAGATATATAACAATCACAAATGTAACTTTATGTAATGCAATTTGATTCATCTCTTCTACTTCAACATGCATGTGGTACCAAGTTTTAGATTTTAGAGTTATGTTACTAATTATTCCACATACCTAGTTCCTCATATGAACCAGCGATTGCACCAATAAATTTGAGATTTGTATCTGATTCCTCATTTGAAATAATTCTTTCACCAATGAATCATAGACCATCTTATTGAACTGATCTCTAGCGGCTTCCGCCGCTGTTATGGTACGGCTCCCCTCCAGTCACCAATGTCCGACGTGACCAGTGATGGCAACTTTGCCATGTGGCCCCCTCTTTTATTTTCACCATATTGCTCAATGTAGCAGTGAAAATTTGAGATTAAGCTATGGATTAACTTAACTCACAAAGAAAGAGTCGCCACCACACTTTATTGTTTCTAAAGGAATAGGAATAGAGTAAATAAAACCCACAAAAGTTTTAAAACAAAACTAATAAAACAAAGAGAACAAGGTTCGGGGGTTGGTTATGCAAAGGGAAGGTGTTAACACCCTAAACATATATGGTACTCCATGGGGTTGGTTGATTTTAAATGAAGAGATATTTTGTCATCTTAAGAAGAAAACTCAACTAATTACTCGCAAATATGAGAAAGTGGATCTTTGCATCATCATGAGGAAGGGCTCAAACTTAGATAGAAATCAACAAGTATTTCTCTAACTCTCTCAAGTGGAAAAGAATCAATACCATTTCAATCAATAGTGTGGGGATAGGATAATTACATCTCAACTATGAAGAGGACTCATGTCTAGTCTTTAAATGAGTTTTGTGTTTTTTTAGTCTTTTAAAATTGTTTTAATATGCTTAGATATCTTGAAGCATTTATTAAGAAAGGAAAGTTTTTAAAATCACTTGATAAAATCAAGGTTTCTATTGAAAATGGTTTAAGTTTAAAAACAAATAAGCTTTTGAAAAATAGAGAAGCTTTGAAAATTGAAGAAGATGGGCAAGAGATTAACCTAAAGCATAAAGTAAAAGCTAAGGTAGAAAATATCTGACCAAGCCAGAGCAAACATCTTAACGTAAGTCAAATTATGTATTTATTCTCTTTGGATTAAGCCACACACACAAGCAAGTAATCAGATGAACATTATAAGTGTTAGATGAAAATTTAATGTCTCGGGTGCAAGCTCAAGGTATCAGCATCAGATGAATCACAAAGGGTGCATATGACTTTTCATGTATCAGATAAAACTTTATGTCTCATATGAATGTTCCAGCATCAGACAAAGCACACAAAAGCAAACAGACAGATAAAACCCAATGATAAGATGAAACTCCTAAGGTCTCAGATGAAGGCTCTAAAATCTCATATGGGTCAATGTATCAGATGAATCAAGGTCTAATGGTTCAAATGAAAGCCCAAGGGTCCAAATCTTCACAAGAAGAGGAAAGTAACCATAGTCCACATGAGAGTCATTAAGTTTTTTAAGATTTAAGTATTTATTAATGTCTTTGAAGAAAGAAGAAAATGCTCAAGGAGAAAAAAAAGAAAAAAAAGACATAAAATAAAGTGCTCAAGGAACAAAAGAAAAATGACATAAAATAAAGGCAAGAAAGTAAGATGACAAGAATGATAAATATGCTAAAAGCAAAGGGCATACAATAAATTGCGTAAATGTAAAAGTGCGGGAAATTAAATGTTAGTACAATTGTAGTTAGTGTTAGTAATTAGTGTTCCGATTAGGGACAATTTGATGTTATGTTAAGCAATCGTAAGTGAAATTATATAGAAGTTGCACCTATCTGAGGTCGAGTCAAACTAATGTAGCTGCATTGCATATAATGTATACCATGGATTAAAAGAAAAGGTGATCAAGACTAAGTCAAGGAGATGAGATCATTACATCAATCAAGTCTTTCATGATACCTTGAGACAAACTTATCATTAATCCAAAATACTTAGAGGTAGATTTAAAATGATGCAAGTTCATCAAGTACCAATCCAAACCTAATTGAACAAAGATAAAGCATCATCATCCAATTGATAAAAAAGAAGAAGAAGAAGAAAAAGATGAAGTAGAGATGAATACAAAGAGAAATCTCAAATTGGATCAAAGCATTGATCAAGTCATCATCAAAGTTAATCATCCATTTTGGTGTATTAGAGTTTACATCTCATCAACACCCAAGATCCATTGAGTTTAATAAAACTTTTGACCAAAGGCCAACATCAGCCAACATAAGTAAAACAAATATTAAAGCCAATAAAACAAATAAAAGTGAATGAAAAAATATTTATAAATGATTTTTAAAATGAAAATAACAAAGTAAAATAAAAAAGTATACTCAAAACATCAAATAAATTTTAAAGGAGGCCATAGAAAAATCATAAATGATCTCTAGTACTTTTATAAAAAATTTAGTAATTTTTGGAAACAAAAATATATTTTTTAACCAATTAAAACATAACACAAAAGAGAAAATTAATAAAAAAAATAAAATATAAAATATAACAAAATTAAAATCATATGAAGAAAAGTCAGAGAGAATTTTAGAAATTATTTTGAGATTTTTTCGAATCAAAATAGATTTTGAAATGATTTTTGAAGTTAAATCAAATTAAAATGAAAAAAAGAAAGAGAAAATAAAATATGCAAAATCCTGGCACGTTAGATCTACACTCATTAACTGAGCTGGTAAATCTGATGGACCAAGAGTGAGGACATATGGTGGAAGGTAGTTTGGAAAATCATGATGAATCCAAAATAAACCAACCAATCAGATTATTTCACATGGCACGATCTCATTTGCTGAGGCATGAAAACAAACTCAGGCGTCCAAAATGGTTTCTCCGGTCATCTTCTCCGGCGGGCTTCACCGAAGATTTTGTAAATTGTAATGTTATGTAACGAAACCTATGCCATTAAGACTGTCTCATTAAAACAAAGCCAATTGTTACCTCCATTGAAATTTATTTGCATAGAGTGAAGTTTAATTTAAAGCAAAATAGTTGAAAACACAAACGATTTTCAAAAAATAAACTATGAAAATAGATTAAACAATTCAAATTGAAGATCCATAAAGCATCAATGAAAGGGATGCTATATTATGGTGTCAAGTTTGGATCAAAATGATGCTCATAGCCACCTGAATGAAGTATGTTAGAATTCCTCTGAAACTGGACTTGGCTAGGGAGTTATAGTGTACCTCAGGCCTTGATTTTTTTTGGATTAGGTTCAGAGAAGATCAATGAATCTAAATGAATCGAGAGTTTGAGTGTAGTAGCCTTTGAATTATGAAAATAAATTTGAGGAAATTGAGGAAAAGTTGGAAGTTGAGCAGGGTGATTTTTCCTCTCTAAAGCTTGGAAAATAATGGGAGAAGGATGATGTATTTATAGTGAAGCAATAGGAATATTTAAGCGTGGGAGGATGATGCAATTTCATCCAACTCTTGTGAACCAAGGATCATGGAAAATGTAACTTACAAACTGTCGAAAACATAGCAAACTTGAGTGTTTAAGGGTCATTTTCAACTTTGGCTCACTCATAAACATGATTAGAGTGAAAAATAACTCTTAATTTGACATGTAATTACGATTAAGTTGAATCAAATTTATGACCAAAGTGAAATTTTGAGTTTCATGAGGCCATGTTTATACCAATGGGAAACTGTGTTGAAGGAAGCTTTATGGCTCATTCTTTTTGCCAAGTACTCACATCATCACTAATTCCACAAAGTGACCTATAATATTTCCAAATTTTTATGATTTTCCAAACATAATTAGCTATTGAATTGTAAAGAGAAGTTGTATAGGATGTCAAGGAGAGTTATATACCTAAAGGATCAATTAAAATGTTGAAAAATGAGTGAGTTGTGATATTTTGAACTTGGACTTGAAATGTTGACTTTTTGGTCAAACCACCTTGATAAAACTTGAATCTTTTGAGCTTTTCTTGCAATTCAAGGTACATTAATGTTCATGTGAAATCAAAATGATGTGCCCTTGAATGTCCTTTGATTAATTTTGGCCAAATCTTGTGGTAACTTGTTGAAAAGGGCATGGAAATAAACACATGAACCTTTGAAATTTCTTGAGAAAACAGGCTACCAATCCTTGAGGCACTCTTGAGAAAAATGATATTGAATGATGCTTGAGACCTTATGTTTTGATATTAGAAGCTATGCTTTGACGATTACGCCCTTGAGAACCAATGATTGATCACACATTGACTTTGAGAAAGCAAACCCGAACAGAGGGAACCATGCTTGATGTTCTTGATTCAAGATCTACCTTGCACAATAAACAAGAGAAAATAAAGCATATTTTTTATTTTTTTGATTAGTGGTTAGCATAACATGAAGTATATAATCACAAAAGGGAAAGGTAAACAAAAGGGTGCTTGTTGACCTCTACAAAGGTAAGACTTAGAGAGATGAGGGTTAAGAAGCAATGATATTTGTGATCTTGATGATATACAATAATGCAACATGATATGAGATCTTAGAGGTAAAAAATAGGATATGACACTCAGATCTATGACTCACAGATAAATAACCATTAACAAACTAAATTATAATTATCACAATTTCATATACTCTTGCCCTATGGCATTACCATCGTTCATTCAATTAATTCGCCTTATCAAAAGGCATCAATGGGTAATATCAATTACTCTCGCCTTATCAAAAGTTATCAATGAGTAATATCAATTACTTTTGCCTTATCAAAAGGCATCAACATGGTTATCATATCAACATCAACAGATCAAATGAGAACGTATATCATATACTTAAGAGTAAAAGGAAATATTATTAATCGACCGCCTCAAAGGTTTTTCCCAAACCTTTTTTACCACAAACATCATACATGCATATAAATATATAGGTGTCATTATCCCTCTGTTTAGACACCCATATATGAATAAATCCTCCTTACCTCAAAATTACAGAGCGATGAAACTTAGTCTTTTAGAATTTTGCTCTGCTCTTCCAACACTCTCCTTAGGTTTCTGTCTATTTTCCAACAAAACACGTACTAACCAATTTTCTTTCTAATTTCTCTATTTAAACAAAAATGACCCTAATCCTTATTATTTTAATAAATCTCACAAACACCCCCACCTCTTACTAATTCCACCTTTTTCCTTTAATTATAAATAAATTAGATCACCGACTCGTACTTCGCACGAATATATTAAAAATAAACTATAATAATTGATATTTAATTTTTTATTTGCATATAAAAATATCTTGTAGGCCATTTAAATTATGTTAGCAATTATACTATTAATTTTTTTTATGTGAAAGACAATAAATTACAAAAAAAAACACATTTTAGTCAATAATATATGAGATTAAATTACACATATTTATATTATAGCTACTTACATAGACAAATTATTTAGACTTTTATTTGTAAGAAATCATAAAATTTATCTTATAATATAAGATAAATTTTATGATTTCTTACAAATATCATTTTATACACATCATTTACTCAACTAAATAATTGACGTTCTTTCTTTTATATGTTTTATGTTTATCAAGACTAATAAGATATAATTAAATTTTATTGTTAAATTTATTTGTTAGGTAAAAATTTGTAATTATTAATTTGTATAAAACCCAAAACTAATAAAGTTATAACTTACTCATCAAAAATAAGTTTGATATTATTTTTAGGGACGGTATAGATTTATTTTAAGAAATGAATAAAAAACATTTTATCTAGATTACAAAAACTTATTAAAGAAATAATTTTAATAATCATTATTTTAATTTAAATAGTTATTTAATTATTAATTGAAAATAAATATAAATTATAGAAATATCTAAACTATAATAATAAAAATTATATAAATTGAGATGTTATTAAAATACAATAATTATAAAATTAAGATATAGTTATCATCATTTAAATTTATGTAATAAAAAAATTAATTAAATATTCAAATGATTTACTTATCAATATCATTAATATTTTCGATTCTAATACAATCAAGTGAAAGAACATCACACAAAAGGAAACTTTAAAATTGAACCATTATAAAACCAAATAACCAAAAAATTATTAGTTATTAAGCCATATGTGAAATTAGAACCAAATACAATAACAAAAAAAAAAACACTTTTATAGAATTGATATAAAAAATATTAGATCTTCCAATAACGCAACTATATTCCGCTCTAAATTTTAAATCATAATACTTCAAAGACTTGTGACTTTCAGCACGTTATGTGTTTAGTCCCTACTAAATTAGAATTTTTCAAATACATTTTTAACATATAGGATTTCTAAATATTATCTTAACTAACATATGTATGATCAACTATTAAATCAAATATAAAACTATTAGTTTTATAATTTTTAAATTAAAACTGATATAAAGGTAAATGAAAGAACATGCATATAAATGGTAACAAATGAAACAATAGTAACAATAATAATATGCAGAATAAATATATTAGGGATAAAGATATATCTATTCATATAAGTAATTATTTAAAATTTGTAACTAAAATAACAAAAATTACATCAATAAACATATACATAAAAGATCATTTCTTCCAAGCAACAATGATCCATATATATATATATATATATATATATATATATATATATATATATATATATATATATATATATATATATATATATATATATATATATATATATATATATATATATATATATATATATATATATATATATATATATATATATATATATATATATATATATATATATATATATATATATATATATATATATATATATATATATATATATATATATATATATATATATATATATATATATATATATATATATATATATATATATATATATATATATATATATATATATATATATATATATATATATATATATATATATATATATATATATATATATATATATATATATATATATATAAAGAGTTTAAATATTTATAATAGAATAACTCAGTCTCAATTAAGTCACACAAACCAAAAACAAGACATATATCTAAAGAGAATCAAAAACTATTATAAAAAATAGAAGATCATTATCGAACATTTGTTTTGTAAAAAATGATGGTAAACCATGATCACATATTTATACACATGATTTATTATGGATATAGATAGAACAGTATATAACAAATAATAAAACTAATAACTTATTAATTACATTTTATATCAATATAATAAATGAGTGAATGATCATAATTATACAATAGTAGTTACAAAATTGGAAAAAGTTCAAATATTTATGTGATATATTTTTATGTTTATTCAATCAATGACATTTTTAAATTATAATTTTTATGATGTTTTATCTATTTATATTTTTTTATATTGACACTTTGTTCATTTTTATCAAATAGAATTAAAAATGTTAATGATTTTCTAAAATTTACGTTATTATTATGTATAAGAGTTTATAAAAATTAATTATTATTTTTTTATGTTAAAATATATTGCAAACTAATATCTTAATAAATATATTATTTAAATAAAAATATGTAACTGTTTTTTTATATTCATAAAAATGTCAAGTTTATATGAAATATTTTAAAATATTCATCTTAATGTAAAATTCAATTTCTAATTAAAATTATTTAGTTAAATATTTAATTTTGATTCACTAAAATGACTACAAATAAATGAGTGAATTAAAGTCATTTCATGTTATAACTTATTTATAAAAATTTATGTCAATAAAATAAATAAGTGAATGGTAAGTGAATAATAGTAGTTACAAAATTGAAAGAAAAAATAAACTGTTCAAATATTATAAAATATTTGTAATAGTTATCAATAGGTTTTGTCAAAAAAGTAAAGCACTACACAAGGAAAATATTATAAATTAAAAATATAACGTTAAACATATTAATAAAAAATTAAGTTTTAAGTGTAAAAATAAATTTCTACCCCTCCTCAAATAATTTACTAAATCAAATAAAACACTCAAATAAATAATATATAACAACTTAAATTCTAACTTCTTAATAACCCATAATTTTTCACTTTTACAAAGATTTTTAATATCATGAAACTCTAATCAAAATTCTTTAACTTAATTAATTAAGCTAAAACACTTCAAGACTCTATTAAAAATAAAATATTAAAATTAAGGTATTACAATTCTCTCCCACTTAAAGAATTTTCGCCCTCATAAATTTCCTACTAAAATATCTCTGGTTAAGACTCCCTTAATCGATTCTCTAACCCTCACATCACGCTACCCTTAACGGTGATTACAACAAAAGAGACATCACTTACAAAACATGTACCTTGACTTAAATCATAAGATCCAGATGTCTCCACACCACTCAAAGTAAAGAATTTTCTACCTGATTGAGCTTTCTTCAGATTTTGGCATTGTGAACTGATATGGCCTAATTCTCCATAATTGAAGCAAGTCACGTCCGTACTCTTACAATCTGCAACACGATGTCCTAGTTTACCTCACCTTAAACACTTCATAATTCTTCACTCTGCAACACGATGACCTAACTCTCCATATTTGAAACAATCTAGAGTAGCAGAAGTGCCTCATTCACTTGTTTCTTTCCCGCCTATGGTTTTCTGCTGAAGCTTCTTATCCTCTTTAGCAATTGAATTTGCACACAACTTGCTACAACTATGATTTTCATTCTTCTTGTCACTAGTACTATTGTAGTGAGAATATATGACTATACTATCCTCATCATATTTGTTGACAAGGACTGAGAACTGACGGATCTCCCAATAACCAATGAATTGCTTGATCTCAGGATGTAACCCACTCTCGAACTTTATGTACTTGGAACCTTCAGCTCCTACCCCGTTGTAATGGGGACAAAACCTGGACAACTCCTTGAACTTAGTCGCATAATCAATCATAACCATGTTTTCTTACTTCAGCTCAAGGAACTCAATATCTTTCTTACTGTGAACATCAGTTGGAAAATAATTATCCAAAAAATCACGCTTGAAGTTATCCTAAGTAATCTCAGTACCACCAGTTTCCAAACTCTAACAAGCATTATCCCACCAATAATTAGCCTCTTCTGATAATATATGTGTCCCAAACATAACCTTATGCGCATCTGAACAAGCCATAACCCAAAAGATCTTCTCAATATCCTAAAGCCAACTTTGAGCACCCTCAGGATCATATCTTCTCTTAAAATTAGGCGGATTGTTCCTCTGAAACTTTCCCAGCCTATGAAATTCATCAACTACACCAAGCTGATTTTAGTTAGCCTACAAAGCCCGATTCCTACGCGCCATCACATGAACCATTGCTTCCAAAGCATCAGCAATCACACAATCATTCCTACCAGCCATTTCTCTGCAAAACCAACAAATAGCCATTAGAGAAATCATGTGCTGACAGTGTTCATAAACTTGTTGTATATCTGGGACAAATAAAATCACAAAACCTAGGCCTAATGAAACAACATGCTCTGATACCAACTATGTAACACCCTAACCCCGACACACATGTTTATATAATTACACTAAAAAATTATTTTAATTTAATAACAAGGTGTCACATCTTCCTCATATCTCATGCTTAGATTAAAAAAAGCAGCAGGATTTCAAATTGACTTCTCAACTTAAATATCTCGTGCTTTCTCAAAACAAATAACTAAATCTCAACATAAGGGAATTAACCCATAATCCACAGGAAAACATAAAACAACTGAAAAATTCGTCCCAATGATACACTATCAGATGGACATCGCAATAATACTAAATAAAACTCAAAGCGATAAAATAAAGAAGTAGGCATCTACATCAATCCTTCGATACATCATCAACTAATGCTCCTCTACATGAGTATCTACACCACTGGTACAACGAACAACACAACAAAACAAAAGGTGGTGGGAAATACGTTCATAATGTTCATGGTGTATGTAAACAACAAGGATAGTTTCAACAACATATTTAGAAATCACATAAAATAGTTCACAGACATATAACAATCACAAATGCAACTTTATTTAATGCAATTCAATTCATTTCTTCTACTTCAACATGCATGTGGTACCAAGTTTTGGATTTCATAGTTATGTTACTGATTGATTCACGTCTCTGGTTCCTCATCTGAACCAAAGATTCCACCACTGAATCTAAGACCTGTCTCTAGTTCCTCATCTAAATCAACAATTCCACCAATGAATCTAAGACCATCTCGTTGGACCGAAGCTCTACCTATCTACAATATACATGAATGTATGAAATACAACGAACACCATTGCTATATTACTCAACAAAGGTTCCTCATATGAACTAACAACTTCACCAATATTAGGCTACCACTGTAGTTCCTCATCTGAACTACTCATCTCAATAATACATATGTAATTACAAGCCAACAACAGTCATATAATTATATATTTATTCAACATTACTCACGAATAGGGAAAAACATTAACATATAAGCTAAAAAAACACTCATCAACCAGGTAAACATGTTAATACTCAAATATACTCACCAGCGGTGTAAGAAAATTATCATACATACTCAACATTGTTCATCAACAGGGTAAACAGACAATTACACAACCTTTACAAGATCAACACGGTCAACTCATAACCTATCATAACTCCCAAAGAAAATTCTATTATTTACTCAACTATCGATAATACGTGTGGGATATTGATTGATCCTCCATCTTTAGTGTTGTCCATCTGAACAAAATTTATCTTCTCTAGAGCTCACCTAAACAGAACAAGGTGTCTGCTCTCGTGTCAATTGAAATTATTTTATTTGTGGGAGATGTTGGACATGATGTCTGAGGCAATATGCACAAGTAAGTTATGACAATTTAACTTATACAAGATGATGAAGCATAAAATCAATAAAGAACACAATAATTGTTAATCCAGTTTAATATAAACCACACCTACATCTAAGGGCATCTAACCCAAGAAAGGAAACTCATTATTAATAGTATTAGTACATTTAGTCTTGCATTAACATACATTATTCACAACCTATTCCTTATACTACCCAATGACTTTCTGTTTAGCACTCCTCCTAAATATGAGAACCCCTCTCACTTTCTCTCAATCACTAGTCTCAAGTGATTAACTTTAATAAACAACTTAAAGAATGTTAAATTACAATTCAACTAAATAAACCAAACTCCATGCTTTAAGATATGAATGAAAGTGTTAGAATGGTGCACAAAATAACACAAACAAAGACTCAAGAGATAAACCCTAACACAAGAAATCTTCAATACTTACACACCTGGAATGTTATGTTCGAGTCTCCTTAAATAACAATGTTGATTATGGAATTTTCCAATGGGAATTTAACCATGTCTAGAATTGTAGAATATTATGTTAAGATTTTTTTTTCAAATATCCTCCAAAAAGATTTTATTTGATTCAAAATTAAATCTCCATTTAAATTGATTTGATCACGTCCAATCTAATCAAATAAATCTACATAAATGCATTTCTAAAAGATAGGAACAAATCTGATTGAAATAACTAGAAAATAACACGCAGAACAACTACAACATTGGCTTGATGACCAGGGTCAGATGTTGCACACATGTTGGGACATCTGATCCCACATGTGTCCTTCCTTCATAAAACTAACTTGAACATACCATGTTGTTTTGTATAATGCATCCAACCAAAAAGTAATAATTAAAAATGAAAATATTTACGGTTTATGCATGCGCTTTCCAAAACATATAAAAAAATGGGATGGGGGCGGAGCGAGCATATTAGTTGGTGTGTTCCAAAAACCTTGGCCCGCCCTGCAAAAAATTTCGGGCAAGGGTATCGGTTGCATTGGCCACTTTGTTTTCGATGCTTGGGATGGCCAAAGTCATTTGTATAATCGTTTTGTTATGGCCAAACTTTTTTTTGCTAGCGAGCTTTGACAAGAGATCAGCCTGAGCATTTCCCTCACTAGACCGTAGACCAACTCGAAGAACTTGAAATGCTTTGCTAGGTCTTGTACTCTTTGGAGGTATTTGACAAGAAGTGCCTCATTCGTTTGACATTCTTCGACGACAAAGTTGGTGACTAACTAAGAACCACTCAGGGCTCTAAGATTGGATGCACCCATCTTTCTAGCCAGAGTCATCCTGATGATTAAGGCTTTGTACGATAGAGAATACCTTACCTGCGATGAGATGCGCAAGAGGGATTATCTAAGATAAGATATATGACAGTTTTAATTAATGCCTCATATGTGTGGATGAGGTATTAATAGATTTGTTTCCTTGACCAAGTGGTTGTTAAGAAGACCAATTCAAGTGCCTATAAGTCCAACCACATGTCCCATGGCCTTGACCAAATAGTGGGAGTGACCATAACCAATCATCCTCTTAATATGGGATGCAATTAGTCTAAAAGAATTGTGATGCCTTCAGTTACTTCCCCTAATATGTGATTTGATACATTCTTCAACTATCATGACTGAAACATATCGGGTTGGGTTAGCCAATCCATGATTGAGACATATTATTAGGCTGGACCAAGCGAAATCACATGTTCGCCACCTCATCATGCTCTTTCGTGCCCAAGCTTTTTCCACGTTATTCTCAGGTTAGATGATTGGCGGGCCGGTCTCTTCGAGACTAATTTGATGTTATTTCAGTTCATAGTTCTTCAAACACGGGATTTGGAAGGATGATGCGATTAAGATAATACATACTAGTTCACAGTTCCTCAAACCCATGAGACTAAAAAGGTAATGTGATTAAGATAAAACATACCATTTTAACCTATTAGATGAATTAGCTCGCGTGACCTATGTAATTTACAGAGTTTAAGTTTATATAATTGTGAATCTTTTGATTATTTAATAAAATAAATTTTTTGTATAATGGTTTGAATTATTGAGAATACTTAGATGGACAACATTTATGTTTGTGTACTAACTAACACCGTACCGTTTTTTTTTAATGAAAGCTGATAATATTAGAAACAAAAAGAGAAAGGGATTACAAAAAACACAAGAGGGGGACCAAACTAAAACCTCTTAATGGCATAGTCTTAATCTAGGAGTACCGACCTTGTCTAACAAGTAATCCGATAAAATATCATTATGAACAAGATTATACCAAGAATAATGTTTGTTTTTTAAGCCTATACTAGCCAAGGAATCCACACAAAAATTGGCTTCTCTGTATATGTGAATTATCATAAAATCAATACTCAGAGTGTAAGCCCAACACGATAGCCAACGAGACTCGAGATTCCACGGCACCAAATGATGGTTAGAAAAGGAATTCACAATAAGGATATAATCAGATTCCAACCAAAGCTTCGACCAATTCTTCTCTTTGACTTTTTCAATAGCGTAATTGCTGCAAGAAATCTGGCCAAGACCGGAGAGCCAAAATCCAAAAAAACACTAAAACTGCTCAAATAACAAACATTCTCATCTCTAAAGATGTCGCTACAAATAGAAACCATAGGAGAACCAACAACCACATCATCCACATTACATTTAATCCATCCCCTTAGAAGAGGAGACCACAAAACATTTAAAAAAACATAAAGGCTTTTAGGATTAATTTTGAGGCATTGGATTTCATGAAAAAAAATTACCAACAAGTTTAACATTAACTGTAACTATTCTAATGAGTGTGCTTATTATCGAACTTGACTTTGTTTCTAGCAATCAAAATTTGATGGAAAATATTAACAATACAAGCTTTGACCACAGCTTCCATTTGAGGGCTCCAACGCTCATCCAAAATTTGCTTACAGTTTGAGAACTATCTAATACATAAGTGAAGCTGAAGCTTCCCCCTAAACAAACTATTGTTCAATATTTAATATCACTAAACATAATGTATTATTATTTGCTGTTGCATTATAAATATTTTTAACAATACTTCAAACTTTTATCAATTGCGACTTTTTCTAAGACATTTGAGGATTTGATATGAATAGACGTTCGCAATTTAACAACCACAAGTTGTGAGTATGTTAATCAAATCTTGAAATACATGAATATTTTACCCTTATTTATCTGATAGACTTTGATAATTATTATTTTTTGAAAGAAGGTTTGATTTATTATAATAAGATTCCAGCAGTATACGGACCTCCTTGCATAAAGACGCGTGCCAGACATTGGAAAAGTAGAGTCAATAATAATATCATTTTATGGATAAGAGAAAAGGACATTCAAGGGAATCTAATTTATTTTTTTTGGTAAAAAAGGGAATATTACTATTATTATTATTTTCAAAGTTTCATCAAATCAAATCAAAATATATTTCCAAACTTTTCGTGACCACTTTCATTAATATTTGAATATTCTTTTGATTATACAAATTTAAATTTCAAAAATCTTTAAAACCATTTGCATACACATCTTTCATGCATCATAACATGACAGGTTTTCTACGGCAGATTTCCTTATCTTTCTGCTGTTTATTTTAGTAAGATGGATATCGAGAAAATAGTGAAAGACCTACAAGCACAAAATTCTCAGTTTCAAGAGAACCTGCTGACCCTGGCCAAGGGGAAACAAGAGTTGATGGCGTTGCTAGCAGCCAAAAAGAAACCAAAGAGGAAAGCTCTAGTCAATATGGGTAAGAGATTCAGAGAGTCGATCCGTCAGACACTGGTAGTGGAAGACTCGTCTGATGAAGACGAAAATCAAATTGGAGAAGCAAGGAGTACCCAGGATGGGTGTATCAATGATCAAGCGTCTGATGATGAGGATTATTTTGACGAGCAGTATCCTCCTGCCGATGTTAAGTACAAGCAGCTAGAGGACAGACTGAAGGCCGTTGAGATTCAAGCCATCCCCAGTTTGGATTTGATGATTTGGGTTTAATATATGGGGTTGTCATTCCCCACAAATTCAAGATACCAGTCTTTGTTAAATACGATGGGGTTTCCTGCCCAAAACTTCACCTAAAGTCTTATGTGCGCAAAATTCAACCGCACACCGCCGACAAGAAACTCTGGGTTCATTTTTTCAAGAAAGCTTGGCTGGGACGCAACTAGAGTGGTTTTACCAATTGAAGGGTTCCCGTATCCATAAATGGAAAGACTTAGCCACCATTTTATACCACCAATACCAGTGCAATGCCGACCTGGCGCCGACAAAAGTTCAACTGCAAGACATGACAATAGGTAAGAGTGAAGGGTTCAAAGAGTACGCCCAAAAGTAGAGGGATCTTGCCAGTAGGGTCCAACCGCCGTTAACCGACAGGGAGCACATTGATATGTTTATGAGTACTTTATCTGGTCCATTTTTCAACTTATTGGTTGGTTGTTCTTCTTTCGGTTTCACCGAGCTGATCTTAACTGGTGAAAGAGTTGAAAGCGGTATCAAAAGCGAGAAGATTTCCATAACATCTTCTTCCACCTCCAATCCCATAAAGAAACCTTTTACCGGGAAGAAAGAAACGAATGTTGTATATGGGGCAAGGGCCCCTACCAAGAAGGATGACCGTCTGTCCGTTAATGCTGTTCGAATTTCCAACCCACCACCTGTTCAAAGACAATCTTCCAATCATCAACGGTTTGAGGCTCCACGAAGACAATACACAAGGATAGGCATGTCACTATCCCAAGCCTTACAACACATGTTAAAGGATAATTTGGCGACACTGCGTAATCCTCTAGCCAATCCAGATACCTCTTCACCTAAATACAATCCGAATACCAAGTGTGCATATCACTCGAATAATATCGGGCATGAGACTGACCAATGTTGGGCGCTAAAGAATATAATTCAAGACTTAATAGACAACAAAACCATCGAATTTGATCCGCCTCCAATTCCCAATGTGATAACGGCACCAATGCCAAACCATGGCAAGGGTGTCAATGTTGTTGAAGACACCATTTTTGTTTCCTCCGTCGAATACTTGACTACTCCGTTAAACATTATCAAAAAGAATCTGCTGAAATTCGGGATTTTCCCTGGCTGTTTGAAAGATTATGATTGCTGCGCCACACAACTCAATGGATGCAAAGGGCTAGAGGAAGGCATTCAACGCCTGATGAATAGCCATGAGATCCTATTTGAGAAGACTATGTCCGCCAAAAGTTTGACCAATAAGTTTGAATACCTCTCCATCATAACGATCTCAAACAAGCCTCTTAGGATCTCCTCCAAGGATCCTATCAGGATTTCAAATGAACCGACTGTTGCTCCTCTAATAATTATCGCCCCCGGGCCAATTCCGTACTCTTCCAACAAAGCAGTGCCATGGAACTATGGTGCTGAGGTATTTTACCATGGAATAAAGAAAGACGCTTGGATTGAAGAAAGCAAAGATGATGACATTGGTAACATTACTGGATCTAGTAAGGTGACCGAAATTGGGAGAATCTTTTCACCCAACATCTCACCACCAACTGCTACAAAGGCACCTGTCTGAATCACCATTGCTAAGCCTAGTGTTGACACAAGGGGAAAGGAGAAAGTAGTTGAGCCTGATGAGACAGAAATACCCACAAAAGGCATTGTTGTTGAGGAACCTTCCGCTCGAGAAATGGATGAGATCTTGAAAATTATAAGAAGGAATTATTTCAAGACAGTGGAGAAGCTGGGGAAAACCCCTTCCAAGATTTCTATGTTATCTTTGCTACTATGTTCCGATGCTCATGCTCGGGCGTTAATCAAATTCTCGAAGAAGGCTCATGTCCCTCATGAGACCAAGACAGACCAGTTTGAAAATTGTGTGGCAAGCTTGACGGCTGACAATGGTTTGGGGTTCTCAGATGTTGATCTGACACCACTGGGAAAGAACCATAATAAAGCTCTGCATGTTTCTGTTGAATGTAAGGGGACTACCCTAGCACATTTTCTGGTTGACACTGGCTCTTCTTTAAATGTGCTACCCAAAGGGTTTTTGGACCGTTTAGACTGTGAAGGACTAGTTTTAAAACCAAGTGATATTATTGTGAGGGCTTTCGATGGGTCCAAAAGGACAGTTCATGGAGAGGTGGATCTCCCGATCAAGGTGGGCTCATAGATTTTCAACTCTACTTTCTACATCATGGATATCCGTCCTGCTTACTCTTGTTTGTTGGGTCGCCCTTAGATCCACGGAGCAGGGGCAGTAACGTCAACCCTTCATCAAAAGCTCAAGTATCCAGTCAAAGGAAGGATTGTCACTGTCTGCGGTGAGGAGGAGTTCATGGTAAGCTACCTTAACTCTTTCAAATATGTGGATATGGATGGCGAATTTTTAGAAACCCCATGTCAGGCTTTTGAAGTCGTGCCACCAATGGTTGCTACTGCCAAATTTTCCTCTGATGTGTCCAAAGCTGTTAAGGTCGTGCCAAAGATGGTTTCTTTTAGAGATGCTCGTGCCGCAGTCGAAGAAGGAAGATGTGATACTTGGGAGCAACTTCCCGAGATCTCATTCAAAGCAGACAAATATGGTTTGGGTTTCACTATCAAGGCTCAGAAAGAAGTGAGGCACGCTCGTGTAGGGAAGCCCCCTATCCGTATTGGAAGTTATGAAGCTAACACTGTGGGTGATTCTGATGATGAGGTTGCATTTGAAGACTGGGTATACCCTACTACAATAGAGCTTAACAATTGGCACGCAAAGGACTTCGTTCCCATCTCCTTCATTGAGGAGTAATTACTTGTTTATTTCTTTCTATTAACTCAAGAACATTTTGTCTGTAATATTAAACAATGACTTTTAAGCCATGTGCCTGGCCCGGGGCACTATGGTCCATTTGTCAAGGGTTTTATTTATGTTCATTTTATCATATGATCATTCAATACAAACCATTGGACTTTTTTACATTCAAACTTTTGTGCTCATTGTCTTTCTTTTTTCTTCAATGCATTTTTCAAAATAACCATGTGTCTTACATGCACACACACCCACACTCTTGCAGGTTCTCGTCCACTCCGGATCTCATTGTCAATGACTCTACTATTGCCAACTATGATTTCAAATGTCCAATTAACCAAGCCGAAGACAAAGGCGAGGAAGATTATGAAATACCGGGAGAACTAGCCAGACTTCTATTACAAGAGGAAAAAGCTATTCAGTCGCACAAAGAGTCAGTTGAAGTCATCAATCTAGGTACCGAGACAGATAAGAAAGAGGTCAAGATCGGCGCTAACCTAGAAAGCAGTGTCAAAAGTAGACTGATTCAAATGTTGCATGACCATGTGGAAGTGTTTTCTTGGTCGTATGAAGATATGCCAGGGTTGGATACCGACATTGTAGTTCATCATCTTCCGAAAAAGGAAGATTATCCTCCTGTCAAACAGAAAGTTCGTCGTATGAGGCCTGCCATGTATGAAAAGATAAAATCTGAGGTGATGAAAAAATTTAACGCAGGATTCCTAGCTGTGACATCTTATCCCTAATGGGTTACAAACGTGGTGCCAGTGCTGAAGAAAGACGGAAAAATTCGTATTTGCGTAGATTATAGGGATCTGAATAGGGCAAGTCCCAAGGATGATTTCCCTATACCTCATATTGATGTCTTGGTCGATAACACTGCTCAACATAAAGTCTTCTCTTTCATGGATGGTTTCTCCGGCTATAATCAAATTAGGATGGCTCCCGAAGACATGAAGAAGGCCACTTTCGTTACGCAATGGGGCATCTTTTTCTACAAGGTCATGCCGTTCGGATTAAAGAATGCAGGGGCAACATATCAAAGGGCTATGGTAGCTTTTTTTCATGACATGATCCATTATGATATAGAGGTATATGTGGATGATATGATTGCAAGATTACAAACCGAAGAGGAACATCTCGATCACCTATACAAGCTATTCGAGAGGCTGAAAAAGTACAAGTTGAGGTTGAACCCTAATAAGTGCACATTCGGAGTACAATCTAGAAAACTTCTAGGTTTTGTTGTCAGTGGTAAAGGCATCAAAGTCGATCCTGCCAAGGTAAAGGCCATCCAAGAAATGCCAGTCCCCCACTCTAAAAAGGAGGTTAGAGGATTCTTGGGTCGTCTTAACTACATCTCCCTCTTCATGTCTCACTTAACTGCTACTTGTGAGTCAATCTTCAAACTCTTGAAGAAAGATCAAGTAGTCAGATGGAATGATGAATGCCAAGCTGCCTTCAAAAAAATCAAAGAATATCTGCAAGAACCTCATATCTTCATGCCTCCAGTTGAAGGAAGACCCTTGATCATGTACTTGACGGTGCTAGATAATTCTATGGGGTGTGTTTTGGGCCAACATTACGAGTCTGGCCGAAAAGAGCATGCTATTTACTACCTGAGCAAAAAGTTTATCGACTGTGAAACCAGATATTCACTGCTCGAGAAAACTTTCTGTGCTCTGGCATGGGCTGCTCGCCGGCTAAGACAATATATGTTGACTCATACCACTCTATTGATTTCTAAGATGGACCCTATCAAGTACATCTTCGAGAAACCCGCTCTTTCCGGACGGATAGCTAGATGGCAAATGATCTTGATTGAGTATGATATTCAATACACAACCCAAAAGGCCATCAAGGGAAGTGTATTAGCAGATCATTTGGCCCATCAAGCTGTTGATGATTATCAGTCTATGAACTTTGACTTCTCGGATGAGAATATCATGTTAGTGACTGATTGCGCGAAACCTGGACCGTATGACGGACCTGAACAAGGATCTCTATGGACTATGGTCTTCAATGGGGCTTCCAACGCTTTGGGTAAAGGAATTGGTGCTGTGATAATCTCCCCTGAAGGTTGCCACACTCCTTTCACTGCCAGACTATGCTTCGACTGTACGAACAACATGGCTGAGTACGAAGTATGCATTTTAGGTCTGAAGGCTTCCATTGATTTGAGGATCAAGCATTTGAATGTGTTTTGGGATTATGCTCTAGTGATTATCCAAGTAAAAGGATATTGGGACACTAAACATCCTAATCTCATTTCTTACAAGGAACTTGTGTTGTCTATGATTCCTTACTTCGAAGAGATCACCTTTGAACACTTCCCTAGGGAAGAAAATCAGTTAGCCGATGCTTTAGCCACAATGTCTTCTATGTTCAAAGTCAAATGAGACAACGAAGCTCCTTTGATTACAATTGAAAGGTTTGACGAGCCTGCACACTGCTACGAGCTTGACACTGACACCGAGAAGCCATGGTACCATGAGGTGAAGAGATACCTTGAAGCACAAGAGTACCCTGAAGGAGCATCCATCAATGACAGAAAGTTCTTACAAATATTTTCAGCCAAATTCTTCCTAAGTAATGGAATCTTGTACAAACGCAACCATGACTCTACTCTACTCTGATGCATGGACAAGAAGGAGGCAAAGGAAATTATGGAAGATATACATGATGGTCTCTTTAGGACTCACTCTAGCAGACATACTATGGCCAAGAAAATCCTGAGAGCTGGTTACTATTGGTCAACGATGGAGGTTGATTGTCATCACCACTCAAGAACTTGCCACAAATGCCAAATCTATGCTGACAAGGTCCATGTTCCTCCTATCCCTTTGAACTTCATGACCGCTCCGTGGCCATTTTCAATGTGGGGCATTGACATGATTGGAGAGATCAAACCCACTGCTTCCAATGGACATCACTTCATTCTTGTCGCTATCGACTATTTCACCAAATGGGTTGAAGCCGCCTCATTTGCCTCAGTCACAAAGAGCGTGGTAGCCAGGTTCATCAATTACAACCTCGTCCGCCTCTATGGTATCCCCGAAAGGATCATCATCGATAATGGGACTAACCTCAACAATGCTATGATTGCAGAACTTTGCACTCAGTTTAAAATCAAGCATCACAATTCTTCTCTTTATAGACCTAAAATGAATGGCGCAGTGGAAACGACCAACAAAAACATTAAGAAGATTATGCAGAAGATGGTAGTAACCTATAAAGACTGGCATGAGATGTTACCGTTTTCTCTTCATGGCTATCGTACCTCAGCTCGGACATCAACTGGGGCAACTCCATTTTCTTTGGTCTATGGCATGAAAGTTGTTCTGCCAATGGAAGTTCAGATTCCCTCATTAAGGATTATGAATGAGGTAGGCCTAGGTGAAGACGAATGGATTCAGACAAGATTGGATCAGTTGAACTTGATCAATGAAAAGCAATTGGCTTCCGTTTGTCATGGTCAGATGTACCAAAAATGTATGATCAGGGCTTTCAAAAAAAGATCAGGCCTCAAATATATCAAGCTGGTGACTTGGTAATAAAGCGCATCATTCTTCCACAAGGCGACCCCAGGGGAAAATGGACTCCCACCTACGAAGGGTCATTTATTGTCAAGAGAGTGTTCTCTGGTGGTGCCATGATGCTGACTACCATGGACGGTGAAGACTTCCCACGTCCTGTGAATGCAGACATAATTTAAAAATACTACGCATAAGAGACCCGCTAGGTTGACACACCTAGACAAGATAAGGACATCCCGGCAAACCAAAAGGTTTGGGAAAAAATTAGGGATATATGCAAAAGATTGTACACCCGACAAGTTGAAAACCTGAAAGGGCGACTTGGGTAAAAATGGGTATCCTGGTGGGCTGAAAACTCGAAAGGGTGGTCCAGGAAAAAGTTAAGGATTAAAGCATATGACTATGTCCGTGGGATCACCACAATCAACTTTATTACCAAGGTCCGAGTTCAAGCAGTCCAAGATCAGTCCAATCAATTTTTGTCAACGACAAGGGGCATTCGAAGACATTGGGGAAATAGTAGAGTTGGAACGCAATGAGATTACTTCCACATGGCTATTATCTTTGTTTTCAATTTTGTTTTCCTTTCAACGATTTCCTCTTACTAGGATCTGTCTCTTTGTACAAAAACGCCTATTCATGGGCAAAATATCAATACAAATATACTTTGAAGTGCAAACTTTCTGTTTTTGTTTTGAATACAAAAATGTCCAATGACTAAAATTGAACGAACATATGCATATGAACATGATTAAAACTATTTGGCACATGTGTCCTGCTAAGAAGCAGCAAGCATCTCTTTAATGTATATAGAATATCCCCACAGAGTTATTTCATTAGCATTATCCCCACAAGGACGGCTACAATAAACCAATCTCCAACAGAGTTGCCCACAAAGTCTCTTTGCATAGGTTGATCCCCAGCCAGAGTCTTAATATCTTGACAGCTCTCTCCCTAGCTAAGTTGGTCCTAAAAGAAGAATTTTGTGGATCTCTTCCTAAAAGAACTCACCTCGTCAGCAGTTCGTCAAGTATTCCTCAACAGGGTTTATTTCCCCAACAGGGTTTATTTCCCCAACTAAATCTGTCTGCCCCGACTGAGTCTATCATCTCCAGCTTGAGTTTTCCTCTTAGACTATTACAAATAAGAGGGCCACAACCCCTATTCCCCAGTGAAGTCTCCAACAAAGTCATTACTATCTCCAAAAAGTTGCTGTGAAGCCTGGTGAGATACGGTGGAAGAACTGACTGTTTTTGGAATGCTGGTTTGCGTTTTGCGTTTGTTTTTGCAAAATGTCGCGGTAAGCAAGAGTCACCACCGAATTTCATTTTATCCAACTGGAAAGGAAAAAAGCACAGAAAAATTCCTTTTTTTATAGATATTTCTCGGGCTCGGGGGGTAGATTATAGAAAGGGAAGGTGTTAGCACCCTTTATATCTGTGGTTATCCATGGGCTCTTAGGTACTTGCTCAATTGTTTTCAAAAGTGTTTTCTTTGTGCTTGTGGGTTTGAAAAAGTTTTTGTTTTGAAACTTCGATTTAACTCTTGCTTCTGTCCTCAAGAGTGTAATGAAGTGTTTTGAAAACTCTGTTCGAAAAGTGTAAGTGTGAAGAGTTTTGTTTTGAAAGAGAAAGTGTCTAAGAACCATCTACCTACTCGAAAAAAAGTAATCGTTCTATGCTATTTTACTTTAGACAATGATATCCCACTATTAATGAGTGGGTAGCATTGTCGTTGGAGTTTAAGGGTCAATTCGAATGCGGGACTTACGGTAACCCTAATGTCTTAGATCATTTGTTTGAGGCAACAATATCCGAGGCAACCGTTTCGAGGCGACTATGATCTTTTAGACAAGAGGACGACCTCTAAAACGACCTATACTCAATGACTGTGTATGAAGGCAACCAAGTGGGGTGTACCCTAGGAGTGCGCATGTGCGAGTGTGTCGTTTTCAGTTATTTTTATCTTTGCACATGTTAAGGGTGATCTAATTTGATTTTAAGTTTAACATTCAGTCTTGTCATGCAAACCCTATTATCAAACATCTAGCAGTTATAATTTGCGGAAATAAAGTACGGAATTTAAATTACAAGGCGTCGGGTATTTACATCGCCAAAGACAAACCCTTTGAAAAGTAAGATAAAGCGATAAAAATAATTAAAAGTCCTATTTAACTATTACAATCCGGAAACAGGAACATTATTGGATAAAATAAATAACGCGCGGGAAATTAAATCGAGTGCGAGATTTAGGGTTTTGACCCTTGTGAAAGAAAATGCCATCTTTTTGGTTTTTTGTTGTTTTTATTTTAAGAAAGAAAATACACCTAAGTTAAATAACTAAATTAAATTAATAAATTAATTAAATGAAAAATAAATTATTTTTTTGGAGTTTTTGATTATTTAAGAAAGAAATTAAAAATAATTAAATTAGTGGTTAATACCTAATTAAGTCTAATTAATTTTTAATATTTGCAAAAAAAATGAATTAAAGTTTTCTAACTAAAAAAAACCTAATTAATTAATAAATTTATTAAGAAAAAATTTTAAAGTTTGATTGAAATAAAATTATTTTTGTGATTTTATTAAAAAAATATAGAATTTTATGATTGGTTAGAAAATTAAATAAATGAAATAAACAATTAAATAAAATAACAAAATGAATAAAAAGGGAGGAGTTGGGCCTGATTTTAGGTGGTGTGGAAAGCAATTCCTTGGCCCATTAGAAGCTGGCCCTTTTGACTTTTTGTGATCCAGTGTGGGCGCATGGACTTGGCTCTTGGTGGACCTCCAGTCATTGGCCACCAGATCTGGCCCTTGGCCATCTGGCGCTTGGATGGATGAGAGAGCATGGTAGGCTGCAGATAGGCACATGTATTGGAATACCTGAAAACCAAAATTGTTGAGAAAGTGGGGGACCTGGGATTCGAATCCAGGTCCTGAAGGAGAATACATCACACGCTTGCCACTACGCCACATTGTCTTGTTTGTTATAATAATGCAAAAGAATAATAATATAATAAAACGAAATCAATTGGTCAGAAAATAAAAAAAAATACGCCAAGATTTGAAATAGCCAATGGACGGGGGATACCTCAATGTCCCTGTCCTCAAACCTATAACAAAAATACCTGCAGATTTGAATCAGCAGCTAAAAGCGCAGCCATATCCTAAAATCCTCTCCAGGTCATCTAAATAAATTCCAAGAACATGGTTCAGTTCGTCATGGCCTCCTGATCAAAACCATGTTCTTCTTGTGTCTCAATTTTACCTGAAACAAAAGTCCCTAAAAACAGAAACAAAACCCTAGCCATGGCGTTTTGCAAAACAGGTCATATGAATGAAATTAAATGATGCAAAAAGTTTGAAAATGTTCTTATGATCATGAATATGCCATTGGTTTGTTCAATAGGTACCAGGATAATTCAAATCGAAACCAAGAACAGGGGTGAATAGTGTGTGACTTACAGTGCGTTAGGGAGTCTGAAAATGCTTGGTTTTGGTTGGGATGGCTTGTGTCAATGGCCAGGAATCGATTGGGATACGTCTCGCCTCTTAAAACTGCCTCTAACCCGGATTTTGATCTCCAACTTTTTTTGTGATTTTTCTAACTTTTATTCTGCCTCTTCCAACACTTGTGAACCCTTATTTCGTGTACTTTTGCTCCCTTATGTATCACTCAGTGCATTAGGTTAATAAAATTGGTCCAAATCTTGCCTTATTAATGCTTGCATATTTGATTTGATCTCCATTTACAAACTTGCCAAATTTGCCTAATTTCAATCTTTTTGCACATGATTTGATTTGATACGAATTTGATGATGATAATAGCTGTAATCAAAGCCTAGAACAACCAAAAAATCATGAGTTATCAATGCCTTGGATTTTATATGATTTTATTTGATTTAAAATGAATAAATTCAATTAAAAATCAAATTAAATAATAAAAATGAGATATGGGAACATGGCTGGAGCTAGGGCACGTGTACAATAATGCAAACTCAAATCAAGTGGAAAAGAATGGGCCCATTTGGCAAAATTTGAAGTTTTGGGGATAGTTGACTTTTGGCAATTTTGCAAAAAAGTCGAACTTCAACAATGCATAACTTCTTCAATTTTTAAATTTTGGAGGTGTTATTGGACTTTTTAGAAATCTTGAGATGTCCTCTAATAAACCCTTTTGGTATGGTCGCATTTTGATATTCCATGCTCAAGTTATAAGCTTTGGAAAAAAAGTGTCTTTGTTGACTTTCAAAATTGACCTATAATGTCCAAATTCATAACTTCTTGTGAGTGCATTTTTGATCTTGGGGTATGAAGATGGATTGTAGGGAATTGCATCCTCTTAAAAATGAGCTTTGTATGGGTCATTTCTCATAAAGTATGAGAAAGTTATGCTTGGTCAAAGTTGAGTTGACTTTTCCTGCAAAACCCTAATTTAGCAACTTTTGAGTCTTGATGAATTTTGAGAAATCCTTGATGAATCATGATCAACCCTTTATCAAATGATGAAATATAATTCTAAATAAGAATGTTGACAAAAAATCTTGAAGTTTGACTGTTTGTAGGTCACAATTGACTTTTGCCCTAGCACAGTCAATTTTTGGACCTTTGAGCAATTGACTGAGTAAACTTCCTTTGCAAGGCTTGAAATTTGTCATGGATGATCTTGAGAACATATTAGGACATTGGTGAGCACTTGAGGTCATTTGGACTCAAGTATCTTGATGCAACACAAAACCCTAATTTGGGGTAGACTGCCTTAGGAGATAGCTTGCCTGACCAACTCTTGAGCCACTTGGAGATTTTTCTTGCAATGTTTTGAGAAATATGGGAAGGCATATTTTTTGGGGTACAACACCTGGAATCTGACCATATAATAGTTTTAACTTCAGTAAGTTGTTGTGAAGCCTAGATCCGACCAGATAACAGTCAACTTCATTCGTTCAAAATACTATGAAGCCTGGACCCGACCAGATAATAGTTAACTTCTAAAATACTATGAAGCCTGGACCCGACTAGATAATAGTACAACTTTCAAATACTATGAAGCCCAGAACCGACTAGATAATAGTACAACTTTCAGTCACTATAAAGCCTGGACCCGACCAGATAAAAGTGTAACTTTTCAAATACTATGAAGCCTGAACCCGACAAGATAATAGTACAACTTTCAGTTACTATGAAGCCTGGACTCGACCAGATAATAGTACAACTTTTAGTCACTATGAATCCTGGAACCGACCAGATAATAGTGTAACTTTTCAAATACTATGAAGCCTGGTCCCGACCAGATAATAGTACAATTTTCAGTTACTATGAAGCCTGGACCCGACCAGATAATAGTTAATTTCTCAAGACACTATGAAGCCTGGAACCGACCAGATAATAGTTTAACTCTTCGAGATATTGAAGAACCTGGACTCAACCAGACAAGGGTTTTACTTCTTTCCCCTAGTAGAGTTTGCCTCTACCCCAACAAGTTATTGTGAAGCCTGGACCCGACCAGATATCAATCCAACTTTATCTTTCCAAGCGAGTTGTTATGAATCCTGGATCCGACCAGGTAGTAATTAACTTTATTCCCCCAGAAATTCATTATGAAGCCTGGAATCCGACCATATAGTTTAACTCTTCGAGATATTGAAGAACCTGGACTCAACCAGACAAGGGTTTAACTTCTTTTCCCTAGTAGAGTTTGCCTCTACCCCAGCAAGTTATTGTGAAGCCTGGACCCGACCAGATATCAGTCCAACTTTATCTTTCCAAGCGAGTTATTGTGAATCCTGGATCCGACCAGGTAGCAATTAACTTTATTCCCCCAGAAATTCATTTTGAAGCCTGGAATCTGACCAGATAACAACTAGTTTCAAGCAAGTTACTGTGAAGCCTGAATCCGACCAGATATTAGTTCAACTTCATCTTTTTAAGTAAGTTATTGTGAAGCCTGGATTCGACCAGATAGAAATTAATTTTATTCCCTCATAAATTCATTGTGAAGCCTGGAATCCGACTGTAGCGGTAGAAATGTTTAAGACTAAGCCATGGGATTGACTAGACTTGTACAAACCAAAATAAAATTGCCACCGCGCTTTATTATTTCCAAAGGAATGGGAAAAGAGAGAATAACCCAAAAAGAAGGGGAAAGATTCAAGGTAAGGGGGTTGGTTATGTAAAGGGAAGGTATTAGCATCCTAAACATCTATGGTACTCCGCAAGAACCTCTTTGTAAAATCTGTATATTTTTGGCTATGAAATGTTGTGTAAAAAATGGATGGTGGAGGTGAGAAAATAAATATATTTTTATGGTTTTTGCACTCTCCGCGGTTGTGAACCTTTAGTGCCTACGTACCACCTTTTCGTGCAATAGGGGATCAGGGTACACATAGTTCCTCTTTAAAAATTTAAAATGTAAGTGTGTTGGTTAATTTTTATGAGATAAAACATCATCGTCATTGTCCGTGTGAAAAACTAACCTACTACCCACAATAATGAGAAAGAAGAATTTGCATCGTCTCAAAGTGGAGGATATGAATTGGATTTTAAAATCAACAATGCCTCACTCAACACCCAAGTGGAAAACATCTTTCTTCACTACATATTGTAGAAGTATAATTATTTTCATCACTACAAGGATTGACAAGAGTCTAATCTTTTGAGAAAGGTTTTAAAATAAGAAATCCAAAGTGGCAAAAATGATTTGAAATGATATTGATTGACTTTTAGTCTTCTCACAAAAAATGATGTCAAAATATTATATAGTTGATTGAAGTTTATTCATGAAAATGTTTTTTGAAAATGCATGGACCTAAGTCCAAGTTTATTACGAAAGTGGTTCAAGTTTCAAAACAAGAGGAGTTTTCAAAAGGAGGAAGAATATTTTTGAAATTAAAAAAGATGGAAGGAGAAGAAGAGACTATCCTAAAGCATATGGTAAAAGCTAGGGATAGGAACCATCTAACCAACAAGAAGGAAATACTTGACATTATGAGCCAAGATAGAATTCCCATTCTTTGAATTGAAACCAAGCAAGCAAAGATACTAGACCTCTTGAAAGAACCAAAATTCAAGTGTATTAAGTCTTTACAAAAATTGGGCAGAGTAACGGCTGTATACGGGTGACTTCCAGATTACAAACAAAGAATGTAATCATAATAACCTGCACACAAAACAAACAAACAACCCAATGTCTTGAGGTAAACCTCAAGAACTCCAGAAAAAATATCAATTAAGGTTACAAAGTCTCCACCATAGGCCAAGGTTTCTAATCCTAAGTCCAAGAAGTCCCATACTCCATAATACCAAGGATAGTAACCAAATAGTCCAAGTATCATTAAATTTTTATGGTTTATGTTGATTATTAGGTGTCTTAGAAGAAAAAAGAAAAGGCTCAAGTGAGCAAAGATGAAGATAGCATGAAATATAATGCTTAAAGTAAATGGTGCATAAAGCATAAAAATAAAATAAAAGGGCATAAAGTAACAACAAAGGGTAAAATCAATTATTAATGATTAGTAGGTAGTTGGATGATCATCTTGAAACTTGCATTTCGAACTCTTTAGAGGATTGGTAGAACCAAAGCCTCTACACAAAAAGTTGCATTTGCTTTTTGTCAAGTATATCATCCATTTGGGATCCTCAAAAGTACCATTTAATAATCAACGATGTTTAAGTGATCCGCGTTGACCAAAAATGTTGTAGATCCATTAGAGGATTGGTAGAACCAAAGCCTCCACATAATGAATCTCAAGGTTATTGGATCAAAGAGATCAAATTAACATACTTGGGCTTGCAAACATAGGTTTGAGCCACGAATGATCATTTATTCGAATCGGGACAAAATTTAGCGCTATGTTAAACAATCATAAGTGGACTTATAAAGAAGTCGCACCTATTTTGAGGCATGTCAATAGCAATCTATACACCATTTGTTTTGAGACATGATATAGAGATCATGCTCCAATAACACTTAGTGCATTAAGAAAGGGATGAGATGGAGAGGGGTGGGGAAGAATATACAAACCACATTTGAATTAAAATTTAATCAAACTATTATTAAAATCATTCATCCATTTTTATGGAGTTAAACTCAACACCATGGATCCAATGATATTAATAAAGTTCATGATCAAAAATTCAACCCAAGATTAGTCAGAAAATAATCACAAAATAATATTGCATTTTAATATATACATTAAAAAAAGTTTTAGAAATATTTAAAATAGAAATAAGGGATAAAAATATAAACGATGTTCAAATTAATCAAGAAATAAAAAGTAAAACCATAGAAAAATAAAAAATGGACTCAAATATTTTTATAAATTTTTTGGTAATTTTTTAAAGTCAGAAACTATTTTTAAAATTATAAGAAATGAGTAAAATAAACCAAAAATGATAAAAAATACCAAAGTCAGAAATAAAAAATAAGTGAGGTCACCAATATTTGTCACAATATCATTGGATCATTCCATATTTTTTCAGAATTTAAAAATGCATACAAGTATTTTTAAACATTTAAAACAAATCAAATAAAGTGAAAATTTATTAAAAAAAATACCAAAACACAAAATAAAATTGTGAAAAAATCAAAATCAGAAAGAGAAAAATCAAAATATTTTTCATAATTTTTTCAGATTTTTTGGACTAAAAATGAACTTTCTATGATTTTTTGAAATTTAAAACAATTAAATATAAAAATCAGAAAAGAAAAGAAAAATAAAAAAAATATGGGCCATCTGATCAATGTCAAAACACGTTAGTAAACAGATAAAGTGGACCTGGCGTGCTGTACATGTTATGGACTTTAGTGGATAATGCATTGAATCATTAATTAAATCAGATTTTAGAAAATACAAGTGGCGTGCCATCATTGGTTGGAAGATGACACGTTGGTCATCTTCAACCTCCAGCCAACGTGAATTACAGGTCTCTCAAAATGTAAAATTAGAAGCTCAGACTTATGTCATTCGCTTCGTCTCTTCAAGACAAAGACAACCACACCTTCGCGACAAATTTATATAAATTGTAGCTCAAGCAAATTGGAAGGAAAGTTTTGAAAAGGGATTTGAAATTTCATGGTCAAAACAAGTTTCCAGATGAAAGTAAGTGTTGCGACTAGAACCAGTGCAATGAGAGCATCACAATGATATCAAAGTTTTGGAGAATTGATGAAGGAATCTACCTATTGGAGTTGAGTTGCAGAGCTCTGAAACTAGACTTCTATGAAGCAATCTAAGGCAAGATTCTTGAATGTAATTATATGGTTAGCTTCAGGGAAGATCAAGGAAGGTGAATTGATGGAAAAATTGGATTGTAAAAGGCTTGAAAGAAGATTTCGAAGTAGCAGAATTTTGAGTTATGGAAAATGTTTGACAGGGTGATTCTGGACATCCAAGCTTGAGGAAATGAATGGGGGATAACCCTCTATTTATAGGGAATCAAATGGAATGTCCAAGCGTGTGAAATGATGAAGTTTGGAGGGAAATTGTGTGAAGTTGCAAACAAGAAAAGTGTGACTTCCAATTTGATCAAAACTCATCCAAAACGCGCGTTTTGTCGTGCTAATAAATTCTATAACTTTATTAAACATGTTTAGAGGCATAAACGCGTGGAAAACTTGTGATTAGAAGCCAAAACAAAGACTTCAAATTCTGACTTATGGGGAAACTTCAGTTCCAAGTTACCAAGTTCAATCCAATGACATTCTCAACTCAAGGGGTCTTAAGGCATGATTCTTGATACTTTAGAAAGATGAGGTTATAAGCTTTGAAATAGAAAAAGAATGAAATCAAATGGATGCTTGAGCTGAAAGTTGCATTGAGTCAAAGTTGGGAAAAAAGGTTGACTTTCCATACTTAGAAATATTTCAAGTTTTTCTTCAAAAGTGACCTATAATGTTTTGCATCCAAACATGGCCTTCCTCTTGGAATTTTCTCTTGACCAAAGAATATGGAATTAAATAGACCTCTTGAATGACATTTTGAAACTTGAACCATCTAAAATATCCAAAAATTGAGAGAGTTATGGATTGTTAAAGTTGGCAAAAAATCATGAAATGACCTATAATCTTTTGTATCCTTAGAGAATCTTCCATCCATTTTCTCACTTTGCACATAAAAGAAGGAATAAAGTTCACATACTCAAGATAATTTTGGAAAAAGAGTGGGATCAAGGTGATAAAAATTGACCAAGTTAAGATCATTTGAAGTCACACATAGGAAAATGGGGGTTCATCTGGAGGACTTGTAATATTTCTTCATCATCAAGTTTCTTCCTCATGAAAAATCCTTGGAACTTTTGAAGTGATTTGTTGGTAAACCTTTGAATAGAAGGATGAATTTTGAATCACTCCAAAATACCAAAAGATGAGCAAGATATGCTTCTTTGAAGTTCAAAACCCTAGCTCCTAGATCAAGAAAAATGCCTTGAGGAACTTTGACAATTTTGAACAAACTTCTTATACCAACAAAAATGATTTGTAAATATAAGTTGTTGAGGATGATAATGAGAACTCATAGAAACCACAACCACTTCCATATCTTGAGAATTGAGAGAAATATGCATTTGTGACCAATGGGAATAAAGCCTTGTCCAAGCATGAAAACTTCTCCAATCAATCCCTTGTACTTTTGAACCAAATTTGATAATCTTAAAATGTGGTGAACCAAAATAACCTTGCTATTCCATTTCCTCCAAAAAAAAATCCAATGGTGAGATTTGAACTTCTCAAGCTTTATTAACTAGGGCATGGAAATAAACTCATGAACCCATGAAGCAACTTGCTGAATCTTATTGCCTTTACCTACATGAGTAACAAGCAAGACAAACCAACATTGCATTTTATTAATTAAGATAAGAAATCAAGACAAAAAATATTCATGATCACAAAAGAACACAAGTCAAGGTGCTTGGTGATTCCTCAAAGAGAAAAGCTAAATATATGGAGGAGAACCAAAAGCCCTAATGTAATCTTGTTGTGATGGAATCAACATGGTATGATGAAGGGATCATAGGGGAAAAAATGGGGTACAACAACTGCCCTTATTTAAGTTTCTTCTGTCCAGAGATATGAAGGTTAAAAATATTTGTGTTGACGCGATCGAAGATACTTAAGTATAAAACAAACCCTATTTTTGTCCCTAAGATGCCATGCAATGCTTATGAGCATGAATGCATATGAACAAGACCAAAGAGACGCAAAACACCACTAGGGATGTAACAAAATAAAGAAACAGGAAAGCAACCTTACCAGGAAAATAAATCACTGGTGGATCAAAAGACCCGACTTAGAGAGGATGGTAAAATGGTCAAAGGATACACCAACTCTTACCGAAGGCGAAACTACCAACGTTCACTGAAGGTAGAAAGAGGAAAGAAATAACAACAACGACGTTCACTGACAGTGAGCTACCTACGTTCACTGAAGGTAGAAGGAAAAGAAATATCATAACATCGCCGTTCATTGACGATGAACTACCAACGTTCACTGAGGGTGGAAAAAAGATAACAATCACCAACTTTCACTGAAAGTGACCTACCAACTTTCACTGAAGGTAGAGAGGAAATATATCATAGCATCGCCGTTCACTGGTGATGAAATACCAATGTTCACTGAAGGTAGCAAAAAGATAACAATCACCAACTTTCACTGAAGGTGATCTACCAACTTTCACTGAAGGTAGAGAAGAAATATATCATAGCACCGCCGTTCACTGACGATGAACTACCAACATTCACTGAGGGTAGCAAAAAGATAATAATCACCAACTTTCACTGAAGATGATCTACCAACTTTCACTGAAGGTGATCTACCAACTTTCACTGAAGGTAGAGAAGAAAAATATCATAGCACCGCCGTTCACCGATGATGAACTACCAACGTTCACTGAGGGTAGCAAAAAGATAACAATCACCAACTTTCACTGAAGGTAGAGAGAAAATATATCATAGCACCGCCGTTCACTGACGATGAACTACCAACGTTCACTGAAGGTAGCAAAAAGATAACAATCACCAACTTTTACTGAAGGTGACCTACCAACTTTCACTGAAGGTAGAGAGGAAATATATCATAGCACTACCGTTCACTGAAGATGAACTACCAACGTTCAATGAAGGTAGAAAAAAGCTAACAATCACCAACTTTCACTGAAGGTGACCTACCAACTTTCACTGAAGGTAGAAAGGAAATATATCATAGCACCGCCGTTCACTGACAATGAACTACCAACGTTCACTGAAGGTAGCAAAAAGATAACAATCACCAACTTTCACTGAAGGTGACCTACCAACTTTCACTGAAGGTAGAGAAAAAATATATCATAGCACCGCCGTTCACTAACGATGAACTACCAACGTTCACTGAAGGTAGCCAAAAGATAACAATCACCAACTTTCACTGAAGGTGACCTACCAACTTTCACTGAAGGTAGAGAGAAAATGTATCATAGCACCGCCGTTCATTGACGATGAACTATCAACGTTCACTAGAGGTAGCAAAAAGATAACAATCACCAACTTTCGATGAAGGTGACCTACCATATTTCACTGAAGGTAGAGAGGAAATATATCATAGCACCGCCGTTCACTGACGTTGAACTACCAACATTCACTGAAGGTAGCAAAAAGATAACAATCACCAACTTTCAATGAAGGTGATCTACCAACTTTCACTAAAGGTAGAGAAGAAATATATCATAGCACCGCTGTTCACTGATGATGAACTACCAACATTCACTGAGGGTAGCAAAAAGATAACAATCACCAACTTTCACTGAAGATGATCTACCAACTTTCACTGAAGGTGATCTACCAACTTTCACTGAAGGTAGAGAAGAAAAATATCATAGCACCACCGTTCACCGACGATGAACTACCAACGTTCACTGAGGGTAGCAAAAAGATAACAATCACCAACTTTCACTGAAGGTAGAGAGAAAATATATCATAGCACCCGCCGTTCACTGTCGATGAACTACCAACGTTCACTGAAGGTAGCAAAAAGATAACAATCACCAACTTTTACTGAAGGTGACCTACCAACTTTCACTGAAGGTAGAGAGGAAATATATCATAGCACTACCGTTCACTGAAGATGAACTACCAACGTTCACTGAAGGTAGAAAAAAGCTAACAATCACCAACTTTCACTGAAGGTGACCTACCAACTTTCACTGAAGGTAGAAAGGAAATATATCATAGCACCGCCGTTCACTGACGATGAACTACCAACGTTCACTGAAGGTAGCAAAAAGATAACAATCACCAACTTTCACTGAAGGTGACCTACCAACTTTCACTGAAGGTAGAGAAAAAATATATCATAGCACCGCCGTTCACTAACGATGAACTACCAACGTTCACTGAAGGTAGCCAAAAGATAACAATCACCAACTTTCACTGAAGGTGACCTACCAACTTTCACTGAAGGTAGAGAGAAAATATATCGTAGCACCGTCGTTCACTGACGATGAACTACCCACGTTCACTGAAGGTAGCAAAAAGATAACAATCACCAACTTTCACTGAAGGTGACCTACCAACTTTCACTGAAGGTAGAGAGGAAATATATCATAGCACCGCCGTTCACTGATAATGAACTACCAACGTTCACTGAAGGTAGCAAAAAGAAAACAATCACCAACTTTCAGTGAAGGTGACCTACCAACTTTCACTGAAGGTAGAGAGAAAATATATCATAGCACCGCCGTTCACTGACGATGAACTACCCATGTTCACTGAAGGTAGCAAAAAGATAACAATCACCAACTTTCACTGAAGGTGACCTACCAACTTTCACTGAAGGTAGAGAGAAAACATATCATAGCACCGCCATTCACTGACGATGAACTACCAACGTTCACTGAAGGTAGCAAAAAGATAACAAGTTTCCCCAATATTCTGGCATTTCACCTAGAATGGCTCTCAACTTCTTCTTTAGCCAAAGCATTCTGCCTGGAAAGGGTAATATATAAGTTGTCTCAAATAAAGAGACTACCACTTATAAAGATTTCACAATGAATTATCTCTGCGAATTTGAAAGTCTTTCCATCCACTGGCATAAATTGACAACGGACTGCAAATTATCCACTCATAGAGGAGATAGCAAAAAAAAGTTACGTCGACTTTTACAGGGAAGCACAAGTTGCTCAAATAAAGAGACCTGCTACTTATTGTCATGGAGGATTGTAAAAAGAAATGACTTTCTGGGGATAGAAATATGGCTTCCTGGGGAAAGAAATATGACTTCCTGGGGAAATGCCACGATATTCTTATTGAGGAGATAAAGTCTTCTCATGCAAAATAAATGCACAAACCAAAACTCGAAGCTTTCAGAAATCTAAAGTAAATAATATTATTGTGGAACCAAAGATTCAAACCAGAAATAAATTGGAATGAAATAGTCAACCAAAATACATCCTTTGAGAAATAAACTCAATAGGGAAAACCAAATCCATCCAAACAAGGAGCTGTACAGGAAGGCTAAAGCAAAAATCTTCCACGAGGGATAGCTCAGTGGGGAAATTGAAATAATATATGCTTTCTGCTTAAGGCCTATACTCTATTGAAGAGAGGACAACGTAACTCTGTAAAACAAGGTGATATGTCAACAAAAATATTAACAAACGTTAATGAACAATGATTTGTCAATTTTAGCTATGCATGATGTATGTATGAACGTATGAGTCTTATCGTGCATATGCTGACAAAACAGATACACAACATTGGGAGTAACTAAGAAAAACCATCTCGAGCACAATCAACACTCGACGAAATTACATTCAAGATGAACAATCCAAGGAAAAGTAAGCGCCAGCTAAGGAAACATAACCTATTGCCTGGTTTAACTTTACTGGGGAGAAGTGTAATCCGGAAGTAAACAAAACATAGCGACCAAACAGTACAGATACAGAGATACAACATCCTTCTATAGGCTTTACCAGGTGTAGCACTCAGACTTTAGCGAGAAATTAAATATTTTCAAAAGTAATGCTTCTACTGGGGGTTTTGAAAAATCAATTTTAAGTAGAGTAGACGGTCATCAAATACTCAAAACATTCACTGGGGAATTCAGGACCATTCTGAAAGAGGAAGCACAAAAACTTTGTTAAGGCGTACAATTTCCTATCATCAAGCTATTAACTGGGGCTTTCACGCTGATTTCACTGGGGAGGTTAACACCACATCCGCAAAGAGAAAACCAATATACATTCTTCACTAGAGAAACCGAAGACCTGCGTTCTTCAAGAGTAGTTATTGTACCAACTTCTCTAGGTAGAAAGAACCTCTATTAAACAAACTAAAAACTTTACTGGAGGAAAATGGGATTGAATCTTCATATCGTGCAAACTTGGAAAAAAGGAGAAATGAACCACAACTTGACCGTGGACACTGGAGTCACAAACCCAATACAGCAAGAACATCCTGAGAAAAACTTCCCCGGGAAACAAAACTTCTCAAAACAACTGGAGTACGTCCATTCCTGGGATCACCACTTTTTGTTTTCCTATCGTGTCACAAATTTTAAAGTAACAGTAAATTGTAAATTATTTTTGAAAATCAATTTTGTTATTTAGTCTTTTTGATTTGAAAGTTATTATGAATAATAAATGGAGCCTTTGCAAGCTGAATAAAATAAGGACTACAAAGAATTGGGTAAAAGCTCAAATTTCATTAATAGAATAGTAGTTTGCGAATGGCGAGACTCCATGGATGATTACAAAGTTCGAAAAATGGTAATATATAATGGAAAATATACATTGAGATACAATGATCATTATCCCCTTTAACAACTTCTGAAATCCTTAGCAGCAGCTTCTGTTGAAGTATGATGAGGATCCAAGAAGATTGTTGCTCCAGCAATCAAGTCTTATCTGATGTAGTTAATTGCCAAGAAAGCCCCTAACTTTTTCCTAAGCTGCCCTTGTGGGTTTTCAAATTAGCGGGAAATTTATTCTGTTTATGTCTCTAATTTTTGCCTAGACCTCCCTTTCGGGTTTTCGGCCTACCGAGACGCTCTTTTTTTTCCTAAGCCGCCCTTTCGAGTTTTCAACTTAGAGAGCTGTTCTTTTATTTCTTTAGGCGAAGTATTTCTTGACTGCATCAGCATTCATGGGACGTGGGAACTCCTCGCCATCTATAGTTTCAAGAATTAATGCACCGCCAGAGAAGGCTTTCTTGACAACATATGGGCCTTCAAAATTGGGACTCCACTTGCCCCTAGAATTAGTGTTGAAAGACATGATCTTCCTGAGCACGAGGTCTCCTTCTCTGAATTCACGAGGCTTGACCTTCTTATCAAAAGCTTTCTTCATTCTCTTCTGATATAACTGTCCATGATACAAAGTTGTCATTCTCTTTTCTTCGATCAAATTCAATTGTTCAAACCTGTTCTGGACCCATTCAGCCTCTGTCAACTTGGTTTCCATTATCACACGCAAAGAGGGGATCTCAACCTCGACTGGGAGTACAACTTCCATTCCATACACAAGGGAAAACGGGGTTACTCCTGTTGAGGTGCGGACAGATGTTCGATATCCATGCAAATAAAAGGGGAGCATTTCATGCCAATCCTTATAAGTAACAACCATCTTCTAGATGATCTTCTTGATATTCTTATTAACAGCTTCAACAGCCCCATTCATCTTCGACTTGTACGGAGAGGAATTATGATGGACAATATTGAATTCTTCACACAGTTCTGTCATCATTTTATTATTCAGATTCGATTCATTATCGGTGATAATTCTGCTCGGTACACCATACCGACATATACGATTATTCTTGATGAAGCGTACAACCACCTGCTTAGTGACATTAGCATATGAAGCAGCCTCCACCCACTTGGTGAATTAATCAATTGCTACTAAGATGAAACGGTTTCCATTCGAAGCTTTGGGTTCTATCATCCAAATCATATCAATACCCCACATGGAGAAAGGCCACGGGGAGGAAATCACATTGAGAAGTGTCAGAGGCACATGGACCTTATCTGCATAAATCTGGCATTTATGACACTTCTTTGCAAATTTGTAACAATCAAATTCCATTGTCAGCCAATAGTAACCTGCCCTTAGCATCCTTTTAGCCATCGAATGTCCATCGGAATGAGTGCCAAATGAACCTTCATGAATCTCATGCACCAGCATGTCTGCTTCGTGTCTATCCACGCATCTGAGCAAGACCATGTCATAATTTCTCTTATACAATACATTTTCAATGAGGAAGAAACTGCCTGCCAATCTTCTCAATGTCTTTCTATCTTTACTCGATGCACCAATCGGGTATTCCTGAGTCTGGAGAAAATGCCTGATATCATAATACCAAGGCTTCTCATCTGCTACCTCCTCTGTTGTAAACACATGAGCGGGCCTATCCAGTCGCCGAACCATAATTCGAGGTATATCATTCCAAGTATTTACTTAATACATAGAAGCCAGAGTTTCCAGAGCATCCGCCATTTGATTTTCATCTCTTGGAATATGATGGAATTCAACTTTATTAAAGAAGGGTAACAACCTTCTAGCATAATCTTTGTAAGGGATCAAGCCGGGGTGACGAGTATCACATTCTCCTTTAATCTGGTTTATTACCAAAGCTGAATCACCATACACATCTAGAATTTTAATTCTGAGATCAATAGCTTCTTCGAGACCCATGATGCAAGCCTCATATTCTGCCATATTATTAGTACAATCAAATTTCAACCTTGCAGTAAAAGGAATGTGAGATCCATGTGGAGTGACAATCATAACACAAATTCCTTTACCATAAGCATTCACAGCTCCATCAAATATCATACTCCAACAAGATTCAGGGTCAGGACCTTCCTCGGGCAATGGTTCATCACAATCTTTCACTTTCAGGAACATCACATCCTCATCGGGGAATTCATACTCTACAGACTGATGATCCTCCACTGGTTGGTGATCAAAATGATCTGCCAACACACTGCTTTTAATAGCTTTTTGAGTGCGGTATTCGATATCATATTCAGATAGACACATCTGCCAGCGGACAATTCTCCTAGTAAGAGCAGGCTTTTCAAAAATGTACTTGATTGGATCCATTTTGGAGATCAACCAAGTAGTGTGATTCAACATATACTGTCACAAACGTTTCGTCGCCCAGGCTAGAGTACAACATGTATTTTCTAGAATGGAATACCGCGACTCACAATCAGTAAACTTTTTACTGAGATAATAAATGGCATACTCTTTCTTCCCTGTTTCATCTTGTTGTCCCAGAATACAACCCATGGATTTATCTAACACTGTCAGATACATAATCAACGGTCTTCCTTCGACAGGAGGGAGCAAGATAGGAGGTTCAAACAGATATTCTTTAATACTTTCAAATTCCCTCTGGTAGTCATCCGTCCATACACAACCTTGATCTTTCTTTAACCACTTAAAGATCGGTTCACATGTTGCAGTCATGTGGGAAATGAATCTGGAAATATAATTCAAACACCCGAGGAACCCTCTGACTTGCTTTTCAGTTCTTGGCGCTGGCATCTCTTGAATTGCTTTGACTTTATCAGGGTCAACTTCAATTCCTTTATGGATAATAATGAAACCCAACAATTTTCCTGATCGGACACCGAAGGTGCATTTATTTGGATTCAAGCGGAGACGATACTTCCTCAAACGTTGAATCAACTTCAACAAATCTTTTACATGCCCTTCTTCAGTCTGGGATTTAGCTATCATATCATCAACATATACCTCGATTTCCTTGTGCATCAGATCATGGAATATGGTTGTCATAGCCCTCTGGTACGTTGCACCAGCGTTCTTCAACCCGAAGGGCATCACTCTATAACAGAATGTTCCCCAGGATGTGATAAATGTTGTTTTTTCCATGTCCTCCGGAGCCATTCTTATTTGATTATAACCAGAAAATCCATCCATGAACGAGAAAACTTTGAATTTTGCTGTGTTATCCACTAACATATCAATGTGTGGCAATGGAAAATCATCTTTTGGACTAGCTTTATTTAGATCTCTGTAATCTGCACACATGCGGAATTTTCCGTCTTTTTCGATACTGGGACAATATTGGCAATCCATTGAGGATACACTGATGTCACAATAAAACCAGCATTAATCTGCTTTAGAACCTCCTCTTTGATCTTTACTGCCATATCTGGGTGAGTTCTTATCAACTTCTGTTTGATTGGCGGACACTCTGGTTTCAACGGTAAACGGTGCTCCACAATATATGTATCTAGACCAGGCATATCTTGGTAAGACCAAGCAAAAATATCCACATACTCTTTCAACAGCTCAATCAACCTTCTCTTCACATCAGGATGCAGCGATGCTCCAATCTTGACTTCTTTCGGATCTTCTTCTGAACCCAAATTGATCACTTCCAATGGCTCTTTATATGGATGAATGGTATTTTCCTCGTGCTCAAGCAACCGTGAGACCTCTTCTGGAATATCATCATAGTCTTCTTCTTCGGCCTCATACATAGGACATTCAAAGTTGGGTGAGGGTGCAGGGTCATTGTATTCAACGAGTTTTTTTAATTAATCTGCACATATGATTTATGATTGCTTTTAGAATCTGACACATATAACAAGTGATCATGCAAATTGAATTTCAGTTATTATTTATTTTGAAGGTTTTTTTCGTGATTACCATTTTCCAAGAAAAAGCAGAAAATAAAGACACAATTTGGGAAACAAAGATAACTTTTATTATTAATTTTAAAAGTCACAACAAACAGATAAGCCCTACAACATTAATACTTCCACTTTGGGTAGAGTGAAATTTTTCAAAAAGATTAACAAAACAAATTACTTTGAAACATGTATGCAAGAGGGAACATCAATGGTGATCCAGTTCTAAACCCTAACTCTGTGCGCCACATAATTTGGCATTTCTTGCTCTGCTTCATCTTCCATGTTGTACCCCAAAATTTTCCCTCTCACTTATCAAGAATTTTCTCACAAGATCTCCTTAGACTCAATACTGCACTAGGGTTTGATCAGCTAAAGACACCTTCTTGAGCACTGATGACCAAAATTAGGGTTTGAGTTTGCACAAGGATTTTTGAACTTTCAATGCCCCATATGACTTTCATGGATCATTATGGATCCCCAAGATTACTCATGTCAAGTTTCAAGTCTTGGATCACATTTTTGATCAGTCAATTGAGTAGATGACCTAAAAATCAGTTGTATTGGAGAAAAAGTCAATCATGGCCAATTTACAGTCAAAATTTATAATTTTTGATCCACATAAACATTTTAGACTCATATATATCATTTGATCAAGTTTGGACCACAACTCCTCAAGAAATTTGATCAAATCTCCAAAAGGGCAAAATGGTCAAAATTAGGGTTTTGACTAGGAAAGGGCAATTTCTAATTTTTGACCTAGCAAATGGTCAATTGGTTTAAGGCATAATCTCAAGATTCCAATTGCATCATTTTGACCTAATGACATGGTTCAAAACATTGCAAGTCCATTAGATTGATAGATGAATTTTCCAGTCAACTGATCAAAAGTCATCTGTATACTAAAATGTCAAACTTTGACTTTTTGGTCAAATTCAAGTGCCAAAGATCATAATTCATCAAAAAATGTCAAAATATGAAACTTATTCATCAAGAAATCAAAAAGTAAAGATTTCATTTTGAAAAGTCAAAATTTCTAAACTTAGAAATTTTTCTAAGTGTTGGAGATTTCTTATTTTTTCATAACTTTGAGCAAAATTTTCACCATGATGCAAGATGATTCAAGAGAAACTTCCAACATGAAAGTTGTAGATCTCCATGAAATCTACAACTTTTCTCACACAAATTCTTCCAAAAGTGCTTGGATCTCAAGTTATAATTTTATGAACGAAGGGTCATGAAACAAAACACTTAGTGGAATTTTGTCCTAATTTGGTCAGGATTTTGACCCAACTTCATGGCACTTTTTCATATAGTTCCAAGGGGAATCTTAAAAAGGGGGATTTTCATAAACTATTGATGATGCCTATATGAGGAGTTTCAAGTTGAGAAAACTTACCTCAAGACTGGAAATCGTGTTTTGGCCTTTTAGTTTCTAAAGCTTCCTTACATCAAGTGTAACATATCCCCGTCCCTGTTTCATTACTGTAACATCATTTACCATATCCTACATAACCAAAAATAGAGCATTACACATTGACTTCTCCAAGTCATTTTCGCCACTCTCAACTCAAGCAAACCATTACATTAGCTTCCTAGGACCTCAAGGAAGCTAACCTGATCATCACCATCACTTGAAACAAACTCACACTCAAAACACGATTTCCAGTCTTGAGGTAAGTTTTCTCAACTTGAAACTCCTCATACAGGCATCATCAATAGTTTATTTATGAACAAAACATGTAGATATCATTGCCCTGAAGCTAACCATGTCCATAGTTTCCATTAATTTTGCTTGAGCTTTGAGAATTTTGAAACTGAAATTTCTGAAATTTTTAGGATTAAGATTAGGACCATTAAAATTCATGCTTATATTTGATCTATAGTTTTAATACTTTACATTTCTAGAATCGTGAGAAAATTTGCTACAAGTTTCATGTTTCCAGTTTTCATTTTTGATGAGAAATGAGCAAGTTACAGTTGGCCTGGCTGGAGGTTGAAGATGAAGTCATCAGGGCGCGTTTTGCCTTGTATATTTATTGTTTTTCTTATGTTAACGGATATATAGCCACCCCAATGGTAGAAGCGCGCGCCTGTAACCTATGGGACCTGGGTTCGAGCCCAGTGGTACCCTTTTGCATTTTTTACATGTTTTACAATTCTGACTTTTTTTGTTTGCAGGGCGCTGGGCCTCTTTGGGCATGGCTTTTTTTTTTTCTAGCTAACCCCCTGTTTCCTTTATACGCCCCTGACCCAATATATATATATATATATATATATATATATATATATATATATATATATATATATATATATATATATATATATATATATATATATATATATATATATATATATATATATATATATATATATATATATATATATATATATATATATATATATTATTTCATTTATTTTCTTAAATATTTTTCTAAATACTGAAAAATCATAAAATACAAAAAAAATGATAGATTTATATTTTGACTTAATTTGTTTTATTTTTCTCACAAAAAAAATATTTTTATTAACTATACTTTACTTATTTTTTATTTATTATCTTGTAAATATAATTAAAATCAAGTTATTAGTTATTTTCTTCCATACTAATTTAAATATATTATTTTTAATATAAAAAAGACTAAAAATATTTTATAATGCTATGAATATTTTTAAGTTAAAAAATACCAAAAAAATACTTTTCTTAAACTTATTTTCTTTTAATCAATTAATAGAACTAGGGTTTTATTTAAATCTTTTCTTAATAAATTTAAGTTTAATTAATTATTTTCTTTAATTAATTAGGTTAAAACAATTTACTTTTTTTTCATGAAAACCAAATAAAATATTCATTTACTTTACATTTCACATTTTTTACATTTATTTATTTTTGTACATTATTTCAATTCTTGCACAAATTCAATTTGGTTGTAATAGATTAATTAGGTTTATATTTTTGCAAATACCCATTTACAAATTGTACACCCCGCTCCCCACAAATGTTGTAATAGCGTAGTAACTTTAAATTTCACAATTTATCGCTTTTATATAACATGCTAGTAATTAGGGTTGTATGGAAAGACTAAAACCAATACTTAGAAAACCCTAATTTAAGACAAAAACAAGCATGAAAACAATACACTTGCACACAATCACCCCTAGGGTTATTCCACTTGGTTGCTTTATACAAAATGGCCATATTACGCATGTAAGGTATCTTAGCAAAAACAAGCAAAATACAAGATCATAGTCCCTCGATGACGCTATCTAAGTTGCCTTTCAAATGATCTTAGTCCCTAAAAGAGAATGCTAAGATACCTTGCAACATTTCTAATCATGGTTATACAATGACCCACGCTCGTTCTGTTTACGTCCAAAGATAGGGTTACTTACCAAATCAATGGTAAGATAACAATGTCAAAGGAAAAGAAAATGAACAAGAAAGACTTTTGAGTAGGTAGAATGCTCCTAATTACTTGCTCCATTTCAAAACAAAACATCCATGCTATTTTCAAAAACAAACACATACACTTTCAAACATCTTACAAAATTGAAAACATTTTCAAAAGATCAACATATTTGTATACATTCTTACGAACGAGAATCATTACAAAGATTGCCTAAACAATGGTCTCTTTACAAAATACTTTCAAAAACCACAAAAAGCATAATTTCAAACAAAAGAAAGTGATCTAGCAAGTAACTAAGAGCCCATGGAAAACCGTGGATGAAAAGGGTGCTAATACCTTCCCTTTTCATAATCTACCCCCCGAACTCAAGAAATAATCTCAAAGGTCTTTCCTGTGCTTTTTCACCTTTCCTTTTGGATAAAAGAAAAGTCGGTGGCGACTCTTGCTAACCACAACATTTGCGATCAAACGCAAAACCTTCAAGTTAGTTCTCCCACCATATCACAGAACTGGCGACTCTGCTGGGGACAATTCTAAAAGTGGGGTTACCTTAGAGCTAGATCACATTTATTTGCTTTCATTGTTTGACTTGTATGCTTTACATTATGGTTCTTTGTTTGGGTTTGAATCCTCTACCCGGATTTGGGATACATTATAGGTAAGTAGCAATACATTATGGAAACTGTGCCGGGTATACCGACATGTTTGTGGGTACCGGTAGCCTTTGAGTTAATCAAAGAGAATACGGGGCCGCTGAGTGATGTCATAAAGCACTAATGAACTTCTAGAACCTTTACTTGACCAACTTGGCCTTTAAGATGTAGTGAGATGACCAACTTTGGTGCAGTCCGAAGTTGGTAGATACTCTATACTACACTCATTGAGGTTTGGTTTCTTGGGATATTTCAGTCGCTATTAAAGAAGCTTTTGTTAAAACTATGACCAAGGAAACAAACCAATGGTATTGAGCTCCTTAGAACCCAGTTACTATTACTAGGACAGATTTGAGCCAACTAAGCTTCAAGAGGGTACTTACCTATGAGACTCCATGCAAGCCTAAACCTAAGGATTTGTTTGCTTTATTTGTATATACATACTTGTACATAACATCATGAACATCATACATATTCACTAACCATTTCAAGGATTTTGGGATTCATCTTTGTTCTTGTTTTGTAGGATATGGATTCTCTTCGTAGGAAAACTATTCAAGTCAACCTTGTAAGGATCCCTCCACAACTTAAGGAGCTAGCTTCAAGGATTCCTGAAATTTCTCCATTCACCGAGAGACATGGTCGCCTACTCAACTTGGTTGCCTCCAACACAGATGAGGATATGATGAAGGTGCTCTTTCAGTTCTTTGATCCTTTACACCATTGCTTCACATTTCCCGACTATCAACTTGTGCCTACTTTGGAAGAATTCTCCCGACTCTTGAGAATTCCCATTCTTAATCAACTACCTTTCAACGGTACGGAAAGAGACCCAAAGCCAGAAGAGATTGCTCGAGCTCTACACTTGCACTCATATGATGTCACAACTCATTTGAAAACAAGGAGTGGTGTCAAGGGTTTCCTAGCAAAGTTCTTATTTGAGAAAGCCCGATACTGTTGGAATTCTTTGGACCTGCAAGCTTTTGAGGAAATTGTGGCTCTCCTCATCTATGGGATGGTTTTGTTTCAAAATCCTGATCAACTCATATATGTGAACACCGTCAAAATCTTTATATCCCGCAACTCGATGCCTACATTGCTAGGAGATATCTTACACTCTTTTCACACCCACACAATGAAGAAAAGAGGTGTTCTTATGTGTTGTACTCCTCTCTTGGAAAGATGGTTTATTTTGCATCTTCCCCAATCTGTATTGAAGAATGAGCAAGGCTCAAGGTGGTCACAAAGGTTGATGACGCTTAAACATTCAGACATTCATTGGTGCTCCCGATCCATAGAGAATGTTACTATTGTCGACTGTTATGGAGAATTTCCTAATGTCCCTTTACTTGGCATTAGGGGAGGTATCACCTACAACCCCTGCTTAGCCTTAAGACAGATTGGTTACGCCCGAAGGGATGTCCCGCATGAGATGCTGATTTAAGGTTTGATATTTGACTACGACAACGACGATCAAGGTCTTCACCAGAGATTTATCCGAGCTTGGAGGATGTTGAACAAGGTAGATAGTAAGACTTTGGGGCATAAAAATTCCATCCCTCTTGATCCTTACCTCAAATGGGTACGAACTCACGCTTAGAGTCTTATGATGCCTTATCATTCCATTCTCCCGGTAATCATTGAGCCTGTCATGGAAGGAGATGTTCGATACACTCTCCTACATCCTCACATGCCTACCTTTCTTGAAGACCTACAAAGAGATTGGATACAACTCAAGAGGGAGCGAGATACTTTCAAAGCCCAATTCTACGCATGAGAGAAGAAGGTTTTGGAACTCACTAGGCTACTTCATGAGGAGCAGACTCTGAATTCCTACATTGCACCAAAGAGGATGCGAACTACCTTTTTATCTTAGAGTTTTTTGTATTATTTTTCCCAAGAAGGCATTGATGTAATCAAACTTTAATTTATTAATATAACATGTGTTTCCTTTTTGTCTAAAACAATTTTGAATCTTAAAATCCTTGAAATCATTTCATATGCATTTATCATTCATCATAACATAAGTAGGTTTCTTGCAAAAAGTCTCCTCATCTATCTACTGTTTATTTCAGTAAGATGGATCTCGAGCAAACGGTGAAGGACCTCCAAGATCAGAATGCACAGTTTCAACAATTGTTCTTAACTTTTTCCAAAGGACAAGAAAAGTTGAAGACTTTTCTGGTTGAGGAGAAGAAAAAGAAGACGAAGAAAATAACAGGAATTCTGAACATGGGAAGAAGATTCCAAGGGCAGACAAGAAGGGCCTTAGACTTTGCAACGACATCTAGTGAGAAAGACAACCAAGATGGGAAAGGCAAAGAAACAGTTGTTTAGTCTGATTCAGAAGAGGAACAGGAAGAAGAAGACTATTTTGAAGAACAATACCCTCCAGGTGACGACAAGTATAAGCATCTAGAAGAACGGTTGAGTGCAATGGAAATCCGAAAAGTGCCTGGATTGGACTTTGAGGAGTTGGGACTGGTATCAGGAATTGTCATTCCTCCGAAATTCAAAGCACTTGTGTTCGCCAAATATGACGGAGTCTCATGCCTCAAAATGCATCTTCGGTCCTATATGAGGAAAATCCAGCCCCATACCACTGACAAGGATTTATGAGTACACTTCTTCCAAGACTGTCTGTCTGGAACTCAACTTGATTGGTTTTATCAGTTAGAAAGAGCCAATGTTCATAACTCGGAAGATCTTGCTGCAACCTTTTACAAATAATGCCAATACAATGTTGATCTTGCGCCTACCCGTACTCAACTCCAGAGTATGGCCATGGTTTCAAATGAAGGCTTCAAGGACTATGCGCAAAAACGGAGAGACTTGGTCGGAAGAGTTCAACCTCCTCTATCTGAAAGAGAGTTGGTAGACATGTTTTTGGGCACCTTGTCTGGTCCCTTTTTCAATCACTTAATTAGGAGTTCATCGGCGGGTTTTACTAAATTGATATTGACCGGAGAAAGGGTAGAAGCCGGAATAAATAATGGAAAGATTCAAAAGGATGCATCCTCTGCTGCTGAAAGGAAGCCATTCATCGGAAAGAAAGAAGTGGTTTCTATATATCCTCAGAGAAATCAAGATAGGGCCGAACGCCATCCAATGGTGGGGACTGTTATGATTCCTAAACCTGCGCCTGATCAACAAAGAAACAACCAACCAAGAATGGAAAGACCAGTCAGACAATTCACCAGAATTAATATGACACTATCTTAAGTATTGCCACGTCTGTTAAGATCCAATCTAGTGACTTTGAAAGAAGCTCCAAAGAACCCTAACACAACCTCTCCTCACTATCATCCAAATGCCCGTTGTGCATACCACTCTGAGAGTCCCGGCCATGACAGTAACAACTGTTGGGCTCTAAAGAACAAAGTACAAGACCTCCTTGAAGCTAAAGAAATTGAATTCGATGCGCCAGAAAAGCCCAATGTCATTTCCGCCCTATGCCCAAACATGGCCATAATACCAACGCCATTGAGGAAGATATGTTTGTTACTTCAGTTGATGAACTTATGACCCCACTCCTGATTATCAAAAAGAACTTATTAAATGCCACTGTTTTCCCAGGTTGTGATGAAAGCTGTCATTTCTGTTTGTCCTCACCAACCAACTGTCCTTTGTTTAAACCAGGCGTTCAGTGCCTAATAGACAATAAGAAAATTTTGTTCCAAAATACTTCTATTCCATCTGTTTCTTATAATGATGTTTCCATCTGTTTCTTATAATGATGTTTCCATCGTGACCATTTTCGAAAATTCTTCCAGGGTCTCCACCAAAAGACCCGGTAGAATTACATCAGTTCCAAAAGTAGCTCCTTTGATAATTACAATTCCTGGACCAGTCCTGTATTTGTCAGACAAAACCGTACCATGGAATTATGGAGGGGATGTCTACTACCACGGTATCAAGCAAGATTAGCCAGCTGCCGAAGATTCAAGTTCTGAGAAGATTGACTCTGATATTAGTAATATTGCAGGGACTAGCAAGATTACCCAAAGCGGAAGGATATTATCTCCATAAATTTCTCCTCCAAAAGAAGTTTCTGGACCCGTAATCATTCATGTTGTTGTTGCTCCTTCAAAGGCTATTCCCAGTCCTACAATCATCTCCACTAATACTCCAATTAACAAAGCTTATACAACCCCTATTACCACTCCTACTGAAATTCCTACTTCCGAGTCAACCGAGACTCGAGGTAAAAGTATTTTGATTGAGCCTGTCCAGACGAAGGCACAATCATTGGCTATCTCTGAGACCTCCCGGAAAGAGATGGAGGAAATTCTAAAGATCATAAAAAGAAGCGACTACAATGTAGTTGAGCAACTGGGGAAAACTCCATCCAAATTTCCATGCTGGATTTACTACTATGTTCCGAGGCGCATGCAAAGGCTTTGGTAAAATTCCTGAAAACTACCCATGTACCCCAAGAAACATCTGTCGATCAGTTCCAAGACTGCGTAGCCAGCTTTACTGCAGATAATGGTCTAGGTTTTTCAGATGCTGATTTAACGCCAAGAGGGAGGAAGCATAATGAGGTATTACATGTCTCAGTGGAATGCAAGGGTACGACTCTGGCATATGTCTTGGTGGACACTGGCTCGTCTCTGAATGTATTGCGTAAAAAAGCCCTTGATAGGCTTGACTGTGAAGGATTGACATTGAAACCAAGCAACATAATAGTGAGGGAATTTGACGGCTCAAAAAGGATGGTGCATGGGGAAGTGGATATCCCCATAAAGGTTGGAACCCAAACATTTGATTCAACTTTTTATGTAATGGATATCCGCCCTTCATATTCCTGCTTGCTAGGTCGACCATGGATTCACAATGCTGGCGTTGTCACCTGTACGTTGCACCAAATGCTGAAATATCCAATTCAAGGGAAGATTATCACCTTTCATAGATAAGAAGAGTATATGATCAACCATCTCAATTCCTTCATATATGTGGAATTAGATGGTAAATTTATTGAAACTTCATTCCAGCACTTTGAAGAAGTCCTGCAAGAGGTGGAAATAACCAAGGTTGTGTCTCAAGTTCTTAAGATCACAAGGCCTCTGCTTAGGATGTCGTCTTTAAAAGATGCCAAGGCAGTGATAGAAGAAGGTGGGTGCACTATTTGGGGACAATTCCCAGATATCCCATACAAGTCTGACAAGTTTGTCCTGGGTTTCACTATAGATGCCCAGAAGGCTGTACGCCATGCTCGTGCCGAAGGACAACCCTTGAAGATCAGCAACTGCGAAATCAATGCCATGGAAGGTGATGAAGATAGCTACAACCTGGAGGATGGGATTTTCCCAACTTCCAGTGGAGGGCTCAGCAATTGGGAGGCTATAGATTTCATCCCGATCACTTTTATCCCACAATAATTTGTCTTTACAATTTGTTGGATCTGTAATATTAAAACAATTCAGACTATTAAAACCTTGTGTCTTACCCGAGGCACAATGGTCCATTTGTAAGGGTTATTATCTCATTTCCATATGACATTAATGAATCATGGACATTTTGCATACAAACTTTGTGCTCATTGTTTTTCTTTTTTACATTTTCATTTCTTTCAAAGATAGTTACACTCTTACACACACTCACACTCATAATGCAGGTCTACATCCATTCAGGATCCCATGGGTAACGATTCTGCTATGGCTTTCCGTGATTATGAAAATATAATCTACCAAGCCGAAGACGAAGGTGAGGAAGATTGTGAAGTACCAGGGGAACTCTCCAGGTTACTGCAATAAGAAGAGAGAACCATTTAGCCCCACGAGGAACTGGTGGACACCATCAATCTAGGTACTGAAGAAGACAAAAAAGAAGTCAAGGTGGGTGCCAATCTGGAACCTAGTGTCAAATAGCGTCTAATTCATTTGCTACACGAGTATATTGAGGTCTTGTCCTTGTCATATGAGGATATTGTGATACGGTGGGAGAAATGACTTGGGATTTTGCGTTTGTGTTCGCAAATGTTTCGGTTTAGCAAGAGTCGCCACCGACTTTTTATTTTATCCTAAGGAAAGGTCAAAAAGCAAAGAAAAGACCTTTGAGATGTTTTATTGGGTTTGGGGTGTAGATTATGAAAAGGGAAGGTGCAAGCACCCTTTTCATCCATGGTTATCCATGGGCTCTTAGTTACTTGTTTAGATCACTTGCATTTGCTTTTCAATTGTTTGAAATGGTGCTTTGTGTGTGGTTTTGAAAGATGTTTTGAAAAGAGGCCATCGTTGTGGCAACCTTTGTAATGATTCTTATTTGAATGTATACAAAGGTGTATTTGTCTTTTGAAAAGATGTTTAATGTTTTGAAAGTTTGATTTGGTAAATGTTTTGAAATTGTATTGTGAAGTGTGTTTGAAAATAGCAAGGATGTTTTGCAAGTTTTGATCAAGTAACTAAGAGTTATCTACCCTATTTTACTCAAAGATATTTCCTATATGTTTTTTAACCCTGTTGACAGTGTTGTTTTACCATTGCATTTGGTAAACAACATTGTATTAGGATGTTAAACAGGACAGGCGCGAGTCATCTATAGACCATGATAACAATTGTGTTAAGTATTTTTAGCAAATTTTTGAGGGACTAGATCATTTTTATATAGGCAACCAAGATAGCGTCATCGAGGGACTATGATCTTTTGTTTTGTTTTTGTTTTACCAAAGTACTCAACATGCATAACATGACCCATTTTTAAGGCAACAAGTGGATGTAACCCTAGGGGTGCATGTGTGTATTGTGTTGTCATTTTCATGCATTTTTGTCTTTGTATTAGGTCAAGCTACTTGTTGATTTTGGATTTTTTTGTATACAAACCCTAATCTCTAATCATGGCATAATTGAAAGCGTAAATGTGTAAAATAAATCTACCACTATTACAACATGATTAGGGGGATGGGGATACAATTTTTGAATTGGGGATATTTGACAAGAAATTAAAACCCTAATTTTACTATTACATCCAAATTGAATCAAATGGCATAAATAATAAATGAATAAGATTTAAATGAACAAATTAAATAAATATGCCAAATATTATAAATATGCAAAAAGGTTTATGTTTATTTTTTATGTATGTAAAAAATATTTAATGCAAAAAGAAAGAAATAAAAAAAGATTATTTTTTTTTTATTAAGGGTAAACCCTAATTTTTCTTTAAGAAAATAAATATATTAATTATATTATTTATATACAATAAAATAAAATAGTGTATATACAAAGAAATTAAATTTATTTAGAAAAAAGTATTATTTTAAGTATAAATAATAATAATAAAAAGTATAATATTTCTATGTTTTTATTTTCAAGTATTCATTAAATAAAAGTATGTATGTATATATTAATTATATTAATTATGTAATAAAATAAAATAAAATATATACAAAAAATAAAAATTTATTTAGAACAATATTCTTTAGTGTGAATAAAGTAAAGAATAAAATAAAAGTATAAGTTATATATTATTTTTTAGTTTTCAATAAATAAAATATATACTTAATTAAATTGTTTTCATGTTAGGAAAAATAAAAATAAAAAACAAAATAAATGTGAAAATTTATAAAAAATATTTTTGAGTATTTTTTTATGTTTGGAAATAATAAAATAAAATCAAAAATGAAAATAAAATAACAAAACACAAAAATATGAAGAAATGGGCCAGGGGGGGTGTATTCAGCAAAAAAGGGGTGCAAATAGTGAGAGGACCAAAGCCCAGCCCAAGCCACTTCATCTTCAACCTATGTTCTTCAAATTTCGCGCGCCTATGTATAAACATGGACAACCTGCATACGAGCTCTATTGCAAAAACACATAACATCAAAGTTGTAGGGTTTTTCAAGACGAATTCAACCATATAAAAAAACTTGTCCTAACTCTTAAAGACCAGAGAGAATTTCTCTGGCCCTAAATCTTAACCTATTTTTTTCAGGATGTTCATGGACCAAATTCTCTTAGCATGCTTAATTAAAATGAAAACTGGGCATATGTACAGCTTCATGGCTATGAATACTACATTTCTTATTCACAAACCTAAGTATAAATGTTCCTAAATAGAGAGATAAGAAGTTGATAAAAACCTGTTTCAGCTGACTTCGTGTATGGCAATGTGGAGCTTTTCAACAAGGCCTGAGATGTTTGGGAGCTTGCCTGAACTTCCCCTGACCTTCTCCAATGCCTAGCTTGCCTTGAAGGTGCTTGAACAAGCCTACAGAACTCAACCTGCACAAGCTGAAATTGAAAATGGCAAACCCTGTAAATGGAGTTACAGTTAGTGTTTAAGGGTTGGGATAGTTTGGATGGGTTATGTGGAAGATGTTTGAACCAATTTGGGACAAAATGCACGAACAATTTGTGCTGTGGAACTCAAACTGCAGGGAGTGCCCTGTTTTGCCAAGTGAAGATGATTTTGTGCTATGGGAGGTTTGAGGGCTCAAGGGGTCATGTTTTTGGCTCAAGGGGATGTGAGAAAGTTGTTTCAAAAGCTTTCACAAGTTGGTTTTGGCTGATGTTCAAGTTCTAGTGTTTTTGATAAATTTCTTGGTTATGAAGCAAAGTATGAGAAGTGATGTGAAGCGGGCCTGTACAGGCTATCCATCAACTTGTACACTTTTCCCTTGGCCCCTCAAGTTTGTGGATCTGATTTACTGCACAAGATATGGTTCAATGCTCAAGGATTTAGTTTTGACATAAAGCATGATTTAAGCAAAAATGGAAATGTTGTTTTTTCTACTTAGGGATTAATCTTGTATGTAATGCCCTAATGACCAAAACAATGCCTTAGACCAATGGATTTGCATTAAACTATTGAGTGTAAAATGGTTTAGAGGCCTGTAATCTAGTGCAAAGCAAGCTGATTTGAATTTGCAACTTGTATCAATATGAACATGCCATGGATGAAAAGTGAGTTTTTGCCAACTTCAAGCCTTCGATTCTCCCTAACCATAAATGAGTTTAGAAAGTTCTTGGACATTTTGGAAAGCTTGGAACATGCCCTACAATCCATATTTGAAATGAAATTTGAGATTCCAAGTGGAACTATGTGAAAAATGGCCATGAAGATAGGTCAAAATCCTTCCTAAACTAGGGCAAAATTTCACTAAGTTAAATGTTTTAGGGACCCTTGTTCCAAAACTCATAACTTGAGATCCAAGCTTATTTTGGGAAAACTTTATGAATAAAAGTTTTATATTTTGTGGAGTACTACAACTTTCATGTTGGAAGTTTTGTTTGAATCCAATTTCATCATGGTGAAAATGTTGGGCAAAGTTAGGAAAAATTAAGAAAATTTCATAACTTAGAAAAATTCTAAGTTATGAAAATTTTCAACTTTAAACCCTAATTTGCAAAAATGGGTTTCTTGATGAACAAGTTTCATGTTTTGACACATCTTGATGAAAAATGACCCTTGGCACTTGATTTTGACCAAAAAGTCAAAGTTTGACTTTTTAGTGTACAATCAAATTTTGATCAGTTAACTGAAAAATTCTTCTGTCAATCCAATGCATTTGAGATCTTTTGAACCTTGTGAATAGGTCAAGATGATGCCATTGAGTCCTTGAATCCATGTTTGAGCTCAATTTTCCATTGGCTTGGTCAAAAGTCAAATATTGCCCTGGTGCAGTCAAAACCCTAAAAATGACCATTTTGCCCTTTTGGTGATCTGATCAAATTTCTTGTGGAGTTGTGTCCAAACATGATCAAATGGTTCATATGAGTTCATAAGGTTGATGTGGGTCCAAAATCATGAGGGTTGACTGTAAATTGGCCATAGTTGACTTTTTTCCCAATACAGCTGATTTCTAGGTCAACTGTCCAACTGACTGGGCAAAAATTTGATTCAAGGCTTGAAACTTGGTATGGACAAACTTATGAGTCCAACATGAAGTATGAAAGTCACTTTGAGCATTAGAAGTCCAAAATTCTCTGTGCAAACTCAAACCCTAATTTAGGTCATCGGTGCAAGGAGATGTCTTGGGCAGTGCAAAACCTTAATCCTGTCTGGAGTTCAAAGAGTCTTGTGGGGGGAAATCATGATAAAATGAGAGGGAAAATTTTGGGGTACAACAGCTGCCCCTATTCAATTTTCTTGAACCTGAAGAGTTAGATTGGCGAGTTTGCCTTTCGTGACTCGAAGGTAAAAGAGGATTGGACATTAGAGTGCCTGTAAATTTGCACTCGTCAAAATGTAGCTGAGGGAATGGGCTTAAAGATGCCATTTGGAGATGGTAGAATCTTGCTGGAGATGGGCTTAAAGATGCCATCCAAGATTTGTTTGTTGAAAATCAGGAGAATGAATGTCAGAATGGTATTCGTGTCTGGAACGTATCTGAGTTGTATCTGGAGATTGGATTTGTATGAGCAAAAGAATGGCGTCCGTGTCTGGAGCGCATCCAAGCTGTAACTGTATTTGATTCTTGAATGAATATCAGAATGACTTCTGTGTCTGAAGTGTATCTGTATTATATCCGAAACCTGAAATCTGAATAAGCAACAGAAAGACATATGTGTCTGGAGTATCTCTGGGCTGGGGAATAGGTTTGAATGAGTGACAGAATGGCAACCGTGTCTGGAGCGTATCTGGATATTGGATTTGTATGAGCAAAATAATGGCGTCCATGTCTGGAGCGTATCCAAGTTGTAACTGTATTTGATTCTTGAATGAATATCAGAATGACTGCCGTGTTTGGAGTGTATCTGAGGTTGAGATCTGTATGAGTAGCAGGATGACTTCCGTGTCTGGAGTGTATCCGTACTGTAATTGGGATATGAATAAGTGACATAATGACTTCCTTGTCTGGAGTGCATCTGGACTTTGAAATTGATAGTTGAATCTGAATGAGAAATAGAATGGCTTCCGTGTCTGGAGCGTATCTAGTCTGTATCTGATTGCTGAAGTCTGAATGAGTGACATAATGTCATTTGTGTCTGGAGCGTATCTGGACTGTATCTTGACTTGAAATTCTGAATGAGTAATAGAATGACCTCCGTGTCTGGGGTGTATCCATACTGTATCTGAAACCTTTGAATATTTGTTAAAGATAGCTTTTAATCTTATCCTGAAAAGGGTAAAATGTTAGCTGAAAACATAAAGTTATGTTGCATGAAATGTATGATGCAATAAATGTGTTTTATCAATGTTTATGATATATGAATGTAATGGATGCGTATGTAAGATGAGCAGCCGTCTTGCTGAGGAAAATGAATCCTTGATAACTGGAGATAATGAAATCTTTGACTGCTGCTGGGGAAAATAAACCCTTGACTACTGTTAATGATTCAAAACCTTTGATTGCTGAGACTGAGAAATCCTTTGGACTACTGCTGGGGATTGAAAATCCTTGGTGACTTGTGGGATTTAACAAGAGCTTTGACAACCTTTGCGGGGAAATGAGAATCTTTCATGACTTTCCGGGTGGATAAGGAAAACTCTGACGATCTCTACTGGGGAATTAAAACCTGGGAGGCTTCAACTGGAGAAATGAGAACAAGAATCTTCATTCTGCTGGGAAATAACTTTGTGGGGAGAACATTTATTCTGTTGAATAATTCTCAAGAGCTTGGGTTGTATGCCAATCTAATGGGGAATCAGAGGAAGTTGGATAGTGTTTGACCGGGGTTTAAGATTTGGATTTTTGGACTCCGTCGGGGAAGAAAGTTTTATCTTCGCTGAGGGTTTGCAGTTCAAAGTTTTCTGGCTCCGTTGGGGATTGGGAGTTTGGAAACTTAGTTCTGATGGCGATATGTATTTAACTCCGTTGGGGATATGTATTTCAAGGTTTTAGCTCTATTGAGGACCTGAATGACACACTGTAAGGGATTTCTTCTGGAATAGCCTAAAGACGTTTTCCTATACTTTCAACCTATCAGTAATTATCCTTTCTCATTTCGTTTTATTTGTAAGCAGTGATTATATTCAAATGCATATGCTTTTTTAACAAATCATTGGACGTTTTCAAATAAAACATAAGTGTAAAAATAAAGAAAAGGCAAGCAAATTTCTGCACTTTGAAGTATCTTTGTATTAACTTTGTAAGTATTTTGTACAAAGGAGACATACATCCTAGTAAGATAATGTTGTCATAAAAAATGAGAAAAATTTATACAAAGAAAGATGGCTATGTGTAACAATTCCATGGGGTTCCCATTCTGCTATAGCCTTCACCACTCTAAGTATCTTGTCCATTTGTTGCCTCGTCCGCAGATGATTGGATTGATCAGACGCTTGGAGCTTATCCGTGAAGAGATTGTTCTTAAAGTGATCCGACGAGACATAGTCATACGCTTTAATTCCCTAACTTTTGCCTGGATCGCCCTTTCAGGTTTTAGATCCATCGGGAAACCCTTTTTTGCCCAAGTCGCCCTTTCGGGTTTTCAACTTGCCAGGTGTACAATTTTTTTTATTTATCCCTAATTTTTGCCTAAACTGCCCTTTCGGGTTTTTGATTCACCGGGATGCCCATTTTTTCCCAAGTCGCCCTTTCGGGTTTTCAACTTGTCGGGTCGTTTATGCGTAGTATCTTTTGACTATGTCTACGTTTGTAGGGTGCGGCAGGTTATCACCGTCCATGGTGGTCAGAATCATTGCCCCACAAGAAAAGATGTTCTTGATCACAAATGGTCCTTCGTAAGTAGGAGTCCATTTGCCCCTAGGATCACTTTGCGGTAACATGATCTGCTTGATTACAAGGTCCCCGACTTGATATACTTGCCTCTTGACTTTCTTGTTGAAGGCCTTGATCATACGTTTTTGATACACCTGACCATGACAAACAGCAGTAAGTCGTTTCTCGTCAATCAAGTTAAGTTGATCAAGCCGGGTCTGAATCCAATTGTCTTCATTCAAACCAGCATCCTTCATGATTCTCAAGTAGGGAATCTGAATCTCAATAGGTAAAACAGCTTCCATGCCGTATACCAAAGAATCGGGTGTTGCCCCAGTTGAAGTGTGTGCTGTGGTACGGTACCCGTGCAGAGCAAACGGTAACATTTCATGCCAGTCTTTGTAGGTGACTGTCATCTTTTGTATGATCTTTTTGATATTTTTGTTTGCAGCTTCGACAACACCGTTCATCTTAGGCCGATAGGGAGATGAATTGTGATGTTGAATCTTGAACTGCTCGCACAGAGCGGTGATCATAGTATTTTTCAAATTTGTACCGTTGTCAGTGATGATCCTGTCGGGGATACCATACCGGCATATGAGATTCTGCTTGATGAAACGGGCAACCATATTCTTTGTAACGGAGGCGAAGGAAGCTGCTTCGACCCACTTGGTGAAGTAATCAATGGCCACTAGGATAAAGCGGTGTCCATTGGATGCTGTAGGCTTGATCTCTCCAATCATGTCGATTCCCCACATCGTGAACGGCCAATGCGCTGTTAAGACATTGAGAGGAACTGGAGGAATATGTACCTTGCCGACATAGATTTGGCATTTGTGACAAGTACGAGAATGTTGATGACAATCAGCTTCCATGGTAGACCAGTAGTAGCCTGCCCGTAGAATCTTCTTAGCCATCGTATGACTGCTCGAGTGGGTGCCAAAGGTGCCATTATGTAGTTCAGCCATAATCTGCTCAGCTTCAACGTTGTCTACACAACGGAGTAGGACACAATCAAGATTGCGCTTGTATAGGATACCATTGCTCAGAAAGAACTTGGCAGCGAACCTCCTTAAGAACTTTTTGTCGTTAACTGAAGCTCCTTCAGGGTATTCTTGTGCTTCGAGATATCTTTTAACGTCATGAAACCAAGGCCGGTCCACCACTTCTTCGGTATTAATCTCGTCACAATGAGCAGGTTCGTCCATTCGTTCAATGGTGATTTGAGGTGCCTCATTATCCCAGTTAAGTTTAAACATGGATGACATTATAGCTAGCGCATCTGCTAGTTGATTCTCTTCTCGTGGGAAATGCTCGAAGGTAATTTACTCGAAATGAGGCAACAATGTCAGGACATGTTCTTTGTAAGGGATGAGGTTTAGATGTTTAGTATCCCACTCTCCTTTGATTTGACTGATAACCAAAGCTGAGTCCCCAAATACAATCAAATATTTGATTACCAAGTCAATATCAGCCTTGAGACCAAAGATACAAGCTTCATACTCGGTCATGTTGTTGGTGCAGCTGAAGCAGAGTCTAGCAGTGAAAGGTGTATGGCAACCTTCTGGAGAGACAAGTACCGCGCCAATACCGTTCCCAAGTGCGTTGGAGGCACCATCAAAGTACAGGGTCCATCGGGATCCTTGTTCAGGTCCGTCATACGATCTGTTACCTTTAATGTTGTCCAATGTCATAATATCCTCGTCAGGGAAGTCGAAACTCATAGGTTGGTAATCTTCGACGGCTTGATGAGCTAGATGGTCAGCTAGTACACTCCCCTTTATAGCTTTTTGGGTTATGTACTGGATATCATACTCAGTCAGGATCATCTGCCATCTAGCGATTCTTCTGGATAAAGAAGGCTTCTCGAAGATGTACTTGATCGGATCCATTTTAGAAATCAACATAGTGGCATGTGTCAACATATACTGCCTTAGCCGGCGAGCAGCCCATACCAAAGCGCAGCAAGTTTTCTCAAACAGTGAGTAGTGAGTCTCACAGTCGGTAAACTTTTTGCTAAGGTAATAAATGGCATGCTCTTTTCGGCCAGACTCGTCATGTTGGCCCAGTACGCACCCCATTGAATTATCTAAGACAGTCAGATACATGATTAAAGGCCTTCCTTCGACGGGTGGCATCAAGATAAGAGGTTCCAGCAAATACTCCTTGATCTTATCGAAAGCAGCTTGACAATCATCATTCCATTCAACCATCTCATCTTTCTTCAACAGTTTGAAGATTGGTTCACAGGTAGATGTTAGGTGAGAGATGAACCTTGCGATGTAGTTTAGGCGTCCCAGGAAACCTTTGACCTCCTTCTCAGTGCGAGGGGCATGCATTTCTTGTATAGCTTTGACTTTGGCAGGGTCAACTTCGATGCCTTTGTTACTGACGATGAATCCCAAAAGTTTACCGGACCTGACTCTGAAAGTGCACTTACTAGGGTTCAGTCTGAGCTTATATTCCTTTAACTTGACAAACAACTTTTGCAGATGGTCGAGGTGTTCTTCTTCTGTCTGTGAACAGGCTATCATGTCGTCTACATAGACTTCAATCTCATGATGTATCATGTCATGAAACAAAGCTACCATGGCTCGCTGATAGGTTGCCCCGACATTCTTCAGTCTGAATGGCATCACTTTATAGCAGAAGGTACCCCACTGCGTAACAAAAGTAGTCTTCTCCATGTCTTCGGGGGCCATTTTGATCTGGTTGTACCCTGAAAATCCGTCCATGAAAGAGAATACCTTGTGTTGAGTTGTGTTGTCAACCAAGATGTCAATGTGTGGTATTGGAAAATCATCTTTAGGGCTAGCCCTATTTAAGTCTCTATAGTCCATACACATTCTGATTTTGCCGTCCTTCTTAGGTACGGGCACAATGTTAGCAACCCATTGTGGATAGGAAGTAACATCCAGAAAGCCAGCATTGAACTGCTTCATCACTTCAGCTTTGATCTTTTCAGACATATCGGGCCTCATTCGACGAACTTTCTGCTTGATTGGCGGACAGTCTTCTCTTGTAGGGAGACGGTGAACCACAATATCTGTATCTAGCCCCGACATGTCTTCATAGGACCAGGCGAAGATCTCAACATATTCATTCAACAACTGTACTAAACGCTCTTTGACACTTGGCTCCAGGTTGGCACCCACTTTAATCTCTTTTCTGTCTTCGGTAGTACCCAAATTGATAGTCTCTAACAACTCTTCATGGGGCAGAATAACCCTTTCTTCTTGTTGCAAAAGTCTAGCCAACTCTCCAGGCACTTCACAGTTTTTATCACCTTCGTATTCGACATGATTGACCAGATCTTCAGAGTCACTGAAGGCCATAGCAGAATTGTTACCCATGGAATCCGGAGTGGATGGGTACCTACATTTTGTGAGTATGGGTGTGTGTAAGGGATATCCACCTTTAAACAAAATGAAATGTAAAAAAGAAAGAAAATGAACACAAAAGTTTATAGATGAAAACGTCCATGATTCATTAAAAATGGCATATGAACATGAAGAATCAAAGCCCTTACAAATGGACCTATATGCCCCGGGTAAGGCATAAGGCAAAAAGTGTACGAATTGTTTAAAAGTTATTACAGACCAAACAGAAAATATTCAAAAGATAAATTACTGATTGATGAAAGTAACGGGAACGAAGTCTTTCACCTCCCAGTTGTTCAGTCCTCCTTCAATAGTTGGAAAGATCCAGTCTTCAAAATTGCCTCCTTCTTCATCATCTTCTAAAGCATGAACTCCATGATGAGTGATTTTCAGTGGCGGTCCTCCAGCCCGGGAGCGACGCACAGCCTTCTGGCTAGTAGTAGTGAAACCCAATCCGTACTTATCTGTCTTGTAAGGAAAATCTGGCAGTTGACCCCACACTGTACTTCCTCCTTCCTTGATTACAGCCTCCGCATCTTTAAGGGGTGACATCCGGGACACAGACTTGGTAATGATGGGCACATCAGTCATTGTCTTGGCTACCGCAACTTCAGGAGAAACCTCTTCAAAGTTTTGGAAAGGTGTTTCTATGAATTCACCATCTAACTCCATATAGCGGAAAGAGTTAAGGTGGCTTATCATATACTCCTCCTCACCATGAATTGTTATGATCTTACCCTGGACTGGGTATTTGAGCATCTGGTGTAGAGAAGAAGTGACTGCCCCAACATTGTGGATCCATGGCCTTCCCAACAAGTATGAATATGAAGGAAGGATGTCAATTACATAAAAAGTAGAGTTGAAAATTTCCGTTCCGACCTTAATTGGGATGTCCACTTCTCCGTGAACCATCCGCTTAGAACCGTCGAAGGCTCTAATGATGATATTACTGGGCTTTAGGGTCAAACCTTCACAGTCTAGCCTGTTCAATGCTTTCTTTGGTAGAAAATTTAAAGATGAACCGGTATCAACCAACGTGAGCAAGTATAGTTCCTCTGCACTCTACCGAGACATGCAGCGCATCATTATGCTTTCTTCCCTTAGACGTCAAATCGGCATCAGAGAAGCCAAGACCATTGTCGGCTGTAAGGCTGGCTACACACTCTTGAAACTGATCCGCAGAAGTTTCTTGAGGCACGTGCGCCGTCTTTATAAATTTGATCAAGGCTTTGGCATGAGCCTCAGAGCAGAGCAATAGAGCCAGCATAGAGATTTTTGAAGGGGTTTGCCCCAGCTGCTCTACGACATCATAGTCGCTCTTCTTAATTATCCTTAAAATCTCCTCCATTTCTTTTTGGGTGGTCTCGGGTGTGATCGGTGGAAATAGAACTGACTGTTTTGGAATGCTGGTTCGCGAAATGTCGCGGTAAGCAAGAGTCGCCACCGTCTTTTATTTTCTCTAACTAGGAAAGGACAAAGGCACAGCAAAATTCCTTTTCGAGATGTTTCTCGGTTCGGGAGGTAGATTATAGAAAGGGAAGGTGTTAGCACCCTTTCTATCCGTGGTTATCCACGGGCTCTTAGGTACTTGCTCACTATGTTTTCAAAAATGTTTTCTTTTCTTGTGTTTGTGGGTTTTGAAAAAGTTTGTTTTGAAAACTTCTAGGTAACTCTTGTATCAGTCCTCAAGAGTGTATGAAGTATTTGTTTGAAAACTTTTGTTTGAAAGTGTAAGTGCGAAAAGTTGTTTTTGTTTTTTTGAAAGAGCAAGTACCCAGGAGACATCTACCTACTCTAAGGAATTAAGCTGTATAAAAGTCCTTTAGACAGTACTATCCCACTATTGAGAAGTAGGTAGCACCGTCGTTGGAGTTATTCGGGTCAATTCGATTATAGGGACATGTGTGGTCACCAAAGCAATAGTATGACTCCTTAGGGGTAACCCTAATGTCCTAGATCCTTTTTATCCGAGGCAACCGTTTTGAGGCAACTGGATCTTTAGACAGGAGGGCGACCTCTAAAACACCCTATACTTAATGACCACCTTGAGGCAACCAAGTGAGGCGTACCCTAGGAGTGGCATGTGCATGTGTGTCAGGTTTCATGTTAAGATTATCTTTGCACATTTTTATGGTGAGCTACGAGTTGGTTTTATTTTTCAGGCAAGTCTTGCATGCATAGTTAACAGTTTAATAATTGCAGAAAATAAATTGCGAAAAGTGAATCTACGCTATTACAAGGCGTCGGGTATTTACATCGCCAAAAACATAACCCTTGAAAATAAATGCGAGAAAATAAAGAAAGCGATAAAAGTCCTAATTATCTATTACATTCTCGGAGCAAATACATAAATATAATCAAAAATAATAATGCGCGAAAAGAATTGAATCGGGGAAAGTCTTAGGGTTTTGACCCTTTTTTGAGAAAAAATGAGCTTTGGTCCTTTTTGAAATTAATTAAACCTAAAGCCACTTAATTAAATAAAAGAAATATTTTTTAAGTTTTTTAATGTTTTGATGAAAATAAAATAAAAAGGATTAAAATTGTCAAAAGAAAAACCCTAATTCTAGATTGATTTTATTTATTGTGAAAAAAGTCAAAGTTAACCTAATTAACTAAATTAATTTGTGTTAGTATTTATTTAAAAAATAATAATTAATAGTGAAATTAATAAATAATAAAAATAAATAATATTTTAGGTTTCTGAATTTATTATGAAAAATAATTAATTTTTTAATTAAATACTAATAATAATAATAATAATTAATAAAAGAAATTAAAAGGAAAATAAAATAAAAAAGAAATAATAAACCAGGGGGGTGTGTTGGCCCATTAGGAGGTTAATCTGGAATTTCTGGCCCATTTGTTTCACAAGCCTGTTTGACTCTTGTAATTGCCCAGGACGTTGGTTGACTAGGAGCACCATGGTCAGCATCTCATGGCCACAAGATTTGTATTTTGAAACACATGGAGCTTGGATGTTAGAGGTGCATGATGGAACACCTTTGAAGGCCTGCATATGATCACATTATGAAAAATAATAGAAACATTTTGGGGGACCTGGGAATCGAACCCAGGTCCCAATGGTTACATGCCAGCACGTCCTCCACCACACTGACTTGCTTCAGTCATCATTGAAATAACAAACAAACATTATATTAAATAATCAATTCATATGCTGCACAAAGGCAAAACATACGCCCTTTTTCAAACCAACCAACCACGTATCAACATGCAACCGTCTTCCTCGTTTGCCTGTAAAAAAAACAAATAGATAGCGGGGGTTTTTAACCCCCACAACCTGCAAGGACGAAAAATAGCGAATAGCAGTGTGGTTAATAGAAATATTTCGCGAGTATGGCTTTGTGTTCGTCTGGATGCAACGGTTCCAACCATGGGCATTAGAGGTGCTAATTTTTCCTGGGCTGTAAAGCCCCAAATTCAAAGCTTGGAAACCCTAGAAAACGTCCATGGTGTCTTTGGATTCTGGGTGTTTTAATCCAATTAACTTATGCCAAAAGCTTCGTACAGTTCCTATTAACACAAAACAATCAACAAAATATGTCAAATGCACATGAATAATGAGATGCAATTTTGAAAAAAATGTTCAAACCGTGAAACTGTTCTTGGGTATTTCTTGAGCTTTAGCACTTGGTTTGGATTGCAATATGTCTCTGGGAACCCCTGCAATAGATTAGAATTAATAAAAAGCTTTGAATTGTGCTAGAATATGGAAATTAGTTTTGACTTTTTTCTTGAATTTTTTCAATGTGATTATGGCTTTCTTGCAGCAAATTCACGTCCATGGCATTAGGGTTGGCTTGTGTACTTATAGTAGAATGAAACTAGGTCAAATCCTTGAGAAAAGATCCATGAAATAATGGTTTGAATATTTGATTTGCAATCATATATTTTTGAATCTTTTTGATTGGAAAAACTTGCCAAACTTGGAGATTCTTGTCCCTTTGATTTGCACACGAAATTTCCAGCATATATTGACCACTTTTGCTTCACAAAAAGATTGAGAAATCATATCTTGATATTTCCTACAATTTAAATTAATTAAATGAATTAAAATTGATTAAAAATCCAAATAATTAATAAAAATAAGAAAAATAAATTCAAATAATCTCAATGGGTCGTGCATAAGTCATGGATAAAGTTTCAAGAAGAAATTTGAGGCCCATTAGCAAAAACAAAGTGTTTTGAACAAAGTTGACTTTTGCAAATTCACAAAAATTTCCCAACTTCTCCAATGCATATCTTGTTCAATTTTGATCATATGAACATGTTCTTGGACATTTTGGAAAGGTCTTGAAGTCCTCTAACCAATGCCTTTCGTCCCATGTAATTTGGATTTACCAATCTCAAGTTTTGGTCTTTGACTTAAAGTGCATTTTTGTTGACTTTTGAAATTGACCTATAATGTAGAAATTGATAACTTTTTGTGAGAGCATTTCTTGGACTTGGAATGTGAAGATGAATTGTAGGAAATGTCATCCCCTTCAAAATGAGCATTGGATGGGATTTTTCTGATGAACCATGAAAAAGTTATGCCTTGGTCAAGATACAGTTGACTTTTCTGTTGTCCAAAAATAGTAACTTTTTGCATCTTGATGATTTTTGAGCCATCCTTGTGGAATCATGATCAAGACTTGATCAAATGATGATTGTGGACTCAAAATAAGATGTTGACCAAAATTTTTGACTTTTGACTGTGTAATGACCATTTTGCCCCTACAGTTGACTGTTGATCAAATAGGGCTTTTGACTGTGGAATTTGGCACTATGAGCCTTGAGACTTGACATGTAGATGCTTGAGGATGTTTGTAGGCCTATGAGACTTGATTGAGCCATTGAAAACCTCAAATTCCTTGAAAGAACCAAAATCCTAATTTTGACTGGCTTAGGAGGTATCTGGCCTGTGCAATCCTTGAGTAATCTTGAACCATTTGGAGATGACTCTTGATAAACCTTGAAGAATATGGGAGGGAAAATTTTGGGGTACAAAAGTTGCCCCTGTTCAATCTTATTATACCTGAGGATGTAGATTGGCTTGCGTGCCTTTCGTGATCCGAAGGTGGAAGGTGATTGAACACTAGAGTGCCCAGAAATTTGCACTCGCATAGTGGAGTATCAGCAATGTGATGTCGGGAATGGGCTTACAGATGCCATTTGGAGAGATGATGGATAGGAGGATGGGCTTATAGATGCCATCTGTAGATTGTTGGTTTTTGTCTTTGTTGACAGGTTGCCTTCATTGACAGATTGTCTTCATTGACAGTTTGTCTTCATTGACGAGTTGTCTTCATTGACATATTGTCTTCATTGACGAGGTTGTCTTCATTGACAGATTGTCTTTATTGACTGGTTGTCTTTATTGACGGGTTGTCTTTATTGACGGGCTGTCTTCATTGACAGGTTGTCTTTATTGACGGGTTGTCTTTATTGACGGGCTGTCTTTATTGACGGGTTGTCTTCATTAACGGATTGTCTTCATTGACAGGTTGTCTTCATTGATGGGTTATCTTTATTGACGGGCTGTCTTTATTGACGGGTTGTCTTTATTGACGGATTGTCTTCATTGACAGGTTGTCTTCATTGACGGATTATCTTCATTGACGGGTTATCTTCATTGATGGATTGTCTTCATTGACGGGTTGTCTTCATTGACAGATTGTCTTCATTGATGAGATTGTCTTTATTGACAGGTTGTCTTTATTGACGGGTTGTCTTTTTTGACTGAATTTGTCTCTATTGACTGAATTTAGAGTTTAACTGCATCTTTCCTGAAAGGTAAAGGTCAGTCATATACAATGCATGATACATATCAAGCAATGATGTTCTCAACATAAATGAGATCGTATGATATGATGCGTATATGCATGTATCATGATGTATGACACTGTGATGTTTATGAATGTATCTTCGTCTGAGAAAATATATCCTTGACGAATGCCGGGAAGTTCGTTGAATCCTGGGCTGATGTTGAAGAGTAGAGTTCTTCGTTTTCGTTGGGGATGATGAACGAAGATGATCGCAAGGATAAACCGGTAGGAGAAGATGACTCCATTGGGGAATAAACCTGGTGAAGATATTACTCTACGGGGAATTACTCTGTGGGGAAGAGGTACTTCGCTGAGATTTTAACGATAAACTCCGCTGGGGATTTCGTTGATAAGTTCTGTTAGGGATTTTGATGAACTCCGCTGGGGATAGGAAGAACTTCGCTGAGGACGATCTTTCTATTGCAATTTGTTAAGGATAACCCAGTTAGACCCTGGTGGGGAATAACCTTCTGAATAAGGCTGGGGAGACGCCTTTGCACTCTACAGGGGGTAAGCTTCCAGAATCTACTGGGGAGATGGTTCAGCTCTCCTGGGGAAACTTTTGAGGAAATGGCTCCACTGGGGTGTCTGTATCCCGCCGGGGAACAATCTTATATTTCCTTCGAGGAACATTAAGACTGCTGGGGATGCTTGCTTAGGAAATGTCTATGTACTCTGCTAGGGAATATTAAGATCTTTTGGGGGTATCCGACTTTCTAGGACTGATGGTAGACCAACTCTGCTTGGGGAGAGTATTGCTGATTCTTTTGTAGTTGCAGGTCTCAGCGGGGAGAGCTTCCATTATTGTCTTACTCTGCGGAGAGTGAAGGTATCTTGGTCATATTCTTAAGTTGAAGCTACCTTGGTACCTTGGTGGACAGAGCAACTGCACAGTTCGGACAGTTCTTATTGCCCCAGTTTCTGATATCACATGTAATTAGTCCTTTGTTTCGCATGCAAATATTTGTGATTAGCAATTAATGTCAAATGCATATATCAAAAATGAACATTGGGCGTTCTTTGCAAGACAAAACAGATAAAGGAAAAACAATTGGTAATTTTTTCTGAAAAGTGGACTTGTATTGATTTGGAAGTTTGGCCTGTAAATAGGCGTTTTGTATAAGAGGTTGACGTCCTAGTAAGAGAACGCCGCTGAACAAAATAGAGTTTATACAATTTTGAAACGGAAACAAAACAGCTATGTGAAAAATCCCACTGGGTTCCAACTCTGCTATCGCCTTTATGTCTTCAAGCGTCTCATCACTTTGCTGCTTAGTTGGAGATGAAGCTGATTGATTGGTGCCGTATGAGCCTGATAGCCGATACCAAAGTCTGGATGCAAGGTGATCCAATGAGACATATTATTACGCTTATCCCTAATTTTTGCCTGGACCGCCCTTTCGGGTTTTCAGTCCACCGGGATACCCATTTTTGCCCAAGCCGCCTTTTCAGGTTTTCGACTTGCCGGGTGTACAATTTTTTTTCTCATTTTCATCCCTTATTTTTGCCCGAACCCTTTTGGTTCGCCGGGAAGCCCTCATTTTTGCCTAGGCCAGTCGACCTAGCGGGTCTTTGATTCATGCGTAGTATCTTTTTACTATGTCTGCATTGGCGGGGTGAGGAAGGTCGTCACCATCCATGGTAGTTAGAATCATAGCTCCTCCTGAGAAGATATGTTTAACCACAAATGGCCCTTCGTACGTGGGGGTCCATTTGCCCCTGGGATCACCTTGAGGTAGGATGATGCGCTTGATTACCAGGTCTCCGACTTGATACTCTTGTCGTCTGACTTTCTTGTTAAATGCCTTGATCATCCGTTTTTGGTACGTCTGACCATGACAAATAGCAGTGAGTCTCTTTTCGTCGATTAAGTTTAATTGATCAAGCCGAGTCTAGATCCAGTCATCTTCGCTCAAACCTGCATCCTTCATTATCCGGAGAGAGGGTATCTGAACTTCGATGGGTAGGACTGCCTCCATGCCATATACCAAGGAAAAGGGTGTTGCCCCTATTGACGTCCGTGCTGAGGTACGATACCCATGAAGAGCGAATGGTAACATCTCATGCCAATCTTTGTAGGTCACTGTCATCTTCTGCACAATCTTCTTGATGTTCTTATTAGCTGCTTCTACAGCCCCATTCATCTTCGGCCGGTAAGGGGAAGAGTTGTGGTGCTGTATCTTGAATTGCTCGCAGAGCTCAATGATCATCTTGTTGTTAAGATTGGTACCATTATCTGTAATGATCCTCTCTGGTACACCGTATCGACATATCAAGTTGTGCCGAATGAACCGTGCCACGACATTCTTGGTTACGGTGGCAAAGGAAGCTGCTTCAACCCACTTCGTAAAGTAATCAATCGCTACCAGGATGAAGCAATGCCCGTTGGATGCTGTAGGTCTGATCTCGCCGATCATATCAATGCCCCACATTGCAAAAGGCCAAGGTGCTGTCAAGACGTTCAGAGGAACTGGAGGTATGTGCACCTTATCAGCATAGATCTGGCATTTGTGACACGTCCGAGAATGTTGATAACAGTCGGCTTCCATTGTGGACCAGTAATATCCTGCCCGAAGGATTTTCTTTGCTATGGTATGTCCACTGGAATGAGTTCCGAAGGTACCTTCATTCAGCTCCGCCATGATCCTTTTTGCTTCAGTTTTATCCACACAATGCAACAAGGTTGAATCATGGTTTCGCTTGTACAGAATGTCGTTGCTGAGGAAGAACTTTTCCGCAAACCTTCTCAGAAACTTCTTGTCATTAACAGACGCACCCTCGGGGTATTCTTGAGCTTCAAGATACCTCTTCACTTCGTGATACCAAGGCTTTTCTGTTACCTCTTCGATCTCAAGATCACAGCAATGTGCAGGTTCATCCAATTTCCAAATAATGATTCGGGGAGCCTCGTTGTCCCACTTGACTTTGAACATGGAAGACATCGTAGCTAACGCGTCCGCCAACTGATTCTCCTCTCTTGGGAAGTGTTCAAAGGTTATCTCCTCGAAATGGGGGATCAATGTCAACACATACTCCTTGTAAGGAATAAGATTTAGGTGTTTCGTATCCCACTCGCCTTTGATCTGACTGATCACGAGAGCGGAATCACCGAAGACACTCAGAAACTTGATCCTCAGGTCAATTGCGGCTCGAAGACCCATGATGCATGCTTCATACTCCGCCATGTTGTTGGTGCAGTTGAAACATAGTCGGGAGGTAAGCGGAGTATGAGAACCCTTAGGAGATATGATCACAGCGCCAATACCGTTACCCAAAGCGTTTGAGGCTCCATCAAAGTGCATAGACCATCGGGATCCTTCCTCAGGTCCTTCATCCGGTCCAGGTACTTCGCAATCAGTCACCACCATGATATTCTCATTTGGAAATTCAAAGTTCATGGACTGGTAGTCATCCACTGCCTGATGTGCCAAATGGTCTGCCAATACACTTCCCTTGATTTCTTTCTGAGTTGTGTACTAGATGTCGTATTCAGTCAAGATCATCTGCCATCTTGCTATTCTTCCGGACAAGGCAGGCTTTTCAAAGATGTACTTGATTGGATCCATTTTTGAAATCAACAGAGTAGTGTGAGTCAACATATACTGTCTCAGCCGGCGAGCAGCCCATACCAAAGCGCAACAAGTTTTCTCGAGCAGTGAGTATCGGGTCTCACAGTCGGTAAACTTTTTGCTAAGGTAATAAATAGCGTGCTCTTTTCGGCCAGACTCGTCATTCTTCCCCAGCACACACCCCATTGAGTTGTCAAGCACTGTCAAGTATAAGATTAGAGGTCTCCCTTCAACCGGTGGCATAAGAATGGGTGGTTCTTGGAGATACTATTTGATTCTTTCGAAAGCAGCCTGACATTCATCGTTCCAGCGTACCACTTGATCTTTCTTCAGTAGCTTGAAGATTGGTTCACAGGTAGCAGTTAGATGCGAGATGACTCGGGCAATGTAGTTCAACCGTCCTAGAAAGCCTCTGACTTCCTTCTCAGTCTTGGGAACTGGCATCTCTTGTATGGCCTTTACTTTGGCAGGGTCCACTTGAATACCTTTGTCGCTCACGACGAAGCCTAGCAATTTTCCAGATCTCACCCCGAAAGTGCACTTGTTCGGGTTTAATCTCAGTTTATACAACTTCAACCGGTCAAACAGCTTCTGTAGATGGTCAAGGTGTTCCTCCTCAGTTTGGGACCTTGCAATCATATCATCGACGTACACTTCGATCTCATGATGGATCATATCATGAAACAGAGCAACCATGGCACGTTGGTAGGTTGCCCCAGCATTTTTCAACCTAAAAGGCATGACCTTGTAGCAAAAGGTGCCCCACTGAGTAACAAAAGTGGTCTTCTCCATGTCTTCAGGAGCCATCTTGATCTGATTATAACCGGAGAACCCGTCCATGAAGAAGAATACCTTATGTTGAGCCGTGTTGTCAACCAGGACGCCGATGTGAGGCAGAGGGAAGTCATCCTTTGGGCTTGCCCTGTTCAAATCCCTGTAATCAACACACATTCGGACCTTACCATCCTTCTTCGGTACCGGAACCACATTGGCAACCCACTGAGGGTAAGAAGTTACTGCTAGAAAACCAGCGTCGAATTGTTTCATAACCTCAGCTTTGATTTTCTCGGACATCTCTGGACGCATACGGCGGACCTTCTGCTTTACTGGAGGGCATTCTTCCTTGTTAGGAAAGTGATGAACCACAATGTCGGTATCCAACCCAGGCATATCTTCGTAAGACCAGGAAAAGATTTCCACGTAGTCATGCAGCATCTGAATCAACCGTTGTTTCACACTAGACTCCAGATTTTCACCAATCTTGACTTCCTTTCTGTCTGTCTCAGTACCCAGGTTTACCGTTTCCACTAGCTCTTCATGTGGCTGAATGGCCCTCTCTTCCTGGAGTAACGGTCTCGCAAGCTCACCAGGCACTTCGCAATCATCTTCACCTTCGTCTTCGGCTAAGTTGATCGGATTTTCGAAGTCATAACTGGCAGTAGCAGAGTCGTTACCAGTGAGATCCAGAATGGATTGGGACCTGTATATGTGAGTGTGTGTAAATATAGCTGTTTTGCAATATATAATAATAAAGAAAGACAAGGAGCGCAAGATTTGAAATGCAAAAAACGTTCAATGCTTTTATTAATGATATCTGAAGATGACAAATAATAAGCCCTCACAAATGAAGCCACGGTGCCCCAGGTAAGACACTGGGCCATAAAGTTTAGTAATATTGTTTGTTACAAATTCAAAACAAAGGAGTTCATTACTGAGTGACAAAATTAATAGGTATGAAATCTTTCGCCCACTACGCCAAAAACTGCTTTTTGCAGCGCCTCTACTAAAGCGCTTATTGAAAAAGCGCTGCCATAGCCTTCACAAAAAACAAAATTAAAAAAAAGGGAAACCTACGAAGGCGCTTTTTTAAAAGCGCTGGCATAGGGTTCCCTATGAAAGCGCTTTTCAGAAAGCGCTTTCATAGGTATTTGAAATATCTAACCTACGAAAGCGCTTTTGAAAAGCGCTCTTATAGGTGGCCCTATAAAAGCGCTTTTGAAAAGCGCTTTGAAAGGGGGACCTACGAAAGCGCTTTTTACCTCAGAAGCGCTCTCATATGGGGGGCATACGAAAGCGCTTTTAAAAGCGCTTTCGTAGGTTGTTTTTATAATAAAATTAAAAATCCCTAAATCTGTTCTTTAGTCTTCTTCATTTCTTTCGTTCAGATCTTCTTCATTTCTTCGTTCGTCTTAAGCTTCCTCATTTCTGCCGTCGCCGCCGTTCGTTCCTTCCTCTTCAGTCGTCGTCGCCGCCGTTCGTTCCTTCCTCTTCAGTCGTCGCCGCCGCCGGTCATTCCGTCTTCTCCACCTTGGTAAGATTCTGAATCAATATAGTGTAGGAATGGTTCAAGCTTAGCATTTTCCTTCTTCATTCCGTCATTCCGTCATTCCTTGGTAAATGAGTTATAACAATCTTACTGTGTTTGAGTTTGGGAATGTTGTGTCCATGCTTTCTATCATTAGTTTGTTTTGTCTGTGCCTGATTCATCAGTTTGCTTTATAAAATTGTTGATGATCTCATTTTTTTGTCCTAATATAAGAAAATTTTAAACATAATGCTTAAATTAAAAAAAAATCTCAATCAAACTAGTTATTCCTAAACGGTTTTAGGGATTAGATTAACCCTTTCGAAAGAACTAGTATGATTGATGACTTTTGCATTTGACATATCAATAATTTTAAAGAACAAATTGACACCACCGTGTCACGTAAGTCGTAAGTACTTATCAATAGTAAAAAGTTGCACAAACATTTGTTATGCTCGGATGCAAGTTGAACACACAATTGTCCTCTTCTTAACACTTAATACTAATGTGTGGGTTTAGCCGCCGATTTCATTAGAACTAAACAATGAAATACAAAATTTACACCACCCTAATAACTATGCATTTATATGTACAGAGAACTTCAAAGTCCAAATACGCTATATATGTTCATACTCTCTACCTCTAAATTATTGATTTATTCAACTTCTCTTTTTCTTGTTAATATTAACATGAACACTTCCTCTCAGTTTTTCTTCCTTTCACTCATTGCCATATGGCTCATATCTCTAACAGCTTTTGGAGCTACTACAGTTCACCCGGACGAAAGTATGATATGTATTTCTACATAGCTCCCAAATCATAAAGAAATATCTTCAATCTGATATTCCTTTTTAGTGTATTTTATCTAAGAATTCATGTTAGTTTAAATACCATGTATTTTTCTGCTCATATAGGAATTTTGTATATATATTTGATGACGTTTGTGTTGATTAGAAAATTTTCACTAATAGCTTCTGAATTTGTATATTTAGAGAAAGCTCTTGAAGATATAGCTATATCACTTGGTAAGAAGGACTGGAACTTCGACATAGATCCATGCAGCAACGAACCTAACTGGTTTACGCCTCCCATACCCAAAATCTTAGAGAACAATGTTACCTGTAACTGATCTGTTCCTGGTGAGAACTTCTGTCATGTTACTATAATGTAAGTCTCTTTTTCGTGGAAATGACCCCTTTCTATCACCACTTCTAAATCTAGTTAATTCGATTTGAATATTTTTTCATTTACAATAGCAATCAAGTATTTACATTGATATAGAGGCAGGAGTTGATATTGTATAAAGTATGTATGTACACACGAGTTAGATCGGTTAATTCCACTCAGCAAACTTAATTGATATGCTTATACCCTACAATGAAATTAATGTTCTCATCATTATATGCATCTATACTAGTGCTATACCTTACAATACAATTAAGATTTTAAAGTAAAATCAATTATCAAACATATGTATTTTTGTTAAGTTATGTTTGACATATAGTAATGTCAGCTTTAAAACTTTGTTGTAGAAGAACTTGTTGCAATTTTTCCTTTTAAATCTACGAACTGAGAAACATAAAATTATTTTCTTTTAATAACTTTTTAATGAAAAAATGAACATACAGAAGTTTGAAAGGGCAAAATCTTCAAGGCACTCTCCCACGAGAACTGAACAGGTTGCAATACCTTCAAACTATGTAAGTGTTTCTCACACTTTTCCACATCCAATTAACCATATTATTGAACTTGTTTAATATCTTCAACTGCTTGTATCTATATATAGTATTTTGCATGACAAACTCTCTCCCTCTCCCACTCCCGCTCCCTCTATTACAGTGACCTCTCTCGCAATTACTTGAATGGTACAATTCCTAAAGAATGGGGTATTTGTTTTCTACAGTTTGGCTACAACCTTCAGTTTTAATTCATAGGATCAAGTTCATTGTATTTGTTTTCAACAGTTTTACTATTTGTTTTTTACAATTTGGCTACAACAAAATTCTATTTAAGATCAGGATCATTGGGGTGAGTAAGATTGCAAAATAATAAGATTTTAAGATATAGATTGAGATCTTGACAACCTTGATTAAAACACTTTTCTGTATAGAACGGTCCCTCAAGACAGTTAACTAAATCGATTCAATATAACTAGCTTATCTCCCTCAATGCTCAGTCTAGCTCAATAAATATTAACCTTTTTATATTGATATCTTTATTTTCTTTTGTGGTAGATTTCTTACTGGAAACCTTCTCACTGGACCAATACCGCCTACTTGGAGGAAGAATACCTACGTGTGAGTTATCTTAGAAATTTTTGTTATAAGTGAATGTTGGTCTAAGGTTATTTCACGCACTTTTGTATCATCAACATGACTATAGTGTAGACTAATGTAGTTTTACGTACGACGCTCATTCTCCGCGTTTCTTAGAGTTCGAAACATCTGAGAGGTAACTTTCTCCGATTGAAGAAATTCGAACTGTCCTTGATCGTAGTGTACGCGGGACGCTCTCAACATTTTCAAAGGTTTCTATCCTATTCTTGAACTGACTTGAATAACTGATTGTTTTTACTAGTATCCGACTTCACTAGTTAGTAATTAGTTATGAGTTGTTTAGCACATGCTTAAGGTGAGGCAAGAATAACTATGAATTTGATTACCTGATATGTTGAATTTCTTTACAGGTAATTAATTATTATTTTGCTATAGTTGCGTGACTAATTAGTTGCTATAGTCAAACCATGGATAAAAAATGGATGACTGCCAATCGATTGTCGAAAGAGTATGAGGATGGGGTATCAGAATTCGTTAAGTTTGCCGTTGCGCACGCCAGAGAACCCAATGGAATGATATGTCCTTGCTTGAGATGCTGTTATGGGAGACGGGTTGACGCGGTTCAGTTGGAATCGCATTTACTGATGCATGGAATTGATAGAAGTTATGCATGTTGGAATTTGCATGGTGAGAAAAGTAGCGGGAATGTTGAATCGAGTTATAATACGACGTATGCTTCAAATGAGGATTTCGCAGACGCATACGATTATGATCGAGTCGAAGAGATTGCAGAAGCGCTTGAAGAAGATCTTGAGGATTGTCCCAAAATGTTCGAGAGGTTGGTAAGCGATGCAGAGAAACCGTTGTATGATGGTTGTACAAAATTCACAAGATTGTCTGCGGTGTTAAAGTTGTACAACTTAAAGGCGGACAACGGATGGTCGGATAAAAGTTTCACACAGTTATTAGCCCTCGTGAAAGAAATGCTACCAGAGGATAATGTTCTTCCCAATCGAACGTATGAGGCCAAAAAGATGTTGTCCTCTATTGGCATGAGCTATGAAAAGATACATGCATGTCCAAAAGATTGCGTTTTATTTCGAAACGAGTATGCAGTGTTAAATGAGTGTCCTAAATGCGGTGCCCCTCGATATAAGGAAAAGTTGTCTCCGGAAAAGGTGTTATGGTATTTTCCTATAATTCCGAGATTTAGGCGCATGTATCGTAGTGAGACCGATTCAAGACACTTGACTTGGCATGCAGATGAAAGAATTATTGATGGGAAGTTGCGACATCCGGCAGACTCACCACAGTGGACGAAATTTGATATTGATTATCCTGAATTTGGAAAAGAAGCAAGAAATCTTCGCTTGTCGTTGTCTACTGATGGAATGAACCCGCATGGTATTCAAAGTATCTCGCATAGCACCTGGCCTGTGATTCTTATGATATATAACCTACCTCCGTGGCTATGTATGAAGCGTAAGTACATGATGCTATCTATGTTAATTTTTGGGCCCAAACAACCAGGGAATGACATAGACGTGTACTTGGCACCCTTAGTCGAAGATTTGAAGTTTTTGTGGGAGACCGGTGTGGAGGTTTACGATGGGTATAGGAAAGAAAGTTTCAACTTGAGGGCGATGTTGTTTGGAACAATTAATGATTTTCCGGCGTACGGAAATCTATCAGGGTACAACATTAAGGGTCAAAAAGCGTGTCCTGTTTGTGAAGATGAAACCGATACGATGCGATTGAACTTTTGTCAGAAGAATGTTTTTCTCGGTCATCGTAGATTCTTAAATTCTAATCATCACTATCGTGGGTGGAGAAAGGCATTCAATGGAGAGGCAGAACACGGTAGAGCTCCACATATGTTGACAGGTGATCAGATTTTTGAAAAGGTGAAAGATGTGAGTACTGAGTTTGGCAAGCCTTTTGCACATAGACTTGTCACGAGTGGGTGGAAGAAGAGGTCGATTTTTTTTGAACTTCCATATTGGAAGTCATTGTACGTAAGACATTTCCTCGATGTTATGCATATTGAAAAAAATGTATTTGATAGTGTTATTGGTACGTTACTCAATATACAAGGAAAGTCTAAGGATGGCATTAACATAAGGAAGGACATGTTAAACATGGGAATTAGAACTGAATTGGCACCCGTGACGAAAGGAAGACGCACATATCTACCACCTGCTGTTTACACTCTATCTAGAAAGGAGAAGAAAATATTGTGTAAGTTCCTCAGTGAAGTTAAAGTTCCAGAAGGCTACTCATCAGATATTAGAAGACTTGTGTCAATGAAAGACCTAAAGTTAAAGAGTTTAAAGACTCATGATTGCCATGTTATAATGGAACATTTTCTACCAATAGGTATACGTTCTATTCTGCCAGAAAAAGTAAGGAGCGCAATAACTAAGTTGTGTTTTTTCTTCAAGTCAATTTGCAGCAAGGTGATCGATCCTGCGATCTTACCAACATTGCAAAAAGAGGTGGTTGTTACTTTATGTGAGCTTGAAATGTATTTTCCTCCCTCGTTTTTTGACATAATGGTTCATCTAGTCGTTCATCTTGTCAAAGAGACACAGTTGTGCGGACCAGCTTATATGAGATGGATGTACCCTGCTGAACGTTATATGAAAATTTTAAAAGGGTACGTGAAAAACCGAAGTCGACCGGAGGGTTGTATTGCGGAACGATACATTGTTGAAGAAGCGGTTGAGTTTTGCACTGAATATCTGTCAAATGTTCAATCAATTGGACTCCCCAAATCTCATATTGTCGAGAAAAAAGAAGGAAAAAGACTAATTGGAAATAAAGTTGTGACAGTGTCAATGGTCGAACGGGATCAGGTGCATTTGTATGTTCTGCACAATGAGATTGAGGTTGAGCCGTATGCTGAAATGCACAAGGGTGTTCTTCGAGGTTTAAATCTGAATAGAAATGAGAATTGGATAGTACGAGAGCACAATCGAAGTTTCATACCGTGGTTTAAGGAACAAATTTATTCAAAGTATCGTTCGGATCCTGCTTCAGTAACAGAAAGGTTGAGATGTTTAGCATATGGTCCAAGTATGATTGTGTTTTCTTATAGCGCATACGCAATTAATGGATACACATTTTATACCAAAGAACAGGATGATAAAAGTACTATGCAGAATAGTGGTGTTACCTTGGTAGCTGAAGCGATGCACATATCAAGTGCGAATGACTTAAACCCGGAATTTGCAAATCTGTCATATTTTGGGGTTATCGAGCGCATTTTGTTGTTTGATTACGGGAAGTTTCAGATTCCTGTATTTGATTGCAAGTGGGTTGAAAATAATAATGGCGTACGAATGGATAAGTCAGGATTTTTGCAAGTGGATCTCAATAGGGTGGGGTACAAAGATGAACCTTTTATTCTAGCCTCTCAGGCTAAACAAGTGTTCTATGTCAATGATCCGACAAGTACGAAATGGTCTATAGTGCTTTTGTCTAACAAAGTAATTGATGAAAACATTGGAGATCAAGGTGATATTGGCGTTGGCATTGAATCTTGTACAAGAAACGATCAAAATGAGAATGAACCTTGTACTAGAGATGATCATAATGAGGGTATTTGGATCAATCCAACCATCCGAGTTGTTAACAGAAGCGTAAAATATATTGCTACCAAGAAAAGAAAGAGACGTTAGTGAAAAAGGTATTATTATAATTATAGCCTAATATTGTAAGTAATATGTGAATAATGTTTTGAATTTTTGGCATATCTTTTGAACCGTTTTGAATTTTTGCGAATGTGACTAGTGTTTATTTAGTAGAACAATGTTTCCGGAGCTGATGGCGAGGTTTATTTCTTGCAAGTTTGGTTTTTTAGCATTTTATTCAATTTTGAGTTCCTTTAGTGCTATTCATATCTTTTTCGACTATCCATTTTCATGTAGTGTACTAATGTGCTTGTTTGACTTTTGTTACAGGTCTAATGGCTAGCAATGAAGAAAACCCGCAAGGAAACCAACAAGAAAACCCACCAGGAAACCAACAAGATCATGAAAACTCACAAGAAACAAATCATGCAGCGGATGATACTTCAGCAAATGATGTTGCACGAGGCATCACCATAATGCGCGAAATCATTCGTGCTAGAGATAAGGGAGTGAAATATAATGTAGATTGGAATCATTCAAATCAAGTAGTTGGGGTTAATGCTTCAAAATTCACAAGCTACGTTGGTACACTTGTTCGTATGCATGTGCCAATCTCCATATCTAGATGGAATGCGAAACAATGTGAAGCATTGAAGCAAGGAAAAGAAATGTTTTGGGAAGATGTTAAGGTATGTATGTTATATGGTTTATATGGTTATATGTTTATAAGTTTATAAGTTTATATGGTGTATATGGTTTTTAAACTACTTATATGTTTATATGGTTTATATGGTTTTTAAATTACTTATATGTTTATATGGTTTATACGCAGCGGTCTTTTAACGTTCCAGATGAGCGTAAAGGCTTCGTACTTGGGTTGGCCGGGAAAAGATTTAGAGGGTGGAAAAATCTGTTGACGAACACCTATCTTAAGGATGACAAAGGAAAGTGGCTGGAAGAGTTCCCGGCCGGAAGGCCAGAAAAGTATAATCTTTTCATTAAACAAGAAGATTGGACTGAGTTTATTAGACAAAGAGATGACGAATTCCGGCAAAAGAGTGCCAAAAATAGTGAGAGAGCATCAAAGCCCGCGTATCCATACAAAAAAGGGCGTTTGGGATATGCGCGCTTAGAGGAAAAAATTGTAAGTAATAAATAGAAATGATATGTTCTTATTAATTGTCTAAATGTGTTGTATTTGACGATCTAACCGTTTGTTTCTATGCATAGTTAGAGGAGACGAAAAGTGATGAAACCTCACTTCCAGCACATTTGCTGTGGAAGGAAGCCCGTGTGGGCAAGAATCAAGCTGTTGATCCAAGTGTTCTAAGAATTTATGATGAATGCGTAAGTATAACATTGTGTCTTTAATTAAATCAAATTTTTATGACTATTTAATTGATTTTTTTATCTCCATTATTTTCAGGAGACATTGTCACAAACGGAGTCCACCGGTGACGACCAGGATACGAGGAGCGTACTTAGTAAAGCACTGAATGTTCCTGAGTATTCCGGTCGGGTTAGGGGTAAAGGTCACGGTGTGACTCCAACCTCTTTCTACCAGCATCATCGGAAAAGAAATCCTACCAATGCAGAAGTGATGAATGTACTTATGGAATTACAAGCAAAAGTCAATGCATTGGAAAGTGATAAAGAGGTATTAATGAGGGAAAAGGGCAATGCGGCAATGGCGAAAGAAACTAGTGACAACGCTAGTATCAACCGTCAGAATAAATTTCCTGAGGTAATTATAAATATATTGATAAATCTCTATTGTTCAAGTTTCTCATTTTTATTCCACCTCTTTCTATTATTGAATTAAAAGTAATATGTATGCATATTGGTTTAGGGCATTTCATCTTGCCAACTATACGTAATGGCATCAGATTATCACCTTGTTGGCAAGGGAAAAGTGTACAACACTTTGGGAGATTTAATTCATAATACACCGATCCCGGCTGGACACCTGAGAGTATCAGTAGATTATCCTATTGATCCCGATGCGTTGGTACCGGTACCTGACGTGGCCTTGGATATAAGATCGGTGCGAGACGCAGTAGGGTCGTTTGTTGCATGGCCCTTGGACCTCATTTTCATTGATGATGAGGTATGTTTAAAACCGTTAATATGAATCATTTAGATTTCAAATGTCAATTCTGAACCGTTAAGTTAATTATTTTTTAATATTAGCCTCCTACAAAACCCGCTAATAAGGGTAAGGAGATTTTGCAGCAAGGCGGCGAGTCTATGGCATCAATTCCAGAGGTACACTTAAATTGTTTATTATATGATATGAATTTAAAACTGAACGATTTTATAATTTACCTAAGTTATATGATTGTTAGGTATCTGCGAAAGTGTCACAACAAGTGACCCAGCCTGTTCGTAGCAGACCACCCCCGAAAAAGTCAATGCATAAGGGGGGAAGAGGCGGGGGAAGAGGCGTTTTTGTACCTCGATATCGGAATACACTTGGAGTACTTTTGGAAACCTCAGATTTGAAGTCAGGTGGTATTCGTACAATTCTTATGGATGCAGATATCTTTGGTCTTGACTGCCAAGAAACGATAGGAATGGACGAAATGACTGAGATTATGACGCATGGTGAATTAGGCATCGGCAATGTTCACGCATACATCCGGTATTCCGATAAATATATCATTTAAGTAGTTGAACAATTTATTTACACATTTCAATGAAAATAGTCTAATGTTTATATGTTTTTATTTAAGGTTGTTGTACAATAAAAAAATGCGCGAGACTGTATTGGCAAGACGCTTCCATTTCTTGTCTGCCCATATTGTCAGCGGAGCGACAATTGTCAGGGAACCGGGTTCAGTTAGGGAGTACTTAGTGAATCGATACACGGCCTACGTCGGTAACCCAGATAGCTTGTTTATTTTGCCGTATAACACTGTTCCAGTGGGGTGAGTTTTTCATTTATTCTAATATATCTTTGTTTATTTTGCGTAGAAACTTTTCTTCTAAACTGTTGCTTAAATTTTTAGAAAACACTGGTTGTTGTTGGCTATCGATCCGATTAAAGAAGTTATGTACTTTCTGAATTCGGTAGACGGGGAATGGACTAACTATCCCGCTATGAAGGAAACTGTTGATCAGTAAGTGAGATCGTTCTAACTATTCGTGTATATTTATATATTTAATTATTTCTGTGAGATTGATCTAAATATATGTTTTTATTTTCTTAGATCAATACAAATATTTCGTAGTCAAAGGGACGCACAGGTACCCCGGAGTAAATCATCAAATATTACTTGGATCAAAGTGCAGGTACAAAATTAGTTGCTTATAATAATAGTTATGTTACTTGATAAAATTACACGACAACTATAAAATATATTCTGTTTTTCTATGCAGTGTCCGTTACAGAATAACGATGTAGATTGCAGATACTTTTGCTTGAGGTTTATGAAAGAAATCCTTCATAAAAATCAAGTAGAGATTCCAAGCACGGTATGGATTTATAACTTAGAATAATTTTGTATGATTTCTACATTTAATAACATCATGCATATACTGAAGTAATAATTTCTTATGTAGTACTTTGATGACCTCTATACTATGTCGTACACGAAAGTTCAAGTGGAAGAAGTCAAAGAGGAAATATGTCAATTTTATGTTGAAAACAGATTATTCTGATGGGTATGAATAAAATATTATTGTACGTGTTAGTTTGATTGTGTTGGAGCCTTTAATATTGTTTGTTTAATTTACCGTGTTGTTCATATTCATACTTTGCAGGATGACGACCGTGTCGGTGGAGCATTATTTTCGATGTAATTATATATGATTTAGTTACATATGTATATATATATGGTTACAAATTAACACGATACTTTGTATGTGATTTAGTTATGGTTACAAATGTATATATGGTTACAAATTTAGTTATATATGATTTAGTTACATATATATAGATAAGGATTGAATATTATATGGTATACCGGTTTCTGTTAATATAATACCGATTTCTTAAAATATATGTATAGATAAGGATTGAATTACAGGTTAAATTATTGGACCAAAAAAAAATTACAGGCCGCACAGGGAACCTCAAATTATAGGTTTCACTTTAAAAAATTTGTATGAGCTACGAAAGTGCTTTTGGCTAAAAAGCGCTTTCGTAGGCAGCATAAATAAAAAAAAAAAATTAAATAGAAACCCCCTATCAAAGCGCTTTTTATGGAAAAAGCGCTGTGAAAGACCCCCCTATCAAAGCGCTTTTTCCATAAAAAGCGCTGTAAAAGCCATGATAAATAAAAAAACAAAAATTAAATAGAACCCCTATCAAAGCGCTTTTTATGGAAAAAGCGCTGGGAAAGACCCCCCTATCAAAGCGCTTTTTCCATAAAAAGCGCTGTAAAAGGCCTGATAAATTAAAAAAAAAATTTAAATAGCACACCTATCAAAGCGTTTTTCAAAAAGCGCTGGGAAAGACCCCCCTATCAAAGCGCTTTTTAAGGAAAAAGCGCTGGGATAGGTCCACCTACGACAGCGCTTTTGGCCAGAAAAAAGCGCTTTCGTAGCCTACGGCAGCGCTGGCTACGGCAGCGCTTTTAAGCGCTTTTAAAGGGCAAAAAAAAGCGCTGTGAAAGCCTATTTTCGTAGTAGTGGCCGTCCAGTTGCTTGGTCCGCCCTCAGTCGTAGGGTAAATCCAGCTGTCGAATTCAGATTCCTCCACGTCGTCTTCAATAGCATTTACTCCCGGGTTGGTGATGAATACATGAGGTCTTCCAATCTTTTGTTTACGAACAGCCCTCTGAGCTTCTGCAGTGAAACCCAAACCAAACTTGTCAGTCTTCGGAGTGAAATCAGGAAGTCGGCCCCAGTTTGCATACTCACCCTTCTCAATAACAGCCCGGGCATCCCTTAAGGAAGCCATCTTCAAAGGAGAACCTTCAATCACATTCTCTGCCGACGCCAGTGTCCGAGGAACCTCTTCAAAATGTTGGAATGGAGTCTCAATGAATTCTCCATCCATTTCTATGTACCGGAACGAGTTGAGGTGGCTGACCATATATTCTTCCTCTCCCTGCACTGTAACAATCTTCCCTCTGACCGGGTATTTCAGCTTTTGATGTAGAGTTGAGGTCACAGCTCCAGCCTTGTGGATCCAAGGACGACCCAGTAAACAGGAATAGGATGGTCGGATGTCCATCACATAGAAAGTTGAATCAAAGACCTGAGAACCAACCCTGATTGGAATATCAACCTCACCATGTACCATCCTTTTGGACCCGTCAAAGGCCCGGACCACAATGTTACTTGGCTTAAGTTCCAACCCCTCGCAGTCCAACCTGTCTAAAGCCTTCTTGGGCAAGACGTTCAATGAGGACCCAGTGTCAACCAGCACATGGGTAAGAGTAGTTCCCCTGCATTCAATAGAGACATGCATGGCATCATTATGGTTCTTCCCTTTAGCAGTCAGATCCGCGTCAGAGAAACCCAAACCATTATCAGCAGTTAAGTTGGCCACACAATCGGTAAATTGATCAGCAGATGTCTCTTGTGGCACGTGGGCCGTCTTCAGGAAGGAAATCAGAGCCTTTGCATGGGCCTCTGAACACAACAACAGTGATAGCATGGAAATTTTAGATGGGGTGTGCCCCAGCTGCTCAACTACATTAAAATCACTCTTCTTGATAATCTTGAGAATCTCTTCCATCTCTTGCTTGGAAGCTTCAAGAGTGGTCTTTGGTGCCTCCGTCTGGGCAGGCAAATCAGTAGCGATTCCTTTGCCCTAAGCGTCAGATGACTCGGCAGCAGGGGTAGAACTAAGAACTTGGTCAGGAGGAGAAATAGGCACACTTGCAGGTGTGATGACAAGAGGTCTCTGGATAGCTGGAGGTGCAATATCTGGTGAAAAGAGCCTGCCACTGCGAGTGACTTTAGCAGGCCCGGTGATGTTGCTGACGCCGGTACTAGTATCAAATTCTTGTTTAACTCCAAGCACATAAACATCTGCCCCATAGTGCCACGAGACAACTTTGTCAGATGTATAGGGGATAGGCCCCGGAACAGTAATGATTATGGGAGCAACCTTCTGAGTAGACATGACTTTGACAGGCTTCTTTGAGGGAGCCTTAGGAGAGTAAATAGTAACAATAGACACTTCTTCAGTAGGGGTAGCAGGAACAGCAATCTTCTCAAACAAGATCTCTTTATTATCCATCAGGCTTTGGATACCTGTCTTCAAAGATGGACAACCAGCAGGTGAAACAGAACATAGAAGGCAACCTTTACTACATCCCGGAAATAAACCGGCTAGAAACAGGTTCCTCTTGACAGTCAACAACGGAGTAACAATATCATCCACAGAGGCTACATACAGGTCTTCCTCTACAGCATTCACTCCATGCTTGGGCATGGGAGCAGTCACGACATTGGGCCTTTCGGGCGCCTCGAACTCTATCTCTTTAGCATCAATAAGGTCGTGAACCTTATTCCTCAAAGTCCAGCAATCATCCGTATTATGTCCCGGGCCATCAGAATGATAAGCGCAGCGGGCGTTGGGGTTGTACTTTGGAGATGTCTTGTTGGGATTCTTTGGGGCTTCCCTTAGAGTTACCAGATTGGTTGACAGTAACTGTAGCAATATCTGGGATAAGGTCATGCTGAGTCGAGTGAACTGCCTTTTAGGTCTCTCACCCATTGGTTGGTTATATTGCTGAGGAGCAGCAGCAGGCTTTGAGATAACCACCGCGTTGACATCTTGGCGGCGTTCCAGTTTATTTTGTCTCCTTGAACCATAAACAACACTAGATTCCTTCTTGAACGGTTTCTTCTTAGAGCTCTAGGAAGCACCCTTCTGTATCTTTCCAGACTTGATACCAGCTTCTATCCTTTCACCAGTCAGAATGAGGTCTGTAAACCCTGCAGAGGAATTTCCAATCAGATGGTTGAAGAATGGACCAGATAGGGTCCCCAAGAACATATCCACGAGTTCACGGTCAGTCAAAGGTGGCTGCACCCGTCCAGCAAGGTCTCTCCACTTTTGAGAGTACTCCTTGAATCCTTCACCCGTCCCTAGTGACATACCCTGGAGTTGGGTACGAGTAGGAGTGAGGTCGGAATTATACTGATACTGCTTATAGAACGCAGTAGCCAAATCCTCCCAGTTACGAATGCTGGCTCCATCCAGCTGATAGAACCATTCGAGTTGAGTCCCTGAAAGACTATCCTGGAAGAAATGGGTCCACAAATTCTTGTCAGTTGTATAAGGTTGGATCTTTCTTACATACGATCGGAGGTGCAGCTTAGGACAGGAAGCTCCGTCGTACTTTGCAAAAGCAGATGCCTTGAACTTATGGGGAATCACCACCCCAGAGGATAAGCCTAGGTCTCCAAAGTCCAACCCGGGCACATGTTGAATCTCCATAGCGCTCAAGCGGTCCTCTAGCTGTTTATACCTATCCTCAGCAGGAGGATACTGTTCTGCATCATAATCCATCTCGTTGTCGGAGACTATGGGGCTAGGAACCCTTTCCTCTTGTGGATTGTCTTTGCCTACAGATGAGGTAGTCAGCTCAACCTCATTCTGCGGTGCATTCCCAAATCTGCGTCCAGTGTTGAACAAGACGGTCCTCTTCTTCTTCTTCTTCCTCTCTTTCAGAATCAGAGTCTTCAAATCCTGTTGACCCTAGGCTAGGCTCATAACCAACTCTTGGAACTGGGCATTCTGGGCCTGGAGGGCCTTGATAGCTTGTTCAATAGAAGGTTCAGTAGACATGATGATTGCTGAAATAAACAGCGAAGAAGATAAGTGACCTGTAAAAGGGGTACCTGTAATGCAATGATATGTATGATATATGTATGCAATGTTTTCAAGGATCTCGCGGGGTAAACAGAGAAACTTGTTAGAATTTGAATCTGGTAGCCTGATTGAAGGAACTTCCTGTTATTGAGAGTCCTTCTTCAAGAGTCAAGGCTCACCATATCGAGTGGGTCATAGCCCCTGACTCAAGTTACCGTGCTTGGATTTCTGGACAACCTTGGCTAGAGATAATAAATCCCCTTTGCCCCTTGCTAGATGTCTGGTTCATCATGACCTGCATCACAAACCCTCGAGATCCTTGAAATGGATTAGTCCTTATGCAGGATGCATGCAATGTTATGATGGTATGATGTTATGATAAAGCACACCACAAGTATTCACAAAAGGCAAACATGGTAAGGCACACAAATCACACCAGACAGCCCTTAGAGTTTAGGCCATCATGAAGTTTTAGGTACTACCCTATTTCCGTTTCAGTTGGTTAAGACCTGTCCTAGAAAATAGTAACCGGGTTCTAGAGGATCTCAATATCACTGACTACCCTCAATCGGTCATAACTCCAGCTTCGCAATCTTTTCTTGCGGCCAGAACCATCGCGAGAGTTTAGCCTCAATGAGTGTAGCATACTGCTACTGTTCTATGGCCAAGTTGGGTCAATTTAGGGTTCTAAGGTCGGTTGGTGCTTAATGACTCCTCAGAAGACCCATATTCTCCTCGTTCCAACACAAGGGATATCGATACAAACCAAGGTGTCACACCAACGTAGCTACTGCTTCACCCGTGTCGGTCTACACCGAATAGGTCCCTCACAGTTTATAGCTACCTAAAGGGTATTCCCCAGTTCCGGGTTAGGATCTATGAAACTCCGAAGCAAGCCTACAAATATTAAAGCAAACAAGGCATACAATTGAAAACATAGAATGATCTAATCCTAAGGTACACCTCACTTATATATTATCCCCAGCAGAGTCGCCAGTTCTATGATCGGTGGAAATAGAACTGACTATTTTGGAATGCTGGTTCGTGAAATGTCGCGGTAAGCAAGAGTCGCCACCGTCTTTTATTTTCTCCAACTAGGAAAGGACAAAAGCACAGCAAAATTCCTTTTCGAGATATTTCTCGGTTCGGGAGGTAGATTATAGAAAGGGAAGGTGTTAGCACCCTTTCTATCTGTGGTTATCCACGGGCTCTTAGGTACTTGCTCACTATGTTTTCAAAAATGTTTGCTTTTCTTGTGTTTGTGGGTTTTGAAAAAGTTTGTTTTGAAAACTTCTAGGTAACTCTTGTATCAGTCCTCAAGAGTGTATGAAGTATTTGTTTGAAAACTTTTGTTTGAAAGTGTAAGTGCGAAAAGTTGTTTTTGTTTTTTTGAAAGAGCAAGTACCCAGGAGACATCTACCTACTCTAAGGAATTAAGCTGTGTAAAAGTCCTTTAGACAGTACTATCCCACTATTGAGAAGTAGGTAGCACCGTCGTTGGAGTTATTTGGGTCAATTCGATAATAGGGACATGTGTGGTCACCAAAGCAATAGTAGGACGCCTTAGCGGTAACCCTAATGTCCCAGATCCTTTTTATCCGAGGCAACCGTTTCGAGGCAATTGGATCTTTAGACAGGAGGGCGACCTCTAAAACACCCTATACTTAATGACCACCTCGAGGCAACCAAGTGAGGTGTACCCTAGGAGTGGCATGTGCATGTGTGTCAGGTTTCATGTTAAGATTATCTTTGCACATTTTTATGGTGAGCTACAAGTTGGTTTTATTTTTCAGGCAAGTCTTGCATGCATAGTTAACAGTTTAATAATTGCAGAAAATAAATTGCGGAAAGTGAATCTAGGCTATTACAAGGCGTCGGGTATTTACATCGCCAAAAACATAACCCTTGAAAATAAATGCGAGAAAATAAAGAAAGCGATAAAAGTCCTAATTATCTATTACATTCTCGGAGCAAATACATAAATATAATCAAAAATAATAATGCGCGAAAAGAATTGAATCGGGGAAAGTCTTAGGGTTTTGACCCTTTTTTGAGAAAAAATGAGCTTTGGTCCTTTTTGCAATTAATTAAACCTAAAACCACTTAATTAAATAAAATAAATATTTTTTAAGTTTTTTAATGTTTTGATGAAAATAAAATAAAAAGGATTAAAATTGTCAAAAGAAAAACCCTAATTCTAGATTGATTTTATTTATTGTGAAAAAAGTCAAAGTTAACCTAATTAACTAAATTAATTTGTGTTAGTATTTATTTACAAAATAATAATTAATAGTGAAATTAATAAATAATAAAAATAAATAATATTTTAGGTTTCTGAATTTATTATGAAAAATAATTAATTTGTTAATTAAATACTAATAATAATAATAATTAATAAAAGAAATTAAAAGGAAAAGAAAATAAAAAAGAAATAATAAACCAGGGGGGTGTGCTGGCCCATTAGGAGGTTAATCTGGAATTTCTGGCCCATTTGTTTCACAAGCCTGTTTGACTCTTGTAATTGCCCAGGACGTTGGTTGACTGGGAGCACCATGGTCAGCATCTCATGGCCACAGGATTTGTATTTTGAAACACATGGCGCTTGGATGTTAGAGGTGCATGATGGAACACCTTTGAAGGCCTGCATATAATCACGTTATGAAAAATAATAGAAACATTTTGGGGGACCTAGGAATCGAACCCAGGTCCCAATGGTTACATGCCAGCACGTCCTCCACTACACCAACTTGCTTTAGTCATCATTGAAATAACAAACATTATATTAAATAATCAATTCATATGCTGCACAAAGGCAAAACACGCGCCCTTTTTCAAACCAACCAACCACGTATCAACACGCAATCGTCTTCCTTGTTTGCCTGTAAAAAAACAAATAGATAGCGGGGGTTTTTAACCCCCACAACCTGCAAGGACGAAAAATAGCGAATAGCAGTGTGGTTAATAGAAATATTTCGCGAGTATGGCTTTGTGTTCGTCTGGATGCAACGGTTCCAACCATGGGCATTAGAGGTGCTAATTTTTCCTGGGCTGTAAAGCCCCAAATTCAAAGCTTGGAAACCTTAGAAAACGTCCATGGTGTCTTTGGATTCTGTGTGTTTTAATCCAATTAACCTATGCCAAAAGCTTCATACAGTTCCTATTAACACAAAACAATCAACAAAATATGTCAAATGCACATGAATAATGAGATGCGATTTTGAAAAAAATGTTCAAACCGTGAAACTGTTCTTGGGTATTTCTTGAGCTTTAGCACTTGGTTTGGATTGCAATATGTCTCTGGGAACCCCTGCAATAGATTAGAATTAATAAAACGCTTTGAATTATGCTAGAATATGGAAATCAATTTTGACTTTTTTCTTGAATTTTTTCAATGTGATTATGGCTTTCTTGCAGCAAATTCACGTCCATGGCATTAGGGTTGGCTTGTGTACTTATAGTAGAATGGAACTAGGTCAAATCCTTGAGCAAAGATCCATGAAATAATGGTTTGAATATTTGATTTGCAATCATATATTTTTGAATCTTTTTTATTGGAAAAACTTGCCAAACTTGGAGATTCTTGTCCCTTTGATTTGCACACGAAATTTCCAGCATATATTGACCACTTTTGCTTCACAAAAAGATTGAGAAATCATATCTTGATATTTCCTACAATTTAAATTAATTAAATGAATTAAAATTGATTAAAAATACAAATAATTAATAAAAATAAGAAAAATAAATTCAAATAATCTCAATGGGTCGTGCATAAGTCATGGATAAAGTTTCAAGAAGAAATTTGAGGCCCATTAGCAAAAACAAAGTGTTTTGAGCAAAGTTGACTTTTGCAAATTCACAAAAATTTCCCAACTTCTCCAATGCATATCTTGTTCAATTTTGATCATATGAACATGTTCTTGGACATTTTGGAAAGGTCTTGAAGTCCTCTAACCAATGCCTTTGGTCCCATGTCATTTGGATTTACCAATCTCAAGTTTTGGTCTTTGACTTAAAGTGTATTTTTGTTGACTTTTGAAATTGACCTATAATGTAGAAATTAATAACTTTTTGTGAGAGCATATCTTGGACTTGGAATGTGAAGATGAATTGTAGGAAATGTCATCTCCTTCAAAATGAGAATTGGATGGGATTTTTATGATGAACCATGAAAAAGTTATGCTTTGGTCAAGATACAGTTGACTTTTCTACTGTCCAAAAATAGTAACTTTTTGCATCTTGATGATTTTTGAGCCATCCTTGTGGAATCATGATCAAGACTTGATCAAATGATGATTGTGGACTCAAAATAAGATGTTGACCAAAATTTTTGACTTTTGACTGTGAATGACCATTTTGCCCCTGTAGTTGACTGTTGATCAAATAGGGCTTTTGACTGTGGAATTTGGCACTATGAGCCTTGAGACTTGACATGTAGATGCTTGAGGATGTTTATAGGCTTATGAGACTTGATTGAGCCATTGAAAACCTCAAATTCCTTGAAAGAACCAAAACCCTAATTTTGACTGGCTTAGGAGGTATTTGGCCTGTGCAATCCTTGAGTAATCTTGAACCATTTGGAGATGACTCTTGATAAACCTTGAAGAATATGGGAGGGAAAATTTTGGGGTACAACATCGGGGATAACCAAAGTCGGAGCCCTCGTCTTGACGGGCGCTTCTTGGATCCCCTTACCTTTATCAGTAGTAACAACAGAGGGTACAACTTCGGGAGTAACAATTTCTTCAATCACATGACTTTACACAGGTATCTTGACAGGCACATGAGCACTTGAGGGTCCGAAGACTGCCCGTGGAGGAGCAATCTCCGAAGAAAAGATTATTCCGCTACGAGTGATCTTACTTGTCCCCGCAATGTTCCCCACGTCAGGAGTCTCTTCATCGAAATTTTCTTCACCTGATTCGATCTGTTCCACACCGTGATAGAAGATCTCTCCTCCATAATTCCACGGTATTGTCTTATTGGACTTATATGGGATAGGCCCCGGCATAGTAATCTTCAGCGCTACAAACTTTGGATCGGGTGTAATCTTAACAGGCCTTTTGCAGGTCTTGGAAAGATTGTCAGAAATGGTGATTATAGAAACATCGTTGATTGGAGTAACAGGAGTAACATTAGTAATAGTAGCAACAAGAGTTTTCTGAAAGAGGATCTCTTGAGTATCCATCAGGCGTTGGATGCCTGACTTCAACAGCGGACAGTCGGATTGCAAGTTTGAACAAAAGTAACAATCTTTTTCACAGCCCGGGAAAATCCCGGCTTTCAACAAATTCATCTTGATCATTGACAACAGAGTCATTAAGTCATCAACAGTAGTAACATGAAGATCTTCCACAATAGCATGAACATTATGACCATGTTTTGGCATAGGAGCGGATATCACATTATGTTTTTCGGGGGCATCAAACTCCACCTCCTTAGCATCTATCAAATCTTGGATCTTGTTTTTAAGGGCCCAACAGTTGTTGGTGTCGTGCCCCACACTGTTCGAATGATATGCACATTTTGCATTGGAATGATAATAGGGAGAAGAGGTATTTGGATTCTTTGGTTCCTCTTTCAAGCTTGTAAGGTTTAACTTTAACAGATGAGGGAGAACCTGAGCCGGTGTCATATTGATCCGGGTGAACTGCCGTTGTGGCCTTTCTACCCTTTGCTGGTTAGCTCTGGGTTGACTGCTTCGAGGTTGATCGGATGAGGAGTTCTGGATCATCACAGCCCCCACCGCTGGTCAGCGCTCCATTCTCCCTTGATCTCTCTGGGTGTGAACATCAGAAACTTCCTTCTTGGCTGGGAAGGTCGTCTTGATAGCAGTTAGAATTAATTCAGTGAACCCTGCAGATAAGCTCCTGATCAAGTGATTGAAGAATGGACCTGACAGGGTCCCCAAAAACAAATCAACCGGCTCTCTGTCTGACAATGATGTCTGCACTCTTCCAGCCAAATCCTGCCACTTCTGGGCATACTCCTTAAATCCTCATTAGAGGCCATACCCATACTCTATAGTTGAGTACGAGTAGGCGCTAAATCTGTGTTATATTGGTATTGTCGATAAAAAGCAGCAGCTAAATCCTCCCAGTTATGAACATCAGATCTCTCAAATTGATAGAACCAGTCCAATTGCGTTCCCGACAAACTATCTTGAAAAAAGTGGACCCACAGATCCTTATCGGAAGAGTGAGGTTGGATCTTTCTGACTTAGGATCGCATATGCATCTCCGGACAGGACAAACTGTCATATTTAGCAAATGTAGGCACTTTGAACTTGGGGGGAATGACGATCCCAGCAACCAACCCTAGTTCTTCAAAATCTAGCCCAGGTACCCTTTGCACCTCCATGGCTGCTAGCCAGTCTTCAAGATTCTTATACTTATCATCCGCCGGAGGATACTGCTGTTCGGAGTAATCTTCATCATCTTCCTCTTCAGCTTCAGACTCGGAAGGTACCGCGGCTCCTTTTCCTTTACCAACCCCTTCGTCAGACGTCGAGGGGAAATCCAGAACTCTCCTAGCCTGATTCTCAAATATTCTTCCCATAGTGGCCACACCAATTCTTTTCTTTTTCTTCTTTTCTGTTTCCTTCTCTTTCTCTAACAGTGCTTTAAGGTCCTCTTGACCCTTTGCCAAGGTCATGAGGAGTTGTTGGAATTGCGAATTATGTGCTTGCATATCTTTAACCGTCTGCTCTATATCCATCTTGCTGAAATAAACAGCAGAAAGATAAGGAAACCTGGTGTGAAGACCTGTTTATGCATATGATGAATGATATGTTATTCATGTAATGCATTCAAGGATTCAGAAATTCAAATTTGTTGCGAACAAAAAGGACACACGTCATATTAATAAGAAGAAATTTGTTAGTACATAAATGCCCCATGGGCAAAATATTACAAAGTCCCTAATGTAAAAAGACGTTGCTCATCCTCTTTGGTGCGATGTAAGTGTTGAGATTCTTCTCTTCATGGAGTCGATGGGTAAGCTCCAAAACCTTCTTCTCACTGGCGTAGAAGCTGGCTTCAAAAGTATTCCGTTCTTCCTTGAGTTGTATCCAATTCTTTTGCAATTCTTCCAATGATGTTGGCATGTCAGGATGTAGGAGGGTGTATGGAACCTCTCCTTCCATAACAGGCTCTTTGACCACGGGGAGAATGTGGGGGTAAGGCATCATAAGACTCTGGGCGCGGGTTCGTACCCACTTGAGATAAGGCTCAAGGGGGTTGGAATTCTTATGCCCCAGTGTCTTACTATCCACTTTGTTGGGCATCCTCCAAGCTCGGATAAACCTTGGTCGAAGTCCTTGAGTGTCATTGTCGAAGTCAAAAACTAAATCTTGAATCAGCATGTCGTGAGGGCCATCTTACCGGGCATACCCAAATTGCCTCAGAGCTAAACAAGGGTTGTAGGTAATGCCTTCCCTAATGCCAAGTAGTGGGACATTAGGGAATTCCCCACAATGATCAATGATGATGACATTTTCTATGGACCGAGAACACCAATGAACATCAGAATGTGTGAGGGTCATCAACCGTTGTGACCACCTTAAACCTTGTTCATTCTTCAAAACTGACTGGGGAAGGTGAGAAATAAACCACCTTGCTAGAAGAGGAGTACACCACATGAGAAAACCTCTTTTCCTCATTGTTCGTGTGTGAAATGAGTGTAGGATGTCCCCAAGCAATGTGGGCACATGATTCCGAGATATGAAAATCTTGACAGCATTCACATCTATAAGCTAATCAAGGTTTGGGAACAAGACCAACCCATAGACGAGAAGTGCTACAATCTCCTCAAAAGCTTGTAGATCTAAAGAATTCCAGCAGTCTTGTGCCTTCTCAAACAGAAACTTTTCCAAGAAACCCTTGACACCACTTCTGGTTTCCCAATGACCTTTGATATCAGATGGTTGCAAGTGCAAGGCTTGAACAATATATTCAGGCTTTGGTTCTCTTTCTGTATCGTTGTAGGGTAGTTAATAGAGAATAGGAATCCTCAGAAGTTGAGAAAATTCCTCCAACGTAGGTACTAGTTGGTAATCAGGAAATGTGAAACAGTGGTGTAGGGGGTCAAAGAACTGGAAGAGGACTTTCACCATGTCTTCTTCAATGTTGGAGTTGACCAAGTTGAGAAGTCTACCATGTCTTTCACTGAAGAGAGAATTCTCTGGAATCTTGGAAGTAAGCTCTTTGAGTTGAGGAGGGATCCTCACAAAGTTGACCTGGATTGTTTTCCTGCGAAGAGATTCCATGACCTACAAAACAGGAATAACGATGAAGATCCAAACCCTTGAAATGGTTAGTAGATGCATATGATGCTTTATGATGTTCAGGATGTATGCACAAGTATATGTACAAGCAAATCACACAAGATCCTAGTTTCAGTCTTGCATGGGGTTTCATAGGTAAGTACCCTCTTGAAGTTAGTTGGCTCAACCTGTCCTATAAATAGTAACCGGGTTCTAAGGAGCTCAATATCACTGGATTATTTTCTGTGTTCATTGTTTCAGTTTAGCCACTTAACTGGAGACCGAAATATTCCAAGAAAACAACCCTCAATGAGTGTAGTATCGAGTATCTACCAACTTCGGACTGCACCAAAGTCAGTCATCTTACTACCCCTAATAAGGCCAAGATGGTCAAGTAAAGGTTCTAAGAGTTCATTAGTGCTTCATGACATCACTCAGCGGCCCCGTATTCTCTTTGATTGACTCAAAGGCTACCGGTACCCACAAATATGTCGCACTAATATAGCTATTGCTTCAACCATGTCGGTATACCCCGCATAGTTTCCACAATGTATTGCTATTTACCTATGAATGTTTCCCAAAATCCGGGTGGAGGATTCAAACCCAAACAAGAGAACTAAATGTAAAGCAATCAAAGCAAACAAGATAAGCATGTAAAGGTAATCTAAACCCTAAGGTTACTCCACTTTTATAAAATTCCCCAGCAGAGTCGCCACAAATTTTTTATTTTATCCTAAGGAAAGGTCAAAAAGCACAGGAAAGACCTTTGAGATGTTTTCTTGGGTTCAAGGAGTAGATTATGAAAAGGGAAGGTGCAAGCACCCTTTTCATCCATGGTTATCCATGGTCTCTTAGTTACTTGTTTAGATCACTTGCATTTGCTTTTCAATTGTTTGAAATGGTGCTTTGTGTGTGGTTTTGAAAGATGTTTTGAAAAGAGGCCATCGTTGTGGCAACCTTTGTAATAATTCTTGTTTGAATGTATACAAAGGTGTATTTGTCTTTTGAAAAGATGTTCAATGTTTTGAAAGTTTGATTTGGGAAATGTTTTGAAATTGTATTCTGAAGTGTGTTTGAAAATAGCAAGGATGTTTTGTAAGTTTTGATCAAGTAACTAAGAGTTATCTACCCTATTTTACTCAAAGATCTTTCCTATATGTTTTTTAACCCTTTTGACAGTGTTGTTTTACCATTGCATTTGGTAAACAACCTTGTATTAGGATGTTAAACGGGACAGGCGCATGTCATCGTATAGACCATGATAGCAATTGTGTTAAGTATTTTTAGCAAATTTTTTAGGGACTAGATCATTTTTATATAGGCAACCAAGATAGCGTCATCGAGAGACTATGATCTTTTGTTTTATTTTTGTTTTGCCAAAGTACTCAACATGCATAACATGGCCCATTTTTAAGGCAACAAGTGGATGTAACCCTAGGGGTGTACGTGTGTATTGTGTTGTCATTTTCATGCATTTTTGTCTTTGTATTAGGTCAAGCTACTTGTTGATTTTGGATTTTTTTGCATACAAACCCTAATCTCTAATCATGGCATAATTGAAAGCGTAAATGCGTAAAATAAATCTACCATTATTACAACATGATTAGGGGGATGGGGATGCAATTTTTGAATTGGGGATATTTGACAAGAAATTAAAACCCTAATTTTACTATTACATCCAAATTGAATCAAATGACATAAATAATAAATGAATAATATTTAAATGAACAAATTAAATAAATATGCCAAATATTATAAATATGCAAAAATGTTTATGTTTATTTTTTATGTATGTAAAAAATATTTAATGCAAAAAGAAAGAAATAAAAAAAAAAGATTATTTTTTTAATTAAGGGTAAACCCTAATTTTTCTTTAAGAAAATAAATATATTAATTATATTATTTATATACAATAAAATAAAATAGTGTATATACAAAGAAATTAAATATATTTAGAAAAAGGTATTATTTTAAGTATAAATAATAATAATAAAAAGTATAATATTTCTACGTTTTTATTTTCAAGTATTCATTAAATAAAAGTATGTATGTATATATTAATTATACTAATTATGTAATAAAATAAAATAAAATATATACAAAAAATAAAAATATATTTAGAACAATATTTTTTAGTGTGAATAAAGTAAAGAATAAAATAAAAGTATAAGTTATATATTATTTTTTAGTTTTCAATAAATAAAATATATACTTAATTAAATTGTTTTCATGTTAGGAAAAATAAAAATAAAATACAAAATAAAAGTGAAAATTTATAAAAAATATTTTTGAGTATTTTTTTATGTTTGGAAATAATAAAATAAAATCAGAAATGAAAATAAAATAACAAAATACAAAAATATGAAGAAATGGGCCATGGGGGTGTATTCAGCAAAAGAGGGGTGCAAATAGTGAGAGGACCAAAGCCCAGCCCAAGCCACTTCATCTTCAACCTCTGTTCTTCAAATTTCGCGCGCCTATGTACAAACATGAACAACCTACATACGAGCTCTATTGCAAAAACACATAACATCAAAGTTGTAGGGTTTTTCAAGACGAATTCAACCATATAAAAAACTTGTCTTAACTCTCAAAGACCAGAGAGAATTTCTCTAGCCCTAAATCTTAACCTATTTTTTTCAGGATGTTCATGGACCAAATTCTCTTAGCATGCTTAATTAAAATGAAAACTGAGCATATGCACAGCTTCATGGCTATGAATACTATATTTCTTATTCACAAACCTAAGTATAAATGTTCCTAAATAGAGAGATGGGAAGTTGATAAAAACCTGTTTCAGCTGACTTCGTGTATGGCAATGTGAAGCTTCTCAACAAGGCCTGAGATGTTTGGGAACTTTCCTGAACTTCCCCTGACCTTCTCCAATGCCTAGCTTGCCTTGAAGGTGCTTGAACAAGCCTACAGAACTCAACCTGCACAAGCTGAAATTGAAAATGGCAAAACCTGTAAATGGAGTTACAGTTAGTGTTTAAGGGTTGGGATAGTTTGGATGGGTTATGTGGAAGATGTTTGAACCAATTTGGGACAAAATGCACGAACAATTTGTGATGTGGAACTCAAACTGCAGGGAGTGCCCTGTTTTGCCAAGTGAAGATGATTTTGTGCTATGGGAGGTTTTAGGGCTCAAGGGGTCATGTTTTTGGCTCAAGGGGATGTGAGAAAGTTGTTTCAAAAGCTTGCACAAGTTGGTTTTGGTTGATGTTCAAGTTCTAGTGTTTTTGACAAATTTCTTGGTTATGAAGCAAAGTATGAGAAGTGATGTGAAGCAGGCTTGTACAGGCTATCCATCAGATTTTACACTTTTCCCTTGGCCCCTCAAGTTTGTGGATCTGATTTGCTGCACAAGATATGGTTCAATGCTTAAGGATTTAGTTTTGACATAAAGCATGATTTAAGCAAAAATGGAAATGTTGTTTTTTCTACTTAGGGATTAATCTTGTATGTAATGCCCTAATGACCAAAAAAATGCCTTAGTCCAATGGATTTGTATTAAATTATTGATTGTAAAATGGTTTTGAGGCCTGTAATCTAGTGCAAAGCAAGCTGATTTGAATTTGCAACTTGTATCAATATGAACATGACATGGATGAAAAGTGAGTTTTTGCCAACTTCAAGCCTTCGATTCTCCCTAACCACAAATGAGTTTGGAGAGTTTTTGGACATTTTGGAAAGCTTGAAACATTATCTAAAATCCATATTTGAAATGAAATTTGAGATTCAAAGTGGAACTATGTGAAAAATGTCCATGAAGATAGGTCAAAATCCTTCCTAAACTAGGGCAAAATTTCACTAAGTTAAAAGTTTTAGGGACCCTTGTTCCAAAAATCATAACTTGAGATCCAAGCTTCTTTTGGGAAAACATTGTGAATCAAAGTTGTATATTTTGTGGAGGACTACAACTTTCATGTTGGAATTTTTGTTTGAATCCAATTTCATCATGGTGAAAATGTTGGGCAAAGTTAGGAAAATTTAAGAAAATTTCATAACTTAGAAAAATTCTAAGTTGTGAAAATTTTCAACTTTAAACCCTAATTTGCAAAAATGGGTTTCTTGATGAACAAGTTTCATGTTTTGACACATCTTGATGAAAAATGACCCTTGGCACTTGATTTTGACCAAAAAGTCAAAGTTTGACTTTTCAGTGTACAGTCAAATTTTGATCAGTTGACTGAAAAATTCTTTTGTCAATCCAATGCATTTGAGATCTTTTGAACCTTGAGAACAGGTCAAGATGATGCCATTGAGTCCTTGAATACATGTTTGAGCTCAATTTGCCATTGGCTTGGTCAAAAGTTAGATATTGCCCTGGTGTAGTCAATACCCTAAAAATGACCATTTTGCCCTTTTGGTGATCTGATCAAATTTCTTGTGAAGTTGTGGTCCAAACTTGATCAAATGGTTCATATGAGTTCAAAAGGTTGATGTGGGTCCAAAATTATGAGGTTTGACTGTAAATTGGCCATAGTTGACTTTTTTTCCAATACAGCTGATTTCTAGGTCAACTGTCTAACTGACTGGGCAAAATTTTGATTCAAGGCTTGAAACTTGGTATGGACAAACTTATGAGTCCAACATGAAGTATGAAAGTCACTTTGAGCATTAGAAGTCCAAAATTCTATGTGCAAACTCAAACCCTAATTTAGGTCATCAGTGCAAGGAGATGTCTTGGGCAGTGCAAAACCCTAATCCTGTATGGAGTTCAAAGAGTCTTGTGGGGGGAAATCTTGATAAAATGAGAGGGAAAATTTTGGGGTACAACAGTTACTATTACAACCATATTGAAATATACAATATAATAAATAAATGGACTTGTTTAGAAAATGTTTTTGTCTTAAGGAAATAAATTAAAAGGAAAATATTTTTATGTTTTTTATGTTAATAAAAAAAAGAGTTAATATTAAAAGTGATGAAAAAGAAAATAAATTCAAGATAGAAATAGCGTGTTGCTGCAAGCAAAACAACAAGGATCAGAAGTTCTGAAGTCAGGCGCGTGGTGACTCAAAAGGAAGCGTCAGAATCAGAAGTTCTGGATTGGTACACTCTGAGGTCCTGGAAGAAATGTTAGAGGACAAACACAAAAGTTCTGGGTGGTATTCAGACAGTGGGCCACAAGTCAGAAGTTCTGTATTACACTAAAACAGTGAGCAAACGTCAGCAGTTCAGTGCGTTATCAACATGTAAAAATCAGAAACTCTGAGTGTTCAGTGTATTTAACATGTAAGGAGAACTCAGAAGTTATATGCTGTGTAAGAACAGTGAGTGAATCATCAGAAGTTCAGTGTGTTTAAACAGTGAGGAGAACTCAGAAGTTATGTGTTGTGCTTAAAGTTATGAGTGAACAACAGAAGTTCTATATTTCAACTCTTAATCAGCACATTAGCAATTCATTCAGTTCTTATTAAACAACAAATTAGAAGGATAACAGCACAACGGCTTATAGAAGTTCTAATCCTAAATCTGAACCTAACCCTAATCAAGAAACTCTGATCCATAGTTTTTCTACTTATGCAATGATATGGACAACATCAATACTATGATATTTACATGTTAATGATGTTCAGAATGAAAAATAAGCAAAGTCAGAAAGACTTACCTTGAACCTGGAGCGGGGGCTTGGAGCTTGGAGCTGCTACCTCTGGATGTTCTGGAATCAGTAAGAGTAACGGAAGAGTGGTTGTGTTCTTTGATTCAAATGGGGGGAGAAAAAGGCTTTGTTTTGGATTTGTGAAGGTTGTCCCTGTTTCCTCTTCTCTCTTTTGGACTCTTGGAATTTTAGTAGGGGTTCAACTCTTTTCTTTCTCAAATTTCCCCCTTTTCCAGTTGCCAATGGATTTCTATTTATAGGCAAAGGTTTTGTAGTTTGGAGATGTCAAGTGGCGCCAACGTCATATGCTAGAAGCTGACTTACTCTTGAATTAATCTTAAACAAGCATGGCTCATTGCATCAAGTAGGATGGTTAGCAGCGCCTAAGCTGGATTTGTCAGCATGAATTAAGGAAAAGTAGGAGCAGCGCATGGGCTTAGCATACTTTTGCACAAAAGTTTGTCTTCCCAAGGAAGTAGGGGTACACGTGGTGAAAATCCTTTGGATAAAGACTCAGAAAGTAGTTGTGAGAATTAAATGATGATGAGATTCTACCACGTGAGATTCTACACCAAGGCTTAGTTCTGGATCAAAAGCTATGAGCTTCCGTAGCATCCAACCTCTGATCTTTGTATCTTCTGGCTCCAGGATGTTCTGAAGGAGGACATTACTTCCATATATTCTGATTAAAGCGTCATGTTCTGAACTAGAGAATATTGCTTCCATATATTCTGATTGAAGCATCATGTTCTGAACCATGTTTGCAACTGCTGACTGAAACTTTTTATGAAAACCTGCCCAGAAGTTCTGACCAAACTCTGCCTTGAGAGTGTCCAGAATTTGCTGAGCGTTATGGTGATAACCTGGTCAGAGAAGATCAGAAGCGTAACCTCTATGTGCTGAAGAGTCACGTTCTGATGGAAGATTGTGTTCTGAACCATGTTTGCAACTTCTGACTGTACTTACATGGAGGCTGACTCAGAAGTTCTGAAGCATCATATTCTCTTAACACTTAGAAAATTTTCCAAATGTTTAGAAATTTTATTTTTGATTTAAAAGTCAAAGTTTGACTTTTTCAGTGTGCTCTTGACCATTTTGCCCTTGCGGATGACTTTCTTGAAAAATTGCAGTTCAAGGCTTGAAAGCAAACTTGAGGATCCAGGATGATCCCTTATGAAATGAGAGGGAAAATTTTGGGGTACAACAGCTGCCCCTGTTCAATCTTCTTACATCTGAAGAGTTAGATTGGTAATTCTGCCATTCGTGACTTGAAGGTGGAAGATGATTGAACACTAGAGTGCCCAGAAATTTTCACTCGAAGATGTGTTAGTTGATTATGTAGGTAATGGGCTTAAAGATGCCATTTGGAGATGTAATGGATAGTTGTTGGAGATGGGCTTAAAGATGCCATCCAGAGGTGATTGTTGAACTGTATTTGAGAGGGGATTTGAATGAGTGACAGAATTACATCTGAATCTGGATCATATCTGGATTGTATTTGAAGGTTGGGTTGTTTGAGCTGGTTGAGTAGATAGTTGTCCTGTTTGGTTTCAGGTATTAATCTTTGGCCTGAGAAAGAAAGATAGTTTTCTTGGCTTATTACATGTGTTAATCTTCAATCTCTTCATGTAGATAGTTTTCCTGGCTTGTTACAGGTATTAATCTGGATCTTAAAAAGGTTGGCCGATGAGATAGTTCTCTTGTCTGGTTTCAGGTATTAATCTCTAACCTGAGAAAGAAAGATAGTTTTCCTGGCTTGTTACAGGTGTTAATCTTTAATCTCTTCATGTAGATAGTTTTCCTGGCTTGTTACATGTATTAATCTATAATCAGTCGTCCACGAATAGTTTTCCTGGCTTGCTACAGGTATTAATCTGGAACTTGAAAAGGTTGGTCAATGAGATAGTTGTCCTGTATGGTTTCAGGTATTAATCTCTGACCTAAGAAAGAAAGATAGTTTTCTTGGCTTGTTACAGGTGTTAATCTTCAATCTCTTCATGTAGATAGTTTTCCTGGCTTGTTACAGGTATTAATCTACAATCAGTCGTCCACAGATAGTTTTTCTGGCTTGTTACAAGTATTAATCTAGAAATTGAAAAGGTTGGTCGATGAGATAGTTGTCCTGTCTGGTTTCAGATGTTAATCTATGACCTGTTAAAGAAAGATAGTTTTCCTGGCTTGTTACAGGTGTTAATCTTCAATCTCTTCATGTAGATAGTTTTCCTGGCTTGTTACAGGTATTAATGTACAATCAGTCGTCCACAGATAGTTTTCTTGGCTTGTTACAGGTATTAATCTGGAACTTAAAAAGGTTGATGGTAGCCATCTGTTGATTGACCTTTCCTGAAAAAGGTAGAATGTTAGTTGTATGCAATATCGTGATGCATGAAATGCATGATGTCATGATGTTCTCAAAATAAATGAGATTGTGTCGTATGCACTTATCATGTATGCAAATAGGATGCATGAAATGTGACATGTTTATTGAATGTATTTTTGTTTGGGAAAATAAATCCTTGACAAATGCTGGGGAGTCGTTAAATCCTGGACTGCTGTTGAAGAGTTGGTGTGTCTTTAAACTTTGCTTAGAATATTTCCACCGGGGATTCCTGTTTTGTTGTTTGAGGAGAACTCCACTGGGGAAGTTGAAAACTCTGGAGAGTGTTGATTCCTGCTTGGGGAACAAGTTCAGGAGTCTCGATTGTCCATTGCTCTACCGGGGAGTCTAAGTTGAACTAATGTCTGGTTGGGTCCAGGCTTCACAGTAACCTGTTGGGGATTATAGAGTAGTCTACTGGGGAAAGGGATTTGTGGTCCTTTGATTTTTAGTAGTTGGAGAGGCCACCTCAAGCTGGGGAATCCTGTCATTTGTTGGGGAAATAAACCCTGTTGCCGGTCTGCTAGAGAAGTGACGACTTCGTTGGGGAAAGTCTTTGAGGACTCTTGAGGTTGTCTCAGCTGGGGGAAGGTTTTCAGAGATTAAACCCTTGCTGGGGAATCATCCTATGAGAAGGATTTTGGGGAGATTTGTCATTTCCCCTAGTAGCGAGTGTTTGTGGCACTGCCTGGAAATGTTTGACTGTACGTAACCTTTTGTCGGGATTGACGTTCAATGCCCCAAGTGACGGAGATGGAGACTTGCCCCTGGTTACTCTATGATTCTTGAGAGATTTCTTGGAATCTTGACTGGACTTCCCCAGGTGTGCTGGATAGTGACATGCCATGCCCCTTGTTGATAGGAGATTTGTTAATGGAAGTGTCATCCTACTTGAAGTGATTTTGTTCACTGAGAGAGCTTTCGTTCATCAGATATTCGTTGTGTGAATTTCTCTGCTGTCAAACAAATAGCCATATGCAAACAGTGATATTCAATTAATGCAAAGTTTATGTTTGTCTTAAAATTTTGTAAAATGTGTTTTTAGCAAATAAAGAAGTTTTGTAAGAAAAATTCAACTCAAGATTTTGAGTAAAGCCTTACAGGAGTCAGTATACATTTTGTAACAGTATGCTTTCGAACTAACCCATGCTTCAATTAGGACTTTTGAAGGGTTGTAACGTGGCTTGGTTCACGGCTTAAGAAACAAAGGATAAAGGCTCAAAGTGTATTTGTACCCACCCGTTCTTCATGATGTTCTTCAGTCTTAAGCTCAGTTAATTATACATTTGAACTCCAATTGAGTCTGGAATGACGTTTTGGTGATGGTTCAGACAGATTAAGTTTGTCGGAAGACAAACATTTTTGCAACATTTTTTTTCATGTTGTTGAGGATTTATAGTGACCTTTTTCTTTTGATTCGTTATCCCTAATTTTTGCCTGACTGTTCTTGTTTTGAGATTACACCCAGCGGGATGCCCCAGTTTTCTTAAGTCTCCTTCGTAGGTTTTGACTTAGTGGGCTTTTCTTTTTGAGAGATAATGACTGCCTATGTGATAGGGAACCATCACCGTCTTTTGATTCCAGAGGAATTTTTCTTGACGTCATTCGTTGTATTACGAGATGAGAGTTTGCGGCTTAACGCATGTTTGAATTAACTGAGAGACTACCCTGCCCCAGGTTTTGATTAAAGGTTTCAATTTGTGTTAAAATATAAAACTTCTACTTCTTTGGCTCGAAGGGGTTGACTAGGGATTATCTTCCTTATAACTCCAGTGTTTAGGATTTTAAAAAACGCCTGTACATCGTCAACAAGGTCTGTTCAAAAGCATAATGTATGAGCTTATGGCATTGTTTTTGTCATCCTCCCTCTAAAGGCTTGTAACTTTTAGCAAGAGTTGAATGTCATAAAGAGAGTAAAAATCATAGTTTAAATGTAATGAAAATGAGTGGATCAAATCAAGACAAACATATGCAATGCATTAATGAAACAAAGATTGACATTAATAGATAATTGTTTGAACAACAAAAGAAATTACAACTGAAAATTCAAATGAACAGAAGCCTCTTTGTTGGAACTTGTCACTTTAGGTGGTGAGCCTTTGATGGACGGCAGAAGAACTCAGTCTGGCCATCTTGTGTGAACTCCAGCATTCCTCTGTCAATCAAGTCTTGGATCTTATTTTTCAAAGCCCAACAGTCATTCGTATCATGCCCAGGATTATTGGAGTGGTACGCACATAATGCATTGGGATGATAGCTAGGAGCAGAGGTATTGGGATTCCGAGGAGGATCCCTTAATGTGATCAGCTATGCCTTCAACATGTGTTGTATCGCTTGAGCCAGTGACATGTTGATCTTAGTAAACTGTCTTTTAGGCGCGGCCTCCTTATGCTGATTACCCTGTTGTTGTTGGCGAGATTGTTGTTGGGCTCGTGACGTGGAAGCAATTTGGAAAGGTGCACCCTTCACCGGAGGATGATCAATGACTCGATCTCTAATTCTAGTTGTTTGCCACATTTGGTTGCATCTGTCTTGATGAAGCTTGTTGATGAGGACTCTCATCTCTTCTTGTCCTTGAGTCAAGTTTTGGATGAGAGCCATCTGGCCCACCTGTTGTCCCATCATTTGGACTTTCATTGCGGCTATCTCGGTTTATAGTCGCTCTAACTGGTCATCCTTGGTTGCCTCTGGATTCCCCATGACCAAGCCCCTTGTGAGGAGAGCCTTCACCTCTTCTTTCCCCTTGGATAGGTTCATGAACATTTCTTAAAGTTGGACGTTTTGAGCTTGGAGATCTTTCACCGTTTGTTCCATATCCATCTTACTGAAATAAACAGTAGGAAGATAAGGAGACATGTATGGGAGAAACCTATCATGATATGATGCATGATATGTGGATGCATGTTTTCAAGGATCTCGCGGGGTAAATGTTAGTAGTCACTTACAACTTTGGTTGGAGAACTTTGTATCGGTGGATGTCTTTCCACGAGAATTAAGCTCACCATATCAAGTGGGTCATAGCCCTTAACTCTGGTTCGTTGTACCTGATTTTGAAGGTGTTTGGTATAAGGAAAATAAATCCCCTTGCTATACGTCTGGTTCAACGTGACCCTGTATCAAATACCCTTGAGATCCTTGAAATGGTTATTGAAAATGATATGGTATGATGTTATGTACAAATATGCGAGGTAAGCAAGTTTATATAATCATATTCACACAAATCAAACAAATCCTTAGTTTTAGGCTTGCACGGAGTTTGTAGGTAAGTACCCTCTTGAAGTTTAGTTGGCTCAACCTGTCCTAGTTAATAGTAACTGGGTTCTAAGGGGTCTCAATATCACTGACCTTTCTTTTAGACATTGTCTCAGCTCAATCAATCTTTTCTTGCAGCCGAGATATCCCAAAAGTCCAGTCTCAATGAATGTAGCATCGAGTATCAACCAATTTTCAGCTCTACACCGAAATCGGTTATCTCACTACGTCCTAATGGCCAAGTTAGTCGAGTAAGGTTCTAAGGTCAGTTAGTTCTTCATGACGCCGCTCAGAGGCCCTGTATTCTCCATGTTTTAACACAAGGGATACCGGTACCAACAAATGTGTCACACTAATATAGCCATTGTTTCAACCATACCGGTCTATGCTGTACAGTTTCCACAATCTATTGCTACTTACCTAAAAAGGTGCCCCAGATCCGGGTAGAGGATCAAAGCAAGCCCAAACAGAGAACCAAAATGTAAAGCATACAAGGAAAACAATGAAAGCAAGTAAACATGATCTAACCCTAAGGTAACCCCACTTTTTATGTATTTCCCCAGCAGAGTCGCCAGTTCTGTGATACGGTGGGAGAACTGACTTGAGGTGTTTGCGTTTGTGTTCGCAAATGTTACGGTTTAGCAAGATTCGCAACAAACTTTTCTTTTATCCAATAAGGAAAGATGAGAAAGCACAGGAAAGACCTTTCGAGATGTTTTCTTAAGTTCGGGGGGTAGATTATGAAAAGGGAAGGTATTAACACCCTTTTCATCCATGGTTTTCCATGGGCTCTTAGTTACTTGCTAGATAACTTGCTTTTGTTTGAAATGTGCTTTGTGGGTTTTGAAAGTATTTTGAAAAGGCGCCATCGTTTATGCAGACTTTTGTAATGCTCCTCTTTCGTAACAATGCATACAAAAGTGTTGAGCTTTTGAAAATATTTCACGTTTGGAAAGTGTTTTGAAAGTGTATGAGATTGTTTTTGAAAATAGCAAGGAGGTTTGTTTTGAAATTGAGCAAGCAACTAAAAGTAATCTACCTACTCAAAAGGTCTTAGGTGTTCTTTTTCATCCTCCTTTAGACGTTGCTATCTTACCATTGTTTTGGTAAGAAGCCCCGTCGTTGGATGTGAAGGGACGGGCGTTGGGTCATCGTATGACCATGATAGAAATGTTGTGAGATGACTTAGCATTTTTCTTTAGGGACTAAGATCATTTCTAAAGGCAACTGTGATAGCGTCATTGAGGGACTATGATCTTGTATTTCAATTGTTTTTGCTAAGACACCCCACATGCATAACATGGCCATTTTGAGGCAACAAGTGGAGTTAACCTTAAGGGTGTATGTGTGAATAGTGTGTTTGATTTGCATGCATTTAGTCTTGATTAGGGTGATCTATTTGTCAATTTCATGTCTTGCCATACACACCCTAATTACTAGCATTTATATTTGAAAGCGATAAATTACAGAAATGTAAAGTCCTACGCTATTACAATATTTAGGGGATGGGGGTACATATGTACGAATGAGGATTACAAGTAAAAATAAGTCCTAAGTTACTATTACAACCATATTGAAATGTACAATATAAGAAAGAAATGGACTTGTTTAGAAAATGTTTTTGTCTTAAGGAAATAAATTAAAAGGAAAATATTTTTATGTTTTTTATGTTAATAAAAAAAAGAGTTAATATTAAAAGTGATGAAAAAGAAAATAAATGAAAGATAGAAACAACGTGTTGCTGCAAGCAAAACAACAAGGATCAGAAGTTCTAAAGTCAGGCGCGTGGTGACTCAGAAGGAAGCGTCAGAATCAAAAGTTCTGGATTAGTACACTCTGAGGTCCTGCAAGAAATGTTAAAGGACAAACACAGAAGTTATGGGTGGTATTCAGACAGTGTGCCACAAGTCAGAAGTTCTGTATTACACTAAAACAGTGAGCAAACGTCAGCAGTTCAGTGCGTTATCAGCATGTAAAAATCAGAAACTATGAGTGTTTAGTGTATTTAACATGTAAGGAGAACTCAGAAGTTTTTGCTGTGTTAGAACAGTGAGTGAATCATCAGAAGTTCAGTGTGTTTAAACAGTGAGGAGAACTCATAAGTTCTGTGTTGTGCTTAAAGCTGTGAGTGAACATCAGAAGTTCTATATTTCAACCCTTAATCAGCACATTAGCAATTCATTCAGTTCTTATTAAAAAACAAATTAGAAGGATAACAGCACAACAACTTATAGAAGTTCTAATCCTAAATTTGAACCTAGCCCTAATCAAGAAACTATGATCCACATTTTTTCTACTTATGCAATGATATGGACAATATCAATACTATGATATTTACATGTTAATGATGTTCAGAATGAAAAACAAGCAAAGTCTGAAAGACTTACATTGAACCTGAAGCGTGGGCTTGGAGCTTTGAGCTGCTACCTCTGGATGTTATGGAATTAGCAAGAGTAACGGAAGAGTGGTTGTGTTCTTTTATTTAAAGGGGGGAGCAAAAGGCTTTGTTTTGGATTTGCGAAGGTTTTCCCTGTTTCCTCTTCTCTCTTTTGGACTCTTGGAATTTTAGCAGGGGTTCATCTCTTTTCTTTCTCAAATTCCCCCCTTTTCCAGTTTCCAATGGAGTTCTATTTATAGGCAAAGGTTTTGTAGTTTGGAGATGTCAAGTGGCGCCAACGTCATATGCTAGAAGCTGACTTACTCTTGAAGTAATCTTAAACAAGCATGGTTCAATGCATAAAGTAGGATGATTAGAAACACTTAAGATTGATTTGTCGGCATGAATTAAGGAAAAGTAGAAGCAGCGCATGGGCTTAGCATACTTTTGCACAAAAGTTTATCTTCCCAAGGCATTAGGGGTACACGTGGTGAAAATCCTTTGGATAAGACTCAGAAAGTAGTTATGAGCATTAAATGATGATGAGACTTATCACAACCAGAAATCCTGCCACGTGAGATTCTACACTAAGGCTTAGTTCTGGATTAAAAGTTCTGAGCTTGTGTAGCATCCAACCTCAGATCTTTGTATCTTCTGGCTCCAGCATGTTCTGAAGGAGAACATTGCTTCCACATGTTCTGATTAAAGCGTCATGTTCTGAACCGGAGAATATTGCTTCCATATATTCTGATTGAAGTATCATGTTCTGAACCATGTTTGCAACCTCTGACTGAAGCTTTTTGTGAAAACATGCCCAGAAGTTCTGACCAAACTCTGCCTTGAGAGTGTCCAGAATTTGCTGAGCGTTATGGTGATAACCTGGTCAGAGAAGATCGGAAGCGTAACCTCTATGTGCTGAAGAGTCACGTTCTGATGGAAGCTTGCATTCTGAACCACGTTTGCAACTTCTGACTGTACTTGCATGGAGGCTGACTCAGAAGTTCTGAAGCATCATATTCTCTTAACACTTAGAAAATTTTCCAAATGTTTAGAAATTTGATTTTTGATTTAAAAGTAAAAGTTTGACTTTTTCAGTGTGCTCTTGACCATTTTTCCCTTGCGGATGACTTTCTTGAAAAATTGTAGTTCAAGGCTTGGAAGCAAACTTGAGGATCCAGGGTGATCCCTTGTGAAATGAGAGGGAAAATTTTGGGGTACAACAGATATGCCAGGACTTGATGCAGATATTGTGGTACATCGTCTACCTACAAAAGAGGACTGCCCACCAGTAAAACAAAAGGTCCGTCGAATGCGACTAGATATGTCAGAGAAGATTAAAGCAGAAGTCATGAAGCAATTCAACGCTGGATTCTTAGTCGTCACCTCTTACTCGCAATGGGTTGTCAATTTTGTTCTCGTGCCCAAAAAGGACGGCAAGGTACGAATGTGTGTGGACTACAGAGATTTAAATAGGGCAAGCCCTAAGGATGATTTCCCACTCCCCCACATTGATATTCTAGTTGAAAATACAGTGCAGTACAAAGTGTTTTCCTTCATGGACGGTTTCTCAGGCTATAACCAAATCAAGATGGCGCCCGAGGACAGGGAGAAGGCAACCTTTGTCACACAATGGGGGAAATTATGCTACAAGGTTATGCCATTCGGACTAAAGAATGTTGGGGCAACCTATCAGCGTGCCATGGTCACTCTATTTTACGACATGATACATCACGAAATAGAGGTCTATGTGGACGACATGATAGCCAAATATAAAACAGTAGAAGAGCATCTTGATCATCTATAGAAACTGTTTGAGAGACTAAGAAAGTACAAGTTGAGGTTGAACCCGAATAAATGCACGTTTGGAGTAAGGTCTGGTAAGCTCCTAGGCTTTGTCGTCAGCAATAAGGGTATTGAAGTAGATCCTGCCAAAGTGAAAGCTATACAAGAGATTCCTGCTACTCGTACTGAGAAGGAAGTTAGAGGATTCTTGGGATGCTTGAACTACATTTCCAGATTCATTTCTCACCTGACAGCTACCTGTGAACCAATCTTCAAACTACTGAAGAAAGATCAGGTAGTCAAATGGAATGATGAGTGCCAAATTGCTTTTGACAAAATCAAAGAATACCTGCAAGAGCCTCCTGTTTTGATGCCACCAGTCGACGGAAGACCATTGATCATGTATCTGACCGTTTTGGAAAATTCAATGGGGTGTGTGCTGGGGCAGCATGACGAGTCTGGCCGAAAAGAGCACGCCATTTATTACCTGAGCAAAAAGTTTACCGACTGTGAAACAAGATATTCACTGCTCGAGAAAACTTGATGCGCTCTGGCATGGGCTGCTCGCCGGCTAAGATAGTATATGCTGACTCATACTACCTTGTTGATATCTAAAATGGATCCAATAAAATACATCTTCGAGAAGCCTGCACTCTCTGGAGAATAGTGAGATGGCAGATGATCCTGACGGAATATGACATACAGTATACTACCCAAAAAGCAATAAAGGTCAGTGTACTAGCTGATCACCTTGCTCACCAAGCTGTGGAAGACTACAAGTCCATGAAGTTCGAATTCCCAGATGAGGACGTCATGATGGTAAACAATTGCGAAGAATTCAAGCCATATGACAGACCTGAACAAGGATCCCGATGGACCCTGGTTTTTGATGGGGCATCTAACACACTCGGAAATGGTATTGGTGTTGTACTCATATCTCCGGAAGGGTGTCATACTCCTTTTACGGCAAGACTCTGCTTCAATTGTACAAATAACATGGAGGAATATGAAGCGTGCATCTTTGGTCTCAAAGCTTCCATAGACTTGGGGATCAAATCATTGAATGTATTTGGAGATTCAACTTTGGTTATCAGTCAAATCAAAGGGGAATGGGACACCAAACACCCCAACCTTATCCCTTACAAAGAACATGTTTTGACATTTCTCCCACATTTTGAGAAGATTACCTTCGAGCACTTCCCGCGAGAAGAAATTTAGCTAGCAAACGCACTAGCCACAATGTCATATATGTTTAAACTTAAATGGGATAACGAGGCTCCCCAGATTACCATTAAACAAAGGGATGAACCAGCACACTGTCACGAGATTAATACAGAAGAAGTAGTGGACTAGCCTTGGTTTCACGAAGTCAAGAGGTATCTAGAGGCTCAAGAATATCCAGAAGGATCTTCAGTCAATGATAAGAATTTCTTAAGGAGATTCTCTGCTAAATTCTTCCTTAGTAATGGCATTCTTTACAAACGCAACCATAACTCTGTGTTACTTCGATGCGTAGACAAGGTTGAAGCTGAAAGGATCATGGCTGAATTACATGAAGGCACTTTTGGTACCCATTCCAGTGGGCATACGATGGCAAAGAAAATCCTACGGGCAGGCTATTACTGGTCTACCATGGAAGCATATTGTTATCAACACTCTCGAACTTGCCACAAGTGTCAGATTTATGCTGACAAAGTGCATGTACCTCTAGTTCCTCTGAATATCTTGACAGCTCCTTGGCCCTTTGCTATGTGGGGGATATATATGATTGGGGAAATCAAGCCCACAACATCCAATTGACACCGCTTTATTTTGGTGGCCATTGACTATTTTACCAAGTGGGTAGAAGCAGCTTCTTTCGCTTCTGTTACCAAGAATGTTGTCGACCGTTTCATCAAGCAGAACCTCATCTATCGTTACAGTATCCCGAAGAGGATCATTACAGACAATGGTACAACCTTGAACAATACTATGATCACCGCCTTGTGCGAGCAATTCAAGATCCAGCATCACAATTCTTCCCCTTATCGGCCGAAGAAGAATGGTGTCGTCGAAGCCGCGAATAAGAACATTAAAAAGATCATACAGAAAATGACAGTCACATGCAAAGACTGGCATGAAATGCTACCATCCGCTCTCCACGGATATCATACCATAACTCGCACATCAACCAGGGCAACACCCTATTCTCTAGTTTACAGCATGGAAGTTGTCTTGCCTATTGAGGTCCAGATCCCCTCTCTGAGAATTATGAAGGACTCGGGGTTGAATGAAGAAGATTGGATCCAGAATCGACTTGATCAACTAAACTTTATTGATGATAAAAGACTTACTGGTGTCTTTCATGGTGAAATGTATCAAAAACGGATGATCAAGGCTTTCAACAAAAAGGTCAGATGACAGGTATATTAAGATGGGGATCTGGTGATCAAGCGCATCATACTGCTGCAAGGTGATCCCATGGGCAAATGGACTCCTACATACGAAGGACCATTTGTAATCAAGAACATATTCTATGGAGGAGCAATGATCCTAACCACCATGGATGGCAACGACCTGCCGCACCCTACGAACACAGACATAGTCAAAAGATACTATGCATAAGAGACCCGCTAGGTTGACACACATAGGCAAAAAAAAACGATATCTCGATAAACCAAAAAGGTTCGGGCAAAAAATAAGGATAAAACAAAAAAAATTTGTACACCCGGCAAGCTGAAAACCTGAAAGGGATGCTTGGGCAAAAAAGGGTTTCCCGGTGGGCTGAAAACCCGAAAGGGCGGTCCAGGCAAAAGTTAGGGAATTAAAGCTTATGACTATGTCCCGTTGGATCACCTTATGGACAACCTTTGGCTTCAACTGACAAACTCAGAGGTTCTGATCAATTAAATAATCTTCGGACGAGGCAACAAATAGACAAGATGCTCGGAGATACGAAGGATATAGTAGAATGGGGCCCCCATGGGATTATTGCACATAGCTATCTTTTCTTTGTATCAAAATTTTCATTTTTTACGACAGTATTCTCTTACTAGAATATTTGTCTCATTGTACAAAAATACTTACTCAAAGTCAATACAAATATATCCCTTTGAAAGTGCAAAACTATCTGTTTTTTCTTTACTCTTGTGTTTTGTTTACAAAAACGTCCAATGATTCATTTTTGAACATATGCATTTGAACATAATTAATGTTTATAAATAAACAAAATAAAAAGAAAATCACTGATGGCTTTAAGAGATAGGGAAACCTCTCTAAGTTATTTCTATAAAATCCCTCGCAGTGTGCAGTTTAATCCCCAGCAGAACCGAGCTTCCAGTTATCAATCCCTAGTAGAAGTCGTCCAATTTCTCAGGATTCCCCAAGCAGGATTTTTTCAAGTAGTACATGGCATTTCCCTTACAACAGAGTTTATTTCTCTAATGAGAAATTCATCAACACTAGACTTCACAACATGAAGACTCATATTCCATATCCTCAGCAGCAGTCAGGGATCTATTTTCCCCAATCCAACGGCAGTACAGCAGATTAGCTCACATGCGCATACATCGCACCGATATATCATAAACATTGATAACATAAATGCATTATACTATGCATTTCATACAACATAACATTGCATATTAGCTAACATTTTACCTTTTTTAGGATAAGATTAATCAACATCTACCATTAACAATATCCAAATTTTCAGATACAGTTCAGATGCGCTCCAGACACATATTCCATTTTGATACTCATTCAGATTCAACTCTCAGATACAGTTCAGATACGCTCCAGACACTGATGCCATTCTGATACTCGTTTAGATTCAACTCTCAGATACAATTCAGATACGCTTCAGACACGATGCCATTCTGATACTCATTCAGATCCAAATCTCAAATACAGTTCAGATACGCTTCAGACACGGATGCCATTATGATACTCATTCAGATTTTTTTCTCAGATATAGTTCAGATATGCTCTAGACACGGATGTCATTCTGATACTCATTTAATTCTCAATTTCCAGATACAGTTCAGATACGCTTCAGACACAGATTCCATTCTGATACTCATTCAGATTCAGATTTCAGATACAGTACAAATACGCTCCATACATGGATACCATTCTTATGCTCATTCAAAATCTCAACTTTCAGATACAGTTCAGATACGCTCCAGACACGGACGTCATTCTGATACTCTTTCAGATTCAGCAATCACTTTTGGATGGCATCTACAAGCCCATCACAACATCTTTCTATCACTTCTCCAAATGGCATCTTTAAGCCCATTCCCTTTACCATCATATCACCGAGTGCAAATTTCTGGGCACTCTAGTGTCCAATCATCTTCCACCTTCAAGTCACGAATGGCAAAACTCGGCAATCTAAATCTTCAGGTTTAAGAAGATTGAACAGGGACAGCTGTTGTACCCCAAAATTTCCCCTCTCACTTATCAAGAATTTGCTCACAAGATCTCCTTAGACTCAATACTGCACTAGGGTTTGATCAGCTCAAGACACCTCCTTGAGTACTGATGACCAAAATTAAGGTTTGAGTTTGCACAAGGATTTTTGAACTTTCAATGCCCCATATTACTTTCATGGATCATTATGGATCCCCAAGATTACTCATGTCAAGTTTCAAGCCTTGGATCACATTTTTGATCAGTCAATTGAGCAGTTAACCTAAAAATCAGTTGTATTGGGGAAAAAGTCAATCATGGCCAATTTACAGTCAAAATTCATAATTTTTGATCCACATCAACATTTTAGACTCACATGTATCATTTGATCAAGTTTGGACCACAACTCCTCAAGAAATTTGATTAAATCTCCAAAAGGGCAAAATGGTCAAAATTAGGGTTTTGACTGGGAAAGGGCAATTTCTGATTTTTGACCTAGAAAATGGTCAATTGGCTTAAGGCATAGTCTAAAGAGTCCAATTGCATCATTTTTACCTAATGACATGGTTCAAAATATTGCAAGTCCATTGGATTAACATATGAATTTTCCAGTCAACTAATCAAAAGTCAACTGTATACTAAAAACTCAAACTTTGACTTTTTGGTCAAATTCAAGTGTCAAAGATCATAATTCATCAAAACATGTCAAAATATGAAACTTATTCATCAAGAAATCAAAAAGTCAAGATTTCATTTTGAAAAGTCAAAATTTCTAAACTTAGAAATTTTTCTAAGTGTTGGAAATTTCTTATTTTTCCATAACTTTGAGCAAAATTTTCACCATGATGCAAGATAATTCAAGAGAAACTTCCAACATGAAAGTTGTATATCTCCATGAAATATACAACTTTTCTTCACACACCTTCTTCCAAAAGTACTTGGATCTCAAGTTATAATTTTATGAACATAGGGTCATGAAACAAAACATTTAGTGGAATTTTGCCCTAATTTGGTCAGGATTTTGACCCAACTTCATGGCACTTTTTCATATAGTTCCAAGGGGAATCTTAAAAAGGAATTCAAATATGGGTTGTAGATCACATTGCAAGCTTTCCAAAATGTCCAAGAACTTCTTGAGATCATTCTTGAGTAGGGATAATCGAAGAGAGGAAGTTAGGGTTTTGTCACTTGAATTACAAGTCATTTTTGATGAACACATGAACCAAATCCATGCTAGGCTGCATAATCTTTGCTTTGCAGGCTTCAAACTTGTTTTTCACTACATAATTAAATGTTTACACAGCTGTTAGAGCTTTGATCCAAGCAATTAAGCTATTATCCAAGTTGTATTTCCATTAATGGCACAAAGTTAACATTGTCATTCTTGTAAAGCCAGCTTTTTGCATAAAGTTCATTCTTGAGCTTCTAACTTGTTCCCTCTGATCACACTCCATCCACAAAGTCAAAAGCAAGCTTGTTTAAAGCATAACCACTCTATCTTAGCAAGTACACAAGGCTTTGAAACTTGAATTTCTCAAAAATCACATGTTATGCATAAACTTGTGATTTTGAATTCTGATCAACAAGAGGTCTCCAAACTTGTTTCTTATAAATAGAGTCACTATTTGTAAGCTAGAGGACGAGCTTAAGCACCCTGAAATACACCAAAACTCTCTCAAATCAGAAATTGCCCAAAAACTCCATTGTTGCACAGTTTCTGACCTTGAACATCAAACTCACATTTCCCTCGTGTGTTTCTTGGCCTTTTATTTTCTAAAGCTTCCTTACATCAAGTGTAACCTATCCTTGTCCCTGTTTCATTACTGTAACATCATTTACCATATCCTTCATAACCAAAAGCATAGCATTTCACATTGACTTCTCCAAGTCATTTCAGCCACTCTCAACTCAAGCAAACCTTTGCATTAGCTTTTTTAGGACCTCAAGGAAGCTAACTTGATCATCACCATCACTTGAAACAATCTCAAACTCAAAACACGATTTCCAGTCTTGAGGTAAGTTTTCTCAACTTGAAACTCCTCATACAGGCATCATCAATAGTTTATTTGTGAACAAAACATGTATATATCACTGCCCTTAAGCTAACCATGTCCATAGTTTCCATTAATTTTGCTTGAGCTTAGAGAATTTTGAAACTGAAATTTCTAAAATTTTTAGGGTTCAAATTAGGGCCATTAAAGTTCATTCTTATCTTTGATCTATAGTTTTAATACTTTACATTTCTAGAATTGTGAGAAAATTTGCTACAAGTTTCATGTTTACAGTTTTCATTTTTGATGGGAAATGAGCAAGTTACAGTTGGCCTAGCTGGAGGTTGAAGATGAAGTCATCAGGGCGCGTTTTGCCTTGTATATTTATTGTTTTGCTTATGTTAACGGATGTATAGCCACCCCAGTGGTAGAAGCGCGCGCCTGTAACCTATGGGACCTGGATTCGAGCCCCAGTGGTACCCTTTTACATTTTTTACATGTTTTACAATTCTGACTTTTTTTGTTTGCAGGGCGCTGGGCCTCTTTTGGCCTGGCTTATTTTTTTATTTTTGCTAGCTAACCCCCTGTTTCCTTTATACGCACCTGGCCCAATTTATTTTATTTTCTTTTTTTTATTATTTCATTTATTTTCTTAAATATTTTTCTAAATACTGAAAAATCATAAAATACAAAAAAATGATAGATTTATATTTTGACTTATTTTATTTTTCTCACAAAAAAATATATTTTTATTAACTATACTTTACTTATTTTTTATTTATTATCTTGTAAATATAATTAAAATTAGGTTATTAGTTATTTTCTTCCATACTAATTTAAATATATTATTTTTAATATAAAAAAGACTAAAAATATTTTATAATGCTATGAATATTTTTAAGTTATAAAATACCAAAAAAATACTTTTCTTAAACTTATTTTCTTTTAATCAATTAATAGAACTAGGTTTTTATTCAAATCTTTTCTTAATAAATTTAAGTTTAATTAATTATTTTCTTTAATTAATTAGGTTAAAACAATTTACTTTTTTTTTTCTTCATGAAAACCAAATAAAATATTCATTTACTTTACATTTCACATTTTTGTACATTTATTTATTTTTGTACATTATTTCAATTCTTGCACAAATTCAATTTGGTTGTAATAAATTAATTATGTTTATATTTTTGCAAATCCCCATTTACAAATTAGGTTATTAGTTATTTTCTTCCATACTAATTTAAATATATTATTTTTAATATAAAAAAGACTAAAAATATTTTATAATGCTATGAATATTTTTAAGTTATAAAATACCAAAAAAATACTTTTCTTAAACTTATTTTCTTTTAATCAATTAATAGAACTAGGGTTTTATTTAAATCTTTTCTTAATAAATTTAAGTTTAATTAATTATTTTCTTTAATTAATTAGGTTAAAACAATTTACTTTTTTTTTCTTCATGAAAACCAAATAAAATATTCATTTACTTTACATTTCACATTTTTGTACATTTTTGTACATTATTTCAATTCTTGCACAAATTCAATTTGGTTGTAATAGATTAATGATGTTTATATTTTTGCAAATCCCCATTTACAAATAGCGTAGTAACTTTAAATTTCACAATTTATCGCTTTTATATAACATGCTAGTAATTAGGGTTGTATGGAAATACTAAAACCAATACTTAGAAAATCCTAATTCAAGACAAAAACAAGCATGAAAACAATACACTTGCACACAAGCACCCCTAGGGTTATTTCACTTGGTTGCCTTATTCAAAATGGCCATATTACGAGATCATAGTCCCTCGACGGCGCTATCTAAGTTGCCTTTCAAATGATCTTAGTCCCTAAAAGAGAATGCTAAGATACCTTGCAACATTGCTAGTCATGGTTATACAATGACCCACACTCGTTCCGTTTACATCCAAAGATAGGGTTACTTACCAAATCTATGGTAAGATAACAATGTCAAAGGAAAAGAAAAATGAACAAGAACGACTTTTGAGTAGGTAGAATGCTCCTAATTACTTGCTCCATTTCAAAACAAAACATCCTTGCTATTTTCAAAAACAAACACATACACTTTCAAACATCTTACAAAATTGAAAACATTTTCAAAAGATCAACATCTTTATATACATTCTTATGAACGAGAATCATTACAAAGATTTCCTAAACAATAGCCTCTTTACAAAATACTTTCAAAAACCACACAAAGCATAATTTCAAACAAAAGCAAGTGATCTAGCAAGTAACTAAGAGCCCATGGAAAAACATGGATGAAAAGGGTGCTAATACCTTCTCTTTTCATAATCTACCCCCCGAACTCAAGAAATAATCTCAAAGGTCTTTCCTGTGCGTTTTCACCTTTCTATTTGGATAAACGAAAAGTCAGTGGTGACTCTTGCTAACCGCAAAATTTGCGATCAAACGCAAAACCTTCAAGTCAGTTCTCCCACCGTATCATATTTTACAATGGCACTAATCCCAGAAATAGTTGGATGAAGATAACCCCAGCTACGGAAGATGCCTTGATACTTGCTTGCAGCAGACTTCGGCTTCATGCTCTTACCTTTGTCATTCTTCAAAGAGAACCCCAAGCCGGTTCTGTTCTTGTTTACAGGTGGATCCACAATTTGTCTCCATACCTCACTATGACCCTGTGATACGGTGGCAGAACCGATTGTTTATACTGGTTTGCATTTTGCGTTTTATGTTCGCAAAATGTCGTGGTAATCAAGAGCCGCCACCGACTTTTATTTCATCCAATCATGGAAAGGAAAAAGTACCAAAAAAATCCTTTTTTGAGATATTATGAGTACGGGGGGTAGATTATAGAAAGGGAAGGTGTTAGCACCCTTTCTATCCATGGTTTTCCATGGGCTCTTAGGTACTTGCTCATCTTTTTAAATTGCTTGTGTTTGTGTGCTTTGTTTTGAAAATGTTTTACTTCATGATAACCCTTGTATCAGTCCTCAAAGGTGTGACAAAGTTGTCTTTGAAAGTTGTTTTGAAATGTGTAAGTGCGAAAAGTTTTGATTTAAGCAAGTACCTACTAGCATCAACCTACTCGAAAAAATATTGTTTCTATTCTTCTTTCCTTTAGACAGTGCTATCCTACTATTAAGAAATAGGTAACACCGTTGTTGGAGTTGTAAGGGTCAATTCGAAAGGGACATACGATCACTAAAGCAATATTAGGACAAATTAGTAATAACCCTAGAGTCTTAAAATCATATTTGAGGAAACATTTCCGAGGCAACATTTCCATGACAACATTTCCGAGGCAACATTCAAATGGAACATTTTGATCTTTTTAGACTGGAGGGCAACCACTAAGACACCCTATGCTTAATGATCGTTTACCGAAGGCAGCCGAAGTGAGAGTATACCCTAAGAGTGATATGTGTGAGTGATTTGTTTTCAGTTATTTAATCTTTGCACATTAGGGTTTTCTAACCATATTAATTTGTCATGCATTCTTGTCATACAATCCTATTAGCATACATCTAAACAGTTAAATATTTGCGGGAATTAAAAATGCGAGAAAATAAATCAACGCTATTACAAGGCTTCGGGGAGGGGGATTAATTACATAGCCAAAAACCCGTGGAAAAAAGTGATAAGTAAAATCCCTAGATTAAACTATTACAAACCATGAACAGTTACAAAATATTGTCAAAATAAATAATAAGCGCGCGATGAATCAAATACAAAACGACTAGGGTTTTGACCCTTGACTAAACCTATTGACGATTGATTAAAAATGATGTTTTTTCATGTTTTGTTATTTAAGAAAATAAAGAAATTATTAAATTAAAAATAAAATCCTAATTCTATTTAATTTTAAATCAAGACAAATAAACTAATTTATTCTAAAAACCCTATTTTCTGTATTTTTATTTACTTGAGAAAAAGAGAAAAATAAAATTAAATGAAGAGTTTAACCTAATTTGCTAATTAGTTTTAATTATATAAGAAAACATTAAATTTGCCCTAAGTTAAACTAATTAAATTAAATTAACAAAACTAATTTTGATAAAAAAATCTAATTCTAATTTTTTTGATTTCTTGATTTTATGATTTTATGAAAAAAAATTAATTAATTGTCAATCAAAATAATTAAAAGAAATATAAAAATAATAAAAGTAAGAAAGAAAATTTAGAAATGGGCCTGGCATCATTAGCAATTATGGGGGTGGAAACTGAATTTCTGGGCCCAACGAGGCTAAGGCCTGTTTGACTTTGCCAGATCTGATGTGCACGTGGACTTGGGGTACATGGTGGACCTTCAATGGAAAGGCATTGGATCTGGCTGGAGAGGCGTTTGATGGTTGGATCTTGATGGCATATGGTGGACGTACGCTAATGTAACGCGCTTGATCATCTGTTGGAAAATAATATGAAACAAATATGGGACATGGGGATCGAACCCATGTCCTTATGCACGTTTCCAATACTTGCTTGCCAACTGAGCTGCCTTGCTTGTTTGTACATATAATAAGAATAAACAACTATAATCAAATCACGTGGTGCATTCAGAAAAATGCGCTAAAATTCAAACCAACCAACCAGAGATTGTCACGGCTCATCTTCTTCCCCAAAACATTGTTTTAGGCAACAGAACTTTTACCTACGGTTGCTTTGCTGTAGGTACAGCCCTGTGCATCTCAAAAATGGTCTACAAGAAAGATAAATGACAAATGAGGGTACCAATCAACTCGTCTCATCCTCACGAGTATCACGGTACCAGGATCAACACCCAATTTTGCCTATACTGCAAATCCCTAAAACGAGCCAAGGAACCCTAGCAATGGCATATCTTGATTCATGTACTATGAGTGCAATTAAGTGGTACCAATAGTTTGCAAACTCAATGACGAACAATAATATATAATCAAAACATGCATATGATGAGTAAATCAACAAAATCGAAATCGAGTTTGGAAGCAAACCGTGGTACCTGTAACTTACAATTCCGGAAGTGAAAATGCTTGCAATTGATTGGGATACGTTCCTGGATGTCCTGCAATCTGTTGCCAATGTTAGAATGGCTTGGATTAGCCTCTAGGATATAAATAGAATCACCACTTTTCTTTGAGATTTTAAAGTTTGGTTCTTGGCTATGCACGACTATTAACCCTCGTTCTTGCTTTGGATACGTTCAATATATATTATAGAATACATTAGGGTTGTAAAACTGATCACATTTTTGGAAGTTTTCAAGATTTGATTTGATTTTCATGGCACATGTAAACTTGCTGTATTGAGCCAAATTATGCCTTTCTTGTCCCAATCAGCCTTGATTCGAATTGATCATGCAATCTCATCAAATCTTGGTTGCTAACCTGTCAAAAAAACCAATCAAATCAAATCTTTGATAATTTTCATCATTTATTTGATTTAATTCACCTTTTAATTAATGAAAAATCAAAATAAATTGAAAAATGAAGCAAACAATTGGTGGATAAGTATTTGAGTCGTGGACCACATTATAATTGAGGTGCAAGCATAAAAGGTTGGGCCCATTTAGCAAAAAATGCAAATTTAAGCACATTTGACTTTTGGCAATTTTGCAAAAATGGTCAACTTGGCCAATGCATAACTCTCTCAATTTTGACTCTAGAGATGTGTTTTTAGACTCTTTAGAAATCTTAGGATGTCCCATAAGAAACACGTTTGGTATCATCTCAATTGAGTCTTCCATGTTCATGTATGATGCTTTGACCCAAAAGGTGTTTTGTTGACTTTTCAAAATGACCTATAATGTCAAAATTCATATCTTTTTGTGAGTGCATATTTTGAACTTGGGATCTGAAGATGAATTTTAGGGACCTATTCAAAATGAGCTTTGGATGGGTCATTTCTAATGATGTATGAGAAAGTTATGCTTGGTCAAAGTTGAGTTGACTTTTCCTACAAAACCCTAATTTAGCAACTTTTGCATTTTGATGAATTGTGAGAAATCCTTGAGGAATCATGATAAACCCTTGATCAAATGATGAATAATACTTCAAAATGAGGATGTTGACCAAAAATCTTGAAGTTTGACTGTATGTGGGCCACAGTTGACTTTTGACCTAACATAGTCGATTTTCAGGCCTTTGAGCAATTGACTGAGCAAACTTCTTCTGCAACGCTTGAAACTTGACATGGATGATATTGAGAACATATTAGGACAATGGTGAGCATTTGAGTCCTTTGTGGTTCATATATCCTGATGAAAAATGAAACCCTAATTTGAGGTAGACTGCCTTAGGAGAGAGTTTGTCTGGTCAACTCTTGACTTTCCTTGAACAATTTGGAGACCTCACTTGCCATATGTTGAGAAATATGGGAGGGCAAATTTTGGGGTACAACAGCTGCCCTTGTTCAATCTTCTTAAACCTGAAGATGTATATTGGTTGTCTGCCTTTCGTGATCTGAAGGTGGAAGATGATCAGACACTAGAGTGCCCAGAAATTTGCACTCGCATGAAGTAGCACTTGATTTGTGATATCGGGAATGGGCTTATAGATGCCATTTGGTAACTGCTAGAGATTTGTCAGAGATGGGCTTAAAGATTCCATCCGAAGAGATGTCGATCGTATAAGAGATTCCTTTGTGAGAACCCGCATACCTGTTGTTGAGGAAGACTTCGCTGGGGAATGTTGGTCTCTGTCTTGAGAGGAATAGAATTTTAGGAGCTTCAGTTGTCTGTTACTTTACTGGGGAATAACTCCGGTTTGGGGAGCGGAAGTGAACTACGTGTCTGGTCGGGGTATATGTAGCACCGTGACTTTTTGGGGAAATATGAAACCAATTGTGTTTGATCTGGTCCCGGTCTTACGGTGTTGCAGACTGTTGTCCAGGGATAAGAGAGGCAGAACCCGGGTAGTAAGGTTATAAGAAGGAACCTGGATAGTAGGGTTACTTCGATATGAAAGGCTGGATAGTAGGGATGTGAGAAGGAACCTGGATAGTGGGGTTACTTCTATATGAAAGCCTGGATAGTAGAGTTGTGAGAAGGAACCTGGATAGTAGGGTTACTTCGATATGAAAGCCTGGATAGTAGGGCTGTGAGAAGGAACTTGGATAGTAGGGTTACTTCGATATGAAAGCCTGGATAGTAGAGCTGTGAGAAGGAACCTGGATAGTATGGTTACTTCGAGATGAAAGCTTGGATAGTAGGGTTGTGAGAAGGAACCTGGATAGTAGGGTTACTTCGAAATGAAAGCCTGGATAGTAGGGCTGTAAGAAGGAACCTGGATAGTAGGGTTACTTCGAGATGAAAGCCTGGATAGTAGGGTTGTTTCGGCATGAGTTTGGGTAAGACTGCAAAGGGAACATGGGTAAGGTTATTCTTGTCACGCCGATGATTACTCTATTTAGCTTCGAGTGTTGATCATGGACCTGCTGGAAATTGTTGGTAATAATTGTCTTTCCTGAAAGAAATACAGGGTTAGTTATGTGTGATGCATGAGATGTATTGTATGATGATGTTTCTCAAAATAAATGAGACCATGCTATATGTAATGCATGCACATGTCATGATGTATGAATATGAAATGATGATGTAACAAACTGAGTTCGGGAAAATAAATCCTTGACTGCTGTAAAAAACCATAGTTCCTCTGCTTCTGTTGGGGATGGTGAACAACGATGACTATGTTGGGTATTTGTCTCTTGGCTGGTAAATATTCTGCCGAAAGAGACCCTGTCCGAGGATAACTCTACGGGAAAATAACTCTGTTGGAGAGGAGATACTCTGGTGATATATCTGCTGATTTGGAGAAATAAACTCCATTGGGGATGAATTTCCGTTGCTGATAATGATTTCTGTTGGAGATTGAATTTCTGCTTGTGAGAGAAATAAACTCTGCTTGGGGGAAAATTTACTGACTCACTCGCGATTGTGAACCTCAGTTGGAGAGAGTTGTGTCCTGTTCGGAAAGCTAACACCACTGTCTTTGGATACCTTTTACTCTGTGGGGAGTGTATGTACCACTACTCATGTTCTTGAGTTGGCTCTATCCCTGTACCTGATGGGCAGAGTGACTGTAAGGTTTGGGAACTTCTTGTTTGTCCCTGTTCCTGGAATTACGTGTAATCGTCTTTTGTTTCTTATTTAAATATTTATGAGCAACAATTATTTTCAAATGCCTATATCAAAAATGAATCATTGGACGTTCTTGCAAAACAAAACGGAAAAAGAAAAACAAATTGAAATTTCTTGTGAAAATGAATTGTATTGATTTTTGAAGTTGGCCCGTAATAGGCATTTTTGTACAAAGAGGCTGACGTCCTAGTAAGAGAACGCCGCCGCAAGAAATTACAATTTGTAAAAGAAAGAAAAACATCTATGTAAAACAATCCCACTGGGTTCCAACTCTGCTATTGCCTTTATATCTTCAAGCGTCTCATCACTTTGCTACTTAGCCAAAGGTGGATCAGATTGATTGGCGCCGTTTGAGCTTGATAGTTGATACCGAAGTCTGGTTGCAATATGTTTTTCAGTCCTTTCGGGTTTTCAGTCCACCGGGATACCCTTTTTTGCCCAAGTTGCCTTTTCAGGTTTTCGACTTGCCGGGTGTATAGATTTTTTTCATTTTCATCCCTTACTTTTGCCTAGGCCAGACAACCTAGCGGGTCTTTGATTATGCGTAATATCTTTTCACTATGTCTGCATTGACAGAGTGATGAAGGTCATCACCATCCATGGTGGTTAGAATCATAGCTCCTCCAAAGAAAATGTTCTTAACCACAAATGGCCCTTCATATGTGGGGGTCCATTTGCCCCTGGGATCACCTTGCGGTAGTATGATGCGTTTGATCACTAGATCTCCGACTTGATATTCTTGACGTCTGACTTTCTTGTTCAAGGCCTTGATCATTTGCTTTTGATACATCTGACCATGACAGATAACAGTAAGTCTCTTTTCATCAATTAGATTCAGCTGATCAAGTCGGGTTTGGATCCAGTCGTCTTCGTTCAAACCCGCATCCTTCATAATCCTGAGAGAGGGTATCTGAACTTCGATGGGTAGGACTGCCTCCATGCTATACACCAAAGAATAGGGTGTTGCCCCTGTCGATGTTAGTGCTGAGGTACGGTACCCATGAAGAGAGAATGGTAACATCTTGTGCCAGTCTTTGTATGTCACTGTCATCTTCTGCACAATCTTCTTGATGTTCTTATTAGCTGCTTCAACGGCCCCATTCATCTTCGGTCGGTAGGGAGAAGAGTTATGATGTTGTATCTTGAACTGTTTGCAGAGCTCGGTGATCATCGTATTGGTGAGATTTGTACCATTGTCAGTAATAATCCTCTCTGGTATACCATATCGACAAATCAGATTGTGTCAGATAAACCGTGCCACGACGTTCTTGGTTACTGTAGAAAAGGAAGCTGCCTCAACCCACTTCATAAAGTAATCAATGGCTACCAGAATGAAACGATGCTCGTTAGATGCAGTATGTCTGATCTTGCCGATCATGTCGATGCCCCACATTACAAAGGGCCAAGGAGCGGTCAAAACATTCAGGGGAACCGGAGGTACATGCACTTTATCAGCATAAACTTGGCACTTATGACAGGTTCGAGAGTGCTGATAACAATCAGATTCCATAGTGGACCAGTAATATCCTGCCCGTAGGATTTTCTTCGCCATGGTATGTCCACTAGAATGAGTTCCGAAGGTACCCTCATGCAACTATGCCATGATCCTTTCTGCCTCGCTCTTGTCTACACACCGCAGTAAGGTTGAATCATGGTTACGCTTATAGAGGATTCCATTGCTGATGAAGAAATTCGCAGCGAACCTTCTCAGAAACTTATTATCATTAACAGATGCCCCTTCGGGATACTCCTGAACCTCCAGATATCTCTTTACCTCCTGAAACCAGGGTTTATTTGCTACCTCTTCAGTCTCAATATCACAGCAGTGTGCGGGTTCATCCAACCTTTCAATGGTAACCTGGGGAGCTTCATTGTCCCACCTAACTCTAAACATAGAAGACATGGTAGCTAGCGCGTCCGCCAACTAGTTCTCTTCTCGTGGGAAATGTGCAAAGGTTATCTCCTCAAAGTGTGGGAGAAATGTCAATACAAACTCTATGTAAGGAATAAGATTTGGGTGCTTCGTATCCCACTCGCCTTTGATCTGACTTATTACCAGAGCGTAATCTCTGAATACACTCAAGAACTTAATCCTCAGGTCAATAGCAGCTCGAAGACCCATGATACACGCTTTATATTCCGCCATATAGTTGGTGCATTTAAAACATAATCTGGCGGTGAACGGAGTATGCCAGCCCTCAGGAGATATGATTACAACGCCAATGCCATTACCTAATGTGTTCGAGGCTCCATCAAAATACATAGACCATCGGGATCCCTCCTCGGGTCCTTCATCCGGTCCAGGTTCTTCATAGTCAGTTACCAACATGATATTCTCATCCGGGAACTCGAAATTCATGGACTGGTAGTCATCCATGGCCTGATGCGCCAAATGATCCGCCAATACACTCCCCTTGATTGCTTTTTGGGTTGTTTATTGGATGTTTTACTCGGTTAAGATCATCTGCCATCTTGCTATTCTTCCGGATAAGGCGGGCTTCTCAAAAATATACTTGATCGGATCCATCTTCGATATCAACAAGGTAGTGTGAGTCAGCATATACTATCTCAGTCGGCGAACAGCCCATGCCAAAGCGCAACAAGTTTTCTCGAGCAATGAGTATCGGGTCTCACATTCGGTAAAATTTTTGCTAAGGTAATAAATGGTGTGATCTTTTCGACCAGACTCATCATGCTGCCCCAACACACACCCCATTGAATTGTCTAGCACTGTCAAGTATAATATCAACGGTCTTCCTTCAACTGGAGGCATCAGAATTGGTGGTTCTTGAAGGTATTCCTTGATTCTTTCGAAAGTAGTCTGGCATTCATCATTCCACCTTACCACTTGATCTTTCTTAAAAAGCTTGAAGATTAGCTCACAAGTAGCAGTCAGATGTGAAATGAACCGGGCGATGTAATTTAGACGTCCCAAGAAACCTCTAACTTCTTTTTTTGTGCGGGGAGTCGGCATCTCTTGTATGGATTTTACCTTTGCAGGGTCTACCTGAATACCTTTGTCACTGGCAACAAAACCTAGAAGCTTACCAGACCTTACCCCGAAGGTACACTTGTTCGGATTCAACCTCAGCTTGTACGTCTTCAACATGTCAAACAGTTTCTGGAGATGATCAAGGTGCTCTTCCTCGGTCTGGGACCTGGCTATCATGTCATCAACATAAACCTCGATCTCGTGGTGAATCATATCGTGGAACAAAGCAACCATGGCGCGCTAGTAAGTTGCCCTAGCATTCTTCAATCCAAAAGTCATTATCTTGTAACAGAAGGTGCCCCACTGTGTAACGAAGGTTGTCTTCTACATCTCCTCAGGAGCCATCTTGATCTGGTTGTAGCCAGAAAAACCATCCATGAAGGAGAAGATCTTGTGTTGCGCGGTGCTGTCGTCTAGAACATCAATGTGAGGAAGTGGGAAGTCATCCTTGGGGCTTGCGCTATTCAGATCTCTATAGTCCACACACATCTGTACCTTACTGTCCTTCTTAGGTACCGGAACGACATTGGCAACCCACTGTGGATAAGAAGTGACAGCTAAGAATCCTACGTCGAACTATTTCATGACCTCTGCCTTGATTTTCTCTAACATTTCAGGGCGCATGCGGCGGACCTTCTGCTTTACCAGTGGGTAGTCTTCTTTAGTCGGTAGGCGATGTACTACAATATTAGTGTCCAAACCAGGCATGTCTTCATAGGACCAGGCGAAGATCTCAACATAGTCGTGTAGCATCTGTATTAACCGTTGTTTGACACTAGGCTCCAGATTCGCACCTATTTTAACCTCTTTCCTGTCTTCCTCTGTACCCAAATTCACCGAATCCACTGGCTCTTCATGAGGCTGTATGGCCCTTTCTTCCTGCTGTAATAGTCTAGCAAGTTCTCCAGGCACCTCACAATCATCCTCACCTTCGTCCTCAGCTTGGTTGATCAGATTTTTGAAGTCATAACTGGCAGTAGCAGAGCTGTTATCAATGGGATCCATAGTGGATATAGATCTGCAGTATGATACGTGAGTGTGTGTAAGAGAATAGCTGTTTTGATAAAGTGAGAGACAGAAAAGAAAAATAAGGAGCGTAAAATTTGTAATGCAAGAAACATTCAATGCTTTATTAATGATATATGAAATGACAAATAATACGCCCTCACAAGCAAAGCCAAGGTGCCTCGGGCAAGGCACCGAGATGTAAAGTTTCAAACTGTTTATTAAAAATCTTAAAACAAAAGTCAATTATTGCGGAATAAAAGAAACAGGTATGAAGTCCTTCGCCGTCCAGTTATTCAGTCTACAGTTGGTTGTTGGGTAGATCCAACTGTCGATGTATGAATCTTCTTCACTGTCCTCAATTGCATTAATTCCCCAATTGCTAATGTATAGAGAAGGTCTTCCAATCCGTACGCGCATAATAGCCCTTTGAGCCTCTGTAGTAAAGCCCAAACCAAATTTGTCAGTTTTGTGAGTGAAATCATGGAGCTGACCCCAATTGGTACACCCACCTTCTTCAATTACAGCCCTGGCATCCTTGAGAGAAGCCATCTTCAGCGGAGGTTTGTTGGTAGTAATTTCAGTTGAAGCCAAAACCTGAGGGACCTCTTCGAAGTTCTGACAAGGAGTTTCTATGAATTCCCCATCCATCTCTACGTAGCGGAAGGAATTGAGATGACTCACCATATACTCTTCTTCACCTCTCACCATGACAATCTTCCCCTTCACAGGATATTTCAGCATTTGATGGAGCGTGGAAGTAACTGCCCCAACCCTATGGATCCAAGGACGACCCAACAAGTAAGAATATGATGGCTTGATATCCATTACGTAGAAGGTGGACCCAAAGGTCTGAGAACCCACTTTGACAGGGATCTCCACCTCCCCGTGCACCATTCTCTTTGATCCGTCAAAAGCCCTTACCACAATGTTACTAGGCTTTATAGTCAAACCCTCACAATCCAAATGGTCTAACACTTTCTTTGGTAGAACATTCAGTGAAGACCCGGTATCTACCAGCACATGGGCCATAGTGGTGCGCCTGCACTCAATCGAGGCATGCAGAGCATCATTATGATTCCTCCCCTTAGGGGTCAGATTCGCATCTGAAAAACCTAGCCCATTGTCAGCAGTCAGGCTGGCCATGCAATCTTTAAACTGATCTGCTGAAGTTTCCTGCGGCACATGCGCAGTCTTGAGAAACGCAATCAAAGCCTCCGCATGGGCTTTAGAACACAATAGCAGAGACAACATGGAGATCTTTGACGGGGTCTGTCCCAGCTGTTTGACCATATTATAGTCGTTTTTCTTGATAATTTTCAGTATTTCCTCTATTTCTTGTTTAGAGGCTTCCACAATGATTTTCTTAGGTTCCTCCGTCTGGGCAGGCTCACCTATGATTTCCTTGCCCCGAGTCCCAGACAGCTCAGTAGCGGGGGTGATAACTAGAGTAAGAATAGGAATAGTAGCAGGTGTAATAACTGGAGTAGGAACAGGAGAAATGTCAGGAGTGCTGGTTGGAGCAGCAATTGGAATAACAGTAGGCTTGATGATAGTCTTCGGGGAAATCTCGAGAGAGAAGAACCTTCCACTTAGGGTAACTTTACTAGTCCCGACAATATTACTAACATCAATATCAGCTTCTTCATTCTTCAGATCTTGCTTAATGCCATGATAGTACACATCAACACCATAATGCCATGAGACAGCCTTGTCTGAGGTGTACGGGATGGGACCAGGAACAATGATAATCAACAGAGCAATTCTTTGAATAGGTGTAACCCTAACAGGTCTTCTTGATGAAATCTTGGAAGGATTGGCGGAAATGGTTATAATAGCGACGTCTTCAACAGGAACAACAGGGATCATAGTCTTCTCGAACAAAATTTCTTTATTATCCATCAGACACTGAACACTTGACTTCAACAAGCGGCAACCAGTAGGTATAATCGAACACATGTGGCAACCTTCACCACAACCCGAAAATAAATCGGCCAACAGTAAATTCTTCTTAACAGTCATCAGAGGAGTAGAAATTTCTTCAACAGAGGTCACAAACACAAACCAATCGGTGTCAACAGCATTAACTCCACGACCATGTTTGGGCATGGGAGCCGTTATAACATTCGGCTTTTGTGGAGCATCAAACTCTATCTCATTGGCTTCAAGCAAGTCTTGTACTTTGTTTCTCAGAGCCTAGCAATCATTTGTATCGTGGCCAGGACTCTCATAATGGTAGGCGCACCGCGCGTTGGGATTGTATCTGGGAGAAGTAGTGTTTGGATTCTTGGGAGCCTCTCTCAAGGTTGCCAAGTTGGATTTCAGCAAGTGAGGTAACACTTCGGCCAATGTCATGCTAAGGAGGGTAAACTGCTGTTGTGGTCTTTCCACCCTTTATTGATTGTTGCATTGTGGAGCAACTGCGGGTCCTGGTATCAATACAGCATTTACCGTTTGACGGTGTTCAGAACTGCTTTGGCCCCTCGGGCTATAGACTGCACTGGCTTCCTTCTTACCTGTGAAAGGCTTCTTTGTTGAACTCGAGGAGGCATCCTTCTGTATTTTACCACTTCGAATGCCAACTTCTACTCTTTCTCTAGTCAAAATCAACTCAATGAAACCAGATGACGAGCTGTCGATCAAGTGATTGAAAAATGGACCAGATAGCGTCCCTAGAAACATGTCAACCAACTGCATATCAGACAACGGGGGTTGGACTCTTCCAGCCAAGTCTCTCCACTTTTGAGCATAATCTTTAAAACCTTCACCTGCACCCATGGACATACTCTGGAGTTGAGTACGAGTGGGAGCAAGGTCGGCATTGTACTGATACTGCTTGTAGAAAGTAGCAACAAGATCTTCCCAGTTTCGGACATTAGCTTCCTCCAACTGATAGCACCATTCAAGTTGAGTCCCTGACAGACTATCTTGAAAGAAATGCACCCACAAATTTCTATCAGCTGTGTGGGGTTGAATCTTCCTGACATACGAGCGGAAATGGAGTTTTGGGCAGGACGCTCCATCATACTTGGCAAAAACCGAAGCTTTGAACTTGTGAGGGGTGACCACTCCCGATACCAGTCCCAATTCTCTGAAATCTAAACCAGGTATTTTCTGAATTTCCATAGCGCTCAGACGGTCTTCTAACTGCTTGTACCTATCCTCAACAGGAGGATATTACTCATCATCGTAATCAGTATCGTTGTCAGAAACTGCAGGACTAGGGTCTTTTTCCCTTTATTGGTTCTCCCCGTCCTTGGATGAAGAGGTCAGATCAGTTTGATGCTTCAACCTTTCTCTGAACCTTCTACCCATATTCATAATATCGACCTTCTTCTTCTTCTTCTCTTTCAGAATAAGGGTCTTCAGATCCTCTTTCCCCTTAGTCAAACTTATGAACATCTGTTGGAACTGGGCTTTCTGTGCCTGAAGATCTTTGATGGCTTGATCGGAAGACATTTCTGCTGAAATAAACAGCGAAGAAAATGAGAAACCTGTAGGGGTACCTGTAATAATGTGTATGATAATGGGATGCGCATGTAATAATTTAAAAGACTTTGGGAGATTTAAATTTGCAAAACCAAAAATAAACAAAACTTTATTAGCTTAACTTTGCAAGGTTCAACAATGCCCTTAAGGCGTTACAAAGAAGTAAATAAAATAAATCTAAAACTAGAAAAGAAAAATCAAAAGTCCCATGGATGCTTCCTCTTTGTGCTGATATAGTCATTGATCACTCTTTCTTCCTCAAGTTGCCTGGTGAGCTTTAAAACCTTCCTTTCTTGCTCATGGAACTGTTCCCGGTAGGTATCCTGCTCATTCTTCAGCTGAATCCAAGACCTTTGTAACTCCCCAGGGTCAATGGGCATGTAAGGATAGAGAATCGTGTAAGGAATACCTTCTTCATCAGTGGGCTCCATAATCACTAGTAATACAGCCGCATAAGGCATCATAAGCTTCTGGGCACGGGCTCGGACCCATTGGAGGTAAGGCTGCATAGGAAGGGAAGTCTTTAGTCCCAACTCATGGGGGTCAGATCTGTTTACCATGCCCCAAGCTCGTATGAACCTCCGACGATGCTCCTTAACATCCTCCTTATAGTCAAATACAATGTCCTCGAGAAGTAACTCATGGGGACCATCTCTTCGAGCACGACCAAATTGTCGCAAGGCTAGACAAGGACTGTAAGTTATACCCCCTCTGATACCAAGTAATGGGACATTAGGGTACCCCCCACAATGGTCAATAACAGCAGTGTCTTCCATAGCCCGGGAACACCAAAGAATATCCGTATGAGCAAGTGACATTATTCTGTAAGACCAACCCAAACCTTCTTCATTTTTCAGCACAGACTTAGGGAGGTGAGAAATAAACCACCTTGACAGCAATGACATGCAGCACATAAGATTCCCTCTTCTCTTCATAGTACGAGTATGGATGGCATGCAAGATATCCCCAAGCAAAGTAGGCACAGGGTTGCGAGTAAGGAAAATCTTGACAGCATTCACATCTATAACGGAATTCGGATTAGGGAAGAGAACCAAACCATAGATAAGAAGTGGCAAGACATCTTCAAAAGCCTGAAAATCCAAATCATCCCAGAATAGCTGAGCCTGGTCTATCATAAATTTGGCTAGAAAACCTTCGACCTCGCTTCGAGTTTCCCAATTGGATACCACATCAGCCCGTTTCAAATGCAAAGCTGAGGCGATATCTTCTGGCCTAGGAACTTCTTCCATACCTGTGAAGGGTACCTGTTCAAGAATGGATATGCCCAATAGATGAGAGAATTCCAAGGTGGGTACCAGTTGGTAATATGGAAAGGTGAAGCAGTGATGCTTGGGATCGAAGAACTAAAATAGTACGCTCATCATCTGTTCATCAAGGTTTGAAGTAACCAGGCTGAGAAGTTGACCGTGTCTCTTAATGAAAGTAGAAGTTTCAGAAACTCTTGATGCTAACTCTTTAAGCTGGGCAGGTATCTGTACAAAGTTGATTCAGATGGTATTTCTACGCACGGAAGCCATGATCTACAAAACAGAACAAAGATAAATTCCCTTGGTATTTGAAATGGTTAGTGTAATGAAACATGAATGCCATGTTATGATGCATGATGTCATGATAAATCACAGGTATAGCAAACAACAGGTATTGCAAACACAGTCGAATCACACAAAGCCCTTAGGTTTAAGGCTTGCATGAGGTCAAAGGTAATACCCTCTTGAAGTTAAGTTGGTTCAAACCTATCCTAGAAAAGTAATCGGGTTCTAGAGGATCTCAATATCACTGACCATCCTCCATCGGTCATGGTTTCAGCTCACGCAATCTTTTCTTGCAGTCGAAATTATTCCGAGAGTATGGTCTCAATGAGTGTAGCATCGAGTATCAACCAGTTCTCAGCTCTACACCGAGGCCAGCTATCTCACTACTTTCTAATGGCCAAGTTGGGCGATTGAAGGTTCTAAGGTCAGTTGATGCTTAACGACACCATACAGCGGCCCCGTATTCTCCTCGTTTCTCCACAAGGGATAGCGGTACCAACCAAAGTGCCACACCAACGTAGCTACTGCTTCAACCGTATCGGTCTATGTTGTACAGTTCCCTCACAGTCTATTGCTACTTACCTAAAAGATATTCCCCATATCCGGGTTAGGGTCTATAGTAACCCCAAACAGAACCCTCAAAAATAAATCAAACAAAGGAATCAAGAGAAGCAATTATGATGAACTAGATCCTAAGGTATACCCTACTTATAATTTCCCCTACAGAGTCGCCAGTTATGTGATATGGTGGCAGAACCGACTGTTTATACTGGTTTGTGTTTTGCGTTTTGTGTTCGTAAAATGTCGCAGTAAGCAAGAGTCGCCACCGACTTTTATTTCATCCAATCATGGAAAGGAAAAAGTATAGAAAAAAAAATCCTTTTTCGAGATATTCTGAGTACGGAGGGTAGATTATAGAAAGGGAATGTGTTAGAACCCTTTCTATCCATGGTTTTCCATGGGCTCTTAGGTACTTGCTCATATTTTTAAATTACTTGTGTTTGTGTGCTTTGTTTTGAAAATGTTTTACTTCGTGATAACCCTTGTATCAGTCCTCAAAGGTGTGACGAAGTTGTTTTTAAAAGTTGTTTTAAAATGTGTAAGTGCGAAAAGTTTTGATTTGAGCAAGTACCTACTAGCATCTACCTACTCGAAAAAAGATTATTTCTATTCTTGTTTCCTTTAGACAACGCTATCCTACTATTGAAAAATAGGTAACACCTTCGTTGGAGTTGTAAGGGTCAATTCGAGAGGGACATACGATCACTAAAGCAATATTAGGACAAATTAGTAATAACCCTAGAGTCTTAAGATCATATTCGAGGCAACATTTCCGAGGCAACATTCGAATGGGACATTTTGATCTTTTTAGACTGGAGGGAAACCACTAAGACACCCTATGCTTAATGATCGTTTACCGAAGGTAACCGAAGTGAGAGTATACCCTAAGAGTGATATGTGCGAGTGATTTGTTTTCAGTTATTTAATCTTTGCACATTAGGATTTTCTAACCGTATTAATTTGTCATGCATTCTTGTCATACAATCCTATTAGCATACATCTAAACAGTTAAATATTTGCGGGAATTAAAAATGTGAGAAAATAAATCTACGCTATTACAAGGCTTCGGGAAGGGGGATTAATTACATATCCAAAAACCCGAGGAAAAAAGCGATAAGTAAAAGCCCTAGATTAAACTATTGCAAACCATGAACAGTTACAAAATATTGTCAAAATAAATAATAAGCGCGCGATGAATCAAATTTGAAACGACTAGGGTTTTGACCCTTGACTAAACCTATTGACAATTGATTAAAAATGATGTTTTGTCATGTTTTGTTATTTAAGAAAATAAAGAAATTATTAAATTAAAAAGAAAATCCTAATTCTAATTAATTTTAAATCAAGACGAATAAACTAATTTATTCTAAAAAACCTATTTTTTGTATTTTTATTTACTTGAGAAAAAGAGAAAAATAAAATTAAATCAAGAGTTTAACCTAATTTGCTAATTAGTTATAATTATATAAGAAAACGTTAAAGTTGCCCTATTTTAAACTAATTAAATTAAATTAAATTAAATTAACAAAATTAATTTTGATAAAAAAGTCTAATTCTAATTTTTTTTGATTTCTTGATTTTATGATTTTATGAAAAAAAAGTAATTAATTGTCAATCAAAATAATTAAAAGAAATATAAAAAGAATAAAAGTAAGAAAGAAAATTTAGAAATGGGCCTGGGATCATTAGCAATTCTGGGGGTGGAAACTGAATTTCTGGGCCCAACGAGGCTAAGGCCTGTTTGACTTTGCCATATCTGATGCGCATGTGGACTTGGGGTACATGGTGGACCTTCAATGGAAAGGCATTGGATCTGGTTGGAGAGGCGTTTGATGGTTTGATCTTGATGGCATATGGTGGACGTACGCTAATGCAACGCGCTTGATCACTTGTTGAAAAATAATATGAAACAAATATGGGACCTGGGGATCGAACCCAAGTCCTTATGCACGTTTCCAATACCTGCTTGCCAACTGAGCTGCCTTGCTTGTTTGTACATATAATAAGAATAAACAAATATAATCAAATCACGTGGTGCATTCAGAAAAACGCGCTAAAATTTAAACCAACCAACCAGAGATTGCCACGCCTCATCTTCTTCCCCAAAATGTTGTTTTAGGAAACAGAACTTTTACCTACGGTTGCTTTGTTGTAGGTACAACCATGTGCATCTCAAAAATGGTCTACAAGCAAGATAAATGACAAATGAGGGTACCAATCAACTTGTCTCATCCTCACGAGTATCATGGTACCAGGATCAACACCCAATTTTACCTTAACTGCAAATCCCTAAAACGAGCCAAGGAACCCTAGCAATGGCATATCTTGATTCATGTACTATGAATGCAATTAAGTGGTACCAATAGTTTGAAAACTCAATGATGAACAAGAATATATAATCAAAACATGTGTATGATGAGTAAATGAACAAAATCGAAATCGAGTTTGGAAGCAAACCGTGGTACCTGTAACTTACAATTCCGGACGTGAAAATGCTTGCAATTGATTGGGATATGTTCGTGGGATGTCCTGCAATCTGTTGGCAATGTTAGAATGGCTTGGATTGGCCTCTAGGATAGAAATTGAATCACCACTTTTCTTTGAGATTTTGAAGTTTGGTTCTTGGCTATGCACGACTGTTAACCCTCGTTCTTGCTTTGGATACGTTCAATATATATTATAGAATGCATTAGGGTTGTAAAACTGATCACATCTTTGGAAGTTTTCAAGATTTGATTTAATTTTCATGGCACATGTAAACTTTCTATATTGAGCCAAATTATGCCTTTCTTGTCCCAATCAGCCTTGATTTTAATTGATCATGCAAGCTCATCAAGTCTTGGTTGCTAACCTGTCAAAAAAACCAATCAAATCAAATCTTTGATAATTTTCATCATTTATTTGATTTAATTCACCTTTTAATTAATGAAAAATCAAAATAAATTTAAAAATGAAGCAAACAATTGGTGGATAAGTATTTGAGTCGTGGACCACATTATAATTGAGGTGCAAGCATAAAGGTTGGGCCCATTTAGCAAAAAATGCAAATTTGAGCACATTTGACTTTTGGCAATTTTGCAAAAATGGTCAACTTGGCCAATGCATAACTCTCTCAATTTTGACCCTAGAGAGGTGTTCTTGGACTCTTTAGAAATATTAGGATGTCCCCTTAGTAACCCTTTTTGTCTCATATCAATTGAGTCTTCCATGTTCATGTATGATGCTTTGACCCAAAAGGTGTTTTCGTTGACTTTTCAAAATGACCTATAATGTCAAAACTCATATCTTTTTGTGAGTTCATATTTTGAACTTGTGAGTTGAATATTAATTGTAGGGAATTTCATCTTCTTAAAAATGAGCTTTGGATGGGTCATTTCCGATGAAGTATGAGAAAGTTATGCTTGGTCAAAGTTGAGTTGACTTTTCCTGCAAAACCTTAATTTAACAACTTTTGGGTTTTGATGAATTGTGAGCAATCCTTGAGGAATAATGATCAACCCTTGATTAAATGATGAATAATACTTCAAAATGAGGATGTTGACCAAAAATCTTGAAGTTTGACTGTATGTGGGCCACAGTTGACTTTTGACCTAGCACAGTCGATTTTCAGGCCTTTGAGCAATTGACTGAGAAAAATTCTTCTGCAAGGCTTGAAACTTGACATGGAGGATCTTGAGAACATATTAGGACAATGGTGAGAATTTAAGTCCTTTGTGGTTCATATATCCTGATGAAAAATGAAACCCTAATTTGAGGTAGACTGCCTTAGGAGAGAGTTTGTCTGGTCAACTCTTGACTTTCCTTGAACAATTTGGGGACCTCACTTGCCATGTGTTAAGAAATATGGGAGGGAAAATTTTGGGGTACAACAGACCCTTTCGCACAACTTGTTGCACATCCTTAAGCGAAACCATGTGTGATCGGTGGATCTGGAACTGACTGTTTAACGCTGGTTCGCGAAATGTCGCGGAAGCAAGAGTCGCCACCATCTTTTATTTTCTCCAACATGGACAGGACAAAAGCACAGCAAAATTCCTTATGAGATAGTTTCTCGGTTCGGGAGGTAGATTTATAGAAAGGGAAGGTGTTAGCACCCTTTCTATCCGTGGTTATCCACGGGCTCTTAGATACTTGCTCATTTGTGTTTTCAAAAGTGTTTGCTTTTCAAAGTGTGAGTGGGTTTGAAAAAGTTTCGTTTAAAGATTTCAGAATGACTCTTGTATCAGTCCTCAAGAGTGTTTGAAAAATTGTTTTGAAAGCTTTTTGAAAGTGTCGGTGTGAAAAGAGTTTTTTTTATTTGTTTTTGAATAGAGCAAGTATCTATGAGTCATCCACCTACCCTAAGGAATTAGGCTGTGTAAATGTCCTTAAGGTAGTGCCATCCCACCATTGAGAGGTAGGTAGCACCACCGTTGGAGGTGTTCGGGTCAATTCGATTATGAGGGACATGTGTGGTCACCAGAGCAACAGTAGGACACCTTAGAAGCTACCCTTATGCCATTGATCCTTTTTAATTCCGAGGCAACCGTTTTGAGGCATATGGATCAACGGACATAAGGACTTACTAAAACATCTTATACTCGACGACCACGTTTCGAAGGCAAGGCAACAGTGAGGCGTACCCTAAGAGTGGTGTGTGAATTTGTGTGTTGTTTTCATGTTAATATTTGTCTTTGATCATGCATTTGGTGAGCTACGCATTATTTTTAATTTAGGCCATTCATTCTTTCATGCAAAGTTTAGAATTTAAAAGTGCGGAAATTAAAGTGCGGAAAGTAAAATCCTACGCTATTACAAGGCGTGGGTCTATACATCGCCAAATTAACAAAGACCCGTTTTTTTAATAAAATGCGGAAAGCAAAATAAATTCATAATTACTATTACAAGGCTTGAGCAATTACATAATATTCACAATAAAATAAAATAAATGCGCGAAAGAATAGAAGTTTCGAATGTTCGAGGGCGTTGGACCCTTTTGAAATTAAATTGAAATTAAAAGTCTAATTAATTATTTAATAAGAGGAAAAGAATGTTTTTTTTGGTTTTTTGGTATTTAATGAGAATAAAGAAAATTAATTAAAATTAGAAGTCAAATGAAACCCTAGTTCTAGGTTGTTTTTAATTATTTATGAAAAATATTCAAGTTTAACCTAATTTAAACTAATTAATTAATTACGTGAGTATTTACAAAATAAATTAGTAATTAATAATAATGATAATAAGAAAAAATTATTTATTAAGAAAAGTGATAAAAAGTTAAAAAAACCTAATTTCTACATATTTTAATTTATTGAGAAAAAGATTAAAGTTTTAAAACCTAATTTACTAAACTAATTATTAAAGTTTATTTACAAAATAAATTAATAGTGAAATAATAATAATTAAATATATTTTAGTTTCTGATTTTTTATCTTATGAAAATTATTTTATGAAATTAAAGAAAACAATTGAAAACAATTAAAAGAATAAAAAGGAAAATCAAATAAAAAATAAAAATGTGCAAACCATGGGGGGTATTCAGACCCAAAGGGAGGTTTTTTGTGAGAAATCTGGCCCATTAGACAAAAAGCCTTGTTTGACTTTCTGGCATCACGTGCGTGTTCATTGACTCCTGAGTACCGTGGTCTGCATTCTTTGGCCATTGGATTGAGTTTCATGGCCATTTGTGTTCTGGCCTCAACATTCCTTAATCTTCTTAGGATGTCTGTCTCGTCATGCATAAGTTGTTCTTTTGGCCATTTGGCTTTTGGCTTTTGGCTTTTGGCTTTTGGCCTCAACGTTCCTTAATGAACCTGCATGGGATCCTGTCTAAATCTGCAGTGCTGAATCTCATGAACACATTAAATAAAATCATAAAATGCAAATAAAGCCAATATATGAAGAAATTTAATGTTTAGGCACAATATGGCATGTATGAATGATTATACCCTTTTGATCATGGAGATCAAATCAATCTTACCCTTACTGGAAAATTAGTGACCTGAATGCTTTTATGCCCTTTGGATCATGGAGATCAAGCCAGCTTTATCCTTACTGAAGAAGTAGTGAGGTGTTGGTTTGTAACTGTGATGGCTTGTTTGTAGTGAGAGATGGATTTGTAATAAGGATTTCAAGGTTTTAGGGTTCTTGAAAGAATTTGATATTCTAACAGTGTTGTGGCAATGTTTTTTCTCTCTTTTCCTCCTCTCTGGTTTGTGTGAAAAGAAGGTGATTATATAATGGAAATTAGGGTAAAGAAAATGGGCTTTGAATGTGCAATTGGGCCTCCAATATTCACTTGAGTTCGTCACTTTCCAGTCTAAATCGCAGGGACTTAAGTGCAATTTTTGAATTTGAAATGTGGAAACAAAATGTATCCGACATCGATAACTAACTCCTGTCCAAAAATCGGCTCAATCGGATAAACGGTGAATTAGTTATGAATTTTTGAAGTTTCAGCTCAGACAAACTTATTTTGGGCTCCAGTGTCGACTCTGACACGTTCTTCAATAAAAAACTGGTATTGATCGGAGCATAATCCGGTCTCGACTTTTGAAGCAAAGTTGTAGATCTATGAGTCAGGGACCTTGTGTAAAAATATGAGCCCAACTCGATAAAAATTGACCGAGTTATGAATTTTCGAAGTTTCGGCCCAGATGAAATAATATTCAGCATTCAGGATTTTCAGCGTGTCACGCACTCTGAGCAAAAAACGAAGGCCTTTTGAGTACCGTTTGAACTCAATACCTTCTGTGAAAATGTATCCAACTCAATTTTTGAAATTTTTGCGCCGGAACCAGCTCGATACGATGAAAATTGACCAAGTTATGATTTTCTGAACATGACGCAAATAAACTTCTGTCACAAATTTTCTGTGCGAAAATACTTGATAAATCCACATTTTTGAAGACCTTCTGATCAAAATTGGCTTCTAGCCGTGAGAGATGAAAACGTAGATAATGTCAAGACAGAATTTTGGCCACCGGAACGGGTTCAAAATGAGTCACGATCTTCAAGTTATGAATTTTTTAGCGCGTAAAAACTGCACTTTCAGCACACTTTTTCACCATATTTCTTCAAGAAAACTCGCACATTCGGATACCTTCTTTAAAGAATTGACTCTTGAGCCGAACCTGAATTTGAGAATACGTTATCAGAGATATCTTGGCGAAAGAATACCTGAATATGACGCGCTGGGTTAGACTTGTGAATTTTTCTTGAAATATTTTGAGAAATATGGGAGGGCAAATTTTGGGGTACAACAGTTGCCCCTGTTCAATCTTCTTAAACCTGAGGATGTAGATTGGCTTGCGTGCCTTTCGTGATCCAAAGGTGGAAGATGATTGAACACTAGAGTGCCCAGAAATTTGCACTCACATAGTAAAGTATCAGCAGCGTGATGGCGGGAATGGGCTTATGGATGCCATTTGGAGATACGATGGATAGGGGGATGGGCTTATAGATGCCATCTGGAGGTGTCGATCGCGTAAGAGATTCCTTAGCGAGAACTTGCGTACCTGAAAAAGAAAATAATTACCTGGCCTGTTACAGGAGTTGATCTTCAAACTCTTTATGCAGATGTGCCCTGGCTGGATACAGGTATCGAATCTTTAAACTCTTCAGACGTGCCCTGGCAAGATACAGGAATCGAGTCCGGAGAATATAGTCGTCAACAGATACACCCTGGCAAGATACAGGAATCGGATCTTCAAACTCTTCAGACGTGCCCTGGCAGGATACAGGAATCGAGTCTGAAATTAGTCATCAACAGATACACCCTGGCAAGATACAGGAATCGGATCTTCGAACTCTTCAGACGTGCCCTGGAGAGATACAGGAATCGAGTCTGGTAATGTTAGTCGTCAACAGATACACCCTGGCAAGATACAGGAATCGGATCTTCGAACTCTTCAGACGTGCCCTGCCAAGATACAGGAATCGAGTCTGGAGCTTCAAAAGGTTTTTGTTGATAATGATGTGATGAATGAATCAGGGACGGTTACTACCTCAACGGGACGATGAGAGAACCTTGGACGATTACTATCTCAACGGGACGATGAGAGAACCTTTGGGCGATTACTACCTCAACGGGACGATGAGAGAACCTTTAGGCGATTACTACCTCAACGGGACGATGAGAGAACCTTTGGGCGATTACTACCTCAACGGGGCGATGAGAGAACCTTTGGGCGATTACTACCTCAACGGGATGATGAGAGAACCTTTGGGAGATTACTACCTCAACGGGACGATAAGATAACCTTGGACGATTACTACCTCAACGGGACGATGAGAGAACCTTTGGGCGATTACTACCTCAACGGGACGATGAGAGAACCTTTGACGATTACTACCTCAACGGGACGATGAGAGAACCTTTGGGCGATTACTACCTCAACGGGACGATGAGAGAACCTTTGGGCGATTACTACCTCAACGGGACGATGAGATAACCTTGGACGATTACTACCTCAACGGGACGATGAGAGAACCTTTGGGCGATTACTACCTCAACGGGACGATGAGAGAACCTTTGGGCGATTACTACCTCAACGGGACGATGAGAGAACCTTTGGGCGATTACTACCTCAACGGGACGATGAGAGAACCTTGGACGATTACTACCTCAACAGAATGATGAAGGAATCTTGGACGTCTTCTACTTCAAAAGGTAAAGACTTTTATCTGTTGATCGTTCTTTTCCTGAAAAAGTAAAGAGTTAGTTGTATGCAATGTCATAATGTATGACATGCATGATGTCATGATGTTCTCAAAAATAAATGAGATTGGGGTGATACGATGCGTGTATGCATGTATCATAATGTATGACAAGGTGATATTTATGAATGTATTTTCGTCTAGGAAAATAAATCCTTGACGGGTGCCGGGAAGTTGAATCCTGGGCTGATATGGAAGAGTAGAGCTCTGTTTCCGCTGGGGGTGATGGTTGCAAGAATACCGGTAGAAGAAGATAACTCCGTTGGGGAACAAACTTGGCGAATAGATTACTCTGCGGGGAATGCTCTGTGGGGAGAGGAATACTTCGCTGAGGTTGATGATAACTCCGCTGGGGATTCCATTGGTAAGTCATGTTGGGAGATCTGATGAACTCCGTTGGGGATAGGAAGACTTCGTCGGGGACGATCTCTCCGTGGCAATTGGCTGAGGATAACCCAGTTATATCCTGGTGGGGAAATAAACTTTGAATAAAGCCGGCGGAGCGTTCGTACTATGCGGATGACAAGCTTCCAGAATCTACTGGGGATAAGCTTTAAGACCTGCTAGGGATATGGATTCCACTTTCCTGGGGAAACTTTTGGACTGGACTCTCCTGGGGAAATTTTTTTGAGATGTAGTGGGGAAGTAGCTCCACCGAATGTCTGGTATTCCGCCGGGGAACAATCTTAGATCAAGACTGCCGGGGATGCTTGTTAAGAATGTTTGTATACTCCGCTGGGGAATGTTGAGATCCGCGGGGGATAATCCAACTTCCTTGAGGTTGATAGTGGACTAACCCTGCGTGGGGAGAGTATCGCTGGCTCACTCTCTGGGGAATTAAGATATCTTGGTCATGTTTTTCAACCGAACCTACCTTTGTACCTTGGTGGACAGAGCAATTAGATCGCTTAGACAACTCATTATTGCCCCTGTTTCTGATGTGGGAGAGGAAGATACCTGTGGAGGTGCTTGATGACTGCCGATTTGACAAATCTTCTTCTGGTAGGCAAGTGACGAGATGACAGGACATAGTCGTACGCTCTGATCCCTAATTTTTTCCTGGACCGCCCTTTCAGGTTTTCAGTCCACCGGGATACCCATTTTTGCCCAAGCCGCCTTTTCAGGTTTTCGACTTGCCGGGTGTACAGATTTTTCATTTTCATCCCTTATTTTGCCCGAACCCTTTTGGTTCGCCGGGAAGCCCTTATTTTTGCCTAGGTGTGTCAACCTAGCGGGTCTTTGATTGTGCATAGTATTTTTTCGACTATGTCCACACTCTCAGGATGTAGGGAGGTGCCCCTGTCAGTAGCATTGTGTAGCCATATTACCAGAAGATCTTCGTTTGATCGTCCAATGCCCCAAGTGATCCAGATGGAGATTTACCCCAAGCTGGTTGGCCTTGTTGAGAGATTCTTTGAATCTTGACTTAACTGCCCCAGGTGATGGACCATGATCATGTCTGCCCCTTGATTGGAAGTGATTTTGTTCACTAGGTATTCATTGTGCGAATTTTCCTGTTGTTCAAACAAATAGTTATATGCAAACAATGTTATATCAAAAATGCAAAGCTTATGTCTGTCTTGAAGATTTTGAAAATGCATTCTTTTTCCTAAAACAAGTGAATGTTTGTAAAACGTGATGTCAACTCCGTATTTACCGTAGGCCTTAAGGAGTCAGGATACCTTTCGTAACAATATGCTTTCGAACTAACCCATGCTTCAACTAGGACTTTTAAGGGTTGTAATGTGGCCTGGTTCACGGTTTAAGAAACAAAGGATAAAGGCTCAAATTTTATTTGTACCCACCCATTCTTCGTGATGTTCTTCAAACCTAAACTCAACTAATCATGCGTTAGACCTTGTTTGAGTCTTTATCCTGATATTCCGGTGATGGTTCGGATGTTGACAGTTTATTTTGAATAGGCAGTCATTTCTTTTTTTTTTGTTGAGGGTTTGTAGGACCTCTTTCTTTTTGATTTCGTTATCCCTATTTTTTTTGCCTGAACTGTTTCTTTTTGTATTTACAGTCAGCGGGATGCCCCAGTTTTGTAAGTCTCCTTCATAGGTTTTGACTTATTGGGCTTTAGTTTTTTTTTGTTTTTGTAATGACTGCCTGTCTTTATGATTATTCGGAACCATCATTGTCTTTTGTTTTGTAAGGACCTCTTTGGTGCCATTCGTTATGCACTTGGATCAACTGAGAGAACTACCCTGCCCCAGGTTATGATTAAGGGTTTTAATTTTAGAAAAGAAAAACTCCTACTTCTTTGGCTCAAAGGGGTTGACGAGGGATTATCTTCCTTATTACTCCAGTGTTTAGGAATTGAAACAATGCCTGTACCTCATCAGCGGGGTCCGTTCAAAAGCATACTGTAGAGATCGTGGTATCGTTTTCGTCATCCTCCCTCAAGAGTCTTAGAATTGTTAACCGAGTGTTGAACATCACAAAAATATGAAAACAGTTTTAAGCATAGTAAACATAATTACTTCAAAACAGACACGTGTAATGCATTAATGAAATAACAAAGTTTGACATGAATAAAATGTTTGAACGATCAAAGAAAAATACAACTTGAACATTCGAATGAACAAAAGATATTCTTGATGACTTGGTGTAGGATCAGTGTTCAAACTTGACCTCCTTGGCGTCAATCAAATCCTAGATCTTGTTCTTCAAGGTCCAACAGTCGTCGGTGTCATGTCTGGGACTGTCAGAATGTGTGATCGGTGGATCTGGAACTGACTGTTTAACGCTGGTTCGCGAAATGTCGCGGAAGCAAGAGTCGCCACCGTCTTTTATTTTCTCCAAATGGAAAGGACAAAAGCACAGAAAATTCCTTAAAAGAGATTACTCTCGGTTCGGGAGGTAGGTTATAGAAAGGGAAGGTGTTAGCACCCTTTCTATCCATGGTTGTCCATGGGCTCTTAGGTACTTGCTCAATGTGTTTTCAAAAAGGTTTGTTTGCTTTTCAATGTGGGTTTTAAAAGTTTCTTTGAAAAAATTTCAGTTCGACTCGTACGTCAGAGTGTTTGAAAAATTTGCTTTGAAAGCTTTTGAAAATGTGTTGATGAAAAGTATTATTTGTTTTGTTTTTGAAGAGAGCAAGTATCTACGAGAACCTACCTACCCTAAGGAATTCGTCTGTGTAAATGTCCTTTGAAGTAATGCCATCCCACCATTGAGAGGTAGGTAGCACCACCGTTGGAGGTGTTCGGGTCAACTCGAAGGTTCGGGACATGGTGATCACCAGAGCAATGGGAAGACACCTTAGAAGCTACCCTCATGCCAGGTTCCCGGATCATGAGGACTTACTAAGACATCCTCTACTCGACGATCACCTTTCGAGGCAAGGCAACAGTGAGGCGTACCCTAGGGGTGGTGTGTGTGAATTGTGTGTTATTTTCATTGATATTTGTCTTGTCATGTTCATTGTGATCTACGCTTGATTTTATTTTATCCATTCATTCTTGCATGCTTTGTTAACAGTTAATATGTGCGGGAAAATAAATCTAAACTATTACAAATGGCGCGGGTCCACATCGCCAAAATTAAACCGGACCCGATTTGACAAGAAAATAAAGAAATAAAAGAAATAAAAGTGCGAGAAGTTTAAGTTACAATGCTTCGGGAGAGATACATAATGAATTAAGCGAAATAAAACAAATGTGCGAATAAAATAAATTACGAACGAGGGCGTTGGACCCTTTTGCAAAATATTATTAATAAGGAATTAAAATTAAGAATTAAAAGAAAATGTTTTTTAGTATTTTTGTGTTTTTTGAGATTTAATAAAAAAGAATTAATTAAAAAAAACCAAAATGAAATGTTAAACCTAGTTCTAATTATTTTTAAGTTTATTATGAAAGTATTAAAAGTTAACCTAAATGCAACCCTAATTAGTTTACAAGTTTAATTATGAAAATAAATAAATCACTAATATTATGGCAAAAAAGAAGGAAAATTAAAAGGAATAAAAAGTTATTAAACCTAATGCTATATTTTTGGATTTTTTTATGGAAAAAAAAAAGAATTAGTATTGCAAACCCTAATTTAAATTGAATTTATTTACATGCTAATTTATGTATAAGGAAATAATTAAAATAAAAATTATTGATCATATTTTTGTCTTTTCTGATTTTTTTATGATGTTTTTTATATTTGTGAAAAAAAATAATTAATTAAATTAAAACAAATCAGGAAAATAAAATAGCAATTAAAAAATAAAATAAAAAATAAAAAGAATTGCAAACCAGGGGGGGTGGAAGTCCCCAAAGTGGAGGTGTGGCCCGGTAGTTTGAGCCCAATAACCTTCAGAATTTGTTGACTTTCCAGGCGCCATGTGGCTCTTTTGACTAGGGTTCAGGGTGTTCGTCAATTCTATGCCTTTGGATTGATCTCCAGGGGGACGTGTCATGCTTGATTGGGAGGCACATATTATATCCACACATTAAGCGCTGCATGGGATTAATTAATGAAAAATAATATTGAACATGTGAAAGACCTGGGGTTCGAACCCAGGTCATATGCCTTGCCAAGAGACTCGCTTGCCATCTGTGCCATTGAACGCTTTTGTTATATGAATAATCAATAAAATATTATAAGAATAAAACAAAGGGTTAGTGGATTAAAGCGCGCAAATTCAAACCAACGAATCACAGTTTGCCACGCTTCATCGTCTTCATCGTCCCTGTAAACAAAACACAAAGACCACGATTTTACACGCGTTGCATTAGACAGGCTATTGAAAAATAGCGACTAGCGCCATGGTGCCCATAAATTGGGCGCGACAGGTGATTCATGTTCGTCCAAGCTTGTCAAATGGAATGGTGGTACTGAGGATGTCCAATTTTTCCTCTTTTAAGAATCCCTAAATTGAAGCTCTGGAAACCCTAACATTCAATCATGGTATAATCGTGTATATGGCATAAAAAAGCAATTGGATATGTTGGTTAGCATCAAAACATTGTAATGAACATGAATCCATAAATAAACTTCACAAATAATGCTCAGATCATGATGTACGAATGGCAATTTTTCTCTGTACAGTTTGAGATTGTTTTACCAATTCTTGAAGCTTGAGTTGATGTTAGGGATTGGAATCTGATCAGTGAACCACAAGGAAGCTTTTAGAATCAATATTAGGACTTGAATCCACCTAGAACACTGATTTCAGTTTTGAGTTTTATGGCTAATTTTTCAAGTTGGCAATGGTGTCTCCTGCGCAGCATTCAGTGTGTTGTGATTAGGGTTAGACTCAGCACTTATGAGGGAAGGGAATTAGGTCATTAGCTGGCCTTGATCCATGCCCATGAGAGAATTAGTCTTAGGTCTTTCACCATTAACAAACTTTCCCTTTTTTTTAGCAAAACCAAGACTTGGTGTACAACCTAACCCTAGCATGAGTTTGTGAGCTGGCACATGATATATGGAAGCTATTCCAATTCAAATGACACTATTCCATTGATTTTTAAATTTTATTTGAATTTTTAAAGATTTAAAATGAATTAAATTATCAAAAATTAAATAAAATAGAAAAATCAATGTTTGATCTTGAAATTAATCATGGGACACGTGTGTGGCATGACAAGGCTGAATCAAGTGGAAGAAAGTGGGCCCTTTTGTCAAAAATTGAAGTTTCAAGGATAGTTGACTTTTGCCATTTCACAAAAATTTCCCAACTTCTCCAATGCATAACTTGCTCAATTTTTAAGCTTTTCTCATGTTCTTGGACATTTTGGAAAGGTCTTTGAGTCCTTTAACCAATGCCTTTGGTCACATGTCATTTTGATTTTCCAATCTCAAGTTATGGCCTTTGACTTAAAGTCCCTTTTTGTTGACTTTTGAAAATGACCTATAATGTTGAAATTGATAACTTTTTGTGAGAGCATTTCTTGTACTTGAAGTATGAAAATGAGTTGTAGGAAATGTCTTTCTCTTCAAAATGAGCTTTGGATGGAATTTTTCTGATAATCCATGTGAAAGTTATGCCCTGGTCAATTTCAGTTGACTTTTTCAGCTGTCCAAATAAGGAAACCTTTGCATCTTGATGATTTTCTGAGCCAAATTTTGAGAATCATGATCAAGCATTGATCAAATGATGTTTGTGGCTTCAAAATGATATGTTGACCAAAAATTTGAACTTTTGACTGTCAAATGACCATTTTGCCCCTACAGTTGACTGTAGTGCAATTTAGGGTTTTGACTGTGCAATTTTGAGCTGAATGCCTTGAAACTTGATATGAGGATGCTTGACCATGTTTGTAAGAATATGAGACTTGATTGAGCCTTTGAAAACTTCAATTTCTTGACCAGAACACAAACCCTAGTTTTGACTGTATAGGAGACTGTTGGACTGTGCAACCCTTGGGGAATTTTGTGACTTGGCTTGGCAATTTCTTGAAGAATATGGGAGGGCAAATTTTGGGGTACAACAGTTGCCCCTGTTCAATCTTCTTAGACCCGAGGATGCAGATTGGCTGACGTGCCTTTCGTAATCCGAGGGTAGAAGATGATTGGACACTAGAGTACCCTGAAATTTGCGCTCACATGTTAGCAATGAAGGGGGAATGGGCTTATAGATGCCATTTGGGGGTTGATGAATAGGATGATGGGCTTATAGATGCCATCTGGATGTTGATCGCGTAGGAGCTTCCTTAGCGAGAACCTGCATACCTGCAAAGAAAAAATGAGTACCTGACACGTTGCAGGAGCTGATTTTAGATGCTCGGTATAGATGTGTCCTGACTGGTTACAGGAGCTGAGTCTGGAGCTTCAAACGGTGATGAATGAACCAGGGATGGTTACTGTCCTAGCATGAAATGGTAAGAGAACCTTGGGCGACTTTAACTTAAACAACGCTCGTTGAGAAAAATCTTGGGTGTCTTCTACTGGGATAAGAATCAGGGAGATCTTAGGGTCGATCTGACTAAACCAGAGAGGCCTTTGACTGGGTAAGAATCAGGAAAATCTTAGGGTCGATTTAACTGAACCGGACAAGGTCTTGAAATATCTTCAACTGGATAAGCATCAGGGAGATCTTAGGGTCGATCTGACTGAACCAGAGAAGGCCTTTGACTGGATAAGCATCAGGAAAATCTTAGGGTCGATTTAACTGAACCGGACAAGTTCTTGAAATATCTTCAACTGGATAAGCATCAGGGAGATCTTAGGGTCGATCTGACTGAACCAGAGAAGGCCTTTGACTGGATAAGCATCAGGAAAATCTTAGGGTCGATTTAACTGAACCGGACAAGGTCTTGGAATATCTTCAACTGGATAAGCATCAGAGAGATCTTAGGGTCGATCTGACTGAACCAGAGAAGGCCTTTGACTGGATAAGTATCAGGAAAATCTTAGGGTCGATTTAACTGAACCGGACAAGGTCTTGAAATATCTTCAACTGGATAAGCATCAGGGAGATCTTAGGGTCGATCTGACTGAACCAGAGAAGGTCTTGGAATATCTTCAACTGGAATAAGTGTCAGAACGTCGCCATATCTGGTTTACATCTGGACTATATCTGGAAGGAAATCTGGAAGCAGTATCAGAACGTCACCATATCTGGTTTACATCTGAAACTATATCTAGAAGGATATCTGGAAGCAGCATCAGAACGTCACTATATCTGGGTCATATCTGAAACTATATCTAGAAGGATATCTGGAAGCAGTATCAGAACGTCACCATATCTGGGTCATATCTGAAACTATATCGAGAAGGAATATCTGGAAGCAGTATCAGAACGTCACCATCTCTGGGTCATATCCGAAACTATATCTAGAAGGATATCTGGAAGCAGTATCAGAACGTCACCATATCTGGGTCATATCTGAAACTATATCTAGAAGGAAATCTGGAAGCAGCATCAGAACGTCACCATATCTGGGTCATATCTGAAACTATATCTAGAAAGAATTGCGATAGTTGGTAGTAATCATTTTTGTATTGATCTTTTTCCTGAAAAGGCAAAACATAATTGTATGCAAAATCATGATGCATGAACTGTATGTCTTCAAAATCAATGAGATTCGTGTAGTATGATGCATATGCATGCTATAATGTATGAAGATGTGATTGTTTATGAATGTATTTTGGTCTAAGAAAATAAATCCTTGACGGGTGCCGGGAAGTCGTATCCTGGGCTGATGTTGAGGAACAGATTTTGCTTCCACTGGGGATGATAACTGTAAGAATACCGGTAGGAGAAGATGACTCCGTTGGGGGATGAACTTGGCAAATGGAAGATTCTGCGGGGAGAAAAGATACTCTAGTGACCATGCTGAGAAGCAATACTCTGTGGGAAGAGAGATGCCTTGCTGAGTGTTGATAGTAACTGCTGAGGATGTTTTGTTGTTGGAAGTATTGATGGACTTCGCTGGGGTAAGAAGACTGTGTCGACGACGACCTTTCCGCGGCTTTTGGCTGAGGATAACCCAGTTATATCCTATTAAGGAAATAACTCTTTAAATCAAGCCGGAGATACGCGTTCGTGCTCTGCGAGGGGTAAGCTTCCAGAATTTACTGGGGATAAGCTTACTGCTTGGGGGAGATGGATTCCAACTTTCCTTGGGAAACTGGATTGGACTTTCCTGGGGAAGTATCGAACTGTATTGGTTATGTTCTTCCGCGGAGCCTACCCTGATACCTTGGAGGATAGAACAATCAGACTGCTTAGACCACTCTTCATTGCCCCTGCTTCTATGGGGGGAGACACTTGTGGGATGCTGACAGTTGTTGATGGATAAACCTTCTTCTGGTAGGCAGGTGACAAGATAACAGGACATAGTCGTACGCTTTAATCCCTAACTTTTGTCTGGACCGCCCTTTCGGGTTTTCAGTCCACCGGGATACCCATTTTTGCTCAAGCCGCCTTTTCAGGTTTTCGACTTGCCGGGTGTACAGATTTTTCCATTTCATCCCTGATTTTTGCCCGAACCCTTTTGGTTCGCCGGGAAGCCCTTATTTTTGCCTAGGTACGTCGACCTAGCGGGTCTTTGATTTTGCGTAGTATCTTTTCGACTATGTCCTATGCTCTCAGAATGTAGGGAGTTGCCCCTGTTAGAAGTGTTTTGTCATGCCACCAGAAGGTGTTTGATCAAGCAAGATTCGTTGTTGGGATGCCCCAAGTGACTCAGGCAGAGATTTGCCCCAGGCTTTTGGCCTTTTGAGAGATTCTCTGGATCTTGACTTAACTGCCCCAGATGGTAGACCATGATCATGTCGTGCCCCTTGATTGGAGATACTCTTGTTCATTAGACTTTCGTCATGCGAATTTCTATGCTGTTCAAACAAAAAGTCATATGCAAACAAAGCTATGTTAAAAATGCAAAGCTTATGTCTGTCTCGAAGATTTTGAAAATGCATTCTTTTTCATAAAACAAGTAAATGTTTGTAAAAACATGATGTCAACTCCGTATTTACCGTAGGCCTTAAGGAGTCAGGATACCTTTCGTAACAGTATGCTTTCAAACTAACCCATGCTTCAGCTAGGACTTTTAAGGGTTATAACGTGGCCTGGTTCACGGTTTAAGAAACAAAGGATAAAGGCTCAAATTATTTGTACCCACCCGCTCTTCGTGATGTTCTCCAAACCTAAACTCAGTTGATCATACGTTAGACATAGTTTGAGTCTTTGTTCTGATTTTCCAGTGATGGTTCGGATATTGATGATTTATTCTGAATAGGCAGTCATCATTTTTTGTCGAGGGTTTGTGGGACCTCTTTCTTTTTGATTTTGTTATCCCTATTTTTTGCCTGAACTGTTTCCTTTTTTGGAATTACAGTCAGCGGGATGCCCCAGTTTTGTAAGTCTTCTTCGTTGGCTTTGACTTTTTGGGCTTTTCATTTATGATTTTTTTGTAATGACTGTCTGTCCTTTTGATTGTTCTGAACCATCACTGTCTTTCTTTTTTGTAAGGATCTCTTTGGTGCCATTCGTTATGCACTTGGATCAACTTGAGAAGACTACCCTGCCCCGGGTTATGACAAAGGGTTTTAATTTTCGAAAATAAAAACTCCTACTTCTTTGGCTCAGATGGGTTGACGAGGGTTTATCATCCTTATAACTCCAGTGTTTAGGAATTGAAACAATGCCTGTACCTCATCAGCGGGGTCTGTTCAAAAGCATACTGTAAAGATAGCGGTATCGTTTTCGTCATCCTCCCTCAAGAGGCTCAGAATTATTAACCGAGAGTTGACATCAGAAAAAAATGTGAAAAGAAAATAATAAAAATAATTGTATTAATTCCCAAAACAGACATATGCGATGCATTGATAGAATAAAAGAGTTTGCTATGACATTAATTGTTTGTATAAGCAAAGAAAAATACAACTCAAAAATTCACATAAACAAAAGTCTTCAATGATTGGGCAACGGAGCCGTGATTATGTTCGGAGTCTCTGGCACTTCAAACTGAATCTCTCCGGCGTCAATCATATCTTGGATTTTGTTCTTGAGAGGCCAGCAGTTGTCTGTAGTATGCCCCTGGCTATCTGAATGATATGCGCACCTATCGTTGGGATGATAGTTGGGAGCAGAAGTGTTCGGATTCCGAAGAGGAGCCCTTAAGGTGATCAGTCCTGCTTTCAACATTTGTTGCAGCGCTTGATCCAACGACATGTTGAGTTTGGTGTACTGTCGTTTCTCCTTTCGCTGTTGCCCCTGTCCTTGTTGAGCAGGTCCCGGATTGGAGATCTGGATTGCCCCTACCTCATGACGGCTCTTTTTACCGTGCACAGCATTGGATTCTTTCTTTCCCTGATGAGGCTTTTTATCAGAAGGTGCAGCCTCTTGAATCTTCCCAGACCGGATACCAGCTTCTATTCGCTCTCCAGTCAAGATAAGATCTGTGAATCCAGCAGACGAATTCCCAATTAGGTGGTTGTAGAATGGACCAGACAGGGTCCCCAAGAACATATCGACAAGTTCCCGATCAGTCAGAGGTGGTTGTACTCTTCCAACAAGATCCCTCCATTTCTGCGCATATTCTTTAAAACCTTCACTTGATCCTAACGACATACCCTGGAGTTGGGTACGCGTAGGGGCAAGGTCGGCATTATATTGATACTGCTTGTAGAAAGCAGTAGCCAACTCCTCCCAGTTACGAACTTTGGTCCCATCTAGCTGATAGAACCATTCGAGATGAGTCCCTGAAAGACTCTCCTGGAAGAAGTGGATCCATAAATTCTTGTCCACCGTATATGGTTGAATCTTCCGAACATAGGACCTTAGATGCAGCTTGGGGCAAGACGCCCCGTCATACTTAGTAAAGGATGGTGCTTTGAACTTCCGAGGAATAACCACACCAGTTGACAAACCCAAATCTCCAAGATCCAGCCCAGGTACCTGTTGGATCTCCATAGCATTCAGCCTATCCTCCAACTGTTTGTACTTGTCCTCCGCAGGAGGGTACTGTTCGTCGTTGAAATCTGTCTCGTTGTCGGAGACCACTGGACTAGGCACCTCTCTCTCATGGTGACTGATTTCCCTCACGGATGGGGTTGTCCTCTCAGTTTCAGTCTGCGGTGTATTCCCAGATCTGCGTCTAGGGCTGAACAAAATAGTCCTCTTCTTCTTCTTTTCTTTCTTCAAGAGCAGAGCCTTCAGATCTTGCTGCCCCTGGGTCAAATTCATGATCAGTTCTTGGAACTGGGCATTCTGAGCCTGGAGGGCCTTGATAGTCTGCTCGGCTGATGATTCAGGATTCATGGCGATCGGCTGAAATAAACAGCGAGGAAGGGTAAGCAACCTGTCAAAGGGATACCTGCAATGCAATGAGATGTATGACATGCATGTAATGTTTTCAAGGGCCTCGCGGGATAAACAAGAAAATTTGTTAGCATTTGAATTTGTAGCTTGGTTGAAGGGACTGCATGTTGTTGAGAGCCCTTCTTCAAGGGTCAAAGGCTCACCATATCCAGTGGGTCATAGCCCCTGACAACCCTGGCTAGAGGAAAATAAATCCTCTTTGCCCCTGGCTAGATGTTTGATTTATCATGACCTGCATCACAAGCCCTTGAGATCCTTGAAATGGGTTATGATGTATGCAATGGTATGATGTCATGCTATGCATGGGGTGATGTAGGTAAACCATGTTATGAGCCCCAACTAAGGACTATAAACAAACCCTGCAAGAAATTCAGTATACTTTGTTATGAGTCCCTATTAAGGACTATAAACAAACCCTGCAAGAAATTTAGTAAACCCTGTTATGAGTCCCAATTAAAGACTATAAACAAAACCTGCAAGACTTAGCAACCCTGTTATGAATCCCAATTAAGGACTATAAACAACCCTGCAAAAATTTTAGTACCCTGTTATGAGTCCCAATTAAGGACTATAAACAAGACCTGCAAGAAACAAGTGTCAGGTAACAAGCACGCAGATAGTCAAGTACGAATGCACACAAGTCACACAAGAGAAGCCCTTAAAGTTTAAGGCCAGCATGGGGTCTGGGTAGTACCCTCTTGAAGTTGGTGAGTTCAACCTGTCCTAATCAAAGTAACCGGGTTCTAAGGTTCCCAATATCACGGGATAACTTTCATTGTTCATCGTTTCGATTTAGCCACTGAACTGGCGACCGAAATATTCCAGGAAAGCAACCCTCAATTGAGTGTAGTATCGAGTATCAACCAACCTCGGACTGCACCAAAGTCAGTTATCTCACTACCCTAAAGAGGCCAAGATGGTTCAATTAAGGTTCCTAAGGTCTGTTGATGCTTCATGACACCACATGGAGGCCCCGTACTCTCCTTGACTGAACTCAAGGGTTACCGGTACACACCAAAGTGCCACATCAACGTAGCAGACTGCTTCAACCATGTCGGTATACCCCACACAGTTCCCTCACAGCCTTGTTGCTACTTTCTAAGAAGGTATCCCCCAGATCCGGGTTAGGATCTATAGAACTCCCAAGCAACCCACAATTTAAAGCACACAAGGAAAACAATTGAAAACACAGTTATGAACTAGCCCTAAGGTACACCTCACTTTATAAGATCATCCCCAGCAGAGTCGCCAGTTCTGTGATCGGTGGATCTGGAACTGACTGTTTAACGCTGGTTCGCGAAATGTCGCGGAAGCAAGAGTCGCCACCGTCTTTTATTTTCTCCAAATGGAAAGGACAAAAGCACAGAAAAATTCCTTAAAAGAGATTACTCTCGGTTCGGGAGGTAGGTTATAGAAAGGGAAGGTGTTAGCACCCTTTCTATCCATAGTTGTCCATGGGCTCTTAGGTACTTGCTCAATGTGTTTTCAAAAAGGTTTGTTTGCTTTTCAATGTGGGTTTTAAAAGTTTCTTTGAAAAAATTTCAGTTCGACTCGTACGTCAGAGTGTTTGAAAAATTTACTTTGAAAGCTTTTGAAAATGTGTTGATGAAAAGTATTATTTGTTTTGTTTTTGAAGAGAGCAAGTATCTACGAGAACCTACCTACCCTAAGGAATTCGTCTGTGTAAATGTCCTTTGAAGTAATGTCATCCCACCATTGAGAGGTAGGTAGCACCACCGTTGGAGGTGTTCGGGTCAATTCGAAGGTTCGGGACATGGTGATCACCAGAGCAATGGGAAGACACCTTAGAAGCTACCCTCATGCCAGGTTCCCGGATCATGAGGACTTACTAAGACATCCTCTACTCGACGATCACCTTTCGAGGCAAGGCAACAGTGAGGCGTACCCTAGGGGTGGTGTGTGCGAATTGTGTGTTATTTTCATTGATATTTGTCTTGTCATGTTCATTGTGATCTACGCTTGATTTTATTTTATCCATTCATTCTTGCATGCTTTGTTAACAGTTAATATGTGCGGGAAAATAAATCTAAACTATTACAAATGGCGCGGGTCCACATCGCCAAAATTAAACCAGACCCGATTTGACAAGAAAATAAAGAAATAAAAGAAATAAAAGTGCGAGAAGTTTAAGTTACAATGCTTCGGGAGAGATACATAATGAATTAAGCGAAATAAAACAAATGTGCGAATAAAATAAATTACGAACGAGGGCGTTGGACCCTTTTGCAAAATATTATTAATAAGGAATTAAAATTAAGAATTAAAAGAAAATGTTTTTTAGTATTTTTGTGTTTTTTGAGATTTAATAAAAAAGAATTAATTAAAAAAAACCAAAATGAAATGTTAAACCTAGTTCTAATTATTTTTAAGTTTATTATGAAAGTATTAAAAGTTAACCTAAATGCAACCCTAATTAGTTTACAAGTTTAATTATGAAAATAAATAAATCACTAATATTATGGCAAAAAAGAAGGAAAATTAAAAGGAATAAAAAGTTATTAAACCTAATGCTATATTTTTGGATTTTTTTATGGAAAAAAAAAGAATTAGTATTGCAAACCCTAATTTAAATTGAATTTATTTACATGCTAATTTATGTATAAGGAAATAATTAAAATAAAAATTATTGATCATATTTTTGTCTTTTCTGATTTTTTTATGATGTTTTTTATATTTGTGAAAAAAAATAATTAATTAAATTAAAACAAATCAGGAAAATAAAATAGCAATTAAAAAATAAAATAAAAAATAAAAAGAATTGCAAACCAGGGGGGGTGGAAGTCCCCAAAGTGGAGGTGTGGCCCGGTAGTTTGAGCCCAATAACCTTCAGAATTTGTTGACTTTCCAGGCGCCATGTGGCTCTTTTGACTAGGGTTCAGGGTGTTCGTCAATTCTATGCCTTTGGATTGATCTCCAGGGGGACGTGTCATGCTTGATTGGGAGGCACATATTATATCCACACATTAAGCGCTGCATGGGATTAATTAATGAAAAATAATATTGAACATGTGAAAGACCTGGGGTTCGAACCCAGGTCATATGCCTTGCCAAGAGACTCGCTTGCCATTTGTGCCATTGAACGCTTTTGTTATATGAATAATCAATAAAATATTATAAGAATAAAACAAAGGGTTAGTGGATTAAAGCGCGCAAATTCAAACCAACGAATCACAGCTTGCCACGCTTCATCGTCTTCATCGTCCCTGTAAACAAAACACAAAGACCACGGTTTTACACGCGTTGCATTAGACAGGCTATTGAAAAATAGCGACTAGCGCCATGGTGCCCATAAATTGGGCGCGACAGGTGATTCATGTTCGTCCAAGCTTGTCAAATGGAATGGTGGTACTGAGGATGTCCAATTTTTCCTCTTTTAAGAATCCCTAAATTGAAGCTCTGGAAACCCTAACATTCAATCATGGTATAATCGTGTATATGGCATAAAAAAGCAATTGGATATGTTGGTTAGCATCAAAACATTGTAATGAACATGAATCCATAAATAAACTTCACAAATAATGCTCAGATCATGATGTACGAATGGCAATTTTTCTCTGTACAGTTTGAGATTGTTTTACCAATTCTTGAAGCTTGAGTTGATGTTAGGGATTGGAATCTGATCAGTGAACCACAAGGAAGCTTTTAGAATCAATATTAGGACTTGAATCCACCTAGAACACTGATTTCAGTTTTGAGTTTTATGGCTAATTTTTCAAGTTGGCAATGGTGTCTCCTGCGCAGCATTCAGTGTGTTGTGATTAGGGTTAGACTCAGCACTTATGAGGGAAGGGAATTAGGTCATTAGCTGGCCTTGATCCATGCCCATGAGAGAATTAGTCTTAGGTCTTTCACCATTAACAAACTTTCCCTTTTTTTTAGCAAAACCAAGACTTGGTGTACAACCTAACCCTAGCATGAGTTTGTGAGCTGGCACATGATATATGGAAGCTATTCCAATTCAAATGACACTATTCCATTGATTTTTAAATTTTATTTGAATTTTTAAAGATTTAAAATGAATTAAATTATCAAAAATTAAATAAAATAGAAAAATCAATGTTTGATCTTGAAATTAATCATGGGACACGTGTGTGGCATGACAAGGCTGAATCAAGTGGAAGAAAGTGGGCCCTTTTGTCAAAAATTGAAGTTTCAAGGATAGTTGACTTTTGCCATTTCACAAAAATTTCCCAACTTCTCCAATGCATAACTTGCTCAATTTTTAAGCTTTTCTCATGTTCTTGGACATTTTGGAAAGGTCTTTGAGTCCTTTAACCAATGCCTTTGGTCACATGTCATTTTGATTTTCCAATCTCAAGTTATGGCCTTTGACTTAAAGTCCCTTTTTGTTGACTTTTGAAAATGACCTATAATGTTGAAATTGATAACTTTTTGTGAGAGCATTTCTTGTACTTGAAGTATGAAAATGAGTTGTAGGAAATGTCTTTCTCTTCAAAATGAGCTTTGGATGGAATTTTTCTGATAATCCATGTGAAAGTTATGCCCTGGTCAATTTCAGTTGACTTTTTCAACTGTCCAAATAAGGAAACCTTTGCATCTTGATGATTTTCTGAGCCAAATTTTGAGAATCATGATCAAGCATTGATCAAATGATGTTTGTGGCTTCAAAATGATATGTTGACCAAAAATTTGAACTTTTGACTGTCAAATGACCATTTTGCCCCTACAGTTGACTGTAGTGCAATTTAGGGTTTTGACTGTGCAATTTTGAGCTGAATGCCTTGAAACTTGATATGAGGATGCTTGACCATGTTTGTAAGAATATGAGACTTGATTGAGCCTTTGAAAACTTCAATTTCTTGACCAGAACACAAACCCTAGTTTTGACTGTATAGGAGACTGTTGGACTGTGCAACCCTTGGGGAATTTTGTGACTTGGCTTGGTAATTTCTTGAAGAATATGGGAGGGCAAATTTTGGGGTACAACAGAATGGTAGGCACATCTCGCACCCGGGTTGTATTTGGGAGAGGAAGTATCAGGATTTTGGGGAGGATCCTTTAGTGTGATCAGTTTCGCCTTCAGCAATTGTTGTAGTGCCTGAGACAAAGGCATGCCGATGTCAGTATACTTCCTATCTTGATACTTTATCCTACGCCTATTGCTCTTTCTTTGTTGAACAGGCGCTGGATCAGAGATCTGGATTACCCCTACATCATGACCCTTTTTACCATGCATAGCATTGGACTCTTTCTTCCCACTGTGGGGCTTTTTCTGAGCATCAGCAGGTGCAGCTTCTTGAATCTTTCCTGATTTGATACCAGCTTCAATTCTCTCCCCGGTCAAGATCAGATCTGTGAACCCAGCAGAAGAATTCCCAATCAGATGGTTGTAGAATGGACCAGACAGGGTCCCCAAGAATATGTCCACAAGTTCACGATCAGTCAAAGGTGGTTGCACCCTTCCAGCAAGGTCTCTCCATTTTTGGGCGTACTCCTTAAAACCTTCTCCTGATCCTAACGACATACCTTGGAGATAGGTACGTGTAGGAGAGAGGTCGGCATTGTACTGGTACTGCTTGTAGAATACAGTGGCCAAGTCCTCCCAACTGCAGATGTTGGCTCCATTAAGTTGATAGAACCAGTCGAGTTGAGTTCCCGACAGACTATCCTGAAAGAAGTGAATCCACAAATTCTTGTCAGCCGTGTAGGGCTGGATCCTCCTTATGTAAGACCTGAGATACAGCTTAGGGCAGGAGGCCCCGTCGTACTTGGCAAAGGCAGGTGCCTTGAATTTGTGCGGGATTACTACCCCAGAAGACAGACCTTGATCTTCGAAGTTTAGGCCGGACACTTTTTGTATCTCCATAGCACTTAGCCGGTCTTCCAACTGTTTATACCTGTCCTCAGATGGAGGGTACTGTTCATCATTATAATCGGTCTCGTTGTCAGAGACCACTGGACTAGGAACCTCTCTTTCATGGGGACTTTCTTTCCCAACAGACGGGGTAGTCAGCTCAACTTCATTTTGTGACCCATTCCCAGATTTGCGTCTCGGGTTGAACAACATCGTCCTCTTCTTCTTCTTCGAGAGAGAAGAGTCTTCAGATCTTGTTGCCCCTGGGCCAAACTCATGATCAGCTTTTGGAACTGGGCATTCTGAGCCTGGAGGGCCTTGATGGATTGCTCAGTAGATGATTCAGGATTCATGACGATCGGCTGAAATAAACAGCGAAGAAGGTAAGTGACCTGTCAAAAGGGTACCTGTAATGCAATGATGTGTATGTATGCATGCAATGTTTTCAAGGATCTCGCGGGGTAAACAAGAAACCGTTCGAGTTTGAATTTTGTAGCTTGATTGAAGGAAATTCATGTTGTTGAGAGTCCTTCTTCAAGTGTCAAGGCTCACCATATCGAGTGGGTCATAGCCCCTGAAAACTTTGGCTAGAGGAAAATAACTCCCCTTTGCCCCTTGCTATACAGTTTGATTCATCATGACCTGCATCACAGACCCTTGAGATCCTTGAAATGGATTAGTCCTTATGTAGGATGTATGCAATGGTATGATGGCATGATGTTATGCTATGCGTGGAGTGATGCAAGTAGGCCCTGTAATGAGTCCCAATTAAGGACTGTAAACAAACCCTACAAGAAACTCATGTGTCAGATAACAAGCATGCAAGTAGTCAAGTTTGAAAGCACACAAGTCACACGAAAGAACCCCTAGAGTTTAGGCCAGCATGAAATTTGGGGTACTACCCTCTTGAAGTTGGTGGGCTCAAAACCTGTCCTATCAGAAGTAACCGGGTTCTAAGGGTCCCAATATCATTGGGTTGCTTTCATTGTTCATCGTTTCGATTTATCCACTGAGCTGGCGACCGAAATATTCCAAGAAAACAACTCTCAATTGAGTGTAGTATCGAGTATCAACCAACCTCGGACTGCACCAAAGTCAGTTATCTCACTACCCTAAAGAGGCCAAGATGGTTCAATTAAGGTTCCTAAGGTCAGTTGATGCTTCACGACACCACGCGGCGGCCCCGTACTCTCCTTGACTGAACTCACGGGTTACCGGTACTCACCAAAGTGCCACATCAACGTAGCAGGCTGCTTCAACCATGTCGGTATACCCCGCACAGTTCCCTCACAACCTTGTTGCTACTTTCTAAGAAGGTATCCCCCAGATCCGGGTTAGGATCTATAGAACTCCCGAGACAATACCCACAATAATAAAGCAAACAGTTCAGACAATGGAAAACACAAGTGATCTTAGTCCTAAGGTACACCTCACTTTATAAAGGTCCCCAGCAGAGTCGCCAGTTCTGTGATCGGTGGATCTGGAACTGACTGTTTAACGCTGGTTCGCGAAATGTCGCGGAAGCAAGAGTCGCCACTGTCTTTTATTTTCTCCAACATGGACAGGACAAAAGCACAGCAAAATTCCTTATGAGATAGTTTCTCGGTTCGGGAGGTAGATTTATAGAAAGGGAAGGTGTTAGCACCCTTTCTATCTGTGGTTATCCACGGGCTCTTAGATACTTGCTCATTTGTGTTTTCAAAAGTGTTTGCTTTTCAAAGTATGAGTGGGTTTGAAAAAGTTTCGTTTAAAGATTTCAGAATGACTCTTGTATCAGTCCTCAAGAGTGTTTGAAAAATTGTTTTGAAAGCTTTTTGAAAGTGTCGGTGTGAAAAGAGTTTTTTTGATTTGTTTTTGAATAGAGCAAGTATCTATGAGTCATCCACCTACCCTAAGTAATTAGGCTGTGTAAATGTCCTTAAGGTAGTGCCATCCCACCATTGAGAGGTAGGTAGCACCACCGTTGGAGGTGTTCGGGTCAATTTGATTATGAGGGACATGTGTGGTCACCAGAGCAACAGTAGGACACCTTAGAAGCTACCCTTATGCCATTGATCCTTTTTAATTCCAAGGCAACCGTTTTGAGGCATATGGATCAACGGACATAAGGACTTACTAAAACATCTTATACTCGACGACCACGTTTCGAAGGCAAGGCAACAGTGAGGCGTACCCTAAGAGTGGTGTGTGAATTTGTGTGTTGTTTTCATGTTAATATTTGTCTTTGATCATGCATTTGGTGAGCTACGCATTATTTTTAATTTAGGCCATTCATTCTTTCATGCAAAGTTTAGAATTTAAAAGTGCGGAAATTAAAGTGCGGAAAGTAAAATCCTACGCTATTACAAGGCGCGGGTCTATACATCGCCAAATTAACAAAGACCCGTTTTTTTAATAAAATGCGGAAAGAAAAATAAATTCCTAATTACTATTACAAGGCTTGAGCAATTACATAATATTCACAATAAAATAAAATAAATGCGCGAAAGAATAGAAGTTTCGAATGTTCGAGGGCGTTGGACCCTTTTGAAATTAAATTGAAATTAAAAGTCTAATTAATTATTTAATAAGAGGAAAAGAATGTTTTTTTGGTTTTTTGGTATTTAATGAGAATAAAGAAAATTAATTAAAATTAGAAGTCAAATGAAACCCTAGTTCTAAGTTGTTTTTAATTATTTATGAAAAATATTCAAGTTTAACCTAATTTACACTAATTAATTAATTACGTGAGTATTTACAAAATAAATTAGTAATTAATAATAATGATAATAAGAAAAAATTATTTATTAAGAAAAGTGATAAAAAGTTAAAAAACCTAATTTCTACATATTTTAATTTATTGAGAAAAAGATTAAAGTTTTAAAACCTAATTTACTAAACTAATTATTAAAGTTTATTTACAAAATAAATTAATAGTGAAATAATAATAATTAAATATATTTTAGTTTCTGATTTTTTATCTTATGAAAATTATTTTATGAAATTAAAGAAAACAATTGAAAACAATTAAAAGAATAAAAAGGAAAATCAAATAAAAAATAAAAATGTGCAAACCATGGGGGGTATTCAGACCCAAATGGAGGTTTTTTGTGAGAAATCTGGCCCATTAGACAAAAAGTCTTGTTTGACTTTCTGGCATCACGTGCGTGTTCATTGACTCCTGAGTACCGTGATCAGCATTCTTTGGCCATTGGATTGGGTTTCATGGCCATTTGTGTTCTGGCCTCAACATTCCTTAATCTTCTTAGGATGTCTGTCTCGTCATGCATAAGTTGTTCTTTTGGCCATTTGGCTTTTGGCTTTTGGCTTTTGGCTTTTGGCCTCAACGTTCCTTAATGAACCTGCATGGGATCATGTCTAAATCTGCAGTGTTGAATCTCATGAACACATTAAATAAAATCATAAAATGCAAATAAAGCCAATATATGAAGAAATTTAATGTTTAGGCACAATATGGCATGTATGAATGATTATACCCTTTTGATCATGGAGATCAAATCAATCTTACCCTTACTGGAAAATTAGTGACCTGAATGCTTTTATGCCATTTGGATCATGGAGATCAAGCCAGCCTTATCCTTACTGAAGAAATAGTGAGGTGTTGGTTTGTAACTGTGATGGCTTGTTTGTAGTGAGAGATGGATTTGTAATAAGGATTTCAAGGTTTTAGGATTCTTGAAAGAATTTGATATTCTAACAGTGTTGTGGCAAGGTTTTTTCTCTCTTTTCCTCCTATCTGGTTTGTGTGAAAAGAAGGTGATTATATAATGGAAATTAGGGTAAAGAAAATGGGCTTTGAATGTGCAATTGGGCCTCCAATGTTCACTTGAGTTCGTCACTTTCCAGGCTAAATCGCAGAGACTTAAGTGCAATTTTTGAAGTTGAAATGTGAAAACAAAATGTAGCCGACATAGATAACTAACTCCTGTCCGAAAATCGGCTCAATCGGATAAACGGTGAATTAGTTATGAATTTTTGAAGTTTCAGCTCAGACAAATTTATTTTGGGCTCCAGTGTCGACTCTGACACGTTCTTCAATAAAAAATTGGTATTGATCGGAGCATAATCCGGTCTCGACTTTTGAAGCAAAGTTGTAGATCTATGAGTTAGGAACCTTGTGTAAAAATATGAGCCCAATCCGATAACAATTGACCGAGTTATGAATTTTCGAAGTTTCGGCCCAGATGAAATAATATTCAGCATTCAGGATTTTCAGCGTATCATGCACTCTGAGCAAAAAAAGAAGGCCTTTTGAGTACCGTTTGAACTCAATACCTTCTGTGAAAATGTATCCAACTCAATTTGTGAAATTTTGGCGCCGGAACCAGCTCGATACGATGAAAAATGACCAAGTTATGATTTTCTGAACATGACGCAAATAAACTTCTGTCACAAATTTTCTGTGCGAAAATACTTGATAAATCCACATTTTTGAAGACCTTCTGATCAAAATTGACTTCTAGCTGTGAGAGATGAAAACGTAGATAATGTCAAGACGGAATTTTGGCCACCGGAACGGGTTCAAAACGAGTCACGATCTTCAAGTTATGTATTTTTTAGCGCGTAAAAACTGCACTTTCAGCACACTTTTTCACCATATTTCTTCAAGAAAACTCGCACATTCGGATACCTTCTTTAAAGAATTGACTCTTAAGCCGAACCTGAATTTGAGAATACGTTATCAGAGATATCTTGGCGAAAGAATACCTGAATATGACGCGCCGGGTTGGACTTGTGAATTTTTCTTGAAATATTTTGAGAAATATGGGAGGGCAAATTTTGGGGTACAACACCATGGAATTCTTATTTCCTCTTATGTTGTCAATGGATAAGGCTTAGAACTGGGTTCCAACAACAGCTTCATCCGCCTCCACAATGCTGAAAGAGGACAAATGAGATATCAATGATGCATGTTCCCCATTTATGATTACTATTTTCCCTTCACTTACAAATTTCAGTTTCTGGTGTAAAGTTGAAGTGACAGCCCCTGCCTCATGAATCTACGGTCGTCCCAACAAACAGCTATAAGCGGGAACAATGTCCATGACCGTGAAAGTTATATGAAACAAATGTGGTCCTATATGAATAGGAAAGTCCACTTCACCAATAACAGATTTCCTTGATCCATTAAACGCTTTCACAATGATTCCACTCGGGCGCATAGGCGTTCCTTGATATTTCAACTTCATAAGAGTGCTCCTCGGTATAATGTTCAAAGCAGATCCATTATCGATCAGCACATTGGATAGTGAGTCATTCTTGCAATTTATATAGATGTGGAGGGCCAAGTTGTGATTCCTTCCTTCATCTGGCAATTCATCATCGCAGAAACTCAAGTTATTACATGACGTAATGTTCCTTATTTCACTACTTAATTGGTCTATTGGCATATCACTCTCCACAAAAGCTTGGTCCAATACCCTCATCAAGGATTCTCTATGAGCATATGAGTTTATAAATAAAGCCAAGATAGATATTTTTGAAGGAGTCTGCAGTAGCTGATCTACAATTTTGTAGTCGCTCATCTTGATTATCTTCAAAATATCACCCACTTCCTTCTCTAATGTAGCCCCACTAGTCTCACCCGTAGCCTTCTTGGGTTCAACATTCTCAGTAATTTTCTTTCCAGCACTAACATCTCCTTGAACAACTGGTGCAAACACACGACCGGTGCGGGTCACCCTGCTATTTTCAGCAATATTTCCAACATCACGCATTGGTCGGATGGGAACTTCAACTCCATCCTCTAAGATTGTAGCGTTGTATTTGTAGGGCACAATCTTATCTGACTTGTAGGGGATAGGACCCGACAAACTAATCATCAATGGGGTAACAACTGGCTTGCTATAATATTCAACTTCAAGATGGGCGGGTGTCTCAAAACAAGGTACAATGACGTTTACCCCTTCTTCAACACAATCAGTCATTATTGAGTCATTTTTGGAAAACAAATCCTCATATGAGGAGAAATACTCATCTGCAGAGGCATACTTTTCATCTGACTCTTCTTCAGTCAAGCAAACCTGAATCAAATCAACTTCATGGTAATCATCCCTTTGACCTGTAAACTTGATAGTTCCATTATCTAACAACAACTGAACACCTTTCTTCATGATTGAACATCCTCGGGAGTCCCGGCAGCAAATTCGGCAAGACCCATACTGGTGTTCTACCTGACCAGCCACATGGCAGAAAGTAGCATACAATTGCACAAGGTCCTCATTCATATACTCTACATAAAAAATTATGAATTCTCTAGGACATCTAGAAACCATATTCACCTCCTCTTCATACTCTGCCCTAGGCCTGATTATGTGGATGAGGCCATCATCCATCATCTCCTATAAATTAACCTTTATCTTATCGCAACCCTGAATGTCTGTACTGCAAATAGCACAACCGGAATGGTCATGCGTATAGTAGCTAAACTCACAGAGGTCTGCATGCATTTTCACCAAATCTCCTCTAACCAGATTAATGTCAAAAATCTAGAAGTCGCCTGGACAATCGGCCACCATATTCACAGCATTTACTCCTCCATGCTTGGGTAGAGGATTGTCTTTCACATTAGGGCCCACATCCTTGAAAGATAGAATACCAGACTTCACTAATTTTTGTACTTCAGTCTTCAAAGGATAACAATTCTCAATATTATGCCCTGGTTCTCCCTGATGAAAAGCACATGTTTGGTTTGCCTTGTAATACCAAGGCAATGCTGATGGTACAACGGGAGGTGGTCAGGTCTGAACCAACTTCTTATGAATCAATGTCGGTAGTAACTCTGTATAGCTCATAGGAATAGGGTCATAACTTTCCCTTCTCTGATTATACCCTTGATTCCCCTGCTGAGACGGACTCTGATAAGCAACGGTAGTTGGAGCTGTACCCACAACTGGAGTAACTGAGGCGACTTGCTGATGGCGCTGATAATTCCTTCTAGGAGTGTTAACCCTCCTCTCTTGCATAACATCATTTTCATCCCCTTCCTTCTTCTTGGTAAACCCATAAGATGGCTTCTTCACACCTCCAGATCCTTCACTTCTCGTTAAACGGCCCTCTCTTACAGCCTCTTCTAAGCGGATACCCATTCCTACCATTTCAGTAAAGTCACTTGGCGCACTTACTACCATCCTATCGTAGTAGTAAGCACCCAGAGTTTTCAAGAAAATATTAGACATCTCCTTCTCTTCCATGGGAGGAATCACTTGGGCGGCTACCTCACGCCATCTTTGTGCATATTCTTTGAATGATTCTCTGTCTTTCTGAACCATGGCTCTGAGTTGATCACGGTCAGGCGCCATGTCCACTTTGTACTTGTATTGTTTGATGAACGCTTCTCCCAAATCATTGAAAGTATGGATGTTAACACTGTCCAAACTCATATACCACTTCAGCGCAGCACCGGTCAAACTATCCTGAAAAAAGTGAATCAGCAGACGCTGATCATTAGTATGGGTAGACATTCTCCTTACATACATCACCAGATGGGCACGAGGGTAAGTGTTGCCCTTGTACTTTTCAAACTCCGGGACCTTAAACTTAGCAGGTATCTTAACATTCGGGACCAAGCATAATTCATTCACATTCTGCCTGAATTACTCTTTTCCTCTGAGGGCCTTCATCTCCCTCTGCATCCTGTCGAATTTCTCTTGAAAATCATCTATTATGTCATAAAGACCTAAGTCTTCACTCGGTGGAGGGAAAGAACGACACACACCATCGTTAACAAATGGAACCATATTCACCGAAGGAGGTGCAGTAGGGGTAGCATGCACCACAGGATGTGCCGGAGTAACAATAGTATGAACAATTGGAGTATCTTGAGGACCAAGGTTGAAACTTTCAGGTGCAAAATTCTCTGGCAATCCCCAAGGGTAACCTTGAGGCATGCGATTTTGAACAATAGCTGGAGTAGCAGATACCGGAACAGCCAGAGCTTCAGTAGTAACCCTTGTTGGCTGAGGTTGAACACTCGATGGATGATTCTGAGCAGCCACCAGAGATTCCATCAGAGCAGTAAGATTGGCCATATCGGCCTTCAAAGCAGAAACCTCCTCGCACAGCTCGTGATTCTCTTGTTCTAAGTTGTCCATCTTCTTTCTGAAATTAGCCCGAGTGTTGTAGTGATGAGTCAGCTTACTGAGTGAAGTAAAGAAGCTTGGTAAGACACTTGGATATGCATAACAAATGCAAGAAATATGTGCAATATGATGCATGATATGCAATGCACATGATTTTATTTTATTATTTAATATTTCAAGGGATTTAAAATTTATGGACATATTGCAAATATCAAAGTAATAACGCATTTGAAATACTGAAATTTTTTATTATAACAACTCCAAAATGGGTTACAAGTTTCAATGATCCCAAGTACAAGATGAAAATAAAATCTAAAACCCTGAGAAGTAAAGCTGATGGAGATCACTCTATACGCTAGCGCTTCCCTGTGAGCCTGGAAATCTGAGCCTTCAACCAATGGTTTTCTTCCGTATATCTGGTGGCAACCTCCTTCTAATCACCTGAATCAGGGAGTGAGCAAATGGCATCTGACTGAGGCTTAGGAGAAAATAAATCCCCTTGCCTCTCCATGGTCTATACAGCTCGTCTCTCAAGAATCTCAATCAAGTCGTCTTTCTCCTTCAAATATGCTCTATAAGAAATCTCTAATGTTTGGCACTTGTTCTTCCAAGCATCTTATTCTCGTTGCATCCTGACTAAAGCAAGTTGTAGCTCTTCTAGATCATCCAATAAGGGAGGAGTGGTCTTCACATACAAATCAGGCATATGTGTTTCCTGGGAATACGGCATTTTCAACTGAATAGCTCTCGCTTGGACCCACTGAAGATATGGCTCCAAAGAAACAGCGCCCCTAGGTCCCAAATCCTTCCTACTCTTCTTATGAATGTGACGTCAGGCCTTCACAATCTGCTCCATAGCTTCCATATGGTCTTCTCCCTCCTTCAGAAATAAACTACTCAAATGAATACTATTTGGTTTATCCCTCATCAGATAACCGAGTTGTCGTCGTGCAAGAACATGGTTATAGTTAATTCCTCCCTTTGTACCAAGAAGAGGTACATTGGGGAAACTACCACAACTGTCAATAATCTTTATATCCTGGTAAGCTCGGTGATACCAATCAATATCCGAGTGAGTAAGTGGCATGATCTTAGGAGCCCAACGGGGTTCCTTCTTGACATCCCAAAAAGCATCAGACTGAGGCATATGAGAGATAAACCACTGGTACAATAGAGGCGTGCAACAGATAATCATCCCCCCATGGTAAGAATTCTGAAGATGAATAGAGTAATAAGCATCACCCAACAATGTAGGAACTGGGTTTCAATCATGAAGATCCTGATAGCATTAATGTCAACAAACTTGTCCATATTAGCAAATAAGAACAACCCGTAAGAAAGTAGAGCAAAGATAGCCTCAAAAGCGACTGTACTCTTCATCCTAGAGAAGAAGCGAGATTTCTCCAATAAGAACTGAGCTGGTAATCCTCTAATACCTCCTTTAGTAGTCATATGGGCTCCAACCTCAGACATCCCCAGATGGATCAAAGCAGCAATCTCATGTGATTTTGGCTCATCCTTCAAGCCAGTAAAAGGAACACGATCGGTAACAGGTAAATCCAATAGATAAGAATACTCCTCTAGTGTAGGCGTCAACTGATAGTCGGGAAAAGTAAAGCAATGATACATCGGATCATTGAACTAGACCAAGGTCGAGAGAATACCCTCCTTCATCTTCAACTTCATGAGAGGAATGATGGATCCATACTTCTTCCGAAAATCTGCAGAACACTCAATCTCGGGAATTAGACTGATCAACTCATCTATCTTGGGATCCTTGAAACTGTACTTCTCGGTCTTTCTCTTTCCAGAATCCATGGTTAAAAATTATCTGAGATATTCACAAATGGTCAACTTTTAAATCCCTTGAAATAAGATCTCTTCAAAAGATGCTTATGAGTGCATGGATGCATGATGCAACAATCACACACAAGATAACACATATAGTATTCATAGGTTCAACTTGACGAGCATGAGGTCGAAGGTACTACCCATAAGGTATGGTCTAAAAGTTATCACCTGCCGAACAAGGTTCTAGAGTTTCCCATAGTCTACATCCTTCCTTCGTATATTACCAACTTCCCGATTAACTCGGTGATTAGTAATATTCTCAAGAAAAACTCGTCCGAGTGTAGTATCGCATAACAACTATTTCCGTATTACTCCGTCATAGCTTCCGCATTACACCTAAAAGGCCAAGATGGGTTAGGTATTCTACGGTCCTCATCTTTAGCAGGCTCCCAGGTCGAAAGCAGTACGTCTTCCCGATTACTCGGTAAATGGCACTACAGTCAAAGGGGCCTCCATTGAGTGGGGGATCTTATGCCTCATTTTTTGGGATTACTCCCTCAAGGTTAATATGACTATATCGCTCGTCCTATCTTAAAATTTTCCCAAGTCCGGGTATAGGACTTATGAGTAATCACCAAGCACCATGAAAACTAGGAAAATCTAGATAAACATATATTCAACATATAACACATAAATAACAATAACATATACACAGATATAAACAAATATAGGCTCAACCCACTTAAGGATGGACCAGCAAGAGGTCAATCTTTCCCCAGTGAAGTCTCCATTTTTCTGTAGCGGTAGAAATGTTTAAGAATAAGCCATGGGATTGACTAGACTTGTACAAATAAAAAAAAATCGCCACCGCATTTTATTGTTTCCAAAAGAATGGGAAAAGAGTGAATAACCCAAAAAGAGGGGGAAAGATTCAAGGTAAGGGGGGTTGATTATGCAAAGGGAAGGTATTAGCACCCTAAACATCTACGATACTCCGCAGGAACCTCTTTGTAAAATCTGTATATTTTGGCTATGAAATGTTGTGTAAAAAATGGATGGTGGAGGTGAGAAAAGAAATATATTTTTATGGTTTTTGCACCCGCCGCGGTTGCTAACATTTAGTGTCTACGTACCACCTTTTCATGCAATAGGGGATCAGGGTACACGTAGTTCCTCTTTAAAAAATTTAAAATGTAAGTGTGTTGGTTAATTTTTATGAGATAAAACATCATCGTCATTGTCCGTGTGGAAAACATACCTAATACCCACAATCATGAGAAAGGAGAATTTGCATCATCTCAAAGTGGAGGACATGGCTTGGATTTTGAAATCAACAATTCCTCACTCAACACCCAAGTGGAAAATATCTCTCTTCACTACATATTGTAGAAGTATAGTTGTTTGCATCACTACAAGGATTGACAAGAGTCTAATCTTTTAAGAAAGGTTTTAAAATAAGAAAGCCAAAGTGGCAAAAATGATTTGAAATTAGATTGATTGACTTTTAGTCTTCTCACAAAAAAAATGATGTCAAAATATTATGAAGTTGATTGAAGTTTATTCATGAAAATGTTTTTTGAAAATGCATGGACCTAAGTCCAAGTTTATTATGAAAGTGGTTCAAGTTTCAAAACAAGAGGAGTTTTCAAAAGGAGGAAGAAGATTTTTGAAATTAAAGAAGATGGGAGGAGAAGAAGAGATCATCCTAAAGCATAAGGTAAAAGCTAGGGATAGGAACCATCTAACCAACAAGAAGCCAATACTTGACATTATGAGCCAAGATAGAATTCCCATTCTTTGGGTTGAAACCAAGCAAGCAAAGATACTAGACCTCTTCAAAGAACCAAACTTCAAGTGTATTAAGTCTTCACAAAAATTGGGCAGAGTAACGGCTGTATACGGGTGACTTCCAGATTACAAACAAAGAATGTAATCACAATAACCTGCACACAAAACAAACAAACAACCCAATGTCTTGAGGTAACCTCAAGAACTCCAGACAAAATATCAATTAAGGTTACAAAGTCTCCACCATATGCCAAGGTTTCTAATCCTAAGTCCAAGAAGTCCCATACTCCATAATGCCAAGGATAGTAACCAAATAGTCCAAGTATCATTAAAGTTTTTATGGTTTATGTTGATTATTAGGTGTCTTAAAAGAAAAAAGAAAAGGCTCAAGTGAGCAAAGATGAAGATAGCATGAAATATAATGCTTAAAGTAAATGGTGCATAAAGCATAAAATAAAATAAAAGGGCATAAAGTAACAACAAAGGATAAAATCAATTATAGTGATTAGTAGTTAGTTGGATGATCATCTTGAAACTTGAATTTAGAACTCATTAGAGGATTGGTAGAACCAAAGCCTCTACACAAAAAGTTGCATTTGCTTTTTGTCAAGTATATCATCCATTTGGGATCCTCAAAAGTACCATTTAATAATCAACGATGTTTAAGTGATTCGCGTTGACCAAAAGTGTTGTAGATCCATTAGAGGATTGGTAGAACCAAAGCCTCCACACAATGAATCTCAAGGTTATTGGATCAAAGAGATCAAATTAACATATTTGGGCTTGCAAACATAGGTTTGGTTTACGAATGATCATTTATTCGAATCAGAACAAAATTTAGAGCTATGTTAAGCAATTGTAAGTGGACTTATGTAGAAGTCGCACCTATTTTGAGGCTGATCAATAGCAATCTATGCACCATTTGTTTTGAGATATGATATAGAGATCATGCTCCAATAACACTTAGTGCAATAAGAAAGGGATGAGATGGAGAAGGGTGGGGAAGAATATACAAACGACATTTGAATTAAAATTTAATCAAACTATTATTAAAATCATTCATCCATTTTTGTGGAGTTAAACTCAACACCATGGATCCAATGATGTTAATAAAGTTCATGATTAAAAATTCAACCCAAGATTAGCCAGAAAATAATCACAAAATAATATTGCATTTTAATATATACATTAAAAAAAGTTTTAGAAATATTTAAAATAGAAATAAGGGATAAAAATATAAACTATGTTCAAATTAATCAAGAAATAAAAAGTAAAACCATATAAAAAATTAGAAATGGACTCAAATATTTTTATAAATTTTTTGGTAAGTTTTTTAAAGTCATAAACTATTTTTTAAATTAAAAGAAATGAGTAAAATAAACCAAAAATGATAAAAAAATATCAAAGTCAGAAATAAAAAATAAGCGAGGTCACCAATATTTGTCACAATATCATTGGATCATTCTATATTTTTTTCAGAATTTAAAAATGCATAAAAGTATTTTTAAACATTTAAAACAAATCAAATAAAGTGAAAAAATTTTAAAAAATATACCAAAACACAAAATAAAATTGTGAAAAAATAAAAGTCAGAAAGAGAAAAATCAAAAATATTTTTCATAATTTTTTCAGATGTTTTGGATAAATGAATTTTCTATGATTTTTTGAAATTTAAAACAATTAAATATAAAAATTAGAAAAGAAAATAAAAATCAAAAAAATATGGGTCATCTGATCAATGTCAAAACGTGTTAGTAAACAGATCAAGTGGACCTGGCGCGTTGTGCATGTTATGGACTTTAGTGGATAATGCATTGAATCATTAATTAAATCAAATTTCAAAAAATACAAGTGGCGTGCCATCATTGGTTGGAAGATGACACGTTGGTCATCTTCAACCTCTAGCCAACGTGAATTGCAGGTCTCTTAAACTGTAAAATTAGAAGCTCAGACCTATGCCATTCGCTTTGTTTCTTCAAGACGAAGACAATCACACCTTCGCGACAAATTTATATAAATTGTAGCTCAAGCAAATTGATAGGAAAGTTTTGAAAAGGGATTTGAAATTTCGTGGTCAAAACAAGTTTCCATATGAAAGTAAGTGTTGCGAATAGAACCAGGGCAATGAGAGCATCACAATGATATCAAAGTTTTGAAGAATTGATGAAGGAATCTACCTATTGGAGTTGAGTTGCAGAGCTCTGAAACTGGACTTCTATGGAGCAATCTAAGACACGATTCTTGAATTTAATTATATGGTTAGCTTAAGGGAAGATCAAGGAAGGTGAATTGATGGAAAATTGGATTGAAAAAGGCTTGAAAGCAGATTTCGAAGTAGCCGAATTTTGAGTTATGGAACAAGTTTGGCAGGGTGATTCTAGCTATCCAAGCTTGAGGAAATGAATGGGGGATGACCCTCTATTTATAGGGAATCAAATGGAATGTCCAAGCGTGTGAAATGATGAAGTTTGGAGGGAAATCGTGTGAAGTTGCAAACAAGAAAAGTATGACTTCCAATTTTACCAAAACTCATCCAAAATGTGCGTTTTGTTGTGCTAATAAATTCTGGAACTTCATTAAACATGTTTAGAGGCATAAACGCGTGGAAAACTTGTGATTAGAAGCCAAAACAAAGACTTCAAATTCTGACTTATGGGGAAACTTCAGTTCCAAGTTACCAAGTTCAATCCAATAGCATTCTTAGCTCAATGGGTCTTAAGGCATGATTCTTGATTCTTTAGAAAGATGAGGTTACAAGCTTTAAAATGGAAAAATAATAGAATCAAATGGATGCTTGAGATGAAAGTTGCATTGAGTCAAAGTTGGGGAAAAAAGGTTGACTTTCCATACTTAGAAATATTTCAAGTTTTTCTTCAAAAGTGACCTATAATGTTTTGCATCCAAACATGTCCTTCCTCTTGGAATTTTCTCTTGACCAAAAAAGATGGCATGAAATAGACCTATTGAATGAAATTTTGAAACTTGAACCATCTAAAATATCCAAAAATTGAGAGAGTTATGGATTGTTGAAGTTGGCAAAAAATCATGAAATGACCTATAATCTTTTGTATCCTTAGGGCATCTTCCATCCATTTTCTCACTTTGCACATAAAAGAAGGAATAAATTTCACATACTCAAGATCATCGTGGAAAAAGAGTGGGCTCAAGGTGATAAATATTTACCAAGTTATGATCATTTGAAGTCACACATAGGAAAATGGGGGTTCATCTGGAGGACTTGTAATCTTTCTTCATCATCAAGTTTCTTCCACATGAAAACTCCTTGGAACTTTTGAAGTGATTTGTTGATAACCCTTTAAAGAAAAGGATTTATTTTGAATCCCTCCAAAACACCAAAAGATGAGAAAGATATGCTTCTTTGAAGTTCAAACCCCTAGCTCTTAGATCAAGAAAAATGCCTTAAGGAACTTTGACAATTTTGAACAAACTTCTTGTACCAACACAAATTCTTTGTAAATATAAGTTGTTTAGGATTATAATGAGAAATCATAGCAACCACAACCACTTCCATATCTTGATAATTGATAGAAATATGTATTTGTGACCAATGGGAACAAAGCCTTGTCCAAGCATGACAGCTTCTCCAATCAATCCCTTGTGCTTTTGAACCAAATTTGATAATCTTGAAATATGGTGAACCAAAATAACCTTGCCATGCCATTTCCTCCAAAAAAATCCAATGGTGAGGTTTGAACTTCTCAAGCTTTATTGACTAGGGCATGGAAATAAACTCATAAACCCATAGAGCAACTTGCTGAATCTTATTGCCTTTACCTACATGAGTAACAAGCAAGACAAAACAACATTTAATTTTATTAATTAAGATAAGAAATCAAGAAAAAATATTCATGATCATAAAATAACATAAGTCAAGGTGCTTGGTGATTCCTCAAAGAGCAAAGCTAAAGATAAAGAGGAGAACCAAAAGCCCTAATGTGATCTTGTTGTGATGGCATCAACATGGTATGATGAAGGGATCTTTGGGAGGGAAATTGGGGTACGACACCGGCCAGATAGAAACTAGTTTCAAGCAAGTTACTATGAAGCCTGGATCTGACCAGATAACAGTTTAACTTCAAGAAATTTTCTACGAAGCCTGGAATCCGACCAGACAACAGTTAATTTATTCTTCCCCGGTAAGTTATTGTAAAACCTGGAATCTGACCAGATAGTAGTTGACTTCCTCATCCTAAGAAAGTTGGTGAGAAACTTGGAGTCCGACCAGATAACAACTAACATTCAAAGAGATAATCCCCGGCGGAAGCATTCTTTTAACAAAATTTGAAGATATGTATACTCTTCATCCCTAACAGCAATCCGGGTTTAACTTCCCAGAACTCCTCAGCAGTAGTCATGGATTTATTTTCCCGGAAAAATATGCATCTAAATAAAATCCCACATTCATACATCATAGCATATGTATACGAAACACATTTAGCACAATCTCATTCATCTTGAGAATGCCATGCATACATCTGCATTTAACTAACCCTTTTTCCCACAGGAAAAACATCAAGTTTTAGTATAAATCGACCAAAGATTTGTGCTGATACTTCTTACAGTATTTACCATCATTCCTCCAAATGGCATCTATAAGCCCATTCCTAATACATCTTCGAGTGCAAATTTCTGGGCACTTTAGTGTTCAATCATCTTTCACCTTCAAGTCACGAATGGCGGATCCGCCAATCTAACTCTTCAGGTTTAAGAAGATTGAACAGGGGCAGCTGTTGTAACCCAAAATTTTCCCTCTCATTTCTCAAGTAATCTCTCACAAGATCTCCTTTGAATCAAGACTGCATAAAGGTTGATCAACTCAAGACATCTCCTCAAGCACTGATGATTGAAAATTAGGGTTTGAGTTTGCACAAGGACAAATGGAATTTTAATTCCCAAATGACTTTCATGGACCATTTTGGACCCTCAATATTGGTCATGTCAAGTTTCAAGTCTTGGATCACATTTTTGCTCAGTCAATTGATCAGATGACCTAAAATCAACTACATTGGGGAAAAAGTCAAATGTGGTCAATTTACAGTCAAACTTTATAAGTTTTTATCAATATCAACATCATAAACTCATATATGTAAACTTATCAATTTTGGATCACAATTCCTCAAAGAAATTTGATCAGAACACCAAAAGGGCAAAATGGTCAAAATTAGGGTTTTGATTGAGAAGGCTTAGTTCTTGACTTTTGACCAAGAAAATAACTTATTGGTTTAATACATGATCTCAAGGATTCAAATGCACCATCTTGACCTAATTTCATAGTTCAAATCACCTCTCAAGATCATTGGATTGATAGATGAATTTCAGTCAACTGATGAAAAGTCAACTGTACACTGAAAAGTCAAACTTTGACTTTTTGATTAAAATCAAGTTTCAAAAATCATATTTCATCAAGACATGTCAAAATATGAAATTTGTTCATCAAGAAATTAAAAGGTCAAAATTATATTTGGAAAGTCAAAATTCTAGGACTTAGAATTTTTTCTAAGTGTTAGAAAGTTAACTTTTTTTCATAACTTTGTGAAAAATTTCCACCATGATGCAAGATGATTCAAGGAAAACTTAAAATATGAAAGTTGTAGATATCAATGAGATCTAAAACTTTGTAGAAGGAATCCAGTTCTAAAAATGTTTGGATTTCAAGTTATTGATTCAAGAAGTCATGTACATAATAATAAAAATACTTAGTGAAATTTTGAGTATTTTAGTCAGGATTTTGACCTAACTTCATGGAAACTTTTCACCTAGTTCCAAATTGAATATTCAAAAATGTCCAACATGAATGTTGTAGGGGATGTTACAAGCTTTCCAAAATGTTCAAGAACACATTGAGATCATGTTTGAGCTAAGAGAATCGTAGACAAGAAGTTGGACATTCATTCTTGAATTATAGGTCATTTCCATGATGAACAAGAATTCAAATCTCTTAGCCATGCCTTGTAATCTTACTTTGAATGCCTCCAAGTCTATAAATCTCTCCATAATCAGAATATTACACAAACTCTATGGCTATTATCCATTAAATCCAAGCTTTGTCTAAGTTAACTTGCCGTTTTTGGAAGAAAGGCAAGACTTCCATTTTGGAAAAGTATGCTTTTGCAAATGTCAACCCTTCTCGAGTCTCTCAATGGATCCTTCTGCATACACTCAACCTAGAAACTTAGAAGAGGCATGTTTAAAGTAATTTAACCACTCTACATAGCTTGTACCATTCATTATGATTTTGGTTTTCCACTTTACTTCAAAACAAAACAACCTAGCCATAACCCTACAACTCGGAAATCCCTTGTGCAAAACATCTCTAACCTTTTCCATAAAAATATACAAGTCTTTAGCAATCAAACACACAAATTATAAGGCCCTGAAACTCCCTCAAACACTCATAAACCAGAAATTGCACAAAAAACACCATTGATACACAGTCCTGCCCTTGAACTTGTATCCTTCATTTCCCTCGTGCGTTTTCCCTCAAAATCATTTGCAAAGCTTCTATACCTCAAATATAGTCCATCCCTATCCTTGTTTTGGAACTGCAACATTTCCATAACCATCCTCCATAACCAAAAATAGAGGTCTGCAACTTGACTTCTCCAGACCATTCCAGCCATCTGTAGCTAAAGCTAAGCATTGCATTAGCTTCTTAGAGGTCCAAGGAAGCTAACCTGATCATCACAACTCTTTGAAAGCAGCTCAAACTCATTTCACGATTTCCAGTTCTTGAGGTATTTTCTGAACTTTCATCTCTTCATTTAGGCATTTTTAGGCTTTCATTTTCAAAGACAAAATGTAGATATCATTGTCGTGAAGTTGTACATATCCATAGTTTTCATTTATTTTGCCTGAGCTTAGAGAATTTTAAGTTTGAATCTATGAAAAAAGTTAGGTCAAGATTTGGTACTTTTAGAAATGCATGTTCATCTTTGATTGTTAGTCCAAATTGTTTATATTTCTGAAATCTTGGTAAAATTTCTAACAAGTTTGATGTTGGAAGTTTTGAGAATGGATGAGAAATGAATGAGATACAGGGACCCTGGCTTGAGGTTGAAGATGAAGTTCATTTCTAGGAATGGATTTGTAATATATATTTATGGTTTTGTTTAAGTTAACGGATATATAGCCACCCCAGTGGTAAGGCAGTGCGCGTTTATGGTCAAGGGCATGGGTTCAAGCCCCAGCGCTGCCATTTTGCCTTTTTTTCTAACATTTTCCATCTTTTCTTTGTTTGAACAAGCCAACGCGCCTTGGGCCTCCACAACTGGGCCTTTTTATTTTTACTTCTCCTAACCCCCCTCTTTGCAGGTTTTACAGTGCAGGCCCAATGTTTTTTATTTTCTTTTCTTTTGCTGACTAACAAAAATGCTAATGGGCCAGGTTTCAAACAAAAACTGTTTTTTCCTAAAAAACACCCAAATTTAATTTTTACTCTCACTGACTTTATTTCTTTATTTTATTTTATTTTATTATTTTCTTTTCTTTAAATATTATTTGTATTATTAATATTATTATAAATATTATTTTTATTAATAAAAAACACAAAAATATTTTCTTATTGCAAATTTATGTTTCTTTTCCTAAACAAATTAATATTAGACTTAGGTTTTAATTTCTTTTAATTAATTTAATTTAGAACTTAGGTTTTCTTTTAATTAACTAATTTTTTGTATTAGTTTAATCTAATTAAAACTTTTGCAAACAAAACCCTAAAAAATAAAATAAAAAACTTATTTTCTTTAAAAAATTAATTTCTTTTATTAACTTATGTTTAATTTCTCATAGGTTAATTATTTTATTCTCTTTAATTAATTAGGTCAAGAACCATTTTCCTTAACAAAATCTAAACAAAAAAAAATTCATTTCTTTTCCATTTATATCCTTGTACATTATATTTATTTCAATTCTTGTACATTATTCAAGTTTCAATATGGTTGTAATAGATAATTAGGTTTAATTTCTTGCAATCCCCATTTGTAAATTTGTATACCCCATCCCCAAATGATGTAATAGCGTAGTAAATTTACTTTCCGCAATTTATCGCTTTCATATCAATGCTAGTAAATTAGGGCTTGTATGGAAAGATAAAATCAATACTTAAAGAACCCTATTCAAGATAAACCAAGCATGAAAAATAAACACTTGCACACTTACACCTCTAGGGTTAACTCCACTTGTTGCCTTGAGAAAATGGTCATGTTATGCATGTGATATGTCTTAGCAAAAACAATTAAAATGTAAGATCATAGTCCCTCGACGATGCTTCGAATGTTGCCTTACGAATGATCATAGTCCCTCGATGACGCTTAGAATGTTGCCTTATGAATGATATTAGTCCCTCAAAGAGAAATGCTAAGATATCTCACAACATTTCTATCATGACTAAACGATGACCCATGCCCGCCCCTTTACATCCAAAGACATGGCTTCTTACCAATCAATGGTAAGATAGCAATATCAAAGGAAGAGAGAAATGAACAAAAAAGACTTTTGAGTGGGTAGAAACGTTCCTAGTTGCTTTCTCACTTTCAAAATAAACATCCTTGCAAACACACACCAAACACTTTCAAAATAAACACACATCAAACACTTTCAAAATATGAAATATTTTTAAAAGTCCAACACTTTGAATACATTCTTACAAAACGAGAACCATTACAAAGTTTGCCTAAATGAAGGCGCCTTTTCAAAAATACTTTCAAAAACCACATCACAAAAGCACACTTTCAAACAAAAGCAAGTGATCTAGCAAGCAACTAAGAGCCCATAGATAACTATGGATGAAAAGGGTGCCAACACCTTTCCTTTTCATAATTTACCTCCTGAACTCTTGATAACCGCAACAATTGCAATCAAACACAAAACATCCCAAGTCAGTTCTCCCACCGTATGACAAGAAGTATAAACAAAGACAAAGCTTTTCTATAGCATTATATCTTGTCTCTGCATCATTCAAAACTTTACTTAGATAGTAAATGGCTCTTTCGATGCCATTTCCGTCTTCTTATGCTAGCATACTACCAATAGTAACATCGGAAGCAGATATGTATAATCTCATTGGTTTCCTTCCAGAAGGTGGTGACAAGATGGGAGGATTCATCAGATATTGCTTGATTTTATTGAAATCTTCTTGATGTTCTTCGTTCCATTCAAACTTTTATTGTTATAAACGAAGGAGGGGAGAAAAGGCTTGAGTTTGACCACTTAGGTTTGAAATGAACCTTCTCAGGAAATTTATCTTTCCTAAAAGCGATTGTAACTCCTTTTTAGTTGATGGCGCTTTCACTTCCATGATAGCCTTCGTCTTGTTCTGATTGATTTCTATTCCCTTCTTGTGAACCATAAAGCCCAAGAAGTCTCCATCCTGCACAAAGAAGGCACACTTGAGGGGATTCATCTTCAAGCCATGTTTTCTCATCCTTTCGAATGATTGGCGAAGATGATTCAGATGAATTTTGTCTGATACAGACTTTATCACAATGTCATCTATATAAACCTACATAAAGGTTTCTATATAATTATGAAATATCGAATTCATTTCCCTTTGATAAGTTTCCTCGGCATTTTTTAGGCCAAAAGGCATAACTACCCACTCATAGGTACATATTGCCCCAGAGCAACGAAAAGTTGTTTTGGACACATCTTCCTCAGCAGTGAAAATTTGGTTGTATCCAAAGTATCCATCAAGCACACTAAGGTACTCAAATCCTACAGCTGAACCTATTAGCATTTCTGCCACAAGCATTGGATACTCATCTTTAGGAGTTGCTGCATTTAAGTTACGAAAATCTATGCATACTCTCAATGAACCGTTTTTCTTAATAACGGGAACTATATTGGCAATCCATTTGATATACCTTGTGGTTCTGATGAAATTGCAACGAAGAAGTCTTTCAACCTCCTTTTTAATCTTTGAAAGAACATCTGGGGTGAACCTTCTAGGTGTCTTCTTGATATGCTTCTTTCCTTCTTTGATTGATCCCAAGCAAAGTAATCTTTGTTCTCTTTCAGTAATTCAATCAACTTCGTCTTTAATTTGGGTTCCAATTTGGCACTGATGTACGTGATTCTTCTCACACTTCCATCCCCAAGATCTATTTCTTCAAGGGGGTCTTGAGCCAACATCTTTGCGCTTGAATCTAATGGATTTTTCTCGAAACCCAAGGGCTCCTCATCATATATAACTTCCAGTCTTTGTTCTAACTGTTTGCCTGTTATCTGTTCGTCAGAAGGTTTTGGAATAAAATGCTCCCCAGGTCCTACTGTATGAAATGTATTATCTATGGCTTTGATATCCATGTTTGTTATTTCAGCTTCTAGAGCCGCTTTTCTTTTATTTTCGGCCAAGTAAGCTGAAATATTTTCGAAGAACAATGATTCAGACATAATCACAGTCTTCATCCCAGCCAATTGGCCGTATAGCAAACATTCCTTCAACACCTTTTGTTTCTCCCATAATTTCTCTATCCCATTGGAAACCATTTGGGTGGAGAGTTAAGAAATAGAGGGCATTCTTACTCGGTGATTATTCTTCTCCTGCTGGGTAGCATGGCCCTATGTTGGCTATATTTCTATCGAAGTTCTTCCTGTCTACCTGATTCACTTCATTCATATAGTAACTTTGGTCCGCTTCTATATTTTCCACTATACCATCTTCTCTCCAGATGGATAGTCTTTGGTGCATTGTTAAAGGAACCGATCCTATTCCATGTATCTATTATCTTCCAAGCCGTAGGTTGTAATTTTCCTTCGCTGGAATTACCATGAACGTAGTTGGCCTTGTAATTGAGCCGACTGTCAATTCTACCTATATCACTCCTAATGTATGTTAAATCTTCCCTTCATAATTCGAAAGGACCATGTTATGTGGCTTTACGTCCGTATCAAACATTCCAGTCTTTTTCAACATGAATTATGGCATTAAATTGACAGCTTCTCCTCCATCCACCAAAACCTTGTTTATGCCTACTTGTTCAACCCTGGCCCAAATGTATAAAGGCTTCAAATGCCCTTTCATGCCCTGGTTAGGCCTTTGGAAGAAATCATTTTGTTCTTCGACATCTCCATTATTGAGAACACAGTAGCAAACTGGTTTATGTTTCGTTATTTCCTCCTCATCAACTTCTTCTTGGTCCTCTATTTCAGTTTCTTGGTTATATTCCTGAGGTAAAATTGATACTACATTACAATTAACATTTAAGGACGAAACCCTGTCAGATTCGAAATCTTCTGTTGACATTTCGTCTTCTTTTGTTAGGTTCTTCTGAACTTTCTCACTTGTGACCTTCTCTTCTGATAAAAACAACTTTTGACTTACAGGTGGCTTGTTTGAGTTCGCAATGCTCGAAAGGAACTTGTTACTACTGGACTCCCCCATGTCCTTCGACGCTAGCTCTCTCTTAGCCTTTTTGATCCTCTGGTGCCCCCTACATTGGGATCTGGACATTAGGTTTTTTCCTTTGTAGTTATCTAACATGTACGCCTCTCTCTTCGATGTCTGAAACTGCTTTTTGTAGGCCATCGAAGTTCTGCCCCCTTGGTCGAAACTTTTCCACTTTCCTCTTCTTGCCCCTTCTTGTGTCCATCTGTTCGTTGGTACTTCTGCTGGAAGTTTGAACGTGACTCTCCTGGATTTAGGGTGAGGACTATATTACCTTCTGGGGACTCCCCTCTTGTCGAAGACGTATATGTTGGGGTTGCTACCTTATTTGTCCCATCGATGGGTGAATGGAATTCTTTCAAACATTTCAGCCATCTCCTTGTCATACACTGCCCCACACCTGGGACATGACAAACATTCTGTTTCAGATTTATAACAACGTACCAAAAAACCAAGCAGACTTTCCCTTGGCTTTGGGTACACTTTCATCAACTGGCTTTCGTGCCTCCAATTTCCCTGGGTTCTAGCATGTTGCGCTCTTTCATAAGCCTCTAAAACCCTTCGATTCAGAGCAATGTTGCACCTTGGACACATCCGCATCTCCGAATTCCTTTGATGACACCTCCAGAGGTATTCTCGCAGAGTCTTATTGGTCTTAGGGTATCCAAAACTCATTTATTCCCTTTCCAGTTTGAGGCATCTTTCGACTTCTTCCATTTATGGTGGAGGTTGGTTTAAATCCACCATGTTAACTCTTAGACTAGGACCTTTAACAATCCTTATGTTCTCAAATTTTACTCTAAGGCCTTCAGTAGCCTCAGTTATTCCTCCCTCAGGGCCCTTAGTGGTCTTTGATTCAGCATCACCTGCAGAGAAATTTTCGCCAGGAGTGTCAACAGGGATTATGTTAGTTAGGCCTTCAGTAGCCTGTTCGCCATTCATGTTTGAGCCTTCGACTCTCTTGGCCTTTTCTCCTTCATATTTCATCATATCCACCATGTTTATTTCCACAGGTTCAGCATAATTGGTGTCTGCAACATGGAGGGGGTCAGCATCAACCTTCATGTGGTTCTTGACTTTGTCAGCAAACTTCAAGCGTCCTTCTTTAATAGCATTTTGAATAAGATCCCTGAAAAGAAAGCATTGTGAAGTTTTATGGCTCGGAAAGTTATGATATTTGAAAAAACCTCTTTTCTCCCGTTTTTCTAACGAAGGAATTTTGGAATTAGGAGGCACTATCATTTGACCATCTTTTACAAGTAAATCGAAAATCTCATCACATTTAGTAATGTCAAACGTATAAGCTTTCTTGGGAATTTGTCATTCTTTTCTACTTCGACAGGATTTATGTCGTTTGCTGGTGTAAGCATTTTACAAGAGTATGGGGGTGCTTCTTTTAATTCATCTAAATCTACTTCGAATTCCTCAATATCATATATGTCATCGAAGGCTTTTGTTTCCTCTTCTTCGATTTCTACATAAGCTACCCTCTCTTTCTTATAATTCTTACTTGCCATGGCCTTTTCTGCTTTAAAACATTCGATTTGTCGAACTCTATCTGCTAATTAGGCCATGTCACTTAGATACTGAGTATCTAGTTTCTTTCGAATGGAGTAATCTAATCCACCAGCGGCCATTTCGACCAATTCATGTTCAGGCACTACTGTGAAACATCTAGATTTCAACAAACAGAACCTATTTAAAAAGTCATCTATAGGTTTAGTAAATTTCTTTTAATGCTAACTAATTCCTTCAGACTTATTTTAGTTTTCCCCATGTAGAATTGTTCATGGAATAATCTTTCTAAATGAGGCCATATATCTATAAAATTTGGTGGCAATGTAGTGAATCATGTAAAAGCATTTTTTGTTAATGAACTAGGAAAATATTTTATCCTTAAGTTTTCACTATTTTCCAAGTCCCCTGCTTCTATCAGATACCTGGCCACATGTTCCATAGTTGATTCATTAGTATCTCTTGATAATTTTGTGAATTTGGGGACTTTACGACCCCTTGGTAATTCTGCCTGCAAAATAAAATCTGTTAATGGAGATGTGTAATTTGGCCATCAAAACCCTGTATTCATGCCATTTTGGGCCATGATTCTTTTGATCATGGTGGTTAAATTATTTTCAGCCAGCATGTTATCCTGCCTAACTCTATGAATCACTTCTTCTGCATTTTGATCCCTGTTAACCATCACTATTCTTCTAGGTTTCTCCTCATGGATCTTATTTCGAATTTCTCGTCGTTCTACCCTTTCCCCCATGTCTCTTTCTCCAGCCTCTTGTTTGGGTGGTCGAACCTGATTGATAGTGGGTTCTTCCTCTTGAATTGCCACCTGATTTTGCCTATGTCGAACAGGTGCTTGTGGGGCTCCAAAAAAGTATGTTATGCGTGCTATCTACGCTGACATTTGCTGATAGGATTGGGTATTTTCTTGGTTTGTCCTATTAATATTCTGGATAAAAGGAGAGAAAATGGTATTCATTTCACGTGCAAGCACTCTTACCATGTCATGGTTACTAGCGTCCATTTGTTACCTAAATGCTGCCTGAGTGTTAGTTGTGAGTATTGGCAATTGGTTTGACAATCCTTGGTTCTGCGTATTTCGACTCACATGGTTCATTCCAGAACCAGAGTTTTGCATTGGCGAAAAGGTTATCATGGTAGGCTGTGTATGTGTGGTTGTATTATTGTGTAATCCTGACATAAGGGAAGTTGGCATCCCGTATTGGGGTTGCTCCCTCCAAGTCCTGAAATTTTCAAATCCTGGTGGTCCAGGGGTTGCAAGTTGAGTCTGATTTCCCACATATGTCAACACATGGCCAGTTTGATTGTTCGAAGGGATCTTTGTTGTATTTGAGGAGATAGGCATGGATGTCGAATTGTTCATGGATATGGCCCATATGGACCCAGGTATCGAACTATTTGTAGCCATGGATCTTGTGGATATGGACATGGCTTGTGAACCAGGAATCATAGTTAACGCATTCGTCGAACTTGCAATGCTTGTGCCTGATCCTTGTGGAGGATTTTGTTCTCCATCATTGGCAGTATTAACCATCTTTCTGGTTTGTTTACTTTTGGGTATTGGTTGTTTGTTGTTGGTTATCTTACCACTCCTAAGGTTCATATATTGGGCAAGAATAGGTTTGTAACAGAAACTGCTATAAAGACCCAAATCGAAAGAATATAAACAATGTGACTAAAACACTTCGACACTGTCCCACTGGGCATGCCAATTTGTCAACCAGTGATTTCTGACAAACAACCGCTAGTCTTCCAAATCTTATGCTTTGGTGACTTATAGGATCAACTAGATTGATCCTAGGACATAGCCTTAGTGTTCTTACAGTCTGATTCGAAAGAAAACATTGTATGAATAATAACAATATTTTTCTATGGTTATAATTATCTCAAGATGTTTAAATTTTGACTATGAATCTTACATATGACTTTAAATGGAATAATCTGGGAATTTGTAAAAATGTAAAAATGTAAAAAACAATGATTAATAAGAAAAGTTTAATAAAACTGTTAAAAGCCCAGACTGGAAACGAAAAGAGAATAAAAGTGATTAAAGACTTTGTACTGAGAAATTAGTTCTGAATAAAACTGGTGGTGTTCTTACACATACATTGTCAACAAACCTGTTTCTCTCGCTCTGGTACTTTGAGTATAATATGATTTCGTATACAATTTGAACACCCCTTTCTCTGATATCTAAGACTTCTATTTATACTGATTTGACCCTAACGGTCCTTCTACGAAAACACGCCACGTTCGAATATTGCATGTCTTTCGAACTATCAGACTTCCACGTGTTTCTTTGGATAAAATCGAAGCTTTTGAATATCAAAATCTTCTTTTTTTCGAAGCGCCAATTCGAACAACATGACAGTCGAAATATCTTTCCTTGTAATGCTTAGAATAACTTATATTTCCATAGTTCGAAAACGAACCCTTCGATAATGGTTAAACATAGTAAAACTCTTTACTAGCTCTTCATCAATCGAAGACTCCATAAAAACCTTCTCAGACTTTCTCTTGAGCAACTCTTTATTTGATCAAAAGCCTTAATTATTCAAAACTTGTATAATCGAAATTCCCAGCTAACACTCATGTAATGACAATACTCTTTGGCATTGTGATACGGTGGCAGAACCGACTATTTAATACTAGTTTTGTGTTTGTGTTTGCAAATGTTACGGTAAGCAAGAGCCGCCACCGAATTTTCTTTTATCCAACAAAGGAAAGGGTGAAAAGAACAGAAAAAGATCTTTTCGATAATTTTCTGAGTAAGGGGGTTAGATTATTGAAAGGGAAGGTGTTAGCACCCTTTCCATCCGTAGTTTTCTACGGGCTCTTAGAGGTTTGCTCGTTTTGAAATACCTTTGTGCTTTGTGTGTTTTGAAAATGTTTAGAAAATGCCTTAGTGCGGAGATTTACTTTGCATTTAACTCTTGTATCAGTCCTCAAGAGTGTTAACAAAGCAGATGTGTTGAAAATTGCTTTTGAAAAGTAGTATTTGTGCAAGTGCAAAATGGTTTATGAGCAAACTTCTAACAGCTATCTACTTTTATACTCGAAAAGGGTCATTCTTTTCCTCCTATACTTTAGACAGTGCTATCCTACTATTAGTGAGTAGGCATCCCTATCATTGGATATATTAGAGACATTCGAAAGGTACGTTACAGTCACGAAAGCAACTTGTGGAGACACTTTAGCAATTTTGTTTAGGGACTAGATCATTTATCGAGAAGGCAACTATAGCGTCATCGAGGGACTATGATCTTTTGATTTATGGGTCTTTGCTAAAGCGTTCCTGCCTCGTGACTATTTTATTTTTGAAGGCAACCAAAGTGGGGTACCTTAGAGGTGTATATGTGCAAGTGTGTTATGTTCAGTTATTTTGTCTTTTTGTTAAGTTTGTTAACGTTTGATTTCAGTCTTTTCATACATGCCTAGTTACTAGCAGTTAATATATACAAAAATATAAAGTGCGAAGATAAATCCCTATGCTATTACATGGCTTCAGGGAGGGGGTTTACAATGTACAAAAAATAGGGGGAAGAAAAAAAATAAAGAAAGCGGTAAAAATCCTAATTAGTTTATTACATCCAGTATATAGGTACAATAATGAATAGAAATTACAAAAATAAATAATGCGCGCGGAAGTTGAAAATACGTCTAACAACCTAGTAAGAAAATCTTTTTGCTTATTTTTTGATTTAAGAAAGTAAATAACCTAAAAATCTATTTAGAAAATAAAATTAATCAATAAAAATAGTCTAAATTCTTTTTTAGTTTTTTTTATTATTTAAAGAAAATAATTAAACATAAATTAAGTCCTAAGTTCTAATTTATTTTTAACTAAAGAAAAATAGTTAAAATAGTTATTAATTAATTCACAAAATTAATTTAATTAAAAAATTAAAACTATATTTTTTGTGATTTTATTATTATATTATACTAATTAAATAAATGAAGAAAACAAATTAAAATAAAATATATATATATATAAAGCAAAGTGACAAAAACAATGCGAAATGGGTCTGGATAATTAGAAATTAGGGGGTGCTGAAATTGAATTTTGCTAGGCCCAAGTGAATGTTAAGCCCAGGGCACGTTGGATCAGGTGAGGTGAGGCCTTGAGGGTGCATGGTGGATCTCAAATTGAAGTCTTTAGATCTAGACCCCTTAGATTTGAAGGCTAGATCTGATGGTGTTTAGTACACTTCTGGCCATGTAATGCATCAAATCTGCATGAAACAAGTTAGAAAATATAAAAATGGAGCTTACTGAGGCATTTTGTGATGTTTCAGGGCTTGGTAATGATTGCAAAAGCTTCAGGGATCCTCCACGAATGTATTTGGATCTTTTGTTTGGACTGAGGAAGGCTGGAACCTAAAATGCAAATTTTACAACTTTGATATTTTTTGCAAAATTTGTAGAGCATTTTCAGGTTGTATATCATGTGTCTTGAAGCTTGCTAATGTGTCCTTTATATAGAGAGTAGGGAGGAGACAAGAGAACAAATGTAATAACAACCATAAACATGTGTTTTTAAAGCCATGAATGATGTTTTGTAACTTTTCCAAAGACATGGAATCTTGTCCTTTTTGAATTTGAATGAATGTAAACGTTGCTTGCACGAAATTTTGTGGGCCTAAGCTGTCCAAAACATCAACCCAAAGCTCAAAGCCCATTTCCAATTATTTTATACATTTTATTATATATTTATTTGAAATAAATTAAAATAAATATGAATAAAATAGTTAGCAAATGCAAAGGCATGGCAAGAATAATTTTAGAGGTCCTCTATAGGCTTATGAAGACGTTTGAAGTCCAATAAGTTAAGCCATTGACCTAAAACGAAGACGTTTGAAGTCCAATAAATTAAGCCATTGACCTAAAACTTCAAGTTTACTCAATGCATAATTCTTGAAAATTCCCAAAATTTCCCAACTTGGACAAGACATAACTTGCTCAATTTTTATCTCATGATGATGATCTTGGACTTTTTGGAAAGCCCAATATGTCTACTTCAATCCATTTTTTGATAAATTTTGGATTTTAAGATTTTATCTTAATGTAAATGGTCTTGACAAAAAGTGCCTTTTGTTGACTTTCTGAAAATGACATGTGATGTATAAGCTTGTATCTTTCAAATGGTGTATTTCTTGGACTTGAGGGATTAAGATAAGTTGTAGGGAATTGGATTCTATTAAAAATGAGCTTTAGTTGGGGAAAAATGGATGAATTATGAGAAAGTTATTCCTGGTCAAAAAAATGCACAGTTGTGTTAAGTTCCTAAAAGAAATCTTGTCAAAAAAGAGAAAATTAGAGGACCATGAGGTTGTGGCAATGACTGTTATGACTAGTGTTGTTATCCAAAGTATGCCACCAAAATTGAAGGATCCAGGGAGTTACTCAATTTCATGTCAGCTTGGCACTATGGAGTTTGATATATCACTATGTGATTTAGGGTCCAACTTTAGCCTGATTCCCCTATCCATGTACAAGAGGTTAGGTATAGGTGAGTTGAAACCTACAAATGTTTCTCTGTAACTTGCAGGAATATCAGTCTAGTACCCAATTGGTGTGTTAGAAGTTATGCTTGTAAAGGTCAAACGTATTTATATTTCGACAGATTTTATTACAATGGAAATTTAGGAAGATTTCCAATTACCTATCATTGTTGGAAGGCCCTTTTTGCACACTGCTGGCACAATTATGAATGTTAAGAAGGGAAGGCTATCCCCTGAATTAGGAAATGAGAGAATTAAAGTCTTAATGACAAGCATATTGAAAGATCCTTATACAAAGTTTTCTTGTTACTTAGTTGATGAGGTTAAAAATTGTGATAAAGCAAAGTCTGAAAACCCCACACTTGAGGTAGAACAAGACCACCCCCACCAGTTACAAAGTATGAGGCACCCTAGAGAAGAAAACAAACTTATGATGAAACAAAGGCTTTTGAAGAACAAAAACTACTCCCACCAGTCAAGAAGTATGAAAAACCCCATAGAAGAAATAAATGGAGAGTAGTTAATATGAGAGTTGGCTAGATAGGTGGACGTGAATCCCTAAGACCACTAAGCCTAAGGTTGAAGGACCAATTATGAAGGAACCACCATGAGTGCTAGTACTCATGGACTGTCAAGCTAAATGACATTAAACAAAGCGCTTTGTGGAAGTAAAACAACACTTGTAAATGCTTATGTCTTTTATGTTGTTTCATTTTTCAAGTTTGGTTAGTTTTAGTAAGGAAAAAAGATTTTTTATAATTCTCTTATATGTTGCATTTTCTGCCTTCTCCTGGTGGAGTTTTGTATGTTTTCTCTTCACCTTCTCCTCTCTTATTCTAGAACATTTGGGATAATGCCCGATTTAAGTTTTGGAGGGGGGTTTCCCTCTTTTTATTTTATCGCTTTATGTGTGTTTGTTTGTAGTTGTATACAAACTACTTTGAAATTCCCCAAAATTTGAGTCATTTTAAACAAAAATCTCAAAAAGCTTTTGATTATGAGAGAATCAATAAAGTATATACAATTGGGGGATTGAAAATTTGAGCTTAGGTACCCCAAGAAATCTTGATAAAATTAATATTACTTGAACACCCTAAGTTTCTCAAGTAGGATACGAGTTTAACATGTATTTTGCACCACAACCTCTGAATTTGGGAAGTACTTCCTAAGTAGTTCATCCTAGACAGTCTGGCATACCAATGATTTACATATCACATTGGATTTATTGAGGAAAAATAACACCAAAAATATGAAAGTGACGGTAAAAGGCAACGACGCCTATTAAGTTGGGTAACCCTCACCCCAGTTATTCAACCCAATGGTGGCTGAACCCAAATGTCAGACCTAGAAAGGGTAATAGTAAATAAACACACATTTGTGTGTACTTTCATCTGCAAATAAAAAAAGTAACTAGTTTTCATCTGAAATAAGAGACTTTGGTCTGTATTTTTTCTACAGTTTGTGTTCTTGTAATACTTTTAGTGTCAAGCAAGTACAGGGGAAACTAGGTCTTAGCTAATTTGAACAAAAATTCATATATGAGTATCAGTGATTTTACTTTCATAAGCTTTTACAAAACTGAACCGCTTGGCCAAAAATTTGCCTATGCAAGTTGTGTTGTTTAAGAACATGAAACTAGTCTAGTTTAGGGATTTTGATAAGTGGTATTTTATACCATTTATTGTGTGTGTGATGCGATGGGAGAACTGACTTGAGGTTTTGTGTTTTGTGTTCGCAAATGTTTCGGTTTAGCAAGAGTCGCCACCGACTTTTTATTTATCCAAAGGAAAGGTCAAAAAGCACAGGAAAGACCTTTGAGATGTTTTCTTGGGTTCGGGGGGTAGATTATGAAAAGGGAAGGTGCTAGCACCCTTTTAATCCATGGTTTTCCATGGGCTCTTAGTTACTTGTTTTAGATCACTTGTTTTTGCTTTTCAATTGTTTGAAATGGTGCTTTTGTGTGTGGTTTTTTAAAAATATTTTGAAAAGAGGCCTTTGTCTTGGCAACCTTTGTAATGATTCTTGTTTGAATGTATACAAAGGTGTTTGTCTTTTGAAAAATGTTTCAATGTTTGAAAGTTTGAAAGTTTGTTTTGAGAAATGTTTTTGAAATCGTGTTGTGAGGTGTGTTTGAAAATAGCAAGGATGTTTTTGCAAGTTTTGATCAAGTAACTAAGAGTTGTCTACCCTATCTACTCAAAGATCTTTCCTATACATTTTTAACCCTTTTACATTGTTGTTTTACCATTGCATTTGGTAAACAACTTTGTATTTGGATGTTAAACGGGACAGGCGCGGGTCATCGTATTGACCATGATAGCAATTGTGCTAAGTATCTTTAGCATTTTTTTGAGGGACTAGATCATTTTATGTAGGCAACTAAGATAGCGTCATCGAGGGACTATGATCTTTTTTGTTTTGTTTTTGTTTTACCAAGATACTCAACATGCATATCATGGCCATTTTAAAGGCAACAAGTGGATGAAACCCTAGGGGTGCATGTGTGCATTGTGTTATCATTTTCATGCATTTTTGTCTTGTATTAGGTCTAGCTATTTGTTTTGATTTTGGATATTGCATACAAACCCTAATCTCTATCATGGCATATTTGAAAGCTATAAATGCGTAAAAAAATCTATGACTATTACAACATTGATATGGGGAGGGGGATACAATTTTGAATGGGGAGTATTTGCAAGAAATTAAAACCCTAAGATTTACTATTACATCCAAATTGAATTCTTTGCATCAAATAATAAATAAACAATATTTAAATAAGCAATTAAATATAAATATGCAAAATATTATAAATATGTAAAAATGTTTTTGTTTATTTTTATGTATGTAAAAATAAAATATTTAATGTATTAAAAAAAAGAAAATAAAAAGTTTTTTTTTGGAAAGGGTAGAAACCCTAATTTTGTTTTAGGAAAATATATTAAGTAAATAAAAATAGAAAATATATATAATTGTTTAGAAAATAATAATATATGAGAAAATATTATTTAGGTATATAAATAAAAATATAATATTTTTATTTGTTATTTACAAGGTTTTTATTTGAGAAAATAAATATAGTAAACCTAATCAACTAAATATTATATGAAAATAAAATAAAATAAAATAAATAATAAAAAAATGTGAAAATTTAAAGAAAATATTTTTAGTAATTTTTTATATTTGGAAAAAATAAAATAAAGTCAGAAATAAAAAGAAATGAAAATAATATGAAAATATAAAACAAATGGGCCAGGGGGTGCAGTCAGCAAAGGGGAGGTGTCAAAAGCAATCCAAGTCAAGGCCCAGCCCAGATCATCTTCATCTTCAACCTCTGATTCAAAAATATGCACGCCTGTGTACAAATGTCCATCTCCTGTATACGTGCTCTAAAGCAAAACCCCACAACATGAAAGTTATAGCATTTTTCAAGACGATTCCAACCATATTAAGAACTTAATCTAACTCTCAAAGACCAAAGAGAATTTCTCTGGCCCTAATTCCTAACCTAACTTTTTCAGGAAGTTCATCAATCAAATTCTCTTAGCACACTTAACTTAAATGAAACCTAAGCATATGTACAGCTTAAGGGCTATGAGTACTACATTTTTCATTCACAAACCTAAGCCTAAAGATTCCTAAATAGAGAGATAGAAAGTTGACAAATACCTGTTTCATATGAACTCGTGTATGGTAATGTGGAGGTTTTCAATGAGGCCTGAGATGTTTGTGAGCTTTCCTGAACTTCCTCTGACCTTCCCCAATGCTTTGTTTGCCTTGAGCTTGCTTGAATGAGCCTGTAGAAGTCAACCTGCACAAGCTGAAATCAGAAATGGTGAAGCTTTCAAATGGAGTTATAGTCAACGTCCAATGGTTGGGATAGCTTAGGTGGGTTATATGGAAGGTATTGGAACTGATTTGGGACAAAATGCACGAGTGGTTTGTGAGATGGAAGTGGAATTGCAGAGAGTGCCCTGTTTTGCAAGTTTTTGGTGTTTTGATGTTCAAGAGTGTTTGAGGGATGGATGGCTCGTGTTTCTGACTCAAGTTAATGTGGAAAACTTGTTTGGAATGTTGCCAAGACTTGCTCTTATCAGATTCAAGAGTTGTGGACTTTTGGCACAATTACTTGTTTTTAAAGAAAAAGTAGGAAGTGACAAAGGCCAAGGTTGTACAAGCTAGCTCAAGGTCTGCATAGGGTTGGTTAGCTTTTTCTGAAGTTTGTGGACTTTGTTTGTATCAAGAGAACAGATCCATGGCTCAAGAAATACAAAATTGCAAAAAGTATGCTTTATGGAAATGGTATTGCAACCTTTATGCCATAAATGGATTTATTCATTGTGCCAAGCACCATTAATCAGAATAAGACCAATGCCCATTGTATTTGCATTTAATTTTTATGTGTGGAAGGGTTTAGAGACCTGTAATCAAGTACAAAGCAAGTTTGGACAGATTTTGCAACTTGTGTCAACATGAAAATGCCATGGATCAAAGTGAGTTTTTGCCACATTCAAACCTTTGATTCTCCCTAACCATAAATGATTTTGGAGAGTTCTTGGACATTTTGGAAAGCTTGTAACATTATCTACAATCCATCTTTGAAATGAATTTTTAGATTCCAAGTGGAACTATGTGAAAAATTGCCATAAAGATAGGTCAAAATCTTGCCTAAACTAGGGCAAAATTTCACTAAGTTAAAAGTTTCATGGACCCTTGTTCCAAAAATCATAACTTGAGATCCAAGCTTCTTTTTAGAAAACTTTGTGAATAAAAGTTGTAGATTTTGTGAAGGACTACAACTTTCATGTTGAAAGTTTTGTTTGAATCCAATTGCATCATGGTGAAAATATTGGGCAAATTTGGGGGAAAATAAGAAAATTTCATAACTTAGAAAAATTCTAAGTTATGAAAATTTTCAACTTTAAACCCTAATTTGCAAAATTAGGTTTCTTGATGAACAAGTTTCATTTTTTTACTCATCTTGATGAAAAATGACCCTTGGCACTTGATTTTGACAAAAAAGTCAAAGTTTGACTTTTCAGTGTACAGTCAAATTTTGATCAGTTGACTGAAAAATTCATTTGTCAATCCAATGCATTTGAGAATTTTTGAACCTTGTGAATAGGTCAAGATGATTCCATTGAGTCCTTTAATCCATGCTTGAACCCAATTTTCCATTGGCTAGGTTAAAAATCAGAAATTGCCCTTATATAGTCAAAACCCTAAAAATGACCATTTTGCCCTTTTGATGATCTGATCAAATTTCTTGAGGAGTTGTGGTCCAAACTTGATCAAATGGTTCATATGAGTCTATAATGTTGATGTGGGTCAAAAATTATGAGGTTTGACTGTAAATTGGCCACAGTTGACTTTTTCCCCAATACAACTGATTTTTAGGTCAACTGTCCAATTGACTGGGCAAAAATTTGATTCAAGGCTTGAAACTTGGTAGAGGCAATCTTATAAGTCCAACATGAAGTATGAAAGTCACTTTGAGCATTTAAAGTCCAAAAAATCCTGTGCAAACTCAAACCCTAATTTAGGTCATCAGTGCAAGGAGATGTCTTGAGCAGAGCAAACCCTAATCCTGTATGGAGTTCAAAGAGTCTTGTAAGGGGAAATCTTGATAAAATGAGAGGGAAAATTTTGGGGTACAACAGCTGCCCCTGTTCAATCTTCTTGAACCTGAAGAGTTAGATTGGCGAGTTTTCCTTTCGTGACTCGAAGGTAAAAGATGATTGGACACTAGAGTGCCCGTAAATTTGCACTTGTCAAAATGTAGGTTGAGGGAATGGGCTTAAAGATGCCATTTAGAGATGGTAGAATCTTGATGGAGATGGGCTTAAAGATTCCATCCAATAAGTGTTTGTTGGATATCAAGAGAATGAACATCAGAATGGTATCCGTATCTGGAACGTATCTGAGTTGTATCTAGAGATTGGATTTGTATGAGCAACGGAATAGCGTCTGCGTCTGGAGTGTATCTGAGCTATAACTCTATTTGATTATTGAATGAATATCAGAATGATTGTCGTGTCTGGAGTGTATCTGTATTGTATCTGAATCTGAAATCTGAATAAGCGACAGAATGACATCCATGCATGGAGCATCTCTGAGATGGGGAAATGTTTGAATGAGTGACAGAATGGCTATCGTGTCTGGTGCGTATCTGGACTGTATCTGAAGTTGAGATCTGTATGAGTAGCAGAATGACTTCCATGTCTTGGAGTATATCTGTATCGTAACTGGGATCTGGACAAGTGACAGAACAACTTCCGTGTCTGGAGTGCATCTGAACCTGAGGTTGATAGTCGAATTTGAATGAGAAATAGAATGACTTCCGGGTCTGGAGCGTATTTAGTCTGTATCTGATTGCTGAAGTCTAAATGAGTAGTAGAATGACCTCCGCGTCTGGGGTGTATCTATATTGTATCTGAATAAGAGATCTGAATGAGTAGCAGAATGACTCCCATGTCTTGGAGTGTATCCGTACTGTATCTGAAATCTTTGAATAGTTGTTAACGATAGTTTTTAATCTCATCCTAAAAAGGGTAAAATGTTAGCTTAAACATAAAGTTATGTTGCATGACATGTATGATGCAATAAAATGTATTCTATCAATGTTTATGATATATGAATGTAATGGATGCGTATGTAAGCTGATTAACTGTCTTGCTGAGGAAAATAAATCCTTGATAGCTGGAGATAATGAAATCCTTGACTGCTGCCGGGGAAAATAAATCCTTGATCGCTGTTGGAGATTTAAAATCTTTGATTGCTGAGAACGAGAAATCCTTGGACCACTGTTGGGGATAGAAAATCCTTGGCAACTTGTGGGGATTAACAAGAACTTTGACAACCTGTGGACTTGTGAGAATCCTTCATGACTTTCCTGGGGATATAGGGATCCTTCAAGTCTTCTTGGGAAACCTGCTTGAGGAATCCAGAGAATTTTGATGACTATGGCTGGGAAATAAGGAAAACTTTGACGATCTCTACTGGGGAATTGAAACCTTGGAGGCTTCAACTGGAGAACTGAGAATGAGAACCTTTGATCTACTGGGGGATAACTCTGTAGGGAGAATGTTTATTCTGTTGAAGAGTTCTCAAGGGCTTGGGTTGCATGCCAATCTACTGAAGAATTATTTGAAGCTGTCGTCTTCCACTGGGGTTTGAGGGTGGAAGTTTTGGACTCCGTTGGGGAAGAAAGTTTTATCTTCACTGATTGTTTTTTTTGCTCCGCTGAGGATTGGGAGTTTGGAAACTTAGTTCTGATGGGGATTTTGAAACTTAACTTCGCTGGGGATATGTATTTCAAGGCTTAGCTCCGTTGGGGATCCAGATGATGTACTGGAGGGGATTTCATTTGGAATAGCCTAAAGACGTCTTCCTATCCTTTCAACCTATCAGTAATTATTCTCTCCCATTTTTGTTTATTTGTAAGCAGTGATTATATTCAAATGCATATGCTCATTTAATAAATCATTGGACGTTTTCAAATAAAACACAAGTGTAAAAAAGAAAGAAAAGGCAAACAATTTTCTACACTTTGAAGTATCTTTGTATTAACTTTGTGTAAGTATTTTGTACAAAGGAGACAGACATCCTAGTAAGAGAATGTTGTCATAAAATTGAGAAAAAATTATACAAAGAAATATGGCTATGTGTAACAATTCCATGGGGTTCCCATTCTGCTATAGCCTTCGTAACTCTGAGTATCTTGTCCATTCGCTGCTTCATCCGACGATGATTAGATTGATCAAAAGATTGGAGCTTGTCCATGAAGAGATTGTCCTTAAAGTGATCTGACGAGACATAGTCATACGCTTTAATTCCCTAACTTTTGCCTGGACCGCCCTTTCGGGTTTTCAGTCCATCGGGAAACCCTTTTTTGCCCAAGTTGCCCTTTCGGGTTTTCAACTTGCCGGGTGTACAAATTTTTTTATTTTATCCCTAATTTTTGCCTGAACCGCTCTTTCGGGTTTTCAATTCACCGGGATGCCCGTTTTTGCCCAAGTCGCCCTTTCGGGTTTTTGACTTGTCGGGTTGTTTATGCATAGTATCTTTTGACTATGTCTGTGTTCGCAGGGTGCGGCAGATCATCGTCGTCCATGGTGGTCAGGATCATTGCCCCACCAGAAAAGATGTTTTTGATCACAAATGGTCCTTCGTAGGTAGGAGTCCACTTTCCCCTGGGATCACTTTGTGGCAAGATGATCCGCTTGATTACAAGGTCCCCGACTTGATATACTTGTCTCTTGACTTTCTTGTTGAAGGCCTTGCTCATACGTTTCTGATACACCTGACCATGGCAAACAGCAGTAAGTCGCTTTTCGTTAATCAAGTTAAGTTGATCAAGCGGGGTCTGAATCCAATCGCCCTCACTCAAACCAGCATCTTTCATGATTCTCAAGGAGGGAATCTGAACCTCGATAGGTAAAACAGCTTCCATGCCGTATACCAAAGAAAAGGGTGTTGCCCATGTTGAAGTGTGTGCCGTGGTACGGTACCCGTGCAGAGAAAACGGTAACATCTCATGCCAGTCCTTGTAGGTGACTGTCATCTTTTGAATGATCTTCTTGATATTTTTTTCGTGGCTTCGACATCACCGTTCATCTTAGGCCGATAGGGAGATGAATTGTGATGTTGAATCTTGAACTGCTCGCACAGAGCGGTGATCATAGTATTGTTCAAATTTGTACCGTTATCAGTGATGATCCTGTCGGGGATACCATACCGGCATATGAGGTTCTGTTTGATGAAACGGACAACCACATTCTTTGTAACGGAGGTGAAGGAAGTTGCTTCGACCCACTTGGTAAAGTAATCAATGGCCACCAGGATGAAATGGTGTCCATTGGATGTTGTAGGCTTGATCTCTCCAATCATGTCGATTCCCCACATAGCGAATGGCCAAGGAGCTGTTAGGACATTAAGAGGAACTGGAGGAATATGTACCTTTTCACCATAGATTTGGCATTTGTGACAAGTACGGGAATGTTGATGACAATCAGCTTCAATGGTAGACCAGTAGTAGCCTGCCCGTAGAATCTTCTTAGCCATCGTATGACCGCTTGAGTGGGTGCCAAAGGTGCCATTATGTAGTTCAGCCATGATCTGCTCAGCTTCAATCTTGTCCACACAACGGAGCATAATGCAATCATGATTGCGCTTGTATAAGATACCATTGCTCAGGAAGAACTTGGCTGAGAACCTCCTCATAAACTTTTTGTCGTTGACTGAAGCTCCTTCAGGGTATTCTTGTGCTTCGAGATACCTTTTGACGTCATGAAACCAAGGTCGGTCCACTACTTCTTCGGTATTAATCTCGTGACAATGTGCAGGTTCGTCCATTCGTTCGATGGTGATTTGAGGTGCCTCATTATCCCAGTTAAGTTTAAACATGGATGACATTGTAGCTAGCGCATTTGTCAATTGATTCTCTTCTCGCGGGAAGTGCTCGAAGGTAATCTGCTCGAAATGTGGTAACAATGTCAGGACATGTTCTTTATAAGGGATGAGGTTAGGGTGTTTAGTATCCCACTCTCCTTTGATTTGACTGATAACCAAAGCTGAGTCCCCAAATACAATCAAAGATTTGATTCCCAAGTCAATAGCAGCCTTGAGACCAAAGATACAAGCTTCATACTCGGCCATGTTGTTGGTGCAGCTGAAGCAGAGTCTAGCAGTGAAAGGTGTATGGCAACCTTATGGAGAGATAAGTACCGCGCCGATACCGTTCCCAAGTGCGTTGGAAGCACCATCAAAGTACAGGGTCCATCGAGATCCTTGTTCAGGTCCGTCATACGGTCTGTTTTCTTCAATGTTGCTCAAAGTCATGATATCCTCGTCAGGGAAGTCGAACCTCATAGATTGGTAATCTTCGACAGCTTGATGGGCCAGATGATCGGCTAGTACACTCCCTTTTATAGCTTTCTGGGTCGTGTACTGTATATCATATTCGGTGAGGATCATCTACTTTCTAGTGATTCTTCCAGATAGAGCAGGCTTCTCGAAGATGTACTTGATCGGATCCATCTTAGAGATCAGCAAAGTGGTATGTGTCAACATGTACTGCCTTAGCCGGCGAGCAGCCCATACCAAAGTGCAGCAAGTTTTCTTGAGCAGTGAGTATCGGGTCTCACAGTCGGTAAACTTTTTGCTAAGGTAATAAATGACATGCTCTTTTCGGCCAGACTCGTCATGTTGGCCCAATACGCACCCCATTGAATTCTCCAGGACAGTCAGATACATGATTAACGGCCTTCCTTCGACGGGTGGCATCAAAATAAGAGGTTCCAGCAAATACTCCTTGATCTTATCAAAAGCAACTTGACAGTCATCATTCCATTTAACCACCTTATCTTTCTTCAATAGCTTGAAGATTGGTTCACAGGTAGATGTTAGGTGAGAAATGAACCTTGCAATGTAGTTTAGGCGTCCCAAGAAACCTCTGACCTCCTTCTTAGTGCGAGGGGCAGGCATTTCTCGTATAGCTTTGGCTTTGGCAGGATCAACCTCGATGCCTTTGTTACTGATGATGAATCCCAAAAGTTTATCGGACCTGACTCCGAAAGTGCACTTGTTAGGGTTCAGTCTGAGCTTGTACTCTTTCAACCTGACAAACAGCTTTTGCAGATGGTCGAGGTGTTCTTCTTCGGTTTGTGAATGGGCTATCATGTCGTCTACGTAGACCTCTATCTCATGATGTATCATGTCATGAAATAAGGCCAACATGGCGCGTTGATAGGTTGCCCCGGCATTCTTCATTCCGAATGGCATCACTTTATAACAGAAGGTACCCCACTGCGTAACAAAAGTAGTCTTCTCCATGTCTTCAGGGACCATTTTGATCTGGTTGTACCCTGAAAATCCATCCATGAAAGGAAATACCTTATGCTGAGTTATATTGTCAACCAAGATGTCAATATGCGATAGTGGAAAGTCATCTTTAGGGCTAGCCCTATTCAAGTCTCTGTAATCCACGCACATTCTTACTTTGTCGTCCTTCTTAGGCACGGGCATAATGTTAGCGACCCATTGGGGATAGGAAGTAACAGCAAGAAAGCCAGCATTGAACTGCTTCATTACTTCAGCTTTGATCCTTTCGGACATGTCGGGCCTCATTCGACGGACTTTCTGTTTGATCGATGGACAGTCTTCTCTTGTAGGGAGACGGTGAACCACAATATTTGTATCCAGTCCCGGCATGTCTTCATATGACCAGGTGATGATCTCAACATATTCATTCAACAGCTGAACTAAACGCTCCTTGACCTTTGGTTCTAGGTTGGCACCCACTTTAACTTCATTTCTGCCTTCCTCTGTTCCCAAGTTGATAGTCTTTAACAACTCCTCGTGAGGTAGAATAGCCCTTTCTTCCTGTTGCAACAGTCTAGCTAACTCTCCAGGCACTTCACAGTCTTCATCACCTTCGTATTCGACATGATTGACCAGATCTTCAGAGTCACTGAAGGTCATAGCAGAATTGTTACCCATGGAATCCAGAGTGGATGGGTGCCTGCATTTTGTGAGTGTGGGTGTGTGTAAGGGATAGCCACCTTTAAACAAATAAAATGTAAAAAGAAAGAAAATGAACACAAAAGTTTATATATGAAAACGTCCATGATTCATTAAAAATGGCATATGAAGATGAAAAATCAAGCCCTTACAAATGGACCTATATGCCTCGGGTAAGGCATAAGGCAAAAAGTGTACGAATTGTTTAAAAATTATTACAGACCAACGGAAAATGTTCACAAGATAAATTACTGATTGATGAAAGTAATGGGAATGAAGTCTTTCGCCTCCCAGATGTTCATCCCTCCTTCAACAGTTGGAAAGATCCAGTCTTCAAAATTTCTCTCCTCTTCAACATCCTCCAAAGCATGAACTCTATGATGGGTGATCTTTACCGATGGTCCTCCAGCCTGGGAGCGACGCACAGCCTTTTGACTAGCAGCAATGAAACCCAAGCCGAGCATATCTGTCTTGTAAGGAAAATCTGGCAGTTGACCCCATATTGTGCTTCCTCCTTCCTCAATCACAGCCTTCGCATCTTTAAGGGATGACATCCGGGACACAGGTTTCGTAATGATGGGCACAGAAGTCACTGTCTTGGCTACCGCAACTTCAGGAGAAACCTCTTGAAAGTGCTGAAAGGGGGTCTCGATGAATTCACCATCTAATTCAACATAGCGGAATGAATTCATATGGCTTATCAAATACTCCTCCTCGCCACGAACTGTCACAATTTTCCCCTGAACAAGGTATTTAAGCTTCTGATGCAGAGTAGATGTAACGGCTCCAGCATGATGAATCCAGGGCCTTCCTAACAAGAAAGAGTAGGAGGGACGGATGTCCATGACATAAAATATGGAGTGGAAAGTTTCAGTACCCACTTTAATTGGGATGTCCACCTCCCCGTGGACCATCCGCTTAGAACCATCAAAGGCTCTTACAATGATATTGCTGGGCTTTAAGGTCAAACCTTCACAGTCCAATATGTCCAATGCTTTCTTAGGCAAGACATTTAAAGACGACCCGGTATCAACCAGAACGTGAGCAAGAGTAGTCCCTCTACATTCCACCGAGACATGCAGCGCGTCGTTATGCTCTCTCCCCTTAGATGTTAGATCGGCATCGGAGAAGCCAAGACCATTGTCGGCGGTTAGGCTGGCTACACACTCCTGGAAATGGTCCGCGGAGGTTTCTTGAGGCACATGGACCGTCTTCAGGAATTTGATCAAAGCTTTGGAATAAGCTTCGGAACAGAGCAACAAGGCCAGCATAGAGATTTTTGAAGGGGTTTACCCCAGTTGTTCTACGACATCATAGTCGCTTTTCTTAATTACTTTTAAAATATCCTCCATCTCCTTTTGAGTGGTCTCGGGGATGACCAAAGGCTGAGCCCTCGTCTTGACGGGCGCTTCTTGGATCCCCTTACCTTTATCAGCAACAACAGTAGAGGGTACAACTACAAGAGTAACAGTTTCTTCAATAACTGGACTTCGCACAAAGATGTTGACCGGCTCAAGAGTAACCTTAGGAGCATTTGAGGGTACGAAGATCTCCCTTGGAGGAGCAATCTCCGGAGAAAAGATTCTTCCGTTGCGGGTGATCTTACTTGTCCCCGCAATATTTCCTATGTCAGGAGTCTCTTCATCGGAACTTTCTTCGACTGATTCACTTTGTTTAACACCGTAGTAGAAGATCTCTCCTCCATAGTTCCACGGTATTGTCTTGTTGGACTTGTATGGGATAGGCCCCGACATAATTATCTTCAGAGGTACAAGCTTTGGATCGGGTGTAATCTTAACAGGTCTTTTGGAGACCTTGGAAAGACTGGCGGAAATGGTAATTATAGCAACATCATTGATAGGAGTTGGAGTAACAGGAGTAACAGGGGTAACAGGAGTTTTCTCAAAGAGGATTTCTTGATTATCCATTAGGCGTTGGATGTCTAACTTTAACAGCGGACAGTCGGATTATAGGGATGAACAAAGGTAGCAATCTTTTTCATAGCCCGGGAAAATCTCGGCTTTCAATAGATTCATCTTGATCATTGGCAATGGAGTCATTAAGTCATCAACAGCGGCAACATAAAGGTCTTCTACCACAACATGGACATTGTGACCATGTTTTGGCATTGGAGCGGATATCATATTAGGTTTTTCAAGGGCGTCAAACTCCACCTCCTTGGCATCTATTAAATCCTGGATCTTGTTTTTGAGGGCCCAATAATTATTGGTGTCGTGCCCCACACTACCTGAATGATAGGCACACTTTGCATTTGAATGGTAGTAGGGAGAAGAGGTATTCAGATTCTTCGGTGCCTCTTTCAAGCTTGTAAGGTTTAACTTCAACAAATGAGGGAGAACCTGAGCAGGTGTCATATTGATCCGGGTGAATTGCCTTGCAGGCCTTTCCACCCTTGTTTGGTTGGTTCTGGGTTGACTATTTAGAGGTTGATCCACTGCAGAATTCTGAATCATTACAGCCCCCATCGCTGGCCGGCGCTCGACTCCTCTTTGACTTCTATGGGAGTAAACAGCTGAGACTTCTTTCTTGGCTGGAAAGGTTTTCTTGATGGCAGTGGAAGCAGATGCATCCTTTTGAATTTTACCGCTCCTGATTCCTGCTTCAACTCTTTCACCAGTCAGAATTAATTTGGTGAACCCTGCAGACGAACTTCCTTTCAGGTGATTAAAGAATGGACCTGATAGGGTCCCCAAAAACATATCCACAAGCTCTCTCTCAGACAATGGTGGCTGCACCCTTCCAGCCAAGTCCCGCCATTTCTGGGCATACTCTTTAAAGCCTTCATTAGAGACCATACCCATACTATGTAATTGAGTACGGGTAGGTGCTAAGTCCGCATTATATTGATATTGTCTATAGAAGGATGTAGCCAAATCCTCCCAATTGTGCACATCAGATCTCTCAAGCTGGTAGAACCAATCCAATTGCGTACCCAACAAACTATCTTGAAAAAAGTGGACCCACAGATCCTTATCAGAAGAATGAGGTTGGATCTTTCTGACGTAAGACCGTAGGTGCATCTTCGGACAAGATAACCCATCATATTTAGCAAATGTATGCACCTTGAATTTAGGGGGAATCACAATCCCAACAACCAACCCTAGCTCTTCGAAGTCCAGCCCAGGCACTCTTTGTACCTCCATAGCTGCCAGACGCTCTTCCAGATTCTTATACTTGTCGTCTGCAGGAGGATACTGCTGTTTAGAGTGATCTTCATCCTCTTCTTCTTCTTCTTCCTCAGACTCAGGTTATACTGCAGCTCCCTTTCCCGCCCCTTCCTCAGATGATGAGGGGAAATCAAGGACCCTTCTAGCTTGGTTCTCAAATCTTCTTCCCAAAGTAGCTACACCCACTCTTTTCTTTTTCTTTTTCTCCTTTTCTTTTTCCTTTTCCTTTTCCAGCAGTGCTTTAAGATCCTCCTGACCCTTTGCCAAGGTCATGAGTAGTTATTGGAACTATGAATTTTGCGCTTGTAGATCTTTGATCGTCTGCTCTATATCCATCTTGCTGAAATAAATAGCAGAGAGATAAGGAAACCTGGTGTGAAGACCTGCTTATGCATATGATGAGTGAGATGTATTCATGTAATGCATTCAAGGATTCAGAAATTCAAATTTGTTGTAAACAAAAAGAACACACGTCATATTAATAAGAGGAATTTGTTAGTACATAAATGCCCCATGGGCCAAATAATACAAAATCCTAATGTAAAAAGACGTTGCGCGTCCTCTTTGGTGCTATGTAGGTGTTGAGATTCTTCTCTTTGTGAAGTCGAAGAGTAAGTTCCAAAACCTTCTTCTCACTGGCGTAGAAGCTGGCTTCAAAAGTGTTTCGTTCTTCCTTGAGCTGTATCCAACTCTTTTGAAAATCTTCCAATGATGTTGGCATGTCAGAATGTAGGAGGGTGTATGGAACCTCTCCTTCCATAACAGGCTCTTTGATCATAGGCAGAATGTAGGGGTAAGGCATCATAAGACTCTGGGCGCAGGTTCGTACCCACTTGAGGTAAGGCTCAAGGGGGATGGAATTCTTGTGTCCCAGTGTCTTACTGTCCACTTTGTTGGGCATCCTCCAAGCTCGGATAAACCTTTGTCGAAGTCCTTAAGCGTCGTTGTCGAAGTCAAAAACCAAGTCTGGAATCAGCATGTCATGAGGGCCATCCCTTCGGGCATACCCAAATTTTCTCAGAGCCAAGCAGGGGTTGTAGGTAATGCCTCCCCTAATGCCAAGTAGTGGGGCATTAGGGAATTCCCCATAACGATCAATGATGATGACATTTTCTCTAGACCGAGAACACCAATGAACTTCAGAATGTGTAAGAGTCATCAACCGTTGTGACCACCTCAAACCTTGCTCATTCTTCAAGACTGATTGGGGAAGGTGAGAAATAAACCACCTTGCTAGAAGAGGAGTACAACAAATTAGAACACCTCTTTTCCTCATTGTTCGTGTGTCAAATGAGTGGAGGATATCCCCAAGCAATGTAGGCACAAGATTCCGAGATATGAAAATCTTGACAGCATTCACATCTATAAGCTGATCAGGGTTTGGGAACAACACCAACCCATATATGAGAAGTGCTACAATCTCCTCAAAAGCTTGCAGATCAAGAGAATTCCAGCATTCTCATGCCTTCTCGAACAGAAACTTTGCCAAGAAACCCTTGACACCACTTCTGGTTTCCCAATGACCTTTGATACCAGATGGGTGCAAGTGTAAGGCTTAAGCAACATCTTCAGGCTTCGGTTCCGTACCGTTGTAGGGTAGTTGATGGAGAATAGGAATCCTCAGGAGTTGAGAAAATTCCTCCAAGGTAGGCACTAGTTGGTAATCCGGAAATGTAAAGCAATGGTGTAGAGGGTCAAAGAACTGGAAGAAAACTTTCACCATGTCTTCTTCAATGTTGGAGTTGACCAAGTTGAGAAGTCTACCATGTTTTTCACTGAAGGGAGAATTCTCTGGAATCTTGGAAGTAAGCTCCTTGAGTTGAGGAGGAATTCTCACAAGGTTGACCTGGATTTTTTTTCTGCAGAGTGATTCCATAACCTACAAAACAGGAACAAAGATGAAGATCCAAACTCTTGAAATGGTTAGTGGATGCATATGATGCTTTATGATGTTCATGATGTATGCACAAGTATATGTACAAACAAATCACACAAGTTCCTAGTTTCAGGCTTGCATGGGGTTTCATAGGTAAGTACCCTCTTGAAGTTAGTTGGCTCAACCTATCCTATAAATAGTAACCGGGTTCTAAGGAGATCAATATCACCGGATTATTTTCTGTGTTCATTATTTCAGTTTATCCACTTAACTGGCGACCGAAATATTCCAAGAAAATAACCCTCAATGAGTGTAGTATCGAGTATCTACCAACTTCGGACTGCACCAAAGTCGGTCATCTCACTACCCTTAATAAGGCCAAGATGGTCAAGTAAAGGTTCTTAAAGTCCATTATTGCTTCATGACATCACTCAGCGGCCCCGTATTCTCTTTGATTAACTCAAAGGCTACCGGTACCCACAAATATGTCGCACTAATATAGCTATTGCTTCAACCATGTCGGTATACCCCGCACATTTTCCACAACGTATTGCTATTTACCTATGAATGTTTCCCAAGTCCGGGTAGAGGATTCAAACCCAAACAATAGAACCAAATGCAAAGCAGTCAAGTAAATAAAAATAAGCAAGTAAAGGTGATCTAAACCTTAAGGTAACCCCACTTTTAGGAGAATACCCCAGCAGAGTCTCCAGTTCTGTGATGCGGTGGGAGAACTGACTTGAGGTTTTGCATTTTGTGTTTGCAAATGTTTCGGTTTAGCAAGAGTCGCCACCGACTTTTTATTTATCCAAAGGAAAGGTCAAAAAGCACAGGAAATACCTTTGATATATTTTCTTGGGTTCGGGGGGTAGATTATGAAAAGGGAAGGTGCTAGCACCCTTTTCATCCATGGTTTTCCATGGGCTCTTAGTTACTTGTTTTAGATCACTTGCTTTTGCTTTTCAATTATTTGAAATGGTGCTTTTGGGTGTGGTTTTTTGAAAATATTTTGAAAAGAGGCATATGTCTAGGCAACCTTTGTAATGATTCTTGTTTGAATATATACAAAGGTGTTTGTCTTTTTTAAAATGTTTCAATGTTTGAAAGTTTGAAAGTTTGTTTTGAGAAATGTTTTGAAATCGTGTTGTGAGGTGTGTTTGAAAATAGCAAGGATGTTTTTGCAAGTTTTGATCAAGTAACTAAGAGTTGTCTACCCTATCTACTCAAAGATCTTTCCTATACATTTTTAACCCTTTTAAATTGTTGTTTTACCATTGCATTTGATAAACAACCTTGTATTTGGATGTTAAACGGGACAGGCGCGGGTCATCGTATTGACCATGATAGCAATTGTGCTAAGTATCTTTAGCAATTTTTTGAGGGACTAGATCATTTTATGTAGACAACCAAGATAGCGTCATCGAGGGACTATGATCTTTTTTGTTTTGTTTTTGTTTTGCCAAGATACTCAACATGCATATCATGGCCATTTTAAAGGCAACAAGTGGATGAAACCCTAGGGGTGCATGTGTGCATTGTGTTATCATTTTCATGCATTTTGTCTTGTATTAGGTCTAGCTATTTGTTTTGATTTTGGATATTGCATACAAACCTTAATCTCTATCATGGCATATTTGAAAGCTATAAATGCGTAAAATAAATTTACGACTATTACAACATTGATATGGGGAGGGGGATACAATTTTGAATGGGGAGTATTTGCAAGAAATTAAAACCCTAAGATTTACTATTACATCCAAATTGAATTCTTTGCATCAAATAATAAATAAACAATATTTAAATAAGCAATTAAATATAAATATGCAAAATATTATAAATATGTAAAAATGTTTTTGTTTATTTTTATGTATGTAAAAATAAAATATTTAATGTATTAAAAAAAAGAAAATAAAAAGTTTTTTTTGGAAAGGGTAGAAACCCTAATTTTGTTTTAGGAAAATATATTAAGTAAATAAAAATAGAAAATATATATAATTGTTTAGAAAATAATAATATATGAGAAAATATTATTTAGGTATATAAATAAAAATATAATATTTTTATTTGTTATTTACAAGTTTTTTATTTGAGAAAATAAATATAGTAAACCTAATAAACTAAATATTATATCAAAATAAAATAAAATAAATAATAAAAAAATGTGAAAATTTAAAGAAAATATTTTTAGTAATTTTTTATATTTGGAAAAAATAAAATAAAGCCAGAAATAAAAAGAAATGAAAATAATATGAAAATATAAAACAAATGGGCCAGGGGGTGCAGTCAGCAAAGGGGGTGTCAAAAGCAAGCCAAGTCAAGGCCCAGCCCAGATCATCTTCATCTTCAACCTCTGATTCAAAAATACGCGCGCCTGTGTACAAATGTCCATCTCCTGTATACGTGCTCTAAAGCAAAAACTCACAACATGAAAGTTATAGCATTTTTCAAGGCGATTCCAAACATATAAAGAACTTAATCTAACTCTCAAAGACCATAGAGAATTTCTCTGGCCCTAATTCCTAACCTAACTTTTTCAGAAAGTTCATTAATCAAATTCTCTTAGCACACTTAACTTAAATGAAAACTAAGCATATGTACAGCTTAAGGGCTATGAATACTACATTTTTTATTCACAAACCTAAGCCTAAAGATTCCTAAATATAGAGATAGAAAGTTGACAAATACTTGTTTCAGATGAACTCGTGTATGGCAATGTGGAGGTTTTCAATGAGGCCTGAGATGTTTGTGAGCTTGCCTGAACTTCCTCTGACCTTCCCCAATGCTTTGTTTGCCTTGAGCTTGCTTGGATGAGCCTGTAGAAGTCAACCTGCACAAGCTGAAATCAGAAATGGTGAAGCTTGCAAATGGAGTTACATTCAATGGCCAATGGTTGGGATAGCTTAGGTGGGTTATATGGAAGGTATTGGAACTGATTTAGGACAAAACGCACGAGTGGTTTGTGAGATGGAAGTGGAACTGCAGAGAGTGCCTTGTTTTGCAAGTTTTTGGTGTTTTGATGTTCAAGAGTGTTTGAGGAATGGATGGCTCGTGTTTCCGACTCAAGGTAATGTGAAAAACTTGTTTGGAATGTTGCCAAGACTTGCTCTTATCAGATTCAAGAGTTGTGGACTTTTGACACAATTACTTGTTTTTGAAGAAAAGGTAGGAAGTGACAAAGGCCAAGGTTGTACAAGCTAGCTCAAGGTCTGCATAGGGTTGGTGAGCTTTTTCTGAAGTTTTTGGACTTTGTTTGTATCAAGAGAATAGGTCCATGGCTCAAGAAATACAAAATTGCAAAAAGTATGCTTTATGGAAATGGTATTGCAACCTTTATGCCATAAATGGATTTATTCATTGTGTCAAGCTCCATTGATCAGAATAAGACCAATGTCCATTGTATTTGCATTTAATATTTGAGTGTGGAAGGGTTTAGAGACCTGTAATCAAGTACAAAGCAAGTTTGGACAGATTTTGCAACTTGTGTCAACATGAAAATGCCATGGATCAAAGTGAGTTTTTGCCAAATTCAAACCTTCGATTCTCCCTAACCATAAATTATTTTGGAGAGTTCTTGGACATTTTGGAAAGCTTGTAACATTCTCTACAATCCATATTTGAAATTAATTTTGAGATTCCAAGTGGAACTATGTGAAACATTTCCATGAAGATAGGTCAAAATCCTGCCTAAACTAGGGCAAAATTTCACTAAGTTAAAAGTTTCATGGACCCTTGTTCCAAAAATCATAACTTGAGATCCAAGATTCTTTTGAGAAAACTTTGTGAATAAAAGTTGTATATTTTGTGGAGGACTACAACGTTCATGTTGGAAGTTTTGTTTGAATCCAATTGCATCATGGTGAAAATATTTGGCAAAGTTGGGAAAAAATAAGAAAATTTCATAACTTAGAAAAATTCTAAGTTATGAAAATTTTCAACTTTAAACCCTAATTTGCAAAATTAGGTTTCTTGATGAACAAGTTTCATGTTTTGACTCATCTTGATGAAAACTGACCCTTGGTACTTGATTTTGACCAAAAAGTCAAAGTTTGACTTTTCAGTGTACAGTCAAATTTTGATCAGTTGACTAAAAAATTCATATGTCAATCCAATGAATTTGAGATCTTTTGAACCTTGTGAATAGGTCAAGATGATTCCATTGAGTCCTTGAATCCATGCTTGAACCCAATTTGCCATTGGCTAGGTTAAAAATCAGAAATTGCCCTTATACAGTCAAAACCCTAAAAATAACCATTTTGCCCTTTTGATGATCTGATCAAATTTCTTGAGGAGTTGTGGTCCAAACTTGATCAAATGGTTCATATGAGTCTATAATGTTGATTTGGGTCAAAAATTATGAGGTTTGACTGTAAATTGGCCACAATTGACTTTTTCCCCAATACAGCTGATTTATAGGTCAACTGTCCAATTGACTGGGCAAAAATTTGATTCAAGGCTTGAAACTTGGTAGAGGAAATATTATAAGTCCAACATGAAGTATGAAAGTAACTTTGAGAATTGAAAGTCCAAAAAATTCTGTGCAAACTCAATCCCTAATTTAGGTCATCAGTGCAAGGAGATGTCTTGAGCAGAGCAAACCCTAATCCTGTCTGGAGTTCAAAGAGTCTTGTGAGGGGAAATCTTGATAAAATGAGAGGGAAAATTTTGGGGTACAATAATGTGTCTTTAGTAGTATTTATTATGATTTCTTTCCTTATTTTATTCCACTTTTGTGCGCTTTTGGTGTGTTCTTATTGTTTCCGGATAATAAGGGAGTGTCGAACTAAGACGAAGCTAAAAAATAACGAATCATACAAAAAGGAAATCCTCCCATACACAAAAATCGAGGCCAACATGGTTGAGCCATGTCAACTGACACGAGTGGTGTTGGCTAGAAGCACCTCACCAATACATTAGAGTTGGGGATAAAACAGGCTGGTTATGTCCCCTAAAATGTGTTGTGTTATTCCTATACTTCCCATATATGTTTAGAGAACAACACGGGCATATAATGTTTCCTAACATTCCATGTGTCCATCCCAGTGGCAGTTACAAATTTTTGAGGTTTTGGACGTTTTATGACTGTTGGTGCCTCCAGGTTGTTCCAATTCAAGTACTTAATAAACTTAAGTATCATTTACATGAATTTAGGATCTTGAATATGGTTAGTGGCTATAAATAAGCCTTGAACCATTGTTAACAATCATCATGCTTTACTCTTACATTTTATAAGTTTATTTTCCAGCATTGAGCTTTTGTTTAAGTTTTATTGTGAGTTCTTTTCTTCGACTTTCACCTCCCTATAATAGCACATAAGTATTCCTAAAGCTTTTTCTTTATTCAATTATTGTCTTTACTCAGGTTTAATTTGGGAATCACTTTTATTTGTTTGTTATGCATGCTATGTTTATATTATATTTATTTGGAATTAATCTCACCATGAGCGAGTAGCCCATTAGAGACAAGTGATCGTGAGACCTATCTCATGGGAAAACCCGATTAAATTATCCATATATAAATAACGATAAAACATGAGCAAAGCATTATTTTAGAATCTGAGCACTAAAACAGTTTTGTGTCGGTTGCGAAGGAAAGGAACTCGGATACCGATCATGTATGGAAATGTAATGATTTTGTATCTGAGAGTGGATAACTAAACAACTGAGTTTGAGGATACACTGACAATGTGACTTTATCTCTATTTAGAAACAACCAAGCTTCGACACTATTGACAAGGAATCTCATTCTTGGTTTAGAAAGCCACATAGTTGTGCTAATATACGAGTTCTTAGATGAAAGATACGGGCTAGCAAAAGCAGGAGAATTGTTCATCTAATAGAGTACACATGCTATAAAAGTAGGTGTTGTATAATTTCATCAATTTTTCTATAACTCTCTTTGTTTTCTTATATTTGATTTTGGAAAGTCAATTCGGTATGTCAAGATAGGTTAACAGGTACCCTGTGTCTTGCTTTTTTATTCTTACAGTTTTATTCCTATGCGCTGAATCCCCAATATTTCAATTGCTTTAGCTACACATCGTTAGATTAAAAGTTTGTAATCAAATATAACTTCCAATGGTTCGATATCTTTTACTACTTTTCATTATCGTGCACTTGTGACTTGCATCAACTAGTGTATAATTACCTTATGGGGGCTTGATCACAAAATTTATGTATCATGCTGGAATCAGATTACAAGGAAAAAAATTATATTTATCATGTTAAATAATTCTAAAAAACTTTCTAAATCAGATATAGTTGGGAGATAACCATGTGATCTTGCAACATGATCCAACAAATATGCAAAGTTTTTTATCTTGAGATTCCTTGCATTCCTTCAACATAAACCTTGTCGTCCTTCATTATTGCAAGCACCTAGAAAAATAATAGGCAAATTTAAAACATTTACATAACTCTTCAATGGGTATTCGAGCAAGTTGCTTTCATGTCAAACCAAGCTATTAACTTTGGAGAAAAAGTTCCTCTTGGATTTCTTATTGATGATGATGACGACAACAATTAATAGTTATCTTTATTGAATCTTTTTCCAATTTCTTCTCCTTGCTTTATATTTCTTTCTTTATCGTTTTCTAATAAATAATTTGTCTTTTTTATATTCAATTTCGTTTGCTTTGTTTAAAGGTAAGAAGTATACCCCCAATGGGACTAGAGTATACTTACTTTGTAATTGAGGGGGAGTTAACCACTCCAAACATTTTATCTATCATTCTTATACTTTACCATCTTCCTGAGAGATGTGTGATCATTATCAAAAAGAGCTACGTGTCTTACAAGTAATATCGTCAAAAGGTCTTGGTTTTGATGATAACAAATCTTCAAATTGTTTAAATCATAATAGATCTTCCAATAGTTCCTGATGATGGCATCCAAACAAAAAAGAGATATCACAAGCCTCACCAGTAAAATACGTTCCAGCTGAAAGGGATAATAATGATTGAATCAAGTAAATAGACTTGAAAACCTGGGGATGTGAACGTGTGAAAACTTGCATGGTCTTGAACTTAGAGTTCTGTCTATTTTTGATCATTTTATTGTAAAAGAAACAAGTGTAAGTCTTGAGGTATGAATCTGAAGATTTAAGGTTGTTTAAGGTTGTTTAGGTTGATCATGTATGAATCTGAAGATTAGTTTAGTGGTAATCTCAAGGAAAAACTCTTGAGAACTAGAATTGGTCAAGTGATTTAGGCCGAACTATGATAATCCTTTTATGTAATCTTTCTATTCATTTTCTATTTTGTTTATGTTATTTATATTTTTGCGCTCCTTGTTTCTCTTATCTATTATTCCATACTTCAACTATGTCTTATAATATAATTGATTTTAAGTTAATAAAGTTTTTATAAGCCATTTTTTTGGAAATTTAAATATCATAATTTAACCCCTTTTGAGTTTGAAGTCACTTGGTCAACAACAAGAATTTGTGGGAAATTGTTCAGGACTTGCTAGAGGTCCAACAATCCTTCCAAAGGACTCCATGGAACTACCATACAAGTAGAATTACACTCTAGAGCATCTCATAGGAACACAATTTTTGTTCTTATCTTAATTGTTGATATGCATCCAACGGTCCCCTGTAATCCAAGTCAAATCAACCGGGGAAGTTATAACTAACACCCTTATATAAGCCAGAATACGAGTCACACCCAAATATTATTCTCTTTCACACTTTTATAGTTTCACCGCTCTTAAACATGGACTTAAGAGTTAGAGTGTTAACATTATTAGGCACCATCTCTCTTATCATCAGAGATCTCAACCACCATAACAAAAACCCTTCTACAATTGTGATCTTCAACCTCCCATCTATTCTATGTCCCCGTACAAAATAACTCTCACCTGGAACTTAACATTATAATCCAAATACAAATAACCATTAAAAAAGTAACCCATCTTACTTCTTTTCTTAAATATTTTTCTTCTTTATATTTTAATTTTAATTTCATAATCTTATTTATTTTGTTAATTTTTGTTGGTGTTTAGATTATTTAATAATAACATTGATATTTGTTCTGCGAAGGAACCATAGTTGATCAATGATTGATGGATGTGGATTGTAACGATGGACTTGAACTTCTGGTGTGAAGGAAGAGGGGATGATCTGCAACGTGAACACTCTAATTCTCAAGTCAATATCAGAGTAAAAGGAATGTAAGAGGTTTAAATTCAAAACATAGTTGAGAAATGGTGCATCTTCCCCTTATATAATAGATCGGTTATAATCGCTTGCCGATATATTATCGTGGAATATAGAGATCCGTCTGATTGAACTTTAACTGAGTTTACATGCATTGTTGACTAGAATATCATACTTTTATCACATGTGATGCGGTGGATCTTTCAGCTCTCTAGGCTATAATTATTATGCCTTATTTAAGTCTTTAACTAGAGGCTTCTCCACTTGCTCTTCTTTCTTCTGAGATGGTTGACCTCAGAGGAAGTGTGACAACCCTCTGCCTCATTTAGGACTTAGAGGAGGAGTTTGGTGTCTATGGTTATCCGATAGCTTGGAGATCTTGGAACTTCATCCCGACGAGATGCTTCTGATTCAGGTACGACAATGTGGCTCCTTAGGGAAACAACTCATGCACCGTGTTGCCCTTCAGATTTGTATTATGCAAGCTTTCCTTGAGGCGAAGTAACATTTCCTCCACTACTTGTGAATTCTATTGTCGAACCATGTTGTGAACATTGTTCAGCAGTTGGTTAGAGCCTTGTACTTCAAGGTTGGCTTGCAATACTTGGAAACTAAGTAATGCCTCCGGTCTAGGTATCATTAGTAATGTTGGATGCTTGAATGATGGTTCACCTTGCTATAATTTTGAAGATCCTAAGAATGAGATAGGTTGGAACACTCCTTGAAATGCTCTAGGTTGAAGATGATCTTGATGAGACGGTGCTTATGGAGAATTTACAAGGATCTGATCATTGTCGTTTTGAGAAAGAGATGGTTGATCTCTTGCAGCTCGAGGGGTTGTGGCTGCTTCATGTTGTGCAACGAAACAAATAGCTCTGGAACCTTCCATTGCTGATGAATTTGGATGAAAATATAAAAAATAGTGTTAATATTTGATCGAGAAGATCTACAATTTAGATTCAAGAAATTTAAATTTATAAGTTAAAGAAACTTTAGTTCAAAAAACTGAGAGATGGATGTTCCAATATAAAAAAACGCGGAAACCAAATGCCGGTCCTCACTAACAATGCAACCAAAATATGGTGTTCCCATTTCAATGTCACCAAAACAACTATTAATAAACGTGTGCTTTCTTTCTCTTATGAATATTATAAATTTTGGATTTCATGCAACATAACATGAATGCCACAGCCACAAACTCTTTATTACCAATATTTACTCCTAAATATGAAGTCACAATGGGTTCCACCATCAACCCCACAATGTTGACACAAACTCATCATCTCATATAATCACTTTTCTACTCCATTAATTTTATAGCTACATGCATGTCCAATATTTAACTAATCATAGTAGTCTAATCAATTTTTTTTTTGTAATAGAGGTATAGATTTTCAAAATTGTAAAATAAATTACATTTAGATATAATTGAAAAATATGTAGCAAAACAATTATCTTTTTAATACTACTAGCATATTCTAAAATCTGTTATTCTCTACTTACCTTTGCCACGTTCTTCTTGTGTTTTTTTTCTTTTTTGTAATAGATTTTCTCTATTCAACACCCAAATGATTACTATTTCAACTACACCCACCAAGGCATGTCCACAGATTCTTTCAAGTTCCGTGCATTATTGTTCTTCCCACTATTCATTTTTTCTAAATCACTAAACTAACCTTGCCCTTTACCATTATAATCCATAAAAAAAATAAAGGGTATTAAAGTAAACTCCTTAATTTCCAAGTCAAAACAGTATCTATCAATAGGTTTATATTCATTATTCCCATGTCATATCAGACTCTGTGCTTGTGTAATGCAACCTTTTATATGTACCTTTCGTTTCTAAATAGAACAAGAAAATTGGTAAAACAAACAAAAAAAAAGAAAACTTCAAATGGTTGTAACTGATTATAAGCACTTAACTTGGTTGGTTTTTAACATGTGGAAAAGAATCAATACTATTGACTATTCTAATAATCTCACAATAACCAACCATGTTCAATATTTTCATATAAATTGAACTGTTTTTTGTTTTTCTTTAAGAATTAGCTAAGAATATAGAAGGTGTTTGATGAGTTTGTGAATGCTTAGATTAGAACCAGACATGTTTTGTAAGAGAGAGAAGAACATGGAGGATTTTAAGGATGAGAAATGTTATGTGGAAACTGATCCAACTGGTCGTTATGGCAGGGTAAGTTCTAAACTACTATGTTTTTTTGTCTGTTTTTTTCTTTGTTTTTTGTGTCATGTGCTATATCATTCAAGTTTTAGGTTGTTATTTATGTTTCATAAGTATGTTGTTTTAGAAGGGACCAAGGTTTTAAATAATGGTCGAGTTTGGTCGTGTTCATGTAAATGCTTTCGCGATTTCTGTTGGTATAAGTGTTGCGATACTGATTGTTTGCGTTCTTTGTAATTGATTAGTTTGGAGATGTACTTGGGAAAGGGGCAATGAAGACAGTGTACAAAGCAATTGATGAGGTACTTGGAATAGAGGTAGCATGGAACCAAGTGAGGCTCAATGAGGTACTTAATACGCCGGACGATTTGCAGCGTCTTTACTCGGAGGTTCATCTTCTGAGCACGCTCAAGCATCGGTCGATTATGCGATTCTACACGTCTTGGATTGATATTGATAACAAGGCTTTCAATTTCATTACAGAAATGTTCACATCAGGATCACTCAGAGAGTAACTTTCTTTCTATATATTAGGCTTTCAATTTTGTTATCTTTTTGTTGAAATATTAGAATCGTCTTAAGTTTTTAGAGGTACTATATAGTCCTGGTTTAACTCTGACAAACTTATTATGAGGCCTTATTCAGCCACAATTTAACTGTGACAAATTTGAGGCCTTGTGCTGTAGATCATCCGACACACCCCTAAAGACGGTCCTATAATAGATGGTTTTCGAACATGTGCAGATACCGGAAGAAGTATAAGCGAGTAAGCTTACAAGCAATAAAGAGTTGGGCGCGCCAGATCTTACATGGTCTAGTTTTTCTACATGAACATGATCCACCTGTTATCCATAGGGACCTGAAATGTGATAACATATTTGTGAATGGCCATCTTGGACAAGTGAAAATTGGTGATCTTGGACTAGCTGCAATTCTTCAAGGCTCTCAATCAGCTCATAGTGTTATAGGTAACTGCTTTTCGCCCATAATTCTCAGTGTTCGTATATTAGTTTTTGTGTTAGTAGTTTTTCTTTCGTAAAACTTGAACTCTGAGCCTTCAACTCTTTTAACCCTTAGCTCAGATAAGATAAATTTTCTTATTTTCAGGTACACCTGAGTTCATGGCACCGGAAATGTACGAGGAAGAGTACAACGAACTTGCTGATGTTTACTCATTTGGCATGTGTGTGTTGGAAATGCTCACTTCTGATTATCCGTATAGCGAATGTACTAATCCAGCACAGATTTACAAGAAAGTGACATCGGTAAGTTCTGGTTTTGCTATAGATTTCGTGATATCAGTAAACTTTGATGATTTATTAAGTAACATTTTATGTTTTAGGGGAAGCTACCAATGTCTTTTTTCTGCATCGAAGACAAGGAAGCTCGGAGATTCATTGGAAAATGTTTAGAACCTGCAGAAAACAGACCGTCTGCGAAAGAGTTGTTGCTTGAGCCTTTTCTTTTGGCCGATGATTTATCGTCGGCTAAGAAGTTGGCAATACAGAAACCATTTTTGAATGACAGTGAAATGGAGAAGCCTCGACTGAGTGATGAATTTCCTAGGACTGATATGAAAGTAATTGGAAAGTTGAATCCCGAAGACGAAACTATCTTTCTCAAAGTGCAAATTTCTGATAAGAATTGTACGTATCTTTTTCTTATGTTTTCTAAATGAATTTTAGTCTTTAATTAAAGGAATAATAATTTTCTGCTTTTTGTTCATGCAGGTTCTGTTAGAAATGTATATTTTCCATTTGATATTCACACTGATACACCAATTGATGTTGCAATGGAGATGGTAAAAGAATTGGAGATTTCTGATTGGGATCCTTATGATATTGCGAATATGATCAATAGAGAGATATCTGCTCTTTTGCCATATAGATGGAAAAATGAAAGTGCAGATTCCTTCCAAACATTCAGTTACCAAAATGACGATGTCGAAGAACACCGTCTTCATTTCCGCTCAATCTCGTCTTGTTCATCGTTACAAGAATCAATACCGGATTCAGCCAGTAAAGCTGAGGAAATATCGCGCGGTTATTATTTACTTCATGGTATGTCTTCTTTTTCTAATAGGCCTATAGGCAAGGTTGTCTCTAGTTTTTGAAGACCCTGTGTAGATTAGTCTCAGTTTAATCATAACAAAACAATAGAGGCCTATTTAACCAGGGTTTAACTGTGAGAAATATTTTATGAGACTCTATTTAACTATAGTTTAACAGTGACAAATTTCCCCCCTGTGCGGTAGCCTGCCCTACCTATAGGAAGGTTTTGATACCGAGTTTGATTCCTACCGATAAACGAAAAGTCTCATTATAGTAACATGAAAAACTTTTGTTGCAGATGATTTGCATGATGACAACAGTTCAAGATGTTCTTCACAAGGGACATATTCAAATTGGAACTACTATTCTATGGATGATCATGAACACAATGTAGCTTCAATCCGAAAAGACTATAACCTTCCCAACATGAAGAGTCACAAGGGCACAAGATTTTCACCTGGTGAAGAGTTGAGCCATTGTAACCAGTGTAAAATTTTAGGAGGATCACAGAATCCTTCACCTGGTAAAAGTAAGATGGTGATGGAAAATCGAAAACTGACACGGAACAGGTCATTGATCGATACACGGAGCCAATTGTTACACAGATCATTGGTTGATGAATTGAACAAAAGAAGACAATTCAAGACTGTGGGAGCTGTGGAGAATATTGGATTTCAGTCACCTTATGATGATTCTATATAATAATATTCACAGTTTGTATATCTTGCTTTCATAAGAGTGTGACATGGTATAAAAAATTGAAGAGTCATAGTAACATTTAGATTTGAGTGTCTCTTTAATATTGAAGAGTCATAGTAACATTTAGATTTGTGTGTGTGTTATGTATGAACTTCAGAAAAATTTTAAGTTCATTTGTGATGTGTTATCATACTTAGTTGTGGAACATACTCCAATTTAATTAGAAGTTGTTGAATATGTTTATATGTGAATTGTGAATAATAAAGACTTAAGAACCATATGGCTAAACTTCTCAAGATCAACACAAGTCTTGTACCGTTATGCATAATTGGTTTGTGTGTATTGTTAAGGTGACATGAATTTTCTTCATTGCAATCAATTATTGATGCATTGGATTTGATAGTTTCTAAATCTAGCTAAGCATCCAAACAATAATTCAAGGTGTACATGTCCATAGTTAACTTCACAAGTAGAGTTCTTTGACTTTCCATTTGAACTATTTCAAGCTAGACCTTATAGCACCTAAAGGAAAATAAAAAATCGACACTAATGAATTTGGTCAAATATGATCTATAATAATAGACCCCACTTATGCCTAATAAATCCTTATTATAAAAGGTGTGGAGCAGAATCACCAAATCTAAATCTGTCTCTTTTGTTAGATGCATGGCCTTAAACTTTTAGGCCTTTAATTAATAGATATGAGGATTTGAATAATTAAAATCATACTGCTTATCCCTTGATTTTGAAGCATAGTAATATTGGATCTTAGTAGAATGATGATGCTTTTTAGTCTTAGTAAGCTATATTAAAAAACATTTTATAAGGTTGTAGTGACAAGCAAAATTTTGTATGCTACTTTAATTGTGAAAGACAATTTTATAAATTGAGGTGGATTTCATTGGAGCTAGCAAGATTCTGCAGTGTGTCTATAGTAGATTTTTGAAAGAAATATGACTTAATTAATATTATTTCCGTCTTTAATTGTACGACTCTTTTTGAGTTTTTTTTATTCATTTTTATAAGATTTTTTTCAACATTCAAAATATATTAATGATTTTTTTTTCTAAATTTACCCCTAATTATATTACATCTTTTTTACAATCTATAATAAATAATTATATACACATTAACCATTTCTCTATTCTAAAGATAAATTTATAAAATTATATAAAATAAGATCTTATATTTAATATTTTAATCAATTTTCTTAATTCCCACAATTTTCTTAATAGATTCTTATATTTAAGGACGAAGATAATATAGTTTTTTCTATACGTAAATTTTAAGTAACTTATTAACTGTGCAATTAAAAATATAATGTATAGTTGGACTAATAAATTACTACCTTCGTCCTTAATTATAAGATATTTTTTAATTTTTTTCTTACCTCTTTTTATAAGATCTTTTTCAACATTTAAAATATATTAATGATTTTTTTCCAAATTTACCTCTAATTATTTTATATTTTTTCTGCAATCTATAAAAAATAGTTACATATATATTAACTATTTCTCTTTTCTAAGAAAAAATTTATAAAATCATATAAAATAGTTAATAAATTTAATATTTTAATCAACTTTCTTAATTCTCGCAATTTTTTCAATGAAATCTTATATTTAAAGACATAGGTAATATTTTTTTCAATTCTAATGCGGTCCTCCCTTTGAATATTTCAAATTTCTACCAGCCTGTTTTTTCCTTGAATTGTGACTGATTGTCTTGGGTGTGAATTCTCTAACTTTATTGAACAAACTGCACCTTAATTTTCTCTCTATCTTTCTAATAACACAATCTTATATTTAAAAATTTTAATATGACGTCTCCAAAATACCAATACATTATATACTACATAAATTCTTTTATTTTTACAGTACTCTACATTTATTTTTTTAAATTTAAAAATTGCTTATAACTCACACTTTACATACTTAACGTAAACATATCTAATACAATGTTGAGTTTTTATTCATGAAGACAATGTTTGTGAATTTTGCTCAGCAATTTTGTTTTTAGTGACATCCATATTGGTTTTAAGGGTGCTCGAATCTTTGATTTTGATGTTACTCATCGTATGACATTTGATTCATAATTTTTTTGAAAAATATTTCTTCTGTAGACATTTCTTTTATTATTGTTTCAAATGATTCTCATACTTTAGTTGCTGGTTATAGAGATATTGACCTTCATTCTTTTAAATTAAAAGATATGTTTAAAGGTTCTTGTTCTATCGAACAATCTTATTTCTGCTCATAAGTTTATAGAGAATAATTATTGTTTAATTATATTATTTATCATCATTGTACTTTTTAGAATCTTGCAATGGAGAAGATGATTGGAGTTGCTAATGAACCTGAAGGATTATACTATCTCTCATGCAAGAGTTGGTTAGAAAGTGTTGTCTTTTGCTTTATTGTCTTAGTTATGGTGCTTTTTTGCCTATTAAATATGACTTTAATACAAACATCGCCTCTTGGCCATCATCATTTTTTATTTATGAATTGTATTTTTTCATGGTTCATTTCAAAACAATTTGTTGAGTCTTTGAACTTTGAGATTTGTCAAATAGTCGAACTACTTATCTTTCGAGTCTTGCTAAAAATATTAAACCAATTGATAATATTCATTATGATGTTTGGAGGCCGACCTCTATTCTAACATTCACAACTAAAAAAAATTAAATTTAGAGAGGACAATAATTCGTCACAAAAGTATTGAAATTTCCTCGCAACTGTTTTAGTGACGGAATTTGTGACGATCTTAAATTTATAACGAATTTCAATGTCGCAAAATATTAGTGAAATATTTTTTCTGGTGCGGGATGGTTTTTTCTTTTATCGGTGATTATTCTTAATTGAGTTGGATTTTTTTGATAAATAATAAATCAGAAGTATCATAATTGTTTGTTCAATTTTACAATATGTCACAAACACAATTTAGGAAAAATATTAAAAGAATATATTATGACAATGGTAAAGAACATATTTGTTGAAAGTAATTTCTTGTGTTAAAGCAGTTTGCACGACAGAGACAAGGAAGTGTTGAAACATGGTGTGTCGAAGATACTGTACACATATTTGATTTTAGATTTAGATAGATTTGATTTAGATCTAAAATAGAATAGATTTGATTTATTTCCAAAATAGGTATTTTGGGCTTTTAGAGTTTTAGGCTTTTGACTTAAAAAGCAAGCTAACCTAAATCTGTAAACAGATGGGGTAACCCCTATTTTTGTAAATAAGTCAATTGAATTGTATTCATAGAATTTTGCAAGTGAATAATAAAGTTTTCCACAGTTTATGGATAGAGAGAAACTCTGCAGAAAATTACATTGTCTTCTTTCTTCCTTTCTTTCATATTTTTTCATTGTCATAGTGTGTATCAATCTTGTTGATCAAGATTGATAGAAATTCATCATAGGTTTTGGTGGATTTCCAACATCTGGTATCAGAGCCTGGTTGAGTTATTCAAGAGAAGAACGATCAAGAACGATCGGGGAAGAAGAAGAAGAAGATCATGACAGCGATGAATTACACTAATGGAAATTTTCCAGCAAGTCTCCCAATTCTTAAAGGTGATAACTATGGGAATTAGTGCAAACAAATGAAGGTTGGATTTTTCTTTCAAGGTCTTTGGGATCTTGTGAAACATGGATTAGAACAGCTTGATGAAGACGCTTTAGAAGAAGAAGAAGCAGAATATAGATAATCGAAAAAGAAGAATTATAAAAGCTCTCTTTATAATTCACCAATGTGTCAGTCCAGACAGTTTCGAAAAGGTTAGTGATGTAGAATCTGCAAAAGAAGCTTGGAAAATCCTGAAGAAATTGTTTGGAGGCGCTGAGAAGGTGAAAGAGGTGAGGTTTCAAACTCACAAAAGAACATATGAATTGCTTCAGATGGAAGATAGTGAGAGCATATCTGATTTCTTCACTAGGGTTACGAAGCTAGTGAATCAAATCAAGACTTGTGGAGAGACGTTAACAACAAGAGTTATTGTTTCGAAGATCTTAAAATCTTTGGCTCTGAAGTTCGACCATGTGGTAGTTGCCATAGAAGAGTCGAAGAAAATGTCATCTTTGTCGAATGAAGAGTTTCAAGGGAAACTTGAATCTCACGAACAAAGAATGGCTGAAAGAGCTGCAGATAAGTCGAAGAGTGGTGTGGCTTTGCAAGCTCAATCAGCAAGAGACAAGAAAGGCAAAGTAAAGTGGTTCGACAATAAAGATAGAGATGGATACAACAATTCAACTGGTAGAGGAAACTAGCACGAAGAAAACGTGTCGAATCAGAGAAGACCATACCAAGGAAACCAAAGAGGTGGTGCTGCAAATATAGGAAGAGGTGGTGGTTGAAATCCTTACAAGAGTCACATTCAGTGTTTCAATTGTCATAAGTATGGTCATTATTCCAGTGATTGTCTAGAAAAGCGAAAGAATCAAGAAAGTGATGTAAAATTTGCAAAACATGAAGAAGAAGAAGAAGAAGAAGAAGAAGAGATGATAATGATGGTCACAACAAGAGATGAAGATACATTCAAGGATCAATGGTACTTAGATTCAGGATGCTCATCACATATTTCTGGAAGGAAATATTATTTTGTCAACATAAAACCCTCGATGAAGAACATGGTGAAATTCACAAATAACAATACCCTAGAAGCTGAAGGTATTAGAGATGTTTTGATTGTGAGGAAAGATGGTAAGAGGTCAATAATTTCCAATGTTTTGTGCATACCAGGCATGAAGAGCAATTTGCTCAATATAGGGTAGTTGGTCGAAAAGAACTATAAAGTGTCGATCAAAGATAAGATGATGAGAGTCGTCAATGCAAATGGAAGGTTAATCTTGAAGGCTCCTATGTCTCAAAATAGAACTTTCAAGATCGAACTTAATGTGATGGAGCACAAGTGCCTTTCGACTGCAGCTAGCAAAGATGATTGAATATGGCATTATCAACTAGGCCATCTCAACTTCAGATACATCAGAGGTTTGAAGAGAAGAAATATGGTTTTAGAGTTTCTAGAAATTGACATTTCAAATAAGGTGTGTGAGGAATGTGTACAGGCGAAGCAACACAACAAGGATATAGGAAGCAAGTCAGAGGTTGTCTTCGAAGTCATATACTCTGATGTATGTGGACCAATCCAGGTGGATTCGTTTGGAGGTAACAAATACTTTGTTACATTCATAGATGATTTCAGTCGAAAACTACAGACTTACCTGATCAAGAAGAAAAGTGAAGTGATCAAGGTATTTTCCAAGTTTATGTCTATGGTCGAAAGACAAAGTGGTCAAAATCTCGAAGTATTAAGAACTGATGGTGGTGGAGAGTGTGTGTTGAAAGATTTCAACAAGTTATGTGAGAAAGATGGGATTATGTATGAGGTGGTGCCACCATACACTTCACAACAAAATAGAACTGCAAAAAGGAAGAATAGAACCATCATGAATATGGTGAGAAGTATGTTGAAAGGCGAGCATTTACCTAAAGAGTTTTGGGGTGAAGTTGTGTCGACTACAACATATATTTTGAATAGTTTCCCTACGAAGAAGCTAGAAGGAATTAATCCAGAAGAATGTTTGTTTGGTGCGAAGCCTAGCTTGAGTCATCTGAAGGTATTTTGATCTATTACACATAGACATGTTCTAGATCAGTTGAGAAGAAAACTTGATGACAAGTCGAGTCAAATGATACTAGTAGCATATCATTTTACAGTAGGTTACAAGTTGTTCGACCCAGTGAACAAGCAGATTATGATCAGCAGGGACGTGATCATAGATAAGCTTAAGGAATGGTACTTGACTGAAAATGTCAAGAAAGATTCAGTGAGAATCTTACTTAAAGAACCATCAGAAACTCAAGTTGAAAGAGAAGTTCGACAAGAGAAAGAAATTAGAGATCAACCAAGTATAAGAAGACCTCAGAGAACAAGACACATCCCTGCAAGGTTACAAGATTGTGTTATTACATCAGATGATGTGATAGATAACAAAGGTGAGCTGGTACATTATACTTTCTATGCAGATGTCAAACCAGTCAATACAGCTGAAGCATTGAAGGATTCGAAGTGGGTGAAAGAAATGAACGAAGAAGTGAAGTCCATCGAAGACAACAATACTTGGTCACTTGTCGAATTGCCTCAAGGAAAGAAGGAAATTGATGTCAAGTGAGTATACAAAGTGAAGATGAATCCCAAAGGGGAAGTAACTCGACACAAAGAAAGGCTTGTGGCGAAAGGATTTCTACAAAAATAAGGAATAGACTTCGATGAAGTTTTTACACCTGTTGTTAGGATCGAAACAATTAGGTTGGTTGTTGGTCTAGAAGAAATAAACATTTGGCACATATGTCAGATGGATGTGAAGTGTGCATTCCTGAATGGATCCTTAGATAAAGAAGTTTATGTTAAACAACTAGTTAGGTTTGTGAAACATGACGAAGAGAGAAAGGTGTACAGGCTGCATAAAGCCCTGTATGGATTGAAACAAGCTCCAAGAGCTTGGAATAAGAATATTGATAGTTTCCTAAGCGATGAGGAATTTGTGAAGTGCACAACTGAATATGGAGTATATGTAAGAAGAAGCAATGGTAAATTGCTTATACTATGTCTCTATGTCGATGACTTGTTAATAACAGGTAGTTGCAAGAAGGAGATCGAAGACTTCAAAGGTGATCTCAACAAGGAATTCAAAACGTATGATTTGGGTGACATTTAATATTTCCTTGTATTCAAATTCTACAAGAGCAATAGAGGTTTGATGAGGCGTCAAAGAATATATGCAAGCGAAATTCTCAAGAGATTTGAGATTGAAGAATGCAACTCGACTTTGACACCTTCTGAACCAAGGTTGCAACTGTCGAAAGGTGTAGATATAGATAATGTTGACCCAACCAAATACAGAAGACTTATTGGGTAATTAAGATACTTATGTCATACAAGGTCTGGCTTAGCATACAGTGTAGGTATGATAAGTAGATTCATGCAGAAGCCAAAGGTATCACACCTAGCAGTGGCGAAAAGGATATTGAGGTATCTGAAAGGAACTCTCGACTATGGAATTTTATTTCCTGCAGTTGATAAGGGAAAAGAATGCAAGTTAGTGGGATACATTAATTTGAGTTGGTGTAGTGATGCTGAGGATCAAAAATCCACAGCAGGATATGTGCTCGTGCTAGGTGGTGCACCAGTTCCTTAGAGTTCAAGAAAGGAACTAGTAGTGGAATTATCATCGTGCGAAGCTGAATACATAGTTGCTTCTCTTTGTGCATGTCAAGCAACATGGATGGTGAACTTGGTCGAAGAAATAACATGGAAAGATCATGGAGAAATTACCATTAAGACCGACAGCATGTCAGCTATCAACCTAGCGAAGAATCCAATAGCTCACGGTAGAAGAAAGCACATTCAAATGAGGTTCCACTATCTTCAAGAGTAGGTAGCATATGGGAAGATGAATTTGGAACACTGCAGAACTAAGAATCAGATTGTAGACATCATGATGAAGGGTGAGCATGTCGAAGTATTTCGAAGACTAAGAGTTATGATGAATTTAGATAACTTAGACACAATGAATTAGGTGGTGTGTTGAAAGTAATTCCTTGTATCGAAGTAGTTTGCTCGATAGAGACAGGCAAGTGTCAAAACATGGTGTGTCAAAGATACTTCAAACAAATTTGATTTTATATTTAGATAGATTTGATTTAGATCTAAAATAGAATAGATCTGATTTAGTTCCAAAATATGTATTTTGGGCTTTTATAGTTTTTGGCTTTTGGATTAGAGAGAAAGCTAACCTAAATCTATAAATAGAGGGAGTAACCCCTATTTTTGTAATCAAGTCAATCAAATTGTATTCACAGAATTTTGCAGTTGCAAAGTGAATAATAAAGTTTTCCACAGTTTGTAGGCAGAGAGAAACTCTGTGGAAAATTACATTGTCTTCTTTCTTCCTTTCTTTCGTATTTTTTAATTGTCATAGTGTTGTGATATCAATCTTGTTCATCAAGATTGATAAAAATTCATCATAGGTTTTGGTGGATTTCCAACAATATCAATCATAATTTTTCTAGATTTATAAATAAACAAAGCATCATTCATGAATTCACATGTGTCGGCACCCACAACTTTGCAAATTTTTTTAATCATTTATTTGAAGTTGCTCGAGCTATTTTCCATGACTATGTTCATGAGAAACACAAAACTAAGTTGGATTCTCGTGTGCTTAGATGTATCTTTATGGTTATCCTTATAAGAGAAGATGATACAAATGTTATCACCCTCTTAATCGTTAGTATTTTCTTTCTAAAGATGCCACTTTTCACAAAAATGTGTCTTACTTTACTCATCCTCAACCTCGTAAAGAGATCATGAATGAATCAGACTTTGAGTTTGATTTTGTGATCTTAAATCATAGCTTCTCTAAAACACTTGTCTCAATTTCTATTTTGAGTGAACATGCTCTTAGTTTTAGTCATGATTCTAGTTCTAGTCATAGTTCCAAGTGTACTCTTATTCCGATTTTCGTTCCTCTACTATCTTCAATTTTGCATGAACCACCATATTTAGCACCAACTATAGCATATTAGTAAAACTTAAATATGTTTTTCTCCTCAAACAAATTCAATTTGTTGGGTTGGAGGTAAGTATTAAAAATGATTATTATATTTTTGTTGTTTTATCCAAACCGACTCAATAATGTCGTGGGTGGTTATTTTATCTTACCAAACGGATGTACTAGGTATGAGTTTGGTCATGGTTTTGGCTAAATTCAACCAAAACTGACTCGTGTACACCCTTAAGGAGGAAATCATGTTTTACTTTTTGTTTATGTTGATGATATAATTGTATTTTAAGAGAGAGAGAGAGAGAGAGAGAGAGAGAGAGAGAGAGTTTGACCTAATTTATTCTTATAAAATCGGCTTGTAAAGTAAAAGGTAACACTGTATATAAACTCTTTTCAAATTCTATGTATCTTCAATGTGGGACTTGGAATCTTTTCAATAGAAACGACTAGTAGAATATTTGAAGATATTAGTTCCATTATCCTATAAAGTTATTTTATGACTAAATTGGCCATCAATCTATCATATAAGAAAATTAATTCCTTTAGAAAAAACCTTATTACCCTGTTGGTTCCACAACACGCTGATGTGTCTGCGATCGACCTAATATGTAACGGTATCTTAACTGCAAGTGCACAGTCTATCGCGGTAGTAATAAAAGGATGTCAAACCCACAGGGACTTCGTAATCACTCTAGTGTTGTAAAACAGGTTAGTTTAGCTAAGGCGTAAATTGTCACGTTGGTTTTTTAGAAGGTTAAAACTAAAGGGAAACTAAATTCGATTAAGGGAATTAATATTAAAGCGGTCGGAGCGTAATGATTTGAACCTATGCGAATTAAGTTGTTCCTAAGCATATAAGAATATTTAACTTAATTATTCTGTAGTACTTATCAGTTTAAAAACCCTCGATTCACACTCTCGTGGTCTTACCTCGGATCATACTCCTAAAGCCAAATGTCTGCTCTCGCTAGTCCATAAGTGTTTAGAAAGCATCTTTTTGAAAACTAAATAAGTCTAATTCGTTTTAAAGCGCTCTCGTTGTATTTAAATCGAATGCCTAACTTTAGCTATCCGGTTAAAACCTCACACTCTCGTGGTTTTGATTTCTCCCTATTTCACTTTCTTTACTCTCGTAATAAAAAGCTTAATTTTTAATTATAAAAAGTCACGGCCAGAAATTAAGTTGATTAAGGTTTTAGCTTAGAAAAACATTAATTTATTCGGTTATTTCATCACACCCCGACTACGGGTATTTAGCTACACATAGTGTTCGGAATTAAATGGCAGGAAATAAATTCAGAAAATAATAACGCATGCATAATAAATAAAGAATAGAAATATAACATAAATAAAATTTGCAATAATATCAAATATAATAAAAAATCAAATACAATAAAAACCTGAAAAGCAATAAAATCCGAGATCCTTCTTCCACAAGCCGGCAAGATTGGAACGTCGGAATGAAAATTTAAATGGACGAAATTCGGAAATAAAATCGAGAATAAAATTTGGCAGAGCTTCCGCAAGGTTTTTGTGAACTAAAAACTCCTCCCTTTTTCTTTCTAAGTCTAAGCTATATATAGAGAGTGAAAGTACGGTTGGAAAAATATTTGAGTTCCTAAATTCTTGGTTTTACTGAGTAAAATGAGGAGAAAGTGGCCTTTGGAAGTTGGAGAGAATTTAGGCACGTAGCAGAGCTTTGCTTGACCACTTCGTTCAGCTTTACCACATTCTGTTGCTTGACCACGTTCAAATTTAATACATATAAGCTTGTTACGGGCGTGGCTGGGGCGTTACGCTCATTTTTCATAAGCTAGCGCGTTACGATCGTGGCAGGGGTGTGACGACCGTCACACTCTTCTGAAGCGCCTTACGGTCGTGGCAGCTGTGTGACGACCGTAACATCAGCAGAAAATGGATTTCTTGACAGATTTATCTTTTCTCTTTGGTCTTTGGCCGTAATCTCGCGCATTTCACGTTTCTTCTTGGTTTGAGCTGAGATATGTTGTACCTGCATAAAACCATACAGAACTCGGAATATTCGAGAATTAATCGGGTAAATATGACATAAAACGGATAAATTTTATGGTAAATATATGATATGATTTCGCGTTATCAAATCCTCCCATACTTAAACCTTTGCTTGTCCTCAAGCAAATAGTCGTAAAAAAATCGGACAAGTGTTCGCTAGGCGCACGTGCACGACATACCTTTTGTTTTCAAGATAAAACATATGAAACCAATCGTTAGTCGGCCGATACTTGAGTAAAATGTCAGTGATATTGCAATGACACAATTTAGTCGCGTATTTCCATCTTAACAAACCGCTTAATCGTTTCATCATATTTAAACCTCGATCCTCGCGTGCTTTTTCGCCCGGTTTCATTCTGGCGCAATCACATTAAGCCCTTTATCTTTTCACGCGCGTAGTGGAGTAGCCGGTTAGTGACTTTGATCCTATTTTTGTCGCGGGGTCTGGTACACGGATGTGGTTACTCTGGATTTTTCCAAATTGGAGGTTGCGGGGGATCGAGCCGTAGCACGCCCTACCAAGTTCAGAACCAGATACCTCTGAACCAACCTTCAATGGACTTCTTCTCTTATACTTATGTCTCGTATGCGATCTTTGTCTTTTGGCACAAGATTTTCTTTGTTTAGCATCGAGATGAGAAGATTAGGCATCAAACACTTATATTCATCGGCTCCCCACGTGGTTTGTGTCCAGACGGTGCTGACTGCTAGTATAAACTACTAGGGGTTACTTCAGAACTTAAAAATCGAGGTGTACATATAACGTCTCGTTTAGACGGGTTGCATAAGTACGGTGTCATAGTCGTATTGATTTTGTTTACTCGTTCTCGTCTTCCTAACTAGGTTTCCGCTTTAAGGTAGGTATGTCGAGCTATGCTAGCGGAGAAATTTTTGGTATGGCTTAAAATATGGGGAAAACTTGAAAAACTTGAAAATATCATAGAATAACCATAAATTTACTGCAACATGAAGGAAATAAATATAACGTCTCTCCCACACTATATCAGACATTGTCTCAATGGCGTGATATAAGTAAGGAAGGAATACAAATAGAAAACTGACGGAAAGGGAAATAAATGAAATACAAAAACAAAAGAAAACTACTGGTGGCCTCTGCCTCTGCTACGTGTGCGGGATCGTCGGGTAGGTGTGGCCTCGAGGTCGGTATCATACGATCCAAGAGTGGTGACATCCATGCGTAAGGCGTTTAGCTCGGAGAAAACCTCGTCCAGCTTCCCGTTGCCATTGCGCTTCCCGCTCAGGATTTGGACGTTTTGCGCATGTAGAGTGTCATACTGCTCCTGATGCTTTCTTTCAAGAGCTACAGCCATCTGATTTTGCTGATGGAGGGCTTCGAGGACGTCCTCCATAGTGAAAGGAGGTGGTGCGGAAGAGGACTCAGGAATGTCGGGAGCAGGTGTTTCGCGGTCCAATTCCTCCTGGATCTCGTCAGTAGGAGCAGCTGGCTGGGCATCGTGAACGGGAGCATGGTCGTCAGGGGCATCAAATAGCCAATTGGCTCAGTTATTTGGATCGATGCGGTCCCTGCAAGGCAAAACAATGTTAGAATAAACGACGTTACGGATCACTGGATGGAACCGACCGTCGTCCCGTTGGTAAATGAGATGAGCCGATTTGCAATGGTCTAAGGTAAGCAAGACCGGTGCTCTGGAGGGAAGATGGGTAAGGGTGTCACCATGATTCAGGGCCAATGCAATAGAAGTGACAAGCCCTCCGAAATAGAAGGGTTTGCCTCCGCGAGTGCAAATAGAGTGAATATGGGCAAAGAGGAATGGTGCGGCATTGATTTTCTGATTAGTAAACGCACATTGCATGAAGAACAACTCTTTGGAGTTAAGCTTGTGGTTACTATCCCTTGCAAAGATGGTGTTGGATAAGATGCGGTGGAAGTAGCGAATAGCGGGGTTGTGGATTTGGGTAGCATTGAGGTGATCGTAGGAGTTAGCCTGATTATTGGTCAAGCTATGCCAAAGGTTGAAGGATTCCTCATGAAAGGTGTCGGGCACACGTAGGTGAGCACCTTCATCAGTACAGAAGTCTAGTAGGCGACCGAATGCATTCTGAGAGAAATCGTATTCGGTGCCGAAAATGCGGAACCTTACCACACCGGTAAGTTGATTTCTTGGGCCATTCGGAGTGATGTAGAAAAATGAACTGAGGAACTCAAGGGTGAGATTCTCGTACGTTGGTTGGGGCTGGATACATAGGGTCCAAAGGTTGACATTCTGTAGGAGGTTTTGGACACTTTCAAGTAACCCGAGGTCTCGGAGGCAGTCAATGTCGACGAACCTCGTGGGATGGATGCCTCGGCGTTGGAACTTCAGGAACCTTGTGCGCTGGGTTTCACCTGCTTCGCCATCGCGTAGGTAGATGCCTGGGATTTGTTGGTTGATGTTTGCCATTTTTGGAATGCTAAAGCGTTAGAGATAGTGGGTTTGGGTTTTGGGATGGAGTTTGTGAGGTATCGGTTTTAAGATGTATATAATGATGAGGGAAAAATATTGGGAAGGATGAAATTTAATGGAGAATAAAGGTGACTTAATGGATGAAACTTAATGGGAAGGTTTTGAAATAGTGAAGAAGAGGGAAGGTTGAAGAAGAGGCGCTACTGTCTGCTACAAGGGTCACTGATGTAACCCGTGTTACGGTCGTAACACAGGGATGACGATCGTAACACGCTAAAAGGCGTGTGACGAACGTAAGAGGGATGTGACGATCGTAATGACTGCAGAATGTGCATTTTCTTAACAGACTGTGCTGTATCAAGTCTGCAACATTCTATCTCTACACAGAGGCATTTTAACAGCAATATAAATTCAATGGTATACCAAGAAAATGCAAGCATATATGTTCCAAAACATCACACCATCAACAATTAGAGTAAACACCCGCAATATATGTAAAGTAGTAATATTTGTGCAGAGGAATCTAGCAAACCAGTATTTAAACAACTGAAACGAATGATTTCGTAAAACTGCATGCTTAATAACATAAACTCAAAAATTACATAAAGATAAAATTGTTCTGAATTTAAACGAAATTGAAAGTGTGCAGGAATTGGAAACTTCCTAAAAACAAAATAAAATGAAATATAAAAACTGCAGCTGCCATTCGTGACTTCATCCAAGCTTCGCTTTAATTTCTTCGAGTGAATTATGAATATGATAAAACTGCTCCACTGTTATGTCGGTTAATCCCATTATTTCCAGACGCATGCTTTTTATCTCATCTTTTAAGCCATTAATGTTAGTCTGGTAAGTATTAAGCGTGGTGGCAATTTTGTTAAGGTTATCAGTGTAATCCTTAGTTGTTGTTTCAGGGGCTGCATGGGCTTCCGCCATGTTGACATTCTCGTAATAACTAGGAGGAGTCTCCGGGTCACCCATATCGGACATAATATCATCAAAAACTTGGTAATCTTGCGGTGTCTCAGGTGTAGGAGGTTGGTCGGGCGGGTTTAGCTCATAAAGCCAGTTGTCACGGTTGTGGACGCTCACTTTGTCATGGTTCGGAAGGGTAAATAAGTTTACAACTTCATCTCTTATCAGATAATCATAAGGTGGGTAAGCATGGTTTGCTATCATTCGGCGGTTAAAGCAAAAAGCAAGATTCATGGGACGGATCGTACCAAAATGCGGGCACCTATTCAGCTGGTGTCTTAGGCCGAGGGCATGTGTAATCATTGTGACCAGGCCACCTATGATGATTGGTTCATCAGGGTTATCTATAATGCGGCAAAAAGTTTGCATCAGGAAGGGTACGGCATTAACAGGGTGGCCTTGGTGCATACAATACAGTAAAAATATCTCGTCTTTGGACACGGCAGTCTGGTTCTCCTCTTTCCCAAATACAGTATGGGCTAGCATCTTATGGAAATAGCGGATAGCAGGGTTATAAATTTCATCATTATCCATATTATCCGGGTCGGGGTGATAATTACCAGTCAAGGTGCCCCAAAAGTAGTCTAGCTCAATGTCCATTAGCTCAACCTGGGTAGTGGAAAAGGCAAAAGGGCCGCTAGGAAATCCTAACAAGTCAGCTAAGTCCTTATGATTGTAAACAAAATTAATGCCGAAGAGACGGAAACTTATGAATCCTTTACGGGTTCCTTTCCCGTGTTCTGGTAAATGGACTAGGGAGCTTAGGAATTCGAAAGTGAGCTCACGGTAGGTAGCAAACCTAGTCTTAATAAGGGATTTTTCCCACCCCAACTGGTTAAACAAGTACATAACACTATCTAATATACCTAGGGCATTCATAGTGGGTTCATCATGATAAAGTGTTATGCCAATGTTTCTTTTAGACAATTCCTTGAATTTTCTTTTCTGGTTTATACCCCTAAAGGTGGTTTCTAAGAAATTATGTTGCTTTGGTTCCATGGGTATTGTTAGGGAAACTAGTCAGAAGAGAAGGTGCAAAAGAAACAAAAACTTTTCAGAAATCCTGTGGCAAGTAAAATTATTTTTGAAATTAGCAGCAGTTTTCATGAAAATTATAACATAAGAAAGAAAATGAAAATGAAACTTTAAATAGAAATAAATGCAAAAATGAAAAGAATAATAAATAACAAATAGGTGGGTTGCCTCCCACTCAGCGCTGTTTTTAATGTCAAAAGCCTGACATAGTGCCTAGCAGATTTATTCGGGTGAAATATCGGGTAATTTTAAAAGTCTTAGACTATTCGTATAGTCTCTATTTTCAATGTTGTTGTATATTTTTAACCGCTGCCCGTTTACTATAAACGGGTCAGTGTTTCTACCCTTAATTTCTATCGCTCCGCTAGGAGACACTCTTGTAACTTCATATGGACCCGACCATCTGGATTTTAATTTACCAGGGAAAAGCCTAAGTCTTGAGTTAAATAATAGCACGACATCTCCCACACTAAATTATTTCCTAACTAAACGCTTATCATGCCATTTTTTAGTTCTTTCTTTGTATATTTTAGCATTCTCGTAAGCATCTAGTCTTAACTCTTCTAATTCATTTAAATCCAGGACTCGTTTTTCTCCCGCAGCAGTGTAGTTCATGTTGAGCGTTTTAATTGCCCAATACGCTTTGTGTTCTAATTCTACTGGGAGGTGACAGGATTTTCCGTATACGAGCTTAAAGGGTGTAGTCCCTATAGGGGTCTTGTAGGCCGTCCTATAGGCCCATAAAGCTTCGTTGAGCTTTGATGACCAATCCTTCCTGGTTGTGGCTACGGTTTTTTCTAAGATCTGCTTAATTTCCCTGTTCGATACTTCGACTTGTCCACTGGTTTGTGGGTGGTATGGCGTCGCTATACGATGTTTTACTCCATACCTAAAAAGTAATTTGTCGAATATTCTTGAGATGAAATGGGAGCCACTGTCACTGATGACGAGTCTCGGTATGCCGAATCTCGGAAAAATTATGTTTCTAAAGAGTTTGATTACCACTCGGGTGTCATTTATAGGAGAGGCTATGGCCTCGATCCATTTTGAGACATAATCAACCGCGACGAGTATATATTTGTTTCCAAAAGAAGATGGGAAGGGTCCCATGAAATCGATTCCCCATACGTCGAAGATTTCTACCTCTAGTATTCCCCTTTGAGGCATTTCATCGCGTCTTGAAATATTGCCGGTGCGTTGACACCGATCGCAATTTCTAACAGCGATGTGGACGTCTTTCCACAGATTAGGCCAGAATAGGCCAGCTTGTAAGATCTTTACACAAGTTTTGGAGATGCTTGCGTGTCCCCCGTAAGGAGATGAATGACAGTGGGAAATGACATCTTCTATTTCTTCCTCGGGTATGCATCGACGGAAGATTCCGTCTGGTCCTCTTTTAAACAGTAAAGGCTCGTCCCAATAGTAATGTTTGAGATCGTGGAAGAATTTATTTTTCTGTTGGTAGGTAAGATCTGGTGGGAGTGCGTTTGCAGCTAGATAGTTAATTATGTCAGCATACCATGGCAGTCCCATGGTTGCATGGATTGCTTTTACGGCTTCCTCGGGTTTTGGTTCGATTAGGTTGAAATGAGCTAGGTCGTTCCTTATTTGGTTTATCAGATGCTCATATGGAAAATCGTCGTTAATCGGCACTTGTTCGGGTTTTATATCTTCCAATCTTGACAAGTGATCCGCTACGACGTTTTCGGTCCCCTTTTTATCCTTAATTTCTAAGTCAAATTCTTGCAAAAGAAGGATCCATCTGAGGAGCCTTGGTTTTGCATCTTTCTTATTTAATAGATATCTTATAGCAGCGTGGTCTGTGTAGATGATGATTTTCGCTCCTACTAGATAGGAACGGAATTTGTCAAGCGCGAAGACGACTGCTAATAGTTCTTTCTCAGTCGTGGCGTAGTTCATTTGGGCTTGATCTAGCATTCTGCTAGCGTAGTAAATAGCGTGTAGCTTCTTGTCTTTCCTCTGTCCAAGAGCTGCGCCTACGGCGTAATCACTCGCGTCGCACATGATTTCGAAGGGTAAATTCCAATCGGGCGGTTGCATGATTGGTGCGGTGATAAGGGCTGATTTTAGAGTTTCAAACGCTTTATGACAATCATCGTCGAATATGAACTCAGCGTCTTTCATTAACAGACCGGTAAGTGGTTTAGTAATTTTTGAGAAATCTTTAATGAATCGTCGGTAAAAACCGGCGTGTCCTAAAAAGCTTCGTATTTCTCTAATGGTCTTAGGTGGTCGGAGTTCTTTTATGACTTCTATTTTGGCTTTGTCGACTTCAATCCCTTTATTAGATATGATATGTCCTAGCACGATTCCTTCTCTGACCATGAAATGGCATTTTTCCCAATTGAGCACGAGGTTTACTTTTACGCACCTTTCTAAGACTCTCTCTAGGTTTGACAGAAATCCTTTGAAACTTCCCCCACACACTGAGAAATCATCCATGAATACCTCCATGATGTTGTCTATAAAATCTAAAAAGATTGCCATCATACATCGTTGGAAGGTAGCTGGGGCATTACACAATCCGAAGGGCATTCGTCTATATGCGAACGTTCCATACGGGCACGTGAAAGTAGTCTTTTCTTGGTCGTCAGGGTGAATGGGGATTTGAAAGAATCCGGAGTAACCGTCTAGATAGCAGAAATAGGAATGTTTGGCTAACCGTTCTAGCATTTGATCTATGAAGGGTAGAGGAAAATGGTCTTTACGAGTGGCTTTGTTTAGTTTTCTATAATCTATACACACTCTATGTCCATTGACTACTCTTTGAGTTATTGGTTCGCCTTTCGCGTTCTTAACAACGGTGATACCTCCTTTCTTGGGCACCACGTGTACTGGGCTCACCCACTTACTATCAGAGATCGGGTATATAATTCCAGCTTCCATAAGCTTTGTAATTTCATCTCTGACTACTGTGCTAAGAATCGGGTTAATCCTTCTTTGAGGTTCTCTAGAGGTTTTACAATCCTCTTCTAGCAAAATACGGTGCATACAAATTGAAGGACATATTCCTTTCAAATCAGATATGTTATACCCTAGTGCGGTTGGATACCTTCTTAGGACGCCTAAAAGTTTTTCAGTTTCGAGCTTCCCTAAGTTGGAGTTTACTATTACTGGTCGCGTGTGTTCGGTATCAAGGAATTCGTATCTTAGATTCTTAGGTAAAATTTTTAATTCTACACTAGGGTTCTTCGTGCATGGCATATGATCGGGCGTGAGTGCTAAGCTTTCGTTTAGACTGTAATCGTTTTCGAATATTGGAGGGGTTTGGATTTCTATTATCTCAGAATATTTTGTCTGTTCTGCTTCCATTTCCCTTACGCACTCATCAATGACATCTATAAGATGACATGTGTCGTTCATGGCTGGTGCTTGTAAGAATTGAGTAAGGATGAATTCCACTTTTTCTTCCCCAACTTCGAACGTTAGTTTGCCCTTCTTTACATCAATTATAGCTCCGGCGGTGGCTAGGAAGGGTCTTCCTAGTATGATAGGGGTAACTGAGTCCTCGGTTATGTCCATGATGATGAAATCGGTAGGGATATAGAATTGACCTATTCTAACTGGAATGTTTTCCAGTATACCTACATGGTATTTAACCGATCGGTCGGCTAATTGGACGGACATTTTCGTGGGTCTGAGTTCTCCCATCTCTAGATTTTTGCAGATAGATAAGGGCATGACACTAATGCTTGCTCCTAAGTCACATAGAGCTTTGTCTATGACAAATTTTCCAATATTACAAGGTATAGAGAAACTACCTGGGTCTTTTAGCTTAGGAGGCATATTGTTTTGAATGATCGCGCTACACTCGGCAGTGAGTGTAACTGTTTCGTTATCCTCTATCTTCTTCTTGTTGGATAGGATTTCCTTAAGAAATTTAGCGTATGAGGGCATCTGAGTGATGGCTTCTGTAAAAGGTATTGTTATATTGAGTTGTTTCAGAAGTTCAACGAATTTCTTGAACTGGCCCATCGTTTTGGAATTTGTAAGTCTCTGAGGATACGGGATTGGTGGTTTATAAGGTGGTGGAGGTACATAAGGCTTTTCTTGCTCCACTGCCTCTTGCGTTTTGCTTTCCTTTTCTTTTTCTATAGGTTCATTGGCTTGTTCAGGCGGCTCGCTCTGTTTTTGGTACATGGCTGGATTTTCTAGTCTCGGGTCAACAGGTCTGTCGAGTTCTTTTCCACTTCTCAGTATCACAGCATTAGCATGTCCTTTTTGGTTGGGCTGTGGTTGACCAGGAAAAATTCCAGCCGGTGCCGCAGTAGGTGCTTGTTGTTGAGCTACCTGTGAAATTTGCATCTCAAGCATCTTGTTATGGGTGGCTAAAGCATCAACCTTGCTAGCTAATTGTTTTATCTGCTCATTAGTATGTAAATTTTGATTCATAACGTCTTTATTAGTCTGAGCTTGGGAAGCAACGAAGTGCTTTATCATGATTTCTAGGTTAGATTTCCTAGGAGCATTAGGTCCATTACCAGGATGATTTGGGATAGCTTTTGGATAACCGGGTGGTGCGGCAGGAGCTTGTACAGGTGCGTATAACGCGTTGTTACTTTTGTATGAAAAGTTCGGATGATTTTTCCAGCCAAGGTTATAGGTATTGCTATAAGGGTTCCCTTGTACATAGTTTGCTTGTTCAGCTGGAACTCCTGTTAGAAGTGGGCATTCTGGAGCAAGATGTGATTGAAGACCACATAGATCGCAAGTTTGGACAACTGCAGCTACGGTAGCTGCAGGAGCAGTGGTAAGGTTTTCTAGCTTTTGGGTAAGAGCTTCCACTTTAGCATTGACTTGGTCCAGGATATTCACTTCAGACATTCCACCTTTGGCTTGGGATTTCTCCACATTAGCTCTTTCGCTTCCCCATTGATAGTGGTTCTGGGCCATACTTTCGATAAGTTGATTTGCTTCGGCATATGGTTTATCCATCAGTGAGCCACCAGCAGCGGCGTCTATAGTCATTCTTGTGTTATACGACAGACCGTTATAAAACGTATGAATGATCAGCCATTCTTCTAAACCATGATGAGGACAGAGTCTAATCATATCCTTGTAACATTCCCATGCTTCGAAAAGTGATTCGTTATCTTTTTGTCTAAAACCGTTGATGTTTTCTCTAAGCATAGCAGTTTTGCTTGGTGGGAAATATCTAGCAAAGAAGACTTTTTTCAATTCATCCCATGTGGTGATTCAATTTGAAGGAAGGGATTGGAGCCAGGCTCGGGCTCTGTCTCTTAAAGAAAAAGGAAATAGGCGCAATCGTATCGCCTCGGGGTTTACACCATTCGCTTTTACAGTGTCTGCGTACTACACAAACACTGACAGATGTAGGTTAGGGTCGTCAGTAGGAGATCCAGAAAATTGGTTCTGCTGAACGGCGGATAGAAGCGAAGGTTTCAGCTCGAAATCGTTTCGAGCGATAGCAGGGGCGACAATGCTGTTGTGAGGCTCCACTTGCGAAGGAACTGCATAGTCCTTAAGAGCGCGAGGCGGATTTGGTACGTCATCCATTGTCGATTCTTCGATAGATTCCGATAACGGGATATCAGGAATTTTAGTCGGAGGAAGATTGTTGAGAGATCGGTATTCTTGAATTCGGCGTCTTAATCTTAAGTAACGCTCGATATCGTTAATTTGTAAATGCAAAGGCTCGTTTTGAGAACGAGTGTTTGGCATACAACAGAGGGAAATATAAAAAGTTGCCTTAGTCTAGACAGCGTTGTTTTCAGATTACACTAGTGACTAAACTAAAGTCCCCGACAACGGCGCCAAAAACTTGATGTGTCTGCGATCGACCTAATGTGTAACGGTATCTTAACTGCAAGTGCACAGTCTATCGCGGTAGTAATAAAAGGATGTCGAACCCACAGGGACTTCGTAATCACTCTAGTGTTGTAAAACAGGTTAGTTTAGCTAAGGCGGAAATTGTCACGTTGGTTTTTTAGAAGGTTAAAACTAAAGGGAAACTAAATTCGATTAAGGGAATTAATATTAAAGAGGTCGGAGCGTAATGATTTGAACCTATGCGAATTAAGTTGTTCCTAAGCATATAAGAATATTTAACTTAATTATTCTGTAGTACTTATCAGTTTAAAAACCCTCGATTCACACTCTCGTGGTCTTACCTCGGATCATACTCCTAAAGCCAAATGTCTGCTCTCGCTAGTCCATAAGTGTTTAGAAAGCATCTTTTTGAAAACTAAATAAGTCTAATTCATTTTAAAGCGCTCTCGCTGTATTTAAATCGAATGCCTAACTTTAGCTATCCGGTTAAAACCTCACACTCTCGTGGTTTTGATTTCTCCCTATTTCACTTTCTTTACTCTCGTAATAAAAAGCTTAATTTTTAATTATAAAAAGTCACGGCCAGAAATTAAGTTGATTAAGGTTTTAGCTTAGAAAAACATTAATTTATTCGGTTATTTCATCACACCCCGACTACGGGTATTTAGCTACTCATAATGTTCGGAATTAAATGGCAGGAAATAAATTCAGAAAATAATAACGCATGCATAATAAATAAAGAATAGAAATATAACATAAATAAAATTTGCAATAATATCAAATATAATAAAAAATCAAATGCAATAAAAACCTGAAAAGCAATAAAATCCGAGATCCTTCTTCCACAAGCCGGCAAGATTGGAACGTCGGAATGAAAATTTAAATGGACGAAATTCGGAAATAAAATCGAGAATAAAATTTGGCAGAGCTTCCGCAAGGTTTTTGTGAACTAAAAACTCCTCCCTTTTTCTTTCTAAGTCTAAGCTATATATAGAGAGTGAAAGTACGGTTGGAAAAATATTTGAGTTCCTAAATTCTTGGTTTTACTGAGTAAAATGAGGAGAAAGTGGCCTTTGGAAGTTGGAGAGAATTTAGGCACGTAGCAGAGCTTTGCTTGACCACTTCGTTCAGCTTTACCACGTTCTATTGCTTGACCACGTTCAAATTTAATACATATAAGCTTGTTACGGGCGTGGCTGGGGCGTTACGCTCATTTTTCATAAGCTAGCGCGTTACGGTCGTGGCAGGGGTGTGACGACCGTCACACTCTTCTGAAGCGCCTTACGATCGTGGCAGCTGTGTGACGATCGTAACATCAGCAGAAAATGGATTTCTTGACAGATTTATCTTTTCTCTTTGGTCTTTGGCCGCAATCTCGCGCATTTCACGTTTCTTCTTGGTTTGAGCTGAGATATTGATAACGAGAAAACATATCGTATAATTAACATACTTCTTACCGATTTTATATTCCATTAAGTCGTCTAACCCTCGATTATTCCAAGATTATTTGTCTTTTTTGCAGGTATGACACTTGTCGACTCAAATCAATGAAAAAGGGCAACATGAAGAAAGCTAGACGAAAAACAAAGAGAAAAAGAACTAAAAATACAAAGTTTGGATTTTTGCACCTGTGACGACCGTCACACCCTGTGACGACCGTCACGCCTCCCCAACTAGAAATAATGCTCGTAACACATTGATGACGAGCGTAATGTGCTATTTAAGCGCATTACGACCGTCACCCACCTGTGACGACCGTCACGCGCATAAAGACGAACGTTATGCTTTGGTGGAGACGTGGGCAACGTGAGGAAGAATCCTTCTCCAATATTTCCTCCACTCAGTGATCATGCATCCTATTTTTATGCCACTCAAGCCTCTTCTCAAGACACTTTCAACTGCCATTTCCTCTGCTATATATATGTGTGGTAGTGCAAAGCTGCAGGGGTCGAAGAATTTTCTACAGACCAAATTTCTATTTTTCTGCATTATTTCTATTTCCTTGTTTTTGAGCTTTTTCTATATTCCTGTAATTTTCATTTCAAGTTTTAGTTTTTAGTTTTAAGTGTTAATTCTTCCTTCAAGAATTAACACGAATTATTTACTGCAATCAAGCTCAAGGATTATTGTAATACTTCAAGATTACCATAGCAACTTTGATTCCAGGTTTTTATTGAAATTAATATTTATTCAGTTTTTATATTATGCCAATTGTTGTTATGAATTATATTTTGAATTGTATTGCTTCCAAGTTAATTATGTCCGGCTAAATTATTAATACCGGTATGTGACCCGTAAGAACTAAAGGAATTCAGTGATACCTTGGCCAAAAATATTTATAAGACAAATTTCTGGTTTCCAATTTCCAAGATTAATTTAACTAACCTTGTCACGAGAGTGAGAGGTTAATTAACACGATTTTGCCACGAGAGTGGGAAATTAATTAAGGCAAGAACCTGCATGCGAGAGCTGGGGTTCAACCCAGATAGTGGTAACGAAACATTAGTTTTTAAATACACGAGAGTGTTTTAATAAATTAATTAAACTCAAATTGTTTTCAAAAAGTGTTATTAAATTTAAAGTGCATCCACTAGGTTTAGTAGCATGACTTATTTCATAAACACGAGAGTGTATGTCTCAGGTTTTTAAACAATTAGCTTTTACCGAAATACTTTATAGGCCAAGCGATTCACCGAATTCCCTAAGTCTGATTATCACATACCGGTATAATTAGTACTATTATTTTTAATTAAACTGTTTCCCCCAAAAATCGAATATTCATCGCTTAGTTAGACAAACTGTAGCATTAGATCGTATGCGATTGATCCTCAGTCTCTGTGGGTTCGATAATCTTTTAAAACTAGAACGACTGAACTGTATACTTGCAGTTAGTATCCCGACAGACTCATAAAGTCCCGATCAAATATGTTGTACCTACATAAAACCATACAGAACTCTGAATATTCGAGAATTAATCGGGTAAATATGACATAAAACGGATAAATTTTATGGTAAATATATGATATGATTTCGCGTTATCACACGCCACGTCATCTCTGCTAGCTCTACAATACACCACATCTTCTGTTTGCAAATTATTAACTACACCTCTTCTCTACCAAAACCTAATGATAAAGTTTTATAAAAATATACCTCTTCCCAAACCCTAAATCTCTCTGTCTCTCTCTCTCTCTCTCTCTCTCTCTCTCTCTCTCTCTCTTCCTCTTTCTATTCTTCTCTTTTGTATTTCATCTCTTTCTCTCAACTTTCTTCACATCTCTTATCATAACCTAACCACATTTCAGTCTAAACTATGATATTTGCGTGTGGATTCATGGTGAGTGTGCACTGATGATGGGGAGGCACAATTGAAGATGTCAGAACTTTCATGGTCAGAAAAGGGAACCAGAAATAACAGTGATGTGCGATTCAGTTTGTGGTGGTGCGGCGGTTGGACTGAGTGATACGCGATGGTTTCTGACACAGGTTAACTTTAATTTTCTTAGATCCTTACTATTTATTTCTTCTCCTCTTTAATTTGTTTCATTATTCTGGATTTGGTTTGTCATGCCATTTTTGTTTTTAGTTTTTCAAATTTGTGGTTGTTGGTGTTTGAATCATGTGGTTGGAATCTTGCTTTTTGATTCTTCAAGAAGGAAGAAGAATAAAAACACGAAGAATGAAGAAGAGGAAGATTGAGAAGAAAGAAAATAATAGATCTTTTTTGTTTTTTATATTTTGGTTTCAATATTGTTGGGTTATTTTTGCTTATGTTGAGGGTTTGATGATGTTAACACTGTTTATATTTTCTATGTTACTGGTTTTAATGTTGCTGACTATTTGCAAATTAAATAAATTATTTCGAACCAAAATCCAAAACCCTGAAACAAAAATTTACTAACACACTAAATGGGCATCAAAGATCTTCTCATATTCATGAAACCTTACGTTGAACCCATTCACTTCAAAATATACACCGAAAAATAGGTAAGAATCAACTTCATTTCATTCAAAATTTTCATTTTTCCTCAAAATTACATTCGGGTTGTATTCAACTTTTCAATCTCATACCTCATTCTCACTTGCATTGCAATATCTGCAGGTGAATATTGATGCATATTCATGGCTTCATAAAGGGGGTAAGTAAAAATTTGATCTTGATTCGATTTTGAAATTTACTCATTATATTGATTTTTTTTATTTTTATTTTTTTGTTTTTAGCTTATTCATGTAGTATATGTAACTTTGACTTGATTCTGATAGTGAAAGGAAATTGTGTTACATTGAATACTTATGCATATAGTGAATATGCTTCGGTACTATAAAGTAAACAAGTTGTTGTTTTTGATGGTGTCAAATTTTCCTTGCAAAGCAGCAACTGAGAAAGAGAGGAACAAGTATTTTGATGGTTTATTTAGAAAAATTAATGGAATAATACCTTTTTTAGTTCCTTAACTATACCTCGAGGTCCATTCTGGTCCCTTATCTTTAAAAAGTTTCAAAATGGTCCTTTAATTATTCAAAAAGGACCACATTAGTCCTTTTCGTCCAAAAGGCACAAACGGACATTTGTTTTGTATATGTGGTAAGTGGTGTACAATGTTATAAACATCTTCTCCAACCTTAGTTATTCCATCGTCCATTTCATTCTCTTCTACCCAGATTCCCCCAAATTCTAGGATTCAATAATTTTCTTCCCCTTTTGATTCTGAAATTGCTTGAGGAAAATGAAGCAAACATCATTAGCGTACTCAGGTCAGTGTTCATATGATTCGAATGTCAAGAGTGGTGGTTATTTAGATATCAATTTGCGATGGAAACTCATATGTGGCCGTGGAGACACTGTTGTTCTTTTAAGGGCTTCAACTCTCACGAATTTTGGGAAGCAATTCTGAGGCTATCGTCATTATAAGGTAAGAAAGAAATTAAATTTGTTATTCATATTTTTTTCTGATCTATCCGAATTTTGAATAACACAGAGTTAATCCTAAACTGGATGTGGATACTTTCAATAGTTCTATGATGATGTGGTGGATGAGAAATAGCAGTTTATAAAGAAGAAAAATAATAGGTTGAAGAAGCTTCAAAATGACTTTGACGCAGCAAAATTAGAGATACTATCTTTAAAGGAAAGAAAGGATAAACTGAAACAAAAGATAAGGGAGTTACAAATTCAAATGAAGAAGATGATGAATTATGAAAAAAATGGAAAAGAATGTTTTGTATTGTCTTAATTATGTTCATTTGGATGATGCTGTAATTTTTGCATCATTTTGAATTTGTATGTTTAAGTTGTAGAATTTTGTAATGAATTTTGGTGTTTCCAAATGGAACAAAGTATCATTTTGAATTAGTATGTAACAGTTGTAACACTTTTGTATTGTGTTTTCATTCACAGTCATATCATAACATATGGAAAATCAATTGAACAATGTCAACAATGATATTTAATTATAAGGTGGTGGATATCATTAATATTCATACATTACATGTCCAAAATATTACAGGTCCAAAATACCTGATACATTACAGGTCCAAAATACCTGATACATTACAGGTCCAAAATACCTGATACATTACAGGTCAAAAGCACCAGTACAAAAACACTAGTACAAGTTCAAAACACTCTAACATAGCTTAACTAAACTTAACATTACTTAACTAAACTTAACATAACTATTACATTAAAGGCATTAAACTAAGCTTTCCATTTTGATGCGGCTCTCTTAGTAGGTGTTGTCCTTCTTGTTGTTGGACCTACATCAATTTTTTATGCATTAAACCTAGTTGTTGGACCAGGTGGGACAAAAGGTGTATTTGGCCTTCTAACTTGAAACTTCTTGGATTTAGGAGTAACTTTCTTGGATGATTGAGAAGCCACATGTTGAGATGCTTGAGAAGTAGTTGGTTGGGATGCTTGTGTAAGAACTAGCTGGGATGCTTGAGCTGGCTGAGATGCTTGAGCTGGATGGGATGCTTGAGCTGGCTGAAATGCTTGAGTTGGCTGGGATGCTTGAGCTGGCTGGGATGCGTGAGCTGGTTGGGATGCTTGAGCTTGCCGAGATGCTTGATCTGGCTAGGATGCTTGAGCTGGCTAAGATGCCTGAAATGCTTGACTAATAGATGATACCTTGCAAGTAAGCTTGTTATGTCCTTCTTTCTTACACCCACTACACTTTATAATGAATCATGTCCTTCTCATATTTTTATCAGAACCATTATCTCACCTTGCTCAAAATTCTTCCTTTTTTTTGCCTTCTAAACATTTTCTTAAATTTGGGGGGCAGAACATCAGTATACTTTGTTCTCATCCACAGGTTTGAGCCATTAACATGATATATTACAGGTTTGTACACTTGCATATATCTTGATTTCCTGTAGTAATCAGGAATTTAGTCATCAATCTTATGGTTCCTACTTTTGATTGCTGCAAGTGAATGGACACAAGGCAGGCCTGTTAGGTCCCATCTTCTGCATGAATAGTACTTTTCCTTCAAGTTGACTGTGAATTCTTTAGCTAAGTTTTCCAGATGCCTCACTTCAAATATATGCTCATAGGACATCCTAACATATAAATACACATTCCAAAATCATACATCATATCACAGAAACTGTTCAAAGAAATTTGTTTAAAGCAATTTACCTAAAAAGCCACATGTTTGTGTATGAACTTGTTTTCTCAACCTTCTTCATAATGTTAGGCAACACTTCAACATCTGCCAATTTTTGAAACCTCATCCTGTTTGTAGCCCATCTCTCCATCATGTATATCCTAATTTCTTCCACCATGGTTATCAATGGCTTGGCCCTAGACTCTAGGATGACACTATTAAATGATTATGACATATTATTGAGAATATCATCACATTTGTTATTAGTCTTAAAGTATGATCTGCTCTAAAACCTTGGAGGGATGCTCATCATGTGTTTGTATGCTTCTCCATTGATCTCTTTCATTACTTTCTTCTCTCTTTCCCAAGCTTGGTAAAAAGTTGACTTGACAACTTTCCATATGATTTCCTTTAGTTTTTTCTTGGATACCTCTTTCTGAAGTTATTGTAGAGATGCCTAACACAGAACCTTTGTTCAACTCTAGGCAGCAGTTCTTCCATTGTAGGCAATAAGCCCTAAGTCATAAAAAATGTAACATGAGAATTTGTAACATGAAATACTTATCAATTAAGAATTAAAAATAGATCCACACCTTTTATTGATCAAAAATAAAAGTGTATGTGAGGCACTCTTCTCTTCCATTAAGATCATCAATAAGCATCTCTAAGAACCATGTTCAGCTATCCTTGTTTCCAATCTCCACCACTGCATATGCTATTGGTAGCATTTGATCATTAGGATCTCTGTCTATGGTTGCAAGGATTTGACCCCCATAAAGGCCTTTCAAAAAACATCCATCAAGTTCAATGAAATGTCTTCTTAACTTTAAGATTTCCTTACGAGCTTCCAAGCATATGTATATCCTTTTGAAATGTAATTTCTAAACACCGCGACCTTCTTATGCATGTTCGACATTCACTTTTATAGTTGACCATGGGTTAGCTCTTAATAACTCATGTGCATTTTCATATATCCTTGCATAATTCCCTAGGAATGACCCATCAACCATGTCTCTGGATGTAAACCTAGCCCTTATGGCCTTGGTTTTGTTGATCCCCACATTCCACTTCTTCTGTACCTTCTCCTTAATGTCCTTAATTTTCATTCTCTACGTCTGCGTAACCTAGCTCTTTAATAGCACCTATCAATTCAAAATAGCTCCACTTATCAGCATCTACTCTCAAATCGGTAATCTCACCTCCTTCGTAAACACTCATGTCCTTAGTAACAAATTCACCACTATGGTATATTGTAATGTTCAGATATTCATCCATTTCAGACTATGCCTTAAATAGACACGAAGAACGTAGATTTCATAAAGATTGATTTCAAAAAACTCTAACTACGAAAATTATAATTTTGCAGAAACTTACCTATGATGAGTTGTGTTGTGGTCGCTTTCACCTTCAAGAACGGAATATGCCTTCGCTTCGCTCGCATCTTCTTCGCATAATAGAGCTACCAACAATGGCTACGCTAGGGTTAGCTTCAAGTGTTGGAGATGTGTTATAATACTTTAACCCATTCGTTTTTCTATTTTAGTATTAAGATACTTTAATCCACCTGGACAGAAATATAAACACGCGTAATGCCACATATATGCCACATAAGCGCTACCATTGACTTTGACTAACGGTCCAAACGGAAAGGACAAACGTGTCCTTTTTTAACAATTAAATGACCACTTTAAAACTTTTTAAAGATAAGGGATCAGAATGGACTCCGATGTAAAGTTAAGGAACCAAAAAAGTATTTTTACCAAAATTAATGCTTATTCTGATTTGACAATGACAAAGCTCAAAGAAGAGAATGTTAATGCTGCTTCAGAACTATTTCAGGTTAGAAGCATTGTCAAATTTAAATTTTCAAATTCAAATTTTCACATTTTCTACAATTAATTACGGATTCCGAAGAATGATATATTATAGTTGCAACTTTAGCTTTGGCAGTAAAGCACCAATTGATCCATATATGAGAACTTGTATAATCTTACTTGCAACTGCGGAATTTTACTTCTCCCTTTCCAGTTTTGCATAATGTGGCGACATCTCAACATTTGGGGAGTTAATTTGGTGACAAATATTTGGAGGATGAATGCAATGACACCCTAATCTTTAGAGGACCAAAAGGGTATATTCAATTCTGTTTGAAAAGAAAATTGGAGTCGTTATTTTTTCTTAGTGGTAGGAGTTGAACACTCCAACCCCGCTATGTTTCTCCCCAAACTATCTTATAACTCATGTTTATTACATTTTTTGATGGATTGAAATATGAATAAACGTTTTTGATACTTTATGGTCTTTCTTAGCACTTTATAATTGAAGATATGATTGACCGTTGTACTTGTATATAGACTTATTGAGATTGAAGTTCCAAAAATTAACATAGTGTTAGCTCCTGAATTCGACACCTACACATGTTGGTCCTACTGGCCAAGAATAGGTTGAAGAAATCTAAAGTTAAAGACGCTTCGACAGAAGAGTTCGTGATGTTAGTTGTGTCAGAGCTATGCTAAGAAGAGAAGAAATACTTAGATAAATTTTTTAAGTTGAAAGGGGTGTTCGACCAAGAAGCCTTTGCCCTTCGACCAGGAAACTTCGTATCAACAACAAGTGATTTTGAATCTGAAGAAAGGAGGGAAAAGCAGTTCACATAAGGACAGAAGTTGAAGTGCATGCAGAGGACACTTGCGTTCATCTTAGAGCAAGGAAACTCCTCGACGGTTAACTAGTTCTAGTATAAATATAGGGATTTTATGTAGATTTCCGTATGTTCAACTAATTGTACAAGTCACTCAATATTATTCGAGTACCCGTTGCGTGAGAAAGAATACTGAGAATGTACGTTTGAAACACCACATTTTATAATCAAAGTCTTTTACATTCCTTTTTACATTCCTTGCCATTCTTGCTTACATCCTTTTATCTTACTTGCAAAGTTTATTTTCCCTTGCACATTACTTGCACTTTTTACCAGATTTTTACACTTAAATTTATCTCAAACCTCTACCTTTCTCAGCCGAATGTGTTCTTTATTAAAATTATCATTTTTATCAAAACAACACAAATATTTAGCATATGTCCTAGGATCAAACTAATCGATCCTGCAAGTAACCAAAAATTACCCTTTTTGGAAGATCAGCGGTTGTTTACAAACTTTCACGGTAAACAAATTGACACACCCGGTGGAACCTTGCTAATTTTTGTTTGATTGTTTATATTAACATAAATGCTTTACATAATTTCTTTTCTTTTACAAAGTGTTGTATGTTATTAAGAAGTGGTAAATTAACCGCCAACGAGTGTACAACTAGAAGAAGAAATAGTGAAATGGATAATCATCCAAATAATGGAGAAATACCCCATCAATTACTGCGGAAACAGCGGTTATACAAACCGTTAGTGAAACTATCCCATCAACCGTTGGTTCGGTACCAACGTTGACAGTAACACAAACAGGACCAATACTTTCGTATGTAGGTCCCAGAGGTCCATTAGGAACACCCCCGCCAAGGGTAAATCCAGGATCTCGACCCTATGTTACCCCAGGATTTTTGACAGCCTGGATGGGTCGAGACCAACCTTATGGCATGCCAACTACTGAAATGGCTAGTCTTATGAATGTTGCGTCCATATTTTCGGAACCTTTGGTGAGTGCGTCTTCGCCATTATAGGGATCTGAAACCTGTATGGAAAATTTGGGTAGAAACTAACTCTTAGGAGGGGCATCCCATGCAATACCAAGCCTCACAAATGCTTTTACAGCAATTTTGAGGCAACAAATGGATGAAAGTAACCATGATATGGTACAAATGTTGGCACAAACTTTGAGTACAGTGTTGAACCCTCTAATATAAAATACCACCCAGTGGAATCAGCAAATGACAGCTTAAATGACGCGCATGGCTGAATTTTTTGGGGTTCCCCAACCTATTAGACAACCCCAAAGAGCGCCAATAAAAAGGAATCAGGGTATAGTCTTAGAGGAAGATGTGACCATTAACCAAAATCTACAGCTAGTTGAAATGAACCATAGAATGGAGATCGAACAACCTAGGGTCGAAATACCCAGCGTTCCCCCACAGATCCCTAGAGATGTTGATCAAGGTGTAATTGTGGTAAATAGAAACCAAAATGCTGATGACGTGATACAGCATATTCGACACCATAGCTATGGAACAGATGATAATCTGACAGCCATGATCGAAAGAATCATGATATAGAATGGAATGAACATTGGCTTTCATAGGACAAACTTTACATCCCCATTGTCAGTGTATATCTTGCAAACAGATTTACCCCCTAGGTGGAAAGTTCCAAAGTTCACCAAATTTTCCGGGGATACAACAGAATCTACGATCGAACATGTGGCGAGATATTTGATAGAAGCTGGGGAAATCTAAAATAACGAGAGCCTTAGGATTAAGTACTTCCCAATTTCCCTAACTAAAAATTCTTTTACTTGGTTTACCACCCTCCCAGCCAATTCGATCCACAATTGGAATCAATTGGAGAGATTGTTCCATGAACAATTTTACATGGGACAAACCAAAATAAGTCTGAAAGAACTGGCTAGTGTGAAAAGGAGATTCACTGAGCCAATAGATGAATATCTAAATAGATTTCGACTCCTCAGAGCCAGATGCTTTACACAAGTGCTTGAGCATGATTTGGTCGAAATGGCAGCAGGGGCCTAGATTATTCTATTAGGAAAAAGTTAGATACCTAATACCTGAGGGATATAACTCAATTGGCCGATAGAGTTCGATAGGTAGAACATCTTAAAGCTGAAAAAGCTAAAGCAACTAAGACTTATCGAAGAGAAAGGGTAGCCTATGTCAAAATGGATGATGAAAATCCAGAGACATCTAGTGATCCTATATCTGTCGAAGAAAGCGAAATAAATTTAGTAGAATTAAAGCAAGGGCCACCGTACTCTTGCAGATTGCTAATGCCCTCAAATGGGAAGAATCCTACTGAGTCTGAAAAGAACAGTGATAGATTCCCAAAGAAAACATATAGTTTCGATGTCACAAAATATGATGAGATATTTGACTTGTTATTTAAAGATGTCCAAATGATAGTGCCCTCAGGGGAAAAAATGCCTCCTTTAGAACAAAGAAAGAAAAAAGGGTTTTGTAAGTATCATAATTTTATGGGCCATAAAACTTCACAATGTTTTCTTTTCAGGGATATCGTTCAAGGAGCGATCAAAGAAGGCAGACTCAAGTTTGCTGACAAACCTCTGATGAAAATCAATGCAAACCCATTGCAAGCTAATGCCCACTATGCTGAACCCTCATGCATCAACATGGTTGAAGTTTCAGAGACTTCGTCAATAAGCCTGTTTTTGGCAGTTTCACTGGGAACATCTCCGGAAAGACTGTCGAAAAGGTGAGAAAGGCTACTGAAGGCCTAAACAAAGGAGATACTAAAGGCTCAAACAAAGGGACTACTGTAGTTTCTTATTTGGCTGCCATCACGGGTTCGACAGAGGATCTAGAAGCTAAGATGCAAAGGATGAATCTCGCTGCCAAGAGCAACATAGAAGTCAATATAGTTGAAGTATCTGAGGTGAAGGCTTCAGAAGATGCCATCAGACAAGAGGAAGTCAATAAAACTGCATTTCCTAAAGAGAATGAGAATCTGGCAGATTTTCTGCAACAATGCCAAAAAAAGAAGTCTGAAGTCATGTCGTGTCCAAGATACAGCTCCATCTTCGACAAAAAGGCTGCAGAACACATACAGGGTGTGAGGGCAGCAAAGGAGAAATGGGGCACTGTTGTACCCCAAAATTTCCCCTCCCATATTTCCCAAAACATTTCAAGAAAAATTCACAAGTCCAACCCGGCGCGTCATATTCAGGTGTTCTTTCACCAAGATATCTCTGATAACGTATGCTCAAATTCAGAAGGTATCCGACTGTGTGAGTTTTCTTGAAGAAATATGGTGAAAAAAGTGTGCTGAAAGTGCAGTTTTTACGCGCTAAAAAATTCATAACTTGAAGATCGTGACTCGTTTTGAACCCGTTCCGGTGGCCAAAATTCCATCTTGATATTATCTACGTTTTCATCTCTCACGGCTGGAAGCCAATTTCAATCAGAAAGTCTTCAAAAATATGGATTTATCAAGTATTTTCGTACAGAAAATTTGTGACAGAAGTTTATTTGCGTCATGTTCAGAAAATCATAACTTGGTCGATTTTCATCGTATCGAGCTGGTTCTGGCGCCAAAATTTCACAAATTGAGTTGGCTACATTTTCACAGAAGGTATTGAGTTCAAACGGTATTCAAAAGGCCTTCATTTTTTGCTCAGAGTGCATGACACGCTGAAAATCCTGAATGCTGAATATTATTTCATCTGGGCCGAAACTTCGAAAATTCATAACTCGGTCAATTTTTATCGGATTGGACTCATATTTTTACACAAGGTTACTGACTCATAGATCTACAACTTTGCTTCAAAGTTCGAGACCAGATTATGCTCCGATCAATACCCGTTTTTTATTGAAGAACGTGTCAGAGTCGACACTGGAGTCCAAAATAAGTTTGTCTGAGCTGAAACTTCAAAAATTTATAACTAATTCACCGTTTATCCGATTGAGCCGATTTTCAGACAGGAGTTAGTTCTCAATATCGGCTACATTTTTTTTTCATATTTCAACTTCAAAAATTGCACTTAATTCCCTGCGATTTAGCCTGGAAAGTGACGAACTCAAGTGAACATTGGAGGCCCAATTGCACATTCAAAGCCCATTTTCTTTACCCTAATTTCCATTATATAATCACATTCTTTTCACACAAACCAAGAAGAGAGAAAAAAAACCTGGCCACAACACTGTCAGAATATCAAATTCTTTCAAGAACCCTAAAACCTTGAAATCCTTATTACAAATCCATCTCTCACTACAAACAAGCCATTCAGTTACAAACCAACATCTCACTACTTCTTCAGTAAGAGTAAGGCTGGCTTGATCTCCATGATCAAAAGGGCATAAAAGCATTCATGTCACTACTTTTCCAGTAAGAGTAAGGTTGATTTGATCTCCATGATCAAAAGGGTATAATCATTCATACATGTCATATTGGCCTAAACATTAAATTTCTTCATATATTGGCTTTATTTGTATTTTATGATATATAGTAATTTATTTAATGTGTTCATGAGATTCAACACTGCAAATTTAGACAGGATCCCTTGCAGGTTCATTAAGGAACGTTGAGGCCAAAACACAAATGGCCAAAAGTCAAAAGCCAAATGACCAAACAGAACAGTTTACACATGACACCAATACATGGCGAGACAGACATCCTGAAAAGGTTAAGGACGTTGAGGCCAGAACACAAATGGCCAAAATCCAAAACACAAATGGCCAAAACAAAACAGTTTATACATGACGCCAATAGCTGTTTCATCCCTCCAATCAGACCCATATACTCCTAAACTTTCTCTCTATTTGTATTATGTTCCTTTAATTAATTAATCGTTATTATTTTTATTAATCACTAACCAATTAACATTTTTTCCTAATAAAATCAAAAACGCAAAAAAATATTTTATTTATTAAAATTAACTTCATCACTTTTATTTTTGTAAATAAATGTAAATTAATTAATTTAGTTAAATTAGGCTAACTTTAATCTTTTTTTTTTTATAATAAGTAAAATAAATTAGACTTAGGTTTTTACTAGCTTTTGACTTTTAATTTCTTATTTTTATTTTCATTAAAAACATAAAAAACACAAAAACTTTTTTTTCTTTAATTAATTTATTAATTAGTAAATTAGGTTTAATATTTTCATTAAATTGCAAAAAAAGGACAAAACTTAAATTCTTTTCTCAAAAAGGGTCAAAACCCTAAGGACGTCCTGATTAAATTTCTATTCGCGCATTATTATCTATTTTTGATTATTTATGTATCTGCTCAAATGATGTAATAGTTAATTAGGATTTTACCGCTTTATTTACTTTTCCGCATTTATTTTCCAAAACGGGTTTTTGTTTTTGGCGATGTATAGACCCGCGCTTTGTAATAGCGTAGATTCATATTTCCGCACTTTATTTTCCGCACTCTTAACTGTTAAAAATGCATGAAAGATTTGTATGACAAATTAAAATCGACTCGTAGCTCACAAATGCATGTTCAAAGATAAATATAAACTCAAACAACACACATGCACATGCCACTCCTAGGGTACGCCTCACTGGTTGCCTCGAACGTGGTCGTCAAGTATAGGGTGTTTTAGAGGTCACCCTCCTGTCTAAGATCCAGTTGCCTCGAAACAGTTGTCTCGGATAAAAAGGATCTAGGACATTAGGGTTACTTCTAAGGTGTCCTACTATTGCTTCGGTGACCACATTGTCCCTTATAATCGAATTGACCCGAACACCTCCAACGACGGTGCTACCTATCTCTCAATGGTGGGATAGCACTATCTTAAGGACTCTTACACAGCCTAATTCCTTAGAGTAGGTAGATTTCTCCTGGGTACTTGCTCTTTCAAAAACAAAAACAACTTTTCGCACCTACACTTTCAAAAAGTATTCAAACAAATACTTCATACACTCTTGAGGACTGATACAAGAGTTACCTAGAAGTTTTCAAACTAAACTTTTTCAAAACCCACAAACACTTGAAAAGCAAACAATTTTTGAAAACATAGTGAGCAAGTACCTAAGAGCCCGTGGATAACCACGGATAGAAAGGGTGCTAACACCTTCCCTTTCTATAAATCTACCTCCCGAACCGAGAAACATCTCGAAAAGGAATTTTGTTGTGCTTTTGTCCTTTCCTTGTTGGAGAAAATAAAAGAAGGTGGCGACTCTTGCTTACCGCGACATTTCGCGAACCAGCTTTAAAATAGTCAGTTCTATTTCCACCGATCACAGAACTGGCGACTCTGCTGGGGAGTCTTAATAAGTGAGGTGTACCTTAGGATTAGACCACTTTTATGTTTTCAATTGTATGCCTTGTTTGATTTATATTTGTGGGCTTGCATCGGAGTTTCATAGATCCTAACCCGGATCTGGGGAATACCCTTTAGGTAGCATAAGCTGTGAGGGACCTGTCCGGCGTAGACCGACACGGGTGAAGCAGTTGCTATGTTGGTGTGACACCTTGGTCTGTACCGATATCCCTTGTGTTGCAACGAGGAGAATATGGGTCTTCTGAGGAGTCATTAAGCACCAACCGACCTTAGAACCCTAAATTGACCCAACTTGGCCATAGAACAGTAGCAGTATACTACACTCATTGAGGCTAAACTCTCGCGATGGTTCTGGCTGCAAGAAAAGATTGCGATGCTGGAGTTATGACCGATTGAGGGTAGTCAATAATATTGAGATCCTCTAGAACACGGTTACTATTTTCTAGGACAGGTCTTAACCAACGAAACTGAAAGAGGGTAGGACCTAAACTTCATGCCGGCCTGAAATCTAAGGGCTCTCTTGTGTGACTTGTGTGCCTTCAAACTTGACTACTTGCACATTCTTGTTATCTGACACATGAGTTTCTTGCAGGTTTTGTTTACAATCCATAATCTGGACTCATAACAGGGTTCACTTACATCACTCCACGCATAGCATAACATCATACCATCATACCATTGCATACATCCTGCATAAGGACTAACTCATTTCAAGGATCTCAAGGGCTTGTGATGCAGGTCATGATGAACCAACTATCAAGCAAGGGGCAAAGGGGATTTATTTTCCTCTAACTAAGGTTGTCCAGAAATCCGAGCACGATAACTTGAGTCAGGGGCTATGACCCACTCGATATGGTGAGCCTTGACTCTTGAAGAAGGACTCTCAACAACATGAAGTTCCTTCAATCAAGCTACCAGATTCTAACAATTTTTCTTGTTTACCCCGCGAGATCCTTGAAAACATTGCATGCATACATACATATCATTGCATAACAAGTACCCTGGTTACCGGTCACTTACCTTCTTCGCTGTTTATTTCAGCAATGGCTTCCCAACAAGACAACCAGGATTTCCGTACTCAAGAGACTCGGTTCAAGGAAATCCTCCTAAACCTATCCAAGGGGCAGGAAGAGCTGAGAACACTCCTCATGGGGACTTTGGTTAGGAAAAGTCCTGAAGACGATAAGGACAAACGACTGAAACGTTTGCAAGCTGAGGTAGATACAATGAAAACCCAGATGCTGGGGCAAATGGCTCTTATCCAAGACTTATCTCAAATACAAGGAGAGTTCAGGGTTCTCGTCAACCAACTGCTTCGGGATAACAAACTGGGGCAAACATCTAAGGTTGAAGAGCAAGCCATCATTCAACCACCTGTGAGACAAGAAGACAAAGGAAAAGCTCCTTTACTTGCTTCAGGGTCACTAGTCCAGCATCAACCTCGCCAGCAGCAGCAGGGTAATCGGTGTAAGCGAAATACGTCTGGAAGACATTTCTCGGAGACTGGTATACCATCATCACTAATACTGAGACGCTTATTGGAGGTTAAGCTGATTTCCTTAAAGGATCCTCCTAAGACTCTCAACATAACCTCCCTAAGGTATAACCCTGATGAAAGATGTGCCTACCATTCTGACAGTCCTGGACATGACACCGACGACTGTTGGAGCCTGAGGAACAAGATCCAAGACTTGATCGACGGAAGGGTGCTAGAGTTCATGCCGGGTGGTAAAATGAAAATCTTCTGCTGAGGATTCTCCATTTAAGATGACTAGTTCAAGCTAAAGGAAACTTTGTTCATTCGAATGTTCAAGTTGTATTTTTTTTTTATTGTTCAAACATTTTGTTCATGTCAAAACGTTGTTATTTCATTAATGCATTACACGTGTCTGTTTTGAAGTAATTATGTTCACTATGCTTAAAACTGTTTTCATATTTTTTGTGATGATCAACTCTCGATTTAAAATTCTAAGCCTCTTGAGGGAGGATGACGAAAACGATACCACAATCTACAGTATGCTTTTGAACCGACCCCGCTGATGAGGTACATGCATTGTTTCAAATCCTAAACAATGGAGTTATAAGGAGGATAATCCCTAGTCAACCCCTTTGAGCCAAAGAAGTTGGAGTTTATCTTTTCAAAAATTAAAACCCTTAATCATAACCCGGGGCAGGGTAGTTCTCTCAGTTGATCCAAGTGCACAATGAATGATGCCAAACAGGTCCTTACAAAACAAAAGATAGTGATGGTTCCTATAATCATAAAGACAGGAAGTCATTACCTCTCAAAGAATAAAAACCCGATAAGTCAAAACCTATGAAGGAGACTTACAAAACTGGGGCATCCCGCTGACTGTAATCACCAAAGAAACAGTTCAGGCAAAAAACAGGGATAACGAAATCAAAAAGAAAGAGGTCATACAAACCCTCAACAAAAAGAAATGACTCCCTATTCAAAATAAACTGTCAATATCCGAACCATCATTGGAACATCAGGACAAAGACTCAAACAAGGTCTAACGCACGATCAGCTGAGTTTAGGTTTGAAGAACATCACGAAGAGCAGGTGGGTACAAATATAATTTGAGCCTTTATCCTTTGTTTCTTAAACCATGAACCAGGCCACATTATAACCCTTAAAAGTCCTAGCTGAAGCATGGGTTAGTTCGAAAGCATACTGTTACAAACAGTATCCTGACTCCTTAAGGCTTTGCGGTAAAATAACGAGTTGACATCACAGTTTACAAAAAAAATTCACTTGTTTTTATGAAAAAAAATGCATTTTCAAAAAAACTTCAAGACAGACATAAGCTTTGCATTTTTAATATAACATTGCTTGCATATGACTATTTGTTTGAACAGCATAGAAGCTTCGCACGACGAATATCTAAGTGAACAAAAGCACTTCCAATCAAGGGGCACAGCATGAGCGTTGTCCATAATCTGGGGCAGTCAAGTCAAGATTCAGAGAATCTCTCAAATGCCAAAATAACCAGGGGCAAATCTCCGCCTGAGTCACTTGGGGCATTGGACATGAATTCCAGCTATGAATCTTGCCTAATCAAACGAAGATCTTCTGGTCACATGGCAACACAACAACAGGGGCACCTCCCTACATCCTGAGAGCGTGGACATAGTCGAAAAAATACTACGCATAATCAAAGACCCGCTAGGTTGACACACCTAGGCAAAAATAAGGGATTCCCGGCGAACCAAAAGGGTTCGGGCAAAAATAAGGGATGAAAATGAAAAAATCTGTACACCCGACAAGTCGAAAACCTGAAAAGGCGGCTTGGAAAAAAATGGGTATCCCGGTGGACTGAAAACCCGAAAGGGCGGTCCAGGCAAAAATTAGGGATCAAAGCGTATGACTATGTCCCGTCATCTCGTCACTTGCCTACCAGAAGAAGATTGGTCAATCGGCAGTCATCAAGCACCTCCACAGGTACCCTCTCCCACAGAAACTGGGGCAATAAGAATTGTCTGAACTGTGCAGTTGCTCTGTCCTCCAGGTGCAAGGTAGATTCGGCTGAAGAATATGACCAAGATATCTCCACTCCCTGCAGAGTAGGATAGGATTCAGCAATACTCGCCCCTAGCAGAGTTGGTCTCCCATCAGCCCCGAAAAGGCACAGTACCCCTAGCAAGTCAGCGATACTCTCCCCAAGCAGAGTTAGTCTACTGTCAGCCTTAAGGAAATTGGATATCCCCAAAAGATCTCAATATTCCCCAGCAGAGTATACAGGTGTTCCTAAGCAAGCATCCCCGGAAGTCTTAATATAAGATTGTTCCCCGGCGGAATACCAGACACCCCGGTGGAGCCAATTACCCAGTACAGTCCAAAATTTTCCCCAGGAGAGTTGAATCATCCTCCCCAGTAGACTCTGGAAGCTTATCCCCAGTAGATTCTGGAAGCTTATCCCCTGCAGAGTATGAACGCATCTCCCCGGCTTTATTCAAAGGTTATTCCCCACCAGAGCTTATAACTGGGTTATCCTCAGCTAATTGCCACGGAAAGATCGTCCTCGGCGTAGTTCTTCCTATCCCCCAGCGGAGTTCATCAAATTCCCCAACATAACTTATCAACAGAATCCCCAGTGGAGTTATCTTCAAAATCTCAGCGAAGTATCTCTTCCCATAGAGTAATTCCCCACAGAGTAATGTCTTCACCAAGTTTATTCCCCAACGGAGTCATCTTCTCCTACCGGTTTATTCTTGCAACCATCATCCCCAGCGGAAACGAAGAACTCTACTCTTCGACCTCAGCCCAGGATTCAACGAACTTCCCGGCATTCGTCAAGGATTTATTTTCCCAGACGAAAATACATTCATGAACATTTAACATTTTATACATCCTGCTTACATACATGATTAAGTGCACACGACACAATCTCATTCATTTTGGAACATCATGACATCATGCATTTCATACATCATGACATTGCATACAACTGATGTTTTGCCTTTTCAGGAAAAGGTCAATCCAAAGATGATTACTATCAACTGTCGCAATTCCAGATTCGACTCTTGTATCTATCCAGGGCATATCTGTGAGTAACTGATTGTAGATTCGACACCTGTATCTAGCCAGGGCATGTCTGCATGAAGAGTTTAGAGATTCAATACATGTATCCAGCCAGGGCATATCTGTAGACGACTAATTCCAGATTCGATACCTGCATCTAGCTAGGGCATATCTGTGAGTGATTAATTATAGATTCGATACCTGTATCCAGCCAGGGCATATCTGCATGAAGAGTTTAGAGATTCGATTCCTGTATCCAGCCAGGGCATATCTGTAGACGACCAGTTCCAGATTCGATACCTGTATCCAGCCAGGGCATATCTGTGAGTGATTTGATTGTAGATTCGATACCTGTATCCAGCCAGGGCATATCTACATGAAGAGTTTAGAGATTCGATACCTGTATCCAGCCAGGGCATATCTGTAGATGACTAATTCCGAATTCGATACCTGTATCCAGCCAGGGCATATCTGTGAGTAATTGATTGTAGATTCGATACCTGTATCTAGCCAGGGCATGTCTGCATGAAGAGTTTAGAGATTCGATACCTGTATCCAGCCAGGGCATATCTGTAGACGACTAATTCCAGATTCGATACCTGTATCCAGCCAGGGCATGTCTGCATGAAGAGTTTAGAGATTCGATTCCTGTATCCAGCCAGGGCATATCTGTAGACGGCCAATTCCAGATTTGATTCTTGTATCTAGCCAGGGCATATCTGTGAGTAACTGATTATAGATTCGATACCTGTATCCAGACAGGGCATATCTGCATGAAGAGTTTAGAGATTCGATACCTGTATCCAGCCAGGGCACATCTGTAGACGACTAATTCCAGATTCGATTCCTGTATCTAGCCAGGGCATATCTGTGAGTGACTGATTGTAGATTCGATACCTGTATCCAGCCAGGGCATATCTGCATGAAGAGTTTAGAGATTCGATTCTTGTATCCAGCCAGGGCATATCTGTAGACGACTAATTCCGGATTCGATTCCTGTATCTAGCCAGGGCATATCTATGAGTGACTGATTGTAGATTCGACACCTGTATCTAGCCAGGGAATATCTGCATGAAGAGTTTAGAGATTCGATACCTGTATCCAGCCAGGGCATATCTGTAGATGACCAGTTCCAGATTCGATACCTGTATCTAGCCAGGGCATATCTGTGAGTGATTTGATTGTAGATTCGATACCTGTATCCAGCCAGGGCATATCTGCATGAAGAGTTTAGAGATTCGATACCTGTATCCAGCCAGGGCATATCTGTAGACGACTAATTCCGGATTCGATACCTGTATCCAGCCAGGGCATATCTGTGAGTAATTGATTGTGGATTTGACACCTGTATCTAGCCAGGGCATATCTGCATGAAGAGTTTAGAGATTCGATACCTGTATCCAGCCATGGCATATCTGTAGATTACCAGTTCCAGATTCGATACCTGTATCTAGCCAGGGCATATCTGTGAGCAATTGATTGTGGATTCGATACCTGTATCTAGCCAGGGCATATCTACGTTAAAGAGATTAAAGAGATAGCTGGGAAATGCTCCAGATATGGATGTTGTTCTTTTGCTTATTCAGATTTTCTCTTCAGAGATAGCTTAGAGATGCTCCAGATATGGACGTTGTTCTTTTGCTTATTCAGAGATAGCTTAGAGATGCTCCAGATATGGATGTTGTTCTTTTGCTTATTCAGAGATAGCTGGGAAATGCTCCAGATATGGATGTTGTTCTTTTGCTTATTCAGATTTTCTTTTCAGAGATAGCTGGGAAATGCTCCAGATATGGATGCTGTTCTTTTGCTTATTCAGATTTTCTTTTCAGAGATAGCTGGGAAATGCTCCAGATATGGATGTTGTTCTTTTGCTTATTCAGATTTTCTTTTCAGAGATAGCTGGGAAATGCTCCAGATATGGATGCTGTTCTCTTGCTTATTCAGATTTTCTCTTCAGAGATGGCTTAGAAATGTTCCAGATATGGATGTTATTCTTTTGCTTATTCAAGAGTTTCCTTTCAGATATAGCTAGGAAATGCTCCAGATATGGACGCTGTTCTTTTGCTTATTCAGAGTTCTTTTCAGAGATGGCTTAGAGATGCTCCAGATCCGGATGCTATTCTATTGCTTATTCAGATTTCCTTCTAGAGATAGTTCAGATGCAACCCATGCATGGCGACATTCTGATACTTATTCTAGATTCCGTCCAGAGATAGTTCAGATGCAACCCAGACATGACGACATTCTGATACTTATTCAGATTTCCTTTCAGAGATAGCTCAGAGATGCTCCTGACCCGGACGCTATTCTATTGCTTATTCAGATTCAAACTTCTAAAGAAAACTTAGAGATGCTCCAGACCCGGATGCCATTCTATTGTTTAGTCCAGATTCATTCAAAAGACAGTCCAGATACGATCCAGGTTCGGATGACATTCTGTCACTCATTCAAACACAGTATGGATAACCCCAGACGCGGCGGTCAGTCTACTATTTATTCAGACGTCAGCAATTAGATATAGACTAGATATGCTCCAGACACGAAAGCTATTCTATTTATTATTCAGATTCAACTATCCATTACATTTCCAAATGGCATCTATAAGCCCATTCCCGACAAGGTTCTGTCACATCTCCAGATGGCATCTATAAGCCCATCCTCCTATCCATCATATCTCCAAATGGCATCTGTAAGCCCATTCCCGACATCACCATGCTGATACTACACCATGCGAGTGCAAATTTCTGGGCACTTTAGTGTTCAATCATCTTCCACCTTCGGATCACGAAAGGCCCAAAAGCCAATCTATATCCTCAGGTTTAAGAAGATTGAACAAGGGTAACTGTTGTACCCCAAAATTTGCCCTCCCATATTTCCCAAAACATTTCAAGAAAAATTCACATGTCCAACCCGGCGCGTCATATTCAGGTGTTCTTTCACCAAGATATCTCTGATAACGTATGCTCAAATTCAGAAGGTATCCGACTGTGTGAGTTTTCTCGAAGAAATATGGTGAAAAAAGTGTGCTGAAAGTGCAGTTTTTACGCGCTAAAAAATTCATAAATTGAAGATCGTGACTCGTTTTGAACCCGTTCCGGTGGCCAAAATTCCGTCTTGATATTATCTACGTTTTCATCTCTCACGGCTGGAAGCCAATTTCAATCAGAAAGTCTTCAAAAATATGGATTTATCAAGTATTTTCGTACAGAAAATTTGTGACAAGTTTATTTGCATCATGTTCAGAAAATCATAACTTGGTCGATTTTCATCGTATCGAGCTGGTTCTGGCGCCAAAATTTCACAAATTGAGTTGGATACATTTTCACAGAAGGTATTGAGTACAAACGGTATTCAAAAGGCCTTCATTTTTTGCTCAGAGTGCGTGACACGCTGAAAATCCTGAATGCTGAATATTATTTCATCTGGGCCGAAACTTCGAAAATTCATAACTCGGTCAATTTTTATCGGATTGGACTCATATTTTTACAAAAGGTTACTGACTCATAGATCTACAACTTTGCTTCAAAGGTCGAGACCGGTTTATGCTCCGATCAATACCAGTTTTTTATTGAAGAACGTGTCAGAGTCGACACTGGAGCCCAAAATAAGTTTGTCTGAGCTGAAACTTCAAAAATTCATAACTAATTCACCGTTTATCCGATTGAGCCGATTTTCGGACAGGAGTTAGTTCTCAATATCGGCTACATTTTGTTTTCATATTTCAACTTCAAAAATTGCACTTAAGTCCCTGCGATTTAGCCTGGAAAGTGACGAACTCAAGTGAACATTGGAGGCCCAATTGCACATTCAAAGCCCATTTTCTTTACCCTAATTTCCATTATATAATCACATTCTTTTCACACAAACCAAGAAAAGAAAAAAAAAAACCTGGCCACAACACTGTCAGAATATCAAATTCTTTCAAGAACCCTAAAACCTTGAAATCCTTATTACAAATCCCTCTCTCACTACAAACAAGCCATTCAGTTACAAACCAACATCTCACTACTTCTTCAGTAAGAGTAAGGCTGGCTTGATCTCCATGATCAAAAGGGCATAAAAGCATTCATGTCACTACTTTTCTAGTAAGGGTAAGGTTGATTTGATCTCCATGATCAAAAGGGTATAATCATTCATACATGTCATATTGGCCTAAACATTAAATTCCTTCATATATTGGCTTTATTTGTATTTTATGATATATAGTAATTTATTTAAATTGTTCATGAGATTCAACACTGCAGATTTAGACAGGATCCCTTGCAGGTTCATTAAGGAACGTTGAGGCCAAAACACAAATGGCCAAAAGCCAAAAGCCAAATGGCCAAACAGAACAGTTTACACATGACACCAATACATGGCGAGACAGACATCCTGAGAAGGTTAAGGACGTTGAGGCCAGAACACAAATGGCCAAAAGTCAAAACACAAATGGCCAAAACAAAACAGTTTACAATGACGCCAATAGCTGTTTCACCCCTCCAATCAGACCCGTATACTCCTAAACTTTCTCTCTATTTGTATTTTGTTCCTTTAATTAATTAATCGTTATTATTTTTATTAATCACTAACCAATTAATATTTTTTCCTAATAAAATCAAAAACGCAAAAAAATATTTTATTTATTAAAATTAACTTCATCACTTTTATTTTTGTAAATAAATGTAAATTAATTAATTTAGTTAAATTAGGCTAACTTTAATCTTTTTTTTTATAATAAGTAAAATAAATTAGACTTAGGTTTTTACTAGCTTTTGACTTTTAATTTCTTATTTTTATTTTCATTAAAAACATAAAAAACACAAAAACTTTTTTTTCTTTAATTAATTTATTAATTAGTAAATTAGGTTTAATATTTTCATTAAATTGCAAAAAAAGGACAAAACTTAAATTCTTTTCTCAAAAAGGGTCAAAACCCTAAGGACGTCCTGATTAAATTTCTATTCGCGCATTATTATCTATTTTTGATTATTTGTATCTGCTCAAAGGATGTAATAGTTAATTAGGATTTTACCGCTTTATTTACTTTTCCGCATTTATTTTCTAAAACAGGTTTTTGTTTTTGGCGATGTATAGACTCGCGCCTTGTAATAGCGTAGATTCATATTTCCGCACTTTATTTTCCGCACTCTTAACTGTTAAAAATGCATGAAAGATTTGTATGACAAATTAAAATCGACTCGTAGCTCACAAATGCATGTTCAAAGATAAATATAAACTGAAACAACACACATGCACATGCCACTCCTAGGGTACGCCTCACTGGTTGCCTCGAACGTGGTCGTCAAGTATAGGGTGTTTTAGAGGTCGCCCTCCTGTCTAAGATCCAGTTGCCTCGAAACGGTTGCCTCGGATAAAAAGAATCTAGGACATTAGGGTTACTTCTAAGGTGTCCTACTATTGCTTCGGTGACCACATTGTCCCTTATAATCGAATTGACCCGAACACCTCCAACGACGGTGCTACCTATCTCTCAATGGTGGGATAGCACTATCTTAAGGACTCTTACACAGCCTAATTCCTTAGAGTAGGTAGATTTCTCCTGGGTACTTGCTCTTTCAAAAAACAAAAACAACTTTTCGCACCTACACTTTCAAAAAATTTTCAAACAAATACTTCATACACTCTTGAGGACTGATACAAGAGTTACCTAGAAGTTTTCAAACTAAACTTTTTCAAAACCCACAAACACTTGAAAAGCAAACAATTTTTGAAAACATAGTGAGCAAGTACCTAAGAGCCAGTGGATAACCACGGATAGAAAGGGTGCTAACACCTTCCCTTTCTATAAATCTACCTCCCGAACCGAGAAACATCTCGAAAAGGAATTTTGCTGTGCTTTTGTCCTTTCCTTGTTGGAGAAAATAAAAGACGATAGCGACTCTTGCTTACCGCGACATTTCGCGAACCAGCTTTAAAACAGTCAGTTCTATTTCCACCGATCACAGGCACCAATGCCCAACCCAACATGGATCCTGAGGTCAGATATGATCCCAGAAGAGGATATCAGAAGGGACTAACAAACCAGGTGAAGAGGCCATCAACTTTCAAACCTCCAACAAATGTCCCTGTGGACACTTGGTTGAAAACATCAAGCATGAAAAGGCCCAGTGAGGAGAAATTCTGAACATTCGATGTTCCAAGAGGATCATTCTTGGCCTATAGTAAGGAATTCCAAACTACAACAACGAACAAAGTGGCTCATGTGTCGAGCAACTACAAGGGAAAAAAACCCATGTCGCGCTCCCAGTGGGGGAGATATCAAAGACGATGAAAAGCCGAAAGAGAGGCTACAGAGGAGCCTCAACCAGAATCAAGCACCAATGTGCCACAAAGAAAGGGAAAAGGCAAACAAAGAAAGCCTTTGGAAAGAAAACTAAATGATGAAGGGGAATCAAATGATGAAGGTAATTCTGAATCTGATGCTACTTTGGATATTATGGTGAATGTCGTGACAGTACTACCCAGGGAATACGACCACCAATTCGAAGTCGAAGAGACTGACTGGGAGGTCGAATGGGAGATGGCTAAACATAGGCCAATTTGTTATTAAGTTATGAACAACGGTTGTGTCGAAGAGCAAAATACTTTCTTCGAACGCCTCACTGAGGCGATGAAGAATCACCTCAAACCATTGTTCATCAGAGCATAAGTAAGGGAAGCAATCATAAACAAGGTTCTGGTTGATTGTGGAGCCACATTCAACATAATCCCACAATGCATGCTGAGAAAGATGGGCAAAGGGGATGACGACATCAAACCCCATAACATGGTTTTATCGAACTATGAAGGTGGAGTTGGGACCACCATGGGGGTAATACAGTTGGAAATCAAAGTGGGTTCCATAGTTCGACCAACGATGTTCATGGTCATCTCCGTAAAACCTAACTACAACATGTGTGAGCAACACCTTCATAAATTGATTTTTGAATGATTGCAAATATATATGTGAAACACTAAATACATGTGTACACTATAAAATATAATATAACATGTTTAAATAAGCCAAAAATGTATTTCACTCATAATGCATCATTATGAGTTGACACAACAATTTTTGTATCGATACATAACTTTCTGAAGTCCCTGGAATACTATTTCAAAACTATTATGCATCGATACAAAGGCTTATGCGTCGATACATAACTCTTTGATGACCCTGGAATGCAAACTTAAAAACTGCATGCATCGATACATGATTTCATGCATCGACACATAACATTTTGATGCCACTGTAATACTTGTATGAATCAACACAAAACCTCATGCATCGACACATAACACTTTGATGTCTCTGTAATACATTCTTGAACTTGTATGCATCGACACAAAACCTCATTTATCGATACAAAACATTTTGATTCCTCTGGAAAACATTTTTGAACTTATATGTATTGATACATAATATCATGTGTCGACTCATACTATGTTTTAAATTCAAAAGTTAAATTTACAATCAGTATGTATCGACACATACGTGTTATGTGTCGACAGATATAAAAGTGTTGGTTCTATAAAACGTTATAACATGATTTTGTATCGACTCAAAACACAATGTATCAAATCATCATGTCACATATAACTAACATGAGACAACACATGACCAAGATGCATCGACTCATAACACTTTCTTTTTGACTAACCGTTTTCTGTTATAAATATAAGCAAGCATTTTTTTTCAACACAACAACATATTTGAATTGTGTGCAAACAATTGTGAGCAACCAAAAGCCTAAAGAAAATTCATCTTCATCATCTTCTCAACCATCTTAAATTCAACAACAATAAAGAAAATCAAACATCCTTGTTGAACTAAATCAAGCGGTTTGAGATAACGTTCATCTGTGCATTGAAGAAATCTCATATGAGTTAAAGGTTGAAGAGGAGGATTCAAGAAATAATCCAGAGGGTTTTTCCTTCAAGAATGGATGTGTTCTTGAGGGTTTTGTTAGCCACGGACGCACGAGTCAGATTCATCCATAGCGAGGGGTTTGGAAATCAGAAGGATTTTAACAAACAGGTCGTGGAAGCGGAGGATCGTTCGTGGACTTTGCAGGGAATCTTGATACAGCTCATATCAAGTGGTGGTTATTACAAGAAGAAAAAGATCATAAGGATTTCTATATTTCTGTGTAGTGTAACCTTGTTATTAAACATTCAACAAATTGATATAAAAGTTCTCAGTTTTGATTGTGAAATTGAGAGGGAGACGTACCCACACGTGAGGACGACAATGGGGAACTTCCTTACCAAACTGCCTGCGTATCGTTCTTTCTTTCTTTCTCTTTATAATTTTACATATTATATAATTTTGTAATTCAATTGGCTTGCTGAGTTTTACTGTCTAATGATAAACATAGTGGTTCAAACATTTTCACCAAACCACCACTACTAAATCATTATACAAGCATATGCCAAGTGTTTGACAAAATTCCTATCAAATTTCTAAATTCATTGGAAATACTGTTTTATGATAAGTGCATTGAAATGTTAAAGATTTCTGAGTTGTATATTCATCCATCTTATTCAATAAAAATCCATCAAGTTTTTCACATGTCAAGTTTTCTAGTAGTCAGTTCAAAGCAGACGGAATTGATTCAGGACATTGATTTTTGCCGCTTTCAACTTGCTTTGATAAAATAATTTTAAATCCTTGAAAAAGTAAGAAGTGATCTATTCACCCCCCCCCCCTCTCGATCACTTGCCACACCGTCTAACAAGTGGTATCAGAGCACTGGTTAGTTGGTGCTTTATATCTACTCGTAACTCTATGGCATATGAACTAAATGGGGCGTATAATAGAGCTCCTGTTTTCAATGGTGAAAATTATGGCTACTGGAAAGACTGCATGCGAGTACACATAAATTCCATTGACAGGAATGTATGGACTGCTATTCAAAATGCTCCCTTTCAAATCACCATGAGGAATGATGCATGTGCAATAGTACCTAAACCTGAGGATCAATGGAATGAAATGGATGAAAAGAAATGGTCGTGCGATTGGAGAGGCAGAAATATGATGATCTTAGCACTTGGTGTTGATGAGTATTATAGGGTGTCTCACTGCACGTCCACTAAAGAAATGTGGGATGCTTTAGAAATTTCCCATGAAGGCACAACTGAAGTTAAACAATCCCGCATCAATACACTCAATCAAGAGTTCGAGCTCTTTCGCATGAAACAAGGAGAATCTGTCTCTGACATGCAGAAGAGATTCGTACATCTTGTGAGTCGTTTAAATGCACTTGGAAAACTTGTTTCCAATGAAATTGATACTAATAAAATTCTGAGATGTCTTAGCAGGGAATGGCAACCTAAAGTAACAGCTATCAAGGAAGCAAATGACCTCACTACGCTTACCATTACAACTCTGTTTGGAAAGCTGGAAGAACATTAACAAGAATTGCAAAGTCTTAAAAAATATGAAAATAAGAGTAAGAAGGAAAGGAACAAAGATAGGGAGGGTGAGAAGAAGTCAATAACTCTAATGGCTTCTAGCTCTAAGTCCTCAACCAAAGAGCAAGATGATAATGGCTCAACTAGTGATGAAAATTCTGATGATGAAGAAATGGGACTCTTTGTTCGAAGATACAATAGATTTATTCAAAAGAATGGAATCAAGAACTCCGATAAGAATCTCATAAGCTTTCGAAAACAATCCAAAGAGCCAAGGCAAGAAGAAAATAAAAAGAAAAGAGGTAAAGGACCTTGTTACAATTGTGGTAAAGTTGGACACTACAAACCAGACTGTCCAAAGATGAAAAAGGATAAGGGAAAAGCTCCACCAAAGAAGTTTAACAAACAAAGAAGAGCTTACATTGCATGGGAAAGCGATAGTGATTCATCAGACGATGACAGTTCAAGTGGTAGTGATGAAAATGCAAATTTATGTCTGATGGCACATACCAAAAATCAATTCTACAACAAGAAAGACAACCACAACAAGCAAGTAAGACAAGCATATCCTAACAACTTTTCTTCTATGACCTTTCCTGAACTAAAGTTAGCTTTTGAAAAACTGCAATACAAAGCTGAAGATGCTTTTAAGAGATTATCCTTTGATAAACAAATATTTTCATTTCTGGAGAGTAAAGTCTATAAAGCTGAAAAAGACTTAAAAAGTCTAAAAGCTAGTATTGCAGAAAGTTCAAAAGATAAGGATGTTACAGGATGTATTCCCATAAGGGAATGTGAAGTTTTCCATATTTGGCAACAAAAGGTTAGAACTCTTAATGCCAAATTAGAAAAAGCTTTACAGCCCAAAGTTACTTTTGCAGTCGATCCTATAATTTTTAAGAAAACGTTGAATCCACCATATTCAAAATACTCTTTTGTTGAAAAAATACCAAAGGATTCAATGAGCATAAGTAAAACAATACATCATCATCATGGTTTATGCCATTATTGTTGTCGTTTTGGTCATACCATTGAAAAATGTAAGTTTAGGAGGTTTCTTGTTCCTAAAGGCATTTACCAATGGAGGCCTAAAGGCAACCATGTTATCACTTACCCATATGGACCTAATAAAAATTGGGTACCTACCTCTCTCTTTTGATATTGCAGGAAAAATGCCTTACACCCATGGATAGAAGATGGTTTCTAGACAGCGGGTGTTCAAGGCACATGGCCGGTGACATATCGCTCTTCATTGACTTCAAGGCAAAGAAGAAAGGATTTGTTACCTATGGAGACAATAACAAAGGAGCTGTACTCGGTAAAGGTAGTGTAGGTAATCCATCTACCACTACTATTTCTGATGTCCATTTAGTAGAGGGGCTTAAACATAATTTTCTCAGTATTAGTCAATTATGTGACAAATGTTATAAAGTTACCTTCACAAACACTTGTTGCATAATTGAAAATACTGAAAAAAAGATATTGTGATTAAGGGTATTAGAGTAAACAATGTCTATATGCTTGACCTTTTTGATGTATCCTTAATAAGCACTAAGTGTCTAGTCACCTTGAATGATGATTCATAGCTTTGGCATAGACGTTTAGTGCATGTTAACTTTGATTTGCTTAATAAGGTTGTATCCAAGGATCTAGTAGTAGGTCTTCCAAAGATAAAATTTACAAAGGATCACATATGTGATGCATGCCAAATGGGAAAGCAAACAAGGGTCTCTTTCAAATCCAAAAACATGATTTCCACTTCACGACCCCTTGAGCTTCTCCACATGGACCTTTTTGGACCCTCTAGAACAAAAAGTCTAGGAGGAAATTATTATGGTTTTGTGATTGTTGACGACTACTCTAGATTTACTTGGACTATGTTCCTTCATAGCAAAAATGAAACTTTTTCTGCTTTTAAGAGTTTTGCAAGACTATCTCAAAATATAATGGAATTGAAAATAATTTCAATTCGAAGCGATCATGGAGGTGAATTTCAAAACCATCTCTTTGATAAGTACTGTGACAAGCATGGTATTGAGCATAATTTTTCAGCACCTCGAACTCCATAGCAGAATGGAGTTGTGGAGCGCAAAAATCGCGTCTTAGAGGAGCTAGCAAGAACAATTCTCAATGAAGGTGGATTGCCAAAATATTTTTGGGCTGATGCAATTAGCACAACCTGCTATGTTTTAAACAGAATACTAATTCATCCAATTTTGGATAAAACACCTTATGAAATCTTAAAAGGAAGAAAGCCAAACCTGTCACATCTTCATGTATTCGGTTGCAAATGTTTTGTTTTAAATAATGGAAAAGAAAATCTTGGAAAATTTGATGCAAAAGCAGATGAAGGTATCTTTCTCGGATACTCACAATCAAGCAAAACATATAGGGTATATAATAAACGTCTAATTACAGTTGAGGAGTCAGTTCATGTCTCTTTTGATGAATCTTATCTGAAACATGTCGGAAAAGGTATTTCTCTTGATGGTGCAGGTGTATCTACTGAGAATATACTCAAAAAAACTGTTGAAGAAACTGTTCAATCCAAAACAATTGATGATAAGGAAGAAAAAGATACAAGCGCTTCAAAAGATGAGGAAGAAGAGAAAATGGAAGCAAATGATCTTCCACTAGCTTGGAAGTCCTCTAAAGACCATCCCATTGACAACATATTGGGAGACATCTCAAAAGGAGTAATGACTCGCTCCAAGATAAGTAATTTTTGTTATCATTTTGCTTTCGTTTCACAAGTAGAACCTAAGAATGCTAAAGAGGCCTTGATTGATGAATTTTGGCTAATGGCCATGCAAGAAGAGCTAAATTAGTTTAAAAGAAATGACGTTTGGGAACTTGTCCCTCGTCCGCGAGACCATTGTATCATAGGCACTAAATGGGTTTTTAGAAATAAACATGATGAAAACGGAATGATAACCCACAATAAAGCACGCTTGGTAGCACAAGGGTATAACCAAGAGGAGGGCATTGATTATGAGGAGACTTATGCTCCAGTTGCTCGCCTTGAGGCTATACGTCTTTTGCTCGCTTATGCGTGTGCAAAAGATTTTAAGCTTTATCAAATGGACGTAAAGAGTGTCTTTCTTAACGGAGTCATAAATGAAGAAGTGTATGTCTCACAACCTCCTGGTTTTGAAAATAACGAATATCCAGATCATGTCTTTAAATTAAAACGAGCTTTATACGGTATTAAACAGGCTCCTCGGGTCTGGTATGAGAGACTTAGTAAATTTCTACTTGATTATGGTTATTCGAGAGGTCAAGTGGACACCACTCTTTTCATTAAACGTAAAGGAAAGCACATCCTTTTAGTTCAAATATACGTAGATGACATTATTTTTGGTTCAACTAATCTACACTTGGTCGAGGAATTTTCCAAAGTCATGCAGGGTGAATTTGAGATGAGTCTCATGGGGGAGTTAAACTACTTTCCCGGTCTCCAAATAAAGCAGCTCAATGAAGGCACAATTATATGCCAAACAAAATATTGCTAAGAGTTGCTTAATCGATTTGGGATGAACAACTCTAAACCAATTGACACTCCCATGCCTACCAACATAAATTTAGACAAGGATGAACATGGTAAGAGTGTTGATGTTAAGAAATATAGAGGTATGATCAGATCACTCTTGTATCTTACAACATCTAGGCCTGAAATCTTTTTTAGTGTTTGCATGTGTGCACGATATCAATCGGATCCTAAGGAATTCCACTTGAAAGTTGTCAAGCATATACTTAGATATCTCAATAATACACCTAAGTATGGGCCATGGTATTCCAAGGGAAGCGATTGCAGTTTAGTAGGTTACTCCAATTCTGATTTTGCTGGCTGCAAATCAGATAGGAAAAGCACTAGTGGAACATGTCACTTGTTTTCAAACTCTCTAATAAGTTGGCATAGCAAAAAGCAAGTTTCTGTCACTTTGTCAACTGTTGAAGCTGAATACGTTGCAGCCGGTAGTTGTTGTGCTCAGATCTTATGGCTGAAGCAACAATTACAAGACTATGATATTCAATTAAAACGTATTCCAATAAAATGTGACAACACAAGTGCTATAAATCTCACTAAGAATCCAGTTTTACACTCACGCACTAAACACATAGATATTAGACATCACTTTATTCGCGATCATGTTGAAAAGGAGGATGTTACGTTTGAGCATTTTGATACTAAAAATCAACTTGCTGACATCTTTACAAAACCACTTGCAACAGACCTCTTCTTCAACATCCGCCGTGAGCTAGGGATTTTAGATCTCTCTTACGTGATGTCCTAAGCATATATGTAATTGAAATATATCTATGTCTCACCATACTATTTAGATGTGCTTTTCAGCTTTAGCACATGTGTCCACTTATCTAATCAAACGAGGTAATATCCTTCTTATCTTCACCCTCAATCACCTATAAGTTGATCTAAATGTTCTACTGATAATGTCTTCGTATATCTCTTTTACATAAATTGTTTGAATTTGACATATGCAATTTACATCACATCATTAGGCATGCATAACACTCTTCAGATGAGTCATTTTTTGTGAAATTCGGTACCATATCCCCTTGTTAACAAGAAACTGTGCAAAAACTGCAATTTCTGTCAAAACAAGTGGTTGTATTAGTGTCTCTTTCAAACATTCTATCGTGCCTATGTAATCTAACTTTTATCTGCCAATTCATTACTTTTAACGTGATTACTTTATGTTTACTCTACTATTTACTCACTTATTGATAACTTTATGCCTGACATTCTGTGTGAATGCCAAGTCAATTATTTGCTGAAATTGTATACCAATTTTCTTATGTGCTACCATTCCTGAAAATATTGCTTATTCTCTTTTTGATGTGGTCAAAGGGGGGGGGGGGGGAAGAAGAGTGTGTTAGTGAAGATTGTGATTGTGTTAGGAAGAAGATGCACAAAAGCAGGGGGAGCAAGCTTATTTCATTCACACTATATCACCATACATCATCAGATATTTGCCATCATCAAAAAGGGGGAGTTTGTGAGCAACACCTTCATAAATTGATTTTTGAATGATTGCAAATATATATGTGAAACACTAAATACATGTGTGCACTATAAAAATATAATATAACATGTTTAAATAAGCCAAAAATGTATTTCACTCATAATGCATCATTATGAGTCGACACAACAAGTTTTGTATCGATACATAACTTTTTGAAGTCCCTGGAATACTATTTCAAAACTATTATGCATCGATACAAAAGCTTATGCGTCGATACAGAAGTCTTTGATGACCCTGGAATGCAAACTTAAAAACTGCATGCATCGACACATAATTTCATGCATCGACACATAACATTTTGATGCCCCTGTAATACATGTATGCATCGACACAAAACCTCATGCATCGACACATAACACTTTGATGTCTCTGTAATACATTCTTGAACTTGTATTCATCGACACAAAACCTCATGTATCGATACAAAACATTCTGATGCCCCTGGAAAACATTTTTGAACTTATATGTATCGATACATAATATCATGTGTCTACTCATACTATGTTTTAAATTCAAAAATTAAATTAACAATCAGTGTGTATTGACACATATGTGTTATGTGTCGACGGATATAAAAGTGTTGGTTCTGTAAAACGTTATAACATGATTTTGTATTGACTCAAAACACAATGTATCGGCTCATCCTGTCACACATAAGTAACATGAGTCGACACATGACCAACATGCATCGACTCATAACACTTTCTTTTTGACTAACCGTTTTCTGTTATAAATATAAGCAAGCATTTTTCTCAGTTTTAACACAATAACATATTTGAATTGTGTGAAAACAATTGTGAGCAACCAGAAGCCTAAAGAAACTTCATCTTCATCATCTTCTCAACCATCTTAAATTCAACAACAACAAATAAAATCAAACATCCTTGTTGAACTGAATCAAGCGGTTTGAGATAACGTTCATTTGTGCATTGAAGAAATCTCAACTGAGTTGAAGGTTGAAGAGGAGGCTTCAAGAAATAAACCAGAGGGTTTGTCCTCAAAGAACGGGTGTATTCTTGAGGGTTTTGTTAGCCACGGTCGCACGAGTCGGATTCAGCCGTAGCGAGCGGTTTGGAAATCAGAAGGATTTTAACAAACAGGTCGTGGAAGTGGAGGATCGTTCGTGGACTTTGCAGGGAATCTTGATACAACTCATATCAAGTGGTGGTTCTTACAAGAAGAAGGAGATCATAGGGATTTCTATCTTTCTGTGTGGTGTAACCTTGTTATCAAACATTCATAAAATTGATATAAAAGTTCTCAGTTTCGATTGTGAAATTGAGAGGGAGACGTACCCACACGCGAGGACGACAATGGGGAACTTCCTTACCAAACTGCCTGCGTATCGTTCTTTCTTTCTTTCTCTTTATAATTTTACATATTCTATAATTTTGTAATTCAATTGGCTTGCTAAGTTTTACTGTCTAATGATAAATATAGTGGTTCAAACATTTTCACCAAACCACCACTACTAAATCATTATACAAGCATATGCCAAGTGTTTGACAAAATTCCTATCAAATTTCTAAATTCATTGGAAATACTCTTTTATGATAAGTGCATTGAAACGTTAAAGATTTATGAGTTGTATATTCATCCATCTCATTCAATAAAAATCCAACAAGTTTTTCACATGTCAAGTTTTCTAGTAGTCGGTTCAAAGTGGACAGAATTGATCCAGGACATTGATTTTCGCTGTTTTCAACTCGCTTTGATAAAATAATTTTAAATCCTTGAAAAAGTAATAAGTGATCTATTCACCTACCCCCCCCCCCCCCCCCCTCTCGATCACTTGCCACACCTTCTAACAACATGCTCTTAGGTAGAGAGTGGATACATGGCATAGGAGCAGTGCCATCATCAATGCACCAACGTGTTACCATTTGGTGCCCAGATGGTATAGTGGAAAATATTGAAGCAGATCAAAGCTACTATATGGTCGAAGTTAATAATGTTGATAGAACAAACTTCGACAGAAATATGGCTCACATAGGGCCATGCAATCCTCCAGACTTTGATTTGGCACCAACACCAAATTCCTTTTGCTCCCTCTACCTACACTCTGACCATGGGTTCCAGTGGGATATAGAAGATTTATCGAACATTGACTATGAAGGAGTTGATGACATACGGCCAACAGGCTGGGGAAGTGAATTCAGTGATGATGACTGAATCACAAGATTTACAAAAGATTTCAGCATATGTAGCCGAAAGTAGAATGATAGCGACCTTAGAGGCTGAAGTCAAGTATATGGCTTTCGAAGCCAATAAGCAACTGTTTCTTCCATAAGGTCTTGGGAAAGACTTCGAACCAGAACCACCTGACTTAAGAAGGGGGGAAGAAAGAAGCCAGAAGCTAGATGCCATCTATGATGATGAGCCTTTGGGTTTTGAAAAGGATCAGTTGGCAGACAATGTTAAAATGCTAGCGCAAGATCCTCTAGAAGAAATAGACTTGGGCGAAGGTTTGGTGAAAATACCAACATACATAAGTGAGAAGATAGATCCAGAGCTCAGGGTCGAAATAATCCAATTGTTGAAGGAGTTTAGAGATTGCTTTGCATGGGATTATGACGAAATGCCTGGTCTTGACAGAGGATTGGTGGAGCTTCAAATGCCAATAAAGCCTGGAAAAAGGCCTGTCAAGCAAACTCCAAGGCATTTTGCACCAGAGATCCTGTCAAAGATCAAGACGAAAGTCAAAAGACTGTTGAAATGCAAGTTCATCCGAACGACCAGGTATGTCGAATGGATTGCAAATATAGTACCTGTTATAAATAAAAATGGTACCTTAAGGGTGTGCATTGATTTTAGAGATTTAAATGCTGCAACACCCAAAGATGAATATCCAATGTCTGTGGCGGAAATTCTTATCGATTCTGCCACTGGCTTTGAATACATGAGTATGCTTGATGGATACTATGGGTATAATCAAATTTTCATTGCTGAAAAGGATGTGTCAAAAACAACATTTCAATGCCCTGGAGCTTTAGGTACTTATGAATAGGTAGTGATGCCTTTTGGCCTAAAAAATGCAGGGGAAACATATCAAGGGGCAATGAATTCCATCTTCCATGATTTTATTGAAACTTTTATGCAGATTTATATTGACGATATTGTTGTCAAATCTGTTTTAGGGAAGAATCACATAGACCACCTTCGACAATCCTTCGAAAGGATGAGAAGCTATGGTCTAAAGATGAATCCTCTAAAGTGAGATTTCTGCGTCAAAGCAAGGAACTTCTTAGGCTTTATGGTCCACAAAAAGGGAATCAAAATAAACCAGAACAAGACCAAAGCCAATTTGGAAGCGAAAGCACCAACTAGCAAGAAGGAGTTGCAATCTCTACTTGGCAAGATAAATTTCCCGAGGAGATATATATCCAACTTAAGTGGAAAAACACAAGCCTCCTCACTACTACTTTGACTCAACAAAAGAGGATTCGAGTGGGGGAAAGAACAACAAGAGGCCTTAGACAAGATTAAAGGATACCTCACCAAGCCACCTATTTTGGTACCTCCTTGTAGAAATAGGAGTATGAGATTGTACATAGCTGCATCTGATAAAACCTTAGGAAGCATGTTAGCTCAAGAGTATGAAAATGGTGTCGAAAGACCCATCTATTACCTCAGTAGAGTTCTAAATGATGCAAAAACTAGATATAGCGAAGTTGAAAAACTATGTTTATGTATTTACTTCTCATGTACAAAACTCAAGTAATATATTAAACCAGTTGATGTTTACGTTTCGTCTCATTTTGATGTTTTCAAATATATGTTGTCGAAAACCATTTTACACAATCGAATAGGCAAATGGGCGCTTGCATTAACTGAGTATTCATTAACCTTTATGCCACTCAAGGATGTAAAAGGTCAAGTGGTAGAAGACTTTATAGTTGACCACTCAATAAATGAAGAATCATTAAACTACTTAGAGATCGAACCCTGGAAGTTATACTTCAACAGTTCCAGTCATAAAGATGGAACTAGAGTAGGAGTTCTAATTATTTCTCCAAATAAAATTCCAACAACATTCAAGTACAAGATCGAAGGTTCTTGTTCGAACAATGAGGCTGAGTACGAAGCTCTAATCATAGGCCTTGAAATCTTGTTGGAATTGGGGGAAACTTGAGTCGAAATAATGAGAGACTCAAAGTTAGTCATAAGGCAAGTTACGAAAGAATACAAATGTATAAGAGAAAATATTATCATGTATTTTGTAATAGACAATCGTTTGTTGAAAAACTTTGAAGTGATCAACATTCGACATATATCAAGATTGGAAAATCAAGTGGCTAATGACTTAGCACAGATTGCATCTGGATATAAAATTTCGAAAGAAAAATTACAACAAGCAATCGAAGTTAGAGGAAGAGTAACATCAACTAAGTTGTCTCCAATAGATTTAGAAACAACAAAACTGGGGTATGCTGACCAAGAAAACTTCAAAAATTTTGTTCATAGACAATCTAGCAGAACAAGATTGGAGAAAGCCTATAGTAGATTATTTTCGAAATCCAATGGCTTTGACAAAACGAAAAACAAAGTATATGGCGCTAAGTTATATTCTAATGGGAAACGAGTTATTTAAAAATACGCCTGAAGGAGTACTACTGAAATGCCTAAGTGAAATAGAGGCATACACAGCCCTTTCAACTACACATGCTAGGGAATATGGGGCACATCAAGTAGGCCATAAAATGAAATCGTTGATGTTTCGACAAGGATTATATTTGCCTACTATGCTGAAAGATTGCGTGGAGTTTGCAAAAGGCTGCCAAGAATGTAAAATACATACAGGCATCCAGCATGTACCAGCAAGCGAACTTCACTCAATTGTGAAACCTTGGCCTTTTAGGGGATGTGCTTTGGATCTTATTGGGGAGATTCGACCAGCATCGTCTAAAAGCCAGAAATATATATTGGTGGGCATTGACTATTTCACTAAGTGGATTAAAGCAATTCCTTTAGTCAATGTAGACCAAGAGAGTGTCATTAAATTTATTCAAAAGAACGTTATATATAGGTTTGGAATCCCTGAGACAATAACAACCGACCAAGGATCAATATTTACTGGTCGTAAAGTGCAAGAGTTTGCTACAGAAATGGGATTCAAACTATTAACATCTATGGATTCAAATTAGCCAAAGGTAGTAATTGCTTGATAAATAAGCATGTAGGGAAAAAACCAAAGAATTGGCATAAAACGTTGGATCAAATCTTATGGGCATGTCGAACTTCTCCTAAGGAAGCTACCAGAATGACACCATTTCGATTAACCTATGGCCATGACGCAGTTTTTCCAGTAGAAATTTATCTGCAGTCAACAAGAATTCAGAAATATCAAGATATCCCTTCCGAAGCTTATTGGAATATGATGTTAGACGAATTGGTTGATTTGGACGAAGAAAGAATGAGAGCTTTAGATCTCTTAAGGATACAAAAGAAAAGAGTGGAAAAATATTACAATAAAAGAGTAAAACCTAAGACATTCTTGCCTAAGGATCTGGTATGGAAGGTAATTCTCCCAATGGATCGAAATAATAGAAATATGGGGAAATGGTCTCTTAAATGGGAAGGACCTTTTAAGATTATCCAAACATTATCTGGTGGTGTCTATGAGATCGAAGAGTTAAATGAAGATCAAAGGCTCTTGAGAGTAAATGGTAAATACTTGAAAAAGTATAGACCTGTACTTCAAGAGGTTAAAATAACCAATGTTTAATCTCAGTCGAAGTAAAGAGCCAAAATGGAAAATGCATTAAGCAGCCAAAATGGCTATAAGTCATTACAAAAACATAATTATACAAATAAAAAGTCAAAATCAAAATGGGAGGTTGGCTTTGATTTGGAGATATTTAATCTTCTGCAGCTCAAAACGTCTTTCGCACAAAGCCTTTGACTGATGAAGAGCTTTGATTTTAGCATCTAATGCTTGGACCTGATTAACATATTTTAATCCATCGTTGAGTTCCTTTTGGCTCTTAGAATCAGTGTTGATAGCAAGAAGTTCTTCTTTTCGTTTATCATTTGCGATAATCTTAGCCTCTAATTCTCTAATCTGAGCATTCACGCTGGCTGTATTTTGGTCGATTTCTTCGACTTCTTTCTGCCTAGTCTCTTGTTCCTTCGACATCTACTTTAGACTTGAAGTTGATTCAGTGGAAGCCCCCAGACAGCAGCTACATGGCCATTGGCCTCTTCAATTTCGCGATTGAGAGTCCTTCGGCGATTGTAATAAGCTGAGACTTGATCAATGATCGAAGTCAAATCCAAAATAATGCTGGCGATGTCAGGAGAGGCAACAAGAAGGTCTAAAGCTCTTAAAGTGGTCTTCAGAAAGGAAGGAGCAGTAGGTTCTCCTTCTAAGGTCATCATTAAATCTCTTTTAAAAAGTTGCACCTTGACTTTCTGAAGTGCCTCCTCAAGAGGAGATATTGAAGTAGATTTTCCAGACGCAGTCAAAGCATTGTGACTTTGATCGGAAGAACTTTCTATGCCCTCGAGTATGGCATTCAAGTAGCCAAGAGGATTATTCTGTTTTAGTAATGTAAAATCCTCCTTAGTACGGGACCCTGTCGAAGTGACTCTCTCATTGGTGACACGAGCCACATTTTCTCCGACAGATAAATCCTATATCTAGACATGGGCACCTTCAACATTTGCAGGGTTTCTTGCTCCCTGTTTACAGTGATTTCTGGTAAACAACCGCTAGTCTTCCAAACTATCGACTAAACTTACTGACTGTTATTCAATTTCTCTGGTAACTTGCAGGATCGACTAGATTGATCCTAGGACGTGTTGGTCATTAGGGTAACTCTCATGATCGAACAGGTATTCATGGTTGATATTTAGAATGTTGTGTAGGTGTTTGACTTATTTCGATTTCTCTCTTAAAGATCTAAAGGTGCAATCAAAATATATGTGCGCGAAACTAAATAGCATGAATAAAGGTTAATTGTAAAGACATGTAAAACTGCATAAAAGACAAGTAAATGACTTCGAAACGTAAAACAAAACAGTTAATGTAAAAGATTCGAAATGTGAAGAAAGCGTTTAATGCAAGAAAACTATAAAATTGCTTTAAGTAAAAGAAATGTTCGAAGGGTAAAAACTTGAAGATAAAGGCATGAAATGTATAACAGTTTCTGAAATGCAAAGTGTTTGAAATGGAAAGAAAGCATTTAGATGTAAAGCATTAGTGAAAAGATTTCGAATAAAAAGACTTTAAATGAGAAAACTTGTAAATGGTATTTGACATAAAGATAAAGGAAAGTACTGGAATTGATAAAGGGTTTTCATTAAATCATAAACATGTGGTGCTATCATACGTACATTGCTCTTGCATTCGTTTCCCTAGCCATGTGGTAATTTGAATGTTTACTGAGTTTTTGTACAATAGATATGACACCCGAAATCCTAATACTAAGACTTCTATTTATACTACTTCGACCATAACGGTCTTGCTATAAGATTCTGCCACGTTCAGAACATGCAGAGCAATGCCTTTCTCCTGCTTCCATGCGTCTTCGAATGCTCCAACGCATATATTTCAAACTTCGAACATCCCGCTTGCATTTGAATTTCAAATGTTTGGGAACTTCTTCGCTTCGAATGCACTTCTTAGACACAGCCTTGTTATCATTTCGAGACTTCTTTAGATATATTCTCATAATTGCCACTCGAAGCTCCAAGCTTTGATATGCTCATTCGAAACACTGCTTCTGCTATTTCGAAACATGACGTTTTGTTTCATTTCAATCGAAACGTCCAATTTGTTTTGCTTCTAATAATATCATCAAAATCTTCAGCCAACAAAATGCCCCTTTAAAATATGTATTTCGATTCCTCTGAGAAATACTTATTTTAAACATATACACAAGATTTTGATGCGACCTTCGAATCATCGTAACATTTATTGCATTTGACTTCAGTCACGTCAATCATAGCACTTTTTAGATTCCTTAACCGCCTTGAACCACTTCACAGTATGGTGCAGTTACAAAACAATGATTATCTTTAATCACGCCTATTACCAATGTTAACTTTACGCCACCTCTTCATCACACCAACCCATGATTACCACGTATCACAACCTTACTCAGTAGATGCTTAAACTTCCACATTATAAAAACCATCAACTTAGTCTTTTTTTCTTTTCTTCCACATTCTGAATCTTTTCTACTTCTTTTCTCACCGAAACCCTAAGCTTTCAACAATCTTCCAACAATGTCTTCTTCTACTTCATCCCAACTAAAAAAGGTTTCCAAGAAGAAAGGAAAGACCGCAGGAACTACAATGGAAAGTAAGGTTGTCACTCACCAAGGCCAATCTGTTCTTGTTCCCCAGATGATCTCAAAGGAAAAAGAAATGCTTTATGCATCCCAGGTACTTATTCCTACCACCGCTGCTGGTAAGAGGTTAGCTTTAATGGGCCCTCTTACAGTTTTTGAAATTTTAAAAGACACCAGGAAAATCTTCCCAGTTTGCTATAATTTCAAACCCCTGTTTAATAAAATGGACGCCCCCTAAGACAATAGAATCTTCTGGCTCAAACACCATGGAAAATCCAACTGTTCCTCCTAAAGACCCTTTTGTATTAGACTATGTAAAGAGTAATTTCAAACCGTTTCGATCTTGCCCCACCTCCGACACTGCTTATCAAAACTGGTTCAATAAGGTAGAAGCTAAGAAATCCCAGCAATGGGAAGAATTAGGTATCTACAACTTGATTAAGCTGTCGAAGCCAGGTTTTACTTACAGCCGCCCATTGTTATTCGCGTCCCTATATTTCTGGGACAGTACTTATAATACTTTCCATCTCCCTGGTGGAATGATTACACATACCTTCTTTGACATAGCGGCCATCACTGGGCTATCACCAGTAGGAGAAACATATATCCCTGACAACGAAGAACATTCGAGTATAATCGACTTCGAAGTCAAACTTGCAAGTTTTTCCAAGTTTATCAGCCACTACCATGCTGAAGGAGACAGTGTGTCTGATGTAGAACACATTGCTTTCCTTACCCTATGGCTGTCAAGATATGTCTTCTGTAGTAGATCCCTACAAGTAGCCAGTAGGTTTATTCCTCTAGCTAGGGATTTGCATGAGAACCGGAGAGTGTGCTTAAGTGAACTACTTTTAGTTGACCTTTATGAAAGCCTAAGGTCAGCTGTTTCGAGCCTAAAATCTCATACCTCCAAGAATATCCTGTTAGCTGGCCCTTTTTGGTTACTTCAGCTATGGCTAAATGCCATGTTCGAACCTTCCTTGTCAACTGCCAACACCATTGATGAACGAGACCCTGAAATAACGGATAGAATAATCGAAGGCACTAGGCTGCGAAGATTAACTCCAAATGACGACAAGGATGACTTCAAAGTCCTATTCTCAAAGTACATCATGATATTCTCCAAGAGGCATAAGTTCGAAGAGACCATGGCGCCTTTTGCTTCAAGGGCTCATGGGCCTTCATGGTTCACCATGGATCTCTCAGAAGCTGTCAAGAGAAAAGAGATTCAAGATGTATGGAGAGCTTTCTTGCTACCCAGACTAATCTCTTCAAGAATAACTCCTGCCAAGAATCAGATTTTCCTTTTCGCTTACCAGCCAAATTTTGTTTCGAGACAGTTTGGCTTATGCCAACTAATTCCTGAACCCTTATTTCAAATTGAGAGTGCCATTACCTCTGGGCGAACCTTCAAGGCACGGGAAGCCAAACTACAGCAAGAACAATACCAAGGCTTTGCCCAGTTTGAGCTAATAACTTTCGAACCTACCCACCTTACAGCAAAGGGGTTTCTGGAATGGTGGACAAAGTTTTATCAGACTTATATGTTCGATACTCTTACAATTCAGCAGAAACCAACTGATGCCTTCGATGTGCAGGTACCAACCAAGAAAGGTATGTTCACTCATGCCAAAGAGATTAAAGCTTTTCAAAATTATTTCGAAACTACTTATGATCCCACACACTTGGAATCCACTGTGCATCAAGCGGCTGAGACCTTGAAGGAAAAATTCAAACAAAAAGTTTCTAAGTTAAAACTTCCTTCAGGGTTGTCACCTGAGGATAGGTATAGGTTGGCATTCGAAATGCATCCACCTAAATTTCCTAGATTACCTACCTCAGAACTGGCTCTGCCTTGGTTTCCTCCATACCCTTGGTGGTTCACTTGCAAAGAAATGTTCAAACATCTTCAAAAGAAACCAAAGCCATCTGAGACTGTGACATGGGCTCGACACTGGCTCCACGATTTCCCAGGACATCTTCGCTATGACCTTTCTGCCATGTCGATTAAATCTGATCAAGGCACAGGTGCGAATGCTTGGGAAAATCCCAAACACTTTTCATTTTCCATATCTTTAACCTTTTGCCATAATTGTTTCGATTTTCAGCCATCAGGATAAAGACAGCCGCTTCGAAGTCGAAAGAAGGGAGCACCTCTCAAGCCTCTATCGAAACCACTGACAATGTGACTCCATCTGAAACAACAACCATTGTTGCAACAACAACAACAACAATACCAACAACAACCAGTGTTCCAACTCCACAGGTAATCACTTAGCCTTGATGTTTCGAATTCACTAATGTTTCATGACTTGCATCTAACTCTTTGTTTTAAATCTTTTCAGACCAACAAACTTCTGCCTACCACTCCAAAGAAGCGAAAATCAAACACCACTGGGGAAGACCCCAAGGCTGGCGGAAACTTACCAACTGCTTCGAAGAAGAAGAAGAAGAAGGATATTTCGAAAAGTACCGTTCCAACTAGTGTCTCTGGACTTGATTCCAGGGATGCTGCTCCCTCACCCAAATCCAAAATTCCCCCTTCGACCTCCAACGTAATGTTGGAACGCATAGCTAGCAACCTCTCTTCCGAGAGTCCACAGATAAATTGAACTTTAAACTTTTGGAAAATAATAATTTCTCATTACCTTGGTGTATGCTTTTAATATTCTTTCGCTCCTTGCAGAATATCTTAAATCCAGCTTCTACCACTTCGAACTCACCATCAAAAGTTGCTGCTCCGCTCAACTCCTCTCCTCAAGGAGACTCCAGCAACCTTGTACAGAACAAAGGTTCCTCCAATATGGCAGTTATGGCTGGAACTTCTGAGCAGCAGGATGATCAGAGTACTTCTCCTCCTCTGAAAGAGACAAATGAAACACAACTTCATGAATCTGCAGAGGCTTTGCAAAGAACTTCTCTTCAAAAGTCCCCTCTTGAAACCCTTCAAGAGGACCCAAAGGATACTCATGCTGAAGAAGAGAAAGCTGATTCTGGCCAAAGAAATGAAGAATCTGCAGACGAAGAGTCTGAGGAGGAGGATGCCAACGATGGTTCGACTGCTGGGACAGAGTCTAATGCAAATAGCAGCGAAAAAGAAGACATCGAAGTGGTGGACTTGGATGACGATGAAGAAGATAATGAGCACGAAACGAATGAAGGGGATGGTGACACAACCAACAAACCAATGGAAGTCGAAATGGACGTGACTCCCCTACATGTGGAACTCCCTCAACCGTCTTTGTCTCGAATGACTGACGAGGAGCTTGCACTCCTGAGACGAAATGACCCTATTGGGTACATGAAGGCGAAACTGGCTCAAAGGGACGTTCCACTTGCTAGGGCTGGCACAAGTTCGACTAGCTATCCTCTTCCCACAGATGAAAGAATTGTACTTCTTAACAAGATCAGGAAAACAATTCTCAATGTGGATATATTCGAAGTGCTTAAACGGGATAGCACTGCTTGCTACACAATGAAGGAGTTGCTTACAAAAGTCAACCTTTCTACCTGCTCCTTGCCAGTTAGTACTATCTTGTTCGATCTTCAATCTTTGCTGGACAACGTAACTGGTTACCTTCTCCAAGATGAATCTGCTGCCAGAAAGGTTCAAGAAAAACGCACTGCAATGGATGCTGCTTATGAACAAGCTTCGAAACTCTCTCAATAAGTTGAGGATCAAGCTATGCATCTAAAGCAAGCAAAAACTGATTATGAGGCTCGAGCTGAGTCCATCCTTCTCTGGGAAAGGCAGATTCAGGAACTTCAACAGAAGGTTAAAGAGGCTAAAGAACAAAAAATAGCCTTCGAAACCAATACTGCTGGTAACCAATTCGAAGAGCTTCTCAACCAGGGGCTTGCAGAAATGGAAACTGCAGAACAACTCAAGGGAGAAGTGGCAACCTTGGAAGGAGCCAGGCGTTTCGCTCAACAGAGACTTGAATCTTTTCGAAATACCTTCAATAGACTGAAGAATAATTCTTATTTCTAAATTTCAGTGTTTATTTGATTACAATTTGGTTTTTTATATGTAATATTCGAACAACGCCATTTTGGCATCTCATCTTGCCATTTTGGCATTTATAATATTTTTGTTACGTTGTTACTATTCGAATCTCCTGCAGGCGTGGCTTATATTTCTTTAAATATTTCCCATTAACCTTTAGGATACGCTTATCATCCATCAGTTCTTCGATTTCATATGCATTGTTTGAGAATACCTTTAGTATTCGAAAAGGCCCTTCCCAATGAGGTGACCATTTACCTAATGTTTTATTTTTCTTGTCCATGGGCAATATGACTTTCCAGACTAAGTCATTAATAATGAATGCTTTTTTCTTCACCCTTTTGTTATATGTCCTGGACACTCTTTCTTTTTGTCTCATCAAGATTTCCAATGCATGTAATCTGACTTCGTCCAACTCAACTAATTCATTCATCATCATCTCCCAATATAATGCAGCTGGGATTTCGCTTTGTCTTTGAATTCGAACTGATTGTAGATGAATTTCTACTGGCAGCACTGCATCATGACCAAATGTGAGTTGGAAAGGCGTAGTGTTAGTAGCTTCCTTAGGAGATGTTCTACAGGCCCATAGTATTTGGTCCAAAGTTTTGTGCCAGTTCCTTGGCTTTTTACCAATATGTTTCTTGATTAACCCTATTATCACTTTATTGGCTGCTTCGACTTGACCATTTGCTTGAGCATAATATGGCGTTGATGTTAGCAATCTAAACCCCATTTCTTGGGCAAATTCTTGCATCTTTCTACCAGTAAACACAGAGCCTTGGTCTGTGGTTATGCTCTCTGGCAATCCGAACCTATAGATAATGTGCTTCCGTATAAACTCAATAATAGCCTCTTGATCAACAACTATTAATGGTATAGCTTCGACCCACTTGGTAAAATAATCTATTCCTACCAAGATATATTTCTGTCCTTTAGACGAAGCAGGATTTATTTCTCCTATCAAATCCAATGCCCATCCTCTAAATGGCCATGGTTTGATGATTGAATGCAACTCACTTGCAGGGGCATGTTGAATCCCTGCATGTTTCTGACATTCCTCACATCCTTTAGCAAAGTCTATACAATCTTTGAGCATGCTAGGCCAATACATGCCATATCGAAATAACAGCCATTTCATTTTATGACCTGCTTGATGTGCCCCACATGCCCCATTGTGGACTTCTGACAATGCTAAGTATGCCTCACTTTCTCCTAGGCATTTCAATAATACGCCCTCTTGGGTCTTTTTGAACAATTCGTTCCCCATGAGGAGATATGATAATGCTCTGTATTTTGTCTTTCTATCCACATTCAGAGTTGGGTTTGCCAAATAACTCACCAGTGGACTTCGCCAATCTGCATCTGATAAAGTGTTTATGGCTAATATTTCGAATCCCTGTTTCTCAGCATATCCCAATTTCATACTTTCTAGATCTGAAGGTGTGAATCTAGTAGCCATAACTCTACCCCTTAATTCAACTAAATCCTCAAAGTTCCTGACATAAACTTTATAACCCGAAGCCAACTGTGCTAAGTCATTTGCTTCTTGGTTCTCTATTCTTGGTATGTGTTGAATATCCATGTATTCAAAATTCCTAAGTAGCCCGTTGACTATGACGAAGTATATCATCAAGTTTTCTTTTATGCATTTATACTCCTTTGTTATTTGCTTGACCACTAATTCTGAATCTCCTTTAATTTCGACTCTAGTTGCCCCCAATTCCAACAAAGCTTCAAGTCCAACAATGAGCGCTTCATACTCAGCTTCGTTGTTCGAGCAACGAGGACCATCTAATTTATACTTGAATTTTGTTGGAATTCCTTCAGGAGAAATTAGAAGGACTCCAACACCACTTCCATTCTTGTGGGTTGAACCATCAAAGTATAATTTCCATGGTTGCATTTCGACGTAACTCATGACAGTCTGCTCAACCAATGAATGGTCCACAATAAAATCAGAAATCACTTGGCCTTTCACAGCTTTTAAAGGCATGAAAGTCAAAGAATATTCTGTTAAGGCTAAAGCCCATTTACCAACTCTGCTATGCATTATTGGTTTTGAAAGCATGTGTTTAATGACATCGAAATGAGATGAAACATAAACATCAACAGGCTTTATATAATACTTGAGTTTCATACAAGAGAAATACAAACAGAGACATAACTTTTCTAAATTGCTATATCTGGTCTCTGCATCATTAAGTACTCTACTTAAATAGTATATGGCTCTTTCGATACCATTGCTATCTTCTTGTGCTAACATACTACATATACTAACTTCAGAGGCAGATATGTACAATCTCATGGGCTTCCCCCATGAAGGTGGAGACAAGATAGGAGGCTGGGAGAGGTATCTTTTTATCCTGTCAAATGCCTCCTGATGGGCTTCGTTCCATTCGAAGGCTTGGCCTTGCTTTAGACGAAGCAACGGAGAGAAAGCTTGGGTTCTCCCACTCAGATTCGAAATGAATCTTTTGAGGAAATTAATCTTCCCTAGCAGAGATTGCAACTCCCTTTTTGACGTTGGTGCTTTCGTCTCCATTATGGCTTTGGTTTTGTTTTGGTTGATCTCAATCCCTTTCTTGTGAACCACAAAACCAAGGAAATCTCCAGCCTGCACAAAAAATGCACATTTAAGGGGATTCATCTTTAAGCCATGTTTTCTCATTCGTTCGAATGATTGGCTCAAATGATGCAAATGTGTTTCTGCAGATATAGATTTGATGACTATATCATCAATATACACCTGCATAAAGGTTTCAATGAAATCATGAAAAATCGAATTCATTGCCCTTTGATAAGTTGCCCCAGCGTTCTTTAAACCAAAAGGCATCACCACCCATTCGTAGGTGCCTAAGGCTCCTGGGCAACGAAATGCTGTCTTGGCAACATCTTCTTCAGCAATGAAAATCTGATTATACCCAGAGTATCCATCTAACATACTCAAGTATTCAAACCCTGCAACAGAGTCTACTAGCATTTCTGCCACAGACATGGAATACTCATCCTTAGGGGTTGCAGTGTTTAAATCCCTAAAATCTATGCAAATTCTTAAAGAACCATTTTTCTTAATAACAGGTACTATATTTGCTAACCATTCAACGTACCTTGTGGTTCTGATGAATTTGCAACGCAGAAACCTTTCGATCTCAGCTTTAATCTTTGTGAGAACCGCTGGTGCGAATCTTCTGGGAGTCTGTTTGATGGGCTTCTTGCCATCTTTGATTGGCAGTCTGTGTTCGACTAAATCCCTCTTTAAACCAGGCATTTCGTCATAATCCCATGCGAAGCAATCTTTGTTTTTCTTGAGGACTTCGATTACTTCCTGCTTGAGGCCTGGGCTAAGCTTTGCACTTATGTAGGTTATTCTTTTCGTGTTTTCATCCCCTAAGTTGACTTCTTCGAGTGGATCCTGCGCCAACATTTTGGCACCTGAGTCTATGGGGTCCCTCTCGAAGCCTAAGGGTTCTTTATCGTAGATGGCATCCAACCTTTGATCCATCTCAAGTTCTTTGAGGGGTGAGCATTTCGAGCCATCCCCACTTATTTCTTTCATCCTTACAGCTAATTTATTTACTTCAGCCTCTAAGGCCGCTTTTGATTCGTTCTCAGCCATATAGGCCGAAATCCTTTCAAAAAAGGTGGACTCAGTCATGGATAAGGTTGTCGAAGTCCCAGCCTTCTGGCCGTCTTTGTATAGTACTTTCGACTCCCTCTTCTTCACTGATTATTGTTCTATCCCAATATAGGCCATCATGGCGAAGGGTCATGTAGTAGTGGGCGTTTCTGGTTTCGTTGATCTCATCATTTGGAACACACGGAGCAATCTTTGCCAGATGTTTATCATAATCCATCTTGTCAACTAAATTGACTGTTGACATAAAGTAACTCTGGTCTGCTTCGATGTTTTCCACTATCCCATCATCTCTCCATAGAACTAGTCGCTGATGCATTGACGAAGGAACTGCCCCTACGCCATGGATCCACTCCCTTCCCAGCAATAAGTTGTAGTTGGCCTTGGCTTCGATCACCATAAACATGGTGGGTGTTGTACCCCAAAATTTGCCCTCCCATATTCTTCAAAATTTGCTAAGAGCATGCTTCCCAAGGGTTGCACAGTCCAATAGCCTCCTAACAGTCAAAAATTAGGGTTTTGGTTATGGCAAAGAAGTTGAAGTTTCCAAGGGTCCAATCAAGTCCCACATGCCTATAAACATTGTCAAGCATCTATATGCCAAGTTTCAAGACTCACAGCACAAAATTGCACAGTCAAAAACCCTAATTGCTTCACAGTCAACTGCAGGGGCAAAATGGTCATTTGACAGTCAAAAGTCAAAATTTTTGGTCAACATCTTATTTTGAAGCCACAAACATCATTTGATCAATTCTTGATCATGATTCTCAAGGCATGGCTCAAAAAGTCTCAAGATGCAAAAGTTTCTATTTTTGGACAGTTGAAAAAGTCAACTGCAAATTGACCAAGGCATAACTTCCACATGGTTTATCAGAAAAATTCCATCCAAAGCTCATTTCGAAGAGAATGACATTTCCTACAACTCATCTTCACACTTAAAGTCCAAGAAATGCTCTCACAAAAAGTTATCAATCTCAACATTATAGGTCATTTTCAAAAGTCAACAAAAAGGAACTTTAAGTCAAAGACCATAACTTGAGATTGGTAAATCAAAATGACATGGGACCAAAGACATTGGTTATAGGACTTCAAGACCTTTCCAAAATGTCCAAGAACATGATCAAAGCTTAAAACTTGAGCAAGATATGTCTTGTGGAAGTTGGGAAATATTTGGGAATTTTGAAAAGTCAACTTTGCTTCAAAAGCCTCAAAATTGCTAATGGGCCTCAATTTCTTCCATGAATCATCACCCAAAGGCTATGCACGACCCATTGACATCCAAGGGAGTTATTTTATCATTTTTGATTAATTATTTGAATTATTATTATTATTAATTCACTTAATTAAAATTAAATATGACGAAAATATCAAATGCCACCTTTCAAATCTTTTTATGCAGCATATGCACTCTTTATGTACTCAATATTCGTGTATCATTCAAAAGGGAAAGAATCTCCCATGATTGGCAATGGTTTGATGGCAAAAAGGATTGAAAAAGATCATGGAAAATCAAATATTGAAAAGCATTAAAACATGGATTTTGGGCTGGTTTTTTGACCTAGTTCTACTCACATACATAAGCACAATTGAACCCTAATGAAAAGAACAAGAAAGCTGCGCATAAGGCATAGAAACAAACTTGCATTTTTGACAAAAAAATTAAAAACTGTTTTCATAGCTGCTGTGCGTTTCAAGGCCTAAGAGCCATTCCAAAAGCTTGCTTACACATCCAGGAAGAGATTGCAATCAAAAACATAGTCCCTGACCTCAAGAATTGGTAGAATGAAGTCTCCCTGTTCATAACTTTTTTCATATTCGTGTTTGAATTTGCATACATCTTTCATACGTTTTAAGCATTGATTTACACTAACATGAACTCTCTGAAGCTATTGATGTCTTTTAATTGAGTTAATATAGCCTGTATGAGAAGTTACCATGGAAGCGTTCTAGGGTTTCAGGAGCTTCAATTTGGGGCTTTGCATATATGGAAAAATCAGGCCATGAAACCTACACCATTGAAACCAGGATGTCCAGACGAATTAAATCCATACCTCGCGCTCAATTTATGATCACGCATGCTCTAATCGTTATTTTGAAGGTTTGAGTTTAGTGGGGGTTTAAAACCCCCGCTATCTATTCATTATTTTCAGTCAAAGCGAAGAAGAAGACCGGGTGTCATCACGTGGTTGGTTGATTCAAAAATCTGGCGCGTTTTCTTGTTTTCATATCATTAACCTTTGGTTCTTATTATAATATTTAATGTCCAATATTATTACAAACGCGTTGAATGGCATAGTGGTTGGGAACGTGATTGGCAAGCCTTGGGACCTGGGTTCGATTCCCAGGTCCCCTTATATATTTCATAATTTTTTCTCTAACGTATTCCAGCGTAGCATTCACTCAAGGGAGCACCATGCATCCTAATATCCAAGCTTGCCATGTGTCTCTAATGATCAATCTGAAGGCCATGATATGAATTCCAGGGTACACACTCAGTCAATCACACGCGCACAAGCCTGGAAAGTCAACAAGGCCTTGGTTTCTAATGGGCCTGAATTTCCAATACACCTCCAAAAGGGTCAGAACACCCCCTGGGTTTGCTCAATCTTTTTATTCTTTTTCTTTTATTATCTTTTCCCTTTTATTCTTTTTAATTTGTTTTATTGTTTTAATTAATTCACCAAAATAATTTTTATAATATAAAAACCAGAAAAAATCAAAAAAACATGCTTATTGTTATTTAATATTTAATTCACTAATTATTTAGTAAATAAATTTTATTAATCAATTTAGTTTAATTTTAGGGTTTCAATTTCAATGTTTTCTTAACAACTAAAAATGTAAAAATTAGGTTTTTAGCATTTTTATTCTTTTTCTCAATAAATAACTTTTTTATTCTTATCATTATTAATTATTAATTATCTTTGTAAATACTTGTAATTAAATAATTAGTGTAAATTAAGTCAAAACTTAAACATTTTTTTAAATAATTAAAAACAAACTTAGAATTAGGGTTTTTATTTAACTTTTAATTTTAATTAATTTTCCTTATTTTCATTAAATACCTAAAAACCAAAAAATAACTTCTTTTCTTATTAAATAATTAATTCACTTCCAATTTCAATTTAATTTCTTTAAAGGGTCCAACGCCCTCGCATTCGATTCTAATTTCTTTTCGCACGTTTATTTTTATTTATTTTTATTTCCTTTTTAAATATAATGTATTTGCCCCAAAGCTTTGTAATAGTAATTAGGACGTTTATTTATTTTCCGCATTTTATTCAAAATCGGGTCTTTGTTAATTTGGCGATGTATAGACCCGCGCCTTGTAATAGCGTAGGACCTTTATTTTCCGCATTTTAATTTCCGCACCCTTTAAACTGCTAATCACATGAAAGAATGAATGGCCCAAATAAAATCAAGCGTAGCTCACCCAATGCATGACAAGATAAAATATAACTGAAAATGACACACAATTCACACACCACTCCTAGGGTACGCCTCACTGTTGCCTTGCCCCTCGAAACGTGGTCGTCGAGTATAGGACGTCTTAGTGAGTCCTTATGTCCATTAATCTAGTTGCCTCGAACAAAGTTGCCTCGGAATAGTTGCCTCGAAACGGTTGCCTCGGAATAAAAAGATCAATGGCATAAGGGTAGCTTCCAAGGTGTCCTACTGTTGCTCTGGTGACCACACTGTCCCTAAAAACGAATTGACCCGAACACCTCCAACGGTGGTGCTACCTACCTCTCAATGGTGGGATGGCACTACCTTAAGGACATTTACACAGCCTAATTCCTTAGGGTAGGTAGATGACTCATAGATACTTGCTCTAATTCAAAACAAATCAAAAACTCTTTTCACACCGACACTTTTTCAAAAAGCATTCAAAAACAATTTTTCAAACACTCTTGAGGACTGATATAAGAGTCGATCTGAAACTTTAAACGAAACCTTTTCAAACCCACTCACACTTTGAAAAGCAAACAAACATTTTGAAAACACAAATGAGCAAGTATCTAAGAGCCCATGGATAACCATGGATAGAAAGGGTGCTAACACCTTCCCTTTCTATAAATCTACCTCCCGAACCGAGAAACTATCTCAATAAGGAATTTTTCTGTGCTTTTGTCCTTTCCATGTTGGAGAAAATAAAAGACGGTGGCGACTCTTGCTTCCGCGACATTTCGCGAACCAGCGTTAAACAGTCAGTTCCAGATCCACCGATCACAGAATTGGCGACTCTGCTGGGGACACTTATAAAGTGAGGTGTACCTTAGGATAGTTCATAACTGTGTTTTCAATTGCTTTGACTTGTTTGCTTTAAATTGTGGGTACTGTCTTGGGAGTTCTATAGATCCTAACCCGGATCTGGGGATACCTTCTTAGAAAGTAGCAACAAGACTGTGAGGGAACTATGCGGGGTATACCGACATGGTTGAAGCAGTCTGCTATGTTGATGTGGCACTTTGGTGTGTACCGGTAACCCTTGAGTTCAGTCAAGGAGAGTACGGGGCCTCCATGTGGTGTCGTGAAGCATCAACTGACCTTAGGAACCTTAATTGAACTATCTTGGCCTCTTTAGGGTAGTGAGATAACTAACTTTGGTGCAGTCCGAGGTTGGTTGATACTCGATACTACACTCAATTGAGGGTTGCTTTCCTGGAATATTTCGGTCGCCAGTTCAGTGGCTAAATCGAAACGATGAACAATGAAAGCAATCCAGTGATATTGGGACCCTTAGAACCCGGTTTCTTCTGATAGGACAGGTTGAGCCCACCAACTTCAAGAGGGTAATACCCAGACCCCATGCCGGCCTAAACTCTAAGGGCTTGTCTTGTGTGACTTGTGTGCCTTATCATGTTTGCCTTTGTAAATATTTGCGGTGTGTTTAATCATAGCATCATGACATCATACAACATCATATGCATTGGCTAACCATTTCAGGGGTTCCAATCTTCATCTTTGTTCTTGTTTTGTAGGACATGGAAACTGTTCGCAGAAAGACAATTCAGATCAGCCTTGTAAGGATCCCTCCTCAGCTTAAGGAGCTCATATCCAGGATTCCCGAGAGCTCTTCATTCAGTGAAAGACATGGAAGACTCATCAGCTTGGTTAACACCAACATTGAGGAAGATATGATAAAGGTCCTGTTCCAGTTCTTTGACCCTCTGCATCACTGTTTCACTTTCCTGGATTATCAACTGGTGCCTACATTGGAAGAGTTCTCCCGACTTCTGAAGATCCCTATCCTTGATCAACTACCCTACAACGGTACGGAAAAGGAACTCAAGCTTGAAGAGATTGCTAAAGCCTTACACCTACAACCATCTGACCTCAAGGGACATTGGGAAGTTAGAAGTGGTATCAAAGGGTTCTTAGCCAGGTTTTTGTTTGAGAAGGCCCAAGAATGTTGGAACTCCCTTGACCTGCAAGCTTTTGAAGAAGTTGTGGCCCTCCTCGTCTATGGTTTAGTATTGTTCCCTAATCCAGATCAGCTTATAGATATCAGTGTTGTCCAGATCTTCATGTCCAGGAATCCTATACCTACGTTGCTTGGAGACATCCTTCACTCATGTTACACTCGAACCATGAGAAAAAGAGGTGTTCTTATGTGTTGTACTCCTCTCCTGGGAAGGTGGTTTATTTCGCACCTTCCACAATCAGTTTTGAAGAACGAGCGGGGTTTGAGATGGTCACAACGATTGATGACTCTTACACATGCTGATATACATTGGGGCCCTCGGTCCAGAGAGGATGTCACTATCATTGATCGTTGCAGGGAGTACCCTAATGTTCCTTTACTTGGAATCAGAGGAGGTATTACTTACAACCCGTGCCTGGCTTGGAGACAGTTTGGTTATGCTCGGAAGGACGGCCCTCATGACATGTTAATTCCTGACATAGTTTTTGACTTCGACAATGATGCGCAAGGACTTCGCCAGAGATTTATCAGAGCTTGGAGGATTCCAAGTAGGATAGACAGCAAGACTCTGGGGCACAGGAATTCCATCCCGTTGGAGCCTTATCTCAAGTGGGTACGAGCCCGCTCCCAGAAGTTAGTGATGCCATATCCTCATGTTCTCCCTGTGATCAAAGAGCCAGTATTGGAAGGAGAGGTGTCCTATACCATTCAACATCCTGACATGCCCATGTCCTGGGAAGAAATGCAGAAGAGCTGGATCCAGCTTAAGGAAGAACGAAATTCTCTTGAGACCAGTCTACATGCTAGTGAAAAGAAGGTCTTGGAGCTCACCCGCCTATTGCACGAGGAGAGGAATCTCAACACCTACATTGCTCCGAAGAGGATGCTTAGTGTCTTTTAGGATTGATTTGCTTTGTAATGTGTGCCCACGAGGCTTTGATGTACTAAACAATTGTTTCCTTAATGATAACGTGTGTTCCTTTTTGTCTACAACAAATTTGAACTTTCGAACCCTTGAATGCATTGCATGAACACATATCATTCATCATGTGCATAGCAAGTACTCTTCTTTTCAGGTTGCTTACCGTTCTTCGCTGTTTATTTCAGCATCATGAACCCTGAATCATCTACCGAGATGTCTATCAAGGCCCTTCAGGCGCAGAACGCGCAATTTCAGGAGCTGATCATGGGTTTGGCTCAAGGTCAAGAAGAGCTGAAGGCTTTGCTCCTGAAGAAGGAGAAGAAGAAGAAGAGAACTGTTCTTTTCAACTCGGGCCGGAGGTTTGGTAACACTCTGCAGAATGAGGAAGCTGGTTCTTCTGTAGGCAAAGACAGTCCCCAAGGGGGAAGGGCTCCAAGTCCGGTGGTCTCTGACAATGAGACTGATTTTAATGAGGAACAGTATCCTCCGGCTGAAAACAGATACAAGCAGTTGGAAGACCGTCTGAACGCCATGGAAATTCAGCAAGTGCCTGGTTTGGATTTCGGAGACTTGGGTTTATCTTCTGGTGTGATCATCCCTCACAAGTTTAAAGCACCATCTTTCACCAAGTATGACGGGGCGTCTTGCCCTAAGCTACACCTCAGATCTTATGTGCGGAAGATTCAGCCGTACACTGTGGATAAGAACTTGTGGATCCACTTCTTCCAGGAGAGTCTTTCAAGGACTCATCTCGAATGGTTTTATCAGCTGGATGGAACCAAAGTTCGTAACTGGGAGGAGTTGGCTACTGCTTTTTACAAGCAGTATCAATATAATGCCGACCTTGCTCCTACACGTACCCAACTCCAGGGTATGTCGCTAGGATCAGGCGAAGGTTTTAAAGAGTATGCGCAGAAGTGGAGGGACCTGGCTGGCAGGGTGCAGCCTCCGTTAACTGACCGTGAATTGGTAGATATGTTCTTGGGGACCCTGTCTGGGCCGTTCTTTAATCATCTTATCGGCAATTCGTCTGCGGGGTTCACTGACCTCATTCTGACTGGGGAAAGGATAGAGGATGGCATGAAGTCCGGTAAGATTCAGAAAGGTGCGTCTTCAAGTGCTGAGAAGAAACCTTTAAGAAGGAGGCCAGTGTTGTGTATGGGCCTAGAAGGCAAGATAAACCAGAGCGCCGCCAATCTGTCAACGCGGTGGTAATTGCTAAGCCTGCTGCCGCTCCTCGGCAAACTAATCAACCCAGGGCTGAAAGGCCTAGAAGAGAATTTACCCGGCTGAGTATGACCTTGTCACAAATCTTGCCGCAGCTGTTATCAACCAACTTGGTGACTGTTAGAGAGGCCCCAAAGGTTGTGAATACTACCTCTCCCAAGTATAATCCAAATGCCCGCTGTGCTTATCACTCCGATAGCCCGGGGCATTCTACTGATGACTGCTGGGCCCTGAGGAATAAGGTGTAGGACCTTATTGAAGCGAAGGAGATACAATTTGAGGCGCCTGAGAGACCAAATGTTATGACTGCTCCTATGCCCCAGCATGGAGTAAATGCCATTGATGAAGACTTGTATGCTGTTTCTGTGAAGGATGTAGCTACTCCTCTGATGACTGTTAATAGGAACCTACTGCTGGCCGGTTTATTTCCGGGTTGTAGCGAAGGTTGCCTTTTGTGTGCTGTTTCCCTTTCTGGTTGTCCGTTGCTGAAGTTAGGCATCCAAATCCTGATGGATAGCAAGGAAATTCTGTTCAAAAAGACTGTTGTTCCTTTTGTTCCTGTGGAAGAAGTATCCGTCGTTACAATTTTCAACAATCCAATCAAGGCTCCCCCGAGGAAGCCAATTAAAATCATGACTGTCGCACCCATTGTTATTACTGTTCCGGGGCACCTCCCCTATGAATCTGATAAGGCTGTCCCATGGCACTATGGGGCAGATGTATATGTACATGGTATAAAGCAAGAATTCAACACTGGTACCAGCATCAGCAATATCACTGGTCCAACCAAAGTAACCCGCAGTGGCAGGCTCTTCTCGTCTGACATTGCGCCACCAGCTATTCGAAGACCTCTCATAATAACGCCTGCAAGTGCACCTCTTTCCACTTCTGATCAAGTTGTTTCCCCTGCTGCCGAGTCATCTAATGCTCGGGGCAAAGGGATTGATGATGAGCCTGCCCGGATGGAGGCACCAAAGTCTGTGAATGTTGAAGCCTCCCAGCAAGAGATGGAGGAAATTCTTAAGATAATCAAGAAGAGCGACTTCAATGTCGTTGAACAGCTGGGGCATACACCCTCCAAGATCTCTATGCTTTCCTTGTTGCTGTGCTTAGAGGCCCATGCTAAGGCCCTAATTTCATTTCTAAAGACGGCCCATGTGCCACAAGAGACATCTGCAGACCAGTTTACTGATTGCGTAGCCAATTTGACTGCTGACAATGGTTTGGGTTTCTCGGATGCTGATCTTACCGCTAAGGGAAAGAACCACAATGATGCCCTGCATGTCTCTATAGAATGCAGGGGCACTACTCTTGCGCACGTGTTGGTGGACACCGGTTCTTCCCTGAATGTGTTGCCCAAGAAGGCCTTAGACCGGTTGGATTGTGAGGGCCTGGAGCTGAAACCTAGCAACGTCATTGTCAGAGCCTTTGACGGTTCTAAGAGGATGGTTCATGGAGAAGTAGACATTCCTATTCGTGTTGGTTCCCAAGTCTTCGACTCAACTTTCTATGTGATTGATATTCGTCCATCTTATTCCTGTTTGCTGGGTCGACCTTGGATTCACAAAGCCGGGGCAGTGACATCTACCCTACACCAGAAGCTCAAGTACCCTGTCAGAGGGAAGATTGTCACTGTGCAGGGGGGGGGGGAAGAATATATGGTGAGTCATCTGAATTCCTTCCGGTATATCGAGATGGACGGGGAGTTTATTGAAACCCCCTTTCAACATTTTGAAGAGGTACCTCCAACATTGGCAGCGGCAGAAACAATGGTTGAAGAGGACTTTCCTTTGAAGATGGCTTCCTTGAAGGACGCCCGGGCTGTAATCGAGAAAGGTGAATGTGTTAACTGGGGCAGGCTCCCTGATTTCACTCCTAAAACTGACAAGTTTGGACTGGGTTTTACTGCAGAGGCTCAGAGGGCTGTGCATAAAGCTAGGATCGGAAGACCTCCTGTGCTCATCACCAATCCAGGAGTGAATGCTATTGGGGATGAAGACAAAGTGGAAGAATCGGAGTTCGATAGCTGGATCTACCCGACGACTGACGGTGGATTGAACAATTGGACCGCGAAAGATCATACACCTGTTACTTTTGTTACGCAGTAATGAATTCCTTTGTTTTTGTTATCTGTAATAAACAATGAATTGAAAACTTTATGGCCCGGTGTCTTACCCGGGGCACCGTTGGCTTCATTTGTGAGGGCTTATAACTCTCATTTCCATATATCATGAATAAAGATCTTTGGACGTTTTTCGCATTTCAAATCTTGTGCTCCCTTTCTTTCTTTCTCTCTTTCTTTATATTGCAAAACAACTGTATTTACACACACTCACCCATACAGGTTTCAATCCACTCTGGATCTCACTGGTAACGACTCTGCTACTGCCAGTTATGACTTTGAAAATCCGATCAACTTAGCCGAAGACGAAGGTGAAGATGATTGTGAAGTGCCTGGCGAGCTTGCAAGACTGTTACTCCAGGAAGAGAGGGCAATTCAACCACATGAAGAGCCGGTGGAAACGATAAATCTGGGTACTGAGATGGACAAAAAGGAGGTTAAGATTGGTGCCAATCTGGAGCTCAGCGTAAAACAACGGTTGACTCAGATGTTACATGATTATGTGGAAATCTTCGCCTGGTCCTACGAAGACATGCCTGGGTTGGATACCGACATTGTGGTCCATCATTTTCCTACCAAGGAAGACTGCCCTTCGGTTAAGCAAAAGGTCCGCCGTATGCGTCCAGAGATGTCCGAGAAGATCAAAGCTGAGGTTATGAAACAGTTTGATGTCGGGTTTCTTGCGGTAACTTCTTACCCTCAGTGGGTGGCTAATGTGGTGCCGGTACCAAAGAAGGATGGTAAGGTAAGAATGTGTGTCGATTACAGGGATCTGAACAGGGCCAGCCCCAAGGATGACTTCCCCCTACCTCACATTGACGTTCTGGTTGACAATACCGCTTAGCATAAGGTGTTCTCTTTCATGGATGGTTTTTCAGGGTATAATCAGATCAAGATGGCTCCTGAAGATATGGAAAAGACTACCTTTGTTACTCAGTGGGGCACCTTCTGCTACAAGGTCATGCCCTTCGGGTTGAAGAATGCTGGGGCAACCTACCAACGTGCCATGGTTGCTTTATTTCATGACATGATCCATCATGAGATTGAAGTGTATGTCAATGACATGATTGCAAGGTCTCAGACTGAGGAGGAACACCTTGACCATTTACAGAAATTGTTTGACCGTCTGAAATTGTACAAGCTGAGGTTGAACCCGAACAAGTGCACCTTCGGGGTAAGATCTGGAAAGTTGCTAGGCTTCGTTGTAAGTGACAAGGGTATTCAGGTGGACCCTGCCAAGGTTAAAGCCATACAAGAGATGCCAGTTCCTAAGACAGAGAAAGAAGTCAGAGGCTTTTTAGGACGCCTAAATTATATTTCCCAATTCATCTCGCACCTAACCGCTACCTGTGAACCAATCTTCAAGCTGCTGAAGAAAGATCAGGTAGTACGTTGGAACGATGAATGTCAGGCCGCTTTTGATAGAATCAAAGAGTATCTCCAAGAACCACCCATTCTTATGCCACCGGTTGAAGGGAGACCTCTGATACTATACCTGACAGTACTTGACAATTCAATGGGGTGTGTACTGGGGCAGCATGACGAGTCCGGCCGAAAAGAGCACGCCATTTATTACCTTAGCAAAAAGTTTACCGACTGTGAGACCCGATACTCACTGCTCGAGAAAACTTGCTGCGCTTTGGTATGGGCTGCTCGCCGGCTGAGACAGTATATGCTGACTCACACTACCTTGTTGATTTCAAAGATGGATCCTATAAAGTACATATTTGAAAAGCCTGCTCTGTCTGGGAGAATAGCAAGATGGCAAATGATCTTGACAGAATACGACATCCAGTACACGACCCAGAAAGCTATCAAAGGAAGTGTATTGGCAGACCACTTGGCACACCAGGCAGTGGACGACTATCAGTCAATGAACTTCGAATTTCTTGATGAGAGCATCATGATAGTGATTGATTGTGAAGTACCTGGACCGGATGAAGGACCTGAGGAAGGATCCCGATGGTCTATGCACTTTGACGGAGCCTCCAACGCTTTGGCTAATGGTATCGGCGCTGTGATAATATCCCCTCAAGGCACTCATAGTCCACTCACTGCCCGGCTATGTTTCAACTGCACCAACAACATGGCGGAGTATGAGGCATGCATCATGGGTCTTCAAGCTACGATCGACTTAAGGATCAAGTTTCTGAGTGTCTTCGGAGATTCCTCTCTCGTGATCAATCAGATCAAAGGCGAGTGGGATACGAAACATCCGAACCTTATTCCTTACAAAGAATGTGTGTTGACATTGATTCCCCATTTCACAGAGATAACTTTTGAACATTTCCCAAGAGAGGAGAATCAACTGGCGGACGCGTTAGCTACGATGTCTTCTATGTTCAAGGTCAAATGGGACAATGAGGCTCCCCGGGTCATCATCTGGAAACTGGACGAACCGGCATACTGTTGTGATCTTGAGGCTGAGGTAGTGACTGAGAAACCTTGGTACCATGAGGTGAAAAGATACTTGGAAGCTCAAGAATACCCTGAAGGTGCATCTATCAACGATAAGAAGTTTCTGAGAAGGTTCGCAGCGAAGTTCTTCCTCAGCAATGGCATTCTGTACAAGCGAAACCATGATTCGACCTTACTGCGTTGTGTGGATAAGACTGAAGCAGAAAGGATCATGGCGGAGCTACATGAAGGTACCTTCGGAACATATTCCAGTGGACACACTATGGCAAAGAAAATCCTTCGGGCAGGGTATTTCTGGTCCACAATGGAAGCCGACTGTTACCAACATTCTCGGACATGTCATAAATGCCAGATTTATGCAGATAAGGTGCACGTTCCTCCAGTTCCTCTGAATGTCTTGACTGCACCTTGGCCTTTTGCAACGTGGGGCATAAATATGATCGGCGATATTAAACCTACGGCATCCAATGGGAATCGCTTCATCCTGGTGGCGATCGATTACTTTACAAAGTGGGTTGAAGCAACTTCCTACGCTACAGTAACCAAGAATGTCGTGGCACGGTTCATTCGGCATAACCTGATCTGTCGATACGGCGTCCCAGAAAGGATCATTACAGACAATGGTACCAATCTCAATAACAAGATGATCACTGAGCTCTGCGAGCAATTTAAGATACAGCACCACAACTCTTCTCCCTACCGGCCGAAGATGAATGGGGCTGTAGAAGCAGCGAATAAGAATATCAAGAAAATCGTGCAGAAGATGACAGTGACTTATAAAGATTGGCACGAGATGTTACCGTTTGCTCTACATGGGTAACGTACCTCAGCAAGGATGTCAACCGGGGCAACTCCTTTCTCCTTGGTCTACGGTATGGAGGCAGTCTTACCGATCGAAGTGCAGATACCCTCTCTCCGGATAATGAAGGATGCAGATCTGAGCGAAGATGATTGGATCCAGACACGACTTGATCAATTAAACCTGATTGACGAAAAGAGACTCACTGCTATTTGTCATGGTCAGACGTACCAAAAACGAATGATCAGGGCATTTAACAAGAAGGTCAGACCACAAGAATATCAAGTTGGAGATCTGGTAATCAAACGTATCATCCTTCCTCAGAGTGATCCCAGGGGCAAATGGACCCCCACATACAAAGGGCCATTTGTGGTTAAACATGTGTTCTCAGGAGGAGCCATGATCCTGACCACCATGGATGGTGACGAACTTCCTCACCTCGCCAATGCAGACATAGTAAAAAGATACTACGCATGATAAAAGACCCGCTAGGTTGACATGCCTAGGCAAAAATTAGGGCTTCCCGGTGAACCAAAAGGGTTCGGGCAAAATGAAGGGATGAAATGAAAAATCTGTACACCCGGCAAGTCGAAAACCTGAAAAGGCGGCTTGGGCAAAAATGGGTATCCCGGTGGACTGAAAACCCGAAAGGGCGGTCCAGGCAAAAGTTAGGGATAAAGCGTAAAACTATGTCTCATTGGATCACCTTGCATCCAGAATCCGGTAGCAACTGTCAAGTTCAAAAGGCATCAATCAATCAGCTTCATCTTCAGCTAGGTCATCAAGTGATGAGATGCTCAAAGATATAAAGGCGATAGCAGAGTTGGAACCCAGTGGGATTATTCTTTTCACATAGCTATTTTGTTTTCCCTTTGTACAAATTTCTATAAACTCTTTTGTTCGGCGGCGTTCTCTTACTAGGACGTCGGCCTCTTGTACATAAACGCCTATTTTCAGGCAAATTCAAAAATCAATACAATTCACTTTTCAGACAAGTTGCCATTTGTTTTTTCCTTTTTCTGTTTTGTTTTGTGAAGAACGTCCAAGGTTCAATTTGTGATATATGTATTTGACAATAATTTCTAACTCATAAATATTTGCACACGAAACAAAGGACTAATTACAGGTAACATTAGAAGCAGGGGCAATAATAAGTTGTCTAACGATCTAATTGCTCTGTCCATCAAGGTATCAAGGTAGGTTCAGCTGAAGAATATAACCAGTATATCTTAATTCCCCAGAGAGCGAGTCAGCAAGTCAATGCACTCTCCCCAAGCAGAGTTACCCCATTAGCCTTGAGGAAGTTGGGTATCCTCCAGCAAATCTCAACATTCCCCAGCGCAATATACGAACATTCTTAACAAGCATCCCCAGCAGTCGTAATCTAAGATTGTTCCCCGGCGGTATACCAGACATTCAGCGGAGCCACTTCCCCAGCATATCAAATTAATTTCCCCCAGGAGAGTCCAATCCAGATTTCCCCAGGAAAGTTTCAATCAATCTCCCCGGCAGGAAGCTTATCCCCAGTAGATTCTGGAAGCTTCCCCCCTACAGAGCACGAACGCGACTCCCGGCTTTGTTCAAAGGTTATTTCCCTACCAGGATATAACTGGGTTATCCTCAGCCAAAAGCCACGGAAAGATCGTCCTCGGTGAAGTCTTCTCATCCCCATCGGAGTCTATTAAAACTTCTAACATAACAACGCTATCCCCAGCGAAGTTATCATCAACATCCCAGCAAAGTACCTCTCTTTCCACAGAGTATTGCTCCCCAGCAAGGTCGCTAGAGTATTTTCTCCCCGCAGAGTAATCCATTCGCCAAGTTTATCCCCCAACGGAGTCATCTTCTCCTACTGATATTCTTGCAGCCATCACTCCCCAGTGGAAACAAAAGCTCTACATCAGCCCAGGATTTAACTTCCCGGCATCCTTCAGGGATTTATTTTCCTAAGACGAAAACATACATTCATAAACATCGCATTTCCATGCATTATAGCATGCATATACGCATCATGAACATATAATCTCATCACGCATGTCATACATCATGACATCACATACAACTAACGTTTTGTCTTTTCAGGACAAAAGTTAATACCAAGATGATTACCATCAACGGTCGCAACTAAAGATCCGATTCCTGTATCTCGCCAGGGTGTATTTGTTGACGATCGATTCCAGACCCGATTCCTGCATCTTGCCAGGGTGCGTCTGAGGAGTTCGAGGATCTGATGCCTGTATCTTGCTAGGGTGTATCCGTTGAAGACTAACAATACCAGATCCTATTCCTGTATCTTGCCAGGGTGTGTCTGAAGAGTTCGAGGATCCGATTCCTGTATCTTGCCAGGGTATATCCGTTGAAGACTAGCATTTCCAGACCCGATTCCTGCATCTTGCCAGGGTGCATCTGAAGAGTTCGAGGATTCGATGCCTGTATCTTGCCAGGGTGTATCCGTTGAAGACTAACAATACCAGATCCGATTCCTGCATCTTGCCAGGGTGCGTCTGAAGAGTTCGAGGATCCGATTCCTGTATCTTGCCAGGGTGTATCCGTTGAAGACTAACAATACCAAACCCGATTCCTGTATCTTGCCAGGGTGCGTCTGAAGAGTTCGAGGATCCGATTCCTGTATCTTGCCAGGGTGTATCCGTTGAAGACTAGCATTACCAGACCCGATTCCTGTATCTTGCCAGGGTGTGTCTGAAGAGTTCGAGGATCCGATGCCTGTATCTTACCAGGGTGTATCCGTTGAAGACTAGCATTACCAGACCCGATTCCTGTATCTTGCCAGGGTGTGTCTGAAGAGTTCGAGGATCCGATGCCTGTATCTTGCCAGGGTGTATCCGTTGAAGACTAACATTACCAGATTTGATTCCTGTATCTTGCCAGGGTGTGTCTGAAGAGTTCGAGGATCCGATGCCTGTATCTTGCCAGGGTGTATCCGTTGAAGACTAACATTACCAGATCCGATTCCTGTATCTTGCCAGGGTGCGTCTGAAGAGTTCGAGGATCTGATGCCTGTATCTTGCCAGGGTGTATCCGTTGACGACTAGCATTACCAGACCCGATTCCTGTATCTTGCCAGGGTGCGTCTGAAGAGTTCGAGGGTCCGATGCCTGTATCTTGCCAGGGCGTATCCGTTGAAGACTAACAGTACCAGACCCGATTCCTGTATCTCGCCAGGGTGCATCTGAAGAGTTGGAGGATCCGATTCCTGTATCTTGCCAGGGTGTATCTGTTAACAACTAGCATTACCAGACTTGATTCCTGTATCTCGCCAGGGCACGTCTGAAGAGTTCAAAGATTCGATACCCGTATTCAGCCAGGGCGCGTCTATATATAAAAAAAAAGTCTGAAGATCAACTCCTGTAACAAGCCAGGTAATTATCTTTCTTTTTCAGGTACGCAAATTCTCGCTAAGGAAACTCTTACGCGATCAACATCCAAATGGCATCTGTAAGCCCATTCCCGACAAAGTTCAGTCACACTTCCAGATGGCATCTATAAGCCCATCCTCCTATCCATCAATCTCCAAATGGCATCTGTAAGCCCATTCCCCACATCACATTGCTGATACATCACTATGTGAGCACAAATTTCTGGGCACTCTAGTGTTCAATCATCTTCCACCCTCGGATTATGAAAGGCACACCATCCAATCTACATCCGCAGGTCTAAGAATATTGAACAGGGGCAACTGTTGTACCCCAAAATTTGCCCTCCCATATTCTTCAAAATTTGCTAAGAGCATGCTTCCCAAGGGTTGCACAGTCCAATAGCCTCCTAACAGTCAAAAATTAGGGTTTTGGTTCTGGCAAAGAAGTTGAAGTTTCCAAGGGTCCAATCAAGTCCCACATGCCTATAAACATTGTCAAGCATCCATATGCCAAGTTTCAAGACTCACAACACAAAATTGCACAGTAAAAAACCCTAATTGCTTCACAGTCAACTGCAGGGGCAAAATGGTCATTTGACAGTCAAAAGTCAAAATTTTTGGTCAACATCTTATTTTGAAGCCACAAACATCATTTGATCAATTCTTGATCATGATTCTCAAGGCATGGCTCAAAAAGTCTCAAGATGCAAAAGTTTCTATTTTTGGACAGTTGAAAAAGTCAACTGCAAATTGACCAAGGCATAACTTCCACATGGTTTATCAGAAAAATTCCATCCAAAGCTCATTTTGAAGATAATGACATTTCCTACAACTCACCTTCACACTTCAAGTCCAATAAATTCTCTCACAAAAAGTTATCAATCTCAACATTATAGGTCATTTTCAAAAGTCAACAAAAAGGCACTTTAAGTAAAAGACCATAACTTGAGATTGCTAAATCAAAATGACATGGGACCAAAGACATTGGTTAGAGGACTTCAAGACCTTTCCAAAATGTCCAAGAACATGATCAAAGCTTAAAAATTGAGCAAGATATGCCTTGTGGAAGTTGGGAAATTATTGGGAATTTTGAAAAGTCAACTTTGCTTCAAAAGCCTCAAAATTGCTAATGGGCCTCAATTTCTTCCATGAATCATCACCCAAAGGCTATGCACGACCCATTGACATCCAAGGGAGTTATTTTATCATTTTTGATTAATTATTTGAATTATTATTATTATTAATTCACTTAATTAAAATTAAATATGACAAAAATATCAAATGCCACCTTTCAAATCTTTTTATGCAGCATATGCACTCTTTATGTACTCAATATTCGTGTATCATCCAAAAGGGAAAGAATCTCCCATGATTGGCAATGGTTTGATGGCAAAAAGGATTGAAAAAGATCATGGAAAATCAAATATTGAAAAGCATTAAAACATGGATTTTTGGCTGGTTTTTTGACCTAGTTCTACTCACGTACATAAGCACAATTGAACCCTAATGAAAAGAACAAGAAAGTTGCGCATAAGGCATAGAAACAAACTTGCATTTTTGACAAAAAAATTAAAAACTGTTTTCATAGCTGCTGTGCGTTTCAAGGCCTAAGAGCCATTCCAAAAGCTTGCTTACACATCCAGGAAGAGATTGCAATCAAAAACATAGTCCCTGACCTCAAGAATTGGTAGAATGAAGTCTCCCTGTTCATAACTTTTTTCATATTCGTGTTTGAATTTGCATACATCTTTCATACGTTTTAAGCATTGATTTACACTAACATGAACTCTCTGAAGCTATTGATGTCTTTTAATTGAGTTAATATTGCCTGTATGAGAAGTTACCATGGAAGCGTTCTAGGGTTTCAGGAGCTTCAATTTGGGGCTTTGCATATATGGAAAAATCAGGCCATGAAACCTACACCATTGAAACCAGGATGTCCAGACGAATTAAATCCATACCTCGCGCTCAATTTATGATCACGCATGCTCTAATCGTTATTTTGCAGGTTTGAGTTTAGTGGGGGTTTAAAACCCCCGCTATCTATTCATTATTTTCAGTCAAAGCGAAGAAGAAGACCGGGTGTCATCATGTGGTTGGTTGATTCAAAAATCTGGCGCGTTTTCTTGTTTTCATATCATTAACCTTTGTTTCTTATTATAATATTTAATGTCCAATATTATTACAAACGCGTTGAATGGCATAGTGGTTGGGAACGTGATTGGCAAGCCTTGGGACCTGGGTTCGATTCCCAGGTCCCCTTATATATTTCATAATTTTTTCTCTAACGTATTCCAGCGTAGCATTCACTCAAGGGAGCACCATGCATCCTAATATCCAAGCTTGCCATGTGTCTCTAATGATCAATCTGAAGGCCATGATATGAATTCCAGGGTACACACTCAGTCAATCACACGCGCACAAGCCTGGAAAGTCAACAAGGCCTTGGTTTCTAATGGGCCTGAATTTCCAATACACCTCCAAAAGGGTCAGAACACCCCCTGGGTTTGCTCAATCTTTTTATTCTTTTTCTTTTATTATCTTTTCCCTTTTATTCTTTTTAATTTGTTTTATTGTTTTAATTAATTCACCAAAATAATTTTTATAAATATAAAAACCAGAACAAATCAAAAAAACATGCTTATTGTTATTTAATATTTAATTCACTAATTATTTAGTAAATAAATTTTATTAATCAATTTAGTTTAATTTTAGGGTTTCAATTTCAATGTTTTCTTAACAACTAAAAATGTAAAAATTAGGTTTTTAGCATTTTTATTCTTTTTCTCAATAAATAACTTTTTTATTCTTATCATTATTAATTATTAATTATCTTTGTAAATACTTGTAATTAAATAATTAGTGTAAATTAAGTCAAAACTTAAACATTTTTTTTAATAATTAAAAACAAACTTAGAATTAGGGTTTTTATTTAACTTTTAATTTTAATTAATTTTCCTTATTTTCATTAAATACCTAAAAACCAAAAAATAACTTCTTTTCTTATTAAATAATTAATTCACTTCCAATTTCAATTTAATTTCTTTAAAGGGTCCAACGCCCTCGCATTCGATTCTAATTTCTTTTCGCACGTTTATTTTTATTTATTTTTATTTCCTTTTTAAATATAATGTATTTGCCCCAAAGCTTTGTAATAGTAATTAGGACGTTTATTTATTTTCCGCATTTTATTCAAAATCGGGTCTTTGTTAATTTGGCGATGTATAGACCCGCGCCTTGTAATAGCGTAGGACCTTTATTTTCCGCATTTTAATTTCCGCACCCTTTAAACTGCTAATCACATGAAAGAATGAATGGCCCAAATAAAATCAAGCGTAGCTCACCCAATGCATGACAAGATAAAATATAACTGAAAATGACACACAATTCACACACCACTCCTAGGGTACGCCTCACTGTTGCCTTGCCCCTCGAAACGTGGTCGTCGAGTATAGGACGTCTTAGTGAGTCCTTATGTCTATTGATCTAGTTGCCTCGAACAAAGTTGCCTCAGAATAGTTTCCTCGAAACGGTTGCCTCGGAATAAAAAGATTAATCGCATAAGGGTAGCTTCCAAGGTGTCCTACTGTTGCTCTGGTGACCACACTGTCCCTAAAAACGAATTGACCCGAACACCTCCAACGGTGGTGCTACCTACCTCTCAATGGTGGGATGGAACTACCTTAAGGACATTTACACAGCCTAATTCCTTAGGGTAGGTAGATGACTCATAGATACTTGCTCTAATTCAAAACAAATCAAAAACTCTTTTCACACCGACACTTTTTCAAAAAGCTTTCAAAAACAATTTTTCAAACACTCTTGAGGACTGATACAAGAGTCGATCTGAAACTTTAAACGAAACTTTTTCAAACCCACTCACACTTTGAAAAGCAAACAAACATTTTGAAAACACAAATGAGCAAGTATCTAAGAGCCCATGGATAACCATGGATAGAAAGGGTGCTAACACCTTCCCTTTCTATAAATCTACCTCCCGAACCGAGAAACTATCTCAATAAGGAATTTTTCTGTGCTTTTGTCCTTTCCATGTTGGAGAAAATAAAATACGGTGGCGACTCTTGCTTCCGCAACATTTCGCGAACCAGCGTTAAATAGTCAGTTCCAGATCCACCGATCACAGTGGGCCTACAGCTTGAGCCTATTGTCAAGTCCAACTGAACCACTCCCAGTGTTTTGCCTACTTTCCCTTCATAATTGGATAGAACCATATTGTGGGCTTGATGTCTCCTTCGCGGATCTCTAATCTTTTCAGCATGAAGTGGGGTATCAAATTGACTGCAGCACCCCCATCCACTAGAACCTTGTTCACGCCATGGGCACCAACTTTTGTCCGAATAAATAGTGGCTTAAGATGGTTCTTCATAGTTGGTTCTGGACGTTCGAAGAACGCATTTTGCTCATCGACAGCCCCATTGTCCATCACATAGTAGCACACAGGCCTATGTTTCATCAAATTTATGGTATCTTCTTCCTCATATTCATCAATTTCAGTTTCCTGTCCAAATTCACAGGGAAGCACAGATACCACGTTGCAGTTTAGGTTGAATGAAGACTCCCCCTCCGATTCGAAGTTATCTGTTATCATATCTTCGTCTTCTTCTGGGCCTGGAGTGTATTCCTTTTGTTCATCCAGTTGTACTTCAGAAAAAAGCCTCCTATTAACTGGGGGTTTGTCTTCAGTTTGATTTTTTGGTGAGGGTCTGTTGGTGCTAGATTCACCTTGGTTCTTTGCTGAGGTTGCCCCTTTATTTGCCACAGCTTCTCTCTCAGCCTTTCGAATCCTCTGCTGCCTTCGCCACTGGGATCTCGACATGGGGTTCCTCCCTTTGTAGTTTTCTAATCTTACCTCTTACCTTTTTGCTATGTTGAATTGCCTCCTGTATGTCATAGCATAGCGTGCATTTCGTTCGGTGTTTCTCCATCTGTCTTTGCCTTTGTCATTTATGACTTGCAGCCATCTGTCGGTTGGCACTTCAGCAGGGAGTTTGAAAGTCACTCTTCGAGCACCCCTGGGATGAGGACTATCGGGCCTTCGTTGCTTGTATTTGCTATCGAAACATGGGCCCATCTGCACAGTTTCTTGATGGTTCCAACAAGGGGCGAAGGGAATTGTTTCGAAGGCTCTGGCCATGCTTTGATCATACACAGCTGAACACCTTGGGCATATCAAGCACTTGGTTGCCCCTTTGTAGCAGCGAAACACAAATTCCAGCAAACTTTCTCCAGCCTTAGGATAACACTTGAATAGATGGTTATCCTGGCGCCAATTGTTTCCAGTTCGAGCCCTCTGTACCCTTTCGAAGTTCGCAGCGATTCTCTGATTGCAGAGGATGATGCACCTAGGGCACAGTATGATTCCTGTATCTCCCTTGTGGCACGTCATGAGGTAATCCTTGAGACTAGCATCTCCAGCATGATTATCCTCCATTTTATACTTCTCTTTTTCTAAGTATCTTTCTACCTCCTGCATCTCAGAGCGAGGCCTCTCCATATCCACCATGTTTACCTCAACATCTTCCCCTTCAGCTTCATAATCTCCCCATCCTGTGGGTTTTATATCTTCAATGTGGACCTTCGAACTCTCTGGGGCAGAATATTTGACCATATAGTCAAATTTTCCACTGGGTTCCCTTAGAGTGTCCCATATTTCCTTCTGAGGGGAAGTTGGCTTCGTGATTTGGACTTTCTCCAATTCTAGCCTCAGGCCTTTAGTGACCTGTGTTAACTCTTGGTTTTGACTTTCCTGGCCTTCAGTAGCCTGGATTTCTTTTGCAACAACTACATGTGCTGCTTCAATCGAAGTCTCTAGTAGCTTCTGGACGTCTTCAGTGACCTCCTTATCGACTTCGACTATCACCCAACTTTCATTTTCAGTACCTTTCTCTCCTATCAGGGCATCACTTTGGTCAGCTTCCACCATGTTAATCTCTCCAATGCATGCAGGCTCGGAGTAGTTGGTGTCTGCCACGTCCAAAGGATCTTCGTCCACTTTCATCTTTGCTTTATCAGCAAACTTCAGTCTGCCATCTTTGATTGCATTCTGAATTAGGTCCCTGAAAAGAAAACACTGTGAGGTTTTGTGGCCTAGGAAACTATGATATTTGCAAAATCCTCTATTCTTTCTTTGATCTAAAGGAGTAATTTTGACATTTGATGGCACAATGAGTTGGCCATCTTTGACAAGTAAATCAAAAATCTCGTCACATTTAGTGACATCAAAGGTATAAACCTTCTTTGGGAATTTGTCACTTTTCTCATTTTCAACAATCTCTTTCCCTTTTGTGGGAACTAATAACTTGCAGGAGTAAGGTGGTGCCTGTTTCAATTCAGCGAGGTCGATTTCGACCTCTTTGAATTCGAATTCAGGATAATCTTCTGCTTCCTCAGTTCCAACATAGGAGATCCTTTCCTTCTTGTTATTTTTAAAGACTCTGGCCTTTTCGGCTTTTAGCCTTTCGACCTGTCGAACCCTGTCGCCTAACTGAGCCATGTCCCTCAAATATTGAGTGTCTAGTTTCTTTCGAATAGAGTAATCCAGGCCACCAGCGGCCATTTCGACTAACTCATGTTCAGGCACCACTGTGTAACATCTGGATTTCAAAAGCCTAAATCTATTCAGATAATCATCTATGGGTTCTGTGAACTTTCTCTTGACGCTGGCTAATTCCTTCAAGCTTATTTTCGACTGTCCCATGTAAAACTGTTCATGGAATAATCTCTCCAAGAGAGCCCAAGTATCAATGGACCCAGGAGGCAAAGTGGTGAACCATGTGAAGGCGTTTTTAGTCAGGGAACTTGGGAAGTATTTGATCCTGAGGTCTTCATTATTGGCTATATCTCCCGCTTCGGTTAGATATCTGGCTATGTGTTCGACTGTTGATTCATTAGTATCCCCAGCGAACTTTGTAAATTTAGGGACTTTATACCCCCTTGGTAAATCAGTATGCATTATGCAATCTAATATAGGAGAAGCATAATTTGGCCTTCTAATTCCTGTGTTGAGGCCATTCTGGGCCATGACTCTCTCTATCATGGTGGTTAAATTGTTTTCTGCCAAGATGTTATCGTTTCGAATTCTATGAACGACAGCATCAGCATCTTGATTTCGACCCACCATGACAACCCCCCTAGGTTGTTCTTCTCAAAACTCTGGGACTTCCAGCCTTTCGACCCTTGCCCCTGGTTCCATAATTTCTCTTTGTGGGCCTGGGATCATTGGGGCTTCTAGCCTTTGTGCCCTTGCCCCCAAGTTAACTTCTTCTCTAGGTGGTCTATAGTTTGGGTCGTTAGCAACTTGTTCCATAACAGGCATGTTTGCTCGAACTCCCGCCTGATTCTGCCTACGCCTTTCTGGGGGAGCAAAGAAATCTGCTATTCGACTCATGTTATCAGCATTTTCTCTGTTTGTCACAGTCACATTTTGTACTATTGGGGCAAATATTTCCTGCATAGTTTGTGCTAATACCCCTATCATATTATGGTTACTGTCATCCATCAATTTCCTAAAAGCCAACTGGTTTTCTGTGGTTAAAATAGGCATTGTGCTATAACCCACTGACCCTTGGTTATTTGTCATAAATTGATTCGCCCCAGACCCAGACCCTAATTGTGGTGATGAATTCGATGTGGAATTGTGTAAACCTGCCATAAAGGATGTTGGCATTCCATAAGAGGAATTTCTGGTTCTATTACCATCGAAACCGGGTGGTCTAGTTAGTGGAGTGGCGAAATGGGATTATGTCCCTGATGGTGGAACAAATCCCCCAGGATAACCAATGGTTCCAGTATTTCCTAAGATCGAACTATTAGTTGATATGCCACTTACTCCATTAGTGGCTATATTACTGGTTGAAGATGCAACAGACTGTGCATTCGAAGGGATCACATTAGATGTTCCCATCGAAGCGGATACATTAGTGCCTGTTGTATGTGGGGCATTTTGTTCCCCTTGTTGATTGTCAGAATTAGACATCTTGTTCAAACGTTTTCTCCTGGATAAGGGTTGGTTGCTGTTGGTTATTTTACCACTTCTTAGGTTCATAAAACAGCAAACTTATCACTCAGAGGGGATTTTTATAATGGTTATGTCTCAACAATCTTTATTTCGGTTCTAAATTCCGTAATGTCCAACGATTGGTCCCACCAGGTGTGCCAATTTGTTTACAGTGATTTCTGGTAAACAACCGCTAGTCTTCCAAACTATCGAATAAACTTACTGACTGTTATTCAATTTCTCTGGTAACTCGCAGGATCGACTAGATTGATCCTAGGACGTGTTGGTCATTAGGGTAACTCTCATGATCGAACAGGTATTCATGGTTGATATTTAGAATGTTGTGTAGGTGTTTGACTTATTTCGATTTCTCTCTTAAAGATCTAAAGGTGCAATCAAAATATATGTGCGCGAAACTAAATAGCATGAATAAAGGTTAATTGTAAAGACATGTAAAACTGCATAAAAGACAAGTAAATGACTTCGAAACGTAAAACAAAACAGTTAATGTAAAAGATTCGAAATGTGAAGAAAGCGTTTAATGCAAGAAAACTGTAAAATTGCTTTAAGTAAAAGAAATGTTCGAAGGGTAAAAACTTGAAGATAAAGGCATGAAATGTATAACAGTTTCTGAAATGCAAAGTGTTTGAAATGGAAAGAAAGCATTTAGATGTAAAGCATTAGTGAAAAGATTTCGAATAAAAAGACTTTAAATGAGAAAACTTGTAAATGGGATTTGACATAAAGATAAAGGAAAGTACTGGAATTGATAAAGGGTTTTCATTAAATCATAAACATGTGGTGCTATCATACGTACATTGCTCTTGCATTCGTTTCCCTAGCCATGTGGTAATTTGAATGTTTACTGAGTTTTTGTACAATAGATATGACACCCGAAATCCTAATACTGAGACTTCTATTTATACTACTTCGACCATAACGGTCTTGCTATAAGATTCTGCCACGTTCAGAACATGCAGAGCAATGCCTTTCTCCTGCTTCCACGCGTCTTCGAATGCTCCAACGCATATATTTCAAACTTCGAACATCCCGCTTGCATTTGAATTTCAAATGTTTTGGCACTTCTTCGCTTCGAATGCACTTCTTAGACACAACCTTGTTATCATTTCGAGACTTCTTTAGATATATTCTCATAATTGCCACTCGAAGCTCCAAGCTTTGATATGCTCATTCGAAACACTGCTTCTGCTATTTTGAAACATGACGTTTTGTTTCATTTCAATCGAAACGTCCAATTTGTTTTGCTTCTAATAATATCATCAAAATCTTCAGCCAACACTCCCCCTGCAGAGTTCTCTCTCTCTCATCAGCCGCCAGAATATCCTCATTTTGATTCTCTCCCTCTGGTATGCCCTTCCTCTCCGATTCGACTGCATCATCAGTAACTTCCTCTTCCTCTTCTTGTTCATCATCAGTGGCTAGTGAGTTTCTGAGATTAGTGTGTGGCAGGTTAAAATCTTCCTCACTAGGGATTTATTTATTCTGCTCCCTAACAGTTGCAACTTGATGCTCAGAGGTTTGGTTCACGTTGTTGGCTGAGCTCATAAAGGATCCATTTTCTGAAGAAGGCCTATAAGTGGGATCACCCTTACTGTTTATTAAAGTGACAGATTCTTCTACAGGTGTAGGAGCCTGTTTGGAAGTGCCAGCAGTGTCTTGAGGATCAAAAGAGTATTATTAGAATTATTTTAAAATAATTCAAAGAAGAGTTTTAGATGGTCGAAGTTGTTACCCGGGGTGGAACTTCAGCACCAGGACTTGAATTATCACTTTCACTGGGATTATTCAGCCTAGCAGCTATTTCTCGTTCCGTTGGCTCTTTGATGATGACAGGAGGAGGCCTCGACTTAGTAGCCATAACCTTGATCTTGGTTTTCGAACGAGGTTCGAAAAGAGGAGCTGGTTTCTTTAATTTTTTCCTCTTAAGAAGGACGGGAGGAGATTCTTCTTCTTCATCACTGGAAATTTCAATTTCTTGAACTTTCCCTTTCTTTGGAGTAGTTTTCTTAATACCCAGAAAAGAAATGAGTCGAAAGCATCAGCATCAATATTAATATATTGAAAAGAAAGTTATAGCATAAAGTATTTACCTGGGGTGGAGGTTTTACAGAAAGGTCTCCTCCCTTTGCGCTTTCAGCGACTTTCTTGGTAATGGTTCTCTTGACGGCTAGAAAATAAACAAGTATAAGCCAGATGTCGAATGATTGAATCAAAGAAAATAAGGCATTTGCTTTGAAAAGAAAGATTACATTTTTTTTATCTTGTCAGATACCAGTATAAACGCCTCTTGAAGACGGTCAACAAAGTCTTTTGCATCGAAGAATTCTTCATTATAGTACTGCTTCCACCAGTCTTCAAATATAGGCGAACGCAGAAAGTTGAGTTTGAAGTCGAACAAAGTTAGTATGGTTTGACCAACGTACCTACCAATATGCTTGGTAGCAACATCCTCTGAATAGTCTGCATTATAAAACAGCAGAGACTTTTCTCGGGGATAGATTGGAGAAGGGAGTGATTAGATGATGCCAAATTGACGAGAGACAAGATTCGGTTGATAAGCAATCAAACTAAGTTGATTCTTCGAACTCTTGAATCTCAGTGGCATAATTCTTGGGCGAAGAAACGATTCCCAGATAGCCACATACTCCTCCACTTGGTCCTCTTCATCATATGAGGGATATGGTCGAATAAACCATTCCGGACCAACCTTTCGACTGGCGAAGGGAGCCATAGTCGAAAAAAATTCCTTATGCTTTGCAAACATCATTACAAAGCTAGTAAATGCTTTATGGAATTGTTGACCCTCATCAGTTGGAGTCAACAGGACTAATCTAGTGCCTTCAACCCTTATGTTTAAGATTTCTGGGGCCTTCTCATTAATCTCGTTCTTCTGAGGAAGAAAAGATTCAAAGTGGCGTTGAGCCAAAGTTGAAGGATCTAGAAGGGGCCAGAAAGGAGAAAACTCACCCTATCTCCAATAACTTTAAACTGAATTACACCATTGTTGACGGACTAATACAGGTTAGCCAAAATCAATTCGGTCAAACAAAGGTTGTAGCCATGATGAAGCTGTGTCGCAAGGGTGAGCATCTTCTTAGTCACTTGAAGTGACTTGGTGCAGAAAATGAAGCGAGACAACCACAAAGCTAGAAAAGCCATGTGTTCCACTTCAGAGACAGTGTTGTTAGACTTATCGTGTAAGTGGTTGATGAATGTAGTGTATATGGGTTTCGTGGCCGAAAACCCAATAGTATCGTCAGATAAATCTTCAGGGTCGAAATAGTCACCAGTTGGTCGAAGACCAGTAATGGTTGCTATGTCAAAAAGAGTTGGAGTCACCATTCCACAGGGTAAATGGAAAGTGAAATGCGTGCTATCCCAGAAGTACAACGAAGATACCAACATAAGAGGGAAATAAGGCAACCCAGTCTTCGATAACATGACCAAGTCAAAAATCCCCATATCTTTCCAGATTTAGGTCTGCACTGTTTCCATCTTACTTAGCCATTCTGAATACTCTGAGGTAAGGCTAGGGCAAGACCGAAAGATCTTGTTCCCCTTATTCAAAAACTGAAGGTTTATGTCTTCCTTCGTTTGAGAGTGTTGTTGGTTAGCATGAGTAGCATCCTCAGGGTCATTCCTGGGTTTCTTCGCGCAACCTATAGGCTTGAGCCTAGGGTGAGTTGGGAAGAAGGCATTATTCTGCTTAAGGTTCTCAACGCATGCAGATAGTGGACCAGACATGGCGTACATGTGCCCAGAGTACCTAACGGGAATAAGTACCTGAGAATCGTAAGCTTCACACCATTCTCTAGTCATGGGTTCAGAAACAACCCTTCGCTCCCCAGTCGAAGCATGAACAGAACCAGTGGAAAAGATTCCTGGTTGTTGTAAGTCAGAAACGTTCTTGGTTTTGTGATTGTTAGGTGCGTTTGAAAGGAAATCCATGGTTGAGGGTAGTAAAAGAACGAAGAAGATGAAGTTCTTAAGATTTCTTTTTGCAAGGAAATAAGGAATATTAGGAGTTGTAAAAATTCCAAAAAAGAGAACTCGTGGCTATTTATAGTGTCCAGGGAAGGGTGTTTTCCCTCAAAACCATTTAATGCTGCAGAGTTAGTGGGACATGTGGCGAACGTTGAGGCAGTTATCGCACATGTGATGGAAACATTTGTCATACTTTCCTAGGTTGTAGGGATAATGGCCATCATGGCAGCGCGCAAACGGCCGACTGATAGTGGCGTCTTAGGAAAAGGGTAATGATGACTCTGAATACCAACAGTGGTTGGTAGAAGGCGAAAAGCGCACGATTGACTTTTGTGGCCAAAAAGAAGACAGGTGTCGAATGGGAATATCAAAGAATGACCATTTCTTCTGGCGTCGAAGTTGACATTCTTGGGGGGCAATTTGTTAGCTCCTGAATTCGACACCTACACATGTTGGTCCTACTGGCCAGGAATAGGTTGAAGAAATCTAAAGTTAAAGACGTTTCGACAAAATAGTTCGTGATGTTAGTTGTGTCGAAGCTATGCTAAGAAGAGAAGAAATACTTAGATAATTTTTCTAAGTTAAAAGGGTGTTCGACCAAGAAGCCTTTGCCCTTCGACCAGGAAACTTCATATCAGCAACAAGTGATTTTGAATCTGAAGAAAGGAGGAAAAAGCAATTCACCTGGCAGTTGAAGAAAGCAACGTGACATAAGGACAGAAGTCGAAGTACACGCAGAGGACACTTGTCCTCATCTTAGAGCGAGACAACTCCTCGACAGTTACCTAGTTCTAGTATAAATATAGGGATTCTATGTAGATTTCCGTGTGTTCAACTAATTGTACAATTCACTCAATATTATTCGAGTATCCGCTGTGTGAGAAAGAATATTGACAATGTACGTTTGAAACACCACATTTTATAATCAAAGTCTTTTACATTCCTTTTTACATTCCTTGTCATTCTTGCTTACAGCCTTTTATCTTAATTGCAAAGTTTATTTTCCCTTGCATTTTACTTGCACTTTTTACCAGATTTCTATACTTAAACTTATCTTAAACCTCTACCTTTCTCAGTCGGATGTGTTCTTTATTAGAATTAACATTTTTATCAAAACAACACAAATATTTAGCATATGTCCTAGGATCAAATTGAACGATCCTACAAATAAATAAAAATTACCTTTTTAAAAAAATCAACTTTTGTTTAACAATTTTCACGTTAAACACATAGGCTTCGAAGTAGTTAAAAGAATGTTTTGGGAGGTATGTTGAATTGATAGCAACAAGTAATTTTGCTACTGATTTTCTATTTTTATTTCTACTAAGTGTATTTTGCTCAGCTTTTAAGTGTATATTGTCATGGAATTTTCAGCAATACGTGCTCAACTACTCAAGTTGTTAATATTTTGTAATTTTTTTTTTATTTCTTTGTGACTGAATTAGAGTTTAAATTAGAAAAAGATAGGCTTCATTATCTCTCAATTTTCAAGTTTATCTTTCTGAGTTTTTTTTACTCTATTACATTAAATTTTTTGTGTGTCTGGTTATCATGTTTTATTTTTGTGTGTGTTTGGTTTGATTTTGTCCGATCTCTTCCTTTCTTCATTATCATACTACAATTAAAATTGCAATTTTGGTTACTATGTTAAAAATGAACTTAGACATTAAAAAAGATAGAATTGATAAGGAAGAGAGAGAACTATTTCTTTTAAGAAAATAATAAATATAATAAATGTATAAGATGTTTTTATATTTGACCATCTATATTTATAGTAGTTCATAGGAATTAATTTCTTAGAATAAAAACCTATTAAAATTAATCATGATAGTAAATGATTGTGTAGACTGCATTATAGATTTTTTATAATTATAACAAATTGCTTTAAAATTAATATGAGAGACATGTCAAGGTCTAACATAGGCAGAAAATAATACTTTAGTGAATATGCTAAAAAATCATGTTTTACATTTTAATATATTTTTTTTCAGGTACCAAATCTTTCAAATGTCATATTATATTGTACTGTCTCATATGTAGTGGTTTAATATTATTAGTAAAGAAAATTAAAACACAAATTAAAGTTCAAAAGATCAATATTTTACTATTACGAATATTTTGTTGCCAATAACTGCCATCAGTATGTTTCATATTATAATATCAATTTCAATTAGCAGAGTGTCGTCGTGTGTCCAATATATCATATACCGTTCATTTTTTCTTAAATGAAACATTGTATTTGTGTTCTTTATATCTATAATTGAAATAGATATATTTTTTTATTAAACTACTACGTACTTCTAAATTTATGAATGGAAATATAAAATTATTTATTAAAATATTTAATATTAATGAGAATTTGAAGTTATTGATTAAAATTTTGAATATTAATGAGAATATGAATATACTAATTAAAATATTTAATATTAACAGGGATATGAAGTTACTGATTAAAATATCGAATATTAACAGAAATATGAAGTTATTTATCAAAATATTGAATATTAACGAGAACATGAAATTAACATGAAGTTACTGATCAAAATATTAAATATTAACGAGAAAATGAAGTTATCGATCAAAAAATTGAAAATTAACAGAAACTTAAAGTTACTGATTAAAATATTTAATATTAACAATAACTTGAAATTACTGATTAAAATATTTAATATTAACAGGAACATGAAGTTATTGATCAAAATATTAAATATTAATAAAAAGATGAAATTATTTATAATAATATTATGAAATTAACAGGAACATGAAGTTATTGAACAAAAATATTAAATATTAACGAAAATAAGAAATTCCTGATCAAAATATTAATTATTAACAAAAATATGAAATTATTTACTGATCAATTTTTTTAAATTAATTATACCTTTAATTAATTTTTTTTCAATAACCATTAAAATGATGAAATTACAATGTATCACGCACTTTCTTTTTGTTTTACAACTCTTCTATAGATTTAGTGATATTCAATAAGCATTTCTTCTGTTTCTGTTTGTTTTTGGCTCATTTTAGTAACTCATTTCTGTTTTAATAAATTTTCTAAAAACCTAATTATAATAATTATACAAATTAATTGCCTAACAACTTTATTTTACAATATTTTCTTATGTTAATTTTAATGAAAGGTATTTATTTTTTTTAATTTTGGTGCTTTCAATTTTCTTCTTAACTTACATTTTATCGACTCAACTATAATAATATATGTAATTAATGTGTTATTATATATTTTTATAACTAAATAAAAAAAATTAGATTTTTTTAAACTCTAATTTTTTTAAGCCTAAAATCCTAATCTAGGTTGTTTGGCTTTGAGCCGACCCTGTATTTCTAGGAATCGACTATAGCCCTAATTCATGACATGTCAATTACTGAAACTGAAGTTGATAACACAATTTTACCATGCTAATTAGCTCAATTTGTAAACCCTTTAATTGGCTTCCGGTTGTTAGCATTATTTTCAACAATCAAGTTAAATAACTTTTCCAACAATGTTTTAAATGATTAATACAATTAAAATAGATGATTATTTATGTGTTTAAAAGATAATTATTAGATATTATTTTGGGCAGGTTAAAATAGTATTACATTTTTTGAAAATTGAGGTTAAAGATAGTTTATATATAACACTCACATATGAACTTAATACACATTCATTTTTAAGGATAAAATTGTGAGAGTTCTAACACTCAAAGCACATTATATCACATAGTAGCTGCAATCACACAAATTTGAGTTTGATTGAAACATTGATGTCGTATGTGAGAATTTGAAGTTCACACTGTACTTCTTAGTCTCGATAAAGGGGTAATTTCTTGAGAATTGAAATTAAGAGTAGTTTAATATAACACACATACACTTCAATTCAATGATGCGTCTTTTTTAAAGAACAAAGTCGTAGTCACACTTACGCGGACTTGAGTTTGACCAGAACATTGACACCGCCCGTAAAAACTTGAAATTCGCACAGTAGTGCCCTTAATCTCGATTGGTGGTCAATTACTTAAAAATTGAGATCAAAGGTAATTTATATACATCAGCTACATACCTAAATTCAACTAGACATATTTTTTAAAGGACAAAAATATAGTTGCAATACGGTGGACTTGACATCGATCCCAAGAGATGTATATATAAGTATTGAAACACATTACAACCAACATAATTTGATTGACCACAAATTTAAATGTGATTAACAATAAATTTTAAGTATTCAAATTTACATGTAGTTGAACATCTGAAAATTATGATTACCTCGTTCAAATGCATAGTTAATGAAATTATGTTAATGATTAATGAGTTTCAACTTCGGAAGAATAGGAAAAGGAGTTCGATCAATAGAGTGGTGTTAAATAATTACAAGACTTATAATTATAAACATGCATTCAACAATATTAAACTTTTTACATTCTAAGTTGAGCCATATCATACCAAATTTGCTCAAAAGCTTTAACAATAAGATCATGATATTCACTTGAATTAAGAGAAAGATAGCAAGCAAGTAAATTCTCCAACTCCTTTGACCCTCTTATATTATTCTCAACAATCATTTCCACCATTGATTCCTTGAAATCACTTATTGGATCAATTGAAGACTTAACAACAGCAAATCCATCTACAAACCCTGCATCATTCCTTGAAACACTCTTTCTTCCACTAGCTTGAATTTTTCTATTAACAAGTTTTGGAGAATTCACTCTAAGCCTTATACCTTGAGAAGAGTTAGGAGAAGCTTTTTTACCTATTTGACTTTTTCTTTTCCTTCTTTGATTTACTTTCGTCGAGAAAGAATGATCGATTTGTTGCTCGTCTGATTCGGTCGAGGTTCGAGATTTAGTAGCCTCGACGATGTTATCATCGTCGAACTTCACTTGCTTTGTTAATATTGGAGCTAGACCAAGTTGTGAAAATGCATCAAAAGACTCAAAACCATCCAAGTGCTTAGGATTTCCTTGAAAAGATTCATTGTTCATGTCTATGATGATATCATTAGTTGAAGAGCTAACTCTACAACTACAATTAAGCAAATCCGGAACCGAAAAGCTATCACAAAATTCAGATTCAGAAGAAACACATTGATTATGATAAGACTCACTAGAAGAATTTTCAATTGAAGACAAATCATGTTCTTGTGATTGAACTTGAACTTGTTCAAATGGTTGAGAAGAATGAGAAGGCTTGTAAATAGTTTTTCTTCCAACCCTTCTCTTTGAAGACATTCTTGGTGAATCATTGAATGGAAAGTTCAAATCTTTGGTATGATTTGGTTTGTTAAATAACTTACCAACCCTTATTGGTTCATTTGAGATATAATGTGAAGAATACCTTGAATTTTGTGACCTTTGAGATGTTGATGTTGGTGAAGTTATTACTTTGTTCTTCATAAAATGTGATGAACCATTTCTTTTTCTTGATGATTTGCTCATATCTTTTAGCTTGTAAAACCAAGCATTTGGTATCATATCTGAAAATTTGAACTTGTTATTTCCCATAAGAGGTAATTGTTATAAATTTCAATGAAAGATGTATGAGGATAGAACAAAAATGGTTTATAAGATGGAAAATGTAAAGTTAGTGGTTTATTAGAAAAGTCATAAAATGAAAGTAAAGGGACCAAGTTTGTCTACCAAATTACTTTATCTCATCATTGCTACCAGCAAACATGCACAACTGTTTTACATTACTATAACATTATTAGTTTTTTTTATTTTATATATTTAGGTTCATGTAAATAATTATATCATAGTAATAAGTGTGATATAGTTGTGCATGAAATTTTTCCTAACATATGTTATTTATTATCATTATGTGAAAAGATATGTCCAGAAAATATTTGGAGGCTTATATCTTTGGTAAAGATTTTCAATTAAAAAGAAAGGATAACTTTGAGGGAATTTACACACCTTATGCTATTCTAGTACACCGCACGAAAATACATAAATACTTTTAACTATCAGAAATATATTTTCAGAAACATTCTTAGTCAGACATTTAATGGATAAGACCTTATAAAAAAACAGAGAATTAACCGAAAATACATTTACGGAAGAGACATATAATTGTATTTTCGAAAGCACCTCAACTACATACTATAGTTTAATCTAAGATATTCGAGACTCAAGAAAAGTTGCATGCCAAAGGCATGTATATATTGATGATCATTGATCATAGGTGTTTCACTGTGGCACTAATGTTGAACTAGAAGGTCAAAATCAAATGATACTTGTATCATGTTCTGTGTTTCAAAAAAAGTTTTGCATTCATTCTTTGCTTACGTATTGTTTCTCTGCTATGTCTGGACTGCAAATATTTTTGCTGTCATATGAAGGATTGAAATTCATAATATGGTTCACCACGCTGTGTTTGGTGCATAAAATTTGACCTTGAACAAATAATCATTGATTCAGACCCATTTATTCCTCAATTCTTGGCTTTATGAATCATAACATTCTTTGCCTTTTTATCCATAATACCCCCCACATGCCTAGTGCTTCCTTAACCATCTCAAAAACTATTAGATTCGTTTTTTTCTTTTTCTTTTGTCTACAGAATCATGTTTTTGTCTATTTCCTTAGTTTCTTAGTTGTCAAATATATTTATGAAACTCTAGTGTCGGTGTAACTTATTGGGTCTCTTTTCTTAAGGTTCAACTTTGTTTTTTTAGCTTGAAACTTCTCGAATTAACTATGGATCCACACATTGGTGGGTATATCACCAATCTAGAAATTAACTTGTCATCTCTTGTATTATATATTATATATGGCATCTTTTAAATAGTAAGAAAAAATTAAATTGTTTAGACTCAAATCATTTACCATATATTCTAAATTTACGTTTTTAATTGGATTTTTTAAATTTTTAGGCAATATCGGAAACTTCGAAGGCGATACCGAAAATTTTGCGAACAAGTGAGAATTTACGGTAAATTTGTGAAATTTCCGGTATTTTGTATCGGAAATTTCAAAATATCTGGTATTTTCGTATCAGAAATTTCAAAATATCTGGTATTTTCATTTATCATTTATATCGGAAATTTTGAAATTTCCGGTGCGTCACAGAATACCAGAAATTTTGAAATTTTCGGTGCGTCACAGAATACGAGAAAATTTGAAATTTCCGGTAGTTCAATTTTTTTGGAAAAAATACAAGACATTTAAAAAATTTCGATTTTATATTTTCTTGATATCTTCTTATTTTGCAGTGAGAATCAGAGGCAAAGATGGTTCTATTGCGGGACGGACCACTGATAGAGTTGATGTTGAAGCCCGTGCTTACGAGGCACATGCTTCAAAGCTACGGGTTGGACGCCGTCTCCCGACTGATTTTCACCGGAAACAGATGGCTAAGCAGAATGTGCAGTTCTGCGCACCCCACCGCCGGGGTCTTAGAGTATCCACTGCTGAGGAGGTACATGCTCCTACTAAGGAAGTATAGATGATTCTGAACATTTCAGACACTTCATTATATCGTCGATGGATCTTCATATCTGCGCATCCAACTCGGTCGGATCTTTAGTTATTCTACGGCGAAATGATTTCCACATGACCTTCACATCTTCATCATTCTTCAACTCGATTAAGTTGTATGTCACCCTTCCATTTATATCAATCCAATCCTCCCGAAACTCTATCTATGTCACCCTTCTGTTACCGGAATCAGGCAACAAATTATTTAACATTTCTCTCAAGGTGGCAAAGGATTCAAAGCCATCTGAAAGCTTGAATTCAACAAGAGGGTTGTTGCCGTTGTAATACACTTCTGCCTTAATCAGAAATTGAGGAAGAAGCATTTTTTTGAGATGTATTTTCTCTATAACAAATGTCTCTATTTATACAAATAGTGATGCATTCTAGACCATACAAATATGTCGATGCAATCAGAATCATCCAAATATGTCGGCAAAATCTTAGCCGTTCAAAAACTCGTATTTTTATTACTACCAGAAATTTTAAATACACTATAGGAAATTTACGGTATCGAAAATTTCGTAGGGGTGTACCGGAAATTTGGGTGGTACCAAAAATTTCTTCCGAAAATTGTGTTTAACTCATCCAAGGGTAAAAGTGGAATAAAAAAATTGGGGGGTGCCATGTATAATTTTGGGGGTGGCATGTTTTTCTCACCAAATATACTTAATTAAAGGGTTTCTTTTTCCACACTATACTTTTCTAGCGCACCATGCGAAAATTCCAAAAATACATATAAAAACCGGAAATATATTTTCGGTGCACACCCACACACACACATAATTCATTTATTTTTTGAGATTCGCCCTATTTTACGACAAAATTTATTCTAAAAATACACTTCTGAAAATTCCCAAAAATATATTTCTGGTTCCTAATAAACAAAAACGTATATTGTTTTTCTTCACACTGTTTTGCCTTTCACCCTTGAAAATTTTAGTTGATTGCTTCTTCATTTTGATGAAGAAAACTAGTATAGATTAAAGGTTATCCAATAAGATTTCATAGGTTTTTAGATGCCATCTTCTCGTTTTTAATGTCACATATTTTCCTAATTGTTAACTTTTATCATATACTTATTAGTTGAAAATTTCGACGACATATGACAGTGAGGAAAATGAAGAAATTGAAAGAAGTTTAGCTTTGGAAGAGAATATGAGAATATTTCATACGGTCTTCGACTGACCAAACTATTGATATTTGGATTATGTTAAATAAGTCACGAAAGTTTTACTGTTACGGAATATAAGGAAGTTAAGGGAATGTGAAGATTCAAATTTGAAATATTTTGACACGTCAGATTGTCGTTTTGGCGCTTCAAATTAAACAAAGATTTGAATTCAAATGGTTTGATCTTATCCGGAAGAACACGTTGAGGTCTAACGATTCGAAGGAGCATTCAAGATGTAACACCCCTTTTTAACCCCAAGCAAATATAGCATAAAACAGAGTAAGATAACATGCATAATATTCAAAGGGTGTCACATTTCGTTTTCCAAAACATAGAAAACCAACAAACTATCATCAACATACACTTGGTCATAATACATAACATGTACTCAAACTCCATGTTCCAACAACTATACATATCACAACGGAATATTTCTTTACTCAAAATTTTATTAATGATTTTATCCCATACTATAATCATGTACTATAATACGGTGGGAGAACTGACTTAGTTTTGTGTTTTATCGCAAATGTTGCAGATAACAAGAGTCGCCACCGACTTTTCTTTTATCCAATATTTAGGAAAGGGTGAAAAGAACAGGAAAGACCTTGATATTTTTTAGTTCGGGGGGTAGGTTATGAAAAGGGAAGGTGTTAGCACCCTTTTCATCCGTAGTTATCTACAGGCTCTTAATCAGTTAGCTCACTTTTTGAGAGTTGTTTGAGTTGTTTGTTTGAAAATATTTTGAAAAGTTGCCAATGTGAGGCGAAACTTTGTAATGATTCTGGTATTTATCCTCGAGAATGCGTACAAAGTGTTTGTTTGAAAATATTTATTGAAAAGTGTGATTGTGAAAAATGTTTTTGTTTTTTTTGTGAGCTCAAGCGATTAGGAGTTCTAACCTACTCAAGGTTGTTCTCGTTCTTTTCCTTTTCCTTTAGATAGTATTATCCGTACCATTAGTTAGTAGGAAGCCCTATCATTGGATGTGAAGGGACAAGCATGGGTCATCGCGCAATCATCGAAGGCAATTCGTAAGGACACTTTAGCCCTTTTTTGTAAGGGACTAGATCATTTACCGGAAGGCAACATTGAAGGATCATCGAAGGACTATGATCTTTGTATCGAGGGACTTTGCTAAAGCGTCCCCACGTTCGAGGAACATGACTGTTTTCTGAAGGCAACAAGGGAGGTTACCCTAGAGGTGTAAGTGTGCAAGTGATTCAATTCAATTATTTTATCTTCGAAATGTAGGGTTTTCTAACGATTCGTTTTAGTCTTTTCATGCAAACCCTAATTACTAAGCAGTAATATAGTAAAATAATAGCAGAAACATAAAGTGCGAAAAAATAAAGTTCCTACGTTATTAGATGGCTTCGAGGCAGTTACATAAGTATAGATGCAGGAAAATAAACCCTAAGTTATTACATACTCGAAGAAATTACATAATAGTGAAAAAGAAAGCGGGAAATAAAGACCAAAACTATCACATAGGAAATGCGCGACCTATACAATTGATCTATGAAATTAAAATAGAAAAATAAAATAGCAAAGAATGTGAAAATATTTTTTTAGTGATTTTTTATAGAAAAGGTTTGTGATTAATTAATTAAAAAAAACTTAAAACCTAATTTATTTTAAAAAAATATCAATTAATTTAATTAAAAAAACTTAAAAATTTAATTAATTTTAATTAAGAATTTTAATTAATTTAATTAATTAATTAAAAAAGGGTGATTAAAACTAAACCTAATTAATTAACCTAAACTAATATTTTAATATTTAAATTAAATAGTAAAAATAAATAAATAAAAGAAAAAGAGAGAAATATAAAAAAAAGGTTTGGGCCTGATTCAGCAAACAGGGGGGTGCTGAATAGTAATTGTGGTTCATGCCCAATTTCCAGCGCTGGATCCAGTGTGTTCAACCCAGGAGGTTCATCATGGGCTTGCAGATCTATAGACGTTGGATCAAATCTTATGAAGATCTGATGGTGAGATGTGGTTAGGTGCACCGTAGACTTGTGGAACACGCTGCATGTAATCAATGAAAATCAGAAAATATGAAGAAAAAAACATGTCAAAACCAGGGATCGAACCCACGCCTTGGCATAATAATGACTTAGAGGCAAGTGCGCTACCACTGGGGTGGTGATACATCCGGTATTATTGATGAAATGAATTAATTATAACATAAAAACGCTGCCTGGACCGGAGAGACGACGGAGCCCTAGCTCCGGTCGTCTTCTCTGGTGACTCTATTTTCCATTCCTGCAAAACAAACACAGTTAGGGATCCCAGAGTACCCTACCCCCCTAAATCAAACCCTACGAGTTCAATGGAATCATTATTTTAGACTGAATTGCACTGGCTTGTGAGTTACAATGAAAACAATATGAATCGATATGAACATGGTAGTTTATGGTTCCGATAGCATGAGACTCCTGCGTTGACCTTAGCCTGTATAAACACCTCAGAAACACATTAAGAGTGTTACTATGCTTTAAAACAATACGAAAATTGAAACATGAATTTTCAAAAATAATGAGATCGGATATGTATGCATGCAGGCTTTGTGAGCTTTGGATCACCAGGTTTGATCCATTCTTACTCTGTAGTTCTCCTGGAAGCGAATGGAACAGTTAGAATGATTTGAAGGTGGCTGCAACTAGGGTCCTAAGGTTGCCCTAGTTTGAATGATTTTTTTATAGATTTTTGAGAGGTGTTTCTTGCAAAGATTTTTCGTGTCCCCTTTGTCTGAATGATGGAGAATATATAAGCATGAAATTAGGTCAAATAAACATGGGCTTGGACCTTGTGAGGAAAACCTTTGTTTTTATCTTTTTAATTTTGAATTTAAATTAATAAAAATCAAAATAAATAGGATAAAAAGGTCAAGGGGTGCATGAGTAAGATCTGAGGTTTATTATAAGTTGCACAACACGTTTGGACCTTGAATCACAAGCCCAATAGCCCAAAATTCCAAGTATGATCAATTTTGGTTTCATGCATTTGCTCAAAATTCCCAACTTGTACCAATCAAAACTCTCTAAATTTTTATTATTTGAAGCTGATCTTAGACTCTTTGGAAATCTCAAGATGTTCTCTACAATCCCTATTTTGATCATTTTTGCATTTGAAGACATTATCTTGATGTAAGTTGCCTTGGCCAAAAGTGTCTTTTTGTTGACTTTTAAAATGACCTATAATGTATTGGCCCATATCTCTCAAATGAAGCATTTTTTTGAACTTGATCTTAGAGAGACAAAGTTGTATAGAAATTGAGTTTCCTTCAAAATGAGATTTGGTTGAGGAAAATCTGATGAAGCATGTGAAAGTTATGCTTGGTCAAAGTTCAGTTGACTTCTCCTAAAGAAAACTCTAATTTGGCAACTTTTGACTTTTGATGATTTGAGAATTTTCTTGATGAATCATGATCAACCCTTGATCAAATGATGAATAGGACTCCAAAACCTTGATGTTGACCAAAAATCTTGAGGTTTGAGTGTATGTTGATCACAGTTGACTTTTTGTCAAATACAATTGGTTTTCAGTCAACTGAGCCATTGACTGAGCAAACTTGTGATGCAAAGAATAAAACTTGGTATGAGAATTCTTGAAGACATGTAATAAACCATTAAATCCACTTGAGGCCTTGGAAACCTAATCCTCCTTGAGAAAATTGAAACCCTAGTTGTAGGTCAATTGTTTAGGAGGAGAATTTCTCTGATCAGTTCTTGAGCAACCTTAAGCAAATGAAAACCCTAGAAGAATATATTGAATAAATGGATGGAAAATTTTGGGGTACAACAGATTCCCCTATCCAATCTTCTTAAACCTGAGGAGTTATATTGGCATGTCCGCCATTCGGGATCTGAAGGTGGAAGAGGATTGAACACTTAAGTGCCCAGAAATTTGCACTCGCATGTGCACGAAGTAACGCTGTTGGTTGGTAATATTTCTTGAATGGGATTAAAGATGCCATTCATAGAGGTGACATAATGTCATTGGATATAGGCTCATAGATGCCATCAAAGTGATTGTTGATAGGAGTATCATAATAAGTCTACGCTTGACTATATCTGAAGAATGTTGTTCAAAATGAGTCTTTGGGGAAAATGCTTAAGTAATTGCTTGTCAGATTTAGTCTCTGAGGGAAATGCTTGTCTGATTTAGTCTCTGAGGAAAATTCTTGTCATGTAGATAGACGCCCCGTCCTGTGTCGGGAATTTATCCACAATATGTTTTTGTTGGTAAACCCGTCCTATTTCAGGAATTTATACCATCTGGCCATGTCAATAGTTACCTTGTCTTGTTTCGGGAATTAATCTTTACATGGTTATGAAGATAGTTGCCTCCTCCTATTTTGGGAATTAATCTTTTCCTGGTCATATAGATAGTTTCCCTGTCATGTTTCGGGAGTTGATCTTTGACCTGCTTTCTGTTGGCGAACCTGTCTTGTTTTAGGAATTCATATCGCCTGGTCATACAGATAGTTGCCCCATCTTGTTTCGGGAGTTAATCTTTGACCCGATCATATATATAGTTTCTCCATTGTGTTTCGGGAATTAATCTCTGACCTATTTGAAAATTTGCTGATGATATTCGTTTGTTCGTAGACTTTTACCTTAGACGACAAAGTTAGTCTTTATGCAATGTCATGATGTATGTAATGCATTTCTTAAAGATGTTCTCAAAGTAAATGAGAGTGTGTGATATGCGTTTCATATGCATATGCTATGATATTTTTAAATGATGTATGAATGCAAGATGTTGCTGATGGCGACGGTAGCTTCGTGTAACATCTTTGACTGGGAAAATAAATCCCAGACTATTGCTGGAGATGAAGAACATGAATCTTCAATATTGTTTAGAATCTCTCTGCTGGGGATTCATGCTTTCTATTTTTAGGAATGTTTGACTTCTTCTTGGGGGATAGAAGAGTTCAGGAACATTGGCCGTTCATCGCTCTACTATAGAATTTAGTTCTTATATACCCTGACTGGGGATAAGAGAGGTGAATAACCTTCTTAGGCGCTGCCTGACCGAGTTTCCGATATGGATGTCAACTCTTCTGGGGAGGACAAAGTTAAATGACACCTGGACCAATTTCAGATTCCGTAGCAACTCTCTGGGGATAGAAAACTATACTTTACTGTTGAAGAGAATCTCGCCGATGATTTGCAGTAGTCGGAGAAATGAACTTTGCTTGGGAAATTAAATTCCGTTGGGGAAATAAACCCTACTGGGGAAATAAACCCTGTTGGAAAAGAGAATTATGTCGGGGTTTTTACAATGTTGGAGAAATAACCTCTGATGGAGAATTAAATTCCTTTGGACTGTGTTGAGGACAAAATCTTTGATGAGGATTGGAATTCTGTAGGCTATGCGGAGGAAGTTTCCACTATATGCAGAAGAAATGATCAAACTCCTTTATCTGCTAGGGGGATTTTCTGGGGAGTATGGTTATGTTAATAGGTGGGAGATGCCTCAATTTCTATCCGAGGACATATTAGACTCAATGAGGAATATATCTCCATTGGGGATGAGCTTGTGCATGTAGCTCTGTGGGGATTTGTGGATGACTTGAACGTTATCCCAACTCCTAGAGTCTTTAGTAAACGTTGATTCATGTTTTTATGCATATATTTGTTAACAGTAATCATATTCATATGCATATGTTCATTCAAATTAGTCATTGGACGTTTTTTTGCAAACAAAACAAGGAAAGTAAAATAGATTTGAATTTTGAATAATATTTGTATTTATAATTTGCCTATAAACAGGCGGTTTTGTACAAGGAGACGGAGACCCTAGTAAGAGGAAATTGTCAAAAAATGAAAAGTGTACAAAGTAAAATAGAAATATATAGCTATGTGTAAACGATCTCATCGAGTTTCAACTCAGCTATTGCCCCTACGTCTTCGAGCATCTCATCCCTCGCTATCGGAAGAAGCTGATTAAATTGATCTTGTACCATTCAAACTTGACTTTGGTAACAAAGCTTGCTGTATGTAGGTGATCCAACGGGACATAGTCGTACGCTTTAACCCCTAACTTTTTCCTGGACCGCCCTTTCGGGTTTTCAGTCCACCGGGATACCCTTTTTTTTCCAAGTCGCCTTTTCAGGTTTTCGACTTACCGGGTGTAAAATCTTTATATATATATATATATATATATATATATATATATATATATATATATATATATATATATATATCCCTAATTTTTGCCCGAACCCTTTTGATTCGCCGGGATGCCCTTAGTTTTGCCTAGGCTAGTCAACCTAGCGGTTCTCTTTTAGGCGTAGTATTTTTTGACTATGTCCATGTTTACAGGGTGCAGAAAATCTTCACCATCCATGGTGGTAAGTATCATAGCACCGCCATAAAATATATTCTTGATTACAAATGGCCCTTCGTAGGTGGGAGTCCATTTACCCATGGGATCACCTTGTGGCGGGATGATGTGATTTATCACCAAGTTACCAGTCTGATATTCTCGATGCTTGACTTTCTTGTTGAAGGCTTGGATCATACACTTCTGGTACATCTGACCATGACAAACAACCGCAAGCCTTTTCTTTTCGATCAAATTTAGCTGGTCCAACCTAGTCTAAATCCACTCTTCTTCGTCTAAATTTGCGTCTTTCATAATCCTTAGAGAAGGAATCTGGACTTTGACAGGTAGGACCGCTTCCATACCATAGACTAGAGAGAATGGGGTTGCCCCAGTCGATGTCCGTGCTGAAGTGCGATAGCCATGAAGAGAAAATGGTAACATCTCATGCCAATCTTTATAAGTCACTGTCATCTTCTGTATAATCTTCTTGATGTTCTTATTGGCGGCTTCGACTGCGCCATTCATCTTTGGTCGATACAAAGAAGAATTATGGTGCTTAATCTTGAACTGCATGCAGAGTTCCGTGATCATAGTATTGTTAAGATTAGTACCATTGTCCGTGATAATCCTTTCGAGGCTGCCATATAGACAGATAAGATTATGTTTAATAAGTTGGCCATGACATTCTTTGTAACATTGGCAAATGAATCTGCTTCAACCCACTTCGTGAAGTAATCAATAGCGACTAGGTGAAGTGATGTCTGTTGGAAGCAGTAGGCTTGATTTATTCAATCATATCAATGCCCCACATTGCAAATGGCCAAGGAGCAGTTAAGACATTTAGAGGAACCAGTGGCACATGTACTTTGTCAGCATAGATCTAGCATTTGTGATAGGTTCTGGAATGATGATGACAATCAGATTCCAGGATCGACCAATAATAACCTGCTCTCAGAATCTTCTTAGTCATCGTATGCCCGCTGGAGTGTGTACCGAAGAATCCTTCGTGCATATCTTCCATAATTGTATCCGCTTCCTTTTTGTCTAAACAACAAAGCAGAGTCAAATCATGGTTATGCTTGTATAAAATTTCATTGCTCAAGAAGAACTTAGAAGAGAACCTCCATAGAAATTTCTTGTTATTAATAGACTTCCCCTCTGGGTACTCTTGAGCCTCGAAGTATCTCTTTAATTCATGAAACCAAGACTTTTCCTCTACTCTGTCAATATCAACCTCGTAGCAATGTGTTGGTTCATCCAGCCTCTCAATAGTTATTCGAGGAGCCTCGTTGTCCCATCTGACTTTGAGCATAGATGACATGGTTGCCAAGGCATCTCCCAACTGATTCTCTTCTCGTGGGATATGTTCAAAAGTGATTTCCTCGAAGTACGAAATTAATGTCAATACATGCTCCTGATAAGGAATGAGATTTGGATGCTTCATATCCTATTCTCCCTTGATTTGACTGATGAATAAGGTTGAGTCCCCGTATACATTTAAGAACTTGATTCTCAAATCAATAGCAAACTTGATGCCCATGATGCACGCTTCGTATTCGGCCATGTTGTTGGTATAGTCAAAGCATAATCTGGCGGTAAACGGCATATGGTAACTTCCCCTGTTCAATCTTCTTAAACCTGAAGAGTTAGATTGGCGAGTCCTCCATTCGTGACTTAAAGGTGGAAGATGATTGAACACTAAAGGGCCCAGAAATTTTCACTCGACTATGTGTTAGTTGATTGTGTCGAGAATGGGCTTAAAGATTCCATTTGGAGAAGTGATGAAGAGTTTTTCGGAGATGGGCTTACAGATGTCGTCCATAATGACTGTTAAGGGAGAAGTATCAGAATAAATCTTTGGTCGATTTATACTGAAACTGTAGATGTCTTTTGCCTGTTTTTAGCTGGAAGAGATAAATCTAAACTAGAAGAGGTATGTTGTTTGCCGACTTCACTAGGGAAATAATCCTAACCAAAAGAAGTATGTCATTTTCCTATCTTTAATCTGGAAGAAATAAATCTAATCAGGAGAGGTCTTCGTTCGCCTGTCTTTAATCTGGAAGAAATAAATCTAACCAGAAGAGGTCTTTATTCACCCGTCTTTAATCTGGAAGAAATAAATCTAACCAGAAGAGGTCTTTGTTTGTCTGCCTTTAATCTGGAAGAAATAAATCTAACCATAAGAGGTCTTCGTCTGCTTGTCTTTAATCTGGAAGAAATAAATCTAACCAAAAGAGGTCTTTGTTCGCCTGTCTTTAATCTGGAAGAAATAAATTTAACCATAAGAGGTATTTTGTTTTGTTGATTGACTTTTCCTGCAAGGAAGAGAGTTAGTTGTGTGTAGATGTATGCATGATGTTCTCAAAATAAATGAGATTGTGTTATATGCATTTGTCATGTATATGATATGATGTATGAATCTGATATGTTTATTGAAATGTATCTTTGACAAATGTTGGGGAGCTTTGGGAAGTTAAATTCCAGATTGCTGTTGGGGATGAATAGTATGAAGAGTATGCACATCTTCAAACCTTGTTTAGAATGCTTCTGCTGGGCATTCCTGTTTTGTTGTTTGAGGAGAAATCCGCTGGGGAACATTGATTTTGGCCCTTTTCTTGAGGAAACTCTGTGAGGTCCATTACTCTACTGGGGAATCACATTTTACTGGGGAGAGTGAAATTTAGCTATTATCTGGTCGAAATCCAAGCTTTGCAACAACTTGCTGGGTATAATAAAGTTTAACTGTCATCTGGTCGGATTACAGGCTTTGCAGCAATTTAGATGAAATTAACTATTATCTGGTTGGATTCCAGGCTTCGCAGAAAATTAAAGTTAAACTGTTATCTGGTTGGATTCCAGGCTTCACAGAAAACTGAAGTTAAACTGTTATCTGGTCGAATTTCAGGCTTCGCAACAACTTTGATGAAATTAACTGTTATCTGGTCGGATTCCAGGCTTCGCAGAAAATTGAAGTTAAACTGTTATCTGGTCGGATTCCAGGCTTCGCAGAAACTTAGATGAAATTAATTGTTATATGGTCGGATTCCAGGATTTGCAGAAAATTGAAGTTAAACTGTTATCTATTCGGATTCCAGGCTTCGTAGAAACTTAGATGAAATTAACTGTTATATGGTCGGATTCCAGGATTTGCAGAAAATTGAAGTTAAACTGTTATCTATTCAGATTCCAGGCTTCATAGCAACTTAGATGAAATTAACTGTTATCTGTTCGGATTCCAGGCTTCGCAGTAATTAAAGTTAAACTGTTATCTGGTCGGATTCCAGGCTTCGCAACAACTTTGATGAAATTAACTGTTATCTGGTAGGATTCCAGGCTTCGCAGAAAATTAAAGTTAAACTGTCATCTGGTCGGATTCCAGGCTTCGCATCAACTTTGATGAAATTAATTGTTATCTGGTCGGATTCCAGGCTTCGCAGAAAATTGAAGTTAAACCGTAATCTGGTCGGATTCCAGGCTTCGCAGCAACTTTGATGAAATTAGCTGTTATCTGGTCGGATTCCAGGCTTCGCAGAAAATTGAAGTTAAACCGTTATCTGATCGGATTCCAGGCTTCACAACAACTTTGATGAAATTAACTGTTATCTGGTCGGATTCTAGGCTTCACAGAAAATTGAAGTTAAACTATTATCTGGTCGGGTTCCAGGCTTCACAACAACTTTGATGAAATTAACTGTTATCTGGTCGGATTCCAGGCTTCGCAGAAAATTGAAGTTAAATTGTTATCTGGTCGGATTCTAGGCTTCATAGTAATTGAAGTTAAACCGTTATCTGTTCGGATTCCAGGCTTCACAACAACTTTGATGAAATTAACTGTTATCTGGTCGAATTTCAGGCTTCACAGAAAATTGAAGTTAAATTGTTATCTGTTCGGATTCCAGGCTTTGCAGCAACTTAGATAAAATTAACTATTATCTGGTTAGATTCCAGGCTTCACAGTAATTTGCTTAAAAGGATGAAGTTTAGCTGTTATCTGGTCAAATTTCAGGCTTCGCAGTAACTTACTGGGATAGTAACGATTCCGTTGGGGAATGCAATGACTCTACCGGGGATTAAGGGGTTTTGTCCATTAATTTGTAATAGTCTGAGATGCCAACTCAAGCTGGGGAATTTGTAGTTTGTTGGGGAAATAAACTCGGTTAAAGAGAATATTTTGACGACCTTCTGGGGAAGTGACTTCTTTAGGTAGAACTCCATAAGGCTTCTTTCTAAGACCAACTCAGATGGGGAGAGGGTTTTTGAGAGATTAGAACTCTGGATGGGGATTGCATGAATCCATCTCTGTGGTGATAATCTTATTGAAGTATCTCTGTGGGGATATCCCAAATCCTGAAGAAGATGCTTGTTACATTTGTTAACAGTTTAATCATGTTCATATGCATATGTTCATTCAATTTTAGTCATTGGACACTTTTGCACTCAAAACAGAAAAAACAAAAAGTTTGCACTTCAAAGTATATTTATGTTGATGTTTTCCTATTGTGATACGGTGGGAGAATTGACTTGAAGGTTTTGCGTTTGATCGCAAATGTTGTGGTTTAGCAAGAGTCGCCACCGACTTTTCTTTCATCCAAAAGGAAAGGTGAAAAAGCACAGGAAAGACCGTTAGTGATGTTTTCTTGAGTTCGGGGGGTAGATTATGAAAAAGGAAGGTATTAGCACCCTTTTCATCCATGGTTTTCCATGGGCTCTTAGTTACTTGCTAGATCACTTGTTTTTGTTTGAAAAATGTGCTTTGTGTGGTTTTTGAAAGTATTTTGAAAAGGCGCCATCGTTTAGGCAAACTTTTGTAATGATTCTCGTTCGTAAGAATGTATACAAAGGTGTTGAGCTTTTGAAAATATTTCATGTTTGGAAAGTGTTTTGAAAGTGTTTGTTTGTGAAAATAGCAAGGATGTTTGTTTTGAAATTGAGCAAGTAATTAGGAGCATTCTACCTACTCAAAAGGTCTTAGGTGTTTTTTTCCTCCTCCTTTAGACGTTGCTATCTTTCCATTGTTTTGGTAAGAAGCCCCATCGTTGAATGTGAAGGGACAGGCATGGGTCATCGTATAACCATGATAGCAATGTTGTGAGATGACTTAGCATTTTTATTTAGGTGCTAAGATCATTTAGAAAGGCAACTTTGATAGCGTCATCGAGGGACCATGATCTTGTATTTTAATTTGTTTATGCTAAGACATCCCACATGAATAACATGACCATTTTTGTAAGGCAACAAGTGGAATCACCCTAGGGGTGCTAGTGTGCAAGTGTATTTGATTACATGCATAATTTTGTCTTGATTAGGGTGATCTATTTTTCGATTTTCATATCTTTCCATACACACCCTAATTACTAACAATATATGAAAGCAATAAAAATACGGGAAAAGTAAAGTCCTACGCTATTACAATTATTAGGGGAATGGGGGTACAAATTTTCAAATGGGGATTGCAAATTAAATCCTAAGTTACTATTACAACCACATTGAATGGATGAGAATATACAAGGAAATGTAAAATTCTTATTTATTTAAGAAAAGAAATAGGTTTTATTTAAGAAAATTTTTTTTTTGGTCTTTTTATGTTAAAAGAAATAAAATATGATATATGAATATGAAATATTTTTGGTGTTTTTTGATTAATGAAAGATAAAAGTGATGGAAAAAGTAATAAAAGAGAAAGAAGACAGAATCAGCGTAAATGTTGAAACAGAAGAGGTCAAAAGTTCTGACTCTGACGTACTGCACAAACAGAAACAAGCGTTAATAGAAAATAGGGAACTTCAGAAGTTCTGGATCTGCTGAGAACACAGAATTGCCCAGAAGTTCTGATGTAACTGTCAGAACTTTGCCTCTCTCCACGCTAGTCAGAACATCTGTAACTTAGTCATTTCTCAACAGAACAGAAATTGCACATATAACAATTATGAAAAGTTTCATGATGTTTCAGAAACAAGAAATATCAGAAATATAAATCAGAAGCAAACATGAATTTGCTAATCCTAATTATGAGTCCTAATTTCTTCATGAAGCTCTGAACTGGAATTCTCTCTATTTAGGCAGGCAAATGCATGAAATCTCAGAATATGTACATCATCAGAATCAGAATATCTACATTGTGTTAAATATGCAAAATCTGACAATGCCTAAATAATATGATGAGAGTCAGCAAAAAACTTACCTTGCAGCTGGAAAATACTCTGGGAGCTGGAACCTGGTTCTGACCACTTGTGGTGTTCTGAACAGTTTCCTCACGTGTTTAGCAGGTTGGAAGCTTTCAACTTGGGCTATAAATGATTAGAAAATTCCGAAACAACCAAGGGATAAAGTTCTGACCATTTGAGGTGGATATTGGTGGAGAATGTGTTACTGTTTGACTACAGAATTTTGGATGGCTTTTGAATGTATATCAGGAACTGTATGGGTGGTTTTGGTCAAGAAACAACTTGAGGAAAAATGGAGCTTTAATGCAAGAATCAAATGCTAAGGTTTTGTATTTTTGTGTTTATGATCTTTTTGGACTCTTGGAATTTTTGCAGGGGTTCAAGGCTTTTCTTTTTCAAGTTTTCTTTTCCTCTTTCTCAAATTTTCCGACCCTTTTTCAATGGCCAATGATGTTTTATTTATAGGCAAATATTTTGTAGTTTGGAGAGGTCAAGTGGCGCCAACGTCATATGCTAGATGCTGACTTACTCTTGAAGTAAGCTTAAACAAGCGTGGTTCAATGCACCAAGTAGGATGGTTAGCAGCGCCTAAGCTAGATTTGTCAGCATGAATTAAGGAAAAGTAAAAGCAGCGCATGGGCCTAGCACACTTTTGCACAAAAGTTTGCCTTCCCAAGACAGTAGGGGTACACGTGGAGGAAATCCTTTGGATAAAAACTCAAAAGTGGTTGTGAGCATTAAATGATGATGAGATTTATCAAATCAGAAATCCTGCCATGTGAAACTCTGCATCCTTGCTTAACTCTGGATTAGAAGTTCTGCTTCAGCGTAGCATCCAATCTTCTGACTCTCTTATCTTCTGACTCCATCACGTTCTGAAGGAGCTCTCAGACTTTCTAGGAGGCTTGCAGCATGCTTCTTAACCTTCTTTGAATTACCCTGGCAAACTCTGACTGAACTTTTGTGAAAACTTGCCCAGAAGTTCCGTCCAAACTCTGTCTTGAGAATATCCAGAATTTTCTGAGTGTTATGGTGATAATCTGGTCAGAAGTTCTAAAATTGTCATAAATCTTAAACACTTAGAAAAATTTCTAAGTATTTAGAATTTGACTTCTCCAAAGTAAAATTTGACTTTTGAATTTCCTAATGAAACAAACTTCATATTCCAACATGTCTTGATGAAATATGATTTTTGAGATTTGATTTTGATCCAAAAGTCAAAGTTAGATTTCTCAGTTTGAAAATGACCATTTTGCCCTTGTGAATGACTTACTTGGAAAAATTGATAAATCAAGGCCTGGAAACTTGATAGAAGTAAACATGGGATCCAAGGTGATCCCTTGTGAAATGAGAGGGCAAATTTTGGGGTACAACAGCTGCCCCTGTTCAAACTTCTTGAACCTGAAGAGTTAGATTGGCGGATCCGCCATTCGTGACTTGAAGGTGAAAGATGATTGAACACTAGAGTGCCCAGAAATTTGCACTCGAAGGTGAATGGGCTTATAGATGCCATTTGGAGGAGTGTTGGTAAATGCTGGAAGAAGTATCAGCATAAATCTTCTTGTTGATTTATACTAAAACTTGATGTTTTACCTGTGAGAAAAGGGTTAGTAAAATGCAGATGCTTGCATGATGTTCACCAGATGTGGTATCATGCCAAATGCATATGATATGTACACGCTATGATGTATGAATGTGAGGTATATGTTTTTGTCAGGGAAAATAAATCTCTGACTGCTGCTGAGGAAATTCTGGGAGGTTGAATCCCTGATTGCCGTTGGAGATGAAGAATATGCATATCTTCAAATTTTGTTGAAAGGATGCTTTTGCTGGGGAATATCGCTCAAATGTCAGCTGTTATCTGGTCGTATCCAGGCTTCATAGTTATTGAGGATGAAGTAGTCGACTGTTATCTGGTCGGATCCAGGCTTCACAACAACTTACTGGAGGAAGAGACAAATTAACTATTATCTGGTCGGATTCAGGCTTTGCAGAAAATTCCTTGAAATTGAATAGTTATCTGGTCGGATCCAGGCTTCATGGTCCTTTGGAAATCTGTACTATTATCTGGTCGAGTCCAGGCTTCATAGTGTCTTTCTAGGGATCATAGTTAATTGTTATCTGGTCAGGCTCCAGGTTTCACAATAAACTGTTTGAAAGTTGTTATCTTGTCGGTCCAGGATTTGCATATTTCTTTGATGAAGTTGTTATACCCCAAAATTTCCCTCTCATATTTCTCAAGACATTGCAAGGAAAATCTCCAAGTTGCTCAAGTTTGCTCAAGAGTGGGTCAGACAAGTCATCTCCTAAGGCAGTCAACCCCAAATTAGGGTTTTGTGTTGCATCAAGATATTTGAGTCCAAATGACCTCAAGTGATCTACAATGTCCTAATATGTTCTCAAGATCATCCATGTCAAGTTTCAAGCCTTGCAGAGGAAGTTTGCTCAGTCAATTGCTCAAAGGTCCAAAAATCGATTGTGCTAGGGAAAAGTCAATTGTGACCTATATACAGTCAAACTTCAAGATTTTTTGTCAACATTATCATTTTGAAGGTTATTTCATAATTTGATCAAGGTTTGATCATGATTCATCAAGGATTGCTCAAAATTCATCAAGACTCAAAAGTTGCTAAATTAGGGTTTTGCAGGAAAAGTCAACTCAACTTTGACCAAGCATAACATTCTCATACTTTATGAGAAATGACCCATCCAAAGCTAATTTTGAATATGATGCAATTTCCTACAATCCATCTTCATACCCCAAGATCAAAAAATGCACTCATAAGAAGTTACAAATTTGGACATTATAGGTCATTTTTGAAAGTCAACAAAAACACCTTTTTTTCCAAAGCTTATAACTTGAGAATGGAATATCAAAATTAGATGAGACCAAAAGGGTTGGTTAGAGGACATATCAAGATTTCTAAAAAGTCCAAGAACACCTCCAAAAGCTCAAAATTGAAGAAGTTATGCATTGTTGAAGTTGGGCATTTTTACAAAATTGCCAAAAGTCAACTATCCCCAAAACTTCAAATTTTATCAAATGGGCCCATTCTTTTCCACTTGATCCGAGCTTGCATCATTGTCCACGTGTGCTAGCTTCATCCATGAGCCAATATTATATTTTTATTATTTTATTTGATTTTTATTTGAATTTATTCATTTTTAATCAAATTAAATCATATAAAATCCAAAGGTTTGATTACCTAAGATTTTTTGGCTGTTTCAGGTTGTAATTATCACCATTATCATCATCAAACTCGAATCATACAATATCATGTGCAAAAAGATTGATTTTTGATAAATTTGGCAAGTGGTAAAGAGTGAATCAAATCAAATCCCAAAGCATTGATGGGAGAAGATTGAATCCATAATTCTTACCCTAGCACATTGTACCATACATAAGCAAGCCACAAGGAACGAAACAAGGGTTGGAGGCTGCAAGAAAAGGCAGAACAAAGTTTGAAAAAAGTCACCAAAAGCTTGAATTCGAAATCATATCTAAAGGTGTTTTCAGAAGCCAAAACCTATTCCAATCGCTTCCTGGGTGTTCATTGAATCTTCCTGGATCAAAAGCAAGTGTTCTCACACACTATAAAGCGCTGTAAGTGTGACGCGATTCCCCTTTGTACTTGGTTTCGTATCTCAAAAATTATGCATTGTTACAATGAAATAATTGCATATTTGTAATCACCATGCCATTTGCAAGCTTTTGACATTAACCAATTTCATTTATATGACCAATATGAAGATCTGCCATTGCTAGAGTTTCGTCCTTGTTTTTGAGTCTTTTATTTTCAGGTACAATTGGCCATAATAATGGCTATGGTTGTGACTAGTTGGCCGAGACGAACTCAACAATGGGTTCAAAATGCTTTTCCATGGCGCCTATAGGATTTTGGAGATGGATTGGCTTATAGCTACAAACTTCTGTCTGTTGGTATAAGTCTGTTTTGTTTTAGCCAGGGTTCAACAAAGAAGATGAAGGCATGTCACACCATCATTGGTCCTTTCAAATATCGCGCACGTGTTTTTTTTGTCTTTTTTGGCCATTGACTTGTTTTAATATATTATGCTTTATTTGTATATTACTAACAAATAGATCAAAGTGGCCTAGTGGCAAGGCAAGCGCTCCAAACTCCTTCAGGACCTGGGTTTGAATCCCAGGTCCCCCAATTCCTGTTTGATTTTTCCTTTCAGGCAATCACGTGCATATCCAGGCTTGCAGTTCACCATATAACTTCACATATCCAATGGCCAGATGACCAAAGGCCAGATCTGGTGATCTAGGGGTGAGAGTCTACCATGGTCCAAGTCAATACACGCCCACCAGATCTACAAAGTCAACGAAGGGCCAACACAATTGGGCCTCAGCATTGCTATTCAGACCACCAAAATCAGGCCCAAATCTCTTTCTTTTCTATTTTATTTATTTAGTTTTATTTATTTGTTTTATTGTTTTATTTAATTTCTAACCAATTAAAAAAATTCTTTTCTTTATAAAATAAAATCACAAAAGTATTTCCTTTATCAAATCAAATTTTTATTTTTATTTTATTAATAAATACTAATAAATTAACTTAGGTTTAATTAGAATAACTTTAACATATTTTTGTAAATAATTTAAATTAAATTAGACTTAATTAGGTTTTTACTAATTCAATTAATTTTTAATTTCTTTCTTAAAATAACAAAAAGACCAAAAATAATTTATTTTCATTAATTAATTTAGTTAATTTAATTTAGTAATTAATTTAGGTTTAATTTCATTTTCTTTCTTAAAATAAAAAACAACAAAAATATTTCCTTTAACCAAAAAGGGTCAAAACCCTAGAACTTTGCGCTCGATTTAATTTCCCGCATGCGATTTACTTTCTTTTACCAATGGTGTATTTGCCTCCGATTTGTAATAGATTAATAGGACTTTTTATCGCTTTATTTACTTTTAAAGGGTTTGCCTTTGGCGATGTAAATACCCGACGCCTTGTAATTTAAATTCCACAATTTATTTTCCCCAAATTATAACTGTTAGATGTTTGATAATAGGATGGCATGACAAGATTAAATGTTTTAACCTAAAATCAACTTAGATCACCATTAACATGTACAAAGATGAAAATAACTGAAAACGACACATTCGCACATGCGCACTCTTAGGGTACACCCCACTTGGTTGCCTTCATACGCGGTCATTGAGTATAGGTCATTTTAGAGGTCGCCCTCTTGTCCAAAGATCATAGTCGCCTCGAAATGGTTGCCTCGGATACTGTTGCCTCAAAACAAATGATCTAAGACATTAGGGTTACCGCTAAGGCGTCCTAGCATTGCTTTGGTGACCGTAAGTCCCGCATTCGAATTGACCCTAAAACTCCAACGACGGTGCTACCTACTCCTCAATAGTAGGATAGCATTGTCTAAAGGAAGATAGCATAGAACGATTCTTTTTTCAAGTATGTAGATGGTTCTTAGGTACTTGTTGTTTCAAAAACAAAATCTTTTTCACACTTACACTTTTTCGAACAAAGTTTTCAAAAACACTTCATACACTCTTGAGGACAGAAGCAAGAGTTAAATCGAAGTTTCAAAACAAAAACTTTTTCAAACCCACAAGCACAAAGAAAGCAATATTTTGAAAACAATTTGAGCAAGTACCTAAGAGCCCGTGGATAACCACGGATAGAAAGAGTGCTAACACCTTCCCTTTCTATAATCTACCCCCCAAACCTGAGGAATATCTCAAAAAGGAAATTTTATATGCTTTTTTCCTTTCCTTGTTGGATAAAATAAAAGTCAGTGGCGACTCTTGCTTACCGCGACATTTTGCGAATATAAACGCAAAACGCAAACCAGCATTCCAAAAACCAGTCAGTTCTTCCCACCGTATCACAGAGGTCAATTGTTATCTGGTCGGGTCCAGGCTTCACAATAAACTGTTTGGGGATTTAGTTATTATCTGGTCGATTTCCAGGTTTCACAACGAATCTCTAAGGATGATTGTTGTCTGGTCGGGTCCAGGTTTCACAATAAACCGTTTGAGAAGATGGAAATGAAAACTGATATCTGGTCGGGTCCAGGTTTTTCAGCAATTTGTTGGGTATATGGAGGCAACTCTACTGGGGAAAAGAAGTTAAACCTTGGTCGGATTGAGTTCGGGTTCTTCTATATATTTGAAGAGTTAGGTTATTATCTGGTCGGGTCCAGGTTTCATAGCATCTTGAACTTACGATCAACTGTTATCCGGTCGGGTCCAGGCTTCAGTAATTGAAGAAGTCAAACTGTTATCTGGTCGGGTCCAGGCTTCAGTAATAACTTGAAAATTGTGCTAATATCTGGTCGGATCCAGGTTTCGTAGCATCTTGAAGTTGAGATCAACTATTATCTGGTCGGATCCAGGTTTCAGTAATTGAAAAAGTCAAACTATTATCTGGTCGGGTCCAGGCTTTAGTAATAACTTGAAAATTGTGCTACTATCTGGTCGGATCCAGGTTTCATGGCATCTTGAAGTTGAGATCAACTATTATATGGTCGGATCCAGGTTTCAGTAATTGAAAAAGTCAAACTGTTATCTGGTCGGGTCCAGGCTTTAGTAATAACTTGAAAATTATGCTACTATCTGGTTGGATCCAGGCTTCATAGTATTTCTTGGAAATAATAAAGGCTTTGCTGATGGCTTTATTGGGGATTAGGGGTTGTGGCTCTGTGATTTGCAGTAATTTGAAAGGGAAATTCAAACTAGAGAGTATAGACCCAGTCGGGTAAGGCAGACTCAACTTGGGGAGGATAGATTCTGTTTGGAGATAATAGCCTTGGCTGGAGAAGATATACTCAGCTGGGGAAGATAGGCTCAACTGGGCAATTTGGACTCAACTGGGGATGATGGGCTCATCTTGGCAATTTGTGGTATCTTGATTGTTGTATGTTGAGAAATTTGAACTCGGATGGGGAAATTACTCTGTTGGGGAAATAAACCCCATTGACGAAGTGAATTTCCTTTAGGAAGAGATCCCTGAGGCTTCAATCTGTAAAAATTGACTTAGCTGGGGAGAAAGCGACCAAGAGGTCGAGACTTTGGCCAGGGATTATACCATGCAAAAAGATTTTATGGGCAACTTCGTTGGGGAAAGGTTTATTGTCGCCATCCTTGTGGGGATAATGATGATGAGATAACTCTGTGAGGCTATTTCATATACATTAAAGAGATGCTTACTGCTTCTGTAGCTGAGCCAATTTCAAATTCATTAGCATATCTGCATCTCCGCAAGGAAATGGAGGGCCACCACCACGAAGAGATAATCCGACATTCGACAACACATCAGCCCCAGGGTTCGAAAGACCGTCCTTATTCAGACCCATATTCCTATTATTCAGTAGCATTCTCAGCCTTCTACTTTCTGCACTTACAGATGGTGATGTCAAATTCTGTTGGGCAAGCATAAGTTTTTGCTGATGTCGCAGTGTCAATATTTGTAGTTGATGAAAAGGCTGAGGAGTTATTTGAAGTCTGAGACTGCTGATTTGAAAGAGCATGCTGTTGAAGTTGCTGCTTAGTAGGACACATGTGCCAAATAGTTTTAATTACGTTCATATGCATATGTTCATTCAATTTTAGTCATTTGGACAAATTTGCATTCAAAACAAAGACAGAAAATTTTGCACTTCAAAGTGTATTCGTATTGATATTTTGCCCATAAATAGGCGTTTTTTGTACAGAGAGACCGAGATCCTAGTAAGAGGAAATTGTCAAAAGGAAAACAAAATTGAGAATGAAAAACAAATAGCCATGTGAAATGATCTCATTGCCTTCCATCTCTACTATTTCCCCAATGTCTTCGAACGTCCCTTGCCGTTGATCGAAGTTGATTGGATTGATCCTGGACCATTTGAACTTGGACCTTGGTGATAGAATTGACTGTGTTGATTCCACGGGTCATAGTCGTACGCTTTTAATCCTTAATTTTTGCCTGAACCGCCTTTTTGGGTTTTCGGTCCACCAGGATACCCTTTTTTGCCCAAGTCGCCCTTTCGGGTTTTCAACTTGCCGGGTGTACAGTCTTTTGCATACATCCCTAATTTTTGCCCAAACCTTTTGGCTTGCCGGGATGCCCTTATTTTGCTTAGATGTGTCAATCCTAACGGGTCTCTTATGCGTAGTATTTTTTAACTATGTCAGCATTTATAAGATGTGAGAAATCTTCACCGTCCATGGTAGTCAGCATCATGGCACCGCCAGAGAAAACACTCTTGACAACAAATGACCCTTCATAGGTGGGAGTCCATTTTCCCCTGGGGTCACTTTGTGGTAAAATGATGCGTTTTATCACCAAGTCACCAACCTGATATACTCGAGGCTTGACCTTTTTGTTGAAAGCTTTGATCATTCATTTTTGATATGTCTGACCATGACAAACAACAGCTAATCGTTTTTCGTCAATCAAGTTCAGCTGATCCAATCTCGTTTGAATCCACTCGTCTTCGCCTAGGCTTACCTCAATCATAATCCTTAGCAAGGGGATTTGAACTTCCACGGGTAAAACAGCTTCCATGCCATAGACTAGAGAAAAAGGAGTTGCCCCAGTTGATGTTCTAGCTGAAGTACGGTAGCCATGTAGAGCAAACGGTAACATCTCATGCCAATCCTTATAGGTCACTACCATTTTCTGCATAATCTTTTTGATATTTTTGTTGGCCGCTTCGACTGCGCCGTTCATTTTCGGTCTATACAGAGAAGAATTGTGATGCTTGATCTTAAACTGAGTGCACAACTCCGTGATCATAGCATTGTTGAGGTTAGTCCCATTATCGGTGATAATCCTTTCGGGGATACCATAACGGAAGATGAGATTGTGTCTGATGAATCTGGCTACCACATTCTTGGTGACTGAGGAAAACGATACGGCTTCGACCCATTTGGTAAAATAGTCAATAGCGACAAGAATGAAGCAATGTCCACTGGAAGCTGTGGGCTTGATCTCTCCGATCATGTCAATGCCCCACATTGCAAATGGCCATGGGGCGATCATGACATTCAGAGTGATGGGAGGCACATGGACCTTGTCAGCATAGATTTGGCATTTGTGACAAGTTCTTGAATGTTGATGGCAATCGGCCTCCATCGTTGACCAATAGTAACCTGCTCTTAAGATTTTCTTAGCCATCGTATGTCCACTTGAGTGAGTACCGAAAATACCACCGTGCATGTCTTCCATAATCTCCTATGCCTCTTTCTTGTCCACACATCGGAGTAGAGTTGAATCATGGTTGCGCTTGTACAATATCCCGTTACTTAGGAAGAATTTGGCTGTAAATGTTCGCAAGAACTTTCTGTCATTGATAGATGCCCCTTTTGGATATTCTTGTGCTTCAAGGTATCTTATTACCTCATGGTACCATGGCTTTTCCGCATCAGTGTCGAGCTCAAAGCAATGTGCCGGTTCATCGAATCTTTCAATTGTTATCATAGGGGCTTCGTTATCCCATCTGACATTGAACATTGAAGACATGATTGCCAAAGCGTTATCCAGCTGGTTTTCTTCACTAGGGAAGTGCTCAAAAGTGATCTCTTTGAAGTGAGAAATCAGGGATAGCACAAGTTCCTTGTAAGGGATAAGATTAGGGTGTTTAGTGTCCCAATCTCCTTTTACTTGGCTGATTACCAGGGCGGAATCCCCAAACACATTCAAATGCTTGATCTTTAAGTCAATAGCAGCTTTTAGACCTAAGATGCATGCTTCATATTCGGCCATATTGTTTGTGCAATCGAAGCATAGTTTGGCAGTTAAAGGAGTGTGGCAACCTTCAGGAGAGATGATCTTAACACCAATTCTGTTCCCTAAGGAGTTGGAAGCCCCATCGAATACCATAGTCCATCGGGATCCTTGTTCAGGTTCGTCATACGGTCCAATTTTCGCGCAGTCGGTTACCAGCATGATGTTCTCATAAGGGAAGTCAAAGTTCATTGGTTGATAATCATCCATAGCCTGATGGGCCAAGTGATCCGCCAGTACACTTCCTTTGATGGCTTTTTGAGTCGTGTATTGAATGTCATACTCAGTCAAGATCATTTTCCATCTGGCTATCCGTCTGGAGAGGGCAGGTTTCTCGAAGATGTACTTGATTGGGTCCATCTTAGAAATCAACAGAGTGGTATGAGTCAACATGTACTGTCTTAGCCAGCGAGCAGCCCATGCCAGAGCGCATCAAGTTTTCTCGAGCAGTGAATATCTGGTTTCACAGTCAGTAAACTTTTTGCTCAGGTAATAAATATCATGCTCTTTTTGGCCAGACTCGTCATGTTGGCCTAACACACACCCCATAAAATTCTCTAGTACTGTCAAGTACATGATTAAGGGTCTTCCTTCAACTGGTGGCATGAGAATAGGAGGTTCTTGTAGGTATTCCTTGATTTTGTCAAAGGCAATCTGGCATTCATTGTTCCACCTAACTACCCGATCTTTCTTTAAGAGTCTGAAGAGTGGCTCACAAGTGGCAGTTAAGTGTGATATGAAACGGTCAATGTAATTGAGATGACCCAAGAATCCTGTGACTTCTTTTTCAGAATGGGTGACTGGCATTTCTTGGATGGCCTTTACCTTGGCAGGATCAACTTCAATGCCTTTATTGCTGACAACAAAACCTAGAAGCTTTCCAGAGCGTACTCCAAATATGCACTTGTTAGGGTTTAACCTCAGCTTGTACTTCTTCAGTCTCTCAAATAGTTTGCGCAGGTGGTCGAGATGTTCTTCTTCGGTTTGTGATCTGGAAATCATATCATCCATATATACCTCTATCTCATGATGAACCATGTCATAAAATAAGGCAACCATAGCTGTTGTACCCCAAAATTTTCCCTCCCATTTTCACTCAAGATGCTATCCTAGGGTTTCTCAGACACCTAATTTGGTTCAGAAGTTGATCGGAGAGATTCTCTTCCTAGGCAGTAAGTCAACAATTAGGGTTTGACGTTTCTCAAAGAAAATTGAGTCTTAAGGGTTTCAAATGGTCTTCATAGGTCTTCATGTCTCCTCAAGATTGTTTAAATCAGTTTTCAAACCTCGCATTGCAAGTTTGCTCAATCAATGGTCCAAATAACTGAAAACGACTACATTGACTTGGAAATTGCCCTTTTGCGAGAACAAATACAAATGATCGTAACTTATTCATTATTCAAAATTTTTGAATAGTTTTTTTTGTGCGTATGATTCCCCTTGATGCCATCTCAAATTTCTATTCACAAATCAAGAACTGATTCCACGTAGAAAATCACCAGAAATTCGAATGTGTTGGAAGTCACTTCATGAAATTTGACCTAATTTCAAATAGCAGTCGTCTGATTTCTAGAATTGTGATTTCTTCAAATTACAAGACATTGAGACGTTTATTTCTGCTCATGGTCATGTGTGATGTCTCTCATGGGTTTATCTTCAAAGAATTGAAGGAAAGTTGCGTTTGGAAGACTTTGAAAGTTATCAAATTATCGCAAGTCATTTGTTTGTTTTCAAAATGTTCTTAATCATCACTGATCTTGGAATTTGTAAAGGTTGATGAGGGTTCTCAAAGCATGATTGTTTAGCAATAAAGTCCCACTGTTATCAAGCATGGCGTGCGAGTTTCATTTTGAATGATAATTTGGTGTGGACAAGAGGCGAAGGTTAGGACTACCATTTAGATGACCATGGCTTTGGGATTAAGTTAACCAAGTTAGAATTTTTAAACATTTATTTTGTTTAGAAGTTTGATTGGAATACAAGGCATATTGATTATCCGATCATTTGTGATTGCTTAAAATCCAAGTTACCAAATCAAGATGTTTTAGTCCAAAACATTCAATTGAGAATTGCAAATTTAAATAAATTCAAGTCTTGAACAATAAAATTCATTACAACAAATTTATTCAAGGCCTCATTTTATTACATTACAAATGGTCTGATTTACAAGTTTTTTTTTATTTTGTTACAAAGAACTACAGGTTTTTGTCTACAAAGAGAGAACATTTATTTTGTTTCTTCAAATCTCTATTGTTTCATCTTCAAGTGACCATTCCCATCCTCGCTTGCTATCCACGCCTCATGTTCATGTAACAAAAGAAAAAAAGAAGAAGTTAGCAAACAATAAGCATTGAAAAATTCAAGCAAAAATGTGTTCATCATTAGGGTTTTGCAACTCGGAATCAGAATATTTGTTTGTTTTTCATCACAATCCATTTCCCAATTGCAAATCACAAGAAAGTTGCCTTTCTTGGTTCACAAGAAAGGAAACAAATATACAAGTCAAACTGCCCAGCACAAAACAACACACAGCATCATAGAAACATGGCAGCATAGGCAAAGTGTAAAAGACAGCAAACAACAGGCTACAATAAGACAGCAGGCAGCAGGCTGCAATAGTGCAGCAAGAAAAAACCTGCAACAAAAACAATGCAGCAAGCAAGCTACCCAAGCTGCCTAAAGCATGCAAGCAAAAACCTGCAACAAAAACAATGCAGCAAGCAAGTCCAAGGCTGCCCAAGCAACATCAATATAGCAGCAAGAATAGGCTACAAAACAAATACAACAAGCAAGTCCAAGGCTGCCCAAGAAACATCAATATAGCAACAAGGATAGGCTGCAAAATCAGATGACATACAAGCTAGCATCATCATTTTCCATATGTTGCAAAACCCTTCAGAATTTGGAGTAAAAAGCAAGTTGCTTTATTTCATTGAAAGATGAAAGAGGAAAGAAGATAGGGACAAGTTAGAAAAGTATCACTTAAACCAAAGAAACTGTCCAAAAACCTGCTACAGCCTGCTAACAATGCTGCAAAAATCAGCCCAACACTTGCTAGGTTATGCTGACCATAACAGTATAAAACCTGTCATACCAAGTCCAACCATAACACAAAAATAGCAAAACAGAAACCTGCTACTCAAAGGTTCAAAACCAGCATATCAGAAAATATTCAAACCCACCAATATTCCCCCCAAAACCCACTCTCTTTAGATATAATACAAGGGTTCTGCATTAACATTGGAGAGAGGAAGCCAAAAACATTACAGAACAAAAGCTCATACAAACCCTTTGTCTCAAATCATAAACAAAAACCAGCAAAATCAACAAAACTTCCATAAACCCTATATCAAAAACAACAAAAACTAGCAACATTACAGAACAAAAACTCATACAAAACTGCCTCAAACCCTATATCAAAAACAACAAAAACCAGTAACAAGACAGAACCAAAACTTCCACAAACCCTATATCAAAAACAACAAAAAAATAATAGTTTTCAAACAACTGAAAACCAAACTTTCACAAACCCTTTATCGCAAATAGCTCAAAACCCTTTCAAACTCTTCATCACAACCCTTCAAAAAATCTACATAGTCAAATAGAGAAAACGAAATAAATAAGATCAGAGCAATCTCACCCAAGTATCGAGCTGGTAAGTCCGAGCCTCATAAGGCTTTGTTTTTCTCCTTCTCTTTTCCATTTTTCGCTCTATTTTCTGCAACTTGTGTTCATTATTTTCTACTGTAAGCCATTATTGAGTGAGGAATCGAGAGACAGCGTGCGAGTGTGATGACAATTCTAAGAGATGAACGGTGAGTTGCGATAGTGAGGGTGATGAATGTTTGAGACAAGCGATTTGAATAGTTTCATTGAAGAGTGAGAACTGAGAGAGGTTATGGAATGGAGATTTGAAGATTAGGGTTAATCAAGTGAGCGACCGATAAGAGATCGAGGGACAATTAGGTTATCACGGTTTCTAATTCGTATGAGTAAAATGGAGGAACATAGGAAATTGGAGATAGATTTACATTGTTGTTGCTGTTAGAAGGAAATGAGCTATAGCAGAAATGGAAAACCCTTAAGCATGGAGAGGGTAGAGATTGGAAATTAGGGTTAGAGGTTAGAGGAGAGACTGTTTCGTTTCAGTCTAGGGTTTGGAATCCCTTTGATAATTCATTGGATACGGGTTGGGCTTAAGGTTTAGCCCAGCCCATTGTCCCGTTTTTTTTTTAGTTTTTGTTATTTTTGATTAACTTAGTAGACAAATGAATCAGGTTAGTGTAACGGTTGAGGCATTGGATGTTTAGATGTAAGGTCCTGGGTTCGAGACCTCCCAGGACCTTTTTTTTCTTTTCTAATTTTCCTTGTTTCCTTTTTGGTAAACAAATAAAAAATGACTCTTGGGCTTGTTTGCTTTAGCCCACCCGATTTCTGCTCTTACACCCCCTTTGTTTCTAAGATTTCCTTTGGTTATAATTTTTCTCTTAACTTCAAATCTTTATTAACAAATTAGTAATAAAACATTAGGACCTTTAATTTCTTCACTCATGAATACATTTTTAAAATACCAAAATATTTTGTAAATATTTTTATTAATTAACATTTTTAGTTAACTTTCTCTTAATTTGTTTAATTTCTTTTAGAATAGATTTTGTTTTTTTCTTTTCAAACTCTTCCAAAAACAAAAAAACAAGAATCTTATTTCCTTATTTTGTCAATTAATTTTTACTTCATAAGCTTGTTTTAATTTCGACTAATTGCTCGATTCGATTTGGTTGTATTGTTTGCCTATTTGATATTTAATTGCATTAATTCATCCCCATTTGTAAAAATTGTACCCCCATTCCTGAAAACTCTTTAATAGCGTAGAATTTCCATTTCCGCAATTTACTGTTTTCCTTATACTGTATAGTAATTAGGCGTGTATGGCAAGACATAAAAAAAGGATCGCTAGATAACATAACTTCAAAGACAAAATAACCTGAATCAAACACAATTTTTCACACGCGCACCTTTAGGGTAACCCCGCTCGTTGCCTCGGAAAACAGTCATGTTCTTCGAATATGGGACGCTTTAGCAAAGACCCTTCGATAAAAGATCGTAGTCCCTCGATGACCCTCGACGTTGCCTTCAATAAAACGATCTAGTCCCTTGCGAAAATTGCTAAAACGTCTCATAAGTTGCTTTCGATGACTGTACAATTGACCCGCGCCTGTCCCTTCACATCCAATGATGGGGCTTTTTACCAAATCAATGGTAAGATAGTAACATTTAAAGGAGGAAGAAAAGAACACTTAAAACCTTTCGAGTAGGTAGATTCGCTCTTAGTTGTTCGCTTGCTCACAACAAAAAGACATTTTACACCGACACTTTCATCTTGAAACATTTTTCAAAAGACATAACATTTTGTATACGTTCTTATAGAGACGAGAACCATTGCAAAATATCTTTTCAAAAACCACTTTCAAAAACACATCACGCAAACACTTCTTTGAACTATTTTTCGAAACAAAACTTTGTACGCGTTCTTATAGAAACGAAAACCATTACAAAGACATTTTCAAAATACTTTCAAAGCCCACACCACAAGCACGTTGTAAAGCAAAAAGCAAGTGATCTAAACGAGTAACTAAGAGCCCATGGAAAACCATGGATGAAAAGGGTGCTAATACCTTCCCTTTTCATAATCTACCCCCCGAACCCGAGAAATAATCTCGAAAGGTCTTTCCTGTGCTTTTTTACCTTTCCTTTTGGATAAAAGAAAAGCCGGTGGCGACTCTTGCTATCCGCACAAATGCGATCAAAATGAAAACAACACCAAGTCAGTTCTCCCACCGTATCACAGAACTGGCGACTCTGCTGGGGAAAGTTATAAAAAAATGGGGTTACCTTAAGGTTAGATCACCTTTAATCGCTTTCATTATTTGATTTGCGTGCTTTATATTTAGTTCTTTGTATTGGGCTTGTTTTGATCCTCCACCCGGATCTGGGACACCTTTTTAGGTAAATAGCAAAAGATTGTGGAGACTGTACGGCGTAGACCGATATGGTTGAAACAATGGCTATATTAGTGTGACGTATTTGTGGGTACCGGTATCCCTCATGGTGAATCGAGGAGAATACGGGGCCGCTGAGTGGCGTCATGAAGCACTAATTGACCTTAGAACCCTAATGAACAAACTTGGCCATTAGGACGTAGTGAGGTAGCCGTTTTCGGTGTAGAGTTGAAAATTGGTTGATACTCGATAATACACTCATTGAGGCTAGACTTTTGGGATATCTCGGCCGCAAGAAAAGATTGTTGTGCTGAGACAATGCCTAAAAAAAGGTCGGTGATATTGAGATCCTTTAGAACCCGATCATTATTTCTAGGATAGGTTGAGCCAACTAGACTTCAAGAGGGTACTTACCTACAAAACTCATGCGAGCCTAAAACATAGGGATTTGTTTATTGTGTGTGTATATATTTGCTTGTACATAAATATCATAAGCATCATCAACATCATATGCATACTCACTAACCATTTCAAGGATTTAGAAATTTATCTTTGCTTTTGTTTTGTAGGACATGAATTCTCTCCGAAGAAACACCATCCGAATCAGCTTTGTAAAAGCACATCCTCAACTTCAAGAGCTAGCCTCAAGAGTGCCTGGGGATTCTCCTTTTACCAAGAAATATGGTCGACTCCTTAGTTTGGCGACATCCAACTTCCAAGAAGAGATGATGTGTGTACTATTCCAATTATTTGATCTCGTACATCATTGTTTCACTTTCCCGGACTATCAGTTAGTACCTACACTGGAAGAGTTCTCTCTACTCTTAGGGGTGCCCGTGCTTGATCAGATACCGTTCACCGGTTTAGAAGGGATTCCAAAACCTGAAGTCATCGCCGAAGCTTTACATGTGAAGAGGGCCGACGTCATAGCCAATTGGGAGAGAAGAAGTGGGGTTAAAGGCTTTCTAGCTAAGTTTTTATTGGAAAAAGCTAGTTCATTCTGGGATGACATGGATTTCCAAGCTTTCAAAGACATACTAGCTCTCCTCATTTATGGTTTGGTTATGTTTCCCAATTCCGACCAATTCATAAACGTTAATGCCATCAAAGTCTTTCTCTCTTACAATCCTATACCTACCTTACTAGGAGACATCTTGCATTGCCTTCATACCCGCACCATGAAGAAAAGAGGCACCCTTTTGTGTTGTATTCCCCTACTCGCTAAGTGGTTCACTTCACACATGCCTCAGTCAGCATTGAAGAACGAGCAAAGACTGACTTGGTCTCAAAGGATGATGTCTCTCACCCACTCTGATATCCGTTGGTGCTCGATATCCTTGGAAGATATCTCTATCATTGACCGTTGTGGGGAATTCCCTAATGTACCTCTGCTTGGTATTAGGGGAGGTATCACCTACAAACCATGCTTATCTCTTCGATAGTTTGGGTATGCCCGAAGAGATGGACCTCACGAGATGCTCACCCAAGGTTTGGTGTTTGACTACGACAAAAAAGACCAAGGTTACCGCCAGAGGTTTACATGTGCTTGGGGAATGGTAAACAAGGTGGACAGTAGGACTTTGGGACATAAAAACTCTATCCCTCTAGAGCCTTACCTTAGGTGGGTACGGGCTCGTGCCCAGAGTCTCTTGATGCCTTACACTTCCATCCTTCATGTCATCATTGAGCATGTTATCGAAGGAGACGTCCCATACACCGTTCTTCATCCTGACATGCCTACCTCTCTCGAAGACCTGCAGAAAGCTTGAGTTCAGTTGAAGAAAGAGCGAGACACCTTTGAAACCCAGTATTACGCCATTGAGAAGAAGGTTCTGGAGCTCACCAAACTGCTTCATGAAGAGAAAAACCTGAATGCCTACATTGCTCCAAAGAGGGTGCGTTCGGTCTTTTTGTCTTAGGAGCTTTGCTGTATTTTGTTTCTTTCTTTGTAAAGCCCAAAGAGGCATGATGTATTCAAACTTGGTTTTATTTAATATAACGTGTGTTATTTTTTGGTTCGAAGAAATTTAAATCTCTAAATTTCCTTGAAATCATTTGCATATTGTATCTTCATCCATCATAACATCATACAGGTTTCTCACAACAGGTCACCTTATCCTTCTACTGTTTATTTCAGTAAGATAGATGTTGAGCAGATTGTGAAAGATCTTCAGGCGCAGAACGCCCAATTTCAATAAATGCTCATGGCTCTGATAAAAGGACAAGAGGAGTTGAAGACTCTGTTGGCTAAAGAGAAGAAGAAGAAAACGAAGAAACCAACCGGTGTTGTAATCATGGGAAGAAGGTTTAAAGGGCAGACCAGGCGAACTTTAGGCTTTGCAACATCGTCAGGCGAAGGAGATAATCAAACCCAAGAAGTGAACAACGACCCAGCATCCGAAGGAGAGAAAGAGCCTGATTACTCTGAGGAACAGTATCCTCCTGCTGCTGATAAATATAAACAGCTAGAGGATTGTTTGAATGCTATGGAGATTCAAACGGTACCCGGTTTGGACTTTGAAGAATTAAGACTCATCTCGGGGGTTGTCATCCCACAAAAATTCAAGGTCCCCACTTTTGCCAAGTACGACGGTGCCTCTTGCCCGAAGCTACATCTAAGGTCATATGTAAGAAAGATTCAACCCCACATGGCTGACAAGAATTTGTGGGTGCATTTCTTCCAGGAGAGTTTATCTGGGACGCAGTTGGATTGGTTCTACCAATTGGAAGGGACCAATGTTCACAACTGGGAAGAGTTGTCCGCTGTTGTACCCCAAAATTTGCCCTCCTATTTTTCCACAAGAAATCACAGCTTCGGGTTTCTCCTGATTTTTCAGATTGGCCTAAGAATCGGTCAAAACAGACTTTTCTCACCAATCAAACAAAATTAGGGTTTTCATGGCTCTGAAACAGTTCAAGCAGATTATTAGGGTTTGGTTGAGTTTGGCTTAGGGTTTGATCAGGCAGGCGCTTCTTCGACATTAAATTAAGAAACTAGGGTTTGTGCACGCATTCTCAGAAAGAATTAATTCTACAGTTCTTTTCAATTTACTCTGAGATTTGGATTGAGGCAGTTGAATTGAGAGTTTGTAGTGTTTGATTTAATCAGTAAAAGGGATAAGCATATGGATGTTGGTTTGATTAACTGTGCATTGCTTATGTTTAAGTGGGACGCCGGGTTTATTATTGATTGCAAGACTACAATGTTTGTTAATTATTTATTTTATCTAAGTTAGAATAATTGGATCTACTTCCAGTTATTTTAATTCAAGAAAGCTTAAATAATTAAATAAACATTTGAAGAGGAATTAAAAGAGTGATCTGACAAAAAAAGATTTGTTTATTCATTTTGAATTGTTTGTTACAGATATTATTTGAATACTGTAAATTCATTTACAGTCATTTACATTAATATTATTACAAATAATTAAAATGAAATAAAGCTACATCCTAAAATTTCCTAAGTCTTCATCTTCTACTGATGCTCCTTTGCTCAATTGATTTTATCTGCAAAGACAAAAAAGAAGGGAAAGAAGTCAAATGCAGATGAAATAAAAAAAAGCAGACAATTAATTTAAAAAGCTCATCATTAAAAGTGACTGGCCGGAATCAGTTTATTCACCCTCTCTGCAAATCACAAGAAACTCTTGGTTCACAAAGAAGGATAGAAATATGCTTGCAAAAATATGAAATGCACAAAGCTACAATATTGCACAAATTCAAAATTGTCAAACAGGCTGCCTAAATTCAAATTTTCAACCAAAGAGGCAAATCAATTGAAAAAGGGCAAACAAGCTGCATTGGCAAACAAACTATCAAAGAAACAAATCCAAACCAAAGTCCAAACTGAACAACACATAACCAAACTAAGCCAAAGATGTCAACCAAACTGTCCAAAGATATCAAAAGATATCAAGCTGTCAACAAGTACAAAAGGATGTCAAAAGATATGCATGAAATCTGGAAAGTGTGTAGAGGAAAACTAACAATGCAAACATATTCAAATTTTACATCATTTCAAGGCCAGCACTTTTTCAGAGAGAAAGTACAGTGTAAGCAATAAACAAATGCTTTTTCTGATAGAGAGAGAGAGAAGAGAGAGAAGAGGCTTACAGGTTTGAGGCTTAGAAAAAAGATATATAAAACAAGATATACCAGAACAGTTTCAAGGAGGCAGAAAAATACAAAGAAATAACACAAGCTCAAGCCTGTATCAAAAGCAAACACAAACAGAGCTGCCTCAAACATAAACCTGTTACATAACAGAAACACAAACCAGAGCTGCCTCAAGCTGGTTTGAAGCCATACAAACCTGCTTAAAAAACAAGTTTTCAAACAAATAACACAAGCCTGTAACCTGTTTCGAACCAGAAGCCTGTAACCTGTTTCAAAACAGCAAGCCACAAACCTTGAAGCCTTCACCTGCAGAACCACAAGCCTCAAGTCTTTCAAGACTCAACCTAAAGCCTGTCAAACAACTAAGAACACAAGCCTGAAGCCTGCCTATACTGATAAGCCTGTCAAAACAACCATCATCCAAATACCCAAACCAACATCAAAATCAAAACACGAGCCGTGAAACATCAAAACCAACCAAAAACCCTCAGAGCTAGGCTCATCACAGGGACCAACAATAATATTCAACTTCCAAGCATCATCATCATACGAAGCAAGCAAAAGAGAGGAAAAGAAGTGAAACAATAAGCCAAGCATCTCAGAATCAAATCATCATTGAACAAAACAAGGCAACTCAGCAATCAATATCATTAGCAATAAGAAGCTCACTCAAAGACAAAGAGAATGACAAAGCAGGCAAGCTCAGATTCAGACAACATCAAAATTTCATCAAATAATCAATCAGAGCAAGCAAGCAAAAGAGAAGACAGAAGCAAGTGAGCTAGGTTTTCAGACCTTCATCATCAAACCATAAAAAGCAAATACAAAGTACCAATTTTCCACAGAGCAAGCTCAACATCGCGCTCCCTCGCCTTGGCCGCCCTAGGACGCCTCCTATCCACCTTTCCTCCTCCGACTCCAAAGGCCAGCAACAGTATAATTTTCCTTTTCCCTTTTCTTTTTACACCTTACAAGACACAGATAATAACACAATAAAGATCAAGACATAAAAGCTAAAAACATGCATAGTATTCAAAACCTCAAATGTAAAAAAGGGAAAAGAATCGTTACCCTCTTTGAAGTACCACCTTGAGCAAGCCGTGAGGAGAGGATAAGCTGGAGGTTGCATCCGGTGGCCAGGCAGGGAAGCAGGTCAGAATCCATGGCTCACGAGCGAAGAAATTGAAGAGGACGGAGAAGAAGGGAACGACGCCTCTGTAACCCTAGAAATGAAACAAATCCGTTGAAACCCTTACAAAAAACTTGTGAAACTTGTTTGGGCTGATTCGCCCCATCTAATGCCAAGCCCATATGCAATCAGGTGCCTTGCACCCCCTTTCTTTGATTCTTATTCAATTTTTGTTTGGGCCAGAATAAAACCCCCTAAAGCCCATTCAATTCCCTTTTTTAAAAAACTTATACTAATATTTTGTTTAAATAAAAAATGATACATTAAATTCTTTTTTCTTTGCAAAATGTTTATTAATACCTTTTTTTTTATCACATTTAAGAGTACATAAAAATAGGATTTGTCTAAATTAAATAATTTTCTCTTTTTAGAATCTTTGTTTAACAAACCTTTGTACATTAACTAAATACCTAGACAATAGGATAATTCAACTTAAAACATTTTTTATTTTAATTAAAACTTTTGTATATAAAACATTAACAAAATACATAAAAAAATAGTTTTTTAAAGTTAAATACTTTTCTATAACTAAAACATTTGTTTGTACATAATTAACAAAAACACAAAAAGAATAAATAAATACTTAAATTTGCATTAAGTTAACATCTTTCTCACTTGTAAATAATCACATACACTTACACAAATACTTTTGATACATTGCTTTTATTCTTGTACATTGATATATATTACATTTTACATTGCGATTCGATTTGGTTGTAAATATATTTGGACACTACTATCCTGATAAGTCTCATCCCTATTTGTAAATACTTGTACCCCCATCCTCAGATACTTATTTGTAATAGCGTAGACTTTAAATTCCCGCAATTTATCGCTTTCAATTATACCATGTTTAGACCTAGGGTTTGTATGTAAATAAAATCAACCGCTAGATAACCTAACACAAAATAAATGCATGACAATCAATACACAACTCACACTTGCACCCCTAGGATAATCCCACTTGTTGCCTTCCAAATGGGCCATGTTGCATGTTGAGTTTCTTTGGCAAAACAAAACAAATTCAAATGATCATAGTCCCTCGATGACGCTTTCGAAGTTGCCTAAAAAATGATCATAGTCCCTTCAAGCAAAATTGCCAAAGACACTTGGCACCATTGCATTCATGGTCCATACGATGACCCGCGCCTGTCCCGTTAACATCCTAACACAAGATTGTCCACCAAATACAATGGTGGAACAATACTGTTAAAAGGGTTAAAACATGAGAAAAATCTTTGAGTAAATTTAGGGGTAGACAACTCTTAATTACTTGATCAAGCTTGCAAAACACACTTGCTTACTTTCAAAACACACTCCACAACACATTTTCAAAACAACTTTCAAAAAACCTTGAAATATCTTTTCAAAAAGACAAACACCTTTTGTAAAACATTCGAGTAAAGAATTGTTACAAGCGTTGCCTAGACAAGGCATCTTTTTCAAAGCATTTTCAAAAACACACACACACACCACCATTTCAAGCAATTGAAAATCAAAGACAAGTGATCTAAAACAAGTAACTAAGAGCCCATGGATAACCATGGATGAAAAGGGTGCTAATACCTTCCCTTTTCATAATCTACCCCCCGAACCCACGAAAATATCTCAAAGGTTTTTCCTGTGCTTTTTAACCTTTCCTTTAGGATAAAATAAAAAAGTCGGTGGCGACTCTTGCTAAACCGAACAAGTGCGAATACAAACGCAAAACCTCAAGTCAGTTCTCCCACCGTATCACAGAACTGGCGACTCTGCTGGGGAGAAATTTAAAAGTGGGGTTACCTTAGGGTTTTAGATCACCCATACATACTTGCTTTGATTGCCTTGATTGCTTTACTTTTTGGGTCCTTGTTTGGGTTTGTTGTAAATCCTACACCCGGATTTGGGGGCACCTTTTTAGGTAAATAGCAATAAAATTGTGAGGGAACTGTGCGGGGTATACCGACATGGTTGAAGCAGTAAGCTATGTTAGTGTGACATATTTGTGAGTATCGGTAACCCTTGAGTTCAATCAAGGAGAGTACGGGGCCGCTGAGTGATGTCATGAAGCACTAACGAACTCTTAGAACCTTAATTGACCATCTTAGCCTTGTTAGGGGTAGTGAGATGACCGACTTTGGTGCAGTCCGAAGTTGGTAGATACTCGATACTACACTCATTGAGGGTTGTTTTCTTGGAATATTTTGGTCGCCAGTTAAGTGGCTAAACCAAAACAATGAACACAGAAAACAATCCAATGATATTGAGCTCCTTAGAACCCGGTTTCTATTTTAGGACAGGATGAGCCAACTAACTTCAAGAGGGTACTTACCTACAAACCCCGTGCAAGCCTAAACCTAAGGACTTGTTTGCTTTGTGTGAATATGATTGCCTGTATATACACTTAATTGCTTTTGCATACATGTACATAACATCATGACATTATACCATAGCATTTTTTTCACTAACCACTTCAAGGATCTTGAGGGTCTTTTGACGCAGGGTCACGTTGAACCAGACGTCTACCAAAAGGGCAAGAGGTTTTCTCCTCTAAACAAATGCCATCAAAGATCAAGTGAAACAACTTGAATCAGGGGCTATGACCCACTTGACATGGTGAGCTTGATTCTCGTGGAAAGACATCCATCGGTGCAAAGTTCTCCAATCGAAGATCGAAGTTCAACCTCTAACATTTTCTTGTGTTTACCCCAAGAGATCCTTGAAAACATGCATCCACATATCATGCATTGCATCATAACAGGTTTTCCTTTTTTAGGTTTCCTCATTTCTCCTACTGTTTATTTCAGTAGAGATGGCTCTGGAGCAGACTATCAAGGGCATCCAGGCTCAAAACGCTCAACTGCAAGAGATGTTCTTGAACCTATCCCAGGGGCAAGAAGAGATAAAATCTCTCCTCACAAGGGGCATGGTCTTGGGGAATCCAGGAGGCATCAAGAATGATTAGTTGGAGGGACTGCAGATTGAGTTGGCAACAATGAAGATCCAGCTGGGGGGCCAGATGTCTCTCATTCAAGACTTAGCTCAAAGACAAGAAGAGCTCAGGGTCCTCGTCAACAAGCTGCTTCAAGACGACCAAGTGGGGCAAACACCAAGGGTTGAAGATCAGGTCATCATTCAACCTCCTTTGAGACAAGAAGACAAAGGAAAAGCTCCTCAGCTTGCTTCAGGGTCACAAGCCAAGCAACAACCTTGCCAACATCAACAGGGTAATCGACGCAAGCGAAATGTACCTGGAAGACATTTCTCTGAGACTGAGATACCGTCATCTTTGATACTGAAACTCCTGTTGGAGGTCAACCTGCTTACTTTAAGGGATCCTCCTCGGAATCCCAACACCTCTGCTCCTACCTATCACCCCAATGAAAGGTGTGTGTACCACTCCTTTGGTCCTGGACATGACACCGACAACTGTTGGACTCTGAAGAACAAGATCCAAGATTTGATCAACGAAGGAGTGCTGGAATTCATGCCGGATGGTGAGATGAAAATCTTCCACTTTGGGTGCTCCACCTGAAATGACAAAGCTCGAACTGAGAGACTTTTGCTTCATTTGAATTTTCAAAGTTGTAATCTCTTTGTTATTCAAACAATTATCTTAATGTCAAACTCTGTTTCATTAATGCATTGCATATGTTTGTCTTGAATTCATCCATTCGTTTTCACTACTCTTATGCTTTCTTTATGATATTTCACTCTTGATAAAAAGCTGCAAGCCTTTAGAGGGAGGATGACGAAACAATACCGTAATCTCATACAGTATGCTTTTGAACAAGACCGTGCTGATGATGTACAGACATTTCTTTCAATTCCCAAACACTGGAGTTATAAGGAAGATAATCCCTAGTCAACCCCTTCGAGCCAAAGAAGTAGGAGTTTTCTGTTCTAAACAAATTAAAACCTTTGATATAAACCTGGGGCAGGGTAGTCTCTCAGTTAATTAAAAAAAAAGGGGTGCGCATTGAAGTCGCAAACTCTCAGTTCGTAATACAACGAATGACATCAAAAAGAGAAAAGCATTCCTCTGGAATCAAAAGACAGTGATGGTTCCTTATCTCATAGGCTGTCATTATCTCTCAAAAAAGAAAAATCCCACTGAGCCAAAACCTGTAAAGGAGGCTTAAGAAAGCTGGGGCATCCTGCTGATTGTAATCTCGAAAACAGGAACAGTCAGGCAAAAGTTAGGGATAACAAATCAAAAGAAAGAGGTCATTACAAATCCTCAACAACATGAAAAAATGTTGCAAAAGAAAAAGGAGATGATGACTGTCTTCCAAAATTCAACTGGTGAACCATCACCCAAAAGTCGTTCCAAACTCGAACAGAGTTTGACGCACAATTAACTGAGTTTAGGATTGAAGAACATCACGAAGAGCGGGTGGGTACAAATATACTTTGAGCCTTTATCCTTTGTTTCTTAAACCGTGAACCAAGCCACGTTACAACCCTTCAAAAGTCCTAATTGAAGCATGGGTTAGTTCGAAAGCATATTGTTTCAAATGGTATCCTGACTCCTGTAAGGCTTTGCCCTAAATCTTGTGTTGATTTTGTCTTATGAAAAGTTTTCTGCTAAAAAACGCATTTTTCAAAACTTCGAGACAAACATAAACTTTGCATTACTTGAATATCACTGTTTGCATTTGGCTATTTGTTTGACAGCGGAGAAATTCACACAACGAATATCCGATGAACGAAAGCTCTCTCAGTGAACAAAATCACTTCAAAAAGGATGACACTTCCATTGACAAATCTCCTATCAACAAGGTGGCATGACATGTCACCATACAATTAACCTGGGGCAGTCCAGTCAAGATTTCAACAGATCTTTCAAAGTTCAATTAACCTGGGGCAAGTCTCCCTCACCATCACTTGGGGCATTCGAATGTCAAAACCAAGGTCGTTCAAAAAACTCCTTCATCACCTGTTGGAAGATACGGTCCAGATATGCTCCAGACACGGTTGCCATTCTGTCACCTTTCTTAAGTTCCGGATTAATACCTGTAGCAAGCCAAGAAAATATCTGTGGACGACTGATTGTGGATCAACACCTGTAACAAGCCAGGAAATTATCTACATGAAGAGATTGAAGATCAATACCTGAAACCAGCAAGGAAAACTATCTTTCTTTCTCAGGTCAGAGATCAACACCTGAAACCAGCCAGGACAGTATCTCCTTGACCAACCTTTCTTAAGTTCCGGATTAATACCTGTAGCAAGCCAGGAAAATATTTGTGGACGACTGATTGTGGATCAACACCTGTAACAAGCCAGGAAATTATCTACATGAAGAGATTGAAGATCAATACCTGAAACCAGCCAGGAAAACTATCTTTCTTTCTCAGGTCATAGATCAACACCTGAAACCAGCCAGGACAATATCTCCTTGACCAACCTTTCTTAAGTTCCAGATTAATACCTGTAGCAAGCCAGGAAAATATCTGTGGACGACTGATTGTGGATCAACACCTGTAACAAGCCAGGAAATTATCTACATGAAGAGATTGAAGATCAATACCTGAAACCAGCCAAGAAAACTATCTTTCTTTCTCAGGTCAGAGATCAACACCTGAAACCAGCCAGGACAGTATCTCCTTGACCAACCTTTCTTAAGTTCCGGATTAATACCTGTAGCAAGCCAGGAAAATATCAGTGGACGACTGATTGTGGATCAACACCTGTAACAAGCCAGGAAATTATCTACATGAAGAGATTGAAGATCAATACCTGAAACCAGCCAGGAAAACTATCTTTCTTTCTCAGGTCAGAGATCAACACCTGAAACCATCCAGGACAGTATCTCCTTGACCAACCTTTCTTAAGTTCTAGATTAATACCTGTAGCAAGCCAGGAAAATATCTGTGGACGACTGATTATGGATCAACACCTGTAACAAGCCAGGAAATTATCTACATGAAGAGATTGAAGATCAATACCTGAAACAAGCCAGGAAAACTATCTTTCTTTCTCAGGTCAGAGATCAACACCTGAAACCAGCCAGGACAGTATCGCCTTGACCAACCTTTCTTAAGTTCCAGATTATTACCTGTAGCAAGCCAGGAAAATATCTGTGGACGACTGATTGTGGATCAATACCTGAAACCAGCCAGGAAATTATCTACATGAAGAGATTGAAGATCAATACCTGAAACAAGCCAGGAAAACTATCTTTCTTTCTCAGGTCAGAGATCAACACCTGAAACCAGCCAGGACAGTATCTCCTTAACCAAACTTTCTTAAGTTCCAGATTAATACCTGTAGCAAGCTAGGAAATATCTGTGGACGACTGATTATGGATCAATACCTGAAACCAGCCAGGAAATTATCTACATGAAGAGATTGAAGATCAATACCTGAAACAAGCCAGGAAAACTATCTTTCTTTCTCAGGTCAGAGATCAACACCTGAAACCAGCCAAGACAGTATCTCCTTGACCAACCTTTATTAAGTTCCGGATTAATACCTGTAGCATGCCAGGAAAATATCTGTGGACGACTGATTGTGGATCAACACCTGTAACAAGCCAGGAAATTATCTACATGAAGAGATTGAAGATCAATACCTGAAACCAGCCAGGAAAACTATCTTTCTTTCTCAGGTCAGAGATCAACACTTGAAACCATCCAGGACAGTATCTCCTTGACCAACCTTTCTTAAGTTCCAGATTAATACCTGTAGCAAGCCAGGAAAATATCTGTGGACGACTGATTGTGGATCAACACTTGTAACAAGCCAGGAAATTATCTACATGAGGAGATTGAAGATCAATACCTGAAACCAGCCAGGAAAACTATCTTTCTTTCTCAGGTCAGAGATCAACACCTGAAACCAGCCAGGAAAGTATCTCCTTGACCAACCTTTCTTAAGTTCCGGATTAATACCTGTAGCAAGCCAGGAAAATATCTGTGGACGACTGATTGTGGATCAATACCTGAATCCAGCCAGGAAATTATCTACATGAAGAGATTGAAGATCAATACCTGAAACAAGCCAGGAAAACTATCTTTCTTTCTCAGGTCAGAGATCAACACCTGAAACCAGCCAGGACAGTATCTCCTTGACCAACCTTTCTTAAGTTCCAGATTAATACCTGTAGCAAGCCAGGAAAATATCTGTGGACGACTGATTATGGATCAACACCTGTAACAAGCCAGGAAATTATCTACATGAAGAGATTGAAGATCAATACCTGAAACAAGCCAGGAAAACTATCTTTCTTTCTCAGGTCAGAGATCAACACCTGAAACCAGCCAGGACAGTATCTCCTTGACCAACCTTTCTTAAGTTCCAGATTAATACCTGTAGCAAGCCAGGAAAATATCTGTGGAAGACTGATTGTGGATCAACACCCGTAATAAGCCAGGAAATTATCTACATGAGGAGATTGAAGATCAATACCTGAAACCAGCCAGGAAAACTATCTTACTTTCTCAGGTCAAAGATCAACACCTGAAACCAGCCAGGACAATATCTCCTTGACCAACCTTTCTTAAGTTCTGGATAAATACCTGTAGCAAGCCAAGAAAATATCTGTGGACGACTAATTATGGATCAACACCTGTAACAAGGCAGGAAATTATCTACATGAAGAGATTGAAGATCAATACCTGAAACCAGCCAGGACAACTATCTCACTGACCAACCTTTTCAAGATTTTAGCTCAGTACCTGCAGAAATCAAAAGATTCTTGCAGTCCCCAGTGGAGCTAAAAGTTCTAACTATCAATCCCCAAGCAGAATGAAGACTCTCATTCTCAGTTTCTCACCGGATATTCAGGTATTCCCCAGTGAAGATCTCCTCAAGACAGGAATCCCCAGTAGATTGGCATACAACCCAAGCTCCTGATCCCCCAACAGCGGTCCCAGGACTTCTCATTTTCAACGATCAAAAGATTCTTGCAATCCCTTGCAGCAGTCAAAGATTCACTTTCCCTGACAGCAGTCAAGATTCTTTTATCTCCAGCTATCCAGGATTCGTCTTCCTCAGCAAGACAGCTCATCAGCCTACATGCGCATTCATTACATTCATATTATAAACATTGATATAACATACATTGCATCATACATTTCATGCAACATGACTTTGTGTTTCAGCTAATATCTTACCCTTTTTCAGGATAAAGATTAATAAGCTTCAGACTCAACCTCTGAAAACAGTTCACGGGTTCTCCAGTAACGGATGTTAACCTATCGCTTGTTCAGATTCTTCAACTTCTGAAAATAGTTTACGGATTCTCCAAACACTGAGGTTGATCTATTGCTTATTCATCTCCAAGACTTCTGAAAACAGTTTACGGACGCTTCCCAACATGGATGCTGATCTATTGCTTATTCAACTTCAACTCCTGAAAACAGTTTACGGACACTTCCCAACATGGATGCTGATCTATTGCTTATTCAACTTCAACTCTTGAAAACAGCTTACGGACGCTTCCCAACATGGATGCTGATCTATTGCTTATTCATCTCCAAGACTTCTGAAAATAGTTTACGGACGCTTCCCAACATGGATGCTGATCTATTGCTTATTCAACTTCAACTCCTGAAAACAGTTTACGGACGCTTCCCAACATGGATGCTGATCTATTGCTTATTCAACTTCAACTCCTGAAAACAGTTTACGGACGCTTCCCAACATGGATGCTGATCTATTGCTTATTCAACTTCAACTCCTGAAAACAGTTTACGGATTCTCCAAACATGGATGTCGATCTATTACTTGTTCAGACCCCCCAGTTCAGAGATGTTCCAAAACATGGATACCTTTCTGATACTCGTCTACTCATCAATGACATACAGTTCAACAATCACCTTCGGATGGCATCTATAAGCCCATCCTCCTCCAAACATTTCCAGATGGCATCTCTAAGCCCATCCTCCTACCAACAACTTCCAGATGGCATCTCTAAGCCCATCACCAAATGGCATCTTTAAGCCCATTCCCTCTACCATCACATCACTGAGTGCAAATTTTTTGGGCACTCTAGTGTCCAATCTCCTTTTACCCTCGAGTCGCGAAAGGCAAACTTGCCAATCTAACTCTTCAGGTTCAAGAAGATTGAACAGGGGCAACTGTTGTACCCCAAAATTTGCCCTCCTATTTTTCCACAAGAAATCACAGCTTCGGGTTTCTCCTGATTTTTCAGATTGGCCTAAGAATCGGTCAAAACAGACTTTTCTCACCAGTCAGACAAAATTAGGGTTTTCATGGCTCTGAAACAGTTCAAGCAGATTATTAGGGTTTGGTTGAGTTTGGCTTAGGGTTTGATCAAGCAGGCGCTTCTTCGACATTAAATCAAGAAACTAGGGTTTGTGTGCGCATTCTCAGAAAGAATTAATTCTACAGTTCTTTTCAATTTACTCTGAGATTTGGATTGAGGCAGTTGAATTGAGAGTTTGTAGTGTTTGATTTAATCAGTAAAAGGGATAAGCATATGGATGTTGGTTTGATTAACTGTGCATTGCTTATGTTTAAGTGGGACGCCAGGTTTATTATTGATTGCAAGACTACAATGTTTGTTAATTATTTATTTTATCTAAGTTAGAATAATTGGATCTACTTCCAGTTATTTTAATTCAAGAAAGCTTAAATAATTAAATAAACATTTGAAGAGGAATTAAAAGAGTGATCTGACAAAAAAAGATTTGTTTATTCATTTTGAATTGTTTGTTACAGATATTATTTGAATACTGTAAATTCATTTACAGTCATTTACATTAATATTATTACAAATAATTAAAATGAAATAAAGCTACATCCTAAAATTTCCTAAGTCTTCATCTTCTACTGATGCTCCTTTGCTCAATTAATTTAATCTGCAAAGACAAAAAAGAAGGGAAAGAAGTCAAATGCAGATGAAATAAAAAAAAGCAGACAATTAATTTAAAAAGCTCATCATTAAAAGTGACTGGCCGGAATCAGTTTATTCACCCTCTCTGCAAATCACAAGAAACTCTTGGTTCACAAAGAAGGATAGAAATATGCTTGCAAAAATATGAAATGCACAAAGCTACAATATTGCACAAATTCAAAATTGTCAAACAGGCTGCCTAAATTCAAATTTTCAACCAAAGAGGCAAATCAATTGAAAATGGGCAAACAAGCTGCATTGGCAAACAAACTATCAAAGAAACAAATCCAAACCAAAGTCCAAACTGAACAACACATAACCAAACTAAGCCAAATATGTCAACCAAACTGTCCAAAGATATCAAAAGATATCAAGCTGTCAACAAGTACAAAAGGCTGTCAAAAGATATGCATGAAATCTGGAAAGTGTGCAGAGGAAAACTAACAATGCAAACATATTCAAATTTTACATCATTTCAAGGCCAGCACTTTTTCAGAGAGAAAGTACAGTGTAAGCAATAAACAAATGCTTTTTCTGATAGAGAGAGAGAGAAGAGAGAGAAGAGGCTTACAGGTTTGAGGCTTAGAAAAAAGATATATAAAACAAGATATACCAGAACAGTTTCAAGGAGGCAGAAAAATACAAAGAAATAACACAAGCTCAAGCCTGTATCAAAAGCAAACACAAACAAAGCTGCCTCAAGCATAAACCTGTTACATAACAGAAACACAAACCAGAGCTGCCTCAAGCTGGTTTGAAGCCATACAAACCTGCTTAAAAAACCAGTTTTCAAACAAATAACACAAGCCTGTAACCTGTTCCGAACCAGAAGCCTATAACCTGTTTCAAAACAGCAAGCCACAAACCTTGAAGCCTTCACCTGCAGAACCACAAGCCTCAAGTCTTTCAAGACTCAACCTAAAGCCTGTCAAACAACCAAGAACACAAGCCTGAAGCCTGCCTATACTGATAAGCCTGTCAAAACAACCATCATCCAAATACCCAAACCAACATCAAAATCAAAACACGAGCCGTGAAGCATCAAAACCAACCAAAAACCCTCAGAGCTAGGCTCATCACAGGGACCAACAATAATATTCAGATTCCAAGCATCATCATCATACGAAGCAAGCAAAAGAGAGGAAAAGAAGTGAAACAATAAGCCAAGCATCTCAGAATTAAATCATCATTGAAAAAAACAAGGCAACTCAGCAATCAATATCATTAGCAATCAGAAGCTCACTCAAAGACAAAGAGAAGGACAAAGCAGGCAAGCTCAGATTCAGACAACATCAACATTTCATCAAATAATCAATCAGAGCAAGCAAGTAAAAGAGAAGACAGAAGCAAGTGAGCTAGGTTTTCAGACCTTCATCATCAAACCATAAAAAGCAAATACAAAGTACCAGTTTTCCACAGAGCAAGCTCAACATCGCGCTCCCTCGTCTTGGCCGCCCTAGGACGCCTCCTATCCACCTTTCCTCCTCCGTCTCCAAAGGCCAGCAACGGTATAATTTTCCTTTTCCCTTTTCTTTTTACACCTCACAAGACACAGATAATAACACAATAAAGATCAAGACATAAAAGCTAAAAACATGCATAGTATTCAAAACCTCAAACGTAAAAAAGGGAAAAGAATCATTACCCTCTTTGAAGTACCACCTTGAGCAAGCCGTGAGGAGAGGATAAGCTGGAGGTTGCGTCCGGTGGCCAGGCAGGGAAGGAGGTCAGAATCCATGGCTCACGAGCGAAGAAATTGAAGAGGACGGAGAAGAAGGGAACGGCGCCTCTGTAACCCTAGAAATGAAACAAATCCGTTGAAACCCTTACAAAAAACTTGTGAAACTTGTTTGGGCTGATTCGCCCCATCTAATGCCAAGCCCATATGCAATCAGGTGCCTTGCACCCCCTTTCTTTGATTCTTATTCAATTTTTGTTTGGGCCAGAATAAAACCCCCTAAAGCCCATTCAATTCCCTTTTTTAAAAAACTTATAGTAATATTTTGTTTAAATAAAAAATGATACGTTAAATTCTTTTTTCTTTGCAAAATGTTTATTAATACCTTTTTTTTATCACATTTAAGAGTACATAAAAATAGGATTTGTCTAAATTAAATAATTTTCTCTTTTCAGAATCTTTGTTTAACAAACCTTTGTACATTAACTAAATACCTAGACAATTGGATAATTCAACTTAAAACATTTTTTCTTTTAATTAAAACTTTTGTATATAAAACATTAACAAAATACATAAAAAAAATAGTTTTTTTAAGTTAAATACTTTTCTATAACTAAAACATTTGTTTGTACATAATTAACAAAAACACAAAAAGAATAAATAAATACTTAAATTTGCATTAAGTTGACATCTTTCTCACTTGTAAATAATCACATACACTTACACAAATAATTTTGATACATTGCTTTTATTCTTGTACATTGATATATATTACATTTTACATTGCGATTGCGATTCGATTTGGTTGTAAATATATTTGGACACTACTATCCTGATAAGTCTCATCCCCCTTTGTAAATACTTGTACCCCCATCCCCGGATACTTATTTGTAATAGCATAGACTTTAAATTCCCGCAATTTATCGCTTTCAATTATACCATGTTTAGACCTAGGGTTTGTATGTAAATAAAATCAACCGCTAGATAACCTAACACAAAATAAATGCATGACAATCAATACACAATTCACACTTGCACCCCTAGGGTAATCCCGCTTGTTGCCTTCCAAATGGGCCATGTTGCATGTTGAGTTTCTTTGGCAAAACAAAACAAATTCAAATGATCATAGTCCCTCGATGACGCTTTCGAAGTTGCCTAAAAAATGATCATAGTCCCTTCAAGCAAAATTTCCAAAGACACTTGGCACCATTGCATTCATGGTCCATACGATGACCCGCGCCTGTCCCGTTAACATCCTAACACAAGATTGTCCACCAAATACAATGGTGGAACAATACTGTTAAAAGGGTTAAAACATGAGAAAAATCTTTGAGTAAATTTAGGGGTAGACAACTCCTAGTTACTTGATCAAGCTTGCAAAACACACTTGCCTACTTTCAAAACACACTCCACAACACATTTTCAAAACAACTTGCAAAAAACCTTGAAACATCTTTTCAAAAAGACAAACACCTTTTGTAAAACATTCGAGTAAAGAATTGTTACAAGGGTTGCCTAGACAAGGCGTATTTTTCAAAGCATTTTCAAAAACACACACACACACACACACACACCACCATTTCAAGCAATTGAAAATCAAAGGCAAGTGATCTAAAACAAGTAACTAAGAGCCCATGGATAACCATGGATGAAAAGGGTGCTAATACCTTCCCTTTTCATAATCTACCCCCCGAACCCACGAAAACATCTCAAAGATTTTTCCTGTACTTTTTAACCTTTCCTTTAGGATAAAATAAAAAAGTCAGTGGCGACTCTTGCTAAACCGAACAAGTGCGAATACACACGCAAAACCTCAAGTCAGTTCTCCCACCGTATCACAGCCGCCGCTTTCTACAAACAATATCAGTATAATGCTGATTTGGCTCTCAATAGGACGCAGTTACAAAGCATGTATATGGGAACGGGTGAAGGTTTCAAAACCTATGCTCAAAAATGGAGGGATCTCACAGGAAGGGTCCAGCCCCCTCTGTCCGACATAGAATTAGTGGATATGTTCCTAGGAACCTTGTCAGGACCATTTTTCAATCACCTGACTGGGAGTTCCTCAGCTGGGTTTACTGAATTAATTATGACTGGTGAGCGGGTTGAGGCCGGTATAAAAAGCGGCAAAATTCAAAGAGATGCATCCTCGAGTATGGTGAAGAAGCCCTTTGTTGGAAAGAAGGAAGTCACTGCTGAATATGATTATAGAAATCAAAACAAAGCCGACCGTCGTCCGGCAGTAGGGGTTGTCATGATTTCTAACCCTGCGCCAAATCAGCAGCGAAATTATCAGCGCAAACCAGAAGCGCCCACGAGACGATTTACCCGGATTAACATGACCATGTCTCAAGTTTTGCCACACCTTTTAAAGACCAATCTGGAAACTTTAAAAGAAGCTCCCAAGAAATCCAATACTGCTTCTCCTTGCTACAACCCGAACGCACGATGTGCCTATCATTCTGAAAGCCCGGGGCACGATACAAATGACTGTTGGGCCTTAAAGAATAAGGTGCAAGACCTTATCGATGCGAAAGAGATTGAGTTTGATCCCCCAGAAACGCCTAATGTAATAACGGCGCCAATGCCCAGACATGGCCAAGGTATCAACGCCATTGACGATGATCGTTTTTCCTCTGAATGATTTAGTTACTCCTCTGTTGACCATTAAACAAAATCTACTGCGAGCCGGCCTGTTCCCAGGCTGCGATGAAGATTGTCACTTATGCAAGTCTCTACCGAACGACTGTTTATTACTAAAGATAGGCGTCCAGCGCCTGATGACTAGCAAAGAAATCCTATTTGAAAAGCTACCTCTTATCAAAAGTTCTTATCAAGATGTTTCGATAATCACCATTTCCAAAAATCCTCCTAGGGTCTCCACCAAAAGACCCGTCAGGATTACATATGTTCCAAGATATGCACCTTTAATCATCACTATGCCAAGACCAATATCATACTCCTCGGATAAAGCTGTTCCCTGGAGTTATGGGGCTGGCGTTTATTACTATGGCGTCAAGCAAGATTAATTGGCTGTCAAAGACGAAGTTGCGAGAGATATTGATCCCGATATCCGTAACATCACTGGGACCAGCAAAATAACAAGAAGTGGAAGAGTCTTCTCACCTGAGATTTCTCCAAAGAACGTTGCTACTCCTATGGTCATTCCTACTACCACTCCTATATACACTCCCAATGATACTCCTACTATTATCCCTGCTGCCGATACAAGGGGCAAAAAGGCTTTGGTTGAGCCTGCCCAAGCAAGAGAACGTCCCGAAGTCATCCTTGAAGATTTTAGAAAAGAAATAGAAGAAATCCTGAAGATAATCAAGAAAAGTGACTACAACATTGTAGAACAATTGGGGCAGACCCCCTCGAAGATATCATTGTTGTCCTTACTTTTGTGTTCTGAAACCCACGCCAAAGCCTTGGTAAAGTTTCTTAAGACCGTCTACGTACCCCAAGAGACCTCCATCGACCAATTTTAAAACTGTGTGGCCAGTCTAACTACTGATAACTGATTGGGCTTTTCCGACGCTGATTTAACCTCTAAGGGAAGGAAGCACAACGATGCCTTACATATTTCCATTGAATGCAGGGGTACCACACTTGCCCATGTTCTGGTGGATACTGGCTCATCATTGAATGTCTTGCCCAAAAATACTCTCGACCGACTGAATTGCGAGGGGATCATCTTGAAACCTAGCAACATCATAGTAAGGGCCTTTGATGGCTCCAAGAGGACAGTGCACGGAAAAGTTAGTATACCCATAAAAATTGGGACTTAGACTTTTGACTCAATTTTCTATGTGATGGACATCCGCCCTTCATACTCTTGTCTGTTGGGTCGACCCTGGATCCATGGTGCTGGTGCCGTCACTTCTACCCTACACCAAATTCTAAAATACCCGATCAGAGGAAAGATTGTTACAGTTCACGGAGAGGAGGAGTACATGGTTAGCCATCTGAACTCTTTCAGGTATGTCGAAATGGATGGTGAATTCATAGAGACTCCCTGTCAGAACTTTGAGGAAGTTCCAGCAATGGTCGCGGAAACCAAGTCTACTCCAAAGGTCCCGAAGATTACCAGACCTCCACTGAAGATGTCCTCGTTGAAAGATGCTCGAGCAGTAGTTGAAGAGGAAGGATGTACTATCTGGGGTCAGCTTCCGGATATTCCCTATAAGTCCGACAAATTTGGGTTGGCGTTTACTTCAGAGGCCCAAAGAGCTGTTCGACGTTCTTGCGATGGGGGACCACCTCTGCGTATCAGCAATCAAGGAGTCATTGCAATAGAAGACAGTGATCGCAGCTGTGACATGGACAAATGGATTTTTCCAACCATCGGCGGAGGGCTCAAAAATTTGGAGGCCAAAGATTTCATTCCTATTACTTTTATTCAAGAGTAATTGTCTTTTAAAATTTTCAGGCTTGTAATATTTAAACAATTCAGACTTTTTTAAAACCTTGTGTCTTACCCGAGGCACAACGGTCCATTTGTGAGGGTTGTCACTTCATTCTCATATGTCATTAATGAATCATGGACGTTTTTGCATCAAATTTTGTCTTCTTTGTTTTTTCTTTCTTACATTTTATTTCTTTCAAAAGGTAGCTATGCTCTTACACACATTCACATATTAAAAATGCAGATCTACATCCACTCAGGATCCCATGGGTAACAGTTCTGCTATGGCCAATTGTGACTTTGAAAATCCGATATACCAAGCCGACGACGAAGGTGAGGAAGATTATGAGGTGCCAAGGGGAGTTGGCCAGGTTGTTGCAACAGGAAGAAAGGACCATTCAGCCGCACGAAGAGCCGGTCGAAACAGTTAACTTGGGAACTGAGGAAGACAAGAAGGAGGTCAAGGTGGGTGCCAATCTGGATCCCAAGGAGTTCCTGATTCAGTTATTACACGACAATGTTGAGATCTTTGCCTGGCCGTACGAAGACATGCCGGGACTTGATGCAAACATTGTGGTACATCGTCTGCCTACAAAAGAAGATTGTCCCCCAGTAAAGCAAAAGGTTCGTCGCATGAGGCCTGATATGTCAGAAAAGATCAAAGCAGAAGTCATGAAGCAATTCAACGCCGGATTTTTGGCCATCACCTCTTATCCCCAATGGGTGGCCAATGTTGTTCCTGTCCCCAAGAAAGACGATAAAGTACAAATGTGTGTGGATCACAGAGATTTGAATAGGGAAAACCCCAAAGAAGATTTCCCACTTCCCCACATCGATATTCTAGTCGACAATACGGCGCAACACAAAGTGTTTTCCTTCATGGACGGTTTCTCAGGCTACAACCAAATCAAAATGGCGCCTGCAGATATGGAGAAAACGACCTTTGTTACACAGTGGGGCACATTCTGCTATAAGGTCATGCCATTCGGACTGAAGAATGCTGGGGCAACTTATCAACGCGCCATGGTAGCTTTATTTTATGACATGATACATCATGAGATAAAGGTCTACGTAGATGATATGATATCCAGATTACAGACGGAAGAAGAGCACCTTGGTCACTTATAAAAGTTGTTTGAGAGACTGAAGAAGTACAAGTTGAGATTGAATCCAAACAAGTGCACGTTCGGAGTCCGGTCTGGTAAGCTCTTAGGTTTTGTTGTCAGCAATAAGGATATCAAGGTCGATCCTGCCAAGGTTAAAGCAATACAAGAGATGCCTTCTCCTCGTACTAAGAAAGAAGTCAGAGGATTCTTGGGACGTCTGAATTACATCGCCAGGTTCATTTCTCACCTGACAGCTACTTGTGAGCCAATCTTCAAGCTTTTGAAGAAAGATCAAGTAGTCAAATGGAATGACGAATGCCAAGTTGCTTTGGACAAAATCAAAGAATACCTGCAAGAGCCTCCTGTGTTGTTGCCACCCGTCGAGGGCAAGCCATTGATCTTATATCTAACTATTTTAGAAAACTCAATGGGGTGTGTGCTGGGGCAGCATGAAGAGTCTGGCCGAAAAGAGCATGCTATTTATTACCTGAGCAAAAAGTTTACCGACTGTGAAACAAGATATTCGCTGCTCGAGAAAACTTGTTGCGCTCTGGAATGGGCTGCTCGCCGGCTGAGACAGTATAAGCTGACCCATACTACTCTGTTGATATCTAAAGTGGATCTAATAAAGTACATCTTCGAGAAGCCCGCTCTTTCTGGAAGAATATCGAGATGGAAGATGATCCTGACAGAATATGACATACAGTATACTACCAAGAAAAGCTATAAAGGGTAGTGTATTGGCTGATCACCTCGCCCACCAAGCTGTGGAAGACTATCAGTCCATGAAGTTTGAGGTCCCGGATGAAGACATCATGACATTAGATAACGGTGAAGAAATCAGGCCATATGATGGACCTGAACAAGGATCCCGATGAACCCTGTTATTTGATGGGGCATCCAATGCACTTGGAAACGGTATCGATACTGTATTCATATCCTCGGAAGGATGTCATACTCCCTTTACTGCCAGACTTTGCTTCAACTGTACAAACAACATGAAAGAATACGAAGCATGCATCTTCGATCTCAAAGCTGCTATAGACTTGGGGATCAAATACTTGGATGTATTTGGAGATTCAACTTTGGTCATTAGTCAGGTCAAAGGGGAATGGGACACCAAACACCCCAACCTTATCCCTTATAAAGAACATGTGTTGACATTGTTGCCGCGTTTCGAGAAGATTACCTTCGAGCATTTCCCGCGAGAAGAAAATCAGCTAGCAGACGCACTAGCTACAATGTCATCTATGTTTAAACTTAATTGGGATAATGAGGCTCCTCAAATCACCATTGAGTGGATGGATGAACCAGCTTACTATCACGAGATTGGTACTGAAGAAGTAGTGGATCGACCTTGGTTCCACGAAGTTAAAAGGTATCTCGAGTCTCAGGAATATCCAGAAGGAGCTTCAGTGAATGACAAGAAGTTCCTAAGAAGATTCTCGGCTAAATTCTTCCTTATTAACGGCATTTTGTACAAACGTAGTCATGACTCTGTATTGCTTCGGTGCGTAGACAAGGCTGAGGCTGAAAGGATCATGATTGAATTACACGAAGGCACTTTTGGTACCCATTCCAGTGGGCATACAATGGCAAAGAAAATCCTACGGGCAGGCTATTATTGGTCTACCATGGAGGCAGGTTGCTACCAACACTTTTAGACTTGCCATAAGTGCCAGATTTATGTGGATAAAGTGCACGTACCTCCGGTTCCTCTGAACGTCTTGACGGCTCCTTGGCCCTTTGCTATGTGGGGAATCGATATGATTGGGGAAATCAAGCCAACGGCCTCCAATGGACACCGCTTCATCTTAGTGGCCATCGACTATTTTACAAAGTGGGTTGAGGCAGCTTCTTTCGCTTCCGTTACTAAGAATGTGGTCACCCGGTTCATCAAACAGAATCTCATCTGTCGGTACGGTATCCCAGAGAGAATCCTCACTGATAATGGTACGAATCTAAACAACACTATGATCATCGCCTTGTGCGAGCAATTCAAGATTCAGCATCACAATTCTTCCCCTTACCGGCCAAAGATGAGTGGTGGTGTAGAAGCTGCTAACAAAAACATTAAGAAGATCATACAGAAAATGACAATCACGTACAAAGACTAGCATGAGATGCTTCCGTTCGCTCTCCACGGGTATCGTACCACAACTCGTACATCAACTGGGGCAACACCCTATTCTCTCGTATACGACATGGAGGCTGTCTTGCCTATTGAGGTCTAGATCCCCTCTCTGAGGATCATGAAGGATGCTGGTTTGAATGAAGAAGCTTGGATCCAGACTCAGTTTGACCAACTAAACTTGATTGATGAGAAGAGGCTTACAGCTATCTGTCATGGTCAAATGTACCAAAAACGCATGATCAAAGATTTTAATAAAAATATCAAACGTCAGGTATATCGGGTCGGTGACTTGGTAATCAAGCGTATCATTTTGCCACAAGGTGATCCTAGGGGCAAATGGACCCCTGCATATGAAGGGCCGTTTGTAATCAAAAGCAAATTCTCTGGTGGAGCAATGATCTTGACCACTATGGATGGCGACGACCTCCCGCACCCTGTAAATATAGACATAGTTAAAAGATACTACGCATGATCAAAGACCCGCTAGGTTGACTGGCCTAGGAAAAAATAAGGGCTTCCCGGCGAACCAAAAGGGTTCGGGCAAAAATAAGGGATGAAAATTAAAAAAAATCTGTACACCCGGCAAGTCGAAAAACCGAAAGGGCGGCTTGGGCATAAAAGGGTATCCCGGTGGACTGAAAACCCGAGAGGGAGGTCTAGGCAAAAGTTAGGGAGTGAAGCGTATGACTATGTCCCATTGGATCATTTTGCAGACAATCTTCAGCGTCAACCAATCAACTCAAACGGATCTAAATCAATCCAATCGACTTCGCCAAGGCGACAAGTGGATAAGACATTCAGAGACATGAAGGCTATAGCAGAATGGGAACCCCATGGGATTATTTCACATAGCTATCTTTTCTTTGTATTAATTTTCATTTTTTACGACGACATTCTCTCGCTAGAATGCTCGTCTCATTGTACAAAAATACTTATTCAAGTTAATACAAAGATGTCACCTTTGGAAGTGCAAAACCATTTGTTTTTTTTTTTGTTTTTTTTTGTTTCTGTGTCTTGTTTACAAAAACGTCCAATGATTTATTTTTGAACATATGCATTTGAATGTGATTACTGTTACAAATAAACAGGAAACGGAAAGACAATTACTAAGGACTTTAAGAAATAGGATAATATCTATAGGCCATTCGATAAAATCCCCGCAGGTACTTTCTCCAGCCAGAGCGAAAGCAAATACATCCTATTACAGAATCATTAACGTATCTCCAATATACAGCCTGTTGGTATCAAACGTTCTTATACCCCTGACAGTGCAAAACTTCCAACTACCGCTCCAGAGGTTCCCCAGTAAGTTTCCCAACTTCTCAGATTTCCCCAGCAGAATTTCACGAAGTCTACAAGCAATGTCCGACTTTTCCCTTCTACAACAGAGTTTATATTTGGAAACTCACCCATCAGTGCTTCAGAAGGGATTTATTTTCCCCGCTTTCAGTAACGCTACGGCACGAACAATCTTTAATTCCATACATTTGCATCCATACATCATAACATTGACAACTCAAGTACATACAGTGCAATCTCATTTATTTTGAGAGGCAAACATCACACCATGCATCGCATACATCATAACATTACATACAATTAACTCTTCACCTTTTGCAGGAAAGAGTCATTTGACAGGAAATTATCATCAACAAATTTCCAACAAACCAAGATTCTCAACAAGAAAAGACTGGTCGACTATCTACATAACAAAATATTTCTTCCAGATTTTCACTGGTTCAGATAAATCTCTCAACGGTTTATTCTAATTCGCCTCCAGATTTTCACTAGTTCAGATAAATCTCTCAACAGTTTATTCTGATTTGTCTCCAGATTTTCACTGGTTCAGATAAATCTCTAAACGGTTTATTCTGATTCGTCTCCAGATTTTCACTGGTTCAGATAAATCTCTCAACGGTTTATTCTGATTCATCTCTAGATTTTCACTGGTTCAGATAAATCTCTCAACGGTTTATTCTGATTCGTCTCCAGATTTTCACTGGTTCAAATAAATCTCTCAACGGTTTATTCTGATTCTTCTCCAGATTTTCACTGGTTCAGATAAATATCTCAATGGTTTATTCTGATTCATCTCCAGATTTTCACTGGTTCAGATAAATCTCTCAACGGTTTATTCTGATTCGTCTCCAGATTTTCACTGGTTCAGATAAATCTCTCAACGGTTTATTCTGATTCGTCTCCAGATTTTCACTAGTTCAGATAAATCTCTCAACGGTTTATTCTGATTCGTCTCTAGACTTTCACTGGTTCAGATAAATCTCTCAACGATTTATTCTGATTCGTCTCCAGATTTTTACTGGTTCAGATAAATCTCTCAACGGTTTATTCTGATTTGTCTCCAGATTTTCACTGGTTCAGATAAATCTCTCAACAGTTTATTCTGATTCGTCTCCAGATTCTTACTGGTTCAGATAAATCTCTCAACGGTTTATTCTGATTCATCTCCAAATTTTCACTGGTTCAAATAAATCTCTCAACAGTTTATTCTGATTCGTCTCCAGATTTTTACTGGTTCAGATAAATCTCTCAACGGTTTATTTTGATTCGTCTCCAGATTTTCACTGGTTCAGATAAATCTCTCAATGGTTTATTCTGATTCGTCTCCAGATTCTTACTGGTTCATATAAATCTCTCAACGGTTTATTCTGATTCGTCTCCAGATTTTCACTAGTTCAGATAAATCTCTCAACGGTTTATTCTGATTCGTCTCCAGATTTTCACTGGTTCAGATAAATCTCTCAACAGTTTATTCTGATTCGTCTCCAGATTTTCACTGGTTCAGATAAATCTCTCAACGGTTTATTCTGATTCGTCTCCAGATTTTCACTGGTTCAGATAAATCTCTCAACGGTTTATTCTGATTCGTCTCCAGATTTTCACTGGTTCAAATAAATCTCTCAACGGTTTATTCTGATTCTTCTCCAGATTTTCACTGGTTCAGATAAATATCTCAATGGTTTATTCTGATTCATCTCCAGATTTTCACTGGTTCAGATAAATCTCTCAACGGTTTATTCTGATTCGTCTCCAGATTTTCACTGGTTCAGATAAATCTCTCAACGGTTTATTCTGATTCGTCTCCAGATTTTCACTAGTTCAGATAAATCTCTCAACGGTTTATTCTGATTCGTCTCTAGACTTTCACTGGTTCAGATAAATCTCTCAACGATTTATTCTGATTCGTCTCCAGATTTTTACTGGTTCAGATAAATCTCTCAACGGTTTATTCTGATTTGTCTCCAGATTTTCACTGGTTCAGATAAATCTCTCAACAGTTTATTCTGATTCGTCTCCAGATTCTTACTGGTTCAGATAAATCTCTCAACGGTTTATTCTGATTCATCTCCAGATTTTCACTGGTTCAAATAAATCTCTCAACAGTTTATTCTGATTCGTCTCCAGATTTTTACTGGTTCAGATAAATCTCTCAACGGTTTATTCTGATTCTTCTCCAGATTTTCACTGGTTCAGATAAATCTCTCAATGGTTTATTCTGATTCGTCTCCAGATTCTTACTGGTTCATATAAATCTCTCAACGGTTTATTCTGATTCGTCTCCAGATTTTCACTAGTTCAGATAAATCTCTCAATGGTTTATTCTGATTCGTCTCCAGATTTTCACTGGTTCAGATAAATCTCTCAACAATTTATTCTGATTCGTCTCCAGATTTTCACTGGTTCAGATAAATCTCTCAACGGTTTATTCTGATTCGTCTCCAGATTTTCACTGGTTCAAATAAATCTCTCAACGGTTTATTCTGATTCGTCTCCAGATTTTCACTGGTTCAAATAAATCTCTCAACGGTTTATTCTGATTCTTCTCCAAATTTTCACTGGTTCAGATAAATATCTCAATGGTTTATTCTGATTCGTCTCCAGATTTTCACTGGTTCAGATAAATCTCTCAACGGTTTATTCTGATTCGTCTCCAGATTTTCACTGGTTCAGATAAATCTCTCAACGGTTTATTCTGATTCGTCTCCAGATTTTCACTAGTTCAGATAAATCTCTCAACGGTTTATTCTAATTCGTCTCCATACTTTCACTGGTTCAGATAAATCTCTCAACGATTTATTCTGATTCGTCTCCAGATTTTTACTGGTTCAGATAAATCTCTCAACGGTTTATTCTGATTTGTCTCCAGATTTTCACTGGTTCAGATAAATCTCTCAACAGTTTATTCTGATTCGTCTCCAGATTCTTACTGGTTCAGATAAATCTCTCAACGGTTTATTCTGATTCATCTCCAGATTTTCACTGGTTCAGATAAATCTCTCAACAGTTTATTCTGATTCGTCTCCAGATTTTTACTGGTTCAGATAAATCTCTCAACGGTTTATTCTGATTCGTCTCCACATTTTCACTGGTTCAGATAAATCTCTCAACGGTTTATTCTTATTCGTCTCCAGATTTTCACTGGTTCAGATAAATCTCTCAATGGTTTATTCTGATTCGTCTCCAGATTCTTACTGGTTCAGATAAATCTCTCAACGGTTTATTCTGATTCGTCTCCAGATTTTCACTGGTTCAGATAAATCTCCCAATGGTTTATTCTGATTCGTCTCCAGATTTTCACTGGTTCAGATAAATCTCTCAACGGTTTATTCTGATTCGTCTCCAGATTTTCACTGGTTTAGATAAATCTCTCAACGGTTTATTCTGATTCATTTTCTGTTAAAAAAAAAGAGATCGAGTTAAAACTTTCTGTCAATAATCGTCTTTTGATGGCATCTATAAGCCCATCTCCGACAATTCTCCTTTTCTTCTCCAAATGGTATCTTTAAACCCATTTCCTTACGCAATCGACCAACACATCATCAAGCACAAATTTCTGGGCACTCTAGTGTTCAATCATCTTCTACTTTCAAGCCGCGAACGATAAACGCGTCAATCTCGATTTTCAAGTTTAAGAAGATTGAACAGGGGCAGCTATTGTACCCCAAAATCTGCCCTCCCATTTTTCACTCAAGATGCTATCCTAGGGTTTCTCAGACACCTAATTTGGTTCAGAAGTTGATCAGACAGATTCTCTTCCTAGGCAGTAAGTCAACAATTAGGGTTTGATGTTTCTCAAAGAAAATTGAGTCTTCTGGGTTTCAAATGGTCTTCATAGGTCTTCATGTCTCCTCAAGGTTGTTTAAATCAGTTTTCAAACCTCGCATTGCTAGTTTGCTCAATCAATGGTCCAGATAACTGAAAACGACTACATTGACTTGAAAATTGCCCTTTTGCGAGAACAAATTCAAATGATCGTAACTTCTTCATTATTCAAAATTTTTGAATGGTTTTTCTTGCGTATGATTCCCTTTGATGCCATCTCAAATTTCTCTTCACAAATCAAGAACTAATTACACGTATAAAATCACCAGAAATTCGAATGCGTTGGAAGTCACTTCATGAATTTTGACCTAATTTCAAATAACAGTCGTCTGATTTCTAGAATTGTGATTTCTTCAAATTACAAGACCTTGAGACGTTTATTTCTGCTCATGGTCATGTGTGATGTCGCTCATGGGTTTATCTTCAAAGAATTGAAGGAAAATTGCGTTTGGAAGACTTTGAAAGTTACCAAATCGTCGCAAGTCATTTGTTTGTTTTCAAAATGTTCTTAATCATCACTGATCTTGGAATTTGTAAAGGTTGATGAGGGTTCTCAAAGCATGATTGTTTAGCAATAAAGTCCCACTGTTATCAAGTATGGCGTGCAAGTTTCATTTTGAATGAAAATTTGGTGTGGACAAGAGGCGAAGGTTAGGACTATCATTTATATGACCATGGCTTTGGGATTAAGTTAACCAAGTTAGAATTTTTAAACATTTATTTTGTTTAGAAGTTTGATTGGAATACAAGGCATATTGATTATCCGATCATTTGTGATTGCTTAAAATCCAAGTTACCAAATAAAGATGTTTTAGTCCAAAACATTCAATTCAGAATTGCAAATTTAAATAAATTCAAGTCTTGAACAATAAAATTCATTACAAATTCAAGGCCTCATTTTATTACATTACAAATGGTATGATTTACAAGTTTTTGTTGTTTTGTTACAAAGAACTACAGGTTTTTGTCTACAAAGAGAGAATATTTATTTTGTTTCTTCAAATCTCTGTTGTTTCATCTTCAAGTGACCATTCCCATCCTCGCTTGTTATCCACGCCTCATGTTCATGTAACAAAAGAAAAAAAAGAAGAAGTTAGCAAACAATAAGCATTGAAAAATTCAAGCAAAAATGAGTTAATCATTAGGGTTTTGCAACTCAGAATCAGAATATTTGTTTGTTTTTCATCACAATCCATTTCCCAATTGCAAATCACAAGAAAGTTGCCTTTCTTGGTTCACAAGAAAGGAAACAAATATATAAGTCAAACTACCCAGCACAAAACAACACACAACATCACAGAAACAGGGCAGCATAGGCAAAGTATAAAAGACAGCAAACAACAGGCTACAATAAGACAGCAGGCAGTAGGCTGCAATAGTGCAGCAAGAAAAAACCTGCAACAAAAATAATGCAGCAAGCAAGCTACCCAAGTTGCCTAAAGCATGCAAGCAAAAACCTGCAACAAAAATAATGCAGCAAGCAAGTCCAAGGCTGCCCAAGCAACAACAATATAGCAGCAATAATAGGCTACAAAACAAATACAGCAAGCAAGTCCAAGGCTGCCCAAGCAACATCAATATAGCAGCAAGGATAGGCTGCAAAATCAGATGACATACAAGCTAGCATCATCATTTTCCCTATGTTGCAAAACCCTTCAGAATTTGGAGTAAAAAGAAAGTTGCTTTATTTCATTGAAAGATGAAAGAGGAAAGAAGATAGGGACAAGTTAGAAAAGTATCACCTAAACCAAAGAAACTGTCCAAAAACCTGCTACAACCTGCTAACAATGCTGCAAAAATCAGCCCAACACTTGCTAGGTTATGCTGCCCATAACAGTACAAAACCTGTCATACCAAGTCCAACCATAACACAAAAATAGCAAAACAGAAACCTGCTACTCAAAGGTTCAAAACCAGCATATCAGAAAATATTCAAACCCACCAATATTCCCCCCAAAACCCACTCTCTTTGGATATAATACAAGGGTTCTGCATTAACATTGGAGAGAGGAAGCCAAAAACATTATAGAACAAAAGCTCATACAAACCCTTTGTCTCAAATCATAAACAAAAACCAGCAAAATCAACAAAACTTCCACAAACCCTATATCAAAAACAACAAAAACCAGCAACATTACAGAACAAAAACTCATACAAAACTGCCTCAAACCCTATATCAAAAACAACAAAAACCAGCAACATGACAGAACCAAAACTTCCACAAACCCTATATCAAAAACAACAAAAAAATAGCAGTTTTCAAACAACTGAAAACCAAACTTTCACAAACCCTTTATCACAAATAGCTCAAAACCCTTTCAAACTCTTCATCACAACCCTTCAGAAATCTACATAGTCAAATAGAGAAAAAGCAAGAAAGAAGATCAGAGCAATCTCACGCAAGTATCGAGCTGGTAAGTCCGAGCCTCATAAGGCTTTGTTTTTCTCCTTCTCTTTTCCATTTTTCGCTCTATTTTCTGCAACTTGTGTTCATTATTTTCTACTATAAGCTGAAGGGGTGAAAAACACAAGAAGGGGGGGGGGGGTTGAATTGTAAAACAGAAATCTTAAAGCAATTGACAAGATATTTTTATCCTGGTTCGTTTGATCTCAAACTACTCCAGTCCACCCGTCAAGGTGATTTCGCCTCTCTCCAACGAGGTCTTAATTCACTATATTCAACTGAATATTACAGACTGCTTTAACAACTGCTAAAGCCTTCTTGATTCAAACCACAACCCGGTTTGTCAAGGCAACACTTTCTTACAAAGGTATAAACAAATGTGTGAATGTTTTCTACAAAACTTTATCACAACTGTGATGTATACACAAATTGAAGCTTAGGATCTAGATTGCTAAACTATAAAGAAGTATCAGAGTTTGTGGTTTAGCAAAACTGAGAGAATGAAGATTATAGCTTTTGTACGTGTAGAGAGTTGGGAAGCATTAGCCATTATAATCTTCAAAGCCTTGTATTTATAGCACTTGAGAAGATGAACGTTGAATGCAATATTCTTGATTCAATGCTAATAACAAGCTTTCCTTTTTGAGCAGATCTTGTCTAGAATGAGGCCGTTGGAATTAATTAGCTTTCAATGCACAGTACCGTTGCTTCTTTAACGCAAGTTCTGGCTTGGCTCATTCTGATTCTGCTTCGCTGCTGATGAACTATTGTGTTTCTGTATCAGAGTGTTTGAGCGCAGTTCTGTTCATCAAGCCTCAGCATGTGCGTAAGTTGATTATCTGATCTTGACGTTCTGATGTAGCAACTTCTGACGCTGGTGTATGAAATCAAATTCTGATGCTTAAAAGACGTGATCTTGCTTGTACCAATCAGAGTATCTGCAAGTCAGAACATAATATCTTTAGGCAGCATATAATTCATTCATGAATCTTATAAATACTATATCTTTTCACTTTGTTATCATCAAAACTCAAATATAGGGTAGTAGATTCAAACATTGTTCTAACAATCTCCCCCTTTTTGATGATGACAAAAACTAGATATTTTAAAATAGAAATAGCGTGAAAAGGTATCAGAGTGAGAGGTAAAAGATAAGAAGATATCAGAGTTAAGAAGTACGGAGAAGTCAGAGTTAAGAGATACTCCCCCTGAGTTTATTACTTCCCTTTGATATATGTGTTCTTCAGGATCAGATCTTTTTCTTTCTTTGAACATCAGATTATAAGAGTCTTTGACTTGTCAGAGAGCAGAGCTTCAGAGCTTTTCCTGTCAGAGCTTTGCTTTGGATCAGAGTATTAGATCGATCAGAACTTCATATTGATCAGAGCAACATTGATCAGAGCTTCTACATTTTGATTAGAGCTTCTAGTCTTCAGAGTGTCCAGGAGCTTCCTTGTGCCTGTAGACTTTACACAAAACAGAGAAACATTTCTAGTAATAGAGTTAGAATGTTTGAGAGTTTCTGTCTAGTTAGCCCGTTATTGATTTTAAATATCATTCTTGTTCTCCCCCTTTTTGTCAGCAATCAAAAAGTGTTGGTGATGTGCTAAAACAATTTAGATCAGAAAAACAGATTATATCAAAATAGTTCAAGATTAGAGCAAACATTACAGAACAGAATCAAAACAGTACAGCAGAAAATGAATAAAACATGAAAAAGTTATGCATGAAAAAGATTTAAGGTTGAGGAGGCATGCGTGAGAACAGGCTCTCCAACATTGCTTGAATCTTTTCAGAAGTTTCATTCTGCTTCTGAACCATGTTGACAACAGTGTCAATCTTGCTGCTGGGCATTCCAAGGGTGAAAATTCTTGCAGCTATCACGTTAATATCAGGGCATCTTTCAGCCATGTCCACACAACGGACTCCACCACCAGATTGACCGATTAGCTTTGCAATGAGATCTTCAGAAATTACAATCTTCTTTCCCATGACAGAAGAGATGACTAGCTGTTGAGAAACCTTGGCGTGAATCCAAAATTCCTTGACTAGCGCTGGGAATGTTGGTCCAACCAACCTATCGAAATACCTCTCCCACTTTTGAGCCCTAATTTCTTCAGTTAGGTCAAATCCATTTTCCTTCAAGCTTTCGAAGTCAATGATTAACTCAGAAAGTACTTCAAGGTTCTTTACCGGAGTGAGAAGAGTTCTGAGTGGCACCTGATATTGTTCAGAGGTTCCTTTCTTCTGATTGCCTGCAGAAATGCTGGAGGATGCCATTGTTCACACTAAAAAGCTTTGAGAATGAATTGAGAGAAAAAGGGTTTGCAAAGGATGAACTCAAAGATATGCAGAAAATGCTTGAGTGTTAATGAGAAATCGTAAAGAATAAGAATGAAGGATTAATGTGATTAAATAGAGTTTTCAAAAATATTTTGAAAAGCTAAACGTTTTTAAGAGAGGAAAAAAAAATCATGATTGCCATTTAAAAGAATGATTGCTTTTCATTAAATGCTTGCTGATTTTGGGGGATTTGAGAAAGATACTTAAAAACGGTTACCAGACATGTGTCTCAATGCAACCAATCAGCGCTTTGCCTTCTCAAAAGCGTGCACACGTTCTGCTTCAGAGATTTGCTGATGATTGGATGACACTTGTTTGATATAGTGATCAGCACGTCTGTCTTTGAGCTTAGACTCTCAGATCTTAGACTTGCATCTGATACAATCTGCATGTTCTATCTTTCTGAAAACGGATTGATCAGAAGTTCACAGTAAAATAATTACATTCTGAAAGTAAATATATGGAATTAAAACATTTTCATTCTGGGCATACTTTCATACTGAGATGTTTCAGAATGAAATTAAACCTATCTTCTGAAAGGGGTTTAGTAAAGATATCAGCCCATTGATGGTCTGTATCTATAAATTTTAAGTTCAAAATACCTTTCTGAATATAGTCCCTAATGAAATGATGCTTTATTTCTATATGCTTAGCTCTAGAATGTAAAATAGGATTCTTACTTAAGCAAATAGCAGAGGTATTATCACAAAGTATAGGAATGTTACTCTCAAAAATCTGGAAGTCTTCAAGCTGACTTTTCATCCAGAGCATTTGTGTGCTACATCCTGCTGCTGCTATGTACTCAGCTTCTGCTGTTGACAAAGCAATTGTTGATTGCCTTTTGCTGGACCAAGAGATCAGATTTTCTCCCAGAAACTGGCAGCTTCCAGAAGTACTTTTACGTTCCACTCTGTCTCCAGCAAAATCAGCATCACAGTAGCCTACTAAGCTGTAATCACTAGATTTTCTATAAAAGAAACCCAGATTAGTAGTACCTTTCAGATACTTGAAAATTCGCTTAACAGCTGTTAAGTGAGATTCTCTAGGATCTGATTGGAATCTAGCACAAATACAAACGCTGAATAATATGTCAGGTCTTGAAGCAGTCAGATAGAGGAGAGAACCAATCATACCTCTGTAGACTTTCTGTTCTACACTTTTGCTTACCTCTTCTCTTTCCAGAATGCACGTGGGATGCATTGGAATCTTTGATGGCTTACATTCTGAGAGGTCAAATTTCTTCAGAAGATCTCTGATGTATTTGCTCTGATGAATGTAAGTTCCCTCTGGAGTTTGATTGATCTGAATTCCTAGAAAGAATTTCAGTTCCCCCATGAGGCTCATCTCAAATTCTGCCTGCATACACTTGGCAAATTTTCTTCCAAGAGAAGGATTAGTAGAACCAAAAATAATATCGTCAACATAAATTTGACAAACTAAGATATCACTCTTAACTGTTTTACAGAATAGAGTAGTGTCCACTTTCCCTCTGGTGAATTCATTTTCAAGCAGAAAGTTACTTAGCCTTTCATACCAAGCTCTGGGAGCTTGTTTCAGACCATACAGTGACTTCTTTAGTTTGAAAACATATTCTGGATGTTTTTTATTTTCAAAACCTGGGGGTTGGTGAACATAAACTTCTTCTTCTATATAACCATTTAAGAATGCACTTTTAACATCCATCTGATGCAAAGTGATGCCTCTATTAACAGCAAATGAAATTAAAAGTCGGATAGATTCTAACCTGGCGACTGGGGCAAAGGTTTCTGTATAGTCTATCCCCTCTTGCTGACTATAACCTTGTGCAACCAGTCGTGCCTTGTTTCTGATGACTTCACCTTGTTCATTTAGCTTGTTTCTGAAGACCCATCTTGTTCCAATGACGTTGAATCCTTTTGGTCTGGGAACGAGATCCCATACGTCGTTTCTGGTGAATTGATTCAGCTCTTCTTGCATTGCCAGAATCCAGTCATTGTCCAGAAGTGCTTCATCAATAGAAGAAGGTTCAATCAGAGACACAAGTCCCATCATGGTTTCTTCAGAGTTTCTGAAGCTTGCTCTTGTTCTGATTGGATCTTCCTTTCTTCCTAGGATAGTCTCTTCTGGGTGATCCAAACTGCTTCTGGGTAATCTCTTCTGAGGTTGATCAGCAGTTGTTGTAGGATTGCTAGCAGTGCTCCTTTCAGACGTTGAAGGAATGTCTGTGTTGAGAGCTTCTGATGACTTGTCTTCAGAACCTGCAAATTCAATTTCTATACCTGCAAAAATTTCATTCTGCTTTGACTTTTCAGAGTCAAGCTTATCATCAAAACGAACACTGATTGATTCTTCCACAATTTGTGTTTCTGTATTATATACTCTGTACCCTCTTGAGCGTTCAGAGTATCCTAACATAATACACTTCTGTGCTTTAGAGTCAAACTTGTTCAAATAATTCTTTGTATTTAATATAAAGCAAGTACATCCAAATGGATGAAAATACGAAATGTTGGGCTTTCTGTTCTTCCACAGTTCATATGGAGTCTTTTCCAGAATAGGTCTTATTGAGATTCTATTCTGAATGTAGCACGCTGTGTTTATTGCCTCTGCCCAGAAAGTCTTAGCAACGTTTGTCTCATTGATCATGGTTCTGGCCATTTCTTGCAATGTTCTGTTCTTTCGTTCTACAACTCCATTTTGTTGGGGAGTTCTAGGACAAGAGAAATCATGCAGGATGCCTTTGTCATTAAAGAATGACTCAAAATCTTTATTTTCAAATTCTCCACCATGATCACTTCTTACTTTAACGATTCTAAGATCTTTTTCATTCTGAACTTGGTTACAGAAGGTAACAAACACAGAGTGTGACTCGTCCTTGTGTCTTAAGAACTTTACCCATGTCCATCTGCTATAGTCATCTACGATTACTAACCCATACTTCTTTCCACTGACTGAAGCAGTTTTAACTGGTCCAAATAAGTCAATGTGCAGAAGTTCTAATGGCTTAGAGGTAGAAACAACATTTTTGGATTTAAAAGAAGGTTTTGCAAATTTGCCTTTCTGACATGCTTCACACAGAGCATCTGAATTGAACTTCAAATTAGGAAGTCCTCTGACCAGATTGAGTTTGTTAATCTGAGATATTCTTCTCATACTAACATGCCCCAATCTTCTGTGCCAGATCCACTGCTCGTTGTTAACAGACAGAAGACATTTTACATTCTGACTCTTTAGTTCAGAAAGTTTGATTTTGTAAATGTTGTTTTTCCTCTTACCATTAAACAGGATAGTCCCATCTTTCTGACTAACAGCTTTACATGATTTTTGATTAAAGATTATATCATAGCCGTTATCACTTAATTGACTTATGGATAACAGATTATGCATCAATCCATCTACTAGCAGAACATTATTAATAGAGGGAAGATTTCCGTTACCTACAGTTCCAGAGCCAATTATCTTTCCCCTCTGATTGCCTCCAAAGCCAACGTGGCCTCCAGGCTTAAGTTCCAGGCTTTGGAACATATGCCTTCTTCCCGTCATGTGTCGTGAGCAGCCAGAGTCCAGGTACCATGACTGGTGTTTCTGATTCGCTGCTAAAGATATCTGCAACATGTATTATTTTATCCTTAGGTACCCAGATCTTCTTGGGTCCTGATTTGTTAGTTTTACCAAAACTCTGGTTGAATTTTGGTTTCACAGAGTGCTTACTGCTAGTATATTTGATGTCATGTGTGTGACCATACACAAAATGTGAATTTAGAGGAGTGTGTTTAATGGTTAGGTCCATGACATTCTTTGGTGTAGGAACCTTACCTTGGTATCCTATACCTTTCCTGCCGTTTCTGCTAACTCCATAGATCATTGAAGCCATTCTGCTTCTATCTATGCTTTTAGCTAGAAACTTCTGGAAACTGTGATCATACTCCTTGATGATCTCATCAGCGTTGCTGGGAGTTTCAGAAATTGGTTCCTTCTGAGAGTTTTGTAAAGAGCTTTCTAATTTTGAAATTTTATCTCTCAGCTCAGAGTTTTCCAATTTGAGACTCTCAGACTTATTAGAGTCAGATTCAAGATTCCTTTTCAGGTCTCTGAATTTGGCTTTAATCTGCTGATAACGTTCCAGAATTTCATTAAGGCTTTCAGCAAGTTCAGCCTTTGTAAAATTAACAGCGAAGTTAGGAAATACCTCTTCTGTGTCTGATTCTGAGTCTGATTCAGAAGCTTCACTATCTTCTGAAATGTTAGCCATGAGCGCTATGTTTTCCCTTTCATCATCTGATTCTGAGTCAGCTTCAGACGAGTCAAAGTCATCCCATGTGGCCATGAGACTTTTCTTCTTCTCTCTTCCAAACTTCTTTTTGGGCTTTTCCCTCTGAAGCTTTGGGCAGTCACTCTTGTAGTGTCCTTGCTCATTGCACTCGTAGCAGATGATGTCTTTGGTATTTGGCTTCTTGCTACTGGAGGAGCCTTCAGATCTTCTGTATCCAGAGGAAGAATCTGTCCTTCTGTATCTGGAAGAAGACTCGTTCTGATCAGATCTTCTGGGATTCCTGAACTTCCTTTGTCTTTGCTTCCACAGTTGATTTACTCTTCTGGAGAGAAGGGAAAGTTCGTCTTCTTCTGATGAGGATCCATCAGATGTTTCTTCAACTGCCTGCAAAACTTTAGATTCAGATTTTCTGTTAGATTTTAATGCTAAAGGCTTACCTTGCTTCTGTGGCTCGTCAGCTTCTAGCTCTATCTCATGACTTCTGAGGGAGCTTATAAGTTCCTCCAGAGTGATTTTGTTGAGATCTTTGGCTAACTTCAGAGCAGTAACCATAGGCCTCCACTGCTTGGGTAAACTTCTGATTATCTTCTTGACATGGTCAGCAGTAGAGTATCCTTTGTCCAGAACTTTGAGACCAGCTACCAGAATCTGGAATCTAGAGAACATAGTTTCAATGGATTCAGATTCTTCCATTTTGAACGCCTCATATTTCTGAATGAGCGCAAGAGCTTTTGTTTCTTTGACTTGAACGTTGCCCTCATGCGTCATTCTGAGAGAATCAAAGATGTTCTTTGCTGTGTCTCTGTTGGAGATCTTTTCATACTCAGTATAGGAGATGGCACTGAGGAGGATGGTTCTGGCCTTGTGGTGATTCTTGAAGTCACGCTTTTGTTGATCAGTCATTGATTTTCTATCAATCTTCTGACCAGTTGCATTCACAGGGTGCGTGTATCCATCTGTCACCATATCCCACAGATCAGCATCATGGGCTAGAAAGAAGCTTTCAATTCTGTCTTTCCAGTAATCAAAGTTTTCTCCATCAAAGACTGGAGGTTTGCCGCTGAATCTGTCTCTGTCCTCGTTATTGTCATTGCTGAAGTGAGAGTTATTTCCTGCCATTGTGTTTTTCTGACGCTGGATCTTGTACTGACACGGTTAAGTGTTTTAGCTCAGAACCAGGCGCTCTGATACCAATTGAAGGGGTGAAAAACACAAGAAGGGGGGGGTTGAATTGTAAAACAGAAATCTTAAAGCAATTGACAAGATATTTTTATCCTGGTTCGTTTGATCTCAAACTACTCCAGTCCACCCGTCAAGGTGATTTCGCCTCTCTCCAACGAGGTCTTAATTCACTATATTCAACTGAATATTACAGACTGCTTTAACAACTGCTAAAGCCTTCTTGATTCAAACCACAACCCGGTTTGTCAAGGCAACACTTTCTTACAAAGGTATAAACAAATGTGTGAATGTTTTCTACAAAACTTTATCACAACTGTGATGTATACACAAATTGAAGCTTAGGATCTAGATTGCTAAACTATAAAGAAGTATCAGAGTTTGTGGTTTAGCAAAACTGAGAGAATGAAGATTATAGCTTTTGTACGTGTAGAGAGTTGGGAAGCATTAGCCATTATAATCTTCAAAGCCTTGTATTTATAGCACTTGAGAAGATGAACGTTGAATGCAATATTCTTGATTCAATGCTAATAACAAGCTTTCCTTTTTGAGCAGATCTTGTCTAGAATGAGGCCGTTGGAATTAATTAGCTTTCAATGCACAGTACCGTTGCTTCTTTAACGCAAGTTCTGGCTTGGCTCATTCTGATTCTGCTTCGCTGCTGATGAACTATTGTGTTTCTGTATCAGAGTGTTTGAGCGCAGTTCTGTTCATCAAGCCTCAGCATGTGCGTAAGTTGATTATCTGATCTTGACGTTCTGATGTAGCAACTTCTGACGCTGGTGTATGAAATCAAATTCTGATGCTTAAAAGACGTGATCTTGCTTGTACCAATCAGAGTATCTGCAAGTCAGAACATAATATCTTTAGGCAGCATATAATTCATTCATGAATCTTATAAATACTATATCTTTTCACTTTGTTATCATCAAAACTCAAATATAGGGTAGTAGATTCAAACATTGTTCTAACATAAGCCATTACTGAGTGAGGAATCGAGAGACGGCGTGCGAGTGTGATGACAATTCTAAGAGATGAACGGTGAGTTGCGATAGTGAGGGTGATGAATGTTTGAGACAAGCGATTTGAACAGAGGTTTCATTGAAGAGTGAGAACTGAGAGAGGTTCTAGAATGGAGATTTGAAGATTAGGGTTAATCAAGTGAGCGACCGATAAGAGATCGAGGGATAATTAGGTTATCACGGTTTCTAATTCGTATGAGTAAAATGGAGGAACATAGGAAATTGGAGATAGATTTACATTGTTGTTGCTGTTAGAAGGAAATGAGCTATAGCAGAAATGGAAAACCCTTAAGCATGGAGAGGGTAGAGATTGAAAATTAGGGTTAGAGGTTAGAGGAGAGACTGTTTCGTTTCAGTCTAGGGTTTGGAATCCCTTTGATAATTCATTGGATCCGGGTTGGGCTTAAGTTTTAGCCCAACCCATTGTCCCGTTTTTTTTTAGTTTTTGTTATTTTTGATTAACTTAGTAGACAAATGAATCAGGTTAGTGTAACGGTTGAGGCATTGGATGTTTAGATGTAAGGTCCTGGGTTCGAGACCTCCTAAGACCTTTTTTTTTCTTTTCTAATTTTCCTTGTTTCCTTTTTGGTAAACAAATAAAAAATGACTCTTGGGCTTGTTTGCTTTAGCCCACCCGGATTCTGCTCTTACACCCCCTTTGTTTCTAAGATTTCCTTTGGTTATAATTTTTCTATTAACTTCAAATATTTATTAACAAATTAGTAATAAAACATTAGGACCTTTAATTTCTTCACTCATGAATACATTTTTAAAATACCAAAATATTTTGTAAATATTTTTATTAATTAACATTTTTAGTTAACTTTCTCTTAATTTGTTTAATTTCTTTTAGAATAGATTTTGTTTTTTTCTTTTCAAACTCTTCCAAAAAAAAAACAAGAATCTTATTTCCTTATTTTGTCAATTAATTTTTACTTCATAAGCTTGTTTTAATTTCGACTAATTGCTCGATTCGATTTGGTTGTATTGTTTGCCTATTTGATATTTAATTGCATTAATTCATCCCTATTTGTAAAAATTGTACCCCCATTCCCGAAAACTCTGTAATAGCGTAGAATTTCCATTTCCGCAATTTACTGTTTTCCTTATACTGTATAGTAATTAGGCGTGTATGGCAAGACATAAAAAAATGATCGCTAGATAACCTAACTTCAAAGACAAAATAACCTGAATCAAACACACTTTTTCACACGCGCACCTCTAGGATAACCCCGCTCGTTGCCTCGGAAAACAGTTATGTCCTTCGAATATGGGACGCTTTAGCAAAGACCCTTCGATAAAAGATCGTAGTCCCTCGATGACCCTCGACGTTGCCTTCGATAAAACGATCTAGTCCCTTACGAAAATTGCTAAAACGTATCATAAGTTGCTTTCGATGACTGTACGATTGACCCGCGCATGTCCCTTCACATCCAATGATGGTGCTTTTTACCAAATCAATGGTAAGATAGTAACACCTAAAGGAGGAAGAAAAGAACACTTAAAACCTTTCGAGTAGGTAGATTCGCTCTTAGTTGTTCGCTTGCTCACAACAAAAAGACATTTTACACCAACACTTTCATGTTGAAACATTTTTCAAAAGACATAACATTTTGTATACGTTCTTATAGAGACGAGAACCATTGCAAAATATCTTTTCAAAAAACACATTCAAAAACACATCACGCAAACACTTCTTTGAACTATTTTTCGAAACAAAACTTTGTACGCGTTCTTATAGAAACGAAAACCATTACAAAGACATTTTCAAAATACTTTCAAAGCCCACACCACAAGCACATTGTAAAGCAAAAAGCTAGTGATCTAAACGAGTAACTAAGAGCCCATGGAAAACCATGGATGAAAAGGGTGCTAATACCTCCCCTTTTCATAATCTACCCCCCGAACCCGAGAAACAATCTCGAAAGGTCTTTACTGTGCTTTTTTACCTTTCCTTTTGGATAAAAGAAAAGTCGGTGGCGACTCTTGCTATCCGCACAAATGCGATCAAAACGCAAACAACACCAAGTCAGTTCTCCCACCGTATCACAATAGCCCTTTGATATGTTTCCCCTGCATTCTTTAATCCGAACAACATGACCTTGTAGCAGAAGGTGTCCCATTGTGTAACGAAAGTAGTCTTTTCCATATCTTCGGGAGCCATCCTTATTTGATTATAGCCTGAGAAGTCATCCATGAATGAGAAGACCTTATGCTGAGCAGTATTATCGACTAAGACATCAATGTGTGGTAGAGGGAAGTACTCCTTGGGGCTTGCCCTATTCAGATCCCTATAGTCTACGCACATGTGAACTTTCCCGTCTTTCTTTGGCACTGACACTATATTGGCCACCCATTGAGGATAGGATGTCATAGCTAGGAACCCTGCATCAAACTGTTTCATTACTTCGGCTTTGATATTTTCAGACATATCAGGCCTCATGCGACGAACTTTTTGTTTAACAGGAGGGCAGTCTTCTTTAGTTGGCCGATGATGAACCACGATGTCGGTATCCAACCCAGGCATATCTTCATACGACCAAGCAAATACTTCCACATAATCGCGCAACATCTGAACCAAACGGCTCTTAACACTGCTTTCCAAATTAGCGCCGATCCTGATTTCCTTCTTATCTGACTCAGTACCCAAGTTGATAATCTCAACTGACTCTTCATGTGGTTGAATAACCTTTTCCTCTTGTAATAGAAGTCTGGATAGTTCTCCTAGTATATCACAATATTCCTCCCCTTAGTCTTCGGCTTGGTTGATAGGATATTCAAAGTCATAGTTGGCAATAGTAGAGTAATTGGAAATAGGATCCAGAGTGGATGTAGACCTGCAAGAGTGTGTGTGTGTGTGTGCATGTAAGATACATGGCTATTTTGAAAATGCATTTGAAATAGAAGAAAGACAATGAACATAAATATTTGAATGCAAAAGAGTCTAATGTACTGAATGATCATATGATTAGATGAACATAAATAAAACCCTTGACAAACCAAAATGCCCCGGGCTAGGCACATGGCTTAAAAGTCATTATCAAAATATTACAGACAACAGGTTCTTGAATTGATGGAAAAGCAATAACAAGTAGATTACTCCTCAATGAAGGAGATGGGCACAAAGTCCTTTGTATGCCAATTCTTCAACTCCGTTGTAGTTGGGTACACCCATTCCTCAAATGCAGCTTCTTCTTCAGAATCACCCACGACGTTGACTTCGTGGCTTCCAATGCGAAGAGGTGGCTTTCCAGCACGAGCACGCCTCACTTTCTTCTGAGTTTTAACGGTGAAGCCCAAACCAAATTTGTCTGTTTTAAAAGGGATATCGAGGATTTTCCCCCAAGTATCACAATTTCCTTCTTCAATTGCCGCACATGCATCCTTGACTGAAACCATCTTTGGCGTGGCCTTAACAACTTTAGACTCATCAGAAGAACATTTAGTAGCAGCAACCATCGGTGGTACAACCTCAAAGGCTTGACATGGGGTTTCAATGAATTCTCCGTCCATCTCTACATACTTGAAAGAATTAAGGTGGCTCACCATAAACTCTTCTTCCCCACAGACGGTGACTATTTTTCCTTTGATTGGGTATTTGAGTTTTTGATGGAGGGTTGAGGTCAGTGCCCCAGCCTTATGAATCCACGAGCGACCTAACAGACAAGAATAGGTCGGAAAAATATCCATAATATAGAAGGTGGAGTTGAAGGTTTGGGAACCCACTTTGATTGGAAGATCTACTTCCCCATGAACAGTCCTCTTTGATCCATCAAATGCCCTTATGATGATATCACTTGGCTTCAAGATTAAATCTTCACAGTCGAGACGACCTAATGCTCCCTTGGGTAATACATTCAAAGAAGAACCAATGTTGACTAACACAAGTGCTAAGGTAGTCCCTTTACACTCGATTGACACATGTAATGCTTTGTTGTGATTCTTCCCGAGAGGTGTTAAGTCAGCATCTGAAAACCCCAAGCCATTATCAGCTGTCAGGTGTTGCACCCCAAAATTTACCCTCTTGATTTAGGCTTATGTTTCGTCATGAATATCATATTGCATTGCATTCATACATTGTGATGGGGTCAAAGTACTTTGGTTATCAAGTCTTCCTTAAGCTTTGAAGGATGATTATATTGGCAAGTTGCTCAAGTAGAACCTTGTCATTTGAACCTCTAGATCTTTCAAGCTCAGATTTAATTGCATATCTCAAGATGTTTCATCCATCTCTTTAGATCTTCAGAGGATTGGAGTTTATGTTTGATTATGTGAAGGAACCACTCCTTTGATTCACCAGTCAAATTGGGGTTTTGAAGCTTGATCAGCTATCTCCAAGCACCTTGGTTGTGTATTTTGTTTATGTGTTGTTGATTGACTTCTAACCAAAATACATAAAATATATTTGTCCTTGTCTTTGCAAAATTGTGTTTTAGGTACCAAGTATCCGACAAATAAGCTCATGCAAAGTTGATTTGATTCTATTTGTGGCAAAAGAAGGTATGCATCGACCCATAAACCTATGTGTGATACGGTGGGAGAACTGACTTGAGGTTTTGCGTTTGTGTTCGCAAATGTTTCGGTTTAGTAAGAGTCGCCACCGACTTTTTATTTTATCCTAAGGAAAGGTCAAAAAGCAAGGAAAGACCTTTGAGATGTTTTCTTGGGTTCGGGGAGTAGATTATGAAAAGGGAAGGTGCAAGCACCCTTTTCATCCATGGTTATCCATGGGATCTTAGTTACTTGTTTAGATCACTTGCTTTGCTTTTTCAATTGTTTGAAATGGTGCTTTGTGTGTGGTTTTGAAAGATGTTTTGAAAAGAGGCCATCGTTGTGGCAACCTTTGTAATGATTCTTGTTTGAATATATACAAAGGTGTTTTTGTCTTTTGAAAAGATTTCAATATTTGAAAGTTTGATTTGAGAAATGTTTTTGAAATTGTGTTGTGAGGTGTGTTTGAAAATAATAAGGATGTTTTTGCAAGCTTTGATCAAGTAAGTAAGAGTTATCTACCCTATTTTACTCAAAGATCTTCCCTATATGTTTTTAACCCTTTTGACAGTGTTATTTCACCATTGTATTTGGTGAACAACCTTGTGTTAGAATGTTAAACGAGACAGGCACGGGTCATCGTATAGACCATGATAGCAATTGTGTTAAGTATTTTTGGCAAATTTTTAAGGGACTTGATCATTTTTGTTTAGGCAACCAAGATAGCGACATCGAGGGACTAGGATCTTTTGTTTTGTTTTTGTTTTGCCAAAGTACTCAACATGCATAACATGGCCCATTTTTAAGGCAACAAGTGGATTGTAACCCTAGGGGTGCAAGTGTGTATTGTGTTTGATTTTCATGCATTTTATCTTTGATTAGGTCAAGCTACTTATTGATTTTTTTTGGATTTTTGCATACAAACCCTAATCTCTAATCATGGTATAATTGAGAGCATAAAGTGCGAGAATTAAAAGTCTAAGCTATTACAACATGATTATGGGGATGGGGGTACAATTTTTGAATGGGATGTATTTGACAAGAAATATAAACCCTAGTTTACTATTACATCCAAATTGAATCAAATGCATAAATAATAAATGGACAATATTTAAACAAAATAAATAAATATATCAAATAGTATGAATATGCAAAAAAAAGTTTTTGTTTATTTATGTATGTAAAAATATTTAAAGAAATAAATAAAAAAGATTAATTTTATTTGGTTAAGGGTAAAACCCTAGTTTTCTTTAAGAAAGTAAATATATTAATTATTTATATACAATAAAAAAAATATATATACAAAAATAAAATATATTTAGAAAAAGGTATTTTTTAAGCATATTTAAAAATAAAAAATAAAAGTGTAATATTTTTCTATTCTTATTCTAATAAAAATAAAAGTATATATATATATATATATATATATATATATATATATATATATATATATATATATATATATATATATATATATATATATATATATATATATATATATATATGTATTAATTATATTAAATATGATAAAATAAAATAAAATATATACAAAAATAAAATATATTTAGGAAAAATATTTTAATGTGGATAAAAATAAAGAATAAAAATAAAAGTATGGTTTATATATTATTTCCAAGTTTTTTTAATAAATAAGACAAAAGTAATTAATTTCTTTTTATGTTAGAAAAATAAAAATAAAATGCAAAATAAATGTGAAAAAATTATAAAAATATTTTTGAGCATTTTTTATATTTGGAAATAATAAAATATAATCAGAAATAAAAATAAAAATGCCAAAATATAAAATAACAAGAAATTGGGCTAGGGGGTGCAAAAAGGAAAAGGGAGGTGTCAAAAGTAGCCAGGACCAAGCCCAGCCCAAACCAACTTCATCTTCAACCTTCTGACTTTGAAAACGCGCGCGCCCTGTTCAAATACCAGATCCTGTATACGAGCTCTATTGCAAAAACACATAACATTAAACTTGTAGAGCATCTCAAAACGATTCCAACCATATAAACAACTTGTCTTAACTCTCAAAGACCAGAGAGAATTTCTCTGGCCCTAAAATCTAACCTAATTTTTTCAGTATGTTCATGGATGAAATTCTCTTAACATGCTTAATATAAATGAAAACTGAGCATATGTACAGCTTCATGGCAATGAATACTATATTTCTTATTCACAAACCTAAGGCTAAATGTTCCTAAATAGAGAGATAGGAAGTTGACAAAAACCTGTTTCAGCTGACTTAGTGTATGGCAATGTGGAGCTTTTCAACAAGGCTTGAGATGTTTGGGAGCTTGCTTGGACTTCACTTGACCTTTTCCAATACCTAGCTTGCCTTGAATGTACTTGAATCAGCCTATAGAACTCAACCTGCACAAGCTCAAAATGAAAATGGCAAACCCTGTAAATGGAGTTACAATTGGTGTTTGTGGTTTGGGATAGCTTGGATGGATGCAATGGAAGGTGTTTGAACAGGTTTTGGCCAAAACGCACGAGCCAAATGAGTTATGGAAGTCAAGTTGCAGGTTCTGCCCTGTTTTGCCAATGGATGGTGATTTCTGGCTAGGGGATGTTTAGAGGCTCAAGCAATCGTGTTTCTGGCTCAGTGAGATGCGTGAAAGATGTTCATAATTCTTGCACAAGTTTATTTTGGCTGGTGTTCAAGTTCTCATGTTTTGGACATGTTTCTTGTTTTTGAAGCAAAATGTGGGAAGTGATTGAAACAGGCTTGTACAGGCTATCCTTATGCTTTCATACTTTGACCTTGGCCCATCCAACTTGTAGATTTGATTAGCTGCATAAGATATGGATCAATGCTCAAGAAATCAGTTTTGATATAAAGCATGATTTTAAGCAAAAATGGAAACTTTGCTTTTTCTACTTAGGGATTAATCCAAAGTGCAATGCTCTAATGACCAAAACAATGCCTTAGACCAATGGTTTTGCATTAAATTATTGAGTGTGAAGTGGTTTAGAGGTCTGTAATCTAGTGCAAAGCATGCTGACTTGAAATTGCAACTTGGATGAACATGAATATGCCATGGATGAAAAGTGAGTTTTTGCCAACTTCAAGCCTCCGATTCTCCCTAACCACAAATGTGTTTGGAGAGTTCTTGGACATTTTGGAAAGCTTGCAACATTCTATATAATCCATATTTGAAATGAAACTTGAGATTCCAAGTGGAACTATGTGAAAAATGGCCAAGAAGATAGGTTCAAATCCTGCCTAAACTAGGGCAAAATTTCACTAAGTTAAAAGTTTTAGGGACCCTTGTTCCAAAAATCATAACTTGAGATCCAAGCTTCTTTTGAGAAAACTTTGTGAATCAAAGTTGTATACTTTGTGGAAGAATACAAATTTCATGTTGGAAGTTTTGTTTGAATCCAATTGCATCATTGTGAAAATGTTGGGCAAAGTTAGAAAAAATTAAGAAAACTTCATAACTTAGAAAAATTCTAAGTTATGAAAATTTTCAACTTTAAACCCTAATTTGCAAAAATGGGTTTCTTGATGAACAAGTTTCATGTTTTGACACATCTTGATGAAAAATGACCCTTGACACTTGATTTTGACCAAAAAGTCAAAGTTTGACTTTTCAGTGTACAGTCAAATTTTGATCAGTTGACTGAAAAATTCATCTGTCAATCCAATGCAATTGAGGTCTTTTGAACTTGTTGAATAGGTCAAGATGATGCCATTTAGTCCTTGAGTCAATGGTTGAGCCCAATTTGCCATTGGCTAGGTCAAAAGTCAGAAATTGCCTTTGTACAGTCAAAACCCTAAAAATGACCATTTTGCCCTTTTGGTGATCTGATCAAATTTCTTGTGGAGTTGTGGCCCAAACTTGATCATATGGTTCATATGAGTTTATAATGTTTATGTGGATAAAAAAATATGAGGTTTGACTGTAAATTGGCCACAATTGACTTTTTCCCCAATACAACTGATTTCTAGGTCAACTATCCAATTGACTGGGCAAAAATTTGATTCAAGGCTTGAATCTTGGTATGGACAAACTTATGAGTCCAACATGAAGTATGGAAGTCACTTTGAGCATTGGAGGTCCAAAAATCCTTGTGAAAACTCAAACCCTAATTTAGGTCATCAGTGCAAGGAGATGTCTTGGGCAGTGCAAAACCCTAATCCTGTCTGGAGTTCAAGGAGCTTTGTGAGGGGAAATCTTGATAAAATGAGAGAGAAAATTTTGGGGTACAACACTATGTATCGACTCATTTTGTTGAGCATAACCAGCATGTGTCAACACATGCATGTATGTATCGACTCATCCTGCTTGAATAACTAGCATGTGTCGACACATGCATGTATGCATCGACTCATCCTATTTGAATAACTTGCATGTGTCGACACATACGTGTTATGTATCGACTCATGCAGTTTGTGTGATTCTGTAATGAGTTGGATTAACAGTATGTATCGACACATAGAGGCATGTATCGACACATGCTGTGTTATACAGCTAGGATGTATCGACACATACCACCTATGTATCGACACATAACAGCAAAATGCACGTGTTTTTTTGTTGTTGAAAAATCCAGCAAATTCAACCTGTTATCATTTTGGCTCCAATTTTTTCTGCATAATTTGAAATTATATCATTAATTCAAATTTGGCTCCAAGAATCAATTACCAAATTACCACTAATCCCAATCCTAAAACTCTATAAATAGAGCCATCATTTCATTCAAATTTTAAGCTTTTGATAGCCAAAATCACTTTGCTAAAAAATCTCTCAATTCTATCCATCTACCAAATTCACTCAAAGCTCCATTTTCAAAAAGTTAGTAAGCTTTGCATTGAAGCTTGCTAATCTTTGAGCTAAACCTTCATCCATACACTTTTTCTCCATCAATTCTCTACATCCAAGCTTTGATAATTGATTCCTGTAGTTGAATTGAAGCCAATTCTGAAGTTGTTTGATAATTCTCAAATTCTACCTTTGGTAAGTTGGATCATCATCTTTCATAATGTAATCTCTTGTGGATTTCTGGTTTTGATTCATTGAGCACTGTTTTTATGACTCCATTAGTGCTATTTTCTCAAAATTTGCTGGAATTTTCATGCTCAATTGGATCCATGATCATAAGGTGTTTGATGAAAAGTTGGAACGAGAACTTGATCTTTAAAATGCTGTTTTCTATTGATTTTTAACAGGTTGCAATCAATTTTTATAACATTGCAATTGATTGTCACAGAAAATTGATTTGATAAAAAACAGCACTGATGCAATAGGTTGCTGTCTAAGCACAATTGATTGTAACAGTGCCAAAAATACTTTTGCTGCCTTATTTTGGGGCTGTTTTGACTCAAATATTTTTCTGCACAATCTCTTTGATGGATAATTTGGATTGCAATTTTAAATGTTCAATTTGTTTTTAAACTAAATGGACTTTGTGATGTAAATGAAGTTGGATAAATGTTCATCAATTCAAATCTACCTAAGAGTGAATTATTTAATTTATTCTTGGTGCTTTGGATTAATGATATGTTTAGTGATTTAATCTATCTAGAGGAGTGATTGAATTTAAAGATGAAAGAATTTTGAAATGGTGATCCAAATTAGCTTATCATTCCCCTCCATCTTCATCTTATCCATTTCTTTTTTTAATTGTGATACATGTTAAAGGATGGTGATCTCTATATCATTTATCCAAACATGAAGTACATAGATTACTATTGACTGGCCTCAAAATAGGTGCGACTTCTACATAAGTTCACTTACGATTGCTTAACATAGCGCTAAATTTTGTCCCGATTCGAATAAATGATCATTTGTGGCCCAAACTTATGATTGCAAGCCCAAGTATGTTAATTTGATCTCTTTGATCCAATAACCTTGAGATTCATTGTGTGGAGGCTTTGGTTCTACCAATCCTGTAATGGATCTACAACACCTTTGGTCAATGCAGATCACTTAAACATCGTTGATCATTAAATGTTACCTTTTGAGAATTCCAAAATGGATGATATACTTGACAAAAAGCAAATGCAACTTGTTGTGTGGAGGCTTTGGTTCTACCAATCCTCTAATGAGTTCCAAATTCAAGTTTCAAGATGATCATCCAACTAACCACTAATTTCTAACAATTGACTTTATTTTATGCTTGTATTTTTTATGCTTTATGTACCATTTACTTTTAGCATTTTACATTTCATGCTATTTTCATCTTTGCTCACTTGAGCATTTACTTTTATGTCATTTTTATTTTGCTCACTTGAGCTTTTCTTTTCCTTTTAAAGACACCTAATAATCAACATGAACCATAAAAAAAAACTTTAATGATACTTGGACTATTTGGTTACTATCCTTGGCATTATGGAGCATGAGACTCTTTCTTGGACTTAGGATTAGAGACCTTGGCATATCTTGGAGACTTTGTGACAATGTATAGCATCCCACTTTTGGCCCGAGGCTAATGTGTTCCACTTTATTTGTGGAACACAACTTATTACACTTGCACTGCTTTTGTATTTGGAATGTTTGATATTCCATGCAGGATATATACATGATATTGTGAATACTATACTTTGCCTATGGGGATCTGTTCATATCTGATAATCTCATTACTTACATCCTTATGGCGTAATTTCTGACTTGATTCGTCTACTGATTCCAGCTTGCTTGAAGTTCTCTGGGTTTATTTTTATACTTGCTCGGTTGCTACGGATAGTTATCCGTTTGGTATTGCACTATCTCCTTTCTTCCATTTTTATTTTGCATAGTTCTCTGATTGCATGACGAGACCTCTGTTGCTGATATATGTCAGGAGGCCCTCTGTTTTTTTGTCTAAATACATGTGTTGTGTTTGTTTCTTTAACTTTTGATCGATGAGTCACTCAATTTAGAAATTGAGATCAAGACTTCGCTCTCATTGCATGTTCCCTATAGGATGTTTATTGCTTTTCTTCTTTTCTTGTTGATCGATGAGTCACTCAATTTTGAAATTGAGATCACGACTTCGCTCTCAGTGCATGTTCCCTATAGGATGTTTATTGTTTTTTTCTTTAATTGTTGATCGATGAGTCACTCAATTTAGAAATTGAGATCACGACTTCGCTCTCAGTGCATGTTCCCTATAGGATGTTTATTGTTTTTTTTCTTTAATTGTTGATCGATGAGTCACTCAATTTAGAAATTGAGATCACAACTTCGCTCTCAGTGCATGTTCCCTATAGGATAATTTTGTTAAGCTTCCTTTGACATGTTAATTAAGGTAGGAATCCATGTATTCTAACATAGGATAGGATCTTCCTTTGTCCTCAACCTTAGGGTCAACCATTGTATATAACAGTATGGATAGTGCTAGGCTAGTTCCCCTTAGTTGTTTTTTCTTTCTTTGCATCTTGCATCTTAAAACAAAAACCCGTTTTCTTGGAAAATCATAAGACAACTATAATGAATTCAAACTCCTCTTCATAATAAAAGATACAAACCAATTTCACTTTGTCTGTGTTATCTCTTTGTCGATGTTTCACCATCGCACATTTGTTTGAAGACGATGTTTCGCCATCACACATGTTTGTTATCCTACATTTATTCCCAATATCATTGTTACGTGTGATGTTTTTTCATCCGTTCTATTGATGTTTCGCCATCTTTGCCATGATATCTTGTTATCTTGAAGCCGATGTTTCGCCATCACACATGTTTGTTATCCTACATTGATTCCCAATATCATTGTTAGGTGTGATGTTTTGTCATCCGTTTTATTGATGTTCTGCCATCTTTGCCATGATATCTTGTTATCTTGAAGCCGATGTTTCACCATCGCACATGTTTGTTATCCTACATTGATTCCCAATATCATTGTTAAGTGTGATGTTTTGTCATCCGTTTTATTGATGTTCCGCCATCTTTGCCATGATATCTTGTTATCTTAAAGCCGATGTTTCTCCATCGCACATGTTTGTTATCCTACTTTGATTCTCAATATCATTGATAGGTGTGATATTTTTCTATCTGTTTCATTGATGTTTCACCATCTCTGCCATGATTTCTTGTCATCCTTTAGCCGATGTTTCCCCATCACACATTTGTTTGAAGCCGATGTTTCACCATCGCACATGTTTGTGATCCTAATTTGATTCTCAATATCATTGTTAGGTGTATTGTTTTGTCATTCATTTATCATTCGATGTCTTGCCATCTTTGACATGTTACTTTACTATTACTTAGCCGATGTTTCACCATCGCACATTTGTTTGAAGCCGATGTTTCGCCATCGCACATGTTTGTTATCCTACTTTGACCCACAATGTCACTGTTAGGTGTGTTATCTTACCATTTGATGTCTTGCCATCTTTGACACGTTGCTTTGTTATTATTTAATCGATGTTTTGCCATCTCAGTTGTTCATTGTTTTTCGATGTTGCCATCTTAACTATCTTTGCTTGTCTTAATTAAAAAATACAAACCAACCAAAACACATAAGCCAAACTACGGCTGCTCTGATTCCTTAAAAGGGATACGTAGGCATTGGGGTAGGGCCCAACCGAGCATAACTTTTATTTACCCTACATTATTTTCTTCTCTTTTGCATGCATCCCCTTTTTAGTTGTAAGCCATAGACATAGGATTTGACCACACCCATTTAGATTAGACAACAAGAGTGGATACCGTAGAGTACAACGGGCGTGTGGGGTGCCAATACCTTCCCCTCGCGTAACAGATTCCCTTACCCGATCTCTCAGTCGAAAGACCGTGATTTCTTCCTTTTCAGGTTTTCTCGATGTTTACCTTTCCATTCATATGGGATAAAAGACGTTCGGTGGAGACTTCATTGTTTCGATGATTTCCACCCGGTGGTTTCAGCTGGCGACTTCACTGGGGAAAGATTGACCTTTTGTTGGTCCATCCCGGAGTCGATCCTAGCTCTTGTTTGTTTTCTCTTTGGGTGTTTATTTACCGCTTTGCATATTTATCTGTTTGCATTGCATCCTATGTGCGCTTTATTTTCTACATACTGGATTTGGCTGGACTGTTTGGTTTCTGAATTTTCTTGGTGGGTGGGTTGTTCCATGAGGTAAAAGGCCTCATACCCAGGCTATGAGTGAATTCCATTGGAGCTAGGAATAGAGTGGCCATGGCAGCTATGAAGTGGATGCTTTGTAGACCTGATCATGAGATCCATGGATTCGGAGGTAGTTCGGATAGGTGTTATCAGATGATAATACCGACATTCGAGCTCTCGTACTCTGATTTGGCTTTTAACCTTACCTTGACCTAGACTACACCCGTGAGAGGGGCGGGAAAACTTTTCATTACAGGTACATGTACTATTGGTGACTTTGTGTTGTGAAGATGATTCAGGTTCCCATGTTAGCTTTAAAGCTTCAAGATTCTCCTTTGATCTTGATGGGTGTTGTTCTGTAATGGTCCAGCCACGATCTAGTGTGAACTTTGATCCTGTCATACTGCATCATAGCATATTTATTTCTGAAAAAATGATGTAAAAAAATAACTAGCATGCATATGTCATTTTCCAGGGACATTCAAGAGTCTTCTTTTCATCAGAAATGGCCAATCTCCCTCCAGTTGAGTCTGCTTCAGTTCATGCTAAAGAGCTTACCAGGCATACTTTCTCTTATCAGATCCCTACCATTGATATGGCTGAGTTGAAGAGGTTGAGTTCTTATTTGAAGGGTGATGTTCTGAATAACTTCAACAAAAATTATAGCAACCTGTTACTAGTCCTTAACACTCCGACTGACCCGATGCCTTTAATCACTCTTTTCCAGTTCTATGACAAAGAATTAAGGTGCTTTACTTTCCAAGATTACCAACTGGTTCCTACCCTAGAAGAGTATGCGCACCTGCTTAATATCAGATTGACCGATGAAGTTCCTTTTGTCCAAGTGCCAGAAAAGCCAAAGTTTGAAGTTGTCGCTGAGATTCTTCGTTTGAGTTTGACAGATGTGAAAGACAATTGGAAGTCCAGTGAGGGTATTGCATGATTTTATTTGGGTTTCTTAGTGAAGAAAGCTGAAGATTGGGCAAAGAAAGGCAATTGGGGTGACTTCAACTCTTTGATTCACTCTCATGATATACGAGATTGTCCTCTTCCCTCACAAGAGAAATTTTGTGGATTTGACGGCTATCTGTGTTTTCAGAAACAAGAACCCGATACCAACACTCCTGGCAGACACTCTTTACACCATTCATTCCAGGCACGAAAAAGGTGGTAATGTAAGTTTATGCCATTCGATGTTGTATCAATGGCTTAAGTTGCATCTACCAGTGAGTGGCCCTTTCATCGATACCAGGCTTTCTCTCCGATGGTCATCAAGGCTTGTTAACCTTACTTCTTTTGATATCCAGTGGAATTATGATATTGGGGAAGTGCGAAGTGTTGTCACTAGTTGCGGAGATTTCCCTAATGTTCCCCTCATAGGAACTAAGGGGTGCATCAACTATAATCCGGTGCTTGCTTATCATCAATTGGGATATGCAATGGATGGACCGCCAAAGGTTAAGGAGGTGTCTGAATCAGTATATTTCGCTAGGGGAAGTGATCTTGAGATGTTGAAGAGAGTGACAAGTGCTTGGAAAGGAATTCACAGGAAGGATAGAACCACTTTGGGCAAGAAGGTTCCTGTTTCTAGGGTTCCTTACATGGAGTGGGTTAAATCCAGGGTTAAGATCTTACGGTTACCATTTGCAAGGTCGGCTCCTCTATACGATCAGCCTCCTACTGTTCTAAGTAACACGGTGCCTACTGAGATGTTTACCCAGATTCATGTTGAGAATATTCAGCTTCGTGCAAAAGACCGTGAGGTGGGGATGAAACTTTATTGGGCTGATCAAGAAAGGGCCGACTTAGCTCATAAACTCAAGGAAGCTCAAAGGGAAACTTCTGATGCAACCGGTTCTAGGAAGAGGTCTCATGCTGAAACATAATAAGAATTAAGTAAGATTCAGCGAGAGTGTCGGAAGCTTCAGGCCTCAGAAAATAGTTACAAGAAGAAGATTCAGAACTTAGAAAAACAACTCAAGGACAAAGACACTCAGCTTGAGAAGGAAATGGCCCAGAAGCGTGTCGCGGAAGATCGGTTCCAAGAAAGTAAAATAGTTGCATCTCAACTCTTGAAGGAGAAAGCCAGACTTGAAGAGTACTGTCAACACCTTGAAGCACGCTTAGTTCCGGAGATTTAGTTCCGTTATTTACTTTTGGTGTATTTGGTCACCCCCAGAATTGTTGGAAGGGGCCAATTGATTGTTGTTATTATTCAGTTCTTTTTGCTTTATTGTTAAGACATGTATTTAGTTGTTTGTTATTTTACTCTTAATTGTCCGAAGACACTTAGACATTGTTTCTTTGTTTGTAAATAATTGAAGTGTTCATCTTATTATCCTTTCTATTTTTAATTGTATGGTTGCACGCCGTGACTGATGAATAAAAGGACTCTTGGATACTTGGAAATGACAAACATATCATGCACATCACGCATTTCATAACCTTACAGGTTATCTCAAGATAGTTTTCTTATTCTGCTACTTTTCTTATTCAGAATTCAAGACGACTACTCATCGGTATTCCACTAGAACCAACTTGCCAAGACAGATGGAACAGGTTCAAGCTGAACTCGCTGAAATGAGGGCTCAGATGGCTACTCAGATGACTCAATTCATGGAGGTTATCACCAACGTGAATCGCCGACAGGAAGAGCTAGCTGCCATTGTCAACAACCAACACCGCCATCCAGGGGATGTTGGAAATCAAGGGCTTTATCAGGATATCTCTGTAGGAATGGGGGACGTACAAGATCAGCCAGCTGCAAATTTTCACGGGATGCGGGGAACCCTTTTGTACGCAACGTAGGGAAGTTTCCCCCATCTCCTGGACCTCGTCTTATGGAGAACAGAAGAGCTAATCAGGGTGGTGTAAGGAATTATCAAGATCAGGATTTTGACTTTGACCAGGATGAAGATCAGTTTTCTGTGCAGCGTTCAGAGCCGGGGGTTCAGATTGAGGATATGAAGTATCGTTTGTTGGAAGAGCGTTTGAAGGCTGTGGAAGGGCAAGGAATCCTTGGTATGGATGCTAATGATCTTGGGTTGGTGTCTAGGGTGAAGGTTCCTCCGAAATTCAAGCCTCCTACTTTTGAAAAGTACAATGGGATGTCGTGTCCTATTACTCATGCAAATGCTTATTTCCGGAAGATGCCAGTACATACTGAGGATCAAGGGCTTTTGATTCACTTTTTCCAGGATAGCCTGTCTGGGGCATCCTTGGAATGGTACATGAAGCTGGAAAAAACTCATGTTCACTGCTGGAATGATCTTGCTCGGGCTTTTGTCAAACATTATCAGTACAATATGGATATGGCACCTAATCACACTTAGTTACAAAATATGTCGCAAGGACCAAAAGAATCTTTCAAGGAATATGCTCAGAAGTGGCGTGAGTTGGCTGCGAGGGTTCAACCTCCACTCATGGAGAGAGAACTCATTGATATGTTTATGAGTACCCTGCAAGGGCCTTTCTATGAGCACATGATAGGAAGCACTTAGGCAGGATTTGCAGACTTGGTTATGGCTGGTGAAAGAATTGAAGTGGGTTTAAAATTGGGAAAGATTCAGGTTAGAGGTTCTAGCAGCTCATCAGGGGGCAGTAAGAAACCATTCAACAATTACCCTAAGAAAAGGAAAGGCGACGCAAGCGCGGTTTACTCCCATAGAGGACGAAGAGAGGATCGTCAGCATCAATAAATCAATGTTGTTTCTATTCCTGTTAATGTTCCTCCACAACAGAGACCAAATGCAGTGCCTCAGCAAGGAAGGAAACAAGATGCTCCCCGTCAGTATAATAACCAGCATCAGAGACAACCCAGAAAATTTGACCCCTTGCCGGTGACTCTTACTGAAGCGCTCCACCATTTGCTTGATTTAAAGTTGATCAGTTTGAGAAATATGCCACCGCCACATGCAAGACTCCCTGTTAATTATGATGCTAACGCAAGATGCGAATTCCATTCGGGCGGAGTTGGTCATTCTACTGACAATTGTTTTGCGTTGAAATATAAAGTACATGACTTGTTGGATGCAAAGGCGATTGAGTTTACTCCAGTGACCGGTCCAAATGTTACTCAAAACCCAATGCCAAGGCATGGAGGGGGTGTTGTGAACATGATTGATGATAATGGTGAAATGTTGAATTTAATCATGGATGTGGAACAAGTAACTACTCCGTTGAGTTGTGTTAAGAGGTATTTGCTTGACAATTCTATTTTCCCGGGTTGTACTTCTGAGTGTGTCAAGTGTAAAGAGCAACCGAAGGGCTATGATGATTTGAAAGCAGGTATCCAATTGTTGATAAGTGAGGGCTCCCTGCAATTTGATAGAAGACCGAGCTACCGCAAGATTATCGAAGAAGATGTTGCTGTGATATCTATTCCTTACACCCCTGCACGCATTCCTTCCCCTTCGAGGGCACCCCCTCTGATGATTACGGTACCTGGTCCTATGCCGTATACTAGTGAGAAGGCTGTCTCGTGGCACTACGGTGCCAATGTTTATTACCATGGGGTAAAACAGGAGGTTAATGCTCGTTTGTCTAAGAAAGAACAAGCTGAAGATGATGAAAAGGAAGTCCATAACTTTTCTGGTGTGGGTCGAATGACTAGAAGTGGGAGAGTATTTGGTCCTTCCAATGTGCAAGGTGCGGCAGATGCTTCTGCAAGAGAAAAAGAGAAACAACAGGTAATGATTGGCAATCCAAGGGTTATGCCAGCTAATGTGACTCAACCAATTCCAATACCAGAAGCTTCTTCAGTTCCTTATGAGGTTGAAGAGTTGATGCGAATTATCAGAAAGAGTGATTATAGCATAATTGATCATTTGAGCCATACTCCTTCCAAGATGTCTATCTTATCCTTGTTGATTTATTCAGAACCTCACAGAAATTCTTTGATGAAGTTGTTGAAGAATGCGTTCGTGCCACATGAGATAACAGTCAATCAGTTCGAAAATGTTTGTGCCAACATATCTGCCGAGAATGGTTTGGGCTTCACCGATTTTGATCTTCCTCCAGAGGGACCAAACCATAACAAAGCGTTGCATATTTCGATGGAGTGCAGGGGCACTAATTTATCCCGGGTTTTGGTGGACACAGGATCGTCTTTAAATGTATTGCCCAAGTTAGCATTGATGAAGATTAAGTATTCTGGGCTGGAGTTGCGCCCAAGCGACTTAGTGGTGAAGGCGTTTGATGGGTCTCAAAGATCAGTGTTTGGGGAAGTGGAGCTACCTATTAAGGTTGGTCCTCGTACCTTCACGGTCACGTTTTTCGTGATGGATATACAACCAGCATACTGTTTCTTGTTGGGGAGGCCGTGGATTCATAAAGCAAGAGCAGTCACTTCTACTCTTCATTAGAAGATCAATTATCCTGCAGAGGGAAAGGTGATAACCGTATGCGGCAAAGAAGAGTACATCGTGACTCATTTGACATCATTCCGCAATGTTGAAGTTGAAGGCGAAATTCATGAAACTCCGTTTCAGGCATTTGAGACATTTCATGCTGTCAATATTCCTCCTCCAGAGCAGAAAAAGAAATTGGAAACTGTTATGTCTTCCCTCCAAGATGCGAAGGCTGTAGTGGAAGGTGGTAACCCTGAGGGTTGGGGTCAGGTGCTAGACGTTACTCCGAAGCTTGATAGATTTGGTCTTGGTTTTAGCCCAGGTCAACAAAGTGCAGCTCCCAGAGCATCCAATTTATCTACTCCTGTGAAGTTTTCCCGTCCTTGTGCTACTCAAGAAGGACACGCCAATGCAGTTGGCGATGATAGGGCTGATGGCTACAACGTTGAAGATTGGATTCGTCCGAGCGTTCTAGGCCAGACACTCAACAATTGGACTTCTGTGGATGTTATCCAAGTTTCAAGCGCTGAGGAGTAATTTTCTTGTTTCTTTTATTATCATATCATAATTCCTACGCTTTGCCCAAGGCGTAGTGAATCATTTGTGTAGGGCCACCATGTTTATTTTGCAAGTTTATCATGAAATAAAGGACGTTTTTGCATTCAAAATCTTTTTTCTTTTTTTCTTTTTTCTTTTTAAATGGAAATGTTTCTCTTTCCACACACAGTCACTAAAAAACGCAAAAATATCATTCATGCAGATGCACTTCCACCCCCGATTCTATTGATAACGACTTTGCTATGGCTCATTATGGCTTTGATACTCCTATTTATCAAGTTGAAGAGAAAGCATATGAGGATTGTGATCTTCCTGAGGAATTAGCAAGACTGTTGAAACAAGAGGAGAAGGTTATCCAGCCAGATCAGGATTCGATTGAGGTGGTGAATATTGGTACATAAGAGGTAAGAAGAGAAGTCAAGATAGGGGCCGATCTCGAAGACAGTGTAAAAGCCAGATTGATTGAGCTACTCCGTAAGTATTCTGATATCTTCGCCTGGTCTTATAAGGATATGCCTGGGTTGGATACAGACATAGTCGTGCATCGACTACCGCTCAAAGAAGGTTGTTCTCCTGTCAAGCAGAAGCTCCGAAGAACTAATCCTGAGATGTCCAAGAAGATCAAAGAGGAGGTCCAGAAGTAGTTGGACACAAATTTCTTAAAGGTTGTCAATTATTCACCATGGATCGCAAATATTGTGCCTGTGCCCAAGAAAGATGGTAAAGTAAAGATGTGCATGGATTTTAGGGATTTGAACAGGGCTATCCCTAAAGACGATTTCCCTCTTCCGCATATTGATGTGTTGGTTGATAATACTGCTCATTCCAAAGTGTTCTCGTTCATGGATGGTTTTTCGGGTTATAACCAAATTAAGATGGCTCCGGAGGATATGGAGAAGACAACATTCATCACGCCTTGGGGAACCTTCTGTTATAAAGTAATGCCGTTTGGTTTGAAAAATGCCGGGGCAACATATCAGCGCGCCATGGTCACTCTCTTTCATGATTTGATTCACAAAAAGATTGAGGTATATGTAGACGATATGATTGCTAAGTCTGACACGGAAGAGGAACATCTTGTTCATCTGGAGAAATTGTTCGAGAGACTGAGGCAGTTCTTGCTAAGGTTGAATCCGAATAAGTGCACCTTCGGGGTGAGATCCGACAAGCTTTTGGGCTTTATTGTAAGTGAGAAAGGTATCGAGGTGGACCCAGCCAAAGTCAAAGCAATACAGGAAATGCTTGAACCTAGGACATAGAAGGAAGTACGTGGTTTCTTGGGGAGGTTAAACTATATTTCCAGATTTATTTCTCATCTCACAGCCACCTGTGAACCTATGTTCAAGTTGTTGAAGAAAAGTCAGACAGTGAAATGGAATGAGGATTGTCAGAAGGCCTTTGACAAGATAAAGGAATATTTGCAAGAACCTTCGATACTCATGCCGCCAGTGGAAGGAAGGCCACTAATCATGTACCTAACCGTGTTAGAAACCTCAATGGGTTGTGTCCTCTGTCAGCACGACGAGACAGGGAAGAAAGAGCAGGCCATTTACTACTTGAGTAAGAAGTTTACGGAATGCGAGTCAAGGTACTCATTGCTGGAAAAGACTTGTTGTGCACTTGCCTGGGCCGCTAAACGTTTGAGGCAATACATGTTAACTCACACCACCTACTTGATATCCAAAATGGATCCTATCAAGTACATTTTTAAGAAGCCAACTCTTACAAGCAGGGTAGCCCGTTGGCAGATGATACTCACTGAATATGATATCCAATACACTACTTAAAAAGAAATTAAGGGTAGTGTACTGGCTGACCATCTTGCTCATCAGCCCATGAATGATTACGAACCAATGAAGTTTGATTTTCCAGATGAGGAAATTGTGTATATTCGGGATTGTAACATACCAGACCCAGACGAAGGACCCGAGCCTGGATCATGTTGGAAGCTTGTTTTTAATGGTGCCTCTAATGCCATGGGCAACGGCGTCGGGGCTATTATCACTTCCCCTGAGGGATACCACATTCCTTTCACGGCTCGTATTTGTTTCGATTGCACTAACAACATGGACGAATATGAAGCTTGCATTTATGGCATTGAAGCAACGATCGACCTGCGCATCAAATTCTTGAAAGTTTACGGGGATTCCAATCTTGTTATCAGCCAGATCAATGGAGATTGGGAGACTCGCCATCAGAACCTAATTCCATATCGTGAGCATGTTATGAAGCTGATTCCGTACTTCGAAGAAATCACGTTTGAACACATTCCCATAGAAGAAAACAATCTAGCCGATGCACTAGCAACTTTGTCCTCCATGTTCAAGGTTAAGTGGGCTAATGAGGCACCTTCCATTACTATCAGCTGTTTTGAGGCCAGTTTGGAGCCAGACGGTAATCCTTGGTTTTATGACGTTAAGCGATATATGGAGAGGCAAGAGTACCCTGAAGGGGCATCCGTCACAGATAAGAAGTTCTTGAGAAGATTTTCAGCCAAGTTCTTTCTCAGTAGTGGCGTGTTGTACAGAAGGCATCATGATGGCCTACTGCTCAGATGTGTTGACAAGAAAGAAGCGGCTAGAATCATTGAGGAGATACATGAAGGTGATTTCGGGACCCATTCCAACGGGCACAACATGGCTAAAAAGATCTTGCGAGCAGGTTATTATTGGTCCACCATGGAGACTGACTGTTACAATCATGCACAGGTTTATCGCAGATGTCAATTCTACGCTGATAAGGTGCATGTGCCGCCAGTGCCTTTGAATGTCTTGACCTCCCCTTGGCCGTTTTCAATGTGGGGAATTGATATGATCGGCAATATTGAACCAATTGCATCCAACAGACACCGTTTCATTCTGGTTGCCATCGATTATTTTACAAAATGGGTCGAGGCAGCATCCTATGCCAATGTCACCAAGCAAGTGGTAACTCGGTTCATTAAGCATAACATTATCTGTCGCTACGGGGTGCCTTAGAAGATCATTACCGATAACGGGTCTAACTTGAACAACAAGATGATGAAGGAGCTTTGTGAGTCCTTCAAAATCAAGCATCATAACTCTTCCCCATATAGACCAAAGATGAATGGCGCTGTCGAAGCGGCCAATAAAAACATCAAGAAAATTGTGCAGAAAATGGTGGTGACCTATAAAGATTGGCATGAGATGCTGCCTTTCGCCTTGCATAGTTATCGCACCACGGTGCGTACTTCGACTGGGGAAACCCCATTTTCATTAGTTTACGGCATGGAAGCAGTACTGCCGGTAGAAGTCGAGATTCCCTCTCTTAGGGTCATGAGAGATGTTGAGCTGGATGAAAGTGAATGGGTACAGAATCGGCTGGATCAGCTGGAACTCATTGATGAGAAGAGGTTGACGGCCGTTTGCCACGGTCAGGTATATCAGCAAAGGATGAGAAAAGCTTTCGATAAAAGGGTGCGACCTCAGTGTTACAAACCAGACGACCTTGTGCTCAAAAGGATAATTCTTCCCCAGGGAGATCCCAGGGGAAAGTGGGTTCCGACTTACGAAGGTCCTTTCGTGGTCCGAAAAGTTTTCTCTGGAGGGGCGATGATGCTCACGACTATGGATGGAGAGTACTTCCCTATCCCTGTGAATGCTGACGTAGTTAAAAAATACTTTGCATGAAAAAATAATAAAAACCCGCTAAACTGAAAACCCGAAAGGGCGGTTTAGGCAAAAAGAGGGTGTCCTGGTGAATCGAAAACCCGAAAGGGCGATTCAGGCAAAAGTTAGGGACTTACAGCAAATGACTACGCTCAGCATGGGATCCTTTGTTTCTTTCCTTCACTCTTTCACCTGGCTTAAGCTCGAGGCTAATCCAAGAATGATTTGCCTGAAAGCAGGAAGATGAGAGTCATCAGAGTCATAGTAAAGTTGGGACTCGATGGATATTCACATTCACATTGCCATTTGTAAACACTTGTTTGTTTTAATTTTGCAATTTCTTGTTTCCCAATGTAAACGCCTTTTTCACAGGCTGATCTCTCAAAATCAATAAAATATCTTCTTTCAAGTATGCGTATGCATTTCTTTGCTCCCTTTTTACTATTTTGTTTGCAAAAACGTCCAATATTTTTGATAAGCATATGCATGTAAACTTCGTAGGACTTACACGGAAATGGTGATACGAGTTATGATTGGTTGATCGCTTGAAATACGAATAACAAATGCAATATCCACTGCGCAAGAGGCATGTTTGTTTCTCTGTTTGATGGACTTCTCTTTCACTTTACTGACGAGTTTCGTGCCGTTTTGTTTCACAACTCCGTGTTGTCGGTAAAGGTCATGAGTCAGGGTAAATATAAAGGTTACGGAAGGTAGGTAGGACCGATGAACCTGGCTGGAGACAATGCTCTCCCATAATGGCTTTTATTACGTTTCTTTGCTGCACTTTCATGTGTCATCTTGATTGATTGTTTTAGCATTGTTTGCATATAGGATTTTGTTTATAGTTGAATGTCAGCCTTGATGCATTGAATGTTTTTGCCTTGAAAGAATTTTTCATACAAAATCACTCTTCAATTGTTTTTTGGGCATTTTGATACCAGCTGTGCCAATTCTTTTGCTTAGCCAAAAGTTTGGAGGAAGGAGTTTAGCTAAAAAAACAATGACTGTAGTGGTATGCTTTTGAGTAGAACCCTGTTGACGATGTACAAGCATTGTTTCAATCCCCCAAACACCAGAGATATAAGGGAGATAGACCCTCGTTAACCCCTCTGAGCCTTCGAAGTAGGAGTTTCTTTTCCGTTCAAAAAAAAAAAACAAAACCTTTTAACCAGGGGCAGGGTAGATGTTCAGTTAATTTGCCCAAGCATTCAAATTTCAGAAGGAATGTCCCATCTGAGGATCACTACATTTTATCTTTCACATCATGAAAAAAAAAGAGATGTGTGTCTAAACCACGATGTTCATCTCCTCACAAAGTCCTAAGGTCGAGATCAAACCGATACAATAAAGGCTATCCCTCGCCGACCAAGGAATGAGGCATTTGTTTTCTTAAAAAAAAAAAGATAAAGAAAGAAAAAGTTCAAGGACCTAAAGTCACATTGACTTGTTCAAAGTGGGAAACAAAAAAAAAAAGAGAAAGAAACAAAAAGCCCCGCTAAGTCGAAACTTGAAAACAAGTCGCTTAGGCAAAAGTTAGGGCATCCCGCTGGACTCCCAAAAATGGAAATTCAAGAGATTTTTGTCCAGGCAAAAGTTAGGGAAAAGAGAGCCTAAAAGGCCGAAAAAGATTATCCAATAAAATTTTCATCAAAAGAAGAGGAACGATAATATCAAAAAACAAAAGAAGCAAAAGTTAAGTGACAATCATGTTGGAGAATTTGTCGTGATCACTCAACCGTTACAAAACCTTTTGAAAGATGAATGCTTGTGATAAGTCAGCTGAACTTAGGACAGGAGAATATCACGAAGGGGGTGGGCACCAAATAACTTGAGCCTTGAAAACTCTTTTTCAAAAGCACCACGAACCAGGCCACATTACAACCTCTAAAAGTCCTAACTGAAACAAGGGTTTAACTCGAAAGCATACTGCAACGGGATAGTATTTCTTAAACTCTCAGAATATGTGTTGCATGGCCGTGTTGGTATCCTGTCACCCGTATCTTGACTTTTTTTTTCAAAAGAAGAAGAAAAGTTTTAAAACCTTTTTGCACTCTAGCCAGTGATTCGTTCACAACAGAGATGCGACATTTTTGTTAAAATTTTCAACTTCAAGGCTTAAATAATCATCGCATCAGGTCTGTCGTTCTCAAAATAAACATCTTCCTGCATGCAAAACATTTGTTTGACATCAAAAGAGAGTTTACACGTTGAACACCTGTAAAGAGCTTAATGATTGTCAAGAAGGGAAATTCGATTTTCTTCTACTAGACAGGACCCATGTATGTTTAGGACTTTACTTATCCCCAGGGAAGTTTCGTATTCCCAGTGAATTTTCGTTTCCCCAGTGAAATTTCCTATCCCCGGTGAAGTTTCGTTTCTACAGCGAAATTTTGTTACCCTAGGAATCTTCTTTTAAAAGCCTCGCTCCAAGACTTCAAGTTTGGATGTGTCGCCCATCCCTAATGGAGTCATTAAGCCGGAGCCATCGCTTTGACCTCTCAGTCCCCAACCGATCTGTTGATTGGGGCATCCTTTGTTAAGGGTCTGCTTTTATTCCTCAGTAAGGTCTTGATACCGAGTGACTATCTACAGGATTCATCCTTTGGTTGCGTCCCAAGAGAATATCTCTCCAGCAAGATAAGCTTCAACAGAGTTATATCTCTCCAGTGAAGTCCCACCTCTCCAGCAGAGTTTTGTTCCCCCAACAACAGGCTTTCATCCTTTTCCAGAAGTTGCAGTGTTGACCTGATTTTCCCCGGAATTCGCAATTTATTTTTGCAACTCCTTTCTTTGTTTGTGGCCCGTTTCTACTAGTTGCTCGGTTGTTATTCCCCGCGAAGCTTCATCTCTTCAAGGTTCCCTCTCTAGTGGTTCCCCGTATTTTCTCCTCTCCTTTGGATTTTGCAATTTATTTTTGCAAGTCATGTCATATCCTGACTTCTTGGTTATTGGCTTCTCAATTGGCCTTTCCCCAGTGGAAATTTTAAACATGCATCATTACATTGCATCTACCGAACGCGTATCATTTCCATTATATGGAGCATTGCACTATAAAAAAGAATTCAAACATGCATTGGAACATAAGCCATTATCATTTCCGTCATCCCCAGTGATTTTGCTAATAATTCGGATTAAACCCCCAACGAGGTCTTCGTCCTCATTATCTCAGTTTCCTCCCCATACCAATATCCTTTTAACGTCAATCATTTGTTTGTTTGAGTGTCTACTCTTGACTGTGGTTCAGTTTCGCCCTGGCGCAGTTTTTGCGGGTTTAGACTTCACTACCCTCTCCGATTCATTCTAAAGTCTATTGATGCACCTTTCGAATACCAGTTTCGTCCTGATATTCGCTTTCAGCAGGTTTTTAGGTGTACGCCCTAATCTCCTTGTTTTAGGTTGAGCTCGAGTTTCGTCTCCTCGCCCTGCGCATGAAATCCAGTTTCGTCCTGGTACTCATCTAGTTTAGTTTCTCCTAACTAGTTTTTGAGTCGAGTTTCGTCTCGTTTTTGCTTTCATACCTTGGACCCTTTGATGGTGTTTTTTGTCGAGTGTAGTGTTCGTACTGCGTCCCTGGTTTGAGATCAGTCTCTTTTGTTCCTTGGATTCTCCTATCAGTTTTCGTCACTATTTATCCTTGGATCTGAGACCAGCATGTGCTCTGAGAAACATGCACTCTCATCACTCTCGCTTTGGGTCGAGTTTCACCTCGTCGCCTGTGCATGAAACCCAGTTTCATCCTGGTACTCATCTAGCTTAGTCTCGCCTAACTAGTTATTGAGTCGAGTTCCGTCTCGTTTTTGCTTTCCTACCTCGGACTCTTTGACGGTGTTCATTTACCGAGTGCAGTGTTCGTGATGCGTCCCTGGTTTGAAATCAGTCTCCTTTGTTCCTTGGATTCTTCTATCAGTTTTTGTCACTGTTTATCCATTGATCTGAGACCGGCAAGTGTTTTGAGAAACATGCACTCTTATCACTTTGCTTTGGGTCGAGTTTCGCCTCGTTACCCGTGCATGAAATCCAGTTTCGTCCTGGTACTCATCTAGTCCAGTTTCGTCTGACTAGCCATTGAGTCGAGTTTCGTCTTGTTTTTGCTCCTCATTTCTGAGATTATTTCAGTTCCTTCATACTGTCTATCTTAGTTGAGATTAGCAAGTTCTCCTAGAGTCGCGCACTCTAGCCACTTTGCTTTGGGTCGAGCCAAGAGTTTCGTCTCCTCACCCGCGTACATTTTCTTTTCCAGAGTTTAGTTTCACCTATACTCTGTGGTTTGAGTTTTGTCTAATCCCTTTTGAAGCCCAGTTTTCCCTGGCACATCTTTCCGGAAGTTTAGTCGCGTCTACTCTTCTTTGTTTTTGTTCTATTTCAACCTGCGTTACAACTTCATTCTGACGCATGTCTTGGAAGTTTTCTGTTTCTGTTTCTTTTTTCTTCAAGAGTGTAAATTTTCGGGTTCTTTCGTATTCAAACATCTTCAACCTTATACGCTCGAAATTTGTCACTTTTCTCACTTATCATGTTGAAGATATTTGAATAGAGGCAGCTGTTGCACCCCAAAATTTACCCTCTTGATTTAGGCTTATGTTTCATCATGAATATCATATTGCATTGCATTCATACATTATGATGGGGTCAAAGTACTTTGGTTATTAAGTCTTCCTTAAGCTTTGAAGGATGATTGTATTGACAAGTTGCTCAAGTAGAACCTTGTCATTTGAACCTCTGGATCTTTCAAGCTCAGATTTAATTGCACATCTCAAGATGTTTCATCCATCTCTTTGGATCTTCAGAGGATTGGAGTTTGTGTTTGATTATGTGAAGGAACCACTCCTTTGATTCACCAGTCAAATTGGGGTTTTGAAGCTTGATCAGCTATCTCCAAGAACCTTGGTTGTGTATTTTGTTTATGTGTTGTTGATTGACTTCTAACCAAAATACAAAAAATATATTTGTCCTTGTCTTTGCAAAATTTTGTTTTAGGTACCAAGTATCCGACAAATAAGCTCATGCAAAGTTGATTTGGTTCTGTTTATGGCAAAAGAAGGTATGCATCGACCCATAAACCTATGTATCGACTCATTTTGTTGAGCATAACCAGCATGTGTCGACACATGCATGTATGTATCGACTCATCCTTCTTGAATAACTAGCATGTGTCGACACATGCATGTATGCATCGACTCATCCTGTTTGAATAACTTGCATGTGTCGACACATAGGTGTTATATATCGACTCATGCAGTTTGTGTGATTCTGTAATGAGTTGGATTAACAATATGTATCAACACATAGAGGCATGTATCGACACATGTTGTGTTATACGGCTAGGATGTATCAACACATACCACCTATGTATCAACACATAACAGCAAAGTGCACGTGTGTTTTTTTGAAAAAGCCAGCAAATTTAAACTGTTATCATTTTGGTTCCAATTTTTTCTGCATAATTTGAAATTATATCATTAATTCAAATTTGGCTCCAAGAATCAATTACCAAATTACCACTAATCCCAATCCTAAAACTCTATAAATAGAGCCCTCATTTCATTCAAATTTCAAGCTTTTGATAGCCAAAATCACTTTGCTAAAAAATCTCTCAATTCTCTCCATCTACCAAATTCACTCAAAGCTCCATTTTCAAAAAGTTAGTAAGCTTTGCATTGAAGCTTGCTAATATTTGAGCTAAACCTTCATCCAAACACTTTTTCTCCATCAATTCTCTACATCCAAGCTTTGATAATTGATTCATGTGGTTGAATTGAAGCCAATTCTGAAGTTGTTTGATAATTCTCAAATTCTACCTTTGGTAAGTTGGATCATCATCATTCACAATGTGATCTCTTGTGGATTTCTGGTTTTGATTCATTGAGCATTGTTTTTATGACTCCATTAGCGCTATTTTCTCAAAATTTTCTGGAATTATCATGCTCAATTGGATCCATGATCATAAGGTGTTTGATGAAAAGTTGGAACGAGAACTTGATCTTTAAAATGATGTTTTCTACTGATTTTTAACAGATTGCAATCAATTGTTGTAACATTGCAATTGATTGTCACAGAAAATTGATTTGAGAAAAAACTGCACTGATGCAATAGGTTGTTGTCTAAGCACAATTGATTGTAACAGTGCCAAAAATACTTTTGCTGCCTTATTTTGGGGCTGTTTTGACTCAAATATTTTTCTGCACACTCTCTTTGATGGATAATTTGGATTGCAATTTTAAATGTTCAATTTGTTTTTAAACTCAATGGACTTTATGATGTAGATGAAGTTGGATAAATTTTCATCAATTCAAATCTACCTAAGAGTGAATTATTTAATTCATTCTTGGTGCTTTGGATTAATGATATGTTTAGTGCTTTAATCCATCTAGAGGAGTGGTTGAATTTAAAGATGAAAGAATTTTGAAATGGTGATCCAAATTAGCTTATCATTCCCCTTCCTCTTCATCTTATCCCTTTCTTTTTTTAATTGTGCTACATGTTAAAGGATGGTGATCTCTATATCATTTATCTAAACATGAAGTACATAGATTGCTATTGACCGACCTCAAAATAGGTGCGACTTCTACATAAGTTCACTTACGATTCCTTAACATAGCGCTAAATTTTGTCCCGGTTCGAATAAATGATCATTCGTGGCCCAAACTTATGATTGCATGCCCAAGTATGTTAATTTCATCTCTTTGATCCAATAACCTTGAGATTCATTGTGTGGAGGCTTTGGTTCTACCAATCCTCTAGTGGATCTACAACACCTTTGGTCAATGTGGATCACTTAAACATCGTTGATCATTAAATGTTACCTTTTGAGAATTCCAAAATGGATGATATACTTGACAAAAAGAAAATGCAACTTGTTGTGTGGAGGCTTTGGTTATACCAATCCCCTAATGAGTTCCAAATGCAAGTTTCAAGATGATCATCCAACTAACCAGTAATTTCTAACAATTGACTTTATTTTATGCTTGTATTTTTTATGCTTTATGTACCATTTACTTTTAGCATTTTACATTTCATGCTATTTTCATCTTTGCTCACTTGAGCATTTACTTTTATGTCATTTTTATTTTGCTCACTTGAGCTTTTCTTTTCCTTTTAAAGACACCTAATAATCAACATGAACCATAAAAAAAAACTTTAATGATACTTGGACTATTTGGTTACTATCCTTGGCATTATGGAGTATGAGACTCTTTCTTGGACTTAGGATTAGAGACCTTGGCATATCTTGGAGACTTTGTGACAATGTATAGCATCCCACTTTTGGCCTGAGGCTACTGCGTTCCCCTTTATTTGTGGAACACAACTTATTACACTGGCATTGCTTTTGTATTTGGCATGTTTGATATTCCATGCAAGATATATACATGATATTGTGAATACTATACTTTGCCCATGGGGATCTGTTCATATCTGATAATCTCATTACTTACATCCTTATGGCATAATTTTTGACTTGATTCGTCTACTGATGCCAGCTTGCTTGAAGTTCTCTGGGTTTCTTTTTATTCTTGCTCGGTTGCTACGGATAGTTATCCGTTTGGTATTGCACTATCTCCTTTCTTCCATTTTTATTTTGCATAGTTCTCTGATTGCATGATGGGACCTCTGTTGCTGATATATGTCAGGAGGCCCTCTGTTTTTTTTGTCTAAATACATGTGTTGTGTTTGTTTCTTTAACTTTTGATCGATGAGTCACTCAATTTAAAAATTGAGATCACGACTTCGCTCTTATTGCATGTTCCCTATATGATGTTTATTGCTTTTCTTCTTTTCTTGTTGATCGATGAGTCACTCAATTTAGAAATTGAGATCACGACTTCGCTCTCAGTGCATGTTCCCTATAGGATGTTTATTGTTTTTTTTAATTGTTGATCGATGAGTCACTCAATTTAGAAATTGAGATAACGACTTCTCTCTCAGTGCATGTTCCCTATAGGATGTTTATTGTTTTTTTTCTTTAATTGTTGATCGATGAGTCACTCAATTTAGAAATTGAGATCACGACTTCTCTCTCAGTGCGTGTTCCCTATAGGATAGTTTTGTTAAGCTTCCTTTGACATGTTAATTAAGGTAGGAATCCATGTATGCTAACATAGGATAGGATCTTCCTTTGTCCTCAACCTTAGGGTCAACCATTGTATGATAACACTAGGGATAATGCTAGGCTAGTTCCCCTTAGTTTTTTTTTCTTTCTTTGCATCTTGCATCTTAAAACAAAAACCCGTTTTCTTGGAAAATCATAAGACACCTCTAATGAATTCAAACTCCTCTTCGAAATAAAAGATATAAACCAATTTCACTTTGTCTGTATTATCTCTTTGTCGATGTTTCGCCATCGCACATTTGTTTGAAGCCGATGTTTCTCCATCGCACATGTTTGTTATCCTACATTGATTCCCAATATCATTGTTAGGTGTGATGTTTTGTCATCCGTTTTATTGATGTTTCGCCATCTTTGCCATGATATCTTGTTATCTTGAAGCCGATATTTCGCCATCGCACATGTTTGTTATCCTACATTGATTCCCAATATCATTGTTAGGTGTGATGTTTTGTCATCCGTTTTATTGATGTTCCACCATCTTTGCCATGATATCTTGTTATCTTGAAGCCGATGTTTTTCCATCGCACATGTTTGTTATCCTACATTGATTCCCAATATCACTGTTAGGTGTGATGTTTTGTCATCCGTTTTATTGATGTTCCGCCATCTTTTCCATGATATCTTGTTATCTTGAAGTCGATGTTTCGCCATCGCACATGTTTGTTATCCTACTTTGATTCTCAATATCATTGATAGGTGTGATATTTTGCTATCTGTTTCATTGATGTTTCACCATCTTTGCCATGATTTCTTGTCATCCTTTAGCCGATGTTTCGCCATCGCACATTTGTTTGAAGCCGATGTTTCGCCATTGCACATGTTTGTGATCCTACTTTGATTCTTAATATCATTGTTAGGTGTATTGTTTTGTCATTCGTTTATCATTCGATGTCTTGCCATCTTTGACATGTTACTTTACTATTACTTAGCCGATGTTTCACCATCGCACATTTGTTTGAAGCCGATGTTTCGCCATCGCACATGTTTGTTATCCTACTTTGACCCACAATGTCACTGTTAGGTGTATTATCTTACCATTTGATGTCTTGCCATCTTTGACACGTTGCTTTGTTATTATTTAACCGATGTTTTTCCATCTCATTTGTTTGTTGTTTTTAGATGTTTTGCCATCTTGACTATCTTTGTTTATATTAATTAAAAAATACAAAACCAACCAAAACACATAAGCCGAACTACAACTTCTTTGATTCCTTAAAAGGGTTACGTCGGCATTGGGGTAGGGCCCAACCGAGCACAACTTTTATTTACCCTACATTATTTTCTTCTCATTTGCATGCATCCCCTTTTCAGTTGTGAGCCATAGACATAGGATTTGACCACACCCATTTAGATTTGACAACAAGAGTGGATACCGTAGAGTACTACGGACGTGTGGGGTGCTAATACCTTCCCCTCGTGTAAGAGACTCCCTTACCCGATATCTCGGTCGAAAGACCGTGATTTCTCCCTTTTTAGGTTTTCTCGATGTTTACCTTTCCCTCCATATGGGATAAAAGACGTCCGGTGGCGACTTCATTGTTTCGATGATTTCCAGCCGGTGGTTTCATCAGGCTAGCCACACAATTCTCAAATTGGTCTGTTGTTGTCTCATGGGGGACATGAGCTTTTTTCAGGAACTTGATTAATGTTCGAGCATGGGCATCGGAGCAAAGCAGCAATGACAACATTGAAATCTTGGAGGGGGTTTACCCCAATTGCTCTACAATTTTGAAGTCGCTTTTCTTAATGATTTTCAAGATCTCGTCCATTTCACGGGTGGAGGGTTTTTCATCAGCTACATCTTTGGGAGGTACCTCAATCACGTCAGGCTTAACAACCTTCCCCTTCCCTTTGGTATCGGTATTTGGCTTGGTGGAAGTAATGCGGATGGGCGTTTTTGTAACTACTGGAGGTGAGATATTGGGTGAGAAGATTCTCCCAGTTCTAGTTACCTTGCTTGAGCCAGCTATGTTTCCAATATCGTCATCTCTTCCCTCTTCAATCCAAGTATCTTGTTTAATCCCATGATAGAACACTTCAGCACCGTAATTCCATGGTACTGCTTTATTTGAAGAGTAGTGTGATACAGTGGGAGAACTGACTTGGGATTTTGCGTTTGTGTTCGCAAATGTTTCGGTTTAGCAAAAGTCGCCACCAACTTTTTATTTTATCCAAAGGAAAGGTCAAAAAGCACAGGAAAGACCTTTGAGATGTTTTCTTGGGTTCGGGGGGTAGATTATGAAAAGGGAAGGTGCAAGCACCCTTTTCATCCATGGTTATCCATGGGCTCTTAGTTACTTGTTTTAGATCACTTGCTTTTGCTTTTCAATTGTTTGAAATGGTGCTTTCTGTGTGTGGTTTTTGAAAATGCTTTGAAAAAGAGGCCTTGTCTAGGCAACCTTTATAATGATTCTTGTTTGAATATATACAAAGGTGTGTGTCTTTTTGAAAAGATATTTCAATGTTTTGAAAGTTTATTTTGAAATTGTGTTGTGATGTGTGTTTGAAAGTAACAAGGATGTTTTGCAAGCTTTTGATCAAGTAACTAAGAGTTGTCTACCCTATTTTACTCAAAGATCTTTCTTATGTTTTTAACCCTTTTGACAGTGTTATTTCACCATTGCATTTGGTGAACAACCTTGTTTTAGGATGTTAAACGGGACACGCGCGGGTCTCGCATACAATCATTGAAAGCAACTTGTGAGACGCTCTAGCAATTTTGTAAGGGACGAGATCGTTTTATCGAAGGAAACATCGAGGGTCGTCGAGGGACTATGATCTTTGTTTATCGCAGGGGCATTTGCTAGAGTGTCTCACATTCGAGGGACATGATTGCATTTTCCGAAGCAACAAGCGAGGTTACCCTAGAGGTGCAAGTGTGCATTTGTGTTTGTCATTTTCATGCATTTGGATCTTGTATTAGGTCATCTAGCGATTGATTTTGAATCTTTCCATACACGCCTAATTACTATACAATATATTGAAAGCAATAAATTGCGGGAATTAAAAGTCTAAGTTATTACAAAAAAGTATCCGGGGATGGGAGTATAATTATTTACAAATGGGGATGAATCTCTCAAGGATAACAATGTCCAAATATTATTTGTTACAACCAAATCGAATTATCGCAATTTAACATAAATTATAACAAATTATAAAGTAAGGAAAATCAATAAATTATGAAATGCATGTGTAAATAAAAATCTATTCTAAAAAAAAGAAAGATCAAGTATTATTATTATTTTTGTGTTTTATGAATCATGTAAATAAAAAGTTTAAAAGAAAAAATTAAATGAACAAGGTTTCTATTATTCTTATATTTTATTAATCAATAAAAGGGTTAAAGAAAACCAAAATTATCAAACTAAATATTCTTTTTTTTTTTGTATTTTCATTTAAACAAGATTAATAAGAAAAAATAAAATTAACTTTAAAAGAAAGTAAAACAAAATTTATTTAGTGTTTTTATTAACTAAAAGAAAGAAAACAAATTAGTTAAAATGTATTTAATTAAAAAAAGTATTAGTTTAAAGAAATTAAAAAAAAGATCATGGGCTTAGGATTATTGTTAGGTATTAGGCCCAAAATGAACAAATGAAGAAGAACAAGTCAGAATGAAAACAAGAGGGGGGTGCAGGAAGAAGCATTTGTGGGCTTAAAGGAAAAGCTGGGGCGGGTCAAGCCCAGTGAAAAAAATTGTGCAACATTTTGTGTTTGGCTAGGGGTTTCAGCATTTTTTAGGGTTTGTTTCGTTTGGTACACAGCGGCGCCGCTTCGTTCTTCTTCTCCTCTCTTCATCTTTCTCAAGCGAAGGCTTCTGATACTCCCTCCATGAGCCCTAGGTCGCCAGAGCGCCGCCCTCTCTCACTCTCTTCCTTCTCACGGTGGCCCACGGTTTTGGTTCTAACATAGTACGATTCGTCATCTTTTTCTTTCGCGTTTTACAGTTTTGTTTGCTTGCATGTTCATGTTTTGCTTTACAGTTTAATCTTTTAACCTTTGGATGTTTACATGTTTGATATGTAGTAATGGTTTGAGAAGAAGCTTACCTTGAGTTTTTTTGGAAAGTGGGATGGAGAGGAGAAAAAGGTTGGACCGGCGGTGCTCCTGGGGCGGCTAGAGGCGGAGGAAGATGATGGCCTAGCTTTGCTTCTGGTATCTCTCTTTGGTTCTTTGTTTGATGATGATGATTATTCTGAAAACTGATTGTTTGTTGATTGTTGATGATGTATTTGATTCTGAAACCCTATTTGCTTTGCTTCTGAATCTCTTCCTCTTTTTTGGCTTGTTAATGATGAAATCTGCTTCTGAAACTGTTATTGTTGATGCTCTTCGTTGATGATGAATATGATTCTGAAACCCTATTTGCTTTGCTTCTGAATCTCTTCCTCTAATTTGGCTTGTTAATGATGAAATCTTCTTCTGAAACTGTTATTGTTGATTTTCTCTTCCTCTTTATGAATGTTAATGATGATTTGATTCTGAAACTTTTGTTACTGATTTGCTTCTGAACCTCTTCTTCTTTCTTGGCTAATGATGTTAATGATGAATACGTTCTGAAACTAATTGTTGGTTTGTTCTGCAAGCTTGCTTTCGTTGTTTGGACTTGTTGGCCTGTTATGCAAGTTTGATGGCTTGTATATGTTCACAGTTTGGTTGTTTTTCGTGGTTTGCAGTTTTTTGGCAAGCTTGTTTGCAGTTTGTAGTTTGGGCAAACAGTTTAGTTCTGCAGATTTTTGGTGTTTTGGATAGCAGGCCTGTTTGTTGTTTACAGTTTTTTGCTATAGTTTGGTTTGACATATTTGGCTTGTTGAGTTTGGTTATGGTTTGTTATAGGTTTGAGAAAGCTGGGTAGGCTTGCTTGGTTTGTCACAGTTTGTGTGACTTGCTGTAGGCTTGGTTCCAATTGTTTTTTTTTAATTTTAGGCTTATGCAGGTTTTGGCTACTTGTTGAGCTTGTTTGCAGTTTGACCAAACAGGTTGCAGTTGGGCAGACTTGGTCTGTATTGTTGAGCTTGGCTTGTGGTTTAAGCAGTTTGGTTTAACAGTTTTGCAGTTAGGTTTATGCAGCTTGTGCAGGTTTTGGAGATTTTTCAAGTTGTACAGGTTTGGAGAGTTTTCAAAATGTACAGGTTTGGAGAGTTTTTGTGATTTCTGACTGGGTTCTCATGTTCTCTTCTAGACTTTTATGCGGTCCTTTTTGTTTTATATCTTTTTGTTTTTTGTTCACTTAAGCAAGCTTGCCTTAGCCAAACTGTAAACTTTTCACACCAGGTCCTCTCTTTCTCTCTCCATGAGATAAGCACTTTTGCTTTGTTTATTATATTTTTCTGAAAAGTTTGCCCCTGGAAAATGATGATGGCTTTGACAAGTCTTTGACTTGTGAATTGGTTTTTCTCTGCCTTTGCGTGCTATTTGATTTGCCATGCTACATTCTGCACTGTGTACTTTTCTGACTGCATACTTTCTGCATTGTACTTGGTAGCTTCCAATTGCTTTGTAACTCAGTTTGCTTTAGTTGCTGACTTTTTACAGTTTTTATGCTTGCAATGTTACTTTGTATGCCATATTTAGCAATGCATCTTGACTTGTTTTGCAACTCAGTTTTCTTTGCTTTAGTATGCTTTGCTTGCAATGTTTGGTTACTGCCTTTGCAATGTTGTGCAGTGCTTAGACAGTTTGAAATTTGGCGCCTTGGTTTGCCTTTGCAATGCCTATGTTTTTGCATTTGAACCAATTGTATGCTTGCATTTTTTATCTTTTACTTTTCTCTTTGTGAACCAAGAAGAGTGATCTTCTTGTGATTTGCAAAGAGGAAAATAAAACATGATGAACAATAGCTCACTGATTCCGAACGGCAAACTTTAATGATGACTTTCTTTTCTTTCTTTTCATTTGAAAATTCTTGTACTAATTTTCTTTTCCTCTGTCTTTTGCAGGCAAGTACCAACTGGATGATAGAGGAAACAGTAGAAGCCGGAGATCTTGAGCATGGGAGCACTGAAGCTTAGGAGACTTAGGCTTAGATTAGATAGACTCTTTTTTTTTTCATTCATTGTAAACATTTATTTCTTTTTAAAATACTATAAGTTGTAAAAACTTACAATATTCAAAAATAATAAATTATTCTTTTGTATCAATTATTTGAAAATGAATAAAAGAGTCTTTATCCAAAAGAAACATTTCTACTGTCAAATATCTTGCCTTTCTTCCTTGCATGTTCATTTAATTACTTAAGACTCTCAAATCAAAATAATTGAAATTGTATCCCAATAATTCTAATTCAGATAAAATAAATAATCAAAAAACTTTGCAGTCTCGTAACCTTGTATCAGTATTCCAATCACAATACGCATTGTATAATAAACAAGCAAGCATTCCATTAACCGGCAAACATTTCATTCCAATAACAAGCAGATGTTTTAACAGGCGCACATTATCTGGTTAATCTGGATTAGACAGTTTCAGCTCTTATCTCTTATCCCAGATGAACAAAACTTGAGGACAAACAATAATCTTTCAGTAGGCTTAAAAAGTGTGAAAACAATGTAACAGTTAACTAAACTTCTGAGGATTCAATTTCTTCTGAGAAATGCGAGAGAAAACCCGATTCTTTGATTTACGGCTAAAGAAAAGTCTGTTTAATCGATTCCTGAGCCGATCTTTAAAAATCAGAGAAAACCCTAGGGTTGTGATTTCTTGTGAAAAAGGGAGGGAAAATTTTGGGGTACAACAGTTGCCCCTGTTCAATCTTCTTGAACCTGAAGAGTTAGATTGGCAATTTTGCCGTTCGCGACTCGAAGGTAAAAGATGATTGGACACTAGAGTGCCCATAAATTTTCACTCGTCAAAGCATAGTTGAGGGAATGGGCTTAAAGATGCCATTTGGAGATGTGACAGAACCTTGTCGGAGATGGGCTTAAAGATGCCATCCAAGAATATCTGTTGAACTGTATGTTGTAGGTGAAAGAATGAGTATCAGAAAGGTATCCAGATCTGGAACGTCTACGAGCTAGGGGTCTGAATAAGCAATATATTAGCATCCGTGTTTGGATAATCCGTAAACTATTTTCATGAGTTGAGTCTGAACAAGTGATAGGTTGACATCCATGTTTGGAAGCACCCGTAAACTGTTTTCAGAAGTTGAAGTTGAATAAGCAATAGATTAACATCCGTGTTTGGAGTATCCGTAAACTATTTTCAAAAGTTGAATCTGAACAAGCGATGGATTAACACCCGTGTTTGGAAGCATCCATAAATTGTTTTCATGATTCTGGAGTTGAACAAGCAATAGATTAACATCCGTGTTGGGAAGTATCCGTAAACTGTTTTCAAAAGTTGAATCTGAACAAGCGACAGATTGACATCCATGTTGGGAAGCATCCGTAAACTGTTTTCAGAAATCCTTGAAGTTGAATAAGCAATAGATTGACATCCATGTTGGGAAGTATCCGTAATATGTTTTCAAAAGTTGAATCTGAACAAGCGATAGATTAACATCCATGTTGGGAAGCATCCGTAAACTATTTTCATGATTCTGAATTCGAAGCTTGCTAATGTTATCCTGAAAAGGGTAAAATGTTAGATGAAACACAAAGTTATGTTGCATGAAATGTATGTGTTATATCAATGTTTATGATATATGAATGCAATGTATGCGCATGTGAGCTGATGAGCTGTCTGGCCGAGGAAGACAAATCCTGGATAGCTGGAGATAATAGAATCTTTGACCACTGTCGGGGAAAATAAATCCTTGACTGCTGCTGGGGATTCAAAACCTGGGAGGCTTCAACTTGAAAAAGTGAGAACAAGAATCTTTGTTCTACTGGGAAATAACTCTGTGGGGAGAATCTTTATCCTGCTGGAAAAATCAGGAATTCGGGTTGTATGTCGATCTACTGGGGATTCCTGTTTTGTCGTTTGAGGAGAACTCCGCTGGGGAATATCTGAAAACTCCATGGAGAATTGAGAATGAGAATCTTCCTTCTGCCAGGGGGATTTGTGTTGAGGAGCCAAGAACGAGAATCTTCGATCTGCAGGGGATTAAAAACTCTGACAAATTCATGCTGAGAGTAAAGAAAGCTATGGAGAATTAAGGATGAGAATCTTGATTTTGTTGGGGAGTAAGAACTCTGTGGGGAATAGCTATACTTCTGAAGAGTAGCTATCCTGTTGGAGAGTAAAACTCAGGACTCAGGGAAAATCTTATTCCTGTTTAGAAGAAGTTCAAGAGTTAAGTCGTATGTCACTTTGAGAATGAGAATCTTCATTCTGCCGGGAATATCAGGAATTCAGGTTATATACCACTTTGAGAATGAGAATCTTCATTCTGTCGGGAATATCAAGAGCTTAAGGTTATACGCCACTTTGAGAATGAGAATCTTCATTCTGTCGGGAATATCAAGAATTCGGGTTATATGCCACTTTGAGAATGAGAATCTTCATTCTGTCAGGAATATCAAGAATTCAGGTTATATGCTACTTTGAGAATGATAATTTTCATTATGTCGGGAATATCAGGAATTCAGGTTATATGCCACTTTGAGAATGTGAATTTTCATTCTGTCGGGAATATCAAGAATTCGGGTTATATGCCACTTTGAGAATGAGAATTTTCATTCTGTCGGGAATATCAGGAATTCAGGTTATATACCACTTTGAGAATGAGAATCTTCATTCTGTCGGGAATATCAAGAATTCGGGTTATATGCCACTTTGAGAATGAGAATTTTCATTCTGTCTGGAATATCAGGAATTCAGGTTATATACCACTTTGAGAATGAGAATCTTCATTCTGTCGGGAATATCAGGAGCTTAAGGTTATACGCCACTTTGAGAATGAGAATCTTCATTCTGTCGGGAATATCAAGAATTTGGGTTATATGCCACTTTGAGAATGAGAATTTTCATTTTGCCGGGAATATCAGGAATTTAGGTTATATGCCACTTTGAGAATGAGAATTTTCATTCTGTCGGGAATATCAGGAATTCAGGTTATATACCACTTTGAGAATGAGAATCTTCATTCTGTCGGGAATATCAAGAATTCAAGTTATATGCCACTTTAAGAATGAGAATTTTCATTCTGTCGGGAATATCAGGAATTCAGGTTATATACCACTTTGAGAATGAGAATCTTCATTCTGTCGGGAATATCAAGAATTCAGGTTATATGCCACTTTGAGAATGATTATTTTCATTCTGTCGGGAATATCAGAAATTCAGGTTATATGCCACTTTGAGAATGTGAATTTTCATTCTGTCGGGAATATCAAGAATTCGGGTTATATGCCACTTTGAGAATGAGAATTTTCATTCTGTCGGGAATATCATGAATTCAGGTTATATACCACTTTGAGAATGAGAATCTTCATTCTGTCGGGAATATCAAGAATTCGGGTTATATGCCACTTTGAGAATGAGAATTTTCATTCTGTCGGGAATATCAGGAATTCAGGTTATATACCACTCTGAGAATGAGAATCTTCATTCTGTCGGGAATATCAGGAGCTTAAGGTTATACACCACTTTGAGAATGAGAATCTTCATTCTGTCGGGAATATCAAGAATTCGGGTTATATGCCACTTTGAGAATGAGAATCTTCATTCTATCGGGAATATCAGGAGCTTAAGGTTATACGCCACTTTGAGAATGAGAATCTTCATTCTGTCGGGAATATCAAGAATTCGGGTTATATGCCACTTTGAGAATGAGAATTTTCATTTTGTCGGGAATATCAAGAATTCGAGTTATATGCCACTTTGAGAATGAGAATTTTCATTCAGTCGGTAATATCAGGAATTCAGGTTATATACCACTTTGAGAATGAGAATCTTCATTCTGTCGGGAATATTAGGAGCTTAAGGTTATACGCCACTTTGAGAATGAGAATCTTCATTCTGTCGAGAATATCAAGAATTCACGTTATATGCCACTTTGAGAATGAGAATTTTCATTCTGTCGGGAATATCAGGAATTCAGGTTATATACCACTTTGAGAATGAGAATCTTCATTTTGTCAGGAATATCGAGAACTTAGGTGTGCGCCACCTTGGGAATGAGAATCTTCATTCCGTCGGGTTAGGAGGTTGGGTGTATGCCAATCTACAGGGGAAGCAAGAATGAGAATCTTCATTCAGGCGTTTGGGTCAGGAGGTTGGGAGTATACCAATCTACTGGGGTTTTAAGGATGAGAATCTTCATTCTGTTAACGGTATCAGGAGCTTGGAAGTATACCAATCTTCTGAGGTTTCAAGGATGAGAATCTTCATTCTTGAGAGAAACAGAATTTTAGGAGCTTCATTTGTCCATTATTCTGCTGGTGGGTTGTTTCTGTTGAGATTTAGGAACTCGTCCGTAATTCAATTGAAGTAAAAGCTTTATCGCTTGAATTCGATTGTACCTTTCCTGAAAGGTAAAGGTTAGTGGCATATATCAAACAATGATGTTTCTCAAAATAAATGAGATTGCGTTGCATGATGTCCTGACGCACGAAGGTGTAATGTTTTTCAAGACCTTTTGCTGGGGAAAATAAATCCCGAGCTGATGACGGAGAAGAGAATTGGATTCTTCATTTCTGATAAAAATCTGGAAATGAATCAGAATAAATCATTGAGAGATTTATCTGAAACAACAAAACTCGGAGTATCTTCCACTAGAATAAGAATCAGGGAGATCTTAGTGTCGATCTGACCAAAACAGAGTGGGTCTTGGATTAACTTTGACTCAACCGGATGATGAAGAAATCTTTGACGACTGCTACTCCAACAGGTGATGAAGGAATCCTCGACGACCGTAACTCCAATAGGTGATGAAGGAATCTTCGACGACCGTAACTCCAACAGGTGATGAAGGAATCTTCGATGACTGTAACTCCAACAGGTGATGAAGGAATCTTTGTCGAGTGTTGGGGAAATAAACCCGTGACTGCTGGTCTGCTAGAGAGGTGATGAACTTTTCGAGGATTCTTGAATTTCTTTTCAGAAAGATTTTGGAGAGATTCGTCACTTCCCCTAGTATCAAATGTTTGTGGCATTGCCAGGAAACTTGGATTATATGTAACCTTTTGATGAGATTGACGTTTTAATGCCCCAAGTGATGGTGATAGAGACATGCCCCAGGTTAATCTACAATTGAGAGATTTCTTGAAATCTTGACTGGACTGCCCCAGGTTAATTTACAATTGAGAGATTTCTTGAAATCTTGACTGGACTGCCCCAGGTTTACTGGACAATACCAAACCAAGTCCCCTTTTTTTGATAGGATATTTTTGCAACGGGAGTGTCATCCCACTTAAAGTGATTTTGTTCACTGAGAGAGCTTTCGTTCATCCGAACATTCACTGTGTGAATTTCTTCGTTGTCAAACAAATAACCATGTGCAAACAACGATATTCAAATAATACAAAGTTCATGCTTGTCTTGAAATTTTTTTTTTTGAACAATGCATTTTTTAGCAGAAAGCTTTTATAAGACAAATTCAACTCATGATTTAGAGCAAAGCCTTACGGGAGTCAGGATACCTTTTGTAACAGTATGCTTTCGAACGAACCCACGCTTCAATTAGGACTTTTGAAGGGTTGTAACATGACTTGGTTCACGGTTTAAGAAACAAAGGATAAAGGCTCAAATTATATTTGTATCCACCCGCTCTTCGTGATGTTCTTCAATCCTAAACTCAGTTAATGGTGCACTTGAACTCCAAATGAGTCGGGAACGACGTTTTGGTGATGGTTCACACAAGTGGAATTTGTTGGAAGACAGTCATTTTTTTGCAACATTTTTTCATGTTGTTGAGGATTTGTAGTGACCTCGTTCTTCCTTTTTTGTTATCCCTAATTTTTGCCTGACTGTTCCTGTTTTCGAGATTACAGTCAGCGGGATGCCCCAGCTTTCCTAAGCCTCCTTTGTAGGTTTTGACTCAGTGGGCTTTTCTTTTTGAGAGATAATGTCTGCCTATGAGATAAGGAACCATCACTATCTTTTGGTTCCAAAGGAATTTTTTTGATGTCATTCATTGTATTATGAACTGAGAGTTTGCGACTTCAACGCGCATTTTGAATTAACTGAGAGACTACCCTGCCCCAGGTTTGATTAAAGGTTTCAATTTGTGTTAAAACAAAAAACTTCTACTTCTTTGGCTCAAAGGGGTTGACTAGGGATTATCTTCCTTATAACTCCAGTGTTTAGGATTTGAAAGAAACGCCTGTACATCGTCAACAAGGTCTGTCCAAAAGCATATTGTATGAGATTATGGTATTGTTTTCGTCATCCTCCCTCTAAAGACTTGTAACTTTTAGCAAGAGTTAAATATCATAAAGAAAAGTAGGAAGCATAGTTCAAGAATAGTGAAAGCGAATGGATGAATTCAAGACAAACATATGCAATGCATTAATGAAACAAAGTTTGACATCAACAGATAATTGTTTGAATAACAAAAGAAATTACAACATGAAAATTCAAATGAAACAAAAGTCTCTTAGTTCGAACTTGTCATTTCAGATGGAGAACCCTCAGCGGAAGATTTTCATCTAGCCATCCTGTGTGAATACCAGCACTCCTCTGTGAATCAAATCTTGGATCTTGTTTTTCAAAGCCCAACAGTCGTCGGTGTTATGTCCAAGACTATAGGAGTGGTATACACAAAATGCATCGGGGTGATAGCCAGGAGCAGAGGTATTGGGATTCTAAAGAGGATCCTTTAAAACAGTCAGATTGACCTCCAACAAGTGTTCCAGTACTAGAGATAATGGTATGTCAGTCTCAGTGAAATGTCTTCCAGATGTATTTTGCTTACGCCGATTACCCCGTTGACGCTGGCGAGGTTGTTGCTGGGCTTGTGACCCTGAAGCAAGCTGAGGAGCCTTTCCCTTGTCTTCTTGTCTCAAAGGAGGCTGAATGGTGGCTTGATCTTCAACCCTAGTTGTTTGCCCCAATGGGTTATCTTGAAGCAGTTTGTTAATGAGGACCCTTAGCTCTTCTTGTCCTTGAGCCAGGTTTTGAATGAGAGCCATCTGGCCCACCAGTTGTCCCATCATCTGGATCTTCATTGTTGCCAACTCAATCTGTAGCCTTCCAATTGATCATTCCTGATGCCGCCTGGATTCCCTAGGACCATGCCCCTTGTGAGGAGAGCTTTCACTTCTTCTTGCCCCTGGGACAGGTTCAAGAACATTTCTTGAAGTTGAGTGTTTTGAGCCTGGATATCTTCGACAGTCCTCTCTAGAGCCATCTCTACTGAAATAAACAGTAGGAGAATAAGGAAACCTGAAAGGGAAAACCTGTCATGATACAATGCATGATATGTGGATGCATGTTTTCAAGAATCTCGCGGGGTAAACCCAAGAAAATGTTAGAGGTTGAACTTCAATCAACATTTTTGATTGGAGAACTTTGTATTGGTGGATGTCTTTCCACGAGAATCAAGCTCACCATGTCAAGTGGGTCATAGCCCTCGATTCAAGTTGTTGTACTTGATCTTTGACGGTGTTTGTTTAGAGGAAAATGAATCCTCTTGCCCCTTGATAGACGTTTGGTTCAACGTGACCCTGCATCAAAGACCCTTGAGATCCTTGAAATGGTTATTGAAAATGCTATGGCATGATGTTATGATGATATGTACAGGTATGCAAAAGTAAGCAAGTGTATATACAGATAATCACATCCACACAAAGCAGACAAGTCCTTAGGTTTAGGCTTGCATGGAGTAGGTAAGTACCCTCTTGAAGTTAGTTGGCTCAACCTGTCCTATAAATAGTAACCGAGTTCTAAGGAGCTCAATATCACTGGATTATTTTCTGTGTTCATTGTTTCAGTTTAGCCACTTTACTGGCGACCGAAATATTCCAAGAAAACAATCCTCAATGAGTGTAGTATCGAGTGTCTACCAACTTCAGACTGCACCAAAGCCGGTCACCTCACTACCCCTAAAAAGGCCAAGATGGTCAAGTAAGGTTCTAAGAGTTTGTTAGTTCTTCATGACATCACTCAGCGGCCCTGTATTCTCTTTGATTGACTCAAAGGCTACCGGTACCTACAAATATGTCACACTAACATAGCCACTGCTTCAACCATGTCGGTATACCCCGCACAATTCCCTCACAGTTTATTGCTACTTACCTAAAAGGTGTCCCCAAATCCGGGTGTAGGATTTAAAACAAACCCAAGCAAGGAACCCAACATGTAAAGAAATCAAGGCAAACAAGATAAGCATGCAAAGGTGATCTAAAACCCTAAGGTAACCCTACTTTTAGAATTAAATCCCCAGCAGAGTCGCCAGTTCTGTGATACGGTGGGAGAACTGACTTGGGAATTTGCGTTTGTGTTCACAAATGTTTCGGTTTAGTAAGAGTCTCCACCGACTTTTTACTTTATCCAAAGGAAAGGTCAAAAAGCACAGGAAAGACCTTTGAGATATTTTCTTGGGTTCATGGGGTAGATTATGAAAAGGGAAGGTGCAAGCACCCTTTTCATCCATGGTTATCCATGGGCTCTTAGTTACTTGTTTTAGATCACTTGCTTTTTCTTTTCAATTGTTTGAAATGGTGCTTTGTGTGTGTGGTTTTTGAAAATTCTTTGAAAAAGAGGCCTTGTCTAGGCAACCTTTGTAATGATTCTTGTTTGAATATATACAAAGGTGTGTGTCTTTTTGAAAATATATTTCAATGTTTTGAAAGTTTATTTTGAAATTGTGTTGTGATGTGTGTTTGAAAGTAGTAAGGATGTTTTGCAAGCTTTTGATCAAGTAACTAAGAGTTGTCTACCCTATTTTACTCAAAGATCTTTCTTATGTTTTTAACCCTTTTGACAGTGTTATTTCACCATTGCATTTGGTGAACAACCTTGTGTTAGGATGTTAAACGGGACAGGCGCAGGTCATCGCATACAATCATTTAAAGCAACTTGTGAGACGCTCTAGATATTTTGTAAGGGACGAGATCGTTTTATTGAAGGCAACATCGAGGGTCGTCGAGGGACTACGATCTTTGTTTATCGAAGGGGCATTTGCTAGAGTGACTCACATTCGAGGGACATGATTGCATTTTCCGAAGCAACAAACGAGGTTACCCTAGAGGTGCAAGTATGCATTTGTGTTTGTCATTTTCATGCATTTGGATCTTGTATTAGGTCATCTAGCGATTGATTTTGAATCTTTCCATACACGCCTAATTACTATACAGTATATTGAAAGCATTAAATTGCGGGAATTAAAAGTCTAAGTTATTACAAAAAAGTATCCGGGGATGGGAGTACAATTATTTACAAATGGGGATGAATCTCTCAAGGATAACAATGTCCAAATATTATGTGTTACAACCAAATCGAATTATCGCAATTCAACATAAATTATAACAATTTATAAAGTAAGGAAAATCAATAAATTATGAAATGCATGTGTAAATAAAAATCTATTCTAAAAAAAAGAAAGATCAAGTATTATTATTATTTTTGTGTTTTATGAAGACAAGAGGGGGGTGCAGGCAGAAGCATTTGTGGGCTTAAGGGCAAAGCTGGGGCGGGTCAGGCCCAGTGAAAAAAATTGTGCAACATTTTGTGTTTGGCTAGGGGTTTCAGCATTTTTTAGGGTTTGTTTCGTTTGGTACACAGCGGCGCCGCTTCGTTCTTCTTCTCCTCTTTTCATCTTTCTCAAGCGAAGGCTTCTGATACTCCCTCCATGAGCCCTGGGTCGCCGGATCACCGCCCTCTCTCACTCTCTTCCTTCTCACGATGGCCCACGGTTTTGGTTCTAACATAGTATGATTCGTCATCTTTTTCTTTCGCATTTTACAGTTTTGTTTGCTTACATGTTCATGTTTTGCTTTACAGTTTAATCTTTTAACCTTTGTATGTTTACATGTTTGATATGTAGTAATGGTTTTAGAAGAAGCTTACCTTGAGTTTTTCTGGAAAGTGGGATGGAGAGGAAAAAAGGGTTGGACCGGCGGCGCTCCTGGGGCGGCTAGAGGCGGAGGAAGATGATGGCCTAGCTTTGCTTCTGGTATCTCTCTTTGGTTCTTTGTTTGATGATGATGATTATTTTGAAAACTGATTGTTTGTTGATTGTTGATGATGAATTTGATTCTGAAACCCTATTTGCTTTGCTTCTGAATCTCTTCCTCTTTTTTGGCTTGTTAATGATGAAATATGCTTCTGAAACTATTATTGTTGATGATCTTCGTTGATAATGAATATGATTCTGAAACCCTATTTGCTTTACTTCTTAATCTCGTCCTCTTTTTTGGCTTGTTAATGATGAAATCTGCTTCTGAAACTGTTATTGTTGATTTTCTCTTCCTCTTTCTGAATGTTAATGATGATTTGATTCTGAAACTTTTGTTACTGATTTGCTTCTGAACCTCTTCCTCTTTCTTGGCTAATGATGTTAATGATGAATACGTTCTGAAACTAATTGTTGGTTTGTTCTGCAAGCTTGCTTTCGTTGTTTGGACTTGTTGGCCTGTTATGCAGGTTTGATGGCTTGTATATGTTCACAGTTTGGTTGTTTTTCGTGGTTTGCAGTTTTTTGGCAAGCTTGTTTGCAGTTTGTAGTTTGGCCAAACGGTTTGGTTCTGCAGATTTGTGGTGTTTTGGATAGCAAGCCTGTTTGTTGTTTACAGTTTTTTGCTATAGTTTGGTTTTACAGATTTGGCTTGTTGAGTTTGGTTATGGTTTGTTGCAGGTTTGAGCAAGCTGGGCAGGCTTGCTTGGTTTGTCACAGTTTGTGTGACTTGCTGTAGGCTTGGTTCCAATTGGTTTTTGTTTTTTTTAGGCTTATGTAGGTTTTGGCTACTTGTTGAGCTTGTTTGCAGTTTTACCAAATAGGTTGCAGTTAGGCAAGCTTGGTCTGTATTGTTGAGCTTGGCTTGTGGTTTAAGCAGTTTGGTTTAACAGTTTTGCAGTTAGGTTTATGCAGCTTGTGCAGGTTTTGGAGAGTTTTCAAGTTGTACAGGTTTGGAGAGTTTTCAAAATGTACAGGTTTGGAGAGTTTTTGTGATTTCTGGCAGGGTTCTCCTGTTCTCTTCTAGACTGTTATGCGGCCCTTTTTGTTTTATATCTTTTTGTTTTTTGGTCACTTATGCCAGCCTGCCTTAGCCAAATTGTAAAATTTTCACACCAGGTCCATCCTTTCTCTCTCCATGAGATAAGCATTTTTGCTTTGTTTATTATATTTTTCTGAAAAGTTTACCCCTGGAAAATGATGATGGCTTTGACAAGTCTTTGACTTGTGAATTGGTTTTTCTATGCCTTTTCCTGCTATTTGATTTTCCATGCTACATTCTGCATTGTGTACTTTTCTGACTGCATACTTTCTGCATTGTACTTGGTAGCTTCCAATTGCTTTGTAACTCAGTTTGATTTAGTTGCTGACTTTTTACAGTTTTTATGCTTGCAATGTTACTTTGTATGCCATATTTAGCAATGTATCTTGACTTGTTTTGCAACTCAGTTTGCTTTTCTTTAGTATGCTTTTCTTGCAATGTTTGGTTACTGCCTTTGCAATGTTGTGCAGTGCTTAGACAGTTTGAAATTTGGCGCCTTGGTTTGCCTTTGCAATGCCTATGTTTTTGCATTTGAACCAATTGTATGCTTGCATTTTTTATCTTTTACTTTTCTCTTTGTGAACCAAGAAGAGCGATCTTCTTGTGATTTGCAAAAAGGAAAATAAAACATGATGAACAATAGCTCACTGATTCCGAGCGGCAAACTTTAATGATGACTTTCTTTTCTTTCTTTTCATTTGAAAATTCTTGTGCTAATTTTCTTTTCCTCTGTCTTTTGCAGGTGAGTACCAATTGGATGATAGAGGAAACAGTAGAAGCCAGAGATCTTGAGCATGAGAGCACTAAAGCTTAGGAGACTTAGGCTTAGATTAGATAGACTCTTTTTTTCATTCATTGTAAACATTTATTTCTTTTTAAAATACTATAAGTTGTAAAAACTTACAATATTCAAAAATAATAAATTATTCTTTTGTAACAATTATTTGAAAATGAATAAAAGAGTCTTTATCCAAAAGAAACATTTCTACTGTCAAATATCTTGCCATTCTTCCTTGCATGTTAATTTAATTATTTAAGACTCTCAAATCAAAATAATTGAAACTGTATCCCAATAATTCTAATCCAGATAAAATAAATAATCAAAAAACATTGCAGTCTCGTAACCTTGCATCAGTATTCCAATCACAATACGCATTGTATAATAAACAAGCAAGCATTCCATTAACCGGCAAAAATTTCATTCCAATAACAAGCAGATGTTTTAACAGGCGCACATTATCTGGTTAATCTGGATTAGACTGTTTCAGCTCTTATTTCTTATCCCAGATGAACAAAACTTGAGGACAAACAGCAATCTTTCAGTAGGCTTAAAAAGTGTGAAAACAATGTAACAGTTAACTGAACTTTTGAGGATTCAATTTCTTTTGAGAAATGCGAGAGAAAACCTGATTCTTTGATTTACGGCCAAAGAAAAGTCTGTTTGATCGATTCCTGAGCCGATCTTTAAAAATCAGAGAAAACCCTAGGGTTGTGATTTCTTGTGAAAAAGGGAGGACAACTTTTGGGGTACAACAAGTAGGGAATTGGTAATGATTAAGGGAGCAACAATGGGTTCATTTGAAATCCTAATAGGACCTTTGGAGGTGATCCTAATAGGTTTGTTGGAGATGGTAATAATGGAGAGGTCTTCACATTTGATAACCAAACTCTTGGCAGGCAGAGTCTTTTCAAAAAGAATTTCGCTGCTATCCATCAGGCGTTGTATACCTTTCTTCAGCCCTTCACACCTATTGGGTTGTCCTATACAACACACATAATCTTTTTCACAGCTAGCGAAAACTCCAGCTTTCAACAGATTGTTCTTGATTATATTCAGCAGAGTGGTCAATTTTTTAATAGAGGCAATGAAAATTGTATCTTTGACAACATTAACACCTTTGTCATGCTTCGACATTGGAGCGGTAATTACATTTGGTGTTGGAGGAGGATCAAACTCAATAGTCTTGTTGTCAATTAAATCCTGGATCTTGTTCTTCAAGGCCCAACACTGATCAGTCTCATGCCAAGGGCTGTTTAAATGGTAAGCACACTTTGCATTCAGATTATACTTTGGTGATGAGGTGTCAGGGTTGGCGGGAGGATCGCGCAATGTCACTAAATTAGCCTTGAGCAAATGTTGAAGGGCTTGAGATAGTGACATGCCTAACCTTGTATGTCTTCTTGGAGATTCAAAACATTGATGATTTGTAGATGGTCTTGGAGTAGGAGTTGGATTGGATATTTGGACAACATTGATAGATAGTTGGTTATTCTTCTTGGTATGGACCTTTTCCCCATACACAACATTAACTTCTTTCTTTGCAGCAAAGTGTTTTTTGATAGGATTGGCAGTAGAGGTAGATGCCACAGAGATCTTTCCACTTTTAATGTCACTTTCAACTCTTTCACCGGTAAAGATTATTTCGGTGAAACCAGAAGAAGAGAAGCCAACCAACAAATTAAAGAAAGGACCAGATAAAGTGCCCATTAACATGTCAATATGTTCCTTATCAGTCAAGGGAGGTTGGACCCTACTAGCAAGGTCTCTCCACTTTTACGCATACTCTTTGAACCCTTCATTCTTCCTGATGGTCATATCTTGTAATTGAACCCTTGTCGGTGCCAAGTTGGCATTGTGCTGATACTGATGGTAGAAGGAAGTAGCTAAAACCTCCCAAGTATTGATGCGAGAGCCATCCAACTGATAAAACCATTCAAGTTGTGTTCCAGCCAGACTCTCTTGGAAAAAGTGAACCCAAAGCTTTTTATCAGCAGTGTGCGGTTGTATCTTGCGCACATAAGACTTCAAATGGAGCTTTGGACAAGAAAACCCATCATATTTTGCAATGGTTGGTATTTTGAATTTGTGGGGAATGACTACCCCAGAGATTAAGCCCAAATCGTCAAAATTTAAACCGGGGACGGCTTGGATTTCAACAGCTTTCAACCTGTCTTCTAATTGCTTGTATTTGATGTCCGCGGGTGGATACTGTTCGTTGAAATAATCATCATCAGATTCTTGATCATTGGCAAACTCAGCCTGAGTACTCTTGACCCCGCCAACCTGGTTTTCATCCTCTTTAGATGAGTCTTCTCCTACTGGGATCTGATGGATTGTCTCCTTGAACCTTCTACCCATGTTGAGTAGAGCTTTCTTGTTTGGCTTCTTCTTAGCGGCCAACAAAGCCATCATATCTTGTTGCCCCTTGGCCAGGGCGAGTAAAGCTTCCTGAAACTGAGAATTCTGGGCTTGGAGTTCCGTAACAGTTTTCTCTAGATCCATCTTGCTGAAATAAACAGCGGAGAGATAAGGAAACCTGTTATGCGAAAACCTGTCATGTCATGATGCATGAAATATGTATATGCAAATGATTTCAAGGATTAATGAAATTTAAATTTGTATAGACAAAAGAATGAACAAACGTTAACTTTCATTAGTCAAAACAAAAAGATTACATTATGCCCATTGGGTTTACAAAATAGCTTTCTAGGATAAAAAGACCGAACGCATCCTTTTCGACGCGAGATAAGCGTTCACATTCTGCTCTTCTTGTAGCTGTTTCGTAAGCTCCAAGACCCTCTTCTCGCTAGCATAGAACTGAGCCTCGAAAGTATCTCGTTCTTCCTTCAGATAGATCCAACTCTTTTGTAAGTCTTCAAGATAAGTAGGCATGTCGGGATGGAGGATAGTGTAGGAGACATCTCCTTCGACCACAGGTTCTATGATGACTGGTAAAATGGAAGGATAAGGCATTACGAGTGTCTGAGCACGAGCCCGTACCCACTTGAGGTAAGGCTCAATAGGGATAGAGTTCATGTGTCCCAAGGTCCTACTATCCACCTTGTTTACCATTCCCCAAGCTCGTGTAAACCTCTAGCGGTAATCTTGGTCTTCCTTGTCATAGTCGAACACTAGACCTTGAATGAGCATCTCATGAGGGCCGTCTCTTCGGGCATACCCAAACTGTCGAAGAGCTAAACAGGGATTGTAGGTTATACCTCCCCTAATACCAAGCAAAGGGACGTTAGGGAATTCCCCACAATGGTCAATGATAGATACATCTTCCAAGGCTCTTGAACACCAACGGATGTCAGAATGGGTGAGAGACATTATCCTTTGAGACCATGTCAGTCTTTACTCGTTCTTCAGTACTGATTGAGGTAGGTGTGAGGTGAACCACTTAGCGAGCAAGGGAATACAACACAAAAGAGTACCCTTTTTCTTCATGGTGCGGGTATGAAGGCAATGCAAGATGTCTCCCAATAAGGTGGATACGGGATTGTGAGAGAGAAAGACTTTGATGGCATTAGTATCTATGAATTGGTCCGAGTTGGGGAACAGAACCAAACCATAAATGAGAAGAGCCAGGACGTCTTTGAAAGCTTGGAAATCTATTTCGTCCCAGAATGAACGAGCCTTCTCCAATAGAAACTTGGCTAGGAAACCTTTGACCCCGCTTTTTGTTTCCCAATTAGTTATGACATCATCTCTTTTCAGATGCAAAGCTTTGGAAATGATTTCAGGTTTTGGAATCCCTTCTAGACCGGTGAAAGGTATCTGATCAAGAACGGGCACCCCTAAGAGTAGAGAGAACTCTTCCAGTTTAGGTACCAACTGATAGTCCGGGAAAGTAAAACAATGATGTACGGGATCAAAGAATTGGAATAGTACACACATCATCTCTTCTTGGAAACTGGATGTAGCCAAAATGAGGAGTCGGCCATATTTTTTGGTAAAAGGAGAATCTCCGGGCACTCTTGAGGCTAACTCTTGAAGCTGAGGGTGTGCTTTTACAAAGCTGATTCGGATGGCGTTCCTTCGACTGGAATTCATGACCTACAAAATAGAAACAAAGATAAATTTCTAAATCCTTGAAATGGTTAGTGATTATGCGTATGATGCTTATGATGTTTAAGTAATTATATACACATAAAGCAAACAAACCCCTATGTTTTAGGCTTGCATGAGACTTTATAGGTAAGTACCCTCTTGAAGTTTAGTTGGCTCAACCTATCCTAGTAATAGTGATCGGGTTCTAAAGGATCTCAATATCACCGACCTTTCTTTTAGGCGTTGTCTCAACACAATCAATCTTTTCTTGCAGACGAGATATCCCAAAATTCCGGTCTCAATGAGTGTAGTATCGAGTATCAACCAATTTTCAGCTCTACACCGAAACCGGTTATCTCACTACGTCCTAATGGCCAAGTTTGTTCAATTAGGGTTCTAAAGTCAGTTAGTGCTTCATGACGCCACTCAGCGGCCCCGTATTCTCTCGATTCACCACGAGGGATACATGTACCAACAAATGCGTCACACTAACATATCCATTATTTTAACCATATCGGTCTATGCCGTACAGTTTCCACAATCTATTTCTATTTACCTAAAAGGTGTCCCCAGATCTGGGTGGAGGATCAAAGGAAGCCCAAACAGAGAACCATAATGTAAAGCATACAAATCAAACAAAAAAAGCAAGTAAATATGATCTAACCCTAAGGTGACCCCACTATTTTTATCCCTAGCAGAGTCACCAGTTCTGTGATACGGTGGGAGAATTGACTTGAAGGTTTTGCGTTTGATCGCAAATGTTGCGGTTTAGCAAGAGTCGCCACCGACTTTTCTTTCATCCAAAAGGAAAGGTGAAAAAGCACAGGAAAGACTGTTAGTGATGTTTTCTTGAGTTCGAGGGGTAGATTATGAAAAGGGAAGGTATTAGCACCCTTTTCATCCATGGTTTTCCATGGACTCTTAGTTACTTGCTATATCACTTGTTTTTGTTTAAAAAATGTGCTTTGTGTGGTTTTTGAAAGTATTTTGAAAAGGCGGCATCGTTTAGGCAAACTTTTGTAATGATTCTCGTTCGTAAGAATGTATACAAAGGTGTTGAGCTTTTGAAAATAATTCATGTTTGGAAAGTGTTTTGAAAGTGTTTGTTTGTGAAAATAGCAAGGATGTTTGTTTTGAAATTGAGCAAGTAATTAGGAGCATTCTACCTACTCAAAAGGTCTTAGGTGTTTTTTTCCTCCTCCTTTAGACGTTGCTATCTTTCCATTATTTTGGTAAGAAGCCCCATCATTGGATGTGAAGTGACGGGCATGGGTCATCGTATAACCATGATAGCAATATTGTGAGATGACTTAGCATTTTTCTTTAGGTGCTAAGATCATTTAGAAAGGCAACTTTGATAGCGTCATCGAGGGACTATGATCTTGTATTTTGATTTGTTTATGCTAAGACATCCCACATGAATAACATGACCATTTTTGTAAGGCAACAAGTGGAATCACCCTAGGGGTGATAGTGTGCAAGTGTATTTGATTACATGCATAATTTTGTCTTGATTAGGGTGATCTATTTGTCGATTTTCATATCTTTCCATACACACCCTAATTACTAACAATATATGAAAGCAATAAAAATACGGGAAAAGTAAAGTCCTACACTATTACAATTATTAGGGGAATGGGGGTACAAATTTTCAAATGGGGATTGCAAATTAAATCCTAAGTTACTATTACAACCACATTGAATGGATGAGAATATACAAGGAAATGTAAAATGCTTATTTATTTAAGAAAAGAAATAGGTTTTATTTAAGAAAATATTTTTTTTTTGTCTTTTTATGTTAAAAGAAATAAAATATGATATATGAATATGAAATATTTTTGGTGTTTTTTGATTAATGAAAGATAAAAGTGATGACAAAAGTAATAAAAGAGAAAGAAGACAGAATCAGCGTAAATGCTGAAACAGAAGAGGTCAGAAGTTCTGACTCTGACGTACTGCACAAACAAAAACAAGCGTTAATAGAAAATATGGAACGTCAGAAGTTCTGGATCTGCTGAGAACACAGAATTTCCCAGAAGTTCTGATGCAACTGTCAGAACTTTGCCTCTCTCCACGCTAGTCAGAACATCTGCAACTTTGTCATTTCTCAACAGGACAGAAATTGCACATATAACAGTTATGACAAGTTTCATGATGTTTCCGAAACAAGAAATATCAGAAATATAAATCAAAAGCAAACATGAATTTGCTAATCCTAATTATGAGTTCTAATTTATTCATGAAGCTCTAAACTGGAATTCTCTCTATTTAGGCAGGCAGATGCATGAAATCTCAGAATATGTATGTCATCAGAATCAGAATATCTACATTGTGTTAAATATGCAAAATCTGACAATGCCTAAATAATATGATGAGAGTCAGCAGAAAACTTACCTTGCAGCTGGAAAATACTCTGGGAGATGGAACCTGGTTCTGACCACTTGTGGTGTTCTGAATAGTTTCTTCACGTGTTCAGCAGGTTGGAAGCTTTCAACCTGCACTGTAAATGATTAGAAAATTCTGGAACAACCAAGGGATAAAGTTCTGACCCTTTGAGGTGGATATTGGTGGAGAATGTGTTACTGTTTGACTACAGAATTTTGGATGGCTTTTGAATGTATATTAGGAACTGCATGGGTGGTTTTGGTCTAGAAACAAATAGAGGAAAAGTGGAGCTTTAATGCAAGAATCAAATGCTAATGTTTTGTATTTTTGTGTTTATGATCTTTTTGGACTCTTGGAATTTTTGCAGGGGTTTAAAGCTTTTGTTTCTCAAGTTTTCTTTTCCTCTTTCTCAAATTTTCCGACCCTTTTTCAATGGCCAATGGTGTTTTATTTATAGGCAAAGATTTTGTAGTTTGGAGAGGTCAAGTGGCGCCAACGTCATATGCTAGATGCTGACTTACTCTTGAAGTAAGCTTAAACAAGCATGGTTCAATGCACCAAGTAGGATGGTTAGTAGCGCCTAAGCTGGATTTGTCAGCATGAATTAAGGAATAGTAAGAGCAGCGCATGGGCCTAGCACACTTTTGCACAAAAGTTTGCCTTCCCAAGACAGTAGGGGTACACGTGGAGGAAATCCTTTGGATAAAAACTCAAAAGTGGTTGTAAGCATTAAATGATGATGAGATTTATCAAATCAGAAATCCTGCCATGTGAAACTCTGCATCCTTGCTTAACTCTGGATTAGAAGTTCTGCTTCAGCATAGCATCCAATCTTCTGACCCTCTTATCTTCTGACTCCATCATGTTTTGAAGGATCTCTCAGACTTTCTAGGAGGCTTGCAGCACGCTTCTTAACCTTATTTGAATTACCCTGGCAAACTCTGACTGAACTTTTGTGAAAACTTGCCCAGAAGTTCTGTCCAAACTCTGTCTTGAGAATATCCAGAATTTGCTGAGTGTTATGGTGATAATCTGGTTAGAAGTTCTGAAATTGTCATAATTCTTAAAGACTTAGAAAAATTTCTAAGTATTTAGAATTTGACTTCTCCAAAGTAAAATTTGACTTTTGAATTTCCTGATGAAACAAACTTCATATTCTAACATGTCTTGATGAAATATGATTTTTGAGATTTGATTTTGATCCAAAAGTCAAAGTTAGACTTCTTAGTGTGCAAATGACCATTTTGCCCTTGTGAATGACTTGCTTGGAAAAATTGATAAATTAAGGCCTGGAAACTTGATAGAAGCGAACCTGGGATCCAGGGTGATCCCTTGTGAAATGAGAGGGCAAATTTTGGGGTACAACACCTATAAACAGGTGTTTTTGTACAAGGAGACAGAGATCCTAGTAAGAGGAAATCGTCGAAAGAAGGAAAGGAATACAAAGTGAAAATGGAAATAATAGCCATATGGAAGTGATCTCATTGAGTTCCAAATATGCTATTGCCCCTATGTTTTCGAACATCATCCCTTGCCGTTGACAGAAGTTGAGTGAATTGATCTTGGACCATTGAACTTGGACATTGGTAATAAAGTTGGCTGCAGAGATCCAACGGGACATAATCGTACGCTTTAATCCCTAAATTTTTCCTAGACCTCCCTTTTGGGTTTTTAGTCCACCAGGATACCCATTTTTGCCCAAGCCGCCCTGTCGGGTTTTCGACTTGCCGGGTGTATAATCTTTTGTATGTATCCCTAACTTTTGCCTGAACCTTTTAGTTCGTCGGGATGCCCTTACTTTTGCCTAGGTATGTCAACCTAGCAGGTCATTCTTTATGCGTAGTATTTTTGACCATGTCCGCGTTTACATGATGCAAGAAATCTTCGCCGTCTATAGTTGTTAGCATCATAGCACCACCAGAGAATACTTTCTTGACAACAAATGGTCCTTCGTAAGTGGGAGTCCATTTTCCCCTAGGATCGCCTTGTGGAAGAATGATGCGCTTTATCACCAAGTTTCCAGTCTGATATACTCGAGGCTTGATCTCTTTGTTGAAATCCTTGATCATATGTTTTTGATATATTGGACCATGACAAACAACAACCAATCTTTTCTCGTCGATGAAGTTCAACTGATCCAATCTAGTCTGAATCCATTTGTCTTCGCCTAAGTCTGTTTCTTTCATAATCCTTAGAGAAGGAATCTGAACTTCGACAGGCAGGACAACTTCCATGCCAAAGACCAAGGAGAACGGGGTTGCCCCAGTTGATGTTCGTGCTGAAGTACGGTAGCCATGGAGAGCGAATAGTAGCATCTCATGCCAATCTTTGTAAGTCACCACCATTTTTTGCACAATCTTCTTTATGTTTTTATTGGCAGCTTCCACTGCACCATTCATCTTAGGTCTCTATAGAGAAGAATTATGATGTTTGATTCTGAACTGCGTGCAGAGTTTAATAATCATAGCATTATTGAGATTGGTCCCATTGCCCGTGATGATCCTTTCGGGGATACCATAACGGCATATGAGGTTATGCTTGATAAACCGGGCTACAACGTTCTTTGTGACTGAGGCATATGAGGTAGCTTTGACCCATTTGGTGAAGTAGTCAATAGCAACAAGGATGAAATAGTGTCCATTAGAAGCAGTGGGTTTGATTTCTCCAATCACGTTAATACCCCAAATTGCAAACGACCATGGAGCAGTCATGACATTTAGAGGTATCAGAGGCACATGAACTTTATCGGCATAGATCTGGCACTTATGGTAAGTCCTCGAGTGATGGTGACAATCATTTTCCATTGTCGACCAATAGTAACCGGCCCTTAGAATCTTCTTGGCCATAGTGTTTCCACTAGAATGAGTCCCAAAGGTACCATCATGCATGTCTTTCATGATCTTCTCTGCCTCCTTCTTTTCCACACACCGGAGTAGAGTAGAATCATGGTTGCGCTAGAACAAGATTCTATTGCTTAGGAAGAATTTGGGTGAAAATATCTACAAAAATTTCTTATCATTGATGGAAGCTCCTTCAGGATACTCTTGTTCTTTAAGATATATCTTTACCTCATGGTACCATGGCTTCTCTTCTTCAGTGTCAAGCTCATAACAGTGTGCAGGTTCACTAAATCTTTCGATTGTAATTCTAGGAGCCTCGTTGTCCCAATTGACCTTGAACATAGATGACATTGTTGCTAGGGCATCTGCCAACTGATTTTCTTCTCTTGGGAAATGTTTAAAAGTAACCTCCTCAAAGTATGGGATCAGGGTTAGCACAAGCTCTTTGTAAGGAATCAGATTAGGGTGTTTGGTATCCCACTCTCCCTTAACTTGACTGATTATTAAGGCTGAATCTCTCTATCGCTTAAGGACTTAATTTCTGAGTCAATAGTAGCTTTTATACCCAAGATGAATGCCTCATACTCAGCCATGTTGTTGGTACAGTTGAAGCAAAGTCTAACAGTGAAAGGTGTATGACAACCTTCGGGAGAAACAATCACAGCACCAATTCCATTACCCAAAGCGTTGGAAGCCCCATCAAAAACCATAGTCCATCGAGATCCTTGTTCAGGTCCGTCATACGGTCCAGGTTTTTCACAGTCAGTTACTAGCATGATATTCTCGTCCGGGAATTAAAATTTCATGAATTAGTAGTCGTCAACAGCTTGATGTTCTAAATGACCCGCCAACATACTTCCTTTGATTGCTTTTTGTGTTCTATATTGGATTTCATATTCGGTCAGAATCATTTTTCATATAGTTATTAGTCCAGAGAGAGCCAACTTCTCGAAGATATACTATATAGGGTCCATCTTAGAAATAAATAAATTGGTGCGAGTCAACATATACTGTCTTAGTTGGCGAGCAGCCCATGCCAGAGCACAACAAGTTTTCTCGAGAAGTGAATATCTAGTTTCACAGCCGGTAAACTTTTTGTTCAGGTAGTATATTGCATGCTCTTTTCGGCCAGACTCGTCATGTTGGCCTAGCACACACCCCATTGAATTCTCTAATATAGTTAAGTACATAATCATAGGTATTCCTGCAACTGGAGGCATCAGTATTGGAGGTTCTTTTAAGTATTCCTTGATCTTTTCAAAAGCTAATTGGCAGTCATTGTTCCATCTGACTACTTGATCTTTCTTCAGCAGCTTGAAGAGTGGTTCACAAGTAGTAGTTAAGTGGGACATGAATCGAGCAATGTAGTTAAGTTGACCCAAGAAACCTCTGACTTCCTTCTCAGATCGGGGAGCTGGAATTTCTTGTATGGATTTAACCTTCGCAGGATCAACTTCAATGCCATTGCTACTGACGACAAAACCTAAGAGTTTTCCAGATCTTACTCCGAAAGTGAACTTGTTAGGATCCAACCTTAGCTTGTATTTCTTTGACCTCTCAAACAACTTATGAAGATGATCAATGTGTTGTTCCTCAGTTTGGGACCTTGCAATCATATCATCAATGTAGACTTCTATCTCATGATGGATTATGTCATGGAATAGGGCTACCATAGTTCGTTGATAGGTTGCCCATGCATTCCTTAAACTGAAAGGCATGACCTTATAACAAAAAGTGCCCCACTATGTGACAAAGGTGGTCTTCTCCATGTCCTCGAGAGCCATCTTGATTTTCTTATAGTCAGAGAAGCCATCCATGAAAGAGAAGACTTTGTGTTGAGTTGTGTTGTCGACCAAGACGTCAATAAACTGTAGTGGGAAATCATATTTGGGGGTTTCCCTATTCAAATATATATAGTCTATGCACATACAGACCTTTCCATCCTTCTATAGTACGGGTACCACATTCGCCACCCATTGAGGATATGACGTTACAGCCAGAAAACCTGCATTGAATTGCTTCATTACCTTAGCCTTTATCTTTTCAGACATGTCTGGCCGTATACGACGAACTTTTTGCTTGACTCGAGGACAATCTTCCTTTGTTGGTAGATGATCAACTACAATGTCAGTATCAAGTCCCGACATATCTTCATATTACCAAGCAAACACTTCAACTTAGTCATGCAACATCTTGACCAATCTGCCTTTAATACTGTCTTCCAAGTTAGCGCTGATCTTGACCTCCCTCTTGTCTGTCTCAGTACCTAGGTTCATTAGTTCAACTAGATCTTCACGATGTTGAATGGATTTCTCCTCTTGCATCAGAAGTCTGGCTAATTCCCCAAGTATTTCACAATCTTCTTCGCCTTTGTCTTCGGCTTGGTAGATTGGATGTTCAAAGTCATAGATGGAAATAGCAGAGTCGTTGGCAATGAGATCCGGAGTGGATGAAGATCTGCAAGTGTGTGTGTGTGGGTGTGTGTGTGTGTGTGTGTGTGTGTGTGTTTGTGTATGTGTGTGTGTGTGTGTGTGTGTGTGTGTGTGTGTGTGTGTGTGTGTGTGTGTGTGTGTGTGCATGTAAGATACATGGCTATTTTGAAAATGCAAATAAGAAAAAGAAAGACAATGAGCATAAAATTTGAATGCAAAAGGTCCAATGTTTTTCATTAAATGATCATATGGCATATGGAAATGAACACACCCTTAATCAAATGGACCATGGTGCCCCGGGAAAGGCCCATAGCTTAAATTCAATATTTGGAAATAAAATTACAAACAAAAGTTCTTGGATTGACAAAACAGTAAATGGTAATTACTCCTCGCTGAAGGAGATGGGAATGAAATCCTTGGCAAGCCAGTTGTTGATCTCTTCTCCGGAAGTCGGGTAGATCCATTCATACAAGTCGTAGTCATCCTCAAAGTCTTCAATAGCATTCAATCCATGATTACCAATGCGAAGAGGTGGTTTTCCTATGCAAGCACGTCTGACCTCCTTTTGAGCTTCGGTAGTGAAACCCAGCCCAAACTTGTATGATTTGAAATGAATGTCATGGAGTTGTCCCCAATTTGTACTACTTCCATCTTTAATCACGACACATGCATCCTTAAGTGAAACCATCCTTGGCACAACTTCATCAGCTTATAGAGTGTGAGAAGAGATTTTGATGGCGGAAACCATGGGAAGAACCACTTCAAAATCTTGGCATGGCGTTTCTATGAACTCACCATCCATATCCACATACTTGAACGAATTTAAGTGAATAACCATGAGTTCTTCTTCACCACAAACAGTAACAATCTTTCCCTTGACGGGATATTTCAACTTTTGGTGAAGGATGGACGTCAATGCTCTTGCCCCATGTATCCAAGGGCGTCCAAGTAAACAAGAGTAAGCGGGACGAATGTCCATAAAAAGCCCTCACAACTATGTCACTTGTCTTTAACACCAAACCGTCGCAATCCAATCGATCTAAGGCACCTTTGGATAACACATTTAGAAAGGGCTCTGTATCCACCAAGACATGGGCCAGAGTAGTTCCTTTGCATTCAATAGAGACATGCAAAGACTTTTTATGATTCCTTCCAACTGGTGTCAAGTCAGCATCAGAGAATCCCAATCCATTGTCGGCAGTCAGACTTGTCGTATAATTTTCAAATTGATCGATTGTGGTCTCTTGAGGAACATGCGCATTCTTCAAAAATTTGATTAAAGCTTGGGTATGAGCATCAGAACAAAGCAACAAAGATAACATAGAGATCTTGTAGGGGGTTTGCCCCAGTTGCTATACTATCTTGAAATCACTCTTTTTTATAATCTTCAAGATTTCCTCCATTTCTTGGGTGGAAGGTTCCTCAGCAGCAATGTCTTTGGCAGGCGCCTCTATCCCAGTAGGCTCAATTATTTCTCTTTACCCCTAGTGTCAGTACTAGGCTTATCAATGGTAATGCAGACATGTGTCATTGTAGTATTTGGAGGTGAAATGTTAGGAGATAAAATCCTCCCTGTTCTTGTCACCTTGCTAGAACCAGCAATATTGGTAACGTCATCAGCTTTGTCTTTATTGATCCAAGAGTCTTGTTTAATTCCATGATAGTAAACTTCAGCACCGTAATTCCAAGGGACTGCTTTGTCGGAGGAGTAAGTAATCGTCCCAGGAGCAGTAATTATTAAGGGAGAAATCATTGGTTCGTTGGAAATCCTAATAGGACCCTTTAAAGAGATCCTAAGAGGCTTGCTGGAAATTGGTATGATGGAAATGTCTTCAGCTTTAACGGTCAAACTTTTTATGGATGGCGTTCTTTCAAACAGGATCTCATGACTATTTATCAGGTGTTGAACACCTTATTTCATCCATTTGCATCCATTAACTTGTTCGGCGCAACAATTACAATCTTTCAAACAGCCAGGGAAAACCCCAACTCTCAACAGGTTCTCTTTAACAATGGTCAGTGGAGTAACCAAATCTTCAACGGAGGAAACAAAAGCAGTGTCTTCAATTGCATTGACACCTTTGCTATGATTTGGCATTAGTGCAGTTATAACATTCAGAGTTGTAGGTGGATCAAACTCAATAGTTTTGTTATCTATAAGATCTTGAATCTTATTTTTTAGAGCCCAACATTGATCAGTATCATACCCAGGGCTATTGGAGTGATAGGCGCATTTGGCGTTAGGGTTGTATTTCGGATATGAAACATTGGGATTTGATGGTGGATCACGCAATGTTACCGAGTTGGCCTTCAACAAGTGTTGCAAGGCTTGGGACAGTTACATGTTAATCCTCGTGAGCTGTCTTCTTGGAACCTCAGAACTTTGATGGTTGGCTTGTTATGGTTGTCTTTGAGAAAATGGAGTGTTGGAGATCAAAACAACATTAACAGATAGATGATGATCCTTATTGGTATGGGCCCTTGACCCATATACATCATTGGTTTCTTTCTTGCCAGTAAAGGGCTTCTTTATAGTGCTTGATGTAGAAGCAGATGCCATGGGAATTTTTCCACTCTTGATACCACTGTCGACCCTTTCACCAGTCATAATTAACTCAGTGAAACCGGACGATGAGCTCCCAATTAACAAGTTTAAAAATGGTCCAGTTAATATTTCCATGAAAATATCCACCAAATACCTACCCGTCAGTGGTGGTTGTACTCTACCAGCAAGGTCTCCCCATTTCTGCGCGTACTCTTTAAAACCTTCACTGGAACCCATTGTCATTCCTTGTAACTGAACTCTAGTCGGCACCAAATCAGCATTGTACTGATATTGATGGTAGAAAGTGGTGGCCAGATCTTCCCAGGTATGAATGTTTGAACCCTCCAACTAATAAAACCATTCTAACTGAGTCCCAGACAGACTCTCTTGAAAGAAATGCACCCACAATTTCTTGTTAGTGGTATGCGGTTGTATCTTGCGAACGTAGGATCTTAAGTGAAGTTTTGGGCACGAAACGCCGTCGTACTTAGCAAAGATTTGAATTTTGAACTAGTGGGGAATAACTACCCCATGAACCAAGCCTAAATCACCAAAATCTAAGCCAGGTATGGCTTGAATTTCCACAGCTTTCAACCTATCTTCCAGTTTCTTGTACTTATCCTCAGCCGGTGGATACTATTCGTCAAAATAATCCTCATCCTAAGAAGCTTGATTGTTTGCACCCCAGCACAGGTACTCCTTGCATCTTCGTTTTGGTTTTCATCCTCCTCAGACGACTCTTCAACCACTTGTACTTGACGGACATGGCCTTTAAACCTTTTCCCCATGTTGATCAGTGTCTTCTTCTTAGTCATTTTCTTGGCAACCATAAGTGACATCAGTTCTTGTTGTCCTTTGGCCAAATTGAGCAAGGTTTCTTGAAATTGATAATTTTGTGTCTGCAAGTCTTTCACAGTCTTCTCGAGATCCATCTTACTGAAATAAACAGTAGAAAGATAAGGCAACTTGTTTCGAAAACCTGCTTATGTCATGATGCATGTAATGCGAATGCAAATGTTTTCAAGGATTTAAGGAAATTTAAATTTGCTAAACAAAGAGAAAATAACAAACATGAACTTCATTAATAAAGATAGGAATTACAAATGCCTCTCAGGCTTACAATGGAGGAAGCAAAAATAATATAAAATAAACTCCTAAAACAAAAAGAATCAGGCTTCCCATGAGCGCATCCTCTTCAGTGTAATGTAGGCGTTCAAACTTCGCTCTTCATGAAGTTGTCTCGTAAGCTCCAACACCTTCTTCTCGCTTGCATAGAACTGGGTTTCAAAGGTGTCTCGCTCTCCTTTTAGTTGAATAAATGATCTTTGCAATTCCTCGAGAGTAGTTGGCATGTTAGGATGAAGAAGAGTGTAAGGGGTGTCTCCCTCAGCAACGGGCTCCATAATCACAGGCAGGATGGCGGGGTAAGGCATCATGAGACATTGGAATTTTTATGCCCCAATGTCTCACTATCCACTCTGTTTACCATTCTTCAAGCTCGTATGAACCTTTGACGATAGCCTTGGTCGTCGCCCTCATAATCGAATACCAAACCTTGGATGAGTGCATCATGGGGACCATCTATTCATGCATATCTAAACTTCCATATTGCAAGAGAAGGATTATAGGTGATACCTCACCTAATTCCTAAGAGTGGGACATTAGGGAATTCCCTACAACGGTCAATGATGGTAATATCCTCCAAAGATCTAGAACACCATTGGATATCCGAGTGAGAGAGTGACATCATCCTTTGAGACCATGTCAAGCCTTGCTCATTCTTCAACGTTGATCGAGGTAGGTGCGAAATAAACCACCTAGACAGTAATGGAGTTCAACACAAAAGATTACCCCTTTTCTTCATGGTGTGAATGTGGAAACAATGTAGAATGTCTCCAAGCAAGGTAGGTACGGGATTACGAGAGAGAAAAACCTTGATGGTATTCACATCTATGAGTTGGTCCGGATTGGGAAATAGAACCAAACCATAGATTAAAAGGGCCGAGACATCCTCAAAATCTTGAAAATCCATATCTTCCCAGAACAAACGAGCCTTCTCTAACAGAAATTTGTCACAATGTCAGATCTCTTCAAATTCAAGGCTTTGGAAATAACTTCAGGCTTTGGAGTCTCCTCTAAATCGGTGAATGGTATTTGATCAAGCACAAGAACTCCTAACAATTGAGAGAATTATTCTAATATAGGCACCAATTGGTAGTCGGGAAAGGTGAAGCAATGATGCATAAGATCAAAGAATTGGAAAAGCACACACATCATTTCTTCTTGGAAGTTTAAGGTAGCCAAGTTGAGAAGTCGACCATATTTCTTGGTGAAGGGAGAATCTCCAGGAACTCTTGATGCAAACTCTTGAAGTTGAGGATGCACTTTCCCGAAGTTAACTCGGATTGTATTCTTACGAGTGGAAGTCATGACCTACAAAACAGAACAAAAATAAATTCCTAAATCCTTGAAATGATTAGTGAGAATGCTTATGATGTCATGAATAATAATAATAAACAAAGCACACAAAGACCTTAGGTTTAGGCTTGCATGGGTTTCATAGGTAAGTACCCTCTTGAAGCTTAGTTGGTTTAACCTGTCCTAGAAATTAATCGGGTTCTAAGGAATCTCAATATCATTGATGTTTCTTCATCAGGCATTGTCTCATCACAATCAATATTTTCTTACGGATGAAATATCCCAAAAGTCCTATCTCAATGAGTGTAGTATCGAGTATCAACCAATCTTCAGCTTTGCACCAAAGTCGTCTATCTCACTACTTCCTAATGGCCAAGTTGTTCAATTAAAAGTTCTACGGTCAATTAGTGCTTCATGACACCGCTCAGCGGCCCCGTATTCTCATCGATTCAACAAAATGGATACAGGTACCAACAAATGCATCACACTAATGTAGCCATTGCTTCAACCATATCGGTCTACGTCGTACAGTTTCCATAATATATTGCTACTTACCTAATGATGTTCCCAGATCCGGGTAGAAGATCAAATCAAACCCAAACAAGGACCCATAAATGTAAAGAAAACACATCAAACAAAGAAAGCATTTAAAGGTGATCTAGATCTAAGGTAACCCCACTTTTTTATAACTCCCCAGCAGAGTCGCCATTTTTGTAATACGGTGGGAGAAATGACTTGGGTGTTTTGCGTTTTATCGCAATTATTGCGGATAGCAAGAATCACCACCGACTTTTCTTTTAGCCAATAAAGGAAGGGTGGAAAGAAAAGGAAAGACCTTTTGTGACATTTTCTTGAGTTCAAGGGGTAGGTTATGAAAAGTGAAGGTGTTAGCACCCTTTTCATCCGTAGTTATCTACGAGCTCTTATTTGCTAGCTCACTTTGAAATGCTTTGTTTGAAATGTGTTTGTGATTAGTTTTGAAAGTATTTTTTTGAAAAGTGCCATTGTTTATGTGAACTTTGTAATGATTCTCGTCTCTATAAGAATGTATACAAAGTGTTGACTTTTGAAAATATTTCATTTGAAAATGTTGTTATATTTTGAAAGATGTTGTTTTTTTCAAAATGTTGTAAGAAAGAGACTATGAATGTTCTACATACTCAAAAGGGTCTTAGTTCTTTTCCCCCTCCTTTAGATGTTGCTATCTTGCCATTGATTGATAAGAAGCCCTATCATTGGATGTGAAGGGACGAGCGTGGGTCGTCGTATAGTCATAGAAGGCAACTTATGAGACGCTTTAGTAATTTTCGTAAGGGACTAAGATCATTTTACTGAAGGCAACGTCGAAGGGTCATTGAGCGACTACGATCTTTTTTTATCGAGGGTCTTTGCTAAAGCGTCCCATATTCGAGGGACATGACTATTTATTCGTAGGAAACAAGCGAGATTACCCTAGAGGTGCGCGTGTGAAAAGTGTTTGATTGCATGCATTTTTGTCTTTGAAATTAGGGTTCTCTAAGATTGATTTTATCTTGCCATACACATCCTAATTACTAACAATTATATTAAAAGCGATAAATTGCGGAAATTAAAATCCTACACTATTAAATCATTTGGGGGATGGGGGTACAATTTACAAATGGGGATGAAGTAAAAGCCTAATTAAATTATTACAACCATATTGAATAAATGAATAGAAATAAAAAATATAAAAAGGAAAATAGTGTACAAAGAAAGAAAAACAAACTTTAGGTATTGACACATATCCTTATGCATCGATACATGCCACTTCCTATTTCTGAAAAATCAAAATTAACTCAATATGAGTCGATTCATAATGGTATGTGTCGACTCATTTCTTGTTTGTGTCGATAAATTCGTGTTTTGTTTCGACTCATACACCTTTTGTCTCTCTGTATTGTGCATAGATAACAGTATGCATCGATGCATAAGGCCTTGTATCGACTCATACTTTGTTAGGTAACTAAAATGAGTCAACTCATGCGTGTTTTGTATCGACTCATAACCTGTTTTACACCATATATGTGTCGACATATAGAGATATGCATCGACTCACAACCTGTTTTTTCACCTCTAACATTGTTCTACTACATGTACAAGTCAGTTCTCAACATATAATTGATAAAAATGAAAATAAAGCATATGGTTTGCTTCAAGGCTATGATATCTACATTTATCTTAAAAAATGAATCAATAATGATGTTTGAAATGAAGATCTCAAAGTCAAGAAGACTTACCTTGAAACTGAAATTTGTGTTTTGATTTAGAGTGGGAGAAACCAAGTTGCAGATGGCTGTTTTTGAGTTTGGAAAATAGTGATGTTATAGAAGTTTTTCTTGAGTTTGAATAACTTCTATATTATGTATGTGGAGTGTTTGGATGGTTTGTTTGGATAGAACTTACAAGGTGTGAAAGGTTCAAAGGGTTTTGACTTCAAAGCTCAAAGATGGAGATTTTTGTGGACAGTTCTGGTTTTTAGAGTAAAGGGGGGTTTGAGGATTTTCAACACACAAGAAGATCTCTATTTTTTTGGTCTATTTATTTTGAAAATGCTCCCTCTATTTATAGGCAAGAGGTTTGGGAACAAGGGATGATTAGGTTTGCAAGACAACATGTTATGGTTTGGTTGGGATGCAAATATCAAACTATGTCAAGTACTCCATGGTCCCAAGATAAAGTACCAATGTTTCTTGTATAGGGGAGCTACCTTCTATAATTTATGGTGGAGTATAATCCGAAGCAAATAAGGTATGGGCTCAAGACAAATTTTGTACCAAAAGCTTGCTTTTCAAGAATAGCAATGGTGCCTTTATGGCATAAATGGAAATATCTTTTGGATAATGGCTCAAACACTTGGGTAATAGCTCAAGAGTAGGTGTAAGCATTAAATTATGGTGATATTGGCAAGTTAGAAGGCTTGTAACACAAGATTATGCAGCATAGCATAAGGATTTTGTTATGTGTTCTTCATCAAAAGGACTTGCAATTCAAGGATGGATGCCCAACTTCATGCCCTTGAATCTCCTAGCTCAAGTATGATAAATTCATGATCTTGGATGTTTTGGGAAGCTTTAAACATCCTCTATAACTTTCATGCTAGCCATTTTTACAAAATCATCTTGGAACTATGTGAAAAAATTCCAAGAAGTTGGGATAAAATCCTGACTAAAATCTGTTGAAAATGTCATATCTTCACGGGCTTATATCTTCAAATCTAAGAATTTTTTGGACATCAACCCTCTAATACAAAGTTGTATAATTCATCAATATCTACAACTTTCATGTTGAAATTTTCCTTTGAATCATTTTGCATCATGGTGAAAATTGGTATGAAGTTATGAAATAAACATGTGCAAAACACTTAGCAAAATTTCTAAGTCTTGAAAAGTTTGACTTTTCAAATTGACTTTTGACTTTCTTAATTTTTTGATGATCAAGCTTGATATTCTTGAATGTCTTGATGAAATTTTATCTTTGAGACTTAATGTTGACCAAAAAGTCAAAGTTTGACTTTTAGCGTATCAGTTGACTTTTCATCAGTATAGCTGATTTTTGGTCATCTAGTCAATTGACTGAGCATAATTTATGATACAAGATTTGAAACTTGACATGAGCATTCTTGAAGGTCCATAATGATCCATGAAATTCATTTGAAGTATTATAAGTCCAATTGTCCTTGTGCAAGCTCAAACCCTAATTTTGAGGTATCAGTGTTAAGGAGATGGCTTGACCTAGTCAATACTTGTGCAAGCTTGAGCTTTTGAAGATCTTTATGAGAAATGTTTTGAGAAAAGAGAGGGAAAATTTTGGGGTACAATAGTAATCCTTAGGAGAAATAATCACAACACCAATTCCATTACCAAGTGCATTGGAAGCTCCATCAAAAAGCATAGTCCATCGGGATCCTGTCTCAGGTCCTTCATACGGTCCAGTTTCTTCATAATCTATAATTTGCATGATATTCTCATCCGGGAACTCGAAATTCATAGACTGGTAGTCTTCTACAGCTTGATGAGCCAAATGATTTTTCAATACACTTCCTTTGAGTGCTTTCTGAGTGGTGTACTGAATGTCGTATTCTGTTAAGATCATCTGCCATCTTGCTATTCTTTCGGAGAGAGTGGGTTTCTCGAATATGTATTTTATGGGATCCATTTTAGAGACAACAAAGTAGTATGAGTCAACATATACCATCTTAGTCGGCGAGTAGCCCATGCCAAAGTGCAGCAAGTTTTCTCGAGCAATGAGTATCTTATTTCACAGTCGGTAAACCTTTTGCTAAGGTAGTATATTGTATGCTCTTTTCGACCAGACTCGTCATGCTTGCCTAGTACACACCCCATTGAGTTCTCTAAAACTGTTAGGTACATCATCAAAGGTATTTCCTCAACTGGCGCCATTAGAATCAGAGGTTCTTGGAGGTACTCTTTGATCTTGTCAAAAGTTGTCTGACAATCGTTGTTCCACTTCACTACCTGATCTTTCTTCAGCAACTTGAAGATCGGCTCACAAGTAGCGGTCAAATGAGAAATAAATCTGGAAATGTAATTCAGTCGTCCCAGGAAACCTCTGACTTCCTTCTCAGTATGGGGAGTGGGAATTTCTTGAATAGCTTTGACCTTGGCGGGATCAACTTCAATACCTTTGCCTCTAACAACAAAACCCAAGAGTTTACCGGATCTCACCCCAAAAGTGAACTTGTTCGAATTCAATCTCAGCTTGTATTTATTCAATCTTTCAAACAATTTGTGTAGGTGGTCAAGATGTTATTCTTCAGTATGAGACTTGGCTATCATGTCTTCAACATAAACCTCTATCTCGTGATGTATCATATCATGGAACAGAGCTACCATAACACGTTGATATGTTGAGCCAGTGTTCTTCAACCCAAAAGGCATAACCTTGTAATAGAAAGTACCCCACAGTGTGACAAAGGTAGTCTTCTCCATGTCTTCAGGTTCCATCTTGATCTGATTATAACCCCAGAAGCCATCCATGAAGGAAAATACTTTATGTTGAGCGGTGTTGTCAACTAGAACATCAATATGTGGAAGTGGGAAGTCATCCTTGGGGCTTTCCCTGTTCAGATTCCTGTAGTCTACACACATATGCACTTTTCCATCCTTCTTAGGTACTGGCACCACATTTGTAACCCACTGAGGATAGGATGTAACAGCTAAGAAACCTGCATTGAATTGCTTCATAATCTCAGCCTTCATCTTTTCTAACATCTCGGGACGCATACAACAAACCTTCTGCTTTATTGGAGAACAACCCTCTTTCATCGATAAATGGTGAACCACAATATCAGTATCAAGCCCTGGAATGTCTTTGTATGACCAAACAAAGATCTCAATATGGTCATGCAACATCTGGATTAACATGTTCTTGACATTGTCCTCTAGGTTGGCACCTATCTTGACTTCTTTCATGTCTGCTTTAGTACCCAAGTTTACAACCTTAAATGGCTCTTCATGTGGTTGTATAGCCTTTTCCTCTTACACTAACAGTCTGGCAAGTTCTCAAGGTATTTCACAATCTTCCTCACCTTCTTCCTCGGCTTGGTAGATCAGATTCTCGAAGTTATAAGTGACAAAAATAGAATTTCTATCAACGGGATCCAGAGTGGATGTGGATCTGTAATTTATTGTGTGTGTGTGTGTAAGAACACATAGCTATGTAATAAAGTAAAAATAAAGACAAAGAGCGCAAAATTTGAATGCAGAACGTCCAACGTTTTTATTGAACGAAAATATGCAAATGAAATGACAACCCTTAACAAGTGGACCATTGTGCCCCGGGTAAGACACAATGCTTAAAGTTATTGTTTAAAGATTACAAACCAAAACTTTGAAAGAAATAGAAAATAACAATTACTTCTGACTAAAGAATATTGAGATAAGGTCTTCGGTCTTCCAGTTGTTGAGCTCGTTGTCGACGGTGGGAAAAATCCAGCTGTCTAGGTCATAGTCAATATCACGTCTTTTATAGTGTTGACTCCATTGTTGCTGACACAGAAAGGTGGTCTTCCAGCACGAGCATGACGAACAGCCCTCTGATCCTCTGCAGTAAAACCTAAACCAAATTTGTCAGATTTACACGGAATTTCAAGAAGCTGACCCCAAGTAGTGCAACCACCTTCTTCCACTACAGCTCTAGCATCCTTCAAAAAAGCCATTCTGGGTGGAACCTTTGTGACCTTGAGATATCAGAAACATCTTCAGTAGCGGTAGGAGGGATAACTTCAAATGTTTGGAAGGGAGTTTCAATGAATTCACCGTCCATCTCAACATACCTGAATGAGTTTAAGTGACTCACAATATACTATTCTTCACCGCAGACTGTAACAACCTTTCCTTTCATAGGATACTTCACCTTTTGGTATAAGGCTGAAGTAACAGCGCCTGTCCCATGAATCCAGAGGCGTCCGAGTAAAGAAGAATAAGCCGATCGAATATCCATCACATAGAAGGTAGATTCGAAGACCTGCCGATGCTACGGTTGGAGAACTGACTTGGTTGATTTGCGTTTTATCGCAAATGTTGCGGTTAGCAAGAGTCGCCACTGACTTTTCTTTTATCCAAAAGGAAAGACTGAAAAGAACAGGAAAGACCTTTGAGATTGTTTCTTGAGTTCGGGGGGTAGATTATGAAAAGGGAAGGTATTAGCACCCTTTTCATCCATAGTTACCTATGGGCTCTTAGTTGTTCGCTAGATCACTTGCTTTTGTTTGAAAATGTGCTTTATGTGTTTTTTGAAAGTATTTTGAAAAGGCGCCATCGTTTAGGCAAACTTTGTAATAGTTCTTGTTCGTAAGAACGTATACAAAGTGTTGATCTTTTGAAAATGTTTCAAGTTTAAAAGATGTTTTGAAAGTGTTGGTGTTTGTTTTGAAAATAGCAAGGATGTTTTGATTTGAAAAATGAGCAAGCAACTAGGAACAATCTACCTACTCAAAAGTCTTAGTTCAATTCCTCCTTTCCTTTGATATTGCTATCTTACCATTGTTTTGGGTAAGAAGCCTTATCTTTGGATGTAAAGGAACGGGCGTAGGTCATCGTATAGCCATGATAGCAATGTTGTGAAATATCTTAGCAATTCTCTTTGAGGGACTAAGATCATTTTGAAAGGCAACATTTGATAGCGTCATCGAGGGACTATAATCTTATATTTTTTATTTCTTTTTGCTAAGATACTCCACATGCATAACATGGCCATTTTTCATAAGGCAACACAATGGATTTACCCTAAGGGTGTAAGTGTGCAAGTGTGTTGATTTACATGCATTGTTTTGTCTTGATTTAGGGTTTGCTAACTTGTTGATTTTAATCTTTCCATACAAACCCTAATTTACTAGCATTTATATATAAAGCAATAAATTGAAGAAAATAAAATACTAAGTTATTACATCATTAGGGGATGGGGTATACAAATTTACAAATGGGGATTTTGCAAGAAAATTAAATCTAATTAACTATTACAACCATATTGAATTAAATATATAAAAATTGAAGATAAAATGCAAGAATGCAAAATGGAAAAAGAAATGATTTTTGTTTGGATTTTTATGAAAGATTCTAATCTTGACCTAATTAAGAAAATGATTAATTAAGAATTAAACAACATTAAAAACTTAAATTAATTAACAAAGAAAATAAGTTAAAAAATGATTTTTAGGGTTTTTTATGAAAAGGTTTTAAATTAAGAATTATATATATGAAAATTAATTAATTAAATTAAAAGAAAACCTAAGTTCTAAATTAATTTTAATTTACAAAAAAAATAATGTAATAATTAAAAATAATTAACTGTATTAAAAAAGAAATTAATTTACTAAAAGAAAATATTTTTATTCTTTTGTTTTATGAAGAAAAATAAACTAAATAAATATAAATAATAAAATAAAAATATTTTTATATTTTTCTAGTAAAATAATAATAATGATAATAATAAAAATAGTAATAAAAAAATATGAAGAAAATATGAAATAGAAATAAATATAAATAAAAACAAAATAAATAAAAGAATAAAATGGGCCAGGAGTGTAAACATAGTCAGGGGGTTAGAGTCAGCAAACAAATAGCCAAGCCCAAATTGGAGGCCCAACGCTGCAAACAACAATAAAAAAAGTGAAAAAATATGAAAAACACGCAAAAGGGTGCCACTGGGGCTCGAACCCAGGTCCCTCTGGTTACAAGCGCGCGCTTTAACCACTGGAGTGGTGATACATCTGTTAACTTATGCACAATAATAAATACATAACACAAATCTTGCCCTGACTGTACTTCATCTTCAACCTCCAGCCAAAGGATCTGTAACTTGCTCATTCCTCAACCATTTTGAAAAATGTAAACATGAAACTTGTGCATTTTTTCACCACGAATCCAACCATGTAACTAATTTAAGCTAACATTCAAAAATAAGGATGAATTTATGAAAGTACCAAATTCTGACCTAAACATTTTAGCAATTTTAAACTCAAAATTCTCCATGCTCAAGCAACATAAATGAAATCTATGGACATGTATAATTTCAGGGCAATGCTATCTACATTCTATCTTCACAAATGCAAGCCTAACAATGCCTAAATAATGAGATAGAAGTTCAAGAAAAATACCTCAAAACTGGAAATCGTGAATTAAGTTTGAGCTTGTTTCAAGTGATGGTGATGATCAGGTTAGCTTCCTTTGACCTCTAGGAAGCTAATGCAATGGCTGGCTTGAGCTGAAGGTGGCTGTAATGGTCTGGAGAAGTCCAACTGTGATGATCTATTTTTGAACATGGAAATGGGTGAAGATAGTGTTACAGTTGTGTAACAGGGACAAGGATGGCTTATGTATGATGTTTGGAAGCTTTTGGAAGCAAAAGGCCATGAAACGCACGAGTGAAATGGAAGTTTGAAATTCTTGGTTAAAATATGCAACAATGGTGGTTTGTGACGCAGTTATGAGTTTTGGGTAGTTTGGGAGCTTGTCTATTCGTGTCTTAGCTTGCAAACAACTTGAACATATGTATGGAAAATATTGTAGCCCTTGAGAAAGTCAGAAGCACAAGATATAGACTTATGGCTATGTTACTTGATTTTGAAGAAAAGTGGAAATATAGTTTCAAGGCAAAGTACACGCATGGCCTGAGTTGTTAGAGGCTTTTGACAAGTTTCTCATGGCTTTTAGATTATGTGCGATCAGAAGAAAACAAGTGCAAAGCTCAAGAATTGACTTTATGCATAAAAGCCACTTTTCCAAAATCGCAATGTTGCCTTTCTTCCTAAAATGGTATTAAGCATGGGCAATGCATTGAATGCTTGGATTAAAGCTTCTAACAGCTATGCAAACATTTAATTATGGAGTGCCAAACAAGTTTTAGGCCTACAAAGCAAAGATTATGCAGCCTAGGCTTGGATTTGAATTCTTGTTCATCATGGAAATGGCTTGTAAATCAAGAATGAAACCCTAACTTCATCTCTTCGATTCTCTTTTCTCAAACATGATCTCAATGATTTCTTGGACATTTTGGAAATATTGTAACATCATCTACAACCTCTATGTTGGTCACTTTTTAAAATTCCCTGTGGAATTATGTGAAATATTTCCATGAAGTTAGGTCAAAATCCTGCCTAAACTAGGGCAAAATTTCACTAAGTTTCCAAGTTTCATGAACATGTATTCACAAAATCATAACTTGAAATCCATGAATTTCTTAGAGGAGTTGTGTTCAGAAATTCTTTATATCTCATTGATATATACAACTTTCATGTTGAAAGTTTCCTTTTAATCATCTTGCATCACGGTGAAAAATTGGCTCAAAGTTGTGAAAAATATGAAATTTCCAACACTTAGAAAAATTTCTAAGTTTAGAAATTTTGACTTTTCAAAATGAAATCTTGACTTTTTGATTTCTTGATGAATAAGTTTCATATTTTGACATGTTTTGATGAATTGTGATATTTGATACTTGATTTTGACCAAAAAGTCAAAGTTTGACTTTTCAGTGTACAGTTGACTTTTGATCAGTTGACTGAAAATCATCTATCAATCAATTGATCTTGAGGGAAGTTTTGAGTCATGACATTAGGTAAAAATGATGCAATTGAATCCTTGAGATCATGTCTGCAACCAATCACACATTTGCTAGGTTAAAAAAACCAGAAATTGCCCTTTCTCTGTCAAAACCCTAATTTTGACCATTTTGCCCTTTTGATGATCTGATCAAATTTCTTGAGGAATTATGGTCCAAACTTGATCAAATGCCATATACGAGTTCATATTATTGACATGGATAAAAAATTATGAAGTTTGACTGTAAATTGACCACAATTGACTTTTCCCTAATACAGTTGATTTTTAGGTCAACTGATCAATTGATTGAGCAAAAATGTGATCCAAAACTTGAAATTTGACATGAAAAATCACGAGGGTCCAAAATGATCCATGAAAGTCATATGAGGCATTAAAAGTTCAATTTTCCTTGTGCAATCTCAAATCCTAATTTTCAGTCATCAGTGCTTGAGGAGGTGTCTTGAGCTGATCAACCCTAGTGCAATCTTGAACCAAATGAGATCTTGTGAGAGATTAATTGATAAATGAGAGGGCAAGTTTTTGGGTACAACAAATTCCCCTGTTCAATCTTCTTAAACTGAAGAGTTAGATTGGCGGATCCGCCATTCGTGACTTGAAGGTGAAAGATGATTGAACACTAGAGTGCCCAGAAATTTGCACTCGAAGATGAATTGTGAATGGGCTTATAGATGCCATTTGGAGGAATGATGGTAAACACTGGAGGAGGTATCAACATAAATCTTTGGTCGATTCATACTAAAACTTGATGTTTTACCTGTGGAAGAAAAGAGTTAGTAAAAATGCGGATGTATGCATGATGTTCACAAGATGAATGAGATCATGTTAAATGCATTTTGTATGTATATGTCATGATGTATGAATGTGAGATGCATGTTTTTGTCTGGGAAAATAAATCCCTGATTATTGCTGAGGAAATTCTGGGAGGTTGAATCTCTGATTACCGTTGGGGAATGAAGAAAATACCCATCTTCAAACTTTGTTGAAAGGATGCTTCTGCTGGGGAATATCTCTTGGACGCCAGCCGTTATCTGGTCAGATCCAGGCTTCAAAAATTGCTGAGAATGAGGAAGTCTACTGCTATCTAGTCTGATCCAGGCTTCACGATAACTTACTGGGGAAGAAATAAATTAATTGTTATCTGGTCGGATTCCAGGCTTTGTAGAAAATGTCTTGAAATTGAATAGTTATCTGGTCGGATCCAGGCTTTACAACAACTTTCTGGGGATAAGAAAGTTAACTGTTATCTGGTCGGATCCAGGCTCTACAGTGACTTGAAGTGGTAACTACTATCTGGTCGGGTCCATTTTTCATGGTTTTGGAAAATTTATACTATTATCTGGTCAGGTCCAGGCTTTATAGTGTCTCTCTGGGGATCACAGTTGATTGTTATCTGGTCGGGCTCCAGGTTTCACAATAACTTGCTGGAAAACTGATATTTGGTCGGGTCCAGGCTTTGCAGATTTCTGAGCTTGATGAGATTAATTATTATTTGGTCGGGTCCAGGTTTCACAATGAATTTTAAAAGGTAATTGCTATCTGGTCGGATCCAGGCTTCACAATAACTTGTTGGGGGAGAGGCATACTCTACCGGGGAAAAAAAGTTAAACCTTGGTCTGGTTGAGTCCAGGTTCTTCTATATTTTGTAGAGTTAAATTATTATTTGGTCGGGTCCAGGCTTTATAGTATCTTAGATTAACTGTTATCTGGTCGGGTCCAGGTTTCAGAAACTCAAACTGTTATCTGGTCGGGTCCAGGTTTCAGCAATTGATAAAGTCAAACTAATATCCGGTCGGGTCTAGGCTTTACAGTGACTTAAGAAGTTGACTATTGTCTGGTCGGGTCTAGGCTTCATAGTTAATTTTGGGGATGGTAAAGGTTTTGTTGATGACTTTACTGGGGATCATGGGTTGTGGCCCTATGATTTGTAATAGTCTAAAAGGAAAACTCAAGCTGGAGAGTGTAGCCTCAGTCGGGGAGGACAGACTCAGCTTGAGGGAGGTATATTTAGCTGGGGGTATCAGGCTCAGCTGGGGAATATAGACCAAAGCTGGGGAACTTTGTACTCGGTTGGGGAGTTATGATATTCATTGTTTGTTGGGGAAATAAAACCTATTGGGGAAATAAACCCGGTTGATAAACTGCTGAAGAGGTGAGTTATTTTTAGGAAGTGACTCACAAGGCTTCTACTTGTAGGATCAACTTAGCTGGAGAGAGATTTGCCAAGAGATTGAGACTCTGGTTGGAGATTGGTCTATTGTAGCCGATCTGCGGGGGATAATGTTAATGAAATGACTGTGTGGGGATATTCCAATATACATTAAAGAGATGTTTGTTGTTGCTTAGGTCATACGTGCCAAACAATTTTAATTATGTTCATATGCAATATGTTCGTTCAATTTTAGTCATTGGACAATTTTTCATTCAAAACAAAGATAGGAAGTTTGCACTTCAAAGTATATTTGTATTGATATTTTGCCCATGAATAGGCGTTTTTTGTACAAAGAGACGAAGATCCTAGTAAGAGGAAATTGTCGGAAGGAAAACAAAATTGAAAAAAAAACAAATAGCCATGTGAAATGATCTCATTTCCTTCCAACTCTACTATTGCCCCAATGTCTTCGAATGCCCCTTGTCGTTGACAGAAATTGACTGGATTGATCTTGGACTGTTTGAACTCGGACCTTGATGATAAAGTTCACTGTGGTGAATCCACGGGACATAGTCATATGCTTTTAATCCTTAACTTTTGCCTGGACCGCCCTTTCAGGTTTTCAGTCCACCAGGATACACATTTTTGCCCAAGTCGCCCTTTCGGGTTTTCAACTTTCCGGGTGTATGATCTTTTGCATATATCCCTAATTTTTGCCCAAACCTTTTGGTTTGCCGGGATGCCCTTATTTTGCCTAGGTGTGTCAACCTAGCGGGTCTCTTATGCGTAGTATTTTTTAACTATGTCCGCGTTGATAGGATGTGGGAAGTCTTCACCGTCCATGGTAGTTAGCATCATGGCACCGCCAGAGAACACTCTCTTGACAACAAATGGCCCTTCGTAGGTGGGAGTCCATTTTCCTCTAGGGTCGCCTTGCGGTAGAATGATACGTTTTATCACCAAGTCACCAGCTTGATATACTCGAGGCTTAATCTTTGTTGAAAGCCTTGATCATACATTTTTGGTATGTTTGACCATGACAAACAGCAGCCAATCGTTTTTTGTCGATCAAGTTCAACTGATCCAATCTCGTTTGAATCCACTCGTCTTCGCTTAAGCCTGCTTCATTCATAATCCTCAGCGAGGGAATCTGAACTTCCACCGGCAAAACAGCTTCCATGCCATAGACTAAAGAAAAGGGAGTTTCCCCAGTTGATGTTCTAGCTGAAGTGCGGTAGCCATGTAAAGCAAACGACAACATCTCATGCTAATCCTTATAGGTTACCACCATTTTCTGCACAATCTTCTTGATATTTTCTTTGGCCGATTCGACTGTGCCATTCATTTTCGGTCTATATGGAGAAGAATTGTGATGCTTGATCTTAAACTGAGTGCAAAGCTTAGTAATCATAGCATTGTTGAGGTTAGTCCCATTATCGGTGATGATCCTTTCGGGGATACCATAGCGGAAGATGAGGTTGTGTCTGATGAATCTGCCTACCACATTCTTGGTGAATGAAGCAAAAGAAGCGACTTCGACCCACTTGGTGAAATAGTTGATAGCGACAAGAATGAAACAATGTCCGTTGGAAGCAATTGGCTTGATTTCTCCAATCATATCAATGCCCCACATTGCAAATGGCCACGGAACAGCCATGACGTTCAGAGGGATAGGAGGCACATGGACCTTGTCATCATAGATTGTGAATTTGTGAGAAGTCCTTGAATGTTGATGGCAATCAGTCTCCATTGTTGACCAATAATAGCCAACTCTTAAGATTTTTTTAGCCATCGTATGTCCACTTGAGTACCAAAGAGACCATCGTGCATGTCCTCCATGATTTCCCATGCCTCCTTCTTGTCCACACATCGGAGTAGAGTGGAGTCATGGTTGCACTTGTACAATATTCTATTGCTTAGGAAGAATTTGGCTGCAAATCTTCGTAAGAATTTTCTGTCATTGATGGATGCTCCCTCTGGATACTCTTGTGCTTCAAGATATCTCATAACCTCATGGTACCATGACTTTTCTGCATCAGTGTCAAGCTCATAGTAATGTGCAGGTTCATCGAATCTTTCAATTGTAATCATAGGGGCTACATTTTCCCATCTAACCTTGAACATTGAAGACATGGTTGCCAAAGCGTCAGCCAACTGATTTTCTTCCCTAGGGAAGTGCTCGAAAGTGATCTCTTCGAAGTAAGGAATTAGGGATAGCACAAGTTCCTTGTAAGGGATACTATTAGGGTGTTTAGTGTCCCAATATCCTTTTACTTGGATGATCACTAGAGCAGAATCCCCAAACACATTCAAATGCTTGATCCTCAAGTCAATAGCAGCTTTCATACCCAAGATGCATGCTTCATACTCGGCCATATTGTTCGTGCAATCGAAGCATAATCTGGAAGTGAATGGAGTGTGGTAACCTTCAGGAGAGATGATCACATCACCAATTCCGATACCTAAGGCGTTGGAAGCCCCATCGAATACCATAGTCCATCGGGATCCTTGTTCAGGTCCGTCATACGGTCCAGGTTTCGCGCAATCGGTTACTAGCATGATGTTATCGTCAGAGAAGTCGAAGTTCATTGACTGATAACCATCCACAACTTGATGGGCCAAATGATCAGCTAGCACGCTTCCTTTGATTTCCTTTTGAGTAGTATATTTAATGTCATACTCAGTTAAGATCATTTTCCATCTGGCTATCCTTCGGGAAAGGGCAGGTTTCTCGAAGATGTACTTGATTGGGTCCATTTTAGAAATCAACAAAGTGGTATGAGTCAACATATACTGTCTTAGCCGGCGATTAGCCCATGCCAGAGCGTAACAAGTTTTCTCGAGCAGTGAATATCTGGTTTCACAGTCGGTAAACTTTTTGCTCATGTAATAAATAGCATGCTCTTTTCGGCCAGACTCGTCATGTTGGCCCAAAACACACCCCATAGAGTTCTCTAGTACTGTCAAGCACATGATCAAAGGTCTTCCTTCAACTGGAGGCAAGAGAATATGAGGTTTTTGTAGGTATTCTTTGATTTTGTCGAAGGTAGCTTGGCACTCATCATTCCATCTGACTACATGATCTTTCTTCAAAAGTTTGAAGATTGGCTCACAAGTAGCAGTTAAGTGTGATATGAAGTGGGGAATGTAATTGAGACGACCCAAGAATCCTATAACTTCCTTTTCAGAATGAGGGACTGACATTTCTTGGATGGCCTTTACCTTGGCAGGATCAACTTCAATCAAAACCTAGAAGCTTTCCAGATCGTACTCCAAACGTGCACTTGTTAGGGTTTAACCTTAGCTTGTACTTTTTCAGTCTTTCGAATAGTTTGTACAGGTGATCGAGATGTTCTTATTCTGTTTGTGATATGGTAATCATATCTTCCATATAGACCTCTATTTCATGATGTATTATGTCATGAAACAAAGCTACCATAGCTCTTTGATATGTTGCCCCTGCATTCTTTAATCCAAACGGCATGACCTTGTAGTAGAAGGTGCCCCATTGCGTAACAAAAGTAGTCTTCTCCATGTCTTTGGGAGCCATCCTTATTTGATTATAGCCTTAGAAGCCATCCACGAATGAGAAGACTTTATGCTGAGCAGTATTATCGACCAAGACATCAATGTATGGTAGAGGGAAGTCATCCTTGGGGCTTGCCCTATTCAGATCCTTATAGTCTACGCACATGTGAATGTTTATGTCTTTCTTCGGCACTGGCACTACATTAGCAACCCATTGGGGATAGGATGTCACATCTAGGAACCTTGCATCAAACTGTTTCATTACTTCAGCTTTGATCTTCTCAGACATATCTGGCCTCATGTAATGAACCTTTTATTTGACGGGAGGACAGTCTTCTTTTGTCGGCAGACAATGAACTACGATGTCGGTATCCAACCCTGGCATATCTTCATAAGACCAAGCAAATACTTCCACATAATCATGCAACATCTGAACCAACCTGCTCTTGACACTGTCTTCCAGATTAGTGTCGATCTTGATTTCCATCTTATCTTCCTCAGTACCCAGATTGATGACTTCAACTGACTCTTCGTGTGGCTGAATAGCTTTTTCCTCTTGCAATAGAAGTCTGGCTAGTTCTCCCGGTATTTCACAATCTTTATCTCCTTCGTCTTCGGCTTGGTTGATTGGACATTCGAAGTCATAGTCGGCAATAGTAGTGTCATTGGTAATAGGATCCAGAGTGGATGAGGACCTGTAAGAGTGTGTGTGTATGCATGTAAGATACATGGCTATTTTTTTGAAAATGTATTTGAAAGAAAGGAAAGACAATGAACACAAATATTTGAATGCAAAAGAGTCCAATGTACTGAATGATCATATGATTAGATGAACATAAATAAAACCCTTGACAAATGGACCAAAGTTCCCCTGTCAAGGCACATTGCTTAAAAGTCATTGTTTGAATAATACAGACAAAATGTTCCTGAATTGAAAGAAAAGCAATTACAAGTAGATTACTCCTAAATGAAGGAGATGTGCATAAATTCCTTTGTATGGAAATTCTTCAACTCCGTTGTAGTTGGATACACCCAATCTTCAAATGCAACTTCTTCATCAGAATCACCCACGATGTTGACTTCATGGTTTCCAATGTGGAGAGGTGGCTTTCCAGCACGAGCACACCTCACTTCCTTATGAGCTTTGAAAGTAAATCCCAAACCAAACTTGTATGCTTTAAATGGGATATAGAGGAGTTGTCCCCAAGTATCACAATTTCCTTCTTCAATTTTCGCACATGCATCCTTAACTGAAACCATCTTTGGCACGACTTTAATAGCTCAGACTCATCAGAGGAACATTTGGTAGCAGCAATCGTCGGTGGCATGACTTCAAAGGCTTGACATGGGGTTTCAATGAATTCCACGTCCATCTCTACGTATTTGAACAAGTTAAGGTGACTTACCATAAACTCTTCTTCTCCACAGACGGTGACTATTCTTTCCTTGACTGGATATTTGAGTTTCTGATGGAGAGTTGAGGTTACTGCCCCAGCTTTATAGATCCACGGGCGACCTAACAGACAAGAATAGGTAGGACGAATATCCATAATATAGAAGGTGAATTTGAAGATTTGGGAGCCCACTTTGATTGGAAGATCTACTTCCCCATGAACAGTCCTCTTTGATCCATCAAATTCCCTTACAATGATATCGCTTGGCTTTAAGACTAAACCTTCACAGTCTAGACGGTCTAACGCTCCCTTGGGTAATACATTCTGGGAAGAACTAGTGTCGACTAGCACATGTGCTAAGGTAGTCCCTTTGCACTCGACAAAAACATGTAAAGCTTTATGGTGATTCTTCCCAAGAGGTGTTAAGTCAGCATCTGAAAATCCCAGGCCATTATCAGTTGTCAGTCTAGCCACGCAATTCTCAAACTGATCCGTTGTTGTCTCATGGGGGACATGAGCCTTTTTTAGGAATTTGATTAATGTCCAAGCATGGGCATCAGAACAAAGAAACGATGACAACATTGAAATCTTAGAAGGGGTTTGCCCCAACTGTTCTACAATATTGAAGTCGCTTCTTTTTATGATCATTAAGATTTCGTCCATCTCGCGAGCCGAGGGTTCGTCATCAGCTACGTCCTTGGAGGGAACTTCAATCACATCAGGCTCAACAACCTTCTCCTTCCCTCTTGTATCGGTACTTGTCTTGGCAGCAATAATGCGGATGGGTGTCCTTGTAACAACTGGTGGTGAGATATTGGGTGAAAATTTTCTCCCAGTTCTAGTTACTTTGCTTGAGCTAGCTACGTTACCAACATTGTCATCTTTTTCTTCTTCGATCCAGACGTCTTGTTTGATCCCATGATAGAACACTTCAGTACCATAATTCCATGGTACCGCCTTATTTGAAGAGTGGGGAATTGGTCCAAGATTGGTAATTATTAAGGGAGCAACAGTGGGTTCGTTTGAAATCCTAATAGGTCCTTTGGAAGTGATCCTAAGAGGCTTGTTTGAGATTGTAATAATAGAGAGGTCTTGACATTTGTTAATTAAACTCTTGGCAAGTGGAGTCTTCTCAAATATAATTCCGTGGCTATCCATCAGGCGGTGTATGCCTTTCTTCAGCCCTTTACATCCATTGAGTTGTCTTGTACAGCGCACACAGTCTTTTACACAGCCAGGGAAGATCCCAGCTTTCAACAGACTATTTTTGATTATATTCAGCGGAGTAGTTAATTCTTCAATAGAGGCAACAAAAATTGTATCTTCAACAACATTGAAATTCTTGTCATGCTTCGGCATCGGAGCGGTAATTACATTTGGCGTTGAAGGAGGATCAAACTCAATAGTCTTTTTGTTAATCAAATCTTGGATTCTGTTCTTCAAGGCCCAGCATTGGTCAGTTTCATGCCCCGGGCTGCTCGAGTGGTATGCAGACTTAGCATTCAGATTATATTTCGGTGACGAGGTATCAGGGTTGGTGGGAGGATCACGCAATGTCACTAAATTAGCCTTGAGAAAATGTTGTAAGGCTTGAGACAATGACATGCCTAACCTCGTAAATTGTCTTCTTGAAGTTTCAAAAAGTTGATGATTTGCAGATGGTCTTGGAGTAGGAGTTGGATTGGAGATTCAGACAAAATTTACAGACGGATGATCATTCTTCTTGGTACAGTCCCTTGCCCCGTACACAACATTGACTTAATTTTTTGCAGCAAAAGCTTTCTTGATAGGATTGGAAGTCGAGGTAGACGCCACAAAGATCTTCCCACTTTTTATGCCACTTTCAACTCTTTCACTGGTTAAGATTAATTCGGTGAAACCAGAAGAATAGAAGCCAACCAACAAATTAAAGAAAGGCCCAGATAAGGTTCCCATGAACATGTCGATGTGTTCCATATCAGTCAAGGGTTGTTGGAACCTACTAGCAAGGTCTCTCCACTTTTGTGCATATTCCTTAAATCCTTCATTATTTCCCATGGCCATATCTTGTAATTGAACCCTTGTTGGCGCCAAGTCGGTGTTGTACTGATACTGATGGTAGAATACGATAGCTAAGTCCTCCCAAGTATTGATACGGGATCCATCCAACTGATAAAACCATTCAAGTTGTGTTCCAGCCAAGCAATCTTGGAAAATGTGAACCCAAAGCTTCTTATCGACAGTGTGCGGCTGTATCTTGCACACATAAGATTTCTAATGGAGTTTTGGACAAGAAACTCCATCGTACTTTGCAAAGACTGGTATTTTGAATTTGTGGGGGATGACTACCCCAGAGATCAAACCCAAATCATCAAAATCTAAACCGGGGACGACCTGGATTTCAACAGCTTTCAATCTGTCTTCTAACTGCTTATATTTGGTATCAGCGGGTGGCTACTGCTCGTCGAAATAATCACCATCAGATACTTGATCATTGACACAGTCAGCTTGAGTACTCTTGACCTCACCAATCTGGTACTCATCCTCTTCAGATGAGTCTCCTCCTACTGGGATTTGACGGACTGTCTCCTTGAACCTTCTACCCATGTTGAGTAGAGCTTTCTTCTTGGGATTTTTCTTAATGGCCAACAAAGCCATCATATATTGCTGCCCCTTGGCTAGGGCTAGTAGAGTTTCCTTGAACTGAGAATTTTGTGCTTGGAGATCCTTCACAGTTTTCTCTAGATCCATCTTGCTGAAATAAACAGCCGAAAGATAAGGAAACCTGTTATGTAAAAACCTGGCATGTTATGATGCATGGAATATGTATATGCAAATGATTTCAAGGATTAATGAGATTTAAATTTGTATAAACAAAAGAAATGAACAAACGTCAATTTTCATTAAACAAAACAAGAAAGATTACATCATGCCTCTTGGGTTTACAAAATAACTTTCTAAGATAAAAAGACTGAATGCATCCTCTTCGGTGCGAGATAGGCGTTCACACTTTGCTCTTCTTGTAGCTGCTTCGTAAGCTCCAAGACCCTCTTCTCACTAGCATAGAATTGATCCTCAAAAGTATCACACTCTTCCTTCAGCTGAGTCCAACCCTTTTGCAATTCTTAGAGAGAGGTAGGCATGTCGGGATGGAGGATAGTGTACGGGACATCTCCTTCTACTACAGGCTCCATGATGACTAATAAGATGGAAGGATAAGGCATCACAAGTTTCTGAGAACAAGCTCACACCCATTTAAGGTAAGGCTCTAGGGGAATGGAATTCTTGTGTCCTAGTGTCTTACTATCCACCTTGTTCAACATCCTCCAAGCTCGGATAAACCTCTAGCGGTAACCTTGATCCTCATTCTCGTAGTCAAATACCACTCCTTGGATAAGCATCTCATGTGGACCATCCCTTCGGGCGTAACCAAACTGTCGTAAGGCCAAGCAGGGGTTGTAAGTGATACCTCTTCTAATTCCAAGTAAAGGTACATTAGGGAATTCTCCATAACGGTCGATGATAGTAATATTCTCCAAAGATCGGGAACACCAATGAATATCTGAATGTCTGAGCGTCATCAACCTGTGGGACCACCTTGAACCTTGCTCAATACAGATTGGGGAAGATGCGAAATAAACCATCTTTATAAGAGAGGAGTGCAACACATGATGATACCTCTCTTCCTCATAGTGCGAGAGTGAAAATAATGTAGGATGTCTCCTAACAAAGTAGGCACCGGGTTACGAGACATGAAGATTTTGACGGTGTTTACATATATGAGTTGGTCAGGATTTGGAAACAAAACCATACCATATATGAGAAGGGCCACAATTTCCTCAAAAGCTTGTAAGTCCAAAGAGTTCCAATAATCTTGAGCTTTGTCAAACAGGAACTTGGCTAAGAAACCTTTGACACCACTCCCTGTTTCCTAATTAGTTGTGACATCAGATTGTTGCAAGTGTAGGGCTTGAGCAATCTCCTCTAATTTTATAACTCTTTCCGTACTGTTGAAGGCTAGTTGGTTGAGAATGGGAATCCTCAAGAGTTGGGAGAATTCTTCCAAAGTTGGCACAAGTTGATAATCGGGAAAAGTGAAGCAATGATGTAGAGGATCAAAGAATTGGAAAAGCACCTTCATCATATCTTCATCAGTGTTAGAGGTAACCAAGTTTAGGAGGCGACCTTGTCTTTAGGTGAATGGAGAATTCTTAGGAACCCTTGACGCTAACTCTTTGAGTTGAGGAGGAATCCTTACGAGATTGACTTGAATGGTTTTCCTGCGAATAGAATCCACGTCCTACAAAACAGAACAAAGATAAATCCCAAAAATCCTTGAAATGGTTAGTGAGTATGAGTATGATGTTATGATGTTTATAATGTTATGTACAAGTAAATATATATAAACAAAACAAAACAAGTCCTTAGGTTTAGGCTTGCATGGAGTCTCATAGGTAAGTACCCTCTTGAAGTTTAGTTGGCTCAAACCTGTCCTAGATATAGTAACCGGGTTCTAAGGGAGCTCAATACCACTGGTTTGTCTTCTCGGGCATTATTTCAGCGCAAGCCTCTTTAATAGAGACCGAAATATCCCAAAAAGCCAAACCTCAATGAGTGTAGTATCGAGTATCTACCAACTTCGGACTGCACCAAAGTCGGTCATCTCACTACGTCCTAATGGCCAAGTTGGTCAAGTAAAGGTTCTAGAAGTCAGTTAGTGCTTTATGACATCACTCAGCGGCCCCGTATTCTCCTTGACTACTCAAGGGATACCGGTACCCACAAATATGTCACACTAACATAGTTATTGCTTAGACCATGTCGGTATACCCCACACAGTTTCCACAATGTATTGCTACTTACATATAAGGTATCCCAAATCCGGGTAGAGGATTTAAACCCAAAAAAAGAACCAAAATGTAAAGCGAATAAATAAAACAATGAAAGCAAGTAAAGGTGATCTAGCTCTAAGGTAACCTCACTTTTAACTTCTTCCCCAGTAGAGTCGTCAGTTCTAGTGCTACGGTGGGAGAACTGACTTGGTTGTTTTACGTTTTATCGCAAATGTTGCGGTTAGCAAGAGTCATCGCCGACTTTTCTTTTATCCAAAAGGAAAGGCTGAAAAGAATAGGAAACACCTTTGAGATTGTTTCTTGAGTTCGGGGGGTAGATTATGAAAAGAAAAGGTATTAACACCCTTTTCATCCATAGTTACCTATGGGCTCTTAGTTGTTTTCTATATCACTTGCTTTTGTTTGAAAATGTGCTTTGTGTGGTTTTTGAAAGTATTTTGAAAAGGCGCTATCGTTTAGGCAAACTTTGTAATAATTCTCGTTCGTAACAACGTATACAAAGTGTTGATCTTTTGAAAATGTTTCAAGTTTAAAATATGTTTTGAAAGTGTTGGTGTTTGTTTTGAAAATAGCAAGGATGTTTTGATTTGAAAAATGAGCAAGCAACTAGGAACAATCTACCTACTCAAAATTCTTAGTTCAATTCCTCCTTTCCTTTGATATTGCTATCTTACCATTGATTTGGGTAAGAAGCCCTATCTTTGGATGTAAAGGGACGAGCGTGGGTCATCGTATAGCTATGATAGCGATGTTGTGAAATATCTTAGCAATTCTCTTTGAGGGACTAAGATCATTTTGAAAGGCAACATTTGATAGCATCATCGAGGGACTATGATCTTATATTTTTGATTGCTTTTTGCTAAGATACTCCACATGCATAACATGGCCATTTTTCATAAGGCAACAAAGTGGATTTACCCTAAGGGTGTAAGTGTGCAAGTGTGTTGATTTACATGCATTGTTTTGTCTTTATTTAGGGTTTGTTAACTTGTTGATTTTAATCTTTCCATACAAACCCTAATTTACTAGCATTTATATATAAAACAATAAATTGCGGAAAATAAAAATACTAAGCTATTACATTATTAGGGGAGGGGGTATACAAATTTACAAATGGGGATTTTGCAAGAAAATTAAATCTAATTAACTATTACAACCATATTGAATTAAATATATAAAATTGAAGATAAAATGCAAGAATGCAAAATGGAAAAAGAAATGAGTTTTGTTTGGATTTTTATGAAAGATTCTAATCTTGACCTAATTAAGAAAATGATTAATTAAGAATTAAACAACATTAAAAACTTAAATTAATTAACAAAGAAAATAAGTTAAAAATGATTTTTAGGATTTTTTATGAAAAGGTTTTAAATTAAGAATTATATATATGAAAATTAATTAATTTAATTAAAAGAAAACCTAAGCTCTAAATTAATTTTAATTTACAAGAAAATAATATAATAATTAAAACTAATTATCTAAGTATTAAAAAAGAAATTGATTTACTAAAAGAAAATGTTTTTATTCTTTTGTTTTATGAAGAAAAATAAACTAAATAAATATAAATAATAAAATAAAAATATTTTTATATTTTTCTAGTAAAATAATAATAATAATGATAATAATAAAAATAGTAATAAAACTATGAAGAAAATATGAAATAGAAATAAATATAAATAACAACAAAATAAATAAAAGAATAAAATGGACCAGGAGTGTAAACATAGTCAGGGGGTTAGATTCAGCAAATAAATAGCCAGGCCCAAATTGGAGGCCCAACGCTGCAAACAACAATCAAAAAAGTGAAAAAAATATGAAAAACAAGCAAAAGGGTACCACTGGGGCTCGAACCCAGGTCCCTCTGGTTACAGGCGCGCGCTTTAACCATTGGGGTGATGATACATTCACTAACTTGTGCATAATAATAAATACATAACACAAATCTTGTCCTGACTGTACTTCATCTTCAACCTCCAGCCAAATGATTTGTAACTTGCTCATTCCTCAACCATTTTAAAAAATATAAACATGAAACTTGTGCATTTTTTCACCACGAATCCAACCATGTAACTAATTTAAGCTAACATTCAAAGATAAGGATGAATTTATGAAAGTACCAAATTCTGACCTAAACGTTTCAGCAAGTTTAAACTCAAAATTCTCCATGCTCAAGCAACATAAATGAAATCTATGAACATGTATAGTTTCAGGGCAATAATATCCACATTCTATCTTCATAAATCCAAGCCTATCAATGCCTAAATAATGAGATAGAAGTTCAAGAAAAATACCTCAAAACTGGAAATCATGAAATGAGTTTGAGCTCGTTTCAAGTTATGATGATCAGGTTAGCTTCCTTGGACCTCTAGGAAGCTAATGCAATGGCTGGCTTGAGCTGAAGGTGGCTGGAATGGTCTAGAGAAGTCCAATTGTGATGCTCTATTTTTGAACTTGGAAATGGGTGAAGATGGTGTTACAGTCGTGTAACAGGGACAAGGATGGCTTATGTATGATGTTTGGAAGCTTTTGGAAGCAAAGGGCCAAGAAACGCACGAGTGAAATGGAAGTTTGAAGTTCTTGGTCAGAATATGCAACAATGGTGGTTTGTGATGCAGTTTTGAGTTTTGGGGAGTTTGGGAGCTTGTCTATTCATGTCTTAGCTTGCAAATAACTTGTGCATATGTATGGAAAAGATTGTAGCCCTTGAGAAAGTCAGAATCACAAGATATAGACTTATGGCTATGTTACTTGATTTTGAAGAAAAGTGGAAATATAGTTTCAAGGAAAAGTACGAGCATGGCCTGAGTTGTTAGAGGCTTTTGACAAGTTTCTCAAGGCTTTTAGATTGTGTGTGATCAGAAGAAAACAAGTGCAAAGCTCAAGAATTGACTTGGTGCATAAAAGCCACTTTTCAAAAATGGCAATGTTGCCTTTCTTCCTAAAATGGTATTAAGCATGAGCAATGCATTGAATACTTAGATTAAAGATTCTAACAGTTGTGCAAACATTTAATTATGGAGTGGCAAACAAGTTTAAGGCCTGCAAAGCAAAGATTATGCAGCCTAGGCTTGGATTTGAATTCTTGTTCATCATGGAAATGGCTTATAAATCAAGAATGAAACCCTAACTTCATCTCCTCGATTCTCTTTGCTCAAACATGATCTTAATGAGTTCTTGGACATTTTGTAGAGCTTGTAACATCCTCTACAACCTCTGTGTTGGTCACTTTTGAAAATTTCCCTTGGAACTATGTGAAAATTGCCATGAAGTTGGGTCAAAATCCTGCCTAAACTAGGGCAAAATTTCACTAAGTTTCCAAGTTTCATGAACATGTATTCACAAAATCATAACTTGAAATCCATGCATTTCTAGGAGGAGTTGTGTTCAGCAATGTTTTAGATCTCATTGATATATACAACTTTCATGTTGAAAGTTTTCTTTGAATCATCTTGCATCATGGTGAAAAATTGGCTCAAAGTTATGAAAAAAATATGAAATTTCCAACACTTGGAAAAATTTCTAAGTTTAGAAATTTTGACTTTTCAAAATGAAATCTTGACTTTTTGATTTCTTGATGAATAAGTTTCATATTATGACATGGTTTGATGAATTGTGATCTTTGATACTTGATTTTGACTAAAAAGTCAAAGTTTGACTTTTTAGTGTACAATTGACTTTTTATTAGTTGACTGAAAATCAACTATCAATCAATTGATCTTGAGGGATGTTTTGAGTCACGCCATTAGGTCAAAATGATGCAATTGAATCCTTGAGATCATGTTTCCAACCAATCAAACATTTTCTAGGTAAAAAAAAAATCAGAAATTGCCCTTTCTTAGTCAAAACCATAATTTTTGACCATTTTGCCCTTTTGATGATTTGATCAAATTTCTTGAGGAATTATGGTCCAAACCTGATCAAATGACATATATGAGTTCATATTATTGACATGGATAAAAATTATGAAGTTTGACTATAAATTGACCACAATTAACTTTTCCCAATACAATTTATTTTTATGTTAACTGATCAATTGACTGAGCAAAAATGTGATCCAAAACTTGAAATTTGACATGAACAATCTTGAGGGTCCAAAATGATCTATGAAAGTCATATGAGGCATTAAAAGTTCAATTTTACTTGTGCAATCTCAAACCCTAATTTTCAGTCATCAGTGCTTGAGGAGGTGTCTTGAGATGATCAACCCTAGTGCAGTCTTGAACCAAAGGAGATCTTGTGAGAGATTACTTGATAAATGAGAGAGAAAATTTTGGGGTACAACACCTGCGAACCTACCTTGATCAAAAGATCGACTTCTCCATGTACCACCTTCTTTGAACCGTCAAAAGCTCTGACCATAATATCATTGGGTTTCAGCACAACCCCTTCACAATCAAGTATGTCCAGAACACCCTTTGATATAAAATTCAGCGAGGAACTCGTATAAACCAATACATGAGCTAAATTAGTGCCCCTGCATTCAATAGATACATACAAGGCCTTGTTGTGGTTTCTTCCTTCAGAGGTCAAATCGGCAAGAGAAAAGCCTAGCCCATTATCAGTAGTTAGGCTAGCAACATAACTTCCAAATTAATCGGCAGAAATTTCTTGTGGCACGTGAGCGAATTTTAAGAACTTCACCAAAGCCTGTGCATGGGCTTCTGAACACAGTAATAGGGATAACATGGAGATTTTAGAGGGAGTTTGTCCCAGCTGTTCAACAATCTTGTAATCACTTTTTCGGATAATTTTTAATACTTCCTCCAACTCCTGCCTGGATGTATCTTTAGCTATAACTTCTTTAGGTGACTCCGTCTGGGTAGACTCCGTCATTTTCTCTTTTCCCCGAGTCTCGGTAGAAGTAACATGAACTGGTGTAGCGATAGTCTTCAGAGAGATTTCCAGAGAGAAAGCCCTTCCGCTTCTAGTAACCTTACTGGTCCCAACAATATTGTCAATGTTGGGATCAAAAACTTCAGTTCCTTTTGGTAGTAAACTTCGGCTCCATAGTTCCAAGGGATATCTTTGTCTGAGGAATATGGAATAGGTCCGGGTGTAGTGATTATCAGAGGAGAGATTCTAGGTTCAGCCTTAATCTTCACAGGGCCTTTGGCAATGATCCTGATAGGAGTGCCGGAAATTATAGATAAGTCTTGAAACAAATTCTCAATAGAAGGAATTTTCTCAACAATAATGATATGGTTATCTATCAGACGCTGAATACCTTCTTTAAGCAACTTGCAGTCGTTGGGTTGGGTTGTGCAGCAATATCATCTCTCCACACAACCTGAAAATAAACTGGCTTGCAATAAGTTCTTCTTGATAATTAGGAGGGGAGTAGTAAACTCACTTACCGCAGAAACATATGAAACATCATCAATAGTACTTATGCTTTTGTTGTGCTTAGGTATAGGTGCAATAATCACATTAGGGGTCTCGGGAGGATCAAACTCAATTTCTTTATTGTCAATCATGTCTTGAATTTTATTCCTCAAAGCCCAACAACTATTAGTGTCGTGCCCGGGGCTATTGGAATGGTAAGCACATTTCATATTAGGATTATAACGGGGAGAGGAGGTGTTGGGATTCTGAGGAGGGTCCCTTAATGTTATCAGCTCTGCTTTCAACAAGTGTTGTAATGCCTGAGATAATGGCATACTGGTCTTTGTAAATTGTCTTCTTGGTGCGTCTGATCTACACTGATTGCCTTGTCGTTGTTGTTGCACAGGCGCAGGATTAGAAATTAGTACCTCCCCCACATATTGGTTGCGATCACTTCTAGTATGACCCTTCTGGCCATACACAACATTTGTTTCCTTATTACCATTGAACGCCTTCTTTACAGTACTTGAAGAAGCATCCACTTGAATCTTCCCACTTTTGATACCACTTTTGACATGTTCTCCTGTTAATATCAACTTGGTAAAAACAGATGAAGAGCTTCCGATCAGATGATTAAAGAAAAGTCCTGATAGAGTTTCCATGAACATATAAACCAGCTCCCTATCAGACAAAGGAGGTTGAAATCTTCCATCCAGATCTCTCCACTTTTGGGCATATTCCTTAAATCCTTCATTTGAACCCACAATCATACTTTGTAATTGCACACGAGTTGGTGCAAGGTCAGCATTGTATTGATATTGTTTGTAAAAAGAAGCAGCCGGGTCTTCCCAAGTATGTATACTGGTTCCTTCCAGCTGATAGAACCATTCTAGTTGTGTCCCAGATAAGCTTTCTTGAAAGAAGTGAACCCATAACTTTTTGTCAGCAGTATGAGGTTGGATCTTCCAGACATAAGACCTCAGATGAATCTTAGAACAAGAAACACCATCATATTTGGAAAAAGTAGGGACCTTGAACTTGTGAGGGATAACAACCCCCGAGATAAGATCCAGCTCTTCAAAATCCATTCCAGAAACTTTCTTGATTTCCATGGCATTCAAACAATCTTCTAGTTTTTTGTATCTGTCATTAGCGGGAGGATATTTCTCATCAGAATAGTCTTCTTTATTAGGAATTTTACCAGAACCAAGGTTGCTTCCCCCCTCAACTTTTATGCTTCAGTCGTCTTCTTCTTGATTGTCATCTTCATCCGATGGGATATCAGAAGCTTGAACCTGTTTGGCGGTACCTTTGAATCTTCTCCCCATGTTAAGGATACCAACCGGTTTCCTAGTAGTTTTCTTCTTGGAAATGAGCTCCATCAGTTATTTCTACCCTTGGCTAAGTTCAGGAGCGTCTCTTGGAATTGGCGTTTTGAGCTTGAAGGTCTTTCACGGTTTATTTGAGAGCCATCTTTTACCGAAATAAACAGCAAAAAGATGAGAAAACTCGTCTTGGGAAACACTTGTTATGTAATGACATGCATGATATGTGGATGCAATGTTTTCAAGGATCTCGCAGGATAAACAAAAGGAAATGTTAGAAGTTGAGTTTACCTGCAGCTTTGACTGAAGAACTTTGCGTCTTTGAATGTCCTTCTATGAGAATCAAGCTCACCATGTCAAGTGGATCCTAGAATTTGACTCAAGCGAAAGTACTTTGATTTTTGACGGAATTTGATTATAGGAAAATAAATCCCCTTGCCCCTTGCTAGACGTCTGGTTCATAATAAACCTGCATCTCAGGCCTCTGAGACCCTTGAAATAATCAGTGAAAATGATATGGTATAATGTCATAATGTCATGTTTAAAGTACCCTCTTGAAGTTTAGTTGGCTCAACCTGTCCTAAGATTAGTAATTGGGTTCTAGGAATCTCATATCACCGATCTTTCTCGCAAGCTTTGTTTCAGCAGAGCAACTGACTTGCCACCAAAATATCCCGAGAGTCGAATCTCAATTGGTGTAGCATCGAGTATCAACGAAATTTAGAATGCACCAAATTCGGCCATCTCACTACCTTCTAATGGCTAAGTTGGGTCAATTAAGGTTCTAAAGGCCAGTTAGTAATTATGACACCACATGGCAGCCTAGTGTTATCCTTGACTGACTAAAAAAACACCAGTACAAACCAATGCATCACACTAACGTAACCATCACTTCAACCATATCAGTATATACCGTACAGTTTCCATGATCTATAGCTACTTACCTAAGGTGTCCCCAGATCCGGGTAAAGGATCTTTGTAAGAAATTTAAAACTCGAGCAACCCTCAAATATAAAGCAGTCAAAGCAAACAAGTAAAAATAAGTAAAGTGATCCTAAACTCTAAGGTAACTCCTCTTTTAAGTTCCCCAACAGATTCTCCAGTTCTGTAATACGGTGGGAGAACTGACTTGGTTTTGCGTTTTATCACAAATGTTGCGGATAACAAGAGTTGCCACTGACTTTTCTTTTATCCAATATTTAGGAAAGGGTGAAAATAATAGGAAAGACTTTGAGATTTTTGAGTTCGGGGGGTAGGTTCTGAAAAGGGAAGGCGTTAGCACCATTTTCATCTGTAGTTATCTACGGGATCTTAATCTCTTAGCTCACTTTTTGAAAATTGCTTTGTGTTGTGTGTTTGAAAATATTTTGAAAAGTTGCCAATGTGAGGCGAAAATTTGTAATGATTCTCGTATTTGTCCTCGAGAATACGTACAAAGTGTTTGTTTAAAAATATTTATTGAAAAGTGTGATTGTGAAAAATGTTTTTATTTTTGTTTTGTGAGCTCAAGCGATTAGGAGTTCTATTCTACTTAAGGCCGTTCTCATTCTTTTCCTTTTCCTTTTCCTTTAGATAGTGCTATCTGTACCATTAGTTAGTATGAAGCCTTATCGTTGGATGTGAAGGGACATGCGTGGGTCATCGCGTAATCATCGAAGGCAACTGGTAAGGACGCTTTAGCACTTTTTTATAATGGACTAGATAATTTAACGGAAGACAACATTGAAGGGTCATCGAGGGACTATGATCTTTGTATTGAGATACTTTGCTAAAGCGTCCCTACGTTCGAGGGACATGAATGTTTTCTGAAGGCAACAAGGGAGGTTACCCTAGAGGTGTAAGTGTGCAGGTGATTCAATTCAGTTATTTTATCTTTGAAATTGAGGGTTTTCTAACGATTCATTTTAGTCTTTTCATGCAAATCCAAATTACTAAGCAGTAATATAGTAAAATAATAGCAGAAACATAAAGTGCAGAAAAATAAAGGAGCTACACTATTACATGGCTTCGGGGCAGTTACATAAGTATAGATGCAGGAAAATAAACCCTAAGCTATTACATACTCGAAGCAATTACATAATAATGAAAAAGAAAGCGAGAAATAAAGATCTAAGCTATTACATAGGAAACGCGCGGCCTATACAATTGATCTATGAAATTAAAATAGGAAAATTAAAATAGCAAAGAATGTGAAAATATTTTTTTGGTGATTTTTTATGGAAAAGGTTTGTGATTAAGTAATTTAAAAAAGACTTAAAACCTAATTTATTTTTAAAAAAGGTCAATTAATTTAATTTAAAAAACCTAAGAGTGTAATTAATTTTAATTAAGAAAATTATTTAATTAAATTAATTAATTAAAAAAGGGTGATTAAAACTAAACCTAATTAATTAACCTAAATTAGTATTTTATTATTTAAATTAAATAGTAAAAATAAATAGATAAAAGAAAAAGAGAGGAATTTAAAAAAAAGGTTTGGGCTTGATTCAACAAATAGGGGGTGTTGAATAGCAATTGTGGTCCAGGCCTAATTTCAAGCGTTGGATCCAGTGTGTTCATTCCCAGTAGGTTCATCATGGGCTTGCAGATCTGTAGACGTTGGATCAGATCTTATGAAGATCTGAGGGTGAGACGCACTGAATGTAATCAACGAAAATCATAAAATATGAAGAAAAAAACATGCCAAAACTATGGATCAAACTCACGCCTAAGCATAGTAATGACTTAGAGTAAAGCGTGCTACCACTGGGGTGGTGATACATCTGATATTATTGATGAAATGAATTAATTATAACATAAAAACATTGCTTGGACCGTAGAGGCTCCATAGCCCTAGCTCCTGTCGTCTTCTTTAGTGACTCTCTTTTCCATTTCTGCAAAACAAACACAATTAGGGATCCCAGGGTACCCTAGCCCCCTAAATCAAACCCTACGAGTTCAATGGAATCATTATTTTGGACTGAATTGCACTAGTTTATGAGGTACAACGAAAACAACATGAATCAGTATGAACATGGTAGTTCATGGTTCCAATAGCATGGGGCTCCTGCGTTGACCTTAGCCTATATAAACACCTCTCAGAAACACATTAAGAGCGTTAGTTTGCCTTAAAAAAATATGAAAATTGAAACATGAATTTCCAAAAATAATAAGATCGGAGATGTATGCGTACGGGTTCTGTAAGCTTTGGATCATCAGGTTTGGCTCATTCTTACTCTGTAGTTCTCCTGGAAGCGAATGGAACGGTTATAATGCTTTGAAGGTGGCTGCAACTAGGGTTCTAAGGTTACCCTAATTTGAATTATTTTTTTATAGATTTTTGAGAGGTGTTTCTTGCAAATGTTTTTTGTGTTCCCCTTTGTCTGAATGAGGGAGAATATATAAGCATGAAATTAGGTCAAATAAACATGGGCTTGGACCTTGTGAGGAAAACCTTTGTTTTTATCTTTTTAATTTTGAATTTAAATTATTAAAAATCAAAATAAATAGGATAAAAAGGTCAAGGGGTGCATGAGTAAGATCTGAGGTTCATTATAAGTTGCACAACACGTCTGGACCTTGAATCACAAGCCCAAAGCCCAAAATTCCAAGTTTGATCACTTTTGGTTTCACGCATTTGCTCAAAATTTCCCAACTCGTACCAATCATAAATCTCTCAATTTTTATCATTTGAAGGTGATCTTTGACTTTTTTGGAAAGCTCAATATGTTCTCTACAATCCCTATTTTAATCATTTTTGCATTTGAAGACTTTATCTTGATGTAAGTTGTCTTGGCCTAAAGTGTCTTTTTGTTGACTTTTAAAATGACATATAATGTATTGGCCCATATCTCTCAAATGAAGCATTTTTTGGACTTGATCTTAGAGGGAAAAAGTTGTAGATAATTGAATTTCCTTCAAAATGAGATTTGGATGAGTAAAATCTGATGAAGCATGTGAAAGTTATGCTTGGTCAAAGTTCAGTTGATTTCTCCTAAAGAAAACCCTAATTTGGCAACTTTTGACTTTTGATGATTTGAGAGTTTTCTTGATGAATCATAATCAACCCTTGATAAAATGTTGAATAAGACTCCAAAACCTTGATGTTGACCAAAAATCTTGAGGTTTGACTGTATGTTGACCATAATTGACTTTTCGTCCAATACAATTTATTTTCAGTCAACTGAGCCATTGATTGAGCAAACTTGTGATGCACGACATGAAACTTCGTATGAGAATTCTTGAAGACATGTAAGAAACCATGAAATCCACTTTAGGACTTAGAAACCAAATTCTCCTTGAGAAAAAGTGAGACCCTAGTTGTAGGTTGTGATATGGTGGCAGAACCGACTGTTATATTGGTTTTGTGTTTGTGTTCACAAATATTGCGGTAAGCAAGAGTCGCCATCGAATTTTCTTTTATCCAACAAAGGAAAGGGTGAAAAGAACAGAAAAAGACCTTTCGAGACTATTTCTGAGTAAGGGGGGGTAGATTATGGAAAGGGAAGGTGTTAGTACCCTTTCCATCTGTAATTATCTATGGGCCCTTAGATGCTTAGCTCATTTTAAAATACCTTGTGCTTTGTATGTTTTTGAAAGTTATTTTTGAAATTCTAATAGTAAGGTGATTTGTTTTATGATAACTCTTGTATCAGTCCTCAAGAGTGTTGATAAAGCATTTGAAAATGTTTTTGAAAGTTTTTTTGTGTAAGTGTGAAAATTTGTTATTTTGAGCAAGCATCTAACAGCTATTCTACTTTTACTCGAAAGGTTTGTTCTTTTCTTCCTTTTCTTTGACAGCTCTATCCTACTATTAGTAAGTAGGTAGCCCCATCGTTGGATGTTTGAGGGACATTTGAAGGGACGTTTTATAGTCACAAAGGCAAATGGGCAAGAAGTTTTAGTAACTACCCTAAGGTTTTAAGATTATTGTTTACCGAGGCAACGTTGAAAGGGTCATCGAGGGACTTATGATCTTTTATTAAACCAGAGGGTAGCCACTAAAATCTCTCACATTTCGAGAGTTGTGACTATTTCTGAAGGCAACCGAAGAGGGAGTACCCTAGAGGTGTATAAGTGCAAGTGTGTTTGTTTCAGTTATTTTGTCTTGATGTTATGTTTGCTAACGTTTTATTTTATTCTTGCCATACAATCCTATTAGTCATACATCTAGCAGTTAATAATTGCAGTAATTAAAAGTGCAGAAATATAAAACCTAGCTATTACAAGGCTTCGGGGAGGGGGATTATATATATATATATATATATATATATATATATATATATATATATATATATATATATATATATATATCCAAAACTGGGGAAAAAAATAAATAAAAGTAGTAAAGGTCCTACTAATCATCTATTACATCCCAATATACAGTTACAATAATAAAAGGAAGTACGAAATAATAATAACGCACGAATTTGAAAAGCGTCTAAAATCCTAAGAATAAAATCTTTTTGTTTTGTTTTTGATTTTTTTATGAAAAAATAAATAAATTAAAAGATAAAATTAAACCTAAATTTTAATTTATTTTAATTTTTGAAAAAAAATGTTAAAATTAATTAATTAATTCAGAAATTAATTTAATTAATAAAATCTAATCGTAATTTTTATGATGATTTTTTTTTATTTATATGTTGATTTAAAGTGGGAAACTATTAAAAGAAATGAGTAACAAAAAAAATAAAAATACAAGAAGAAAAGACCTTCGATCCAACAAAAGAGATGGCTTTCGATCTAATGAAAGATAGCTTTCGATCCAGTGAAGGATGTTATCCTTCGATCCAGGGAAGGATGTGGCCTTCGATCTAGCAGAGGATATTGTTGGAGGCGACTGATGGATTACCTGTGGGGGGCACTGAATCTGCAAGAAAAATGTTAATAAAAATAAAAGCATGACCTGGGTGTCGAACCCAGGTCATTTCCTTTAATTCGACCCCCTTGAGTTCGAATCTGGGTTTGTTTGCCCTATGTGATACGGTGGGAGAACTGACTTGAGGTTTTGCGTTTGTGTTTGCAAATTTTGCGGTTTAGCAAGAGTCGCCACCAACTTTTCTTTTATCCAAAAAGGAAATGTGAAAAAGCACATGAAAGACCTTTAGAGATGTTTTCTTGAGTTCGGGGGGGGGGGGGTAGATTATGAAAAGGGAAGGTGTTAGCACCCTTTTCATCCATGGTTTTCCATGGGCTCTTATTTACTTGCTAGATCACTTGCCTTTGTTTAAAAATGTGTTTTGTGTGGTTTTTGAAAGTATTTTGAAAAGGCGCCACCGTTTAGGCAAACTTTGTAATAGTTCTCGTTCATAAGAACGTATACAAAGTGTTGAGCTTTTGAAAATATTCCATGTTTGGAAAGTGTTTTGAAGATGTTTTGAAAGTGTATGTGATTTTTTTGAAAATAGCAAGGATATTTGTTTTGGAAATTGAGCAAGTAATTAGGAGCATTCTACCTACTCAAAAGGTCTTAGGTGTTATTTTCATCCTCCTTTAGATGTGGCTATATTACCATTGATTTGGTAAGAAGCCCCATCGTTGGATGTGAAAGGACGGACATGGGTCATCGTATAACCATGATAGCAATGTTGTGAGATGACTTAGCACTTTTCTTTAGGGACTAAGATCATTTTGAAAGGCAACTTTGATAGCGTCATCGAGGGACTATGATCTTGTATTTTTTGATTTGTTTGTGCTAAGACATCCCACATGCATAACATGGCCATTTTTGTAAGGCAACAAGTGGAATTACCCTAAGGGTGTAAGTGTGGGAGTGTATTTGATTGCATGCATAATTTGTCTTGAATTAGGGTTTTCTAAACATTGGTTTTAGTCTTGCCTTACACACCCTAATTACTAACAATATATGAAAGCAATAAAAGTACGGAAAATAAAGATTCTACGCTATTACAATCATTAGGGGGATGGGGTGTACACATTTCAAATGGGGATTGCAAATTAAATCCTATGTTACTATTACAACCATATTGAATGGATAAGAATGTACAGGAAATGTAAAATGTTTGTCCCGTTTTTTTAAAAAAGAAATAAGTTTTGTTTAATAAAATATTTTTTGTCTTTTTACATTAAAAGAAAATATAATATGTGAATATGAAATATTTTTGGTATTTTTGATTAATGAAAAATAAAGATGATGGCAAAAAAATAATAAAAGAGAAAGAAAACAAAATCAACGCCAAATGCTGAAAATAGAAGAGGTCAGAAGTTCTGACTCTGACTTGCTGCACAAACAGAAACAACGTTAGTAGAAATATGGAAGCTCAAAAGTTCTGGATCTTCTGAGAACTCAGAAGTTTTCAGAAGTTCTAATGCAACTGTCAGAACTTTGCCTCTCTCCATGCTAGTCAGAACATCTGCAACTTAGTCATTTCTTAACAAGACAGAAGTTGCACATATAACAGTTATGACAAGTTTCATGAAATATCAGAAGCACAAATAAGAAGCAACATGAATTTACTATCCTAATTCTGAGTCATAATCTCTTTATGAAACTCTGAACTGGGATTCCTTCTACTTAGGCAGGCAGATGCATGAAATTTCAGAATATGTACATCATCAGGATCAGAATATCTACATTGTGTTAAATATTGCAAAATTTGACAATGCCTAATTAGTATGATGAGTGTTAGCAGAAAACTTACCTTGCAGCTGGAAGATACTCTGGGAGCTGGAACCTGGTTCTGACCACTTGTGATGTTCTGAACAGCTTCCTCACGTGTTCAGCAGGCTGGAAACTTTCAACTTGGGTTGTAAATGATTAGAAAATTCTAGAACAACCAAGGGATAAAGTTCTGACTTTTTGAGTGGGAAGTTGAAGGAGAATATTTTACAGTTTGACTACAGAAGTTTGGATAGCTTTTGAATGAATATAAAAAAATGTATGGGTGGTTTTAGTTAAGAAACACTTGAGGAAACATGGAGTTTGAATGCAAGAATCCAATGCTAAGATTTTGTATTTTTGTGTTTATAGTTTCCTAGATTCTTGGAATTTTTTGCAGGGGTTCAAGGCTTTTCTTTCTCAATTGTTTCCACCTCTTTCACAAATTTTTCCTTGACCTTTTCTCACTGGCCAATTGTGTTCTATTTATAGGCAAAGGTTTTGTAGTTTAGAGAGGTCAAGTGGCACCAACATCATACGCTAGATGCTGACTTACTCTTGAAGTAAGCTTAAACAAGTGTGGTTCAATGCACCAAGTGAGATGGTTAGCAGCGCCTAAGCTGGATTTGTCAGCATGAATTAAGGAAAAGTAGAAGCAGCGCATGGGCCTAGCATGCCTTTGCACAAAAATTTGCCTTCCCAAGACAGTAGGGGTACACGTGGGGGAAATACTTTGGATAAAAACTCAAAAGTTGTTATGACCATTAAATGATAATGAGATTTATCCAATCAGAAATCCTGCCATGTGAAACTATGCATCATTGCTTAATTCTGGATCAGAATTTCTGCTTCAGCGTAGCATCCAATCTTCTGATCCTCTTATCTTCTGGCTTCATCATGTTCGGAAGGATCCCTCAGAATTTCCAGTAAGCTTACATTACGCTTTGTAACCTTCTTTGATTTACCCTTGCAAACTCAGACTGAACCTCTATGAACATTGGCTCAGAAGTTCTGACCAAACTCTGTCTTGAGAATATCCAGAATTTGCTGAGTGTGAACACTGGCCCAGAAGTTCTGACCAAACTCTGTCTTGAGAATATCCAGAATTTGCTGAGTGTTATGGTGATAATCTGATCAGAAGTTCTGAAATTGTCATATTTCGTAAACACTTAGAAAAATTTCTAAGTATTTAGAATTTGACTTTTCCAAAGTAAAATTTGACTTTTGAAATTCTTGATGAAACAAACTTCATATTCCAACATGTCTTGATGAAACAAACTTCATATTCCAACATGTCTTGATGAAATATGATTTTTGAGATTTGATTTTGATCCAAAAGTCAAAGTTAGACTTCTTAGTATGCAAATGACCATTTTGCCCTTGTGAATGGTTTTCTTGGAAAAATTGATAATTCAAGGCTTGGAATTGGATGAAAGCAAACTTGAGGATCTAGGGTGATTCCTTAAGAAATGAGAGGGAAAATTTTGGGGTACAATAGTTGCCCCCTTCAATCTTCTTACACCTGAAGAGTTAGATTGGTAAATCTGCCATTCGTGACTTGAAGGTGGAAGATGATTGAACACTAGAGTGCCCAGAAAATTTGCACTCGAAGATGTGTTAGTTGAATGGGCTTATAGATGCCATTTAGAGGAATGTTGGTAAATGATGGAAGAAGTATCAACATTAATGTCTTGTTGATTTATACTAAAACTTGATGTTTTACCTGTGAGAAAAGGGGTTAGTAAAATGCAGATGCTTGCATGATGTTCACCAGATGCGGTATCATGCTAAATGTGTATGGTATGTACATGCTATGATGTATGAATGTGAAATGTATGTTTTTGTCCAGGAAAATAAATCCCTGACTACTGCTGAGGAAATCTTGGGAGGTTGAATCCCTGATTGCCTGTTGGAAATGAAGAACATGCATATCTTCAAATTTTCTTGAAAGGATGCTTTTGCTAGGGAATATCGTCAAAGGTCTGTTGCTATCTGGTCAGATCCAGGCTTCACAATTGCTGAGGATGAAGTAGTTGGCTGCTATCTGGTCGGATCTAGGCTTCATGGCAACTTACTGGAAGAAGGGATGAATTAAATGTTATCTGGTCGGATCCAGGCTTTGCAGAAAATTCCTTGAAATTGAATAGCTATCTGGTCGGGTTCAGGCTTCACAACAACTTGCTGGGGATGCGGAGGTTAACTGTTATCTGGTCGGATCCAGGCTTCACATTAACTTACTGGAGGAAAGGATGAATTAACTGTTATCTGGTCGGATCCAGGATTTGCAGAAAATTCCTTGAAATTGAATAGTCATCTGGTCGGGTCCAGGCTTCATGGTCTTTTGGAAAGCTGTACTATTATCTGGTCGAATCTAGGCTTCATAGTGTCTTTCTGGGAATCATAGTTAATTGTTATTTGGTCGGGCTCCAGGTTTCACAATATACTGTTTAAAAACCATTATTTGGTCGGGTCTAGGCTTTGCAGATTTCTTTGATGAGGTCAATTGTTATCTGGCCGGGTCTAGGCTTCACAATAAACTGTTTGAAAACTGTTATCTGGTCGGGTCCAGGCTTTGATATTTCTTTGATGAGGTCAATTGTTATCTGGTCGGGTCCAGGCTTCACAATAAACTGGTTGAAAACTGTTATCTGGTCGGGTCCAGGCTTTGCAACGGCTTTCTTGAAAGGATGGAAATGAGGACTGATATCTGGTCGGGTCCAGGTTTCTCAGCCATTTGTTGGCGATAGAGAGACAACTCTATTGGGGAAAAGAAGTTAAACCTTGGTCGGATTGAGTTCAAGTTCTTCTATATATTTGAAGAGTTAGGATATTATCTGGTCGGGTCTAGGTTTCATAGCATTTTGAGATCATCTATTATCCAATTTGGTCCGGGCTTCAGTAACTCAAACTATTATCTGGTCGGGTCCAAGTTTCAGTAATCGAAGAAGTCAAACTGTTTATCTGGTCGGGTCCAGGTTTCAGTAACTCAAACTGTTATCTGGTCGGGTCCAGGTTTCAGTAATTGAAGAAGTCAAACTATTATCTGGTCGGGTCCAGGCTTCAGTAACTTAAATTGTTATCTGGTCGGGTCCAGGTTTCAGTAATTGATGAAGTCAAATTGTTATCTGGTCGGGTCCAGGTTTCAGTAATAACTTGAAAATTGTGCTAATATCTGGTCGGATCCAGGCTTCATAGCATCTCTTGGAAATAATAAAGGCTTTGATGACGGCTTTACTGGGGATTAGGGGTTGTGGCTCTGTGATTTGCAGTATTTTGAAAGGGAAATTCAAACTAAAGAGTATAGACTCAGTCGGGTAAGGTATATTCAGCTTGGGGAGGATACACCCAACTGGGGATGATGGATTCTGTTTGGAGATAAAAGCCTTGGCTGTAGAAGATATACTCAACTGGGAAATTTGGACTCAACTGGGGAATTTGGGCTCAGCTGGAGAAGATATACTCAGTTGGGGAAGATGGACTCAGCTGGGCAATTCGTGGTGTCTTGATTGTTGTACGTTGAGAAATTTGCACTTGGCTGGGGAAATAACTCTGTTGGGGAAATAAACCCTATTGAGGGGGTGGATTTCCTTTAGGAAGAGATCCCCTAAGCTTTAATCTTGTAAAAATTGACTTAGCTGGGGAGAAATTTGCCAAGAGATTGGGACTCTGGTCAGGGATTGTCTTATGCAAAGAGATTCTGTGGGCAACTTCGTTGGGGAAAGGTCTATTGTCACCGTCCTGGTGGGGATAATGATGATGAGATAACTCTATGGGGCTATTTCATATACATTAAAGAGATGCTTACTGCTGTTGTGCGCTGATGCTCTGTTATTGATGCTGCTGCTTAGCAGGACACATGTGCCAAATAGTTTTAATTATGTTCATATGCATATGTTCATTCAATTTTAGTCATTGGACAAATTTGCATTCAAAACAGAGACAGAAAATTTTGCACTTCAAAGTGTATTTGTATTGATATTTCGCCCATGAATAAACGTTTTTGTACATAGAGACGGAGATCCTAGTAAGAGGAAATCGCCAAAAAGGAAAACAAAATTGAGAATGAAAACAAATAGCCATGTGAAATAATCTCATTTCCTTCCAGCTCTACTATTTCCCCAATGTCTTCGAACGTCCCTTGCCGTTGATCGAAATTGATTGGATTGATCCTGGACCATTTGAACTTGGACCTTGGTGATAACATTGATTGTGTTGACTCCACGGGACATAGTCGTATGCTTTTAATCCTTAATTTTTTCCTGGACCTCCCTTTCGGGTTTTCGGTCCACCAGGATACCCTTTTTTGCCCATGTCGCCCTTTCGGGTTTTCAACATGCCGGGTGTACAATCTTTTGCATATATCCCTAATTTTTTCCCAAACCTTTTGGTTTGCCGGGATGCCCTTATTTTGCTTAGGTGTGCAACCTAACGGGTCTCTTATGTGTAGTATTTTTTTAACTATGTCCACGTTTATAGGATGTGGGAAATCCTCACCGTCCATGGTAGCCAACATCATGGCACCGCCAGAGAAAACTCTCTTGACAACAAATGGCCTTTCATAGGTGGGAGTCCATTTCCCTCTGGGGTCACCTTGTGGTAAAATGTTGTGTTTTATTACCAAGTCACCAACTTGATATACTCGAGGCTTGACCTTTTTGTTGAAAGCCTTGATCATCCGTTTTTGATACGATTGACCATGGTAAATAGAAGCTAATCGTTTTTCATCGATCAAGTTCAGCTGATCCAATATCGTTTGAATCCACTCATCTTTGCCTAGGCCTGCCTCAATCATAATCCTCAGCGAGGGAATTTGAACTTCCACTGGAAAAACAATTTTCATGCCATAGACTAGAGAGAAGGGAGTTTCTCCAGTTGATGTTCTCGCTGAGGTACAGTAGCCATGTAGAGTAAATGGTAACATCTCATGCCAATCTTTATAGGTCACTACCATTTTCTACACAATCTTCTTGATATTTTTGTTGGCCGCTTCGACTGCGCCATTCATTTTCGGTTTATACGGAGAAGAATTGTGATGCTTGATCTTAAATTGAGTGCACAACCCTCTGATCATGGCATTGTTGAGGTTAGTCCCATTGTCGGTGATGATCCTTTCGGGGATACCATAATGACAGATGAGGTTGTGTCTGATGAATCTGGCTACCACATTCTTGGTGACTGAGGCAAACGAGGCAGCTTCGACCCATTTGATAAAATAGTCGATGGCGACAAGAATGAAGCGATGTCCGTTGGAAGCCGTAGGTTTGATCTCTCTGATCATGTCAATGCCCCACATTGCAAATGGCCACGGAGTGGTCATGACATTTAGAGGGATTGGAGGTACATGGACCTTGTCAGCATAGATTTGGAATTTGTGACAAGTTCTTGAATGTTGATGACAAACGGTCTCCATCGTTGACCAATAGTAACCTGCTCTTAATATTTTCTTAGCCATCGTATGTCCACTTGAGTGAGTACTAAAAAGGCCATCGTGCATGTCTTCCATAATTTCCTCTTCCTCCTTCTTGTCCATACATCAGAGTAGAGTTGAATCATGGTTGCGCTTGTACAATATCCCGTTACATAGGAAGAATTTGGCTGCAAATCTTCGTAAGAACTTTCTGTCATTGATAGATGCCCCTTCTGGATACTCTTGTGCTTCAAGGTATCTCATCACCTCATGGTACCATGGCTTTTACACATCGGTATCAAGTTCACGGCAATGTGCAGGTTCATCGAATCTTTCAATTGTAATCATAGGGGCTTCGTTATCCCATCTGACCTTGAACATTGAATACATGGTTGCCAAAGCGTCATCCAACTGGTTTTCTTCCCTAGGGAAATGCTCGAAAGTAATCTCTTCGAAGTGAGGAATCAGGGATAACACAAGTTCCTTGTAAGGGATAAGATTAGGGTGTTTAGTGTCCCAGTCTCCTTTTACTTGGCTGATCACTAGGGCGGAGTCTCCGAACACATTCAAATGTTGGATCCTTAAGTCAATAGAAGCTTTCAGACCTAAGATGCATGCTTCGTATTCGGCCATGTTGTTTGTGCAATCGAAACACAATCTGGGAGTGAAAGGAGTGTGGCAACCTTCAGGAGAGATGATCACATCACCAATTTCGTTACCTAAGGCGTTGGAAGCCCCATCGAATACCATAGTCCATCGGGATCCTTGTTCAGGTCTGTCATACGGCCCAGGTTTCGCACAGTCAGTTACCAGCATAATGTCCTTATCAGGGAAGTCGAAATTCATTGACTGATAATCATTTACGGCTTGGTAGGCCAAATGATCCGCTAGTACACTTACTTTGATGGCTTTTTGAGTTGTGTATTGAATGTCGTACTCAGTCAAGATCATTTTCCATCTGGCTATCCGTCCCGAAAGGACAGGTTTCTTGAAGATGTACTTGATTGGGTCCATCTTAGAAATCAACAGAATGGTATGAATCAACATATATTGTCTTAGCCGGCGAGCAGCCCATGCCAGATCACATCAAGTTTTCTCGAGTAGTGAATATCTGGTTTCACAGTCGGTAAAATTTTTGCTCAGGTAATAAATAGCATGCTCTTTTCGGTCAGACTCGTCATGTTGGCACAAAACACACCCCATAGAATTCTCTAGTACTGTCAAGTACATGATCAGGGGTTTTCCTTCAATTGGAGGCATGAGAATAGGAGGTTCTTGTAGGTATTCTTTGATTTTGTCAAAAGCAATCTGGCATTCATCGTTCCACCTGACTACCTGATCTTTCTTCAAGAGTTTGAAGAGTGGCTCACAAGTAGCAGTTAAGTGTGATATGAAACGGGCAATGTAATTGAGACGTCCCAAGAATCCTCTGACTTCTTTTTCAGAATGAGGGACTGGCATTTCTTGGATGGCCTTTATCATGGCGGGATCAACTTCAATGCCTTTATCTCTAACAACAAAACCTAGAAGCTTTCCAGAGCGTACTCCAAAGGTGCACTTGTTAGGGTTTAACCTCAGCCTGTACTTCTTCAGTCTCTCGAATAGTTTGTGCAGGTGATCGAGATGTTCTTCTTCGGTTTGTGATCTGGAAATCATATCATCCACATATACCTCTATCTCATGATGAATCATGTCATGAAATAAAGCTACCATATCCCTTTGATATGTTGCCCCTGCATTTTTTAATCCGAAGGGCATGACTTTGTAGCAGAAGGTGCCCCATTGCGTAATGAAAGTAGTCTTTTCCATATCTTCGGGAGCCATCTTTATCTGATTATAGCTTGAGAAGCCATCCATGAATGAGAAGACCTTATGCTGAGCAATATTATCGACTAAGACGTTAATGTGTGGTAGAGGAAAATCATCCTTGGGGCTTGCCCTATTCAGATCCCTATAGTCTACGCACATGCGAACTTTCCCGTCTTTATTTGGCACTGGCACTATATTGGCCACCCATTGAGGATAGGATGTTACAGCTAGGAACCATGCATCAAACTGTTTCATTACTTCGGCTTTGATATTTTCAGACATGTCAGGCCTCATGCAACGAACTTTTTGTTTAACAGGAGGGCCGTCTTCTTTAGTTGGAAGACGATGAACCACGATGTCGGTATCCAACCCAGGCATATGTTCATACGACAAAGAAAATACTTCCACATAATCGCATAACATCTGAACCAAACGGATCCAAACACTGCTTTCCAAATTAGCGCCGATCCTGATTTCCTTTTTATCTGACTCAGTACCCAAGTTGATAATCTCAACTGACTCTTCATGTGGTTGAATAGCTTTTTCTTCTTATAATAGAAGTCTGGCTAGTTCCCCTGGTATTTCACAATCTTCCTCGCCATCGTCTTTGGCTTGGTGAATTGGATGTTCGAAATCATACTTGGCAATAGTAGAGTTGTTGACAATAAGACCCAGAGTGGATGATGATCTGCAAATGTGTGTGTGTGTGTGTGCGCATGTAAGATACATGGCTATTAAAAATGTAATAAAGGAAAAGAAAGACAATAAACATAAAATTTGAATGCAAAGAGGTCTAATGGTTTATATTAAATGATCATATGATAGATGAAACATGAGCAAAACCCTTAACAAATGGACCAAAGTGCCCCGGGCAAGGCACATGGCTTAAAAGTCGTTGTTTGGAAATAATATTACAGACATAGAGTTCCTGAATTGACAGAAAAAGTAAACAGTAATTACTCCTCAATGAAAGAAACAAGAGTGAAATCCTTTGCATGCCAATTGTTGAGCTTCCCTTTGGTTGTTGGGTAGATCTAGTCTTCAAAAGCACACTCATCATCGGAGTCTTCTACAACGTTCAGTTCATGATTTTTGAGGTGGAGAGGCGGCTTTCCAGCACGAGCACTTCTAACTTCTTTCTGGGCTTTGGAGGTGAAACCTAACCTAAACTTGTTTGCCTTGAACGGGATATCAAGTAGTTGACCCCATATCACATTGTTTCCTTCTTCTACCACAGCACGAGCATCCTTAAGAGAAACCATCTTGGGGATAACTTTATCAGCTCTTGGAGTGTCGGAGGAGATTTTGGTGGTGGCCACAACTTCAAACGTCTGGCAAGGAGTTTCTATGAATTCTCTATCCATTTCTACGTATTGAAAGAATTGAGATGGCTTACCATAAATTCTTCCTCACCGCAAACAGTGACAACCTTCCCTTGAACTGGATATTTTAACTTCTGGTGGAGAGTAGAAGTGACCGCACCTGCCCCATGGATCCATGGGCGCCCAAGCAAGCAAGAATACGCAGGCCGTATGTCCATTATATAGAATGTGGAGTTGAAAATCTGCGAACCAACCTTAATTGGGAGATTCACCTCTCCATGAACCATCCTTTTCGACCCATCAAATGCCCTCACCACAATATCACTTAGCTTCAAAATCAAACCTTCACAGTCTAGCCGATCTAAAGCGCCTTTAGGTAACACATTTAAAGATGAGCCTGTGTCAAGTAAAACATGTGCCAGAGTGGTCCCCTTATATTTAACAAAAACATGCAAGGCTTTATTGTGATTCTTTCCCATGGGAGTTAAATCTCCGTCGAAGAACCCCAGACCATTGTCAGCTGTTAGACTTGCTACACAGTTCTCAAATTGGTCGGTTGTGGTTTCTTGAGGCACATGAGCCTTTTTCAAGAACTTAATCAAAGCTTGTGCATGGGCGTCAGAACATAGAAATAAGGAAAACATTGATATTTTAGAAGGGGTTTGCCCCAACTGCTCTACTATTTTGAAGTCGCATTTCTTGATGATCTTCAGAATCTCCTTCATCTCTTGAGTGGATGGTTCTTCCATAACAAACTTTTTAGCAGGTGCCTCTTCCCTAATAGGCTCACCTTCTTTCCCTTTCCCTTTAGCACTGGAACCAGAATTTCCATTGGTTATGCGGACTGGAACTGTGGTAGTGGTTGGTGGTGAGATAACAGGGGAAAAGACCCTTCCTGTTCTTTTGACTTTACTAGAACCAGTAATATTAGTAACACCAGCTTCATTATCATCAATCCAAGAATCTTATTTTACCCCATGGTAATAAACCTCGGCACCGTAATTCCATGGTACCGCTTTATCAGAGGTGTATGGAACAGGTCCGACAACAGTGATTATGAGAGGAGTAATGATTGGTTCGTTCGAAATCCTGATAGGACCTTCGGATGAGATCCTAAGAGGTTTGTTTGAAATTGTTATGATGGCCAAATCTTTAGCTTTGTCGATTGAATTTTTGATGGTGGGAATCTTTTCGAATAGAATTTCGCAGCTATCGATTAGGCGTTGTATACCTTTCTTCAGTTCTTCACACCCATTGGGTTGTCTCATACATCACACACAGTCTTTTTTACAGCCATGGAAAATCCCAGCTTTCAACAGATTGTTCTTGATTACATTCAACGGAGTAGTTAATTTTTCAACAGAGGCAATGAAAATTGTATCTTCCACAGCATTAACACCTTTGTCATGCTTCAGCATTGGAGCGGTAATTACATTTGGCGTCGTAGGAGGATCAAATTCAATAGTCTTGTTGTCAATTAAATCCTGGATTTTGTTCTTCAAGGCCCAACACTGATCAGTCTCATGCCCGAGGCTGTTTGAATGGTAAGCACACTTTGCATTCGAATTATATTTTGGCGACGAGGTGTCAGAGTTGGCGGGAGGATCACACAATGTCACTAAATTAGCCTTGAGCAGATGTTGAAGGGCTTGAGATAGTGACATGCCTAACCTCGTAAACTGTCTTCTTGGAGCTTCAAAATGTTGATGATTTGCAAATGGTCTTGGAGTGGGGGTTGGATTGGAGATTCGGACATCATTGACAGACGGATGATAATTCTTCTTGGTATGGGCATTTTCCCCATACACAACATTAACTTCTTTCTTCATAGCAAAAGGTTTCTTGACAGGATTGAGAGTGGAGGTAGATGCCACAGAGATCTTCCCACTTTTAATGCCACTTTTAACTCTTTCACCGGTTAAGATTAATTCAGTGAAGCCAGAAGAAGAGCAGCCAACCAATAGATTAAATAAAGGACCAGATAATGTGCCCATGAACATGTCAATGTGTTCCCTATAAGTCAAGGGAGGTTGGACCCTACTAGAAAGGTCTCTTCACCTCTGCACATATTCCTTAAATCCTTCATTCTTCCCCATGGTCATATCTTGCAATTGAACCCTTGTCGGTGCCAAGTCGGCGTTGTACTGATATTGATGGTAAAAGGCAGTAGCTAGACCCTCCCAAGTATTGATGCGAGAGCCATCCAACTGATAAAACCATTCAAGTTGTGTTCCAGCCAGACTCTCTTGGAAAAAGTGAACCCATAGTTTTTTATCAGCAGTTGCGGTTGTATCTTGCGCACATAGGACTTCAAATGGAGCTTTGGACAACAAACCCCATCGTATTTTGCAAAGGTTGGTATTTTGAACTTGTGGGGAATGACTACCCCAGAGATTAAGCCCAAATCGTCAAAGTTTAAACCGAGTATAGCTTGGATTTCAACAGCTTTCAACTTGTCTTCTAGCTGCTTGTATTTGATGTCTGCGGGTGGATACTGTTCATTGAAATGATCATCATCAGATTCTTGGTCATTGACACAGTTAACCTGAGTACTCTTGAACTCACCAATCTGGTTCTCTCCCTCTTTGGATGAATCTTCCTCTACTAGAATTTGACGGATTGTCTCTTTGAACCTTTTACCCATGTTGAGTAGAGCTTTCTTCTTTGGCTTCTTCTTAGCGGCCAACAGAGCCATCACATCTTATTGCCTCTTGGCTAGGGCGAGTGGAGCTTCCTGAAACTGAGAATTCTGGGCTTGGAGTTCCGTCACAGTTTTCTCTAGATCCATCTTGCTGAAATAAACAGCGGAGAGATAAGGAAACTTGTTATGCGGAAACTTGTCATGTCATGATGCATGAATATGCAATATGCAAATGATTTCAAGGATTTAAAGAATTTAAATTTGTATAGACAAAGAGTGAACAAACGTTAACTTGCATTAAAGAGTTCTGATTTGAATACAAACATGCCTCTTGGTCTTACAACAACAGAAATAAACATAAAGTAAACTCCTAAGACAAAAAAGTTGTGCACATCCTCTTTGGCGCAATGTATGTGTTTAAACTCCTTTCTTCATGAAGCTCCCTTGTAAGTTCTAATATCTTCTTCTTTCCCTCATAGAACTTAGCTTCAAAGGTGTCTCGCTCTCCTCTTAACTGAATCCAAGCGTTTTGCAAATCTTCAAGAGAAGTAGGCATATCAGGATAGAGGATAGTATGTGGAATGTCTCCCTCAACTACTGGCTCCATGATAACAGGTAAGACGACTTCATAAGGCATTTTAAGACTTTGAGCGCGAACCCTCACCCATTTAAGATAAGGTTCCAAAGGAATGGAATTCTTATGCCCCAACGTCTTGCTATCAACTTTGTTAACCATATCCCAAGCTCGTATAAATCTTTGACGGTAACCTTGGGTATCGCTTTTGTAGTCAAACGCAATTCCTTGGATGAGTACCTCATGAGGGCCTTCTCTCCTAGCGTATCCAAATTGTCGCAAAGCTAAACAAGGGTTGTAAGTAATGCCTACCCTAATGCCAAGTAGAGGGACATTAGGGAATTCCCCACAACGGTCAATGATGGTAATGTCTTCCAAAGAGCGATAATACCAACGGATATCAGCATGTGAAAGTGACATCAATCTTTTAGACCACCTCATACCTTGTTCATTCTTCACCGCGGATCGAGGTAGGTGCGAAATAAACCACCTAGCCAAAAGAGGAGTGCAACACCTCAAAGTCTCTCTTTTATTCAAAGTGCGAGAGTGAAGAGAATGCAAGATGTCTCCAAGCAATGTAGGCACCGGATTATGATATATGAAAACTTTGATCGCATTTACATCTATAAATTGGTCAGGATTGGGAAATAGTACCAACCCATAAATGAGAAGAGCCAAAATTTCCTCAAAGGCTTGTAGATCCAAAGTATTCCAACACTCTTGAGCCTTCTCCAACAAAAACTTTGCTAGGAACCCTTTGACACCACTCCTTGTTACCCAATTTGCTACTATGTCAGATGGTTGCAAATGTAGAGCTCGAGCAATTTCCTCAATTTTAGGGTCTCTTTAAATACCGTTGAAAGGTAACTGATCAAGAATAGGGGTCCCCATGAGTTGAGAAAATTCTTCTAAAGTGGGCGTAAGTTGGTAATCGGGAAAAGTGAAGCAATGATGCAAAGGGTCAAAGAATTGGACAAGCACCTTTACCATATCTTCTTCAATACTTGAGGTAACCAAACTAAGGATTCGACTGTGTCTTTTGGTGAATGGAGAATATTTAGGGACCCTTGATACTAAATCCTTGAGTTGTAGAGGTATCCTCACGAGACTGACTTGGATAGTGTTCCTACGAGCGGAAGCCATGTCCTACAAAATAGAACAAAGATGAATTCCAAAAATCCTTGAAATGGTTAGTGAGAATGATATGGTATGATGTTATGATGCTATGTAAAAATATGTGAGGTAAGCAAATTTATATACAAGTAATCATATTCACACAAAGTAGACAAGTTCTTAGGTTCAGGCTTGCATGGAGTTTGTAGGGTAAGTACCCTCTTGAAGTTTAGTTGGCTCAAACTGTCCTAATTAATAGTAACCGGGTTCTAAGGTATCTCAATATCATCGATCTTTCCCCCGAGCTTCATTTAATAGGCGATTGACTCGCAACCAAACAAAACACAAGAGTCAAATCTCAATGAGTGTAACATCGAGTATCTACCAACTTCGGACTGCACCAAAGCCGGTCATCTCACTACGTCCTAAAGGCCAAGTTGGTCAAGTAAAGGTTTTAAGGTCAGTTGATGCTTCACGACACCATGCTGCAGCCCCTTACTCTCCTTGATTGACTCAAGGGTTACCGATACCAACCAAAGTTCCACATCAACGTAGCTACTGCTTCAAAAGTGTCAGTATACCCCTCACAATTCCCTCACCGTTTATTGCTACTTACCTAAAAGGTGTCCCCAAATCCGGGTGTAGGATTTAAAACAAACCCAAACAAGGAACCAAAATGTAAAGCATACAAATCAAAAAATGTAAGCAAGTAAATATGATCTAACCCTAAGGTAACCCCACTTTTAGTTATCCCCAGCAGAGTCTCCAGTTATAGGATACAATGGGAGAACTGACTTGAGGTTTTGCGTTTGTGTTCGCAAATGTTGCGGTTTAGCAAGAGTCACCAACGACTTTTCTTTTATCCAAAAAGGAAAGGTGAAAAAGCATAGGAAAGACCTTTAGAGATGTTTCCTTGAATTCGAGGGGTAGATTATGAAAAGGGAAGATATTAGCACCCTTTTCATCCATGGTTTTCCATGGGCTCTTAGTTACTTGCTAGATTACTTGCCTTTGTTTAAAAATGTGTTTTGTGTGGTTTTTGAAAGTATTTAGAAAAGGAGCCACCATTTAGGCAAACTTTGTAATAGTTCTCGTTCGTAAGAACGTATACAAAGTGTTGAGATTTTGAAAATATTCCATGTTTGGAAAGTGTTTTGAAGATGTTTTGAAAGTGTATGTGATTGTTTTTGAAAATAGCAAGGATATTTGTTTTGAAATTGAGCAAGTAATTAGGAGCATTCTACCTACTCAAAAGGTCTTAGGTGATCTTTTCCTCCTCCTTTAGATGTGGCTATCTTACCATTGATTTGGTAAGAAGCCCCATCGTTGGATGTGAAAGGACGGACAAGGGTCATCGTATAACCATGATAGCAATGTTGTGAGATGACTTAGCACTTTTCTTTAGGGACTAAGATCATTTTGAAAGGCAACTTTGATAGCGTCATCGAGGGACTATGATCTTGTATTTTTTGATTTGTTTGTGCTAAGACATCCCACATGCATAACATGGCCATTTTTGTAAGGCAACAAGTGGAATTACCCTAAGGGTGTAAGTGTGCGAGAGTATTTGATTGCATGCATAATTTGTCTTGAATTAGGGTTTTCTAAACATTGGTTTTAGTCTTGCCATACACACCCTAATTACTAACAATATATGAAAGCAATAAAAGTACGGAAAATAAAGATTCTACGCTATTACAATCATTAGGGGGATGGGGTGTACAAATTTCAAATGGGGATTGCAAATTAAATCCTATGTTACTATTACAACCATATTGAATGGATAAGAATGTATAGGAAATGTAAAATGTTTGTCCCGTTTTTTTAAAAAAAGTAATAAGTTTTTTTTAAGAAAATATTTTTTGTCTTTTTATATTAAAAGAAAATATAATATGTGAATATGAAATATTTTTGGTATTTTTGATTAATGAAAAATAAAGATGATGGCAAAAAAATAATAAAAGAGAAAGAAAACAAAATCAACACAAATGCTGAAAATAGAAGAGGTCAGAAGTTTTGACTCTGACTTACTGCACAAACAGAAACAACGTTAGTAGAAATATGGAAGCTCAAAAGTTCTGGATCTTCTGAGAACTCAGATGTTTTCAGAAGTTCTGATGCAACTGTCAGAACTTTGCCTCTCTCCATGCTAGTCAGAACATCTGCAACTTAGTCATTTCTTAACAAGACAGAAGTTGCACATATAACAGTTATGACAAGTTTCATGAAATATCAAAAGCACAAATCAGAAGCAACATGAATTTGCTAATCCTAATTCCTAGTCCTAATCTCTTTATGAAACTCTGAACTGGGATTCCTTCTACTTAGGCAGGAAGATGCATGAAATTTCAAAATATGTACATCATCAGGATCAGAATATCTACATTGTGTTAAATATTGCAAAATCTGACAATGCCTAATTAGTATGATGAGTGTCAACAGAAAACTTACCTTGCAGCTGGAAGATACTCTGGGAGCTGGAACCTGGTTCTGACCACTTGTGATGTTCTGAACAGCTTCCTCACGTGATCAACAGGCTGGAAACTTTCAACTTGGGTTGTAAATGATTAAAAAATTCTGGAACAACCAAGGGATAAAGTTCTGACTTTTTGAGTGGGAAGTTGATGGAGAATATTTTACAGTTTGACTACAAAAGTTTGGATGGCTTTTGAATGCATATAAAAAAAAACTGTATGGGTGGTTTTAGTTAAGAAACACTTGAGGAAAAATGGAGTTTGAATGCAAGAATCCAATGCTAAGATTTTGTATTTTTGTGTTCATAGTTTCTTGGATTCTTGGAATTTCTTACAGGGGTTCAAGGCTTTTCTTTCTCAAGTTTTTCCACCTCTTTCACAAATTTTTCCTTGACCTTTTCTCAGTGGCCAATGGTGTTCTATTTATAGGAAAAGGTTTTGTAGTTTAGAGAGGTCAAGTGGCACCAACATTATATGCTAGATGTTGACTTACTCTTGAAGTAAGCTTAAACAAGCGTGGTTCAATGCACCAAGTGGGATGGTTAGCAGCGCCTAAGCTGGATTTGTCAGCATGAATTAAGGAAAAGTAGAAGCAGCGCATGGGCCTAGCATGCTTTTGCACAAAAGTTTGTCTTCCCAAGATAGTAGGGGTACATGTGGGGGAAATCCTTTGGATAAAAACTCAAAAGTTGTTGTGAGAATTAAATGATGATGAGATTTATCCAATCAGAAATCCTGCCATGTGAAACTATGCATCATTGCTTAATTCTGGATTAGAAGTTCTGCTTCAACGTAACATCCATTCTTCTGATCCTCTTATCTTCTGGCTTCAGCATGTTCTGAAGGATCCCTCAGACTTTCTAGTAAGCTTACAACACACTTTGTAACCTTCTTTGATTTACCCTTGCAAACTATGACTGAACCTCTGTGAACACTGGCCCAGAAGTTCTGCCTAAACTTTGTCTTGAGAATATCCAGAATTTGTTGAGTGTGAACATTGGCCCAGAAGTTCTGACCAAACTCTATCTTGAGAATATCCAGAATTTGCTGAGTGTTATGGTGATAATCTGGTCAAAAGTTCTGAAATTGTCATATTTCATAAACACTTAGAAAATTTTCTAAGTATTTAGAATTTGACTTTTCCAAAGTAAAATTTTACTTTTGAAATTCTTGATGAAACAAACTTCATATTCCAACATATCTTGATGAAATATGATTTTTGAGATTTGATTTTGATCCAAAAGTCAAAGTTAGACTTCTCAGTGTAAAAATGACCATTTTGCCCTTGTGAATGGTTTGCTTGGAAAATTGATAATTCAAGGCTTGGAATTGGATGAAAGCAAACTTGAGGATCCAGGGTGATTCCTTTAGAAATGAGAGGGCAAATTTTGGGGTACAACACCCTAAACCCATGGTTTTTGAGATTCGATGAAGAACACAGATCGTGCCCTAGAAATGGAACGATCTTGTTTTGGCCTTTATCCTTGCATGTTTCATGTGAAAGCTATTCTATATGATACCCTGAGCATGAATCAGACAATGAAGAACATTAATACATCATGAAATCATAGATATGAATTTGAAAATTTACCAAAGACGGGATGCTTCAATTTGGCACTTATGGGTGTGGATTGGCTTGGAGTAGACTCTTGGGAGTCTCAGGAGCACAACACAAGGCTTGGACTTGATGAATATGGACTGGGATGATAGTTTCGAATTTTGGCAATTCCTTTGAAAAATTGATGATTTTGAGAGGGGTTCTTCTGGTCGTATGTGCCTTTTTTTGGCTTGTAAAAGTGTTATGTATTTATAAGAGAGAGAGAGAGGGTCATAGCATAGAAATGGCAAGGGATAACCATTAACTAGGCTTTGAAGGAAAAATCAGACACATAGAAGGATTTCCTTTTTTGATGAATTCCTACCCCTTTGAGCTATGGGATGAACCTGGACATGTTTGACTCCTTCAAATACCCTTAATTCTTGCTCTTCGATTGGACCAGAGTTTCCTCCTTCGAATGGCTCCAATCCTCATCATTGGGGCTTCTTAGATTGAGCCCCTATTTGCCTTGGTAGCTTGATCTGAAACTTTTCAACTAACCCAATCGAAAACTCTTTTCTGGCCAGTCGAAGCTTCTTTTGTCATGAATGTGATTGTGAAGGAGGCTTGGGCCTGGCAGCATGTAGGACCTTGGACATCAAGCATCTTGAACCAAACTCATCAAAAGGAAAAACAAGCTCGTTTCCCACAATTATGTATCTTTCGAATGGTCCACACGTATGTCCTTCGAAGGCACCATTTACGTCTCCTTCGAATGGACCTTACTAGGTTTAAAAATGTGGAAACTGTGTGTTGAATATTTTAGAGGTTGAATCGAAGCAAGCCGTTTCAAAGGGAGCCATTGCCCAGTCGAATCTAGCATAAAGGAAGCCAATGCCTTGTGGATGCTAGCATGAGGGAGGCTATTGCTCTGTGGATCAAAGCAAGCACAAAAGAGGCCATTGCCTAGTGAATCGAATCAGGCACGAAGGATGTATTTGCCTTGTCCGATGAAGGAATGCACAAAGGAAGCCATTTCCTTATGGGTCGAAGCACACATGAAAGTAGCTCTCGCCTTGTGAATCGAAGGCAAGCATGAAAAGGCATTTTGCCTTGTGAGTCAAAGACAAGCATGAAGAGGCCTTTGCCTTATGGATCAAAGGCAATTATGTAGGGGCTACTGCTGGAATGAAGCTTGTGGGACAAAGCTTGTTCGAAGGATCTTTAGATGTCCAATCGAAGCTTGCCTGCAGGAGACTACTTCTTTGTAAATCGAAGCAGGCATGTAGGAAGTTCTTGCCTTGTGAATCGAAGGCAAGTCTGAAGAAACCAATGCTCAGTCAAAGCTTTGTGAATTGAACTTTATCAAAAGAGGCCTAACACCCAATTAAAGCTTGTGAATCATGCTTGCGTCGAAGGAGGTCCAGTGCCCAATTGAAGCTTGTTCAGATGCCAATCGAAATACCTTGTTCAGATACCAATCGAAAGACACTTGATTATCTTCAAAAAAATTATTTTCTTTAAGCAACCTTGAGCAAATGAAAACCCTAGGAGAATGTCTTGAATAAAGGGAGGGCAAATTTTGGGGTACAACATGTACCAACATACTAATAAATTCATAACATAAATACGATGTATGAGTCTAAACATAAGGCACTAAGGCCATCCAACATACTATCTCCAAATACAAAACCAAGTAAGAGAATATAACAATACCTCTTTAAAACAAACATGAGTTCAAATTATCCCCCAGTGTTACATGACCAGAGCATGACAACTACATATAACAAGGAATAACAAGAATCTAAAATCTTTGCATAGTCCTTGCAAGCATTGCCACTATCTTCGGTACCTGAGCGATACACTTGGTCTTACAAACTTCTTTTCAAGTAACTCTTCCAATTTCTTCTTTAACTCTGACAATTCAGATGCAGACATCCGGTATGGTGCCATAGACACAGGTCTGGTACCAGGTACAAGATCAATTGCAAATTCAACTTCCCTCTCTGGCGGTACATCAGGAATTTCATCATGGAAAACTTCAGGAAATTCACACACCACCTGTAACTCCTCATTTATAGATTGAGTCTCTACAGATAGCGACGCCATCAACGAGAACATCTATGCTTCTTCTTGCATCAACTTCCTCAACTGTCTAGCAGACAACAGACTATCTTTCTCTTCTTCAGGAGTAGAAAACCTCACAGACTTGTCATGACAGTTAATATGAACATAATTATGCTCTAACCAGTTCATACCCAAAATCACATCCAAACCTCTTAACGGTAAACAAACCAAATCAATAGCAAAGTCTATGTCTAAGATCGACAAGGGACACTTTAAACACACGAAAGAAGTAGTCACCGACCCCTTGGCTGGAGTGTCGACAACCATTTCTCCATTCATAGAAGACAACATAAGACCCAATCTTTCAACACAATCAGCAGCAATAAAGCAATGAGTAGCACCAGTATCCATAATAGTAAATAAAAGAGTACTATTAATGAAACATGTACCTCTGATAAGTCTGTCCTCAGCAACTGTCTGATCCTCAACCAAAGCGAACACTTTAACACTTTCTTGCGCCCTCTTTGGTTTCTGACACTGACTACCAATGTGCCCTTCTTCACTATAATTGAAACAAATCAAATCCTTATGCTTGCACTCAGATACAACATGTCCATTCTTACCACAATGGAAACACCTCTTTACTTCAGCAGTACACAAATTACTCTTATGCCCAGGTTTCCCACATTTAAAACAAACTACACCAGCAGGAGCATCTCCCCCACTAGTCCTATGGCCCTGAGCAGCTTTCTGTTTACCTTTACCAGCTGGGGTATCATAAGGCTTACCATGATTCTGTCGGTACTTACCCCTCTTCTCACTGATAATCTTGTAATGAGCATTATTATCCTTTTCATAAATTCTGCAACTATCAACCAAATCATCAAAGACACAGATCTTCTGGTATCCAACTGCCTTCTTGATCTCTGGGCGCAACCCATTCTCAAACTTGATGCACTTCAAAAACCCAGCATCTGCCTCACTGTAGTGCGGATAAAACTTAGCCAACTCTGAAAACTTTGCAGCATACTTAAAACCGACATACTCCCTTGCTTCAGCTCAAGGAATTCAATCTCCTTCTTACCACGAACATCTTCTAGAAAGTACTTCCTCAAAAATTCCCTACGGAACACAGCCCAAGTGACATTTTCACCTGCAGCTTCCAATCTCTGACAAGTCTCTAGCTACCAGTCATCAGCCTCAACTACTATCATATGAGTACCATATCGAACCTTCCGCGTTGGAGTGCAGTCCATCACATGAATGATTCTCTCAATCTCTTTCAACCAATCCAACGCTCTCTCAGGATCATACTTTCCCTTGAAGGTAGGCGGATTCTCTCTCTGGAAATTCGCCAAACTACGAGATCCATCATTCCCGTAAGCATTCGACTGACTCTCCATCGCATGCTCCATTGCTTCTAAAGCATCAGCAAGTGCAACATCATTCCTTTCAACCATCTCAACTTATCACTACAACATAAACAAATTTTAGAACTCAAATCAACAATACTCGGTTGTTAGACAACTACGACTCGGCAACAAGGTCGGACAGACTAACAATTGCTCTGATACCAACTTTGTAACACCCCAATTCTACCGACAATTATAAATGTAAATCAGAGTCATAAAATTCATGCAACTGAATCAGGATGCCACAAATTCAACTTTAAAAACACATTGCATTCAACATGGATACATAACACTTTAAACTTCGGATGAACCAACAACAACATGGTCTAATCTCTTCATTCAACAACTTGAACAACTATGCAGCGGAATCATAATAACATCTCAACACAACATCATCGTTGGCCATAAGACTATATCTTAATAGCTGCTTATTATTAGAGGCATCTCAACATCATTCATCAACATCATTCATCAACATAATTCATCAACATAATTCATTGCCTAATCATCAACATAATTTCATCAACGTAATTTTACAGCAACTCAGCCACAACGACAATACAACGATAGATCGACAATCCCTCAACGTTGGCCATAGGCCTACAACATGATATTGCCTATAATTAATTAATCATCTAAGGCTTACCTCTAGTTAAAAAACCTATACATATTATTAATTCTGTAATACTACATCATTATCATCAATGATCTTATTGTTATAAAACAAGCAATAATCTATAATCATCTTATCCTCATCATACTTCACAAAATCATCATAGCGATTAACGCGGGAAGCTAACTCTAATCCTAATTTGGGTTACTAGTATTCTTCTTCTTATTCTTCATTATAGTCCTTAAGAATGAATTTCATCGCGTCATCTATTCAACGCTTCAAACGGCACCTCAAACGGAGTCCGGAAACTCAAGTTACAGCCTTCGAAAACAAATCTGCCAAAAATCAGACTACACGAGTCGATGCATAATGTTTTGAGTCGACACGTACTGGGTTAAAATCCTGCATGATTCGACCCGTAATCCCTTTGTATCGACTCATACTGAGTCTGCAACACCGCATGTATCGATGCATGCTCCTTCTTATCGACTCATCCTGAGTCTAAAAGCCTTCATGTGTCGACGCATGGCCTTTGAGGTCGACTCATATTGTTCTGTCATGAATATTTTATACGATTTCACTGCGTTTTCACTACAGTTTCCTGCCTTATGCCCTAAAAACATCCCCTAATCATAGGTAATCATCAATTATAATAATCCTATGTTTCTACAGCAACTATACAGCATTAGGGCATCATTACTCATCTCTAAATCAATGATCTTCATCAAACAACAATATATATAATTCAATCATAAACAAAACAATTTTTCACATCTAATCCCACATACTAATCATCATAAACCCTATTATAGATTCAGAACCCCACCCTTACCATGGATTGAAGGTTGCTCTACGACTTTTCCGATTGAATTTCATTCAGGCTCTTTTCCTTCTTTTCTGCAACTTTCACGTTCTCTTCCAACCCTTATTTCTTTCTCTTCTTACTGTTTCTTCTTTTTCCTTATTATTTATAAAACCTAATATAATAACCCTATAATTCTCATTATGTCTAAACGGGCTTAAAACTCCTACACCCCCTTTCTACTACTTCTAACCCTTAAAATAAGCCCACATCAAATAATATTATTATTCTAATATTATTCCACAACTTAATAGAATAAATAAATCCAATAACAACAACACATCAACTATCATCATAACACGGCTTCACAAATAATCTAAAAATAGTTTAATTAAATAATTAATTAAATTACGGGCGTTACAACTCTCCCCCAACTTAGAATATTTTCGTCCTCGAAAATTTACCTTAATCAAACAACTCAGGATAGGAGTCTCGCATCTTGCTCTCCAACTCCCAAGTCATGCTTTCTTTGGAAACTCCTAGCCAAACCACTTTAACCAAAGAAATCTCTCTACCCCTCAGAGTATTTATTTTACGATCCGCGATCTGTACAGGCATCATCTCCACTGTAAGGTTATCCCGTACTTGCACATCATCCATATGAATCACATGAGATAGATCTGAAATATACTTCCAGAGTTGTGACACATGCAACACATCATGCAAATTCGAAAGGGTATGCGGTAAAGCCACTCTATAAGCAACATTCCCCACTCTCTATGAAATTTGATATGGTCCAATAAAACGAGAAGTGAACTTCTTAGACTTCAATGCTCGCCCAACACCAGTCACATGTGTGACTCTCAAAAACACATGGCCACCTGCTTGAAATTCTAAATCTTTCCATCGCTTGTCATGATAACTCTTCTGTCTACTTTGGGAAGCTTTCATATTTTCTCGAATCAACTTCACCTTCTCAGTAGTCTCACGAACAAGTTCAGGTCCAAGTACTACACTTTCACCAGATTCATGCCAACATAAAGGAGTTCTACATCTTCGACCATACAACGCTTCAAAAGGTGCCATCCCAATACTAGAATGGTAACTGTTATTATAAGTGAACTCTATCAATGGAAGATAAGTATCCCACGAACCTCCCTGCTAAAGAACACATGCCCTCAGCAAGTCTTCCAACGATTGGATAGCCCGTTCAGTCTGACCATCTGTCTGAGGATGATACGCCGAACTCAACCTCAACTTATAATCTAACGCTTCTTGCAAACTCATCCAAAAATCAGAAGTAAATCTTGGATCTCTATCCGACACAATGCACAAAGGAACACCTTGCAGCTTCATAATCAAACTAATGTAAATGTCAGCCAACTTTGACACTGGAAAACTGATGTTAATAGGAATAAAATGAGCCAACTTTGTAAGCCTATCAACAATCACCCAAATAAAAGCATGTCCTCTTAAGGTATTAGGTAACCTCGTCACAAAGTCCATCGAAATGCTATCCCATTTCCATTCTGGAACTTCTAACGGTTGCATCAACCCTGCAGGCTTCTAATGTTCAACTTTCGACTTCTGACAAGTCAAACATGCATACACAAACCGAGCCACATCACTCTTCATTCCAGGCCACCAAAACAAACCTTTCAAATATTAATACATCTTTGTAGCTCCTGGATGAATACTTAACTTACTTCTATGACTCTCTTCAAGTATCACTTTATTCATCTCAGCATCATCAAGAATACAAAATCGGTTACGAAATCTCAGCACACCTTGCACATCTAACTTAAAATTACTATTCTCAGACTGATCGATCCCAACCACCGAATCTACCAGTTTCACATCCAACTTTTGAGCTTCTCTGATACTGTCTAGAAATTCATTATTAATCTTCAACATACCCAACATAACACTCTGTGGCGTCACCTCGCAAACTAAGCTCATATGTCTGAACTATTCAATTAATTCCAACTCTTTACCCATCATTGCCGACATATGTAAAGTCTTTCGACTCAACGCATCAGTTACCACATTCGCTATTTCTGGATGATAATTCAAACTGAAATCATAATCCTTTAAAAATTCCAACCATCTTCATTGCCTCATATTCATCTCCTTCAGATCGAATAAATACTTTAAGCTCTTATGGTCACTAAACACTTCAAATCTAGAACCATAAATATAATGCCTCCAAATCTTCAACACAAAGACAACTGCAGCAAGCTCCAAATCATGCGTAGGATAGTTCTTCTCATGAGTCCTCAACTGTCTTGACGCATAAGCAACTAACTTATCATTCTGCATAAGCACACCTCCTAAACCCATCTTAGAAGCATCACAATATACCACAGAAGACTCTCCTGGATTAGGTAACGTCAAAATTGGAGCCAACGTCAATCTCTTCTTCAATTCTGTAAAACTTTCTTTGCACTGAACATCCCATACAAAAGCTCTACCTTTACAAGTCAACTTAGTCAACGGAAGTGCCAACTTAGAAAAACCTTTGATAAACCTTCTATAATAAACAGCTAATCCCAAAAAGCTTCTAATCTCAGTAGCTGACCTTGGAGTTTCCCATTGCAACACAGCATCAACCTTCGATGGATCTACGACAATGCCACTACCTGAGATCACATGACCAAGAAAACTAACCTCCTTTAACCAGAACTCACACTTGGACAACTTTGCATACAACTTCTTCTCTTTCAAAACATGTAATACTACTCTTAAATGTTCTGCATGCTCTTCTTCAGACTTAGAGTAAATCAAAATGTAATCAATGAACACCACTACAAACCTATCCAAATAAGTATGAAAGATACGATTCATGTATTCCATGAATACTCCCGGCGCATTAGTAACACCGAAAGGCATCACCGAATACTCATAATGTCCATAACGCATTCTGAAAGTCGTCTTGTGGATATCTTCATCCTTCACCTTAATAGGATGGTAATCCGACCTCAAATCAATCTTACTAAACACACGAGCATCCACCAATTGGTCCATCAAGTCATCTATTCTTGGAAGCAGATACTTGTTCTTAATTTTCACTTTATTCAGCTGTCTATAATCAACATAAATCCTCATACTTCCATCTTTCTTCTTTACTAACAACATTGGAGCCCCCCACGGTGATACACTTGGTCTTACAAACTTCTTTTCAAGTAAATCTTCCAATTGCTTCTTTAACTCTGATAATTCAAACGCAGACATCCTGTATGGTGCCATAGACACAAGTCTGGTACCAGGTACAAGATCAATTGCAAATTCAACTTCCCTCTCTGGCGGTACATCAGGAATTTCATCATGGAAAACTTCAGGAAAATCACACACCACCTGCAACTCCTCAATTATAGCTTGAGTCTCTACAAATAACGACGCCATCAACGAGAACACCTGTTCTTCTTCTTGCATCAACTTCCTCAACTGTCTAGCAAACAACATACTATCTTCCTCTTCTTCAGGAGTAGAAAACCTCACAGACTTGTCATAACAGTTAATATGAACACAATTATGCTCTAACCAGTTCATACCCAAAATAACATCCAAACCTCTTAACGGTAAACAAACCAAATCAATAGCAAATTATCTATCGAAGATCGAAAAGGGACACTTTAAACACACGAAAGAAGTAGTCACCGACCCCTTGGCTGGAGTGTCGACATCCATTTCTCCATTCATAGAAGACAATATAAGACCCAATCTTCTAATACAATCAGCAGCAATAAAGCAATGAGTAGCACCGGTATCAATAATAGTAATTTAAGGATTACTATTAATGAAACATGTACCTCTGATAAGTCTGTCCTCAGCAGCTGTCTGATCCTTAACCAAAGAGAACACTTTACAACTTGCCTGCGCCCTCTTTGGTTTCTGACATTGACTACCAATGTGCCCTTCTTCACTACAATTGAAACAAATCACATCCTTATGCTTGCACTCAGATACAACATGTCTGTTCTTACCACAAAGGAAACACCTCTTTACTTCATCAGTACACACATTACTCTTATGCATAGGTTTCCCACATTTGAAACAAACCACACCAGCAGGAGCATCTCCCCCACTAGTCCTATGGCCCTGAGCAACTTTCTGTTTACCTTTACCAGCTGGGGTATCATAAGGCTTACCACGATTTTGTTGGTACTTACCCCTCTTCTCACTGATAATCTTGTAATGAGCATTATTATCCTCTTCATAAATTCTGCAACTATCAACCAAATCAGCAAAGACACGGATCTTCTGGTATCCAACTGCCTTCTTGATCTCTGGGCACAACCCGTTCTCAAACTTGATGCACTTCAAAAACTTAGCATCTGCCTCACCGTAGTGCGGATAAAACTTAGCCAACTCAGAAAACTTTGTAGCATACTCAACAACCGACATACTCCCTTACTTCAGCTCAAGGAATTCAATCTCCTTTTTACCATAAACATCTTCAGGAAAGTACTTCCTGAGAAATTCCCTACGGAACACAGCCCAAGTGATATTTTCACCTGCAGCTTCCAATCTCTGACAAGTATCTAGCCACCAGTCATCAGCCTCAACTTCTAGCATATGAGTACCATATCAAACCTTCTACGCTGGAGTGCAGTCCATCACAAGGAAGATTCTCTCAATCTCTTTCAACCAATCCAACGCTCCGTCAGGATCATACTTTCCCTTGAAGGTAGGCAGATTCTCTCTCTGGAAAGTCGCCAAACTACGAGATCCAGCATTCCCGTCAGGATTCAGCTGATTCTCCATCGCATGCTCCATTTCTTCTAAAGCAGCAGCAAGTGCAACATCATTCATTCCAGCCATCTCAACTTATCACTACAACATAAACAACGATTAGAACTCAAATTAACAATACTCGATTGTTAGATAACTACGACTCGACAACAAGGTCGGACGGACCAACCTTTGCTCTGATACCAACTTTGTAACACCCCAATTCTACCCGACAATTATAAATGTAAATCAGAGTCATAAAATTCATGCAACTGAATCAGGATGCCACAAACTCAACTTTAAAAACACATTGCATTCAACATGGATACATAACACTTTAAACTTCGGATGAACCAACAACAGAATAGTCTAATCTCTTCATTCAACAACTTGAACAACTAAGAAGCGGGATCATAATAACATCTCAACACAACATCATCGTTGGCCAGAAGCCTACAACTTAATAGCTGCCAATTATTAGAGGAATCTCAACATCATTCATCAACATCATTCATCAACATAATTCATCAACATAATTCATCGCATAATTCACCAACATAATTTCATCAACGTAATTTTACAGCAACTCAGCCACAACGACAATACAATGATAGATCGACAATCACTCAACGTTGGCCACAGGCCTACAACATGATATTGCCTATAATTAATTAATCATCTAAGGATTACCTTTAGTTAACAAACCTCTACATATTATTAATTCTGTAATACTACATCATTATCATCATTGATCTTACTGTTATGAACCAAGCAATAATCTATAATCATCTTATCCTCATCATACTTCATAAAATCATCATAGCGATTAACGCGGGAAGCTAACTCTAATCCTAATTTGGGTTACTAGGATTATTCTTCTTATTATTCATTTTAGTCCTTAAGAATGAAGTTCATCGCATCATCTATTCAACGCTTCAAACGACGCCTTAAACGGAGTCCGGAAACTCAAGTTAATGCCTTCAGAAACAAATCTGCCAAAAATCAGACTACATGAGTCAATGCATAATGTTGTGAGTCAATGCGTACTGGGTTAAAATCCTGCATGATTTGACACATAATCCCTTTGTATCGACTCATACTGAGTCTACAACACCGCATGTATCAACGCATGCTCCTTCGTATCCACTCATCCTGAGTCTAAAAGCCTTCATGTGTCGACGCATGGCCTTTGAGGTCGACTCATATTGTTCTGTCATGAATATTTTCTGCGATTTCACTGTGTTTTCACTATGGTTTCCCTGCATTAGGCCCTAAAAACATCCCCTAATCATAGGTAATCATCAATTTGAATAATCCTATGTTTCTACAGCAATTATACAACATTAGGGCATTATTACTCATCTCTAAATCATTGATCTTCATCAAACAACAATATATATAATTCAATCATAAACAAAACAACTTTTCACATCTAATCCCACATACTAATCATCATAAACCTTATTATAGAGTCAGAACCCCACCTTTACCTTGGATTTAAGGTTTCTCTACGACTTTTCCAATTGAATTTTGTTCAGGCTCTTTTCCTTCTTTTCCGCAACTTTCACGTTCTCTTCCAACCGTTATTTCTTTCTCTTCTTACTGCTTTTTGTTTTTCCTTATTATTTCTAAAAACTAATATAATAACCCTATAATTCTAATTATGTCTAAATGGGCTTAAAACTCCTACACCCCCTTTCTACTACTTCTAACCCTTAAAATAAGCCCACATCAAATAATATTATTATTCTAATATTATTCCACAAATTAATAGAATAAATAAATCCAATAACAACAACACATCAACTTTCATCATAACACAGCTTCACAAATAATCTAAAAACAATTTAATTAAATAATTAATTAAACTACGGGTGTTACAGACTGACCGTGTATTCTTCCTCACCGTGTACCGTGCCAATATTTCCTTTTCTCGGGTACTTCATCATCTGATGCAGACTGGATGTGATAGCTCCCGCCCCATGGATCCAAGGGTGACCCAATAAACAAGAATAGGATGGTCTGATATCCATCACGTAGAAGGTAGATTCCAAAGTCTGAGAACCTACTTTTATGAGGATGTCCACCTCCCCGTGCACCATTCTCTTCGAGCCATCGAAATCCCTTACCACTATGTTGCTGGGCTTCAAGGTCAAACCTTCACAGTGTAGTCTATCTAGAGCCTTCTTGGGCAGCACATTCAATGATGAACCAGTATCTACCAGGACATGGGCCAAATTAGTGCCCTGGCATTCGACGGAAACATGTAGCACACCATTGTGTGTTCTCCCTCTGGGTTTCAAATCAGAATCAGAAAAATCCAAACCGTTATAAGTCGTCAAACTGGCCACAATATCTTCAAATTGGCCAGCAAATGTTTCTTGTGGCACATGGGCCGTCTTAAGGAACTTCACCAAAGCCTTTGCATGGGCTTCGGAGCAAAATAGTAAGGCTAGCATAGAAATCTTTGAAGGGGTCTGTCCCAGCTGCTCGACCATATTGTAGTCGCTCTTCTTGATAATCTTCAAAATTTCTTCCATTTCCTTCTTGGAAGCCTCTGGGATAGATACTGACAGCGCCTTCGTCTGGACAGGCTCAACCAATATGTCTTTGCCCCGAGTCTCGGCCGAATCGGTGATAGGGGTGTCAACAGGGGTAATCACAGGAACTGTAGTAGTAGTATCAGCAGGAACAAAAGTGGGAATGATCACAGGACCAATAACAGCTTTTGGAGGAGAAATCTCAGGGGAGAATACTCTTCCACTTCTGGTTATTTTTCTAGTTACAACAATGTTACCAATGTCGAGATCAGCCTTCTCAGCGACCTGGTTTTCATCAGCCAACAGATCTTGCTTGACGTCGTGGTAGTGGACGTCACCCCCCATATTTCCAGGGAACAATTTTGTCCGAGGAGTACGGGATTGACCCTGACATAGTAATTATTAGTGGAGTCACCTTCGGAACAGATGTAATCCTGATGGGTCTTTTGGTGGAGACCCATGGAGGATTGGCGGAAATGGTTATTATTGAAATATCCTTGCACAAAATGGTTGGAATGGGAGTCTTCTCAAACAAAATCTCTATATCATCCATCAGGCGCTGAACACCTGCCTTCAACAAATGACAACCAGTCGGTAGAGATAAACATAAGTGGCAACCTTCACCACAACCCGAAAATAAATCGGCCTTCAACAAGTTCCTCTTGACGGTCAGGAGAAGAGTAACAAGTTCATCAACAGCAATAACAAACATATAATCTTCAACAACGTTAACACCACGACCGTGCTTGGGCATAGGAGCAGTGATAACATTTGGAATCTCAGGGGCGTCAAACTCAAATTCCTTCGCCTCGAGAAGGTCTTGTACCTTGTTTTTCAAAGCCCAACAATTATTGGTATCATGGCCTGGACTTTCTGAATGGTAAGCACAACGAGCATTAGGGTTGTAGTGAGGAGAGACAGTGTTGGGATTCTTCGGAGCTTCCTTCAGTGTTACCAGATTAGACTTCAGTAAATGTGGAAAGACTTGGGATAGAGTCATGTTTATCCGGGTAAACTGTCTTACCAGCCTTTCTGTTCTCGGTTGATTATTCCTTTGTTGGGTAGGTTCAAGCTTAGAGATCATGACAGCCCCTACCGCTGGACGGTGTTCAGTTCTGTCCTGATTTCTTTGATGGTACGCAGCACTAACCTCTTTCTTCCCAGCAAATGGCTTCCTTATGGCACTGGAGGATGCTTCCTTTTGGATCTTACCACTCCTAATTCCAGCTTCTACCATTTCTCCTGTCAGAATTATTTCAGTGAAGCCGGCTGAAGAGCTTCCAATCAGGTGATTAAAGAATGGACCAGACAGGGTACCTAGAAACATATCCACTAGCTCCCTATCAGACAGGGGAGGTTGGACTCTTCCTGCTAAGTCCTCCATTTCTGAGCATAGTCCTTAAAGCCCTCGCTCGAACCCATAGACATACTTTGGAGTTGAGTACGGGTGGGAGCAAGGTCTGCATTGTACTGATATTGCTTATAGAAAGCAGCAGCCAGGTCTTCCCAATTATGAATGTTGGTCCTTTCCAGCTGGTAGAACCATTCTAGTTGAGTTCCGGACAGACTATCCTGAAAGAAGTGGACCCACAAGTCCTTGTCAGCAGTGTGAGGCTGGATCTTCCTCACATAAGATCGGAGGTGAATTTTGGGACATGAAACCCCATCATATTTGGAAAACACTGGCTCCTTGAACTTTTGTGGGATGACAACCCCCGAGACCAAACCCATCTCTTCAAAGTCCAGACCCGGTACCTTCCGTACTTCCATTGCATTCAAACGATCCTCCAGTTGTTTGTATTTTTCATCAGCAGAAAGATACTGTTCATCATCATAGTCGGATTCATTATTAGATTCCTGTGGACTGGGGTCTTCCTTTCTCGTCTCCCCTTCTTGATTTTCTCCTTCCTTTGATGACGTTATCAGTTCAGAGGCTCCCTGCACTGGTCCTCTGATCCTTCTTCCCAGATTCACTAACCCAATTGGCTTCTTTGGCTTCTTATTTCCTTTAATAAGTGGGGCTTTCAGTTCTTCTTTCCCCTTGGTTAGAGCCATGATCATCTGTTAGAAATGGGCATTCTGAGTTTGTAGATCCTTCACAGTTTGTTCTAGAGCCATTGCTGAAATAAACAGCGAAGAGGATGAGAAACCTGCTTTGAAACCTGCTTATGCAATGATATGTATGATATATGTATGCAATGTTTTTAAGTATTTCTAAGACTCAAATTTGCTTAAACAGAAAGAGAACAAATGTTAAGATATCTTATTGATCACAATAATTCCCTTTGGGCTTACAAAGGGAACAAAGCAACAATAAAATTCTCCAAGCAAAAGGAAGATTCAAGTTTCCCATGGGCGCATCCTCTTTGGTGCAACGTAGGCATTTATATTCCTCTCCTCGTGAAGTAATTGGGTGTGCTCTAGAACCTTCTTCTCGTTGGCGTAGAATTGGGCTTCGAAAGTATCCCTTTCTTCTTTGAGTTGAATCCAGGACTTCCGTAGCTCCTCAAGATCAGTTGGCATGTCAAGATGAAGCATAGTGTAAGGAGTGTCTCCCTCAGAAATTGGCTCCATAATCATAGGTAAGATGGCGGGGTAAGGCATCATAAGACATTGAGCACGAGCTCACACCCATTTGAGGTAAGGCTCAAGAGGGATGGAATTCTTGTGCCCCAGTGTCTTGCTATCAAGTCTGTTTGCCATGCCCCAATCTCGAACGTACCTCTTGCGATAACCCTGAACATCATTCTCATAGTCAAATGTGATTCCTTGGACGAGTGTGTCGTGAGGACCATCCCTTCTAGCATAACCAAATTGTCGCAACACCAAACAAGGATTATAAGTGATTCCTCCCATAATGCTTAAGAGAGGTACATTAGGGAATTCCCCACAGTGATCAATGATGGTAACATTCTCCTAGGATCGCGAACACCAATGTATACCTAAATATTTAAGGGACATCAGCCTATGAGACCATCTCATACCCTGCTCATTTCTCAAAATAGATCGGGTTAGGTGAGAAATAAACCACCTAGCCAATAGAGGAGTGCAACATATAAGGGTACCTCTTCTTTTTAGAGTGCGAGTATGCAGAGAGTTTAGAATATCCCCAAGGAAGGTAGGCACCAGATTATGTGACAGAAAAACCTTAACCGCATTCACATCTATGAGTTGGTCAGTGTTAGGGAATAGTACCAACCCATAGATGAGAAGGGCCAAAAACTCTTCAAAATATTGTAAATCCAGGTTGTTGTACCCCAAAATTTTCCCTCTCATTTTATCAAGATTTCCCCTCACAAAACTCTTTGAACTCCAGACACGATTAGGGTTTGCTCTGCTCAAGACATCTCCTTGCACTGATGACCTAAATTAGGGTTTGAGTTTGCACAGGGATTTTTGGACTTTCAATGCTCAAAGTGACTTTCATACTTCATGTTGGACTTATAAGATTGCCTCTACCATGTTTCAAGCTTTGAATCAAATTTTTGCCCAATCAATTGGACAATTGACCTAGAAATCAGTTGTATTGGGGAAAAAGTCAACTGTGGCCAATTTACAGTCAAACCTCATAAATTTTTATCCACATCAACATTATGGACTCATATGAACCATTTGATCAAGTTTGGACCATAAATCCTCAAGAAATTTGATCAGATAATCAAAAGGGCAAAATAGTCATTTTTAGGGTTTTGACTGTATAAGGGCAATTTCTGATTTTTCACCTAGCCAATGGAAAATTGGTTTCAAGCATGGATTCAAGGACTCAATGGAATCATCTTGACCTATTCACAAGGTTCAAAAGATCTCAAAAGCATTGGATTGACAGATGAATTTTTCAATCAACTGATCAAAATTTGACTGTACACTGAAAAGTCAAACTTTGACTTTTTGGTCAAAATCAAGTGCCAAGGGTCATTTTTCATCAAGATGTGTCAAAACATGAAACTTGTTCATCAAGAAACCTAATTTTGCAAATTAGGGTTTAAGATTGAAAATTTTCATAACTTAGAATATTTCTAAGTTATGAAATTTTCTTATTTTTTCCCAACTTTGCCCAACATTTTCACCATGATGCAATTGGATTCAAACAAAACTTCCAACATGAAATTTGTAGTCCTCCACAAAATCTACAACTTTTATTCACAAAGTATTCCCAAAAGAAACTTGGATCTTAAGTTATGATTTTTGGAACAAGGGTCCATGAAACTTTTAACATAGTGAAATTTTGCCCTAGTTTAGGCAGGATTTTGACCAATCTTCATGACCATTTTTCACATAGTTCCACTTGGAATCTCAAAATGAATTTCAAATATGGATTATATATCATGTTACAAGCTTTCCAAAATGTCCAAGAACTCTCCAAAATCATTTATGGTTATGGAGAATCGAAGGTTTGAATTTGGCAAAAACTCACTTTTGATCCATGGCATTTTCCTGTTGACACAAGTTGCAAAATCTGTCCAAACTTGATTTGTAATTGATTACAGGTATCTAAACCCTTCAACACTCAAAAATTGAATGCAAACTCATTGGTTTAAGGTGTTATTCTGATCAATAAAGGTTTACACATTGAATTAATCTTAAAATGGCAAAAAGGTAGCATTTCCATTTTCATAAAGGCAACTTTATGTAAACATTGCTTCCCTTGAGCCTTGGAACTCTTTATTTGCAGCAAACAAGTTACATAAACTTAAGCAAAGGTACAACAAACTTGTGCATACTTGGAGATAGCCTGTACATGCCTATCTTGTATCACTTCACACTTTTCTTTCAAAACAAGTCAACTTGCCAAAAGGACATAACTTGAGTATCTGATATAACCAAAGTTTGTAAGCATTCCAAACAAGTTTTTCACATTGCCTTGAGTCAGAAACACGAGCCATCCATCCCTAAAACACTCTTGAACATCAAAACGCATTCCTCTTGCAAAACAGGGCAACTTCTGCACTTTGAGTTCCAAAACAAAAACCACTCGTGCGTTTTGCCCCAAACCACTTCCAACACATTCCATATAACCCATATGAACTATCCCAACCATTGGCCCTTGACTGTAACTCCATTTGCAAGCTTCACCATTTCTGTTTTCAGCTTGTGCAGGTTGACTTCTACAAGCTTGTTCAAGCAAATCCAAAGCAAACTAAGCATTAGGGAAGGTCAGAGGAAGTTCAAGCAAGCTCCCAAGCATCTCAGGCCTCACTGAAAACCTCCACATTGCCATACACGAGTTCATCTGAAACAGGTATTTGTCAACTTTCTATATCTCTATTTAGGAATCATTAGGCTTAGTTTTATGAATAAAAAATGTAGTACTCATAGCCCTTAAGCTGTACCAATGCTTAGTTTTCATTTAAGTTAAGTTTGCTGAGAGAATTTGATTGATGAACATCCTGAAAAAGTTAGGTTAGAAATTAGGGCCAGAGAAATTCTCTCTGGTCTTTGAGAGTTAGATTATGTTCTTTATATGGTTGGAATCGTCTTGAAAAATGCTATGACTTTGGTGTTATGAGTTTTTACTTTAGAGCACGTATGCAGGATTTCCAGATTTTGTACACAGACGCGCGTTTTTTGTTCAAAGATTGAAGATGAAGCTGTAACTGGGCCGGGCTTGGCTTGGCATGACTTTTTGCACCCCCTGACCTGCTTTTTGCAACCCCTGGCCCATTTCATTATATTTTTGTATTTTTGTATTTATTTTTCATTTCTGATTTTATTTTATATTTTCTAAACATAAAAAAATATCAAAAAAAATTTCATAAATTTTCACATTTTATTTTATTATTATTTTATTATTTTTTAGACATAAAAATAATTATTAAATAGTATATACCTTTATTTTCTTTAATAAAAACTTATAAATATTATAGAAATATTATATATTTTTATTTTTATTATTTATACATATAAAATAATATTTTTCACATGTTTTATTTCTTAATATCTTTGTATATATTTATATTTATTTTCTTGTACATAAAATAAATGATATAATATATATTATCTTAAAACAAAAAACTAGGGTTTCCACCCTTATTAAAAATAATATTTTTTCTAATATATTTTATTTTTTGACATTTGAATATTTTTTTATATTTATTTTATTGTACATAAATAAATAAATAATATAATACATATTCTTAAACCAAAATTAGGGTTTTTACCCTTAACAAAAATAACTTTTTATTTTCTTTTTTTAATACATTAAATATTTTGTTTTTACACACATAAAAATAAACAAGAAACATTTTTTTGCATATTTATAATATTTTGCATGTTTATATTTAACTTGCTTATTTTATTATTTGATGCAAAAAATTCAATTTGGATGTAATAGTAAATCTTAGGATTTTAATTTCTTGCAAAATAATCCCCCATTCAAAATTATACCCCCCCCCCCCCCCCCCCATATCAATGTTGTAGTAACCTAGATTACTTTTACGCATTTATGCTTTCAAATATGCCATGATAGAGATTAGGGTTTGTATGCAATATCCAAAATCAAAACAAATAGTTAGACCTAATACAAGACATAAATGCATGAAAATGATAACACAATGCACCCCTAGGGTTTCATCCACTTGTTGCCTTTAAAATGGCCATGTTATGCATGTTGAGTATCTTGGCAAAACAAAAACAAAACAAAAGATCATAGTCCCTCGATGACGCTATCTTGGTTGCCTATACAAAAATGATCTAGTCCCTCAAAAAATTGCTAAGGATACTTAGCACTATTGCTATCATGGTCAATACGATGACCCGCGCCTGTCCCGTTTAACATCCAAATACAAGGTTGTTTACCAAATGCAATTGTAAAACAACACTGTCAAAAGGGTTAAAAATGTGTAGGAAAGACTCTTGAGTAGATAGGGTAGACAACTCCTAGTTACTTGATCAAAACTTGCAAAAACATCCTTGCTATTTTCAAACACACTTCACAACACAATTTCAACATTTCCCAAAACAAACTTTCAAAACATTGAAATATCTTTTCAAAAGACAAACACCTTTGTATATATTCAAACAAGAATCATTACAAAGGTTGCCACAACGATGGCCTCTTTTCAAAACATTTTCAAAACCACACACAAAGCACCATTCCAAACAATTGAAAAGCAAAAGCAAGTGATCTAAACAAGTAACTAAGAGCCCATGGATAACCATGGATGAAAAGGGTGCTTGCAACTTCCCTTTTAATAGTCTACCCATCGAACCCAAGAAAACATCTCAAAGGTCTTTCCTGTGATTTTTGACCTTTCCATTGGATAAAATAAAAAGTCGGTGGCGACTCTTGCTAAACCGAAACATTTGTGAACACAAACGCAAAACCTCAAGTCAGTTCTCCCACCGTATCACAGAACTGGTGACTCTGCTGGGGAAAATTCTAAAAGTGGGGTTACCTTAGGGGTTAGATCATCTTTACTTGCTTACCTTGTTTGCTTTGATTGCTTTACACTTGGTTCTATTGTTTGGGTTTGAAATCCTCTACCCGGATTTGGGAAACATTTATAGGTAAATAGCAATATGTGATCCGTGGAAATAGAACTGACTGTTTTTTAAGCTGGTTCGCGAAATGTCGCGGTAAGCAAGAGTCGCCACCGTCTTTTATGTTATCCAACATGGAAAGGACAAAAGCACAACAAAATTCCTTTTTCGAGAATGTTTCTCGGTTCGGGAGGTAGATTTATAGAAAGGGAAGGTGTTAGCACCCTTTCTATCCGTGGTTATCCACGGGCTCTTAGGTACTTGCTCTTATGTTTTCAAAAATTGTTTGCTTTTCAAGTGTATGTGGGTTTTGAAAAAAGTTTCGTTTGAAAAATTTCTAGGTAACTCTTGTATCTGTCCTCAAGAGTGTATGAAATATTTGTTTGAAAACTTTTTGAAAGTGTAGGTGCGAAAAGATTGTTTTTGTTTTTTAAAAGAGCAAGTACCCAGGAGAAATCTACCTACTCTAAGGAATTAGGCTGTGTAAGAGTCCTTTAGATAGTGCTATCCCACCATTGAGAGGTAGGTAGCACCATCGTTCGAGTTATTCGGGTCAATTCGATTATAGGGACAATGTGGTCACCAAAGCAATGGTAGGACGCCTTAGTGGTAACCCTAATGTCCTAGATCCTTTTTATCCGAGGCAACTGGATCTTAGACAGGAGGGCAACCTCTAAGACACCCTATACTTGATGACCACTTCGAGGCAACCAGTGAGGCGTACCCTAAGAGTGGCATGTGCACGTGTGTTGTTTTTCAGTTAAGCTTATCTTGTACATGTTATTGGTGAGCTACGCTTTGATTTTATTTTTCATACAAGTCTTTCATGCATATTTTAACAGTTAAGAGTGCGGAAAATAAATTGCGGAAATATGAATCTACGCTATTACAAGGCGCGGGTCTATACATCGCCAAAAACAAAAACCCGTTTGGAAAATAAATGCGAGAAAAGTAAATAAAGCGATAAAAGCCTAATTAACTATTACATTTCTGAGCAGATACATAAATAATCAAAATAACGAATTAAAAATAATATACGCGCGAAAGAATGAATCGGGACGTCCTTAGGGTTTTGACCCTTTTTGAGAAAAGAATGTAATTTGTCCTTTTTGCAATTAAATTAACTATTAAACCTAATTTACTAATTAATTAATTATTTACAAGAAAAAAGTATTTTTTTTGTGTTTTTATGTTTTTATGTTTTAATGAAATAAAATAAAAAAGAAATTAAAAGTGTCAAAGGAAAAACCCTAAATCTAATTCATTTTTATTTATTGTAAAAAGAAGATTAAAATTAAACCTAATTTAAACTAAATTAATTAATGAATTTATTTACAAAAAGTAATTGAAATTAATAAAAATATTTTTTTTTTTTCTGAATTTTATTGTGAAAATGTTAATTAATTAAATAATACTAATAATAATTACTAAAGAAAATAAAGGGAAAAGAAAATGAAAAAAGAATAGTAAACCAAGGGTGTTGGGCCAGCATTGGGGGTGTGCCTGGAAATCTGAGGCCCATTAACCAGCCAGCCTTTTTGACTTTTTGCAATTGCCTAGAGTGTGCTTTGACTTGGAACATGGTAGCCTGCACATCATGGCTGTGAGAAAGGCCACTTGGCGCGCTTGGATGTGAGGTTCATGATGGACTATTCTTTGAAGCCTGCATGAGATTACATAGGGAAAAATGGAAACAATTATTTGGGGGACCTGGGAATCGAACCCAGGTCCCAATGTTCACACTCCAAGGCTTTGACCAACTGAGCTGCACGTTTCATTTGTTATTAAGATAACACGTAATTATTAAATTGGGAAACAACAGCATATGCCTGAAAAAAAATATAAAACGCGCAATTTTTGAAATGAGCGAATAAGAGGGAGACGCGTCAGCGTCTTCTTCGTTTGTTACTGGTTTTTTACCTGCGGATTTCTATCCGCAGGAAGTTTCGCAGGCCTTTCCTAAAACCATCCCTAGGCTACAAAAATGCCATCCAAGCCCATGGTCAGGATCGTCCATGTCCCCTGAGTCCATCCATGCATATGGTTTGTTCTAATTTCACCTGGAAACAAAACACCTAAAAACAACACAAACAAACCCTAGGCACGGGTATTGTCATACAAGGCCTAAAAATGAAATTGAATAATGCCATTAGGTTAGAAATCAAGCAAGGAGTATGGATATGCTAATATTTTTGAGAAAAAAATGCAAGAATGGAGAAACACGATTCCATGTTCAGAGGTGACTTTGTGAGTACTTACAGTGCTTGATAGGGAGTCTTAAGACTTGGCAAGGGTCGCGTTGGCTTCAGGGGATGGCAAGGAAGAAGGCCACGTGCTTATTTTGATCTGAAAATGCTTGCAACACTCTTTTTGATCTCACACTTTTTTGACAATGTTTCACTTTTGCTCTGGCCGTTTTAGAAATCTCTAGGTCGTGAATGTTGTTGCTATTGCTTGCTTATGTATGTATGAACTAAATTAGGTCAGCAGCTGAGCTTGTATCCTTGTGTATTGAAGTCTTGAGATCTTGTTGACCACCATTGAAGAACTTTCCATGTTTGGAGCAAATCTTGGATTTTATACACAAAAAGGCTTGGCACGAATTTGGTAGCTGGTATATGACATATAAAAGCTATTCAAACCAAAAGATGCTATTCCATTAATTTTTTAGATTTTATTTGAATTATTATGGATTTAAAATGAATTAAATCAATAAAAATTAAATAAAATATAAAAATAAATGTTTGATCTTGAAATTAAGCATGGGACACGTGTGTGGCATGACAAGGCTGAATCAAGTGGAAGAAAGTGGGCCCTTTTGTCAAAAATTGAAGTTTTAAGGATAGTTGACTTTTGCAAGTTCATGAAAATTTTCCAACTTCTCCAATGCATATCTTGCTCAATTTTGATCATATGAACATGTTCTTGGACATTTTGTAAAGGTCTTGAAGTCCTATAACCAATGCCTTTAATCCCATGTCATTTGGAATTACCAATCTCAAGTTATAGTCTTTGACTTAAAATGCCTTTTTGTTGACTTTTGAAATTGACCTATAATGTAGAAATTGATAACTTTTAGTGAGAGCATTTCTTGGGCTTGGAATGTGAAGATGAGTTGTAGGAAATGTCATCCCCTTCAAAATGAGAATTGGATGGGATTTTTCTGATGAACCATGAAAAAGTTATGCCTTGGTCAAGTTACAGTTGACTTTTCAACTGTCCAAAAATAACAACTTTTGCATCTTTGATGATTTTTGAGCCATTCTTGTGGAATCATGATCAAGACTTGATCAAATGATGATTGTGGCTTCAAAATAAGATGTTGACCAAAAATTATGACTTTTGACTGTAAAATGACCATTTTGCCCCTGCAGTTGATTGTGAACCAAATAGGACTTTTGACTGTGCAACTTGACCCTGTGAGCCTTGAAACTTGGCATGTAGATGCTTTACAATGTGTATAGACCTATGGGACTTGATTGAGCCATTGAAAATCTCAAATTCCTTGAAGGAAACAAAACCCTAATTTTGACTGGTTTAGGAGGATGTTTGACTGTGCAATCCCTTGAGAAGTCTTGAACCAATTGAAGATGATTCTTGAAAAACTTTGAAGAATATGGGAGGGCAAATTTTTAAGTACAACAGTTTCCCCTGTTCAATCTTCTTAGACCTGAGGATGTAGATTGGCTTGCGTGCCTTTCGTGATCCGAAGGTGGAAGATGATTGAACACTAGAGTGCCCAGAAATTTGCACTCGCATAGTAGAGTATCAGCAACGTGATGTTGGGAATGGGCTTACAGATGCCATTTGGAAAGATGGTGGATAGGAGGGATGGGCTTATAGATGCCATCTGGAGATGTGACAGAACCTTGTCGGGAATGGGCTTATAGATGCCATTTGGAAATGTGATGGATAGTTGTGGAGATGGGCTTATAGATGCCATCTGAAGGTGTCGATCGCGTAAGAGATTCCTTAGTGAGAACTTGCGTACTTTGAGAAAGGAAGATGGTTTCCTGGACTGTTACAGGGGTTGATCTTCAAACTATTCATGCGGATATGCCCTGGCTAGATACAGGTATCGAATCTACAATCAATCGCTCACAGATATGCCCTGGCTGGATACAGGTATCGAATCCGTGGTCGTCTACAGATATGCCCTGGCTGGATACAGGTATCGAATCTCTAAACTCTTCATGCAGATATGCCCTGGCTAGATACAGGTGTCGAATCTACAATCAATCGCTCACAGATATGCCCTAGCTAGATACAGGAATCGAATCTGGAACTAGTCGTCTACAGATATGCCCTGGCTGGATACAGGTATCGAATCTCTAAACTCTTCATGCAGATATGCCCTGGCTGGATACAGGTGTCGAATCTACAATCAATTACTCACAGATATGCCCTGGATAGATACAGGAATCGAATCTGGAATTGGTCGTCTACAGATATGCCCTGGCTGGATACAGGTATCGAAACTCTAAACTCTTCATGCAGACATGCCCTGGCTGGATACAGGTATCGAATCTACAATCAATCACAGACATGCCCTGGCTAGATACAGGAATTGAATCTGGAATTGGTCGTCTACAGATATGCCCTGGCTGGATACAGGTATCGAATCTCTAAACTCATCATGCAGATATGCCTTGGCTGGATACAGGTGTCGAATCCACAATTAATCGCTCACAGATATGCCCTGGCTAGATACAGGTATCGAATCTGGAACTGGTCGTCTACAGATATGCCCTGGCTGGATACAGATATCGAATCTCTAAACTCTTCATGCAGATATGCCCTGGCTGGATACAGGTGCCGAATCTACAATCAATCACAGATATGCCCTGGCTAGATACAGGTATCGAATCTGGAACTGCGACAGTTGATAGTAATCATCTTTGGATTGACATTTTTCCTGAATAGGTAAAACATCAGTTGTATGCAATGTCATGATATATGAAATGCATGATGTCATGATGTTCTAAAAAATAAATGAGATTGTGTCGTATGTACTTTATCATGTATGTAAATAGGAGGTATGAAATGTGATATGTTTATGAATGTATTTAGTCTGGGAAAATTAATCCTTGACGAATGCCGGGAGTTTGTTGAATCCTGGGCTGATACTGAAGAGTAGAGTTCTTCATTTCCGCTGGGGATGATGGTTGCAAGAATAAACCGGTAGGAGAATATGACTCCGTTGGGGAATAAACTTATTGAGGAGATTACTCTGCGGGGAATTACTCTGTGGGGAAGAGATGCTTTGCTGAGGTTTTAATGAGAACGCTGCTGGGGATTCCTGTTGATAAGTTTTGTTGAGGATTTTGATGAACTCCGCTGGAGGATAGGACGAACTTCGCCGAGGACGATCTTTCCGTGGTAATTAGCTGAGGATAACCCAGTTATAAGTTCTGGTGGGGAATAACCTTTGAATATGGTCGGGGAGAGACGTATATACTCGGCAGGTGGCAAGCTTCCAGAATCTACTGGGGATAAGCTTCCAGAATCTACTGGGGAGGATGATTCAACTCTCTCGGGGAAGCTTTTGGACTGTACTGGGGATATTGATTCCACTGGGGTGTCTGTATTCTGCCGAGGAACAATCTTATATTAAGACTGCCGGGGATGCTTGCTTAGGAACATCTGTATACTCCGCTGGGGAATATTGAGATCTTCTGGGGATATCCTACTTCCTTAAGGCTGACAGTAGACTAACTCTGCTTGGGGAGAGTGTTGCTGACTTGCTGGAGATACTGCGCCTTTTCAGGGCTGACGGGAGACCAACTCTGCTTGGGGAGAGCATTGTTGATTCTTGTCTTACTCTGCGTGGGGTGAAGGTATCTTGGTCATATTCTTCAGTCGAACCTACCTTAGTACCTTGGTGGACAGAGCAACTAGATCGCTTAGACAAATCATTATTGCCCCTGTTTCCGATGTCACCTGTAATTAGTTCTTTGTTTCGCATGCAAATATTTATGAGTTAGCAATCAATGTCAAATGCATATATCAAAAATGAACATTGGACGTTTTTTGCAAAACAAAACAGATAAAGGAAAACAATTGGCAATTTGTTTGGAAAAGTGAGCTTGTATTGATTTTGAATTTTGCCTGTAAATAGGCGTTTTGTGTACAAGAGGCTGACGTCCTAGTAAGAGAACGCCGCCGAACAACAGAGTTTATACAATTTTGTGAAAAGGAAACAAAACAGTTATGTGAAAAATAATCCCACTGGGTTCCAACTCTGCTATCGCCTTTATGTCTTCAAGCGTCTCATCACTTTGTTGCTCGGTTGAAGATGAAGTTGTTTGATCGTTGCCGTCTGAACCTGATAGTTGATGCCTGAATTCTGGATGCAAGGTGATCCAATGAGACATAGTATTACGCTTTAATCCCTAACTTTTGCCTGGACCGCCCTTTCGGGTTTTCAGTCCACCGGGATACCCATTTTTGGCCAAGCCGCCTTTTCAGGTTTTCGACTTGCCGGGTGTACAGATTTTTCATTTCATCCCTTATTTTTTCCCGAACCCTTTTGGTTCGCCGGGAAGCCCTTATTTTTGCCTAGGTGTGTCAACCTAGCGGGTCTTTAATCATGCGTAGTATCTTTTTACTATGTCTGCATTGGCGGGGTGAGGAAGGTCGTCACCATCCATGGTGGTTAGAATCATAGCTCCTCCTGAGAAGATATGTTTAACCACAAATGGCCCTTCGTACGTAGGGGTCCATTTTCCCCTGGGATCACTTTGAGGAAGAATGATGCGTTTGATTACCAGGTCTCCGACTTGATACTCTTGTCGTTAGACTTTCTTGTTAAATGCCCTGATCATCCGTTTTTAGTATGTTTGACCATGACAAATAGCAGTGAGTCTCTTTTCGTCGATTAGATTTAATTGATCAAGTCGAGTCTGGATCCAGTCATCTTCGCTCAAACCTGCATCCTTTATCATCCAGAGAGAGGGTATCTGGACTTCGATGGGAAAGACCGCCTCCATGCCATAGACCAAGGAAAAGGGTGTTGCCCCTGTTGACGTCCTTGCTGAGGTACGGTAGCCATGAAGAGAAAACGGTAACATCTCGTGCCAATCTTTGTAGGTCACTGTCATCTTCTGCACAATCTTCTTAATATTCTTATTAGCTGCTTCTACAGCCCCATTCATCTTCGGCCGGTAAGGAGAAGAGTTGTGGTGTTGTATCTTGAATTGCTCGCAGAGCTCAGTGATCATCTTGTTATTGAGATTGGTACCATTGTCCGTAATGATCCTCTCAGGTACACCGTAGCGACAGATCAGGTTATGCCGAATGAACCGTGCCACGACGTTCTTGGTTACGGTAGCATAGGAAGCTGCTTCAACCCACTTTGTGAAGTAATCAATCGCTACCAGGATGAAGCGATGCCCGTTGGATGCCGTAGGTCTGAAACGGTGCTGTCAAAACGTTCAGAGGAACTGGAGGAATGTGCACCTTATCTGCATAGATCTGGAACTTGTGACATGTCCGAGAATGTTGGTAACAGTCAGCTTCCATTGTGGACCAGAAATATCCTGCCCGAAGGATTTTCTTTGCCATGGTATGTCCACTGGAGTGCGTTCCGAAGGTACCTTCATGCAACTCTGCCATGATCCTTTCTGCTTCAGTCTTATCCACACAACGCAGTAAGGTTGAATCATGGTTTCGCTTGTATAGAATGTCGTTGCTGATGAAGAACTTTGCTGCGAACCTTCTCAGAAACTTCTTGTCATTGACAGATGAGCCCTCGGGGTATTCTTGAGCTTCCAAGTACCTCTTCACTTCATGATACCAGGGTTTTTCTGTTACCTCTTCAGCCTCAAGATCGCAGCAATGTGCAGGTTCATCCAATTTCCAGATAATGATCCAGGGAGCCTCGTTGTCCCATTTGACTTTGAACATAGAAGACATCGTAGCCAGTGCGTCCACCAACTGATTCTCCTCTCTTGGGAAGTGTTTAAAAGTTATCTCTTCGAAATGGGGAATCAACATCAACACATACTCTTTGTAAGGAATAAGATTTGGGTATTTCGTATCCCACTTGCCTTTGATCTGATTGATCACGAGTGCGGAATCTCCGAAGACACTCAGAAACTTGATCCTTAAGTCAATTGCAGCTTGAAGACCCATGATACATGCTTCATACTCTGCCATGTTGTTGGTGCAGTTGAAACATAGTCGGGCAGTGAGTGGAGTATGAGGGCCTTTAGGGGATATGATCACGGTGCCAATACCGTTACCCAAAGCGTTTGAGGCTCCGTCAAAGTGCATAGACCATCGGGATCCTTCCTCAGGTCCTTCATCCGGTCCAGGTACTTCACAGTCAGTTACTACCATGATATCCTCGTCTGGAAATTCAAAGTTCATGGATTGATAGTCGTCCACTGCCTAGTGCGCCAAATAGTCTGCCAATACACTTCCCTTGATTGCTTTCTGAGTCTGTAATGGATATCATATTCAGTCAAGATCATCTGCCATCTTGCTATTCTTCCGGACAAGGCGGGCTTTTCGAAGATATACTTGATTGGATCCATTTTTGAAATCAATAGAGTGGTGTGAGTCAACATATACTGTCTCAGCCGGCGAGCAGCCCATACCAAAGCGCATCAAGTTTTCTCGAGCAGTGAGTATCGGGTCTCACAGTCGGTAAACTTTTTGCTAAGGTAATAAATGGCGTGCTCTTTTCGGCCAGACTCGTCATGCTGCCCCAGCACACACCCCATTGAGCTGTCAAGTACTGTCAAGTATAAGATTAGAGGTCTCCCTTCAACCGGTGGCATAAGAATGGGTGGTTCTCGGAGATACTCTTTGATTCTGTCGAAAGCGGCCTGACATTCATCGTTCCAACGTACTACTTGATCTTTCTTCAGTAGCTTGAAGATTGGTTCACAGGTAGCAGTTAGATGCGAGATGAATCGGGCAATGTAGTTCAGCTGTCCTAGAAAGCCTCTGACTTATTTTTCTGTCTTGGGAGTTGGCATCTCTTGTATGGCTTTCACCTTGGCAGGGTCCACTTGAATACCTTTGTCGCTCACGACGAAGCCTAGCAGTTTTCCAGATATTACCCCAAAGGTGCACTTGTTTGGGTTCAACCTCAGCTTGTACAACTTCAGACGGTCAAACAGCTTCTGTAGATGGTCAAGGTGTTGCTCCTCAGTTTGGGACCTTGCAATCATATCATCGACATATACTTCAATCTCATGGTGGATCATGTCATGAAATAAAGCAACCATGGCACGTTGGTAGGTTGCCCCAGCATTTTTCAATCCAAACGGCATGACCTTGTAGCAAAAGGTGCCCCACTGTGTAACGAAAATGGTCTTCTCCATGTCTTCAGGAGCCATCTTGATCTGATTATAACCAGAGAAGCCGTCCATGAAGGAGAATACTTTATGCTGAGCGGTGTTGTCAACCAGAACGTCGATATGAGGCAGAGGGAAATCATCCTTAGGGCTCGCCCTGTTCAAATCCCTGTAATCAACACACATTCGGACCTTACCATCCTTCTTTGGCACTGGAACCACATTGGCAACCCACTGAGGGTAAGAAGTTACTGCTAGAAACCCGGCATCAAATTGCCTCATAACCTCAGCTTTGATTTTCTCGGACATCTCTGGACGCATACGGCGAACCTTCTGTTTTATCGGAGGGCATTCTTCCTTGGTAGGCAGGTGATGAACCACAATGTCGGTATCCAAACAAGGCATGTATTCGTAAGACCAGGCAAAGATTTCCACATAGTCATGCAGCATCTGAACCAACCGTTGCTTCACACTGAGCTCTAGATTGGCACCAATCTTGACTTCCTTTTTGTCTGTCTCAGTACCCAGATTTACTGTTTCCACTGGCTCTTCATGTGGATGAATGGCCCTCTCTTCCTGGAGTAGCAGTCTTGAGAGCTCACTAGGCACTTCGCAATCATCTTCACCTTCGTCTTCGGCTAAGTTGGTCGAATTTTCGAAGTCATAACTGGTAGTAGCAGAGTCGTTACCAGTGGGATCCAGAGTGGATTCGAACCTGTATAAGTGAGTGTGTGTAAATATATCTGTTTTGCAATATATAATAAAGAAAGACAAGGAGCGCAAGATTTGAAATGTAAAAAACGTCCAATGCTTTTATTAATGATATATGAAAGTGACACACAAAAGCCCTCATAAATGAAACCACGGTGCCCCGGGTAGGACACCGGGCCATAAAGTTTCAAAATTATTGTCTGTTTACAAATTCAAAACAAATGAGTTCATTACTGAGTGACAAAAGTAATAGGTATGAAATCTTTCGCTGTCCAGTTGCTTGGTCCACCGTTGGTCGTTGGGTAGATCCAACTGTCGAACTCAGATTCTTCCGCTTCGTCTTCAATAGGATTTACTCCCGGGTTGGTGATGAACACAGGAGGTCTTCCAATCCTTGCTTTACGGACAGCCCTTTGAGCTTCTGCAGTGAAACCCAAACCAAATTTGTCAGTCTTCGGAGTCAAATCAGGAAGTCGGCCCCAATTTGCGCACTCACCCTTCTCGATAACAGCCCGGGCATCCTTTAAGGAAGCCATCTTCAAAGGAGGATCTTCTTCAGTTACAGTTTCTGCTGCTGCCAATGTCTGAGGCACCTCTTCAAAGTGTTGAAAGGGAGTTTCAATGAATTCCCCATCCATCTCTACGTACCGGAACAAGTTGAGGTGGCTGACCATATATTCTTCCTCACCCTGCATTGTAACAATCTTCCCTCTGACCGGGTACTTAAGCTTCTGATGTAATGTGGAGGTCACAGCTCCGGCCTTGTGGATCCATGGACGACCCAGCAAACAAGAATAGGATGGTCGGATGTCTATCACATAGAACGTTGAATCAAATACCTGAGAACCAACCCTGATTGGAATGTCAACTTCACCATGCACCATCCTTTTGGACCCGTCAAAGGCCCGGACAACAATGTTACTTGGCTTGAGTTCTAAACCCTCACAATCCAGCCTGTCTAGAGCCTTCTTGGGCAATAAGTTCAATGAAGAACCTGTGTCAACCAGCACATGGGCAAGAGTAGTGCCCCTGCATTCAATGGAGACATGCAGGGCATCGTTATGGTTCTTTCCTTTGGCAGTCAGATCGGCGTCAGAGAAACCCAACCCATTATCAGCAGTCAAGTTGGCCACACAATCGATAAATTGATCAGCAGACGTTTCTTGTGGCACATGGGCCGTCTTCAGGAAGGAAATTAGGGCCATGGCATGGGCCTCTGAACACAACAACAGTGATAGCATAGAAATCTTTGATGGGGTGTGCCCCAGCTGCTCAACTACATTGAAATCACTCTTCTTGATAATTTTAAGGATCTCTTCCATCTCTTGCTTGGAAGCTTCAACATTGGTGGTCTTCGGTGCCTCCGGCCGGACAGGCACATCAGTAGCAATCCCTTTGCCCCGAGTGTCAGATAACTCGGCAGTAGGGGTAGAAACAGGAACTTGGTCAGGCAGGGAAACAGACACACTTGCAGGTGTGATGACAAGAGGTCTCTGAATAGCTGGTGGCGCAATATCAGGCGACAAGAGCCTACCACTACGAGTGACTTTAGCAGGCCCGGTAATATTACTGACGTCGGTACTAGTATCAAACTCTTGCTTTACTCCAAGCACATAAACGTCTGCCCCATAGTGCCAAGGGACAACTTTGTCAGACGTATAAGGGAGGGGCCCCGGAACAGTGATAATGACAGGTGCAATCTTGTGAACAGGAATAATTTTGACAGGCTTCCTCGGGGGAGCCTTAGGAGGGTTGTTGAAAATAGTGACAATATCAACTTCTTCGGTACGGGTAGCAGGAACAGCAATCTTCTCGAACAAGATCTCTTTGTTATCCATCAAGTTTTGGACGCCTGATTTCAACAAAGGACAACCAGCAGGTGAAACAGAACATAGAAGGCAACCTTTACTACATCCCGGAAATAAACCGGCTAGCAACAGGTTCCTCTTGACGGTCAACAGCGAAGTAGCAATATCATCCACAGAGGCTACATACAGGTCTTCTTCCACAGCATTCACTCCATGCTGGGGCATGGGAGCAGTCACAACATTGGGCCTTTCAGGCGCCTCGAACTGTATTTCCTTAGCATCAATAAGGTCCTGAACTTTATTCCTCAGAGCCCAACAATCATCAGTAGAATGCCCCGGGCTATCAGAGTGATAAGCGCAACGGGCGTTGGGGTTGTACTTTGGAGAGGTTGTGTTCACAACCTTTGGAGCTTCCTTGACAGTTACCAGATTGGTTGACAGCAGTTGTGGCAATATCTGAGACAGGGTCATGCTGAGCCGAGCGTACTGCCTTTTGGGTCTCTCACCCCTTGGTTGGTTATACTGCTGAGGAGCAGCAGCAGGATTTGAAATTACCACCGCGTTGACAGCTTGGCGGCGTTACGGTTTGTTCTGTCTCCTTGGACCATAAACAACACTAGCTTCCTTCTTGAAGGGCTTCTTTTCAGTACTCGAGGAGGCACCTTTCTGTATCTTCCCCGACTTTATACCAGCTTCTATCCTCTCACCAGTCAGAATGAGGTCTGTAAACCCCGCAGAAGAATTACCAATCAGATGGTTGAAGAATGGACCAGACAGGGTCCCCAAGAACATGTCCACGAGTTCACGGTCAGTCAACGGTGGCTGCACCCTGCCAGCCAGGTCTCTCCAATTTTGCGCGTACTCCTTAAAACCTTCACCCGTACCAAGTGACATACCCTGGAATTGGGTACGCGTGGGAGCGAGGTCGGAATTATACTGATACTGCTTATAAAATGCAGTAGCCAAGTCCTCCCAGTTTCGAATACTGGTTCCATCCAGCTGATAGAACCATTCGAGTTGAGCCCCTGAAAGGCTATCCTGGAAGAAATGGATCCATAGATTCTTGTCAGCAGTATACGGTTGGATCTTCCTTACATAGGATCTGAGATGCAGCTTAGGACAGGAAGCCCCATCGTACTTCGCAAAGGCAAGTGCCTTGAACATGTGTGGGATCACCACCCCAGAAGACAAACCTAGATCTCCGAAATCCAACCCAGGCACGTGTTGAATCTCCATAGCATTTAACCGGTCCTCCATCTGTTTGTACCTGTCCTCAGCATGAGGGTACTGTTCGTCATTGTAATCTGTCTCGTTATCGGAGACCACAGGACTAGGAACCTTTCTCTCTTGGGGATTATCCTTTCCTACAGAGGAAGTAGCCTGATCAGCCTCATTCTGCAGTGTATTCCCAAACCTCCGTCTAGTGTTAAACATCACAGTCCTCTTCTTCTTCTTCTTCTTTTCCTTCAAAAGCAGAGTCTTCAACTCCTGTTGACCCTGGGCTAAGCTCATGACCAGCTCTTGAAACTGGGTGTTCTGGGCCTGGAGGGCCTTGATAGCTTGTTCGGTAGTAGGTTCGGAAGACATGATGATTGAGTGCTGAAATAAACAGTAAAGAAGATTAAGCAACCTGTAGAAAAAGGGTACCTGTTATGCATATGATGCAATGAGATGCGTATGATTTATGTTTTCAAAGACAATAGGGATTCAACTTTGTAGACAAAAAAGGAAACACACTTTATTAGATTCAAACTTTAAATTGTTCAACAATTTGCCCTTAGGAATTACAAGAATGAAAATACTGAAAAGGAAATAAAAGCTATAAAAGAAACATCCAAAGCCCATCAGTGCTCCCATGGCCTCCTCTTCTCAGTACAGATATAGTCATTCAGGATCCGCTCATTCTCCAATTGCTTAGTCAGCTTCTGGATCTTTTGTTCCTGTTCGTTGAACCTTTCCCGATAAGAATCCCGTTCTTCCTGTAGCTGCGCCCAAGACTTCTTTAGTGTATCAACATCAGTGGGTATCTGAGGAGGGAGGACAGTTGGAGGAACCCCGTCTCTATCAGGACATTCAAGAATGATAGGCCTGACAGCTTCGTATGGCATACCTAACTTCAGAGCACGGATGTGGACCCATTTGTAGTAGGATTCCATAGGTAGAGAAGTCTTCGGTCCCAACTCATGTGGGTCAGCTTTGTGAATTCTGTCCCAAGCCTTGATGAATCTACGACGCAGCTCGTCACTATTTACCTGAAACTCAAAACTGATGTGAAGTACCAACATCTCATGAGGCCCTGCTCTTCTGGCTCTTCCAAACTGACGGAGAGCTAAACATGGATTATAAGAGATTCCTCCCTGGGTACCGATCAATGGCACATTAGGATATTCTCCACAACGATCAATAATGGCTATCTCATCCAAACCTCTGAGAGTCCAAATGATGTCATTATCAGTGAGAGACATTAACCTATGAGCCCAGCCCCTTCCTTCTTTGTTCTTCAGCACGAACTTAGGGAGGTGCGAAATAAACCACCTCACTAACAAAGGAGCACAACACCACAGAGTTCCCCGTCTTCGGGCAGTAGGAGCATAGAGTTGCTGCAGGATATCACCCAAGAGAGTGGGTACAGGGTTCCGAGACATGAAGATCCTTATGGCATTGATATTGACAAAGTTATCAGGATTTGGAAACAATACTAGACCATAGATTAGGAGATCCAGGATGTCTTCGTACACCCTGAAGTCTAAGTCATTCCAGAAACTGTTAGCTTTACCAATCAGAAACTTAGACAAAAAGCCCTTAACTCCGCTTCTAGTCACCCAGTTATCCATTACCTCTTTGTTGGTCAAAGGAAGGGCTGCAGCAATCTCCTCAAGCCTAAGAGTCTTTTCCCAACCAGTGAAGGGAGTCTGTTCCAAAACAGGGATACCAAGCAGATTAGAGAATTCTTCCAGGGTAGGGACCAGCTGGAAGTCTTGAAAGGTGAAGCAATGGTACAGGGGATCATAAAACTGGGCCAGGACACTCATCAGTTGTTGGTCCCACTTTGAAGTGACTAAACCGAGAAGAGAACCATGCCTCTGGATGAAGGAAGTAGTATTTGGAATTCTGTCAACCAACTCTTTAAGCAAATCAGGTGGGTGAACAAAGTTGAGCCGGATAGTATTCCTTCGCACAGGCATCATGATGTCCTACAAAACAGAGCAAATATGAAACCCTCTTGTCTTTGAAATGGGTCAGTCCTTATGCAGGATGCATGCAATGTTATGATGGTATGATGTTATGATAAAGCACACCACAAGTATTCACAAAGGCAAACATGATAAGGCACACAAGTCACACAAGACAGCCCTTAGAGTTTAGGCCAGCATGAAGTTCAGGTACTACCCTCTTTCAGTTTCGTTGGTTAAGACCTGTCCTAGAAAATAGTAACCGGGTTCTAGAGGATCTCAATATCACTGACTACCCTCAATCGGTCATAACTCCAGCATCGCAATCTTTTCTTGCGGCCAGAACTATCGCGAGAGTTTAGCCTCAATGAGTGTACCATACTGCTACTGTTCTATGGCCAAGTTGGGTCAATTTAGGGTTCTAAGGTCGGTTGGTGCTTAATGACTCCTTAGAAGACCCATATTCTCCTCGTTGCAACACAAGGGATATCGGTACAGACCAAGGTGTCACACCAACGTAGCCACTGCTTCACCCGTGTCGGTCTACGCCAGACAGGTCCCTCACAGCTTATGCTACCTAAAGGGTATTCCCCAGATCCGGGTTAGGATCTATGAAACTCTGATGTAAGGCCCACAAATATAATAGCAAACAAGACATACAATTGAAAACATAAGAGTGGTCTAATCCTAAGGTACACCTCACTTATTAAGTGTCCCCAGCAGAGTCGCCAGTTCTGTGATCGGTGGAAATAGAACTGACTGTTTTTTAAGCTGGTTCGCGAAATGTCGCGGTAAGCAAGAGTCGCCACCGTCTTTTATGTTCTCCAACATGGAAAGGACAAAAGCACAGCAAAATTCCTTTTTCGAGAATGTTTCTCGGTTCGGGAGGTAGATTTATAGAAAGGGAAGGTGTTAGCGCCCTTTCTATCTGTGGTTATCCACAGGCTCTTAGGTACTTGCTCTTATGTTTTCAAAAATTGTTTGCTTTTCAAGTGTATGTGGGTTTTGAAAAAAGTTTCGTTTGAAAAATTTCTAGGTAACTCTTGTATCTGTCATCAAGAGTGTATGAAATATTTGTTTGAAAACTTTTTGAAAGTGTAGGTGCGAAAAGATTGTTTTTGTTTTTTAAAAGAGCAAGTACCCAGGAGAAATCTACCTACTCTAAGGAATTAGGCTGTGTAAGAGTCCTTTAGATAGTGCTATCCCACCATTGAGAGGTAGATAGCACCATCGTTGGAGTTATTCGGGTCAATTCGATTATAGGGACAATGTGGTCACCAAAGCAATGGTAGGATGCCTTAGTGGTAACCCTAATGTCCTAGATCCTTTTTATTCGAGGCAACCGTTTCGAGGCAACTGGATCTTAGACAGGAGGGCGACCTCTAAGACACCCTATACTTGATGACCACTTCGAGGCAACCAGTGAGACGTACCCTAAGAGTGGCATGTGCACGTGTGTTGTTTTTCAGTTAAGCTTATCTTGTACATGTTATTGGTGAGCTACGCTTTGATTTTATTTTTCATACAAGTCTTTCATGCATATTTTAACAGTTAAGAGTGCGGAAAATAAATTGCCGAAATATGAATCTACGCTATTACAAGGCGCGGGTCTATACATCGCCAAAAACAAAAACCCGTTTGGAAAATAAATGCGAGAAAAGTAAATAAAGCGATAAAAGCCTAATTAACTATTACATTTCTGAGCAGATACATAAATAATCAAAATAACGAATTAAAAATAATATACGCGCGAAAGAATGAATCGGGACGTCCTTAGGGTTTTGACCCTTTTTGAGAAAAGAATGTAATTTGTCCTTTTTGCAATTAAATTAACTATTAAACCTAATTTACTAATTAATTAATTATTTACAAGAAAAAAGTATTTTTTTGTGTTTTTATGTTTTAATGAAATAAAATAAAAAAGAAATTAAAAGTGTCAAAGGAAAAACCCTAAATCTAATTCATTTTTATTTATTGTAAAAAGAAGATTAAAATTAAACCTAATTTAAACTAAATTAATTAATGAATTTATTTACAAAAAGTAATTGAAATTAATAAAAATATTTTTTGGTTTTCTGAATTTTATTGTGAAAATGTTAATTAATTAAATAATACTAATAATAATTACTAAAGAAAATAAAGGGAAAAGAAAATGAAAAAAGAATAGTAAACCAAGGGTGCTGGGCCAACATTGGGGGTGTGCCTGGAAATCTGAGGCCCATTAACCAGCCAGCCTTTTTGAGTTTTTGCAATTGCCTAGAGCGTGCTTTGACTTGGAACATGGTAGCCTGCACATCATGGCCATCAGATCTGTGAGAAAGGCCACTTGGCGCGCTTGGATGTGAGGTGCATGATGGACTATTCTTTGAAGCCTGCATGAGATTACATAGGGAAAAATGGAAACAATTATTTGGGGGACCTGAGAATCGAACCCAGGTCCCAATGTTCACACTCCAAGGCTTTGACCAACTGAGCTGCATGTTTCATTTGTTATTAAGATAACACGTAATTATTAAATTGGGAAACAACAGCATATGCCTGAAAAAAATATAAAACGCGCAATTTTTGAAATGAGCGAATAAGAGGGAGACGCGTCAGCGTCTTCTTCGTTTGTTACTGGTTTCTTACCTGCGGATTTCTATCCGTAGGAAGTTTCGCAGGCCTTTCCTAAAACCATCCCTAGGCTACAAAAATGCCATCCAAGCCCATGGCTAGGATCGTCCATGTCCCCTGAGTCCATCCATGCTTATGGTTTGTTCTAATTTCACCTGGAAACAAAACACCTAAAAACAACACAAACAAACCCTAGGCACGGGTATTGTCATTCAAGGCCTAAAAATGAAATTGAATAATGCCATTAGGTTAGAAATCAAGCAAGGAGTATGGATATGCTAATATTTTTGAGAAAAAATGCAAGAATGGAGAAACACGATTCCATGTTCAGAGGTGACTTCATGAGTACTTACAGTGCTTGATAGGGAGTCTTAGGACTTGGCAAGGGTCGTGTTGGCTTCAGGGGATGGCAAGGAAGAAGGCCACGTGCTTATTTTGATCTGAAAATGCTTGCAACACTCTTTTTGATCTCACACTTTTTTGACAATTTTTCACTTTTGCTCTGGCCGTTTTAGCAATCTCTAGGTCGTGAATGCTGTTGCTACTACTTGCTTATGTATGTATGAACTAAATTAGGCCAGCAGCTGAGCTTGTATCCTTGTGTATTGAAGTCTTGAGATCTTGTTGACCACCAATGAAGAACTTTCCATGTTTGGAGCAAATCTTTGATTTTATGCACAAAAAGGCTTGGCACGAATTTGGTAGCTGGCATATGACATATAAAAGCTATTCAAACCAAAATATGCTATTCCATTAATTTTTTAGATTTTATTTGAATTATTATGGATTTAAAATTAATTAAATCAATAAAAATTAAATAAAATAGAAAAATAAATGTTTGATCTTGAAATTAAGCATGGGACACGTGTGTGGCATGACAAGGCTGAATCAAGTGGAAGAAAGTGGGCCCTTTTGTCAAAAATTGAAGTTTTAAGTATAGTTGTATTTTGCAAGTTCATGAAAATTTCCTAACTTCTCCAATGCATATCTTGCTCAATTTTGATCATATGAACATGTTCTTGGACATTTTGGAAAGGTCTTGAAGTCCTCTAACCAATACCTTTGGTCCCATGTCATTTGGATTTACCAATATCAAGTTATGGTCTTTGACTTAAAATGCCTTTTTGTTGACTTTTGAAATTGACCTATAATGTAGAAATTGATAACTTTTTTTGAGAGCATTTCTTGGACTTGGAATGTGAAGATGAGTTGTAGGAAATGTCATCCCCTTCAAAATGAGCATTGGATGGGATTTTTCTGATGAACCATGAAAAAGTTATGCCTTGGTCAAGTTACAGTTGACTTTTCAACTGTCCAAAAATAGCAACTTTTGCATCTTTGATGATTTTTGAGCCATTCTTGTTGAATCATGATCAAGAATTGATCAAATGATGATTGTGGCTTCAAAATAAGATGTTGACCAAAAATTATGACTTTTCACTGTAAAATGACCATTTTGCCCCTGCTGTTGATTGTGAACCAAATAGGACTTTTGACTGTGCAACTTGACCCTGTGAGCCTTGAAACTTGGCATGTAGATGCTTGACAATGTGTATAGACCTATGGGACTTGATTGAGCCATTGAAAATCTCAAATTCCTTGAAGGAAACAAAACCCTAATTTTGACTGGCTTAGGAGGATGTTTGACTGTGCAATCCCTTGAGAAGTCTTGAACCAATTGAAGATGATTCTTGACAAACTTTGAAGAATATGGGAGGGCAAATTTTTGGGTACAACACAATACATTGTGGAAACTGTGCGGGGTATACCGACATGGTTGAAGCAATAGCTATATTAGTGCGACATATTTGTGGGTACCGGTAGCCTTTGAGTCAATCAAAGAGAATACGGGGCCGCTGAGTGATGTCATGAAGCACTAATGAACTTTTAGAACCTTTACTTGACCATCTTGGCCTTATTAGGGGTAGTGAGACGACCGACCTTGGTGCAGTCCAAAGTTGGTAGATAATCGATACTACACTCATTGAGGGTTATTTTCTTGGAATATTTCGGTCGCCAGTTAAGTGGCTAAACTGAAACAATGAACTCAGAAAATAATCCAGTGATATTGAGCTCCTTAGAACCCGGCTACTATTTATAAGACAGGTTGAGCCAACTAACTTCAAGAGGATACTTAGCTATGAAACCCCATGCAAGCCTGAAACTAGGAACTTGTGTGACTTGTTTGTGCATATACTTGTGCATACATCATGAACATCATAAAGCATCATATGCATCCACTAACCATTTCAAGGGTTTGGATCTTCATATTTGTTCTTGTTTTGTAGGTTATGGAATCACTCCGTAGAAAAACAATCCAGGTCAATCTTGTGAGAATTCCTCCTCAACTCAAGGAGCTTGCTTCCAAGATTCCAGAGAATTCTCCCTTCAGTGAAAGACATGGTAGACTTCTCAACTTGGTCAACTCCAACATTGAAGAAGACATGGTGAAAGTTCTCTTCCAGTTCTTTGACCCCATACACCATTGCATTACATTTCCTGATTACTAACTAGTGCCTACTTTGGAGGAATTTTCTCAACTCCTGAGGATTCCTATTCTCCATCAACTACCCTACAACGGTACGGAAAGAGATCCAAAGCCTGAAGATGTTGCTCAAGCCCTACACTAGCAAGCTTTTAAGGAAAGAGATTGTAGCACTTCTCATCTATGGGTTGGTCTTGTTCCCAAACCCTGATCAGCTTATAGATGTGAATGCTGTCAAGATTTTCATATCTCGGAATCCTGTGCCTACATTGCTTGGGGATATCCTCCATTCATTTCACACACAAACAATGAGGAAAAGAGGTGTTCTCATGTGTTGTACTCCTCTTCTAGCAAGGTGGTTTATTTCTCACTTTCCCCAATCAGTCTTGAAGAATGAGCAAGGCTTGAGGTGGTCACAACGATTAATGACTCTTACAAATTCTGATGTTCATTGGTGTTCTCGGTCCAGAGAAAATGTCATCATCATTGATCGTTGTGGGGAATCCCCTAATGTCCCATTACTTGGCATTAGGGGAGGAATTACCTACAACCCCTGTTTGGTTCTGAGACAATTTGGGTATGCCCGAAGGGATGGCCCTCATGACATGCTGATTCTAGACTTGGTTTTTGACTTCGACAATGATGCTCAAGGACTTCGACAAAGGTTTATCCGAGCTTGGAGGATGCCCAACAAAGTGGACAGTAAAACATTAGGGCACAAGAATTCCACCCCCCTTGAGCCTTACCTCAAGTGGGTACGAACAGAGTCTTATGATGCCTTACCCCTACATTATGCCTATGATCAAAGAGCCTGTTATGGAAGGAGAGGTTCTATACACCCTCCTACATCCTGACATGCCAACATCATTGGAAGATTTGCAAAAGAGTTGGATACAACTTAAGGAAGAACGAAACACTTTTGAAGCCAACTTCTACGCCAGTGAGAAGAAGGTTTTGGAACATACTCGTCAAATCCACGAAGAGCAGACTCTCAACACCTACATAGCACCGAAAAGGATGCGCAATGTATTTTTACATTAGAATTTTGTATTATTTTGCCCATGGGGCACTTATGTACTAACAAATTCTATCTTATTAATATGACATGCGTTCTTTTTTGTTTGCAACAAATTTGAATTTCTGAATCCTTGAATGCATTACATGAATACATATCATTCATCATATGCATAAGCAGGTCTTCACACCAGGTTTCCTTATCTCTCTGCTGTTTATTTCACCAAGATGGATATAGAGCAGATGATCAATGATCTACAGGCGCATAATTCACAGTTCCAACAGCTACTCATAACCTTGGCAAAGGGTCAGGAGGAGCTCAAAGGTCTACTGGAAAAATAAAAGGAGAAAAAGAAAAAGAAAAGAGTTGGTGTGGCCACTATGGGAAGAAGGTTTGAGAACCAATCTAGAAGAGTCCTAGATTTCCCCTCAACATCCGATGAAGGGGTTGGCAAAGGAAAGGGAGCTGCAGTACCCTCCGAGTCTGAGGCTAAAGAAGAAGAAGAAGAAGAGGATGAAGATTACTCTGAGCAGCAGTACCCTCATGCAGATGACAAGTACAATAATCTGGAAGAGCGTCTGGAAGCCATGGAGGTACAAAGAGTGTCTGGGCTGGATTTCGAGGAGCTGGGGTTGGTTGCTGGGATTGTGATTCCCCCTAAATTCAAGGTGCCTACGATTGCTAAATATGATGGATTGTCTTGTCCAAAGATGCATTTGCGGTCTTACGTCAGAAAGATCCAACCTCATTCTTCTGATAAGGATCTGTGGGTCCACTTTTTTCAAGATAGTTTGTCGGGTATGCAATTGGATTGGTTCTATCAGCTTGAGAGATCTAATGTATATAACTGGGAGGATTTGGCTGCTGCCTTCTACAGACAATATCAATATAATGCAGACTTAGCACCTACTCGTACTCAATTACAGAGTATGGGTATGGTCTCTAATGAAGGCTTTAAGGAGTATGCCCAGAAGTGGCGGGACTTGGCTGGAAGGGTGCAGCCACCATTATCTGAGAGTGAGCTTATGGATATGTTTTTGGGGACCTTGTCAGGTCCATTCTTTAATCACTTGATCGGAATCTCATCTGCATGGTTCACCGAGTTAATTCTGACTGGTGAAAGAGTCGAAGCTGGAATTAAGAGCGGTAAAATTCAGAAGGATGCATCTGCTTCCGCTGCTATCAAGAAGACCTTTCCAACCAAGAAAGAGGTCTCAGTTGTTTACTCCCAGATAAATCAAGGAAGAGTCAAGCGCCAACCAGCGGTAGGGGCTGTGATGATTCAGAATTCCACAGCTGATCAACCTCGAAACAGTCAACCCAGAACCAACCAAGCAAGGGTGGAAAGGCCTGCACGACAATTCACCCGGATCAATATGACACCTGCTCAGGTTCTCCCTCATTTGTTGAAGTTAAACCTTACAAACTTGAAAGAGGTGCCAAAGAATCCAAATACCTCTTCTCCCTACTACCATTCAAATGCAAAGTGTGCCTATCATTCGAACAGTGTGGGGCACGACACAAACAATTGTTAGGCCCTCAAAAATAAGATCCAGGATTTAATAGATGCCAAAGAGGTGGAGTTTGATGCCCCTGAAAAGCCTAATGTGATATCCGCTCCAATACCAAAACATGGTCACAATGTCCATGCTGTTGTAATAGATCTTTATGTTACTGTTGTTGATGACTTAATGACTCCATTGCCAATGATCAAGATGAATCTGTTGAAAGCCAGGATTTTCCCGGGCTGTGAAAAAGACTGTTACCTTTGTTCGACCTTGCAATCCGACTGTCTACTATTGAAGTTAGGCGTCCAACGCCTAATGGATAATCAAGAAATCCTCTTTAAGAAAACTGTTGTTGCTCCTGGTACTCCTATTACTCCAATCAACGATGTTGCTATAATCACCATTTCCGACAATCTTTCCAAGGTCTCCAAAAGACCTGTTAAGATTACAACCGATCAAAAGTTTGTACCTCTGAAGATAACTATGCCGGGGCCTATCCCATACAAGTCCAACAAGACAATACCGTGGAATTATGGAGGAGAGATCTTCTACCACGTTGTTAAGCAGATCGAATCAGTGAAAGAAAGTTCCGATGAAGAGACTCCTGACATAGGAAATATTGCGGGGACAAGTAAGATCATCCGCAGCGGAAGAATCTTCTCTCCGGAGATTGCTCCTCCAAGGGCAATCTTCGGACCCTCAAATGCTCCTAAGGTTACTCTGGTGCCCGTCAATGCATCTGTACGAACTCCAGTGATTGAAGAAATCATAACTCCGTCTGCTATACCCTCTGCTGTTACTGCTGATAAAGGTAAGGGGATCCAAGAAATGCCCATCAAGACGAGGGCTCAGCCTTTGGTCATTCCCGAGACCACTCAAAAGGAAATGGAGGAGATTTTAAAAATAATTAAGAAAAGCGACTATGATGTCGTAGAACAACTGGGGCAAACCCCTTCAAAAATCTATATGCTGACCCTATTGCTCTGTTCTGAAGCTCATGCAAAAGCCTTGATCAAATTCTTGAAGACGGCCCATGTGCCTCAGGAAACCTCTGCGGACCAGTTCCAGGAGTGTGTAGCCAGCTTAACCGCCAACAATGGTCTTGGCTTCTCTGATGTCGGTCTAACATCTAACGGGAGAAAGCATAATGATGCGCTGCATGTCTCGGTGGAGTGCAGAGGGACTACTCTCGCTCACATTCTGGTTGATACCGAGTCGTCTTTAAATGTCCTACCAAAGAAAGCATTGGACAGACTAGATTGTGAAGGTCTAATTTTGAAGCCCAACAACATCATTGTAAGAGCCTTTGACGGTTCTAAGCGGATGGTCCACGGGGAGGTGGACATCCCAATTAAAGTGGGTACTGAAACTTTCCACTCCACATTTTATGTCATGGATATCCGTACCTCCTACTCTTGCTTGTTAAGAAGACCCTGGATTCATCATGCTGGGGCCGTTACGTCCACTCTGCATCAAAAGCTTAAGTACCCTGTCCAGGGGAAAATTGTGACAGTCTGTGGCGAGGAGGAGTATATGATAAGCCATCTGAATTCATTCCGCTATGTTGAATTAGATGGCGAATTCATCGAGACCCCCTTTCAGCACTTTGAAGAGGTTTCCCCTGAAGTTGCGGTAGCCAAGACAATGACTTCTGTGCCCATCATTACCAAACCTGTGTCTCGGATGTCATCCCTTAAAGATGCAATGGCTGTAATCGAGGAAGGAGGAAGCACAGTATGGGGTCAACTGCCAGATTTTCCTTACAAGACAGATAAGTTCGGTTTGGATTTCTCTGCTTCTAGTCAGAAGGCCGTGCGTCGCTCCCGGGCTGGAGGAACGCCATTGAAAATCACTCATCATGGAGTTCATGCTTTAGAGGATGATGAAGAAGAGAGCAATTTTGAAGACTGGATCTTTCCAACTATTGAAGGAGGACTGAACAACTGGGAGGCGAAAAACTTAGTTCCCATTACTTTCATCAATCAGTAATTTATCTTTTGAACATTTTCTGTTAGTCTGTAATAATTTTTAAACAATTCGTACACTTTTTGCCTTATGCCTTACCCGGGGCATATAGTTCCATTTGTAAGGGCTTGATTTTTCATCTTCATATGCCATTTTTAATGAATCATGGACGTTTTCATATATAAACTTTTGTGTTCATTTTCTTTCTTTTTACATTTTATTTGTTTAAAGATGGCTATCCCTTACACACACACACACTCACAAAATGCAGGTACCCATCCATTCCGGATTCCATGGGTAACAATTCTGCTATGGCCTTCAGTGACTCTAAAGATCTGGTCAATCATGCCGAATACGAAGGTGATGAAGACTGTGAAGTGCCTGGAGAGTTGGCTAGACTTTTTCAACAGGAAGAAAGGGTTATTCTACCTCACGAGGAGTTGTTAGAGACTATCAACTTAGGAACAGAGGAAGACAGAAAAGGAGTTAAAGTGGGTGCCAACCTAGAGCCAAGTGTCAAAGAGCGTTTAGTTCAGCTGTTGAATGAATATGTTGAGATCTTCGCCTGGTCCTATGAAGACATGCTGGGACTTGATACAGATATTGTGGTTCACCGTCTCCCTACAAGAGAAGACTGTCCACCAATCAAGCAGAAAGTCCGCCGAATGAGGCCCGACATATCCGAAAAGATCAAAGCTGAAGTGATGAAGTAGTTCAATGCCGACTTTCTTGCTGTTACTTCCTATCCACAATGGGTTGCTAACATTGTGCCCGTACCTAAGAAAGATGGCAAAGTCAGAATGTGCATGGATTACAGAGACTTAAACAGGGCCAGCCCTAAAGATGACTTTCCACTACCACACATTGACATCTTGGTTGACAATACAACTCAGCATAAGGTATTCTCTTTCATGGATGGATTTTCAGGGTACAACCAGATCAAAATGGCCCCTGAAGACATGGAGAAGACTACTTTTGTTACGCAGTGGGGTACCTTCTGCTATAAAGTGATGCCTTTCGGACTGAAGAATGCCGGGGAAACCTATCAGCGAGCCATGGTAGCTTTGTTTCATGGCATGATACATCATGAGATTGAAGTCTACGTAGACGATATGATAGCCTGTTCACAGACAGAAGAAGAACACCTCGACCATCTACAAAAGCTGTTTGTCAGATTGAAAGAGTACAAGCTCAGACTGAACCCTAACAAGTGCACTTTCAGAGTCAGGTCCGGTAAACTCTTGGGATTCATCCTCAACAACAAAGGCATTGAGGTTGATCCTGCCAAATTCAAAGCCATACAAGAAATTCCTGCCCCTCGCACTGAAAAGGAGGTCAGAGGTTTCTTAGGACGCCTAAACTACATTGCAAGGTTCATTTCTCACCTAACATCTACCTGAGAACCAATCTTCAAGCTGTTGAAGAAAGATCAGGTGGTTGAATGGAATAATGACTGTTAAGTTTCTTTCGATAAAATCAAGGAGTATTTGCTGGAACCTCCTATCTTGATGCCACCCGTCGAAGGAAGGCCGCTAATCATGTATCTGACTGTCCTGGAGAATTCAATGGGGTGCGTACTGGGCCAACATGACGAGTCTGGCCAAAAAGAGCATGCCATTTATTACCTTAGCAAAAAGTTTACCGACTATGAGACTCGCTACTCACTGCTCGAGAAAACTTGCTGCGCTTTGGTATGGGCTGCTCGCTGGCTAAGGCAGTATATGTTGACACATACCACTTTACTGATCTCTAAGATGGATCCGATCAAGTACATCTTCGAGAAACCTGCTCTATCCGGAAGAATCGCTAGATGGCAGATGATCCTCACCGAATATGATATACAGTACACGACCCAAAAAGCCATAAAAGGGAGTGTGCTAGCCGATCATCTGGCCCATCAAGCTGTCGAAGATTACCAATCCATGAGGTTCGACTTTCCCGACGAGGATATCATGACTTTGAGCAACGTTGAAGAAAACAGACCGTATGACGGACCTGAACAAGGATCCCGATGGACTCTGTACTTTGATGGTGCCTCCAACGCACTTGGAAATGGTATCGGCGCGACACGTATTTCTCCACAAGGTTGCCATGCACCTTTCATCGCTAGACTCTGCTTCAGCTGCACCAATAACATGGCCGAATATGAAGCTTGTATCTTTGGTCTCAAGGCTGCTATTGACTTGGGAATCAAATCTTTGATTGTATTTGGGGACTCAGCTTTGGTTATCAGTCAAATAAAAGGAGAGTGGGATACTAAGCACCCTAACCTCATCCCTTACAAAGAACATGTCTTGACATTGTTACCACATTTCGAGCAGATTACCTTCGAGCACTTCCCGCGAGAAGAGAATCAATTGGCAGATGCGCTAGCTACAATGTCATCCATGTTTAAACTTAAATGGGATAATGAGGCACCTCAAATCACCATCTAACGAATGGACGAACCTGCACATTGTCACGAGATTAATACCGAAGAAGTAGTGGACCGACCTTGGTTTCATGACGTCAAAAGGTATCTCGAAGCACAAGAATACCCTGAAGGAGCTTCAGTCAACGACAAAAAGTTCTTAAGGAGGTTCGCGGCCAAGTTCTTTATGAGCAATGGTATCCTATACAAGCGCAATCTTGATTGTGTCCTACTCCATTATGTGGACAAGGTTGAAGCTAATCAGATCATGGCTGAACTACATAATGGCACCTTTGTCACCCACTCAAGCGATCATACGATGGCTAAAAAGATTCTACGGGCAGGCTACTACTGGTCTACCATGGAAGCTGATTGTCATCAACATTCCCGTACTTGTCACAAATGCAAAATCTATGCTGACAAGGTACATATTCCTCTAGTTCCTCTCAATGTATTAACAGCTCCTTGGCCATTCGCGATGTGGGGAATCAAAATGATTGGAGAGATCAAGCCTACAACATCCAATGGACACCGTTTCATCCTGGTGGCCATTGATTACTTTACCAAGTGGGTCGAAGCAACTTCCTTCGCCTCCATTACAAAGAATGTGGTTGCCCGCTTCATCAAGCAGAACCTCATATGCCGGTATGGTATCCTCGACAGGATCATCACTGACAACGGTACAAATTTGAACAATACTATGATCACCGCTCTGTGCGAGCAGTTCAAGATTCAACATCATAATTCATCTCCTTATCGGCCTAAGATGAACGGTGTTGTCGAAGCCGCGGACAAAAATATGAAGAAGATCATTCAAAAGATGATAGTCACCTACAAGGACTGGCATGAGATGTTACCGTTTGCTCTGCACGGGTACCGTACCACGGCACGCACTTCAACTAGGGCAACACCCTTTTCTTTGGTATACGGCATGGAAGCTGTTTTACCTATCGAGGTTCAGATTCCCTCCTTGAGAATCATGAAAGATGTTGGTTTGAGTGAAGACGATTGGATTCAGACCCGGCTTGATCAACTTAACTTGATTGACGAAAAGCGACTTACTGCTGTTTGCCATGGTCAGGCGTATCAGAAACATATGATCAAGGCCTTCAACAAGAAAGTCAAGAGACAAGTATATCGAGTCGGGGACCTTGTAATCAAGCGGATCATCTTTCCGCAAAGTGATCCCAGGGGCAAATGGACTCCTACTTACGAAGGACCATTTGTGATCAAAAACATCTTTTCTGATGGGGCAATGATCCTGACCACCATGGACGGTGACGACCTGCCGCACCCTGCGAATGCAGACATAGTCAAAAGATACTACGCATAAACGACCCGACAAGTTGAAAACCCGAAAGGGCGACTTGGGCAAAAATGGGAATCCCGATAAATCGAAAACCCGAAAGGGCGGTTCAGGAAAAAATTAGGGATAAAACAAAAAAAATCTGTACACCTGGCAAGTTGAAAACCCGAAAGGGCGACTATGGCAAAAAAGGGTTTCCCGGTGGACTGAAAACCGGAAAGGGCGGTCCAGGCAAAAGTTAGGGAATTAAAGCGTATGACTATGTCTCGTCGGATCACTTTAAGGACAATCTCTTCACGGACAAGCTCCAAGCTTCTGATCAATCTAATCATCATCGGACGAAGCAACGAATGGACAAGATACTCAGAGTTACGAAGGCTATAGCAGAATGGGAACCCCATGGAATTGTTACACATAGTCATCTTTCTTTGTATAAATTTTTCTCAATTTTATGACAACATTCTCTTACTAGGATGCCTGTCCCCTTTGTACAAAATACTTACACAAAGTTAATACAAAGATACTTCAAAGTGCAGAAAATTGTTTGCCTTTTCTTTCTTTTTTATTGTTTTATTTGAAAACGTCCAATGATTTATTAAATGAGCATATGCATTTGAATATAATCACTGCTTACAAATAAAACGAAATGAGAAAGAATAATTACTGACAGATTGAAAGTATAGGAAAACGTCTTTAGGCCATTCTAGGAGAAATCCTCAGCAGAGCTAAAACCTTGAAATACATATCCCCAACGGAGTTAGGTTTCAAAACCCCCAATCCTCAGTAGAGCGAAACTTTGAACTACAAACCCTCGGTGAAGATGAAACTTTCTTCCCCAACGGAGTCCAAAAACTTCAACCCTCAAACCCCGGTGGAAGACCATCTAGTTTCCTCCATTTCCCCAGAGAGTTGTCTTAAAACCAGAAGATTCCCCTACAAGTTATCTTAGAAACCAGACAACAGCTTCGGATAATTCCTCAGAAGATTGGCATACAACCCAAGCTCTTGAAAACTCTCCAACAGAATAAACATTCTCCCCACAGAGTTATTTCCCAACAGATCGAAGATTCTCATTCTCATATCTCCAGTGAAGCCTCCAAGGTTTCAATTCCCCAGTAGAGATTGTCAGAGTTTTCTCTATTCCCCAACCATAGTCATCAAAATTCTCTGGATTCCTCAAGTAGGTTTCCCATGCAGACTTGAAGGATCCCTATATCCCCAGGAAAGTCATGAAGGATTCTCACATCCCCATAGAAGTTGTTAAAGTTATTGTTAATCCCCACAAGTCGCCAAGGATTTTCTATCCCCAACAGTGGTCTAAGGTTTTCTCATTCTCAGCAATCAAAGATTTTGAATCTCCAACAGCGGTCAAGGGTTTATTTTCCCCGGCAGCAATCAAAGATTTCATTATCTCCAGCGGTCAAGGGTTTATTTTCCCCGGCAACAATCAAAGATTTCATTATCTCCAGCGGTCAAGGGTTTATTTTCCCCGGAAGCAGCCAAAGATTTCATTATCTCTAGCTATCAAGGATTCATTTTCCTCAGCAAGACGGCTAATCAGCTTACATGCGCATCCATTACATTCACATATCATAAACATTGATAGAACATATTTTATTGCATTGATCGGGACTTTATAAGTCTATCGGGATACTAACTGCAAGTATACAGTTCAGTCGTTCTAGTTTTAAAAGATTATCGAACCCACAGAGACTGAGGATCAATCACATACGATCTAATGCTACAGTTTGTCTAACTAAGCGATGAATATTCGATATTTGGGGAGACAGTTTAATTAAAAGTAATAGTACTAATTATACCGGTATGTGATAATCGGACTTAGGGAATTCGATGAATCGCTTGGCCTATAAAGTATTTCGGTAAAAGCTAATTGTTTAAAAACCTGAGACATACACTCTCGTGTTTATGAAATAAGTCATGCTACTAAACCTAGTGGATGCACTTTAAATTTAATAACACTTTTTGAAAACAATTTGAATTTAATTAATTTATTAAAACACTCTCGTGTATTTAAAAATCAATGCTTCGTTACCACTATCTGGGTTGAACCCCAGCTCTCACATGCAGGTTCTTGCCTTAATTAATTTCCCACTCTCGTGGCAAAATCGTGTTAATTAACCTCTCACTCTCGTGACAAGGATAGTTAAATTAATCTTGGAAATTGGAAACCAGAAATTGTTTTATAAATATTTTTGGCCAAGGTATCATTGAATTCTTTCAGTTCTTACGGTCACATACCGGTATTAATAATTTAGCCAGACATAATTAACTTAACAACAATAAAGTTTAAAATATAATTCATGGAAATAATTGGAATATTATAAAAACTGAATAAATAATAATTGCAATATAAAAAAACCTGGAATTAAAGATGCTATAGTAATCTTGAGGTAATACAGTAATCCAATCTTCGAGCTTAACTTGCAGTAAGAAATTCGTGTTAATTCTTGAAAGAAGAATTAACACTTAAAAATAGAAACTAAGGCTTTGAATGAAAATTACAAGAAAATGAAAACAGAATTCCAAAACAAGCAAATTGGAAATAAATGTAAAATAAAATAAATATTTGCTCTGAGTAAAATTCTTCGACCCTTGAACTGTGCCTTGGTACTCATATATATAGCAGGAAAAATCAGCAGTTTAATTTGAATTCTTGATGAAGTCTTCGTGGAGAAAATGTAGGAGTAGTAATAGTGGTGGCAATAAAATAGGAGACTCAGTATAAAGAGGGAGAACGAGTCTGCCCTTCACGCCCACGTCTTCAATCCATGCATAACGTCCACCTTCATGCGCGTGACGGTCGTCACAGGTGGGTGATGGTCGTCACACGCTGAAGTGGTGCCTTACGCTCGTCAGGTGTGTGTGACGAGCGTTTCCTTATGTTGTGGGGTGTTACGCCCGTCACAGGGACGTGACGACCATCACAGATCCAGAAGTCCAAACTTTTTATTTTTTAATTCTTTTTCTCTTTGTTTTTCGTCTAGCCTTCTTCATGTTGTCCTTTTTCATCAGTTTGAGTCGACAAGTGTTATACCTGCAAAAAGACAAATAATCTTGGAATAATCGAGGGTTAGACGACTTAATGAAATATAAATCGGTAAAAAGTATGTTAATTATACGATATGTTTTCTCGTTATCAAATTCCCCCATACTTAAACCTTTGCTTGTCCTCAAGCAAATAGTCATTCGAAAGGTCGGACAAGTTTTCGTCAAGCGCATAAGCATGACATACCTTGGATTTTTAAAGTGGTTTCGGGAAATCCTCGTTGGTTCGGCCAATACTTGAGTAAAACACTAAAGATACGCTAATGACGCAGGCAATAAGCTTACCCGGAGACTTCAATTTTAAACGAGCTATCCAACAGTTCCGTTATAACTCTGCCCGGAGTTCCTCGTATCTATTTCACCCGGTTTCGTTCTGGCGCAATCACATTAAGCCCTTTGCCTTAGCACGCACGTAGTGGAGTAACCGGTTAGTGACTTTGATCCTTTAGCACGGGGTCTGGTACATGAATGTGGCAACCCTACATATGTTATCCAAATTGGAGGTTGTGGGGGATCGCGCCGTAGCACGCCCTACCGAGTTCAGAACCAGATACCTATGAACCAACCAACACTGGATTCCTTCATTATTTTCTCAGCTCTTATATGTGCCCGTATATTTTGGTACACAAGTTTTCTTTTCTTTTAGCAGCGAGATAGGAAGGATATTTTTAGAATCAGGCATCAAACACTTATATTCATCTATTCTCCACGTGGTTTGTGTCAAGACGGTGCTGACTGCTAGTATAAACTACTAGGGGTTACTTCTAGAACTTGAAACTCCAGATATCGGTATAATGGTTATTAAAACGGATCGCGTAAGTAGGAAGTCTACGGTGACAGAACCGTATCGATCTTGTTATGTCATTTTCGACTTCCTTAACTGGGATTTCGTTAAAATAGGTATGTCGGGCTAATGCGAAAATAAAAAATTTTCGGTATGGAAAAATAAAGCGAAGAAATTGAATCGAGACATATCGAAAGAATTTACTAGTTTTATTAAAGATTGAAAGGTACCTCTCCCACACAAAATCCGACATTGTCCTCAATGTTGCGGTATATATGCGGGGAAGTATAATTACAAAAACAAAAGGAAAAGAAATGAAACAGAAAAATAATAAATTACATAGAAATTAAAGAAAGAGAAACTACTGGTGACCACGTCCTCTTCTCCTGGTGCGAGAGCGTCTGGTAGGAGTGGCTTCAGCGTCGGTGTCTTGGAAGCCATAGGTGTTCATATCTATCCTCAAGGCGTTAAGCTCTAACAGAGCCTCATCCAACCTCTCATTCATGTTGCGCTGCCCAGTCAAGATCTGAGCGTTTTGGGCGCACAGAGACTCAAACTGCTCAGCTTTCCTTCTTTCAAGCGCCGCATTCATTTGATTTTGCATGTGGAGGGCGCGGAGGATGTCTTCAAGATTGATAAGAGGAGGTGCAGATGAGGATCCAGGGATGTCGTGGACAGGCGGAGCACTATCTAACTCTTCTTGTATATCGTCTGCGGCGGCTGTAGGTTGGTCTTCGTGGGCAGGTGCAGGCTCTGCGGGAACTTCAGGGTCGAACAACCAGTTGGCTCGGTTACTTGGATAGATTCGGTCCCTGTTCGGCAAAATGATATTCTGATAGACAGTATTCCTGATTACGGGGTGGAATCTGCCGTCTTCCCGCTCGTAGATGAGGTGTGCGGCTTTACAGTGGTCCAAGGTTAGCAAAGCCGGTGCCATAGAAGGCAAGGTTGCGAGAGCAGCACCGTAATTCAGACCAATGGAAATTGAAGTAACCAGCCCTCCGAAATAGAAAGGTTTTCCACCTCTAGCACAAATAGAGTGGATGTGAGCAAGTAGGAACGGGGCGGCATTTATCTTTTGCCCAGTGAACGCACAATGTAGAAAGAAGAGCTCCTTGGAGTTGAGCTTATGGTTGCTGTCTCAGGAGAAGATGGTGTTACTAAGAATGCGATGGAAGTAGCGGATGGCCGGATTGTGAATGTGGGTGGCGTTGAGGTGGTCGTAGGATCCGGCACGGATGTTCGTTAAATTGTGCCACAAGTTGAAAGCCTCCTCACCAAAACTATCCGGTACCCGAAAATGAGCACCTTCGTCCGAACAAAATCCCATAAGCCTCGCGATGTCAGATTGAGGCAACTGGTGCTCAACGCCAAACATGCGAAATTTTGCCACGCCTGACAGTTGGTTTGTGACACCCGGCGGAGTGAGGTAAGCAAACGAACTCAAGAACTCAAGAGTAAGAGTTTCGTAGATTAGTCTTGGTTCGCGACAGAGGTTCCACAAATCCACGCTTTGTAATAATCAGAGGACACTGTCGAGTAGTCCCAAACTCCGTAGGCAGTCGATGTCAACGTACCTTGTGGGTTGGAGACCTCGACGTTGGAATTTTTGAAACTTTGCTCGTTGATTTTCCCCAGGTTCGCCGATTCTGAAATTGATGGCTTGAGCGTTTGGGTTGTTTTCCATGGTGGAGGTAGGATTTGATTTGGGAATGTGTGAATGGGAGATTGTAAGGATGGTAATTTGGTGTTGGGAGTGTAGAAATAGAAGAAAAATGGAGTGAATGGGTGTTTTTTTCGTGTGATGGTGACAATGGAGGAAGGAAATGGTTTATGAAGAGGAAAGTTGGAACAGTTCCCTGCAATAGCCGTTGTGGTCTCTGTCTGCATGACGGTCGTCACAAGGGTGTGACTCTCATCACGAAGTAAAGAGGCGGGTTACGCTCGTCACAAGGGTGTGACGGTCGTAACGCAGATAGAGTCATAAATAAGGGATCCGTTACAGGACCGTTGGAGAGTGATGAGTTTATTATTTTTCTTGGTAATTGGATTTTTGAAGAATTTATATTTTTTTGGTTTATTTGAAATGTTTTAATTAATTATTTTAATTAATTAAAGTTTTAAATATAAAAGCAGTAAATAAAACATAGACAGTAAATAAAACAGTAAACTAGGAAAGAAATTAAAATAAACTTTAATTGAATAAATGAATAAATTCATGACAAATTGTTTCAAAGTAACTAAAAATAAAAGAAAATGATAATGTTGAAATAATAACTAAACTAAAAATCCCTCCCACACTGAAACTTAACAGTGTCCTCACTGTACGTAAAAATGCAAAAGAGAAGGAAATGAATAACAATGGCAACTCTAGCCACGGGGAGGTGGAAACAAATGCTGATGCATGTAGTCCAACTGATCAGTCACCAAGTCCATGAAGGTTATGAAGTCCACCCTGAGAGAAGTCAGCTCGCCCCGCATGTCCGTAATTGCCTCATGTAGGGAGTCCAGGGTAACAACAGGTGGAGGTGGAGTAGTCTCAGGAACCTGGGGCGCAGTCTCAGCGGAAGTAGCCTGCTGTTCCCAAGGATCAGGGAGATCATGGTATCCTGGCGGTGTAGCACGATCTTCTTCAGCATTAGCAGTGTTTGGAACCTCATAAATGTCAACTGTAGATGGTGAGGAGGGTGGTTAAGCAGGATGATGAAGATCAAACAACCAGTTATCTCGGTTGTGCACACTGGTTCTTGGGTCCGGAAACTTAAAATGGTGGACGATCTGATGATTAACTAGAAGGTCAAATGAATCTGGTCCAAGGTTACCGATCATGCTAGTGTTGAAACAAAAGGCAATGTCCATCGGCTTTATGCCATAAAGCGGAGCAGAACCGAGCATAGGCCGGCGGAGTCCAATGGCATTAGACAGCATGGTAACTAACCCACCCAATAAGATCGGTGCATTTGGAGTCTGGATGATCTGCTCCATATTAGCGAGCATATAAGCTGCACCGTTCATCGGATGGTTTTGGGATGCACAATACATAATAAACAGCTCATCGCGGGATACAGACGTGACATTTTGCTGTTTGCCAAAGATAGTGTGGGCTATGATCTTGTGGAAATACCTGATAGCCGGGTTATGAATGCATTCAGAGTACAGATCTGACGGCTCAGGATGGTTAATACCAGCAATGCTTCCCCAGAAATAGTCAAGCTCAGATACAGGAAAAAGGTTCTCCTGTGTCATACTGATAACATCGGGTCCAAAAGGGAACCCAAGCAGCTGGCTAAACTCCCGCAGGTTGTAAGTGTAATCCATGTTAAACATTCTGAATGTAATCAACCCCCGGTTGAATCCCATTCCATGATTTGGAATGAAACTCAAGGTGTTGAGAAACTCAAGAGTCAGCCTTTTGTAGGTACAGAACCTTCGACGGATAGGAGCAGTGTCCCAACCAATTTGGTGCAGCAAGTACATGACACTCTCACGAATTCCAAGGGCAGCCATAGCATGATCATCTGCGTATATAGTAGGACACATCTCCCGTTCACCCAGGTCTGCAAACCGTCTTCTCTGGTGTCGGCTTCGCAATTTGACATTCATGAAGTTTGCACAATCCATAGCGTGAAATGTGAAAGTAAAAGAATTACCCCCCTGAAAATATTTGATAAATGTTTGAAAGAAAAGGAAATTAAGTAAGTATTTTCGGGTTAGGAAATTGCCAAAGTTAAATAAAAAAAAAGAAAAAGAAAGATGAAAGGGAGAAATAAAAACAGAAGAAAAATAGAAAGGAGTAAGAAATGCAATCATGAAAATGTTTTAAAGATTAAGAAAAAGAAAAGAAAAATAAAAGCATGTTAAAGCAGAAAAAATAATTAAAGTAAAAACATGGGTTGCCTCCCACGAAGCGCCTTTATTTTATGTCGACGGCTCGACAGTAAATACCTATTCAGTTAGGTAGAGGGGTAGGCGGCTCACTTAACTGAAGATAAGCCGAGAAATCGATATTTCCGACGTTAAAATAGTGCTTTAAGCGCTGGCCATTAACTATGAATGGTTCGATAGAACTACCTTTAATTTCTATCGCACCACTTGGGAAAACTTTGTTAATTTCGAACGGTCCGGACCATCTGGAACGTAATTTTCCCGGGAAAAGTTTCAATCTAGAGTTGAATAGGAATACGATGTCTCCTTCTTTAAAGTCTTTCCGCGAGATATGCTTATCGTGCCATTTTTTTGTTCGTTCTTTATAGATTTTAGCATTTTTCATAGGCGTCTAAACGCAATTCCTCTAGTTCTTGTATATCTAACACTCGTTTCTCGCCAGCACTCTTATAATTTAAGTTAAGGGTTTTTATGGCCCAATAAGCTTTATGTTCTAATTCTACTGGCAAATGACAAGATTTTCCATAAACTAACTTGAATGGCGTTGTTCCGATAGGAGTTTTGAAAGTTGTCCGATATGCCCAAAGAGCATCGTTTAGCTTGGAGGACCAGTCTTTTCTGGATGTGGCTACGGTTTTCTCAAGTATTTGTTTGATCTCCCTATTCGACACTTCCACTTGTCCACTTGTTTGAGGATGGTATGGTGTGGCTATGTGATGTTTAACGCCATATTTGGAAAGTAACCTTTCGAAGATTCTAGAGATAAAATGGGAGCCACCATCGCTGACCACTAGTCTTGGTACACCGAATAGTGGGAAGATAATATTCTTGAATAGTTTTAGTACCACACGTGTATCGTTTGTGGGTGCGGTGATGGCTTCAATCCATTTTGATACATAGTCGACGGCTACCAAAATATATTTATTTCCAAAAGATGCGGGGAAAGGTCCCATGAAATCAATTCCCCACACATCGAAAACTTCTACTTCGAGGATTCCTTTTTTCGGCATTTTGTCACGTCTAGATATATTTCCTGTGTGTTGACATCTATCGCAGTTCATAATTGCTACGTGGACGTCTTTCCATAAGGTAGGCCAAAAGAAGCCAGCTTGAAGTATTTTTGCACAGGTTTTCGAGGTACTAGCGTGTCCACCATAAGGGGCGGAATGGCAATGGGAAATGACGTCGTTTATTTCATCATTGGGAACGCAGCGATGGTAGATACCATCGGCGCCTCTTTTAAAGAGTAATGGTTCATCCCAAAAGTAGTGTTTAAGGTCATGGAAAAATTTCTTCCGCTGTTGGTACGTCAAATCAGGTGGTAAAACACCGGCAACTAAATAGTTGATGAAGTCAGCGTACCATGGTAATGTGGTATTAGTACAAATGGATTTTACTACCGCAGTTGTGAAAGTTTCATTGTGTGGATCTAAACTGTCGGTAGGGTTTGTCTCTAGCTTGGCAATGAGGCGTTCATAAGGGAAATCTTCGTTTATGGGAACACTCTCGGTTTGGATTCCATCTAATCTCGATAAATGGTCAGCTACCACGTTTTCAGTTCCTCTTTTGTATTTTATTTCTAAGTCAAACTCTTGTAGGAGTAAGATCCATCTGAGTAGTCGCGGTTTGGCGTCCTTCTTGCTTAGTAGGTATCGGATCGCAGCATGATCCGTATAAATAATGATTTTAGCGCCTACTAAGTAGGAACGAAATTTGTCCAATGCGAATACTACAGCTAAGAGTTCCTTCTCCGTAGTGGCGTAATTCATTTATGTGGGGTCGAGTGTTCTGCTTGCGTAGTAGATAGCGTGAAGCTTCTTTTCTTTGCGTTGTCCTAGGACTGCGCCTACGGCATAGTAGCTCGCATCGCACATTATTTCAAATGGTAGGTTCCAATCAGGAGGTTGCATAATAGGTGTCGATATTAAGGCCTCTTTTAGTGTCTCGAATGCGTTCAAGCATTTATCGTCGAAAATAAACTCAGCCTCTTTCATTAATAACTCAGTTAGTGGCTTGGTGATTTTAGAGAAATCTTTTATGAAACGTCGGTAAAAACCTGCGTGTCCTAGAAAACTTCGTATTTCTCTAACTGTTTTTGGTGGTTGAAGGTTTTTGATAATTTCGATCTTTGCTTTGTCGACTTCAATCCCTTTGTTTGATACAATGTGACCCAACACAATTCCTTGTCTCACCATGAAGTGACATTTTTCCCAGTTGAGCACTAGGTTGACATTAACACAGCGTTTCAGTACTAATTCAAGATTTGTTAAACATCCGTCGAAACTCTCTCCACAGACAGAGAAATCGTCCATGAATACTTCCATGATTCCGTCTAAGAAATCTGCGAAGATCGCCATCATGCATCGTTGGAAAGTTGCAGGTGCATTACATAGTCCAAATGGCATTCTCCGGTATGCAAAGGTACCATAGGGACATGTGAACGTAGTTTTCTCTTGATCGTCAGGATGAATTGGAATTTGAAAGAATCCTGAGTATCCATCAAGATAGCAGAAATGGGAATGTTTGGCTAAACGCTCGAGCATTTGATCAATGAATGGTAATGGGAAATGGTCTTTGCGCGTAGCTTTGTTTAGTTTTCTATAATCGATACACATTCTCCATCCTGTTTGCGTACGTTGTGCTACCGATTCGCCTTTTGTGTTTGTTATAACCGTAACACCTCCTTTCTTAGGCACCACGTGAACTGGACTGACCCAGTTGCTATCTGATATTGGGTATATGATGCCTGCCTCTAGTAGTTTTTGCACTTCCTTCTTAATGACTTCACTTAGGATAGGATTTATTCGTCTTTGATGTTCTCTAGAAGTCTTGCAGTCCTCCTCCAGCATAATGCGGTGCATACAGAGAGAAGGGCTTATTCCTTTTAGGTCTGATATATTATATCCTAACGCGGCTGGATATTTTCTTAACACACTAAGAAGTTTTTCGGTTTCGATCTCTCCTAATTCGGCATTGACTATAACTGGTCGTTCGAGTTCTTTATCTAATAATTCATACCTAAGATCTTCAGGTAATGTTTTAAGTTCTATACCGGGTTTCTTATTAGTTGAGTCAGGATCGGGTGTTAAGGCTAAACATTCGCTTAGGTTGGCATCTAAGTGTTCTTGTTTCCAGTCTTCATTCTTGAGGATAGTCGGTGTCTGAATTTTCAGCATCTCAGAGTAGGTGTCCTCTTGGCATTCAAGTTCTTTGACACATTCATCAATGATATCTAGGAGACAACATGAGTCATCTATAGCAGGGGCTTTAAAGAATTGGGAAAGAATGAATTCTACTTTTTCTTCTCCTACCTCGAAGGTAAGTTTCCCTTTCTTAACGTCAATGATGGCTCCTGCAGTCGCTAAAAATGGTCTTCCTAGTATGATGGATATGTTTAAATCTTCCTTGATGTCCATTATTATGAAGTCAGTCGGTATGTAAAATTGTCTTATTCGGACAAGAATGTTCTCTAGCATACCAACAGCAAATTTGACTGATCTGTCCGCTAGTTGTAAGGACATCTTGGTAGGTCTCATGTCGCCTAATTTGAGCTTCTCGCAAATAGATAAGGGCATTAGACTGACACTGGCTCCTAAATCGCATAGAGCTTTGTCTATGACAGATTTTCCAATTACACATGGTATGGAGAAACTACCAGGATCTTTTAGCTTCGGAGGCATGTTATTTTGAATTATGGCGCTACATTCGGCAGTTAGCATAACGGTTTCGTTCTCAACGATTTTTTTCTTATTAGCTAATATTTCTTTTAGGAATTTAGCATATGACGGAATTTGGGTTATAGCTTCTGTAAACGGAATAGTGACGTTTAGTTGTTTCAGAAGTTCTACAAATTTCTTGAATTGTCCCTCATTCTTAGATTTTGCAAGTCTTTGAGGGTATGGAATTGGTAGTTTGTATGGTGGTGGAGGCACATAAGGTTTTTCTGAGGCCTCTCTGTTCTCATTCGCGTCTTCCTCTACATTTTCAGATTGATCTTTCGGCTTCTCTATTTCTTTTTCGGGCTTTTGATACATGGTCGGGTTTTGGAGTCTAGGATCTACCGGTCCATCAAGGGCTGTCCCACTTCGTAATGTGATAGCATTTGCATGTCCTTTAGGATTGGGCTGTGGCTGTCCAGGAAATGTACCAGCAGGTGCGGAAGAACTAGCTTGGTGTTGTGCTACTTGGGAGATTTGGGTTTCTAACATTTTATTGTGAGTAGCTAGGGCATCTACCTTGTTTGCTAATAGCTTCAATTGTTCACCGGTGTGAACATTTTGATTGAGGAATTCTTTGTTTTGTTGGGCTTGATTAGCGATAAAATTTTCCATTAGGATTTCAAGGTTAGATTTCTTAGGAATGTTAGGAACATTACCAGCGGGTTTTTGATAACCTGGAGGTACAGCAGGTGCTTGGCCAGGTGCATATAAAGCGTTATTGTTCTTGTACGAGAAGTTAGGATGGTTCTTCCAACCAGGATTATAGGTATTGGCATAGGGATTTCCTTGAGCGTAATTTACCTGATCAGCCGTTATTCCTGCTAAGATTTGACATTCGGTTCCAACATGACCAGGTACTCCACAAACTTCGCAGCTTGGGGTAACTGCAGCTACGGTAGTTGCAGGAGGTAAGGTCAAGCTTTCTATCTTTTGGGTAAGAGCATCTACCTTAGCATTAACCTTATCTAGGCTACTAATCTCGTACATCCTGCCTTTGGCTTGAGTCTTCTCCACAGATGTTCTTTCTCCTCCCCACTGATAGTGGTTTTGAGCCATGTTTTCAATGAGTTGGTTAGCTTCGTCATAAGGCTTGTCCATCAGTGTACCACCTGCGGCGACATCTATAGATAGTCTTGTGTTGTACAAGAGTCCATTATAAAATGTGTGGATTATCAGCCATTTTTCTAGTTCGTGATGTGGGCACATTCGCATCATATCTTTGTAGCACTCCCATGCATCGAATAGTGATTCAGTATCCTTCTGCCTAAATCCGTTGATTTGGGCTCTTAGTGCAGCGGTCTTACTTGGGGGAAAGTATCGTGCTAAGAATACGATCTTCAGTCCTTCCCACGTAGTGACAGAATTTGATGGCAAGGATTGCAACCAAGCCCAAGCTCTATCTCTTAGTGAGAAAGGGAAAAGACGTAATCTTATCGCATCTTTACTAACACCATTTGCTATCACTGTGTCGGCAAATTGAACGAATTTTGTAAGGTGTTCATTCGGATCCTCAGAAGGATCTCCAGAGAATTGGCGTTGTTGGATAGCTGATATCAATGACGGCTTTAACTCGAAATCGTTTCGGTTTATTCCTGGAGCAGCAATGCTGTTATGGGGCTCTTGTTGTGATGGAGCTGCATACTCCTTCAGTGGGCGGGTCCTTTGTTCTTCGGCCATGTCTAATTCTGGATTGGTTTCGGTTTCAGAGGAAGAAATAGAATCAGTTTCAGAATCAATCTTGATTTCTGGTTTGGGTAAAGGAATAGCGTGATTTAAACAGTAATCCCTGACTGCACGTCTTACGGAAAGAATGCGTTCAGGTTCGTCCGTCGATTTGTCAAGTGGTTCTCCTTGTGAGCAAGTCCTTGGCATACAAATCGACAAAGGGTGTCTGTTGCTTAGTCTAAACGCGCAATAGAAGAATCGTAATTAATTGACTACCAGTCCCCGGCAACGGCGCCAAAAACTTGATCAGGACTTTATAAGTCTGTCGGGATACTAACTGCAAGTATACAGTTCAGTCGTTCTAGTTTTAAAAGATTATCGAACCCACAGAGACTGAGGATCAATCGCATACGATCTAATGCTACAGTTTGTCTAACTAAGCGATGAATATTCGATATTTGGAGGAGACATTTTAATTAAAAGTAATAGTACTAATTATACCGGTATGTGATAATCGGACTTAGGTAATTCGATGAATCGCTTGGCCTATAAAGTATTTCGGTAAAAGCTAATTGTTTAAAAACATGAGACATACACTCTCGTGTTTATGAAATAAGTCATGCTACTAAACCTAGTGGATGCACTTTAAATTTAATAACACTTTTTGAAAACAATTTGAATTTAATTAATTTATTAAAACACTCTCGTGTATTTAAAAATCAATGCTTCGTTACCACTATCTGGGTTGAACCCCATCTCTCGCATGCAGGTTCTTGCCTTAATTAATTTCCCACTCTCGTGGCAAAATCGTGTTAATTAACCTCTCACTCTCGTGACAAGGATAGTTAAATTAATCTTGGAAATTGGAAACCAGAAATTGTTTTATAAATATTTTTGGCCAAGGTATCATTGAATTCTTTCAGTTCTTACGGTCACATACCGGTATTAATAATTTAGCCAGACATAATTAACTTAACAACAATAAAGTTTAAAATATAATTCATGGCAATAATTGGCATATTATAAAAACTGAATAAATAATAATTGCAATATAAAAAAACCTGGAATTAAAGATGCTATAGTAATCTTGAGGTAATACAGTAATCCAATCTTCGAGCTTGACTTGCAGTAAGAAATTCGTGTTAATTCTTGAAAGAAGAATTAACACTTAAAAATAGAAACTAAGGATTTGAATGAAAATTACAAGAAAATGAAAACAGAATTCCAAAACAAGCAAATTGGAAATAACTGTAAAATAAAATAAATATTTGCTCTGAGTAAAATTCTTCGACCCTTGAATTGTGCCTTGGTACTCATATATATAGCAGGAAAAATCAGCAGTTTAATTTGAATTCTTGATGAAGTCTTCATGGAGAAAATGTAGGAGTAGTAATAGTGGTGGCAATAAAATAGGAGACTCAGTAGAAAGAGGGAGAACGAGTCTGCCCTTCACGCCCACGTCTTCAATCCATGCATAACGTCCACCTTCATGCGCGTGACGGTCGTCACAGGTGGGTGACGGTCGTCACACGCTGAAGTGGTGCCTTACGCTCGTCAGGTGTGTGTGACGAGCGTTTCCTTATGTTATGGGGTGTTACGCCCGTCACAGGGATGTGACGACCGTCACAGATCCATAAGTCCAAACTTTGTATTTTTTTAATTCTTTTTCTCTTTGTTTTTCGTCTAGCCTTCTTCATGTTGTCCTTTTTCATCAGTTTGAGTCGACAAGTGTTATACCTGCAAAAAGACAAATAATCTTGGAATAATCGGGGGTTAGACGACTTAATGAAATATAAAATCGGTAAAAGTATGTTAATTATACGATATGTTTTCTCATTATCATGCATCATACATGTAATGCAACATAACATTGTGTTTCATCTAACATTTTACCCTTTTCAGGATAAGATTAAAAGCTATCTTTAACAACTATGCAAAGATTTCAGATACAGTACGGATACACTCCAAGACATGGAAGTCATTCTGCTACTCATTCAGATCTCTTGTTCAGATACAATATGGATACACCCCAGACACGAAGGTCATTCTACTACTCATTCAGACTTCATCGATCAGATACAGACTAGATACGCTCCAGACACAGAAGCCATTCTATTTCTCATTCAGATTCAACTATCAACCTCAGGTCCAAATGCACTCCAGACACGGAAGTCATTCTGTCACTTGTCCAGATCCCAGTTATAGTACGGATACACTCTAGACATGGAAGTCATTCTGCTACTCATACAGATCTCAACTTCAGATACAATCCAGATACGCACCAGACACGGTTTCCATTCTGTCACTCATTCGGAATTTATCCCCAGCCCAGAGATGCTCTATACACATATGTTTTTCTGTCGCCCATTCAGAATTCAGATACAATACAGATACACTCCAAACACGGCATTCAATCTGATATTTATTCAAGAATAAAATACGGTTACAGCTCGGATACGCTCCAGACACGGACACCATTCCTTTGCTCATACAAATCCAATCTCCAGATACAACTAAGATACGTTCTAGATACGGGTACCATTCTGGTGTTCATTCTCCTGATTTTCAACAAATAGTCTTGGATGGCATCTTTAAGCCCATCTCCAGCAAGATTCTACCATCTCCAAATGGCATCTTTAAGCCCATTCCCTCATCTAAACTTTAGACGAGTGCAAATTTACGGGCACTCTAGTGTCCAATCATCTTTTACCTTCGAGTCACGAAAGGAAAACTCGCCAATCTAACTCTCCAGGTTCAAGAAGATTGAACAGGGGCAGATGTTGTACCCTAAAATTTTCCCTCTCATTTTATCAAGATTTCCCCTCACAAGACTCTTTGAACTCCAGGCAGGATTAGGGTTTGCTCTGCTCAAGACATCTCCTTGCACTGATGACCTAAATTAGGGTTTGAGTTTGCACAGGGATTTTTGGACTTTCAATGCTCAAAGTGACTTTCATACTTCATGTTGGACTTATAAGATTTCCTCTACCAAGTTTCAAGCTTTGAATCAAATTTTTGCCCAGTCAATTGGACAGTTGACCTAGAAATCAGCTGTATTGGGGGAAAAGTCAACTGTGGCCAATTTACAGTCAAACCTCATAATTTTTGATCCACATCAACATTATGGAATCATATGAACCATTTTATCAAGCTTGGACCACAACTCCTCAAGAAATTTGATCAGATAATCAAAAGGGCAAAATGGTCATTTTTAGGGTTTTGATTGTATAAGGGCAATTTCTTATTTTTCACCTAGCCAATGGAAAATTGGGTTCAAGCATGGATTCAAGGACTCAATGGCATCATATTGACCTATTCACAAGGTTTAAAAGATCTCAAAAGCATTGGATTGACAGATGAATTTTTCAGTCAACCGATCAAAATTTGACTGTACACAAAAAAGTCAAACTTTGACTTTTTGGTCAAAATCAAGTGCCAAGGGTAATTTTTCATCAAGATGTGTCAAAACATGAAACTTGTTCATCAAGAAACCTAATTTTGCAAATTAGGGTTTAAGATTGAAAAATTTCATAACTTAGAATTTTTCTAAGTTATCAAATTTTCTTATTTTTCCCCAAATTTGGCCAACATTTTCACCATGATGCAATTGGATTCAAACAAAACTTCCAACATTAAAGTTGTAGTCCTCCAAAAATTCTACAACTTTGATTCACAAAGTTTTCCCAAAAGAAGCTTGGATCTCAAGTTATGATTTTTGGAACAAGGGTCCATGAAACTTTTAACATAGTGAAATTTTGCCCTAGTTTAGCAGGATTTTGACCTATCTTCATGACCATTTTTCACATAGTTGCACTTGGAATCTCAAAATGAATTTCAAATATGTATTATAGAGCATGTTACAAGCTTTCCAAAATGTCCAAGAACTCTCCAAAATCATTTATGGTTAGGGAGAATCGAAGGTTTGAATTTGGCAAAAACTCACTTTTTATCCATGGCATTTTCATGTTGACACAAGTTGCAAAATCTGTCCAAACTTGCTTTGTACTTGATTACAGGTCTCTAAAACCTTAAACACACAAAAATTTAATTCAAACTCATTGGTTTAAGGTGTTATTCTGATCAATAGAGGTTTACACATTGAATTAATCTTAAAATGGCAAAAAGGTAGCATTTCCATTTTCATAAAGGCAACTTTATGTCAACATTGCATCCCTTGAGCCTTGGACCTCTTTCTTTGCAGCAAACAAGTTCCATAAACTTAGGCAAAGGTACAACAAACTTGTGCATGCTTGGAGATAGCCTGTACAGGCCTATCTTGTATCACTTCACACTTTTCTTTCAAAACAAGTCAACTTGCCAAAAGGACATAACTTGAGTATCTGATATAACCAAAGTTTGTAAGCATTCCAAACAAGTATTAAACATTTCCTTGATTCAGAAATACGAGCCATCCATCCCTAAAACACTCTTGAACATCAAAACACATTCCTCTTGCAAAACAGGGCAGCTTCTGCACTTTGAGTTCCAAAATAAAAACCACTCGTGCGTTTTACCCCAAACCACTTCCAACACATTCCATATAACCCATATGAACTATCCCAACCATTGGCCCTTGACTGTAAATCCATTTGAAAGCTTCACCATTTCTGTTTTCAGCTTGTGCAGGTTGACTTCTACAAGCTTGTTCAAGCAAATCCAAAGCAAACTAAGCATTGGGGAAGGTCAGAGGAAGTTCAAGCAAGCTCCCAAGCATCTCAGGCCTCACTGAAAACCTCCACATTGCCATACATGAGTTCATCTGAAACAGGTATTTGTCAACTTTCTATCTCTCTATTTAGGAATCACTAGGCTTAGGTTTGTGAATAAAAAATGTAGTACTCATAGCCCTTAAGATGTACCTATGCTTAGTTTTCATTTAAGTTAAGTGTGCTGAGAGAATTTGATTGATGAACATCCTGAAAAAGTTAGGTTAGAAATTAGGGCCAGAGAAATTCTCTCTGGTCTTTGAGAGTTAGATTAAGTTCTTTATATGGTTGGAATCGTCTTGAAAAATGCTATGACTTTGGTGTTATGAGTTTTTGCTTTAGAGCACGTATGCAAGATTTCCAGATTTTGTACACAGGCGCGCGTTTTTTATTCAAAGGTTGAAGATGAAGTTGTAACTGGGCTGGGCTTGGCTTGGCATGACTTTTTGCACCCCCTGACCTACTTTTTGCACCCCCTGGCCCATTTCATTATATTTTTGTATTTTTGTATTTATTTTTCATTTCTGATTTTATTTTATATTTTCTAAACATAAAAAAATATCAAGAAACATTTTCATAAATTTTCACATTTTATTTTATTATTTTTTATTATTTTTTAGACATAAAAATAATTATTAAATAGTATATACCTTTATTTTCTTTAATAAAAACTTATAAATATTATAGAAATATTATATATTTTTATTTTTATTATTTATACATATAAAATAATATTTTTTTCACATGTTTTATTTCTTAATATCTTTGTATATATTTATATTTATTTTCTTGTACATAAAATAAATAATATAATATATATTATCTTAAAACAAAAAACTAGGGTTTCCACCCTTATTAAAAATGATATTTTTTCTAATATATTTTATTTTTTGACACTTGAATATTTTTTTATATTTATTTTATTGTACATAAATAAATAAATATTATAATACATATTCTTAAACCAAAATTAGGGTTTTTACCCTTAACAAAAATAAATTTTTATTTTCTTTTTTTAATACATTAAATATTTTATTTTCACACACATAAAAATAAACAAGAAACATTTTTTTTCATATTTATAATATTTTGCATGTTTATATTTAACTTGCTTATTTAAATATTGCTTATTTTATTATTTGATGCAAAGAATTCAATTTGGATGTAATAGTAAATCTTAGGGTTTTAATTTCTTGCAAAATAATCCCCTATTCAAAATTGTACCCCCTCCCCATATCAATGTTGTAGTAACCTAGATTACTTTTACGCATTTATGCTTTCAAATATGCCATGATAGAGATTAGGGTTTGTATGCAATATCCAAAATCAAAACAAATAGTTAGACCTAATACAAGACATAAATGCATGAAAATGATAACACAATGCACACATGCACCCCTAGGGTTTCATCCACTTGTTGCCTTTAAAATGGCCATGTTATGCATGTTGAGTATCTTGGCAAAACAAAAACAAAACAAAAGATCATAGTCCCTCGATGATGCTATCTTGGTTGCCTATACAAAAATGATCTAGTCCCTCAAAAAATTGCTAAAGATACTTAGCACTATTGTTATCATGGTCAATATGATGACCCGCGCCTGTCCCGTTTAACATCCAAATACAAGGTTATTTACCAAATGCAATGGTAAAACAACATTGTCAAAAGGGTTAAAAATGTGTAGGAAAGACTCTTGAGTAGATAGGGTAGACAACTCCTAGTTACTTGATCAAAACTTGCAAAAACATCCTTGCTATTTTCAAACACACTTCACAACACAATTTCAACATTTCCCAAAACAAACTTTCAAAACATTGAAATATCTTTTCAAAAGACAAACACCTTTGTATATATTCAAACAAGAATCATTACAAAGGTTGCCACAATGATGGCCTCTTTTCAAAACATTTTCAAAACCACACACAAAGCACCATTTCAAACAATTGAAAAGCAAAAGCAAGTGATCTAAACAAGTAACTAAGAGCCCATGGATAACCATGGATGAAAAGGGGGCTTGCACCTTCCCTTTTCATAATCTACCCCTCGAACCCAAGAAAACATCTCAAAGGTCTTTCATGTGCTTTTTGACCTTTCCTTTGGATAAAATAAAAAGTCGGTGCCGAATCTTGCTAAACTGAAACATTTGCGAACACAAACGCAAAACCTCAAGTCAGTTCTCCCACCATATCACACAGGTTATCCCAAAAATAGTGAGCTTCCTGAAATAGAAACTTAGCTGGATATCCTTGGACACTTCTTCTGGTTTCCCAATTTGCCACTACATCAGACCGTTGTAAAGACAGAGCTTGAGCAATCTCTTAAGTCTTTGGGTCTCTTTCTGTACCGTTGAATGTTAGCTGATTAAGGATAGGTACCCCCAATAACTGAGAAAAATCCTCCATAGTAGGCACTAACTGGTAATCCGGAAAAGTGAAGCAGTGGTGCAACGGGTCAAAGAATTGAAAGAGCACCTTTAACATTTCTTCATCATGGGTTGAAGTGACCAAGTTGAGAAGTCGACCATGTTTTTCAGTGAAGGGGGAGATTTCAGGAATCCTTGATTCTAACTCTTTGAGTTGAGGATGCACTTTCACAAGGTTGATTTAGATAGTGTTCCTGCAAGTGGATGTAATGTACTACAAAACAAGATAAAGATGAGACCTAGAAAATCCTTGGAATGGTTAGTATAATATGCCATGTTATGATGTCATGATTATGCTAATAAATCACATATATAGCAAGCACAAGCAAATCACACCAAAAACTTAGGTTTAAGGCTTGTATGGGTTTTAAGGTCATACCCTCTTGAAGTTGGATTAGTTCAATCTGTCCTATAAATAGTAACCAGGTTCTAAGGAATCTCAATATCACTGACTTTTCCCACAAGCTTCGTTCGATAGGCGACTGACTCGCAACCAAACAAAACTCAAGAGTCAAGTCTCAATGAGTGTAGCATCGAGTATCTGCCGACTTTGGGAATACACCAAAGACGGCTATCTCGCTACTTCCTAATGGCCAAGTTGTTCATTTAAAGGTTCTAAGGTCAGTTGACGCTTTATGACACCACGCAGCGGCCCCGTATTCTCCTTGATTAACTCAAGGGCTACCGGTGCCAACCAAAGTGTCGCATCAACATAGCCATCGCTTCAACCGTGTCGGTGTACCCTACACAGTTTCCACGATCTATTGCTACTTACCTAAAAGGTCTCCCCAGATCCGGGTGTAGGATCTATAGTAACCCAAACAATCCCTTAAAGTAAAGCAAGCAAACAAATAAACAATTTAGAAATGATATAGACCCTAAGATAAACCCCACTTTATTATTTTTCCCCAGCAGAGTCACCAATTCTGTTATACGGTGGCAGAACCGACTGTTATATACTGGTTTGTGTTTTTTTGTTCGCAAATGTCACGGTAAGCAAGAGTCTCCACCGACTTTTCTTTTATCCAACAAAGGAAACGGTGAAAATAACAGAAAAAGACCTTTTTCGATATTTTATGAGTAAGGGGGTAGATTATGGAAAAGGAAGGTGGTAGCGCCCTTTTCATCCGTGGTTTTCCGCGGGCTCTTAGGTACTTGCTCATTTTGAAAACTGTTTGTGTGTTTGTGTGTTTTGAAAGATTTTTGTTTGCTTTATGGTAACTCTTGTATTAGTCCTCAAGAGTGTGATAAAGCATTTTTTAAAATAGTTTTTAAAAAGTGTGTAAGTGTGAAAATTTGTTTTTGAGCAAGTACTTAAGAACTGTCTACCTACTCGAAAAAATATGTTCTTTTCCTCATTTCCTTTAGATAGTGTTATCGTACTATTAGTGAGTAGGTTTCCCTATCGCTGGATGTTGAGGGACTATCGAAAGGGACGTTGTGGTCATCGAAGGCAACATGTATGGATATCTTAGCGTTCAAAGGGACTGTCATCATATAGGCAACATTGAGGGACAAGATAATTTACCGAAAGGCCACTCAAGGGACGTTTAGGGACCATGATCTTTTATGATGACTTTTATACCGAGGGTCTTTGCTAAGATATCCCTACGTTCGAGGGACATGACCAATTCCGAGGCAACCGAGTGAGGAATATCCTAAAAATGCAAGTGTGACAAGTGTATCTTTTTCAGTTATATTATCTTTGAGATTAGTGATCTATAGATTGATTGATTTATTCTTGTCATGCACGCCTAAGTTACTAACAGTAATATTGTACAGGCATACGAGGAATAAAGAAAGCGAGAAATAAAGGGTCCTACGCTATTACAAGGCTTTGGTGTAGATACATAAATAATAACGAAAAAAATAAAGTACAGAAATTGAAAATGCGGGAATTTAAGTCCTAAACTATTACAACTGTAAGCAGTTACAATATAAGAAAATGTGAAAACCATAAACGCGCGCGAGATAAAGATGAACGTCTAAAAACCTAAGAAAACAGCTAAGTAAAAAGACTTATTTGTTTGATTTTTTTTTAATTAAGAAAAATGATTAAACTAAATATCCTAAAGTCTATTTTAAAGAAAATAAAAATTATTTTAAAAAAAGTCTAAGTTTTTTTTTGTTTTTTCTTTATTATTATGAAAAGAAATTTAATTAAATCTAATTAAAATCCTAAATTGTATTTTATTTTTAATTAGAGAAAATAGTTAAGATATTTATTAGTTAACTTAAGAAATTAATTATTTAAAAAAAATCTAATCCTAATTTGTGATTTTTTTATTTGTTGCTTATGGTGAAAACTCATTAAGAGAAAACAAAACAAAGCGAGAAGTAAAAAATACACAAGGACAATCCTTCGATCCAGGAAGGAGACGCCCTTCGATCCAGGAAGGAAACGTCTCCTTCGATCCAGAGGGCTATGGCTTTCGATCCAGAATGCTATGGCTTTCGATCCAAGAAGGCTATGGATTTTGATCCAGGAGGACTGTGGCCCTTCGATCTGAGGTGTCGGATCTGCAAATATAATGTGAGAAAAAGAAAATAATACAAAATCCTATGCTTGGATCGAAGCTGGTCCTGATTCGATAGCTTGGCTATTTTTAAGTTATGGCCAGAACACCCTAACATGGCTTGAAAATGGCATATCATGATTCCAGTGTCATGGGTTTCATGCTAAACTCTTGACCTGTTCTAATGATGCCTATAAAACTTATACATACATGTCAAAACATTCAAAAATACGCAAACATTCAAAAATACGCAAACATGAGGATTTGGATTTTAGAAGTTTTACCAAACGGGTGATGATGATGCTCCGAATCTGGGCTTGAAGCTGTATGCTGGAGGGTTGGATGGAGTCCCTGGAAGCCTCAAGGGGATGTTTGAATCCCTGGTATGGCTTGAGGGGAGCTGGGAATGAGAGTTTGAAGTTTTCGATTTGAATGATTTTTTTTTGTGCAAGTTTTGTAGAGCTTTTGTGCGGTACCTGCATATATGCCTCCGTTTGGCTTACCAAAGGGGTGTATTTATAGCATAGAAGAAAGGGACAAGATAATGAAGAGAGAATCCATCCCATAAAGCCAAGGTTTAAATCCATTAAAGCCATTTTGAAAAACTACCAAACATTGTATTTCATGCCATTTTTTCATGTTCAGTGTACCTGGACATGTTTATTTTCGAATGCCCTCTTGATGGCCTCCTTCGAATGGCCTCGAAGGAGTTCTTCGAATGGCCCTTGGCCTTGATTGATTTTTTGAATTTTTGTACTGGCATCCCATTCGAAATACCATTTGCCCAAATGTCAATCGAAGGACATAATTAACATGCCTATCGAAGCTGCCCTGGTTTGAGATGATAAATTGAAGAATCCCTTGCCATGCCAATCGAAAGGCTTGGCCCAGGGTGCCAAACAAAAGGCTCCTTCAGAATACCAATCGAAGGGTCTTTCAGAATGCCAATCAAAAGGTACTTAAAACACCACTCAAAAATTTTCTTTTTCCTTAGGCAAGGGTTTGTGGTTAACCGTGTAGGGGGAAGACCTTGGAAATCATGAGAGGGCAAATTTGGGGTATAACACACGCATATCACGAATAGCATTTAGCAACAATACTAACACATGTTATTCATATTTCAGCAAATCATGACATACATACATATATATATATATATATATATATATATATATATATATATATATATATATATATATATATATATATACATATATGTGTGTCACTTTACACAATCACATAATGACCCAATCTTCCAATGCCAACAAACTTAGTTCTATCTTAAAGTTTATTGCATTATTTTCCTAATGCTTCGAACGACGCCTATAACGGAGTTATAGTTCAAAAATCATGGTCGTTACAAAATTTGTCAAAAATATTGGATGCCCCTTAGGTCTGCTCAGGTCGACCCATGAGTCGACTCATACCGAGTCTTTTAATCACCTATGTGTCGACTCATAACCTCTATGCGTCGATGCGTCACTGTTTGACAGAGATTCTACCTTGTGGGTATGCTCAGGTCAACCCCCCCTCTTATGCGTGAGTCGATGCATACTACGTAAACATGATTTTTCTGTATTTTCTAACTCAAAACTCACACGAATTTCCTTCTTAAAAGCACCATGAATCACCATAAATCATCATGCTTATCAATTTTAGCAAAAACATATCATTCTAACATGGGAGTACTCATTCTATTCCATTCAACATATCAAATCTTATCAATTTCATAGATTTCTACACAAACCCTAACATATAAGATTTTTGAAATTGAAATCAACAACACCTATCATGTTACTACCCATTGTATACATCATATACCCATAAGAATATGAATACCCACCCTTACCTCTTAGGTTGAATACTCTAGGGTTTCCTCTTCTCCCTTTTATTCTCTTTTCTCCCTTGCCTCTTCTCTTCTCTCTCTTGCCTCTTTTATTCTCTTGTTTTTCACAAAATGAATCTCTAACTTAGTTTCCCTACTAACTAGTATCATATAACTAATGGGCTTACTTGCACACACCATATTTATTACTTTTATTTCTCATAGCTAGGCTCAATAGCTTATTTCTCTTATCGCACTTAGTAACCCAAATAATCCAAATAGCATAGTTACATAATTAAATAATTAATTAATTAAATAATTATCATACCACATAATAATTAAATAAAAATATAACTAATAAAATAGTTAATAAAAATCGGGATGTTACAACTCTCCCCCACTTACAAGATTTTTGTCCTAAAAAATTACCTCAAATGAACAACTCAGGATCCGAATCCCTCATCTGACTCTCAAGCTCCCAAGTCACATTACCATCTTCCACTCCTCCCCAAACCATTTGCACCAAAGCGATTTCTTTACCTTGGAGTTGCTTCACTTATCTATCCTCTATCTGCATAGGTGATATCTCAACGGTCAAATTATATCTTACTTGCACATCATCTAATTGGGCAACGTGAGACAGATCCGCAGTGTATTTCCTCAGCTGAGACACATAGAACACATCATGGAGATTAGCAAGTGACGGTGGAAAATCAACCCAATATGCCACTTCACCTACTTTCTCGGAAATCTGATAAGGACCAATAAAATGCAGCGTCAACTTACACGACTTCAAAGCTCAACCAACACCCGTTACTCGAGTAACCCTAAAAAATACATGATCATCCTTCTCAAACTCAAGTGCTTTTCTCCTCTTATCATGATAACTCTTTTGACGACTCTGAGAAATCTTCATATTCTCTCGAATCATCTTAATCTTTTCTGTAGTCTGTTGAACTATCTCAAGTCCAACCACAACACTCTCACCAAATTCATACCAACACAAAGGCGTCCTACACCTTCGTCCATACAAAGCCTTAAACGGTGCCATTCCAATACTCGAATGGAAACAATTGTTATAAGTAAACTCAATCAAAGGAAAGTAACTATCCCAAGCACCTCCTTTTTCCAAAACACAAGATCTCAAAAGATCCTCAAGTGACTGAATCTTCCTCTCAGTCTGACCATTTTTTTACAGATGATACGCCAAACTCAAACGTAACTTCGTACCCAAAGCACCTTGCAAATCTTCCATAAAATTTGAAGTAAACCTCGGATCTCTATCAGAAAAAATATTCAATGGATTACCATGCAAACTCACAACCTTCTCAATATATAACTTAGCAAACCTTTCCATCGGATAATCCATCCTAATCAAAATAAAGTGAGCAAACTTCGCCAATCTATCCACAATAACCCAAACAGCATCACAATTACTCGGAGTCCTCGGAAAACACGACACAAAATCCATATAAATGCTATACCACTTCCACTCAGGAATAGATAACGATTGCAACAACCCAGACGGTTTCTGATGTTCAATTTTAGACTTCAGAGAGATTAAACATGAATACACAAACTCTGCAATATCTTTCTTCATACCATACCACCAAAATAATTTCCTCAAATATTGATACATCTTAGTAGCTCCAGGATAAATATGTAAACCACTATGATATCCTTCATCAAGAATCCTTTTATTCAAATCTCCCACATCCGAAACACAAAATCAATCGTGACACCTCATGATACGATTCTCATCAATTCGAAAATCACCACCTAGACCTTGATTGACCAACATCAACTTATCCACCAAAACTAAATCAGATTTCTGACTTTCTTGAAGCTCATCAAGAATGCCACTAGTAAGCTTCAACATACCAAGCTTAACACCAGAAGAAGTCTCTTCACAAACTAACAAATGTCAAAATTCCTCAAGTAAATCCAACTCTCGCACCATCAACATCGATATATGCAACGAATTCCTACTTAATGCATCAACCAAAATATTCACTTTACCAGGATGGTAATTCAAATCAAAATCATAATCCTTCAAGAATTCCAACCATCTTCTTTGCCTCATATTCAACTCTTTCTGATCAAACAAATACTTCAAACTCTTGTGGTCACTAAAAAAATTAAACCTTGATCCAAACAAATAATGCCTCCAAAGTTTTAGAACAAACACAATTTCCGCCAACTCTAGATTATGCGTCGGATAATTCCTCTCATGAAATTTAAGTTATCTTGAAGCATATGCTACCACTTGTCGGTTTTGTATCAACACACCTCTTAAAACCATCAATGAAGCATCACAATATACCACAAATGGTTCTATCGGGTTAGGAAAAATCAAAATAGGAGCGGTTGTCAACCTTTTCTTAAGCTCTCGAAAATTAGCTTGTCAATGAACTTCCGATAATAACCAGCTAACCCAAGAAAACTTCTAATCTCAGAAACAAATTTTGCATCTTCCCATTGAGAAATAGCCTCAATATTTATCAAATCAATGAAAATACCACCACTCGAAATCACATGCCCAAGGAAACTCACTTCCTTCAACCAAAAATCTCACTTAGAAAGCATAGCATACAACTGCTTCTCCTTCAACATAGATAACACAATCCTCAAGTGCTCAACATGATCCTCTTCACTCTTAGAATAGATCAAAATGTCTTCAATGAACATAACAACAAATTTATCCAGATACTCATAAAAAATCATGTTCATATATTCCATAAATACACCAGGTGCATTGGTCACACCGGACGACATTATAGAATACTCATAATGACCATACCTCATTCTAAAAGTAATCTTCTGAATATCTCCAACCTTCACATGAATTTGATGATACCCATACCTCGAATAAATCTTATTGAACACACATGCACCAACCAGTTGATCCATCAAATCATCAATCCTTGAAAGTGAATACTTGTTCTTAATATTCACTTTGTTCAGTTGTCTTTAATCAACTCACAACCTCATTAAACCTACCTTCTTATTAACTAACAAAACAGGTGCGCTCCACTGCGACACACTCAGATGACTAAACTTCTTCTCAAGTAAATCCTCAAGTTGACTCTTGAACTCTTTCAACCCAGAAGCTGACATTTGATATGGAGCCATTGAAACAAGACTAGTCCCAAGAATTAAGTCGATCATAAAGTCCACCTTACGCTTTGGCGGCAAATCACTTACATCTTCAAGAAATACCTCAGGAAAATCACGAACTATTGGTAACTCACCAATCATATATTTCTCACTGATATCCAATGTTGCCATCAAAGCAAACAACACATCACCATCCTGCACATACTCATTCACTTTACATACTATCAAGATGGAAAGATAAGTCTATCACATCCAATATGATCCTATCTACTATCAACAATAGATTAAAGGTGATCACTTCTTCAACTTGTCAATAGGTAACCGAAAACCATAATAGAGCATAAATTATCGTTACCAAACTATAATAGCGTTTCTCTTGTGCTCAAAGTCCCCTAAAGAACCATGGTCCAATTCTTCACACCATAAACATCTCAGGGAGGCAAAGCTTCTCCCCCACTTACTTTAAAGCAACTCCTGCAATAAAGTAGCTATAAAAATAGGCAAGTACCAACAGTGTTTCACACACAAGTCGCGTACTAAGGAATAAACATTATTAGACAACCTAGCCTGACGGATCGACCAGACTCTAATACCACTAATATAACACCCCTTTCTAACCCCAAGAAAATATACCATAAAACAAAGTAAGATAACATGCATAATATTCAAAGGGTGTCACATGTCGTTTTCCAAAACATAGAAAACCAACAACCAGACATCAACAAACAATTGGTCATAATACATAACACATACTCAAACTCCACGTTTCAACAACTATGCATATCACAGCAGAATATTTCTTTACTCAAAATTTTAATAATGATTATATCCCCATACTATAATCATGTACCAACATACTAATAAATTCATAACATAAATATGACATATGAATCTAAACATAGGGCACTAAGGCCATCCAACATATTATCTCAACATACAAAAGCAAGTAAGAGAATATAACAGTATCTCTTAAAAATAAACAAGAGTTCAAATTATCCCCAAGTGTTACATGACCAGAGCATGACAACTACCTATAATAAGGAATAACGAGAATCTAAAGTCTTCGCCTAGTCCTTGTAAGCACTACCACCATCTCTGGTACTTGAGCGATATCGTATAAAACATCATTCCAACAAAAGGGTGAGAATTTACATCATTATAAATATATAAAATATACAATGTATATAAAACACATACTTCCAAGGAATTCATCACACTTCATATACTTATCTATACAACATGGATTTACCATTCCAAGTACCAAAACATTACAGGTATGCCAAGTAGAACAATTCACACAATCATCGCATATAGCACAATTTCCACCAAAGTAACATCAATGTAACAAATAATTTAATTATCACATATATTACAAACACCACCAAAGTCACGATCAAACCAATTATGACATACATTACGCATCAAATTAAAGCATCACATAACAATAAATGTGACTCCAATGTAACTCAATGCGACTTCTGCATGTGGTACCATCATGTACATCAAACTCACCTAGCTATCGATTCCATATCTAGAATCAGAGCCACGCTTCTGATCCAGACAAGATCAAATCCCATCATTATGAACATATAGTCCACCACTTCTATTTCCACACAAGAATCAAAGCCCATCATCATGAACATATAGTCCCCTGCTTCTATTTCAACACAAGGATCAAAGAAACCAATAGGAGTTAAATCTCCCCATGTATGCATGTGCAAACATAACCAAATCTATGCAAATTAAGATTATCACAAAACCTAAATCATACTGCATATCAGAATAATCCATCAAAATGAATTATCCAACCATTTCACAAAACATATAATTATCATGTTATCATTACCAATAATGAAATTATTTAGCATTCACCATTCAAACAATGCCTAAAACGAAGTTACAGTTCAAAAGTTATGGTCGTTACAAAATCTGTCAAAAATATTGGATGCCCCTTAGGTCTGCTCAGGTCGACCCATGAGTCGACTCATACCGAGTATTTTAATCACCTATGCATCGACTCATAACCTCTATGCGTCGATGAATCGCTGTTTGACAGAGAGAATCTGCCTCGCAGGTATGCTCAGGTCGACCCCCCCCCCCTTCTATGTGAGTCGACACGTACTGCATAAACATGATTTTTCTGCATTTTTGAACTCAATACCCACACGGTTTTCCTTCTTAAAAGCACCATAAATCACCACAAATCATCATGCTTATAAATTTTAGCAACAACCTATCATTCTAACATGGGAGTACTTATTCTATCCCATTCAACACATCAAATCTTATGAATTTCATAGATTTCTACATAAATCTTAACATATAAGATTCTAGAAATTGAAATCAACAACACCTATCATGTTACTACCCATTGCATACATCATATACCCATAACAATACGAATGCCCACCCTTACCTCTTAGGTTGAATACTCTAGGGTTGCTTCTTCTCCTTTTTCTTATCTTTTCTCTCTTGCCTCTTCTCTTCTCTCCCCTGCCTCTTGTATTCTCTTGTTTTTCACAAAATGAATCTCTAACCTAGTTTCCTTACTAACTAGTATCATATAACTAATGGATTTACTTGCACCCCCCCCCTTTATTACTTCTATTTCTCATAGTTAGGCCCAATAGCTTATTTCTACTATCACACTTAATAACACAAATAACACAAATAGCACATAGTCACATAATTAAATAATTATCATACCACATAATAAATAAATAAATAAATAATAAAATAGTTAACAAAAATCGGGATGTTACACATGACTCTAATGTGGCATTTTTTTAAGAGAAAGATCGTTAGGGTCGAATTAGTATAAATAGGGGTCTTTGTATTAGGATTCAGTGTGTTCATTTTTGTACAAATTACTCATACAAACTCGAAGTACCAGTGTTAGAGAAAAGAGTCATTGAGAATGTACGTATAGAAACACCATTTTTGTATTCAAAATCATTTACATTTAATCAAGTCTTTTACTTTTCATTTAAAGTTTAAGTCGAATTCTTTTACGTTTCAGTTTTATTTTAGAGCTTTTACCTTTATTTTTAAGCCTTAATGATTACCTTTTCCTTTATTATATTTATCATTTCGATATAGAACAAATATCTAGAAAAACACTATAAACACAAGATTAGACACATGTCCCCGAATGAATCTAGTTGATCCTGCGAGTAACCAGAAATTGTCTTTGTTTTTGGAGGACAAATAGTTATTTACCAAACTTCACAGTAAACAAATTGACACACCCAGTGGGACCAGTGTTGAAATCGTGTCACAAATTTTTGTTGTGTATTTTATTTAGTCCTTTTGTTTGACATTGTTGTATGAGATTAAGGAGTAGAAAATTATCCGAAATTAATGAACCTATACCCAAGAAGAAGTACACTAGGAAGGTGGTTAACCCACCTGTTGTACCCCAAAATTTTCCCTCCCATTTCCTCAACATTTCTCATTACAAAGCCCTTGGAGATCAAGATCCAGTTAGGGTTTCATCTGCTCAAGACTTCTCCTTGCACTGCTAACCCAAATTAGGGTTTGTGTTTGCACAGAGATGTTTTGACCTAAAATGCCTAAGATGACTTTCATGCTTCATATTGGACTCCCAAGTTCATCCATATCAAATTTCAAGTCTTGATTCCAGGTTTTGCCCAGTCAACTCGACAGTTGACCTAGAAATCAACTGTATTGGGGAAAAAGTCAACTGTGGCCAATTGACAGTCAAATCTCATGCAAATTGACCCACATCAACATTATGAACTCACATGAACCATTTGGTCAAGTTTGGATCACAATTCCACAAGAAATTTGATCAGATCACCAAAAGGGCAAAATGGTCATTTTTAGGGTTTTGACTGTACAAAGGCAATTTTTGACTGTTTGACCTAGCCAATGGCAAACCAAGCTCACATATGGACTCAAGGACCCCATGGAATTATCTTGACATGCTCAACAAGTTCAAAAGATCCCAAGTACACAAGATTGACAGTTGAATTTCCCAGTCAATTGATCAATTTTGACTGTATACTGAAAAGTCAAACTTTGACTTTTTTGGTCAAAATCAAGAGTCAAGATTCATTTTTCATCAAAACATGCCAAATCATGAAACTTGTTCACCAAGAAATGAAAAATTGCAAATTAGGGTTTGAAATGAGAATTTTTCATAACTTAGAATTTTTCTAAGTTATGGAAAACCCTAATTTTCCCCCAACTTTGCCCCACTTTTTCACCAAGATTCATTTGGATTCAAACAAAAGTCAAAACATGAAAGTTGTAGATTGTTGCAAAATCTACAACTTTGATTCACAAAGTTTTCCCAAATGAGGCTTGTATCTCAAGTTAAAATTTTTGGAACAAGGGTACCAAACCATTCTTAACTTAGTGAAAATTTGACCTATTTTGGCAAGGTTTTCTACCTAACTTCAAGGACATTTTCCATACACTTCCACTTGGAATTTCACTTTGCATTTCAAAGATGGATTGTAGTATACATTCCAAGCTTTCCAAAATGTCCAAGAACTTCTCAAACAACCTCATAACTTGGGAGAATCGAATTTCACAATATGGCAAAAACTCACTTTTGAATTGGCCATTTTCCATGTTCATAATTTGTGCAAACTTCTCAAACCAGCATGCCCCTTGATTACAGGTCCTTAAACCATCCAACACTCAATAATTTAATGCATTTTCATTGTGCTAAAGCATTGTTCTATGAGTTCAAGCATTACATACAAGTTTAATCCATTTATGGAAAAAGCAAAATAACCATTTTTGAAAAGTTAAGCTTTATGTCCAATTGAAAATCCAACAAGTACAGATACAATCTAATTGGCACAAGATTATGATCATAACACACTGATCAAGGAGGAGTTTTGCAGCATGATTAGGGGCCCTCTACATGCCTAGAACACAACTTGGCTTTTCTTGCTTAAGTGTTAAGAAACATCCCATATCACAACATAACTTTCATATCAGCTAACAAACCCTTAAGCAAACTTGTGAAACACATTCAAGACATCCCAACTGAGCTAGTACACGACCCTAAGATCCCTCATACACTCCCATTCCCAGAATCACCTTCAAACTGCAAAAACAGGGCAAGGCCTGCAGTTTGAGTGCCATATCTCATTCCTCTCAAGCTTTCTTGCCCAAACCAGTTCACACACATTCCCTAGCATCAATGCAAGCTAACCAAAACCTAAAAGACGACCTGTAACTCCTCTAACCAGTTCCACCATTTCCACTTTCTCATTTTTCAGTTGAAGGTCCATAGCTCGATTCAAGGTGTCTCAAGGCAAAGTAAGTATTAGAATAGCATCACTACACTTCAAGGAAGCTGTACAAGTCATCATCTTGTCCTGAAAGTTCCTCCATTGCAAGGCACGACTCCAACTGCACAGGTATATTCATGAAGTTCTATCTCTCTTATTAGGCATTGTTAGCTTTAGGTTTGTGAAGAGAATATGTCACAATCATAGCCCTGAACATGCCCATATAATTAGATTTCATTTATATTATGTGTGCTGCAAGAATTTTAAGTCTGAACATGGCATAAAAATTAGGTCAGGATTTGGGAGAGAAGAAATTCTCTCTCATTTCTGAGAGTTAGATTGACTTCTTTATATGTCTAGAATCGTGGCTTCAAGCTCTACAGGTTTCATGTTGGAAGATTTGGCAAAAGATCAAAGAATCAGGAGTTAGGGATTGGAGAAGAAGGGCGCGTATTTTTGAATTTTGTTTGGTCTGAAGGTTGAAGACAACAACTTTTTGGGCTGGGCCTGTTTGTTATTTCTTTTTACACCCTGTTTTTGCTTTCATACCCCTCAAGCCCATTTTGTGTATTTGCATGATTTTTTGATTTTTCTTTTTTATCCTGGCTTATTTATTTTTGCTAATCATATTTAAAAACATAAAAAAATATTTTTACACCATTTTTATATTTTTAGGCATTTATTTAGTTATATTGCTATTTATATGCAAATAAGTATAAAAATATATTATTTAGAGTAAATAGAGAAAAATAATGTAAACACATTTTATTTTCATTTTTATTTTGTTTTATCTTAAAATATTTTATACAAAACATACTTTTTTTCATAAATATTAATTATTATTATTTTTATATATATGATATTTATTTAGTAAATAATAAAGATATATATATATATATATATATATATATATATATATATATATATATATATATTATATATATATATATATATATATATATATATATATATATATATATATATATATATATATATATATATATATATATATATATATATATATATATATATATATATATATATATATATATATATATATATATATATATATATATATATATATATATATATATATATATATATATATATATATATATATATATATATATATATATATATATATTAATACACTTAGGATAAAATACCAAAAATATACATATTTTTATTTTATTAATATTTAACACTAAAAATACATTTTTACAAATATACTTGATTTTTATTTTATTTTTTGTATATAAATAGTAAATATTATATATATTAAATAATTAATACCCTTTTGATTAAAATTAGGGTTTTGCCCTAAATATGAAAATACTCCAAAAATAATACTTTTTTATTTTTATATATTTAACATAAATAATACTTTTTTTTCATACATATAAAAACTTTTTTGCCTTTTTGCATCTTTATTTCATTTTCCATTTAATTTATGCAATTAATTATTTGTAAATATACCAAAAATGATGTAATAGCTAGGTTTAATTTCTTTGCCTAAATATCCCCCCATTTGAACATTTGTACCCCCTTCCCTATATTATTGTGTTGTAATAGCGTAGGAAATTTAAATTTCGCACTTTAACGCTTTTTAAATATACCATGCTAGAATTAGGGTTTGTATGCAAATAAAACGAACAAAAATAGTTTGACCTAATTTCAAGATAAACAAGCATGAAATATGGACAACACATATCACACTTGCCCCCCTAGGGTATTCCACTTGTTGCCTTCAAATAAATGGGCCATATTGCATGTTAGGTCTCTTTGGGCAAAACAAACACAATCAAATGATCATAGTCCCTCGATGACGCTTTCGAAAGGTTGCCTAAAAATGATCAAGTCCCTTTCAAAGAGAAATTGCCCAAAGATACTTAGCACTATTGCAATTATGGTCTAATCGATGACCCGCGCCCGTCCCTTTCACCTCCTAACACAAGATTGTCCACCAAATGCAATGGTGGAACAAAATTGTCAAAAGGGTTAAAACATAACAAAAATCTTTGAGAACTTTAGGGTAGATAGCTCTTAGGTACTTATCAACTTGCAAAACAAAACACTTGCCTATTTTCAAAGCCAAACACAAAGCACCATTTCAAACAATTGAAAACCAAGGCAAGTTGATCTAAGCAAGTACCTAAGAGCCCATGGATAACCATGGATAGAAAGGGTGCTAATACCTTCCCTTTCTATAATCTACTCCCCGAACCCAAGAAAAATCTCAAAGGTTTTTGCTGTGCTTTTTAAACCTTTCCTTAGGATAAAATAAAAAGTCGGTGGCGACTCTTGCTCAACCGAAACATTTGCGAAAACAAACGCAAAACACCACAGTCAGTTCTCCCACCGTATCACAGAACTGGCGACTCTGCTGGGGATAATTTTAAAAGTGGAGTAACCTTAGGGCTTAGATCACCCTCTTGCATGACTAATTGTTTGAATTGTTTGCTTTATATCTTGGCTCTATTGTTTGGGTTTGCAATCCTACACCCGGATTTTGGGAAACATTCATAGATAGCAATACGTTGTGGAAACTGTGCGGGGTATACCGACACGGTCGAAGCAATAGCTATATTAGTGCGACATATTTGTGAGTACCGGTAACCCTTGAGTTCAATCAAGGAGAGTACGGGGCCGCTGAGTGATGTCACTAAGCACTAATGACCTAGAACCTTACTTGACCATCTTGGCCTTTTATTAGGGGTAGTGAGATGACCGGCTTTGGTGCAGTCCGAAGTTGGTAGATACTCGATACTACACTCATTGAGGGTTGTTTTCTTGGAATATTTTGGTCGCTAGTTAAGTGGCTAAACCGAAACAATGAACAATGAAAATAATCCAATGATATTGAGCTCCTTAGAACCCGGTTACTATTTATAGGACAGGTTTTTTAAGCCAACTACACTCAAGAGGGTACTTACCTATGAAACCCCATGCAAGCCTGAAGCTAGGGTTTGATGTGAATTTCTTGTACATATGTTCTGTGCATACATCATAAACATCATGAAGCATCATATGCATTCACTAACCATTTCAAGGGTTTGGATCTTCATCACTGTTCTTGTTTTGTAGGTCATGGAAATTCCTCGCAGAAATACCATCCAAGTCAACCTTGTGAGAATCTCTCCTCAACTCAAGGAGCTCACCTCAAGAATTCCGGAAGGCTCATCCTTCAGTGAAAGACATGGTAGACTGCTCAGCTTAGTCAACACCAACATTGAAGAAGACATGATGAAAGTGTTATTCCAGTTCTTTAACCCTCTTCACCACTGTTTCACTTTCCCTAATTATCAGTTGGTTCCCACTTTGGAGGAGTTTTCTCAACTCCTAAGAATCCCTATCCTTAATCAACTACCCTTCAACGGTACGGAAAAGGAACCAAAGCCGGAAGATGTTGCTCGAGCATTACATCTACAGCCATCTGAAATCAAGGGGCATTGGGAAACCAGAAGTGGCGTCAAAGGATTCTTAGCAAAATTCTTGTTTGAGAAAGCACAAGAGTGTTGGAATTCATTGGACCTACGAGCCTTTGAAGAGATTGTGGCACTCCTTATCTATGGGTTGGTCTTGTTCCCAAATCCTGACCAGCTTATAGAGGTCAACGCCGTCAAAATCTTCTTGTCCAGAAACCCAATACCAACATTGCTTGGGGACATTCTTCACTCATTTTACACACGAACAATGAGAAAGAGGGGTGTTCTCATGTGCTGTACTCCTCTCCTTGCAAGGTGGTTTATTTCGCACCTTCCACAATCTGTCCTGAAGAATGACCAAGGCCTAAGGTGGTCCCAACGGTTGATGACTCTTACTCATTCTGATGTACATTGGTGTTCTCGGTCCAGAGAAAATGTCATCATCGTCGATCGTTGTGGAGAGTTTCCTAATGTTCCTTTACTTGGAATCAGAGGAGGTATCACCTACAACCCTTGCCTAGCTTTGAGGCAATTTGGATATGCACGGAGGGATGGCCCTCACGATATGTTGATTCCTGACTTAGTTTTTGACTTCGACAACGATGCGCAAGAACTTCGCCAAAGATTCATCAGAGCTTGGGGAAGACCCAACAAGGTTGATAGCAAGACTCTGGGACACAAGAACTCCATCCCTCTTGAGCCTTATCTCAAGTGGGTACGAGCCCGAGCCCAAAGTCTAATGATGCCTTATCCTCATGTTCTCCCTGTGATTAAAGAGCCTGTCAAGGAAGGAGAGGTCCCCTACACCATCCTACATCCAGACATGCCTACATCGTGGGAGGAAATGCAGAAGAGTTGGATTCAGCTCAAGGAGGAACGGAACACTTTTGTAGCTAGCTTCTACGCCAGTGAGAAGAAGGTTCTAGAGCTTACCCGCCGACTCCATGAGCAAGAGGCCCTCAACACCTACATTGCGCCAAAGAGGATGCGCAATGTCTTTTTGCCTTGAGAAGTTATTTTGTAATATTTGGCCCATGGGGCATTTATGTACTAACAAATTTCTTCTTATTAATATGACGTGCGTTCTTCTTTGTCTGAAACAATTTTGAATTGTCCTAAATCCTTGAATGCATTGCATACATAAGCATACCATTCATCATGTGCATAAGCAGGTCTCACGCCAGGTTTCCTTATCTGCCTGTTGTTTATTTCAGTAGGATGGATCTCGAGCAAACAGTCAAAGACCTACAAGCTCAGAATGCACAGTTCCAGCAACTCCTGATGACCTTGGCTAAGGGTCGAGAGGAGATCAAGACCCAGCTAGGGAACAAAGACCCAGTAAAGAAGAAGAAAAAGAGACTCGGGGTGGCTACCTTGGGGAGAAGATTTGACGGAGAAGCTCGGAGAGTGCTTGAATTTCCTTCTATTTCTGATGAAGGAACCAGCAAAGGAGGTGGGGTTGCGGTACCTTCCGAGTCTGATGCGGAAGAAGAAGAGGTCGAAGAGGATGAAGATTATTCTGATCAGCAATACCCTCCAGCTGATGATAAGTACAAAGGGCTAGAAGACAGGTTGGCCGCCATGGAGCAACAAAGAGTACCGGGTTTGGATTTTGAAGACTTAGGTTTGGTTGCCGGGATTGTGATTCCCCCAAAATTCAAAGTGCCAGTGTTTGTGAGGTATGATGGGCTGTCTTGTCCAAAAATGCATCTCAGGTCCTACGTGAGAAAGATTCAACCCTATACGGAAGATAAAAACCTTTGGATTCATTTCTTTCAAGACAGCCTTTCTGGGGCTCAATTGGAGTGGTTTTATCAGCTAGAGGGAACCAGCGTCCGAAATTGGGAAGACTTAGCCACCGCTTTTTACAAACAATACCAGTATAATTCTGACCTTGCTCCTACTCGTACCCAACTTTAGGGTATGTCACTAGGAACAAGCGAAGGATTCAAAGAATATGCACAAAAATGGAGGGATTTGGCTGGCAGGGTGCAGCCTCCTTTAACCGACCGTGAGCTTGTGGATATGTTTCTAGGGACCCTATCTGGGCCATTTTTCAATCATCTGATTGGTAACTCTTCCGCGGGGTTTACCGATTTGATCTTAACAGGCGAAAGGATAGAAGCTGGCATCAAGTCAGGAAAGATTCAGAAAGGTGTTGCTGCAAGTGTTGAGAAGAAGCCTTTTAAGAAGGAAACAACTGTGGTATATTCTCAGAGAAGAGCAGGGAAGACTGAGCGTCGGCCAACTGTGGGGGCCGTAATGATTCAAAATACGCCATGTGAGCAGCCTCGCTATAACCAGTCCAGACCAAATCAGCAACGGGTGGAACGGCCACAACGGCAGTTCACTTGCATTAACATGACTCCAGCGCAAGTGCTTCCCCATCTGTTAAAGTTGAATCTTTCCACCATCAAAGAGGCACCAAAGAATGTGAATACGTCCTCTCCGCATTATCATCCTAATGCTAAGTGCGCCTACCACTCTGACAGTGTCGGGCACGACACCAATGATTGTTGGGCACTCAAGCATAAAATCCAAGACCTAATAGAGGCTAAGGAGGTGGAGTTCGACGCTCCAGAGAAGCCTAATGTGATATCTGCTCCCATGCTGAAGCACGGCCGAAATGTCAACGCCATTGAAGAAGATTTGTATGTTACTGATGTCAATGATCTGATAACTCCTTTGTTAAACATCAAGTTGAACCTGCTAAGGGCCGGGATCTTCTCGGGATGTGATGAAGATTGCTATTGTTGTTACTCTCTGCCGTTTGTTTGTCCGCTACTGAAGAAAGGCATCCAAGGCCTTATGGATAGTCGACAAATTTTGTTTGAAAAAGTTTCTGCTGTTCCAACTCATACTGAAGATGTCTCAATCATAACCATTCACGACAATCTTTCCAAGGCCGTCAGAAAGCCTGTTAAGATTACACCAGTTACGAAATCTGTTCCTTTGAAGATAACAATGCCAGGGCCTGTCCCCTATGTTTCTGAGAAGTCGATACCATGGAACTATGGCGGTGACGTTTACTACCATGGTATTAAACAAATCGAAATAAGTGAAGAAAGTTCGGATGATGAAGAAGCCAGCATTGGTAACATTGCAGGCACGAGCAAAATCACCCGGAGCGGGAGAATATTTTCTCCAGAGATTGCCCCTCCAAGAGCAATCTTTGGACCCTCATCTGCCGACAAGGTCATCCCTGCACCAATAAAACTCTCCGCTAGAACCCCATAGATTGAAGATGTTGTTGTTCCTATTACTGTCCCTCCTACCATTGCTGATAAAGGTAAGGGAATCCAAGATGAGCTCGTCAGGACGAGGGCTCAACCCTTGGTCATCCCGGAAGCCTCCAAGAAGGAAATGGATGAGATCCTGAAGATAATCAAGAGGAGTGATTACGATGTGGTAGAACAGCTGGGGCAAACCCCCTCAAAGATCTCCATGCTGGCATTGCTACTTTGCTCGGAAGCGCACGCTAAAGCTTTGATCAAATTCCTGAAGGCAGCCCATGTGCCCCAGGAAACCTCTGCAGATCAATTTCAGAATTGTGTGGCTAGCCTTACTGCGGACAATGGATTAGGCTTCTCGGATGCCGACCTAACTCCTAAAGGTAGAAACCACAATGATGCTTTGCACATTTCACTCGAGTGCCGAGGAACTACTCTCGCGCATGTCTTGGTCGACACTGGTTCGTCACTAAATGTTCTGCCTAAGAAGGCCTTGGATCGACTAGATTGTGAAGGGTTGGAGTTGAAGCCGAGTGATATTGTTGTCAGAGCTTTCGATGGTTCGAAGAGAATGGTCCATGGGGAGGTTGAGATTCCCGTCAAGATAGGCACCGAGGTGTTTAAGTCTACTTTCTATGTGATGGACATCCGTCCGTCATACTCTTGCTTGTTGGGTAGGCCTTGGATACACCATGCTGGGGAAGTCACATCCTCCTTACATCAGATGTTAAAGTATCCTGTCAAGGGAAAGATCATTACTGTCCATGGCGAAGAAGAGTACATGATTAGCCACTTGAACTCCTTCTGATATGTGGAAGTAGAAGGGGAGTTTATCGAGACGCCTTTTCAGCATTTCGAAGAAGTCCTTCCTGAAATAGCAGTAGCAAAGTTGGCAGCTGAGACACCGAGGCAGATGGCCAGGATGGCATCTCTGGAGGACGCAAGGGCCGCAATAAAGGAAGGGAAGAATTCAGCATGGGGGCAGTTGCCCGATTTTCCACATAAGACCGACAAATTTGGATTGGGTTTCACTACCGCAGGCCAGAAAGCTATGCGCCGTTCGAAGATTGAAAGGGCGCCAGTCAAAATTTCTACCTACGGAATCAACGCTTTGGAGGATGAAGACAAAGAGAGCAGCATCGAAGAGTGGATTTACCCGACTGTCAAAGGAGGATTGTGCAACTGGGAGGCAAAAGACTTTGTCCCCATCACTTTTATTCATCAGTAATTTATCTGTCAAACATTTTCCTATTTGGTCTGTAATATTTATTTTCAAACAATCCGTACACTATCTTTTCACCTCATGCCTTGCCCGGGGCATGTAGGTCCATTTGTAAGGGTTTTGATTATTTTTCATATCCATATGCCATGTTTAATGATTCATTGGACGTTTTTCATTTGATAAACTGCTTGAGTTCATTTTCTTTCCTTTTTCATTTTTTTTTAAGGATGGCTATCCCTTATACACACCCACACTCACAAATGCAGGTACCCATCCACTCCGGATTCCATGGGCGACTATTCTGCTATACCCTTCAATAACTCTGAAGATCTGGTCAATCAAGCCGAGTATGAAGATGACGAAGGTTGTGAAGTACCAGGGGAACTAGCCAGACTTCTACAGCAAGAGGAAAGGGCCATCTTACCGCATGAAAAGTCATTGGAAACTGTCAATTTGGGAACCGAGGAAGACCGGAAGGAGGTGCAAGTGGGTGCCAATCTGGAACCAAATGTCAAAAAATGCCTGATACAGTTGTTGAATGAATATGTTGAGATCTTCGCTTGGTCCTACGAAGATATGTCGGGGCTAGATACAGACATCGTGGTTCATCGTCTCCCCACAAGAGAGGATTGTCCACCGATCAAGCAAAAAGTCCGCCAAATGAGGCCTGACATGTCTGAAAAGATCAAAGCAGAAGTGATGAAGCAATTCGACGCTGGCTTTCTGGCCGTTACGTCCTATCCTCAATGGGTCGCTAACATCGTGCCAGTACCTAAGAAAGATGGCAAAGTCAGGATGTGTGTGGACTACCGGGATTTGAATAGGGCCAGCCCCAAAGATGATTTTCCGCTGCCACACATTGACATTTTGATCGATAATACAGCTCAGCACAAAGTGTTTTCCTTCATGGATGGATTCTCGGGCTATAATCAAATCAAAATGGCCCCCGAGGATATGGAGAAAACAACTTTTGTCACACAGTGGGGCACTTTTTGTTACAAGGTGATGCCGTTCGGGTTAAAGAATGCAGGGGCAACTTATCAACGCGCCATGGTATCTTTGTTTCATGATATGATACATCATGAAATTGAAGTTTACGTAGACGATATGATAGCTCGGTCACAAACAGAGGAAGAGCACCTTGAACATCTAGAAAAGCTGTTTTCCAGATTGAAAGAATACAAACTCAGGCTGAACCCAAGTAAATGCACTTTTGGAGTTAGGTCTGGTAAACTCCTAGGATTCATTGTAAGCAACAAAGGCATTGAAGTCGATCCAGCAAAAGTGAAAGCAATACAAGAAATGCCTGCTCCCCGTACTGAAAAGGAGGTTAGAGGGTTCTTGGGGCGCTTGAACTACATTGCCAGATTCATTTCTCATCTGACCTCCACCTGTGAGCCAATTTTCAAACTCTTGAAGAAAGATCAGGTAGTTGAATGGAACGACGATTGCCAAGCTGCTTTTGATAGAATTAAGGAGTATCTGCTAGAACCTCCTATTCTGATGCCACCCGTCGAAGGAAGACCATTGATCATGTATCTGACCGTCTTGGATAACTCAATGGGGTGTGTTTTGGGCCAGCATGACGAGTCTGGTCGAAAAGAGCATGCTATTTATTACCTTAGCAAAAAGTTTACCGACTGTGAGACTCGCTACTCACTGCTCGAGAAAACTTGCTGCGCTTTGGTATGGGCTGCTCGCCGACTAAGACAGTATATGTTGACTCATACTACCTTGTTGATTTCCAAAATGGATCCTATCAAGTATATCTTCGAAAAGCCCGCTTTATCTGGAAGAATAGCCAGATGGCAAATGATCCTAACTGAGTATGACATCCAGTACACCACCCAAAAAGCTATAAAAGGGAGTGTACTGGCTGACCATCTGGCTCATCAAGCTATCGAGGATTATCAACCAATGAGATTTGACTTCCCAGACGAGGACATCATGAATTTGGACGACATTGAAGGTGACGGACCGTATGACGGACCCGAGAAGGGATCCCGATGGACCCTGTACTTTGATGGTGCTTCGAATGCACTTGGAAATGGTATCGGCGCAGTACTCATTTCTCCGGAAGGCTGTCACACACCTTTCACGGCCCGACTTTGCTTCAGCTGCACAAACAACATGGCTGAGTATGAAGCTTGCATCTTTGGTCTCAAGGTTGCTATAGACTTGGGGATCAAATCTTTGATCGTATTTGGGGACTCGGCTTTGGTTATCAGTCAAATCAAAGGAGAGTGGGATACCAAGCATCCTAATCTTATCCCATACAAAGAACATGTCCTGACATTGTTGCCTCATTTCGAGCAAATTACCTTCGAGCATTTCCCGCGAGAAGAGAATCAGCTAGCAGATGCTCTAGCTACAATGTCCTCCATGTTTAAACTCAACTGGGATAACGAGGCTCCCCAAATCACCATCGAGCGAATGGATGAACCTGCGCATTGTCATGAGATTAATACCGAAGAAGTAGTGGAACAACCCTGGTTCCATGAAATCAAAAGGTATCTCGAGACTAGAGATTATCCCGAAGGAGCTTCTGTAAATGACAAGAAGTTCTTAAGGAAATTCGCTGCTAAGTTCTTCCTGAGCAACGGCATCCTTTACAAACGAAGCCATGATTGTGTATTACTCCGATGCGTAGACAAAGCTGAGGCAGAGTTGATCATGACTGATATACACAGCGGCACATTTGGCACTCACCTGAGCGGGCATACAATGGCTAAGAAGATCCTAAGGGCAGGCTATTACTGGTCTACCATGGAAGCTGACTGCCATCAACATTCCCGTACTTGCCACAAATGTCAAGTCTATGCTGACAAAGTTCATATCCCTCCGGTTCCCCTCAACGTCCTGACTGCTCCTTGGCCATTTGCAATGTGGGGCATTGACATGATTGGAGAGATCAAGCCCACGGCTTCCAATGGACATCGTTTCATCCTGGTTGCCATTGACTATTTCACCAAATGGGTCGAAGCAGCTTCCTTCGCCTCTGTTACTAAAAATGTGGTTGCCCGCTTTATCAAGCAAAATCTCATATGCCGGTATGGTGTTCCAGACAGGATCATCACAGACAACGGTACTAATCTGAATAACACGATGATCACCGCTTTGTGCGAACAGTTCAAGATTTATCATCACAATTCATCTCCCTATCGGCCGAAGATGAACGGTGCTGTTGAAGCTGCGAACAAAAACATCAAGAAGATCATTCAGAAAATGACAGTCACTTACAAAGACTGGCATGAGATGTTACCGTTTGCTCTACATGGATACCGTACGACGGCACGTACTTCAACCGGGGCAACCCCATTTTCATTGGTATATGGCATGGAAGTTGTCCTGCCTATGGAAGTTCAGATTCCTTCTCTGAGGATTATGAAGGATGCAGGTTTGAATGAAGATGATTGGATGCAGACCCGACTTGACCAACTCAATTTGATCGACGAGAAACGACTCGCTGCTATATGCCATGGTCAGACGTATCAAAAGCGGATGATCAAGGCCTTCAATAAGAAAGTCAGACGTCAAGTGTATCAAGTCGGAGATCTCGTAATCAAGCGGATTATCTTGCCGCAAAGTGACCCCAGGGGAAAATGGACTCCTACATATGAAGGACCATTTGTGATCAAGAGCATATTTTCTGGTGGTGCAATGATTCTGACCACCATGGACGGCGACGATTTTCCGCACCCTGCGAACGCAGACATAGTCAAAAGATACTACGCATAAAATAATCCGACAAGTCGAAAACCCGAAAGGGCAGCTTGGGAAAAAATAGGCATCCCGGTGAACCGAAAACCCGAAAGGGCGGTTCAGGCAAAAATTAGGGATAAAAATAAAGAAATCTGTACACCCGGCAAGTTGAAAACCCGAAAGGGCGGCTTGGGCAAAAAGGGGTTTCCCGGTGGATCGAAAACCCGAAAGGGCGATTCAGGCAAAAGTTAGGGAATTAAAGCGTATGACTATGTCTCGTCGGATCACTTCAGAGACAATATCTTCGTCAACCAGTTTCAGGCTCCTGATCAATCCAGTTATCGGCAAACGAAGCATTGAATGGACAGATATTCAGAGTTGTGAAGGCTATAGCGGAATGGAATCCCATGGAATTATTTCACATAGCCATCTTTATTTTGTATAAATTTTTCAATATTCACGACAAAATCCTCTTACTAGGATGGTTGTCTCCTTTGTACAAATATACTCATAGAAAGTCAATACAAATACTTTTCCCAGAAATTTGTGTCTTTTCCTTTCTTTTTGCACTAATTGTTTATTTTGAGAAACGTCCAATGTTTTGTTAAATAGGCATATGCATTTGAAACATAATCATTTCCTTATGAATCAAGAAAGAGGATTACTGATAGGTCAAAAGGTACAGTTGGATATTTTGACACCCTTTCAAAAGGAAACCCCCGGAGATTTGAAATCCACATCCTCAGCAAGTCTTGAAGCTTATCCCCAGTAGGTTCTGGAGGATATTTCCCCGCAGAGTACGGACGTCTCTCCCGAGTTTCATTCAAAGTTATTCCTCACAAAGGCTTATAACTGGGTTATCCTCAGCTTATTGTTGCGGAAGATCGCACTCGGCAATTCTCTTCCCATCCCCAGCGGAGTTCATCAGAGTTCCCCAACACAAACTTATCAATACAATCCTCAGAGGAGCTTATCCTTTGTTATCCCCAACCAGAGAATCCTCCAGAACTCATTTCCCCTCAGAGTTTAAGTTTCAGTATCCCCAGCCGAGCTAAAACTTCAGATTATCAATCCTCAATGGAGCCAGACTAATGAACCTTCTCCCCACAGAGTTTGTAAGGACAAATCTTGAGTTCCCCAGTGAAGTCGCCAGAGATACTTCCCACCAAACTGAAGATTCTCAGTCTTACCTCCCCAGCATGAGTCTATTAGATTGGAACTCCCCGATAGAAGTCATCAGGAATTCCCCAGAAGATTGGTATACAACCCAAGCTCTTTATTCTCCAGTAGTGACCAAGAATTATTCTTCCCGGCAGCAGTCAAGTTACTCTTATCTTCAGCCATCTTGGATTCGTCTATCCTTTGCAAAACAGCTCTCCAGCTTACATGCACATCCATTTACACTCATATCATATAACATACATTGCATCATGCATCATGACATTGCATACAACTAACTCTTTACCTTTTCAGGTAAGACCAGTAGGCAGACAAGAATCATTATCTTCCGAGATTTCTTTCCAGGAATAGTTCGGGTGTGACCCAGACACGGCAACATTCTAATGCTTATTCCAGATTTATCCAGATGCAGTTTCACACAAGCTCATCACCAGGGAACCCTACACCGGTTCTTCCTCCAAATTCAAGATTTCTGAAAACAGTTCACGGGTTCTCCAAGTAACGGATGTTAACCTATCGCTTGTTCAGATTCTTCTCCAGACTTCTGAAAACAGTTTACGGATTCTTCCCAACAACGGATGTTAATCTATCGCTTGTTCAGATGCAACCTTTAAAAACAGTTTACGGACGCTTCCCAACAACGGATGCTGATCTATTGCTTATTCAACTTCAAGATTCCTGAAAACAGTTCACGGGTTCTCTAAGTAACGGATGTTAACCTATCGCTTGTTCAGTTTCTTCTCAAGACTTCTGAAAACAGTCTATGGATTCTTCCCAACAACGGATGTTAATCTATCAACTTGTTCAGCTGCAACTTTTGAAAACAGTTTACGGACGCTTCCCAATAACGGATGTTGCTCTATTGCTTATTCAACTTCAAGATTTCTGAAAACAACTCACGGTTTCTCCAAGTAACGGATGTTAACCTGTCGCTTGTTCAGTTTCTTCTCCAAACAATTTATGGATTCTTCCCAACAACGGATGTTAATCTATCAACTTGTTCAGACGCAACTTTTTGAAAACAGCTTACGGATTCCTCCCAACAACGGATGTCAATCTATTGCTTATTCAGACCCCCAATTCAGATATGGTTCAAAACATGGACACCTTTCTAATACTCTCTTCCAGATGGCATCTTTAAGCCCATCCCCGACAAGTTTCTGTCACTCTTCCAGATGGCATCGTTAAGCCCATCTCCAAATGGCATCTCTAAGCCCATTCCCGCATCCATTGCTTTGACGAGTGCAAATTTAAGGGCACTCTAGTGTCCAATCTCCTTTTACCCTCGAGTCACGAAAGGCAAACATGCCAATCTAACTCTTCAGGTTCAAGAAGATTGAACAGGGGCAACTGTTGTACCCCAAAATTTTCCCTCCCATTTCCTCAACATTTCTCATCACAAAGCCCTTGGAGATCAAGATCCAGTTAGGGTTTCATCTGCTCTAGACTTCTCCTTGCACTGCTAACCCAAATTAGGATTTGTGTTTGCACAGAGATGTTTTGACCTAAAATGCCTAAGATGACTTTCATGCTTCATATTGGACTCCCAAGTTCATCCATATCAAATTTCAAGTCTTGATTCCAGGTTTTGCCCAGTCAACTGGACAGTTGACCTAGAAATCAACTGTATTGGGGAAAAAGTCAACTGTGGCCAATTGACAGTCAAATCTCATGAAAATTGACCCACATCAACATTATGAACTCACATGAACCATTTGGTCAAGTTTGGATCACAATTCCACAAGAAATTTGATCAGATCACCAAAAGGGCAAAATGGTCATTTTTAGGGTTTTGACTGTACAAAGGCAATTTTTGACTGTTTGACCTAGCCAATGGCAAACCAAGCTCACATATGGACTCAAGGACCCCATGGAATTATCTTGACATTCTCAACAAGTTCAAAAGATCCCAAGTACACAAGATTGACAGTTGAATTTCCCAATCAATTGATCAATTTTGACTGTATACTGAAAAGTCAAACTTTGACTTTTTTGGTCAAAATCAAGAGTCAAGATTTATTTTTCATCAAAACATGCCAAATCATGAAACTTGTTCACCAAGAAATCAAAAATTGCAAATTAGGGTTTGAAATGAGAATTTTTCATAACTTAGAATTTTTCTAAGTTATGGAAAACCCTAATTTTTTCCCAACTTTGCCCCACTTTTTCACCAAGATTCATTTGGATTCAAACAAAAGTCAAAACATGAAAGTTGTAGCTTGTTGCAAAATCTACAACTTTTAATCACAAATTTTCCCAAATGAGGCTTGTATCTCAAGTTACAATTTTTGGAACAAGGGTACCAAACCATTCTTAACTTAGTGAAAATTTGACCTATTTTGGCAAGGTTTTCTACCTAACTTCAAGGCCATTTTCCATACACTTCCACTTGGAATTTCAATTTGCATTTCAAATATGGATTATAGTATACATTCCAAGCTTTCCAAAATTTCCAAGAACTTCTCAAACAACATCATAACTTGGGAGAATCGAATTTCACAATATGGCAAAAACTCACTTTTGAATTGGCCATTTTCCATGTTCATAATTTGTGCAAACTTCTCAAACCAGCATGCCCCTTGATTACAGGTCCTTAAACCATCCAACACTCAATAATTTAATGCATGTTCATTGTGCTAAAGCATTGTTCTATTAGTTCAAGCATTACATACAAGTTTGATCCATTTATGGAAAAAGCAAAATAGCCATTTTTGAAAAGTTAAGCTTTATGTCCAATTGAAAATCCAACAAGTACAGATACAATCTAATTGGCACAAGATTATGAGCATAACACACTGATCAAGGAGGAGTTTTGCAGCATGATTAGGGCCCCTCTACATGCCTAGAACACAACTTGGCTTTTCTTGCTTAAGTGTTAAGAAACATCCCATATCATAACATAACTTTCATATCAGCTAACAAACCCTTAAGCAAACTTGTGAAACACATTCAAGACATCCCAACTGAGCTAGTACACGACCCTAAGATCCCTCATACACTCCCATTCCCAGAATCACCTTCAAACTGCAAAAACAGGGCAAGGCCTGCAGTTTGAGTGCCATCTCTCATTCCTCTCAAGCTTTCTTGCCCAAACCAGTTCACACACATTCCCTAGCATCAATGCAAGCTAACCAAAACCTAAAACACGACCTGTAACTCCTCTAACCAGTTCTACCATTTCCACTTTCTCATTTTGCAGTTGAAGGTCCATAGCTCGATTCAAGGTGTCTCAAGGCAAAGTAAGTATTAGAATAGCATCACTACACTTCAAGGAAGCTGTACAAGTCATCATCTTGTCCTGAAAGTTCCTCCATTGCAAGGCACGACTCCAACTGCACAGGTATATTCATGAAGTTATATCTCTCTTATTAGGCATTGTTAGCTTTAGGTTTGTGAAGAGAATATGTCACAATCATAGCCCTGAACATGCCCATATAATTAGATTTCATTTATATTATGTGTGCTGCAAGAATTTTAAGTCTGAACATGGCATAAAAATTAGGTCAGGATTTGGGAGAGAAGAAATTCTCTCTCATTTCTGAGAGTTAGATTGACTTCTTTATATGTCTAGAATCGTGGCTTCAAGCTCTACAGGTTTCATGTTGGAAGATTTGGCAAAAGATCAAAGAATCAGGAGTTAGGGATTGGAGAAGAAGGGCGCGTATTTTTGAATTTTGTTTGGTCTGAAGGTTGAAGACAACAACTTTTTGGGCTGGGCCTGTTTGTTATTTCTTTTTACACCCTGTTTTTGCTTTCATACCCCTCAAGCCCATTTTGTGTATTTGCATGATTTTTTGATTTTTCTTTTTTATCCTGGCTTATTTATTTTTGCTAATCATATTTAAAAACATAAAAAATATTTTTACACCATTTTTATATTTTTAGGCATTTATTTAGTTATATTGCTATTTATATGCAAATAAGTATAAAAATATATTATTTAGAGTAAATAGAGAAAAATAATGTAAACACATTTTATTTTCATTTTTATTTTGTTTTATCTTCTTAAAATATTTTATACAAAACATACTTTTTTTCATAAATATTAATTATTATTATTTTTATATATATGATATTTATTTAGTAAATAATAAAGATATATATATATATATATATATATATATATATATATATATATATATATATATATATATATATATATATATATATATATATATATATATATATATATATATATATATATATATATTAATACACTTAGGATAAAATACCAAAAATATACATATTTTTATTTTATTAATATTTAACACTAAAAATACATTTTTACAAATATACTTCATTTTTATTTTATTTTTTGTATATAAATAGTAAATATTATATATATTAAATAATTAATACCCTTTTGATTAAAATTAGGGTTTTGCCCTAAATATGAAAATACTCCAAAAATAATACTTTTTTTATTTTTATTTATTTAACATAAATAATACTTTTTTTTCATACATATAAAAACCTTTTTGCCTTTTTGCATCTTTATTTCATTTTCCATTTAATTTATGCAATTAATTATTTGTAAATATACCAAAAATGATGTAATAGCTAGGTTTAATTTTTTTGCCTAAATATCCCCCCATTTGAACATTTGTACCCCCCTCCCTATATTATTGTGTTGTAATAGCGTAGGAAATTTAAATTTCGCACTTTAACGCTTTTTAAATATACCATGCTAGAATTAGGGTTTGTATGCAAATAAAACGAACAAAAATAGTTTGACCTAATTTCAAGATAAACAAGCATGTAATATGGACAACACATATCACACTTGCCCCCCTAGGGTATTCCACTTGTTGCCTTCAAATAAATGGGCCATATTGCATGTTAGGTCTCTTTGGGCAAAACAAACACAATCAAATGATCATAGTCCCTCGATGATGCTTTCGAAAGGTTGCCTAAAAATGATCAAGTCCCTTTCAAAGAGAAATTGCCCAAAGATACTTAGAACTATTGCAATTATGGTCTAATCGATGACCCGCGCCCGTCCCTTTCACCTCCTAACACAAGATTGTCCACCAAATGCAATGGTGGAACAAAATTGTCAAAAGGGTTAAAACATAACAAAAATCTTTGAGAACTTTAGGGTAGATAGCTCTTAGGTACTTATCAACTTGCAAAACAAAACACTTGCCTATTTTCAAAGCCACACACAAAGCACCATTTCAAACAATTGAAAACCAAGGCAAGTTGATCTAAGCAAGTACCTAAGAGCCCATGGATAACCATGGATAGAAAGGGTGCTAATACCTTCCCTTTCTATAATCTACTCCCCGAACCCAAGAAAAATCTCAAAGGTTTTTGCTGTGCTTTTTAAACCTTTCCTTAGGATAAAATAAAAAGTCGGTGGCGACTCTTGCTCAACCGAAACATTTGCGAAAACAAACGCAAAACACCACAGTCAGTTCTCCCACCGTATCACACCACCCAATAACAATGGAGAATAACAACCCCTTCTAAAGGAGAAAGCACGACTTCTTATCTGCAACTGAATCGATACCCATTCAAGCAAATACGACAGAAACATTGACAAATGCTTTCAGCAGTCCAATTCTATCCCCAGTGTGTTTGCAGGGTTCCCTAGCAAACACAAGACCACTGGGGACGAATAATTTTATGCATTTTACATCTGGATTCACAATACCAATGGATGGCCGCAAATAGATGTATGGCATGCCAACATTAGTGATGGTAAGCCTAAACAATAGTGCATCCATATTTCCTGACCCTAGAATGTCAACATTTTCGCCACTACAAGGATCAGGATCAGGAATTAATAACATGGGTCGAAATGTCCCACCCCCAGGATTCACTACACAATTTCCTAACCTAACAACAACTTCTACAACGGGGTTTCAACAACAAATGGATGATAGCAACCATGAAATAGTTGGTGTTTTGGCCCAAAAAATGGGCACAATTTTTAATCCTCTGATTCAAATTGATACTGAAACAAATCAATAAAATGCACGAACGAATCAATAACTAGCCGCGCGGATGAAGCAAACTGTAGATTTCTTTTGTGCCCCTCGACCCCTAGTTCAACATCCTAGGCGAGAATGGATAAGAGAGAACGAAGAAGTAGTCCTCGAAGAAAATTAAATAGTTAATCAGGCACAACCAGTTTCACAAAACATGGGAGAAGTCAACCAACAACGAAGGATAGAATAACCCAGGTTCGAACAAGCAATACCAGGGGAAGATCAAGCCCTAAGGATAGTCATGGTCAATCAAAATCAGGATGCAGACGGAGTTCTACAAAGGGTTCGAAAAGACGAATACCCAGGGAAAAATAATCTGGAAGCCATGGTTGAAAGAATAATGGCTCGAAATGGGGTAAATGTAGGCCTTCGAAGGCCGAATTATACATCCCATTTGTCTGAATACGTTTTACAGACAAAATTACCCTGGGGTTAGAAATCCCCAAAGTTGACAAAATTATCTGGTGACACCAGTGAATCCATTGTTGAACATATAGGCAGGTACCTTATCGAGGTTGGGGACATAGAGAATAATGAAAACCTTAGGATAAAATACTTCCCTAGTTCCCTAAAAAAATTCTTTCGCATGGTTCATTACCCTTCCAGCGAATTCTATCAATGATTGGACTCGCTTAGAGAGGTTGTTCCATGAACAATTTTACATGGGAAAATCGAAGATTAGTCTCAAAGAATTGGCGAGTATCAAAAGAAAATTCAGAGAGCTAATTGATGATTATCTAAACTGGTTTCGTCTATTGAAGGCAATATGCTTTACACAGGTTCCTGAACATGAGTTGCTCGAAATGGTCGTAGGCAGTTTAGATTATTTTATTTGAAAGAAGTTAGATACCCAATATTTAAGGTACATGGCCCAATTAGAAGATAGAGTTTGACAAGTCGAACGGTTGAAGGCTGAAAAGGCTAGGGCAAATAAAAATAATAGAAAAGAAAGGGTGGCATATGTCGAAGCCGAAGAAGACGAACAAGAGATATATAGTGACCCTATAGGTTTCGAAGAAAGCGAAGTGGACTTGGATGAATTAAAGCAAGCCCCACCTTATTCTTGTAAAATCTTAGTCCCTTTGAATGGGAAGAATCCTGTTGAACCTGAGAAGATTGATAAGTTGCCTAAAAAAACATACACCTTTGATATAACGAAGTGTGGTGAAATTTTTTATTTATTGGTGAAAGATGGCTAGATGATTGTGCCACATGGTGCCAAAATTCCCATGTTAGAATGACAGAAGAAAAGAGGTTTTTGAAAATATCATAACTTTTTAGGACATAAAACCTCACAATGTTTTCTTTTCAGGGATCTAATTCAGAATGCTATCACCAACGGAAGATTGAAGTTTGGCGAGAAGAGTAAAATGAAAGTTGGTGTTGACCCTCTGCATGTAGCATAGACTAACTACGTCGAACCTGCTAATATCAATATGGTAGAGGCCACTAAAGTCTTTGTTACCAAAGATGCTAAGGGAAAAATTGCTGATGATTTTGCTACGAATGTTGAGATGGAGAAGGCCACTGAGGGCCTTAGAGTCAAATTTGTAGCATCCAGGATCACTAATGGTCATAGCCTTGAAGTTAACATGGTAGAAATGAACCAACATGCTGAGGAGAACCAGATGAATGAGGCATACCTAGAATCAGGAGAGAGTCTGCTAGATTTTCTCATTCGATGCTAAAAAAACACTTTGAAGCCTTGATGTGCCCATGGTGCAGCTCTGTGTATGACCGAAAGGTTGTAGAAAACTATGACAAAATGTAAGTTGCTCGAAAGAGGGGCAACTGGAAAGATAACGGAAGTGGCTTAGTGTTCTAGAAGCATGGGATCCCTCGAAGGCTGGATAACCCTTATCCCCAGGCGAGTCAAAAGGCAACATTCAAAACACATGTTAATGGTCTGAATGATAGGTGGGTGAAGCCAGTGCAGAATAGGGGACATGGACATGCGAAATGGAAAAGCTTTGAATTTGGAAGGGGTTCATCCATTTCATACAGGAAGGAATTCCAAGTGACGAAGCAGAAAGTGTACCAGTCTGAAAACTATAAAGGAAAGCACCCCGTGTCAAGGTCTCAATGGAGGAGACACTAGAGGCTTAAGAAGGCTTAACAGGAAAATGTTGCGAAGGATATGGGTGAATCAAGTACAAATCAACTCCCTCCTCAAAATAAGACAGAGGAGAGATAGCCAGTAGGGAGAAAACTATTATCACCAAAGAAGGAAAAAGCTAGTGAAAAAAGACAAGAAAAGTTCATAGAGGACGAAGGTATGCTGACAGACAACTTCGACTCAGAAGACAAATTATCTATGGGTCTGAACTCCAATGTGGTATATGTAGTTCCACATGAATATAATCAAGTGACTGAGGCCTAAGATAAAATAGTTTACGAATTCGAAATGTCCAGATATAGGCCAGTTTGTTACTATGTTATGAACAATGGAGCGATGGAAGACCAAAATGCATTCTTCGAGCGCCCTGATTCAGGGATGAAGAACCATCTTAAGCCCTTATTTATTAAGGGTGAGGTGGAGAACATGGTAATAATGAAAATTCATGGTTGATGGAGGAGTTGTGGTTAATTTAATGCCATAGTGCATGCTCCAAAAGATTGGGATGTTTGATACACACCTTAAACCTCACGACACGGTCCTACCAAACTATGAAGGAAAAGTGGATCACACCTTGGGTGTAATCCAAGTTGATCTCACTGTGGGATCCATTACAATACCCACCATGTTCATGGTGAATGTGTCAAAGGAAAACTACAATCTGTTGTTGGCCGTGAATGGATTCATGGCGTAGGGGTGATTCCATCATCATTGCACCAAAGGGTTGCAATATGGAGAGAAGATGGGATTATGGAGAACATAGAGGCAAATAAAAGTTACTATATGGCGGAGATAAACCATGTCAATAGGAACAACTTTGACATGAACTTAGCCAACATAGGCCCATGTACTCCTGCAGCTGTTGTGTACTCCCCAACAAACAATGCTCTCTACTTCCTCACACTACACCCAACCTATGGCTTTCTGTGGGATAGGAAAATAATGGGGGAAGAAAATGATGTAGAGGGAATACCTGGACTCTGGCTAACAGGATGGAGTGACAAAGATGGTAATGATGTCAGAGTCAAGTTACTTCAAAAAGATTTTGTCTTACTTAGCCGAAAATAAATTAAAATCGGCCTTGGAGGCTAAAGTTAAGCATATGGTTGTCGAAGCCATTAAAAAAGAAAGTCACACAAAGGGACCTGGGGTCAACTTCAAGCCAGAGGCCCCTGACGAAATAAAATTCATGGAAGAAAAAGACCCGAGGCTAGATGCATTTTATAACGAAGAGCCTTTGGGATTCGAGAAGGATCCAACAGAACCAAGTGCGGATATGATGGTGCAAGATCCTATCGAAGAAGTGAATTTGAGCGATGGGCCCACTAAAAGACCCATGTACATCCGCGCAAAAATCAACCCAGAAATGAAAGACAAAGTGGTCCAACTGCTAAAGAAATACAAAGACTTCTTTGCTTGGGACTATGAAAAAATGTCAGGGTTGAGTAGAGATCTGGTCAAATTGAACCTGCCTATAAAGTAAGAGATCGAAAGAATCCTCTGTTGCGAATTCATCAGGACTATAAGGCATGTCAAATGGATTGCAAATATAGTACCGGTTATTAAAAAGAATGGATCCTTAAGGGTTTGCATAGATTTTGTGATTTAAATTCTGCAAACCCAAAGGATGAATATCCAATGCCTGTGGCAGAAATGTTGATTGATTCATCTGCAGGCTATGAGTATCCTAGCATGCTTGATGGATACTCTATGTACAATCAGATTTTCATTGCTGAGGAAGATGTGCCCAAAATAGCTTTTCGCTGCCCGGGGGCATTAGGCACCTATGAATGGGTGGTTATGCCTTTTGGATTAAAGAATTCCGGTGCAACTTACCAAAGGGAAATGAATTTAATATTTCATGATTTTATTGAGACTTTCATACAGGATTACATTGATGACATCATTTTAAAATTTGTGTCAGATGAAAGTCATCTGGATCACCTTCGGCAATGATTTGAAAGAATGAGAAAACATGGTTTGAAGATGAATCCTCTCAAGTGTTCCTTTTTTATGCAGGAAGGTGATTTATTGGGCTTTATGGTCTATAATAAGGGAATATAGATTAACCAAAACAAGACGAAGGCCATAATGGAAGCGAAAGCACCATCAACAAAGAAAGATTTGCAGTCTTTATTTGGGAAGATAAATCTCTTGAGAAGATTCATCTTCGAATTAAGTGGACGCACTCAGGCCTTCTCTCCCATTCCACATTTTAAAAAGGAAGCTTAGAATGGAGGCAAGAACATCAAGAGGAATTCGACAATATCAAGAAATATCTTGTTCAACCTCCCTTGTTGGCACCACCTTGTAGGAATAAATGTATGAGATTATATATATATATATATATATATATATATATATATATATATATATATATATATATATATATATATATATATATATATATATATGCGTCAGATGTAACATTAGGAAGTATGCTCGCTTAAGAGGATGAGAATGGCATCGAAAGAGCCATTTACTACCTTAGTCGAGTACTTAATGATGCAGAGACTAGGTATAGTACTGTAGAAAAATTATGTCTTTGTTTATTCTTTTCTTGTACAAAGTTGAAATATTATATAAAACCAGTTGATGTGTACATTTCGTCTTATTTTGATGTTATTAAGCATATGCTTTCAAAGCCAATTCTGCACATTCAAATTGGCAAATAGGAACTTGCCCTAATTGAGTATTCCATAAATTTGATGCCCTTAAAGGCTATGAAAGGACAAGTAGTCTCAGACTTTATTATGGACCATGCAGTGGTCGAAGTTCCTCAAAATTATGTGGAATTAGTACCTTGGAAATTAATCTTCGATGGTTCTAGATGGGAAAAATAACAAGTGTATTATGTTTGCCTTGCAGTAATAATGAGAAATTCCCCGAATGTAGACCTCAAGGACTGCATGCAATTATTAAGTTCAATTCACGTCCAATTAAACAAAAACTTTAAATAGGGCTTTGGTTTAGGAGTTTTCACTTAGCAGATATAAAAATAAGCAGAATGTAAATCAGGGATTTTTCACAGATATGAGGAGTATGCTAGGGTATGGTGTATAATTTTTCCCTATAATAACCATAAATCATGATCTCTTCAACAAGTCATATCCTTCAATTATCATCCCTTTAGATTATCTTCCCCTAAGTCCTTAGCGAGAAAACCTTTAACCATCCATCCTAAATCTTAAGTCTTTAGAGATATCTGATGAAGTCAAACCTTTATTTTATCAAGGGTTAAATATGGTAACTATAGGGTATCCCTAGTCCTAGGTGATATGTACTATAGCCTAATTATACAAAAACCTTAACAACTGTCGTCCAGCTGGTTGTTAATTGTAAATCAATCCTAATTTGTACGATCAGGAAGGCATAAAAGCATTTTACAATTAAATCGAATAGAGAAGACTTTATTAAAGAACTAAAAAATTCATAATTATTACATATTCAAATCAGGGACACCCCCTAGCATTGGGGGGTTTAGCTACTCATATTATTCAAAATAATCACAAGACAAAATATAGACATTACAAGGATTGGGATGAACTTTGATCTTCAATTGCTTCCACGCATGAAAATATCCCGCTCTCCAAAAACCTTGACTTCTCCAATCTTTAGTCGTGTAAAATATTCTTTGTTGCCCAAAAAGTTCCTTTATTCCTTGTGAAAACTCATTTAAATAGTCACCATTCATCCAGGTCAGTTGGAAGTACCCAAAACGCCCTCATAGCTTAACATATGAAAAAAGTATGAAAAAAATCAGGAAATCAGCGTCATAGGCCGACACGGGCCGTGTCATCTGACATGGGCACCCGTGTCATTCTCTGTCCATCGCACCAACAACTCTCTCGCCCAGACCTTCTGACATGGATTCAATAAAACAAACACGTCTCATTCTCTGATCTTACAGAATCATAACAATATCCAATTAAAAGTATTAGAGCAAGAGAGCTTCCAACTATTTTTAAGTTTTGATGATAACAATTATATGTGAAATTATTGTGTGCATGTCAAGCAAGTATTATAAAATTCAGGTGTATCAAATGAAATATCAAAAGTTTCACACGGACCAAATCAGAAGTATTCTAGCAAGTTAATGAAAGCTCAGCATCAAAAGCAACGTTGACCAAAAACTCTAGAAACTGTCACTATATAAAATCATGTGATCTGAAATATATTCAAAAGATACATTCAGAAACATCAGATGAGAAATCACTATTCTCGAGGCAAATAAAATGATTAATTATCTCAAATAGTATCTTGGAAACATGGAAAGAAGTAAACACGCTCTCCAAACGTAAAAATCAGTATATCTATGAGGAAACGTGTATTGAGGAATGGTATCAATGTGCCTAGCTATCCCAACGGTACTTTTCACAATGGCTATAAAAAGATCTCCACATTGTTTGAATGATATACAACAACAACTACAAAAACGTGCTACAATATTTCACACATGCATTCAAATTCTCAATAAGTTACAAAATTCATTTACACTGAGTTGTTGCTCAAAAGTGTAACTTCATTAGATAGAAAATTTAGTGTTTATCAGCTTTATAGAAGCATATTTTTTTAAACACAAAACATTGTTCTACATGTCCTCAAGTGACTTTCTAGTATGTATACTTGAGAGGGCTAAGATGTCTTTCTAGACTCTTAGAGGTTATTGTGTAATCTTTTGAGATTAGTGAATTAAGTCCTTGTTGAAGGCAAAACCACCTTGACGGGTGGACACGAGGTAGCTTTAGTTTTAAGGTGACCTTGTATAAAAATAAATGTGTTATGTTTATTTGGTTTTCTTTTACAATAACTACTTATCATTGTGTGCTAGTGATAAAATAAGTTTTTTTAAAGAAATTTTAGAAAATTAAATTTAATCCCCTTACTTGTGTTTTCTCTAGCCTTCAATTAGTATCAGAGCTTGGTTTTGTCATTGATTTTAAAATCAAATACTTAATCGTGTAGAGATATTTAAGGAGTTAGAAAAACTTCTTTTCAAAATTACATCTACTAGCACAAATGAAAATGACAGTTATAAAGCTAAATCACCTGTTTTCGATGGTGAAAATTTTAACTAGTGGAAAGATTTGTTAGAAATCTACTTTATTAGTTATGATTTGGATCTCTGGGATCTAGTTATAGACGTGTATACACCACCTGTAACAAAATAAGAAAATCTAGTTCCTAGAAGCGAGATGAAAGAAGAACAAAAGCCAATGCTCAGAAAACATCACAAAGCCGGAACCATTCTTTTGAATGCCGTCTCATACAATGAGTATGTGAAGATCACAAACAGAGAATTTTCAAAAGAGATTTTCGATTCTCTCAGAATGAACATGAAGGAAACTCAAAAGTAAAAGAAACAAAAGCCATGGCCTTAGTCCAGAAATATGAAGCCTTCAAGATGGAAGATGATGAGAACATAGAAACCATGCTCTCGAGATTTCAAACACTCGTAGCTGGATTAAAAGTTCTGAACAAAGGCTACACAACTTCTGATCACGTTAAGAAGATCGTCAGAAGTATTCCAAAGAAATGGAGACCAATGGTCACTGCTCTAAAACTGGCTAAAGATCTGGACAATATAAGTCTTGAAGAACTAATCAGCTCTCTCAAGAGCCATGAAATAGAACTGTAGGAAGATGAACCTTGGAAGCAAGGAAAAATAATAGCACTCAAATCCATATCAGAAAGATTGAATCCAGCTAAGAATAAAGCATTCCAAGATGAAGAAGAACTCACAGAAAGGTTCGAGGATGAAGATTCTGATGATGAGGACGAGCTTTCTCTTCTATTCAGAAGAATCAAACAACTCTAGAAGAAAATAAAGAATAGTTCTAGAAGATTCAAAAACCACGATGATCTTCCAGACTCTTTCTCTCGAGGCAAAAGTAGCAGGGAAGTGATGTGCTATGAATGCAAGGAATCTGGATATTACAGAAATGCTTGTTCAAAATTAAACTAGGAGAATTCCATAAGAGACCAATACAAAAAGAACTCCCTCAAAATCAAAAAGAAGGGTCTTATAGCAACATGGGATGACTTCGATACATCAGACTCAAAGTCAGAAGATGAGAATGCAAATCTGGCACTCATGGCCAAAACATCTGAAGAATCCTCATCCGATATAGATTCTGACTTTGAAGAGGTATTTTCTGATTTCACATGTTTTGAATTAGAGTATTATTTATCTGAAACCTTAGAAAAGTATCAGAAGCTTCGAAACAAACTCAAAGACCTGCAAAAGGTTCATGAGATTGGAATCGAAGAATACAACAAGTTAGAAAAGGAAGTTTTTGTTCACAAAGCAAATAATTTAAAATTAAACAATGAAATAATATTGCTTAAAGCTCATAGCCAAGAAGGAAATGTGATTTTAGAAACATCCACACTAGAGAATACTATAAATAAGTATGATGATGTCTTTGAAGAATTTCTAAAAAACAACATAGATAGAAGCAAAATAGCTTCTATGATATATGGTGTCGGTCAAAATGGGAAGAGGGGAATTGGTTACACTTCTAATGAAGATCAGAATCCTCTGAAAATAGAAAAACCAATACCTCCTTTCACATATGATCACACAAAGTCACAGACACAAAAATTCAATGATGCACGAAAACCAAGGTTCTACAAGAACTCTGGTAAGACTAATATTAAAGGACTCAAAAATATTTGGGTACCAAAAGGTAAGATTGTTTATGTTGTAGATCTCTTACACAGTAAATTCCAAAGATCAATCATGGTACTTGGACTCTGGATGCTCGCGTCACATTACAGGAAGAAAGCATATGTTCCAAGAATTGGAACTTAAAGATGCTGGATTCGTGGGTTTTAGAGGAAACCAAAAACGAAAAATTAAGGGATCGGGAACTATTAGTAATGGAACTCTTCCTTTTATCTCAAACGTTATGTATGTTCGAGGACTAATTCATAACTTATTATCCATAAGTCAAATAAGCGATAACGGTTATGATATAGTCTTCAATAAAAAAGGATGTAAAGTTGTTAGTCAAAAAGATGGATCAATCATGTTCTCTGGTGTGATACGGTGGCCAGAACCGGGACGTGGGTTCCCTATTTTGTTAAGGAAATTTTGTTGGTTTGCGTTTTGCGTTTGTGTTTGCAAAATGTCACGGTAAGCAAGAGTCGCCACCGACTTTTATTTTATCCAACAAGGAAAGGAAAAAAGCACAGAAAAATTCCTTTTTCGAGATATTTCTGAGTACGGGGAGTAGATTATAGAAAGGGAAGGTATTAGCACCCTTTCTATCCGTAGTTATCTATGGGCTCTTAGGTACTTGCTCATCATTTTCAAAAAAAATTTCTTTGTGTTTGTGGGCTTTGAAAAGTTTGTTTTAACTTCAATTTAACTATTGCTTCTGTCTTCAAGAGTGTAATGAAGTGTTTTTGAAAACTTTGTTTGTAAAGGAGTGTAAGTGTGAAAAATTTGTTTTGATTGAGCAAGTACTTAAGAACTAATCTACCTACTCGAAAAAATAATTGTTCTATGTTCGTTTCCTTTAGACAACGTTATCCCACTATTAGTGAGTAGGTAGCACCGTCGTTGGAGTTTTGAGGGTCAATTCGAAAGGGACGTACGGTCACTAAAGCAATGTTAGGACGACTTAGTATTAACCCTAATGTCTTAGATTATTCATCTGAGGCAACAATATCCGAGGCAACCTTTCCGAGGCAACTTTGATCTTTGGACAAAAGGACGACCACTAAAACATCCTATACTCAATGACCGTTTAACGAAGGCAACCAAGTGGGAGTGTACCCTAGGAGTGCGCATGTGCGAGTGATTCAATTTCAGTTTATTTATCTTTGCACATTTACGGTGATCTAACCGTTTTAAAATTAGTCATACATTCTTGTCATGCAAACCCTAATTATTCATACATCTAACAGTTAATAATTTCCGGAATTTAAAATGCGTAATTTAAACTACGCTATTACAAGGCTTCGGGTATTTACATAGCCAAAAACAAACCGTTTGAAATTAAAGCGATAATTGTAAAGTAAAGGTCCTAATTAAAACTATTACAAACTGTGAGCAGATACAATAATTGGGTAAAAATAATAATAAAGCGCGCGAAGAAAATTAGATCGACGAGAAATTAGGGTTTTGACCCTCTAACCTAATTAAAAGAAAAAAAATGTCTTTTTGTTGTTTTTAATAAAAGAAATAAGTTTTCTAAATTAAATATGAAAATTAATTAGTTAATTAAATTAATTAATGAAAATAATTACAAGATCTATTTTTGGTTTTTGGTTATTTTAGGAAAAAAATAAAATACAATTAAGTTAGTAATAAAACCTATTTATTCTAATTATTTTTAATTATTTGCAAAAATAACTTAAAATTATCTAATTTAATCAAACCTAATTAAATTAATTAATTTATTAATAAAAATAAATATCTTAAATTTAATTGGATAGAAAAATATTTTTGTGATTTTTTGATAAAAAGAAAATTAATTTTTGGTTAGTAAATAAATAAATAAAATTAAATGAAATAAATAAAATATAAAAGAAAATAGAAAAGGGAGAATGGGCCTGAATATTGGGGGTGTGAAAAGCAATTTCCTGGGCCCAAAACAAAAAAATTCGTTTTGACTTTGTGAATCCAGTGTGGCACGCTGACTATGGCTTTTGGTGTTCCTCCCATCATGGCCCTTAGATCTGGCCTCAGAACACTTGGCAAGATTGATGAGGAGGGAGCATGGTAGTCATTTGCTTCATGCACGTACTGAATTGCCTGAAAGAAAATAGGAAAATAACAAATGCTAGAGGCAGGGGTCGAACCCCTGACCTCAAGCCTCATAATGCCTTAAGCGCTTACCTGGCTACCACTACGCCATCTGTTTTTTGTTGTATGTATAATGAAAAATAATAATAATGTATAAAACAAAGAATTATTGGAAAATAATGATAAAATGCGCGCCAGATTTGAACGTTCCAATAGGGGAGTGACATGCAGTCATCTCCTTCCTCTCTCCGTGGCTAAAAGTTCTGAGAACTTTTACCTACGGACAACGTATGTCGCTATAGCCCCTATCACTCTTAAAATCAAGCACAAACATGATAAATGAAAAACAAAGCCATGGTTGAATTCGTCTCATCATTCTGAACACAATGGTACCCTTCATCAAAACTAATTTCACCTGTAGACAAAAACCCTAATTCAAAGCTTCGAAACCTAGCCATGGTGAAATCTTGTATAGGCTATATAAATGCAATTAAATCATACAACAAGCTTGCATATGTCTCATAGATCAATAATATGTGATTAATTCAACCTAACAATGCCTAAATCATGCTATTCGAATTCAAGAACAGAGCTATGTCGTGAGCGACTTAAGAGCTTTTTGGGGCTTGAAAATGCTTGGTTTCAATGGCTTTGGCTTGCTGACACTCCCAGGAATCGATTGGGATAGGCAAAGAGTCTTGAGGATGCCTCTAAGTGCAAATTCGATTCACCACTTTTCTTGATTTTTTTCAGTTTGTGTTCTTGTTCATGCGCCTGTTTCTAACCTTTTTTTGAGTCTGCACGCACTCTATATGTACCAAGCAATGTATTAGGGTTGATAAGCTGTATTCAATCTTCCTCCTTCAATGATTTGGATTGTGATTTGATACACTTTGAAAACTTTCCAAAATTGGTCCAAATCCAATATTTTGTGCACACATGCCTTGATACGAGTTTAATTTGATGCTAGCTATGTAATAAGACCTGAAACAAGCACAAAATCTCTTACTTTCAATATTTTGGATTTTATTTGATTTATTTTGATTTAAATTGAATTAATTCAAATAAAAATCAAAATAAATAATAAAAATAAGATATGGACATGTGGAAAAGGATATAGCTCGTGGACTATGTTTCCAATTCAAAACAAGTGAAAAAGATCAGGCCCATTTGGCAAAATTTGAAGTTTTAGGGATAGTTGACTTTTGGCAATTTTGCAAAAAAGGTCAACTTCACCAATGCATAAATTCCTCAATTTTGAATCTTTGGAGGTGTTCTTGGACTTTTTAGAAATCTTGAGATGTCATCTAAGCAACACTTTTGGTTTCATCTCAATTTGATATTCCATGCTCATGTATGAAGCTTTGACAAAAAAGGTGTTTTTGTTGACTTTTCAAAATGACCTATAATGTCCAAATTCATAACTTCTTGTGAGTGCATATTTTGAACTTGGGAGCTGAATTTGGATTGTAGTAAATTTCATCCTATTAAAAATGAGCTTTGGATGGGTCATTTCTCATAAAGTATGAGAAAGTTATGCTTGGTCAAAGTTGAGTTGACTTTTCCTACAAAACCCTAATTTAGCAACTTTTGAGTCTTGATGAATTATGAGCAATCCTTGATGAATCATGATCAACCCTTGATCAAATGATGAAATATACTTCAAAATGAGGATGTTGACCAAAAATCTTGAAGTTTGACTGTATGTGGGCAACAATTGACTTTTGCCCTAACATAGTCGATTTTCAGGCCTTTGAGCAATTGACTGAGCAAACTTCCTCTGCAAGGCTTGAAACTTGACATGGATGATCTTAATAACATATTAAGACATTGGTGAGCATTTGGGATCCCTTGTACTCAAGTATCTTGATGCAACATGAAACCCTAATTTGAGGTAGATTGCCTTATGAGGGAGCTTGTCTGGCCAACCCTTGGACTTCCTTGAGCAACTTGAGTATCATTCTTGAAATGTTTTGAGAAATATGAGAGGGAAAATTTTGGGGTACAACAGCTGCCCCTTTTCAATCTTCTTAAACCTAAGGATGTAGATTGGCTTTCGTGCCTTTCATGATCCGAAGGTGGAAGATGATTAAACACTAGAGTGCCCAGAAATTTGCACTCGCATGAAGTTATGTCCGTCTTGCAATATCGGGAATGGGCTTAAAGATGCCATTTGGAAATTGCCAATGAGGGGGATGGGTTTAAAGATGCCATCTGAAGGAGTGTTGATCGCATAAGAGATTCCTTAGTGAGAGCTTGTATACCTGTTGTTGAGGAAAATTCCGCTGGGGAATGATGATCTCTGTCTTGAGAGAAATAGAATTTTAGCTGCTTCGTTGTCCGTTGCTCTGCTGGTGAGTCGTCTCAGTTTGAATTTTAGGAACTTGGTCGTTCGTATTCTACTGAGGAATCATCTCTGTTGAATTTTAGGAACTTGGTCGTCCGTATTCTATTGAGGAATCATCTTTGTTGAATTTTAGGAACTTGGTCGTCCATATTCTATTGAGGAAACATCTCAATTTGAATATTAGGAACTTGGTCGTCCGTATTCTACTGGGGAAACATCTCAATTTGAATATTAGGAACTTGGTCGTCCGTATTCTACTGAGGAAACATCTTTGTTGAATTTTAGGAACTTGGTCGTTCGTATTCTACTGAGGAATCATCTCAATTTGAATTTTAGGAATTTGGTCGTCCGTATTCTAATGAGGAAACATCTCAATTTGAATTTTAGGAACTTGGTCGTCTGTATTTTAATGAGGAATCATCTCTATCAAAGAGGAAAATTGAATTTTAGGAACTTCGATCGTCCGTATTCTACTGAGGAATCATCTCCGTTGAATTTTAGGAACCTCGATCGTCCGTATTCTACTGAGGAATCATCTCCGTTGAATTTTAGGAACTTGGTCATCCGTATTCTACTGAGGAAACATCTCTGTTGAATTTTAGGAACTTGGTCGTCCGTATTCTACTGAGGAAACATCTCAATTTGAATTTTAGGAACTTGGTCGTCTGTATTCTAATGAGGAAACATCTCAATTTGAATTTTAGGAACTTGGTCGTCCGTATTCTACCGAGGAATCATCTCTGTTGAATTTTAGGAACTTGGTCGTCCATATTCGACTGAGGAAACATCTCTGTTGAATTTTAGGAACTTGGTCGTCCGTATTCTACTGAGGAATCATCTCAATTGAATTTTAGGAACCTCTATCTTCCGTATTCTACTGAGGAATCATCTTCGTTGAATTTTAGGAACCTCGATCGTCCGTATTCTACTGAGGAATCATCTCTGTTGAATTTTAGGAACCTCGATCGTCTGTATTCTACTGAGGAATCATCTCCGTTGAATTTGAGGAACCTCGATCGTCCGTATTCTACTAAGGAATCATCTCCGTTGAATTTTAGGAACCTCGATCGTCCATATTCTACTGAGGAATCATCTCCGTTGAATTTTAGGAACCTCGGTCGTCCGTATCCAACTGGGGATTAAACTATTATTCGTCGTACCCGGGCTTCATAGCTTGAATTTTGTGAGAACTCGATTGTATCCTTCCTGAAAGGTAAATGTTAGTTGTATGTAATGCATGATATGTATCAAGCAATGATGTTCTCAAAATAAATGAGATTGTATTTGTATGATGCGTATATGCATGTGTCATGATGTATGGGAATGTGATGTTTTTAGCTGGGGAAAATAAATCCCGGATTGTTGCTGGAGAAAAGAGTTGAATTCTTTGTTTCCGCTGGGGATAGTGAATGAAGATGTTTGTGAGAATAAACCTGTAGGCAAGGATGGCTCCGCTGGGGAATAAACTGATGAGGAAATGACTCTGTGGGGAGGTCATGCTCTGCTGAGGATTCCGCTGATAAATTCATTTGGGGATGAATTACCGTTTGTGATGCGGTGGAAGAACTGACTTGAGGTTTTGCATTTGTGTTTGCAAATGTTGCGGTTAGCAAGAGTCGCCACCGAATTTTCTTTTATCCAAAAGGAAAGGTAAAAAAGCACAGGAAAGACCTTTGAGATGTTTTCTTGAGTTTAGGGGGTAGATTATGATAAGGGAAGGTGCTAGCACCCTTTTTATCCATGGTTTTCCATGGGCTCTTAGTTACTTGTTTAGATCACTTGCTTTGCTTTGAAATTGTTTGAAATGGTGCTTTGTGGTTTTGAAAGTATTTTGAAAAGAGACCATCGTTTAGGCAATCTTTGTAATGATTCTCGTTTGTAAGAATGTATACAAAGATGTTTGTCTTTTGAAAAATGTTTCAATGTTTTGTAAGATGTTTTAAAATGTGTGTGTGTTTGTTTTTGAAAATAGCAAGGATTGTTTTTTAAATTGATCAAGTAACTAGAAGCTATCTACCTACTCAAATGTCTTTCTTGTGCATTTTTATTCTTTTGACATTGTTGATTTACCATTGATTTGGTAAACAACCCTATCTTTGGATGTAAGCGGGACGGGCGTGGGTCATCGTATGACCATGATAGCAATGTTGCCAAGTATCTTAGCAATTTTTAGGGACCAAGATCATCTTTGTTTAGGAAACCTTTTGATAGCGTCATCGAGGGACTATGATCTTATATTTGTTTTGTTTTGCCAAGATACTTCGCATGCGTAACATGGCCATTTAGTTTTAGGCAACCAAGTGGGTGAAACCCTAAGGGTGCTTGTGTGAAATGTGTGTCATTTTTCATGCTTTTGTCTTGCATTAGGTCATTTCTATTTGTTTGATTTTTTGTCTTATCATGCAAAACCCTAATTTACTACACAAGTATATAAAGCGGTAAATTGCGTAAATGTAAACTAAGATATTACAACAATTATTATGGGAGGGGGGATACAAGTTTTTGAATGGGGATATTGCACAAAATAAACCCTAAAAATACTATTACAACCCAATTGAATATTGTGCAAATTAAATAAAATATACAAATATTAAAATGTAATGCAAACGTATTTATGCAAAAAAATGTTTTGTATTTGATTTTTGTATGAGGAAAATGATTTATTTAAGCCCTAAAAATAAGAGAAAAAATATTATTATTTTTGAAAGGGTGAAACCCTAATTTTTTATTAAAAGAAATATATGTTTCCTATTATTTATTTTGTCCATTTTTGTACAAGAAAATAATAAATAATATTATATGTCAAAATTAAAAATTAAATATGTATGAGAAAATGAATATTTTATGCGTAAAATAATAAAATAAAAATTTATAGTATTTTTAAATGTATTTACAATTTATTATAAGAAAATAAATTCTATTTATTAAAACAAACTATTTTCCATGTGAGAAAATAAATAAAATAAAAGTGTGAAAATAAATAAATTATTTTTGGGTATTTTTTATCATTAGAAAAAATATATGCAAGCAAAAAATAAAAAAGTATGCAAGAAAATGTAAAAATATAAGAAAATAGTCAGGGGGTGCAAAAGCAAGTTAGGGGGTGTGAATAGCAAAACCAAAAAGGCCAGAAACAACAAAAAAGCCCAGAACAACAGCTTTGTCCCTGTCCTTGGTTCCTTCTTCTTCGTGCGCTTATGGTTCAAACCTGTAACTCTCAAATGCTTGCACAAAAACAAAAACTTATAACATGAAACTTGTAGCATTCAATCTCACGATTCCAACCATATAAGATTTGTAACCTAACTGTAAAAGATCAGGGAGAATTTTATCAGCCCTAAATCATGACCTAAAAAATCTAGGAACTTCAAGCTTCAAATTCTCATGGCACAGTTAATATAAATGACAAATATGCATATGTACAGCTTCACCAAGATAGGGGCTACATTTTTTCTTCACAAATCGTGGCTTGAGGATGCCTAAATAGAGAGATAGAGATTTGAAAAATACCTCCTTCAACTGGATTTGGATATGACAATGTGGGGACTTTGAGTGAGGCCTGAGGATCGTGTGAGCTTCCCTGAACTTCCTTCAAACTATTCCAATACCTAGCTTGCTTTGTGGATGGCCAAAACTCTATGTAGAAGTCAAGTTGCAAGCTCCAAGTTTGAAAATGGAAATGGCTAAAACAGGGCTTACAGATGTAGGGTGAATGCTTGGACTGCTTTGGTATAATGTGTATGAAGTGTTTCAAATGTTAAAGGGCAAAACGCACGAGCCAAAATGAAGTTGACAATAATTTTGCAGAACTGCAATGTTTTGGCAGAATTTTGTGTTTTTTGAGCTTGAGAGTGTTTTGGATGCTATCCATTCGTGTCCATCATTTTAATGACTTGGTATATTTGTATAGAATGGATACAAAGTCCACCGTCATTAGTTGTACAAGTCCTAGCACTTTTTGCAACTTTTCTTGCATTTGAAGAAAAGTTGAAGTGACCATGCTAACAGGCTTGTCCTTGCTTGCTTGTGAGCTGCAAAGGGCTTGTAGAAGTTGCTTAAGATCTATGTAAATTGCCTGCACCAAAGGGACAGCTCCAAAGCTCAAAAATGATAAAGTTGCAAAAGCTCACTTTATGAAAATGGCAATGTGCCTTTTATGCCATTAATGGAATTATCTCTTGTACAATGTTCCAAAAGCTAAAATAAAGCCTTTATCTTATGAGTTATCATTTAATTATGGAGTGTAGAATGAGTTTAGGACCTGTAATGCAAGGTACAAGCATCCAAGATCAGATTTGCAACTTGATACTTTGTGAAAATGGCATGAACATAAGTGATAAAATGCCAATTTCTCTTCTTCGATTCTCCCTAACCAGAAATGATATTGGAGAGCTCTTGGACATTTTGGAAAGCTTGAAATATGATCTATAATCCATATTTGAAATGAAATTTGAGATACCTCTTGGAACTAGGTGAAAAATGTCCATGCAATTGGGTCAAAAAACTGTCTAAATTAGGGCAAATTTTCACTAAGTTATTTAGTTCATGGACCTATGTTCACAAATTCATAACTTGAGGTCCAATCATCTTTTAGGAAAAGTTTGTGAAGAAAAGTTGTAGATTTCATGGAGGACTACAACTTTCATGTTGGAAGTTTTCTTTGAATCAAATTTCATCATGGTGAAAAAGTGGTGAAAAGTTGGGAAAAATAAGAAAATTTCCATACTTAGAAAAATTCTAAGTTATGAAATTTTTCAAATTCAAAACCCTAATTTTCAAAATTGGTTTTCTTGGTCAACAAGTTTCACAATTTGACATATCTTGATGAATTATGATCCTTGGCACTTGATTTTGACCAAAAAGTCAATGTTTGACTTTTCAATGTACAGTTGATTTTTGATCAGTTGACTGGAAAATTCATCTGTCAATCCAATGAACTTGAGATCTTTTGAACCATGTAATTAGGTCAAGATGATGCCATTGAGTTCTTGAAATCATTTTTGAACCCAATTGGTCATTGGCTAAGTTAAAAATCAGAAATTTCCCTTTCTCAGTCAAAACCCTAATTTTGACCATTTTGCCCTTTTGATGATTTGATCAAATTTCTTGAGGAGTTGTGATCCAAACTTGATCAAATGGTACATATGAGTCTAAAATGTTTATGTGGATCAAAAATTATGAAGTTTGACTGTAAATTGGCCATGGTTGACTTTTTCCCCAATACAGCTGATTTTTAGGTCAACTGCCCAATTGACTGATCAAAAATGTGGTTCAAGGCTTGAAACTTAACATGAGCAATATTAGGGGTCCAACGTGATCTATGAAAGTCACATGAAGCATTGGTGGTCCAAAAATCCTTGTGCAAACCCAAACCCTAATTTTGGGGTATAAGTGCAAGATGAGATGTCCTGAGCTGAGCAAACCCTAATCCTGTCTTGAGTCCAAGAAGTCTTGTGAGAAAAATATTGATAAATAAGAGGGAAAATTTTGGGGTACAACAGCTGCCCCTGTTCAATCTTCTTGAACCTGAAGAGTTAGATTGGCGAGTTTGTCGTTCGTGACTCGAAGGTAAAAGATGATTGGACACTAGAGTGCCCATAAATTTGCACTCGTCAAAGTGTAGTTGAGGGAATGGGCTTAAAGATGCCATTTGGAGAGATGATAGAATATTGATGGAGATGGGCTTGTAGATGCCATCCAATAGTGTTTGTTGAATTGTAAGTTGTATGTCAAAAGAATAAGTATCAGAATGGTGTTCACGTCTGGAACGTATCTGAGCTGTATCTTGAACTGAATCTGAATGAGAAACAGAATAGCATCCGTGTTTGGAGCGTATCTGTATTGTATCAAGAGTGTGAAATTTGAATAAGGGCCAGAATGGCATCCATGTCTGGAGCATATCTGAACTTGAAATCTGAATTAGTGACAAAATGGCTTCCGTGTCTGGAGCGTATCCGTACTGTATCTGATAGTTGAGATCTGAATGAGTAACAGAATGACTTACGTGTCTGGAGTGTATCTGAACTGTATCTGATGGTTAAAATCTGAATAAGTATCAGGATGGCATCCGTATCTAGAGCGTATCTGAACTGTATCTGAGATCTGAATAAGGGCCAGAATGGCATCCGTGTCTGGAGCGTATCTGAACTTGAAATCTGAATGAGTAGTTGAATGACTTCCGTGTATGGAGTGTATTTGAACTGTATCATGATTGCATATTGTTAAACAGTAGATGTTAATCTTATCCTGAAAAGGGTAAAATGTTAGCTGAAACATAAAGTTATGTTGCATGAAATGTATGATGCAATATATGTGTTTTATCAATGTTTATGATATATGGATGTAATGTATGTGCATATAAGCTGATTTGCTATATTTCTGAGGAAAATAAATCCTTGACTGCTGCGGGGGAAAATAAATCCTTGACTGTTGAGGATAAGAAATCCTTGGCGACTATTGGGGATTAAAAATCTTTGATGACTTCCCTGGGGATATAGGGATCCTTCATGTCTTGAAGTTGGAGTATTTGACAAAAATTCTGTTGTGAGCAATGTTGTATACTGCTTGAATAATCTTCTTGGGGAATCCAGAGAATTTTGATGACTTCTACTGGGGATTACACAATGAGAATCCTTGTTCTGCTGGAGAATAAAGAAAACTCTGATGACTTCTGCGGGGAATTAAGAATGAGAATCTTCATTCTGTTGGGGAGCAATGAAAACTCTGTGGGGAAGAAGGCTTACTGCTGGGGAGTAGGTTCAGGAGTTTGGATTGTCTGCCATTCTAATGGGGAGTTATCCTAGGTTGGGGAGAGCCAAAAGTTTACTGTTATCTGGTTGATCTTCAGACTTCAAGACAACTTGCTGGGGAATTTGGAGAAACTGAAAGGTTTCCGCTGGGGACTGATAGTTAGAAGTTTTGGCTCCGCTGGGGATTGGGAGTTCGAAGTTTTAACTCTGATAGGGATTAAGGGTTTGAAATTTTAGCTCCGCTGGGGATCTAGATGATGTACTGTAAGGATTGCTCATGGAATAGCCTAAAGACGTTTTCCTATCCTTTTAGTCTGTCAGTAATTATTCTTTTCCATCTTGTTTATTTGTAAACAGTAATTATGTTCAAATGCATATGTTCATCAATGAATCATTGGACATTTTTGCAAAAAAACACAAGTGTAAAGAAAAAGGCAAATAGTTTTCTGAACTTTGAAAGTGATATCTTTGTATTTACTTTGAAGAAGTATTTTGTACAAAGGAGACAGGCATCCTAGTAAGAGGATGGTGTCGTTAAAGAAAGAAAAATTTATCCAAAGAAAGATAGCTATGTGTAAAAATCCCATGGGGTTCCCATTCTGCTATAGCCTTCGTATCTCCGAATATCTTGTCCATTTGATGCTTCGTCTGAAGATGATTGGATTGATCAGAAGCTCCAGGTTTGTCAGTGAAGAGATTGTCCTTAAAGTGATCTGACGAGACATAGTCATGTGCTTTAATTCCCTAACTTTTTCCTGGACCGCCCTTTCGGGTTTTCAGTCCACCGGGAAACCCTTTTTTCCCAAGTCGCCCTTTCGGGTTTTCAACTTGCCGGGTGTACAGATTTTTTTATAATTTTAACCATAATTTTTGCCCGAACCTTTTTGGTTCACCGGGATGCCCTTGTTTTTCCTAGGTGTGTCAACCTAGCGGGTCTCTTATGCATAGTATCTTTTGACTATGTCTGCGTTCGCAGGGTGTGGCAGGTCGTCATCGTCCATGGTGGTTAAGATCATTGCCCCACCAGAAAAGATGTTCTTGATTACAAATAGTCCTTCATAGGTAGGAGTCCATTTTCCCCTGGGATCACTTTGTGGCAAGATGATGCGCTTGATCACTAGATCCCCAACTTGATATACCTGGCGTCTGACTTTCTTGATAAAAGCCTTGATCATCCGTTTTTGGTACATCTGACTGTGGAAAACAGCAGTAAGTCTCTTCTCGTCAATGAGGTTCAAATGATAAAGTCGGGTCTGAATCCAATCGTCTTCGCTCAAACCAGCATCGTTCATGATTCTCAAAGAGGGAATCTGAACCTCGATAGGTAAAACAACCTACATGCCATAAACCAAAGAATAGGGTGTTGCCCTAATTGATGTGCGTGTCGTGGTACGGTACCCGTGGAGAGCAAACGGTAGCATCTCATGTCAGTCCTTGTAGGTGACTGTCATCTTCTGTATGATCTTTTTGATATTTTTGTTAGTAGCTTCAACTGCACCATTCATCTTCGGCCGATAGGGGGATGAATTGTGATGTTGAACCTTGAACTGCTCGCACAAGGCGGTGATCATAGTATTGTTAAGGTTTGTACCATTATCAATGATGATCCTTTCGGGGATACCGTACCGGAAAATAAGATTCTGCTTGATGAAGCGGGCAACAACATTATTAGTAACGAATGCGAAGGAAGCCGCTTCGACCCACTTGGTGAAGTAGTCAATGGCCACCAGAATGAAGCGGTGTCCATTGGAAGCTGTAGGCTTGATCTCTCCAATCATGTCGATTCCCCACATAGTGAAGGGCCAAGGAGCTGTTAAGACATTTAGAGGAACCGGAGGCACGTGCACCTTGTCTGCATAGATTTGACACTTATGGCAGGTTCGGAAGTGTTGATAGCAGTCAGCTTCCATGGTAGACCAGTAATAGCCTGCCCGTATAATCTTCTTTGCCATCGTATGCCCACTAGAGTGAGTGCCAAAGGTACCCTCATGCAATTCAGCCATGATCTTTTCAGCTTCAATCTTGTCCACACAACGGAGCAGAATTGACTGAAGCTCCTTCGGGATATTCTTGAGCCTCGAGATACCTTTTGACTTCGTGAAACCACGGCTGGTCCACTACTTCCTCGGTATTAATCTCGTGACAGTGTGCTGGTTCGTCCATCTGTTCAATGGAGATCTGGGGAGCCTCATTATCCCAATCAAGTTTAAACATGGATGACATTGTAGCTAGAGCATCTGCTAGCTGATTTTCTTCTCGCGGGAAGTGCTCGAAGGTAATCTGCTCGAAATGTGGTAACAATGTCAAAACATGTTCTTTGTAAGGGATGAGGTTTTGATGCTTAGTGTCCCACTCTCCTTTGATCTGAATGATGACCAAAGCTGAGTCCCCAAACACATCTAAAGATTTTATTCCGAAGTCTATGGCGGCCTTGAGTCCGAAGATGCACGCTTCATACTATGCCATGTTGTTCGTACAGTTGAAGCAAAGTCGGGCAGTGAAAGGAGCATGGCATCCTTCTGGAGATATAAGCACAACACCGATACCGTTACCAAGTGCATTGGAGGCTCCATCAAAGTACAGGGTCCATCGGGATCCTTGTCCAGGTCCGTCATATGGTCTGATCTCTTCAAAGTTGTCCAATGTCATGATGTCTTCGTCGGGGAAGTCAAACTTCATGGATTGATAATCTTCTACAGCTTGATGAGCCAGATGGTCAGCTAGCACACTACCCTTTATAGCTTTTTGGGTCGTGTACTGTATGTCGTATTCCGTTAGGATCATCTGCCATCTAGCGATCCTTCCAGACAAAGCACGCTTCTCAAAGATGTACTTTATCGGATCCATCTTAGATATCAGCAAAGTGGTATGAGTCAACATGTACTGCCTTAGCCGGCGAACAACCCATACCAAAGCACAACAAGTTTTCTCGAGCAGTGAATATCTGGTTTCACAGTCGGTAAACTTTTTGCTAAGGTAATAAATGGCATGCTCTTTTCGGCCAGACTCGTCATGCTGCCCCAATACGCACCCCCATTGAATTCTCTAAGACGCTCAAATACATGATTATCGGTCTTCCCTCAACGGGTGGCATCAGGACAAGAGGTTCTAGAAAATACTCCTTGATTTTATCGAAAGCAATATGACATTCATCGTTCCATCTGACTACTTGATCTTTCTTCAACAGCTTGAAGATTGGTTCACAAGTAGACGTTAGGTGAGAAATGAACCTGGCAATGTAGTTTAGGCGTCCCAAAAAAACTCTGACTTCCTTCTCAGTGCAAGGAGCAGGCATTTCTTGTATAGCTTTGACTTTGGCAGGATCAACCTCAATGCCTTTGTTGCTGACAATGAAACCTAAGAGTTTACCGGACCGGACTCCGAATGTACACTTGTTTGGATTCAGTCTTAGCTTGTACTCCTTCAACCTGACAAACAGCTTTTGCAAGTGATCAAGGTGTTCTTATTCAGTTTGTGATTGGGATATCATGTCATCTACGTAGACCTCTATCTCATGATGTATCATATCATGAAACAAAGCTACCATGGCGTGTTGATAGGTTGCCCCGACATTCTTCAGTCCGAATGGCATCACCTTGTAGCAGAACGTACCCCACTGCGTGACAAATGTAGTTTTCTCCATGTCCTCAGGTGCCATTTTGATCTGGTTATAGCCTGAGAATCCGTCCATGAAAGAAAATACTTTGTGTTAGGCTGTATTATCGACCAGGATGTCGATGCATGGAAGTGGAAAGTCATATTTAGGGCTGGCCCTGTTTAAATCTCTATAATCCACGCACATTCTCACTTTGCCGTCCTTTATAGGCACGGGCACAATGTTAGCCACCCATTAAGGATATGAAGTAACAGCCAGAAATCCAGCATTGAACTGTTTCATAACTTCTGCTTTGATCTTCTCTAACATGTCAGGTCTCATACGGTGGACCTTTTGTTTCACTGGTGAACAGTCTTCTCTTGTGGGTAGACGATGTACCACAATGTCTGTATCGAGTCCCGACATGTCTTCGTATGACCAAGCAAAGATCTCAACATAATCATTCAATAGCTGAATTAGGCGCTCCTTGACACTCGGCTCTAGATTGGCACCTATTCTGATTTCCTTTTTATCTTCCTCGGTTCCCATGTTGATTGTATCCAACAACTCCTCATGAGGCTGAATTGCTCCTTCCTCTTGTTGTAGTAATCTGGTCAATTCCCCTGGCACCTCACAATCTTCCTCACCTTCGTATTCGGCTTGGTAGATCAGATCTTCAGAGTTACTGAAGGCTATAGCAGTATCGTTACCCATGGGTTCCGGAATGGAAGGGTACCTGCATTGGTGAGTGTGAGTGTGTGTAAGGGTATAGCCATCTTAAAACAACAAAATGTAAAAAAGAAAGACAATGAGCATAAAAGATTTATATGTGAAAAAGCGTCCATGATTCATTGAATGACATATGTAGATGATATAAAAACCCTTACAAATGGACCATTGTGCCTCGGGTAAGACACAGGGTTTTTAAAGTACGGATTGTTTGTGAATTATTACAGTCCAACAGAAATGTAAAAGATAAATTACTGGGATATGAAAGTTATGGGAACGAAGTCTCTGGCTTCCCAATTGCGCAGTCCTCCACTGACAGTAGGAAATATCCAATCTTCCAGGCTGCCCTCCTCTTCATTGTCTTCTACTGCATTGACGCTTTGATTGCTAATCTTTATAGGTGGCCCCCTAGCACGGGCACGTCGCACCGCCTTCTGACCAGTCGAAGTAAATCCCAAGCCAAACTTGTCTGATTTGTAAGGAATGTCTGGAAGCTGGCCCCAGATGGTGCATCCCCTTCTTCCACTACTTCCCTTGCATCCTTGAGAGATGACATCCGAGGTGGAGGTCTTGTGATCTTTGGAATCGAGGATACCGCATTGGTCACCTCTATTTCTTTAGAGACTTCTTCAAAATGTTGGAAAGGGGTCTCTATGAATTCGCCATCTAACTCCACATAATGGAAGGAATTCAGATGACTAATCATATATTCCTCTTCCCCATGGACAGTTATGATCTTCCCTTGGACGGGGTACTTGAGCATCTGATGCAAGGTGGAGGTGACAGCTCCGGCATTGTGGATCCAGGGGCGTCCCAACAGACAGGAATAAGAAGGACGGATGTCCATCACATAGAAAATGGAGTTGAACACTTGAGTTCGCACCTTGATTAGGATTTCCACCTCCCCGTGGACCATCCTCTTAGAACCATTAAAAGCTTGCACCACTATGTTGCTGGGTTTTAGATTCAGCCCCTCACAATCCAACCTATCAAGGGCTTTCTTCGGCAAGACGTTCATAGATGATCCAGTATCAACCAATACATGAGCTAGGGTTGTTCCTCTGCACTCCACTGAGACATGTAGTGCATCGTTGTGTTTTCTCCCTCGGGGTGTCAAGTCAGCATCGGAGAAGCCCAGGCCATTATCAGTTGTTAAACTGGCCACACAGTCTTGGAACTGGTCAACAGACGTCTCTTGCGGTACGTGAGCTGTCCTTAGAAATTTGACCAAAGCTTTGGCATGTGCTTCAGAGCACAGCAACAGGGCTAGCATAGAGATCTTGGAAGGGGTCTGCCCCAGTTGTTCAACCACATCATAATCACTCTTCTTAATGATCCTCAGGATTTCTTCCATCTCCTTCTTGGATGTTTCAGGAATAACTAGTGATTGAGCCTTCGTCTGGACAGGCTCCTCTTGAACATTCTTTCCTTTATTCTCAGTAGTGTAAGTAGGGATGGGAATTTTATTGTCTTTGTCGGTAGGTACGCTTGCAGGTACAGTCACTGGTGCAGAGGTAATCTTCGGAATGGCCATGGGTCCAAAGACTACTGTTGGAGGAGAAATATCTGGAGATAAAATCCTACCACTGCGGGTGATCTTGTTAGTTCCAACAATATTGCTAATGTCAGAACTGTCCTCTTCGTAGCTTTCTTCTTCTGCAGTCAGTTCAATCTGTTTAATACCATGGTAGTAGATTTCCCCACCATAGTTCCATGGTACTGTTTTATCTGAATTGTATGGGGTTGGCCCGAGCATTGTAATCTTAAGCGGAGCAGTCTTTGGAGCAGGTGTAATCCTAACGGGTCTTTTAGGGGCCCTTGAAGGATTGGCGTAGATGGTTATTATTGAAACTTCTTTCACTGGAACGGGTGAAACAGGAGTATTCTCAAACAAGATTTCTTGGTTATCCATCAGTCGTTGGATACCTTTCTTCAACAGACGACAATCAAATGGGGAGGATAGGCAAGCATGGCAGTCTTTTTCACAACCTGGGAAGATGCCGGCCTTGAACAAATTCAACTTGATAATCGGGAGCGGAGTTAACAGTTTATCCATAGTAGCAACAAACAGATCTTCTTCAATAGCGTTGGCATTGTGACCATGCCTCGGCATTGGGGCGGAAACAACATTCGGTTTCTCAGGAACTTCAAATTCAACTTCCTTTGCGTCAAACAGGTCTTTAATCTTATTCTTCAGAGCCCAACAGTTGTTGGTGTCGTGCCCTGGACTTTCAGAATGGTACGCGCATCTGGCGTTGGAATGGTAATGTGGAGAAGTAGTATTGGGATTTTTTGGTGCCTCTTTTAAAGTGGCTAGATTCAACTTCAAGAGATGTGGTAGAACTTGGGCTGGAGTCATGTTAATCTTGGTAAACTTCCGAACTGGCCTTTCTACCCTTTGTTGATTAGTTCTTGGCTGGTCTGATGCAAGCTTTGGAATCATAACGGCCCCCACTATTGGTCGTCGTTCAGTTCTTCCCTGATTCCTCTGTGAATAGACAACAAATACTTCCTTCCTACCAGTGAAGGGCTTTTTTACAACTGCGGAGGCAGATGCGTCCTTTTGAATTTTCCCACTTCTTATACCAGCCTCCACTCTTTCGTCGGTTAAGATCAATTATGTAAACCCTGCAGAAGAACTTCCAATCAAGTGATTGAAGAAAGGACCTGAAAGAGTTCCCAATAACATGTCCACTAACTCTTTTTCAGATAAAGGTGGTTGCACCCTTCCGGCTAGATCCCTCCATTTTTGGGCATAATCTTTAAAGCCCTCGTTGGAAACCATGGCCATACTCTGTAGCTGAGTACGGGTAGGTGCCAAGTCTGCGTTGTATTGATACTTTTTATAGAAGGCTGCTGCCAAATCATCCCAATTATGAACATCTGCCCTCTCCAACTGGTAGAACCAATCAAGTTGCGTTCCTGATAAACTGTCCTGGAAAAAGTGGACCCACAGGTCTTTGTCATCAGAGTATGGTTGAATCTTCCTGACATAGGATCTGAGGTGCATTTTACGGCAAGACACCCCATCATACTTGGCAAACAGTGGCACTTTAAACTTTGGAGGGATTACAATTCCTGATACCAGCCCTAACTCCTCAAAATCTAGCCCTGGTACTCTCTAGATTTCCATAGCGGTTAGACGCTCTTCCAAGTGTTTGTATTTGTCATCAGCTGGAGGGTATTGTTGTTCAGAGTAGTCCTCTTCTTCCTCTTCTTCTTCTTCAGAATCTGATGGTACGGCCGTTCCCTTTCCTTTTCCTTCTTCAAAGGTTGTTGGAAATTCTAAGGTACGTCTGGCTTGTCCCTGAAATCTTCGGCCCATGATAACCACACCATTTGGATTTTTCTTCTTTTTCTAGCAAAGTCTTCAGCTCCTCCTGCCCATTGGCTAAGGTCATGAGCAACTGTTGAAATTGTGAATTCTGAGCTTGCAGATCTTTGACCGTTTGTTCAAGATCCATCTTGCTGAAATAAACAGCAGAGAGATGAGGAAACTTGGTGTGAAGACCTGTTTATGCTTATGCTGAATGATATGTATTCATGCAATGCTTTCAAGGATTCAGAAATTTAAATTTGTTTTAAACAAAAAAGAAACACATGTCATATTAATAAGATAGAATTGTTAGTACATCAATGCCCCTTGGGCAAAATAATACAAAATTCTAAGGTAAAAAGATGTTGTGCATCCTCTTTGGTGCAATGTAGGTGTTGAGAGTCTGCTCGTCGTGAAGTAACCGAGTGAGTTCCAAAACCTTCTTCTCGCTTGCGTAGAATTGGGCTTCGAAAGTATCGCACTCTCCCTTGAGCTGTATCCAATCCTTTGTAGATCTTCGAGTGATGTTGGCATGTCAGGATGTAGTATGGTGTATGGAACCTCTCCTTCCTTAACAGGCTCTATAATCACTGGGAGAATGGAGGGGTAAGGCATCATAAGACTTTAGGCGCAGGTTCGTACCCACTTGAGGTAAGGCTCAAGAGGGATGGAATTCTTGTGTCCCAAGGTCTTTCTATCCACCTTGTTGGGCATCCTCCAAGCTCGAATGAATCTCTGACGGAGTCCTTGGTCGTCGTTGTCGTAGTCGAAAACCAATCCTTGAATCAGCATATCATGTGGGCCATACCTTCGAGCATAACCAAACTGTCTTAGAGATAAGCAAGGGTTGTAGGTGATGCCTCCCCTAATGCCAAGTAGAGGGACATTAGGGAATTCCCCACAACGGTCAATAATGATGACATTCTCTTTGGATCGAGAACACCAATGAATATCTGAATGGTTAAGTGTCATTAACCTTTGTGACCACCTCAAACCTTGCTCATTCTTCAAGACTGATTGGGGAAGATGAGAAATAAACCATCTTTCCAGGAGAGGAGTACAACACATAAGAACACCTCTTTTCCTCATTGTACGAGTGTGAAAAGAGTGGAGGATATCCCCAAGCAATGTAGGCGCCGAGTTGCGAGTCATGAAGATTTTGACAGCGCTTACATCTATGAGTTGGTCGGGATTAGGGAACAAGACCATCCCATAGATGAGAAGAGCTACAATTTCCTCAAAAGCTTGCAAGTCTAGGGAGTTCCAACAACTTTGGGCCTTTTCAAACAGAAACTTTGACAAGAAGCCTTTGAAATCACTTCTAGTTTCCCAATGAGTTGTGACATCAGATGAGTGCAAGTGCAGGGCTTGAGCAATCTCTTATGGATTTGGATCTCTTTCCGTACCATTGAAGGGTAGTTGATTGATAATAGGAATCCTCAGGAGTTGAGAGAATTCCTCCAAAGTGGGCACAAGTTGATAGTCAGGAAATGTGAAGCAATGATGCAAAGGATCAAAGAACTGGAAGAGAACTTTCATCATATCCTCCTCAGTGTTGTAAGGGACCAATTTGAGTAGACGACCATGTCTCTCTGTGAATGGAGAATTCTCAGGAATCCTTGAAGCTAGCTCCTTGAGTTGTGGAGGAATTCTTACAAGGTTGATTTGGATAGTTTTCCTGCGAAGTGAATCCATAACCTACAAAACAAGAACAAAGATGAATCTCCAAAAACCCTTGAAATGGTTAGTGAATGCATATGATGTTCATGATGTCCATGATGTTATTCACAAGTATATATGTACAAGCAAATCACACAAATTCCTAGTTTTAGGCTTGCATGGGGTTTCATAGTTAAGTACCCTCTTGAAGTTTAGTTGGCTCAACCTGTCCTAGTAATAGTAACCGGGTTCTAAGGAGCTCAATATCACTGGGTTGTTTCCTTGTTCATTGTTTCAATTCAAGCCTCTTAACTAGCGACCGAAATATTCCAAGGAACCAACCCTCAATGAGTGTAGTATCGAGTATCTACCAACTTCGGACTGCACCAAAGCCGGTCATCTCACTACATCCTAAAAGGCCAAGTTGGTCAAGTAAAGGTTCTAAAAGTTTGTTAGTGCTTCATGACATCACTCAGTGGCCCCGTATTCTCTTTGATTGACTCAAAGGATACCGATACCCACAAATATGTCGCACTAACATAGCTATTGCTTAGACCATGTCGGTATACCCCACACAGTTTCCATAATGTATTGCTATTTACCTATAATGTTTCCCAAATCCGGGTGGAGGATTCAAACCCAAACAAAGAACCATAATTGTAAAGCAAACAAGTCAAACAATGTAAGCATGTAAAGGTGATCTAAACCCTAATGTAACCCCACTTTTAGAATATTCCCCAGCAGAGTCGCCAGTTCTGTGATACGGTGGGAGAACTGACTTGAGGTTTTCCGTTTGTGTTTGCAAATGTTGCGGTTAGCAAGAGTCACCACCGACTTTTCTTTTATCCAAAAGGAAAGGTAAAAAAGCACAGGAAAGACCTTTGAGATGTTTTCTTAAGTTTGGGGGGTAGATTATGAAAAGGGAAGGTGCTAGCACCCTTTTCATCCATGGTTTTTCATGGGCTCTTAGTTACTTGTTTAGATCACTTGCTTTGCTTTGAAATTGTTTGAAATGGTGCTTTGTGGTTTTGAAAGTATTTTGAAAAGAGGCCATCGTTCAGGCAATCTTTGTAATGATTCTCGTTCGTAAGAATGTATACAAAGATGTTTGTCTTTTGAAAAATGTTTCAATGTTTTGTAAGATGTTTTGAAATGTGTGTGTGTGTTTGTTTTTGAAAATAGCAAGGATTGTTTTTGAAATTGATCAAGTAACTAGAAGCTATCTACCTACTCAAATGTCTTTCTTGTGCATTTTTATTCCTTTGAAATTGTTGATTTACCATTGATTTGGTAAACAACCCTATCTTTGGATGTAAACGGGATAGGCGTGGGTCATCGTATGACCATGATAGCAATGTTGCCAAGTATCTTAGAAATTTTTAGGGACCAAGATCATCTTTGTTTAGGCAACCTTTTGATAGCGTCATCGAGGGACTATGATCTTATATTTGTTTTGTTTTGCCAAGATACTTCGCATGCGTAACATGGCCATTTTGTTTTAGGCAACCAAGTGGGTGAAACCCTAAGGGTGCTTGTGTGCAATGTGTGTCATTTTTCATGCTTTTGTCTTGCATTAGGTCATTTCTATTTGTTTGATTTTTTGTCTTATCATGCAAAATCCTAATTTACTACACAAGTATATAAAGCGGTAAATTGTGTAAATGTAAACTAAGCTATTACAAAAATTATTATGGGAGGGGGGATACAAGTTTTTGAATGGGGATATTGCACAAAATAAACCCTAAAAATACTATTATAACCCAATTGAATATTGTGCAAATTAAATAAAATATACAAATATTAAAATGTAATGCAAATGTATTTATGCAAAAAAATATTTTGTATTTGATTTTTGTATGAGGAAAATGATTTATTTAAGCCCTAAAAATAAGAGAAAAAATATTATTATTTTTGAAAGGGTGAAACCCTAATTTTTGATTAAAAGAAATATATGTTTCCTATTATTTATTTTGTCCATTTTTGTACAAGAAAATAATAAATAATATTATATGTCAAAATTAAAAATTAAATATGTATGATAAAATGAATATTTTATGTGTAAAATAATAAAATAAAAATGTATAGTATTTTTAAATGTATTTACAATTTATTATAAGAAAATAAATTCTATTTATTAAAACAAACTATTTTCCATGTAAAAAAATAAATAAATAAAATAAAATAAAAGTGTGAAAATAAATAAATTACTTTTGGGCATTTTTTATCATTATAAAAAATATATGCAAGCAATAAATATAAAAATATGCAAGAAAATGTAAAAATATAAGAAAATAGTCAGGGGGGTGCAAAAGCAAGTTAGGGGGTGTGAATAGCAAAACCAAAAAGGCCAGAAACAACAAAAAAGCCTAGAACAACAGCTTCGTCTCTGTCCTTGGTTCCTTCTCCTTCGCGCGCTTATGGTTCAAACCTGCAACTCTCAAATGCTTGCACAAAAACAAAAACTTATAACATGAAACTTGTAGCATTCAATCTCACGATTCCAACCATATAAGATTTGTAACCTAACTCTAAAAGATCAGGGAGAATTTTATCAGCCCTAAATCGTGACCTAAAAAATCCAGGAACTTCAAGCTTCAAATTCTCATGGCACAGTTAATATAAATGATAAATATGCATATGTACAGCTTCACCAAGATAAGGGCTACATTTTTTCTTCATAAATTGTGGCTTGAGGATGCCTAAATAGAGAGATAGAGATTTGAAAAATACCTCCTTCAGCTGGATTTGGATATGACAATGTGGGGACTTTGAGTGAGGCCTGAGGATCGTGTGAGCTTCCCTGAACTTCCTTCAAACTATTCCAATACCTAGCTTGCTTTGTGGATGGCCAAAAATCTATGTAGAAGTCAAGTTGCAAGCTCCAAGTTTGAAAATGGCAATGGCTGAAACAGGGCTTACAGATGCAGGATGAATGCTTGGACTGCTTTGGTATAATGTGTATGAAGTGTTTCAAATGTTAAAGTGCAAAACGCACGAGCCAAAATGAAGTTGGCAATAATTTTGCAGAACTGCAATGTTTTGGCAGAATTTTGTGTTTTTTGAGCTTGAGAGTGTTTTGGATGTTATCCATTCGTGTCCAGCATTGCAATGACTTGGTATATTTGTATAGAATGGATACAAAGTCCACTCTCACTAGTTGTACAAGTCCTAGCACTTTTTGCAACTTTTCTTGCATTTGAAGAAAAGTTGAAGTGACCATGCTAACAGGTCTGTCCTTGCTTGATTGTGAGCTACAAAGGGCTTGTACAAGTTGCTTAAGATCTGTGGAAATTTCCTGCACCAAAGGGACAACTCCAAGGCTCAAGAATGATAAAGTTGCAAAAGCTCACTTTATGAAAATGGCAATGTGCCCTTTATGCCATTAATGGAATTATCTCTTCTACAATGTTCCAAAAGACAAAATAAAGCCTTTATCTTTTGAGTTAGCATTTAATTATGGAGTGTAGAATGAGTTTAGGACCTGTAATGCAAGGTACAAGCATCCAAGATCAGATTTGCAACTTGATACTTTGTGAAAATGGCATGAACAAAAGTGATAAAATGCCAATTTCTCTTCTTCGATTCTCCCTAACCACAAATGATCTTGGAGAGTTCTTGGACATTTTAGAAAGCTTGCAATGTTCTCTATAATCCATATTTGAAATTCAGTTTGAGATACCCGTTGGAACTAGGTGAAAAATGTCCATGAAGTTGGGTCAAAAAACTGCCTAAATTAGGGCAAATTTTCACTAAGTTATTTAGTTCATGGACCTATGTTCACAAATTCATAACTTGAGATCCAAGCATATTTTGGGAAAAATTTGTGAAGAAAAGTTGTATATTTCATGGAGACTACAACTTTCATGTTGAAAGTTTTCTTTGAATCAAATTGCATCATGGTGAAAAAGTGGTGAAAAGTTGGGAAAAAATAAGAAAATTTCCATACTTAGAAAAATTCTAAGTTATGAAATTTTTCAAATTCAAAACTATAATTTTCAAAATTGGTTTTTTTGGTCAACAAGTTTCACATTTTGACATATCTTGATTAATTATGACCCTTGGCACTTGATTTTGACCAAAAAGTGAAAGTTTGGCTTTTCAGTGTACAATTGATTTTTGATCAGTTGACTGGAAAATTCATTTGTCAATCCAATGAACTTGAGATCTTTTGAACCATGTAATTAGGTCAAGAAGATGCCATTGAGTCCTTGAAATCATTTTTGAACCCAATTGGTCATTGGCTATGTTAAAAATCAGAAATTGCCCTTTCTCAATCAAAACCCTAATTTTGACCATTTTGCCCTTTTGATGATTTGATCAAATTTCTTGAGGAGTCTTGATCCAAACTTGATCAAATGGTACATATGAGTCTAAAATGTTTATGTGCATCAAAAGTTATGAAGTTTGACTGTAAATTATCCATGGTTGACTTTTTCCCCAATACAGTTGATTTTTAGGTCAACTGCCCAATTGACTGATCAAAAATGTGGTTCAAGGCTTGAAACTTAACATGAGCAATCTTAGGGGTCCAACATGATGTATGAAAGTCACATGAAACATTGGTGGTCCAAAAATACTTATGCAAACCCAAACCCTAATTTTGGGGTATCAGTGCAAGATGAGATGTCCTGAGCTGAGCAAACCCTAATCCTGTCTTGAGTCCAAGAAGTCTTGTGAGAAAAATATTGATAAATAAGAGGGCAAATTTTGGGGTACAACAGCTGCCCCTGTTCAATCTTCTTGAACTTGAAGAGTTAGATTGGCGAGTTTTCCGTTCGTGACTCGAAGGTAAAAGATGATTGGACACTAGAGTGTCCATAAATTTCCACTCGTCAAAGTGTAGTTGAAGGAATGGGCTTAAAGATGCCATTTGGAGAGATGATAGAATCTTGCTGGAGATGGGCTTGTAGATGCCATCCAAGAGTGTTTGTTAAATTGTAAGTTGTACGTCAGAAGAATAAGTATCAGAATGGTTTCCACGTCTAGAACGTATCTGAGCTGTATCTTGAACTGAATCTGAATGAGAAATAGAATAGCATCCGTGTCTGGAGCGTATTCGTACTGTATCAAGAGTGTGAAATTTGAATAAGGGCCAGAATGGCATCCGTGTCTGGAGCATATCTGAACTTGAAATCTGAATTAGTGACAAAATGGCTTCCGTGTCTGGAGCATATCCGTACTGTATCTAATAGTTGAGATCTGAATGAGTAACAGAATGACTTTCAGGTCTGGAGTGTATCTGAACTGTATCTGATGGTTAAAATCTGAATATGTATCAAGATGGAATCCGTATCTAGAGCGTATCTGAATTGTATCTGAGATCTGAATAAGGGCCAGAATGGCATCCATGTCTGGAGCGTATCTGAACTTGAAATCTGAATGAGTAGTAGAATGACTTACGTGTTTAGAGTGTATCTGAACTGTATCATGATTGTATATTGTTAAACAGTAGCTGTTAATCTTATCCTGAAAAGGGTAAATTGTTAGCTGAAACATAAAGTTATGTTGCATGAAATGTATGATGCAATATATGTGTTTTATCAATGTTTATGATATATGGATGTAATGTATGTGCATATAAGCTGATTTGTTGTATTGTTGAGGAAAATTAGTCCTTGACTACTGCCGAGGAAAATAAATCCTTGACTGTTGAGGATAAGAAATCCTTGCCAACTATTGGGATTAAAAATCCTTGATGACTTCCCTAGGGATATAGGGATCCTTCATGTCTTGAAGTTGGAGTATTTGATAAAAATTATGTTGAGAGCAATGTTGTATACTGCTTGAATAATCTGCTTGGGGAATCCAGAGAATTTTGATGACTTCTACTGGGGATTACACAATGAGAATCCTTGTTCTGCTGGAGAATAAAGAAAACTCTGATGACTTCTGCGGGGAATTAAGAATAAGAATCTTCATTCTGTTGGGGAGTAATGAAAACTCTGTGGGGAAGAAGGCTTACTGCTGAGGAATAGGTTCAGGAGTTTGGATTGTCTGCCATTCTACTGGGGAGTTATCCTAGGTTGGGGAGAGCCAAAAGTTTACTGTTATCTGGTTGATCTTCATACTTCAAGACAACTTGCTAAAGAATTTGGAGAAACTGAAAGGTTTCCGCTGGGGATTGATAGTTAGAAGTTTTGGCTCCGCTGGGGATTGGGAGTTTGAAGTTTTAACTCTGATGGGGATTAAGGGTTTGAAATTTTAGCTCAGCTGGGGATCTAGATGATGTACTGTAGGGATTTCTCATGGAATAGCCTAAAGACATTTTCCTATCCTTTTAGTCTGTCAGTAATTATTCTTTTCCATCCTGTTTATTTGTAAACAGTAATTATGTTCAAATGCAAATGTTCATCAATGAATCATTGGACGTTTTTTCAAAAAAAACACAAGTGTAAAGAAAAAGGCAAATATGTTTCTGTACTTCGAAAGTGATATCTTTGTATTTACTTTGAAGAAGTATTTTGTACAAAGGAGACAAGCATCCTAGTAAGAGGATGGTGTCGTAAAAGTAAGAAAAATTTATACAAAGAAAGATAGCTATGTGTAAAAATCCCATGGGGTTCCCATTCTGCTATAACCTTCGTATCTCTGAATATCTTGTCCATTCGCTGCTTCGTCCGAAGATTTTCAGTCCACCGGGATACCCTTTCTTGCCCAAGCCGCCTTTTCAGGTTTTCGACTTGCCGGGTGTACAGTTTTTCATTTTCATCCCTTATTTTTGCCTGAACCCTTTTGGTTCGCAGGGAAGCCCTTATTTTCGCCTAGGCCAGTCAACCTAGCGGGTCTTTGTTCATGCGCAGTATTTTCTGACTATGTCCATGCTCTCAGTGTGTAGGGATTTGTCAACTATCGGTAGTGTTGTGTCGCCATTCTACCAGAAGATATTCGTTTGATCATGCAAGATTCGTTGTTGGAATTCATGTCCAATGCCCCAAGTGATTCAGATGGAGATTTGCCCCTGGTTATTTGGCATCTTTGAGAGATTCCTTGAATCTTGACTTGACTGCCCCAGATGATGGACAATGATCATGTCGTGCCCCTTAGTTGGAAGTGTTTTTCCACCTGAGGTGATCCTTTTTATTGAGAAGGTTTTTGTTCACTAGATGTTCGTCGTGCGGATTTCTCTGCTGTTGAACAAATAGTCATATGTAAATAATGTTATTTTAAGAATGTAAAGCTTATGTCTGTCTTGAATTTTTTTTTTTTGAAAATGCATTTTTCAGTAAGATAGGAAAATTTTGCAAAATGTGACGTCAACTCAGGATTTACAGCAAGTCCTACAGGAGTCAGGATACCATTTGTAACAGTATACTTTCGAACTAACCCATGCTTCAGCTAGGACTTTTAAGGGTTATAACGTGGCCTGGTTCACGGTTCGAGAAACAAAGGATAAAGGCTAGAAATTTATTTGTACCCACCCGTTCTTCGTGATGTTCTTCGATCTTAAACTCAGCTAATTATGCATTTAGAACCCCAGTTGAGTTCTGGAATATTGTCCTTGACGTTCCGATGATGGTTCAGATACTGACAGTTTATTTTGAATAGGCAGTCATTTCTTTTGAGAGTTTGTAGGACTTCTTTCCTTTTGATTTTATTATCCCTGTTTTTTGCCTGAACTTTTTCTTTTGTGATTGCAGTCAGCGGGATGCCCCAGTTTTTGGTAAGTCTCCTTCGTAGGTTTTGACTTAATGGGCTTTTATTTTTTTAAGAGATAATGACCGTCTGTCTTGACGATTATAGGGAACCATCACCGTCTTCTAATTTGGAAGGACGTCTTTGATGCCATTCATCGTGCACCTGGATTAACTGAGAAAACTACCCTGCCCCAGGTTGTGATTAAGGGTTTTAATTTGTGTAAAAAGAAAAACTCCTACTTCTTTTGGCTCAAAGGGGTTGACGAGGGATTATCTTCCTTATAACTCCACTGTTCAGGATTTGAAACAACGTCTGTACATCGTCAGCGGGGTCTGTTCAAAGGCATACTATAGAGATTTTGGTATCATTTTCTTCATCCTCCCTCTAAAGGCTTAGAATTTTTAAATCGAGAGTTGATCATCACAAAAATGAAAGCAATTTGAATATAGTGAATACAAATGGATTGATTCAAAACAGACATATGCAATACATTGATAAAGTAAAAAAGTTTGACATGAATAAATGTTTGAACAATCAAAAGAAAATTACAAATTGAAAATTCTAGTGAACAAAAAGTCTTCTCGTCTGGTCTCGTCACTTCAGAGGACGTGCCTTTGACGGATGGTAGAAGAACTCAGTCTGACCATCTTGTGTAAACTCTAGCACTCCTTTATCAATCAAGTCCTGAATTTTATTTTTCAATGCCCAACAGTCATCAGTATCATGCCCCGGGTTGTTGGAATGGTATGCACACCTAGCATCAGGATTGTACCTTGGGGAGGATATGTGGGGATTCTGAGGAGGGTCCCTTAACGTCACCAGATTCAATCTCAATAGGTGTTGTAAAGCTTGAGACAGCAGCATGTTGAGCTCGGTGAACTTCCTTTTGGGCGTATCTGGCTTACTCTGATTAACCCGTTGCTTTTGACGAGGTTGTTGTTGGACCCTTGAGGTAGTAGCAACTTGGAGAGGTCCATTCTTTACCAACCCAAACCCTTGTCTTCTTGAAGGTTGATCAATAACTTGGTCCCCGGCCTTGACTGTTTGCTTCATATCGTTGTATCTGTCTTGATGAAGCTGGTTGATAATGGTTCTCAGCTCTTCTTGTTCCCGGGCTAAGCCTTTGATAAGAGCCATCTGCCCCAGCATCTGGGTTCTCATTGTACCTAACTCAGCTTGTAGTTGTTCCAGCCGTTCGTCCTTATTGTCTTCAGGACTTTTCTTGACCAAGTTCCCAACGAGGAGTGTTTTAAACTCTTCCTGCCCCTTGGATAGGTTTAGGAATACGTCCCTGAACTGAGCTTCTTGAGTTTGAAGATCTCGGTTGTCTTGTTGGAGAGCCATTGCTGAAATAAACAGCGAGAACATGAGAGACCTGTACTGGGAGACCTGTTATGCAATGATATATATGATATATGTATGCCATATTTTCAAGGATCTCACGGGGTAAACAAGAAACTATTAGAATTTGAATTTTGCAGCTTTGATTGAAGAAACTTCGTGTCATTAAGAGTCCTGCTTCAAGAGTCAAGCTCACCATATCGAGTGGATCATAGCCACCGACTCAAATAATTATGTTTTGATCTCTAGATGACATTGGCTAGAGGAAAATAAATCCCCTTTTCCCCTTGCTAGAAGTTTGATTTACCATAACCTGCATCACAAACCTTTGAGATCCTTGAAATGGTTATGGAAATGTTTAAGGCATGATGTTATGATGTGTATGCTATGTGTTTAAGCAAAAATACGAGGTGATGCAAATAAGTAAATCCGGCAAGAAATCCAAGTTATTGGATAAAGACTGTAAACAAATCCTGCAAGGAACTCGTGTTGTCAGATAATAAAACTATGCAAGTAGTTCAAGTTTGAAAGCACACGAGTCACACAATAGCCCTTAAATTTCAGGCTGGCGTGGGGTTTAGGTATTACCCTCTTGCAGTTTAGTTGGATCAACCTATCTTAATAATAGTAACTAGGTTCTAGAGGTTCTCAATATCACTGACTATCCTCGATCGGTCATAATTCCAATTTAGCAATCTTTTCTTGCAGCCGGAATCATCGCGAGAGTATGGTCTCAATGAGTGTAGCATACTGCTACTTTTCTATGGCCAAGTTGGTCAATTATAGGTTCTAAGGTCAGTTGATGCTTAACGACCCATATAGTAGCCCCATACTCTCCTTGTTGCTCCACAAGGGATATCGGTAACAACTAATGTCTCACACCAACGTAGCTACTGCTTCAACCGTATCGGTCTATGCCGTACAGTTCCCTCACAATCTATTGCTACTTACCTAAAAGGTGTCCCCCAGATCCGGGTTAGGATCTATAGTAACTCCGATACAAAGCCCACAAATATAAAGCAAACAATTCAAACAATTGAAAACAATATAATGAACTATTCCTAAGGTACACCCCACTTATTATTTCCCCAGCAGAGTCGCCAGTTCTATGATACGGTTGCCAGAACCGGGACGTGGTTTCCCTATTTCGTTAAGGAAATTTTGTTGGTTTGCGTTTTGCGTTTGTGTTTGCAAAATTTCGCGGTAAGCAAGTGTCACCACCGACTTTTATTTTATCCAACAAGGAAAGGAAAAAAGCACAGAAAAATTCCTTTTCCGAGATATTTCTGAGTACGGGGGGTAGATTATAGAAAGGGAAGGTATTAGCACTCTTTCTATCCGTAGTTATCTACGGGCTCTTAGGTACTTGCTCATCATTTTCAAAATTGTTTTCTTTGTGTTTGTGGGATTTGAAAACTTTGTTTTAACTTCGATTTAACCCTTCCTTCTGTCTTCAAGAGTGTAATGAAGTGTTTTTGAAAAGGGACATACGGTCGTTGGAGTTTTAAGGGTCAATTCGAAAGGGACATACGGTCACTAAAGCAATGTTAGGACGACTTAGTAGTAACCCTAATATCTTAGATCATTTATCTGAGGCAACAATATCCGAGGCAACCTTTCCGAGGCAACTTTGATCTTTGGACAAAAGGACGACCACTAAAACATCCTATACTCAATGACCGTTTACCGAAGGCAACCAAGTGGGAGTGTACCCTAGGAGTGCGCATGTGCGAGTGATTCAATTTCAGTTTATTTATCTTTTCACATTTAGGGTGATCTAACCGTTTTAAAATTAGTCATACATTCTTGTCATGCAAACCCTAATTATTCATACATCTAACAGTTAATAATTTGCAGAATTTAAAATGCGGAATTTAAACTACGCTATTACAAGGCTTCGGGTATTTACATAGCCAAAAACAAACCCTTTGAAATTAAAGCGATAATTGTAAAGTAAAGGTCCTAATTAAAACTATTACAAACTGTGAGCAGATACAATAATTGGGTAAAAAAAATAATAAAGCGCGCGAAGAAAATTAGATCGACGAGAAATTAGGGTTTTGTCCCTCTAACCTAATTAAAACAAGAAAAAAATGTCTTTTTGTTGTTTTTAATAAAAGAAACAAGTTTTCTAAATTAAATATGAAAATTAATTAGTTAATTAAATTAATTAATGAAAATAATTACAAGATCTATTTTTGGTTTTTGGTTATTTTAGGAAAAAAATAAAATACAATTAAGTTAGTAGTAAAACCTATTTATTCTAATTATTTTTAATTATTTGCAAAAATAACTTAAAGTTATCTAATTTAATCAAACCTAATTAAATTAATTAATTAATTGATAAAAATAAATATCTTAAATTTAATTGGATAGAAAAATATTTTTGTGATTTTTTGATAAAAAGAAAATTAATTTTTGGTTAGTAAATAAATAAATAAAATTAAATGAAATAAATAAAATATAAAATAAAATAGAAAAGAGAGAATGGGCCTGAATATTGAGGGTGTGAAAAGCAATTTCCTGGGCCCAAAACAAAGAAATCCGTTTTGACTTTGTGAATCCAGTGTGGCACGCTGACTATGGCTTTTGGTGTTCCTCCCATCATGGCCCTTAGATCTGGCCTCAAGACACTTGGCATGATTGATGATGAGGGAGCATGGTAGTCATTTGCTTCATGCACGTACTGAATTGCCTGAAAGAAAATAGGAAAATAACAAATGCTGGAGGCAGGGGTCGAACCCCTGACCTCAAGCCTCCTAATGCCTTAAGCGCTTACCTGGCTACCACTACGCCATCTGTTTTTTGTTGTATGTATAATGAAAAATAATAATAATGTATACAACAAAGAATTATTGGAAAATAATGAGAAAATGCGCGCCAGATTTGAATGTTCCAATAGGGGAGTGACACGCAATCATCTCATTCCTCTCTCCGTGGCTAAAAGTTCTGAGAACTTTTACCTACGGACAACATCCATCGCTATAGCCCCTGTCACTCTTAAAATCAAGCATAAACATGATAAATGAAAAACAAAGCCATGGTTGAATTCGTATCATTATTCTGAACACAATGGTACCCTTCATCAAAGCTAATTTCACCTGTAGATAAAAACCCTAATTCGAAGCTTCGAAACCTAGCCATGGTAAAATCTTGTATAGGCTATATAAATGCAATTAAATCATACAGCAAGCTTGCATATGTCTCATAGATCAAGAATATGTGATTAATTCAACCTAACAATGCCTAAATCATGCTATTCGAATTCAAGAACAGAGCTATGTCGTGAGCGACTTACAGAGCTTTTTGGGGTTTGAAAATGCTTGGTTTCAATGGCTTTGGCTTGCTGACACTCCCAGGAATCGATTGGGATAGGAAAAGAGTCTTGAGGATGCCTGTAAGTGCAAATTTGATTCACCACTTTTCTTGATTTTTTTCAGTTTGTGTTCTTGTTCATGCGCCTGTTTCTAACCTTGTTTTTGAGTCGGCACACACTCTATATGTACCAAGCAATGTATTAGGGTTGATAAGTTGTATTCAATCTTCCTCCTTCAATGATTTGGATTGTGATTTGATACACTTTGAAAACTTTCCAAAATTGGTCCAAATCCAATCTTTTTGTGCACACATGCCTTGATACGAGTTTGATTTGATGTTAGCTGTGTAATAAGACGTGAAACAAGCACAAAATCTCTTACTTTCAATATTTTGGATTTTATTTGATTTGTTTTAATTTAAATTGAATAATTTAAATAAAAATCAAAATAAATAATAAAAATAAGATATGGACAAGTGGCAAAGGCTAGAGCTCGTGGACTATGTTGAAAATTCAAAACAAGTGAAAAAGATTGGGCCCATTTGGCAAAATTTGAAGTTTTAGGGATAGTTGACTTTTGGCAATTTTGCAAAAAAGGTCAACTTCACCAATGCATAACTTCCTCAATTTTGAATATTTGGAGGTGTTCTTGGACTTTTTAGAAAGCTTGAGATGTCCTATAATCAACCCTTTTGGTTTCATCTCAATTTGATATTTCATGCTCATGTATGAAGCTTTGACAAAAAAGGGGTTTTTGTTGACTTTTCAAAATGACCTATAATGTCCAAATTCATAAATTCTTGTGAGTGCATATTGTGAACTTGGGATATGAAGATGGATTGTAGAAAATTTCATCCTCTTAAAACTGAGCTTTGGATGGGTCATTTCTCATAAAGTATGAGAAAGTTATGCTTGGTCAAAGTTGAGTTGACTTTTCCTACAAAACCCTAATTTAGAAACTTTTGAGTCTTGATGAATTATGAGCAATCCTTGATGAATCAAGATCAACCCTTGATCAAATGATGAAATATACTTCAAAATGAGGATGTTGACCAAAAATCTTGAAGTTTGACTGTATGTGGGCCACAGTTGACTTTTGCCCTAGCATAGTCGATTTTCAGGCCTTTGAGCAATTGACTGAGCAAACTTCATCTGCAAGGCTTGAAACTTGACATGGATGATCTTAATAACATATTAAGACATTGGTGAGAATTTGGGATCCCTTGGACTCAAGTATATTGATGCAACATGAAACCCTAATTTGAGGTAGATTTCCTTAGGAGGGAGCTTGTCTGGCCAACCCTTGGACTTCCTTGAGCAACTTGAGTATCATTCTTGAAATGTTTTGAGAAATATGAGAGGGAAAATTTTGGGGTACAACATCTGGTAAAAGGAAAAACAACATTTACAAAATTAAACTTTCTGATTTAAAAAATCAAAATGTTAAATGTCTTATGTTTGTTGACGAAAATAAATGGGTATGGCACAAACGCTTAGGTCATGTTAGCTTGAGATAAATCTCTCAGCTCAACAAACTTGAGTTAGTCAGAGGTTTACCAAAGCTGAAGTTTTCTTCAGATGCTCTCTATGAATTCATGTCAGAAAGGAAAGTTTTCTAAAACCTGTTATAAATCTAAGAATGTTGTTTCTACCTCAAAACCCCTAGAACTTCTGCACATTGACTTATTTGGACCAGTTAAAACTGCGTCTGTAAATGACAAGAATTATGGACTTATCATTGTAGATGACTATAGTCGCTGGACATGGGTTAAATTCCTAAGGCACAAGAATGAGTTTCATTCGGTGTTCTCTAGTTTCTGCGTAAAAGTACAAAATGAATTTGACTGTAAAATTATTAAAGTTAGAAGCGATCATGGTGGAAAATTTGAAAATAAAGATTTTGAAAACCTGTTTGACACTCACGGAATTTCTCATGATTTTTCTTGTCATAGAACTCCTCAAAAAAATGGAGTTGTAGAAAGGAGAAATAGAACTTTACAAGAAATGGCCAGAACCATGATAAGTGAAACTAATGTTGCAAAGCACTTTCGGGAAGAAGCTGTAAATACAACATGTTATATTCAGAATAGAATCTCTATAAGACCTATGTTGGATAAGACTCCTTATAAACTGTGTAAAGGAAGAAAACCAAACATTTCCTACTTTCATCCTTTTAGATGTGATTGCTTTATCTTGAACACTAAAGAAAATCTGAACAAGTTTGATTCCAAAGCACAGAAGTGTATTATGTTAGGGTACTCTGAACGCTCAAAAGCGTACAGAGTATACAATACAGAAACACGTATTGTAGAGGAATCAGTACATGTTATATTTGATGATAAGCTTGACCCTAAAAAGTCAAAGCTAAGTGAAAAAACTGCAGATGTAGAAATAAGACTTGTAGGTTCTGAAGAAATACCAAATACAAGTAACAAGGATGATGAACCATTAGATCCATCTAAAAACTCAACTATTCAGAAACGACATAAACTTAGACAAGATCACTCTGAAGAACACATTCTAGGAAACAAGATAGAACTTGTCAGAATAAGATCCACCTTCAAGCAACCTGAGGAAACCATTCTAGGATTAGTTTCTCTAATTGAACCAATATCAATTAAAGAAGCACTTCAGGATAATGAGTGGATCCTGGTAATGCAAGAAGAACTTAATCAATTCTCCAGAAATGATGTTTGGGATCTAGTACCCAAACCCAAAGGAGTTCACGTTATAGGCACAAAGTGGGTTTTTAGAAACAAGCTAACTGAGAAAGGTAAAGTTGTCAGAAACAAGGCACAAATGGTTGCTTAAGGGTATAGATAACAAGAAATTATTTACTATAATGAAACCTTTGCTCCAGTTTCCAGGTTAGAATCTATCTGTATACTCATTTCATTTATTGTTCATAACAATATCACGTTATATCAAATGGATGTTAAAAGTTCATTTCTAAATAGGTATATTTCTGAAGAAGTCTATGTTCATCAACCTCCTAGTTTTGAAAGCCTAACATCTCCAGAACATGTCTTTAAATTAAAGAAATCTTTATATGGACTCAAACAAGCTCCTAGAGCATGGTATGAAAGATTAAGTTCCTTCTTACTTAATAATGGATTCTCAAGAGAACAAGTGGACACAACACTCTTTTGTAAAAATAATGGAAACAATCTTATAATATGTCAAATATATGTTAATGACATTATATTTGGTTCTGCTAATCCATCTGTCTGTCGAGAATTTTCTAAGCTAACGTAGGCAAAATTTAAAATGAGCTTAATGCAAGAACTAAAGTACTTTCTGGGGATTCAAATTATTCAATCCCTATAAGCTACATAAATTCATCAAGAAAAATACACCAAGGAAATTCTAAAAAAGTTTGATATGTCAGAAAGTAAACCTGCTAAGACCCATATGCATCCTACATGCATTCTAGAAAAAGATGAAAAAGGTAAGAATGTTTGTAAGAAGCTATATCGTGGTATGAATGGCTCTCTTCTCTATCTTACAGCCTTATGACCAGATATTTTATATAGTGTTTGCTTATATGCTCGCTTTCAGTCAGATCCTAAGGAAACTAACCTAACTGCAGTTAAGAGAATCCTCAAATATCTGAAGGGTACATCTAACCTTGGCCTGATGTATGTAAAAACATCAGAGCAAAATCTGTCTGGGTTTTGTGATGTAGATTATGCAGGCGACAAGATAGAACGTAAGAGTACTTCTGGAAACTGACAGTTTCTTGGAAGAAACCTCATTTCCTGGTCAAGCAAGAGACAGTCAATGATTACACTCTCAACTGCAGAAGCTTAATATATCCCAGCATCACTCTGTAGTACCCAGATGCTCTAGATGAAAAGTTAGCTTGAGGACTTCCAGATTTATCAAGACAACATACCAATCTTTTGTGACAACACAACATCAATTTGTCTAAGTAAGAATCCTACCCTTCATTCTAGAGAAAAGCACGTAGAAATTAAGCATCGCTTTATCAGAGAGTATGTTTAGAAAGGGACTCTTATTTTAAAATTTATAGATATAGACCATCAGTGGGTTGACATCTTCGTAAAACCCTTATCTGAATATAGATTTAGATTCATTCTGGATAATCTACACATGACCTTATGTCCTGAATAGGTTTCTGGTACATTGCTTAACCAAATATGAATTGTAAATTAGTTTTTTTTACTTTGTTATTTCTACCAGTTAGAAATAATGCTCTCAAATGCTTTGACACATAGAAAAGACGTGTCTGTTTTTAGCTTAAGTAAGAAAGGAACCTGACACCCGTCAATTCAAATTAATGAGAAGCACTAGAAACATCACCTTGGGCAATGGGATAGTCTGAGAGTAGGTTAAAAATCATCATTACTCCTATTTACTTTTCATGTATGTTTCATTTTCCTAGTTCCAACGATTGTTTTCAAAATTATCTATAAATACCTTTCAAAACCCTCTCCTTTTCACAATTTTCTCTAAACGTCACTTTCAGTACCATTTGTGTTCTTTCTTGTTGTCCTATCTCTCTCCTTATTCCAAGAATCATCACATTGAGCGTGAATTGGTATAACTCTCTGAAGAAATGGACCAACTGGAAAAAGGCGGATCCTCTTCCTAACCATGATCATCTTTACAACCTCTTACTACAGCCTCTCAAAACCCAGAAAAATCCGTTAAAACCCTAGAAATCATTCTTAGTGGCCCTGTCATAAGTAATCTTGATACCCCTCTAGATCAACTTGAAGTTTTGAGCGAACTCATGGTAGATTTTGACAACATCACGGAAAATGGTGTTGATCTTCTTGACAAACTATCTAAGAAAGTTTGGGGATATTTCTTCTTTCGGCTCTACGGACCAACTTATATTGATCTTGTAAAGGAATTCGGGGTTCATGCAAATACAAATGAAAAATACATTGTCTCCCATACCAAAGGTGAAAAACTGGTAATTACTAAGAAAACAATCGATACACTAGTGGATTAGACACACAACCCTGGAAGAAGAGTGTACAATGCCTCTCCAAAATTTAGGTATCTCAACGATACGATTCAACCATCAATTTTTAGTGAAGCTGGTAACAAGATTTTGGAAAAAATCAAGAACTTTCTCCAAAATTGAGAGTTTGGTTCAGATTGCTTATGGGTTGCATTCATCATAGAAGGCCCACAAGCTCTTCAGACTATGTTAACACAGATTAGAAAGTGATTCTTTTCTGAATCTTGAAAGGTTACAAATTCAATATCTCGTGTCTTCTTTTTCGCTACCTTCGAGACTCTATCATAGAAAGGAATATGGGAAAAATCAAAACCTACGTCCCTCTGGGCAGATTAATCACAAACATTCTGGTTGAAAGCGGCTTAGTTTCACACATTCAGTCATTGGATATGGTAGATAATAATTTTTCCTAGTAGACTGGAAATTTCTCCAATGCTAAAAATCTTCTGCATATGGGTATCATTCAGAAGATTCGGTTAAGCCCTCTCTTGACACCAAGAAGCAGAAAAAGATAAACACGTGTTCGCCTGCTGATGAGTTTTCACTTTTTACCAAGCTCGATCCTCCAGAAATAATAGATGTTTTTATTGAAGCAGAAGACCTTGATCCAACTGAGTTCGATTACAACTATCTTATGGATGCTCCACATGATGTCCCTTCCAAGAAAAGAAAATCTAAGTCAAAGAGGATTCCTACCACTCAGAAAGTTCTGAAGATTTCTGAAGCATCTTCCACCAAGAACCAAACCTCGATCTCTAAAACTTCTAGTAAATCTCCTGCATCTGAAATTCCTGCTCCCTATATTGAAACTGCAAAATGCATCCTTCCTACTCCACCTCCACAAACTTCAACCACAGTGACAACTTCATCCACTCCACCATCCTTTATAGACACTTCCGCTCCCACAAAAAAAATCCAAATTACCTTAATTACAAACTCAACAATCTTCACCTCCACCACAACAACAACCTCAAACTGCTCCTAAAAATCAATCACAATCATCACCACTTCTATCCATCGTTCAAGACATTCCTTCTACCACACCATCACCCTTTACGATGATTTCACCACCGACCTCCTTACCCACTCAAACCCTAGAAGTTTCCTCTCCTCAAATCATCTTAGCCATTTCAGAAGGCACCGACTTTTCAGATCTTTCTGACCATGGTCCCATGAATCAAGCGGGATATGCTGAAGCTTACTCTAATTGTGAAGCCACTCACTCTGTAGAAGCTCCATTCACTTAGTCTAAATCCACTTCTCTAAACAGTCTAGAAGAATTGCTCTCCAAGCTCTCCGCCAAAGCCACACAGAAACTGATAAAAGTTCATGAAGACTCAAGCTTAAGTATTAACACAGATAAAGTCAAAACTAGTTGGGATATGTTCCAGAACTTTCTTGATAAGCATCTTCTTATAATTAAGAATGCTTCTATTGATCTTCAAACCAAATATGTTGTTGAATCCCTTCAGCGCTATCAAGAAGCTGAAGCTCAGAAAGCAGCTGAAGAAGCAGCTCTAAAAGCAGCCAAAGAAGCAACTCAGTAAACAGTTGAAGAAGCAACTCTAAAGGCAGCTGAAGAAGCAGCTCAGAAAGCTCTTGAAGAGAAATCAAGGAAGAGGATGGAAGAAGCCAGTGCACCTTCAAATAGTTCTATGGTTTTACGCCAACTTCTAAGTTCTATGGATGAACTAAGGAAGGATCAGAAGGAAATTTAGAAAGATCAAAAGGAAGTCAAGGAAATACTTGACAAGCAAGATGAAGTTAATGCTAATCTCTAAAATCTACTTGCCCAGCTTACCAAGAGCGCCTTAGAAAAAAATCCTTAAAACTTCTCTTATTTTTAGTCTTATCTCTTTTCTGTCCTTATACCTTCTACCTTTTCAAATGAAAATTTCATTTTTTTATTATGACAAAAAGGGGGAGTAACAAATAATTTTGATATATAAATATTTTTTCATAACTCCATGCTCACATTTTATCTAATCTTTTCTGCCAAAAAGTGTTTCTAAAAATATTGCAGGAAAAGCAAAGAAATCTCAAACCTAAATCATGTAAAAGAGAAATCACTTTCAGAAAGAATCAAATATTAGACTTAGGAAGAGTCTGTAATCTTAAGGGAGTTCTCTAAATATAATTTCAAATCATAATGTACTATTTTGTCATCATCAAAACGGGGGAGAATGTTAGAGCAAGAAAGCTTCTAGCCATTTCTATGTTTTAATGATAACAATTATATGTGAAATTATATGTGTGCATGTCAAATGTTATAAAATGCAGGTGTATCAAATGAAACATTAAAAGTTCCACTCAGACCAAATCAGAAGCATTCTAGAAAGTTAAAGAAAGCTCGGCATCAAAAGCAATGCTGACCAAAAACTCTAGAAACTATCAGCATATAAAATCATGTGATCTGAAACACATTCAAAAGATACATTCAGAAGCATCAGATGAGAAATCATTATTCTCAAGGCAAACACAGTGATTACTTACCTCAAATAGAATCTTGGAAACATGGAAAGAAGTAAACACGCCCTCCAAAAGTAAAAATCATTATATCTATGAGGAAACATGTATTAAGGAATGGTCTCAACGTGTCTAGCTAGCCCAACGACACTTTTCACAATGGCTATAAAAGGATCTCCATGTTGTTAGAAAGATAAATAATAACAACTATAAAATCGTGCTACAACATTTCACACATACGCTCAAATTCTCAATCAGTTATAAAATTCGTTTACATTGAGTTATTGCTCAAAAGTGTAACTTCATTAGATAGAAATTTAGTGTTTATCCACTTTATAGAAGCATATTTTTGTAAACACAAAACATTGTTCTACGTGTAAGTTTGTATGTTTCCTCAAGTAACTTTCTAGTCTGTATACTTGAGAGGCCTAAGAGGTCTTTCTAGACACTTAGAGGTTATTGTGTAATCTTTTGAGATTAGTGAATTAAGTCCTTGTTGAAGGCAAAATCACATTGGCGGGTGGACAAGAGGTAGCCTTAGTTTCAAGGTGAACTTGTATAAAAATAATTATATTTAAATAATTATATTAAAACTCAAATTGAATAAAGGTATGTTGTTATTACTCAACAACTATAAAATCAACCAAAATAATCAAAATATCTCAACAAGTGATTGTATTATTTTATAACTCAATAACAACTCAAAAGTATTCAAAAGGGGTGTTATGAGTAACCTTCACGAGTGATAACTCTACGAAACCTAAGGGTTGATATTTTAACTCACACTAATCATAATTGACCCAAGTGTACAATACAGTCTTCACCACTCTCCTCTCAAAAATCAGAACTTTGCATCTTGGCTGCTCTAGAACATTCCAACCATTCATATCTCAAGTTAAGGGTTGCTTTAGCTTTCTGAGAACTTGAGGAAGTTGACTAGAACATCACAGCAGCCTGAACCAGGCTCTAACTCACAGAAAAATTTCTAGTTGCAAGGTAAGTTTCTTCTAATTTTCATCTCATTATTTAGGAATTGTTAGGCTTGCAATTTCAAAGACACAATGTAGATATCATGGCTTTGAATCTGTACATATTTATAGATTTCATTTATATGGCCTAAGTAGAGAGATTTTCAGAGTAGAACTTCTTGAGGAAATCAGGGTTCAGAACTAGGATTAGCAAATGTCATGCTTGCTTCTGTTTTACAATTTTGATGCTTTGTATTGTTGAAACCATGATGAAATTTGCCATAACTTCTATGTTTTCATTTTCCATTTTTGTTGATAAATGACTAAGTTGCAGATACTCTGGCTGGCACGAAGAAGAAGAAGATGAAGTTCATCATCAGAACTTACTTTGTAATATATGTTTATGTTTTTGTTTCTAATACTAGATGTATAGCCACCCCAGTGGTAGAGAGCGCGCGCATAAGGAATTAGGGTTAAGGGTCCTGGGTTCTATCCCCAGAAGCATCTTTTTATGTTTATTTCTTAACATTTTACCCCATTATTTGTCAAACAATAATCCTGGATCAGAACTTATAGATAAACCCCTTCATTTGTGTGTCAAAACAGTACTCCTGGACCAGAACTTCTAGATATTCTCATCCAATAGCTTTGACACCTCACTTAACCATTATCATAATTTCTAACCTTATAGTAACACTCGAACTTCTAGTTTTCAAATGCATCAGAACTTCTAGGTTCTCTCAACAACCAGAACTTCTAACCTTCCAGTAACACTAGAAGTTCTATGTTTCCAACTGCATCAGAACTTCTAGGTTTTCTCAACAACCAGAACTTCTAACCTTCCAGTAACACTAGAACTTCTAGGTTTCCAGTTGCATCATAACTTCTAGGCACTCTCAGCAATCAGAACTTCTAGGCTTTCCTTTGTTCCCAGCAACCCCGTAACTTTAGTGTGTATGGATCCAGAACTTATGGCTTTCCCCATTGTGATGTGGTGGGAGAACTGACTTGGAGTTTGCGTTTCTGTTTGCAAATGTTGCGGTTTAGTAAGAGTCGCCACCGACTTTTCTTTTATCCAAAAGGAAAGGTGAAAAAGCACAGGAAAGACCTTTAGATATGTTTTCTTGAGTTCGGGGGGTAGATTATGAAAAGGGAAGGTGTTAGCATCCTTTTCATCCATGGTTTTCCATGGGCTCTTAATTACTCGCTAGATCACTTGCTTTTGTTTGAATGTGCTTGTGGTGTGGGTTTTGAAAGTATTTTGAAAATGTAACTTTGTAATGATTCTCGTTTCTATAAGAACGCATAAAAAGTGTTTGTTTCGAAAATAGTTCAAAGATGTGTTGGTGAGATGTGTTTTGAAAGTATTTTGAAAAGGTGTATTCTTTGTAATGGTTCTCGTCTCTATAAGAACGCGTACAAAGTGTTTGTCTTTTGAAAATGTTTCAAAGTGAGAGTGTTGGTGCATGAAATGTTTTTGTTGTGAGAAAGAGAGTAACTGAGAGCGAACCTACCTACTCAAAAGGTCTTAGATGTTCTTTCCCTCCTCCTTTAGACGTTGCTATCTTACCATTGTTTTGGTAAGAAGCCCCATCGTTGGATGTGAAGGGATGGGCATTGGTCATCGTATAGTCATGATAGCAATGTTGTGAGGTATCTTAGCATTTCTTTTTTAGGGACTAAGATCATATTGAAAGGCAACATTTATAGCGTCATCGAGGGACTATGATCTTTTATTTCGATTGTTTTTGCTAAGACACTCCACATGCATAACATGACCATTTTTTAGGCAACAAGTGTAGTTAACCTTAAGGGTGCATTTGTGAATAGTGTGTTTGATTTGCATGCATTTAATCTTTGATTAGGTTTATCTACCTATTGATTTTATCTTTCCATACACACCCTAACTACTAGCATTTACATTCGAAAGCGATAAATTGTAGAAATGTAAAGTCCTACGCTATTACAATACTTTAGAGATGGGGATACATATTTACAAATGGGGATTTAAAATTAAATTAAATCCTAAGTTACTATTACAACCATATTGAATGGATAAGAATGTACAAAAGATGTAAAATGGACTTGTTTTATTTTAAGAAAATATTTCTGATCTTTTGTTTTAAGAAATAAAATAAAGCATGTAAAAATGAAAAGAAAAAAAACGTTTTTGGTGTTTTTGATTAATGAAATAGAAAGTAATAGAAAAAATAGTGAGAAAAAGAAAAATAAAATCAGCGTATTGCTGAGTAAAGGAGGTCAGAAGTTCTGACTCTGGCGTACTTGAAGTTGAAAAAGATTTTGTGAATTAGAGGTTGGTCCTGAACTCTAGTGATGTTCTGAGCAACTTCTTCACGTACTGAGCAGGTTTGAAGTTTTCAACTTCTGGAACAGCCAAGGGGTGATGTTCTGACTTCTTTGAGGTGGAGGTGGATGGAGAGTGTATGGCAGTATGAACATAGAAGTTAGGATAGCTTCTAATATGTGAATCAGAAACCGTGTGGATGGTTTTAGTCAAGAAACACTTGAGAATAAATGGAGTTTGAATGTAAGGTATCAAAAGTTAACAGGTTTTGTATGTTGTTGTTGTACCCCAAAATTTGCCCTCCCATCCTTCAGGTATTCATCCTGAACTCTCAGGTTTTTTCTCTTGAACAAAGCCAAGCCCTTCGTTATCGTTCCTTTCCAAGCAAACAATTTACAAGAGAAAGATGGTCATTTGCGAGCTCTAAAGGCAAAGCTTTTACCTTGGAAAAATTAAATCCAAAACATTGGGAATTTTTCTCTAAAAGAAAAAAAAGAAGGGGGTGTTTAAGAAGAAGATGGCACTTCAGAGCTTCTGAACCAACCTCCAGGCAGAAACAGTCAGAAGCTACAAACTTGGCTCAACATATAACATTCAGTCAGAACATGACTTTTTTAGCAGTTACACCAGCTCAGTCAGAGATGCTAAACTTGGCTCAGCATATAATATTCAGTCATAACATGACTTTTTCAGCAGCTACGTAAAAGTTCAGTTAGTATTTGCTAGAGAAAACAACAAAGCCAGAAACTCCTTCAGAACGTACTGGGATCAGAAGATAATAGGATCAGCAGATTAGGAAAGGTACTGAAGCAGGATCACTAAGTCCAGAAATTTTAAAGACAGATCAAAGGAACATACTGGAAAACTCTCAGAGCTTGCTGAGACAGCAAGAGGCCAAGGTCAGAGCTTGATCTACGTTGTTTTTGGTAAAGCAGAACTGCTGGCTCAGGTTTTGGGTAATGATGCAAAATCTCATATTACAAGATTTTGATGTTGATAAATCTCATCACCATTTAATGCTCATTAATGCTCACAACCACTCCTGCACATTCATCCAAGGGGTCTCTCCATGTGTGGCTTGGTAAACACCTTTATGCAGGTTTAGGCATGAGTCTATGCGCCACTTTTCGTCTATAGAGGTCACTTCTCCTCAATCCTTGCCTACTGTTCCAGCCTAGGCTGAAAAGCTGTCCATCATCACAACTTTTCATGAACTTCCTTCAAAAACAAGTTAACCTCTACTGCATAATATTGGCGCCCTTTAAACGTTCAAAAATCCATAAAGTTTTGCCTATAAATAGGACACCATTGTCCATCACAAAGGGACGTGAAAAAAGATCCAGAAAAAATTGCTAGAGAAGAAACAGAAAAACTCTAGTAAAAGAAAAACCTTGTGAAACTCTGACAAAATCCCCAGTGATTCATAACTTTGAACTTCCTGACTCCAAACTTCATTGATACTCAGTTTGCTTCTTGACTAGAGAGCACCCATACAGTTTCTGACCCTACATACACATATCTTCTCCATCCACCCATCCTAAAAAGAACCTGTCCAGAACACCATCAGAGCTAAAAGCTATCTCCCACTCACAGACTTTTTTTTCAACAGCCAGGTAAGCACCTGCTGACTTTCATCACGCTGCTAAGCATCATCAGCTTTGCATGCTCAATAAACACAATGTAAATATCATGTTGTTGCTATACGCGTTCTGAGGGTTTTCATACCTTTGAATGTTTAAGTAGGAAGGGAATCAGTGTAAAACCTGTTTGTGACCTTATTGGTTCTACCTTCTAAAACACTTTGATACCTGCTGAGATCATCCTAGGCATGCCTTCTGTTTTATGGAAAAATAATAAAACTAAAGATGTTCTGGCTAGTACAGGGGGAAATCAAGCTCTTACTTTGACATCAGTACTCCTAAGGCCTGTTTTGCTGTCAATAATATCAGAACTTCTAAAAATTATTGTATTTCCAGCAGGGTCAGAACTTCTGACTTCCTCACTAACAAACTTTTGTATTGCAGCGCACGGGGGTCAGAACTTCTGACCTTCCCACTAACAGGTTTCTGTTTTGCAGGTGCCAGAGTCAGAAGTTCTGACTCATACAGTTTCACTTACAAGTTGATAATCCTGCAGCAGGCCTGGGTCAGAACTTCTGACTTCCTCTCAGCAGCGCGCTATCCCTCTCTCTCTTTCTCTCTATCTTCCCTTTTTTATTTTCTTTTCTTATCTATTTTTCTTGTTGAACCACCCCATGTACAAATGTGTATCCCCATCCCCGAAATGCTGTATAGCGAAGGATTTTACATTTTCGTATTTTTATTGCTTTTAAATGTGAATGCTAGTAATTAGGATATGTATGGCAAGATAAAATCAACGAAATAGAAAATCCTAATTCAAGATAAACTCTTGCATGCAATAAAACACACTTGCACATAAACACCCCTAAGGTATCTCCACTTGGTTGCCTAAACAAATTGCCATGATATGCATGCCGAGTATCTATTGGCAAAACAAAAACAAAATAAAAGATCATATTCCCTCAATGACGCTATCTTGGTTGCCTATACAAAACGATCTAGTCCCTCGGAAAATTGCTAAAAGATACTTAGCACAATTGCTATCATGGTCTAATACGATGACCCATGCCTGTCCCGTTTAAACCTCCTAACACAAGGTTTTTCACCAAATACAATGGTGAAACAACACTGTCAAAAGGGTTGAAAACATAAGAAAGATCTTTGAGTAAAATAGGGTAGAAAACTCTTAGTTACTTGATCAAAAAGCTTGCAAAAACATTCTTGCTATTTTCAAACACACTTCACAACACAATTTCAAAATCCAACTTTCAAACATTGAAATCTTTTTAAAAGACAAAAACACCTTTGTATACATTCAAACAAGAATCATTACAAAGGTTGCCACAACGATGGCTTCTTTTCAAAAGCATTTTCAAAAACCACACACAAAGCACCATTGAAAAGCAAACGCAAGTGATCTAAAACTAAGAACCCATGGATAACCATGGATAGAAAGGGTGCTAATACCTTCCCTTTCTATAATCTACTCCCTGAATCCAAGAAAACATCTCAAAGGTCTTTCTTGTGCTTTTTGACCTTTCCTTAGGATAAAATAAAAAGTCGGTGGCGACTCTTGCTAAACCGAAACATTTGCGAACACAAACGCGAAACCTCAAATCAGTTCTCCCACCGCATCACAGGACTGGCGACTCTACTGGGGAATAACTTTAAAAGTGGAGTAACCTTAGGGCTTAGATCTCCTTTGCATTCTTATCTTGATTGCTTTACATTTGGTTCTCTTGTTTGGGCTTGAAATCCTATACCCGGATTTGGGAAACATTCATAGGTAAATAGCAATACGTTGTGGAAACTGTGCGGGGTATACCGACATGGTTGAACCAATAGCTATATTAGTGCAACATATTTGTGAGTACCGGTAGCCTTTAAGTCAATCAAAGAGAATACGAGGCCGCTGAGTGATGTCATGAAGTACTAATGAACTCTTAGAACCTTACTTGACCATCTTGGCCTTTTATTAGGGGTAGTGAGATGACCGGCTTTGGCACAATCCGAAGTTAGTAGATACTCGATACTACACTCATTGAGGGTTGTTTTCTTGGAATATTTTGGTCGCCAGTTAAGTGGCTAAATCAAAACAATGAACATAGAAAATAATCCAGTGATATTGAGCTCCTTAGAACCCGGTTACTATTTATAGGACAGGTTTGAGCCAACTAAACTTAAGAGGGTATTTACCTATGAAACCTCATGCAAGCCTGAAACTAGGGTTTTGTGTGACTTGCTTGTACATGTGCTTGTGCATACATCATGAACATCATAAAGCATCATATGCATCCACTAACCATTTCAAGGGTTTGGATCTTCATCTTTGTTCTTGTTTTGTAGGTCATGGAATCTCTTCGCAGGAAAACAATTCAAGTCAACCTTGTGAGAATACCTCCTCAACTCAAGGAGCTTACATCCAAGATTCCAGAGAATTCTCTCTTCAGTGAAAGACATGGTAGAATTCTCAACTTGGTCAACTCCAACATTGAAGAAGACATGGTGAAAGTTCTCTTTCAGTTCTTTGACCCACTACACCACTGTTTCACATTCCCTGATTACCAGCTAGTACCTACTTTGGAGGAATTTTCTCAACTTCTGAAGATTCCTATTCTTCATCAACTACCCTACAACGGTACGGAAAAAGAACCAAAGCCTGAGGATGTTGCCCAAACATTACACTTGCAACCAGCTGATATCAAAGGGCATTGGGAAACCAGAAGTGGTGTCAAGGGTTTCTTGGCCAAGTTTCTGTTCGAAAAGGCACAAGACTGCTGGAATTCTCTAGATCTACAAGCTTTTGAAGAGATTGTGGCACTCCTCATCTATTGGTTGGTCTTGTTCCCAAACCCTGATCAGCTTATAGATGTGAATGTTGTCAAGATTTTCATATCTCGGAATCCTGTACCTACATTGCTTGGGGACATCCTACACTCATTTTACACACGAACAATGAGGAAAAGAGGTGTTCTCATGTGCTGTACTCCTCTCCTAGCAAGGTGGTTTATTTCTCACCTTCCACAATCAGTTTTGAAGAATGAGCAGGGTTTAAGGTGGTCACAACGGTTGATGACCCTCACACATTCTGATGTTCATTGGTGTTCTCGTTCCAGAGAAAATGTCATCATTATCGATTGTTGTGGGGAATTCCCTAATGTCCCACTACTTGGTATTAGGTGAGGCATTACCTACAACCCATGCTTGGCTCTAAGACAGTTTGTATATGCTCGGAGGGATGGCCCTCATGACATGCTAATTCCTGACTTAGTTTTTGACTTCGACAACGATGCGCAAGGACTTCGACAAAGATTCATCAGAGCTTGGAGGATGCCCAACTGGGTGGATAGTAAGACATTGGGGTACAAGAATTCCATCCCTCTTTAGCCTTAACTCAAGTGGGTACGAACCTGCGCCTAAAGTCTTATGATGCCATACCCTCACATTCTCCCCTTGATCAAAGAGCCTGTTGTGGAAGGAGAGGTTCCATACACCCTCCTACATCTTGACATGCCAACATCATGGGAAGAATTACAAAAGAGTTGGATCCAACTCAAAGAAGAACGGAATACTTTTGAAGCCAGCTTCTATGCCAGTGAGAAGAAGGTTTTGGAGCTTACCCGCCGACTTCATAAGGAGGAAACTCTCAACACTTACATCGCACCAAAGAGGATGCACAATGTCTTTTTACATTAAGAATTTTATAATATTTTGCCCATGGGGCACTTATGTACTAACAAATTTCTTCTTAATATGACGTGTGTTCTTTTGTTTGCAACAAATTTGAATTTCTGAATCCTTGAATGCATTACATGAATAATGCATCATTCATCATATGCATAAACAGGTCTTCACACCAGGTTTCCTTATCTTTCTGCTATTTATTTCAGCAAGATGGATTTGGAGCAGATGGTTAAGGATCTGCAAGCACAGAATTCTCAATTCCAGCAACTCCTCATGACCTTAGCAAAGGGTCAAGAGGACCTTAAAGCACTGTTGGAGAAAAATAAAGAGAAAAAGAAGAAAAGGCCCGGAGTAGCCACTTTTGGAAGAAGGTTTGAAAGCAATGCTAGAAAAGTTCTCGAGTTCCCCTCAACGTCTGATGATGGGGCAAGTAAAGGAAAAGGAGCTGCAGTACCTTCTGAATCTGAGGTTGAAGAGGAAGAAGAGGAAGAGGATGAAGACTACTCCAAACAGCAATATCCCCTGGCGAATGATAAATATAAAAATCTTGAGGATCGATTGGCAGCCATGGAGTTGCAAAGGGTACCTGGTTTAGATTTCGAAGAACTAGGGTTGGTCGCTGGGATCATCATTCCTCCCAAGTTCAAAGTTCCTACATTTTCTAAGTATGACGGTTTGTCCTGCCCAAAGATGCATGTGAGATCCTATGTCAGAAAGATCCAACCCCACTCATCTGATAAAGACCTTTGGGTACACTTTTTTCAAGACGGTTTGTCAGGCACACAATTGGACCGGTTCTATCAACTCGAGAGATCAGAGGTTCATAACTGGGAAGACTTAGCTGCTGCTTTTTACCGGAAATACCAATACAACACTGATTTAGCACCCACTCGTACTCAACTACAGAGTATGGGTATGACTTCTAATGAAGGATTTAAGGAGTATGCCCAGAAGTGGCGTGATCTGGCTGGAAGGGTGCAGCCACCATTGTCGGATAGAGATCTAGTTGACATGTTTCTAGGGACCCTGCCTGGCCCTTTCTTCAATCATTTAATTGGGAGTTCCTCCGCGGGATTTACCGAATTAATTCTGACCGGCGAAAGGGTCGAGGCCGGTATTAAAAGTGGTAAGATTCTGAAAGATACCTCCGCGTCCACTGCTATTAAGAAAACCTTCCCAGCTAAGAAGGAAGCCTCTACTGTTTATTCTCAGAAAAGTCAAGGAAGAACCGAGCGCCGGCCAACTGTAGGGGTTGTGATGATTCAAAACTCTTCAAATGATCAACCCCGCAGCAATCAGCCAAGATCTAATCAACAATGGGTAGAAAGGCCATAATGGTAGTTCACCCGAATCAACATGATGCCAGCTCAAGTACTCCTTCATTTTCTAAAGCTGAATCTTAACAATTTGAAGGAAGCGCCAAAGAACCCTAATACCTCCTCTCCATATTACCACTCCAGTGCAAAGTGTGCTTATCACTCTGACAATGTCGGGCATGATACCAATAACTGTTGGGCCCTTAAGAACAAAATCCAAGACCTGATAGATGCTAAGGAGGTAGAGTTTGATGCTCCCGAGAAGCCCAACGTCATATCCGCTCTGATGCCCAAGCACGGTCATAATGTTCATGCCGTCATGGAAGACCTTCATGTTACCAATATTGCTGACCTTTTGACTCCGTTACCAGTGATTAAAGTGAATTTGATGAGAGTCAGGATATTCCCAGGCTGTGTAAAGGACTGTTACTTTTGTTTAAACATACGAGCTGACTACCTAATGTTGAAGTCAGGCATCCAACGCCTGATGGATATCCAAGAGATACTCTTCCAAAAGACTCCTGTTGATACCTTCACTCCTGTTACTCCTGCTACTTTTGCTACTTCAACCAACGACATTGCAATAATAACCATCTCCAAAAATCTTCCCAAGGCTTGCAAAAGGCCTGTCAAGATTACGCCCGACCCTAAATTTTTACCATTGAAAATCACCATGTCGGGGCCTATCCCGTATCAATCTAAAAAAACGATACCATGGAACTACGGAGGAGAAATCTTCTATCATGGCATCAAACAGATTGAATCAGTCCAAGAGAATTTTGAAGATGAAACCCCTGATATAGGGAACATTGCGGAAACAAGCAAGATAACTCACAGCAGACGGATTTTTTCTCTGGAGATTGCTCCCCCTCGAGCAGTATTCGGACCCTCGGAAGCTTCTGTGCCTATTAAGCCATATGTGCAAGGCCCGATAATTGAAGAATTGGATACTCCTAAAGTTAGACCATCTGTTGATACTACCGATAAGGGTAAGGGGATACTAGAAGCGCCTGTCAGGACGAAGGCTCATACCGTGGTTATCCCCGAAACCACCCAGAAAGAAATGGAAGAAATCTTGAAGATAATCAGAAAGAGCGACTACGACGTCGTGGAACAGCTAGGGCAGACCCCTTCCAAAATCTATATGTTGGCTCTTCTACTCTGCTATGAGGCCCATGCTAAGGCCCTGATCAAATTTTTAAAGGCGGCACACGTGCCCCAAGAAACTTCAGCTGACCAGTCTTAGGAGTGCGTGGCTAGCCTTACTGCTGATAATGGTCTTGGTTTTTCCGATGCTGATTTGACTCCCAAGGGAAGGAAACACAACGACGCGCTACATGTCTCAGTTGAATGCAGGGGAACCACCCTCTCCCATGTCTTAGTTGATATTGGTTCTTCTTTGAATGTGTTGCCGAAGAAAGCGTTAGGCTGTTTGGACTGCGAAGGATTGACCCTCAAACCCAGTAACATCGTTGTTAGGGCCTTTGATGGGTCCAAAAGAATGGTTCACGGAGAGGTTGACATTCCTATCAAAGTGGGCACAGAAGTTTTCAACTCCACCTTTTATGTGATGGACATCCGTCCTTCATATTCGTGTTTGTTGGGAAGACCGTGGATCCATTATGCTGGGGCAGTTACCTCCTCTTTACACCAAATGTTGAAGTATCATGTTAAGGGTAAGATTATAACAATGCACGGCAAGGAAGAGTACATGATAAGTTACCTCAACTCCTTCCGCTATGTGGAGTTGGATGGCGAGTTCATAGAAACGCCTTTCCAACATTTTGAGGAAGTTTCTCCTGAGGTCGCAGTTGCGAAGACAATGGTTGAGGTGCCTATCGTTCCCAAGCATGTATCTAGGATGGCATCTCTCAAGGACGCAGAGGTTGTAGTCAAAGAAGGAAAGAGTACAGTATGGGGGAAACTGCCTGATTTTCCCTATAAGACGGACAAATTTGGACTAGGGTTTACTACTGCAGGACAGAAGGCTATGCGTCACTCCAAGACTGGAGGACCACCCGTAAAAATCACCTACCATGGAATTAATGTTGTAGAAGATGACAATGAAGAGGACAACTTTGAAGATTGGATCTTCCCAACCATCGAAGGGGGTTTAAGCAACTGGGAAGTAAAGGATTTTATTCCCATCACCTTCATCAACCAGTAATTTATCTTTGAACGATTTCCTATTTTGGTCTGTAATAACTAGACAATTCGTATACTATTTTCACCTTATGCCTTTCCCGGGGCATATAGGTCCATTTGTAAGGGCTTGATTTTCTTCATTATCATATGCCATGTTTTAATGAATCATTGGACGTTTTCATCTATAAACGGTTGTGTTCATTTTCTTTCTTTTTTGAATTTTGTTTTGTTTAAGGATGGATATCCCTTACACACACCCACACTCACAAATGCAGGTACCCATCCACTCCGGATTCCATGGGTGACTATTCTTCTTTAGCCTTCGGTAACTCTGAAGATTTGGTCAATCATGTTGAGTACGAAGTTGACAAAGACTGTGAAGTTCCGGGAGAGTTAGCCAGACTTTTGCAACAAGAAGAGAGGGCTATTCTTCCTCATGAAGAGTTGCTAGAAACCATCAACTTGGGAACAGAGGAAGACAAGAAAGAGGTAAAAGTAGGTGCCAACCTGGAACTAAGTGTCAAAGAGTGCTTAGTGAAGTTGTTGAACGAGTATTTTGAGATCTTTGCTTGGTCCTATGAAGACATGTCGGGATTAGACACGGATATCGTGGTTCACCGTCTCCCTACAAGAGAAGACTGTCCACCAATCAAGCAAAAGGTTCGTCGAATGAGGCCCGACATGACTGAGAAGATCAAAGCCGAGGTAATGAAGCAATTTAACGCTGGCTTTCTGGCTGTTACTTTCTATCCACAATGGGTTGCTAACATTGTGCCCGTACCTAAGAAGGACGATAAAGTCAGAATGTGTGTGGACTATCGAGATTTAAACAGGGCTAGCCCTAAAGATGATTTTCCACTACCACACATTGACATCTTGGTTGACAACACAGCTCAACACAATGTATTTTCCTTCATGGATGGATTCTTGGGATACAACCAGATCAAAATGGTCCCTGAAGATATGGAGAAAACTACTTTTGTCACGCAGTGGGGTACCTTCTGCTACAAAGTGATGACGTTCGGACTGAAGAATGCTGGGGAAACCTATCAACGCGCCATGGTAGCTTTATTTCATGACATGATACATCATGATATTGAGGTTTACGTAGACGACATGATAGCCCGATCACAGACAGAAGAAGAACACCTTGATCATCTGCAAAAGTTGTTTTCCAGGTTGAAGGAGTATAAGCTCAGACTGAATCCAAGCAAGTTCACTTTTGGAGTTAGGTCTGGTAAACTTTTGGGATTTATTGTCAGCAACAAAGGCATTGAGGTTGATCCAGCTAAAGTAAAAGCTATACAAGAAATGCCTTCCCCCCGCACTAAAAAGGAGGTTAGAGGATTCTTGGGACGCTTAAACTATATTGCGAGGTTCATATCTCACCTAACATCTACCTGTGAGCCAATCTTCAAGTTGTTGAAGAAAGATCAGGTAGTTGAATGGAACAATGATTGTCAAGTTTCTTTTGATAAGATCAAGGAATATTTACTGGAACCTCCTATTTTGATGCCACCCGTCGAAGGAAGGTCGTTAATCATGTATCTGACTGTTTTGGATAACTCAATGGGGTGCGTACTGGGCCAACATGACGAGTCTGGCCGAAAAGAGCATGCCATTTATTACCTTAGCAAAAAGTTTACCGACTTTGAGACTCGCTACTCACTGCTCGAGAAAACTTGTTGCGCTTTGGTATGGGCTGCTCGCTGGCTAAGGCAGTATATGTTTACTCATACCACTCTGCTGATTTCCAAGATGGATCCGATCAAGTATATCTTCGAGAAGCCTGCTTTATCTGGAAGAATCGTTAGATGTAAAATGATCCTAACTGAGTACGATATCCAGTATACTACCCAAAAAGCTATAAAGGGGAGTGTACTAGCTGATCATCTAGCTCATCAAGCCGTCGAAGATTACCAGTCTATGAGATTCGACTTCCCTGACGAGGACATCATGACATTGGACAACATTGAAAGTAACGGACCGTATGACGGACCTGAACAAGGATCCCGATGGACCTTGTACTTTGATGGTGCTTCAAATGCACTTGGAAACGGTATTGGTGCGGTACTCATTTCTCTGGAAGGTTTCCATACACCTTTCACTGCCTGACTTTGCTTCAGTTGTACCAACAACATGGCTGAATATGAAGCTTGCATCTTTGGTCTCAAGGCTGCAATAGACTTAGGAATCAAATCTTTGGTCGTATTTGGGGACTCAGCTTTGGTTATCAGTCAAATCAAAGGAGAGTGGGACACTAAACATCTTAAACTTATCCCATACAAAGAATATGTCTTAACATTGCTGCTTCATTTCGAGCAGATTACCTTTGAGCACTTCCCGCGAGAAGAAAATCAGCTAGCAGGTGCTCTAGATACAACGTCTTCCATGTTTAAACTCAACTGGGATAACGAGGCTCCCCAGATCACCATCGAGCGAATGGACGAACCTGCGCACTGTCATGAGATTAATACCGAAGAAGTAGTGGAACAACCCTGGTTTCATGAAATCAAAAAGTATCTCCAGACTCGAGAATATCCTGAAGGAGCTTCAGTCAATGATAAAAAGTTCTTAAGGAGATTTGCTACCAAGTTCTTCCTAAGCAATGGCATCCTTTATAAGCGCAACCATGATTATGTTCTACTTCGTTGTGTGGACAAGGTTGAAGCAGAGTTAATCATGACTGATATACATAGTGGCACGTTTGGCACCCACTTGAGCGGACATACGATGGCTAAAAAGATTCTAAGGGCAGGTGTTGTACCCCAAAATTTTCCCTCTCTTTCTTCAGGAAGTCATCTTGGATTTTCAAAGTCCCTCTGAAACAAATCCAAGTTCTGAGATATCATTTTTTCCCAAGCAGACCATTTACAAGAGCAAGATGATCACACAAGCTCTGAAGACAACGCTTTTAGCTTGAGAAATTTTTTTTTAATACTTGGAATTTTTCTCTAAAAAATGAGTGTTTAAGGAAAATCAGCGCTTCAGAACTTCTGAACCAAATTTCAGATGAAAACGGTCAGAAGTTGCAAGCTTGGCTCAACGTAGTCAGAAGTTGGCTCTTCAGCAGCTACATCAGCTCAATCAGAAGTTGTAAGCGTGGTTCAATATGTAAGCCTCAGACAGAACATGACTCTTTCAGCAGTTACGCAAGCTCAGTCAGAATTTGCTAAAGGAATGCAAAAGAAGCAGGGAAGTCTGAAGGCTCTTTCAGAGCATTCTGAAATCAGAAGATGAAAAGGTCAGAAGAGTGGGTGTTACACTGATACAGAATCTCTAAGCCCAGGAGGTCCAGAAGCAAATCCAAGGAACGTATCAGAAAATCAGGAGAATCCCCAGAATTTACTAAGACAACAGGAAGCCAAGGCCAGAGCATGGTTTACGCTGTTCTTTTGAAACAGAACTGCTGATTCAACGTTGGTTTCCATTACCAGAATATTGAGGTTGATAGGTCTTATCACCATTTAATGCTCATTAATGCTTCCAACCACTCCTGAACATTCATCCAAGTAATCCCTTCACGTGTGGCTTGGAAAGCACCTTTATGCATATTCTGGCATGGGGCTACACGCCACCGCCCACTTAAGAGGTCACTTCTCCCCAATCCACGCCTGCTGCTGCAGCCTAGGCTGAATGCTATCTGTTATCACAACTTCCCAGGAATTTCTGTCAAAGAACAAATTCAAACTCTGTTGGCGCTTTAATGTTCAAGGCACCCACAAGAACTTTGCCTATAAATAGAGAGCCATTGTCCACTGAAAAAGGGGTTCAAGAAACAAAAAAATTGCTAAGAGAGAAACAGAAACTCTTAGCAAGATAGTGTTCTGAAACTCTGCCAAAATCTCCAGTTGTTTCATAACTTTGAATTTCTCATCTTCAAACTTTATCCAACGCCCAGTTTTCTGTGTGAACTAAAAAAAAACCTCTTTTCAAACTTCTGACCCTACATACGCATACACCTTCATATACCCTTTTCAAAAAAGAATCTGTCCAGAACACCACCAGAGCCAAAAGCCAGCTTTCATTCACAAACCTTTCCCACAGCCAGGTAAGCACCTGCTGACCTTCATCACACTGCTAAACATCATCAGTTGTGCATGCTCAAAATAAACATAATGTAAATATCATGTTGTTGCTGTTTATATTCTGAGGATTTTCATACCTCAGAACGTTCTGAGCCAGTGTAGGACTTGCCTGTGACCTTGTTGGTTCTGCCCTCTGAAACATTTTAACATTTGCTGGATCTGTTTCAAATATGTTTCCTGTTTTGTGGAATAACAACAAAATTGCAGATGTTCTGATTAGTACAGGGAAAAGCCAAGTGCTGACTTTGACGTCAGCATATCTGAAGCCTGTTTTGCTGTCAATAATATCAGAACCTCTGAGAGTTATTGTCTTTCCAGCAGAGTCAGAACTTCTGGTTTCTCCACTAACAAACTTCTGTCTTGCAGCGCAGGGGAGTCAGAACTTCTGATTTCCCCACTAACAGGTTTCTGTTTTGCAGGTGCTAGGGTCAGAAGTTCTGACTCATACAGTTTAACCAAGAGGTTGATCATCTGGCAGCGGATCTGAGTCAGAACTTCTGATGATCTCTCAGCAGCGTGCTGGCTCCCTCTCTCTCTCTCTATATCTTGTTTTTTGCTATTTTCTTTTTTGTCTATTTTTCTCGTTGAACCCCCCATGTACAAATGTGTATCCCCACTCCCTAATTGTTGTAATAGCATAGGATCTTATGTTTCCGCTTTTATTGCTAGTAATTAGGATGTGTATGGCAAGATAAAATCAATGAAGTAGAAAATCCTAATTCAAAGAAAATTCTTGTATGCAATAAAACACACTTGCACACTAACACCCCTAGGGTATTCCACTTATTGCCTTCAATAAATGGGCCATATTGCATGTTAGGTCTCTTTGGGCAAAACAAAAATAATCAAATGATCATAGTCCCTCGATGACGCTTTCGAAAGTTGCCTAAAAATGATCAAGTCCCTTAAAGGAAAAATTGCCCAAAGATACTTGGCACCATTGCATTCATGGTCCATACGATGACCCGCGCCCGTCCCGTTAAACATCCTAAACGCAAGATTGTCCACCAAATTCAATGGTGGAACAAAATTGTTAAAAAGGGTTGAAAACATAGAGAAAACCTTTGAGTACAATAGGGTAGACAAAACTCTTAGTTACTTGAGATCAACTTGCAAAAAAAAAACGCTTTCCTTCTTTTCAAAAAAACCACACTCCGCACATACTTTCAAAACAAATTCTCAAAAACATTTGAAACATCTTTTCAAAAAGATACACACTTTTGTAAAACACTCAAACACGAGTCAAATACATTGGTCGCCTAAGACAAGGCATCTCTTCAAAAACATTTTCAAAACACACACACACCACAATTTCAAAGCAATCGAAAATAAAGGCAGATGATCTAAGCAAGTAACTAAGAGCCCATGGATAACCATGGATAGAAAGGGTGCTAATACCTTCCCTTTCTATAATCTACTCCCCGAACCCAAGAAAACATCTCAAAGGTTTTTGCTGTGCTTTTTAACCTTTCCTTAGGATAAAATAAAAAGTCGGTGGCGACTCTTGCTCAACCGAAACATTTGCGAAAACAAACGCAAAACTATAGTCAGTTTTCCCACCGTATCACAGAACTGGCGACTCTGCTGGGGATCAAAACGTAAAAGTGGAGTAACCTTAGGGCTTAGATCACCCTTGTTTTCAATTGTTTTCCTTGTTTGCTTTTATATTTGTGGGCTTTGCATCGGAGTTTCATAGATCCTAATCCGGATCTGGGGAATACCCTTTTTAGGTAGCATAATCTGTGAGGGACCTGTCCGGCATAGACCGACATGGGTGAAGCAGTGGCTACGTTGGTGTGGCACCTTGGTCTGTACCTATATCCCTTGTGTTGCAACGGGGAGAATATAGGTCTTCTAAGGAGTCATTAAACACCAACCGACCTTAGAACCTTAAATTGACCAAACTTGGCCATTAGGACAGTAGCAGTATGCTACACTCATTGAGGCTAAACTCTCGAGATGGTTCTGGCCGCAAGAAAAGATTGCAATGCTGGAGTTATGACCGATTGAGGGTAGCCAATGATTTGAGATCCTTTAGAACCCGGTTACTTTTGATAGGACAGGTTTTAACCAACGAAACTAAAAGAGGGTAATACCTAAACTTCATGCTGGCCTGAAACCTAGGGGTTGTCTTGTATGACTTGTGTGCCTTATCATGCTTGCTTATACTTGTGGTGTGCTTCATCATAGCATCATACCATCATACCATTGCATGCATCCTGTACAAAGGACTAACCCATTTCAAAGACAAAAAAGTTTCATCTTTGCTCTGTTTTGTAGGACATCATGATGCCCGTACGTAGGAATACTGTCCGGCTCAACTTTGTTCAACCACCAACTTTGCTCAAGGATTTGGTTGGTAGGATTCCAAACACTTCCTCCTTCATCAATAGACATGGTTCTCTCCTTGGCTTGATCACTGCAAAATGGGACCAACAACTGATAAGTGTTCTGACCCAGTTTTATGACCCCCTGTATCATTGTTTCACCTTTCAAGACTTCCAGCTTGTCCCTACCCTGGAAGAATTCTCTTATTTGCTTGGGATCTCTGTCTTGGAACAAACTCCATTCACTGGTTTGGAAAAGACTCCTAGGCCTGAAGAGGTTGCTGCAATTCTCCCCTTGACCAAAGAAGAGGTATTGGCTAACTGGGAAACTAGAAGTGGAGTTAAGGGCTTTCTGGTCAAATTTCTGGTTGGCAAAGCTAATGATTTTTGGAATGACTTGGACTTCAAGGCGTACGAAGACACTCTGGCTCTTTTGATCTACGGTCTGGTATTGTTTCCCAATCCTGACAACTTTATCAGTATCTATGCCATAAGGATCTTCATGTCTCGGAATCTTGTACCCACTCTTTTGGGTGATATCCTGCAATAACTCTATGCTCGTACTGCCCGAAAACGGGGAACTCCATGGTGTTGTGCTCCTTTGATAGTGAGGTGGTTTATTTCGCACCTTCCTAAGTTCGTGCTGAAGAATGAAGAAGGAAAGGGTTGGGCTCATAGGCTAATGTCTCTCACTGATAATGACATCACTTGGACTCTCAGAGGTTTGGAAGAGGTAGCTGTTATTGATCGTTGCGGGGGATACCCTAATGTTCCGTTGATTGGTATCCAAGGAGGAATCTCTTATAATCCATGCTTAGCTCTCCGCCGGTTTGGAAGAGCCAGAAGAGTAGGGCCCCATGAAATGTTGGTTCCTCACTTCCATTTTGAGTTTCAGGTAGACAGTGACAAACTACGCCATGGATTCATTAAGGCTTGAGACAGAATTCACAAAGCTGACCCACATGAATTGGGACCAAAGACTTCTCTACCAATGGAACCCTATTGCAAATGGGTCCGCATCCGTGCTCAGAAGTTAGGAATGCCGTACGAAGCTGTCAGACCTATCATTCTTGAATCTCCTGATGAAGATGGGGTTCCTCCAACTGTTCTCCCTCCTCAGATACCCACTGATTTTGACACAATGAAGAGATCTTGGGCGCAGCTAAAGGAAGAACGGGATTTTTATCGGGAAAAGTTCAACGAGCATGAACGGAAGATCCAGAGGCTGACTAAGCAATTGGAGGAGGAGCGGGTTCTGAATAACTACATCAACACTGAGAAGAGAAGGCCACGGGAGCACTGATGGGCTTTGGATATTTCCTTTTATAGCTTTTATTTCCTTTCCAGTATTTTTCATTCCTATAATGCCTGAGGGCAAGTTGTTGAACAATTAAAATTTTAATCTAATGAAGTGTGTTTCCCTTTTGTCTACAAAGTTGAATCTTGTTTGTCTTTGAAAACATAAAACATACGCATCTCATTGCACCATATGTATAGCAGGTACCCTTTTTCACAGGTTGCTTAATCTTCTTCGCTGTTTATTTGAACAGTCATCATGAATCCAGACTCATCCAGTGAGCAAGCAATCAAGGCCCTTCAGGCCCAAAGTGCCCAGTTTCAAGAGATGGTCCTGAGCCTGGCCCAAGGTCAGCAAGAGTTGAAGACTCTACTCCTGAAGAAGAAGAAGAAAAAGAGGACTGCGTTATTCAACACCGGACGCAGATTTGGGAACACACTCCATAATGAAACTGATCCAACTACTTCTTCTGCTGAGAAAAATAGTCCCCAAGGGGGAGGAGCTCCTAGTCCTGCAGTCTCTGACAACGAGACGGACTACAATGACGAACAATACCCACCTGCAACTGACAGATACAAGGAATTAGAAGACCGCTTGAGCGCCATGGAGATTCAGAATGTGCCGGGGCTGGATTTCGGAGATTTGGGGTTATCTTCTGGGGTAGTAATCCCACACAAGTTTAAGGCGCCTGCCTTTGCCAAATATGACGGGGCTTCCTGTCCAAAGCTGCATCTAAGGTCGTACGTAAGGAAGATCCAACCTTACACGGCGGATAAGAACCTTTGGATTCACTTCTTCCAAGATAGCCTTTCGGGGTCACAGCTTGAGTGGTTCTACCAACTAGATGGAACTAGCATCCGACACTGGGAAGATTTGGCAACCGCATTCTACAGACAATATCAATACAATTCTGATATCGCTCCTACGCGTACCCAACTTCAGGGTATGTCTCTAGGAACGGGCGAAGGGTTCAAAGAATATGCACAAAAATGGAGAGATTTGGCTGGCAGGGTGCAGCCTCCATTAACTGATCGTGAGCTGGTTGATATGTTTCTAGGGACTTTGTCTGGTCCATTTTTCAATCATTTGGTTGGTAACTCCTCCGCTGGGTTTACAGATTTGATTCTGACGGGTGAAAGAATTGAAGCTGGCATCAGGTCAGGAAAGATACAAAAAGCTGCCTCCCCAAGTACTGAGAAGAGGCCTTTCAAGAAGGAAGCAAGTGCAGTCTATGGTCCTAGAAGACAAGTCAAGCCAGAAAGTCGCCAAGCCGTCAATGCCTTGGTCATTTCAAAACCTGTTGCTGCTCCTCAGCAGTACAATCAACAAAGAGGTGAAAGGCCCAAGAGGCAGTATACTCGGTTAAGTATGACCTTGTCACAAATCTTACCACAACTGTTATCAACCAACTTGGTGGCCGTCAAAGAAGCGCCTAAAGTCGTGAATACTGCATCCCCTAAGTATAACCCAAATGCCCGTTGTGCTTATCATTCCGATAGCCCCGGGTATACTACTGATGATTGCTGGGCCTTGAGAAACAAAGTGCAAGATCTTATCGATGCAAAGGAAATTCAGTTTGAAGCGCCTGAGAGGCCAAATGTTGTAACTGCTCCTATGCCCCAGCATAGAGTAAATGCCATCGGGGAAGATTTATATGTTGTTTCGGTGAATGATGTTGCTACCCCTCTTTTGACTGTTAAGAGGAACTTACTACTAGCCGGTTTATTTCCGGGTTGTAGTAAGGGTTGCCTCCTGTGTGCTGTTATCCCTACCGGTTGTCCGCTGCTGAAATCAGGCATCCAAAGCCTGATGGATAGCAAGGAAATTCTGTTCAGGAAAACTGCTGTTCCGTTTGTTTCCGCTGAAGAAATATCTGTTGTCACAATTTACAATCCTGCCAAAGCTCCCCCGAGGAAGCCAGTCCAAATTCTGTCCGTTGCACCCATTACTATTACTGTTCCGGGGCCTCTCCCCTATGAGTCTGATAAAGCGGTCCCTTGGCATTATGGGGCCGACGTGTATGTGCTTGGAGTGAAGCAGGAGTTCAACACCAGTACCAACACCAGTATCAGTAACATCACTGGTCCCGCCAAGATTACCCGCAGTGGCAGGCTCTTCTCGCCTGACAGTGCACCGCCAGTTATCCGAAAACCTCTTACCATCACCCCCGCGAGTGTGCATGTTCCAATTCAAGTTCCTGTGTCTACTACTGCCGCTGAGTCCTCTGATGCTCGGGGCAAAGAAGTTGCTACCGATTTGCCTGCCAGGACGGAGGCACCAAAAAAGACTGCTGTGGAAGCCTCCCAACAAGAAATGGAGGAAATCCTTAAAATCATCAAAAAGAGTGACTTCAATGTTGTTGAACAGTTGGGGCACACCCCCTCCAAAATCTCTATGCTATCATTGATGTTATGCTCAGAGGCCCATGCAAAAGCCCTGATTTCATTTCTGAAAACGGCCCATGTGCCGCAAGAGACCTCTGCGGATCAATTCACTGACTGTGTGGCTAATTTGACAGCTGACAATGGTTTGGGGTTCTCGGATGCTGACCTCACCGCCAAAGGGAAAAATCACAATGATGCCCTGCATGTTTCCATAGAATGCAGGGGCACTACTCTCGCACACGTGTTGGTGGATACCGGTTCTTCCCTGAATGTTTTACCCAAGAAAGCATTGGATCGCTTGGATTATGAGGGGTTGGAGTTGAAACCTAGTAACATCATTGTTAGAGCCTTCGACGGTTCTAAGAGGATGGTGCATGGTGAAGTAGACATTCCTATTCGTGTGGGTTCCCAAGTCTTCGACTCAACGTTCTATGTAATGGATATTCGTCCTTCTTATTCTTGCTTGTTGGGTCGACCCTGGATTCACAAAGCTGGGGCAGTAACATCCACTCTACACCAAAAGCTCAAATACCCTGTCAAAGGGAAGATTGTTACTGTGCAAGGTGAGGAGGAATACATGGTCAGTCACTTGAATTCATTCCGATATATCGAGATGGACGGGGAATTTATTGAAACCCCCTTTCAGCATTTTGAGGAAGTACCTCCAACGTTGGCATCGGCTGAGGCAGTGGTTGAAGAAGACTTTCCATTGAAGATGGCATCCTTGAAGGATGCCCAGGCTGTAATCGAGAAAGGCAATTGTGAAAATTGGGGTCAGCTTCCTGACTTCACTCAAAAGAACGACAAGTTTGGGTTGGGCTTTACTGCAGAGGCTCAGAGGGCTGTGCGCAAAGAAAAGATCAGAAAGGCTCCGGTGTTCATCTCCAGCCCAAGGGTGAATGCTATCGATGAGGATGTAGAGGAAGCAGAGTTGTACAGTTGGATCTATCCAACCACCAGCAACGGACCAAGCAACTGGACGACAAAGGATTTTACACCTATCACATTTGTCACGCAGTAATTAGCTCTTTTGATTTTCAATTTGTAACAAACAATATGTTGAAACCTTTTTGGCTCGGTGTCCTACCCGGGGCATCGTAGCTCCATTTGTGAGGGCTTTTTGTATGACATTTCCATATATCATTAATCAAAACATTGGACGTTTGTTGCATTTCAAATCTTGTGCTCTTTTTCCTTCTGTGTTATATATTGCAAAACAGCTATATTTACACACACTCACTTATACAGGTTTCAATCCACTCTGGATCTCACTGGTAAGAGCTCTGCTACCGCCAGTTATGACTTCGATAATCCGATCAACTTGGCCGAGGACGAAGGTGAAGATGATTGCGAAGTGCCTGGTGAACTCGCAAGACTGCTACTCCAAGAAGAGAGGGCTATTCAACCACATGAAGAGCCGGTGGAAACAGTTAACCTGGGTACTGAGACAGATAGAAAAGAGGTCAAGATTGGTGCCAATCTAGAGCTCAGCGTGAAGCAACGATTGATCCAGATGCTACATGATTACATGGAGATATTTGCTTGGTCCTACGAGGACATGCCAGGTCTGGATGCCGACATTGTAGTTCATCACCTGCCAACAAAGGAAGACTGCACTCCGGTAAAGCAAAAGGTCCGTCGTATGCGCCCAGAGATGTCCGAAAAGATCAAGGCTGAGGTTATGAAGCAATTCGATGCCGGATTCTTAGCAGTAACTTCTTACCCTCAGTGGATTGCCAACGTAGTGCCAGTGCCGAAGAAGGACGGAAAGGTCAGAATGTGTGTTGACTACAGGGATCTGAACAGGGCAAGCCCCAAGGATGACTTCCCCTTACCTCACATCGACGTCCTTGTTGACAATACCGCTCAACACAAGGTGTTCTCTTTCATGGATGGTTTTTCATGGTATAATCAGATCAAGATGGCTCCGGAAGATATGGAAAATACTACCTTTGTGACTCAGTGGGGCACCTTCTGCTACAAGGTCATGCCATTCGGGTTGAAAAATGCTGGGGCAACCTATCAGTGTGCCATGGTTGCTTTATTTCATGATATGATCCATCATGAGATTGAGGTATACGTTGATGACATGATTGCGAGGTCTCAAACTGAGGAAGAACACCTTGATCATCTGAGGAAGCTGTTTGACCGACTAAAGTTATACAAGCTGAGGTTGAATCCCAACAAATGCACCTTTGGGGTGAGGTCCGGAAAATTTCTAGGCTTCATTGTAAGTGATAAAGGTATTCAGGTGGACCCTGCCAAGGTAAAAGCCATACAAGAGATGCCGACTCCAAAGACAGAGAAAGAAGTCAGAGGCTTTCTGGGACGACTGAATTACATTTCCCGATTCATCTCACATCTGACTGCTACTTGTGAGCCAATCTTCAAATTACTGAAGAAAGATCAAGTGGTACGTTGGAACGATGAATGTCAGGCTGCTTTTGACAGAATCAAGGAGTATCTCCAAGAGCCACCCATTCTTATGCCACCAGTGGAAGGAAGACCTCTGATACTATACTTGACAGTGCTTGATAATTCGATGGGGTGTGTGCTGCGGCAGCATGACGAGTCTGGCCGAAAAGAGCACGCTATTTATTACCTGAGCAAAAAGTTTACCGACTGTGAGTCTTGTTACTCACTGCTTGAGAAAACTTGCTGCGCTCTAGTATGGGCTGCTCGCCGGCTGAGACAGTATATGCTGACTCACACCACTTTGTTGATTTCAAAGATGGATCCCATCAAGTACATATTCGAAAAGCCTGCTCTGTCTGGAAGAATAGCGAGATGGAAAATGATCTTAACAGAATATGATATCCAGTATACAACTCAGAAGGCAATCAAAGGAAGTGTACTGGCAGATCATTTGGCACACCAACTTGTGGACGATTACCAATCATTGAACTTTGATTTTCCGGACGAAGATATCATGGTGGTAACTGACTGTGAAGTACCCGGACCAGATGAAGGACCTGAGGAAGGATCCCGATGGTCTATGCATTTTGATGGAGCCTCCAATGCTTTGGGTAACGGCGTCGGCGCTGTAATCATATCTCCCAAAGGAACTCATACTCCACTCACTGCCCGATTGTGTTTCAACTGCACCAACAACATGGCAGAATATGAGGCATGTATCATGGGTCTACAAGCTGCAATCGACTTAAGGATCAAATTTCTGAGTGTCTTCGGAGATTCCGCTCTCGTGATCAATCAGATCAAAGGCGAGTGGGATACGAAACACCCAAATCTTATTCCTTACAAGGAGTATGTGTTGACTTTGCTTCCTCACTTTGAAGAGGTAACGTTTGAGCATTTCCCAAGAGAGGAGAATCAGCTAGCGGACGCACTAGCTACGATGTCTTCAATGTTCAAAGTTAAATGGGACAATGAGGCTCCCCAGATCATCATCTGGAAGTTGGACGAACCGGCATACTGCTGCGATCTTGAGGCCGAAAAGGTGACTGAAAAACCCTGGTATCATGAGGTGAAGAGGTACGTGGAAGCTCAGGAATACCCTGAAGGTGCATCTGTCAATGACAAGAAGTTCATGAGGAGGTTTGCTACAAAATTCTTCCTCAGCAACGGCATTCTCTACAAACGGAATCATGATTCAACTCTACTGCGTTGTGTGGATAAGGCTGAAGCAGAGAAGATCATGATAGAACTGCATGAAGGAACATTCGGAACACATTCCAGTGGACACACCATGGCAAAGAAAATCCTTAGGGCGGGATATTTCTGGTCCACAATGGAAGCCGATTGTTACCAACACTCTCGAACTTGTCACAAATGTCAGATCTATGCTGACAAAGTGCACATCCCTCTGGTTCCTCTAAACGTCCTGACGGCACCTTGGCCTTTTGCAATGTGGGGCATTGACATGATCGGTGAGATCCGACCGACGGCAACCAATGGGCATCGCTTCATCTTGGTGGCAATCGATTACTTCACAAAGTGGGTTGAGGCAGCTTCCTACGCAACGGTAACCAAGAGCGTCGTGGCACGTTTCATCCGGCATAATCTAATCTGTCGGTACGGCGTCCCGGAAAGAATCATTACGGACAATGGTACCAATCTCAATAACAAGATGATCGCTGAACTCTGCGAACAATTCAAGATACAGCACCACAACTCTTCTCCCTACCGGCCGAAGATGAATGGGGCTGTAGAGGCAGCTAATAAGAATATCAAGAAAATTGTGCAGAAGATGACAGTAACCTATAAAGATTGGCACGATATGTTACCGTTCGCTCTTCATGGGTACCGTACCTCAGCAAGGACGTCAACCGGGGCAACTCCTTTCTCTTTGGTTTATGGTATGGAAGCAGTCTTGCCAATTGAAGTCCAGATACCCTCTCTCCGGATAATGAAGGATGCAGACTTGAGTGAAGATGACTGGATCCAGACTCGACTTGATCAATTAAACCTGATTGACGAAAAGAGGCTCACCGCTATCTGTCATGGTCAGACGTATCAAAAACGGATGATCAGGGCATTTAACAAGAAAGTCAGACCACAAGAGTATCAAGTTGGGGACTTGGTAATCAAGCGCATCATCCTTCCTCAAAGTGATCCCCGGGGCAAATGGACCCCTACGTACGAAGGGCCATTTGTGGTTAAACATGTGTTCTCAGGAGGAGCCATGATTCTGACCACCATGGATGGTGACGACCTTCCTCACCCCGCCAATGCAGACATAGTAAAAAGATACTACGCATGAATAAAAGACCCGCTAGGTTGACATACCTAGGCAAAAATAAGGGCTTGCCGGCGAACCAAAAGGGTTCGGGAAAAAATAAGGGATGAAGTAAAAAAATCTGTACACCCGGCAAGTCGAAAACCTGAAAAGGCGGCTTGGGCAAAAATGGGTATCCCGGTGGACTAAAAACCCGAAAGGGCGGTCCAGGCAAAAATTAGGGATAAAGCGTAACACTATGTCTCATTGGATCACTTTGCATCCAGAATTCGGCATCAACTATCTGGCTCAGACCTCGGCATCCATCAATCAAATTCATCTTCAACTAAGCAGCAAAGTGATGAGACGCTTGAAGACATAAAGGCGATAGCAGAGTTGGAACCCAGTGGGAATTTTGTGCACATAGCTGTTTTGTTTCCTCTTTCAAAATTGTATAAACTTTATTCGGCGGCGTTCTCTTACTAGGACGTCAGCCTCTTGTACAAAAAAAAAACGCCTATTTTCAGGCAAACTTCAAAATCAATACAAATTCACTTTTCCAAACAAATTGCCAATTGTTTTTTCTGTTTTGTCTTGCGAAGAACGTCCAATGTTCATTTTTGATATATGCATTTGAAATAAAATTGCTGATTCATAAGTGCTTGCATACGAAACAAAAGACTAATTACAGGTGACATCAGAAATAGGGGCAATGTAGAGTTGTCTAGGCAGTTTGGTTGCTTTGTCCGCCGAGGTACCAAGGTGGATTCAACTGAAGAATGTGACCAAGTTACCTCAACTCCCCACAAAGTAAGACGAGTTTAAGCAATACTCTTCCCAAGCAGAGTTAGTCTACAACCAGCCTAAAGGAAGTTAGGTAACCTCAGAAGATACCAATATCCCCCAGTGGGGTATAGGCATGTCATCAGCAAGCATCCCCGGCAGTCTTAATCTAAGATTGTTCCCCGGCGGTGTACAGACATTCAAATTTCCCCAGGAGAGTCCAATCCAAAGGTTTCCCCAGGAAAGTGGAATCCACTTCCCCAGCAGGAAGCTTATCCCCAGTAGATTCTGGAAGCTTGTTCCCTGCAGAGTACGGACGTCTCTCCCGAGCTTTATTCAAAGTTATTCCCCACAAGGGCTTATAACTGGGTTATCCTCAGCTAATTACCACGGAAGATCGTCCTCGGCAAAGTTCTTCCTATCCCCAACGGAGTTTATCATTCTTACCCCCAGCGGAGTCCATCATTGAAGTCCTCAGTGAAGCTCTCATCAAACCTCAGCAAAGTATCTCTTCCTACATAAGAATTCCCCGCAGAGTAATCTCTCCAACAAGTTTATTCCTCAATGGAGTCATCTTCTCCTACCGGTGTGTTCTTGCAACTGTCATCCCCAACGGAAAAGAAGAGCTCTACTCTTCAACGTCAGTCCAGGATTTAATTCCACGGCCGATCGTCAAGGATTTATTTTCCTAGACAAAAATACACTCATAAACATTTCACATTTCATACATCTTGCTTACATACATGATAAAGTGCATACAACACTATCTCATTTTGAACGTCATAACATCATGCATGACGTACATCATGACATTGCATACAACTGATGTTTTATCTTTTCAGGAAAAAGACAACTACCTTCGACTGTCACAGTTTCCAGATTCGATTCCTGTATCTAGCCAAGGCACATCTGTGAGTGATCAGTTTCCAGATTCAATTCCTGTATCTAGCCAGGGCACATCTGAAGAGTTCGAAGATTCGATTCCTGTATCCAGCCAGGGCATATCTATCAACTACCATATTTCCAGATTCGATTCCTGTATCTAGCCAGGGCACATCTGAAGAGTTCGAAGATTCGATTCCTGTATCCAGCCAGGGCATATCTATCAACTACCACATTTCCAGATTCGATTCCTGTATCTAGCCAGGGCACATCTGAAGAGTTCGAAGATTCGATTCCTGTATCCAGCCAGGGCATATCTATCAACTACCACATTTCCAGATTCGATTCCTGTATCTAGCCAGGGCACATCTGAAGAGTTCGAAGATTCGATTTCTGTATCCAGCCAGGGCATATCTATCAACAACCACATTTCCATATTCGATTCCTGTATCCAGCCAGGGCATATCTATCTGCATGAGGAGATCGAAGATCAAACACCTGTAACAAGCCAGGAAAACATCTTTCTTTCTCAAAATACACAAGTTCTCGCTAAGGAATCTCTTACGCGATCAACACTTCCAAATGGCATCTATAAGCCCATTCCCGACAAGGTTCTGTCACGTCTTCGGATGGCATCTATAAGCCCATCCCCTATCCACCATCTCTCCAAATGGCATCTATAAGCCCATTCCCGCCCTCGCATTACTGATACTCTACTATGCGAGTGCAAATTTCCGGGCACTCTAGTGTCCAATCTCCTTTTACCTTCGAGTCGCGAAAGGCAAACTTGCCAATCTAACTCTTCAGGTTCAAGAAGATTGAACAGGGGCAACTGTTGTACCCCAAAATTTGCCCTCTCTTTCTTCAGGAAGTCATCTTGGATTTTCAAAGTCCCTCTGAAACAAATCCAAGTTCTGAGTTATAATTTTTGCCCAAGCAGACCATTTACAAGAGCAAGATGATCACACAAGCTCTGAAGACAACGCTTTTAGCTTGAGAAAATTTTTTTTAATACTTGGAATTTTTCTCTAAAAAATGAGTGTTTAAGGAAAATCAGCGCTTCAGAACTTCTGAACCAAATTTCAGATGGAAACGGTCAGAAGTTGCAAGCTTGGCTCAGCGTAGTCAGAAGTTGGCTCTTCAGCAGCTACATCAGCTCAATCAGAAGTTGTAAGCGTGGTTCAATATGTAAGCCTCAGACAGAACATGACTCTTTCAGCAGTTACGCAAGCTCAGTCAGAATTTGCTAAAGGAATGCAAAAGAAGCAGGGAAGTCTGAAGGCTCTTTCAGAGCATTCTGAAATCAGAAGATGAAAAGGTCAGAAGAGTGGGTGTTACACTGATACAGAATCTCTAAGCCCAGGAGGTCCAGAAGCAAATCCAAGGAACGTATCAGAAAATCAGGAGAATCCCCAGAATTTACTAAGACAACAGGAAGCCAAGGCCAGAGCATGGTTTACGCTGTTCTTTTGAAACAGAACTGCTGATTCAACGTTGGTTTCCATTACCAGAATATTGAGGTTGATAGGTCTTATCACCATTTAATGCTCATTAATGCTTCCAACCACTCCTGAACATTCATCCAAGTAATCCCTTCACGTGTGGCTTGGAAAGCACCTTTATGCATATTCTGGCATGGGGCTACACGCCACCGCCCACTTAAGAGGTCACTTCTCCCCAATCCACGCCTGCTGCTGCAGCCTAGGCTGAATGCTATCTGTTATCACAACTTCCCAGGAATTTCTGTCAAAGAACAAATTCAAACTCTGTTGGCGCTTTAATGTTCAAGGCACCCACAAGAACTTTGCCTATAAATAGAGAGCCATTGTCCACTGAAAAAGGGGTTCAAGAAATAAAAAAATTGCTAAGAGAGAAACAGAAACTCTTAGCAAGATAGTGTTCTGAAACTCTGCCAAAATCTCCAGTTGTTTCATAACTTTGAATTTCTCATCTTCAAACTTTATCCAACGCCCAGTTTTCTGTGTGAACTAAAAAAAAAACCTCTTTTCAAACTTCTGACCCTACATACGCATACACCTTCATATACCCTTTTCAAAAAAGAATCTGTCCAGAACACCACCAGAGCCAAAAGCCAGCTTTCATTCACAAACCTTTCCCACAGCCAGGTAAGCACCTGCTGACCTTCATCACACTGCTAAACATCATCAGTTGTGCATGCTCAAAATAAACATAATGTAAATATCATGTTGTTGCTGTTTATATTCTGAGGATTTTCATACCTCAGAACGTTCTGAGCCAGTGTAGGACTTGCCTGTGACCTTGTTGGTTCTGCCCTCTGAAACATTTTAACATTTGCTGGATCTGTTTCAAATATGTTTCCTGTTTTGTGGAATAACAACAAAATTGCAGATGTTCTGATTAGTACAGGGAAAAGCCAAGTGCTGACTTTGACGTCAGCATATCTGAAGCCTGTTTTGCTGTCAATAATATCAGAACCTCTGAGAGTTATTGTCTTTCCAGCAGAGTCAGAACTTCTGGTTTCTCCACTAACAAACTTCTGTCTTGCAGCGCAGGGGAGTCAGAACTTCTGATTTCCCCACTAACAGGTTTCTGTTTTGCAGGTGCTAGGGTCAGAAGTTCTGACTCATACAGTTTAACCAAGAGGTTGATCATCTGGCAGCGGATCTGAGTCAGAACTTCTGATGATCTCTCAGCAGCGTGCTGGCTCCCTCTCTCTCTCTCTCTATATCTTGTTTTTTGCTATTTTCTTTTTTGTCTATTTTTCTCGTTGAACCCCCCATGTACAAATGTGTATCCCCACTCCCTAATTGTTGTAATAGCATAGGATCTTATGTTTCCGCTTTTATTGCTAGTAATTAGGATGTGTATGGCAAGATAAAATCAATGAAGTAGAAAATCCTAATTCAAAGAAAATTCTTGTATGCAATAAAACACACTTGCACACTAACACCCCTAGGGTATTCCACTTGTTGCCTTCAATAAATGGGCCATATTGCATGTTAGGTCTCTTTGGGCAAAACAAAAATAATCAAATGATCATAGTCCCTCGATGACGCTTTCGAAAGTTGCCTAAAAATGATCAAGTCCCTTAAAGGAAAAATTGCCCAAAGATACTTGGCACCATTGCATTCATGGTCCATACGATGACCCGCGCCCGTCCCGTTAAACATCCTAAACGCAAGATTGTCCACCAAATTCAATGGTGGAACAAAATTGTTAAAAAGGGTTGAAAACATAGAGAAAACCTTTGAGTACAATAGGGTAGACAAAACTCTTAGTTACTTGAGATCAACTTGCAAAAAAAAAAACGCTTGCCTTCTTTTCAAAAAAACCACACTCCGCACATACTTTCAAAACAAATTCTCAAAAACATTTGAAACATCTTTTCAAAAAGATACACACTTTTGTAAAACACTCAAACACGAGTCAAATACATTGGTCGCCTAAGACAAGGCATCTCTTCAAAAACATTTTCAAAACACACACACACCACAATTTCAAAGCAATCGAAAATAAAGGCAGATGATCTAAGCAAGTAACTAAGAGCCCATGGATAACCATGGATAGAAAGGGTGCTAATACCTTCCCTTTCTATAATCTACTCCCCGAACCCAAGAAAACATCTCAAAGGTTTTTGCTGTGCTTTTTAACCTTTCCTTAGGATAAAATAAAAAGTCGGTGGCGACTCTTGCTCAACCGAAACATTTGCGAAAACAAACGCAAAACCATAGTCAGTTCTCCCACCGTATCACAGCAGGCTACTACCGGTCTTCCATGGAAGCTGATTGTCATCAACATTCCCGTACTTGCCACAAATGCCAAGTTTATGCTGACAAGGTACATATTCCTCCTGTTCCTCTCAACGTTCTAACAGCTCCTTGGCCATTCGCAATGTGGGGCATTAACATGATTGGAGAGATCAAGCCTACGGCATCCAATGGACATCGCTTCATTCTGGTGGCGATTGATTACTTCACCAAGTGGGTCGAAGCAGCTTCCTATGCCTCTGTTACAAAGAATGTGGTTGCCCGCTTCATCGAGCAAAATCTCATATGCCGGTATGGTATCCCCGACAGGATCATCACAAATAACGGTACAAATTTGAACAACACTATGATCACCGCTCTATGCGAGCAATTCAAGATTTATCATCACAATTCATCTCCCTATCGGCCGAAGATGAACGGTGTTGTTGAAGCCGCGAACAAAAATATCAAGAAGATCATTCAAAAGATGACAGTCACCTACAAGGACTGGCATGAAATGTTGTTGTTTGCTTTGCATGGATATCGTACCACGGCACGTACTTCAACAGGGGAAACCCCTTTTTCTTTGGTATATGGCATGGAAGTTGTTTTACCTATGGAAGTTCGGATTCCTTCTTTAAGGATTATGAAGGACGCCGGTTTGAGTGAAGACGATTGGATTCAGACCCGGCTTGATCAACTTAACTTGATCGACGAGAAGCGACTTACTGCTGTTTGTCATGGTCAGACGTACCAAAAACGGATGATCAAGGCTTTCAACAAGAAAGTCAGGCGTCAGGTATATCAAGTCGGAGATCTTGTAATCAAGCGGATAATCTTACCGCAAAGTGATCCCAGGGGCAAGTGGACTCCTACTTACGAAGGACCATTTGTGATCAAGAGCATATTTTCTGGTGGGGCAATGATTCTGACCACCATGGACGATGACGATTTGCCGCACCCGGCAAACGCAGACATAGTCAAAAGATACTACGTATAAAATGACCCGACAAGTTGAAAACCCGAAAGGGCGACTTGGGCAAAAATGGGCATCCTAGTGAATCGAAAACCCGAAAGGGCGGTTCAGGCAAAAATTAGGGATAAACAAAAAAATTTGTACACCCAGCAAGTTGAAAACCCGAAAGGGCGACTTGAGCAAAAAAGGGTTTCCCGATGGATCGAAAACCCGAAAGGGCGGTCCAGGCAAAAGTTAGGGAATTAAAGCATATGACTATGTCTAGTCGGATCACTTTAAGGACAATCTCTTCACCAACAAGCTCCAAGCTTCTGATCAATCCAATCATCGGAGGATGAAGCAGCGAATGGACAAGATACTCAGAGTTGTGAAGGCTATAGCAGAATGGGAACCCCATGGAATTACTGCACATAGCCATCTTTCTTTTGTATAAACTTTTTCTCAATTTTTACGACAACATTCTCTTACTAGGATGACTGTCTCCTTTGTACAAAGATACTTACAAAAGTTAATACAAAGATACTTCAAAGTGCATAAATTTGCTTGCCTTTCCTTTCTTTTTACACTTATGTTTTATTTAAAAACGTCCAATGTTTTGTTAAATAGGCATATGCATTTGAATGTTATCACTACTTACAAAATAAAACGAAATTGAGAAAGGATAATTACTGATGGGTTGAAGGTGTAGGAAGATATCCTTGTGCTATTCCAGAAGAAACCCTCTGCAGCACTCATTCAGATCCTCAACAAAGTTAAAACCTTGAAGTATACATCCCAAGCGGAGTTAAATCTCAAGATCCCCAAAGGAGCCAGTGTGTCCTAAACTTTATCCCCCAGCGGAGTTAAGTTTCAGAGTTCCCATCGGAGTTCGAACTCCCAATCCTCAGTGAAGCCCGAAAACCCTGAAATACCGATCCCCAGCGGAGCCAGAATGTTCTAAACCTTCTTCCCCAGCGAAGTCAAATTTCCAACTATCAACCCCCGGAGGGAACCATTCAACTTCCCCCAATTTCCCCAGCAGGCTATCTTAAAAGTCGAAGAACCAAGCAGATAACAGTTAACTTCTTGGCTTATCCCCAACTAGGATGCTTCCCCATTAGATTGGCGTATAACCCAAGCTCCTGATTTCTTCGGCCGAGTAAACATTCTCCCCACAGAGTTATTTCCCATCAGATCGAAGATTCTCAGTCTCATTTCTCCAAACAGAAGTCTCCCAGGTTTTAACTTCCCAATAGAGATTTTCAAAGTTTTTCTTATTTCCCAGGAAAGTCATTAAGGACTCCCATTTCCCGCATAGGTTGTCAAAGCTCTTGTTAATCCCCACCAGCCACCGAGGATTTCCAATCCCCTAGCAATGGCCCCAGGATTTCCCATTCTCAACAAACACAGATCTTTAATCCCCAAGCAGTCGGCAAGGATTTCTCATCTTCAACAATCAAAGGTTTTTGAAACCTCGACATCGGTCAGAGGTTTGCTTCCCCCGACAGCAGTCAAAGATTTCATTATCAAGGATTTATTTTCCTCAGCAAGACAGCTACTCAGCTTACATGCACATCCATTACATTCATAGATCATAAACATTGATGAAACATAGTTCATTGCATCATACACGTCATACAACATGACTTTGTGTTTTAGCTAACATCTTACCCTTTTCAGGATAAGATTAAAAGGCTATTGTTAATAATTATTCTGATACAGTATGGATACACCCCAGACATGGCGGTCATTCCACTACTCATTCAGATTTCAGCAATCCGATACAGACTAGATACGCTCCAGACACGGCGGCCATTCTATCTCTCAACTATCAACGTCAAGTTCAGATACACTCCAGACACGGAAGTCGTTCTGTCACTTGTCCAGATCCCAGTTACAGTACAGATACACTCCAGACACGAAAGTCATTCTGCTACTCATACATATCTCAATATCAGATACAGACTAGATATGCTCCAGACACGGAAGCCATTCTATCTCTCATTCAGATTCAACTACCAAACCTCAAGTTCAGATACACTCCAGACACGGAAGTCATTCTGTCACTTGTCCAGATTCCAGTTACAGTTCAGATATACTCCAGACACGGAAGTTATTCTGCTACTCATACAGGTCTCAACTTCAGATACAATCTAGATACGCTCCAGACACGGTTGCCATTCTGCCACTCATTCAGAACTTATCCCCAGCACACAGTTGCTCCCTATACAGATGTTTCTCTGTTACCCATTCAAAATACGGATACACTCCAGACACGGCAGTCATTCTGATGTTCATTCAAAGATCAAATACAGTTACAGCTCGGATATGCTCCAGACATGGACGCCATTCCTTTGCTCATACAGACTCAGTTTCCAGATACAGTTCAATTGCATTCCAGACACAGATATCATTTTGATGATCATTCTTCTGACCTACAACATTGCAGTTCAACAAACATTCTTGGATGGCATCTTTAAGCCCATCTCCAGCCAGATTCTACCGTCTCCAAATGGCATCTTTAAGCCCATTCCCTCATATACATTTTGACAAGTGCAAATTTATGGGCACTCTAGTGTCCAATCCTCTTTTACCTTCGAGTCGCGAAAGGCAGATTCGCCAATCTAACTCTTCAGGTCCAAGAAGATTGAACAGGGGCAACTGTTGTACCCAAAAAATTTCCCTCCCATCCTTCAGGTATTCATCCTGAACTCTCAGGTTTTTTCTCTTGAACAAAGCCAAGCCCTTCGTTATCGTTCCTTTCCAAGAAAACAATTTACAAGAGCAAGATGGTCATTTGCGAGCTCTAAAGGCAAAGCTTTTACCTTGGAAAAATTAAATCCTAAACATTGGGAATTTTTCTCTAAAAGAAAAAAAAGAAGGGGGTGTTTAAGAAGAAGATGGCACTTCAGAGCTTCTGAACCAACCTCCAGAGAAAAACAGTCAGAAGCTACAAACTTGGCTCAGCATATAACATTCAGTCAGAACATGACTTTTTCAGCAGTTACACCAGCTCAGTCAGAGATGCTAAACTTGGCTCAGCATATAATATTCAGTCAGAACATGACTTTTTCAGCAGCTACGTAAAAGTTCAGTTAGTATTTGCTAGAGAAAACAACAAAGCCAGAAACTCCTTCAGAATGTACTGGGATCAGAAGATAATAAGATCAGCAGATTGGGAAAGGTACTGAAGCAGGATCACTAAGTCCAGAAATTTTAAAGACTGATCAAAGGAACATACTGGAAAACTCTCAGAGCTTGCTGAGACAGCAAGATGCCAAGGTCAGAGCTTGATCTACGTTGTTTTTGGTAAAGCAGAACTGCTGGCTCAGGTTTTAGGTAATGATGCAAAATCTCCTATTACAAGATTTTGATGTTGATAAATCTCATCACCATTTAATGCTCATTAATGCTCGCAACCACTCCTGAACATTCATCCAAGGGGTCTCTCCACGTGTGGCTTGGTAAACACCTTTATGCAGGTTTAGGCATGAGTCTATGCGCCACTTTTCGTCTATAGAGGTCACTTTTCCTCAATCCTTGCCTACTGTTCCAGCCTAGGCTGCAAAGCTGTCCATCATCACAACTTTTCATGAACATCCTTCAAAAACAAGTTAACCTCTACTGCATAATATTGGCGCCCTTTAAACGTTCAAAAATCCACAAAGTTTTGCCTATAAATAGGACACCATTGTCCATCACAAAGGGACGTGAAAAAAGATCCAGAAAAAATTGCTAGAGAAGAAACAGAAAAACTCTAGTAAAAGAAAAAACCTTGTGAAACTCTGCCAAAATCCCCAGTGATTCATAACTTTGAACTTCCTATCTCCAAACTTCATTGATACTCAGTTTGCTTCTTGACTAGAGAGCACCCATACAGTTTCTGACCCTACATACACATATCTTCTCCATCCACCCATCCTAAAAAGAACATGTCCAGAACACCATCAGAGCTAAAAAGCTAGCTCCCACTCACAGACTTTTTTTTCAATAGCCAGGTAAGCACCTGCTGACTTTCATCATGCTGCTAAGCATCATTAACTTTGCATACCCAATAAACACAATGTAAATATCATGTTGTTGCTGTACGCGTTCTGAGGGTTTTCATACCTCTGAATGTTTAAGTAGGAAGAGAATCAATGTAAAACCTATTTGTGACCTTATTGGTTCTGCCTTCTGAAACACTTTGATACCTGCTGAGATCATCCTAGGCATGCCTTCTGTTTTATGGAAAAATAATAAAACTACAGATGTTCTGGCTAGTACAGGGGGAAATCAAGCTCTGACTTTGACGTCAGTACTCCTAGGGCCTGTTTTGCTGTCAATAATATCAGAACTTCTGAAAATTATTGTATTTCCAGCAGGGTCAGAACTTCTGACTTCCCCACTAACAAACTTTTGTCTTGCAGCGCACGGGGGTCAGAACTTCTGACCTTCCCACTAACAGGTTTCTGTTTTGCAGGTGCCAGATTCAGAAGTTCTGACTCATACAGTTTCACTAACAGGTTGATAATCCTGCAGCAGGCCTGGGTCAAAACTTCTGACTTCCTCTCAGCAGCGCGCTAGCCCTCTCTCTCTTTCTCTCTATCTTCCCTTTGTTATTTTCTTTTCTTATCTATTTTTCTCGTTGAACCACCCCATGTACAAATGTGTATCCCCATCCCCGAAATGTTGTAATAGCGTAGGATTTTACATTTCCGCATTTTTATTGCTTTCAAATGTAAATGCTAGTAATTAAGATATGTATGGCAAGATAAAATCAACGAAATAGAAAATCCTAATTCAAGATAAACTCTTGCATGCAATAAAACACACTTGCACATAAACACCCCTAAGGTATCTCCACTTGGTTGCCTAAACAAATGGCCATGATATGCATGCTGAGTATCTGTTGGAAAAACAATAACAAAATAAAAGATCATAGTCCCTCAATGACGCTATCTTGGTTGCCTATACAAATTGATCTAGTCCCTCCGAAAATTGCTAAAAGATACTTAGCACAATTGTTATCATGGTCTAATACGATGACCCATGCATGTCCCGTTTAAGCATCCTAACACAAGGTTGTTCACCAAATACAATGGTGAAACAACACTGTCAAAAGGGTTAAAAACATAAGAAAGATCTTTGAGTAAAATAGAGTAGACAACTCTTAGTTACTTGATCAAAAAGCTTGCAAAAACATTCTTGCTATTTTCAAACACACTTCACAACACAATTTCAAAATCCAACTTTCAAACATTGAAATCTTTTTAAAAGACAAAAACACCTTTGTATACATTCAAACAAGAATCATTACAAAGGTTTCCACAACGATGGCTTATTTTCAAAAGCATTTTCAAAAACCACACACAAAGCACCATTGAAAAGCAAACGCAAGTGATCTAAAACTAAGAGCCCATGGATAATCATGGATAGAAAGGGTGCTAATACCTTCCCTTTCTATAATCTACTCCCCGAATCCAAGAAAACATCTCAAAGGTCTTTCCTGTGCTTTTTGACCTTTCCTTAGGATAAAATAAAAAGTCGGTGGCGACTCTTGCTAAACTGAAACATTTGCAAACACAAACGTGAAACCTCAATTCAGTTCTCCCACCGCATCACAGTTGTGTTTACAGTTTTTGGAACTCTTGGAATTTTGGCAGGGGTTCAAGGCTTTTCTTTCTCAAATTTTCGACCCCTTTACAGTTGCCAATGTAGTTCAATTTATAGGCAAGGATTTAGTAGCTTGTAAAAATCAAAGGTACATCCATCATATGCTAGGTGTTGACTTGTTCTTGAAGCAAGTTCAAACAAGTATTGCTCAAAGCACAAAGTAAGGTGGTCAGTAGCTTTTAGCCATGCCTAAACTGGAATTGTAAGCAAGAATTAAGGAAAAGTAACTTCCAAAGCAAAAGTAACGCATGGGCCCAACACACTTTTGTGTAAGAGTTTGCTTTTCCAAGACAGTAAAGGTGCTTCTATTCCACACGTGGAGAAATCCTTTGAACAAAGACCCATAAGTGGTTGTGAGCATTAAATGAGCATTAAATGATGATGAGATTGATCAACCCAGAAATCATGCGACGTGAGATTCTACATCATTGCTTAATTCTGGATCAGAGGTTCAGTTTCAGCATAATTCAGAATGAACATCCAACTTCTGATCTTTGTATCTTTTTGCTCCATCATGTTTTGAGGGAGCGTTGAACCTAGCATTCATATGCTAAAGAATCCATGTTCTGACCAAAGAGCATCGCTTCTACATGTTCTGATTGAAGCATCATGTTCTGACTAAAGAGCATCGCTTCTACATGTTCTGATTGAAGCATCATGTTCTGAACCGTGTTTGCAACTTCTGACTGCACTTGCGTGGAGGCTGGCTCAAAAGTTCTGAAGTATCATATTCTCTTAACACTTAAAAAAAATTCTAAATGCTTAGAAATTTCATTTTTTCAAAGTAACTTCTAACTTCTAATTTTTTGATGAACCAATTTCATGTTTTTGATGAAATATAATTGTTGAAACTTGATTTGGATCTAAAAGTCAAAGTTTGACTTTTCAGTGTGTTTTTGACCATTTTGCCCTTGTGAATGATTTTCTTGAAAAGTTGTAATTTCATATTTGAAATTGGATGGAAGCAAACCTGAGGGTCCAGGTTGATCCTTTGAGAAATGAGAGGGAAAATTTTGGGGTACAACAGTTGCCCCTATTCAATCTTCTTAAACCTGAGGATGTAGATTGGCTGGTCTGCCTTTCGTGATCTGAAGGTGGAAGATGATTGAACACTAGAGTGCCCAGAAATTTGCACTCGCATGAAGTAATACGGATCGGTGATGTCGGGAATGGGCTTATAAATGCCATTTGGAAGGCGACGGGAAATAATAGGAGATGGGCTTAAAGATGCAATCCAGAAAAGATTGGTTGCATAATGGATTTCCGGGTGAGAATTCTTGTACCTGCTGTCGAGGGGGGAGCTTTGCCGGGAAATGTTTACTTATGCACTGGGGAGTAAAGTCTAGGAGCTTCGGCTGTCCATTTCTCTACTGAGGAATTATCTCCTGACTAAGGAGGTGAAAGTAGAATGTATACCCGGTCAGGGTCCAGGCTGTACAGCAAATCGCTAGGGAAATGTGAAATCGACCACATCTGATCGAGTCTAGGCCTTACAGTGTAGTGACCTATTGACTGGAGATAAGGGAGAAGGGACCTGGATAGTAGGGTTACTTCAAAATGAAAGCCTGGGTAGTATGGCTGTGAGAAGGAACCTGGGTAGTGAGGTTACTTCGAAATGAAAGTCTGCATAGTAGGGCTTATGAGAAGGAACCTGGGTAGTAGGGTTACTTCGAAATGAAAGCCTGGATAGTAGGGCTTGTATGAAGGAACCTGGGTAGTGGGGTTACTTCGAAATGAAATCCTGGATAGTAGGGCTTGTGGGAAGGAACCTAGATAGTAGGGTTACTTCGAAATGAAAGCCTGGATAGTAGGGCTTGTGGGAAGGAACCTGGATAGCAGGGTTACTTCGAAATGAAAGCCTGGATAGTAGGGCTTGTGGGAAGGAACCTAGACAGTAGGGTTACTTTGAAATGAAATCTTGGATAGTAGGGCTTGTGGGAAGGAACCTGTATAGTAGGGTTACTTCGAAATGAAAGCCTGGATAGTAGGGCTTTTGGGAAGGAACCTATATAGTAGGGTTACTTCGAAATGAAAGCCTGGATAGTAGGGCTTGTGGGAAGGAACCTGGATAGTAGGGTTACTTCGAAATGAAAGCCTGGATAGTATGGCTTGTGGGAAGGAACCTAGATAGTAGGGTTACTTCGAAATGAAAGCCTGGATAGTAGGGCTTGTGGGAAGGAACCTGGATAGTAGGGTTACTTCGAAATGAAAGCTTGGATAGTAGGGCTTTTGGGAAGGAACCTAGATAGTAGGGTTAGTTCGAAATGAAATCTTGGATAGTAGGGCTTGTAGGAAGGAACCTGGATAGTAGGGTTACTTCGAAATGAAAGCCTGGATAGTAGGGCTTGTGGGAAGGAACCTGGATAGTAGGGTTACTTCGAAATGAAAGCCTGGATAGTAGGGCTTGTGGGAAGGAACCTAGATAGTAGGGTTACTTCGAAATGAAAGCCTGGATAGTAGGGCTTGTGGGAAGGAACCTAGATAGTAGGGTTACTTCGAAATGAAAGCCTGGATAGTAGGGCTTGTGGGAAGGAACCTGGATAGTAGGGTTACTTCGAAATGAAAGCTTGGATAGTAGGGCTTTTGGGAAGGAACCTAGATAGTAGGGTTAGTTCGAAATGAAATCTTGGATAGTAGGGCTTGTAGGAAGGAACCTGGATAGTAGGGTTACTTCGAAATGAAAGCCTGGATAGTAGGGCTTGTGGGAAGGAACCTGGATAGTAGGGTTACTTCAAAATGAAAGCCTGGATAGTAGGGCTTGTGGGAAGGAACCTGGATAGTAGGGTTACTTCGAAATGAAAGCCTAGATAGTAGGGCTTGTGGGAAGGAACCTGGGTAGTGGAGTTACTTTGAAATGAAAGCTTGGATAGTAGGGCTTGTGGGAAGGAACCTGGATAGTAGGGTTACTTTGAAATGAAAGCCTGGATAGTAGGGATTGTGGGAAGGAACCTGGATAGTAGGGTTACTTCGAAATGAAAGCCTGGATAGTAGGGCTTGTGGGAAGGAACTTGGATAGTAGGGTTACTTCGAAATGAAATCCTGGATAGTAGGGCTTGTGGGAAGGAACCTGGATAGTAGGTTTACTTCGAAATGAAAGCTTGGATAGTAGGGCTTGCGGGAAGGAACCTGGATAGTAGGGTTACTTCGAAATGAAAGCCTGGATAGTAGGGCTTGTGGGAAGGAACCTGGATAGTAGGGTTACTTCGAAATGAAAGCTTGGATAGTAGGGCTTGTGGGAAAGAACCTGGATAGTAGGGTTACTTCGAAATGAAAGCTTGGATAGTAGGGCTTGTGGGAAGGAACCTGGATAGTAGTGTTACTTCAAAATGAAAGCCTGGATAGTAGGGCTTATGGGAAGGAACCTGGATAGCAGGGTTACTTAGAAATGAAAGCCTTGATAGTAGGACTTATGGGAAGGAACCTGGATAGTAGGGTTAATTCGAAATGAAAGCCTGGATAGTAGGGCTTGTGGGAAGGAACCTGGATAATAGGGTTACTTCGAAATGAAAGCCTGGATAGTAGGGCTTGTAGGAAGGAACCTGGATAGTAGGGTTACTTCGAAATGAAAGCCTGGATAGTCGGGATTATGGGAAGGAACTTGGGTCATAGGGTTACTTCGAAATGAAAGCCTGGATAGTAGGGCTTATGGGAAGGAACCTGGGTTGTAGGGTTACTTCGTGGGGAGTTTGGGTAAAACTGTATTTGAACCGAGAAGGAACCTAGGTAAGGTTGCTTCGTGAGGAGTTTGGGTAAAACTGCATCTGAACTGAGAAGGAACCTAGGTAAGGTTACTTTGTTTGATCATATAGATTAGTTGACCCGTTTGGTTTCAGGAACTGATTTTCCATTAGTTGTTTGCAGATGTGACATGTATAACTGCTGGAATTGTTGGTGATAACTATCTTTCCTGAAAAGATAACAGGGTTAGTTATATGCGATGCATGAAACGCGTTGTGAGATGACGTCCTCGAGATTATGCCGTATGTGATATGTATGCACATGTCATGATGTATGAGCATGGGATGTTGGTCGTGACATATCAGAGTCCAGGAAAATAAATCCCTGACCGCGGCTGGAGAAAATAGAATTCCTGACTGTTGTAGAGAAATATGGCTCTTCTACTTCCGCTGGGGATGATGAATGGAAGTGACTGTACTTTTGTCAGGGGGGAATTTTGTTTGAGAATAACTCTACGGGGAACAATTTGGAAGGTGAATTTCCAAAGACTGAAGTAATGAGCTCTGTCGGGGATTGAGCTCCTTCATCCAGAGAAATAAACTCTACTCAGGAGAAAACTATATGAACCGCTTGCGATTATAAAATTTGGCTGGGAAACATAGATGCCGGTTCTTTGAAGGAACTTGGCTAGGGAAAGTAACTCCTGTTTGGGGAAGCCGATGTCAAAGCTTTGGTTTCCCCTATTATGTGGGGAGGCATAGACGTCACGGGGTCGCATTCTAGGGAAATGACAATGACTTCGCATCAGGACTTTTCTTCCCCTGTACCTATTGGAGAAAGTGCCTACGGAGGCTTTGTAGATTGAGTGTTATCCCAACTCATGAGGTGCTCGGTAACTGCCGATCAAAATGATAAGTCTTCTACTGATAGGCAAGTGACAAGATGACGGGACATAGTCGTACGCTTTGATCCCTAACTTTTTCCTGGACCACCCTTTTGGGTTTTAAGTCCACCGGGATACTCCTTTTTTTCCCAAGCCGCCTTTTCAAGTTTTTGACTTGCCGGTTGTAAAGATTTTTTTTATTTTTATCCCTAATTTTTGCCCGAACTTTTTGGTTTGCCGGGATGCCCTTATTTTTGCCTAGGCCAGTCGACCTAGCGGGTCTTTTTCATGCATGGTCTTTTCCGACTATGTCCATGCTCTCAGGATGTAGGGCGTTATCACCGTCCATAGTGTTGTGTTGTAGTACTGTCAAGATGTTTTCTTGATGGCACATGATTCATTGCTGGAATACGTGCATAATTCCCTAAGTGGTTCAGATGGGGATTTGCCCCTGGTTTTTTGGCACTTTTGGAGAGACTGCCCCAGCTGTGTTAGACATCATGTCATGCCCCTTGCTTATGGAAGACCTGTTGTTGGAAGTGTCTTTCCTGCTGAGGTGATTTTGTCCATTGAGAGGATGTTTGTTCATTGAATATTCATTGTGCGGATTTCTCTGTTGTCAAACAACTAGTCATATGCAAACAATGTCATTTAAAGAATGCAAAGCCTATGTCTATCTTGAAGTTTGAAAATTCATTTCTTAGTAGAACAAACAAATTTTGTAAAAGTGTGATATCAACTCGGGATTTATAGCGAACCCTATAGGAGTTAGGATACCTTTTGTAACAATATGCTTTCGAACTAACCCATGCTTCAGCTAGGACTTTTAAGGGTTATAACGTGGCCTGGTTCACGGTTCAAGAAACAAAGGATAAAGGCTCAAAATTTATTTGTACCCACCCGCTCTTTGTGATATTCTTCAGTCCTATGCTCAGTTAATTGCACGTTTAGAATCCCAGTTGAGTTCTGGAATATTGTCCTTGATGTTCTGGCGATGGTTCAGATACTGATAGTTTATTTTGAATAGGCAGACATCTTTTTTGTCGAGGATTTGTATGACCTCTTTCTTTTTGATTTTACTATCCTTGTCTTTTGCCTGAACTGTTTCTTTTTTATTACAATCAGCGGGATGCCCCAGTTCTTTTCTTAGGTCTCCTTCATAGGTTTTGACTTAGCGGGCTTTTATTTGGAGAGATAATGACTGCCTGTCTTGACAATCATGCAGAACCATCACTGTCTTTTGATTTGGAAGGACGTCTTTAATGCCATTCATTGTGTATGAAGCGGAAGATTGCGCGTCTGAATTGACTGAGAAAACTACCCTGCCCCAGGTTGTGATTAAGGGTTTTAATTTGTGTGAAAGAAAAACTCCTACTTCTTTGGCTCAAAAGGGTTGACTAGGGATTATCTTCCTTATAACTCCACTGTTTGGGATTTGAAACAACGCCTGTACATAATCAGCAAGGTCTGTTCAAAAGCATATTGTAGAGATTGTGGTATCGTTTTCGTCATCCTCCCTCTAAAGGCTTAGAGCTTTTGATCAAGAGTTGAATATCACAAAAAGGGAAGCAGTTTAAATATAGTGGATACGAATGAATTGATTCAAAACAGACATATGCAATGCATTGATAAAGTAACAGAGTTTGACATGAATAGATGTTCGAACAATCAAAAGAAAATTACAAATTGAAAATTCTAATGAACAAAAGCCTCTTTGCCTGAATTTGTCACTTCAGATGGTGTGTCTTTGAGGGAAGGTAGAAGAACTCATCCTGATCATCTTGTGTAAACTCCAACACCCCTTCATCAATCAAGTTTTGAACTTCATATTTCAACATCCAACAGTCGTCAGTATCATGCCCTGGGCTGTTGGAGTGGTATGCACACCTTGCATCAGGATTGTAGTTAGGGGACGAAGTCTTGGGATTCGGATGAGTTCCTATCAACGTAATCAGATTCATCCTTAACAGGTGTTGTAAAGCTTGAGACAGCGACATGTTGAGTTTGGTAAACTTCCTTTTGGGTATATCCAGCTTACTCTGATTAACCCTTTGTTTTTGGTGAGGTTGTTGTTGGACCCGTGAGGTAGTAGCAATTTGGAAATGTCCACTCTTCACCAAACCAAACTCTTGTCTTCTTGGAGGTTGATCAATGACTTGGCCCTCAAACTCAGTTGCTTGCTTCATACGGTTGTATCCATCTTGATGAAGTTTGTTGATAATGGTTCTCAGCTCTTCTTGTCCCCGGGCTAAGCCTTGGATAAGAGCCATCTGCCCTAGCATCTGGGTTCTCATTACTTCAACCTCAGCTTGTAGTTGTTTCAACCGTTCGTCCTTATTGTCTTCAGGATTTTTCTTGGCAAAGTTCCCAGCGAGGAGTGCTTTCAACTCTTCTTGCCCCTTGTATAGGCTTAGGAGAATTTCCATGAACTGGGCCTCTTGAATTTGGAGATCTCTGTTGTCTTGTTTGAGAGCCATTGCTGAAATAAACAGCGAGAACATGAGAGACCTACTTTGAAACCTGTTTATGCAATGATATGTATGATATATGTATGCAATGTTTTCAAGGTTCTCGCGGGGTAAACAAGAAAATGTCATAAGTTGATATTTGCAGCTTTGATTGGAAAACTTCGTATCGTCGAATGTCCTTCTACGAGAGTCAAGCTCACCATATCAAGTGGGTCATAGCCCCTGACTCAAGTTATCATGATTTGATCTTTTAACGGCATTGACTAGAGGAAAATAAATCCCCCTGCCCCTTGCTAGACATTTGGTTCATCATAACCTACACGACAGGCCCTTGAGATCCTTGAAATGGTTAAAGAAATGTTATGGTATGATGTTATGATGTGTATGCTACGCGTTTAAGCAAAGGTGCAAAGTGATGTAAGCATGTAAACCCTGCAAGAAATCCAAGTTATTGGATAATGATTGTAAACAAAACCTGCAAGGAACTCATGTCGTCAAATAATAAAACCCTGCAAGTAGTTCAAGTTGAAAGCACACAAGTCACACAAACAGCCTTAGGTTTAGGCTTGCATGGGTTTTAAGGTAGTACCCTCTTGAAGTTTAGTTGACTCAACCTGTCCTAGTTAATAGTAACCGGGTTCTAAGGGATCTCAATATCACTGATCTTTCTCCCAGCTTCGTTCAATAGGCAATTGACTCGCAACCAAACAAATCTCAAGAGTCCAACCTCAATGAGTGTAGCATCGAGTATCTGTCGACCTTGGGAATACACCAAGGTCGGCTACCTCGCTACGTCCTACTGGCCAAGTTGTGAAATCTAAAGGTTCTAAGGTCATTTAATGCTTTATGACACCACGCGGCGGCCCCGTACTCTCCTTGATTGACTCAAGGGTTACCAGTACCAACCAAAGTGCCACATCAATGTAGCTACTGCTTCAACCATGTCGGTATATCCTGCATAGTTCCCTCACAGTTTATTGCTACTTACCTAAAAGGTGCCCCCAAATTCGGGTGTAGGATTTTTAACAGTAACCCAAACAAGGACCCATAATGTAAAGCAAACAAATTAAACAATGTAAGCAAGTAAATGTGATATATCCCTAAGGTAACCCCACTTTTAGAAAAATTCCCCAGCAGAGTCACCAGTTATGTGATATGGTGGGAGAACTGACTTGGAGTTTGCGTTTGTGTTTGCAAATGTTACGGTTTAGTAAGAGTCGCCACCGACTTTTCTTTTATCCAAAAGGAAAGGTGAAAAAGCACAGGAAAGACCTTTAGATATGTTTTCTTGAGTTCGGGGGGTAGATTATGAAAAGGGAAGGTGTTAGCATCCTTTTCATCCATGGTTTTCCATGGGCTCTTAATTACTCGCTAGATCACTTGCTTTTGTTTGAATGTGCTTGTGGTGTGGGTTTTGAAAGTATTTTGAAAATGTAACTTTTTAATGATTCTCGTTTCTATAAGAACGCATAAAAAGTGTTTGTTTTGAAAATAGTTCAAAGATGTGTTGGTGAGATGTGTTTTTTGAAAGTATTTTGAAAAGGTGTATTCTTTGTAATGGTTCTCGTCTCTATAAGAACGCGTACAAAGTGTTTGTCTTTTGAAAATGTTTCAAAGTGAGAGTGTTGGTGCATGAAATGTTTTTGTTGTGAGAAAGAGAGTAACTGAGAGCGAACCTACCTACTCAAAAGGTCTTAGATGTTCTTTCCCTCCTCCTTTAGACGTTGTTATCTTACCATTGTTTTGGTAAGAAGCCCCATCGTTGGATGTGAAGGGATGGGCATTGGTCATCGTATAGTCATGATAGCAATGTTGTGAGGTATCTTAGCATTTCTTTTTGAGGGACTAAAATCATTTTGAAAGGCAACATTTATAGCGTCATCGAGGGACTATAATCTTGTATTTCGATTGTTTTTGCTAAGACACCCCACATGCATAACATGACAATTTTTTAGGCAACAAGTGGAGTTAACCTTAAGGGTGCATATGTGAATAGTGTGTTTGATTTTGCATGCATTTAATCTTTGATTAGGGTTATCTAGTTGTTGATTTTATCTTTCCATACACACCCTAATTACTAGCATTTACATTCGAAAACGATAAATTGCAGAAATGTAAAGTCCTACGCTATTACAATACTTTAGGGATGGGGGTACATATTTACGAATGGGGGTTGCAAATAAAATTAAATCCTAAGTGTTGTACCCCAAAATTTGCCCTCTCATGTTTTCAAAGGTCTTCCCTTACATGGTTGGTCACAAACCCTTGCCTAAGAAAAAAATAAAGTTTTTTGAAGATATACAAAGTGTCTTTCGATTGGCATCTGGGAAAAGGCTTCGATTAGGTGTTTGGAACCTTTCGATCAAGCTTTGGTTCACCAGCCTTCGATTGGGCATTTGGCACTCTTCGATCAGGCTTTGATTAGTAAGCTTTGATTAGGTGTTTGGAACCCTTCGATAAAGCTTTGGTGTGCAACACTTCGATTGGCATTAAGGACAAACACTTCGATTGAGCGCTGGACCCCCTTTCGATCAAGCCTTGGGGTGCAAGTCTTTGATTGAGCACTGGACATCCTTCGATCAAGCCTTGGGGTGTAAGTCTTCGATTGAGCGCTGGACCCCCTTTCGATCAAGCCTTGGGGTGCAAGTCTTCCATTGAGCACTGGACATCCTTCGATCAAGCCTTGGGGTGTAAGTCTTCGATTGAGCGCTAGACATCCTTCGATCAAGCCTTGGTGTGCAAGTCTTCGATTGAGCATTGGATCCCTTCGATCAAGTCAATTTCACAATGCTTCGACTAGTATTTCAGAGGGTCCTTCGATTGGAACTTCATACTTTACCTCAACCAGAACATCAGAACGAAATGACCTTCGAATGGCATTTCAATGCAGGGTTTCTTTTAATCTAAGATGCTCTGACGAAGGAAGTTCTGGACATTTCGAATCAGAACTCAGACTCATCACAAGGTCAAGAGCTGGTCAAAGTTGGCTAATAGGGAAAGTTCTAAACAGATTCGAATTGGACTTTGAGGTTGGCAAAGAAGGCAGATTCGAAGGAAGGAAGTAGGCTAGCATGACTAAGCAATAACACATATCCTAACCTGTCCAGAATACCCAAAGTTCACAATGGCATGTGTCCCTTGCAAATATGCAATCGAAGCAGGGGGAGTCTCAATCGAAGGGGTTATGACTGGAGTAGTTCGAATGAGGACTTTGAAGCAATCAAAGAGAGAAAATTCGAAGGGGCAAGTCAGCTTTTAATTTCCATCATATTGGAGGCTCAAACAGCTCATAACAGGCTGGCAGTAACGCCTGAAAATAGACTGGCACCTGATTGAATCAAATATAGCAAGTCTTTATGGAAAAATCAAATCAAATCTCTTCATCATAATGGACCAAGATTTGATATAAATTTGTTGACCTAATTTCCTTGCCTATATAAACCTGCTAGTCATAAACAAACACACGAAACCCTGCTGCAGAAAAGAAAAAACGCATAAAACTCTGTGAAAAACGGCCATAACAGTTTTGCAAAAACCTTGAGCAAGTGGTGATCAGATTTTGGTTTAGAGGTGAATTCAGACCAAAAGAAAGACGTAGATCTCTTTCCAACAACCTCCTGAAGCGAGACCAATCAGAAACCAAGCCCTTCATTACCTCTAACGCGCTGTAAGTCTCCATAAAACTTGCTCTGGACATGATATCGTGAAATTATTTTCTTGCATCCTTTCATTGAAATAATTACATATTCATGCTTTGCGTTGCATTTTGGAACTGTTGGCATCACTGAATTTTATTTCCATAGCCTGTAACGCCATGCCCAGTTATAGGGTTCGTATACCTTGTTTTTGGGGTTTTTAATTGTAGGAACAATCAATGCACATAATTGGTACAGGGATGATCGGGATGAATAGACGAGTACGTTGGTACTCTTGGATTTAATTTTCATGGCCTGGAGCGAGTTTTAGAACCATCCCACGAAACCTCCTGTGGATACAAATCCGCAGGTTACTGAACTAGGTCTTGTGAAGAAGACGATTACGTGGTGGAGCGTGATTGGTTCATTTGAATCAATTGCGCGTTTTTTTTATTTTTTGGCCAGGCATAATTATTGTTTATATATAATATTTGTTTTCTATTTAACTAACAAAAAAAACAACATGGATGAGTTGGTGAAGCGTGCGTTGCAGAACCCCCTGGGACCTGGATTCGAATCCCAGGTCCCCCAAAACTTTGTTACATTTTTTCTTCAGGTACTCAGATGCAGCGCTTCAGGCAGGGACTACCATGCATCCTCAGATCTCAACGCGCCAGGTGGTTCCCAGGCAGATCCAATGTCTAAGGATGGAGGTTCACCATGACCCTTGATCAATGAACATCCAGGCCATCTGAAAGTCAAACGAGGCCTTCGAATTTGGGCCTGGAAATTGCAATTCATACTCCCTTTACGAACCCAGCACCCCTGAGTTTGTTTCTTTATTTTTCTTTTCACTGTTTTTACTTTATTATCATAATTAATTAATTAACTAATTAAATCTTTTTCATAAAAAAATCAGAGACAACAAAAATATTTTTATTTTAATTTAATTACTTATTTTTGTAAATAAACCATTAACCAATTAATTTAGTTTTTTTTTTAAGTAGGTTTAATCTTAACATTTTTTTTACAATAAATTAAAATTAACTTAGACTTAGATTTTTTATTTTATTTCTGATTTTATTTCCTTAATCAAAATTTAAACTCAAAAAAACATTTTCTTTTTTTATTAATTAATTTAGACTTGATTCTTAATTCAAAAAAGACCAAAAATATGCTTTCTTTAAAAAGGGTCAAAACCCTAAAGGACAATTTAATTTAACTTTTTCTCGCGCGTATTATTTTGATCTATATTTGTGTAATTGCTCCGAGAATGTAATAGTTTTAACTTAGGACTTTATTTACCGCTTTTATTTACTTTTCCACATTTACTTTTAAGGGTTTGTTTTTGGCGATGTAAATACTCGACGCCTTGTAATAACTTAGCTTTATTTTCCACAAGCATTAACTGCTAGATGTGTGAATAATAGGCTATGCATGACAAGATCTATCTTAAATTAAAATCAATCGTAGCTCACCATGACATGTAAAGATAACATAACTGAAAATTGACACACTTGCACATGCCACTCCTAGGGTACGCCTCACTTGGTTGCTTTGATGTGGTCATTGAGTATAGGATGTTTTAGAGGTCGCCCTCCTGTCCAAAGATCAAAGTTGCCTCGAAACGGTTGCCTCGGATAAAATGATCTGAGGCATTAGGGTTACCGCTAAGGCGTCCTAATGTTGCTTTAGTGACCACAGATCCCTAAAATCGAATTGACCCGAAAAACTCCAACGACGGTGCTACCTACTCCTCAGTAGTGGGATGGCACTGTCTAAAGGACATTTACACAGTTTAATTCCTTTTTGAGTAGGTAGATGTTCTTAAGTACTTGCTCCCTTTTAAACAAAATAAAAACTTTTCGCACTTACACTTCTTTCAAACAAAACTCTTTTCAAAATCCACAATCACAAAGAAAAGCAAAGCTTTTGAAAACATAGTGAGCAAGTACCTAAGAGCCCGTGGATAACCACGGATAGAAAGGGTGCTAACACCTTCCCTTTCTATAATCTACCTCCCGAACCCGAGAAACATCTCAAAAAGGAATTTTTCTGTGCTTTTGTCCTTTCGTTGTTGGATAAAATAAAAGACGGTGGCGACTCTTGCTTACCGCGACATTTTGCAAAAACAAACGCAAACGCGAACCAGCATTCCAAAACAGTCAGTTCTCATTCCCACCGATCACAGAACTGGCGACTCTGCTGGGGATTTATAAGTGAGGTGTACCTTAAGATTAGATCACTTGTGTTTTCAATTGTATTACTTTGTATGCTTTTAATTGTGGGCTTGTATCGGAGTTCTATAAATCCTAACCCGGATTTGGGAAACATTTATAGATAGCAATACGTTATGGAAACTATGCGGGGTATACCGACACGGTTGAAGCAATAGCTATATTAGTGCGACATATTTGTGAGTACCGGTAACCCTTGAGTTAAGTCAAGGAGAGTACGGGGCCGCTGAGTGATGTCACTAAGCACTAATGACCTAGAACCTTACTTGACCATCTTGGCCTTTATTAGGGGTAGTGAGATGACCGGCTTTGGTACAGTCCGAAGTTGGTAGATACTCGATACTACACTCATTGAGGATTGTTTTCTTGGAATATTTTGGTCGCTAGTTAAGTGGATAAACCAAAACGATGAACATAGAAAACAATCCAATGATATTGAGCTCCTTAGAACCCGGTTACTACTTAGGACAGGTTTTGAGCCAACTACACTCAAGAGGGTACTTACCTATGAACCCCATGCAAGCCTAAACCTAAGGACTTGTTTGCTTTGTGTGAATATGATTGTCTGTATGTACACTTGCTTACTTTTGCATACATCATGAACATCATAAAGCATCATACGCATCTGCTAACCATTTCAAGGGTTTAGATCTTCATCTTTGTTCTTATTTTGCAGGACATGGAGTCTCTCCGCAGGAAAACAATTCAAGTCAACCTTGTAAGGATATCTCCTCAACTCAAGGAGCTTACATCCAGGATTCCCGAGAACTCTCTCTTCAGTAAAAGACATGGTAGACTCCTCAGCTTGGTCAACACCAACATCTAAGAAGACATGATGAAAGTTCTCTTCCAGTTCTTTGACCCCCTACACCACTGTTTCACATTCCCTGATTATCAATTGGTGCCTACTTTGGAGGAATTTTCTCAACTCCTGAGAATTCCTATTCTGAGTCAACTACCCTACAACGGTACGAAAAAGGAACCAAGACCTGAAGATGTTGCTCAAGCCTTACGCTTGCAACCATCCGACATCAAGGGGCATTGGGAAACCAGAAATGGTATCAAGGGATTCTTGGCAAAGTTTCTGTTTGAGAAGGCACGAGAATGTTGGAACTCTCTTGATCTACAAGCCTTTGAAGAGATTGTGGCACTCCTTATCTATGGGCTGGTTTTGTTCCCAAATCCTGATCAACTTATAGATATGAATGCTGTCAGGATTTTCATATCCAGGAATCCCATACCTACATTGCTTGGGGACATCCTCCACTCATTTTACACTCGAACAATGAGGAAAAGAGGTGTTCTCATGTGCTGTACTCCTCTCCTGGCAAGGTGGTTTATTTCTCACCTTCCGCAGTCAGTGTTGAAGAACGAGCAGGGTTTAAGGTGGTCACAGCGATTGATGACCCTCACACATTCTGATGTACATTGGTGTGCTCGGTCCAAAGAAAATGTCACCATCATTGATCGTTGTGGAGAATTTATTAATGTTCTATTACTCGAAATTAGGGGAGGCATTACCTACAACCCTTGTTTAGCTTTGAGACAATTTGGATACGCTCGGAGGGATGGCCCTCATGACATGTTGATTCCTGACATAGTTTTTGACTTCGACAACGATGCGCAAGGACTTCAACAAAAGTTCATCAGAACTTGGAGGATGCCTAATAAAGTAGACAGTAAGACACTGGGACATAAGAATTACATCCCCCTTGAGCCTTACCTCAGGTGGGTACGAACCCGCACCCAGAAACTTATGATACCTTACCCCCACATTCTCCCCTTGATCAAAGACCCTGTTATGGAAAGAGAGGTTCCATACGCCATCCTACATCTTGGGAAGAAATGCAAAAGAGTTGGATCCAACTCAAGAAAGAACGGAATACTTTTGAAGCCAACTTCTACGCCAGTGAGAAGAAGGTTTTAGAGCTTACCCGCCGACTTCACGAGGAGGAGACCCTCAACACTTATATCGCTCCAAAAAGGATGCGCAATGTCTTTTTACATTAAGAATTTTGTAATATTTCACCCATGGGGCACTTATGTACTAAATTTCTTCTTAATATGACGTGTGTTCCTTTTTTGTCTGCAAAAAATTTGAATTTTTAAACCCTTGAATGCATTACATAAATAGCATATCATCCATCATATGCATAACAGGTATCCTTTTACAGGTCTCTTATCTTCTTCGCTGTTTATTTCAGCAATCATCATGTCTACTGAACCTTCCACTGGGCAAGCTATCAAGGCCCTCCAGGCCCAGAATGCCCAGTTTTAAGAGTTGGTCATGAGCCTAGCTAAGGGTCAACAGGACTTGAAGACCCTGATTCTGAAAGAGAGGAAGAAGAAGAAGAAGAGGACCGTCCTGTTCAACACTGGACGCAGGTTTGGAAACGGACTGCAGAATGAAGTTGACCTTGCCACCTCATCTGGAGGGAAAGATAGTCCACAAGAAAGGAGGGCTCCTAGCCCTATAGTCTCGGACAACGAGACGGACTATGATGAAGAACAGTATCCTCCTGCTAAGGATAAGTACAAACAGTTGGAAGACCGCTTGAGCGCTATGGAGATACAGAACGTGCCCGGTCTGGACTTCGGAGATCTAGGTCTATCCTTTGGGGTGGTGATTCCCCATAAATTCAAGGCACCTGCCTTTGCCAAGTATGACGGAGCTTCTTGTCCAAAGCTGCACCTCCGGTCATATGTAAGGAAGATCCAACCTTACACTGCTGATAAGAACTTGTGGATCCACTTCTTTCAAGACAGTCTCTCAAGGACTCAGCTTGAGTGGTTCTATCAGCTGGATGGAGCCAGTATCCGTAGCTGGGAAGATTTGGCTACTGCTTTCTATAAGCAGTATCAATATAACTCCGACCTCGCTCCTACGCGTACCCAACTCCAAGGTATGTCAATAGGGACGGGTGAAGGATTTAAAGAGTATGCTCAAAAATGGAGAGACCTTGCCGGAAGGGTGCGACCACCTTTAGCTGATCGTGAACTTGTTGATATGTTTTTAGGGACCCTGTCTGGTCCATTCTTTAACCATTTGATCGGAAGCTCTTCAGCCGGGTTTATAGACCTTATCTTGACTGGTGAGAGGATTGAAGCTGGTATTAAGGCTGGGAAGATACATAAGGGTGCTTCCTCGAGCACCGAGAAGAAGCCGTTTAAGAAAGAATCCAGTGCTGTCTACGGTTCAAGAAGACAGAATAGACCAAAACACCGCCAAGCTATCAACGCGGTTGTTATTTCAAAACCTGCTGGTGCTCCTCAGCATCACAACCAACAAGGGGGTGAGAGAACTCGAAGGCAATTCACTCGTCTCAGCATGACCTTGTCTCAGATATTGCCACAGTTACTGACGACCAATCTGGTGACTCTAAAAGAAGCTCCGAAGATTTTAAACACAACGTCACCAAAGTATAACCCTAACGCCTGCTGCGCTTATCACTCTGATAGCCCGGGGCATAATACGGATGATTGTTGGGCTTTGAAGAACAAGGTTCAAGACCTAATCGATGCAAAGGAGATTGAGTTTGAGGCGCCCGAGAGGCCTAATGTTGTGACTGCTCCCATGCCCAAACATGGAGTAAATGCTGTAGAGGAAGACTTGTTTGTAGTTTCCGTGGATGATATTGTTACCCCTTTGATGACCGTCAAGAGGAACCTGTTGCTAGCCGGTTTATTTCCGGGATGTGGTGAAGGTTGTCATCTGTGTTCTGTTTCACCTACTGGTTGCCCATCTTTGAAGTCAGGCATCCAAAACCTGATGGATAACAAGGAGATCCTGTTTGAGAAGATTGTTGTTCCTGCCACCCCTACTGAAGAAGTTTCCATTATTACCATTTTCAACAATTCTCCCAAGGCTCCCTCGAGGAGACCTGTCAGAATTACGCCTGTTCCGAAGATTGCGCCCATAATCATCACTGTTCTGGGGCCCATCCCTTACACCTCTGACAAAGCTGTGCCCTGGCACTATGGGGCAGATGTTTATGTTCTTGGAGTTAAGCAAGAGTTTGATGTTGATACCGGCGTCAACAACATTACCGGGCCTGCTAAAGTCACCCGCAGTGGTAGAATTTTCTCACCTGATATTGCTCCACCAACTGTCCGAAGACCTGTTGTCATTACACCTGCAAGTGTGCCTAATGCCATTCCTGGTCAAGTTCTTAGTCCTACCCCTGTCGCTGAGTCATCTAACGCTCGGGGCAAAGGAATCACCACTGATATGCCTGTCCAGACGGAGGCGCCAAAGACAACCACTGTTGAAGCTTCCAAACAGGAGATGGAAGAGATTCTAAAAATTATTAAGAAGAGTGATTATAATGTAGTTGAACAACTGGGGCAAACCCCATCCAAGATTTCTATGTTGTCATTGTTGTTGTGTTCAGAGGCCCATGCCAAGGCCCTGATTACCTTCCTGAAGACGGCCCACGTGCCACAAGAGACATCAGCCGATCAGTTTACCGATTGTGTGGCCAATTTAACTGCTGATAATGGTTTGGGTATCTCCGACGCTGATCTGACTGCTAAAGGGAAGAACCATAACGATGCCCTGCATGTCTCCATTGAATGCAGGGGCACTACTCTTGCACATGTGTTGGTTGACACTGGTTCCTCATTGAACGTCTTGCCAAAGAAAGCTCTAGACAGGCTGGATTGCGAAGGTTTGGAGCTAAAGCCGAGTAACATTGTTGTCCGGGCCTTTGATGGGTCTAAAAGGATGGTGCATGGTGAGGTTGATATTCCAATCAGAGTTGGTTCTCAGGTCTTCAATTCTACATTCTATGTGATGGACATTCGGCCATCCTATTCTTGTTTGCTGGGTCGTCCATGGATCCACAAAGCTGGAGCTGTGACCTCAACACTCCATTAGAAGCTGAAGTACCCGGTCAGAGGGAAGATTGTGACAGTACAAGGGGAGGAGGAGTACATGGTCAGCCATCTCAACTCGTTCCGGTACATAGAGATGGATGGGGAGTTCATTGAGACCCCATTTCAACACTTTGAAGAGGTTCCTCAGACATTGGCATCAGCTGAGACTGTGGGTGAAGATTCTCCTTTGAAGATGGCCTCCTTAAAGGATGCCCGGGCTGTTATTGAGAAGGGTGAGTGTGCAAACTGGGGCTGACTTCCTGATTTCACTCAGAAGACTAACAAGTTTGGTTTGGGTTTCACTGTAGAAGCTCAAAGGGCTGTTTGTAGTGCAAGGATTGGAAGACCTCCTGTGTTCATCAGCAACTCGGGAGTAAATGCCATCGAAGATGACGTGGAGGAGTCTGAATTCGACAGCTAGATCTACCCTACGACCAACGGTGGACCAAGCAACTGGACAGCAAAAGACTTCATCCCTATTACTTTTGTTACCCAGTAATGAACTCCTTGTTTTGAATTTGTAACAGACAATATTGTGAAACTTTATGGCCCGGTGTCTTACCCGGGACACCGTGGCTTCATTTGTGAGGGCTTTTGTGTGCCATTTTCATATATCATTAATAAAAGCATTGGACGTTTTTGCATTTCAAATCTTGCGCTCTTTGTTTTTCTTTATTATATATTTCAAAGCAGTTATTTTACACACACTCACATATACAGGTCTCAATCCACTCTGGATCTCACTGGTAACGACTTTGCTACCGCCAGTTATGACTTCGAAAATCCGATCAACTTAGCCGAAGACGAAGGTGAAGATGATTGCGAAGTGCCTGGCGAACTTGCAAGACTGTTACTCCAGGAAGAGAGGGTCATTCAGCCACATGAAGAGCTAGTGGAAACAGTGAATCTGGGTACTGAGACAGACAAAAAGGAAGTCAAGATCGGTGCAAATCTGGAGCTTAGTGGGAAACAGCGGTTGATTCAGATGCTGCATGACTACGTGGAAATCTTTTCCTGGTCTTACGAAGATATTCCTGGGTTGGATACCGACATTGTGGTTCATCGCCTGCCTACCAAGGAAGACTGCCATCCAGTAAAACAGAAGGTTCGCCGTATGCGCCCAGAGATGTCCGAGAAAATCAAGGCTGAGGTTATGAAACAATTCGACGCCGGTTTTCTAGCAGTTACTTCTTACCCTCAGTGTGTTGCCAATGTGGTTCCAGTGCTGAAGAAAGATGGTAAGGTCCGAATGTGTGTTGACTACAGGGATTTGAACAGGGAAAGCCCTAAGGACGACTTCCCTCTACCTCACATCGACGTTCTGGTTGACAATACTGCTCAGCACAAGGTATTCTCCTTTATGGATGGTTTCTCCGGTTATAATCAAATCAAGATGGCTCCTGAAGACATGGAGAAGACCACTTTTGTTACTCAGTGGGGTACCTTTTGCTACAAGGTCATGCCTTTTGGGTTGAAAAATGTTGGGGCAACGTATCAACGTGCCATGGTTGCCTTGTTTCATGACATGATCCATCACGAGATTGAAGTATACGTCGACGATATGATTGCAAGGTCCCAAATTGAGGAGGAACACCTTGACCATCTACAGAAGTTGTTTGACCGTTTGAAGTTGTACGAACTGAGGTTGAACCCGAACAAGTGCACCTTCGGGGTGAGGTCCGGCAAACTGCTCGGTTTCGTCATGAGCGACAAAGGTATTCAAGTGGATCCTGCCAAGGTGAAAGCTATACAAGAGATGCCAGCTCCCAAGACAGAGAAAGAGGTCTGAGGCTTTCTAGGACGTCTGAACTACATTTCCCGATTCATCTCGCACCTAACTGCTACTTGTGAGCCAATCTTCAAGCTACTGAAGAAAGATCAAGTGTTACGTTGGAACGATGAATGCCAGTCCGCTTTCGAAAGAATCAAAGAGTATCTCCAGGAGCCACGTATTCTTATGCCACCAGTTGAAGGGAGACCTCTGATTTTATACTTAACAGTACTTAACAACTCAATGGGGTGTGTGCTAGGGCAGCATGACGAGTCTGGCCGAAAAGAGCATGATATTTATTACCTTAGCAAAAAGTTTACCGACTGTGAGACCCGATACTCACTGCTTGAGAAAACTTGCTGCGCTTTGGCATGGGCTGCTCGCCGGCTGAGACAGTATATGCTGACTCACACTACCCTATTGATTTCAAAGATGGATCCAATCAAATATATCTTCGAAAAGCCTGCCTTGTCCGGAAGAATAGCAAGATGGCAGGTGATCTTGACTGAGTATGACATCCAGTACACAACTCAAAAAGCAACCAAGGGAAGTGTATTGGCAGACCATTTGGCACATCAGGCAGTGGATGATTACCAGTCTATGAACTTTGAATTCCGGACGAGAATATCATGTTGATAACTGATTGTGAAATACCTGGACCGGATGAAGGACCTGAGGAAGGATCCCGATGGTCTATGCATTTTGATGGAGCTTCGAACGCTTTGGGTAACGGCATTGGCGCTGTAATCATATCTCCTAAAGGCTCACATACTCCACTTACCGCCCGACTATGTTTCAACTGCACCAACAACATGGTGGAGTATGAAGCATGCATCATGGGTCTTCGAGCAGCAATTGACCTAAGGATTAAATTTCTGAGTGTCTTCGGAGATTTCACTCTCGTGATCAGTCAGATCAAAGGCGAGTGGGATATGAAACACCCAAATCTTATTCCTTACAAGGAGTATGTGTTGACATTGCTTCCCCATTTTGAGGAGATAACCTTTGAACACTTCCCAAGAGAGGAGAATCAGTTGGCGGACGTGCTAGCTATGATGGCTTCTATGTTCAAAGTCAAGTGGGACAACGAGGCTCCCCGGATCATTATTTGGAAATTGGATGAACCCGCACATTGCTGTGATCTTGAGACCGAAGAGGTAACAGAAAATCCTTGGTATCATGAAGTGAAGAGGCACCTTGAAGCTCAAGAATACCCCGAGGGTGCATCTATTAATGACAAGAAGTTTCTGAGAAGGTTCGCGGCAAAGTTCTTCATTAGCAATGGCATTCTTTACAAACGTAACCATGATTCAACCTTACTGCATTGTGTGGATAAGATTGAAGCAGAAAGGATCATGGCAGAGCTGCATGAAGGTACCTTCGGAACTCATTCCAGTGGACATACCATGGCAAAGAAAATCCTTCGGGCAGGATATTACTGGTCCACCATGGAAGCCGACTGTTATCAATATTCTCGGACATGTCACAAGTGCCAGATCTATGCTGATAAGGTGCATGTTCCTCCGGTTCCTCTGAATGTTTTGACAGCACCTTGGCCTTTTGCAATGTGGGGAATTGATATGATCGGCGAGATCAGACCTACGGCATCCAACAGGAATCGTTTCATCCTGGTAGCGATTGATTACTTTACGAAGTGGGTTGAAGCAGGTTCCTTTGCTACGGTAACCAAGAACGTCGTGGCACAGTTCGTTCGGCACAACCTGATCTGTCAATACGGCGTACCAGAGAGGATCATTACGGATAATGGTACCAATCTTAACAACAAGATGATCACTGAGCTCTGTGAGCAATTCAAAATACAACACCATAACTCTTCTCCCTGCCGGCCGAAGATGAATGGGGCTGTCGAAGCGGCAAATAAGAACATTAAGAAGATTGTGCAGAAGATGACAGTGACATACAAAGACTGGCACGAGATGTTACCATTTGCTCTTCATGGATGTCGTACCTCAGCACGGACATCAACAGGGGCAACACCCTTTTCCTTGGTTTATGGCATGGAGGCAGTCTTGCCCATTGAAGTTCATATACCCTCTCTTCGGATCATGAAAGATGCAGGCTTGAGCGAAGACGACTGGATCCAGACCCGATTTGATCAACTGAATCTAATCAACAAAAAGAGACTTACTGCTATTTGTCATGGTCAGACGTACCAAAAACAGATGATCAAGGCATTTAATAAGAAAGTCAGACGACAAGAGTATCGAGTTGGGGACCTGGTAATCAAGCGCATTATCTTACCCCAAGGTGATCCCAGGGGCAAATGGACCCCTACTTACGAAGGGCCATTTGTGGTTAAGAACATCTTCTCAGGAGGAGCGATGATTCTGACCACCATGGATGGTGACGACCTTCCTCACCCCGTCAATGCAGACATAGTGAAAAGATACTACGCATAATCAAAGACCCGCTAGGTTGACTGGCCTAGGAAAAAATAAGGGCTTCCCGGCGAACCAAAAGGGTTCGGGCAAAAATAAGGGATGAAAATAAAAAAAATTGTACACCCGGCAAGTCGAAAACCTGAAAAGGCGGCTTGGGCAAAAATGGGTATCCCGGTGGACTGAAAACTCGAAAGGGCGGTCCAGGCAAAAGTTAGGGATTAAAGCGTAATACTATGTCTCATTGGATCACCCTGCATCCAGACTTCGGTATCAACTATCAGACTCGGACGGCACCAATCAATCAGATTCATCTCCAACTAAGCAGCAAAGTGATGAGATGCTTGAAGATATAAAGGCAATAGCAGAGTTGGAACCCAGTGGGATTATTCACATAGTTGTTTTGTTTTCTTTTTACAAATTGTATAACTCCTATTTGTTCGGCGACATTCTCTTACTAGGACGTCAGCCTCTTGTACAAAAGCGCCTATTTACAGGCAAACTTCAAAATCAATACAAATTCATTTTCAGACAAATTTCAAAACTGTTTTCCCTTTATCTGTTTTGTTTTGCAAAGAACGTCCAATGTTCATTTTTGATATATGCATTCGACATTAAGTGCTGCTCATAAATATTTACATGTGAAACAAAGGACTAATTACGGGTGATATCAGAAGTAAGGGCAATAAGAATTGTCTGAGCAGTCTAGTTGCTCTGTCCACCAAGGTACCAAGGTAAGTTCAGCTGAAGAATGCGACCAAGATACCTTCACTCCCCGCAGAGTAAGACAGTAATGATAGCTCTCTCAACTGAGACTTGCAACTATGAACGAATCAGCCATACTCTCCCCCAAGCAGAGTTGGTCTACCCTCATCCTTAAAAAGATTGGGTATCCCCATAAGGCCTTAATATTCCCCAGTGGAGTATAAGGATATTCCCCATCAAGCGTAAGAGTATCCTTGGCAGTCTTAATATTCCTCAACGGAATATAAGAATGTTCCCCGGCAGAATGCAAGATACCTCCAGTGGAGCCATTTCCCCAGCGCAGTTTAAAAAAGTTTCCCCAATGGAGTTGAATCATCTTCCCCAGTAGATTCTGGAAGTTTGTCCCCTGCAGAATACAAATGTATCTCCCCAGCCAAATTCAGGGGTTATCCTCACAAAAGTCTAACCAGGTTATTCTCAGCAAGTTGCAACTGAAAGATCATCCCCAGCAAAGTTCTTTCTATCTCCAACAGAGTTCATCATCAAAATCCCCAGCGGAGTTTATCATTAAGATCTCAGCGAAGTATCTTTTTCCCACAAAGTAATTCCCCGCAGAGTAATCTCTTCGCCATGTTTATTCCCCAGCGGAGTTATTTTCTCCTACAGGTTTATTCTCACAACAATCTTCGTTCGTCGTCCCCATCAGAAACATTCTAAACAAAGTTTGAAGACACACATACTCTTCAACAGCAGTCCAGGATTTGACAAACTCCCCGACATTTGTCAAGGATTTATTTTCCCAAACGAAAATACATTCATAAACATTTCACATTTCATACCTACTATTTACATACATGATAAAGTGCATACGACACGATCTCATTTATTTTTGAGAACATTATGACATCATGCATTTCAAACATCATGACATTACATACAGCTGACGTTTACCTTTTTCAGGAAGAGGTCAATCAAAAGATGGCTACCATCAACCTTTTTAAGTTCCAGATTAATACCTGTAACAAGCCAGGAAAACTATTTGTGGACGATTGATTGTAGATTGATACCTGTAACAAGCCAGGAAAATTATCTGCATGAAGAGATTGAAGAGTAATAGCTGTAGCAAGCCAAGAAGACCTTTCTTTCTCAGGTCAGAGATTAATACCTGAAACCAGCCAGGACAGATATCTCCTTGACCAACCTTTTCAAGTCCCAGTTTAATACCTGTAGCAAGCCAGGAAGAGTATCTGTGGACGAATGATTGTAGATTGATACCTGTAACAAGCCAGGAAAATTATCTGCATGAAGAGATTGAAGAGTAATACCTGTAGCAAGCCAGGAAAACCTTACTTTCTCAGGTCAGAGATTAATACCTGAAACCAGCCAGGACAGATATCTCCTTGACCAACCTTTTTAAGTCCCAGTTGGATACCTGTAACAAGCCAGGAAAAATATCTGTGGACGACTGATACCTGTAACAAGCCAGGAAAACCATCTACACAAAGAGATTGAAGATTAACACCTGTAACAAGCCAGGAAGACCATCTTTCTTTCTCAGGTATGCAAGTTCTCGCTAAGGAATCTCTTATGCGATCGACAATCTCCAAATGGCATCTGTAAGCCCATTCCCGACGTCACAATGCCGATACTACACCATGCGAGTGCAAATTTCTGGGCACTCTAGTGTTCAATTATCTTCCACCTTCGGATCATGAAAGGCTCGAAAGCCAATCTATATCCTCACGTTTAAGAAAATTAAACAGGGGAAACTGTTGTACCCCAAAATTTTTCCTCTCATGTTTTCAAAGGTCTTCCCTTACATGGTTGGTCACAAACCCTTGCCTAAGAAAAAATAAAGTTTTTTGAAGATATACAAAGTGTCTTTCGATTGGCATCTAGGAAAAGGCTTCGATTAGGTGTTTGTAACCTTTCGATCAAGCTTTGGTTCACCAGCCTTCGATTGGGAATTTGGCACTCTTCGATCAGGCTTTGATTAGTAAGCTTCGATTAGGTGTTTGGAACCCTTCGATAAAGCTTTGGTGTGCAACACTTCGATTGGCATTAAGGACAAACACTTCGATTGAGCGTTGGACCCCCTTTCGATCAAGCCTTGGGGTGCAAGTCTTCGATTGAGCACTATACATCCTTCGATCAAGCCTTGGTGTGCAAGTCTTCGATTGAGCACTGGATCCCTTCGATCAAGTCAATTTCACAATGCTTCGACTAGTATTTCAGAGGGTCCTTCGACTGGAACTTCATACTTTACCTCAACCATAACATCAGAACGAAATGACCTTCGAATGGCATTTCAATGCAGGGTTTCTTTTAATCTAAGATGCTCTGATGAAGGAAGTTCTGGACACTTCGAATCAGAACTCAGACTCATCACAAGGCCAAGAGCTGGTCAAAGTTGGCTAATAGGGAAAGTTCTAAACAGATTCGAATTGGACTTTGAGGCTGGCAAAGAAGGCAGATTCGAAGGAAGGAAGTAGGCTGGCATGACTAAGCAATAACACATATCCTAACCTGTCCAAAATACCCAAAGTTCACAATGGCATGTGTCCCTTGCAAATATGCAATCGAAGCAGGGGGAGTCTCAATCGAAGGGGTTGTGACTGGAGTAGTTCGAATGAGGACTTTGAAGCAATCGAAGAGAGCAAATTCGAAGGGGCAAGTCAGCTTTTGATTTCCATCATATTGGAGGCTCAAACAGCTCATAACAGGCTGGCAGTAACGCCTGAAAACAGACTGGCACCTGATTGAATCAAATATAGCAAGTCTTTATGGAAAAATCAAATCAAATCTCTTCATCATAATGGACCAAGATTTGATATACATTTGTTGACCTAATTTCCTTACCTATATAAACCTGCTACTCATAAACAAACACACGAAACCCTGCTGCAGAAAAGAAAAAACGCACAAAACTCTGAAAAACGGCCATAATAGTTTTGCAAAAACCTTGAGCAAGTGGTGATCAGATTTTGGTTTAGAGGTGAACTCAGACCAAAAGAAAGACGTAGCTCTCTTGCCAACAACCTCCTGAAGCGAGACCAATCAGAAACCAAGCCCTTCATTACCTCTAACGCGTTGTAAGTCTCCATAAAACTTGCTCTGGACATGATATCGTGAAATTATTTTCTTGCATCCTTTCATTGAAATAATTACATATTCATGCTTTGCGTTGCATTTTGGAATTGTTGGCATCACTGAATTTTATTTCCATAGCCTGTAACGCCATGCCCAGTTCTAGGGTTCGTATACCTTGTTTTTGGGGTTTTTAATTGCAGGAACAATCAATGCACATAATTGGTACAGGGATGACCGGGATGAACAGACGAGTACGTTGGTACTCTTGGATTTAATTTTCATGGCCTGGAGCGAGTTTTAGAACCATCCCATGAAACCTCCTGTGGATAAAAATCCGCAGGTTACTGAACCAGGTCTTGTGAAGAAGACGATTACGTGGTGGAGCGTGATTGGTTCGTTTGAATCAATTGCGCGTTATTTTATTTTTTGGCCAGGCATAATTATTGTTTTTATATAATATTTGTTTTCTATTTAACTAACAAAAGAAACAGCATGGATGAGTTGGTGAAGCGTGCGTTGCAGAACCCCCTGGGACCTGGATTCGAATCCCAGGTCCCCCAAAACTTTGTTACATTTTTTCTTCAGGTACTCAGATGCAGCGCTTCAGGCAGGGACTACCATGCGTCCTCAGATCTCAACGCGCTAGGTGGTTCCCAGGAAGATCCAATGGCTAAGGATGGAGGTTCACCATGAACCTTGATCAATGAACGTCCAGACCATCTGAAAGTCAAACGAGGCCTTCGAATTTTGGCCTGGAAATTGCAATTCATACTCCCTTTACAAGCCCAGCACCCTTGAGTTTGTTTCTTTATTTTTCTTTTCATTGTTTTTACTTTATTATCATAATTAATTAATTAACTAATTAACTCTTTTTCATAAAAAAATCAGAGACAACAAAAATATTTTTATTTTAATTTTATTACTTATTTTTCTAAATAAACCATTAACCAATTAACTTAGTTTTTTTTTAATTAGGTTTAATCTTAACATTTTTTTTACAATAAATTAAAATTAACTTAGACTTAGATTTTTAATTTTATTTCTGATTTTATTTCCTTAATCAAAATAAAAACTCAAAAAAACATTTTCTTTTTTTATTAATTAATTTAGACTTGATTCTTAATTCAAAAAAGACCAAAAATATGCTTTCTTTAAAAAGGGTCAAAACCCTAAAGCACAATTTAATTTAACTTTTTCTCGCGCGTATTATTTTGATCTATATTTGTGTAATTGCTCCGAGAATGTAATAATTTTAACTTAGGACTTTATTTACCGCTTTTATTTACTTTTCCGCATTTACTTTTAAGGGTTTGTTTTTGGCGATGTAAATACCCGACGCCTTGTAATAGCTTAGCTTTATTTTCCGCAACCATTAACTGCTAGATGTATGAATAATAGGCTATGCATGACAAGATCTATCTTAAATTAAAATCAATTGTAGCTCACCATGACATGTAAAGATAACATAACTGAAAATTGACACACTTGCACATGCCACTCCTAAGGTACGCCTGACTTGGTTGCCTTGATGTGGTCATTGAGTATAGGATGTTTTAGAGGTCGCCCTCCTGTCCAAAGATCAAAGTTGCCTCAAAACGGTTACCTCAGATAAAATGATCTAAGACATTAGGGTTACCGCTAAGGTGTCCTAACGTTGCTTTAGTGACCACACATCCCTAAAATCGAATTGACCCAAAAAACTCCAACGACGGTGCTACCTACTCCTCAGTAGTGGGATGGCACTGTCTAAAGGACATTTACACAGTTTAATTCCTTTTTGAGTAGGTAGATATTCTTAAGTACTTGCTCCCTTTTAAACAAAACAAAAACTTTTCGCACTTACACTTCTTTCAAACAAAACTCTTTTCAAAACCCACAATCACAAAGAAAAGCAAACCTTTTGAAAACATAGTGAGAAAGTACCTAAGAGCCCGTGGATAACCACGGATAGAAAGGATGCTAACACCTTCCCTTTCTATAATCTACCTCCCGAACCCGAGAAACATCTCGAAAAGGAATTTTTCTGTGCTTTTGTCCTTTCCTTGTTGGATAAAATAAAAGACGGTGGCGACTCTTGCTTACCGCGACATTTTGCGAAAACAAACACAAACGTGAACCAGCATTCCAAAACAGTCAGTTCTCATTCCCACCGATCACACTAAGTTACTATGACAACCATATTGAATGGATAAGAATGTACAAAAGATGTAAAATGGACTTGTTTTATTTTAAGAAAATATTTCTGATCTTTTGTTTTAAGAAATAAAATAAAGCATGTAAAAATGAAAAAAAAACGTTTTTGGTGTTTTTGATTAATGAAATAGAAAGTAATAGCAAAAATAGTGAGAAAAAGAAAAATAGAATCAGCGTATTGATTAGTAAAGGAGGTAAGAAGTTCTGACTCTGGCGTACTTGCAGCTGGAAAAGATTCTGTGAATTAGAGGTTGGTCCTGAACTCTGGTGATGTTCTGAGCAACTTCTTCACGTACTGGGCTGGTTGGAAGTTTTCAACTTCTGGAACAACCAAGGGGTGATGTTCTAAATTCTTTGAGGTGGAGGTGATGGAGAGTGTATGGCAGTATGAACACAAAAGTTAGGATAGCTTCTAATATGTGAATCAGAAATTGTGTGGATGGTTTTAGTCAAGAAACACTTGAGAATAAATGGAGTTTAAATGTAAGGAATCACAAGTTAACAGGTTTTGTATGTTGTGTTTACAATTTTTGGAACTCTTGGAATTTTGGCAAGGGTTCAAGGCTTTTCTTTCTCAAATTTTCGACCCCTTTACAGTTGCCAATGTAGTTCAATTTATAGGCAACGATTTAGTAGCTTGGAAAAATCAAAGGTACAACCATCATATGCTAGGCGCTGACTTGTTCTTGAAGCAAGTTCAAACAAGTATGGCTCACAGCACAAAGTAAGGTGGTCAACAGCTTTTAGCCGTGCCTAAACTGGAATTGTAAGCAGGAATTAAGGAAAAGTAACTTCCAAAGCAAAAGTAACGCATGGGCCCAACACACTTTTGTACAAGAGTTTTCTTTTCCAAGACAGTAAAGGTGCTTCTATGCCACACGTGGAGAAATCCTTTGAACAAAGACCCATAAGTGGTTGTGAGCATTAAATGAGAATTAAATGATGATGAGATTGATCAACCCAGAAATCCTGCAAGGTGAGATTCTACATCATTTCTTAATTTTGGATCAGAGGTTCAGTCTCAGCATAATTCAGAACGAACATCCAACTTCTGATCTTTATATCTTTTTGCTCCAGCATGTTCTGAAGGAGCGTTGAACCTAGCCTTCATATGCTGAAGAATCAATGTTCTGACCAAAGAGCATCGCTTCTACATGTTCTGATTGAAGCATCATGTTCTGACTAAAGAGCATCACTTATACATGTTCTGATTGAAGCATCATGTTCTGAACCGTGTTTGCAACTTCTGACTGCACTTGGGTGGAGGCTGGCTCAGAAGTTCTGAAGTATCATATTCTCTTAACACTTAGAAAATTTTCTAAATGCTTAGAAATTTCATTTTTTCAAAGTAACTTCTGAATTCTGATTTTTTGATGAACCAATTTCATTTTTTTAATGAAATGTAATTGTTGAAACTTGATTTGGATCTAAAAGTCAAAGTTTGACTTTTTAGTGTGTTTTTGACCATTTTGCCCTTGTGAATGATTTTCTTGAAAAGTTGTAATTTCAGATTTGCAATTGGATGGAAGCAAACCTGAGGGTTCAGCTTGATCCTTTGAGAAATGAGAGGGCAAATTTTGGGGTACAACACTCATTTTCTGCTAACATTTTCTTTCTGATTCGCAGCGCACCAGAGTCAGAACTTCTGCTATTTCTTATTTCTATCCTTTCGACAAAGCGCTGACTCTAATTCATTTTTCTGTTATTATTTTTATCACCACTTTTATTTTCATTAATCAAAAACACCAAAAACACTTTATATTCATATACTTTGCTTTATTCCTTTTAAACCAAAATACTAAAAACATTTCCTTAAGCAAATTTATTTCTTAATAAAAATAAAACAAATCTATTTTACATTTCAATTCTTGTACATTATTTCAATATGGTTGTAATAGATAATTAGGACTTTAATTTCTTGCAACCTCCATTTGTAAATTTGTACACCCCATCCCCAAGTGATTGTAATAGCGTAGGATATTTACTTTCCTCAATTTATCGCTTTCATATAAATGCTAGTAATTAGGATTTGTATGGAAATATAAAATCAATATTTAGAAAACACTAATCCAAGATAAACCAAGCATGAAATGCAAACACTTGCACACTTACATCTCTAGGGTTAACTCCACTTGTTGCCTTATGAAAAAATGGTCGTGTTATGCATGTGAGGCGTCTTAGTAAAAACAATAAAAAAATACAAGATCATAGTCCCTCGATGACGCTTTGAATGTTGCCTTACAAATGATTTTAGTCCCTCAAGAGAAATGCTAAGATATCTCACAACATTGCTATCATGACTATAAGATGACCCACGCCCGTCCCTTTACATCCAAAGATAAGGCTTCTTACCAATCAATGGTAACATAGCAACATCTAAAGGAGGAGGGGAAGAACAAAAGACTTTTGAGTAGGTAGAAACGTTCTTAGTTACTTGCTTATTTCCAAAAAAACAAACATCTTTTCAAACACACACTAAACACTTTCAAAACATGAAATGTTTTCAAAAGTCCAACACTTTGTATACATTCTTATAGAGACGGGAATCATTACAAAGTTAGCCTAAACGAATGCACTTTTCAAAAATACTTTCAAAATACACCACAAAGCACACTTTCAAACAAAGCAAGTGATCTAGCAAGCAACTAAGAGCCCATAGATAACTATGGAAGAAAAGGGTGCTAACACCTTCCCTTTTCATAATCTACCCCCCCGAACTCAAGAAAATAATCTCAAAGGTCTTTCCTGTTATTTTCCCCCTTTCCTTATAGGATAAAAGAAAAGTCGGTGGTAACTCTTGCTATCCGCAACAATTGCAATCAAACACAAAACATCTCAAGTTAGTTCTCCCACCGTATTACAGAACTGGCGACTCTGCTGGGGAAAAACTTAAAAATAGGGTTACCTTAGGGCTAGATCACCTTTACTTTCTTTTATTTGTTTGACTTTGTTTGCTTTACATTATGGTTCCTTGCTTGGGTTTGTTTTTATCCTCTACCCGGATTTGGGACACCTTTTAGGTAAGTAGCAATAAGTTATGGAAACTGTGCGGGGTATACTGACATAGTCTAAGAAATAGCTATGTTAGTGTGACACATTTGTTGGTACCGGTATCCCATGAGTAGTCAAGGAGAATACGGGGCCGCTGTGTGTGTCAAGAAGCACTAACTGACTTTAGAACCTTTACTTGAACAACTTGGCCTTTAGGAAGTAGTGAGATAGTCGGCTTTGGTGCAGTCCGAAGTCGGTTGATACTCGATACTATGCTCATTGAGATTGGAATTTCGGGATATTTAGGTAGCCATTAAAGAGGCTTGTGCTGAAACAATTCCCAATGAACAAAGATCAGTGATATTGAGATCCCCTAGAACCCGATTACTTTCTAAGACAGGTTGAACCAACTAATCTTCAAGAGGGTACTTACCTATGAACCTCATACAAGCCTAAACCTAAGGATTTTATTGCTTTGTGTGTATATGCTTACTTGTACATAACATCATAACATCATACCATTGTATTCGCATTAACCACTTCAAGGGTTTTTTAGGATTTATCTTTGTTCTGTTTTGTAGGACATGGCTTCCACCCGCATGAATACTATCCAAGTCAATCTCGTAAGAATTCATTCTCAACTCAAAGAGTTAGCTTGAGGGTTCTTGAGAGTTATGCATTCACCGAAAGACATGGTCGACTCCTAAACTTGGTTACCTCAAGCATTGATGAAGACATGATGAAGGTGCTTTTCCAGTTCTTCGACCCTTTGCACCATTGCTTTACCTTCCCCGATTACCAGTTTGTACCTGTTGTACCCCAAATTTTTCCCTCCCATATTTCTCAAAACATTTCAAGAAAGATCCTCAAGTTGCTCAAGGAAGTCCAAGGGTTAACCAGACAAGCTCTCTCCTAAGGCAGTCTACCTCAAATTAGGGTTTCATGTTGCATTAAGATACTTGAGTCCAAGGGATCCCAAATTCTGACCAATGTCCTAATATGTTCTCAAGATCATCCGTGTCAAGTTTCAAGCCCTACAGAGAAAGTTTGCTCAGCCAATTGCTCAAAGGCCTGAAAATCGACTGTGTTAGGACAAAAGTCAACTATGGCCTACATACAGTCAAAATTCAAGATTTTTGGTCAACATCCTCATTTTGAAGTATATTTCATCATTTTATCAAGGGTTGATCATGATTCGTCAAGGATTGCTCATAATTCCTCAAGAACCAAAAGTTGCTAAATTAGGGTTTTGCAGGAAAAGTCAACTCAACTTTGACCAAGCATAACTATCTCATAATTTATGAGAAATGACCCATCTAAAGCTCATTTTGAAGAGGATTCCATGCTATACAATCCATCTTCAGCTCCCAAGTTCAAAATATGCACTCACAAGAAGTTATGAATTTGGACATTATAGGTCATTTTGAAAAGTCAACAAAAACACCTTTTTTGTCAAAGCTTCATCCATGAGCATGGAATATCAAATTGATATGAGACCAAAAGGGTTGCTTATAGGACATCTCAAGCTTTCTAAAAAGTCAAAGAACACCTTCAAAGAGTCAAAATTGAGGAAGTTATGCATTGGTGAAGTTGACCTTTTTTGCAAAATTGCCAAAAGTCAACTATGCCTAAAACTTCAATTTTTGCCAAATGGGCCCAATCTTTTTCACTTGTTTTGAGTTGGAAACATGGTCCACGAGCCCTAGCATTTTCCACTTGTCATTATCTTGTTTTATTATTTATTTTTATTTTAATTTGAATTAAATCATTTTAAATCAAAACAAATCATAGAAAATCCAAAATATTGAAAACACAAGATTTTGTACATGTTTCAGGGCTTAAATTCCAGCTAGCGTGAGATCAAATTCGTGTAAAGGCATGAGATTCACAAAAGGATTGGATTTGGACTATTTTTGGAATGGTTTTCAAGTGTATCAAATCACAATCAAAAGCATTGATGGAAGAAGATTGTGATCATTCTTTCAACCCTAATCCTTTCCTCAATACCTAAAGAACGTGTGCAGACCTAAAGAGAGGCTAGAGAGAGGCGCGGCATTAAGAACAAAACTTGGAAAAAACCATAAAAAGTGCAAACACGATTTCAGTGTTCTAGGAAAATTCAAAGCTTCCTGACCATTTCAATCGCTTCCTGGGATCCCCAGCAAACAGAACCAATCAAGAACAAGTCCTTTCTAGTACCAAAACACGTTGTAAGTCGTCCAAGACATTGCTTCTTTTTTTAAATCGAACAGCATCATTCTTATACTTGTAGCATAAAATAATTTTATATTATTTTTCACCATCGTATTTGCAAGCTTTCTATAATATTCAATTGTGTTTTCATGGCCTATATTGGATTTCACCATTATTATGGTTTGTAGCTTCGATTTGGGAATTCTGTGTGCAGACAAAATTAGGCCATGAAAGGGCCACCATTACACTCAGGAGGTCCAAACGAATTGATTGGTGGCCCTAGTTTTTATTTATCTTGCTCATGGTTGATTTTAAGATAACGCGGGTTTGTAGTGACAGACGAATGTCCGTAGGTAAAAGTCTAGGACTTTTACCCACGGAGAAGGGAAGAAGATGATTAGCTGGCACCTTTCCATTGGATCATTTGAAAATCCGCGCGAGTTTTTCTATATTACGCTTGTTTATAATATAATAATTGTTTTGTATTATATAAACAACTAACACAAGTGGCGCAGTTGGTAGCCAGGCGAGTGTATATTGCTTCAGGACCTGGGTTTGAATCCCAGGTCCCCCACTTTCTTCATATATTTTTCTTTCAGGTAATCCAGCGCATATCTAAGGCCAATGGCCATCATGGTCCATCAGCATCCAGTCTGCCAATTGGCCAGATGGCCAAATCCAAAGGCCATCAATAGAAGAACACCATGAAGCCTAGTCAACGCAGAGCATGTGATCCAGCAGGTCAACGTGGACCACCATGTTTTGGGCCCAGAAATCTGATTTTCACACCCCCTCAAACTACTAATTGCAGGCCCAAGTTCCTTATTCCTTTTCTTTTTATATTTTATTTAATTTATTTATTTATTTTATTCATTAACACAAAATTATTTTCTTTTTATCAAAAAATCACAAAAATATTTTTAATCCAATTAAATTTAGGATATTTATTTTTTATCAAAAAAATTAATTTAATTTAATTAGGTTGTTAATTTTAGATAACTTTAATTCTTTTTGCAAATAAATTAACAAATAATTAGAAAATTAGGGTTTTGTCTAAATTTAATTATATTTTCTTTTCCTAAAATAACCAAAAACACCAAAAAATAGGACATTTATTTATTTTCATTAATTAATTTAATTAACTAATTAATTGTATATTTAATTTTAAAACCTAATTCTTTTCTTAAAAATATTAACAACAACAAAAACATTTTTTCTTTTAATTAGGTCAAAAAGGGTCAAAACCCTAATTTTTCTTATCGTTCTAATTTTCCTCGCGTGCATTTTATTATTTATTTGTATCCTATTGATGTAACTGCCCACAAGTTGTAATAGTTTAATTAGGTTTTTTTTTATTTTCATTTACCGCTTTATCTTTTAAGGGTTTGTTTTTGGCTATGTAAATACCCGAAGCCTTGTAATAGCGTAGTTTAATTTCTGCACGTTAAATTCTGCAAAATATTAACTGTTAGATGTATGATAATAGGGATGCATGACAAGAATGTATGATTAACTTTAAAACAGTTAGCAAACCCTAAATGTGCAAAGATAAATAATCTGAAATTGAATCACTCGCACATGCGCACTCCTAGGGTACACTCCCACTTGGTTGCCTTCGGTAAATGGTCATTAGGTATAGGATGCTTTAGTGTTCGTCCTTTTGTCTCAAAGATCAAAGTTACCTCGGAATGGTTGCCTCGGATATTGTTGCATCGGATAATTGATCTAAGACATTAGGGTTACTACTAAGATGTCCTAACATTGCTTTAGTGACCGTACGTCCCTTTCGAATTGACCCTCAAACTCCAACGACGGTGCTACCTACTCACTAATAGTGGGATAACACTGTCTAAAGGAAACGAACATAGAACAATTCTTTCTTTCGAGTAGGTAGATTAGTTCTTAAGTACTTGCTCAATCCAAACAAACTTTTTCACACTTACACTCCTCTTTTAAAAACAAAGCTTTCAAAAACACTTCGTAACACTCTTGAAGACAGAAGCAAGAGTTAAATCGAAGTTAAAAAACTTTTCAAATCACACAAACACACAAAGAAGCAATTTTGAAAATGATGAGCAAGTACCTAAGAGCCCGTAGATAACTACTGATAGAAAGGGTGCTAATACCTTCCCTTTCTATAATCTACCCCCCGTACTCAGAAAAACTCGAAAAAAGGAATTTTTCTGTGCTTTTTTCCTTTCCTTGTTGGATAAAATAAAAGTCGGTGGCGACTCTTGCTTACCGCGACATTTTGCAAACACAAACTCAAAACGCAAACCAGCAAAATCCTAAAAAGGAAACAGTCCCGGTTCTGGCCACCGTATCACAGAACTGACGACTCTGCTGGAGATAATTAATAAGTGGGGTATACCTTAGGATTAGTTCATCATATTGTTTTCTATTGTTTGATTTGATTGCTTTATTTTTGTGGGCTTTGTATCGGAGTTACTATAGATCCTAACCCGGATCTGGGGGACACCTTTTAGGTAAGTAGCAATAGACTGTGAGGGAACTGTACGGTGTAGACCGATACGGTTGAAGCAGTAGCTACGTTGATGTGGCATATTAGTTGGTACCGATATCCCTTGTGGAGCAACAAGGAGAGTATGGGGCTGCTATATGGGTCATTAAGCATCAACTGACCTTAGAACCTATAATTGACCAACTTGGCCATAGGAAGTAGTGATATGCTACACTCATTGAGACCATACTCTCGAGATGGTTCCGGTCGCAATAAAAGATTGCGTGACTGGAATTATAACCGATGGAGGATGGTCAGTGATATTGAGAACCTCTAGAAACCGGTTATTAATATTAGGATAGGTTGAACCAACTAAACTGCAAGAGGGTAATACCTAAACTTCATGCCAGCCTGAAATTTAAGGGCTCTTGTGTGACTTGTTTGCCTTTACCATATTTCCTATATGTGATATCTGTTGTGTTTTTTATCATGACATCATGCATTATGACATTGCATGCATATTTCATTAGACTAACCATTTCAAAGACCGAGGGGATTCATCTTTGTTCTGTTTTGCAGATCATGGCTTTTATGCGCAGAAATACCATTCGAATCAACTTCGTGCAAATCCCTGCTCAGCTTAGAGAGTTAGTCTCAAAGGTTCCTGATACTTCTTCATTTGTTAGAAGGCATGGTCACCTCCTTAGCTTGGTCACTTCAAAGTTGGATGAGAAAATGATGAGTGTGTTATTCCAGTTCTTTGATCCATTGCATCATTATTTCACCTTCCCAGATTATCAGCTAGTCCCTACTTTGGAGGAGTTTTCTGATTTGTTGGGTATATCCATTCTTGAGCAGACACCCTTCGCTGGTTTAGAGTAGGTTCCTAGGCCTGAGGACATTGCTTTAGCTTTACACTTGACAAAGGATGATATAGTGTCTAACTGGGAGACTCGGAGTGGGGTTAAAGGTTTCTTGGCTAAGTTTTTTATTGATCAAGCTCAACAGTTCTGGGATAGTTTGGACTTTCAAGAATTTGAAGACATCTTGGCTCTCCTCATCTACGACTTGGTTCTTTTCCCAAATCCAGATTCTTTCATAGATGTGAACGCGGTCAAGATCTTCATGTCTCGTAACCCAGTGCCTACTCTTCTAGGTGATATTCTACATGCTCTCTATACTCGTACTGTGTGGAGAAGGGGAACTCTTATGTATTGCACGCCGCTGTTGGCGAGGTGGTTTATTTCGCACCTCCCCGAGTCTGTATTGAAGAATGAGGAAGGTGTAGGTTGGGCTTACAGAATCATGTCCCTTGCTCATACGAACATCCTTTGGAGTTCTAAAGATATGGAAAGAGTAGCTGTCATTGATCGATGTGGGGAATACCCTAATGTTCCGTTGCTTGGAATTCGAGGGGGTATAACCTACAATCCTTGTTTGGCTTTATGACAGTTTAGACACGCTCAGAGAGATGGTCCCCATGAGTTGCTGCTTACAGGCGTTGTCTTTGACTACAAGGGGGACGTTGAGGGACATCGCCGCAGGTTTATACGAGCTTGGGGCCTGGTGAACAGGTCTGACCCACATGAGCTAGGAACAAAGACTTCTCTCCTGATGCAACCATATCTCCAGTGGGTTCGAGCCCGTGCTCAAAAGCTGGGGATGCCTTATGAAGCTGTTTTGCCGGTGATCATAGAGCATACTGATGAAGAAGGTGTTCCTTATACGGTCCTCCATCCATACATGCCTACTGATCTTGGGGCATTGAAGAGATCTTGGATCCAGCTAAAGGAAGAAAGGGATACCTACAGAGAAAAGTATCATGAGCAGGAGAGGAAGATCTTGAGGCTTACAAGGCAGCTTGAGAACGAAAGCACAATCAATGACTATGTCAGCACGAAGGGAAAGAGACCATGGGACTTCTGATTTCTATTTTAGATTTATTTTCAGTTATTTCCTTTTGTAACGCCTTAAAGGCATTTTTAAACATTGTTACAAGTTTTAATCTAATAAAGTGTGTTTTATTTTGGTTTACAAATTTGAATCTCTCAAAGTCTTTGAAATCATTTCATACGCATTCCATTCCCATGCACCTCATCACAGGTACCATTACAGGTTTCTCATCTTCTTCGCTGTTTATTTCAGCACAATCATGTCTTCTGAAACATCTACTGATCAAGCCATCAAGGCTCTTCAGGCTTAGAATGCTCAGTTCCAGGAGTTGTTCTTGAATTTGGCCAAAGGGCGGCAAGATTTGAAGTCTCTCATCTTGAAAGAGAAGAAGAAAAAGAAGAAGAAGGTGGTCCTCCTGAATATGGGTCGCAGATTCGGGAACAATTTGCGACAGGAAACTGATTTGTCTCATTCATTTGGAGGGGGAGAGAATGAAGAAGAAAGGAAGGGGCCTAGCCTTGTGGTCTCTTATAATGACACATGAAATTCTTGCAGCAGATACTCAATGTCATAGTGAATGTTATGACACCGTATCTGACTTTCTATAAGACGGTAAATAAAAAAAACAGTAAAGAACACAGTCAATTGTTTACCCAGTTCAGTGTGAAACAACACCTACTCTGGGGGCTACCAAGCCAGGGAGGAAATCCACTATAAGAGATATTAATTCAGGAATAAACCAACCAGTTTATCTCCTTCACTTAAGACCTACCCAATGCAACTTCAATCTAAGTTCAACTTAAACCTGAGTTCCTACTCACTCCCCCTCAATCACAGCGGTGATACTAAACAATTGAATAATGAATTAATGAAGACACTCTTCAGAACATACACTTGATTATGCTTCACGGCTTTTAATCAAGTAACATAACCACTCGTGCTTCAAAGCTTTGAGTGATACATAAACCTAACTTAACCTTGCTTCAAAGCTTTAGTCAAGTGACACAAACACTCTTGCTTCAAAGCTTTGAGTGATACACAACCCTTACAATCAAAACCTACTCCAAGTCACTTATCATAATGATACTTGCTTGGATTACAGTAGTTAAAACTATACAGCCCCTAATTGATCTTCTGTCAAAGAGTTAATTTTCCAACAGCTTTCCTGTTGAATATATATGCAGTTGTTTCTTCAGTTAGGTCTTCCACGAAAAGCTAGGGTTAATTAGGGTTAACCTCAAGACTTGGTCACAAGCCTTTATAAACCAGATTAGGGTTGAGCAAGGTTAACCTAAAGTCCACGTGAGATTCTGTTCTGGAAAGTATGAACCAAATTCCTAAAAAATCTCAGAATTAACCAAACTGCATAACTGTTAGATCAGTACAGGATGTCTTAACATTTGTTATGACAACAGAAATCCTGTTTACTGATTTTGGTAGAAAGTGATAAATGTGATCATTACAAAATGCTCAGATACACACTCATAAATAGCAGCTACTGTATGCCATTCTTTTTCTGCATAAAGTACCTAATAATCCAGAATGTTATGACATCAGTCATGACATTCACACACCTGGTTTTACCAAAAATACATGCCAATAACTAAACACTTACAAACTCCCCCTTTGGCAAATTTTTTGCTAAAACCCCTAAACAATCAGAGAATAGAGAGCAGCAGAAATAATATGTCTGCAGAAAAAAAATAATGTCTACCAAGTAATTAACACAAAATCTTCTCCCCCTCTTTAGCCATAAATAGGCCAAAGATACATGTACTTATAGGTTATACAGTCATCCAAAATGAGTAATAAAAACAACAACAAAATCTGAAATCACTTGCAGCAGCAGGTACTAGCAGCAAGCTTGACAACTCCACCAAACTTCAAGCACTGTCATCTTCAGAGGAGGCACTTTCTTCAGCATTGAGCTGATCTTCAGCAGCATCCTCTTCCCTTCTTTGTCCTTCAGTCTCCTCCTGTTCTAATCTGGCAATTAGGTTCTCAAGAGTTCTTTTCCTTGTCTCCAGCTCTTTGCAGGTTTCCTTTAGCACAGCTATAACATCAGATGTCTTGGACTGAGTTTGGACAATTGATGTCTCAGCTGATGTCATGACAATGTCAGGAACATGAGTCCCCTGAAATAGCTTATAGTGCAACCCAAGAGCAGGGGCTCTTTTGCATACAGTATCTCTTTCCACTAGGATGTCAGGATACTGAGCAAGGACAATACCACATAGGAGGGAGGGAAAGGCAATAGGGCCTTTAACAGCATAGATTCCCGCATGTTTTAAAGTTTGATCAAAGATATACCTGCCATAGTCAAATTCTGTCCTGGTTCCAACAGCATAAATGAATCTTCCCAATCCTGTGGAGATGGTTGATTTATGGTTGGTAGGAACCCAGTTGGCTGCACCAATCTTGTGCAGGATGGCAAATTTCATGCTTAGCTTGCTTGCATTCAGCTTGCCTTTTAAGGGCCAGCTCCTTACTTGATTTGATGTGATGGTTTGGCATACTTGGTTGTCAGTAACCTCTAGTTCAGGGCAAGCCTCATCTGGTCTTCCAAGGAATTTGTTTATTTCAGAGGGAGAGAAATTAACTTTTCTTCCTCTTACATAGACACATTTAAAGTCAGCTGACCTTCCATCAGCACATCCATCAGACAAATTCACTATGAATTCTTTAACAAGATTTTCATAGCATTTGGTAAACTTTACCACAGTATTCATTAGTCCAGCAGCTTTGATTAGGTCCATGATCTCCTTACATTCCATGGCACCATTGTTTAGTTCTCTTTCCAAGGCTATTCTTTTCAAACAAACATACTTCCATCTGTTGGCATTTTCAGGGTGGTGAAAAGAGATGTTATCAGTGGGGACTTCAGGAACTTTAGTCATTTTGCTTGAAGGGAGTTTCCTTCTGATAGGAATGTCTTCAGCATCAACTTCAAATTCTGATTCCTCATCAGAATCAGAAGGTTCAGGCTCTTTCCTTTTCTTTGCTATTGGTTGTCTCACAGGCTTTGAGCGACTACCAGCATGTACTCGGGTTTTCACCTTCCCAGTCTTCACAGTTTCTACACCAGTCTTGCCTTTAGACCTGGTTTTCTTGTGAGCAACATCAGCAGTCTTCTCTTTGGTCAGACATTTTGCAACATCCTGCTTGCCTTTTCTGTTCATCATTCTCCTAGCTATGCTAGGGTTGATATTTGCAATTAGGTCATTGTCAGAGTAGTCTTCATCCACATCAATAACCGGGGGTTCAACATCCTTCTCTGAAGGGTTCTGGGTATCATCAAGATTTTCAGATGATTTCTGAATGTTGTCATTTGGTGTCTCAACATTCTCAGAGACATCTGGATTTATTTCAACATTTGGACTTGCTGATTCTTGATTTAAAGGGACATAAATGCCAGGTACAGAGTGGTTCTCACTCAGAATTCTTGTAACAAGCCTAGCTATTGCTTGATGAACATAAGCTGAGCCTTCCCTATTTGGAACAGAAGATGATGGTTGAGAGGGATTACCGGATGAAGTAGCTCGAGACCTTCCTGCATGCCTTGTTCTCAGCTTTTTAACCTTAGAGGGGTTAGTTGCCAGTGTTCTAAGAGGAGTAATCTCCAGGACTTCAGAAAACATGCAAGAGGTGATTGCCCTAGAATCTCGATCAGAAGATGCGGATGAAACAGTCTTCTTGGAAGAGGATGATGTTTGAGACATTTTGATAGTCTTAGAAAACCAGTAGCAACGAGAGAGAAATCTTTGATTGAGATAATGGGGATTGTTGCAGAACCGAGAGAGGAAGGAGGTAAATGAGTGTCTATTCAACTTCTTAACACTTTTGAAAGAATTAGGAAAACATATGATTAACCCAATCAAAATAGACTTAACACAAAAAACTCCTTCATCCCTTATTTTAAGCAAAATTAATTGCTACATTTCCTCATGTTGACAAATACCCAACTTGCCCCTCAAATTTTCAAATTGATTTGCATCAAGTGCCTTGGTAAAAATGTCATCCAGCTGTAGCTCAGTGGCAACATGTTCCAGTTTAATCGTCTTCTCCTCTACAAGGTGTCTGATAAAATGATGTCTAATGTTAATATGCTTGGTCCTGCTATGCTGAATAGGATTCTTGGAAATGTTGATTGTACTCAGATTGTCACAGTACAATGTCATAACATCTTGTGTGACATTATACTCAGTAAGCATCTGTTTCATCCAGATCATTTGAGAACAGCTACTACCAGCTGCAATGTATTCAGCTTCAGCAGTAGAGAGAGACACACAGTTTTGTTTCTTGCTGAACCAGGAGACCAGATTGTTTCCTAAGAAGAAACATCCTCCAGAGGTGCTTTTTCTATCATCAGCACTTCCAGCCCAATCAGCATCATAGTAACCAGTCAAAGTTGGTTCACAACCATGAGAGTATAGTAAGCCATAGTTGTAAGTTCCACTTACATACTTCAAAATTCTCTTCACTTGGTTGATATGACTGACTTTGGGATCAGCTTGGTATCTTGCACAAACTCCAACTGCAAAAGCAATGTCAGGTCTGTTGGCTGTTAAGTACAGCAGACTTCCTATCATGCTTCTGTACAGGCTTTGGTCCACCTTAACCCCACTTGAATCTTTGGATAGCTTTAAATGAGTAGGAGCAGGAGTCCTTTTGTGACTGGCATTCTCCATACCAAACTTCTTGACAATGTTCTTTGCATACTTGCTTTGAGATAGAAAAATTGAGTCTTCCATCTATGTGACTTGCAGTCCAAGAAAGTAGGTCAATTCTCCCATGAGGCTCATTTCGAATTCAGCCTGCATTTGGTCAGCAAAATGTTTAACCATTCTATCTGACATTCCCCCAAACACTATGTCATCAACATATATTTGAGCTACCATTAACTTCCCTCCTTCATTTTTGACAAAGAGGGTTTTATCCAAGCCTCCTTTTCTGTATCCTTTGTCTGAGAGAAATTTTGTTAACTTGTCATACCATGCTCTAGGAGCTTGTTTCAGGCCATATAAAGCTTTCCTCAATTTGTAGACATGATCAGGGTAGTTTGGATCCACAAAACCTTTAGGCTGTTCCACATAAACTTCCTCATTTAAGTACCCATTTAGGAAGGCACTTTTTACATCCATCTGAAATAACTTGAACTTCAGGAGACAAGCAATTCCCAATAGGAGTCTGATAGATTCCAGTATGGCTATAGGGGCAAAGGTCTCATCAAAATCAACCCCTTCAACTTGAGTGTATCCTTGGGAAACAAGTCTTGCCTTATTCCTGGTGACAACTCCTTCAGCATCTGATTTGTTCTTGTATATCCATTTTGTGCCAATGATGTTTGTTCCCTCTGGTCTAGGAACTAACTCCCATACTTCATGTTGCTTAAATTGGTTCAATTCATCTTGCATTGCACCAATCCAGTATTCATCAGTTAAGGCCTCCTTAACATTTCTTGGTTCAATTTTAGACACAAAGCAAGAGTTTGAGATGATTTCTCTAGATCTTGTAATGACTCCACTGTTAGGATCTCCTATGATGAGTTCTTTAGGATGATCTTTCTGAATTCTGATGGAAGGGATTTTGCTAGCTTTCTTGGATTCAGAGTCTGCTACAGTGGTGTTAGGTAGGTCATTCTGTTGAGTTGGAGTCTCAAAGAATGTCTCAACATTACAAGGGACATCTGTTTCCTCATGATAATCATCAACTATGACATTTATTGATTCCATCATGACTTTGGTCCTGGAATTGAATACCCTATAAGCTCTGTTGTTGGTGGAGTATCCTAGAAATATTCTTTAACCCTTTTAGGGTCCAGCTTTCTCCTTTGTTCACGATTTTCCAGAATATAGCATTTGCTACCAAATACATGGAAGTACTTCACAGTTGGCTTTCTTCCTTTCCAGAGTTCATAAATGGTGGATGAGGTTCCCTTTCTCAAAGTGACTCTGTTATGGACATAACAGGCTGTATTCATAGCTTCAGCCCAAAAATGAATAGGAAGTCTTTTGGCATGTATCATTGCTCTGGCAGATTCCTGTATGGTCCTATTTTTCCTTTCTACAACTCCATTTTGTTGAGGAGTTATAGGAGAAGAGAATTCATGACTAATTCCTTCTGAGGAACAGAACTCATTAAACTTACTGTTTTCAAATTCCTTGCCATGATCACTTTTGATTCTGACAATACACCCTTCTTTTTCTCTTTGAATTCTTTTGCACAGTTCTTTAAAAACTTTAAATACATCATATTTTTCCCTAATGAAGTTAATCCAGGTGAATCTGGAAAAATCATCCACAACAACATAGGCATATCTTTTTCCACCAAGACTTTCCACCTGCATTGGTCCCATCAGGTCCATATGTAGAAGTTCTAGAACCTTAGAGGTGGTCAGATGTCTTGACTTTGGATGTGACATCCTAGTCTGCTTACCAACCTGACATTCACCGCAAACTCTCCCTTCATCAATTTGCAGTCTTGGAATCCCTCTGACTGCCTCCATGGATATAATCCTTTTCATTCCTCTTAGATGAAGATGGCCAAGTTTTTGGTGCCACAGTTTCACCTCTTTTTCTTCTTTGGCAATAGAACACACAGTGGAGTAATTAGTGTTCTCAGGCTCCCACAAGTAACAGTTGTCTTTAGATCTGACTCCTTTCATTACAACTTCTTGTTTCTCATTAGTTACAAGACATTCAGATTTTGAGAAGTTGACCTTGAATCCTAGATCGCATAATTGACTGATACTAATGAGATTAGCAGTCAGGCCTTTTACCAATAATACTTCATTTAGATTTGGAACTCCAGGGCAGTCCAAGTTACCAACTCCTTTGATTTCTCCTCTAGCACCATCTCCAAAGGTCACATAACTAGTGGTGTGAGGTTTAACATGATTGAGAAGGTTCTTGATTCCAGTCATGTGCTTAGAACACCCACTGTCAAAGTACCAGTCTTCCTTTGCAGAGACTCTAAGGGAAGTGTGGGCTATCAGGGCAGTAGCCTTTTTCTTCCACTGTGGAGTATGTGGTACCTTGTTAGACTTAGGTTTAACACCTGGGTTCTGATTAGGGTATCCATACAATCTGAAGCAGAATGGCTTTATGTGACCAAACCTCCCACAATGATGACATCTCCATCTTTGGTACTTTTTCTTCATATTTCTCTGTTCCCGATGTTGAGTGCTATGTTGTGACATCTGCTTTGACATTTGTTTATCAGGCCTGATCTTCTTGTCTGCACCAGATTTCTTTGCTGCCACAAATCCTAGACCAGACTTGTTTCCCACATTTTGTCAAACCTGAAGGATTTCTTCCAATTTGTCAGTTCCATTTGTCAGCATCTTGACAGATTTGGTCATCTGGTTCAATTTTGAGTTCAGCACTTGAACTTCCCCTTCTAGATGACTTATAGTTTCAATGTCTGCCCTTTTCTCAGCCTCCAACTTTATTATGAGTTTAGTTTGTCTCTCATTTTGCTGACAGGCTTCAACACTTCTGATACATAATTTCTTGTAGGTATCAGCCAGTTCTTCAAATGTCACTTCCTCATCACTAGTGTCACTTTCAGAGGTACAAACACCAGTTAGTGCAGTAACTAGTTTGGCAGATTCTTCTTCAGAGTTACTTTCTGAATCACAGTCAGACCAGGTAACATACATTCCTTTCTTTTGTTTCTTAAGAAAGGTAGGACATTCAGCTCGAATGTGCCCATATCCTTCACATCCATGGCATTGAATTCCTCTGCTTTGATTTCCCTTCTCTTCAGACTTTGGGCTTCTGCTGGAGTCATAAGATCTGTTATTGTCAGAAGGAATGTTCTTAACATTTGACCTTGAATTTGGATCCATTCTCTTGATGAGTTTGTTGAATTGTCTTCCAAGCATGGCTATAGCTTCTGAAATATTTTCTTCTTCATCCTCCTTGTTTTCATCTTCAGTGTTGGATACAAGTGATATGCTCTTGTTTTTCTTGTCAACATTGTCACTGATCCCCATCTCAAAGGTCTGAAGAGACCCAATGAGTTTATCCACCTTCAACTTGCTGATATCCTGGGCTTCCTCTATAGCAGTTACCTTCATTGCAAATCTTTTAGGCAAGGATCTGAGAATCTTTCTCACCAGTTTTTCTTCTGACATCTTTTCTCCCAATGCTCCTGAGGTGTTGGCAATCTCCAAGATGTTCATGTGAAACTCATGAATGGTTTCATCTTCCATCATCCTTAGGTTCTCAAATTTGGTAGTCAGCATCTGAAGCCTTGACATTTTTACTTTGGATGTGCCCTCATGGGTAGTTTTGAGAGTGTCCCAAACTTCCTTGGCCAGTTCACATTGATGTACTAGTCTGAATATGTTTCTATCAATTCCATTGAACAAGGCATTTAATGCTTTGGAATTACCCAGGGCTAACTCATCTTCTTCTTTGCTCCATTCTTCCTCAGGCTTCATACTGATTGTCCCATCTTTCTCAGTTATGGTGGGATGGTTCCATCCTTTGTCAGCAGCTCTCCAAGCCTTTTTGTCCAGTGATTTTAAGAAGGCAATCATACGAGGTTTCCAGTAGTCATAATTTGATCCATCCAGAATGGGTGGTCTGTTTCCAAAAACTCCTTCTTTGTCCATAGCGCCAGAAAGTGATATCACTAGATCTCACCCAGTAAGACAGGCAGGGTGCCTGCTCTGATACCAATTGAAATTCTGGCAGCAGATACTCAATGTCACAGTGAATGTTATGACACCGTATCTGACTTTCTATAAGACAGTAAATAAAAAAAACAATAAAGAACACAGTCAATTGTTTACCCAGTTCAGTGTGAAACAACACCTACTCTGGGGGCTACCAAGCCAGGGAGGAAATCCACTATAAGAGATATTAATTCAGGAATAAACCAACCAGTTTATCTCCTTCACTTAAGACCTACCCAATGCAACTTCAATCTAAGTTCAACTTAAACCTGAGTTCCTACTCACTCCCCCTCAATCACAGCAGTGATACTAAACAATTGAATAATGAATTAATGAAGACACTCTTCAGAACATACACTTGATTATGCTTCACAGCTTTTAATCAAGTAACACAACCACTCGTGCTTCAAAGCTTTGAGTGATACATAAACCTAACTTGACCTTGCTTCAAAGCTTTAGTCAAGTGACACAAACACTCTTGCTTCAAAGCTTTGAGTGATACACAACCCTTACAATCAAAACCTACTCCAAGTCACTTATCACAATGATACTTGCTTGGATTACAGTAGTTAAAACTATACAGCCCCTAATTGATCTTTTGTCAAAGAGTTAATTTTCCAACAGCTTTCCTGTTGAATATATATGCAGCTGTTTCTTCAGTTAGGGCTTCCACGAAAAGCTAGGGTTAATTAGGGTTAACCTCAAGACTTGGTCACAAGACTTTATCAACCAGATTAGGGTTGAGCTAGGTTAACCTAAAGTCCACGTGAGATTCTGTTCTGGAAAGTATGAACCAAATTCCTGAAAAATCTCAGAATTAACCAAACTGCATAATTGTTAGATCAGTACAGGATGTCTTAACATTTGTTATGACAACAGAAATCCTGTTTACTGATTTTGGTAGAAAGTGATAAATGTGATCATTGCAAAATGCTCAGATACACACTCATAAATAGCAGCTACTGTATGCCATTCTTTTTCTGCATAAAGTACCTAATAATCCAGAATGTTATGACATCAGTAATGACATTCACACACCTGGTTTTACCAAAAATACATGCCAATAACTAAACACTTACAACACAGATTTTGATGAAGACCAGTATCCTCCTGCCGAGGATAGGTATAAGCAACTTGAAGACCGGTTGAGTGTAATGGAGATCCAGAAGATACCTGGGTTAGACTTCGGAGATTTGGGCTTGGCATCTGGGGTGGTGATCCCACACAAGTTTAAAGATCCTGTCTTTGCTAAGTACGATGGAGTATCCGGCCCGAAGCTACACCTCTGCTCGTATGTCAGAAAGATTCAACCAAATACTGCTGATAGGAACCTGTGGGTTTATTTCTTTCAAGATAGTCTGTCAGGTACTCAACTTGAATGGTTATATCAATTAGAAGGAGCTAACATCCGCAACTGGGAGGACCTTGTTGCTGCTTTTTACAAGCAATACCAGTATAATGCTGACCTTGCTCCCACGCGTACCCAACTTCAGGGTATGTCTATGGGTACAGGCGAAGGCTTTAAGGACTATGCTCAGAAGTGGAGAGATCTTGCTGGAAGAGTCCAACCCCCTCTGTCTGATAGGGAGTTGGTAGATATGTTTCTTGGGTCTTTGTCTGGTCCATATTTCAACCATTTGATCGGAAGTTCATCGTATGGGTTCACTGAATTGATTTTGACTGGGGAGAGAGTTGAAGTTGGTATCAAGAGTGGTAATATACAGAAAGGTGCTTCATCAAGTACAGAGTAGAAGCCCTTCAGGAAAGAAGCTAGTGCAGTTTACAGCTCGACGAGCCAAAACCGACCTGAACGCCGCCAAGCAGTTAATGTGGTAGTAATATCAAGACCAATTGTTGCCCCACAATGCAACAATCAGCAAAGAGTAAAGAGACCGCAAAGGCAGTATACTCGGCTCAGTATGACCCTATCTCAAATTTTACCGTAATTGTTGAAGACCAACTTGATCACTCTGAGGGAAGCTCCAAAGAATCCAAGTACTACATCACCGCTGTATAATCCAAACGCCCGATGTGCTTATCACTCTGATAGCCCAGGGCATGATACAAACAACTGATGGGCCTTGAGGAATAAGGTACAAGATTTGATTGAAGATAAAGAGATCGAGTTTGACGTGCCAGAAAAGCCTAACGTCATAACAGCACCCATGCCCAAACATGATCAGGGAGTGAATGCAATTGAGGATGATGATGAAGAGTCTGATATTGACAGCTGGATTTACCCGACTACCGACGGTGGCTTGAGAAATTGGACATCAAAGGACTTCGTGCCCATTTCTTTTATTACACAGTAATAGACTTTTGTTTTGAGATTTGTAACAGACAATTTTAAACTTTATGGCCCGATGTCTTACCCGAGGCACCATGGCTTTGTTTGTGAAGGCTTAATATTTGTCATTTCCATATATCATCAATAAAGCATTGGACAATCTCTTGCATTACAAATTTTGCGCTCCTTGTTTTTCTATCTTGCACTTTATTAAAGCAGTTATAGTCTTACACACACACTCACATATCATAATACAGGTCCACACCCACTCTGGATCCCACTGATAACGACTTTGCTACTTCCAGTTATGACTTTGAAAGTCTGATCAACCAAGCCGAGGACGAAGGTGAGGATAATTGCGAAGTGCCTGGGGAACTTGCTAGATTGTTACTACCGGAAGAGAGGGCCATACAGCCCCATGAAGAGCCAGTAGAATCAGTGAATATGGGTACAGAGGGGGACAAGAAAGAGGTCAAGATCGGTGCAAATCTGGAGTCTAGCGTCAAGAAACGGTTGATACAAATGTTGCGCGACTATGTTGAGATCTTCGCTTGGTCTTATAAAGATATGCCTGGGTTGGATACCAGTATTGTGGTTCACCGCTTTCCAACTAAAGAAGATTGTCCTCCAGTGAAACAGAAAGTTCGCCGAATGCACCAAGAGATGTCTGAGAAAATAAAAGCTGAGGTCATGAAACAGTTTGATGTCGGTTTTCTAGCAGTTACTTCTTACCCACAGTGGGTTGCTAACGTGGTTCCGGTGCCGAAGAAAGATGGTAAGGTCCGAATGTGTGTGGACTATAGGGATCTGAACAGGGCAAGCCCCAAGGATGATTTCCCTCTGCCTCACATTGATGTTCTGGTCGACAACACCGCACAACATAAGGTCTTCTCCTTTATGGATGGTTTCTCCAGTTACAATAAGATTAAGATGGCTCCCGAAGACATGGAGAAGACGAACTTTGTTATACAGTGGGGTACCTTTTGCTACAAAGTCATGCCGTTCGGATTGAAGAATGTTGGGGAAACGTATCAGCGCGCCATGGTCGCTTTGTTCCACGACATGATTCATCATGAGATTGAGGTATACGTTGACGACATGATTGCAAGATCTCAAACTGAAGAAGAACATCTTGACCATCTCCAGAAACTTTTTGGCAGGTTGAAGATATACAAGATGAGGTTAAACCCGAACAAGTGCACCTTCGGAGTAAGGTCTGGTAAGCTGCTGGGTTTTGTCGTTAGCGATAAAGGTATTCAAGTGGATCCTGCAAAGGTAAAGGCTATGCAGGAGATGCCTGCTCCCCGAACTGAAAAAGAAGTCAGAGGCTTTTTGGGACGTTTGAACTATATTGTCCGATTCATCTCACACCTGACTGCTACTTGTGAACCAATCTTCAAGCTGTTGAAGAAAGATCAAGTGGTAAGATGGAATGATGATTTTCAAGCCGCTTTCGAAAGGATCAAGGAATATCTCCAAGAGCCACCTATTCTGATGCCTCCAGTTGAAGGGAGACCTTTGATCTTATACTTGACAGTACTCGACAATTCGATGGGGTGTGTGTTGGGGCAGCATGATGAGTCTGGCCGAAAAGAGCATGCTATTTACTACCTTAGCAAAAAGTTTACCGACTGTGAGACCCGATACTCACTGCTTGAGAAAACTTGCTGCACTTTGGCATGGGCTGCTCGCCGGCTAAGACAGTATATGCTGACTCACACTACTCTATTGATATCGAAGATGGATCCAATCAAGTATATCTTTGAAAAGCCTGCCTTGTCCGGAAGAATAGCAAGATGGCAGATGATCTTGACTGAGTATGACATCCAATACACAACCCAAAAAGAAATCAAGGGGAGTGTGTTGGCATATCATTTAGCGCATCAGGCCGTGGATGATTACCAATCTATGAACTTCGAGTTTCCGGATGAGAACATCATATTGGTGACTGACTGTGAAACACCTGGACCGGATGAAGGACCTGAGGAGGGATCCCGATGGTCTATGTATTTTGACGGAGCTTCAAACGCTTTGGGTAATGGCATTGGCACCGTGATCATATCTCCTGAAGGCTGTCATACTCCATTCACCGCCCGATTATGTTTTAACTGCACCAACAATATGGCGGAGTATGAAGCGTGCATCATGGGTCTTCGAGCAGCTATTGACCTAAGGATTAAGTTCTTAAGTGTATTCGTAGATTCCTCTCTCATGATCAGTCAGATCAAAGGCGAGTGGGATACGAAGCACCCAAATCTTATTCCTTACAAAGAGTATGTATTGACGTTGCTTCCGCATTTTGAGGAGATAACCTTTGAACACTTCCCCAGAGAGGAGAATCAGTTAGCGGACGTGCTAGCTACCATGTCTTCTATGTTCAAGGTCAGATGGGACAATGAAGCTCCCCAGATTACCATTGATAGGTTGGGCGAACCTGCGCATTGTTGTGACATTGAGACTGAAGAGGTAATAGATAAACCCTGGTTTCACGAGGTAAAGAGGTATCTTGAGGCTCAGGAATACCCCGATGGTGCATCTGTTAATGATAAGAAGTTTTTGAGGAGGTTCGTGGCGAAGTTCTTCATCAGTAATGGCATCCTTTACAAACGTAACCATGACTCAACCTTGTTGTGTTGTGTGGATAAGAACGAGGCAGAAATAATTATGGCAGAGTTACAAGAAGGTACTTTCGGAACTCATTCCAGTGGACATACTATGGCAAAGAAAATCCTATGGGCAGGATACTATTGGTCCACCATGGAAGCCGGATGTTATCAGCATTCTCGGACCTGTCACAAGTGCCAAGTCTATGCTGATAAGGTGCACATACCTCTAGTCCCTCTGAACGTCTTGACAGCTCATTGGCCCATATCAATGTGGGGCATCGATATGATTGGTGAGATCAGACCTACTGCGTCCAACGAGCATCGTTTCATCCTGGTAGCAATTGATTACTTTACAAAACGGGTTGAGGCAGCTTCCTTTGCTATAATGACCAAAAACGCCGTGGCACGGTTTATTCGGCATTATCTGATCTGTCGATACGGTGTACCAGAGAGGATCATTACGGACAACGGTACAAATCTAAACAATACGATGATCACCGAGCTCTTCAAGCAGTTCAAGATACAGCATCATAACTCTTCTCCTTACCAGCCGAAGATGAATGGGTCTGTTGAAGCAGCTAATAAGAATATTAAGAAGATTATGCAGAAGATGACGGTGACATACAAAGACTGGCATGAGATGTTACCATTTGCTCTTCGCGGATACCGACCTCAGCACGAAAGTCAACAGGGGCAACACCCTACTCTTTGGTGTATGGCATGGAAGCAGTCTTACCCATTGAAGTTCAGATACCCTCTCTTTGGATTATGAAGGATGCGGGTTTGAGCGAGGACGATTGGATCCAGACCCGGCTTGATCAACTGAACTTAATCGACGAAAAGAGACTTACTGCTATTTGTCATGGTCAAACGTATCAAAAACGGATGATCAAGGCATTTAACAAGAAAGTCAGACGACAAGAGTATCAAGTTGGGGATCTAGTGATCAAACGCATCATATTACCTCAAGGTGATCCCAGGGGAAAATGGACCCCTACTTATGAAGTGTCATTTGTGGTTAAAACATTTTCTCCGGAGGAGCTATGATTCTAACCACCATGGATAGTGACGACCTTCCTCACCCCGTCAATGCAGACATAGTGAAAAAATACTACGCATAATCAAAGCCCCGCTAGGTTGACTGGCCTAGGAAAAAATAAGGGCTTCCTGGCGAACCAAAAGGGTTCGGGCAAAAATAAGGGATGAAAATGAAAAGACTGTACACCCGGCAAGTCGAAAACCTGAAAAGGCGGCTTGGGCAAAAAAGGGTATCCCGATGGACTGAAAACCCGAAAGGGAGGTCCAGGCAAAAGTTAGGGATTAAAGTGTAACACTATGTCTCATTGGATCACCTTGTAACCAGACTTCAGTATCGACTATCAAGCTAGGACGACACTAATCAATCTGATCTACCTTCAACCAAGTAGCAAAGTGATGAGATGCTCGAGGATATAAAGGAAATAGCAGAGTTGGAACCCAGTGGGATTGTTCACATATTTGTTTTTCTTTGTTTTACACAAACTGTATAAACTCTATTGTTCGGCGGCATTCTCTTACTAGGACGTCAGCCTCTTGTACAAAAAAACGCCTATTTTCAGACCAACTTCAAAATCAATACAAGTCATTTTCACAAAGAAATTTCAAATTGTTTCCTTTTTTTGTTTGTTTTGTTTTGCAAGAACGTCCAATGTTCACTTTTGATATATGCATTTGACAATAGTTGTTGGTCATAAATATTTACATGCGAAACAAAAGACGATTACTCGTAATATCAGAAACAGGGGCAAACAATAAATGTCCAAACCATACAGTTGCTCTATCCACCAGGTATAGGGATAGACCTAGTTTGAGAAAACGATTGAAGGTACATTCACTCCCCGCAGAGTAAGAAAAATATAGTGATATCAACGGTCCCGAACAGGACACCACTCTCCCCAGCTGAGGCTCATAACCGCGAATGAGTCGGCAATATTCTCCCCAAGCAGAGTTTATCTATCATCAGCACTAGAAAATTATCCCCAATGGAGTTTGGAAAATTATCCCCAGTGGAGTCTGGAGCATTGTCCCCAGTAGAGTCTAAAAGATTATCCCCAGTGAAATCGCCATTGGAAAATCATCCCCAGCGGAGTTCATTTCTTTCACAAACAGGAACTCAATTCCCAACAGAGTTCATCATCGCCAACAATGGTAATTCATCCCCAGCCGAGTTTATTTCTTCCAAAATCAACAGATCTTCTAGCAGAGTATCTCTCTTCCCCACAGAGTCATTTCCTCGTCAGTTTATTCCCCAGTGGAGTTATTCTCTCCTGTAGGATTATGCTCACAATCATCTTCATTCACTATCCCCAGCGGAAACGAAGAATTCAACTCTTTTCTCCAACAGCAATCCGGGATTTATTTTCCCCAGCTAGAGAATGACATAAAAATATTACATGTCCATACATCATGACATATGCATAAACATTATACAACATAATCTCATTTATTTTTAGAACATCATTGCTTGATACATGTCCTGCATTACATACAATTAACCTTTACCTTTCAGGAAAGATACAATCAAATTCTCACCAAGTTCAAGCTATGAAGCCCGGACCCGACCGGATAGTATCTTGATTTCTACAGCATATTGTGAAGCCCGGATTACGACCGGATAGCAGTATCAAACACCACGAAGCCTGGATTCGACCAGATACTGGTTCACCTTTAAGCTATGAAGCCCGGAGAGCGACCGGATAATAGTTTAATCCCCAACAAGCCGTGAAGCCTGGATTACGACCGGATAACAGCTCAATACAAGTTTTTGTGAAGCCTGGATTACGACCAGATAGCAGTCTGAGACACCATGAAGCCTGGATTCGAACAGATAGTGGTATATCATAAACATAAGCCGTGAAGCCCGGATTACGACCGGATAACAGCTCAGCAAGTTATTATGAAGCCTGGATTATGACCAGGTAGAAATACAAGTTTCTGTGAAGCCTGGATTACGACCAGATAGCAGCCAAAGACACCACAAAGCCTGGATTACGACCAGATAGTGGTATATCTTTAACACAAGTTATGAAGCCCGGATTAAGACCGGATAGTATCTTGATTTCCTCCGAACACCATGAAGCCTGGATTTCGACCAGATAGTGGTATGAGACGTCGCGAAGCCTAGATTACGACCAGATAGCGGTAAAAGACACTATGAAGCCTGGAATAGAACCAGATAACAGTAAAGGACATTGTGAAGCTTGGATTACGACCAAATAACAGTTTACCCAGTCAGATACTATGAAGCCTGGATTACGACCGGATATTAATAGGCCCAAAGCCAAAAGGAAGCCCAGATTATGACCGGATAACCATTTGATCTCTTCTGAAGCCTGGATTACGACCAGATAAGAAGTAAGGTATTATGAAGATTGGGTTATGACCAGATAGCAGTACAAAACACCATGAAGCCTGGATTTCAACCAGATAATGGTAAAAGACATCGTGAAGCCTGGATTACAACCAGATAACGATAAAAGGATTGAAGCCTGCATTACGACCAGATAACAGTACATGACGCTGTGAAGCTTAGATTTCGACCAAATAGCAGTTTACCTGGACAGTTACTAAGAAGCCCGGGGACGACCGGATATTAGTGTGCCCTAAATTTAAGTTGAAGCCCAGATGCGACTGGATAATAACTTAATTCCTTCTAAATCCTAGATTACGACCAGATAAGAATCGAGAAATTGTGAAGCCTGGATTACAACCGGATAGCAAATTCAATCTCATCTCCCCAGTAAGTCACTGTAAAGCCTAGATTACGACTAGATAGCAGTCGGTCTTATCACTATGAAGCCTGGATCACGACCAGATAGTAGTTCATTTTCACCTCTTCGACGAAGAGACGACTCCTCAACAAGAATAACGGACGACCGAAGTTCCTAAAATTCAACTTTTCTCAAAAACAAAGAGGATTTCCCAGTAGAATAACGGAAGATCGAAGCTCCTAAAATTCTATTTCTCTCAAAATAGAGATCAGTATTCCCCCAGCGGAATCTTCCTCAACAACAGGTATACAAGCTCTCGCTAAGGAATCTCTTAGGCGATCGACACTCCTTCAGATGGCATCTGTAAGCCCGTTCCCCTTCGGCGGTTTCCAAATGGCATCTGTAAGTCCATTCTCGACATCACAAAACAAGTACCACATCATGTGAGTGAAAATTTCTAGGCACTCTAGTGTTCAATCATCTTCCACCTTCGGATCACGAAAGGCACGCAAGCCAATCTACATCCTCAGGTTTAAGAATATTGAACAGGGGCAGCTGTTGTACCCCAAAATTTCCCCTCCCATATTTCTCAAAACATTTCAAGAAAGATCCTCAAGTTGCTCAAGGAAGTCCAAGGGTTGACCAGTCAAGCTCTCTCCTAAGGCAGTCTACCTCAAATTAGGGTTTCATGTTGCATCAAGATACTTGAGTCCAAGGGATCCCAAATTCTCACCAATTTCCTAATATGTTCTCAAGATCATCCATGTCAAGTTTCAAGCCCTACAGAGAAAGTTTGCTCAGTCAATTGCTCAAAGGCCTGAAAATCGACTGTGCTAGGGCAAAAGTTAATTGTGGCCTACATACAGTCAAACTTCAAGATTTTTGGTCAAAATCCTCATTTTGAAGTATATTTCATCATTTGATTAAGGTTTGATCATGATTCATCAAGGATTTCTCATAATTCCTCAAGAACCAAAAGTTGTTAAATTAGGGTTTTGCAGGAAAAGTCAACTCAACTTTGAACAAGCATAACTTTCTCATACTTTATGAGAAATGACCCATCCAAAGCTCATTTTGAATAAGATGCCATTCTCTACAATCCATCTTCAGCTCCCAAGTTAAAAATATGCACTCAAAAGAAGTTATGAATTTGGACATTATAGGTCATTTTGAAAAGTCAACAAAAACACCTTTTTTGTCAAAGCTTCATCCATGAGCATGGAATATAAAATTGAGATGAGACCAAAAGTTTTGCTTATAGGACATATCAAGTTTTCTAAAAAGTCCAAGAACACCTTCAAATTATCAAAATTGAGGAAGTTATGCATTGGTGAAGTTGACCTTTTTTGCAAAATTGCCAAAAGTCAACTATGCCTAAAACTACAATTTTTGCCAAATGGGCCCAATCTTTTCCACTTGTTTTGAGTTGGCAACATGGTCCACGATCCCTAGCCTTTTCCACTTGTCATTATCTTGTTTTTATTATTTATTTTGATTTTTATTTGAATTAAATCATTTTAAATCAAAACAAATCATAGAAAATCCAAAATATTGAAAACACGAGATTTTGTACTTGTTTCAGGCCTTAAATTCCAGCTAGCATGAGATCAAATTCGTGTAAAGGCATGAGGTGAAAAAAGGATTGGATTTGGACTATTTTTGGAATGGTTTTCAAGTGTATCAAATCAAAATCAAAAGCATTGATGGAAGAAGATTGTGATCATTCTTTCAACCCTAATCCATTCCTCAATACATAAAGAACGTGTGTAGACCTAAACAGAGGCTAGAAGAGGCGCAGCATCAAGAACAAAACTTCGAAAAAAACATAAAAAGTGCAAACACGATTTCAGTGTTCCAGGAAAATTCAAAGCTTCCTGACCATTTCAATTGCTTCCTGGGATCCCTAGCAAGCAGAACCAATCAAGAACAAGTCCTTTCTAGTACCAAAACATGTTGTAAGTCGTCCAAGACATTGCTTCTTTTTTTAAATCGAACAGCATCATTCTTATACTTATAGCATAAAATAATTGTATATTATTGTTCACCATCGTATTTGCAAGCTTTCTGTAATATTCGATTGTGTTTTCATGGCCTATATTGGATTTCACCATTATTATGGTTTGTAGCTTTGATTTGGGAATTCTGTGTGCATGCAAAATTAGGCCATGAAAGGGCCACCATTACACTCAGGAGGTCCAGACGAATTGATTGTTGGTCCTAGTTTTTATTTATCTTGCTCATGGTTGATTTTAAGAGAATGCAGGTTTGTTGTGACGGACGAATATCCGTAGGTAAAAGTCTGGGACTTTTACCCACGGAGAAGGGAAGAAGATGATTAGCTGGCACCTTTCCATTGGATCATTTGAAAATTCGCGCGAGTTTTTCTATATTACGCTTGTTTATAATATAATAATTGTTTTGTATTATATAAACAACTAACACAAGTGGCGCAGTTGGTAGCCAGGCGAGTTGATATTGCTTCAGGACCTGGGTTCGAATCCCAGGTCCCCCGCTTTCTTCATATATTTTTCTTTTAGGAAATTCGGCGCATATCTAAGGCCAATGACCATCATGGTCCATCAGCATCCAGTCTGCCAAGTGGACAGATGGCCAAATCCAAAGGCCATCAATAGAAGAACACCAGTAAGCCTAGTCAACACAGAGCATGTGATCCAGCAGGTCAACATGGACCACCATGTTTTGGGCCCAGAAATCTGATTTTCACACCCCCTCAAACTACTGATTGCAGGCCCAAGTTCCTTATTCCTTTTCTTTTTATATTTTATTTAATTTATTTAATTATTTATTTTATTCATTAACACAAAATTATTTTCTTTTTATCAAAAAATCACAAAAATATTTTTCATCCAATTAAATTTAGGATATTTATTTTTTATCAAAAAAATTAAATTAATTTAATTAGGTTGTTAATTTTAGATAACTTTAATTCTTTTTTCAAATAAATTAACAAATAATTAGAAGATTAGGGTTTTATCTAAATTTAATTATATTTTCTTTTCCTAAAATAACCAAAAACACCAAAAAATAGGCCATTTATTTATTTTCATTAATTAATTTAATTAACTAATTAATTGTATATTTAATTTTAAAACCTAATTCTTTTCTTAAAAATATTAAAAACAACAAAAACATTTTTTCTTTTAATTAGGTCAAAAAGGGTCAAAACCCTAATTTTTCTCATCGTTCTAATTTTCCTCGCGCGCATTTTATTATTTATTTTTATCCTATTGATGTAACTGCCCACAAGTTGTAATAGTTTAATTAGGTTTTTTTTATTTTCATTTACCGCTTTATCTTTTAAGGGTTTGTTTTTGTCTATGTAAATACCTGAAGCCTTGTAATAGCGTAGTTTAATTTTCTCACGTTAAATTCTGAAAAATATTAACTGTTAAATGTATGATAATAGGGATACATGACAAGAATGTATGATTAACTTTAAAACAGTTAGCAAACCCTAAATGTGCAAAGATAAATAATCTGAAATTGAATCACTCGCACATGCGCACTCCTAGGGTACACTCCCACTTGGTTGCCTTCGGTAAATGGTCATTAGGTATAGGATGCTTTAGTGGTCGTCCTTTTGTCTCAAAGATCAAAGTTGCCTCGGAATGGTTGCCTCGGATAATTGATCTAAGACATTAGGGTTACTACTAAGACGTCCTAACATTGCTTTAGTGATCGTACGTCCCTTTCGAATTGACCCTCAAACTCCAACAACGGTGCTACCTACTCACTAATAGTGGGATAGCACTGTCTAAAGGAAACGAACATAGAACAATTATTTCTTTCAAGTAGGTAGATTAGTTCTTAAGTACTTGCTCAATCCAAACAAACTTTTTCACACTTACACTCCTCTTTTAAAACAAAGCTTTCAAAAAAACTTCGTAACACTCTTGAAGACAGAAGCAAGAGTTAAATCAAAGTCAAAAAACTTTTCAAATCACACAAACACACAAAGAAGCAATTTTGAAAATGATGAGCAAGTACCTAAGAGCCTGTAGATAACTACGGATAGAAAGGGTGCTAATACCTTCCCTTTCTATAATCTACCCCCCGTACTCAGAAAATCTCGAAAAAAGGAATTTTTCTGTGCTTTTTTCCTTTCCTTGTTGGATAAAATAAAATTCGGTGGCGACTCTTGCTTACCGCGACATTTTGCGAACACAAACGATAAACGCAAACCAGCAAAATCCTAAAAAGGAAACAGTCTCGGTTCTGGCCACCGTATCACAGTACCTACTATGGAAGAATTATCTCAACTCTTGAGGATTCCTATTCTCAATAAACTACCTTTCAACAGTATTGAAAGAGACCCGAGTCCTGAAGAGATTGCCCGAGCTCTTCACTTTCAACAATCCGACGTCACGGCTAATTGGGAAACAAGAAGTGGTGTCAAAGGGTTCCTAGCCAAGTTCCTGTTGGAGAAAGCTCAAGATTGTTGGAACGCTCTGGATTTACAAGCTTTTGAATAAATCTTGGCCCTTCTCATTTATAGGATGTTATTATTTCCAAATCCTGACCAACTTATAGATGTGAATGCTGTCAAAATATTCATATCTCGCAATCTGATACCTACTTTGTTGGGAGATATCCTGCATTCTCTCCACTCTCGTACCGTGAAGAGAAGATCAGCCCTCATGTGTTGCACCCCTCTATTGGCTAGGTAGTTTGTTTCGCATCTCCCCTGATCTGTGGTGAAGAACGAACAAGGTTTGAGGTGGTCTAATAGGTTGAAGTCACTCAGACATTCGAATATTCACTAGTGTTCTCGATCCTTGGAGAACATTACTATTATCGACCATTGTGGGGAATTTCCTAATGTCCCTTTGCTTGGCACTAGGGGAGGTATCACTTACAACCCTTGCTTAGCTTTGCGATAGTTTGGGTATGCCCAAAGAGATGATCCTCATGATATGCTCATCCAAGGAGTGGTGTTCGACTATGAGAGCGACGATCAAGGATACCGTCAGAGGTTTGTATGAGCTTGGAGGATGGTAAACAAAGTGGATAGTAAGACACCGGGACACAAGAATTCTATTCCCCTTGAGCCTTACCTTAGGTGGTTACGAGCTCGTGCTCAGCAGCTCGTAATGCTTTACCCCTCCATCCTACCTGTTATCGTGGAGCCTGTTGCTTAAGGAGATGTCCCGTATACTGTCCTCTATCCCAACATGCCTACTTCTCTTGAAGACTTTCAAAAGGGTTGGATTCAGTTAAAGGAAGAGCGAGACACCTTCGAAGCTTAGTTCTACGCAAGCGAGAAAATGGTTTTGGAGCTTACAAGGAAACTTCATGAAGAACAAAGCTTGAAAGCCTACATTGCACCAAAGAGGATGTGTTCGACCTTTTTGTCTTAGGAATTTATCTTGTAAGCCCAAGAGGCACGTTGTAACCATTTTGAACTGATTAATTCAATTTGACGTTTGTTCATTCTTTGTCTAGACAAATTTAAATCTTATAAATACTTGAAATCATTTGCATACACATTTTTCATGCATCATAACATAAACAGGTTTTCCACAACAGGTTTCCTTATCTTTCTGCTATTTATTTCAGTAAGATGGATATCGAGAAAATAGTGAAGGACCTACAAGCACAAAATTACCAGTTTCAAGAGACTTTGCTGACCCTGGCCAAGTGGCAACAAGAGTTAATGACGTTGATGGCATCCAAAAAGAAACCAAAAAGGAAATCCCTAATAAACATGGGTAAAAGATTCAGAGAGTCAATCCGCCAGATGCCAATAGTTGAAGATTCGTCTGAAGAAGACGAAAATCAAGCTGAAGAAGCAAGGAGCACCCGGGCTGGGTGTGTCAATGATCGAGTGTCCGATGATGAAGACTATTTTGACGAGTAGTATCCTCCTGCCGATAATAAGTACAAGCAGCTAGAGGATATACTGGAGGCCATGGAGATTCAAGCCATTCCTGGTTTGGATTTTGATGATTTGGGTTTAATATTTGGGGTTGTGATTACCCATAAATTCAAGATACCAGTCTTCATTAAATATGATGAGGTTTCCTGCCCAAAGCTTCATCTTAAGTCTTACGTGCGCAAAATACATCCGCACACCACCGACAAGAAACTCTGGGTCCATTTCTTTCAAAAAAGCTTGGTTGGGACTCAACTAGAGTGGTTTTACCAATTGGAGGGTTCCCGTATCCACACCTGGGAAGACTTGGCCACTGCTTTCTATCACCAATACCAATACAATGCCGACCTGGCGCCGACTAGAATTCAATTGTAAGACATGACGATAGGTAAAAACGAGGGGTTCAAAGAGTACGCCCAAAAGTGGAGGGATCTTGCCAGTAGGGTCCAACCACCGTTAACTAACAGGGAACATATTGATATGTTTATGGGTACATTATCTGGTCCATTTTTTAACTTATTGGTTGGGTGTTCTTCGTCCGGTTTCACCGAGTTGATCCTAACCGGTGAAAGGGTCGAAAGTGGTATCAAGAGCGGGAAAATCCCCATGGCATTTGCTTCCACCTCTAACCCCGCAAAGAAACCCTTCACTGGGAAGAAAGAAACGAATGTTGCGTATGGGGCAAGGGCTCGTACCAAGAAGGATAATCGTCTGTCCATTAATACTGTTCTGATCTCCAATCCCACATCTGTTCAGAGACAATCTTCCAATCATCAACGATTTGAGGCTCCACGAAGACAGTTCACAAGGATAGGCATGTCGCTATCCCAAGTCTTACAACACCTGTTAAAGGCCAACTTGGTGACACTGTGTGATCCTCCGTCCAATCCGAACACTTCCTCACCTAAATACAATCTGAATACCAAGTGTGCATATCATTCAAATAGTCCCGGGCATGAGACCGATTAATGTTGGGCGCTGAAGAGCAAAATTCAAGATCTAATAGCCAATAAGACAGTCGAATTTGATCCGCCTATAATTCCCAATGTGACAACACCACCAATGCCGAACCATGGCAAAGGTGTCAACGCAATTGAAGACACTATTTTTGTTTCCTCCGTCGAAGACTTAACTACTCCATTAACCATTGTCAAAAAGAATTTGCTGAGAGTGGGGGTTTTCCCTGGCTATTTGAAAGACTGTGATTGCTACGCCAAACAAGTTAATGGATGCAAATGGCTGAAAGAAGGTGTTTAACACCTGATGAATAGTAATGAGATCCTATTTGAAAGAGCTTCATCCATAAAAAAATTTACCGTTAAGATTGAAGACCTCTCCATCACAACAATTTCAAACAAGCCTCTTAGGATCTCCTCAAAGGGTCCTATCAGGATTTCGAATGAACCGACTGTTGCTCCTCTGATAATTACTGCCCCTGGGCCAATTCCGTACTCCTCCAATAAAGCAGTACCGTGGAACTACGGTGCCGAAGTGTTCTACCATGGAATAAAGCAAGATGCTTGGATTGAAGAAAGCAAAGCTGATGACATTGGTAATATTACTGGCTCTAGTAAGGTGACCAAAACTCAGAGAATCTTTTTGCCCAACATTTCACCCCTAATTGCTACAACGGCACCTGTCTGCATCACCGCTAATAAGCCTAGTGCTGACACTAGGGGTAAAAATAAAGTAGTTGAGCTTGTTGAGACAGAGACTCCTACATAGGATGTTGCTGCTGAGGAACCTTCCGCTCAAGAAATGGATGAAATCTTAAAGATTATAAAGAGGAGTGATTTCAATATAGTGGAGCAGCTGGGGAAAACCCCTTCCAAGATCTCCATGTTATCTTTGCTACTTTTTTCCGATGCTCATGCCCGAGCATTAACCAAATTCTTAAAGAAGGCTCATGTCCCTTAGGAGACCACAACTGACCAGTTTGAAAATTGTGTGGTAAGCTTGACGGTCGACAACAGTTTGAGATTTTCGGATGCTGATCTAACACCACTTGGAAGGAACCATAACAAGGCCTTGCATGTTTCTGTTAAATATAAGGGGACTATCCTAGCACATGTTCTGGTTGACACTGGCTCTTCTTTAAACATGCTACCCAAGGGTACTTTGGACCGGTTAGACTGTGAAGGACTGGTATTGAAGCCGAGTGATATTATCATGACGACTTTCGATGGGTCCAAAAGGATGGTTCATGGAGAGGTGGATCTCCCAATTAAAGTGGGCTCACGGATTTTCAACTCTAGTTTCTACATCATGGACATTCGTCCTGCTTACTCTTGTTTGCTGGGTCGCCCTTGGATCCATGGAGCATGGGCAGTAACATCTACCCTTCACCAAAAGCTAAAATACCCAGTCAAGGGGATGATCGTCACTGTTTGTGGTGAGGAGGAATTCATGGTAAGCCATCTCAATTCTTTCAAATATGTGGAGATGGATGGCAAATTTATAGAAACCCCGTTCCAGGATTTTGAAGTTGTTCCACCTATGCTTGCTACTGCCAAAATTTCCTCTAACATGCCCAAAGTTGATAAGGTCGTGCCAAAGATGGTTTCATTTAAGGATGCTCGTGCCGTAGTCGAAGATGGAAGCTGTGATACCTGGGGAAGCTTCCTGAGATCCCGTTCAAAGCAGACAAATGTGGGTTGGGTTTCACCATCAAGGCTCAGAAAGAAGTTAGGCGCGCTCATGTAGGAAGGCCCCCTCTCCGTATTGGAAACCATGAAGTAAATGTTGTGGAGGATTCTGATGAGGAATGTGACATAGAAGAGTGGATATACCCTACTATGACAGAGCTCAACAATTGGCGCGCAAAGGACTTCATTCCCATATCCTTCATTGAGGAGTAATTACTTGTTTATTATTTTCTATCAATTCAAGAGCCTTTTGTTTGTAATATTAAACAATGACTTTTAAGCCATATGCCTGGCCCGGGGCACTATGGTCCATTTATTAAGGGTTTTATTTATGTTCATTTTATCATATGATCATTCAATATAAACAATTGGACTTGTGCATTCAAATTTGTGTGCTCATTGTCTTTCTTTTTCTTTAAATGCGTTTTTCAAATAGCCATGTATCTTACATGCACACACACACATACACTCTTGCAGATCCTCGTCCACTCCGGGTCTTATTACCAATAACTCTACTATTGCCAGCTGTTGTACCCCAAAATTTGCCCTCTCATTTTTCGGGAAATCACCCTGGATTCTCAAAGTTTTCTCTTATACAAATCCTAACCTTGAATTATCATTCCTTTCCAAGCAAGCCATTTACAAGGGCAAAATGGTCATTTACGCACTGAGAAGTTAAACTTTGACTTTTGGGTCAAGATCAAATCACAAAAATCATATTTCATCAAGACATGTTGGAATATGAAGTTTGTTTCATCAAGAAGTTCAAAAGTCAAATTTTACCTTGAAAAAGTTAAATTCTAAATACTTAGAATTTTTCTAAAGTATTTAAGAAAAATGAAACTTCAGAACTTCTGAACCAACCTTCAGGCAGGAGCAGTCAAAAGTTGCAAACTTGGTTCATCACATAACCTTCAATCAGAACATGGCTTTTTCAGCAGCTACGCAAGTTCAGTCAGAGTTTGCTAGAGGAATGCAAAGAAAGCAACGAAGCCTGAAAGCTCCTTCAGAACATGCTGGAATCAGAAGGCGAGGGGGTCAGAAGATTGGGAGTTACACTGAAGTAGAATCTCTAAGTCCAGAGTTTCAGAGGCAAATCAAAAGAACATGCTGGAAAGTCTGGAGAACCCTCAGAATTTGCTGAGGCAGCAGGATACTAAGATCAGAACTTGGGTGCGTTGTTCTAGACTTTGCTAAAGTAGGAACTGCTGGCTCAAATTTAAGTAATGATGAAAATCTCATATTACAAGATTTCTTATTCTTGACCAATCTCATCACCATTTAATGCTCATTAATGCTCAAAACCACTTTTGAGCGTTTGTCCAAAGGGTCTCTCCACGTGCAGCATAACAACGCTCTTGTGCAGATTTAGGTATGGGTTCATGCGCTATTTTTCGCTCATGGGTGTCACTTTTCCTTAATCCTCGCTTACTAACCCAGCTTAGGCTAAAAGTTGTCAATCATCACAACTTTTTATGAACTTTTCTTCAAGAGTAAGTCAGCATCTAATGCATGATATTGGCGCCACTTAATGTTTTAAAAACCCACAAAGCTTTGCCTATAAATAGAACACCTTTGTTCATTGAGAAGAAAAAAAAGGGGTCCAAGTTCAGAAAAATTGCTGAAAAGAAACAAAAAGTTTTAGCAAGAAAATACCTTGAATCTCATCCCAAAATTCCCAGAGTTTCAAAAATTGTGAACACAGCATACCAACCATTTACTATGAATCTCCTGCTTTCAAACTCCATTTGCTCTCAAAGTATTTCTTGACTAAGAAACACCCATACAGTTTTCTGATTCATATATACCCTCCATCCATCCATTCAAAGAACTTGTTCAGATTTAAGGCTAACTCCAGTCCATAGATTTTTTTCTAGCTGCAAAGTAAGCACTTGCTGACCCTCACCACATTGCTTAAACATCACCAGAATTGCATGCTCAAAAACACAATGTAGATATCATGCTTCTGATGTTTTTCATGTCCTGAGGTTTTCATCCATCTGTACACTTAAGTAGAGAACGAATCGGTTCAGAACTTGCCTCTGATTTTTGGTTCTGACTTCTGAAATGCTATGACACCTGCTGAAACTGTCTTAGGCATGCCTTCTGTTTTATGGAAAAATAACCAAATTGCAGATGTTCTGACTAGTACAGGGGAGACCAAGTTCCGACTCTGGCGCCAGAACTTCTGAGGCTTGTTTTGTCATTAGTAATATCAGAACTTCTGAAAATTACTGTGTGCCCAGCGTACCAGGGTCAGAACTTCTGACCCATACATTTTCACTAACAGGTTTCTATTTTGCAGCGTACCAGGGTCAGGACTTCTGACCTATACATTTTCACTAACAGGTTGCTATCATGCAGCAGGCCAGGGTCAGAACTTCTGACTTCCTCTCAGCAGCACGCTGACTCTTTTCCTTTTTCTTTCTTTATTCCCCTTGTTATTTTCTTTATTTTTCTCGCTGGTACACCCCATTCATAAATTTGTACCCCCACCCCCTAAATATTTTAATAGCGTAGGACTTTACATTTCTGCATTTTTATCGCTTTCAAGTGTAAATGTTAGTGATTAGGATATGTATGGCAAGATAAAATCAATGAAATAGAAAATCCTAATTCAAGATAAAATCATGCATGCAATCAAACACACTTGCACACAAACACCCTTAGGGTTTCTCCACTTGGTTGCTTTATACAAAAATAACCATGTTACGCATGCAAAGTATCTTAGTAAAACAAACAAACATAAGATCATAGTCTCTCGATGACGCTATTCAAAGGTTGCCTTACAAAATGATCTTGGTCCCTCAAAATGCTAAGATACTTTACAAACATTTCTAATCATGGTTATACAATGACCCACGCTCGTCCCGCTTACATCCAAATATAGGGTTGCTTACCAAATCAATGGTAAAACAACAATGTCAAAGGAATATAAAATGCATAGGGAAGACATTTGAGTAGGTAGATTGCTTTTAGTTACTTGCTCTATTTCCAAACAATTATCCTTGTTATTTTCTAAACAAACACATACATTTCAAAAACATCTTACAAACATTGAAACATTTTCAAAAAGACAAACATCTTTGTATACATTCTTACGAACGGGAATCATTACAAAGGTTGCCAAAATAATGGCCTCTTTTACAAAATACTTTCAAAAACCACAGAAAGCACAATTTCAAAACAAAAGCAAGTGATCTAGCAAGTAACTAAGAGCCCATGGAAAACCATGGATAAAAAGGGTGCTAATACCTTCCCTTTTCATAATCTACCCCCCGAACTCAAGAAAACATCTCAAAGGTCTTTCCTGTGCTTTTTCACCTTTCCTTTTGGATAAAAGAAAAGTCAGTGGCGACTCTTGCTAACTGCAACATTTGAGATAAAACGCAAAACCCTCAAGTCAGTTCTCCCACCGTATCACAGAACTGGTGACTTTGTTGGGGAATATTATAAAAGTGGGGTTACCTTAGGGCTAGATCACATTTATTTGCTTACATTTGTTTGACTTGTTTGCTTTACATTATGGTTCTTTGTTTGGGTTTGAATCCTCCACCCGGATTTAGGAAACGTTATAGGTAAATAGCAATACGTTGTGGAAACTGTGCAGGGTATACCGACATGGTCTAAGCAATAGCTATGTTAGTGCGACATATTTGTGGGTACCGGTAGCCTTTGAGTCAATCAAAGAGAATACGGGGCCGCTGAGTAATGTCATGAAGCAGTAATGAACTTCTAGAATCCTTTACTTGACCAACTTGGCCTTTAGGATGTAGTGAGATGACCGGCTTTGGTGCAGTCCGAAGTTGGTAGATACTCGATACTACACTCATTGAGGGTTGGTTTCTTGGGATGTTTCGGTCGCCATTAAAGAGGCTTGAGCTGAAACAATGACCAAGGAAACAATCCGGTGATATTGAGCTCCTTAGAACCCGGTTACTATTACTAGGACAGGTTTAAGCCAACTAAACTTCAAGAGGGTACTTACCTATAAAACCCCATGCAAGCCTAAACTAAGAACTTGTTTGTTTTTCTTGTATATACATACTTTTACATAACATCATGGACATCATGAGAATCATATGCATCCACTAACCATTCCAAGGATTTTGGAGATTCATCTTTGTTTTTGTTTTGTAGGATATGGATTCACTTCGCAGGAAAACTATCCAAGTCAACCTTATAAGAATTCCTCCACAACTCAAGGAGCTAGCTTCAAGGATCCCTAAGAACTCTCCATTCACCGAGAGGCATGGTCGTCTACTCAACTTGATCACCTCCAACACAGATGAGGATATGATGAAGGTGCTCTTCCAGTTCTTTGATCCTTTGCACCATTGCTTCACATTTCCCGACTATCAGCTTGTGCCCACTTTGGAAGAATTCTCTCAACTCTTGAGGATTCCTATTCTCAATCAACTACCTTTCAACGGTATAGAAAGAGACCCAAAGCCATAAGAGATTGCTCAAGCTCTGCACTTTCACTCATCTGATGTAACAACTCATTGGGAAATTAGGAGTGGTGTCAAAGGCTTCTTAGCAAAGTTCCTGTTTGAGAAAGCCCAAATATTTTGGAGTTCCTTAGACTTGTAAGCCTTTGAGGAAATTGTGGCTCTTCTTATCTATGGGATTGTCTTGTTCCCCAATCCTGACCAACTCATAGATGTGAGCACCGTTAAAATCTTCATGTCACGCAATCAGGTGCCTACATTGCTTGGAGATATCCTACACTCTTTTCACACTCGTACAATGAGGAAAAGAGGTGTCCTTATGTGTTGCACTCCTCTCCTGGCAAGATGGTTTATTTCTCATCTTCCCCAATCAGTCTTAAAGAATGAGCAAGGTTTGAGGTGGTCACAAAGGTTAATGACGCTCAAATATTCAGACATTCATTGGTGCTCCCGATCCAAAGAGAATGTTATCATTGTTGACTGTTGTGGGGAATTCCCTAATGTCCCTCTACTTGGCATTAGAGGAGGCATCACCTACAACCCATGCTTAGCTCTAAGACAGTTTGGATGTGCCCGAAGGGATGGCCCGCACGAGATGCTGATTCAAGGCTTGGTATTCGACTACGACAACGACGATCAAGGTCTTCGCCCGAGATTCATCCGAGCTTGGAGGATACTAAATATGGTGGATAGCAAGGCTTTGGGACACAAGAATTCCATCCCTCTTGAGCCTTACCTCAAGTGGGTACGAACCCGCACTCAAAGTCTTATGATGCCTTATCCTTCCATTCTCCCGGTGATCATTGAGCCTGTTAAGGAAGGAGAAGTTCCATACACTATCCTACATCCTGACATGCCCACGTCTCTTGAATACCTACAAAGGGATTGGATACAGCTCAAGGGAGAGCGAGATACTTTCGGAGCCCAATTATACACAAGCGAGAAGAAGGTTTTGGAACTCACTAGGCTACTTCATGAGGAGCAAACTCTAAATGCCGACATTGCACCGAAGAGGATGCGCAATACTTTTTTATCCTAGGGTTTTGTATTATTTTGCCCAAGAGGCATTGATGTACTCAAACTTTATCTTATTAATATAACGTGTGTTCCTTTTTGTCTAAAATGAACTTGAATCTTTGAAATCCTTGAAAACATTGCATATGCACATATCATTCATCATAACATAAACAAGTCTTTTGCAATGAGTTTCCTCATCTCTCTACTGTTTATTTTAGTAAGATGGATCTCGAACAGACAGTCAAAGATCTTCAAGCTCAAAACATGCAGTTTCAACAATTACTCACAACCCTGGCCAAAGGACAAGAGGAGTTGAAGACTCTGTTGGCCAAAGAGAAGAAGAAGAAAGAGAAGAAACCAACCGGTGTTGTAATCATGGGGAGAAGGTTTCAAGGACAAACTAGAAGAACCTTGAATTTCGCAGCAACATCTGATGAAGGAGAAGGGAAAGGGAAAGAAACATCGGTTCCGTTAAAGTCTGAGGAGAAGGAAGAAGAGGAAGACTACTCCGAGGAACAGTATCCCCCTGCAGATGATAAGTACAGACATCTTGAAGAGTGTCTGAACGCTATGGAAATACAGAGGGTGCCGGGTCTAGACTTTGAAGAATTGGGACTAGTATCGAGAATTGTGATCCCGTAAAAGTTCAAAGTATCGTTGTTTGCAAAATATGATGGGGTGTCATGTCCTAAGATGCACCTCTGATCGTATGTGAGAAGGATTCATCCGCACTCCGCCAATAAAGACTTGTGGGTCCATTTTTTCCAAGATAGCCTATCTGGAACACAACCCGATTGGTTTTACCAATTGGATAGGGTCGACGTCCACAACTGGGAAGATCTTGCCGCAACCTTCTATAAGCAATACCAGTATAATGCAGATTTGGTGCCTACCCGTACTCAACTTCAGAGTATGGTTATGGCTTCAAATGAGGGTTTCAAAGATTAAGCGCAGAAATGGAGAGATCTAGCTGGGAGAGTGCAACCCCCTCTGTCTGAAAGGGAGTTGGTGGATATGTTCTTAGGCACTCTATCGGTCCCTTTCTTCAACCATTTGTTGGGAGCTCATCTGCCGGATTTACTGAGTTAATACTAACCGGAGAAAGGGTGGAGGCTGGCATAAAAAGTGGAAAGATTCAGAAGGATTCATCTGCCTCTACAGTTGTGAGAAAGTCTTTCACTAGGAAGAAGGAGATATTTGTTGTTTATCCATAAAGGAATCAAGGGAGAGCTGAACGCCGACCAATGGTAGGGGCCGTTATGATCCTAAAGCCTACATCTGATCAACCAAGAAGTAACCAACCGAGGGTGGAAAGGCCAGTCCGGAAATTCACCAGAATTAATATGACTCTAGCCCAGGTTTTACCACATCTTCTGAAATCTAATCTGGTAACTTTAAAGGAATCTCCAAAGAATCCCAACACTGCGTCCCTCATTATCATCCAAATGCCAGATGCACATATCATTCCGAAAGTCTGGGTCACGACACTAACAACTGTTGGGCCTTGAAAAACAAAATTCAAGACCTTATAGATGCAAAAGAGATTGAGTTTGATGCGCCCGAGAAATCAAACGTCATTTTCGCTCCTATGCCTAGGCATGGTCACAACACCAATGCTATCGAAGAAGATTTGTTTGTTACCACAGTTGATAAACTCTTGACTCTACTCCCAATCATTAAAATAAACTTGTTGAAAGCTGGTGTATTCCCAGATTGTAATGAAGACTGCCATCTTTGCTTATCCTCACCAACTGTTTTCCCTCTGTTGAAGACAGGCATTCAACGCTTGATAGACAACCAAGAGATTCTGTTTGAAAGTACTCCTATTTCACCTGTTCCTGTTGAAGACGTTTCAATCATAACCATCTCCGCCAATCCTTCCAGGGTCCCTAAAAGACCCGTTAGGATTACATCAGTTCCAAAAACTACTCCTCTTATAATCACAATGCCCGGGCCGGTCCCGTATGAATCATACAAAACAGTGTCGTGGAATTACGGTGGAGATATCTATTACCATGGTATCAAGCAAGAGGGTCTGGCCACCAAAGAGATAAGCTCCGAAGAAGAAAACTCCGACATTAGCAATATTGTCGGAACCAGTAAGATTACCCGTAGCGGTAGAATTTTCTCTCCAGAAATTGCCCCTCCAAAGGCAGTTTTTGGACCCGTAGTTGTTCCAAAGGTTACCTCCATACCAATAATGATATCTGCAAGTGATCCTAATGACAAAGACGAGACAACCCCTGCTGTTATCCCTACCAACACTCCTACTACCAAAATTCGTGGAAAAAGTATTCAAGAAGAGCCTGTCCGGACGAAGGCTCAACCACCGACTATCCCCGAAACCTCCAAGAAGGAAAGGAGGAGATCCTGAGAATAATAAAGAAGAGCGACTACGATGTAGTTGAACAGTTGGGGCAAACTCCCTCCAAAATCTCCATGCTAGCATTATTGTTGTGTTCCGAAGCACATGCGAAAGCCCTGGTGAAATTCCTAAAGACAACCCATGTGCCTCAAGAGACATCTGCTGACCAATTTCAAGATGTGTGGCCAGTTTGACAGCTGATAACAGCTTAGGTTTCTCCGATGTTGATCTGACACCAATGGGAAGAAAGCACAACAAGGCATTGCATGTCTCTGTAGAATGTAGAAGAACAACTCTGGCCCATGTCTTGATGGATACTGGCTCATCTTTGAATGTTTTACCGAAGAAAGCTCTCAACATATTGGATTGCGAAGAACTGACGTTGAAACCCAGTAACATAGTCGTGAGAGCATTTGATGGATCAGAGAGGATGGTCCACGGGGAGGTGGACATCCCCCTAAATGTTGGGACTCGGACTTTCAACTCAACTTTCTATGTAATGGACATCCGTCCCTCTTACTCCTGTCTAATAGGAAGGTCGTGGATCCATAATGCCGGTGCTATCACCTCTACACTCCACCAGATGCTGAAATATCCGGTTCATGGAAAGATCATCACTGTCCACGGAGAAGAAGAGTATATGATTATCCACCTCAATTCCTTTTGGTATGTGGAATTGGACGGCGAGTTCATTGAAACTCCTTTTCAACATTTCGAAGAAGTCTCTCAAGAGGTAGCAGTAACCAAGACGATGTCCCAGATCCCTAAGATTACAAGACCTCCGCTCCGTATGTCATCTCTAAAGGACGCCAAGGCAGTATTAGAGAAGGGTGGATGCACCATCTGGGGGAAACTTCCGGACATTCCGTATAAATCTGACAAGTTTGGCTTAGGGTTCACTTCAAATGCTCAGAAGGCTGTGCGTCGTGCCCGTGCTGGAGGGCCACCCTTGAAGATTAGAAACCGAGAGGTCAATGCAGTGGAAGATGGAGAAGAGGATTTCAGCTTGGAGGATTGGATATTTCCTACTGTCAATGGAGGACTTCGCAATCGGGAAGCCAGAGACTTTGTCCCAATAACTTTCATCTCTCAGTAATTTATCTTTTACATTTTTGTTGGACTTGTAATATTCACAAACAATTCGCACATTTTAAACCCTGTGTCTTTCCCAAGGCACAATGGTCCATTTGTAAGGGTTTTATTTCATCTTCATATGACATTCAATGAATCATGGACGTTTTTCACATACAAACTTTTTGTGCTCATTGTTTTTCTTTTACATTTTATTTTTAAGGATGGTCATACCCTTACACGCACCCACACTCACAAATGCAGGTACCCCTCCATTCCGGATCCCATGGATAACGATACTGCTATGGCCTTTCATGACTCTGAGGATCTAATCTACCAAGCCGAAGATGAAGGTGAGGAAGATTGTGAAGTACCAGGGGAACTGGCCAGACTACTACAACAAGAGGAAAGAGCTATTCAGCCTCGTGAGGAACCGGTAGACACAATCAACTTGGGTACCAAGGAGGATAGAAAAGAGGTCAAGGTGGGTGCCAATCTAGAGGCCAATGTCAAGGAGCGTCTGATTCAGCTGTTGCATGATTATGTTGAGATCTTTGCCTAGTCATATGAAGACATGTCGGGATTTGATACAGACATCGTGGTACATCGTCTACCAACAAGAGAAGACTATCCACCAGTGAAACAAAAAGTCCTCCGTATGAGACCTGATATGTTAGAAAAGATTAAAGCGGGAGTCATGAAACAATTCAATGCTGGATTCTTGGCTGTCACTTCCTATCCCCAATGGGTTGACAACATTGTTCCCGTGCCTAAAAAGGACGGCGAAGTACGAATGTGCATGGACTATAGAGATTTGAATAGGGCCAGCCCTAAAGATGATTTTCCACTCCCCCACATAGATGTCATGGTTGACAATACGGCCCAGCACAAAGTTTTTTCCTTCATGGATGGATTCTCAGGTTATAATCAAATCAAAATGGCACCTGAGGACATGGAGAAAAATACATTTGTCACACAGTGAGGTACATTCTGCTACAAAGTGATGCCATTTGGACTGAAGAATGTTGGGGCCACCTATCAGCGCGCCATGGTAGCTTTGTTTCATGATATGATACACCATGAAATAGAGGTCTACGTAGACGATATGATAGCCCGATCACAAACTGAAGAAGAGCACCTTGATCACTTGCAAAATTTGTTTGTAAGATTGAAGGAGTACAAGTTAAGGTTGAATCCAAACAAGTTCACATTCGGAGTACGGTCCGGTAAAATTTTAGGTTTTGTCGTCAGTAACAAAGGCATCGAGGTTGATCCTGCCAAGGTTAAAGCAATACAAGAAATGCCTGATCCTCGTACTGAGAAGGAAGTCAGAGGATTCTTGGGGTGCCTGAACTATATTGCCAGATTCATTTCTCACCTAACAGCTACTTGTGAGCCAATCTTCAAGCTATTGAAGAAAGATCAAGTAGTCAGATGGAATGATGAATGCCAGATTTCTTTTGACAAGATCAAAGAGTACTTACAAGAGCCTCCTGTTTTGATGCCACCAGTCGAGGGAAGACCATTGATCATGTATCTGACCATTTTAGAGAACTCAATGGGGTGTGTATTGGGGCAGCATGACGAGTCTGGCCGAAAAGAGCACGTTATTTACTACCTGAGCAAAAAGTTTACCGACTGTGAAACCAGATATTCACTACTCGAGAAAACTTGCTGCGCTCTGGCATGGGCTTCTCGCCGGCTAAGACAATATATGCTAACTCATACTACCTTGTTGATATCTAAGATGGATCCAATAAAATACATCTTCGAAAAGCCTGCTCTGTCTGGGAGGATAGCTAGATGGCAGATGATCCTAACGGAATACAACATACAGTATACTACCCAAAAATCTATAAAGGGCAGTGTATTGGCTGATCATCTTGCTCACCAAGCTGTGGAAGACTATCAGTCTATGAAGTTTGATTTCTCGGATGAAGACATCATGACATTAGACAACTGTAAAGAAATCAGGCCATATGACGGACCTGAACAAGGATCCCGATGGACCCTGTTCTTTGATGGATCATCCAATGCACTTGGTAATGGTATCGTCGATGTACTCATATCTCCGGAAGGGTGTCATACTCCCTTTACTGCCAGACTTTTCTTAAACTGTACGAACAACATGGAGGAATACGAAGCATGCATCTTTGGTCTCAAGGCTGCCATAGACTTGGGAATCAAATCTTTAGATGTGTTTGGAGATTCAGCTTTGGTCGTCAGTCAGATCAAAGGAGAATGGGACACTAAACATCCAAATCTTATCCCTTACAAAGAACATGTTTTGACATTGCTACCACATTTTGAGGAGATTACCTTTGAGCATTTCCCGTGAGAAGAAAATCAGCTAGTAGACGCTCTAGCCACAATGTCATCTATGTTTAAACTTAATTTGGATAACGAGGCTCCCCAGATCACCATCAAACAAATGGATGAACTAGCACATTGTCACGAGATTAATACTGAAGAGGTAGTAGACCAGCCTTGGTTTCATGAAGTCAAGAGGTATCTCGAGGCTCAAGAATATCCAGAAGGAGCTTCAATCAATGATAATAAGTTCTTAAGGAGATTCTCTGCTAAGTTCTTCTTGAGTAATGGCATCTTGTACAAGCGCAATCATGACTCCATTCTGCTTCAATGTGTGGATAAGATTGAAGCGGAAGAAATTATGGCTGAATTACATGAAGATACTTTTGGAACTCATTCCAGTGGGCATACTGTTGTACCCCAAAATTCGCCCTCTCATTTTACCAAGATTTCCCCTCACAAGACTCTTTGGACTCCAGACAGGATTAGGGTTTTGCATTGCCCAAGACATCTCCTTGCACTGATGACCTAAATTAGGGTTTGAGTTTGCACAGAGATTTTTGGACTTTCAATGCTCAAAGTGATTTTCATACTTCATGTTGGACTCATAAGTTTGTCCATACCAAGTTTCAAGCTTTTAATCAAATTTTTGCCCAGTCAATTGGACAGTTGACCTAGAAATCAGTTGTATTGGGGAAAAAGTCAACTGTGGCCAATTTACAGTCAAACCTCATGAATTTTGATCCATATCAACATTATAAACTCATATGAACCATTTGATTAAGTTTGGACCACAACTCCACAAGAAATTTGATCAGATCATCAAAAGGGCAAAATGGTCATTTTTAGGGTTTTGACTGCACAAAGGCAATTTCTGACTTTTGACCTAGCCAATGGCAAAATGGGCTCAACCATGGACTCAAGGACTCAATGGCACCATCTTGACCTATTCAACAAGTTCAAAAGATCTCAATTGCATTGGATTGACAGATGAATTTTTCAGTCAACTGATCAAAATTTGACTGTACACTAAAAAGTCAAACTTTGACTTTTTGGTCAAAATCAAGTGCCAAGGGTCATTTTTTTATCAAAATGTGTCAAAAAATGAAACTTGTTCATCAAGAAACCCATTTTTGCAAATTAGGGTTTAAAGTTGAAAATTTTCATAACTTAGAATTTTTCTAAGTTATGAAATTTTCTTAATTTTTCCTAACTTTGCCCAACATTTTCACCATGATGCAATTGGATTAAAATAAAACTTACAACATGAAATTTGTATTCCTCCACAAAGTCTACAACTTTTATTCACAAAGTTTTCTCAAAAGAAGCTTGGATCTCAAGTTATGATTTTTGGAATAAGGGTCCCTAAAACTTTTAACTTAGTGAAATTTTGCCCTAGTTTAAGCAGGATTTTGACCTATCTTCATGGCCATTTTTCACATAGTTCTACTTGGAATCTCAAGTTGCATTTCAAAGATGGATTGTAGAGCATGTTGCAAGTTTTCCAAAATGTCCAAGAACTCTCCAAACTCATTTTTGGTTAGGGAGAATCGAAGGCTTGAAGTTGGCAAAAACTCATTTTTCATCCATGGCATATTCATTGTGATACAAATTGCAATTTCAAGTCAGCTTGCTTTGCACTAGATTACAGGCCTCAAAACCATTTCACACTCAATAATTAAGTGCAAAACCATTGGTCTAAGGTATTGTTTTGGTCATTAGAGCATTGCACCTTGGATTAATCCCTAAGTAGAAAAAGCAAATTTTCCATTTTTGCTTAAATCATGCTTTATGTCAAAACTAATTTCTTGAGCATTGGTCCATATCTCATACAGCAAATCAAATCCACAAGTTGGAGGGGCCAAGGGCAAAGTGTGCAAGGTGGTGGATAGCCTGTACAGGCCTGCTACACATCATTTCTCATGTTTGCTTAAAATACAAGAAAGAGATCCAAAACACTAGAACTTGAACATCTGTGAAAACTAACTGGTGCAAGCATTTTGAACATCTCCCCCACACCCCCTTTGAGCCAGAAACACGACTCTTTGAGCCCTCAAACATCCCATAGCTCAAAATCACCTTCCATTGGCAAAACAGGGCAGCATCTGCAACTTGAGTGTTATCTCACATTTTGCTTGTGCGTTTTGCCCCAAGTTGGTTCAAACACCTTCCATTCAATCCACCCAAGTTATCCCAAACCTTAAACACCAACTGTAACTCCATTTACAGGGTTTGCCATTTTCATTTTGAGCTTGTGCAGGTTGAGTTTTGTAGGCTTGTTCAAGCATATTCAAGGCAAGCAGGGTATTGGAGAAGGTCAAGTGAAGTTCAAGCAAGCTCCCAGACATCTCAAGCCTTGTTGAAAAGCTCCACATTTCCATACACGAAGTCAGTTGAAACAGGTTTTTATCAACTTCCTATCTTTCTATTTAGGAACATTTAGACTTAGGTTTGTGAATAAGAAATGTAGTATTCATAGCCATGAAGCTGTACATATGCTCAATTTTCATTTTTATTAAGCATGCTAAGAGAATTTGGTCCATGAACATACTGAAAAAAATTAGGTTAGAATTTAGGACCAGAGAAATTCTCTCTGGTCTTTGAGAGTTAGGATTAGTTTTTTATATGGTTGAATTCGTCTTGAAGAGCTCTACAACTTTGATGTTATGTATTTTTGCAATAGAGCTCGTATGTAGGATGTTCATGATTGGTACAGGCGCGCGCGTTTTGTGAAGGACAGAGGTTGAAGATGAAGTGGTGGGCTTGGCTTGGTCCTGGCTCACTATTGACACCCCCCCTTATACTTTTTGCACCCCCCTGGCCCAATTTTTATAAATTTTATATTTTTGTATTTTATTTTCATTTCTGATTCTATTTTATTATTTCCAAATATAAAAAATACTCAAAAATATTTTTATAAATTTTTCGTATTTATTTTTTATTTTATTTTCATTTTTCTAATATAAAATTAATTTATTGATTATATACTTTTATTTTATTTATTGAAAACTTAAAAATAAATTATATTTTTATCTTATCCTTTATTTTATTCACACCAAAAAATATCATTCTAAATATATTTTTATTTTTGTATATATTTTATTTTATTTTTATAGATATTTAATATAATTAATATATATACACACTTTTATTTTATTTAATAAATACTTGGGAATAAAAAAACATGAAAAATATACCTTTTATTATTATTATTATTTATATTTAAAATAATACCTTTTTCTAAATATATTTAATTTTTTGTATATATATTATTGTATATTGTATATAAATAATGTAATTAATATATTTATTTTCTTAAAGAAAAATTAGGGTTTACCCTTAACAAAAAAATAATAATCCTTTTTATTATTCCTTTCTTTAAATATTTTTTACATACATAAATAAACAAAAACCTTTTTGCATAATTCATATTATTTGGTATATTTATTTATTTTGTTTATTTAAATATTGTCCATCTATTATTTATGCCATTATTCAATTTGGATGTAATAGTAAAACTAGGGTTTTTATTTCTTGTCAAATACACCCCCATTCAAAGATTGTACCCCCATCCCCATAATCATGTTGTAATATCTTAGACTTTTAATTCTTGCACTTTATGCTTTCAATTATGCCATGATTAGAGATTAGGGTTTGTATGCAAATATCCAAATCAACAAGTAGCTTGACTAATACAAAGACAAAAATGCATGAAAATCAATACACAATGCACACTTGCACCCTTAGGGTTACATCCACTTGTTGCCTTAAAAATGGGCCATGTTATGCATGTTGGGTACTTTGGCAAAACAAAAACAAAACAAAAGATCATAGTCCCTCGATGACGCTATCTTGGTTGCCTAAACAAAATGATCAAGTCCCTCGGAAAATGCCAAAAATACTTAACACAATTGTTATCATGGCTTATACGATGACCCGCGCCTGTCCCGTTTAACATCCTAATATAAGGTTGTTTACCAAATGCAATGGTAAAACAACACTGTCAAAAGGGTTTAAACATATAGGAAAGATCTTTGAGTAAAATAGGGTAGATAGCTCTTAGTTACTTGATCAAAACTTGCAAAACGTCCTTACTATTTTCAAACACACTTCATAACACAATTCTAAAACATTTCCCAAAAACAAACTTTCAAACATTGAAATCTTTTCAAAAAGACAAAACACCTTTGTATACATTCAAACAAGAATCATTACAAAGGTTGCCACAACGATGGCCTCTTTTCAAAACATCTTTCAAAACCACACACAAAACACCATTTCAAACAGTTGGAAAAGCAAAGCAAGTGATCTAAACAAGTAACTAAGAGCCCATGGATAACCATGGATGAAAAGGGTGCTTGCACCTTCCCTTTTCATAATCTACTCCCCGAACCCAAGAAAACATCTCAAAGGTCTTTCCTGTGCTTTTTGACCTTTCCTTAGGATAAAATAAAAAGTCGGTGGCGACTCTTGCTAAACCGAAACATTTGCGAACACAAACGAAAAATCCCAAGTCAGTTCTCCCACCGTATCACACATACAATGGCAAAGAAAATCCTAAGGGCAAGCTATTATTGGTCTACCATGGAAGCAGATTGTTATCAACACTCTCGGACCTGTCATAAGTGTCAAATTTATGCTGACAAGGTGCATGTACCTCTGGTTCCTCTAAATGTATTGACGGCTCCTTGGCCCTTTGCTATGTGGAGAACTGATATGATTGGGGAGATCAAGCCTACAGCCTCCAATGGACACCGCTTCATCCTAGTGGCCATTGACTATTTTACAAAGTGGGTCGAAGCAGCTTCCTTCGCATTTGTTACTAAGAATGTTGTTGCCTGTTTCATCAAGCAAAATCTCATTTGCCGGTACGGTATCCCCGAAAGGATCATCATTGATAATGGTACAAATCTTAACAACACTATGATCACCGCCTTGTGCGAGCAATTCAAAATTCAGCATCACAATTCTTCTCCCTACCGGCAAAGATGAATGGTGCTGTCGAGGCTGCAAATAAAAACATTAAGAAGATCATACAGAAGATGACAGTCACCTACAAAGACTGGCATGAGATGTTACAATTCGCTCTCCATGGGTACCGTACCACGGCTCGCACATCAACTGGGGCAACACCCTATTCTTTGCTATATGGCATGGAAGCTGTTTTACCTATTGAGGTTCAAATCCCCTCTCTGAGGATTATGAAAGATGCAGGTTTAAATGAAGACGACTGGATCCAAACTCGACTTGATCAACTGAACTTAATTGATGAAAAGAGACTTGTTGCTGTTTGCCATGGTCAAATGTATCAAAAACGGATGATCAAGGCTTTCAACAAGAAAGTCAGACGTCAAGTATATCAAGTTGGGGATCTAGTGATCAAACGTATCATCTTGCCACAGAGTGATCCAAAGGGCAAATGGACTCCTACCTATGATGGACCATTTGTAATCAAAAACATATTCTCCGGTGGGGCAATGATCTTAACCACCATGGACGGAGACGACCTGCCACACCATGCGAACATGGACATAGTCAAAAGATACTACGCATAAGAGACCCGCTAGGATGACGTGCCTATGCAAAACAAGGGCATCCCGACGAACCAAAAAGGTTCAGGCAAAAATTAGGGATAAAATAAAAAAAAATTGTACACCCGGTAAGTTGAAAACCCGAAAGGGCGACTTGGGAAAAAAAGGGTTTCCTGGTGGACTGAAAACCCGAAAGGGAGGTCCAGGCAAAAGTTAGGGAATAAAAGTGTATGACTATGTCCCATCGGATCACTTTGGGGACAACCTCTTGACTTCCACTGACGAACTCATAGTTTCTGATCAATTCAATCATCTTCGAATGAAGCAACAAATAGACAAGATATTCGGAGATACGAAGGCTATAGCAGAATGGGAACCCCGTGGGATTATTACACATAGCTATCTTTCTTTGCATAAATCTTTCTTGTTTTTATGGCGCCATTATCTTACTAGAATGTTTGTCTCCTTTGTACGAAATACTTACTCAAAGTCAATACAAGGATGTCTCTTTGAAAGTACAAAAAAAAACTATTTGTCTTTTCTTTACAATTGTGTTTTGTTTGCGGAAAATAAACGTCCAATGATTCATTGATGAACATATGCATTTGAAAATAATTACTATTTACAAATAAACAAAATGAGAAAGACAATTACTGATAGGTTGAAAAGGCAGGAAAACGTCTCTAGACCACTCCATATTCCCCACAGAGTTTTCAATAACTCCCCAGCAGAAACAAAATTTCAAGTTTTAATCCCCAGTAGAAATCATCGAATTTCTCAGGATTCCTCAAACAGATATTACAAGCAATACATGGCAATGCCCTTACAACAAAATTTACTCCTATCGACAAGAGTTCGTCAAATCTTCAAGACATGAAAATTCATATACCCCCAACAAACTACAGATTTCCTAGTTTGAATTTGCCTCTCCGACTACTACAAATCAAAGGACCACAACTCCTCTTCCCCAGTAGACTACTCTACATCAGGTTACTGTGAAGCCTGGAATCCAACCAGATAACAGTAAACTTCCTTATCCCCAGCAAGTCGTTATGAAGCCTGGAATCCAACCAGATAGCAGCTAACTTTTGATTCTCTCCAGCCAAGGGTAATCCCCCAGTAGAGCGGTAGACAACCGAGACTCCTGAACTTTTTCAAGCAGAAATCACCTTTTTCCCCATTAAGTTTTTAATCATCCCCAGCAGAATAAAACTCCCAGCTACGAAGCTTCTAATTTATCAAATCCCAGTAGAAATCGCCCAATTTCTCCAAATTCCTCAGCAGGTGGTTGTGAAGCCTAGAATTCGACCAGATAACAGCTAACTTTTCAATTCTCCCCAGCAGAATGAAAACTCCCATTGATTAATCCCCAGTAGAAGTCGTTAAGATTATCAAGTTTCCCCAAGCAGATCTTATAGGCATTACATGGCGTTGCCCTCACAACAGAATTTATTTCTCTCAGTAGAAATTCATCAAAACTTTGACTTCAAGACATGAAGAGTCACATATCCTTGCCAGCAGTCGAGGATTTATTTTCCCCAATCCGACAACAATACAGAAAATCAGCTCACATACACATACATTGCATCCATATGTCATAAACATCAATAAAGCTAATACATTGCATCATACATTTCATGCAACATAACTTGGTGTTTTAGCTAGCATTTTATCCTTTTCAGGATAAGGTTAGAAGCAACCATTAACAATATGCAAACCTCCTGATACAATTCAGATACGCTCGAGACCTGGAAGCCATTCTATCCAGATACGCTCCAGACATGGAAGCCATTCTGGTACTCATTCAGATTCAGATTTCTACACTCCTGATACAGTTCAGATACGCTCCAGACACAGAAGCCATTCTGGTACTCATTCAGATTTCTACACTCCTTATACAGTTCAGATACGCTCCAGACACGGAAGCCATTCTGGTACTCATTCAAATTCAGATTTCTACACTCCTGATACAATTCAGATATGCTCCAGACACGGAAGCCATTCTGGTACTCATTCAGATTCATATTTCTACACTCCTGATACAGTTCAAATACGCTCCAGACACGGAAGCCATTATGATGTTCAAACATACAAGTTACATCTCAATAAGCATTCTTGGATGGCATCCACAAGCCCATCCCCAACAAGATCTTATTACCTCTCCAAATGGCATCTTTAAGCCCATTCCTCCTATTGTCACCGAGTGCAATTTTCTGGGCACTCTAGTGTCCAATCATCTTCCACCTTCGAGTCGCGAATGGAAAACCTCGCCAATCTAACTCCTCAGGTTAAAGAAGATTGAACAGGGGCAGCTGTTGTACCCCAAAATTTGCCCTCTCATTTTTCGGGAAATCACCCTGGATTCTCAAAGTTTTCTCTTATACAAATCCCAGCCTTGAATTATCATTCATTTCCAAGCAAGCCATTTACAAGGGCAAAATGGTCATTTATGCGATGAGAAGTTAAACTTTGACTTCTGGGTCAAAATCAAATCACAAAAATCATATTTCATCAAGACATGTTGGAATATGAAGTTTGTTTCATCAAGAAGTTCAAAAGTCAAATTTTACCTTGAAAAAGTTAAATTTTAAATACTTAGAATTTTCCTAAAGTATTTAAGAAAAATGAAACTTCAGAACTTCTGAACCAACCTCCAGGCAGGAGCAGTCAGAAGTTGCAAACTTGGTTCAGCACATAACCTTCAATCAGAACATGGCTTTTTCAGCAGCTACGCAAGTTCGGTCAGAGTTTGCTAGAGGAATGCAAAGAATGCAACGAAGCCTGAAAGCTCCTTCAGAACATGCTGGAATCAGAAGGCGACGGGGTCAGAAGATTGGGAGTTACACTGAAGTAGAATCTCTAAGTCCAGAGTTTCAGAGGCAAATCAAAAGAACATGCTGGAAAGTCTGGAGAACCCTCAGAATTTGCTGAGGCAGCAGGATACTAAGATCAGAACTTGGGTGCATTGTTCTAGACTTTGCTGAAGTAGGAACTGCTGGCTCAGATTTAAGTAATGATGCAAATCTCATATTACAAGATTTCTTATTCTTGGCCAATCTCATCACAATTTAATTCTCATTAATGCTCACAACCACTTTTGAGTGTTTGTCCAAAGGGTCTCTCCATGTGCAGCATAACAACGCTCTTGTGCAGATTTAGGTATGGGTTCACGCGCTATTTTTCGCTCATGGGTGTCACTTTTCCTTAATCCTCGCTTACTAACCCAGCCTAGGCTAAAAGCTGTTAATCATCACAACTTTTTATGAACTTTTCTTCAAGAGTAAGTCAGCATCTAATGCATGATATTGGCGCCACTTAATGTTTTAAAAACCCACAAAGCTTTGCCTATAAATAGAACACCTTTTTCCATTGAGAAGAAAAAAAAAGGGGTCTAAGTTCAGAAAATTTGCTGGAAAGAAACAAAAAGTTTTAGCAAGAAAACACCTTGAATCTCTGCCCAAAATTCCCAGAGTTTCAAAAACTGTGAACACAGCATACCAACCATTAACTTTGAATCTCCTGCTTTCAAACTCCATTTGCTCTCAAAGTATTTCTTGACTAAGAAACACCCATACAATTTTCTAACTCATATATATACCCTCCATCCATCCATTCAAAGAACCTGTTCAGAGTTAAGGCTAACTCCAGTCCATAGATTTTTTTTCTAACTGCAAGGTAAGCACTTGCTGACCCTCACCACATTGCTTAAACATCACCAGAATTGCATGCTCAAAAACACAATGTAGATATCATGCTTCTGATGTTGTTCATGTTCTGAGGTTTTCACGCATCTGTACACTTAAGTGGAGAACGAATCGGTTCAGAACTTGCCTCTGATTTTTGGTTCTGACTTCTGAAATGCTATGACACCTGCTGAAACTATCTTAGGCGTGCCTTCTGTTTTATGGAAAAATAACCAAATTGCAGATGTTCTAACTAGTACAGTGGGAGACCAAGTTCTGACTCTGGCGCCAGAACTTCTGAGGCTTGTTTTGTCATCAGTAATATCAGAACTTCTAAAAATTACTGTGTGCCCAGCGTACCAGTATCAGAACTTCTGACCCATACATTTTCACTAACAGGTTTCTGTTTTGCAGCGTACCAGGGTCAGAATTTATGACCTATACATTTTAACTAACAAGTTGCTATCCTGCAGCAGGCCAGGGTCAGAACTTTTGACTTCCTCTCAGCAGCACGCTGACTCTTTTCCTTTTTCTTTCTTTCACCCCCTTGTTATTTTCTTTATTTTTCTCGTTGGTACTCCCCATTCATAAATTTGTACCCCCACCCCCTAAATATTGTAATAGCGTAGGACTTTACATTTCCGCATTTTTATCGCTTTCAAGTGTAAATGTTAGTGATTAGGATATGTATGGCAAGATAAAATCAATGAAATAGAAAATCCTAATTCAAGATAAAATCATGCATGCAATCAAACACACTTGCACACAAACACCCTTAGGGTTTCTCCACTTGGTTGCTTTATACAAAAATAGCCATGTTACGCATGCAAAGTATCTTGGTAAAACAAACAAACATAAGATCATAGTCCCTCGATGACGCTATTCAAAGGTTGCCTTAAAAAATGATCTTGGTCCCTCAAAATGCTAAGATACTTTGGAAACATTGCTAATCATGGTTATACGATGACCCACGCTCGTCCCGTTTACATCCAAAGATAGGGTTGCTTACCAAATCAATGGTAAAACAACAATTTCAAAGGAATAGAAAATGCATAGGGAAGACATTTGAGTAGGTAGATTGCTTCTAGTTACTTGCTCTATTTCCAAACAATTATCCTTGCTATTTTCAAAACAAACGCACACATTTCAAAAACATCTTACAAACATTGAAACATTTTTCAAAAAGACAAACATCTTTGTATACATTCTTACGAATGAGAATCATTACAAAGATTGCCAAAACACTGGCCTCTTTTACAAAATACTTTCAAAAACCACACAAAGCACAATTTCAAAACAAAAGCAAGTGATATAGCAAGTAACTAAGAGCCCATGGAAAACCATGGATGAAAAGGGTGTTAATACCTTCCCTTTTCATAACCTACCCCCCGAACTCAAGAAAACATCTCAAAGGTCTTTCCTGTTATTTTTCACCTTTCCTTTTGGATAAAAGAAAAGTCGGTGGCGACTCTTGCTAACCGCAACATTTGCGATAAAATACAAAACCCTCAAGTCAGTTCTCCCACCGTTTCACACCAGCTATGATTTCGAACATCCAATTAACCAAGGCGAAGACGAAGGAGAGGAAGATTGCAAAATACCGGGAGAACTAGACAGAATTCTAATGCAAGAGGAAAAAGCTATTCGGCCGCATGAAGAGTTAGTTGAAGTCATCAACCTAGGTACTGAGACAGACAAGAAAGAGGTCAATATCGGCGCCAACCTAAGAAGCAGTGTCAAAAGCAGATTGTTTCAGATGTTACATGACTACGTGGAAGTGTTTGCTTGATCGTATGAAGATATTCCAAGGTTGGATACCGACATTGTAGTTCATCGTCTGCCAACAAAGGAATATTTTCCTCCTGTCAAGCAAAAAGTTCGTCGCATGCGGCCTGACATGTCTGAAAAGATAAAAGCTGATGTGATGAAACAATTTGATGCAGGATTCCTAGCTATGACATCTTATCCTCAATGGATTGCGAACGTGGTTCCGGTGCCAAAGAAAAACGGAAAATTTCATATGTGCGTAGATTATAGGGATATGAATAGGGAAATCCCCAAATACGACTTCCCTCTACCTTATATTGATGTCTAGGTCGATAACACCGCTCAACATAAAGTCTCCTATTTCATGGATGGTTTCTCCGGCTATAATCAAATTAAGATGGCTCCCGAAGACATGGAGAAGACCACCTTTGTTATGCAATGGGGAACCTTTTGTTACAAAGTCATGCCATTCGGATTGAAAAATGCAGGGGAAACATATCAAAGGGTTATGGTCGCTTTATTTCATGATATTATCCATCATGAAATACAGGTATATATGGATGATATCATTTCAAGGTCGCAAGCCGAAGAAGAGTATCTTAATCACCTATACAAGCTATTTGAGAGGCTGAAAAAGTATAAGTTGAGGTTGAACCCTAATAAGTGCACATTCGAAGTAAGATCTGGAAAACTTCTAGGTTTTATTGTCAGTGGTAAAGGCATCGAAGTTGATCCAGCAAAGGTAAAATCCATTCAAGAAATTCCAGTTCCCCATTCTGAAAAGGAGGTTAGAGGATTCTTGGGTCGTCTTAACTACATCACCTGCTTCATATCTCACTTAACTACTACTTGTGAGCCAATCTTCAAACTCTTGAAGAAAGATCAAGTAGTCAGATGGAATGATAAATGCTAAGCTGCCTTCGACAAAATCAAGGAATATCTTCAAGAACCTCATATCCCCATGCCTCCTATTGAAGGAAGATCCTTGATCATGTACTTGACTATGCTAGAGAGTTCTATGGTGTGTGTGTTGGGCCAACATGACGAGTCAGGCCAAAAAGAGCATGCAATTTACTACCTGACCAAAAAGTTTACCGACTGTGAAACTAGATATTCACTGCTCGAGAAAACTTACTGCGCTCTGGCATGGGTTGCTCCCCGACTAAGGCAGTATATGTTGACTAATACCACTCTATTGATTTCTAAGATGGACCCTATCAAGTACATCTTCGAGAAACCCGCTATGTCCGGACGGATAGCTAGATGGCAAATGATTTTGATTAAGTACGATATTTAATACACAACACAAAAGGCCATCAAAGAAAGTGTATTGGTAGATCATTTGGCCCATCAAGCTGTTAATAATTATCAATCTATGAACTTTGACTTCCCGGATGAGAATATCATGCTAGTGTCCGATTGTGTGAAACATGGACCGTATGATGAACCTGAACAAGGATCCCGATGGACTATGTGTGATACGGTGGCCAGAACCGGGACTTGGTTTTCCTCTTTTTAGGAATTTGCTGGTTTTCGTTTTGCGTTTGTGTTTGCAAAATGTTGCGGTAAGCAAGAGTCGCCACCATCTTTTATTTTATCCAACAAGGAAAGGAAAAAAGCACAGAAAAATTCATTTTTCGAGATATTTCTGAGTACGGGGGGTAGATTATAGAAAGGGAAGGTATTAGCACCCTTTCTATCCGTAGTTATCTACGGGCTCTTAGGTACTTGCTCATCATTTTCAAAATTGTTTTCTTTGTATTTGTGTGATTTGAAAAGATTTTGTTTTGACTTTGATTTAACTCTTGCTTCTGTCTTCAAGTGTGTAATGAAGTGTTTTTGAAAACTTTGTTTGTAAAGGAGTGTAAGTGTGAAAAATTTTGCTTTGGATTAAGCAAGTTCTTAAGAGCTAATCTGCCCACTCGAAAAAATAATCGTTCTATGTTCGTTTCTTTTAGACAGCGTTATCCCACTATTAGTGAGTAGGTAGCACCGTTGTTGGAGTTTTGAGGGTCAATTCGAAAGGGACGTACGGTCACTAAAGTAATGTTAGGACGTCTTAGTAATAACCCTAATGTCTTAGATCAATCATCCGAGGTAACAATACCCGAGGCAACCTTTCCGAGGCAACTTTGATCTTTGGACAAAAAGACGACCACTAAAGCATCCTATACTCAATGACCATTTACCGAAGGCAACCAAGTGGGAATGTACCCTAGAAGTGCGCATGTGTGGGTGATTCAATTTCAGATTATTATCTTTGCACATTTTAGGGTTATCTAACTGTTTTAAAGTTTATCATACATTCTTGTCATGCATCCCTAATATCATACATCTAACAGTTAATAGTTTACAGAAATTAAAGCTAAGCTATTACAAGGCTTCGGGTATTTACATAGCCAAAAACAAACCCTTTAAGAAATAAAGCGATAAATAAAAATAAAAGCCCTAATTTAAAGTATTACAACTTGTAGACAGTTACATCAATATTGTAAAAATAATAAAACAATAAAGCGCGTGCGAGGAAAATTAGAAACGATACGAAATTAAGGTTTTGACCCTTTTTAACCTAATTAAAAGAAAAATGTTTTTGTTATTTTTAAGAAAAGAAAATATAATTAGATTAGAGATAAAACCTAATTGTTCTAATTGATTTTAAATTTATTTACAAAATAATTAAAGTTTTACCTAAAATTAAAATCTAATTAAATTAATAAATTTTTTGATAAAAAAAATAAAATTTAAACCTAATTTGTGAAAAGTATTATTTTTTATGATTTTTTGATAAAAGAAAATAATTAATTGGTTAGTAAATAAATAAATTAAATTAATTAAATTAAACAAAATATAAAAGAAAATAGAAAGAGAGAATGGGCCTGAAAAGTAATTTGAGGGGTGCAAATAGCAGCTACTGGCCTACTGTACTCCCTCATAGATGGACTTTGGATCTGGCCACTTGGAAGACTGGATCTTGAGGTCACATGATAGACCTTGGCTTCATTTGCGCGCTGGATTATCTGCAAGAAAATAATATGAAGAAAGTGGGGGACCTGGGATTCGAACCCAGGTCCTGATGAACTATCTAACCACTCCACTACCACTGTGCCATTTGTTCTTGTTTGTACATAAAATAAGTAATAATAATAATATGGAAAACAACAAAACATTAAAACTCTGCATGCGGAAATTTGAACAAACCAATGGTTATTTGCCAGCTGGTCATCTTCCTCCTTGGATTTGTTGGTAAAAGTACCAAACTTTTACCTACGGACGTTTGTCCGTAGCTACAGCCTGCGTTCTCTTAAAACCAACCATGAGCAAGATAAACAAAAACTAGGGCCACCAATTAATTCGTCTAGACCTCCTGAGTATAATGGTGGCCCTTTCATGGCCTAATTTTGCATGCACATAAAACTCCTAAATCGAAGTTATAAACCCTAGCCATGGTGAAATCTTATACAAGCTAGATAAATGCAATTAAACAATATAGAAAGCTTGCAATTGTTCCATGGATCAAGAATATATCATTAATTCATGCTATCAATGCCTAAATCATGCAAACCGAATTCAAGAAATAAGCAATGTCGTGATGGACTTACAGTGAGATATAGGGCTTGGGAACGCTTTCTTTTGATTGCTTTTGCTTGCTGATGACCTCAGGAAATGATTGGGATGGTCAAAGGATCTTGAATTTGCCTGTAACTAGGAATTTGATTCACCACTTTTTCTTGTTTTTTCAAGTTTTGTTTCTGGTTCATACGCCTCCTTCTCTAGCCTCTTTTGGTCTGCATTTCTTCTATATGTATTGAGGAAGGGATTAGGGTTCCAAAACTGATCTCAATCTTCCTCCATCAATGAATTTGATTTTGATTTGATACACCTTGAATATCTTTCCAAAAATGGCCTAATTCAATCTTTTTGTGCACCTCATGCTTTTACACAAATTTGATTTGATGCTAGCTGGATATTAAGACCTGAATCATGTAAAAAATCTTTGAATTTCAATGTTTTGGATTTTATATGATTTGTTTTGATTTAAAATGATTTAATTCAAATAAAAATCAACATAAATAATATAAATAAGATAATGACAAGTGGAAAAGGCAAGGGCTCGTGGACCATGTTTCCAACTTAAAACAAGTGAAAAAGATTAGGCCCATTTGGCAAAATTTGAAGTTTTAGGCATAGTTGACTTTTGGCAATTTTGCAAAAAAGGGTCAACTTCTCCAATGCATAACTTCCTCAATTTAGACTCTTTGAAGGTTTTATTGGATTTTTTAGAAATCTTGAGATGTCCTCTAAGCAACCCTTTTGTTCTCATCTCAATTTGATATTCCATTCTCATGTATGAAGCTTTGACAAAAAAGGTGTTTTTGTTGACTTTTCAAAATGACCTATAATGTCCAAATTCATAACTTCTTGTGGGTGCATATTTTGGACTTTGGAGATGAAGATGGATTGTATATTATGGCATCCTCTTAAAAATGAGCTTTGGATGGGTCATTTATCATAAAGTATGAGAAAGTTATGCTTGTTCAAAGTGGAGTTGACTTTTCCTACAAAACCCTAATTTAGCAACTTTTGGTTCTTGATGAATTATGAGCAATCCTTGATGAATCATGATCAACCCTTGATCAAATGATGAAATATACTTCAAAATGAGGAATTTGACCAAAAATCTTAAGGTTTGACTGTATGTAGGCCACAGTTGACTTTTGCCCTAGCACAGTCGATTTTCAGACCTTTGAGCAATTGACTGAGCAAATTTTCTCTGTAGGGCTTGAAACGTGACATGGATAATCTTGAGAACATATTAGGAAAGTGTTGAGAATTTGGGGTCCCTTGTACTCAAGTGTCTTGATGCAACATGAAACCCTAATTTGAGGTAGACTGCCTTAGAAGAGAGTTTGTCTGGTCAACCCTTGAACTTCCTTGAGCAATTTGGGGATCTTTCTTGAAATGTTTTTTTGAGAAATATGGGAGGGAAAATTTTGGGGTACAACAATATGGTTTTTGATGGGGCTTCCAACTCTTTGGGTAACAAAATTGGCGATGTGATAGTTTCTCCTGAGGGTTGACACACCCCTTTTACTGCCAGACTGTGCTTCGATTGTACAAATAACATGGCTGAATATGAGGCATGCATTTTGGGTCTGAGGGCTGCCTTTGATTTAAGGATCAAGAATTTGAATGTATTCGGAGATTCCACTCTAGTGATTAGCCAAGTAAAGGGACATTGGGACACTAAGCATCCTAATCTTATTCCTTACAAGGAGCTTATGTTATCGCTGATTCCATACTTCGAAGAAATCACCTTTGAATACTTACCTAGAGAAGAAAATCAGTTAGCTGATGCTTTGGCCATAATGTCTTCTATGTTCAAGGTCAAAGCGGACAATGAAGCTCCTATGATTACAATCGAGAGATTTGACGAACCTGTGCACTGCTATGAGCTTGACACTGACCCAGAGAAGCCATGGTACCATGAGGTGAAGAAATACCTTGAAGCACAAGAGTATCCCGAAGGAGCTTCCATCAATGATAAAAAGTTCTTACAAAGATTCTCAGCCAATTTCTTCCTAAGCAATGGAACATTGTACAAACGCAACCATGATTCTACTCTACTCCGATGTGTGGACAAGAAGGAGGCAGATAAAATTATGGAAGACATGCATGAGGGTCTCTTTGGGACTCACTTTAGCAGACATATTATGGCCAAGAATATCCTGAGAGTTGGTTACCATCGGTTTGGGAAAAAGTTATCTTGCCAATGGTATTTCTGATAAGGGCATCCCGGCAAACCAAAGGTTTGGGCAAAAATTAGGGATATATGCAAAAGATTATACACACGGCAAGTCGAAAACCCGAAAGGGAGACTTGGGCAAAAATGGGTATCCTGGTGGGCTGAAAACCCGAAAGGGCGGTCCAGGCAAAAGTTAAGGATTGAAAGTGTTGTGCCCCAAAATTTGCCCTCTCATTTCACAAGGGATCACCCTGGATCCTCAAGTTTTCTTCCATCTAATTCCAAGCCTTGCACTGCAAATTTTCCAAGAAAATCACTCACAAGGGCAAAATGGTCATTTGCATACTGAAAAGTCAAAAATTGACTTTTAGATCAAAATCAAATTTCATCAAGACATGTTGGAATATGAAGTTTGTTTCATCAAGGAATCCAAAAGTCAAATTTTACTTTGGAAAAGTCAAATTCTAAATACTTAGAAATTTTTTCTAAGTGTTTAAGAATTATGACAATTTCAGAACTTTTGACCAAGATTATCACCATAACGCTCAGCAAATTCTGGACACTCTCAAGGAAGAGTTTGGTCAGAACTTCTGGGCAAGTTTTCACAAAAAAAAAGCTTCAGTCAGAGGTTGCAAACATGGTTCAGAACATGATGCTTCAATCAGAATATATGGAAGCAATGTTCTCTGGTTCAGAACATGACGCTTTAATTAGAACATGTGGAAGCAATGTTCTCCTTCAAAACATGCTGGCACCAGAAGATAAGAGGATCAGAAGATTGGATGCTACGCAAGCTCAAAACTTTTAATCCAGAACTAAGCCTTGGTGTAGAATCTCATGTTGCAGGATTTCTGGTTGTGATAAGTCTCATCATCATTTAATGCTCACAACCACTTTCTGAGTCTTTATCCAAAGGATTTCCCCCACGTGTACCTCTACTGTCTTGGGATAGCAAACTTTGGTACTAGGCCCATGCTTTGCTTTTGCTTTTCCTTAATTCCTGCTGACAACCACCATGCTTACTTCAAAAACAAGGCAGCGCTTCAGCATATGAAGGTTATATTTAACGCTTTGGTCAAAACATAACCAAATCCTAAAACCTTGTTTACACAACTTGTTGCAGACCTATAACCAATAGCTAGTTCAGCCTACGCCTACATCCCATAATTGCACCAAACTAGCATACGAAAACAGTGATGAAAAAACAAAGGAACGGGATGCCAAAAAGGTTCAAATCCCATTTGTTTTTCCCTCCAAAACCACAACAAATTTTCCTATAAATACTTGGCTCTGTCACACGTTCAAGGGGCTGGAATTTGAAGGAGAGGCTGGCTTTTGGAGAGAGATTGGCCAAAAGAGAGAAGAGAAAACAGGGAAAACCTTCGCAAATCCAAAGCAAAAACCTTTTGTTCCTCCTCTTTGAATCAAAGAAAATAACCACTGTTCCGTCTGTCTTGCTGACTCAGAACATCTAGAGGCAGCAACTCAAAGATTCAAGCCCATGTTCCAGGTTCAAGGTAAGTCTTTCTGACTTTGCTTGTTTTTCATTCTGAACATCATTAACATGTAAATATCATAGTATTAATATTATACATATTATTGCTTAAGTAGAAAAATTGTGGATGAGAACTTCTTGATTAAGGATAGGCTCAGATTTAGGATTAGAACTTTTGTAAACTGTTGTGCTATTATCCTCCTGACTTACTGATTGTTAGGAACTGAATAAATTGCTGATGTGCTGATTGAGTGTTGAAATATAGCATTAAAACTTCTGATGTTCATTCATAGTTTTAACACACAGAACTTCTATGATTTTTCTCACTGTTAAACACACACAGAACTTCTGAGTTCTCTTCAATGTTTTAACACATGGAACTTCTATGATTTTTCTCACTGTTAACACACACTAAACCTCTGATTCTTACGCTGTTAACACACACAGAACCTCTATGATTCACTCATTGTTCTAACACATCACAGAACTTTTGAGTTCTCCTTGCATGTCAAATACACTGAACTTCTGATGTTTCTATTCGTTGTTTTTACACACTCAGAGTTTCTGATTTTTACATGCTGATAACGCACTGAACTGCTGACATTTGCTCACTGTTTTAGTGTAATACATAACTTCTGAATTGTGGCCCACTGTCTGAATGCAATCCAGAACTTTTGTGTATGTCCTCTAACATTTCTTGCACGACCTCAGAGTGTACCAATCCAGAACTTCTGATTCTGACGCTTCCTTATGAGTCACCACGCGGCTAACTTCAGAACTTCTGATCCTTGTTATTTTTACTTGCAGTAGCACTGTTTCTATCTTTCATTTATTTTCTTTTTCATCATTTTTAATATTAACTCTTTTTTTATATTAACATAAAAAACATAAAAATATTTTCCTTTTAATTTATTTGCTTAAGACAAAAACATTTTTTTAAAACAAGTCCATTTCTTTCTTATATTATACATTTCAATATGGTTGTAATAATAACTTAGGGTTTATTTTTACTTGCAATCCCCATTCACACATATGTACCCCCATCCCCTAAATATTGTAATAGCGTAGAATTTCATTTTCTGCAATTTACTGTTTTCCTTATACTGCACAGTAATTAGGTGTGTATGGCAAGAGATAAAATCAATAAGTAGATAACCCTAATCAAATATTAAATGCATGCAAATCAAACACACTATTCACACATGCACCCTTAAGGTTAACTCCACTTGTTGCCTAAAAAATGGTCATGTTATGCATGTGGGGTGTCTTAGCAAAAATAATCGAAATACAAGATCATAGTCCCTCGATGACGCTATAAAAGTTGCCTTTCAAAAGGATCTTAAGTCCCTAAATAAAAATGCTAAGTCATCTCACAACATTGCTATCATGGTCATACGATGACCCAACGCTCGTCCCTTCACATCCAACGATGGGGCTTCTTATCAAATCAATGGTAAGATAGTAACCTCTAAAGGAGGAGGAAAAGCATATTTAAGACCTTTTGAGTAGGTAGGTTCGCTCTTAGTTACTCGCTTGCTCACAACAAAAACATTTTATACACCAACACTTTCATTTTGAAAACATTTTCGAAAGACAACACTTTGTACGCGTTCTTATAGAAACGAGAGCCATTACAAAGGAAACCCTTTTCAAAAATAACTTTCAAAAAACACATCTCACAAACACCTCTTTGAACTATTTTCAAAACAAAACTTTGTACGCATTCTTATAGAAACGAGAATTATTACAAAGTCACATTTTCAAAATACTTTCAAAACCCACACCAGAAACACATTCAAACAAAAGCAAGTGATCTAGCGAGTAACTAAGAGCCCATGGAAAACCATGGATAAAAAGGGTGCTAATACCTTCCCTTTTCATAATCTCTCCCCCCCCCCCCCCCCCCCCCCGAACTCAAATAAACATCTCTAAAGGTCTTTCCTGTGCTTTTTCACCTTTCTTTATTGGATAAAAGAAAAGTCGGTGGCGACTCTTGCTAAACCGCAACATTTGCGAACACAAACGCAAAACACATCAAGTCAGTTCTCCCACCGTATCACAGAAAGAATATGACTATGTCCTGTGGAATCACCCCAGTCGACTTTATTACCAAGGTCCAAGTTCAAACGGTCCGAGATCAATCCAATCAACTTCTATCAAAGGCAAGGGACGTTCAAAGACATTGGGGTAATAGTAGAGTTGGAACACAATGAGATCATTTCCACATGGTTGTTGTTTTTGTTTTCAATTTTGTTATCCTTTCGACGATTTCCTCTTACTAGGATCTCCGTCTTTTTGTACAAAAACGCCTATTCATGGGCAAAACATCAATACAAATATACTTTGAAGTGAAAACTTTTTGTTTTTGTTTTGAGTGCAAAGACGTTCAATGACTAAAATTGAACGAACATATGCATATGAACATAATTAAACTATTTAGCAAATATGTGCTACCAAGCAGCAACGAGCATCTCTTTAATGCATTTGAGATATCCCCATAGAGTTATCTCATTAGCATTATCCCCACAGAGTCTGTTACAATAAACCTTTTCCCCAACAGAGTTGCTCACAAATTTTGATTTATGCAAACCTCGGTCAGAGTCTCAATCTATCGATAACCCTCTCCTCAACTTGAGTTGGTCTTTAAAGAATAAGTCTTGTGGATTGCTTCCTAAATAATTCACCTTTCCAGCAGGTCATCAAATATTCTCTTCAACAGGGTTTATTCCCTAATAAAATATTACGCTCCCCAACAGGATCATTCCTATTCAAACAATTTTTAGTTACTATGAAGCCTGGACCTGACCAGATATTTGTTTAACTTCTCAAGATATTATAAAGACTGGAATTCAATCAGACATTGGTTTAACTTCTTTTCCCCAGTACAGTTTTCCTCTATCCTCAGCAAGTTATTGTGAAGCCTAGACCCGACCAAATATCATTTCAACTTCATCCTTTCAAGTAAGTTACTGTGAAGCCTAGACCCGACCAGATATCAGTTCAACTTCATCCTTTCAAGTAAGTTACTGTGAAGCCTGAACCCGACCAGATATCAGTTCAACTTTATCTTTTCAAGTAAGTTACTGCAAAGCCTGGACCCGACCAGATATCAATTCAACCTCATCCTTCCAAGTAAGTTACTGCAAAGCCTAGACCCGACCAAATATCAGTTCAACTTCATCCTTTCGAGTAAGTTACTGTGAAGCCTGGACCCGACCAGATATAAGTTAAACTTTATGCTTTTGAGTAAGTTACTATGAAGCCTAGACCTAACCAGATATCAGTTTAACTTCATCCTTTCAAGAAGTTATTGCAAATCCTAGAGTCCGACCAGATAACAATTAACTTCATCTACCTCGGAAATCTGCTTTGAAACCTGGAATCTGACCAGATAGCATTTTAATGTTAGTAAGTTGCTACGAAGCTTGGAATCCGACCAAATAACAGCTTAACTTCACTCTCCCAAGTAATTTTCTGTGAAGCCTAGAATCCGACCAGGTAACAATTAATTTAATCTTCCCTGGTAAGTCGCTGCGAAGCCTGGAATACGACCAGATAACAATCAACTTCATTATCCTCCACAAATTGCTGGCAAGCCTGGATTTCAACCAGATAACAGCTAACTTCTGATGCTCTCCAGTCAGGAATAATTCCCCAGTAGAGCAATGGACAACCAAAATTCCCGAACTTTATTGCTCCAAGCAGAAATCAACACTCCCCACAGAGTTTCCTCATGCAAAGAGCCAAAGTCAATATTCCCCAACGGATTTCTCCTCAAACAATAAAACAGGAATTCTCAGCAGAAACATTCTAAACGAAGTTGAAGATACACCTACTATCTAACAATAGTCTGAGATTCAGCCTCCCAAGGCTCCCGAACATGTTGTCAAGGATTTATTTTCCAAGATAAAGACACGCTGCAATAAATGCATCACATTCATAAACCATAACTCATACATAACAAATGCATACAACACAATCTCATTTATTTTGAGAACATCATTATGCCATGCATACATCTGCATGCAACTAATCCTCTTCCTTGCAGGAAAAATCAGCAGGCAAAAGACGTCTACTCTTTGAGTATAAATAAACCAAAAGATTTATCCTGATACCTTCCCCAATCACTCTGGATGGCATCTATAAGCCCATATCTGATAACTCTCTGTCATCTCCCCAGATGGCATCTTTAAGCCCATTCCCTACACAGTCAACTAGCACATTATTGAGTGCAAATTTCTGGGAACTTTAGTGTTCAATCATCTTCCACCCTCAAGTCACAAATGGCGGGCTCGCCAATGTAACTCTTCAGGTTTAAGAAGATTGAACAGGGGCAGTTGTTGTACCTCAAAATTTGCCCTCTCATTTCTCAAGATTTCTCTCACGAGATCTTTCATGACTCAGGTTTGCAGCACTGATACATCAATTTAGGTTTGGAATTGGCACAAGGGCAAAATGGTCAAATGCACACTGAAAAAGTCAAACTTTGACTTTTTAATCAAAATCAAGTTTCAAGAATCATATTTCATCAAGACATGTTAGAATATGAAGTTGGTTCATCAAGAAAATCAAAAGTCAAAATTACTTTGGAAAAGTCAAAGTTCTAAACACTTAGAATTTTTTTGTCTAAGTGTTAAGAAAATATGATAAGTTCAGAACTTCTGGCCAGATTTTCATCATGATGCGATTTGATTCAGGAAGAAATTCTGACACAATATTTGTAAATCTCAATGAGATCTAAAACATTGCAGAACAAAACTTCTCCTAGAAATGCTGGGATTTCAAGTTATAAATCTTTGAAGACACGTCTATGAAACTAAAACACTTAGTAAATTTTGAGCATTTCCAAGTCAGAATTTGGTTAGAACTTTTACGCCAGTTTTCACGTAGGTACAATCAGAGTTTGCAAAGTTGATTCAAAGAGGGATCACAAAGCACATTACAAGCTTTCTGAAAAGTCTGAGAACTCCTTCAGATATTGCTGGAGCAGGAAGAATCAAAGATCAGAAGTTGGATATTTGTTCTTAATTTAAGTTACGTTTATGTTGAACTTCTGATCTAGTTTTAAGCTAGGCTGCATAATCTCATGTTGCAGGCCTTCTTGCTTGTTAAATCTCATTATCATTTAATGCTCACACCAACGTTTGAGTCTTTATCCCAGTGTTTAAGTCTTTATCCAAAAGATCTTCCCCGCGTGTGGCATGAAAGTACCAATGATGTCCTTGAAAAGCAAACTTTTGTACAAAGTTTATTTTGAGCCCATACTTTACTTTGTTTTTGAGTGTACTTCTCCATAAATCATGCCTACAAACTCAGATTAGGCGAGATTAAAGCTTCTAACCACCCTACCTTGCCTTGAAACATGCTTGTCTAAACTTGCTTCAAAAACAAGTCAATGATCCATAACACATGATGGTTGTACTCCTGATTTCTCCAAGCTTCTAAATCATTTGCCTATAAATTAAACTTCATTTGCAAACTGTTTAAGGATTGGAAAAGATTGGAAAAAAGCTATGAAACCTTGCTGAAAATTCCCAAGAACCTGAAACTGCAGCACAAACACAAAACCTGCTAGTTTTTAGTTTTTGCATCCAAACTCTAATTTTCCTTGTGTGTTTCTTGGCCAAATCATCCATACAGTTTCTGGTATACACGTAGAAGCTTTCCCAAATTCTTTTTTCAAACTATAATACAGTCTTCACCAATCTCCTCTCAAAAATTAAAACTTTGCATCTTGGCTGCTCCAGAACATTCCAACCATTCATAGCTCAAGTTAAGGGTTGCTTTAGCTTTCTAAGAACTTGAGGAAGTTGACCAGAACATCACAGCAGTCTGAACCAGGCTCTAACTCACAGAACAATTTCTAACTGCAAGGTAAGTTTCTTCTGATTCTCATCTCATTATTTAGGCATTGTTAGGCTTGCAATTTCAAAGACACAACATAGATATCATGGCTCTAAATTTGTACATATTTATAGATTTCATTTATATGGCCAAAGTAGAGAGAATTTCATAGCAGAACTTCTTGAGGAAATTAAGGTTCAGAACTACGATTAGAAAATGTCATGCTTGCTTCTGGTTTACAGTTTTGATGCTTTGTATTGTTGAAACCATAATGAAATTTGCCATAACTTCTATGTTTGCATTTTCCATTTTTATTGAGAAATAACTAAGTTGCAGATACTCTGGCTGGCACAAAGAAGAAGATGAAGTTCATCATTAGAACTTACTTTGTAATATATGTTTATGTTTTTGTTTCTAATACCGGATGTATAGCCACCCCAGTGGTAGAGAGCGCGCGCGTAAGGCATTAGTGTTAAGGGTCCTGAGTTCTAGCCCCAGAAGCATATTTTTATGTTTATTTCTTGACATTTTTACCCCATTATTTGTCAAACAATAATCCTAGCCCAGAAATTCTAGATAAACCCCTCCATTTGTGTGTCAAAACAGTACTCCTGGGCTAGAACTTCTAGATATTCTCATCCAATAGCTTTGACACCTCACTTACCCATTATCAGGACTTCTAACCTTCCAGTAACACTAGAACTTCTAGGTTTCCAGCTGCATCATAACTTCTAGGTTCTCTCAATAACCAAAACTTCTAACCTTCCAGTAATACTAGAACTTCTATGTTTCTAGTTGCATCAGAACTTCTAGGTTCCCTCAACAACCAGAACTTCTAACCTTCAAGTAAGACTAGAACTTCTAGGATTCTAGTTGCATCAAAACTTATAGGCACTCTCAACAATCAGAACTTCTAGGCTTTCCTTTGTTCCCAGTTGTGATACGGTGGGAGAACTGAGTTGGTTGTTTTGCGTTTGATCGCAATTATTGCGGTTATCAAGAGTCTCCATCAACATTTCTTTTATCCAAAAGAAAAGGCTGAAAAGAACTGGAAAGACCTTTGAGATTGTTTTCTTGAGTTTAGGGGGTAGATTATGAAAAGGGAAGATATTAGCACCCTTTTCATCCGTAGTTATCTACGGGCTCTTAGTTGCTTGCTAGATCACTTGTTTTTGTTTGAAAATGTGCTTTGTGTGGATTTTTTAAAGTATTTTGAAAAGGCGCCATCGTTTAGGCAAACTTTGTAATAGTTCATGTTCGTAATAACGTATACAAAGTGTTGATCTTTTGAAAATGTTTCAAGTTTGAAAGGTGTTTTGAAACTGTTGGTGTTTGTTTTTGAAAATAGCAAGGATGCTTCATTTGAAAATGAGCAAGCAACTAGGGACATTCTACCTGCTTAAAAGTCTATCTTGTTTATTCCCTCTTTCCTTTGACATTGTTATTTTACCATGGATTGGTAAGTAACATTATCTTTGGATGTAAAAGGGACGGGCAAGGATCATCGTATAGTCATGAATAGCAATGTTGTAAGATATATTAGAATTTTATTTGAGGGACTAAGATCATTTGTAAGGCAACATTTGTAGCGTCATCGAGGGACTATGATCTTGTATTTTTGTTTGTTTTTGCTAAGACGCCTTACATGTGTATTATGACCATTTATTTCTCAAGACAACAAGTGGAGTTAACCCTAGAGGTGCAAAGTGTGCAAGTGTATCTTTTTCATGCTTGATTTGTCTTGTATTAGGGTTTTCTAAGCATTAATTTTATCTTTCTATACAAACCCTAATTACTAGCATTTATATAAAGCGATAAATTGCGGAAAGTAAATATTCTACGCTATTACATTATTTGGGGGATGGGGTATACATTTTTACAAATGGGGATTGCAAGAATTTAAATCTAATTAGCTATTACAAACATATTGAACAATGTACAAGAATTGAAATAATAATAATGTACAAGCATGAATAAATGGGAAAGAGTATGAATTTGTTTGGATTTTTGTTAAGAAAGGTTTTGTTTGTTTTAACCTAAATAAACTAGAAGAAAATATTTAACCTAAAGAAATAAGAAAAATTAAGTTAATTAGGAAAGAAAAGTTTTTTTAGGGTTTTTTTTTATAAAAAAGGTTTTGAATATTTAAACTAGTATTAATTAAATAAAAGGAACTAGGGCTTCTAAATTAATCTTAATTAAAAAAACTAATTAAACCTAAGTCTATTATTACTAAAATAAAAAAGAAATTAATTTGTTAAAGAAATTTTTTTTTTGTCTTTTTAGTCTTGAGAGAAAAATAAAATATAAATATATTATTACCTAAATAATAAATGAAATATTTTTGGGATTTTTTATTAATAAAAATATATATTATGGTAATATTAATAATAATAAAAATAAAAAGATAAATAAAAATAAAAATATAAAAGGGTAAGTCAGGGGGTGAAAAAATTAATTTGTGGTATTTTCAAGTAAAAAAAACTATTTTGTGACTAAGCCTGGTCCGTTAGCATTTTTGAAATCAGAAATAAAAAAAAGGTTGGGTTGCGTGTATATAAGCAAACAGGGGGGTGATGTTCAACAAAATAGAGGAAGCCCAAAGGGGGAGGCCCAGCGCTGCAAAGGGGAAAGAGAAGAAAAATGTGAAAAATAAACAAAACGTAGCATGCTGGATGTTGAACCCACGCCCTCTTAGTTACCAGCGTGCTGCCTTAACACTAGGGTGGCTATACATCTGTTTATTAACATGAAATAATAAATACATAACACATAATGCTTCCAAAGCCTGGACTTCTTCTTCAACCTCACGCCAGCCAGACCACCTGCATCTTGTTCATTTCTCATCCATTTGCAAAAGTGTAAACATGAATCTTGTGGCAAATTTCCTCACGATTTCAGAAATCTAAAGCATTAAAACTATAGATCAAAGACAAACATGAATTTTATTGGACCTAATCTGAAACCTAAAAATTTCAGAAACTTCAACTCCAAAATTCTCTAAGCTTAAGCCATATAAATGTAAACTATGGATATGTACAGCTTCGTGGCAATGAGCTCTACATTTTATCTTTGAAAATGGAAGCCTAACAATGCCTATATGATTAGTTCAAAAGTCAGAAAATTGACCTCTCAAAAGGGTATCGTGTTTTGAGTTTGAGCAGTTTTCAATGAGTTCTAGTGATTGGGTTAGCTTCCTCAAGTTCCCGGGAAGCTAATGTGATGCTTGGCTTGAGCTGAAAGTGGCTGAGGAGTTCTGGAGAAGTCAAGGTGCAAGGTGTTGTTTTTTGAAATGGTGGATGGTGATGGAGGTGTTACAGTTGTGTTGCAGGTGTTGGAATTGTTTGTATATGTTATTTAGAAGCTTTTGAAAGTAAAAGGCCAAGAAACATACGAGCAAATTTAGAGATTGGATTCAAACCTCAGAGATGGCAAGTTTTGAGATGTTTTTGGTGGTTCTGTGCTTTAGGGGGTTTTCAGGGCTTGAGCATGCGTGCCTTATCTTGCAAATAGTGTATGTATTTATAGGCAAGAGGTTTTGCGTTCTACAATAAGTCAGAATTTGAATTTACATGTTGTAGAACCTTTACTTGTTTTTGAAGCAAACATGACAAACATTTTCCCAAAGCTCGTACCATGCTATTGTAGAGTGGTTAAACTTTAAACAAGCTTACTTATGACTTATAGATATTGTGTGTGCATAATGATCCATTGAGAGGCTCAAGAAGGGTTGACATTTGCAAAAGCATACTTTTCCAAAATGGAAGTCTTGCCTTTCTTCCAAAAATGGCAAGTTAACTTAGACAAAGCTTGGATTTAATGGATAATAGACATAAAGTTTGTGTAATATTCTGATTAAGGATAGATACACAAGTTAGAGAGCCTGAAAAGTGGGATTATGAAGCATGGCTATGGATTTGGTTCATGTTCATCACAAAATATGTCTTGCAAAACAAGTTTGAATCCCTAACTTCTTGCCTTCGATTCTCCTTGCTCACAAATGATTTCAAGGAGTTCTTAGACATTTTAGAAAGCTTATAATGTTCTATACAACCCCTATTTAAATCACTTTTGCAAAATCCAAATGGAACTATGTAAAACTTGGCTCAGAAGTTAGGTCAAAATCCTGACCAAAATGCTCAAAATTTCACTAAGTGTTTTAGTTTCATGAACATGATTTCATGGATTAATAACTTGAAATCCAAGAATTTCTAGGAGGAGTTTTGTTCAGAAATGTTTTAGATCTAATTGATATCTACAACTTTCATGTTGAAAGTTTCCTTTGAATCATCTTGCATCATGGTGAAAAATTGGCTCAAAGTTGTGAAAAAAATATGAAGTTTTGTACAATTAGAAAACTTTCGAAGTTTGGAAACTTTGACTTTTCAAAATGAAATCTTGAATTTTTGATTTCTTGATGGACAAGTTTCATATTTTGACATGTTTTGATGAATTGTGATCTTTGACACTTGATTTTGACCAAAAAAGTCAAAGTTTGACTTTTCAGTGTGCAGTTGACTTTTTGATCAGTTGACTGAAAATCAACTATCAATCAATTGATCTTGAGAGAAGTTTTGAGTCATACCATTAGTTCAAAATGATTAATATGAAACCTTGAGATCATGTCTCAAACCAATTAACCATTTGCTAGGTCAAAAATCAGAAATTGCCCTTTCTTAGTCAAAACCCTAATTTGACCATTTTGCCCTTTTGATGATCTGATCAAATTTCTTGAGGAATTGTGGTCCAAACTTGATCAAATGTCATATATGACTTCATAATGTTGACATGGATGAAATATTATGAAGTTTGACTGTAAATTGACCACAGTTGACTTTTTTCCCAATACAACTGATTTTTAGGTCAGCTGATCAATTGACTAAGCAAAAATGAGATCCAAGACTTGAAACTTGACATGAGAAATCTTGAGAGTCCAAAATGATCCATGACAGTCATATGAGACATTAAAAGTTCATTTGTCCTTGTGCAATCTCAAACCCTAATTTTCAGTCATCAGTGTTTAAGGAGGTGTCTTGAGCTGATCAACCCTTGTGCAGTCTTGAACCAAAGGAGATCTTATAAGTAAATACTTGATAAATGAGGGGGGAAATTTTGGGGTACAACAGCTTCCCCTGTTCAATCTTCTTAAACTTGAAGAGTTGGATTGGTGGATCCGTCATTCGTGACTTGAAGGTGGAAGATGATTGAATACTAGCGTGCCCATAAATTTGTACTCGAAGATGAATTGTGAATGTGCTTATAGATGCCATTTGAAGGAATGATGGAGATTTTTCAGAGATGGGCTTGTAGATGCCATCCAAAGGTGACTGTTGACAGAAAATGGACTAAGTCTGAACTTGATTTTAACTGGAAAAGAGTCAGAATAAATCTTTGGAGCGATTTATCTGAAACTAGCAGAAGTCTTGTATGTTATTTGACTGGGAAGAATCAGAATAAATCTTGGAGAAATTTATCTGAACCAGAAATGTTCATTTGGAAAGTATCAGGATAAACCGTTGATAGGTTTAAACTGGACCAAAAGAGGTCTCGAATATTCTTTAATTGGAGAGAAATCAGAGTAGATCTTTGAGCGATTTATCTAAACTAGAGAAAGTGCCTACTAGGAAAGAATCAGAATAAATCATTGAGAGATTTATCTGAACCAGAGAAAACATCTGTGGGAAAGAATCAGAATAAACCATTGAGAGATTTAAACTAAACCGACAGAGATTTGGAGAAGAATCAGAACAAATCATTGAAAGATTAATCTGAACCAGAGAAAACATCTACGGGAAAGAATTAGAATAAACCGTTGAGAGATTTAAACTGAACCGGCAGGGATCTGGAGAAGAATCAGAATAAATCATTGAGAGATTTATCTGAACCAGAGAAAACATCTGCGGGAAAGAATCAGAATAAACTGTTGAGAAATTTAAGCAGAACCGACAGGGATCTGGAGAAGAATTAGAACAAATCATTGAGAGATTTATCTGAACCAGAGAAAACATCGGCGGGAAAGAATCAGAATAAACTGTTGAGAGATTTAAACTGAACCGGAAGGGATCTAGAGAAGAATCAGAACAAATCATTGAGAGATTTATCTGAACTAGAGAAAACGTCGATGGGAAAGAATCAGAATAAACAGTTGAGAGATTAAACTGAACCGGCAGGGATCTGAAGAAGAATTAGAACAAATCATTGAGAGATTTATCTAAACCAGCAGAGATTTGGAGAAGAATCAGAATAAATTATTGAGAGATTTAAACTGAACCGGAAGGAATCTGGAGAAGAATCTATTATGTAGATGGTCTACCCGTCCTTTCTCGGGAATTGGTCTATAATTGACTTGTTTGAAAATTTGACGATAATTTTCTGTTGATTGATCTTTCCTGAAAAGGTGAAGGGTTAGTTGCATACAATGCCATGATGTATAAAATTCATGGTATAATGTTGATTCTCAAAATAAATTAGATCACGTTGTATGCATCTATGTTGTCAATGCTATGACGTGCAGATGTAATATATGGACACATTAATTATTATGTCGAAGTATTGCTGGAGTTGGGGAAAATAAATCCCTGAGTACTGCTGCGAATGAGGAGTGTAAGTCTTCATATTTTGAAGTTGAAGTGTTGATGGATGAGTTTCCATTTATTAGAGAAATAAACTTTGTTGTGGAAGGGAAATGCCGTGCATTGCTTGTGGACCTCGTGAAATCCCGCTGGGGAATCCTGAGAAACTGGGCGACTTTCACTGGGGAATCTTTGGAGCGGTAACTGGAATTTTTGTTCCGTCAGGGATGTGAGAGCACTTGATACAATTAGGCTGCATACTAGAGATACATTAGCAATCTTGTAGTGGGATGTCCCGGTTTCTGCTCTTGCTGGAAAAAGTACCTGCGGGGAATTTTATAGAATGGTCTATAGATATTATCCTATTTCTTAAAGCTATTAGTGATTGCCTTTCTATTTTCTGTTCCTTTTTTTTCTTTTGCTCATTTGTGAACAGTAGTCACGTTCAAATGCATATGTTCAAAAATAATCATTGGACGTTTTTGCAAACAAAACACGGAAATAAAAGAAAAACAAATAGTTTTTCACTTTCAAAGGAACATCTTTGTATTAACTTGAATAAGTATTTTTTGCACAATGGGACGAACATCCTAGTAAGGGATTATCGTCATAGAAAATGAAAATTGATACAAAGAAAAGATAGTTATGTGAAATAATCCCATGGGGTTCCCATTCTGCTATAACCTTGTCTCTGAGCGTATCGTCCACTTGCTGCTTTGTCCGAAGCTGATTGGATTGATTAGAACCGTTTGAGTTTGTCAGTCGATACTGAAGGTTGTCTGTAAGGTGATTCAACGGGACATAGTAATATGCTTTAATTCCCTAACTTTTTCCTGGACCGCCCTTTCGGGTTTTCAGTCCACCGGGATACCCTTTTTTACCCAAGTCGCCCTTTCGGGTTTTCAACTTGTCGGGTGTACAGATTTTTGTTGTTGTATTTTATCCATAATTTTTGCCCGAACGTTTTCGGTTCGCCGGGATGCCCTAATTTTTGCCTAGGACAGTCGACCTAGCGAGTCTTTATTCATGCGTAGTATCTTTTGACTATGTCCGCGTTTGCAGGATGCGGAAGGTCGTCGCCATCCATAGTGGTTAAGATCATTGCTCCACCAGAGAATATGCTTTTGATCACAAATGGTCATTCGTATGTAGGAGCCCATTTTCCCCTGGGATCACCTTGTGGCAATATGATACACTTGATTATCAAGTCACCAATCCAATATACCTGACGCCTGACCTTTTTGTTAAAAGCTTTGATCATACGTTTTTGGTACATTTGACCATGATAGACAGCCGTAAGCCTCTTCTCATCAATCAAGTTCAACTGGTCAAGTCGAGTTTGAATCCATTCATCTTCATTCAGCCCTGCATCTTTTATGATTCTCATAGAAGGTATTTGGACTTTAATTGGTAGGACGGCTTCCATACCGTATACCAAAGAGAAAGGAATTGCCCATGTTGACGTGCGCGTCGTGGTACGGTAACCATGGAGAGAAAATGGTAACATCTCATGCCAGTCCTTGTAGGTCACTGTCATTTTTTGTATGATCTTCTTGATGTTTTTATTTGTGGCTTTGATAGTGTCATTCATCTTTGGCTGGTAAGGAGAAGAATTATGGTGCTGGATCTTGAATTGCACACATAGTGCGGTAATCATAGTATTGTTGAGATTTGTACCATTATCCATAATGATTCTCTTTGGGATACCGTACCGACAGATGAGATTCTGTTTGATGAATCGGGCTACAACGTTCTTGGTAACAGAAGCGAAAGAAGCTGCCTCAACCCACTTCGTGAAGTAGTCAATGGCAACCAAGATAAAGCGGTGTCCATTATAAGTTGTAGGTTTGACTTCTCCAATCATGTCGATGCCCCACATCGCGAATGGACAAGGATCAGTTAGGACGTTTAGAGGAACTGGAGGCATGTGTACTTTGTCAGCATAGATCTAACACTTGTGACAGGTTTGTGAATGCTGGTGGCAATCTGCTTCCATGGTAGACCAGTAGTACCCCACCCGTAGGATCTTTTTAGCCATCGTGTGCCCACTAGAATGGGTGGCAAAAGTGCCTTCATGTAGATCAGCCATGATCTTGCCTGCCTCACTCTTGTCTATGTAACGAAGCAAAGTAGAGTCGGGGTTTCGCTTATAGAGAATGCCATTACTGAGGAAGAACTTAGCATAGAATCTTCTCAAGAACTTCTTATCATTGACTGAAGCTCCCTCTGGATACTCTTGGGCCTCGAGATACCTCTTAACTTCATGGAACCAAGGCTTGTCCACTACTTCTTTAGTATCGATCTCGTGACAGTAAGCTGGTTCATCTATTCACTCAATGGTGATCGGGGGAGCCTCGTTATCCCACTTGATTTTAAACATGGACGACATAGTGGCTAGCGCGCCCGCTAGTTGATTTTCCTCTCGTGGAAAATGCTCAAAGGTAATTTCCTCAAAATGTGGGATTAATGTAAACACATGTTCTTTGTAGGGGATGAGATTAGGGTGCTTCGTGTCCCATTCTCCTTTGATCTGACTGATGACTAAGGATGAATCTCCAAATACCCTTAAGGACTTGATTCCCAAATCTATGGCGGCTTTGAGACCCATAATACACGCTTCATATTCTGCCATATTATTGGTACATTTGAAACAGAGTCTTGCAGTGAAGGGAGTATGACATCCTTCAGGGGATATGATCACAACACCTATGCCATTGCCGAGTGCGTTGGAAGCTCCGTCAAAAACCAAGGTCCATCGGGATCCTTGTCCAGGTCCGTCATATGGTCTGAGTTCTTCATAATTGTTTACCAACATGACGTCTTCATCTAGGAACTCGAATTTCATGGACTGGTAATCATCCACAGCCTGATGAGCAAGGTGATCGGCTAGCACACTTCCCTTTATTGCTTTTTGGGTAGTGTATTGAATGTCGTATTCAGTCAGGATCATCTGCCATCTGGCTATTCTTCCAGAGAGGGAGGGCTTCTCGAATATGTATTTAATTGGATCAGTCTTGGATATCAATAAGGTAGTATGGGTCAACATATATTGTCTTAGTCGGCGAGCAACCCATGCCAGAGCGGAGCAAGTTTTCTCGAGCAGTGAATATCTGGTTTCACAGTCGGTAAACTTTTTGCTTAGATAATATATTGCATGCTCTTTTTGGCGAGACTCGTCATGCTTCCCCAACACACACCCCATTTAATTTTCTAAGACAGTTAGATACATGATCAAAGGTCTTCCCTCGACTGGCGGCATCAAAATAGGAGGATCTTGAAGGTACTCTTTAATCCTGTCGAAGGCAGCCTGGTAGTCGTCGTTCCAATCCAACACTTGATTTTTCTTCAGTAATTTGAAGATTGGTTCACAAGTAGCGGTTAGGTGAGAAATGAATCTGGCGATGTAGTTTAGCCGTCCTAAGAATCCTCTGACTTCCTTCCCGGTGCGAGGAGCAGGAATTTCTTGTATTGATTTTACCTTTGTAGGGTCCACTTTGATACCTTTACTGCTGACGATGAAGCCTAGGAGTTTACCGGACCTCACTCCAAATTTGCATTTACTCGGGTTGAACCTTAGCTTGTATTTCTTTACTCTTTCAAACAGTTTCTGCAAATGGTCAAGATGTTCCTATTCAGTTTGAGATCTAGCTATCATGTCATCCATGTATACCTCTATCTCGTGATGGATCATATTGTGAGACAGAGCTACCATGGCGCGCTGATAATTTGCCCCAGCATTTTTCAACTCGAATGGCATAACTTTGTAACAGAACGTGCCCCACTGTGTGACGAAGGTCATTTTCTCTATGTCCTCAGGTGCCATTTTGATTTGATTATAGCCTGAGAAACCATCCATAAATGAGAACACTTTATGATGTGCGGTATTGTCAACCAGAATATCGATATGGGGAAGCGGGAAATCATCCTTATGGCTTGCCCTATTCAAATCTCTATGATCCACACACATGTGTACTTTACCGTCCTTTTTAGGCACTGGAACAACATTGGCGACCCATTGTGGATAGGATTTGACGGCTAAGAATTTGGCGTTGAATTGTTTCATGACTTCAGTCTTGATCTTATCTGACATTTCTGGTCGTATGCGACAGACTTTCTATTTTATCGGAGGGTAGTCTTCTTTTGTCGGTAGACGATGGACCACGATATCAACGTCAAGTCCTGGCATGTCTTCGTATGACCAGGAAAAGACTTCAACATAGTCATGTAGTAACTGAGTTAAGCGCTTCTTGACACTGGGTTCCAGATTGACACCTACCTTGACTTCTTTCTTGTCTTCTTTGGTACCTAAGTTAACTGTGTCAACTGGTTCTTTGTGGGGCTGTATGGTCTTTTCTTCTTGTTGTAGTAACCTGGCTAGTTCCCCTAGCACCTCATAATCTTCCTCACCTTCATCTTCGGCTTGGTATATCGGATTTTCAAAGTCACAATAGGCCATAGCAGAATCGTTACCCATGGGATCCTGAGTGGATGTGGATCTGCATTTTGATATGTGAGTGTGTGTAAGAGTATAGCTATCTTTGAAAAAAAAGTAGAAAAAAGAAGAACAAAGAGCGTAAAATATGCATGCAAAAACATCCATGATTCATTGATGACATATGAAAATGAAGTAACAACCCTTACAAATGGACCGTTGTGCCTCGGGTAAGACACAAGGTTTTAAAAGTCTGAATTGTTTAATTATTACAAGTCTAACAAAAATTTAAAGACAATTATTGTTGGATAAAAGTAATAGGGACAAATTCTTTGGCTTCCCAAATATTGAGTCCTCCACTGATAGTTGGAAAAATCCATTCTTCCAAGTCACAGTTGTCTTCACTATCCTCCACTGTGTTGACTCCATGGTTGCTGATCTGCAAAGGTGGTTCCCCGGCATGAGCACGACGAACAACTTTCTGGGCTCCTGAAGTAAAACCCAAACCAAATTTGTCAGATTTGTAGGGAATATCCGGGAGTTGGCCCCAAATGGTACACCCACCTTTTTCGACTACTGCCTTAGCATCTTTCAGAGAAGCGATCTTCAGCGGAGGTCTGGTAATCTTCAGAACTTTGGAAACAGTCTTGGTTTCTGCAACTGTTTGTGGGACTTCCTTGAAATGCTGACACAGGGTTTCGATGAATTCACCATCCATTTCAACATATCTAAGGGAGTTCAGGTGACTGACCATATATTCCTCCTCTCCATGGACAGTGATGATTTTTCTCTTGATTGGGTATTTCAACATCTGATGTAATGTAGAGGTGACGGCACCAGCGTCATGAATCCAAGGTCGGCCCAATAAATAGGAATAGGAAGGGCGAATATCCAACACATAGAAAGTTGAATCAAAGGTCTGAGTTCTAACTTTAATGGAGATGACCACCTCCCCGTGCACCATTCTCTTCAAACCATCGAAGGCCCTTACCACTATGTTGCTGGGTTTTAAGGTCAAACCTTCACAGTCTAGTCTATTCAAAGCCTTCTTAGGCATCACATTCAATGATGAACCGATATCTACCAGGACATGGGCCAAAGTAGTGCCCCTGCATTCGACAGAAACATGCAACGCCTTATTATGTTTCCTCCCTCTAGGTGTCAGATCAGCATCAGAAAACCCCAAACCGTTATCAGCTGTCAAACTGGCCACACAATCTTCGAATAGGTCAGTAGAGGTTTCCTGTGGCACATGGGCAGTTTTAAGAAATTTCACCAAGGCCTTCGCATGAGCTTCGGAGCACAACAGTAAAGCTAGCATAGAAATCTTTGAAGGGGTTTTCCCTAGCTGTTCGACTACATTGTAGTTGCTTCTCTTTATAATTTTCAAAATTTCTTCCATCTCTTTCTTGGAAGCCTCTGGGATAGATACTGATTGCGCCTTCATCCGGATAGGTTCAACCAAAATTCCTTTGCCCCGAGTCTCAGCCGACTCGGTGATAGGGGTTTCAGCAGGGGTAACCACAGGAACTGTAGTAGTAGTATCAGCAAGAACAAAAGCAGGAATGATCACAGGATCGGTAACATTTTTCGGAGGAGCAATCTCAGGGGAGAACACTCTTCCACTTCTGGTTATTTTTCTGGTTCCCACAATTTTTCCGATGTCGGGGTCAGCCCTCTTAAAAACCGGGTCTTCAACAGCCAGCCATTCTTGCTTGACACCGTGGTAGTAGACGTCACCCCCATAGTTCCAGGGAACAGTTTTGTCTGAGGAGTACGGGATCGGCCCTGGCATGCTAATCATCAGTGGAGTCACCTTAGGAATAGATGTAATCCTAACGGGTCTTTTGGTGGAGACCCTAGGAGGATTGACGGAAATGGTTACTATTGAAACATCCTTGTAAGCAATGGTTGGAACAGGAGTCTTTTCAAACAAAATCTCTTTGCCATCCATCAAGCGCTGGACACCTACCTTCTATAAATGACAACCAGTCGGTAGGGATAAACAGAGGTGGCATCCTTCGCCACATCCCAGAAATAAACTGGCCTTCAACAGGTTCCTTTTGACGGTTAGGAGAGGAGTAACAAGTTCATCAACAACAGCAATAAAAACATTATGTTCAACGGCGTTAACACCACGGTTGTGCTTGGGCATATGAGCGGTGATAAAATTTGGGATCTGAGGAGCGTCAAATTCAATTTCCTCTGCCTCAAGAAGGTCTTGCAACTTGCTTTTCAAATCCCATCAGTCGTTTGTATCATGACCTGGACTTTCTGAATGGTAAGCACAACGAGCATTTGGGTTATAACGGGGAGAGGCAGTGTTGGGACTCTTCGGGGCTTCCCGCAAGGACACCAAATTAGATTTCAACAAATTCGGCAAGACTTGAGACAACGTCATATTTATCCGGGTAAACTGTCTTACTGGCCTTTCTGTTCTAGGCTGGTTGTTCCTTTGTTGAATAGGTGCAGGCTTAGAGATCATGACAGCCCCTACCGCTGGACGGTGTTCAGTTCTGTCCTGATTTCTATGGTCATATGCAACACTGGCCTCCTTTTTTCTGATAAAGGGCTTCTTTATTGCGCTCGAGGATGCATCTCTTTTAATTTTTCCACTTTTTATACCCGCTTCCACCCGTTCACCGGTCATGATTAATTCGGTAAATCCAGCCGAGGAGCTTCCGATCAAGTGTTTGAAGAATGGACCAGATAGCGTGCCTAAGAACATATCCACTAATTCTCTATCAGATAGAGGGGGTTGGACCCTTCCCGTGAGATCCCGCCATTTTTGAGCATAGGTCTTGAAACCTTCACCTGTACCCATAGACATGCCTTGCAACTATATCCGTGTTGGAGCTAAGTCAGCATTATACTGGTATTGCTTGTAAAAAGCGGCTGCCAAATCTTCCCAATTATGGATGTTGGTCCCTTCCAACTGATAGAACCAATCCAACTGCGTTCTTGACAAGCTTTTTTGGAAGAAATGCAGCCATAGATTCCTATCCGCAGTATGGAGTTGAATTTTCCTGACGTATGATCTCAAATGCAGCTTTGGACAAGAGACACCGTCATATTTAGCGAAAGTGGGGACCTTGAATTTCTGCAGTATGACAACCCCTAAGACAAGTCCTAGCTCCTCAAAATCCAACCCAGGTACTTTCTGGATCTCCATATCATTAAGGCGATCTTACAATTGTTTGTATTTATCGTCAGTTGGAGGATACCGCTCTTCAAAGTAGTCAGCCTCTTCTTCCTCTTCAGATTCTGGAGGGTCAGTCACTTCCTGGTTTTTCCCTTCTTGATTATCCCTTTCACCTGACGATGTTGTGAAGTCTAGAGTCCTCCTAACTGGTCCTTGGAACCTTCTTCCAAGGTTTAAAACACCGGCGGATTTCTTTGCTTTCTTCTTCTTTTCTTTGATCAGAAGAGTTTTCATCTCCTCTTGTCCTTTTGCCAGAGTCAGGAACTTTTGTTGAAACTAAGCGTTCTGCACCTGAAGATCTTTTACTGTCTGTTCCATATCCATCTCACTGAAATAAACAGTATAAAGATAAGGAGACCTGTTGTAAGAAACTTGTTTGTGTTATGATGAATGAAGATGCATATGCAAATGATTTCAAGGAAATCAGAGATTTAAATTTGCTTTAGAAAAAAGGAACACACATTATATTAATAAATCAAAGTTTGAGTACATCGTGCCTCTTTGGGCTTACAAATAAATAAAAATACAAAACTCTAAGACAACAAAGTTAAATGCATCCTCTTTGGTACGATGTAGGCGTTCAGACTCTGCTCTTCATGAAGCTGCTTGGTGAGTTCCAGAACTTTCTTCTCGCTGGCGTAGAATTGATCCTCGAAAGTTTCTCGTTCCCCCTTAAGCTGTATCCAATCCCTTTGCAAGTCTTCGAGAGAGTTGGGCATGTTAGGATGAAGGATAGTGTATGGGACATCTCCTTCCACAACAGGTTCTATGATAACTGGGAGAATGGAAAGATAGGGCATCACAAGTTTCTGAGCATGAGCTCGCACCCACTTAAGGTAAGGCTCAAGGGGGATGGAATTTTTGTGCCCCAGCGTCTTGCTATCTACCTTGTTCAACATCCTCCAAGCTCGGATAAACCTCTGGCGGTAACCTTGATCGTCATTCTCGTAGTCAAATACCAACCCTTGAATAAGTATATCATGTGGACCATCCCTTCGAGCATAACCAAACAGTCGTAAGGCTAAGCCGGGGTTGTAAGTGATGCCTCCTCTAATGCCAAGTAAGGGGACATTAGGGAATTCTCCACAACAGTCGACAATAGTAACATTCTCCAAAGATCGGGAACACCAATAGATATCTGAATGTCTGAGTGTCATCAACCTATGGGACCACCTTGAACCTTGCTCGTTCTTCAATATAGATTGGGGAATATGCAAAATAAACCATCTTGCCAAGAGAGTAGTACAACACATGAGGATACCTCTTTTCCTCATGGTGCGAGAGTAAAAATAATGTAGGATGTCTCCTAACAAAGTAGGCACCGGGTTACGAGACATGAAGATTTTGATGGCGTTTACATCTATGAGTTGGTCTGGATTTGGAAACAAAACCATCCCATAGATGAGAAGGGCCACAATTTCCTCAAAAGCCTGCAAGTCCAAGGAGTTCCAACAATCTTGAGCTTTCTCAAACAAGAACTTGGATAAGAAACCTTTGACACCACTCCTTGTTTCCTAATTAGTTGTGACATCAGATTGTTGCAAGTGTAGGGCTTGAGAAATCTCTTTTGGTTTTGGAGCTCTTTCTGTACCGTTGAAGGGTTGTTGATTGAGAATGGGATCCTCAAGAGTTGGGAGAATTCATCCAAAGTTGGCACAAGTTGATAATCGGGTAATGTGAAGCAATGGTGTAGAGGATCAAAGAATTGGAAGAGCACCTTTATCATATCTTTATCAGTGTTGGAGGTAACCAAGTTTAGGAGGCGACCATGTCTTTCGGTAAATGGAGAATTCTCAGGAATCCTTGATGCTAACTCTTTAAGTTGAGGAAGGATCCTTACGATATTGACTTGAATGGTTTTCCTGCGAATAGAATCCATGTCCTACAAAACAAAACAAAGATAAATCCCAAAAATCCTTGAAATGGTTAGTGAGTATGAGTATGATGTTATGATGTTTATGATGTTATGTACAAGTAAATATATACAAACAAAACAAACAAGTCCTTAGGTTTAGACTTGCATGGATTTTCACAGGTAAGTACCCTCTTGAAGTTTAGTTGGCTCAAACCTATCCTAACAATAGTAACCGGGTTCTAAAGGAGCTCAATATCACTGGTTTGTCTTCTTGGGCATTGTTTCAGCGCAAGCCTCTTTAATGGCGACCGAAATATCCCAAAAAACTAAACCTCAATGAGTGTAGTATCGAGTATCTACCAACTTCGGATTGCACCAAAGCCGATCATCTCACTACGTCCTAATGGTCAAGTTGGTCAAGTAAAGGTTCTAGAAGTCAGTTAGTGCTTCATGATATCACTCAGCAGCCCCGTATTCTCCTTGACTATTCAAGGGCTATCGGTACCCACAAATATGTCACACTAACATAGCTATTTCTTAGACCATGTCGGTATACCCCGCACAGTTTCCACAACGTATTGCTACTTACCCATAAGGCATCCCAAATCCGGGTAGAGGATTTAAACCCAAACAAAGGACTAAAATGTAAAGCAAACAAATCAAACAATGAAAGTAAGTAAGTGTGATCTAGCCCTAAGGTAACCCCACTTTTAAAATTTTCCCCAGCAGAGTCGCCAGTTCTGTGATACGGTAGGAGAACTGACTTGGTCGTTTTGCGCTTGATCGCAATTGTTGCGGTTAGCAAGAGTCTCCATCGACTTTTCTTTTATCCAAAAGGAAATGCTGAAAACAACAGGAAAGACCTTTGAGATTTTTTTCTTGAGTTCGAGGGGTAGATTATGAAAAGGGAAGGTATTAGCACCCTTTTCATCCGTAGTTATCTACGGGCTCTTAGTTGCTTGCTAGATCACTTACTTTTATTTGAAAATGTGCTTTGTGTGGTTTTTAAAAGTATTTTGAAAAGGCGCCATCGTTTAGGCAAACTTTGTAATAGTTCATGTTCATAAGAACGTATACAAAGTGTTGATCTTTTGAAAATGTTTCAAGTTTGAAAGGTGTTTTGAAAGTGTTGGTGTTTTTTTTTTCAAAATAGCGAGGATGCTTTGATTTAAAAATGAGCAAACAACTAGGAACATTCTACCTACTCAAAAGTCTTTCTTGTTTATTTCCTCTTTCCTTTGACATTGTTATTTTACCATAGATTGGTAAGTAACCTTATCTTTGGATGTAAAAGGGGCGGACAAGGGTCATCGTATAGTCATGAATAGCAATGTTATAAGATATCTTAGCATTTTCTTTTAGGGACTAAGATCATTTGTAAGGCAACATTTGTAGCGTCATCGAGGGACTATGATCTTATATTTTTGTTTGTTTTTGCTAAGACATCTTACATGCGTATTATGACCATTTATTTCTCAAGACAACAAGTGGAGTTAACCCTAGAGGTGCAAAGTGTGCAAGTGTATCTTTTTCATGCATGATTTGTCTTGTATTAGGATTTTCTAAGCATTGATTTTATCTTTCCATACAAACCCTAATTACTAGCATTTATATAAAGCGATAAATTGCGGAAAGTAAATATTCTACGCTATTACATTATTTGGGGGATGGGGTATACATTTTTACAAATGGGGATTGCAAGAATTTAAATTTAATTAATTATTACAACCATATTGAACAATGTACAAGAATTGAAATAATAATGTACAAGCATGAATAAATGGAAAAAAAGTATGAATTTGTTTAGATTTCTGTTAAGAAAGTTTTTATTTATTTTAACCTAAATAAACTAGAGGGAACCGCGTAATTGAGGAGAGAGATTTCTCCCTCTTTTAATTTTGACTCAAATTCCAACCTTGACTTATTCAAACTTTTAATTTCCTTTTTATATACATATTTTTCTTTCGTATAGTAATTTGTAACTATTAGATATAAGGGGACGTTCCCCCATTTTTCTCTTTACCCTTTTGTTTATTTTTTAAATTCTATTATTAATTTGTGTAGGAAAATAGAGGAATATATAACAACAAAAGTTCATATTAAAATCATAATAGGGTTGCTCTCTGTACATTTTCTTTTAAATTTTTTTTCACCTTTTTTTTTTGTTATTGTTTAGTTTAATTGAATTATATATTGATTAGAATAATAAGTTTGTACATATTCAAACACTCTTTTAGATTAAGCTAATTCCATTTTTTTATAAATAATATAATGAATCACTTCCTCGAATAATCGATTGGTCGGCTTAATACTCACTAATTAATTATTTAAATAAAATATATTTAAAATTCGCCGAACAAATTAAATAAATTTCTTTGTCTAGTGCGATTTAATTTCAACGAAAATTAACTCTTCTTCAATCCACTGAATCAAATATTAAAATAGCTAACCCATTAAATAAATAATTTTTTACTAACATAATAAAAATCCCAGATTATTTTCGAAAAAGGATTAAGGAGAATTTCTTTCAAAATTAACTGTGAATTGCGTTTACGATCACTCTTTTACAAAACTCAGACAAGATTCAAGGATAAATTCGAAAGCAATTCTACGCAATCCTATAAAAAAAACACCAACCAAACACTACGAACTACGAATTGGGACTCTGATTCCTCATAAGAGGATACGTAGGCACGCGATCTAAAATCGTGGCGAGTCTTGCTAATTAAAATTGAAAACCCTGTTTACCCCAAACCTAAACCTAGAGGCTAATATCCTTGCGAACAATGTAGATGAAAGGTGCCTAACACCTTCCTTTCTTCTAATTGAGTCCGAAACCTAGAATCTCTGTCCGCGAATTAGGGTTTCCTATTAGATGCCCTTCCCTAGGATAAAAACTGATAGTGGCGGCTCTAATTTAAAAACCGGTCGCAACACTTCCCTTTTCATAATCTACCTCCCGAACTCAAGAAAATAATTTCAAAGGTCTTTCCTGTTCTTTTCCACCTTTCCTTATAGGATAAAAGAAAAGTCGGTGGTGACTCTTGCTATCCACAACAATTGCGATCAAACGCAAAATATTCCAAGTCAGTTCTCCCACCGTATTATACACATAAAAACATATACAATGAAAACATGTTCCCAAATGATCCCAATTTCTACAATTTAGTGTAACAACCATCAATTTCATCACAATGATCACAACAATCATACATCAACACATATTATAGCTATTCATATTACAGTAAGAATTACATATTAATAATAACCTATCATCGTACAACGTCATAAGAGGTTTATCCCAAATCTCTATTGGTTATCACAGTAAACACAAAGAAACTAAAATATTTTTTGGTTGATGCCAACGGAGTTTTGCCCAAACTCCATTTGGCCAAACATATCACAAAAATCACAGACAATACAAAAAACATAAAAATTATCCATGGCGTTGATGGAAGGGTAAGGACCCATCACCATCTTGTCTGCCTAATTATCACCCATATGAAAGGTAATCCCCTCTTACCTCGGAATTGAAGCTTTCTAACAAAACCTTCACGTTCTTACAATTGCTCGTCAAATCTCTATGGTGAGATATGGTTACATTAACCATGGTCTTACGTTGGCATTCGTTCAGAGATAACACTAAGAGACTTCATCATTTCATCTACACATTGGTGAGATAAGCATTACTCTAGATGAAGTATTGTGCATCCTCCATCTTTTGATTAAATGGAGAAACAATTACGAGTTAATCTAGGTGATGCGCCAAATGATATTATAAATACCTTAGGGTCATACCGCTAAAAGAAAAATATGTTTTAGCGTTAGCCAAAAGTAGATGTTACAAGGCCAAAAGTAGACACTACAAGGCCATAAGCTAGCGCTAACGGGTTATTAGCATCGACTTGGTGTCAATTTTGGCGCGTCCATCTCTAGCCTCGAAACTAATAGTGGTATATAGTTGATGTTAGATAGCTTCTATTTATTGAGATGCAATAGTGAATCTAAGACATGACTGAAAAGCTGACGCTATGTAGTTACCTAGAGTCGACTTGAGGAGACGTAACTTTGTACTTGTTTTTCAATAGCTTCAGCTAAAGCCGATGGCAATCACTTATTTAGCTTAGGCTTTTAGAGACACAACCTTTTTACATGTTTTTCCTTTAGCTTTGGGTACAACTAACTTAAGTATTTAGGTTGTATCGGCCTCTAAAGATGTTATTTATCTTGTAAGTATGAAAGTTAGTGTCAGAATTGGCCGACTCTAATAGTTATTTAATTATAATTTATAGAACATACCATAACCTATTTAAACCTACTTTTAAATAAACCACTCCACAAAATAAAATAGGTATTCCAAAACCTATCAAAGTAAATCATGTATTCAGATAAACCATCAAATATTTTCTACAACCAATAAACCATCAAATATATCTACAACCAATAAACCATCAAAAGTAGTATGAGACCAAAATCAGAGGCACTGTAGAACGTCAATACCCAACAACAGGAAGAAGAGAATTGCACATAGATTCCAATTTCGATATTCACTGCTAAAATCGACGAGTCTTTTGTTTTGACTACTAAGATGTTTTTCTCAAAATCGTATAACCTACAGAGATGAATTGTCCATGCTAATACTTGACATTTGTAACAAATTGATATATGTTTGCACTAATTAGTCTTGTGAAACTAATAAAAAACTATAAACTCCAAGTGAAAGAGTCTAACATCTAGAAAAAAATACTAACTAGGAAAGTATAAATCTCGGTACCATCTCCCTAAATCTATATATTTATTTTATTTCATTTAATTTATTGATATCTTCTCTTAAAGTTTTTCAATTACTAAAACAAATTTCTACATTAACTAAGTAAACTTCCAAATTAGTCACAAACTTTAAGTACCACAATTCACCACCCCCTCTTGTGTTTGGAGTCATTTATCAACAACTAGTATCAGAGCCTAACTTCTGTTAGAGACTAATCATTTCAGAAGGAAATGACTTTGATCTATTCACTAAACAAATCCATATAATTTAATGGAGAATGGTATAGTTTATGGAAAGAGAAGATGAAGTTCTTTATCAAAGAGATGGATCGTGGTATTTGGAAGGATGTAAAGGAATGTCCATTTATTTCTCCACACAAAGTTAATGGTGTTGTAGTGAACAAAACTGGAAAGGATTATACCAAAGATGACAAAGAAAATGTGCAACTGAATTTGAAGGAAAAAACTATCATCACTATCGCTCTTGGTCTTGATGAGTTATTGTGAGTTACTCACTGTGATATTGTAAAAGAAATGTGGGACATCCTCCAAATTACCTTTGAATGAACAACTGGGGGTAAAGAAGGAAAGGTTGGGTACATTAACTTACAAGTACAAAATTTTCATAATGAAACCTAAAGAGATCATAAATCAAATGCAAGTACGGTCTATCCATATCGTGAGTCATATGAGAACTCTAGGAAAAATATTTTCAAATGAGGAATTGGTTGTGAAGATTCTTAGATGACCTAAGTGTAGCTAGAAACTTAAAGTTAGAGCTATGTGTGAATATACAGATTTAACAACCATGGATACACACTTTTTGGGTAAATTACAGGTGCATGAGATGAAGCTAAGAAGGTCTGACATGGATGAGGAAAGAGAGAAGAAGATCAAAAGTATATTTCTTAGAGCTGAAGTCATTAGCATACCGTGGAGTCACGATAGGAGTCATCAAGAGCAGTTGATCATCAGGAAATTTTGCTTTAATATCCTTCTTGTCAAGACTCTTGATTTCATCAAGGAGGCGTGGTAAATGGAATCCCACCAAATTATACACTCTTTTTTATCTCTTATCTGCAAATTAAACTCCTGCACCAATAATACCCATCTAATCAGCCTTGGTTTTACATCTTTCTTTGCAATGAGGTATTTGATTGCAACATGATCAGTGTGTACTATACCGCCTTAGTGCCTATCAAGTAGGATCTAAAATTGTCAATGACAAAGACAACAACTATATGTTCCTTTTTGTAGTGGTGTAGTTAATATTTACGCTTTCAAAAATTATTAAATCATAATTCACCCATCTCCCTATCTTGTGATTGAAGTCACTTGATCAACAAGTAGTATTAGAGCCTAACTCTTGTATATAGAATAATTGTATCAAGAGGAATGCTGACTTCAAATAACTCATTAAACAAAATTTGATCTTTCAATGGTGGTTATATTTACTAGAAAGATAAAATGACAATCTTTATTAAAAGGATGGATTATGAGATTTAGAATATTGTTTAAATGGTCCTTTTGTATCTACTCATCAAGTTAATAATTAAGTGGAAAACAATCTAGAAATATATGGACAAAAGTGGATAATTTATTTTTAAATAAATTTTGAAAACTAAAACTATTTTCATTATCACCTTAAGTATTGATGAATCTTTAAGGTATCACATTGTAAAACTACTAAAGAATTTTGAGACACCTTTTAAGTTATTCGTGAAGGTACTATCAATGTAAAAAAAATCTAAAAAGAACACATTAACCCATGAATATGAATGATTTAAAATTAAACTTAAAGAAAATATCTAAGATATATAAAAAATGTTTCTTTCATATAGTATCATTTAAGAACTCTTGTGAAAAGTTTTTCAAAATGATGATTTAGTTCACAAAATCTTTAGATGATTAAACTACGATTTGAAATCTAAAGTCATTGTGATTTCTAAATTTAAATACTTGTATATTATGGACTTGATTACTTTGTTTGATAAATTGCAATAACACAAGATTGAACAAAATCATCTAGATAAAAGAGAAGAAGGCGGTCGGAAAAAAAGAAGGGACTTGCACTAAAATCTATAAACGTCAAATATAGGGAGTCAAAAGGTAGAAAATGTCAAAATGAAGGTGATGAAGGCATGAATCTTTTAGTTCACAAAGTCAAAAATTCCTAAGTCATAAAAATAACGTTCAAACTTTCAGAAGCAATTAAGTACATATCATCTTTCAATTCAACATGCTTCTAGTGTGGAAAAAAAGGTCTCAAATTGTTTGCAGATTTAAAGGAAATCCAAAAGACAAATAAAACCACAAAAAGAATCAAAAAGAGCTTACATTTTGTGAGATTACAATAATATGGACTCACCCGATGAAGATAATGTATATTTTATAGAAATTCACTAAGAAATGAGGTAAATAATTTTGAAACATCTTCGTATCTGTAATGAACTTCTTCGTATTTGTAAAAAGCCATGTGATGAATCAAGTCAATTAAGAAATGTTGTTTCTATCTCTAAGAAGACTATTTTCTCTCTTGAAATTAAAAATGAAACTCTAATAAAGGAAATATAACTTCTTAAAGAAAAACAAAGGTTCTCCTTCTACTCTTTCTAAATATTTCAAGAAAAAAATATCAAGTGTGAAGAATATAAAATTTTAAAAAATGAAATTGAAGACCTTCATATTCCATTTGGTAAATTTACCAAAGGATGAGATAACTTGAACATCAACTTAGATAATTAAAGAGAGGCTTATAATAAGGATTTCTTGGGCTATCAACCTAACACTAATTTTTTTAAAAATTTAAAATTTTGTTGCCCAAATAGAATCTCAAATCATATAGAGCTTAAATTTTTTTATTGAGGTAAATATGGTCACATTTCTTCTTGATGTAATATATGAAAAACTCATGAAACAAAGGTCATAAGGAAATGAATTTCAAAAGGAAGTTTGTGTTACACTAATGTTAAAACACACCCCAATTAATTTGGGCGTCAAAATCAAGACTTAAAATTGTGATGCGAATGAGCTTTATAGTCTTGAACTTAAAATGACATCTCAACAATGGTTGTTCATAGCACATGACTAAAGACAAAAACAACTTCTCATATTTTAATTCAAAATAGGGAGGCTATGCCTCTTATAGTGACAACAACAAATGTAACTTTATTGATTATTGTATTATTGATAAAATTCTTAATCCTAACTTTCAACCATTTTGCTTGTTAAAAATTTGTAACACAATTTATTTGTATTAGCTAACTGTGGGACAAAGATGATGCGACAGTGTTTGATTTTTCTATATGTATGGTCGTAAAATATAAAAACAAACAAATTATTTTTACTTCTAGCAAATATTTTTGAATTGATAACAAAAGGATCAAAATTATCAAAACATTTGGACATGTTGCCTTTGATGAAATTAACCTCATAAATATTGCAGAGGTAGAAATTTTTGATTTTATAGGTATTCTTGGGAAATCAACTCTGAAGATAAAGATGTAGATGAAGAATAACAACTAACATCAACAATATTTATCCAAAGAATGGACAATCTCAAACAAAACTATCTTCAAAATAGTGTCATATGAGATATCACAAAAAGGGGTAAGGACTCAAAGTTCTCTAAATTAATGAACTTTAAATGTGTGATAGAGTTATTTAAGAGATTTGAAATACAAAAAGAAATTTTAACTCTCATGAGCACTACAAACTACACCAACAAAAATGAGGAAGTAAAGTCAGTAGAAGAAATAAGAATCAAGGTATGATTGATACTCTCCTTTACTTAGTTATATCCGTCCCAATAATTTGAACATGTACATTTTGATATCCTTCACGCATTGAGTTGAATCTATACGTCTACATTTGTATCTTCTTTTAATTATTTTTGTTGAGTGGACTAACAAGATAATGTTCATTTTCGTTCCATGTAAATCTAAGTAAAAGAAATATGGAAAAAATTGTCTAAATACTTAGATAAGCTCGAACTTAATTCAAGTCTAAAGACCACCAAAGACTTCAACTAAATAATCATTATCAAAATTGGTGGCGCCCACCGTGAGAGAGAAATGTGATTTTATGCCTTTTTTTAATGTGGGTTTATATTTGATAATTTATTTATTTTCTCTCTTTTAGATTATGCAAAAAAGGAATAATTATACTCACAAGGGTGTATCTTTTCTATTTTGTCAAAGGAGATTAAAATTTCATTTCTTCATTTTAAATCTTTTTATTGATTCATTCTTGAGAGATATTTTGTCATCATCAAAAAAAAAAAGAGAATATAGTTCTATATTGTAGCAGATTTTGATAATTAACTCAACAAAATCAAACATTACGAACATCATCAAAGAATTAACCTAAATAAAAAATAGGACATAAATTTGTTGATGATTGACTTAACAAAAGACTTAACAAAGACCAAATACTATGAACATTATCAATGAATAAACATGATTATTAAAACACACATTTAATCTGAAACTTAACTGTTTTACTTTATTTAGGATCATATTGTAATATAGTGGATATTTCTCTTAGTACTAAAATATATAGATTTTTGAAAGTGTAAAGATTCAAATAGATTTTTAAGTTCATTGTTCAAAAGAGGATAGATGAAGAAGAAGATAACAGATAAATAATAGAGTAAATAACATAGTTTAGAGATAAATGAAAGCACACACAAGATTTATCTTGGTTTGTCTAAAATCACAATGTCTATGTTCATTTCCCATATGATAATACATTAAGATTTTTCACTGACAACCAAACTCTTTTAAATTAAATTCAGCTCTCAACCTTTACCCAAAATTTTATCATGTATTTAGCTTGTAAGCTTATATATCAAGTTTTTATCACATGTTTATCTTATAATATTTAAAAAGATTGTAAATTGAACCTGTAATAAAAACTTGGTTAAAGGTTGCAAACAGAACCTGTGTTAAACTCTTGGTTGATAGTGAAAATTTTCAAGATGGTTACCCTTAGAAACTCGACGTAAGCCTCGTGATTTTGGGGCAAATTAAGATAAATTTGAAAAATGTTTTCCTTTATCTTTACACTCTTTTACTTACTTAATGTCATCTGTTATCTTCTTTCGCCCTCTTTTTAAAATTGATATAAATTAGGGGTCTATTATTTTTGAAGTTATTCAGTCAATATAAATTATGTATTAGGGGTGTTTGCGGTACAGTTTAAGTGGTTTTGATGTAAAAAAATCATCTGAATCGCAATAGAAGAAAGTGTGTGGTTCGGTTTTATTCGATTGACTTTTAGAAATAAAACTGAACCAAACCAAACCAATGTGATTTGGGTTGGTTCAGTTTTTTACAAAAAATATTGAGTTATACATACACATATAGATGACAACATAGTTTTATATTTAATCATTTATGCGTAATCAAATAACAACAAAATTTTTCATATTTGAACAACAACTTTCCATTTAATATACAAAAATAAAATTAGAGAAAAGTGGAATAAAAAATATTCAATAGTAGTATAAAAAAATATCAAAAACATTATAATGAAATTGAAAAAATAAAGGAGATGAAATATTAAAAAAAATGAAAAAGAAAGAGCATAAGAGATGAGAGATTAGAGAAGAAGAGATGCATTTAAAACGTAATTGAAAGAGAGAATAGTAGAATAAAAATAATAAGATGAAAAAGAAATAACCTAAGAGATTAGAAACTAGAGAAGAAGAGTCGAGATGTACTTGAAAAAAAAGATGAGAAGAATGTGCAATACTGCTCGGAGAGATTTGAGAAGACTTAAACTGAAATCTTAAGTGAGAAGAAGAGAAAAGCATTCATAATCGTAAGGTTAAGACGTAATAGGTTTGAGTTTAGGTTGGATGTGGGTTAAATAAAATTTAAATTGTAACATAATGCAGTTTAGTTCGATTTATAAAATATAAACCACAAATCGAAGCGAACTATGCAATTTTATTAAAATATGGCTCAAATACATCTGAACCAAATATGATTTTAATTGCGGGAATCATATATTGAATTAGTTGTTAATTCAATTGGATTGTCTGTTAGACTAACTAATTGTTAGTTAGGTAATTAGATTATATCCTTTATACAAGTCTTGTGCTTAGATCAATGTATTTAATTGTTTGTTCTAACAACCATTCAATGGAGTTCAGTGACTCATTATTTACATCATCAGTACAGTTTCTTTTAACTAATAGAGACAATATCTACCAAACAAAGCCTAATATGAAAGTTTTCACAGCTCCGATACAGAGGAACCTTTGTATTTAATAATCAATCAAATTGAATACTATATTCTCCTGACACATTTAACTAAATACTATCAAATTGTCGTCTAAACATGTTTAACTATGAAATTCTGATGAAATAATGCGCATTAGAGTTAGAATGTTGCCACCATTTGTTAAAATGCTTTTTGAAATAAAAAATGTGACATTACAGCTATAGATATGAATATTTCTCATAACGCGTGCAATGTGTTGAAATGTATCCATTTTTATTGCCATGCCATTTCCACTTCAATTCCATCACTCATAAACGTGAAACCCACACTCACTCACCAACTTATATTCCTACACAACTTATTAAATACCTCACTTCCTCTCTAACTAACATATCATCATACTCCCCTCTCTCTAACTAACATCACCATCTCTCTCTCTCCTATCTTGCCTCTCCCCGCGGCAACAATCCGCGCTATAAGTAAAACCTTGAGTCGCCTTTTTTCATTAGGTCGATCTTGATCAAACGATCTATATTTAAACTCTAACAATTCAACTTTAAAACATAATTTGATTTCAGTCGTTTGATCTTGATCAGACGGATCCATTTTCCACTCTCTCTCCCTCTCTACAACAACTTTGCACTCAACAAACATCTACTACTCTAGTACTAAACTTTCTTTAGCATCACTCTCCTTTACTTATTAGAGATGAAAGTGAAAGCATTGAGTATCTTTAAATCCAAGTTTCTCAAACCATGCAAAAAACTTATACTTTTCTTCAAACTCAAACCCAAGAAACGTGTATTTATAAGAGCTCTAAAAAAATCTAACCCCCAAAAGCCCTCTACTCCATCAAAACAAATGTCTTCTTTGTTATCAGTGTTCCGTTCCCCGAAGAAATTGCAAAGCTTCAAGTCTCCTTCCAACGTGCAAGAAACACCGATCTTTCCTTCACCGCTTACACCGGCTTGCATAAGGACAAACAAAAGAGAAGGTTCCAAAAGTGAAGCTTCGAGCGAAGAAGTGGAAGATGCGTGCAGGAGTTTCGAGAACTATTTGGCAGAGATGATTGTTGAAGAAGGGAAGACTAAGGACTTGATGGATGTTGAAGAACTTCTATATTGCTGGAAGAATCTCAAGTGTCCTGTCTTCATTGATTTAGTTTGTAGATTTTATGGTGAGCTTTGCAAAGACTTGTTTTCTCCAGATAATGAAGAAAGTTACAAGCTTATGGAGTAAGGACTCAACATAAATAGATATTAATCATTCTTTTATTGTTACAAAAGTTTTCAGTTTAATGTGGTTGTAAGAAACATTTTATAAATCAAGAGTTTAGTCATGAAGTTCTGAAATATACATTAAAATGAAATCATCATAGAAAGATATATAAGATATTCATGTCTTAAGATTACACATAGTGATGATGATTCAAAGTTCTAGCATATCCTAGAAGTCATTGTTAACTTGACTAACTAAGGTAGCATCAAAGTATTCAAGCACAGTAAGCCGAATTACCGGTTAAAGTGGCCGCCATTTAGCTTGAACGGTGTTGCGAAGCATAAACTCGAGACTTCATGATCATCGGTCCAATTTTAAACCCTGGCATGATCATAAACTGAACTTTATAGGTTGCTAGTTCTTTGTCGGTAGGACTTGCGAACTCGTTTTCTTTCCCAACAGATTCCATGTATAAGTTTGAGAAGATGCTTCCTTTGCTCACAGAAAACATGGTTGCATTAGGATCTATTGTGACGGCAGATCCTAGTAAAACCCAAATCCATTTTGCCATTCTTGCAAATAACTGATAGAATTCTGTTCTTGGATGCTTGCCACTCGCTATGAACTCACGATACTCCGATTTGCCAAAGAAAGACTCTTCCATATCAGGATGAACGACTAGAAGATATTTCGCTCGACAAAATCTCGCGAAATCTGACTCTGGATTCTCCATTAGTGTGTCGTACGGGTCATCAAACTTCATAACATCACTCACATCATAAGAAGTTAACGCAATCCCATGAAACATTCTCCGTGCAATGTAGGCCTCAAAAGCATATTTCTTGTCGCATTTCTTCGAATACACAGCATTGTATTCGATCGACTTTGTCGCCATATCAAGATCCCAACCCGAAGCTTTCATTAAACTAATCAAAGGTTTCGCGAAATCATGAATACATTTCGAAGCAGCCTTGAAGACATCTTGAAACTTAGCAACACTCAAAACACTTGAACTTTTCCTATGCTCTAACCTAATCTGCTTGATTTTCTCATTCAGATTCTTGTTCCCTATTTCCAAATTGTCACGCAGTTGCCGCAACGAAAGAAGCTTAGAATCTTTCGCACTTTTTCGAGACTTAAGCTTCCCTAAAAAGGCCTCTTTTGCCACAATTTCTTTCATAAAAAGATCATAAAGTTCAGCATTGATAATTGCCTTTTTCGATTGCTTCTCCTTATACTCACTCTTAATCTTACAAAGCTTCCCAATCTCAGCCACAACAACATCATCAGCAGCAACAATCTTTTTCGGATCATACGGAATATGAGCTTGTTGCAGCTCAAGATATGCTAACTTCAAATCCAAAACAGAATCAAATATCTTATTCAAGATCCCCAAATCACCACAAGAATCCTCTTTGGCTTTCACTTCAACAATAGAGTGAGGATGAACTTCAATGGGTTTGTGCAAATGTTGAAGATTGGGGGTTTCAGAACTGAAAACCCCAATAGATTTCAACTTACAAACTTTGGCAAATTTGTAAACCATTTCTGATATATTTGAGGTGGGTTTCACAGGCTTAGTGTTTGTTGATAACTCCATGATATAAAGTTCAAATTTTTAACCTTTACACATCAATCTAATAGTGACCCTTCATCTTCGCTTCAACAAAAAAAAAGCAAAATAAATTACAAATTCATGCACAATAGTACATTTCATGAAATGGGTTTTCTTTAAAAAGTCACTTTTTTTTGTAAAAAAAATGTAAAGTTTAGATTTTTATACAATAATGAAAGAACTATGTTACATTTCAACACTCAATGAAACAACCCATTGTTGCATTAAAACATAGCAACATTAAAAAAAACAAAAAAACATGAAATACACCAAAAGTAAGGCTTAAAGAAAGAGAAGAATGTGTTGTGAAAATCTCACCGGGAAGTGAAAGTGAAGAGATGAGGGAGAAGAAGAAGGAGAATGGTGATGATGTGTGTTTCTGACATTGTATGAGAGTTTGGCAAGAGAGTGTTTGGTTGAGGAACAGTAACTCCGTGAAATGTGAGAATTAATTTATTAGTATTGTTTGACGTTTGTGTTGTGTTTGGACTTTTGGGAAAAAGAGTTGAATCGGGAATCTCAATGTGTGTGTTGTTTCAAAAACTGAAAAGTTTTACTTTTATTAAGTGAGACCAGAGAATGGCATACTATAGTAGCACCTAAAGTGTAAGTATTTGAAATATTGAAAAATCAATGGAATAATAAAAAATTAAATAGTGTTATGGTCCTTTGAGCATTCACATTTATGCTACTCAATTTGGTAGTATAAATGGAACCTATTTAATATAATAGGAAAATGTTAATCAATACTCTACTAGCATTCTTTCTTTAAATATTTAAAATGGTAAGATTTTTTAATAATACGTGTAATTAATGTATTGAAAATTGAAATAATTAATTTTTATAAAAAATATTTTTTTATTTGATATTTTTAAAGAGTATTTTCAGGGCACTGATTAACATGATCCAATATAATATATTATTTTACTCTTTCTAATTATTTAAATCATTCAATTATATTTTTATTTTTTTTGAATATTCATATCACTCATCTAAAATTCTAAAATAGGTCTCACTTTATCCTTTAATATATCTCACATATTGGTCGTATACATTTTAAATATTTTTTAATCCATTTTAAATTAATGATATAGTGGTTTATTGTGGACACGGTGTCAAGTTTGGAAACGATTTTAAATGAACAATTATCCATTCCACTCTGATATAACAGTATTGGTAACCGTGAAACTACTCTTAAAATCCACCGATGTGGATGCTCTTATCGCGTTTTTTGATTTTTGGTATGTGAGTATAGTACTTCTTTCGTCTTAAAATAATAGTCGTTTAAGGTTATTACACGGAGTTTAAGAAAAATAATAATTGAGTTAATAAAAATAATATTTTTATAAAATTAGCCTTTATTATTATTGGTTGGAGTACATTGTCATACTTGGAAAGAGTGTATACAAAAGATAAAATTGGTAAAAATTAATTATAATTGTATTGAAAAAATAAAGAGAATATTATTTTGAGACAACTTTTTAAATTAGAAAGACAATTATTTTGAGACAGAATGAGTAATAAACATTTCAATCTAAGACATCTTGTCCACAACATTAATGTTTTTCCACCAAACCACCTATATTACTTGTTAAATATTTGTATTTTGTATATAATGATGTTAACTTCAAATATTTCTATTTGTTTAATACATCTATTATATAAGAAAATTAATTGTTGTTCAAAAATTCAAAATACCCTTATTAGTCGATAATCTGCCATGTGGATAGGTTTAACATTAAGCAGTCTCTTTTGTTGTACAATTAGATTTTCAAAACTAACTAATTTCATTCGCTCATTCAACGCACAGTTTGTGAAAAAATGGTTTCTCTTCCATTTTCAAAAACGGTCTCTCATTCATTACTATATGATTCTCTCTCTTCCTTTTCTTCTTCCTTCTTTCTCATGTAGCCTATTTATTCCTCTTATACTTTATTTTATTTTCACGTTCTCCCTCTTCCTTTTCTTCTTCCTTCTTTCTCTCGTAGCCTCTCTCTTCCTCTTCTGCTTTCTTCTCTCTTGCGCTGCTTCAATATTCCTCTTCTTCTTTCTTCCCTATTCCTTTTCTTCAACACTGACTGCATGGTTCTACGAGGATTTACAGAGATCTACAATCAAAGTTTTTCAAGGTAAATATTGGATTATGAAAGATATTTGATTTACAAATATTTAAGGTAATATTTGCTCTTCTTTGATTTCCAGGTTATTCAAGTTTGATCTTTGAGTTTCTAACTTCCTTCATCTTCAACAACAACAAAGGTTTTGAAGGTAAAATAGTAAGGTATGTTTATGTGAGAAAACAAAAGAATCAGGAAAGTTAGAGTTTTGATTTTGTTGGTGTTCATAACAAAAAGGAGATAATTTGTGCTTAGGGTTTTCTGATGGATGAAATTGAGTTTTGATTATGTTTCTAGTGTCCTATTTTCGGTGTCGGTATTAATTTGATTTTCGATAAGGAAGAATATCTGATGTTTAGATTTTTGTATCTGATATCAGATGTTGATGAGAGAAGAAAATATTGGAACTGCAATTTCATATGTTGATGCAGAAAAGAACTTGAAACTTTCACTGACTCTGAGCGTCTCATCGGTGATGTCGATAAGAATCAGGTCGCCATGATTTTTGGAAACACATTCTTCGATTCATTATTATAATATTTGCTCGACCTATTCAATATTTTGCGCATATGTCCTTTTTGTATATTCCATTTTGTTGCTCGTCCTGTAATAATTTTGTTATATGTATCAAAATTCCAAGTTCTGTATATTCCAAGTACGTACAAATTGAGTGATTTTAATATTTACTCCGAATAATATACTTACAGGTGACGAACTCCTTGCCGGAAGTAACTACTGCTAGTAATGTTGTGCGACAAATGCAAAACTTCTCATTTTATGAAAAAACCATGAGAATTCAATATGCAAAAACAAAGTCAGATTGTATTGCTAAAGAAGAGGGGAGTTTTGTTCCAAGGGAAAATAAAAAGATATAAAAGGAGAAAGCTGAGAAAAAGAGGTACCTTGAGGAATCAAAATAATCTACCGTGCCAAATGGAACATATGATGCAAGTAATAGTGGTCCAACACCCTCATTCTGTCCAAGGTCTGATTCCTAAGAAGCAATTGCTCCTAACAATTTTTGTTCATAGAGAACTTTCCTTACAAAACTACCGGTAGAATGCTTGAAATTCTCTTCGAACAATACCCAGGGTTTAAGGAAGTGAGCTTCATTGATGCAAATCCAAGTATTGCATTTGTACATTTTGAAGATGACATACAATCATCCATGGAAATGCAGGCTCTTTAAGGCTTCAAATTCACACCTCAAAATCCAATGGTTTTAAGCTTTGCTAAGAAGTAACTAATTAATTTTCTGCAATCAGTATTTGAGGTAAATTTTACATACTGTATTTGTAACACCCGGAAATTCATTAAATTATTTAAATGGATTACTGAGGATTTAATTGTTGGAATTTAGTCGAAGAAGGAATTATCGGATTAATTATAAGGAGTATTATTGGATTATATATATTGTTAGAATTGATAATTGAATAATTAGTCAATTTAGTCAAGAGAAATTAATATTGGAAATAATGTTGATTTTAATAGAATGTTATTTTATTAGTTGGGTCAAGTGGAGTGTGTGAAATAGAAAGATTAGGAATAGAATTAATAGGCCCATTAGAGTTACTAGTAGACCTATTATTATTATATTAGGTTATGATATATATAAGCTAGCAGCCAAAAACCAAAAGAAAAACAATTATCACGTAGCAGTAGAAGAAACAAGGGTTTTGGAGGCACCAAGTGGGAGGCAAGAAAATTTAGAGAAGTTGTCGTCAAACCAGTTGCAGTTTCAACCGGAGAATTCGACCGGCCGGAAAACCAAAAGGTAAGGGTGGGGTTTGGATTTTATAACCGCGAATATGATGGTTAGTATGTAGGATTGGGGTTGTGTAATTATCCGTTATCTGTGTTGAATTTTGTGTTGAATTTTCGTGTGGAATAAATCATGTTGTTGCTGGCAATTGTTGTTGTGCTGAGTTCTGGAAAATAAATAATTGTGTGTTGATTCTGTTGCAATTGTTATTGATTGTGAATATGAGAATTAATTGAATTAATAGGTAAATAATAGTTGCAAAACAATTATTTTATGTTGTTGTGTATGAGAAATCTGGATAGAAAACCAAGCCTGCGTTTGGAAATATATTGAAGACGAACCCCTGGGAGAGCCTGCCGACCGACAGGGAGTCCCTTGTAGGACTATGCCGACCGGTACAAGTGGCAAGGTGAGGATGGAGAGTGACGATCGACAAGGTGTATGGGTAGAGGCTGCCGGTCGACAGCCTTGAGAGGGAAGAAGTGTGCCGTTCGGCACTGCCTGTTAGGTGCAAAGGCACTTGTTTCTTTCTGTAGCAATATGTTATATAAATTTTTATGGTATCAATATAGAATTCATTGATACAAAAGAAAAGCAGTTAGAGAACAAATAAAACCATTCATATCAGTAGTATGTATAGCAGAAAAATATTAATAGAAGTAGCCCTCATGTCAGTAATCTTAAGCTAGTAGTTATAATATAATTTTAACAGTCTCTAGTAATAAGACAGAGTTAGAAATAATTAGTAAAGTTGTAGTAACTATTTTAGAGGATTGATTAAATAGCAGAAGAAAAGATATATTTCCAGTTAGTTATTTAGAAGTGAATATTAGGAGAATAATTAAATAATGAAGTATTAATACATAGAGACTTATGGGAGTGTTTTGGACACGACTATCATGTTTGTGTTTTCCTTTGTGATGTACATTGATGTTATGATGTTGCAAATATTTGTGTGAAGTTGCAAGAATGGTTATGACGAAGATTTACCTCTATTAATTGGTAATATTAGTGATATAGGCGTATGCCTCATGAAGTGTTTAATGATATTGTTGTATGTGTTGTACATTCATATATTTGCATTTGTGAAGGCCTGTATTGGCGGAAATTGTGAAGGCCTGTATTGGCGAATTTGTGAAAAAGGCTTATGCCCTGTGCCTCTATTAATTGGCAATTAGTGAAGAGGGTTGAAGCCCTGTTGGTACCACATGCATATGCACAGTTGTGTCGTATTCGAATTACATTTTTAATCGCTAATGATGATTGTGAATGTTTATTGATTGTTGTGTGTTGTTGAGAAACAGTGAAATTCATAATGTTCTTTTCTAATATATTAATTATCACAGTCTTATTTATATTATTCGATGTCTCACCCCTTTATTTGTTTCGCCGTTGCCTTTATACTGGTAACGTGCAGGTAATGAGGAGTAGAGACTTAATAGCTTTTTGGTGTCGTAGCTCTGATACGTAGCACTCGGAGGGATGAACGCTTATTTGATTTTATGATGTTTTTAGTTTAATTCAAGTTGTTGTTTTAAGAAGTTGTTTTCTTTGAATTAAGTTGTTTAAAAGATTCTATGTTTCTTTTGAAGTTTTAAAGTTGTGAATCCGTTGCGTATTTATGGAATCAAGTTGAAATATTTTGGAAGACTAATTAATTGTTATAAGTTATTTGGATTAATATGTGCTATGTATCTATTATGATAGGTTTTTAGGTTGTTGGTTTTTGAAATGAGAATGCAATGCCTCATGTTTGCGGAAATTTTGGCACTCTGATTTTAATATAACTGTGGGGTAGATTGGGGTGTTACATTAGTGGTATCAGAGCAGGTCGGTCCGTACGGCCAAAGTTGTTGAGTCTTTAACAATTGAGTATTGTTAATTATTGTTGACCATTGTTTGTGTTGTGGTTATAAGTTGAGATGGCTGGAAGGAACGATGTTGTAATTGTTGCTGCTTTGGAAGCAATGGCTCATGCTATGGAGAATCAGCCAAAATATTGGCGGGGATTCGGGATCCCGTAGCTTGGCGACTTTCCATAGGGAGAATCCTCCTACCTTCAAGGGTAAGTATGATCCTGATGGGGCTTTGAGTTGGTTGAAGGAGATGGAGAGAATCTTCCGTGTGATGGACTGCACTCAAGAGCAAAAGGTTCGATATGGTACTCATATGCTGGCAGTCGAAGCTGATGACTGGTGGCTAGAGACTCATTCGAGGTTGGAAGCTGCAGGTGAAGAGATCACTTGGGTTGTGTTTCATGGAGAATTTCTGCCGAAGTATTATCCTGAAGATGTCCGGGGTAAGAAGGAAATTGAATTCCACGAGTTGAAGCAAGGGAACAAGTCTGTTACCGAGTATGATGCAAAGTTTGTGGAGTTGGCTAAGTTCTATCCGTATTATAGCGCGAAAACTGCTGAATTTTCGAAGTGCATCAAGTTTGAGAATGGGTTGCGCTCGGAGATCAAGAAGGCAATTGGATATCAGAAGATTCGTGCTTTCTCTGATTTGGTGGATAGCTGCAGAATTTATGAGGAGGATAACAATGCTCATTACAAGATAGTTAATGAGAAGCGGAGTAAGAATCAGAGTCGTGGTAAGTCGTACGATGCTCCAGCTAGTAGAGGTAAGCAAGAAGTTTCTGAGGGTCAAAGAAAAAGTGGGGGAGACGCTCCTGCTAGTGTGACTTGTTTCAAGTGTGGGAAACCTGGTCACAAGAGTAATGTGTGCACTACTGCTAAGGTAAAGAGGTGTTTTCGTTGTGGTAAGGTTAGACATGCAGCTCCTGAGTGCAAGCATAAGGAGGATGTCTGTTTCAATTATGGTGAAGAAGGCCATATTAGTACTCAATGTCAGAAACCGAAGAAAGCGCCTGGTGCAAAGGTGTTCGCGTTGGTGGAAACTCCAATGGGAAACGAGGAGAGAGGTACCAGAGGTACGTGTTTCATCGATAGAACTTTGTTAGTTATTATTATTGTTGTTGGATGAGTTGAAATAGAATTGCACGTTTGCGTTAGATTTTAATTATAGTAAGTTGTGATTATATTGGGAGGATAGAGGTGAAGGCAAAGTTAAGGAAAGTGGTGTCAGATGAATTTTCGAGGATGAAAATATTCTAAGTGGGGGAGAGTTGTAACACCCGGAAATTCATTAAATTATTTAAATGGATTACTGAGGATTTAATTGTTGAAATTTAGTCGAAGAAGGAATTATTGAATTAATTATAAGGAGCATTATTGGATTATATATATATATATATATATATATATATATATATATATATATATATATATATATATATATATATATATATATATATATATATATATATATATATATATATATATATATATATATATATATATATATATATTGTTAGAATTGATAATTGAATAATTAGTCAATTTAGTCAAGAGAAATTAATATTGGAAATAATGTTGATTTTAATAGAATGTTATTTTATTAGTTGGGTCAAGTGGGGGTGTGTGAAATAGCAAGATTAGGAATAGAATTAATAGGCCCATTAAAGTTACTAGTAGACCTATTATTATTATATTAGGTTATGATATATATAAGCTAGCATCCAAAAACCAAAAGAAAAGCAATTATCACGTAGCAGTAGAAGAAACAAGGGTTTTGGAGGCACCAAGTGAGAGGCAAGAAAATTTAGAGAAGTTGCTGTCAAACCAGTTGCAGTTTCAACCGGAGAATTCAACCGGCTGGAAAACCAAAAGGTAAGGGTGAGGTTCGGATTTTATAACCGGGAATATGATGGTTAGTATGTAGAATTGGGGTTGTGTAATTATCTGTTATCTGTGTTGAATTTTGTGTTGAATTTTCGTGTGGAATAAATCATGTTGTTGCTGACAATTGTTGTTGTGCTGAGTTCTGGAAAATAAATAATTGTGTGTTGATGCTATTGCAATTGTTGTTGATTGTGAATATGAGAATTAATTGAATTAATAGGTAAAGAATAATTGCAAAACAATTATTTTATGTTGCTGTGTATGAGAAATCTGGGTAGAAAACCAAGCCTGCATTTGGAAATATATTGAAGACGAACCGTTGGGAGAGCCTGCCGACCGACAGGGAGTCCTTTGTAGGACTATGCCGACCGGCACACGTGGCAAGGTGAGGATGGAGAGTGACAATCGGCAAAGTGAGGATGGGGAGTGACGATCGGCAAGGTGTGTGGGTAGAGGCTGCCGGTCGGCAGCCTTGAGAGGGAAGAAGTGTGTCGTTCGGCATTGCCTGTTAGGTGCAAAGGCACTTGTTTCTTTCTGTAGCAATATGTTATATAAATTTTTATGGTATCAATATAGAATTCATTGATACAAAAGCAAAGCAGTTAGAGAACAAATAAAACCATTCATATCAGTAGTATGTATAACAGAAAAATATTAATAGAAGTAGCCCTCATGTCAGTAATCTTAAGCTAGTAGTTATAATATAATTTTAACAGTCTCTAGTAATAAGATAGAGTTAGAAATAATTAGTAAAGTTGTAGTAACTATTTTAGAGGATTGATTAAATAGCAGAAGAAAAGATATATTGCCAGTTAGTTATTTAGAAGTGAATATTAGGAGAATAATTAAATAATGAAGTATTAATACATAGAGACTTATGGGAGTGTTTTGGACACGACTATCATGTTTGTGTTTTCCTTTGTGATGTACATTGATGTTATGATGTTGCGATTATTTGTGTGAAGTTGCAAGAATGGTTATGACGAAGATTTACCTCTATTAATTGGTAATATTAGTGATATAGGTGTATGCCTCATGAAGTGTTTAATGATATTGTTGTATGTGTTGTACATTCATATATTTGCATTTGTGAAGGCCTGTATTGGCGGAAATTGTGAAGGCCTGTATTGGCGAATTTGTGAAGAAGGCTTATGCCTTGTGCCTCTATTAATTGGCAATTAGTGAAGAGGGATGAAGCCCTGTTGATACAACATGCATATGCATAGTTGTGTCGCATTCGAATTACATTTTTAATCGCTAATGATAATTGTGAATGTTTATTGGTTGTTGTGTGTTGTTGAGAAGCGGTGAAATTCATAATGTTCTTGTCTAATATGTTAATTATCATAATCTTATTTATATTATTCAATGTCTCACCCCTTTATTTTGTTTCGCCGTTGCCTTTATACTGGTAACATGAAGGTAACGAGGAGTAGAGACTTAATAGATTTTTAGTGTTGTCGCTCTGATACATAGCACTCGGGGGGATGAACACTTATTTGATTTTATGATGTTTTAAGTTTAATTCAAGTTGTTGTTTTAAGAAGTTGTTTTCTTTGAATTAAGTTGTTTAAAAGATGCTATGTTTCTTTTGAAGTTTTAAAGTTGTGAATCCACTGCGTATTTATGGAATCAAGTTGAAATATTTTGGAAGACTAATTAATTGTTATAAGTTCTTTGGATTAATATGTGCTATGTATCTATTATGATATGTTTTTAGGTTCTTGGTTTTTGAAATGAGAATGTAATGCCTCATGTTTGCGGAAATTTTGGCACTCTTATTGTAATATAATTGTGGGGTAGATTGGGGTGTTACAGTATTGATGTAGGTCTGTTAAAAACCAATTGCAGAAGTTGTAAGCTATACATGGATAATATGGATTTACAGCTTAACTTATCTTAGCTTACAATATGTGTTTTTCATGCAGCATACACCTCTTGAAAAGTTGGACAAGAAGCATTTACCAAGGAGGTCACAATTAATAGACTGTGTGATTTCTTAAATGAGGGTTGAAAATGATAAATTCATGTAAAATAATAGGGTTCACAACAACTTCTACAAGTTTGGGATTCTTCACTTAAATATTTTTATGACAATATGTATCATCCATACTTCATATTTTTGAGATTAAGGAGATTTAGTTTACTTAACCATATTTCTTAATAAGTGTGAAGTTAAGTACTTTTGCTTATAATCAAGATTGAAGATAGTAACTCACTATGAATCTTATTCTAAATGACTTATAGGTGATAAATGAATTTGTCGAGAAAGAAAGGATTCCATTTGATGGGGTTAGGCCGGCTGAAATACTTTTTGGGAGAGACACGAGACCAAGTGGAGAAGCTTTGCTTGAAGCTGCGGATAAGTATAGGCACCATAAACTATATTTAGCTTCTTATTATCATTTTGTTCTATTTTACTGTCAGATTAAAATCAGGTATGTTTGGACAGAAATGAAGGGAGTCACTTCAATTGTTGGAGTTATTTCATCTGACATGGGAATTTGGATAACTCCACAACTACATTGGATGGTTCATGCCAAAAATAAGGGCATAAAAGCGTTGGAGCAGGATTACTTTGAACAACTTTCCAACTCATTCAAGTTAGTATAATTCTTTCCTAATTTTGTTATGACATATAGATATGATTTCATTTTATTCCTTTTTATTATTGATGGTAAATCCATCATTGAACATGTCCTTTAGGATCATTATGTGAATGGGTCATACGTTTAATGATTTGATTCCAACTGAAGGAAGCAAGTTTGATGGGATGACTGATAAATTGTTTATGGATGGAGCTAATTATGTTGGTGGAGAAAAACTTAAAAATTTGCATAAATTGTTGAATGTTTTTGATATTGGGGTTCGAAATAGCAGTGAAGTTGAAGGTGTACTGAATGATGATATTGGTGTTGATCATGTGCAGAAAGAGAAGGTTGCTTCGCGCGGCTTTGTTTCTAAAGGTGTTGGCATAAGGTTAGTTTGTTCATCTTCCGATGCGAAAAATGGATATTTACATCCAAAGAATTGTCCATTACGATAGTTAATATTATCTATTTTAATGAAGATCATGTTATTAATGATTTAATCAATCCATGTCGGTTAACTAATCCTTTAGGATACTTATTCCATATTGTATTATTGCTATTTTCTTTTTATATTTATGACGTAACCATAGTCTCGACAACTTCATTTTAAATGATTTCATTTTGATAAATTTCACTCAGGTCTTCATCCTTCTGATGTAGATTACATAAATGTGCATGCTACATCTACACATTTGGGAAAGCGATGCAGATCCTTACTGATTCTAGAAATTTAAGTTTGAATGTTTATTATGTTTGAATACTTTATCAATGGATGATTGTGCTTATTCCATAAAGTATCTTACCAAAATTATTTTTATATGTATTGCAATAGAACCTAATGTTATTAATATCGTATTCTCTGACCATGCTAGCTCTTCTGCTTTAGCCTTTTCCTCTACCAAGCTTCATGACTAACAAGTTATATGCTTTTCTGTTTGACAAATTGAATAAGTCCATGAATTTCCCCCCAATTACTCTTATTTCAGGGTGGGCTATTGGTCATCTCCTAGGCGCTTCTAGAGAGGTTGAAGCAATTTTTCCTGTTTTAGCAATACAACATGTAAGCAAATTTTTGGCATTTTGTGTACTTGCATTATAGAAGTCACGGGGAACCATTTTTGAACATACCATGATTGTATTCTTAGTCAAGTAGAGTGGCTCTTTTGTTATTATCACATGGAATTACTCCATTAAATCTTAATTTAACAAAGGCAAATTCTGTTTTTGGAGATGGTTTCATGTCGTTTACTGCTTCAAAAGAGATTCCAATTAGAGTAGTGTTGTACCCCAATTTCCCCCCCTAATATACCTTCATCATACCATGTTGATTCATTCACAATAAGATCACATTAGGATTCTTGGTTCCCATCCCTATATTTAGCTTTGCTCTTTGAGGAATCACCAAGCACCTTAAATTGTGTTCTTTTGTGATCATGAATATTTTTTCTTGATTTCTTCTTTTAATTAATAAAATGCAATGTTGGTTTGTATTGCTTGTTATCCATGTAGGTAAAGGCAATAAGATTCAGCAAGTTGCTCCATGGGTTCATGAGTTTATTTCCATGCCATAGTCAATAAAGCTTGAGAAGTTCAAGCCACACCATTGAATTTGTTTTGTAAGGAATGAAATTGAAAGGTTATTTTGGTTCACCACATATCAAGGTTATAAAATTTGGTTCAAAAGCACAAGGGATTGATTGGAGAAGTTGGCTTGCTTGGACAAGGCTTTGTTCCCATTGGTCACAAATGCATATTTCTCTCAATTCTCAAGATATGGAAGTGGTTGTGGTTTCTATGAGTTCTCGTTATCATCCTCAACAACTTATATTTACAAATCATTTGTGTTGGTACAAGAAGTTTGTTAAAAATTATCAAAGTTCCTCAAGGCATGTTTCTTGATCTAGGAGCTAGGGTTTTGAACTTCAAAGGAGTATATCTTGCTCATCTTTTGGTATTTTTGAGTGATTCCAAAGACATCCTTCTATTAAAAGGGTTATCAACAAATAAATTCAAAAGTTACAAGGATTTTTCATATGGAAGAAACTTGATGAAGAAGAAAGATTACAAGTCCTCCAGATGCACCCCTAATTTTCCATGTGTGACTTCAAATGATCATAACTTGGTCAATTTTTATCACCTTGAGCCCATTCTTTTTCCATAATGATCTTGAGGATGTTAACTTTATTCCTTCTTTTATGTGGAAAGTGATAAAATGGATATAAGTTGCCTTAAGGATACAAAAGATTATAGGTCATTTAATGATTTTTTGCCAACTTCAACAATTCATAACTCTCTCAATTTTTGGATATTTTGAATGGTTCAAGTTTCAAAATGTCATTCAAGATTTCTATTTCATGCCATATTTTTTGGTCAAGATAAAATTCCAAGAGGAAGGCCATGTTTGGATGCAAAACATTATAGGTCACTTTTGAAGAAAAATTTGAAATATTTCTAAGTATGGAAAGTCAACCCTTTTTCTCCAACTTTGACTCAATGCAATTTTCAGCTCAAGCATCCATTTTATCCCATTCTTTTTCCATTGCAAATATTGTAACCCCATCTTCCTAAAGCATCAAGAATCATGCCCTAAGACCCCATGAGCTGAGAACGCCATTGGTCAGAAGTTGGCAATTTGAAACTGAATTTTTCACCAAGTCAAAAGTTTGAAATCCTTGATTTGGCTTTTAAACACTTTGTTTCTGTGTGTTTATGCCTCTAAACATGTTTAACAAAGTTCCATAAGTGATTAGCATAACAAAACACGCATTTTGGATGAGTTTTGATCAAATTGGAAGTCACACTTTTCTTGTTTGCAACTTCACACGATTTCCCTCCAAACTTTATCATTTCACACGCTTGGACATTCCATTTGATTCCCTATAAATAGAGGGTAATTCCCCATTCATTTCCTCAAGCTTCGATAGCCAGAATCACCCTGCCAAACTTGTTCCATAACTCAAAATTCAGCAACTTTGAAATCCATTCTCAAGCCTTTTTCAATCCAATTTTTCCATCAATTCACCTTCCTTGATCTTCCCTGAAGCTAACCATATAATTACATTCAAGAATCATGCCCTATATTGCTCCATAGAAGTCCAGTTTCAGAGCTCTGCAACTCAACTTTAATAGGTAGATTCCTTTGTCAGTTCTTTAAAACTTTGATATCATTGTGATGCTCTCATTTCCCCGGTTCTAATCGCAACACTTGCTTTTTACTGGAAACACGTTTTGACCATGAAATTTCAAATCCCTTTTCAAAACTTTCCTTCCAAATTGCTTGAGCTACAACTTATATAAATTTGGCGCGAGGGTGTGGTTGTCTTCGTCTTGAAGAGACGAAGCAAATGGCATAGGTCTGAGTTTCTGATTTTACAGTTTGAGAGACCTGCAATTCACGTTGGCTGGAGGTTGAAGATGACCTACGTGTCATCTTCCAATCAATGATGGCGTGCCACTTGTTTTTTTTGAAATCTGATTTTACTTTCTGATTCTATGCTTTATTCACTAATGACCATGATATGTACAGCGCGCCAGATCCCTTGGATTTGATTACTAACGCGTTTTGACTCTCATCCAATGGTCCATATATTTTTTACTTTTATTTTCTTTTCTGATTTTTATATTTAATTGTTTTAAACTTCAAAAAATCATAAAAAATTCATTTTAAGCCCAAAAAATCTAAAAAAATTATGAAAAATATTTTTGATTATTCTCTTTTTGATTTTTATTTTTTCACAATTTATTATGAAAAATATTATGGAATGATCCAATGATATTGTGACAAATATTGGTGACGTCACTTATTTTTTATTTTTGACTTTGGTATTTTTTTAAATCATTTTTAGTTTATTTTACTCATTTCTTTTAATTTTAAAAATAGTTTCTGACTTTAAAAAATTACCAAAAAATTTATGAGATCATTTGAGTCCTTTTCTGATTTTTCTATGGACTTACTTTTTATTTCTTGATCAATTTGAATATAGTTGATATTTTTCTCTTTTATTTTTATTTTAAAACATTTTTTTAAACCTTTTTTTTTGTATATATTAAATGTAATATTATTTTGTGACTATTTTCTGGCTGATCTTGGGTTAAATTTTTGATCATGAACTTTATTAACATCATTGGATCCATGGTGTTGAGTCTAATTCCATAAAAAATGGATGAATGATTTTAATAATAGTTTGATTAAATTTAATTCAAAAGTCGTTTGTGTATTCTCTCCCACCCCTCTTCATCTCATCCCTTTTCTTTTTGCACTAAGTGTTATTGGAGCATGATCTATATATCATGTCTCAAAATAAATGGTGCATCGATTGCTATTGACCGACCTCAAAATAGATGTGACTTCTATATAAGTCCACTTACGATTGCTTAATGTAGCGCTAAATTTTGTCCTGATTCGAATAAATGATCATTCGTGGCCCAAAGTTATGTTTGTAATGGCTTAGTCTTAAACATTTCTACCACTACAAAAGAATGGCGACTTCACTGGGGAAAGATTGACCTCTTGCTGGTCCATCCCTAAGTGGTTTGAGCCTATCTTTGCCTATATTTGTATATGTGCTACTGTTGTTTACGTGTTATATCATTTGTTGTATATATGTTTGCCTGGATTTTCCTAGTTTTCAGGGTGCTTGGTGATTACTAATAAGTCATATACCCAGATGTTGTACCCCAAAATTTGCCCTCCCATATTCTTCAAAGTTTTGACAAGCATCATCTCAATTTGCTCAAGTCTACTCAAGGGTTGCACAGTTCAAACACCCTCATAAGCCAGTCAAATTAGGGTTTTGGTTCTTGCAAGGAAGTTGAGGTTTTCAAGGGCTCAATCAAGTCCCACATGCCTATAAACATTGTCAAGCATCTACATGCCAAGTTTCAAGGCTCACAAGGTCAAGTTGCACAGTCAAAAACCCTAATTGCTTCACAATCAACTGTATGGGTAAAATGGTCATTTGGCAGTCAAAAGTCAAATTTTTTGGTTAACATCTTATTTTGAAGCCACAATCATCATTTGATCAAGTCTTGATCATGATTCCTCAAGCATGGCTCAAAAATCATCAAGATGCAAAAGTTTCCATTTTTGGACAGTTGAAAAGTCAACTGTAACTTGACCAAGGCATAACTTTTTCATGGTTCATCAGAAAAATCCCATTCAATTCTCATTTTGAAGGGGATGACATTTCCTACAACTCATCTTCACATTCCAAGTCCAAGAAATGCTCTCACAAAAAGTTATCAATTTCAACATTATAGGTCATTTTCAAAAGTCAACAAAAAGGCACTTTAAGTCAAAGACCATAACTTGAGATTGGTAAATAAAAATGACATGGGACCAAAGGCATTGGTTAGAGGACTTCAAGACCTTTCCAAAATGTCCAAGAACATGTTCATATGATCAAAATTGAGCAAGATGTGCATTGGAGAAGTTGGGAAATTTTTGTGAAATGGCAAAAGTCAACTATCCTTAAAAATTCAATTTTTGACAAAAGGGCCCACTTTCTTCCACTTGATTCAGCCTTGTCATGCCACCCACGTGTCCCATGATTAATCTCAAGACCAAATATTTATTTTTTCATTTTTTATTTAATTTTTATGGGTTTAATTCATTTTAAATCCATAATAATTCAAATAAATCTAAAAAAATTAATTAAATGGTATCTTGTGGTTTGAATAGCCTTCATGAAGCATTTGCTAGCTGCCAAATTCGTGCAAGCTATTTTTGTACACAAAATCATGGTTGTTGGACCAAGAAAGGAATGTTCTTCAATGGTGGTCAAACAAAATCCAAAACATAATGGCACAAGTTTAAGGCTCCTAATGTGACTTAATTCTCATTGATACATACATATGCAAGCAAGCCGTATAGCATTCAGGACCTAAGCATCCCTAAAACGGCCAAACCAATTCCAAAAAAACTCAAGCAAAAGTCAAATCTGAAATCAACCTTCCAGCACAATTGGAATCCTTTTTTCATTTCTAACACGTTGCTGGAACTCTCAGGAGTCTTTTGGAATCAAAATCAAGGGCTGAAGCTTGAGGAATCACGCCAAACAGAATCACGGTTTGTCTATATTTTTCAAAATCGAAACTCCCAATTCATGAACATTTGATATGATTTAAAGCTTGTTTTATATTGCTTGCATCCATACAAAGCCATTGATATCAATTAATTGGATTATCATGTACAGAACTGTGATTTGCCATTAACGACTTTTACGGTTTTTGAGTTTTTTAATTAGGGCTTTGTTGCACAAGTAAAATCAGAACCAATGATACCCATGGTTGAATTCAGAAGGACAATACGAACTTGAGCCAACCCTCGCGCCATATTTATATGCCCTGGATTCCTATTCGCTATTTTTGACAGTTTCATTTTGTGGGGGTTTAAAACCCCCGCTAACCATTTGTTTATTTGCAGGCACGAAGAAGAAGATGATTACGTGTTTACCTATGGCTGGCTGATTCAAATATAATACGCGCGTTTTTCTTTTTTAGCATACGCGTCTTGTTTTTCCATATTATTTCTATTGACCACTATAATAACAAGATACAGCGCTTGGCTCAGTGGAGAGGGACGTGGCTATGCATCATTGGGACCTGGGTTCGATTCCCAGGTCCCCCAAATTCCTTGTTCATATTTTTCCCAATATAATCATATGCAGGCATTCTCAAGGTGTCCCATCATACGCTCCAGGCATCAGCTTGCCAAGTGTCCACAACCCTCAATCCAATGGCCAAAGAGTGAAGACTATGGTGTTCAGGAGTCAATGCACATGCAGACAATTCCAAAGTCAACGCAGGCCTAAGCTTATTGGGCCAAAATTGCTTCACTAAACTCCCATCCTGGCCCAAACACCCCCCTGGGTTCTTATTTTCTTTTCCTTTTTCTCTTTTTTTATTTTATTTTCTTTCATAATTTCCCTTTTTATTAATTATTAGTTTTATTAAATATTTAATTAACCAATTAACATTTTTCACAATAAAACTAAAAAAAAAACATTTTATTATTTATTAACTTATTTTGTAAATAAATGTAAATTAAATTAAATTAGTTTAATTAATTAACTTTAATACTTTTTTACAATAAATAAAAACAATTTAGAATTAGGTTTTTGCTAACTTTTAATTTCTATTTATTTTCTCTTTATTTTCATTAAAAAACACAAAAACACAAAAAAAAATTATTTTCCTTTTAATTAAATTAATTAATTAGTTAATTAGGTTTGATGTTTAATTTAATTCTAAAAAGGGTCAACACCCTAAGGACGTTCCCGATTAAATTTCTATTCGCGCGTATTTATTTTTATTTCATTATATTTATGTATCTGTACAGAGTATGTAATAGTTAATTAGGATTTTATCGCCTTATTTAAATTCTCGCACTTTATTTTCCAAAACGGGTTTTTATTTTTGGCGATGTATAGACCCGCGCCTTGTAATAGTTAGATTTACCTTTCCGCAAGTTATTTTCCGCACTCCTAACTGTTAAAAAATGCATGAAAGAATGTATGAATAATAAAACCAATTTGTAGCTCACAAATAACATGTACAAGACAAACATTAACTGAAAATTCAACACACAAGCACATGCCACTTCTAGGGTACGCCTCACTGGTTGCCTCGTACGTGGTCGTCAAGTATAGGGTGTTTTAGAGGTCGCTCTCCTGTCTAAGATCCAGTTGCCTCGAAACAGTTGCCTCGGATAAAAAAAGGATCTAGGACATTAGGGTTACTTCTAAGGTGACCTACTATTGCTTCGGTGACCACACTGTTCCTATAATCGAATTGACCCAAATACCTCCAACGATGGTGCTACCTACCTCTCAATGGTGGGATAGCACTATCTAAAGGATTCTTACACAGCTTAATTCCTTAGAGTAGGTAGAATCTCATGGGTACTTGCTCTTTTCAAAAACAAACAAAAACAATTTTTCACACCTACACTTTCTAAAAGTTTTCAAACAAATTTTTCATACACTCTTGAGGACAGATACAAGAGTTACTTAGAAATTTTTCAAACGAAACTTTTTTTCAAAACCCACACACACTTGAAAAGCAAACAATCTTTTGAAAACATAAGAGCAAGTACCTAAGAGCCCGTGGATAACCACGGATAGAAAGGGTGCTAACACCTTCCCGTTCTATAAATCTACCTCCCGAACCGAGAAACATTCTCGAATAAGGAATTTTGCTGTGCTTTTGTCCTTTCCATGTTGGAGAACATAAAAGACGGTGGCGACTCTTGCTTACCGCGACATTTCACGAACCAGCTTAAAAAACAGTCAGTTCTATTTCCACCGATCACACCAGACTTGGGCAAACTTTAAGATAGGACGGGAGGTATAGTCATGTTAACTTTGAGGGAGTAATCCCAAAAAAGGAGGCATGAGATCCCCCACTCAGTGGAGGCCCCTTTGACTGTAGTGTCGTTTACCGAGTAATCGGGAAGACGTACTGCTTTCGACCTGGGAGCCTACTGAAGCTGAGGACCGTAGAATACCAAACCCATCTTGGCCTTTTAGGTGTACTGCGAAAGCTATGACTGAGTAATCCGAAAATAGTTGTCACGCGATACTACGCTCGGACGAGTTTTTCTTGAGAATATTACTAATTACCGAGTTATTCAGGAAGTTGGTAATATCCGAAGGAAGGATGTAGACTCTGGGAACATCTAGAACCTTTTTCGGCAGGTGATAACTTTTAGACCAACACCTTATGGGTAGTACCTTTGACCTCATGCCCGTGACGTTGAATCTATGAACCCTATATGTGTGATCTTGTGTGTGATTGCTGCATCATGCATCCATGCACTCATAAGCATATTTTGAAGAGATCTTATTTCAAGGGATTTAAAAATTTGACCATTTATGAATATCTCAGGTACTTTTTAACCATAGATTCTGGAAAGAGAAAGATTGGGAAATACAGTTTCAAAGATCCCAAGGTAGATGAGTTGGTCAGTCTAATTCCTAAGATCGAGTGTTCTGCAGACTTTCAGAAGAAGTATGGATCCATCATTCCTCTCATGAAGCTAAAGATGAAAGAGGGTATTCTCTCGACCTTGGTCCAGTTCTATGATCTGATGTATCATTGCTTTACTTTTCCCGACTATCAATTGATGCCTACACTGGAGGAGTATTCTTATCTATTGGATTTACCTGTTACCGATCATGTTCCTTTTACTGGTTTGAAGGGTGAGCCAAAACCGCATGAGATTGCTGCTTTGATTCATCTGGGGAAGTCTGAGGTGGAAGCCCATATGACTACTAAAGGAGGGATTAGAGGATTACCAGCTCAATTCTTATTGGAGAAAGCTCGTTAATTTTCCAGGATGAAGAGTACCGTTTCTTTTGAGGCCATCTTTGCTCTACTTTCTTACGGGTTATTCTTATTTCCTAATGTGGACAGGTTTGTTGACATTCATGCTATCGGGATCTTCATGATTGGAAACCCAGTTCCTACCTTGTTGGATGATTCTTATTACTCTATTCATCTTCGGAATTCTTATCATGTGGGGATGATTATCTGTTGTACCAGTGGTTTATCTCTCATATGCGTCAGTCTGATGCTTTTTGGGATGTCAAGAAGGAACCCCGTTGGGCTCCTAAGATCATGGCACTTACTCACTCAGATATTGATTGGTATCATCGAGCTTACTAGGATATAGAGATTATTGACAGTTGTGGTAGTTTCCCCAATGTACCTCTTCTTGGTACAAAGGGAGGAATTAATTATAACCTTGTTCTTGCACGACGACAACTTGGTTATCCGATGAGGGATAAACCAAATAGTATTCATTTGAGTAGTTTCTTTCTGAAGGAAGGATGAGACCATAGGGAAGCTAGGGAGCAGATTGCGAAGGCCTGGCGTCACATTCATAAGAAGAGTAGGAAGGATTTGTGACCTAGGGGTTCTGTTTCTTTGGAGCCATATCTTCAATGGATCCAAACGAGAGCTATTTAGTTGAAGATGCCGTATTCCCGGGAAAAACCTATGCCTGATCTATTTGTGAAGACCACTCCTCCCTTATTAGATGATCTAGAAGAGCTGCAACTTGCTTTGGTCAGGATGCAATAGGAAAAGGATGCTTGGAAGAACAAGTGCCAAACTTTAGAGATTTCCTATAGAGAAGACTTGAAGGAGAAAGACGACTTGATTGAGATCCTTAAGAGTCGAGTATAGAGACTATGGAGAGGCAAGGGGATTTATTTTCTCCTAAGCCTCAATCAGATGCTGATTACTCACTTCCTGATTCAGGTAATTGGAAGGAGGTTGCCACCAGGTATGCAGAAGAAAACCAAAGGTTGAAGGCTCAGATTTCCAGGCTCACATGAAAGTGCCAGTGTATAGAGTGATCTCCATCAGTTTTACTTCTCAGGGTTTTAGATTTTATTTTCATCTTGTACTTGGGATCATTGAAACATCTAATCCATTTTGGACTTTTATAATAAAACTTTTCAGTATTTCAAATGCTTTATTACTTTGATATTTGCAATATGTCCATAAATTTTAAATCCCTTGAAATATTAAATAAAATCATGTGCATTTCATATCATACATCATATTGCACATAATTCTTGCATTTGTTATGCATATCCAGGTGTCTTACCAAGCTTCTTTACTTTGTTCAGCAAGCTGACTCGCCACTACAACACTTGGGAAAATTTCAGAAAGAAGATGGACAACTTAGAACAAGAGAATCACGAGCTACGCGAGGAGGTTTCTGCTTTGAAGGCCGGCATGGCCAATCTAACTGCTATGATGGAAGCTCTGGTGGCTGCTCAGAATCAGCCACTGAGTGTCCAACCTCAACCAACAAGGGCAACTATTGAAGCTCCGACTGTTCCCGTATCTGCTACTCTAGTTGTTGTTCAAAATTGCATGCCTCAAGGTTATCCTTGGGGAATGCCATAGAATGTTGCACCTGAAGGTTTCAATCTTGGTCCTCGAGATACTCCGATTGTTTAGATTATTGTCACTCCTGCACCTCCTGTGGTGCATGCTGCTCCTGCTGCACCTCCTTCGATGAATATGGTTCCATTTGTTAATGATGATGTGTGTCATCCTTTCCCTCCACCGAGTGAAGACTTGGTTCTTTATGACAGAATGGATGACTTTCAAGAGCAGTTTAACAAGATGCAAAGAGAGATGAAGGCCCTCAGGGGAAAATAGCTATTTGGGTAGAATGTGAATGAGTTATGCTTGGTCCCGAATGTTAAGATACCTCCTAAGTTTAAGGTCCCGGAGTTTGAGAAGTACAAGGGCAACACTTGCCCTCGTGATCATCTAGTGATGTATGTAAGGAGAATGTCTAGGCATACTGATGATCAGCGTCTGCTGATTCACTTTTTCAGGATAGTTTGACCGGTGCTGCGCTAAAGTGGTATATGAGTTTGGACAGTGTTAACATCCATACTTTCAATTATTTGGGAGAATCGTTCATCAAACAATATAAGTATAACATGGACATGGCACCTGACCATGATCAACTCAGGGCCATGGTTCAGAAAGACAGGGAATCATTCAAAGAATATGCATAGAGATGGCGTGAGGTAGCCGCCCAAAGTGATTCCTCCCATGGAAGAGAAGGAGATGACTAAGATTTTCTTGAAAATGCTGGGTGCTTTCTACTACGAGAGGATGGTAGCAAGTGTGCCAAGTGACTTTACTGAAATGGTAGGAATGAGTATCCGCTTAGAAGAGGCTGTAAGAGAGGTCTGTTTAACGAGAAGTGAAAGTTTTGGAGGTGCGAAGAAGCCACCTTACGGGTTTACCAAGAAGAAGGAAGGGGATGCAAATGCTGTTATGCAAGAGAGGAGGGTTAATACTCCTAGAAGGAATTATCAGCGTCATCAGCAAGTCGCCTCAGTTACTCCAGTTATGGGAGAAGCTCCAACTACTGTTGCTTATCAGAGACCATCCCAGCAGGGGAATCAAGGGTATAATCAGAGAAGGGAGAGTTATGACCCTATTCCTATGAGCTATACGGATTTACTACCGACATTGATTCAGAAGAAGTTGGTTCAGACCTGAACACCTCCAGCTGTATCGTCGCTGTTGACGTGGTATTACAAGGCATACCAAACATGTGCTTTTCATTAGGGAGAACCATGGCATAATGTTGAGAATTGTTATCCTTTGAAGACTGAGGTGCAAAAATTGGTGAAGTCTGGTATTCTATCTTTTAAGGATGTGGGACCTAATGTGAAAGACAATCCTCTACCCAAGCATGGAGGAGTAAATGTTGTGAATATGGTGGTCGGTTGTCCAGGCGACTTCCAGATTTTTGATATCAATCTGGTTAGAGGAGATTTGGTGAAAATGCATGCAGACCTTTATGAATTTAGGTACTATACACATGACCATTCCGGTTGTGCTATTTGTAGTACAGACATACAGGGTTGCGATAAGATAAAGGCTGATTTACATGAGATAATGGATGAGGGCCTCATCCACATAATTAGGCCTAGGACAGAGTATGAAGAGGAGGTGAATATGGTTTCTGGATGTTCTGGAGAATTCAGAATTTTTGATGTAGAGTATATGAATGAGGATCTTGTGCAATTGCATGCTACTTTCTGCCATATGGCTGGTCAGATAGAACACCAGTATGGGTCTTTCCGAATTTTCTGTCAAGACTCCCGAGGATGTTCAATCGTGAAGAAAGGTGTCCAGTTGTCGTTGGACAATGGAACTATCAAGGTTACAGGTCAAAGGGATGATTACCATGAAGTTGATTTGGTTGAGGTTTGTTTGACTGAAGAAGAGTCGGGTGGAGAGTATGCCTCTGCAAATGAGTATTTCTCCTCAGATGAGGATTTGTTTTCCAAAAATGACTCAATAATGACTGATTATGTTGAAGAAGGGGTAAATATGATTGTGCCTTGTTTTGGCGCACCTGCCAATTTTGAAGTTGAGTATTATAGCAAGCTAGTTGTTACCCCATTGGTGATTAGTTTGCCGGGTCCTATCCCCTACAAATGAGATAAGGTTGTGCCCTATAAATACAACACTACAATATTAGAGGATGGAGTGGAAGTTCCCATCCAGCCAATGCCCAATGTCATAAATATTGTTGAGAATAGCAGGGTGACCCACAACGGTCGTGTGTTTGCACCAGTTGTTCGGGGAGATATTAGTGCTGGAAAGAAAATTGCTGAGAATGTTGAACCCAAGAAGGCTACAGGTGAGACTAGTGGGGCTACGTTAGAGAAAGAAGTGTATGATATTTTGAAGATAATCAAGATGAGCGACTATAGAATCGTAGATCAGCTACTGCAGACTCCTTCAAAAATATCTATCTTGGCTTTATTGATGAACTCATCTGCTCACAGAGAATCCTTGATGAGGGTATTGTACCAAGCTTTTGTGGAGAGTGATATGCCTATAGACCAATTCAGCAGCGTAATAGGGAATATTACATCATGTAATAATTTAAGTTTCTGCGATGATGAATTACCAGATGAAGGAAGGAATCACAACCTGGCCCTCCATATCTCTATGAATTATAAGAATGATTCACTATCCAATGTGCTGATTGATAATGGATCCGCTTTGAACGTTATACCGAGAAGCACTCTTATGAAGTTGAAATATCAAGGAACACCTATGCACCCGAGTGGCATCATTGTGAAAGCATTTGATGGATCAAGGAAATCTGTTATTGGTGAAGTGGACTTGCCTATTCATATAGGACCACATTTGTTTCAGATAACTTTCCAGGTCATGGATATTGTACCCGCTTATAGCTGTTTGCTAGGAAGGCCGTGGATACATGAGGCAGGGGCTGTCACTTAAACTTTACACCAGAAACTGAAGTTTGTACGTGAAGGGAAAGTAGTGATCATAAATGGGGAACATGCATTATTGATATCTCATTTGTCCTCCTTCAGCATTGTGGAGGCAGATGAAGCTGCTATTGGAACTCAGTTCCAAGCTTTATCTATTGACAACATAAGAGGAAATGAGAATTCCATGGTTTTGCTTAAGGATGCATAACAAGTTGTGCAAAAGGGTCATAGCGAGGTATGGGGACAGATTGTGGATCCACCTGTGAACAAGAACAGAGCCGGATTGGGGTTCTCTTTGAAAAATGACAAAGGTAAGAGCATGAAGCCGAACTCTTCTATGAGCAAGTATCAAGACATCTTCCACAGTGGGGGTTATCTTCATCCAACTGTTTCCGAGATTAATGCCATTGTGGAAGAGGAAGCAGAGCAGGAAATGTCGAATTATGTGACACATAGAGTTAGGGTTCAGAACTGGATCACCATTGATGTTCCATCTTGCATACATGTTTCAAAGTAATTTGTTTGTTAATTTTTTTTGAAAAGCTTTCACTCTTCCCAAGGTGGAAGTATTAGTGTTGTAGGGCTTATCTATTTGTTGTGACTTTTAAAATCAATAATAAAAGTTGTCTTTGTTTCCCAAATTGTGTCTTTATTTTCTATTTTTTCTTCGAAAATGGTAATAAAAAAAACCCTTTCAAAATGAATAAATAACTGAAATTCAATCTTCATGATCACTTGTTATATGTGCCAGTTTCTAAAAGCAATCATAAATCATATGTGTAGATTAATTAAAAAACCCATTGAATACAATGACCCTGCACCCTCTCCCAACTTTGAATGTCCTATGTATGGGGCTGAAGAAGAAGATTATGATGAGATTTCAGAAGAGGTCTTACGGTTGCTTGAGCACGAGGAAAATACCATTCATCCATATAAAGAGCCATTGGAAGTGATCAATTTGGGTTCAGAAGAAGATCCGAAGGAAGTCAAGATTGGAGCATTGTTGCATCCTGATGTGAAGAGCAGGTTGATTGAGCTGTTGAAAGAGTATGTGGATATTTTTGCTTGGTCTTATCAAGATATTCCTGGTCTAGATATAAATATTGTAGAACACCATTTGTCGTTGAAGCCAGAGTGTCCGCCAATTAAACAGAAACTGAGAAGAACTCACCCAGATATGTCAGTGAAGATCAAAGAGGAGGTTCTAAAGTAGATTAATGCTGGTTTTCTTGTGATGTCAGTGTATCCTCAATGGATTTCCAATATTGTCCTAGTACCGAAAAAGAAGGAAAAGTTTGCACGTGCGTAGATTACAGAGATCTAAATAAAGCTAGTCCAAAAGATGATTTTCCATTGCTACACATTGATATGTTAGTGCATAGCACATCAAAATTCAAAGTATTATCGTTCATGGATGGATTTTCCGGGTATAATCAAATAAGAATGGTTCCGAAGGACATGGAAAAAACAATGTTTATCACACCCTGGGGAACATTCTATTATAGAGTGATGCCCTCCGGGTTAGAGAACTCTGGTGCAATGTACCAGAGGGCTATGACAACCCTATTCCATGATCTAATGCACAAGGAAATATAATTATATGTTGATGATATGATTTCCAAATCCCAGACTGAAGAAGGGCATGTAGAAGATTTGTTGAAGTTGTTTCAGCGTTTGAGGAAATATCGTCTCCGCTTGAATCCAAATAAATGCACCTTCGGTGTTCGATCAGGGAAATTGTTGGGTTTCATTATTAGCCAGAAAGGAATTAAAGTTGAACCTTATAAAGTCAAAGCAATTCAAGAGATGCCAACACCAAGAACTGAAAAGCAAGTCAGAGGGTTCCTCGGGCGTTTAAATTATATTTCTAGATTCATCTCCCACATGAATGCAACATGTGAACCGATCTTTAAGTTATTAAAGAAAGATCAAGGTTGTGTGTGGACGGATGACTGCCAAAGGGCATTTGAAAGTATTAAAGAATATCTGCTTGAACCTCCTATCTTGCTCCCTCCTATCGAAGGAAGACCGTTGATTATGTATATGACAATGTTAGATAAATCCATGGGTTGTATTATGGGACAATAGGATGAAACAGGAAAGAAAGATTTCGCCATTTATTATCTCAGTAAAAAGTTCTCTGACTTGAGTCGCGGTATTCCATGCTGGAAAAGACACGTTGTGTTTTGGCCTGGGCGGAAAAGCGTTTACGGCAGTATATGTTGAATCACACTACTTGGTTGATCTCTAAAATGGATCCAATCAAACACATTTTTTAAAAGCCTGCTCTTACTGGGAGAATTGCCCACTGGAAGATGTTGTTATCTGAATATGATATCGAATACCGCACTCTAAAAGCTATTAAAAGCAGTGTGTTGGCAGATTATCTTGCTCACCAACCAATGGAGGATCATCATTTTGTAGAATATGAATTCCCCGATGAGGATGTGATGTTCTTGAAAGTGAAAGATTGTGATGAACCATTGCCTGAGGAAGGTCCTGACCCAGAATCTAGTTGGAGTATGATATTTTATAGAGCTGTGAATGCTTATGGTAAATGAATTGGTGTTGTGATTGTCACTCCACATGGGTCACATATTCCTTTTACCGCAAGGTTAACATATGATTGTACTAACAATATGGAATAATATGAGGCTTGGATCATGGGTCTCGAAGAAGCTATTGATCTAAGAATTAAAAATCTAGATGTGTATGGTGATTCAGCTTTGGTAATAAACCAGATTAAAGGAGAATGTGATACTCGTCTGGCGACTCTGCTGGGGATACTAAAAGTGAGGTGTACCTTAGGAATAGTTCATCATCATGTTTTCAATTGCTTGCTTTGCTTGATTTAATATTATGGGCCTGTTTTGGGAGTTTCATAGATCCTAACCCGAATCTGGGGATACCTTTTAGAAAGTAGCAACAAACTGTGAGGGAACTGTGCGGGGTATACCGACACGGTTGAAGCAGTTTGCTACGTTGATGTGGCACTTTGGTGAGTACCGGTAACCCTTGAGTCAAGTCAAGGAGAGTACGGGGCCGCCGCGTGGTGTCGTGAAGCATCAACTGACCTTAGGAACCTTACTTGACCATCCTGGCCTCTTTAGGGGTAGTGAGATGACTGACTTTGGTGCAGTCCGAAGTTGGTTGATACTCGATACTACACTCATTGAGGGTTGTTTTCTTGGAATATTTTGATCTCCAGTTCAGTGGCTAAATCAAAACAATGAACACAGAAAATAACCCAATGATATTGAGCTCCTTAGAACCCGGTTACTTTTGATAGGACAGGTTTTGAGCCCACCAACTTCAAGAGGGTAGTACCCCAAACTTCATGCTGGCCTAAACTCTAAGGGCTGTCTGGTGTGACTTGTGTGCCTTATCATGTTTGCCTTTTGTGAATACTTGTGGTGTGTTTTTATCATAACATAATAGCATCATACAACATCATATGCATCCACTAACCACTTCAAGGGTTCGAATCTTCATCTTTGTTCTTGTTTTGTAGGACATGGAAACTATCCGCAGAAAGACAATTCAGATCAACCTTGTAAGGGTCCCTCCTCAGCTTAAGGAGCTTACATCCAGGATTCCCGAGAATTCTTCCTTCAGTGAAAGGCATGGTAGACTCATCAGCTTGGTTAACACCAACATTGAAGAGGATATGGTGAAAGTGTTGTTCCAGTTCTTTGACCCTCTGCATCACTGCTTTACTTTCCCGGATTATCAATTGGTGCCTACTTTGGAAGAGTTTTCTCAGCTTCTGAAGATTCCTATCCTTAGTCAACTACCCTACAACGGTACGGAAAGGGAACCAAAACTTGAAGAGGTTGCTAAAGCATTACACCTACAACCATCTGACATCAAGGGGCATTGGGAAACCAAAAGTGGTATCAAAGGATTCTTGGAAAAGTTCCTGTTCGAGAAGGCCCAAGAATGTTGGAATTCCCTTGACCTACAAGCCTTTAAAGAAGTTGTGGCACTCCTTGTCTATGGGTTGGTGTTGTTCCCGAATCCAGATCAGCTTATAGACATCAATGCTGTCAAGGTCTTCATGTCCAGGAATCCTATACCTACGTTGCTTGGGGACATCCTCCATTCATGTTACACTCGAACCATGAAAAAAAGAGGTATTCTCATGTGCTGCACTCCTTTCCTGGCAAGGTGGTTTATTTCGCACCTTCCACAATCAGTTTTAAAGAACGAGCGGGGTCTGAGATGGTCACAACGATTGATGACTCTTACACATGCTGATATATATTGGTGTTCTCGGTCCAGAGAGAATGTCACTATCATTGATCGTTGCGGAGAGTTTCCTAATGTTCCTTTACTTGGAATTAGAGGGGGAATTACTTACAACCCATGTCTGGCTTTGAGACAATTTGGATATGCTCGGAGGGATGGCCCTCATGACATGTTGATTCCTGACATAGTTTTTGACTTCAACAACGATGCACAAGGACTTCGCCAGAGATTTATCAGAGCTTGGAGGATGCCCAACAGGGTAGATAGCAAGACACTGGGGCACAAGAACTCCATTCCCCTTGAACCTTATCTCAAGTGGGTACGAGCCCGCTCCCAGAAGCTGGTGATGCCATATCCTCATGTTCTCCCCGTGATCAAAGAGCCAGTTCTGGAAGGAGAGGTGCCCTACACCATCCAACATCCTGACATGCCAACATCCTGGGAAGAAATGCAAAAGAGCTGGATCCAACTCAAGGAAGAACAGAATTCTCTTGAAACCAGTCTACATGCCAGTGAGAAGAAGGTCTTGGAGCTCACCCGTCTACTCCATGAGGAAAAGACTCTAAACACTTACATAGCTCCAAAGAGGATGCGCAGTGTCTTTTGGGATTAAGTTTTGTAATGTTTTGCCCATGAGGCCCTGATGTACTGAACAAATTATTTCTTAATATAACGTGTGTTCCCTTTTGTCTACAACGAATTTGAACTTTCTAACCCTTGAATGCATTGCATAAATAGCATATCATGCATCATGTGCATAACAGGTACCCTTTTTCTACAGGTTGCTTAATCTTCTTCGCTGTTTATTTCAGCACTCACTCAATCATCATGAATCCTGAACCTACTACCGAACAAGCTATCAAGGCCCTCCAGGCCCAGAACGCCCAGTTTCAAGAGCTGGTCATGAACTTAGCCCAGGGACAACAGGAGTTGAAGGCTTTGCTCCTGAAGAAGAAGAAGAAGAAGAGGATTGTGCTGTTCAACACTGGACACAGACTCGGGAATACACTGCAGAATGAAGCTGAGCTGACTACTCCATCTGTTGGGGAAGGCAGTCACCAGGAGGGAGGGGTCCCTAGTCCCGTGGCCTCTGACACCGAGACAGATTTAAATGATGAACATTACCCTCCTACTGAGGATAGATACAAACAGCTGGAGGACCGGTTAAATGGTATGGAGATTCAACGTGTGCCTGGGTTGGATTTTGGAGACTTAGGGTTATCTTCTGGGGTGGTGATCCCACACAAGTTCAAGGCACATGCCTTTGTGAAGTATGACGGGGCTTCCTGCCCTAAGCTGCATCTCAGATCTTATGTAAGGAAGATCCAGCCTTACACCGCAGACAAGAACTTATGGATCCATTTCTTCCAGGAGAGTCTTTCAGGGACTCATCTCGAATGGTTCTATCAGTTGGATGGAACCACTATTAGTAACTGAGAGGACTTGGCTACTGCTTTTTATAAGCAGTATCAGTATAATTCTGACCTTGCTCCCACGCGTACCCAACTCCAGGGTATGTCACTTGGGACGGGTGAAGGTTTTAAGGAGTACGCGCAGAAATGGAGAGACCTGGATGGCAGGGTGCAGCCACCGTTGATGGATCGTGAACTCGTGGACATGTTCTTGGGGACCCTGTCTGGTCCATTCTTTAATCACCTGATTGGTAATTCCTCTGCTGGGTTTACAGACTTGATCCTGACTGGTGAGAGGATCGAAGCCGGTATCAAATTGGGGAAAATACAGAAAGGTGCCTCCTCGAGTACTGAAAAGAAGCCCTTCAAGAAGGAAGCTAGTGCTGTTTATGGTCCAAGGAGACAGAACAAACCGGAACGCCGCCAAGCTGTCAACGCGGTGGTAATTTCAAAGCCTGCTGCTGCTCCTTAGCAATACAACCAACCAAGAGTTGAGAGGCCCAAAAGACAGTATACTCGGCTCAGCATGACCCTGTCTCAGATTCTGCCGCAACTGCTGTCAACCAATCTGGTAACTTTCAAGGAAGCTCCGAAGGTTGTGAACACAACCTCTCCAAAGTACAACCCCAACGCCCGTTGCGCTTATCACTCTAATAGCCCGGGGCATTCTACTGATGATTGTTGGGCTCTGAGGAATAAGGTTCAGGACCTTATTGATGCTAAGGAAATACAGTTCGAGGAGCCCGAAAGGCCCAATGTTATGACTGCTCTCATGCCCCAGCATGGAGTGAATGCTGTGGAAGCGGATCTGTATGTAGCTTCTGTGGATGATATTGCTACTCCGTTGTTGACCGTCAAGAGGAACCTGTTGCTAGCCGGTTTATTTCCGGGATGTAGTAAAGGTTGCCATCTATGTGCTGTTTCACCTGCTGTTTGTCCTTTGCTGAAGTCAGGCGTCCAAAACCTGATGGATAGCAAAGAGATCTTGTTCAAGAAGATTGCTGTTCCTGCTGTCCGTACAGAAGAAGTCTCTATTGTCACCATTTTCAATAACCCTCCTAAGGCTCCCTCAAAGAAGCCTGTCAAAATTATGCCTGTTCACAAGATTGCTCCTATCATTATCACAGTTCTGGGGCCCATCCCCTATAAGTCTGACAAAGCTATCCCGTGGCACTATGGGGCAGATGTTTATGTTCTGGGAATAAAACAAGAGTTCGACACTAGTACCAGCGTCAGTAACATCATCGGGCCTTCCAAAGTCACTCGTAGTGGAAGACTGTTCTCACCAGACATTGCACCTCCAACAATTCAAAGACCTCTTGTCATCACACCTGCCAGTGTGCCTGCTTCCCTTCCTGACCAAGTTCCTGTGTCTACCCCTGCTGCCGAGTCATCTGACGCTCGGGGCAAAGGGGTTGCTACTGATGTGCCTTCCCGGATGGAGGCACCGAAGACCACTGTTGAAGCTTCCAAGCAAGAGATGGAAGAGATTCTCAAAATTATCAAGAAGAGTGATTTCAACGTCGTTGAGCAGCTGGGGCACACCCCATCTAAGATCTCTATGCTATCACTTTTGTTGTGTTCAGAGGCCCATGCCAAGGCCTTGATTTCCTTCCTGAAGACGGCCCACGTGCCACAAGAAACGTCTGCTGATCAATTTACCGATTGTGTGGCCAACTTGACTGCTGATAATGGGTTGGGTTTCTCTGACACCGATCTGACTGCCAAGGGAAAGAACCATAACGATGCCCTGCATGTCTCCATTGAATGCAGGGGCACTACTCTTGCCCACGTGCTGGTTGACACTGGTTCTTCGTTGAACGTATTACCTAAGAAGGCCCTAGACAGGTTGGATTGTGAGGGTTTAGAGCTCAAGCCTAGTAACATTATTGTCCGGGCCTTTGACGGGTCCAAAAGGATGGTACATGGGGAAGTTGACATTCAAATCAGGGTTGGTTCTCAAGTTTTTGATTCAACTTTCTATGTGATGGACATTCTCCCATCCTATTCTTGTTTGCTGGGTCGTCCATGGATCCACAAGGCTGGAGCTGTGTCCTCCACATTACATCAAAAGCTTAAGTACCCGGTCAGAGGTAAGATTGTTACAGTGCAGGGGGAGGAAGAATATATGGTCAGCCACCTCAACTCGTTCAGGTACGTAGAGATGGATGGGGAGTTCATTGAGACCCCCTTTCAACACTTTGAAGAGGTGCCTCAGACATTGGCAGCAGCGGAGACTGTGACTGAAGAGGGTTCTCCTCTGAATATGGCTTCCTTGAAGGATGCCCGAGCTGTGATCGAAAAGGGTGAGTGCGAAAACTGGGGCCGACTTCCTGATCTCACTCCAAAGACTGACAAATTTGGCTTGGGTTTCACTGCAGAAGCTCAAAGGGTTGTCCGTAAAGCAAGAATTGGAAGACCTCCTGTATTCATCACCAACCCGGGAGTGAATGCTATTGAGGACGACGTGGAGGAAGCCGAATTCGACAGCTGGATCTACCCAACGACCGACGGTGGACCAAGCAACTGGACTGCAAAAGACTTTACACCTATTACTTTTGTCACTCAGTAATGAACTCTTTTGTTTTGAAGTTGTAACAAACAATATTACTAAACTCTATGGCCCGGTGTCTTACCCGGGGCACCGTGGTTTCATTTGTGAGGGCTTATTACTTGTCACTTTCATATATCATGAATAAAAGCATTGGACGCTTTTTACATTTCAAATCTTGCGCTCCTTTTCTTTCTTTATTATATATTGCAAAACAGCTATATTTACACACACTCACCTATACAGGTTCCAATCCACTCTGGATCTCACTGGTAACGACTCTGCTACTGCCAGTTATGACTTCTAAAATCCAATCAACTTAGCCGAAGACGAAGGTGAAGATGATTGTGAAGTGCCTGGTGAGCTTGCAAGACTGTTACTCCAGGAAGAGAGGGCCATTCATCCACATGAAGAGCCAGTGGAAACGGTAAATCTGGGTACTGAGACAGACAGAAAGGAAGTCAAGATTGGTGCCAATCTAGAGCTCAGTGTGAAACAACAGTTGATTCAGATGCTGCATGACTATGTGGAAATCTTTGCCTGGTCTTACGAAGACATGCCTGGGTTGGATACCGACATTGTGGTTCATCACTTGCCTACCAAGGAAGACTGCCCTCCAGTTAAACAGAAGGTCCGCCGTATGCGTCCAGAGATGTCCGAGAAAATCAAAGTTGAGGTTATGAAACAATTTGACACCGGGTTTCTAGCAGTGACTTCTTACCCTCAGTGGGTTGCCAACGTGGTTCCAGTGCCGAAGAAGGATGGTAAGGTCCGAATGTGTGTTGATTACAGGGATTTGAACAGGGCAAGCCCTAAGGATGATTTCCCTCTGCCTCACATCGACGTTCTGGTTGATAACACTGCTCAGCATAAGGTATTCTCCTTCATGGATGGGTTCTCAGGTTATAATCAAATCAAGATGGCTCCTGAAGATATGGAAAAGACCACTTTTGTTACTCAGTGGGGCACCTTTTGCTACAAGGTCATGCCGTTTGGGTTGAAAAATGCTGGGGCAACCTACCAATGTGCCATGGTTGCTTTATTTCATGACATGATCCATCATGAGATTGAAGTATATGTCGACGATATGATTGCAAGGTCCCAAACTGAGGAGGAACACCTTGATCATCTGCAGAAACTGTTTGACCGTCTGAAGTTGTACAAGCTGAGGTTGAACCCGAACAAGTGCACCTTTGGGGTAAGATCTGGAAAATTGCTAGGCTTCGTCGTAAGCGACAAAGGTATTCAAGTGGACCCTGCCAAAGTGAAAGCCATACAAGAGATGCCAACTCCCAAGACAGAGAAAGAAGTCAGAGGCTTTCTAGGACGGCTGAACTATATTGCCCGATTCATCTCACACCTAACTGCTACCTGTGAACCAATCTTCAAGCCACTGAAGAAAGATCAAGTAGTATGTTGGAATGATGAATGTCAGGCCGCTTTTGAAAGAATCAAAGAGTATCTCCAAGAACCACCCATTCTTATGCCACCGGTTGAAGGGAGACCTCTAATATTATACTTAACAGTACTTGACAGCTCAATGGTGTGTGTGCTGGGGCAGCATGACGAGTCTGGCCGAAAAGAGCATGCTATTTATTACCTTAGCAAAAAGTTTACCGACTGTGAGACCCGATACTCATTGCTCGAGAAAACTTGCTGCGCTTTGGTATGGGCTGCTCGCCAGCTGAGACAATATATGTTGACTCACACTACTCTGTTGATCTCAAAAATGGATCCAATCAAGTACATATTTGAAAAGCCTGCCTTGTCCGGAAGAATAGCAAGATGGCAGATGATCTTGACAGAATATGACATCCAATACACGACTCAAAAAGCAATCAAGGGAAGTGTATTGGCAGACCATTTGGCACACCAAGCAGTGGACGACTACCAATCTATAAACTTTGAATTTCCAGACGAGGATATCATGGTAGTGACTGATTGTGAAGTACCTGGACCGGATGAAGGACCTGAGGGAAGATCCCAATGGTCTATGCACTTTGACGGAGCCTCAAACGCTTTGGGTAACGGTATTTGCGCCGTGATCATATCCCCTAAAGGCACTCATACTCCACTCACTGCCCGACTATGTTTCAATTGCACCAACAACATGGCAGAGTATGAGGCATGTATCATGGGTCTTCAAGCTGCAATTGACTTAAGGATCAAGTTTCTAAGTGTCTTCGGAGATTCCGCTCTCGTGATCAATCAGATCAAAGGCGAGTGGGATACGAAACACCCAAATCTTATTCCTTACAAGGAGTATGTATTGACTTTGATCCCCCATTTCGAAGAGATAACTTTTGAACACTTCCCAAGAGAAGAGAATCAGTTGGTGGACGCGTTAGCTACGATGTCTTCTATGTTCAAAGTCAAATGGGACAACGAGGCTCCCCGAATCATTATCTGGAAATTGGACGAACCTGCATATTGCTGTGATCTTGAGGCTGAAGAGGTAACTGAAAAACCTTGGTATCATGAAGTGAAAAGGTACTTGGAAGCTCAAGAATACCCCGAGGGTGCATCCGTTAATGACAAGAAGTTCCTGAGAAGGTTCGCTGCAAAGTTCTTTCTCAGCAACGACATTCTATACAAGCGAAACCATGATTCGACCTTACTGCGTTGTATGGATAAGACTGAAGCAGAAAGGATCATGGCAGAGCTACATGAAGGTACCTTCGGAACACATTCCAATGGACATACCATGGCAAAGAAGATCCTTCATGCAGGATATTTCTGGTCCACAATGGAAGCCGACTGTTACCAACATTCTCGGACATGTCACAAATGCCAGATCTATGCTGATAAGGTGCACGTTCCTCCAGTTCCTCTGAACGTCTTGACAGCACCTTGGCCCTTTGCAATGTGGGGCATTGATATGATCGGCGAGATCAGACCTACGGCATCCAATGGGCATCGCTTCATCCTGGTAGCGATTGATTACTTCACGAAGTGGGTTGAAGCAGCTTCCTATGCCACGGTAACCAAGAATGTAGTGGCACGGTTCATTCGGCACAACCTGATCTGTTGATACGGTGTACCTGAGAGGATCATTACGGATAATGGTACCAATCTTAACAACAAGATGATCACTGAGCTCTGCGAGCAGTTCAAGATACAACACCACAACTTTTCTCCTTATCGGCCGAAGATGAATGGGGCTGTAGAAGCAGCTAATAAGAATATCAAGAAGATTGTGCAGAAGATGACAGTGACCTGCAAAGATTGGCACGAGATGTTACCGTTTTCTCTTCATGGGTACCGTACCTCAGCAAGGACGTCAACAGGGGCAACACCCTTTTCCTTGGTCTATAGCATGGAGGCAGTCTTGCCTATCGAAGTTCAGATACCCTCTCTCCGGATAATGAAGGATGCAGGCTTGAGCGAAGATGACTGGATCCAGACCCGGCTTGATCAATTAAATCTAATTGACGAGAAGAGACTCACTGCTATTTGTCATGGTCAAACGTACCAAAAACGGATGATCAGGGAATTTAACAAGAAAGTCAGATGACAAGAGTATCAAGTCGGAAACCTGGTAATCAAACGCATCATTCTTCCTCAAAGTGATCCCAGGGGCAAATGGACCCCCACGTACGAAGGGCCATTTTTGGTTAAGAATATCTTCTCAGGAGGAGCTATGATTCTAACCACCATGGATGGTGACGACCTTCCTCACCCCGCAAATGCAGACATAGTAAAAAGATACTACGCATGATAAAAGACCCGCTAGGTTGACACACCTAGGCAAAAATAAGGGCTTCCCGGCGAACCAAAAGGGTTCGGGCAAAAATAAGGGATGAAATGAAAAAAAATCTGTACACCCGGCAAGTCGAAAACCTGAAAAGGCGGCTTGGGCAAAAATGGGTATCCCGGTGGACTGAAAACCCGAAAGGGCGGTCCAGGCAAAAGTTAGGGATAAAGCGTAATACTATGTCTCATTGGATCACCTTGCATCCAGAATCCGGTATCAACTATCAGGTTCAGACGACATCAATCAATCAGCTTCATCTCCAACTAAGCAGCAAAGTGATGAGACGCTTGAAGACATAAAGGCGATAGCAGAGTTGGAACCCAGTGGGATTATTTTTCACATAGCTGTTTTGTTTTCCTTTTCACAAAATTGTATAAACTCTATGTTGTTCGGCGGTGTTCTCTTACTAGGACGTCAGCCTCTTGTACACAAGCGCCTATTTACAGGCCAATTTCAAAGTCAATACAAATCCATTTTTTCAGACAAATTGCCAATTGTTTTTCCTTTTTCTGTTTTGTCTTGCGAAGAACGTCCAATGTTCATTTTTGATATATGCATGTGACATTAATTGTTAATCATAAATATTTGCATACGAAACAAAGGACTAATTACAGGTGATATTAGAAACAGGGGCAATAATGAGTTGTCTAAGCGATCTAGTTGCTTTGTCCACCAAGGTACCAAGGTAGGTTCGACCGAAGAACGTAACCAAGATACCTTCACTCCCCGCAGAGTAAGACAAGATTCAGCGATACTCTCCCCGAGCAGAGTTGGTCTCCCATCAACCCCAAGAAGGCACAATATCCCTGCAAGTCAGCAACACTCTCCCCAAGTAGAGCTAGTCTACTGTCACTCTTAAGGAAGTTGGATATCCCTAGAAGATCTCAACATTCCCCAGCGGAGTATGCAGATATTCCTAAACAAGCATCCCCGGCAGTCTTAATATAAGATTGTTCCCCGGCGGAATACCAGACACCCCAGTGGAGCCATTCCTCGGTACAGTCTCAAAAGTTTCCCCAGGAGAGTTGAATTATCCTCCCCAGTAGATTCTGAAAGCTTATCCCCAGTAGATTCTGGAAGCTTATCACCTGCAGAGTACATATCTCTCCCCGGCCATATTCAAAGGTTATTCTCCACCAGAGCTTATAACTGGGTTATCCTCAGCTAATTACCACGGAAAGATCGCCCTCGGCGAAGTTATTCCTATCCCCAACGGAGTTTATCTATTTCCCCAACAAAACCTATCAACGGTATCCCCAGCGGAGTTATCATCAAGCCTCAGCGAAGTATCTCTTCCCACAGAGTAATTCCCCGCAGAGTAATCTCTCCAACAAGTTTATTCCCCAACGGAGTCATCTTCTCCTACCGGTTTATTCTTGCAATCATCATCCCCAGCGGAAGCGAAGAACTCTACTCTTCAAACATCAGCCCAGGATTCAACAAACTTCCCGGCATCTGTCAAGGATTTATTTTCCTAAACGAAAATACATTCATAAACATCGCATCTTCATACATTATAGCATACATACGCATCATACAACACCAATCTCATTTATTTTGAGAACATCTTAAAATCATGCAGTTCATGCATCATGACATTGCATACAACTGATGTTTTGCCTTTTCAGGAAAAGGTCAACCAAAATATGATTACTATCAACTGTCGCAATTCCAGATTCGATTCCTGTATCTAGCCAGGGCATATCTGTGAGTAACTGATTGTAGATTCGACACCTGTATCCAGCCAGGGCATGTCTGCATGAAGAGTTTAGAGATTCGATTCCTGTATCCAGCCAGGGCATATCTGTAGACGACCAATTCCAGATTCGATTCCTGTATCTAGCCAGGGCATATCTGAAGAGTTTGAAGATTCGATACCTGTATCCAGCCATGGCATATCTGTAGACGACTAATTCCAGATTCGATTCCTGTATCTAGCCAGGGCATATATGAAGAATTTGAAGATTTGACACCTGTATCCAGCCAGGGCATATCTGTAGACGACTAATTCCATATTCGATTCCTGTATCTAGCCAGGGCATATCTGAAGAGTTTGAAGATTCGACACCTGTATCCAGCCAGGGTATATCTGTAGACGACTAATTCTAGATTCGATTCCTATATCTAGCCAGGGTATATCTGAAGAGTTTGAAGATTCGATACCTGTATCCAGCCAGGGCATATCTGTAGACGACTAATGCCAGATTCGATTCCTGTATCTAGCCAGGGCATATCTGTGAGTAACTGATTCCATATTCGATTCCTGTATCTAGCCAGGGCATATCTGAAGAGTTTGAAGATTCGATACCTGTATCCAGCCAGGGCATATCTGTAGACGAATAATTCCAGATTCGATTCCTGTATCTAGCCAGTGCATATCTGAAGAGTTTGAAGATTCGACACCTGTATCCAGCCAGGGCATATCTGTAGACGACTAATTCCAGATTTGATTCCTGTATCTAGCCAGTGCATATCTGAAGAGTTTGAAGATTCGATACCTGTATCCAGCCAGGGCATATCTGTAGACGACTAATGCTAGATTCGATTCCTGTATCTAGCCAGGGCATATCTGTGAGTAGATTCGATTCCTGTATCCAGCCAGGGCATGTCTGCATGAAGAGTTTAGAGATTCGATTCCTGTATCCAGCTAGGGCATATCTGTAAACGACTAATTCCAGATTCGATTCCTGTATCTAGCCAGGGCATGTCTGTGAGTAACTGATTGTAGATTCGATACCTGTATCCAGCCAGGGCATGTCTGCATGAAGAGTTTAGAGATTCGATTCCTGTATCCATCCAGGGCATATCTGTAAACGACTAATTCCAGATTCGATTCCTGTATCTAGCCAGGGCATGTCTGTGAGTAACTGATTGTAGATTCGATACCTGTATCCAGCCAGGGCATGTCTGCATGAAGAGTTTGAAGATTCGATACCTGTATTCAGCCAGGGCACATCTATAGACGACCAATTCCATATTCGATTCCTGTATCTAGCCACGACATATCTGTGAGTAACTGATTGAAGATTCGATACCTGTATCCAGCCAGGGCATATCTGCATGAAGAGTTTAGAGATTCGATTCCTGTATCCAGCCAGGGCATATCTGTAGATGACTAATTCCAGATTCGATTCCTGTATCTAGCCAGGGCATATCTGTGAGCGATTGATTGTAGATTCGATACCTGTATCTAGCCAGGGCATATCTACATGAAGAGATTGAAGATCAACCCCTGTAACAGGCCAGGAAACCATCTTTCTTTCTCAAGTACGCAAGTTCTCGCTAAGGAATCTCTTACACGATCGACACCTTCAGATGACATCTTTAAGCCCATCTCCACAACTATCCATTACACTTCCAAATGGCATCTATAAGCCCATTCCCGACAAGGTTCTGTCACATCTCCAGATGGCATCTATAATCCCATCCTCCCATCCACCACCTTTCCAAATGGCATCTGTAAGCCCATTCCCGACATCACACTGCTGATACTCTACTATGCGAGTGCAAATTTCTGGGCACTCTAGTGTTCAATCATCTTCCACCTTCGGATCACGAAAGGCACACAAGCCAATCTACATCCTCAGGTCTAAGAAGATTGAACAGGGGCAACTGTTGTACCCCAAAATTTGCACTCCCATATTCTTCAAAGTTTTGACAAGCATCATCTCAATTTGCTCAAGTCTACTCAAGGGTTGCACAGTTCAAACACCCTCCTAAGCCAGTCAAATTAGGGTTTTGGTTCTTGCAAGGAAGTTGAGGTTTTCAAGGGCTCAATCAAGTCCCACATGCCTATAAACATTGTCAAGCATCTACATGCCAAGTTTCAAGGCTCACAAGGTCAAGTTGCACAGTCAAAAACCTTAATTGCTTCACAATCAACTGTAGGGGTAAAATGGTCATTTGGCAGTCAAAAGTCAAATTTTTTGGTCAATATCTTATTTTGAAGCCACAATCATCATTTGATCAAGTCTTGATCATGATTCCTCAAGCATGGCTCAAAAATCATCAAGATGCAAAAGTTTCCATTTTTGGACAGTTGAAAAGTCAACTGTAACTTGACCAAGGCATAACTTTTTCATGGTTCATCAGAAAAATCCCATCCAATGCTCATTTTGAAGGGGATGACATTTCCTACAACTCATCTTCACATTCCAAGTCCAATAAATTCTCTCACAAAAAGTTATCAATTTCAACATTATAGGTCATTTTCAAAAGTCAACAAAAAGGCACTTTAAGTCAAAGACCATAACTTGAGATTGGTAAATTAAAATGACATGGGACCAAAGGCATTGGTTATAGGACTTCAAGACCTTTCCAAAATGTCCAAGAACATGTTCATATGATCAAAATTGAGCAAGATATGCATTGGAGAAGTTGAGAAATTTTTGTGAAATGGCAAATGTCAACTATCCTTAAAACTTCAATTTTTGACAAAAGGGCCCACTTTCTTCCACTTGATTCAGCCTTGTCATGCCACCCACGTGTCCAATGATTAATCTCAAGACCAAATATTTATTTTTCATTTTTTATTTAATTTTATGGGTTTAAGTCATTTTAAATCCATAATAATTCAAATAAATCTAAAAAAATTAATTAAATGGTATCTTGTGGTTTGAATAGCCTTCATGAAGCATTTGCTAGCTGCCAAATTCGTGCAAGCTATTTTTGTACACAAAATCATGGTTGTTGGACCAAGAAAGGAATGTTCTTCAATGGTGGTCAAACAAAATCCAAAACATAATGGCACAAGTTTAAGGCTCCTAATGTGACTTAATTCTCATTGATACATACATATGCAAGCAAGCCGTATAGCATTCAGGACCTAAGCATCCCTAAAACGGCCAAACCAATTCCAAAAAAACTCAAGCAAAAGTCAAATCTGAAATCAACCTTCCAGCACAATTGGAATCCTTTTTTCATTTCTAACACGTTGCTGGAACTCTCAGGAGTCTTTTGGAATCAAAATCAAGGGCTGAAGCTTGAGGAATCACGCCAAACAGAATCACAGTTTGTCTATATTTTTCAAAATCGAAACTCCCAATTCATGAACATTTGATATGATTTAAAGCTTGTTTTATATTGCTTGCATCCATACAAAGCTATTGATATCAATTAATTGGATTATCATGTACAGAACTGTGATTTGCCATTAACGACTTTTACGGTTTTTGAGTTTTTTAATTAGGGCTTTGTTGCACAAGTAAAATCAGAACCAATGATACCCATGGTTGAATTCAGAAGGACAAGACGAACTTGAGCCAACCCTCGCGCCATATTTATATGCCCTGGATTCCTATTCGCTATTTTTGACAGTTTCATTTTGTGGGGGTTTAAAACCCCCGCTAACCATTTGTTTTTTTGCAGGCACGAAGAAGAAGATGATTACGTGTTTACCTATGGCTGGCTGATTCAAATATAATACGCGCGTTTTTCTTTTTTAGCATATGCGTCTTGTTTTTCCATATTATTTCTATTGACCACTATAATAACAAGATACAGCGCTTGGCTCAGTGGAGAGGGACGTGGCTATGCATCATTGGGACCTGGGTTCGATTCCCAGGTCCCCCAAATTCCTTGTTCATATTTTTCCCAATATAATCATATGCAGGCATTCTCAAGGTGTCCCATCATGCGCTCCAGGCATCAGCTTGCCAAGTGTCCACAACCCTCAATCCAATGGCCAAAGAGTGAAGACTATGGTGTTCAGGAGTCAATGCACATGCAGACAATTCCAAAGTCAACGCAGGCCTAAGCTTATTGGGCCAAAATTGCTTCACTAAACTCCCATCCTGGCCCAAACACCCCCCCTGGGTTCTTATTTTCTTTTCCTTTTTCTCTTTTTTTATTTTATTTTCTTTCATAATTTCCCTTTTTATTAATTATTAGTTTTATTAAATATTTAATTAACCAATTAACATTTTTCACAATAAAACCAAAAAAAAAACATTTTAATATTTATTAACTTATTTTGTAAATAAATGTAAATTATATTAGTTTAATTAATTAACTTTAATACTTTTTTACAATAAATAAAAACAATTTAGAATTAGGTTTTTGCTAACTTTTAATTTCTATTTATTTTCATTAAAAAACACAAAAACACAAAAAAAAATTATTTTCCTTTTAATTAAATTAATTAATTAGTTAATTAGGTTTGATGTTTAATTTAATTCTAAAAAGGGTCAACACCCTAAGGACGTGCCCGATTAAATTTCTATTCACGCGTATTTATTTTTATTTCATTATATTTATGTATCTGTACAGAGTATGTAATAGTTAATTAGGATTTTATCGCCTTATTTAAATTCTCGCACTTTATTTTCCAAAACGGGTTTTTGTTTTTGGCGATGTATAGACCCGCGCCTTGTAATAGTTAGATTTACCTTTCCGCAAGTTATTTTCCGCACTCCTAACTGTTAAAAAATGCATGAAAGAATGTATGAATAATAAAACCAATCCGTAGCTCACAAATAACATGTACAAGACAAACATTAACTGAAAATTCAACACACAAGCACATACCACTTCTAGGGTACGCCTCACTGGTTGCCTCGTACGTGGTCGTCAAGTATAGGGTGTTTTAGAGGTCGCTCTCCTGTCTAAGATCCAGTTGCCTCGAAACGGTTGCCTCGGATAAAAAAAGGATCTAGGACATTAGGGTTACTTCTAAGGTGTCCTACTATTGCTTCGGTGACCACATTGTCCCTATAATCGAATTAACCCAAATACCTCCAACCATGGTGCTACCTACCTCTCAATGGTGGGATAGCACTATCCAAAGGATTCTTACACAGCTTAATTCCTTAGAGTAGGTAGAATCTCATGGGTACTTGCTCTTTTCAAAAACAAACAAAAACAATTTTTCACACCTACACTTTCTAAAAGTTTTCAAACAAATTTTTCATACACTCTTGAGGACAGATACAAGAGTTACTTAGAAATTTTTCAAACGAAACTTTTTTTCAAAACCCAGACACACTTGAAAAGCAAACAATCTTTTGAAAACATTAGAGCAAGTACCTAAGAGCCCGTGGATAACCACAGATAAAAAGGGTGCTAACACCTTCCCGTTCTATAAATCTACCTCCCGAACCGAGAAACATTCTCGAATAAGGAATTTTGCTGTGCTTTTGTCCTTTCCATGTTGGAGAACATAAAAGACGGTGGCGACTCTTGCTTACCGCGACATTTCGCGAACCAGCTTAAAAAACAGTCAGTTCTATTTCCACCGATCACACTAGACTTGGGCAAACTTTAAGATAGGACGGGAGGTATAGTCATGTTAACTTTGAGGGAGTAATCCCAAAAAAGGAGGCATGAGATCCCCCACTCAGTGGAGGCCCCTTTGACTGTAGTGTCGTTTACCGCGTAATCGGGAAGACGTACTGCTTTCGACCTGGGAGCCTACTGAAGCTGAGGACCGTAGAATACCAAACCCATCTTGGCCTTTTAGGTGTACTGCGAAAGCTATGACTGAGTAATCCGAAAATAGTTGTCACGCGATACTACGCTCGGACGAGTTTTTCTTGAGAATATTACTAATTACCGAGTTATTCAGGAAGTTGGTAATATCCAAAGGAAGGATGTAGACTCTGGGGACATCTAGAACCTTTTTCGGCAGGTGATAACTTTTAGACCAACACCTTATGGGTAGTACCTTCGACCTCATGCCCGTGACGTTGAACCTATGAACCATATATGTGTGATCTTGTGTGTGATTGCTGCATCATGCATCCATGCACTCATAAGCATATTTTGAAGAGATCTTATTTCAAGGGATTTAAAAATTTGACCATTTATGAATATCTCAGGTACTTTTTAACCATAGATTCTGGAAAGAGAAAGATTGGGAAATACAGTTTCAAAGATCCCAAGGTAGATGAGTTGGTCAGTCTAATTCCTGAGATCGAGTGTTCTGCAGACTTTCGGAAGAAGTATAGATCTATCATTCCTCTCATGAAGCTAAAGATGAAAGAGGGTATTCTCTCGACCTTGGTCCAGTTCTATGATCTGATGTATCATTGCTTTACTTTTCCCGACTATCAGTTGATGCCTACACTGGAGGAGTATTCTTATCTATTGGATTTACCTGTTACCGATCATGTTCCTTTTACTGGTTTGGAGGGTGAGCCAAAACCGCATGAGATTGCTGCTTTGATTCATCTGGGGAAGTATGAGGTGGAAGCCCATATGACTACTAAAGGAGGGATTAGAGGATTACCAGCTCAATTCTTATTGGAGAAAGCTCGTTAATTTGCCAGGATGAAGAGTACCGTTTCTTTTGAGGCCATCTTTGCTCTACTTGCTTACGGGTTGTTCTTATTTCCTAATGTGGACAGGTTTGTTGACATTCATGCTATCGGGATCTTCATGATTGGAAACCCAGTTCCTACCTTGTTGGGTGATTCTTATTACTCTATTCATCTTCGAAATTCTTATCATGTGGGGATGGTTATCTGTTGCACGCCCCTGTTGTACCGGTGGTTTATCTCTCATATGCCTCAGTCTGATGCTTTTTGGGATGTCAAGAAGGAACCCCGTTGGGCTCCTAAGATCATGGCACTTACTCACTCAGATATTGATTGGTATCATCGAGCTTACTAGGATATAGAGATTATTGACAGTTGTGGTAGTTTCCCCAATGTACCTCTTCTTGGTACAAAGGGAGGAGTTAACTATAACCTTGTTCTTGCACGACGATAACTTGGTTATCCGATGAGGGATAAACCAAATAGTATTCATTTGAGTAGTTTCTTTCTGAAGGAAGGATGAGACCATAGGGAAGCTAGGGAGCAAATTGCGAAGGCTTGGCGTCACATTCATAAGAAGAGTAGGAAGGATTTGGGACCTAGGGGTTCTGTTTCTTTGGAGCCATATCTTCAATGGATCCAAACGAGAGCTATTTAGTTGAAGATGCCGTATTCCCGGGAAAAACCTATGCCTGATCTATTTGTGAAGACCACTCCTCCCTTATTAGATGATCTAGAAGAGCTGCAACTTGCTTTGGTCAGGATGCAATAGGAAAAGGATGCTTGGAAGAACAAGTGCCAAACTTTAGAGATTTCCTATAGAGAAGACTTGAAGGAGAAAGACGACTTGATTGAGATCCTTAAGAGTCGAGTTGTAGAGACTATGGAGAGGCAAGGGGATTTATTTTCTCCTAATCCTCAATCAGATGCTGATTACTCACTTCCTGATTCAGGTAATTGGAAGGAGGTTCCCACCAGGTATGCAGAAGAAAACCAAAGGTTGAAGGCTCAGATTTCTAGGCTCACAGGAAAGTGCCAGTGTATAGAGTGATCTCCATCAGTTTTACTTCTCAGGGTTTTAGATTTTATTTTCATCTTGTACTTGGGATCATTGAAACATCTAATCCATTTTGGAGTTGTTATAATAAAACTTTTCAGTATTTCAAATGCTTTATTACTTTGATATTTGCAATATGTTCATAAATTTTAAATCCCTTGAAATATTAAATAAAATCATGTGCATTTCATATCATACATCATATTGCACATAATTCTTGCATTTGTTATGCATATCCAGGTGTCTTACCAAGCTTCTTTACTTTGTTCAGCAAGCTGACTCGCCACTACAACACTTGGGAAAATTTCAGAAAGAAGATGGACAACTTAGAACAAGAGAATCACGAGCTGCGCGAGGAGGTTTCTGCTTTGAAGGCCAGCATGGCCAATCTAACTGCTATGATGGAAGCTCTGGTGGCTGCTCAGAATCAGCCACTGAGTGTCCAACCTCAACCAACAAGGGCAACTACTGAAGTTCCGACTGTTCCCGTATCTGCTACTCTAGTTGTTGTTCAAAATCGCATGCCTCAAGGTTATCCTTGGGGAATGCCATAGAATTTTGAACCTGAAGGTTTTAATCTTGGTCCTCGAGATACTCCGATTGTTTAGATTATTGTCACTCCTGCACCTCCTGTGGTGCATGCTGCTCCTGCTGCACCTCCTTCGATGAATATGGTTCCGTTTGTTAATGATGATGTGTGTCATCCTTTCCCTCCACCGAGTGAAGACTTGGTTCTTTATGACAGAATGGATGACTTTCAAGAGCAGTTTGACAAGATGCAAAGAGAGATGAAGGCCCTCAGGGGAAAAGATCTATTTGGGCAGAATGTGAATGAGTTATGCTTGGTCCCTAATGTTAAGATACCTGCTAAGTTTAAGGTCCCGGAGTTTGAGAAGTACAAGGGCAACACTTGCCCTCGTGATCATCTGGTGATGTATGTAAGGAGAATGTCTATGCATACTGATGATCAGCGTCTGCTGATTCACTTTTTCAGGATAGTTTGACCGGTGCTGCGCTAAAGTGGTATATGAGTTTGGACAGTGTTAACATCCATACTTTCAATGATTTGGGAGAATCGTTCATCAAACAATATAAGTATAACATGGACATGGCACCTGACCATGATCAACTCAGGGCCATGGTTCAGAAAGACAGGGAATCATTCAAAGAATATGCATAGAGATGGCGTGAGGTAGCCGCCCAAGTGATTCCTCCCATGGAAGAGAAGGAGATGACTAAGATTTTCTTGAAAATGCTGGGTGCTTTCTACTACGAGAGGATGGTAGCAAGTGTGCCAAGTGACTTTACTGAAATGGTAGGAATGGGTATCCGCTTAGAAGAGGCTGTAAGAGAGGTCTGTTTAACGAGAAGTGAAAGTTCTGGAGGTGCGAAGAAGCCACCTTACGGGTTTACCAAGAAGAAGGAAGGGGATGCAAATGCTGTTATGCAAGAGAGGAGGGTTAATACTCCTAGAAGGAATTATCAGTGTCATCAGCAAGTCGCCTCAGTTACTCCAGTTATGGGATCAGCTCCAACTACTGTTGCTTATCAGAGACCATCCCAGCAGGGGAATCAAGGGTATAATCAGAGAAGGGAGAGTTATGACCCTATTCCTATGAGCTATACGGATTTACTACCGACATTGATTCAGAAGAAGTTGGTTCAGACATGAACACCTCCAGCTGTACCGTCGCTGTTGACGTGGTATTACAAGGCATACCAAACATGTGCTTTTCATTAGGGAGAACCAGGGCATAATGTTGAGAATTGTTATCCTTTGAATACTGAGGTGCAGAAATTGGTGAAGTCTGGTATTCTATCTTTCAAGGATGTGGGACCTAATGTGAAAGATAATCCTCTACCCAAGCATGGAGGAGTAAATGCTGTGAATATGGTGGTCGGTTGTCCAGGCGACTTCCAGATTTTTGATATCAATCTGGTTAGAGGAGATTTGGTGAAAATGCATGCAGACCTTTATGAATTTAGGTACTATACACATGACCATTCCGGTTGTGCTATTTGTAGTACAGACATACAGGGTTGCGATAAGATAAAGACTGATTTACATGGGATAATGGATGAGGGCCTCATCCACATAATCAGGCCTAGGACAAAGTATGAAGAGGAGGTGAATATGGTTTCTGGATGTTCTGGAGAATTCCGAATTTTTGATGTAGAGTATATGAATGAGGATCTTGTGCAATTGCATGCTACTTTCTGCCATATGGTTGGTCAGATAGAACACCAGTATGGGTCTTTCTGAATTTTTTGTCGAGACTCCCGAGGATGTTCAATCGTGAAGAAAGGTGTTCAGTTGTCGTTGGACAATGGAACTATCAAGGTTACATGTCAAAGGGATGATTACCATGAAGTTGATTTGGTTGAGGTTTGTTTGACTGAAGAAGAGTCGGATGGAGAGTATGCCTCTGCAGATGAGTATTTCTCCTCAGATGAGGATTTGTTTTCCAAAAATGACTCAATAATGACTGATTGTGTTGAAGAAGGGGTAAATGTGATTGTGCCTTGTTTTGGCGCACCTGCCAATTTTGAAGTTGAGTATTATAGCAAGCTAGTTGTTACCCCATTGGTGATTAGTTTGCCGGGTCCTATCCCCTACAAATGAGATAAGGTTGTGCCCTATAAATACAACACTACAATATTAGAGGATGGAGTGGAAGTTCCCATCCAGCCAATGCCCGATGTCAGAAATATTGTTGAGAATAGCAGGGTGACCCACAACGGTCGTGTGTTTGCACCAGTTGTTCGGGGAGATATTAGTGCTGGAAAGAAAATTGTTGAGAATGTTGAACCCAAGAAGGCTACAGGTGAGACTAGTGGGGCTACGTTAGAGAAATAAGTGGATGATATTTTGAAGATAATCAAGATGAGCGACTATAGAATCGTAAATCAGCTACTGCAGACTCCTTCAAAAATATCTATCTTGGCTTTATTGATGAACTCATCTGCTCACAGAGAATCCTTGATGAGGGTATTGTACCAAGCTTTTGTGGAGAGTGATATGCCTATAGACCAATTCAGCAGCGTAATAGGGAATATTACATCATGTAATAATTTAAGTTTCTGCGATGATGAATTACCAGATGAAGGAAGGAATCACAACCTGGCCCTCCATATCTCTATGAATTATAAGAATGATTCACTATCCAATGTGATGATTGATAATGGATCCGCTTTGAACGTTATACCGAGAAGCACTCTTATGAAGTTGAAATATCAAGGAACACCTATGCACTCGAGTGGCATCATTGTGAAAGCATTTGATGGATCAAGGAAATCTGTTATTGGTGAAGTGGACTTGCCTATTCATATAGGACCACATTTGTTTCAGATAACTTTCCAGGTCATGGATATTGTACCCGCTTATAGCTGTTTGCTAGGAAGGCCGTGGATACATGAGGCAGGGGCTGTCACTTAAACTTTACACCAGAAACTGAAGTTTGTACGTGAAGGGAAAGTAGTGATCATAAATGGGGAACATGCATTATTGATATCTCATTTGTCCTCCTTCAGCATTGTGGAGGCAGATGAAGCTGCTATTGGAACTCAGTTCCAAGCTTTATCTATTGACAACATAAGAGGAAATGAGAATTCCATGGTTTTGCTTAAGGATGCACAACAAGTTGTGCAAAAGGGTCATAGCGAGGTATGGGGACAGATTGTGGATCCACCTGTGAACAAGAACAGAGCCGGATTGGGGTTCTCTTTGAAAAATGACAAAGGTAAGAGCATGAAGCCGAACTCTTCTACGAGCAAGTATCAAGACATCTTCCGCAGTGGGGGTTATCTTCATCCAACTGTTTCCGAGATTAATGCCATTGTGGAAGATGAAGCAGAGCAGGAAATGTCGAATTATGTGACACATAGAGTTAGGGTTCAGAACTGGATCACCATTGATGTTCCATCTTGCATACATGTTTCAAAGTAATTTGTTTGTTAATTTTTTTTGAAAAGCTTTCACTCTTCTCAAGGTGGAAATATTAGTGTTGTAGGGCTTATCTATTTGTTGTGACTTTTAAAATCAATAATAAAAGTTGTCTTTGTTTCCCAAATTGTGTCTTTATTTTCTATTTTTTCTTCGAAAATGGTAATAAAAAAAACCTTTCAAAATGAATAAATAACTGAAATTCAATCTTCATGATCACTTGTTATATGTGTCAGTTTCTAAAAGCAATCATAAATCATATGTGTAGATTAATTAAAAAACCCATTGAATACAATGACCCTGCACCCTCTCCCAACTTTGAATGTCCTATATATGGGGCTGAAGAAGAAGATTATGATGAGATTTCAGAAGAGGTCTTACGGTTGCTTGAGCACGAGGAAAATACCATTCATCCATATAAAGAGCCATTGGAAGTGATCAATTTGGGTTCAGAAGAAGATCCGAAGGAAGTCAAGATTGGAGCATTGTTGCATCCTGATGTGAAGAGCAGGTTGATTGAGCTGTTGAAAGAGTATGTGGATATTTTTGCTTGGTCTTATCAAGATATTCCTGGTCTAGATACAAATATTGTAGAACACCATTTGTTGTTGAAGCCAGAGTGTCCGCCAATTAAACAGAAACTGAGAAGAACTCACCCAGATATGGCAGTGAAGATCAAAGAGGAGGTTTTAAAGCAGATTAATGCTGGTTTTCTTGTGATGTCAGTGTATCCTCAATGGATTTCCAATATTGTCCTAGTACCGAAAAAGACGGAAAAGTTTGCACGTGCGTAGATTACAGAGATCTAAATAAAGCTAGTCCAAAAGATGATTTTCCATTGCTACACATTGATATGTTAGTGCATAGCACATCAAAATTCAAAGTATTATCGTTCATGGATGGATTTTCCGGGTATAATCAAATAAGAATGGTTCCGGAGGACATGGAAAAAACAATGTTTATCACACCCTGGGGAACATTCTGTTACAGAGTGATGCCCTTCGGGTTAGAGAACTCTGGTGCAATGTACCAGAGGGCTATGACAACCCTATTCCATGATCTAATACACAAGGAAATAGAATTATATGTTGATGATATGATTTCCAAATCCCAGACTGAAGAAGGGCATGTAGAAGATTTGTTGAAGTTGTTTCAGCGTTTGAGGAAATATCGTCTCCGCTTGAATCCAAATAAATGCACCTTCGGTGTTCGATCAGGGAAATTGTTGGGTTTCATTATTAGCCAGAAAGGAATTAAAGTTGACCCTTATAAAGTCAAAGCAATTCAAGAGATGCCAGCACCAAGAACTGAAAAGCAAGTCAGAGGGTTCCTCGGGCGTTTGAATTATATTTCCAGATTCATCTCCCACATGACTGCAACATGTGAACCGATCTTTAAGTTATTAAAGAAAGATCAAGGTTGTGTGTGGACGGATGACTGCCAAAGGGCATTTGAAAGTATTAAAGAATATCTGCTTGAACCTCCTATCTTGCTCCCTCCTATCGAAGGAAGACCGTTGATTATGTATATGACAATGTTAGATAAATCCATGGGTTGTATTATGGGACAATAGGATGAAACAGGAAAGAAAGATTTCGCCATTTATTATCTCAGTAAAAAGTTCTCTGACTTGAGTCGCGGTATTCCATGCTGGAAAAGACACGTTGTGTTTTGGCCTGGGCGGCAAAGCGTTTACGGCAGTATATGTTGAATCACACTACTTGGTTGATCTCTAAAATGGATCCAATCAAACACATTTTTTAAAAGCCTGCTCTTACTGGGAGAATTTCCCGCTGGCAGATGTTGTTATCTGAATATGATATCAAATACCGCACTCAAAAAGCTATTAAAAGCAGTGTGTTGGCAGATTATCTTGCTCACCAACCAATGGAGGATCATCATTCTGTAGAATATGAATTCCCCGATGAGGATGTGATGTTCTTGAAAGTGAAAGATTGTGATGAACCATTGCCTGAGGAAGGTCCTGACCCAGAATCTAGTTGGAGTATGATATTTGATGGAGCTGTGAATGCTTATGGTAAAGGAATTGGTGTTATGATTGTCACTCCACATGGGTCACATATTCCTTTTACCGCAAGGTTAACATATGATTGTACTAACAATATGGAATAATATGAGGCTTGGATCACGGGTCTCGAAGAAGCTATTGATCTAAGAATTAAAAATCTAGATGTGTATGGTGATTCAGCTTTGGTAATAAACCAGATTAAAGGAGAATATGATACTCGTCACCCGGCTTGATCCATTATAAAGATTATGCTAGAAGATTGTTACCCTTCTTTAATAAGGTTGAATTCCATCATATTCCAAGAGATGAAAATAAGATGGCGGATGCTCTAGCAACTCTGGCTTCTATGTACCAAGTAAATACTCTGAATGATATACCTCGAATTATGGTTCGGCGACTGGATATGCCCGCTCATGTGTTTACAACAGAAGAGGCAACAAATGAAAAACCTTGGTATTATGACATCAAGCATTTTCTTCAGACTCAGGAATACCCAATTGGTGCATCGAAGAAGGATAGAAAGACATTGAGAAGATTGGATGACAGTTTCTTCCTCAGTGAAAATGTGTTATATAAAAGAAATTATGACATGGTCTTGCTCAGATGCGTGGATAGACACGAAGCAGGCATGTTGATGCATGAGGTTCATGGAGGTTCATTTGGCACTCATGCCAATGGACATTCGATGGCTAAAAAGATGCTAAGGGCAGGTTACTATTGGCTGACAATGGAATCTGATTGTTATAAATTTGCAAAGAAGTGTCATAAATGCCAGGCTTATGCAAATAAGGTCCATGTGCCTCCGACACTTCTCAATGTGATCTATTCCCCATGGCCTTTCTCTATGTGGGGTATTGACATGATCGGGATGATAGAACCCAAAGCTTCGAACAAACACTGTTTTATCTTGGTAGCAATTGATTACTTCACCAAGTGGGTGGAGGCTGCTTCATATGCCAATGTTACTAAGCAGGTGGTTGTGCGCTTCATCAAGAATAATATTATATGTTGGTATGGTGTGCCGAGCAGAATTATCACCGACAATGGCTCGAATTTGAACAATAAAATGATGACAGCACTGTGTGAAGAATTCAAGATTGTCCATCATAATTCCTCTCCGTATAGGCCAAAGATGAATGCGGTTGTTGAAGCTGCTAATAATAATATCAAGAAAATTATCCAAAAAATGGTTGTTACTTATAAGGATTGGCATGAAATGCTCCCTTTTGCTTTGCATGGATATCGAACGTCTGTCCGCACTTCAACAGGAGCAACCCCATTCTCCCTGGTGTATGGAATGGAAGCTGTACTCCCAGTCGAGGTTGAGATTCCCTCTTTGCGTGTGATAATGGAAACCAAGTTGACAGAGGATGAATGGGTCCAAAACCAGTTTGACCAGTTGAATCTGATCAAAGAGAAGAGGATGACAGCTTTGTGTCATGGACAGTTATATCAGAAAAGAATGAAGAAAGATTTTGATAAGAAGGTCAAGCCTCATGAATTCAGAGAAGGCGACCTCGTGCTCAGGAAGATCATGTCTTTCAACACTGATTCTAGGGGAAAGTGGACTCCCAATTTTGAAGGCCCATATGTTGTCAAGAAAGCCTTCTCTGGTGGTGCATTAATTCTCGAAACTATGGATGGAGAGGAGTTCCCACGTCCCATGAATGCCGATGCAGTCAAGAAATACTTCGCCTAAAGAAACAAAACAACAGATCGCTAAGTTGAAAACCCGAAAGGGCGGCTTAGGCAGAAAAGAGCGTCTCGGTAGGCCGAAAACCCGAAAGGGCGGTCTAGGCAAAAGTTAGAGACATAAACAGAATAAATTTCCCGCTAAGTTGAAAACCCGCAAGGGCAGCTTAGGCAAAAGTTAGGGACTTTCTTGGCAAGTAACTGCATCATGCAAGATCTGATCATTGAAGCAACAATCTTCTCGAATCCTCATCATACTTCAATGGAAGCTACTGCTCAGGATTTCAAAAATTGTTAGAGGGGATAGTGGTCATTGTACCTCAACGTATCTTTTTCATTATATATTACCATTTTCCAAACTTTGTAATCATCTATGGAATCTCGCCATTTGCAGACTACCATTCTATTAATAAAGTTTGAGCTGTTACCTAATTCTTTGTGTTTGTTATTTTATTTAGCTTGCAAAGACTCCATTTATTATTGATAATAACTTTCAAAGCAAAAAGATTAAATAACAAAATCAATTTTTCAAAAAGAATTTAAAATTTTCTTTTACTTTAGAATTTGTGATGCGAAAAAAATAATAACAACAAAAATGGTGATCCCAGGAATGGATAAACTCCAGTTGTTTTAAGAAGTTTTTTGTTCCCCTCAGGAAAGTTTACTCAAGATGATTCTCTGTATTGGGTTCGAGACTCCGGTATCCTCGGTCAAGTTTGGATTCATTTCTCCTCCTTGTTCGAGTTTTCATGATGTAAGGTTCTAATCCGAGATTTCTCCAGTTAGGTTTTCATTCGGTCTAATGGAAGTTCTTTTTCCAGAAAAGACAGTACCATAATCACTCTTGAAGAACACAGGTGCCCAGTTTCTCTAGTGAAGAACATATTGTGGTTTTCCCTTTGAGGATATGGTGTTAATCTCCCCATTGAAGTGGGCATGAATTCCCCAGTGAATGTTTTGATGATTTGGTGTCCATCTACTTTACTTGATATTGGTTTTGCAATCCCCAATAGAAGTGTTACTTTTGAAAACATCTGTTTCCCCAGTGCAGCCTGGAGAAGGATGTTCTATCCCTGTATCTGTACTTTTCTGTCACTTTGATTTGTTTACCTTCGGATTATGTTTCTCCCCAGTAAAGCTAAAGTAGGTAGTCAGTTAAGTTTCCTCAGCTGGCGCTTACTTTTTTTTTGGAATGATCATCTTGGATGTGATTTTAGCCGAGTGTTGTTGGTGCCCGAGGTGGTTTTGACTGGTTACTCCCGGTATTCTATATCTGTTTTGTCAGCATACGCATGATAACACTCATACATTCATACATACATCATGCATAACTTAAATTGGCAAATCATTGCTCATTAACATTTGTTAATATTTTTGTTGACATATCACCCTGTTTTGCAGAGTTACGTTGTCCTCTCTTCAATAGAGTGTTGGCCTTAAGCAGAAAGCGTATATTCTTTCAATTTCCCCACTGAGTTATCCCTCGTGGAAGATTTTTTCTTTAGGCTTCTTGTACAGCTCCTTGTTTAGATGGATTTGGTTTTCCCTCTTGAGTTTATTTCTCAAAGGTTATATTTTGGTTGACTGTTTCATTCCAGTTTATTTCTGGTTTTAATCTTTGGGTTTCTCAGCAATATTATTTACTCTGGATCTCTAAAAACTTCGAGTTTTGGTTTGTGCATTTATTTTGCACAAGAAGACTTTATATCCCCAGTAGGAATATCGTGGCGTTTCCCCAGGAAGTCATATTTCTTTCCCCAGGAAGCCATATTGTTCTCCCCATAAAGTCATTTCTTTTTACAATCCTCCATGACAACAAGTGACAAATCTCTTTATTTGAGCAACTTGTGCTTCCCTGTAAAAGTCGACATAACTTTTTTTTGCTATCTCCTCTATGAGTGGATAGTTTGCAGTCCTTCATCGGTTTACACCAGCGGATGGCAAGACTTTCAAAATTCATGGAGACAATTTGTTGTGAAATCTTGGCAGGTGGAAGTCTCTTTATTTGAGATAGCTTACCCTTTCCAGGAAAAGTGCCTCGGTTAAAGAAGAAGTTGAGACACGTTCTAGGTGAAATACCAGAATTTTGGGGAAAACTTGTTATCTTTTTGCTACCTTCAGTGAACGTTGGTAGTTCATCATCAGTGAACGGCGATGCTATGATATATTTTTCTCTCTACCTTCAGTGAAAGTTGGTAGATCACCATCAGTGAAAGTTGGTTTTTGTTATCTTTTTTCTACCTTCAGTGAATGTTGGTAGTTCATTGTCAGTGAACGGTAGTGCTATGATATATTCTCTTCCTACCTTCAGTGAAAGTTGGTAGGTCATCGGCAGTGAACATCGATGATTGTTATCTTTTTGCTACCTTCAGTAAACGTTGGTAGTTCATCGTCAGTGAACGACGATGCTATGATATATTTTTCTCTCTACCTTCAGTGAAAGTTGGTAGATCACCATCAGTGAAAGTTGGTGTTGTTATATTTTTGCTACCTTCAGTGAACATTGGTAGTTCATCGTCAGTGAACGGCAGTGCTATGATATATTATCTTCCTACCTTCAGTGAAAGTTGGTAGGTCATCGGTAGTGAACGTCGATGATTGTTATCATTTTGCTACCTTCAGTGAACGTTGGTAGTTCATCGCCAGTGAACGGCGATGCTATGATATATTTTTATCTCTACCATCAGTGAAAGTTGGTAGATCACCATCAGTGAAAATTGGTGTTTGTTATATTTTTGCTACCTTTAGTGAACGTTGGTAGTTCATCGTCAGTGAACGGCGGTGCTATGATATATTCTCTTCCTACCTTCAGTGAAAGTTGGTAGGTCATCAGCAGTAAACGTCGATGATTGTTATCTTTTTGCTACCTTCAGTGAATATTGGTAGTTCATCGTCAGTGAACGGCGATGCTATGATGTATTTTTCTCTCTACCTTAAGTGAAAGTTGGTAGATCACCATCAGTGAAAGTTGGTGTTTGTTATCTTTTTGCTACCCTCAATGAACGTTGGTTCATCGTCAGTGAATGACGATGCTATGATATTTCTTTTCCTTCTACCTTCACTGAATGTTGGTAGCTCACCATTAGTGAACGTCGGTGTTATTATTTCTTTTCTCTCTACCTTCAGTGAAAGTTGGTAGGTCATCGGCAGTGAACGTCGATGATTCTTTCTCTCTGCCTTCAGTAAATGTTGGTAGCTTCGCCTTTAGTGGAAGTTGGTGTATCCTTTGACTATTTTATCATACTCTCTGATTCAGGTCTTTTCGATCCACCAGTGACTTATTTTCTTGGTCGGGTTGCTCTCTTGTTTCTTTATTTATTTTTTATTACATCCCCAGTGGCGTTTTGCATCTCTTTGGTCTTGTTCATATGCATTCATGCTCATAAGCATTACATGACATCTTAGGGCCAAAAATAGGGTTTATTTTATATTTAAGTATCTTCGATCGCGTCGACACGAAGATTTTTAACCTTCGTATCTCCGGATAGAAGAAACTTAAATAAGGGTAGCTGTTGTACCCTAAAATTTGTCCCTAAGATCCCTTCATCATACCATGTTGATTCATTCACAATAAGATCACATTAGGATTCTTGGTTCCCCTCCCTATATTTAGCTTTGATCTTTGGGGAATCACCAAGCACCTTGACTTGTGTTCTTTTGTGATCATGAATATTTTTTGTCTTAATTTCTTCTTTTAATTAATAAAATGCAATGTTGGTTTGTCTTTCTTGTTATCCATGTAGGTAAAGGCAATAAGATTCAGCAAGTTGCTCCATGGGTTCATGAGTTTATTTCCATGCCCTAGTCAATAAAGCTTAATAATTTCAAGCCTTACCATTGCATTTGTTTTGGAAGGAATGGTATGGCAAGGTTATTTTGGTTTACCACATTTCAAGGTTATAAAATTTGGTTCAAAAGCACAAGGGATTGATTGGAGAAGTTGGCTTGCTTGGACAAGGCTTTGTTCCCATTGGTCACAAATGCATATTTCTCTCAATTCTCAAGATATGGAAGTGGTTGTGGTTGCTATGAGTTCTCATTATCATCCTCAACAACTTATATTTACAAATCATTTGTGTTGGTACAAGAAGTTTGTTCAAAATTGTCAAAGTTCCTCAAGGCATGTTTCTTGATCTAGGAGCTAGGGTTTTGAACTCCAAAGGAGTATATCTTGCTCATCTTTTGATATTTTTGAGTGATTCCAAATACATCCTTATCTTCAAAGGTGTTTCACCCCAAAATTTGCCCTCTCATTTTACTCAACACATGCTCATTGAGGTCCTCAATTTGCCCAAGGATGCCTAAGGATTGACCAGACAAATCCTCCTCCTAAGACAATGAGCCTCAAACTAGGGTTTCCATTTTCATCAATATGTTTGATTTACAAGGGTCCCAAATGATTTCCATTACCCTAATATGCTCTCAAGATCATCCATGTCAAGTTTCATGCCTTGCACAAGAAGTTTGCTCAATCAACTGCTCAAATGCCTAAAAATCAACTATACTAGGTCAAAAGTCAACTGTAGCCCTCATGCAGTCAAACTTCAATATTTTTGGTCAAAATCAACATTTTGAAGTGATATTCATCATTTTATCAAGGTTTGATCATGATTCCTCAAGGAATTACCCAAATTCATCAAAACTCAAAAGATGCTAAATTAGGGTTTCTATAGGAAAAGTCAACCAAACTTTGACCAGACATAACTTTCTCATACTTTATCAGAAATTCCCCATCCAAGGCTCATTTTTAAGAGGATGAAATTCCCTACACTCATATTCATCCCTAAAGTTCAAAAAGTTCACTCATGAAGAGATATGAATTCAGACATTATAGGTCATTTCAAAAAGTCAACAAAAACACCTTTTGGGTCAAAGCTTCTTACATGAACATGGAAGATCCAATTGAGGTGAAACAAAAGGGTTGTTTAGAGGACATCCTAAGATTTCTAAAAATTCCAAGAACACCCTCTTAGGGTCAAAGTTGAGAGAGATGTGCATTGTCAAAGTTGGCCATTTTTGGAAATTTGCATAAAGTCAACCATGCCCAAACTACATTTTTCTTCAAATGGGTCTAACTTTTTATGTTTTCATCTTGTTCCTAACATGGTCCACGACCCATGAACCACTCCATGCATCATTTACTTATTTATTTGATTTATTTTGATTTTTTAATCATTTAAAATCCAAATTAAATCAAATAAATGATATAAAATTATTTTGGGATGATTTTGCATTAAATAATGAGAATACATGCTGTATGATAGCAAGCAAATCGTGCAAGGGCTGATTGGATTGAAAATGGCATGATTTGGCCAATTTTGGAAACAAAGAATATCACTTGAAAATCAAATATCTTGCTCATCAATTTTCAAGATTTAATCCAAAATTGTTAACCTATTTGGTTCACATACATATAACAGAGCATGCTGAACCCTAAGGAGGAGATTACGGAGGCGCAGCTTGCTCCAAAGAGAAAATCAAAGTTTCAAATTTCTAAAGGAAAGTGTAGATCAGACTTCATCCTACAGGCCAATTCAAGGAATTTTGGATCATCAATGATCATCCGTGAAGGTCATTGAAGCTATTCTAATCATTCTCAAGTCACAAAACATCCAGAATTGTAAGATACATGATTCGTTTTTCCAATTTTTCTTGATTTTAGATTACATGCATACATGCGTTTTTAATGAAATTTAATCATGTAGTTTTGTTTATTATAAAGTTCTGATGCTTTCTGAATTATTTGATTGAGTTTTAAGTGCAGGAATCAAAGGATACCATGACTAGGGTTCCAAGCTTCAAATCAGGGCTTTCTGATTTAGACATAATTGGGACAAACCAATGCCATCATCGTGTTCAGAGGACCAAAACGAGTTGATTCATAGACTCATCATTAATTTATATTGCATATTTTGAGGGTTTTGATTTTTGCAGGGGCTTTAGTGACGCTTCATCTGTTGCTATAGGCTATAGTAACGAATGCAGTCCGTAGGTAAAAGTGTGGCTAGAAATAACAGTTATGGGGAAGAAGACAATTAGGTGGCAGAACTCCATTGGGTAAATTGAATCACGCGCGCGTTTTTGGGAAGACCACTTTGCATGCTTTATGTTTTATTTGTCTTATCATATCAACGAATGAACAAGCTAGCGCAGTTGGTCAAGGAGGAGAGGTATAAAGCTAACGTCATGGGTTCGATCCCAGGCGTGAGCTTTTGTATTTTTTTTCATTATTTCTTTATAGGATCCCATGTGCCTCCCAACCTAGCATCCATCATGCGCCCAAGATCCACACCATTGGATCATCTCCATCCCAGATCTGACGCCCTAAGCAAGCAGTCACATGGTGGACGTCCTGAAGACCAGCTGCATTGGATCTCACGCTGAGTACTGGGCTAGCATCTTGGGCCTAGTACAATTTCCGTTTCACCCCCCCCCCCCCCCCCGAAATTGCTAACAGTAACAGGCCCAATTATTTCTTTTCTTTATTTCTTTTGTTTTGATTATTTGTTAATTATTGTTACAAAAAAAACAAAAAATCATTTAAAAAAAAATCAGAAAATCACAAAAATAGAATTAGGATTTTTATAATTAAAATTAATTTTTGAAAATTAATTATTTTAATTATTTCAACATTGATTATTTTGTTAAGTAAAATTAATTAGAAAATTAGGTTTAATTTGCAATTTAATTATTTTCTCAATAAAAAATTGCACAAAAACATTTTTTAATTAATTAGATTTTTTAGGCTTCTAATTCATTCCCGTATCTAATTTGTCTCGCGCGCATTTACTTATTTATAATTCCAATTATTGTAACTGTTCCAAGGTTTGTAATAGTTTTCAATTAGGGTTTATTTTACCGCTTTTTACTTACTGTTTAATCCCCAAGTTTTGGTTATGTAACCCCGTTCCCGAGGCCTTGTAATAGTTAGGACTTTAATTTCTCGCACTTTACTTTCTGCTATTATAAACTGCTAGATGTATGGATGATAGGATTGTATGCAAAAGACAAATGAAATTAAAACGGTAGATAACCCTAATTGTACAAAGATAAATAAACTGAAAAATAACACATGCACATGTTCGCTCCTAGGGTTTGCCTCACTTCGGCTGCCTTCGGTAAATGGCCACGAAGTATAAGGAGTTTTAGTAGTTGCCCTCCAATCCCTAAAGATCAAAATGACCCGTTCGAATGTTGCCTCGAAAAGATCTTTAAGGCTTTAGGGTAGCTACTAAGGTTTCCTAACCATTGCTTTTGTGACCTTACTTGTCCCTTAAAACTCCAACGATGGGGCTACCTACTTCTTAATAGTAGGATAGCGATGTCTAAAGGAAACGAGAACGAACAGTCTTTTTCGATTAGGTAGAAAATCTTAAGTACTTGCTCAAAACAATAAAAAATCTTTTACACAAACACTTTCAAAATAGTTTTCAAAAACAACTTCGTCACACTCTTGAGGACAAATACAAGGGTTATCACGAAGTGAAATAAAAACTTTTCAAAACACACACAAGCAATTTAAAAATGAGCAGGTACCTAAGAGCTCATGGAAAACCATGGATATAAAGGGTACTAACATATTTTCGAGATGTTTCTGAGTACGGGGGTGTTGTACCCCAAAATTTGCCCTCCCATATTCTTCAAAGTTTTGACAAGCATCATCTCAATTTGCTCAAGTCTACTCAAGGACTACACAGTCAAACATCCTCCTAAGCCAGTCAAAATTAGGGTTTGGTTTCTTGCAAGGAAGTTGAGGTTTTCAAGGGCTCAATCAAGTTCCATATGCTCATACAAATTGTCAAGCATCCATATGCCAAGTTTCAAGGCTCACAAGGTCAAGTTGCACAGTCAAAAACCCTAATTGCTTCACAATCAACTGCATGGGCAAAATGGTCATTTGGCAGTCAAAAGTCAAAATTTTTGGTCAACATCTTATTTTGAGGCCACAATCATCATTTGGTCAAGTCTTGATCATGATTCCACAAGAATGACTCAAAAATCATCAAGATGCAAAAGTTTCCATTTTTGGACAACTGAAAAGTCAATTGTAACTTGACCAAGGCATAACGTTTTCATGGTTCATCAGAAAAATCCCATCCAATGCTCATTTTGAAGGGGATGACATTTCCTACAACTCATATTCACATTCCAAGTCCAAGAAATGCTCTCACAAAAAGTTATCAATTTCTACATTATAGGTCATTTTCAAAAGTCAACAAAAAGGCATTTTAAGTCAAAGACCATAACTTGAGATTGGTAAATCAAAATGACATGGGACCAAAGGCATTGGTTAGAGGACTTCAATACCTGTCCAAAATGTCGTGGACATGTTCATATGATCAAAATTGAGCGAGATATGCATTGGAGAAGTTTGGAAATTTTTGTGAAATGGCAAAAGTCAACTATCCTTGAAACTTCAATTTTTGACAAAAGGGCCCACTTTCTCCCACTTGATTCAGCCTTGTCATGCCACCCACGTGTCCCATGACTAATTTCAAGACCAAACATTTATTTTTTCATTTTTATTTAATTTTTATGGATTTAATTCATTTTAATCCTTAATAATTCAAATAAAATCAAAAAATAATAATTAAGTGGCATCTTTGTGGTTTGAATGGCTTTCATACAGCATATTCTAGTTGCCAAATTCATGACAAGCTCAATTATGCATAAAATTCAAAATTTGAACAAACTTGGAAAGTCCTTTAATGGTGGTTATGAAGAATATCAAAACATCAATACAAGGGATCATTGGCTCAGCTGCTGACCTAAATGCATTCCCATACATATGCTGAACACAACCCTAATACATTACACGCACAAGCTGCTGCAGAAACACCCCAACCATATTCAAAAAATCAAGCAAAAAAGTCAAAACTGATCTTCATACTCCAGGCCTTTTCAAAGCGATTTAAGGACTCTAACGCGTTGCTAGCATTCCCAGGAACAGATTGCAATCCAAAGCAAGCCTCAAAGCTCAAGAACACGTGCTACACAGACCCACGGCTTGTCAATTTTTTTTAATAATCACATACATTGATTCATGCACATTTGATACGTTTTGTGGAGTGTTTTGTGTTCACAGGACCTATACGAAGCTAATGGTGTGGTTCAATTGTCTTGAAACACTCTGAAACCGAAACCACCATGGATAAGATTTAGGGTTTTCAAGCTTTGGAATTAGGGGTTTCTCATATAGGAAAAATTAGGCTTCATAAAACCTATGGTTGAACTCAGGGGATTGAGACGAACGTGTTGATACCCTCGCGCCCAATTTATCTTGCACCCATTTCTATTCGCTATTTTTGATATTTGCAAGTTGTGGGGGTTTAAAACCCCCGCTAATTGTTTTGTTTTTACAGGAAAAAAGGAGGAAGACGAAGTACGTGCTTGCATCTGATTAGCTCATTCAAATAATATGCGCGCGTTTTGTAAAATTCCAGCATAGGCGTTAGTTTCTTATATTATATTTATTGCATATTATATTAACAAGATGAAACGTTTGGTGTAGTGGAGGAGGACGTGCCTGGCAATCAATGGGACCTGGGTTCGATTCCCAGGTCCCCCAAAGGCTTGTTAATATTTTTTTTCAATATGTTCCCATGCAGTCTTCCAAACAACCAACACCATATGCCCTCATGCATCAACGTGCCATGTGTCCAGTCCCACAGATCTGAAGGCCAAGAAATGAAGGAACACCATGCTCCCCAGTCAAGCCAGCGTGGACAATTCCAAAAGTCAACAGGGCTTGGAGTGCTTTTGGGCCTCAGAAATTCCAGATCCACCCCCATATTGGGTCCAGCACCCCTGATTTATTATTCATTTTCTTTACTTTTTTTCTTCTTTTTATTTTCTTTAAACTATTATTATTATTATTTAATTCACAGATAATTATTTTTCATAAACAAAAAAATCAAAAACTAATATTTTTATTATTCTTATTTATTAATTTCACTACTAATTATTTTTGTAAATAAATTCTAACAAATTAATTAGTTAATTAGGTTTAATTTTAATTTTCCTTTTATAATAAATAAAATCAATTTAGAACTTAGGTTTTCTCTAACTTTTGACTTCTAATTTCTTTTTATTTTATTTCATAAAAATACAAAAAAAAACATTTTTTTCTTTTAATAATTAATTAATTAGTTATTAGTTCTAAATTCATTTCTTTCTCAAAAAAGGGTCAACACCCTAAAGACGTTCCCGATTCAATCTTCTTTCGCGCTTTAATTTCTTTTGATTATATTTATGTATCTGTACAGAGTATGTAATAATTAATTAGGATTTTATCGCCTTATTTAAATTCTCGCACTTTATTTTCCAAAACAGGTTTTTGTTTTTGGCGATGTATAGACCCGCGCCTTGTAATAGTTAGATTTATCTTCCCGCAATTTATTTTCCGCACTCCTAAATGTTAATTATGCCTGCAAGAATGTATGAATAATAAAATCAATCCGTAGCTCACAAATAACATGTACAAAACAAACATTAACATGAAACAACACACATGCACATGCCACTCCTAGGGTACGCCTCACTGGTTGCCTCGAACGTGGTCATCAAGTATAGGGTGTCTTAGAGGTCGCCCTTTTGTCTAAAGATCCAGTTGCCTCGAAACGGTTGCCTCGGATAAAAGGATCTAGGACATTAGGGTTACCACTAAGGTGTCCTACCATTGCTTTGGTGACCACATTGTCCCTTAATCGAATTGACCCGAATAACTCCAACGATGGTGCTACCTACCTCTCAATGGTGGGATAGCACTATCTAAAGGACTCTTACACAGCCTAATTCCTTAGAGTAGGTAGATTCTCCTGAGTACTTTCTCTTTCAAACAAAACAAAACAACTTTTCACACCTACACTTTCAAAAGGTTTTCAAACAAATTTTTCATACACTCTTGAGGACAGATACAAGAGTTACTTAGAAATTTTTCAAACGAAACTTTTTTTCAAAAACCCACAAACACTTGAAAAGCAAACAAATTTTGAAAACATAAGAGCGAGTACCTAAGAGCCCGTGGATAACCACGGATAGAAAGGGTGCTAACACCTTCCATTTCTATAAATCTACCTCCCGAACCGAGAAATATTCTCGAATAAGGAATTTTGTTGTGCTTTTTTCCTTTCCATGTTGGAGAACATAAAAGACGGTGACGACTCTTGCTTACCGCGACATTTCGCGAACCATCTTAAAAAACAGTCAGTTCTATTTCCACCGATCACAGAACTGGCGACTCTGCTGGGGATTATACTTAATAAAGTGAGGTGTACCTTAGGATTAGACCACTCTTTATTTTCAATTGCTTGTTTTGTTTGCTTTAAAATTGTGGGCCTGTCTTGGAGTTTCATAGATCCTAACCCGGATCTGGGGGATACCTTTTAGAAAGTAGCAACAAACTGTGAGGGAACTGTGTAGGGTATACCGACACGGTTGAAGCAGTTTGCTACGTTGATGTGGCACTTTAGTGAGTTCCGGTAACCCTTGAGTCAAGTCAAGGAGAGTACGGGGCCGCCGCGTGGTGTCGTGAAGCATCAACTGACCTTAGGAACCTTACTTGACCATCCTGGCCTCTTTAGGGGTAGTGAGATGACTGACTTTGGTGCAGTCCGAAGTTGGTAGATACTCGATACTACACTCATTGAGGGTTGTTTTCTTGGAATATTTTGATCGCCAGTTCATTGGCTAAATCGAAACAATGAACACAGAAAACAACCTAATGATATTGAGCTCCTTAGAACCCGGTTACTTTCGATAGGACAGGTTTTGAGCCCACCAACTTCAAGAGGGTAGTACCCCAAACTTCATGCTGGCCTAAACTCTAAGGGCTGTCTGTTGTGACTTGTGTGACTTATTATGTTTGCTTTTGTGAATACTTGTGGTGTGTCCTTATCATGACATCATAGCATCATACAACATCATATGCATTTACTAACCACTTCAAGGGTTCGAATCTTCATCTTTGTTCTTGTTTTGTAGGACATGGAAACTATCCGTAGAAAGACAATTCAAGTCAACCTTGTAAGGGTCCCTCCTCAGCTTAAGGAGCTCACATCCAGGATTCTTGAGAACTCTTCCTTCAGTGAAAGGCATGGTAGACTCATCAGCTTGGTCAACACCAACATTGAAGAGGATATGGTGAAAGTGTTGTTCCAGTTCTTTGACCCTCTGCACCACTGTTTTACTTTCCCAGATTATCAATTGGTGCCTACTTTGGAAGAGTTTTCTCAGCTTCTGAAGATTCCTATTCTCAATCAACTACCCTACAACGGTACGGAAAGAGAACCAAAACTTGAAGAGGTTGCTAAAGCATTACGCCTACAACCATCTGACATCAAGGGACATTGGGAAGTTAGAAGTGGTATCAAAGGTTTCTTGGCAAAGTTCCTGTTTGAGAAAGCACAAGAATGTTGGAATTCCCTTGACTTACAAGCCTTTGAAGAAGTTGTGGCACTCCTTGTCTATGGGTTGGTGTTGTTCCCGAATCCAGATCAGCTCATAGATATCAATGTTGTCAAGATCTTCATGTCTAGGAATCCTATACCTACATTGCTTGGGGACATCCTCCACTCATGTTACACTCGAACCATGAGAAAAAGAGGTGTTCTCATGTGCTGTACTCCTCTCCTGGAAAGGTGGTTTATTTCGCACTTTCCACAATCAGTTTTGAAGAACGAGCGGGGTTTGAGATGGTCACAACGATTAATGACTCTTACACATGCTGATATACATTGGTGTTATCGGTCCAGAGAAAATGACACTATCATTGATCGTTGCGGAGAGTTCCCTAATGTTCCTTTACTTGGAATTAGGGGGGCATTACTTACAACCCATGTCTGGCTTTGAGACAGTGTGCATATGCTCGGAGGGATGGCCCTCATGACATGTTGATTCCTGACATAGTTTTTGACTTCGACGACGATACGCAAGGACTTCGCCAGAGATTTATCAGAGCTTGGAGGATGCCCAACAGGGTAGATAGCAAGACACTGGGGCATAAGAACTCCATCCCCCTGGAGCCTTATCTCAAGTGGGTACGAGCCCACTCCCAGAAGCTGGTGATGCCATATCCTCATGTTCTCCCTGTGATCAAAGATCCAGTTTTGGAAGGAGAGGTGCCATACACCATTCAACATCCTGACATGCCAACGTCTTGGGAAGAAATGCAAAAGAGCTGGATCCAACTCAAGGAAGAACAAAATTCTCTTGAAACCAGTCTACATGCCAGTGAGAAGAAGTTCTGGAGCTCACCCGTCTACTTCACGAGGAAAAGACTCTCAACACCTACATAGCTCCAAAGAGAATGCGCAGTGTCTTTTGGGATTAGTTATTTTGTAATGTTTTGCCCATGAGGCCCTGATGTACTGAACAGATTATTTCTTAATACAACGTGTGTTCCTTTTTGTCTACAACGAATTTGAACTTTCGAACCCTTGAATGCATTGCATAAATAGCATATCATGCATCATGTGCATAACAGGTACTCTTTTTCTACAGGTTGCTTAATCTTCTTCGCTGTTTATTTCAGCACTCACTCAATCATCATGAATCCTGAACCTACTACAGAGCAAGCTATCAAGGCCCTCCAGGCCCAGAATGCCCAGTTTCAAGAGTTGGTCATGAGCTTAGCCCAAGGACAACAGGAGTTGAAGGATTTGCTCCTGAAAAAGAAGAAGAAGAAGAGAACTGTGATGTTCAACACTGGACGCAGACTCGGGAATACACTGCAGAATGAAGCTGAGCTGACTACTCCATCTGTTGGGGAAGGCAGTCACCAGGAGGGAAGGGTTCCTAGTCCCGTGGTCTCCGACACCGAGACAAATTTCAATGATGAACAGTACCCTCCTGCTAAGGACAGGTACAAACAGCTGGAGGACCGGTTAAATGCTATGGAGATTCAACGTGTGCCTGTGTTGGATTTTGGAGACTTAGGGTTATCTTCTGGGGTGGTGATCCCACACAAGTTCAAGGCACCTGCCTTTGTGAAGTACGGCGGGGCTTCTTGTCCTAAAATGCACCTCAGAGCTTATGTAAGGAAGATCCAACCTTACACTGCAGACAAGAACCTATGGATCCATTTCTTCCAGGAGAGTCTTTCAGGGACTCAACTCGAATGGTTCTATCAGCTGGATGGAACCAATATTCGTAACTGGGAAGACTTGGCTACTGCTTTTTATAAGCAGTATCAGTACAATTCCGACCTCGCTCCTACGCGTACCCAACTCCAGGGTATGTCACTAGGAATGGGTGAAGGTTTTAAGGAGTACGCGCAGAAGTGGAGAGACCTGGCTGGCAGGGTGCAACCACCATTGACTGATCGTGAACTCGTGGACATGTTCTTGGGGACCCTGTCTAGTCCGTTCTTTAACCACCTGATTGGTAATTCCTCTGCTGGGTTTACAGACCTGATCCTGACTTGTGAGAGGATCGAAGCTGGTATCAAGTCGGGGAAGATACAGAAAGGTGCCTCCTCGAGTACTGAAAAGAAACCCTTCAAGAAGGAAGCTAGTGCTGTGTATGGTCCCAGAAGACAGAACAAACCGGAATTCCGCCAAGCTGTCAACGCGGTGGTTATTTCTAAACCTGCTGCTGCTCCTCAGCAATACAACCAGCCAAGAGTTGAGAGGCCCAAAAGACAGTATACTCGGCTCAGCATGACTCTCTCTCAGATATTGCCGCAGCTGCTGTCAACCAATCTTGTAACTGTCAAGGAAGCTCCGAAGGTGGTGAATACAACTTCTCCAAAGTACAACCCCAACGCCCGTTGTTCTTATCACTCTGATAGCCCGAGGCATTCTACCGATGATTTTTGGGCTCTAAGGAATAAGGTTCAGGACCTTATTGATGCTAAGGAAATACAGTTCGAGGCGCCCGAAAGGCCCAATGTTGTGACTGCTCCCATGCCCCAACATGGAGTGAATGCTGTGGAAGAAGACCTGTATGTAGCCTCCATGGAAGATATTGCTACTCCACTGTTGAACGTCAAGAGGAACCTGTTGCTGGCCGGTTTATTTCCGGGATGTAGTAAAGGTTGCCATTTATGTGCTGTTTCACCTGCTGGTTGTCCTTTACTGAAGTCAGGCGTCCAAAACCTGATGGATAGCAAAGAGATCTTGTTCAAAAAGATTCCTGTTCCTGCTGTCCGTACTAAAGAAGTTTCTATTGTCACTATTTTCAACAACCCTCCTAAGGCTCCCTCAAAGAAGCCTGTCAAAATTATGCCTGTTCATAAGATTTCTCCTATCATCATCACTATTCCGGGGCCCATCCCCTATAAGTCTGACAAAGCTGTCACGTGGCACTATGGGGCAGATGCTTATGTTCTGGGAGTGAAACAAGAGTTCGATACTAGTATCGGTGTCACCAACATCACCGGGCCTGCTAAAGTCACTCGTAGTGGAAGATTGTTCTCACCAGACATTACACCTCCAGCAATTCAGAGACCTCTTGTCATCACACCTGCCAGTGTGCCTGCTTCCCTTCCTGATCAAGTTCCTGTTTCTACCCCTGCTGCCGAGTCATCTGACGCTCGGGGCAAAGGGGTTGCTACTGATGTGCCTGCCCGGACGGAGGCACCGAAGACCAATGTTGAAGCTTCCAAGCAAGAGATGGAAGAGATCCTCAAAATTATCAAGAAGAGTGATTTCAATGTAGTTGAGAAGCTGGGGCATACCCCCTCTAAGATCTCTATGCTATCATTGTTGTTGTGTTCAGAGGCCCATGCCAAGGCCTTGATTTCCTTCCTGAAGACGGCCCATGTGCCACAAGAAACATCTGCTGATCAATTTACCGATTGTGTGGCCAACTTGACTGCTGATAATGGGTTGGGTTTCTCTGACGCCGATCTGACTGCCAAGGGAAAGAACCATAACGATGCCCTGCATGTCTCCATTGAATACAGGGGCACTACTCTTGCCCATGTGTTGGTAGACATCGGTTCTTCGTTGAACATATTGCCCAAGAAAGCTCTAGACAGGCTGGATTGTGAGGGTTTAGAGCTCAAGCCTAGTAACATTGTTGTCCGGGCCTTTGACGGGTCGAAGAGGATGGTACATGGTGAAGTTGACATCCCAATCAGGGTTGGTTCTCAAGTTTTTGACTCTACTTTCTATGTGATGGACATTCGTCCATCCTATTCTTGTTTGCCGGGTCGTCCATGGATCCACAAGGCTGGAGCTGTGACCTCAACTCTACATCAGAAGCTTAAGTACCCAGTCCGAGGGAAGATTGTTACAGTGCAGGGGGAGGAGGAATACATGGTCAGCCACCTCAACTCATTCCGGTATGTAGAGATGGATGGGGAGTTCATTGATACCCCCTTTCAACACTTTGAAGAGGTGCCTCAGATGTTGGCAGCAGCAGAAACAGTGATTGAAGACCCTCCTTTGAAGATGGCTTCCTTAAAGGATGCCCGGGCCGTGATTGAGAAGGGTGAGTGCGCAAACTGGGGCCGACTTCCTGATTTCACTCCAAAGACTGACAAATTTGGCTTGGGTTTCACTGCAGAAGCTCAGAAGGCTGTGCGTAAGGCAAGGATTGGAAGACCTCTCATGTTCATCACTAACCCGGGAGTAAATGCTATTGAGGACGAAACGGAAGAATCTGAGTTCGACAACTGGATCTACCCAACAACCAATGGTGAACCAAGCAACTGGACGGCGAAATATTTCATACCTATTACTTTTGTCACCCAGTAATGAACTCTTTTGTTTTGAATTTGTAACAAACAATATTACTAAACTTTATGGCCCGGTGTCTTACCCGGGGCACCGTGGTTTCATTTGTGAGGGCTTTTGTGTGTCACTTTCATATATCATTAATAAAAGCATTGGACGTTTTCGCATTTCAAATCTTGTGCTCCTTGTCTTTCTTTATTATATATTGCAAAATAGCTATATTTACACACACTCACCTATACAGGTTCCAATCCACTCTGGATCTCACTGGTAACGACTCTGCTACTGCCAGTTATGACTTCGAAAATCCGATCAACTTAGCCGAAGAAGAAGGTGAGGATGATTGCAAAGTGCCTGGCGAGCTTGCAAGACTGTTACTCCAGGAAGAGAGGGCCATTCAGCCACATGAAGAGCCAGTGGAAATGGTAAATCTGGGTACTGAGACAGACAGAAAGGAAGTCAAGATTGGTGCCAATCTAGAGCTCAGTGTGAAATGACAGTTGATTCAGATGCTGCATGACTATGTGGAAATCTTTGCCTGGTCTTACGAAGACATGCCTGGGTTGGATACTGACATTGTGGTTCATCACCTGCCTACCAAGGAAGACTGTCCTCCGGTAAAACAGAAGGTCCGCCGTATGCGTCCAGAGATGTCCGAGAAAATCAAAGCTGAGGTTATGAAACAATTTGACGCCGGTTTTCTTGCAGTGACTTCTTACCCTCAGTGGGTTGCCAACGTGGTTCCAGTGCCAAAGAAAGATGGTAAGGTCAGAATGTGTGTTGATTACAGGGATTTGAACAAGGCGAGCCCCAAGGATGACTTCCCTCTTCCTCACATCGACGTTCTGGTTGATAACACCGCTCAGCATAAGGTATTTTCCTTCATGGATAGGTTCTCAGGTTATAATCAGATCAAGATGGCTCCTGAAGACATGGAGAAGACCACTTTTGTTACTCAGTGGGGTACCTTTTGCTACAAGGTCATGCCATTTGGGTTGAAAAATGCTGGGGCAACCTACCAACGTGCCATGGTTGCTTTATTTCATGACATGATCCATCATGAGATCGAAGTATATATCGACGATATGATTGCAAGGTCCCAAACCGAGGAGGAACACCTTGACCATCTACAGAAGCTGTTTGACCATTTGAAGTTGTATAAGCTGAGGTTGAACCCAAACAAGTGCACCTTTGGGGTAAGATCTGGAAAATTGCTAGGCTTCGTCGTAAGCGACAAAGGTATTCAAGTGGACCCTGCCAAAGTGAAAGCCATACAAGAGATGCCAACTCCCAAGACAGAAAAAGAATTCAGAGGCTTTCTAGGACGGTTGAACTATATTGCCCGATTCATCTCGCACCTAAATGCTACCTGTGAACCAATCTTCAAGCTACTGAAGAAAGATCAAGTAGTACGTTGGAACGATGAATGTCAGGCCGCTTTCGAAAGAATCAAAGAGTATCTCCAAGAACCACCCATTCTTATGCCACCGGTTGAAGGGAGACCTCTAATCTTATACTTGACAGTACTTGACAGCTCAATGGGGTGTGTGATGGGGCAGCATGACGAGTCTGGCCGAAAAGAGCACGCCATTTATTACCTTAGCAAAAAGTTTACCGACTGTGAGACCCGATACTCACTGCTCGAGAAAACTTGCTGCGCTTTGGTATGGGCTGCTCGCCGGCTGAGACAGTATATGTTGACTCACACTACTCTGTTGATTTCAAAAATGGATCCAATCAAGTACATATTCGAAAAGCCTGCTCTGTCCTGAAGAATAGCAAGATGGCAGATGATCTTGACGGAATATGACATCCAATACACGACTCAAAAAGCAATCAAGGGAAGTGTATTGGCAGACCATTTGGCACACCAGGCAGTGGACGATTACCAGTCGATGAACTTTGAATTTCCAGACGAGGATATCATGGTAGTGACTGATTGTGAAGTACCTGGGCCGGATGAAGGACCTGAGGAAGGATCCCGATGGTCTATGCATTTTGACGGAGCCTCAAACGCTTTGGGTAACGGTATCGGCGCTGTGATCATATCCCCTCAAGGCACTCATACTCCACTTACTGCCAGGCTATGTTTCAACTGCACCAACAACATGGCAGAGTATGAGGCATGCATCATGGGTCTTCAAGCTGCAATTGACTTAAGGATCAAGTTTCTGAGTGTCTTCGGAGATTCCGCTCTCGTGATCAATCAGATCAAAGGCGAGTGGGATACGAAACACCCAAATCTTATTCCTTACAAAGAGTGTGTGTTGACGTTGATCCCCCATTTCACAGAGATAACTTTTGAACACTTCCCAAGAGAGGAGAATCAGTTGGCGGACGCGTTAGCTACGATGTCTTCCATGTTCAAAGTCAAATGGGACAACGAGGCTCCCCGGATCATTATCTGGAAATTGGACGAACCCGCACATTGCTGCGATCTTGAGACCGAAGAGGTAACAGAAAAACCCTGGTATCATGAAGTGAAGAGGTACCTTGAGGCTCAAGAATACCCCGAGGGTGCATCCGTTAACGACAAGAAGTTTCTGAGAATATTCGCAGCAAAGTTCTTCCTCAGCAATGGCATTCTATACAAGCGAAACCATGATTCAACTTTACTGCGTTGTGTGGATAAGACTGAAGTAGAAAAGATCATGGCAGACTTACATGAAGGTACCTTCGAACACACTCTAGTGGACATACCATGACAAAGAAAATCCTTCGGGCAGGATATTTCTGGTCCACAATGGAAGCCGACTGTTACCAACATTCTCGGACGTGTCACAAGTGCCAGATCTATGCTGATAAGGTACACGTTCCTCCAGTTCCTTTGAACGTCTTGACGGCGCCTTGGCCTTTTGCAATGTGGCGCATTGATATGATCGGCGAGATCAGACCTACGGAATCCAACGGGCATCGCTTCATCTTGGTAGCGATTGATTATTTCATAAAGTGGGTTGAAGCTGTTTCCTATGCTACCGTAACCAAGAACGTCGTGGCACGGTTCATTCGGCATAACCTGATCTGTCGATACGGAGTCCCGGAAAGGATCATTACGGACAATGGTACCAATCTTAATAACAAGATAATCACTGAGCTCTGCGAGCAATTCAAGATACAGCACCACAACTCTTCTCCTTACCGGCCGAAGATGAATGGGGCTGTCGAAGCGGCAAATAAGAATATCAAGAAGATTGTGCAGAAGATGACAGTGACCTACAAAGATTGGCACGAGATGTTACCGTTTGCTCTTCATGGGTACCGTACCTCAGCACGGACGTCAACCAGGGAAACTCCCTTTTCCTTGGTCTATGGCATGGAGGCAGTCTTGCCTATTGAAGTCCAGATACCCTCTCTCCGGATAATGAAGGATGCAGGTTTGAGCGAAGATGACTGGATCCAGACTCGGCTTGATCAACTAAACCTAATTGACGAAAAGAGACTCACTGCTATTTGTCATGGTCAAACGTACCAAAAACGGATGATCAGGGCATTTAACAAGAAAGTCAGACGACAAGAGTATCAAGTCGGAGATCTGGTAATCAAGCGCATCATACTTCCTCAAAGTGATCCCAGGGGAAAATGGACCCCTACGTACGAATGGCCATTTGTGGTTAAACATATCTTCTCAGGAGGAGCCATGATTCTAACCACCATGGATGGTGACGACCTTCCTCACCCCGCCAATGCAGACATAGTAAAAAGATACTACGCATGAATAAAAGACCCGCTAGGTTGACACACCTAGGCAAAAATAAGGGCTTCCCGGCGAACCAAAAGGGTTCGGGCAAAAATAAGGGATGAAATAAAAAAAAAATCTGTACACCCGGCAAGTCGAAAACCTGAAAAGGCGGCTTGGGCAAAAATGGGTATCCCGGTGGACTGAAAACCCGAAAGGGCAGTCCAGGCAAAAGTTAGGGATAAGCGTAATACTATGTCTCATTGGATCACCTTGCATCCAGAATTCGGCATCAACTACCAGGTTCAGACGACATCAATCAATCAGCTTCATCTTCAACTAAGCAGCAAAGTGATGAGACGCTTGAAGACATAAAGGTGATAGCGGAATTGAAACCCAGTGGGACTTTTTCACATAGCTGTTTTTGTTTTCCTTTTCACAAATTGTATAAACTTTGTTGTTCGGCGGCGTTCTCTTACAAGGACGTCAGCCTCTTGTACACAAAACGCCTATTTTACAGGCAAATTCAAAAATCAATACAAATTCACTTTTTCAGACAAATTGCCAGTTGTTTTTCCTTTTTCTGTTTTGTTTTGCAAAGAACGTCCAATGTTCATTTTTGATATATGCATTTGACACTAATTGCTAACTCATGAATATTTTCATACGAAACAAAGGGCTAATTACGGGTGACGACAGAAACATGGGCAATAATGCATTGTCTAAGCGATCTAGTTGCTTAGTCCACCAAGGTACCAAGGTAAGTTCGGCTGAAGAATGTAACCAGGATACCTTCACTCCCCGCAGAGTAAGACAAGCAACACTCCATCCAAGCAGAGTTGGTCTCCTATCAGCCCCGAAAAGGCACAATATCTCCAGCAAGTCAACACTCTCCCCAAGCAGAGTTAGCCTACAGTCAGCCTTATGGAAGTTGGGTATCCCCAGAAAATCTAAATATTCCCCAGCGGAGTATACAGATGTTCCTAAGCAAGCATCCCCGGCAGTCTTAATATAAGATTGTTCCCCGGCGGAATACCAGACACCCCAGTGGAGCCACTTCCCCAATACAGTCTCAAAAGTTTCCCCAGGAGAGTTGAATTATCATCCCCAGTAGATTCTGGAAGCTTATCACCTGCAGAGTACAGACGTCTCTCCCCGGATTTATTCAAAGGTTATTCCCCACCAGGGCTTATAACTGGGTTATCCTCAGCTAATTACCACAGAAAGATCATCCTCGGCGAAGTTCTTCCTATTCCCCCAGCGGAGTTCATCAAATCTTCCAACATAACATAATCAACGGAATCCCCAGCGGAGTTATCATCAAACCTAAGCGAAGTATCTCTTCCCACAGAGTAATTCCCTGCAAAGTAATCTCTCCAACAAGTTAATTCCCCAACGGAGTCATCTTCTCCTACCGGTTTATTCTTGCAACCATCATCCCCAGCGGAAACGAAGAAATCAGCTCTTCAACCTCGGCCCAGGATTCAATTTCCCGGCATTCGTCAAGGATTTATTTTCCTAGACGAAAATATATTCATAAACATCGCATCTTCATACATTATAGCATGCATACGCATCATACAACACCAATCTCATTTATTTTTGAGAACATCTTAAAATCATGCAGTTCATGCATCATGACATTGCATACAACTGATGTTTTTCCTTTTCAGGAAAAAGGTCAATCCAAAGATGATTACTATCAACTGTCGCAATTCTAGATTCGATTCCTGTATCCAGCCAGGGCATATCTGAAGAGTTTGAAGATTCGATACCTGTATCCAGCCAGGGCATATCTGTAGACGACTAATTCCAAATTCGATTCCTGTATCTAGCCAGGGCATATCTGAAGAGTTTGAAGATTCGATACCTGTATCCAGCCAGGGCATATCTGTAGACGACTAATTCCAGATTCGATTCCTGTATCTAGCCAGGGCATATCTGAAGAGTTTGAAGATTCGATACCTGTATCCAGCCAGGGCATATCTGTAGACGACTAATTCCAGATTCGATTCCTGTAACTAGCCAGGGCATATCTGAAGAGTTTGAAGATTCGATACCTGTATCCATCCAGGGCATATCCGTAGACGACTGATCCCAGATTCGATTCCTGTATCTAGCCAGGGCATATCTGAAGAGTTTGAAGATTCGATACCTGTATCCAGCCAGTGCATATCTGTAGACGACTAATTCCAGATTCGATTCCTGTATCTAGCCAAGGCATATCTGAAGAGTTTGAAGATTCGATACCTGTATCCAGCCAGGCATATCTGTAGACGACTAATCCCAGATTCGATTCCTGTATCTAGCCAGGGCATATCTGAAGAGTTTGAAGATTCGATACCTGTATCCAGCCAGGGCACGTCTGTAAGCAACCTTTTGAAGTTCTAGATTCGACACATGTATCTAGCCAGGGCATATCTGCATGAAGAGATTGAAGATCAACACCTGTAACAGGCCAATAAATTATCTTTCTTTCTCAAGTACGCAAGTTCTCGCTAAGGAATCTCTTACGCGATCGACACCCCCGATGGCATCTATAAGCCCATTCCCGATAAGGTTCTGTCACATCTCCAGATGGCATCTATAAGCCCATCCTTCTGTCCATCATCTCTCCAAATGGCATTTATAAGCCCATTCCCGCCATCACACTGCTGATACTCTACTATGTGAGTGCAAATTTCTGGGCACTCTAGTGTTCAATCATCTTCCACCCTCGGATCACGAAAGGCACACAAGCCAATCTACATCCTCAGGTCTAAGAAGATTGAACAGGGGAAACTTTTGTACCTAAAAATTTTCCCTCCCATATTCTTCAAAGTTTTGACAAGCATCATCTCAATTTGCTCAAGTCTACTCAAGGACTACACAGTCAAACATCCTCCTAAGCCAGTCAAAATTAGGGTTTGGTTTCTTGCAAGGAAGTTGAGGTTTTCAAGGGCTCAATCAAGTTCCATATGCTCATACACATTGTCAAGCATCCATATGCCAAGTTTCAAGGCTCACAAGGTCAAGTTGCACAGTCAAAAACCCTAATTGCTTCACAATCAACTACAAGGGCAAAATGGTAATTTGGCAGTCAAAAGTCAAAAATTTTGGTCAACATCTTATTTTGAGGCCACAATCATCATTTGGTCAAGTCTTGATCATGATTCCACAAGAATGGCTCAAAAATCATCAAGATGCAAAAGTTTCCATTTTTGGACAGTTGAAAAGTCAACTGTAACTTGACCAAGGCATAACTTTTTCATGGTTCATCAGAAAAATCCCATCCAATGCTCATTTTGAAGGGGATGACATTTCCTACAACTCATCTTCACATTCCAAGTCCAAGAAATTCTCTCACAAAAAGTTATCAATTTCTACATTATAGGTCATTTTCAAAAGTCAACAAAAAGGCATTTTAAGTCAAAGACCATAACTTGAGATTGGTAAATCAAAATGACATGGAACCAAAGGCATTGGTTATAGGACTTCAAGACCTTTCCAAAATGTCCAAGAACATGTTCATATGATCAAAATTGAGCGAGATATGCATTGGAGAAGTTGGGAAATTTTTGTGAAATGGCAAAAGTCAATTATCCTTGAAACTTCAATTTTTGACAAAAGGGCCCACTTTCTCCCACTTGATTCAGCCTTGTCATGCCACCCACGTGTCCCATGACTAATTTCAAGACCAAACATTTATTTTTTCATTTTTATTTAATTTTTATGGATTTAATTCATTTTAATCCTTAATAATTCAAATAAAATAAAAAATAATAATTAAGTGGCATCTTTGTGGTTTGAATGGCTTTCATACAGCATATTCTAGTTGCCAAATTCGTGCCAAGTTCAATTATGCATAAAATTCAAAATTTGAACAAACTTGCAAAGTCCTTTAATGGTGGTTATGAAGAATCTCAAAACATCAATACAAGGGATCATTGGCTCAGCTGCTGACCTAAATGCATTCCCATACATATGCTGAACACAACCCTAATACATTACACGCACAAGCTGCTGCAGAAACACCCCAACCATATTAAAAAAATCAAGCAAAAAAGTCAAAACTGATCTTCATACTCCAGGCCTTTTCAAAGCGATTTAAGGACTCTAACACGTTGCTAGCATTCCCAGGAACAAATTGCAATCCAAAACAAGCCTCAAAGCTCAAGAACACGTGCTACACAGACCCACGGTTTTTCAATTTTTTTTATAATCACATACATTGATTCATGCACATTTGATACGTTTTGTTGAGTGTTTTGTGTTCACAGGACCTATACGAAGCTAATGGTGTGGTTCAATTGTCTTGAAACACTCTGAAACCGAAACCACCATGGATAAGATTTAGGGTTTTCAAGCTTTGGAATTAGGGGTTTCTCATATAGGAAAAATTAGGCTTCATAAAACCTATGGTTGAACTCAAGGGATTGAGACTAACGTGTTGATACCCTCGCGCCCAATTTATCTTGCACCCATTTCTATTCGCTATTTTTGATAGTTGCAAGTTGTGGGGGTTTAAAACCCCCGCTAATTGTTTTGTTTTTACAGGAAAAAAGGAGGAAGACGAAGTACGTGCTTGCATCTGATTGGCTCATTCAAATAATATGCGCGCGTTTTGTAAAATTCTAGCATAGGCATTAGTTTCTTATATTATATTTATTGCATATTATATTAACAAGATGCAGCGTTTGGTGTAGTGGAGGAGGACGTGTCTGGAAATCAATGGGACCTGGGTTCGATTCCCAGGTCCCCCAAAGGCTTGTTAATATTTTTTTTAATATGTTCCCATGCAGTCTTCCAAACAACCAACACCATATGCCCTCATGCATCAACGTGCCATGTGTCCAGTCCCACAGATCTGAAGGCCAAGAAATGAAGGAACACCATGCTCCCCAGTCAAGCCAGCGTGGACAATTCCAAAAGTCAACAGGGCTTGGAGTGCTTTTGGGCCTCAGAAATTCCAGATCCACCCCCATATTGGGTCCAGCACCCCTGGTTTATTATTCATTTTTTTTGCTTTTTTTCTTCTTTTTATTTTCTTTAAACTATTATTATTATTATTTAATTCACAGATAATTATTTTTCATAAACAAAAAAATCAAAACTAATATTTTTATTATTCTTATTTATTAATTTCACTACTAATTATTTTTGTAAATAAATTCTAACAAATTAATTAGTTAATTAGGTTTAATTTTAATTTTCCTTTTATAATAAATAAAATCAATTTAGAACTTAGGTTTTCTCTAACTTTTGACTTCTAATTTCTTTTTATTTTATTTCATAAAAATACAAAAAAAACATTTTTTTCTTTTAATAATTAATTAATTAGTTATTAGTTCTAAATTCATTTCTTTCTCAAAAAAGGGTCAACACCCTAAAGATGTTCCCAATTCAATCTTCTTTCGCGCTTTAATTTCTTTTGATTATATTTATGTATCTGTACAGAGTATGTAATAGTTAATTAGGATTTTATCGCCTTATTTAAATTCTCGCACTTTATTTTCCAAAACAGGTTTTTGTTTTTGGCGATGTATAGACCCGCGCCTTGTAATAGTTAGATTTATCTTCCCGCAATTTATTTTCCGCACTCCTAACTGTTAATTATGCCTGCAAGAATGTATGAATAATAAAATCAATCCGTAGCTCACAAATAACATGTACAAAACAAACATTAACATGAAACAACACACATGCACATGCCACTCCTAGGGTACGCCTCACTGGTTGCCTCGAACGTGGTCATCAAGTATAGGGTGTCTTAGAGGTCCCCCTTTTGTCTAAAGATCCAGTTGCCTCGAAACGGTTGCCTCGGATAAAAGGATCTAGGACATTAGGGTTACCACTAAGGTGTCCTACCATTGCTTTGGTGACCACATTGTCCCTTAATCGAATTGACCCGAATAACTCCAACGATGGTGCTACCTACCTCTCAATGGTGGGATAGCACTATCTAAAGGACTCTTACACAGCCTAATTCCTTAGAGTAGGTAGATTCTCTTGGGTACTTGCTCTTTCAAACAAAACAAAACAACTTTTCACACCTACACTTTCAAAAGGTTTTCAAACAAATTTTTCATACACTCTTGAGGACAGATACAAGAGTTACTTAGAAATTTTTCAAACGAAACTTTTTTTCAAAAACCCACAAACACTTGAAAAGCAAACAAATTTTGAAAACATAAGAGCGAGTACCTAAGATCCCGTGGATAACCACGGATAGAAAGGGTGCTAACACCTTCCCTTTCTATAAATCTACCTCCCGAACCGAGAAACATTCTCGAATAAGGAATTTTGCTGTGCTTTTGTCCTTTCCATGTTGGAGAACATAAAAGACGGTGGCGACTCTTGCTTACCGCGACATTTCGCGAACCAGCTTAAAAAACAGCCAGTTCTATTTCCACCGATCACAGGGGGTCCAGGATCATCCTGGACCCTCAGTTTTTCCTTCCATCCAATTTCAAGCCTTGAATTAAAATTTTCCAAGAAAACCATTCACAAGGGCAAAATGGTCAAAAGCATATTGAAAAGTCAAACTTTGACTTTTGGATCAAAAATCAAGTTGCAACAATTATATTTCATCAAGACATGAAACTAGTTCATTAAAATCAGAAGTCAGAAATTACCCTGAAAGAATCAAGTTTCTAAGCATTTAGAAATTTCTCTAAGTGTTAAGAGGATATGATGCTTCAGAACTTCTGGGCCAGCCCCCCACGCAGGCGCAATCAGAATTTACAAGCACGAATCAGAGTATGATACTTCAACCAAAACATGTGGAAGCGATGCCCTTTGCTCAAAACATGACTCTCCAGCGTATACTTCAACCAGAACATGTGGAAGCGATTCCCTTTTGTCAGAACATGACTCTTCAGCATATGCTTCGATCAAAACATCACAAAGCCCAAAAACCTTATTTGAACAGCCTGCTGCACTGCTATGGCACAGTCCTGCAACCAGCTGCCACAACACTCCAAATTGCTGCTGATCTAGACCATGCCTGCATTTTTTCCAAACCCTATATTTGCATCAAATTAGCATACGAAAACTGTGATTAAAAAGCAATGAAACAGTATGCCAAAAAGGTTTGAATCCCATTTGTTCCCCCCCCCCCCCAAAACCACAGCGAACCCACCTATAAATAATATGCTCCATCACACGTTCAAGGGGTTGGCTTTTGGAGAGAGAATCGTCAAAAAGAGAGAAAAGAAAGTTGTGATACCTCCATAAAAAATCCAGAATCCCAAACAGAAAACCAAACCTTTGTTCTTCCTTTTGAATCAAAGAGCTTGGAATTTCCTCTTTCGTTGCTCTTGCTGACTCAGAACATCTAAAGGCAACAGTCCAAATTCCAAACACACGCTCCAGGTCCAAGGTAAGTCTTTCTGACTCTGCATCTTTTCATTCAGAACATCATTAAAACATGTAAATATCATAGTATTGATGTTGTCCATATCACTGCGTAAGGAGAAAAATTGTCGATCAGAACTTCCTGATTAGGGTTAGACTCAGGACTAGGATCAGAACTTCCATAAACTGTTGTGCTTTTATCCCTCTGATTTGCTGTTTGCTGAAAACTGAATAAGTTATCGCTGTGCTGATTGATATAAGGAAAGAGTTGAAATGTAAAACAGAACTTCTGTTTTTCACTCACCATTCTAACACATAGAACTTCCATGATTCACTCACTGTTCTAACACAACACAGAACTTCTGAGTTCTCCCTACATGTCAAACATACTGAACTTCTGATGTTTCCATCCGCTACTTTTACACACTCAGAGTTTATGATTTTTACATGCTGACAGTACACTGAATTTATGGGGTTTACTCACTATTTTAGTGTAATACAAAACTTCTGATTATGGTCCACTGTCTGAATACCTCCCAAAACTTCTGTGTTTTCTCTCTAACGTTTCTTGCAGGACCCCAGAGTTTACCAATCAGAACTTCTGATGCCCACTGACGTTTCTTTCTGAGTCACCACGTGTCTGGCTTCAAAAATTCTGATCTTTGTTTATTTTGCTTGTAATAACACGCTATTTCTATCTTTCATTTATTTTCCTTTTTTATCACTTTTAATAATAATACTTTTTCTTTTATCAACATAAAAAAGGACATAAAAATATTTTTCTTTAATTAATTTATTTCTTTTTCATTAAGATAAAAAACCATTTTCTAAACAAGTCCTTTTTATTTCTTATATTGTACATTTCAATATGGTTGTAATAGTAACTTAAGATTTAATTTCATTTGCAACCCCCATTCCTAAATATGTACCCTCATCCCCAAAATATTGAAATAGCGTAGGACTTTACATTTCTGTAATTTATCGCCTTCGAATGTAAATGCTAGTAATTATGGTGTGTATGGCAAGACATGAAATTGAAAAATAGATCACCCTAATCAAGACTAAAATGCATGCAATCAAACACACTTTAACACTAGCACCCTTAGGGTAATCTCACTTGTTTCCTATCGGAAAAATAGTCATGTCCCTCGAACATGAGCGTTTTAGCAAAAGACCCTCGATAAAAGATCGTAGTCCCTCGATGACCCTCGATGTTGCCTTCGGTAAACGATCTAGTCCCTAAACGACATTGCTAAAACGTCCCATAAGTTGCCTTCTATGACTATACAAACGTCCCACGCTCGTCCCTTCACATCCAACGATGGGGCTTCTTACCAACTCCATGGTAAGATAACAACATCTAAAGGAGGAGGAAAAGAACATCTAAGACCTTTTGAGTAGGTAGATTCACTCCTAGTTGCCCGCTTTCTCACAATAAAAACATTTTATACACCCACGCTTTCATTTGAAATATTTTCAAAAGACAACACTTTGTACGTGTTCTTATAGAAACGAGAGCCATTACAAAGAAAACCTTTTCAAAATCACTTTCAAAAACACATTCCACAAACACCTCTTTGAACTATTTTCAAAATAACACTTTGTATACATTCTTATAGAGACGAGAATCATTACAAAGTAACATTTTCAAAATACTTTCAAAACCCACATCACAAGCACACATTCAAACAAAAGCAAGTGATCTAGTGAGTAACTAAGAGCCCATGGAAAACCATGGATGAAAAGGGTGCTAACACCTTCCCTTTTCATAATCTACCCCCCGAACTCAAGAAAACATCTCTAAAGGTCTTTCCTGTGCTTTTTCACCTTTCCTTATTGGATAAAAGAAAAGTCGGTGGTGACTCTTGCTAAACCGCAACATTTGCAAACACAAACGCAAAACCTCAAGTCAGTTCTCCCACCGTATCACAGAACTGGCGAATCTGCTGGGGAAAAACTTAAAAGTGGGGTTACCTTAGGGTTAGATCACCTTTACTTGCTTTCTTTGTTTGACTTGTATGCTTTACATTTTGTTCTTTATTTGGGCTTGCTTTGATCCTCCACCCGGATCTGGGACACCTCTTTAGGTAAATAGCAATAGATTATGGAAACTATACGACATAGACCGATATGGTTAAAACAATGGCTATATTAGTGTGACGCATTTGTGGGTACCGGTATCCCTCGTGGTGAATTGAGGAGAATACGGGGCCGATGAGTGGCGTCATAAAGCACTGTGATACGGTGGGATAACTGACTTGGGATTTTGCGTTTGTGTTCGCAAATGTTTCGGTTTAGCAAGAGTCGCCACTGACTTTTTTATTTTATCCTAAGGAAAGGTCAAAAAGCACAGGAAAGACCTTTGAGATGTTTTCTTGGGTTCGGGGAGTAGATTATAGAAAGGGAAGGTATTAGCACCCCTTCTATCCATGGTTATCCATGGGCTCTTAGTTACTTGTTTAGATCACTTGCTTTGCTTTTTAATTGTTTGAAATGGTGCTCTTCAATTGTTTGATATGGTGCTTTGTGTGTGATTTTGAAAGGTGTTTTTGAAAAGAGGCCATTGTTATGGCAACCTTTGTAATGATTCTTGTTTGAACGTATACAAAGGTGTTTTTATCTTTTGAAAAGTTTCCAATGTTTGAAAGTAGGGTTTTGAAATTGCATGGTGAAGTGTGTTTTGAAAGTAGCAAGGATTCTTTTGCAAGTTTTTGATCAAGTAACTAAGAGTTATCTGCCCTATTTTACTCAAAGATCTTTCTTATGTTTTTAACCCTTTTAACAGTGTTGCTTCACCATTGTATTTGGTGAACAACCTTGTGTTAGGATGTTAAACGGGACAGGCGCGAGTCATCGTATAGACCATAATAGCAATTGTGTCAAGTATTTTTGGCAATTTTCTTGAGGGACTTGATCATTTTTGTTTAGGCAACTCCGATAGCGTCATCGAGGGACTATAATCTTTTGTTTTGTTTTTGTTTTTCCAAAGTACTTGACATGCATACCATGGCCCATTTTTGAAGGCAACAAGTGGATTGTAACCCTAGGGGTGCAAGTGTGCATTGTGTTTGTTTTTTCATGCATTTTTGTCTTTGATTAGGTCAAACTATTTGTTGGTTTTGATTTTTGCATACAAGCCCTAATTCTAGTCATGGCATAATTGAAAGCTTAAAGGTGCGAGAATTTAAATTCTAAACTATTACAACATGATATAGGGAGGGGAGTACAAATTTGAATAGGGGATTATTTGGCAAGAAATTAAACCCTAAATTATTACAACCAAATTGAATTTGCAAGGCATAATATTTAAATGTACAATATTTAAATAAATACAATAAATAACTATTAAATAAAATGTATTATGCAAAAAAGGTTTTTTAGGTATGTAAAGTATTTTCAATGGAAAGAAATGTAAAGAAATAAATAAAAAGTTAATTTTAATTATTTTTAGGGTAAACCCTAATTCCTTAAAGAAATGGTATTATTTAATATTTATATACAAAAATGTATCAATATGTACAAAAATAAAAGTATATTGAAAAAAGTATTTTTTAGTATAAAATATCAATAAAAATAAAAATGTATTATTTTTGTGTTTTTTATTCTATGCTTTTAATAAAATAAAGTATATATATATATATATATATATATATATATATATATATATATATATATATATATATATATATATATATATATATATATATATATATATATATATATATATATATATATATATATATATATATATATTAAGTGTGTAAAAAATATAATAAATGATTTACAAAAATGTATATATTTCAAGAAAATATTTTCAAATGTGAATAAAAATAATAAATGAAAATACAAGTATTTTTCTACATTATTTTTAAGTTTAAATAAAATTATATAAAGTATTTAAACATTTTAATGTTAGTAATAACTAAAACAAATACCAAATAAATGTAAAAATTTCTGAAAATATTTTTTAGGCATTTTTTATGTTTGAAAATAAAATAATAAAGTCAGAAATGAAATTAAAATGCAAAAATAATAAATATACAAAGAAATGGGCCAGGAGGGTGTGAAACTGAAAAGGGGGTGTCAAAAGTAGGAAATAGCCAGGCCCAACCCAGCTAATTCATCTTCTAGCTCTGCCCAACAGAAGCGCGCGCATGGCCAGTTCAAACTTGTATCTCCTGTTTCAGTGCTTTTTTGACAAAACTCAAAACATGAAACTTGTAGAGCATCAAACAACGATTTCAACCATATAAAACATTAAATCTAACTCTCAAAGACCAGGGAGAATTTCTCTGGCCCTAATTTCTAACCTAATTTTTTCAGAAAGTTCATGGATGAAATTCTACTAGCACGATTAATATAAATGAAAACTAGGCACATGTATGGTTTCAGGGCAATGAATACAACATCTTTCATTCACAAACCTAAGTCTAAATGTTCCTAAATGAAGAGATAGAAGTTCATGAAATACCTGTTTCAGTTGAGTTCGAGCTGGACAATGCAACAACTTTCAATGGGGCCTGAGGTTCTTTTGAGCTTGCTTGATGTCCCCTGAACCTTTCCCAATGCTTAGTTTGTTTTGAAATGGCCTGAATCGTGCTACAGAACTCAACCTGCAAAGCTTTCAAACAAAAATGGTGAACACTGTAAATGGAGTTACAGTTGGCAATGGAGGTTTGGTATAGTTTGAGTGAGTTGAATGGAAGGTATTGGAACAAGTTTGAGGCAAAACGCACGAGGCAAAGTGAGGATGGAAGTAATTCTGTAGGGCTTGCCCTGTTTAGCAAGAAAATGTGGTTTTTGAGTATGAGGAGGTTTGAGAGGTCAAGGGCTCGTGCTTCTGGCTTGCAAGGATGTGGAAAACTTGTTTGAAAACTTTTCTTCAGCTCAATATATCAGATGTGTGTGTTATGAGCTTTTGGCCATTTGACTTGTTTTGAAAGCAAAGATGTGAAGTGACTAAGCTATGGCCTGTACAGGCTAGTTACAAGCATGCTCAAGTTGGTGTACTATGCCTGAGATTAGGGAACTTATTTGCTGCAAGGAAAAAAGTCCAAGGCTCAAGAAAATGCAATTTGACATAAAGTAGCCTTTATGAAAATGGAAGTGTGACCTTTATGCTCAAAATGGAAATATTCATTGTACAATGCTCTCTTGATCAGAACAATGCCAATGTCCAATGTATTTGCATTCAATTTTTGAGTGTAAATTGGTTTAGAGGCCTGTAATTATGTACTAAGCTAGTTTGGTCAGATTTGGCAAGTGGTATGAACATGTATTGGCCATGGTTACAAAGTGAGTTTTTGCCAACTTCAAGCATTCGATTCTCCCTAACCACAAATGTGTTTGAGGAGTTCTTGGACAATTTGGAAAGCTTGCAACATTTAGTATAATCCATATTTGAAATGCAACTTAAGACTCCAAGTGGAACTATGTGGAAAATGGCCAAGAAGATGGGTCAAAATCCTGCCTAAACTAGGGCAAAATTTCTCTAAGTTAAAAGTTTTAGGGACCCTTGTTCCAAAAATCATAACTTGAGATCCAAGCTTCTTTTGAGAAAACTTTGTGAATCAAAGTTGTAGAATTTGTGATGGAATACAACTTTCATGTTGTAAGTTTTATTTGAATCCATTTGCATCTTGGTGAAAGTGTGGGACAAAGTTAGGAAAAATTAAGAAAGTTTCATAACTTAGAAAATATCTAAGTTATGAAACTTTTCCATTTTAAACCCTAATTTGCAATTTTGGGTTTCTTGATGAAAAAGTTTCATAATTTGACATGTCTTGATGAAAAATGACCCATGGCACTTGACTTTGACCAAAAAGTCAAAGTTTGACTTTTCAGTGTAAAGTCAAATTTTGATCAGTTGACTGAAAAATTCATCTGTCAATCCTATGCATTTGAGATTTTTTGAACTTGTTGAATGGGTCAAGATAATGTCATTGAGTCCTTGAGTCCATGGTTGAGCTTGATTTGCCATTGGCTAGGTCAAACAGGCAAAAATTGCCTTTGTACAATCAAAACCCTAAAAATGACAATTTTGCCCTTTTGGTGATCTGATCAAATTTCTTGTGGAATTGTGATCCAAACTTAATAAAATGGTTCATATGATTTCATAAGGTAGATGTGGGTCAAAATTCATGAGGTTTGACTGTTAATTGGCCACAATTGACTTTTCCCCCAATACAGTTGATTTCTAGGTCAACTGTCCAATTGACTGGGCAAAAATTTGATTCAAGGCTTGAAACTTGGTATGGACAAACTTGTGAGTCCAAAATGAAGTATGAAAGTCACTTTGGGCATTATGGGTCAAAACATCCCTGTGCAAACTCAAACCCTAATTTAGGTCAACAGTGCAAGGAGGTGTCTTGAGCAGAGCAAACCCTAGCTTGATCTTGAGTTCCAAGAGCCTTGTGATGAGAAATGTTGATAAAATGAGAGGGCAAATTTTGGGATACAACATTTTCCCCTATTCAATCTTCTTGAACCTGAAGAGTTAGATTGGCAAGCTTGCCTTTCGTGACTCGAAGGTAAAAGAGGATTGGACACTAGAGTGCCCGTAAATTTGCACTCGTCAAAATATTGTTGAGGGAATGGGCTTAAAGATGACATTTGGAGATGGTAGAATCTTGATGGAGATGGGCTTAAAGATGCCATCCAAAAATGTTTGTTGAACTGCAATGTTGTAGGTCAGAAGAATGAGCATCAAAATGGTATCCGTGTCGGGAATGCATCTGAACTGTATCTGGAGTCTAAGTTTGTATGAGCAAAAGGATGACGTCCGTGTCTGGAGCGTATCCGAGCTGTAACTGTATTTGATATTTGAATGAACATCTGAATGACTGCCGTGTTTGGAGTGTATCCGTATTCTGAATGGGAAACAGAGAAACATCTGTATATGGAGCAGCTGTGTGCTGGGGATAAGTTCTGAATGAGTGACAGAATGGCAACCGTGTCTGGAGCGTATCTGGACTGTATCTGAAGTTGAGACCTATATGAGTAGCAGAATGACTTCCGTGTCTGGGGTGTATCTGAGACTGTAACGGGGATCTGAATAAGTGACAGAGTGACTTCCGTGGCGACTGCACTGGGAGAATCAAACTTCTGGTGTAAGGGCCAGAATGGCATCCGTGTTTGGAGCGTATCTGAACCTGAAGTTGAGAATTGAATCTGAATGAGAGATAGAATGGCCGCCGTGTCTAGAGCGTATCTAGTCTGTATCTGATTGCTGAAGTCTGAATGAGTATTAGAATGACCGCCGCGTCTGGGGTGTATCTGTACTGTATTTTGACTTGAAATTCTGAATGAGTAATAGAATGACCGCCGCGTCTAGGGGTGTATCTATAATGTATCTGAATAATTGTTAACGATAGCCTTTTAATCTTATCCTGAAAAGGGTAAAATGTTAGCTAAAACACAAAGTTATGTTGCATGATATGTATGATGCGATGCACTGTGTTTCATCAATGTTTACGATATATGAATGTAATGGATACGCATGTAAGTTGAGTAGCCGTCTTGCTGAGGAAAATAAATCCTTGGTAATTGGAGATAATGAAATCTTTGACTGCTGACGGGGAAAGTAAATCCTTGACCGATGCTGAGGATCCAAAAATCTTTGATTGCTGAAGATGAGAAATCTTGGGACCACTGCTGGAGATTGAAAATCCTTGGTGACTTGTGGGGATTAACAAGGTCTTTGACAACTTCTGCGGGGAATGAGAATTCTTCATGAGTTTCCTGGGAAATAAGGAGAACTCTGAAAATCTCTACTGGGGAGTTAAAACCTAGGAGGTTTCTGCTGGATAAATGAGACCAAGAATCTTCGATCTGTTGGGAGATAACTCTCTGGGGAGAATGTTTACTCGGCCGGTGAAATCAGGAGCTTGGGTTGTACACCAATCTACTGGGGAAGCATCCTAGTTGGGGATAAGCCAATAAGTTAACTGTTATCTGTTTGATTCTCGGGCTTTTAAGACAGCCTGCTGGGGAAATTGGATTTAGGATATTCTGGCTCTGCTAGGGATATGTATTTCAGGGTTTTCGGGCTCCACTGGGGGTCTTGAAATTTAACTCCGCTGGGGACACATACTCCAAAGTTTTAGCTTTGTTTGTTGATCTGGATGATGTACTGTAGGGGATTTCTTCTGGAACAGCACAAGGATATCTTCCTACACCTTTAAACTATCCGTAATTATCCTTTCTCAATTTCGTTTTACTTGTAAGCAGTGATTATATTCAAATGCATATGCCTATTTAACAAAACTGTGGACGTTTTCAAATAAAACATACGTGTAGAAAGAAAGAAAGGCAAGTAAATTTCTGCACTTTGAACTATCTTTGTATTAACTTTTATAAGTATCTTTGTACAACGGAGACAAACATCCTAGTAAGAGAATGTTGTCATAAAATTGAGAAAAAATTTATACAAAAAGAAAGATGGCTATATGTAACAATTCTACGAGATTCCCATTCTGCTATAGCCTTCACAACTCTGAATATCTTGTCCATTTGCTGCTTCGTCTGCCGATGACTGAATTGATCAGAAGCTTGGAGCTTGTTAGTGAAGAGATTATTCTTAAAGTGGTCCGACGAGACATAGTCATACGCTTTAATTCCCTAACTTTTGCCCGGACCGCCCTTTCGGGTTTTCGACCCACCGGGAAACCCTTTTTTGCCCAAGTCGCCCTTTCGGGTTTTCAACTTTCCGGGTGTACATATTTTTTTGTTTATCCCTAATTTTTGCCTTAACCGCCCTTTCGGGTTTTCGATTCACCAGGATGCCCATTTTTGCCCAAGTCGCCCTTTCGAGTTTTCAACTTGTCGGGTCCTTTTATGCGTAGTATCTTTTGACTATGTCTGCGTTTGCAGGGTGCGGCAAGTCGTCACCGTCCATGGTGGTCAGAATCATTTCCCCACCAGAAAAGATGCTCTTGATCATAAATGGTCATTCGTAAGTAGGAGTCCACTTTCTCTTGGGATCACTTTACGGTAAGATGATCCGCTTGATTACAAGATCTCCGACTTGATATACCTGGCGCCTGACTTTCTTGTTGAAAGCCCTGATCATCAGTTTTTGGTACGTCTGACCATGACAAACAGCAGTAAGTCATTTCTTGTCGATCAAGTTAAGTTGATCAAGCCGGGTCTGAATCTAATCGTCTTCACTCAAACCATCATCCTTCATAATCCTCAAGGAAGGAATCTGAACTTGCATAGGTAAAATAGCTTCCATGCAATATACCAAAGAGAAGGGGGTCGCTCCTGTTGAAGTACGTGCCGTGGTACGATATCCATGCAGAGAAAACGGTAACATCTCATGCCAGTCCTTGCAGGTGACTGTCATCTTTTGAATGATCTTCTTGATATTTTTGTTTGCGGCTTCAACAACACCGTTCTTCTTCGGCCGATAGGGAGATGAATTGTGATGATAAATCTTGAACTATTCGCACAGAGTGGTGATCATAGTGTTGTTCAAATTTGTACCATTATCCGTGATAATCCTGTCGGGGATACCATACCGGCATATGAGGTTCTTCTTGATGAAGCGGACAACCACATTCTTTGTAACAGAGGCATAGGAAGCTGCTTCGACCCACTTGGTGAAGTAGTCAATAGCCACCAGGATGAAGCGATGCCCATTGGATGCCATAGGCTTGATCTCTACAATCATTTCAATGCCCCACATTGCGAATGACCAAGGAGCTGTCAGAACGTTGAGAGGAACAGGAGGAATATGTACCTTGTCAGCGTAGACTTGGCATTTGTGGCAAGTATGGGAATGTTGATGACAATCAGCTTCCATGGTAGACCAGTAGTAGCCTGCCCTTAGAATCTTCTTAGCCATCGTATGTCCGTTCAAGTGGGTGCCAAATGTGCCACTATGTATATCAGTCATGATTAACTCTGCTTCAACCTTGTCCACACAACGAAGTAGAACACAATCATGGTTGCGCTTATAAAGGATGCCATTGCTTAGGAAGAACTTGGCAGCAAATCTCCTTAAGAACTTTTTATCATTGACTAAAGCTTCTTCAGGATATTCTCTGGTCTGGAGATACCTTTTGATTTCATGAAACCAGGGTTGTTCCACTACTTCTTCTGTATTAATCTCATGACAGTGCACAGGTTCATCCATTCGCTCGATGGTGATTTGGGGAGCCTCATTATCCCAGTTGAGTTTAAACATGGAAGACATTATAGCTAGAGCATCGGCTAACTGATTTTCTTCTCGCGGGAAATGCTCGAAAGTAATTTGCTCGAAATGAGGCAACAATGTCAGGACATGTTCTTTGTATGGGATAAGATTAGGATGTTTAGTGTCCCACTCTCCTTTAACTTGACTGATAACCAAACTGAGTCCCCAAATACGATTAAAGATTTGATTCCCAAGTCTATAGCAGCCTTGAGACCAAAGATGCAAGCTTCATATTCAGCCATGTTGTTGGTAAAACTGAAGCAAAGTCGGGCAGTGAAGGGTGTATGGCAACCTTTTGGAGAAATGAGTACCGCACCGATACCGTTGCCAAGTGCATTTGAAGCACCATCAAAGTACAGGGTCCATCGGGATCCTTGTTCAGGTCCGTCATATGGTCCGTTACCTTCAATGTTGTCCAATGTCATGATGTCCTTGTCAGGGAAGTCGAATCTCATAGATTGGTAATCTTCGACGGCTTGATGAGCTAGATGGTCAGCTAGTACACCCCCCTTTATAGATTTTTGGGTAGTATACTGGATATCATACTCAGTCAGGATCATTTTCCATCTAGCGATTCTTCCAGATAAAGCAGGCTTCTCGAAGATATACTTGATCGAATCCATCTTGGAAATCAGCAAAGTGGTATGAGTCAACATATACTGCCTTAGCCGGCGAGCAGCCCATACCAAAGCGCAACAAGTTTTCTCGAGCAGTGAGTAGCGAGTCTCACAGTTGGTAAACTTTTTGCTAAGGTAATAAATGGCATGCTCTTTTCGGCCAGACTCGTCATGTTGGCCCAGTACGCACCCTATTGAGTTATCCAAAATAGTCAGATACATGATTAACGACCTTCCTTCGACGGGTGGCATCAAGGTAGGAGGTTCCAGCAAATACTCCTTAATCTTATCAAAAGCAACTTGACAATCATTGTTCCATTCAACTACCTGATCTTTCTTCAACAGTTTGAAAATTGGCTCACAGGTAGATATCAGGTGAGAGATGAACCTCGCGATATAGTTTAAGCGTCCCAAGAATCCCCTAACCTCCTTTTCAGTGCGGGGGGCAGGCATTTCTTGTATAGCCTTTACTTTAGCTGGATCAACCTAAATGCCTTTGTTGCTGACAATAAATCCCAAAAGTTTACCAGACCTAACTCCAAAAGTGCACTTTCTTGGGTTCAGTCTGAGCTTATACTCCTTCAACCTGACAAACAGCTTTTGCAAATGATCAAGGTGTTCTTCTTCTGTCTGTGATCGAGCTATCACGTCGTCTACGTAAACTTCGATCTCATGATGTATCATATCATGAAACAAAGCTACCATGGCGCGTTGATAGGTTGCCCCTTCATTCTTCAGTCCGAATGGCATCACTTTGTAGCAGAAGGTACCCCATTACGTGACAAAAGTAGTTTTCTCCATGTCCCCGGGGGCCATTTTGATCTGGTTGTATCCCGAGAATCCATCCATGAAGGAAAATACCTTGTGTTGAGCTGTGTTGTCAACCAAGATGTCGATGTGTGGTAGTGGAAAATCGTCTTTAGGGCTAGCCCTGTTCAAGTCCCGATAGTCCACACACATTCTAACTTTTCCGTCCTTCTTAGGCACAAGCACAATGTTAGCAACCCACTGTGGATAGGAAGTAACATCCAGAAAGCCAACGTTGAACTGCTTCATTACCTCAGCTTTGATCTTCTCAGACATGTCGGGCCTCATTCGGCGGACCTTTTGCTTGATCGGTGGACAGTCTTCTCTTGTAGGGAGACGGTGGACCACAATATTTGTGTCTAGTCCCGACATGTCTTCATAAGACCAGGCGAAGATTTCAACATATTCGTTCAACAACTGCACTAAGCGCTCTTTGACACTTGGTTCCAGGTTGGCACCCACTTTTACCTCTTTCTTGTCTTCCTCTGTTCCCAAGTTGATGGTTTCTAGCAACTCTTCATGAGGTAGAATAGCCCTCTCCTCTTGTTGCAAAAGTCTGGCTAACTCTCCCGGCACTTCACAGTCTTCGTCAACTTTGTACTCAGCATGATTGACCAAATCTTCAGAGTTACCGAAGGCTAAAACAGAATAGTCACCCATGGAATCCGGAGTGGATGGGTACCTGCATTTGTGAGTATGGGTGTGTGTAAGGGATAGCCATCCTTAAACAAAACAAAATGCAAAAAGAAATAAAATGAACACAACAGTTTATAGATGAAAACGTCCAATGATTTATTAAAACATGGCATATGATAATGAAGAAAATCAAGCCCTTACAAATGGACCTATATGCCCCGGGCAAGGCATAAGGTGAAAATAGTGTACGAATTGTTTAGTTATTACAGACTGAAATAGGAAATTGTTCAAAGATAAATTTACTGGTTGATGAAGGTGATGGGAATAAAATCCTTTGCTTCCCATTTGCTTAAACCCCCTTCGACGGTTGGAAAGATCCAATCTTCAAAGTTGTCCTCTTCATCATCATCTTCTGCAGCATTAATTCCACGGTGAGTGATTTTGACGGGTGGTCCTCCAGCCTTGGAGCGACACATAGCTTTCTGGCCTGCAGTAGTAAACCCTAATCCAAACTTGTCCGTCTTATGGGGAAAATCAGGAAGTTTCCCCCACACTGTGCTCTTTCCTTCTTTAATTACAACCTCTGCGTCCTTGAGAGATGCCATCCTAAATACATGCTTGGGAACGATAGGCACCTCAACCATTGTCTTCGCAACTGCGACCTCAGGAGAAACTTCCTCAAAATGTTGGAAAGGCGTTTCTATGAACTCGCCATCCAACTCCACATAGCGGAAGGAGTTGAGGTGACTTATCATGTACTCTTCCTCGCCGTGCACTATTATAATATTACCCTTAACAGGATACTTTAGCATTTGGTGTAAAGAGGAGGTAACTGCCCCAGCATAATGGATCCACGACCTTCCTAACAAACACGAATATGAAGGACGAATGTCCATCACATAAAAGGTGGAGTTGAAAACTTCTGTGCCCACTTTGATAGGAATGTCAACCTCTCCGTGAACCATTCTTTTGGACCCATCAAAGGCCCTAACAACGATGTTACTGTGTTTGAGGGTCAATCCTTCGCAGTCCAAACGGTCTAATGCTTTCTTCGGCAGCACATTCAAGGAAGAACCAGTATCAACTAAGACATGGTCGAGGGTGGTTCCCCTGCATTCAACTGAGACATGTAGCGCGTCGTTGTGTTTCCTTCCTTTGGGAGTCAAATCAGCATCAGAAAAACGAAGACCATTATCAGTAGTAAGGCTGGCCACGCACTCCTGAAACTGGTCAACCGAAGTTTCTTGGGGCACGTGTGCCGTCCTTAAAAATTTGATTAAGGCCTTAACATGGGCCTCAGAGCAGAGTAGAAGAGCCGACATGGATATTTTGGAAGGGGTCTGCCCTAGCTGTTCCACGACATCGTAGTCACTCCTCTTGATTATTTTCAAGATTTCTTCCATTTATTTCTGGGTGGTTTCGGGGATAACCACAGTATGAGCCTTCGTCCTGACAGGCACTCCTAGTATCCCCTTACCCTTGTCGGTAGTATCAACAAATGGTCTTACTTCAGGAGTATCCAATTCTTCAATTATCGGGTCTTGCACAAATGGCTTAACAGGCACAAAAGCTTTAGGGTCCGAAAACTGCTCGAGGGGGAGCAATCTCCGGAGAACAAATCTGTCCGCTGCGAGTTATCTTGCTTGTTACCGCAATGTTCCCTATATCAGGGGTTTCCTCTTAAGAATTCTCTTGGACTGCTTCAATCTGTTTGATACCATGATAGAATATTTCTCCTCCGTAGTTCCATGGTATCGTTTTGTTAGATTGATACGGGACAGGCCCCAACATGGTGATTTTTAATGGTACAAATTTAGGATCAGGCGTAATCTTGACAGGCCTTTTGCAAGCCTTGGGAATATTGTCGGAGATGGTTATTATTGTGATGTCATTGGTCGAAGTAGCAACAGTAGTAGGAGTAACAGGAGTGAAGGTATCAACAAGAGTCTTTTGGAAGAGTATCTCTTGGGTATCCATCAGGCGTTGGATACCTGATTTCAACATTGGGCAGTCAGCTCGTATGTTTAAACAAAAGTAGTAGTCTTTTCCACAGCCTGGGAATATCCCGGCTCTCATCAAATTCACTTTAATCACTGGTAAGGGATTCAAAAGGTCAACAACATTGGTAACATGAAGGTCTTCCATAACGGCATGAACATTATGACCGTGCTTGGGCATTGGGGCGGAAATCACATTTGGCTTTTCGGGCGCATCGAATTCTACTTCCTTGGCGTCAATCAGGTCTTGGATTTTGTTCTTAAGAGCCCAACAGTTGTTGGTATCATGCCCTGCACTGTCAGAGTGGTAAGCACACTTTACATTGGAGTGGTAATATGGCGAAGAAGTATTAGGGTTTTTTGGCGCTTCCTTCAAATTGGTAAGATTTAGCTTTAACAAATGAGGGAGTACTTGAGCTGGCGTCATGTTGATTCGGGTGAACTGCCGTTGTGGCCTTTCTACCCGTTGTTGATTAGATCTTGGCTGATTGCTGCGAGGTTGATCATTTGAAGAGTTTTGAATCATCACAGCCCCTACAGTTGGTCGGCGTTCGGTTCTTCCTTGACTTTTCTGAGAATAAACAGCAAAGGCTTCCTTCTTAGTTGGGAAGGCCTTCTTAACAGCAGCAGACGAGGAGGTATCTTTCTGAATCTTACCACTTTTAATGCCGGCCTCGACCCTTTCGCCGATCAAGATTAGTTCGGTGAATCCCGCGGAGGAAATCCCAATTAAATGATTGAAGAAAGGGCCAGACAGGGTCCCTAAAAACATGTCAACCATCTCTCTATCCGACAACGGTGGCTGCACCCTTCCAGCCAGATCACGCCACTTCTGTGTAAAAAATAAAATAAATTATTTACAAAAATGTATATATTTCAAGAAAATATTTTCAAATGTGAATAAAAATAATAAATGAAAATACAAGTATTTTTCTACATTATTTTTAAGTTTAAATAAAATAATATAAAGTATTTAAACATTTTAATGTTAGCAATAACTAAAACAAATACCAAATAAATGTAAAAATTTATGAAAATATTTTTTAGGCATTTTTTATGTTTGAAAATAAAATAATAAAGTCAGAAATGAAATTAAAATGCAAAAATAATAAATATACAAAGAAATGGGCAAGGGGGGTGTGAAACTGAAAAAGGGGTGTCAAAAGTAGGAAATAGCCGGGCCCAGCCCAGCTACTTCATCTTCTTCCTCTGTCTAACAGAAATGCGCGCATGGCCAGTTCAAACTTGTATCTCCTGTTTCAGTGCTTTTTTGACAAAACTCAAAACATGAAACTTGTAGCGCATCAAACAACGATTTCAACCATATAAAACATTTAATCTAACTCTTAAAGACCAGAGAGAATTTCTCTGGCTCTAATTTCTAACCTAGTTTTTTCAGAAAGTTCATGGATGAAATTCTCCTAGCACGATTAATATAAATGAAAACTAAGCACATGTATGGTTTCAGGGCAATGAATACAACATCTTTCATTCACAAACCTAAGTCTAAATGTTCCTAAATGGAGAGATAGAAGTTCATGAAATACCTGTTTCAGTTGAGTTCGAGCTGGACAATGCAACAACTTTCAATGGGGCCTGAGGTTCTTTTGAGCTTGCTTGATGTCCCCTGAACCTTTCCCAATGCTTAGTTTGTTTTGAAATAGCCTGAATCGTGCTACAGAACTCAACCTGCAAAGCTTTCAAACAAAAATGGTGAACACTGTAAATGGAGTTACAATTGGCAATGGAGGTTTGGGATAGTTTGAGTGAGTTGAATGGAAGGTATTGGAACAAGTTTGAGGCAAAACGCACGAGGCAAAGTGAGGATGGAAGTAATTCTGCAGGGCTTATCCTATTTTGCAAGAAAATGTGGTTTTTGAGTATGAGGAGGTTTGAGAGGTCAAAGGCTCGTGCTTCTGGCTTGCAAGGATGTGGAAAACTTGTTTGAAAACTTTTCTTCAGCTTAATATATCAGATGTGTGTGTTATAAGCTTTTGGCCATTTGACTTGTTTTGAAAGCAAAGATGTGAAGTGACCAAGCTATGGCCTGTACAGGCTAGTTACAAGCATGCTCAAGTTGGTGTACTATGCCTGAGATTAGGGAACTTGTTTGCTGCAAGGAAAAAGTCCAAGGCTCAAGAAAATACAATTTGACATAAAGTTGCCTTTATGAAAATGGAAGTGTGACCTTTATGCTCAAAATGGAAATGTTCATTGTACAATGCTCTCTTGATCAGAACAATGCCAATGTCCAATGTATTTGCATTCAATTTTTGAGTGTAAATTGGTTTAGAGGCCTGTAATTATGTACTAAGCTAGTTTGGTCAGATTTGGCAAGTGGTATGAACATGTATTGGCCATGGTTACAAAGTGAGTTTTTTCCAACTTCAAGCATTCGATTCTACCTAACCACAAAGGTGTTTCTAGGAGTTCTTGGACAATTTGGAAAGCTTGCAACATGTACTATAATCCATCTTTGAAATGCAACTTAAGACTCCAAGTGGAACTATGTGAAAAATGGCCAAGAATATGGGTCAAAATCCTGCCTAAACTAGGGCAAAATTTCTCTAAGTTAAAAGTTTTAGGGACCCTTGTTCCAAAAATCATAACTTGAGATCCAAGCTTCTTTTGAGAAAACTTTGTGAATCAAAGTTGTATACTTTTTGATGGAATACAACTTTCATGTTGTAAGTTTTTTTTGAATCCATTTGCATCTTGGTGAAAATGTGGGACAAAGTTAGGAAAAATTAAGAAAGTTTCATAACTTAGAAAATTTCTAAGTTATGAAAATTTTCCATTTTAAACCCTAATTTGCAATTTTGGGTTTCTTGATGAACAAGTTTCATAATTTGACATGTCTTGATGAAAAATGACCCTTGGCACTTGACTTTGACCAAAAAGTCAAAGTTTGACTTTTCAGTGTACAATCAAAGTTTGATCAGTTGACTGAAAAATTCATCTGTCAATCCTATGAATTTGAGATATTTTGAACTTGTTGAATGGGTCAAGATAATGTCATTGAGTCCTTGAGTCCATGGTTGAGCTTGATTTGCCATTGGCTAGGTCAAACAGTCAAAAATTGCGTTTGTACAGTCAAAACCCTAAAAATGACCATTTTGCCCTTTTGGTGATCTGATCAAATTTCTTGTGGAATTGTGATCCAAACTTAATAAAATGGTTAATATGAGTTCATAATGTAGATGTGGGTCAAAATTCATGAGGTTTGACTATCAATTGGCCACAATTGACTTTTTCCCCAATACAACTGATTTCTAGGTCAACTGTCCAATTGATTGGGCAAAAATTTGATTCAAGGCTTGAAACTTGGTATGGACAAACTTGTGAGTCCAACATGAAGTATGAAAGTCACTTTGGGCATTGTGGGTCAAAACATCCCTGTGCAAACTCAAACCCTAATTTAGGTCAACAGTGCAAGGAGGTGTCTTGAGCAGAGCAAACCCTAGCTTGATCTTGAGTTCCAAGAGCCTTGTGATGAGAAATGTTGATAAAATGAGAGGGCAAATTTTGGGGTACAACAAGCACTAATTGACTTTAGAACCCTAATTGAACAAACTTGGCCATTAAGACGTAGTGAGATAACCGGTTTCGGTGTAGAGCTAAAAATTGGTTGATACTCGATACTACACTCATTAAGGCTGGACTTTTGGGATATCTCGGCCGCAAGAAAAGATTGATTATGCTGAGACAATTCCTAAGAGAAAGGTCAGTGATATTGAGATCCTTTAGAACCCGATCACTATTACTAGGACAGGTTGAGCCAACTAAACTTCAAGAGGGTACTTACCTATAAAACCTCATGCAAGCCTAAAACATAGGGTATTGTTTGCTTTGTATGTATATATTTACTTGTACATAACATAATAAACATCATAAGAATCATGAGCATACTCACTAACCATTTCAAGGATTTAGAAATTTATCTTTGTTTTTGTTTTGTAGGTCATGAATTCCGTCCGAAGAAACACCATCCGAATCGGCTTTGTAAAAGCACACCCTCAGCTTCCAGAGTTAGCCTCAAGAATGCCCGGGGATTCTCCTTTTACCAAGAAATACGGTCGAATCCTCAGTTTGGATACATCCAGTTTCCAAGAAGAGATGATGTGTGTACTGTTCCAATTCTTTGATCCCGTACATCATTGTTTCACTTTCCCGGACTATCAGTTGGTACCTACACTGGAAGAGTTCTCTCTACTCTTAGGGGTACCTGTGCTTGATCAGATACCATTCGCCGGTATAGAATGGATTCCAAAACCTGAAGTCCTCACTGAAGCTTTGCATATGAAGAGAGCTGATGTCATAGCCAATTGGGAGACAAGAAGCGGGGTTAAAGGTTTCCTAGCCAAGTTTCTATTGGAAAAGGATCGTTCATTCTGGGACGACATGGATTTCCAAGCTTTTGAAGACATCCTGGCTCTTCTAATTTATGGTTTGGTTCTGTTCCCCAATCCGGACCAATTCATAGATGTTAACGCCGTCGAAGTCTTTCTCTCTCGCAATCCTGTACCAACCTTACTGGGTGACATCTTTCATTGCCTTCATACCCGCACCATGAAGAAGAGAGGTACTCTTTTGTGTTGTATTCCCCTACTCGCTAAGTGGTTCACTTCACACCTACCTCAATCGTCATTGGAGAACAAGCAAAGACTGACATGGTCTCAAAGGATGATGTCCCTCACCCATTCTGACATCCGTTGGTGTTCAAGATCCTTGGAAGACGTCTCTATCATTGACTGCTGTGGAGAATTCCCTAACGTCCATTTTCTTGGTATTAGGGGAGGTATCACCTACAATCCCTGCTTAGCTCTTCAACAGTTTGGGCATGCCCGAAGAGACGGTCCTGTTGAGATGCTCATTCAAGGTCTGGTGTTTGACTATGACCAAGAAGACCAAGGTTACCGCCAGAGGTTTACACGAGCTTGGAGAATGGTGAACAAGGTGGACAGTAGGACTTTGGGACACAAAAACTCTATCCCTCTCGAGCCTTACCTTAGGTGGGTACGGGCTCGCGCTCAGAGACTCGGGATGCCTTACCCTTCCATCCTCCCTATTATCATAAAGCATGTTGTTGAAGGAGAAATCCCATACACTGTCCTTCATCCTGACATGCCTACCTCCCTTGAAGACTTGCAGAAAGATTGGGTTCAATTGAAGGAAGAGCGAGACACCTTTGAAGCCCAATTTTACGCCAGTGAGAAGAAGGTTCTGGAACTCACCAAGCTGCTTCATGAAGAGCGAAATTTGAATGCCTACATCGCTCCAAAGAGGATGCGTTCAACCTTTCTATCTTAGGAGTTTTTTTTTTGTATTTTGTTTCTTTCATTGTAAGCCCAAAGAGGCATGATGTACTCAAACTTGGATTTAATATAATGAGTGTTCCTTTTGGTTTGAACAAATTTAAATCTCTAATTTCCTTGAAATCATTTGCATATTGCATCTTCATTCATCATAACATCATACAGGTTTCTTACAATAAGTCTCCTTATCCTTCTACTGTTTATTTCAGTGAGATGGATATTGAACAAACAGTGAAAGATCTTCAGGCGCAGAACGTCCAGTTTCAACAAATGCTCTTGACTCTAACAAAAGGGCAAGAGGAGTTGAAGACTCTACTGGCCAAAGAGAAGAAGAAGAAAGCGAAGAAACCAACCAGTATTGTGATCATGGGAAGAAGGTTCAAAGGACAAGCCAGACAGACTTTGGACTTTGCAACATCATCGGGTGAAGGAGATAATCAAGAAGATAGGACCAAGGAAGTGAACAACAATCCAGCATTCGAAGAAGAGGAAGAACCTGACTACTCTGAGGAACAGTATCCTCCTGCTGATAATAAATACAAAGATCTATAGGATCGTTTGAATGCTATGGAGGTCCAGAGGGTACCCGAACTGGATTTTGAAGAGTTAGGACTTGTCTCAGGGGTTGTCATCCCACATAAATTCAAGGTCCCCACTTTCGCTAAATATGACGGTGTCTCTTGCCTGAAGCTGCATTTAAGGTCATACGTCAGAATGATTCAACCTCATACGGCTGATAAGAATCTGTGGGTGCACTTTTTCCAAGAGAGCTTGTCAGGGACGCAGTTGGATTAGTTCTATCAATTGGAAGGGACCAATATTCGCAATTGGGAAGATTTGGCTGCCGCTTTCTACAAACAATATCAGTACAATGCTGACTTAGCTCCAACTTGGATGCAATCGCAAGGCATGTCTATGGGTACAGGTGAAGGTTTCAAAACCTATGCTCATAAATGGAGGGATCTCGCAGGCAGAGTCCATCCCCCTCTATCTGATAGAGAGTTAGTGGATATGTTCCTAGGCACCTTGTCAGGTCCATTCTTCAACCACCTGATCGGAAGTTCCTCAGCTGGATTTAATGAACTAATCATGACTGGTGAGCGGGTCGAACCCGGTATAAAAAGTGGAAAAATTCAAAGATATGCATCCTCGAGCACGATGAAGAAACCCTTTGTTGGAAAGAAGGAGGCCAGTGCTATTTATAACCCGAGAAATCAGAGCAGAGCGGGATATCGTCCAACGTTAAGTGCTGTAATAATACCTAGGCCTGCGGCTACCCCACAACTCAACAATCAGCAAAGGGTAGAAAGAGCACAAAGGCAGTTCACCCGGATTAACATGACATTGACAGAGGTTCTACCCCATCTACTGAGATCTAACCTGGAAACTTTAAAAGAGGATCCCAAGAATCCTAATACCTCTTCTCCTCGATACAATCCGAACGCTCGGTGCGCCTATCATTCTGGGAGTCCTGGTCATGACACAAATGACTGTTGGGCACTAAGAAATAAAGTACAAGACTTGATTGAAGCCAAGGAGATTGAGTTCGATGTTCTAGAGAAGCCCAATGTCATAACTGCTCCCATGCTAAGCACAACCATGGGGTTAACACCATTGGTACTGATCTATTCATAACCTTAGTGGACGAAGTTTCTACTCCTGTTATGGTTGTTAAGAAGAATTTGCTGTTGGCCGGTTTATTTCCGGGTTGTGGTGAAGGTTGCCACATGTGTTCGTTTCTACCTTCTGGTTTCCATTTGTTGAGGTCAGGTGTTCAACGCCTGATGGACAATAAAGAAATTTTGTTCGAGAAAACTTTGGTTCCCGTTGTTCCATCTGAAGACATTGCTATTATAACCATTTCCGCCAATCCTTCCAAGGCCTCCTCGAGAAGACCTGTTAGGATTACACCTGCTACGAGAATCACTCCGCTAATAATCACATGTCCTCGAGAAGACTTCCTGTTTTTATGGTTATTTGGAACCATCACTGTCTTTTGTTTCAGAAGGACTTCTTTTGATGCCATTCGTTGTGCACCTGGATCAGCTGAGAGAACTACCCTGCCCCAGGTTATGATTAAGGGTTTTAATTTTCGAAAAGAAAAACTCCTACTTCTTTGGCTCAGAGGGGTTGACGAGGGATTATCTTCCTTATAACTCCAGTGTTTAGGGATTTGAAACAATGCCTGTACTTCATCAGCGGGGTCTGTTCAAAGGCATACTGTAAAGATCGTGGTATCGTTTTTGTCATCCTCCCTCAAGAGGCTTAGAATTTTCAATCAATAGTTGATCATCACAAAAAATATGAAAACAGTTTTCATATAGTGAATACGAAATGATTACTTCAAAACAGACATGTGTAATGCATTAATGAAATAACAACGTTTGACATGAATAAATGTTTGAATAATCAAAGAAAAATACAACTTGAACATTCGAATGAACAAAAGTTTTTTCAATCTCAGGGCTCGTCACTTCGAATGATGAATCTTGCAGGGATAGTAGAAGAACTCAGCCTAGCCATCTTGGGTGAATTCCACAGCTCCTTCATCAATCAGGTCCTGGATCTTGTTCTTCAAGGTCCAACAATCATCTGTAGCATGCCCCGGGCTGTCAGAATGATAAGCGCAGCGGGCGTTGGGGTTATACCTTGAAGGTGTCCTGTTGGGATTCTTAGGAGGGTCCCTTAGAGTTACCAAATTCAACCTCAACAGTTGTTGTAGAGCTTGAGGCAGCGACACGTTGAGCTTGGTGAATTGCCTTTTGGGCTTGTCTGGCTGAAGCTGGTGAGGTTGATGCTGAATTTGTGACCCTGAAGCCAGTTGAGGAGCTTTTCCCTTGTCTTCTTGTCTCAAAGGTGGTTGAATGACGGCTTGATCTTCAACCTTAGATGTTTGCCCCAGTTGGTTACCCCGAAGCGGTTGGTTGACAAGAACCCTGAGCTCTTATTGTCTTTGAGCTAAGTCTTGAATGAGAGCCGTTTGCCCCAGCATCTGGGTTCTCATTGTATCCACCTCAGCTTGTAGACGTTTCAGCCGTTCGTCCTTATCATCCTCAGGACTTTTCTTGGCCAGATTCCCCATGAGGAGTGTTCTTAACTCTTCCTGCCCCTTGGATAGGCTTAGAAAGATCTCCCTGTACTGAGTCTCTTGAGCATGAAGACCCTGATTATCTTGTTGGGAAGCCATTGCTGAAATAAACAGCGGAGAAGGTAAGTGACCTGTAACAAGGGTACCTGTAATGCAATGATATGTATGATATGCATGTAATGTTTTCAAGGACCTCGCGGGGTAAACAAGGAAATTGTTAGAGTTGGATTTTGTAGCTTGATGGAAGGCACTGCATATTGTTGAGAGTCCTCCTTCAAGAGTCAAGGCTCACCATATCGAGTGGGTCATAGCCCCTGACAACCTTGTCTAGATAAAAATAAATCCCCTTTGCCCCTTGCTGGACAGTTGGTTCATCATGACCTGCATCACAAGCCCTTGAGATCCTTGAAATGGGTTAGTCTTTATGCGGGATGCATGCAATGGTATGATGTTATGCTATGCATGGGGTAATGTAGGTAAACCCTGTTATGAGTCCCAATTAAGGACTATAAACAAAACCTGCAAGAAACTCAAGTGTCAGATAACAAGCATGCAAGTAGTCAAGTATGAAAGCACACAAGTCACACCACAGCCCTTAGAGTTTAGGCCAGCATGAGGTCTAGGTATTACCCTCTTGAAGTTGGTGGGCTCAACCTGTCCTATCAGAAGTAACCGGGTTCTAAGGGTCCCAATATCACTGGACTGTTTTCATTGTTCATCGTTTCAATTTAGCCACTGAACTGGCGACCGAAATATTCCAAGAAAACAACCCTTAATTGAGTGTAGTATCGAGTATCAACCAACCTCGGACTGCACCAAAGTCAGTTATCTCACTACCCTAAAGAGGCCAAGATGGTTCAATTAAGGTTCCTAAGGTCTGTTGATGCTTCACGATACCACGCGGCGGCCCCGTACTCTCCTTGACTGAACTCAAGGGTTACCGGTACACAACAAAGTGCCACAACAACGTAGCAGACTGCTTCAACCATGTCGGTATACCCCGCATAGTTCCCTCACAGCCTTGTTGCTACTTTCTAAGAAGGTACTCCCAGATCCGGGTTAGGATCTATAGAACTCCCAAGACAGTACCCACAATTTAAAGCAAACAATTCAGACAATTGAAAACACAAGTGATCTTAGTCTTAAGGTACACCTCACTTTAAAATAACTCCCCAGCAGAGTCGCCAGTTCTGTGATTGGTGGATCTGGAACTGACTGTTTAACGCTGGTTCGCAAAATTGCGCAGAAGCAAGAGTCGCCACCGTCTTTTATTTTCTCCAACATGGACAGGACAAAAGCACAGCAAAATTCCTTATGAGATAGTTTCTCGGTTCGGGAGGTAGATTTATAGAAAGGGAAGGTGTTAGCACCCTTTCTATCCGTGGTTATCCACGGGCTCTTAGATACTTGCTCATTGTGTTTTCAAAATTGTTTGCTTTTCAAAGTGTAAGATGGTTTGAAAAAGTTTCGTCAAAGATTTCAGATCGACTCTTGTATCAGTCCTCAAGAGTGTTTGAAAAGTTGTTTTGAAAGCTTTTTGAAAAGTGTCGGTGTGAAAAGGTTTTGATTTGTTTTTGAATAGAGCAAGTATCTACGAGTCATCTACCTACCCTAAGGAATTAGGCTGTGTAAATGTCCTTAAGGTAGTGCCATCCCACCATTGAGAGGTAGGTAGCACCACCGTTGGAGGTGTTCGGGTCAATTCGAGTTTAGGGACAGTGTGGTCGCCAGAGCAACAGTAGGATACCTTGGAAGCTACCCTTATGCCATTGGCCATGGACATAAGGACTTACCAAAACGTCCTATACTCGACGACCACGTTTCGAGGGCAAGGCAACAGTGAGGCATACCCTAAGAGTGGTGTGTGAATTTGTGTGTTGTTTTCATGTTATGTTTTATCTTGTACATGTCTCATGGTGATCTACGCTTGTTTTTATTTTAGGCCATACATTCTTTCATGCAAAGTTTAGCAGTTTAAAAGTGCGGAAGTTTAAATGCGAAAAGTAAAATCCTACGCTATTACAAGGCGCGGGTCTATACATCGCCAAACTAACAAAGACCCGTTTTGAATAAAAATGCGGAAAATAAATGAATTCCTAATTACTATTACAAGGCTTGAGCAATTACATAATATTTGGAAGAAAATAAATAAGAATAAATGCGCGAAAAGAAATTAGAATCGAATGTTCGAGGGCGTTGAACCCTTTTGAAATTAAATTGAAATAAGAAAGGCTAATTAATTATTAAATTAAAGAAAAGAAATTGTTTTTTTTTTAAAGTTTTTTGTATTTAATGAGAATAAAGAAAATTAATTAAAATTAGAAGTTAAATGAAACTCTAGTTCTACGTATTTTTAATTATAAAAGAAAAGTTAAAGTTTAAAACCTAATTTACACTAATTATTTTACATATTTGTTTATAAAGATATTTAATAATTAATAGTAATAATAATGAGAAAATTACTTATTTAAAGAAAAAAAGAAAGATAAAAAAGTTAGAAACCCTAATTTCTACATATTTTATTTATTTAAGAAAAAGTGTTAAAATTGAAAAAAACCTAATTTATTAAACTAAATTATTATTTAAAGTTTATTTACAAAAATATTTACTAAATAAATTAATTGACATATTTTAATTTCTGATATTTTTATTATGAAAATAAATTATTGGAATTTAAAGAAAACAATTAAAATAATTAAAAGAAAAGAAAAGGAAATTAGAAAAAGAAATACAAACAATGGGGGTGTCTGACCCAATTTGGAGGTTTGTTGGAGTATTTTTGGCCCAATGAACAAGAAGCCTGTTTGACTTTCTGTGTTTGAATGCATATGGTTGACTAAGTGTACACGATGGACCTCCATTCATAGCCTTCAGATGGATCATCATGCATATGTGGCAAGCCTGGGCGTGGGGTGTGTATGGTGGTCTTTGAAGGAGGCGCTACATATGATTACGTTGAAATAAAAATTATGAAGCATATGGGGGACCTGGGAATCGAACCCAGGTCCCAGTACCTGCAAGCCACCTCAGCTACCAACTGAGCCATTGAGCGCATTTGTAATGTTAATGGAATACAAATAATATCTATGGAAAACCAATCATTATGCTGAAACAAAAAAAAAACGCGCCAACGTTCAAATTACCCAACCATGTTCAGACACGCATGCATCTTCTTCCTCTTTTTCCTGTAAATAAAAGCAAATAGCGGGGGTTTTAAACCCCCACTAAACTCAACCTGAAAAAATAGCGATTAGAGCATAGATGAATATAAAAAGGGCGCGAGATGTGGATTAATTTCGTCTTGAGGTCACGAATCCATTGGCATAGGTTTGGTTGTCCAATTTTTCCAGATGAAGAAACCCCTAAATTTGGAGCTCTGAAAACCTAGAAAACGTTAATGGCAGATTTTGATATAGGCATCGTTAATTCAATTAAAGGGTACCATTAGCTTCAAAACATCCATATTAGTATAAATCAATAGTTAAAAATCATGAACAATGCATGGAAACTGAAACACGATTATGGAAAAGTTCAAGAAAAGTGTGATGTCGTTCTACCAATTCTTGAGGTCTGGAGATGTGTTCTTGATTGCAACACGTTCCTAGCAATGTCAGGAAGACAATGGAAGGCTTCTTGTGCTTTGAAACGAGCTCTAGGTATGAAATCAGTTTCAAGGTTTTTTGGCAAAAATTGCAAATTGGTTATTGGTCTTCTGCGCAGTTTTTTGTGTGTATAAGCATTAGGTTAACTTGTGTATAAGTATCTGAATGCAATTAGCTCAAAACCAAGCCCAAAGATCCATTGATTTAATGATTCAATATTTGATTTTGTACACATCTTTTTTTCCAATCTTTTCCATGCCAATCATTGCCAAATTTGGATGATTTTGTCCCTTTTGATTGATGCACGAGATCTCTTACATGTGAGGAGGATATTTGCTACATAAAAAGATTTAAAACCATTGATTTAGTATTTTTCTTATATTTAAATTTAATTAAATGAATTAATGATAATAAAAATTCAAATAATTAATCAAAAATAAGAAAATAACTCCCTTTGAGGTCAATGGGTCGTGCATAGCCTTTGGGTAATGATTCATGAAAGAAATTGAGGCCCATTAGCATTTTTGAAGCCTTTTGTGCAAAGTTGACTTTTCAAAATTCCCAAAAATTTCCCAACTTCTACAAGGCATATCTTGCTCAATTTTGAAGCTATGAACATGTTCTTGGATATTTTGGAAAGGTCTTGAAGTCCTCTAACCAATGTCTTTGGTCCCATGTCATTTTGATTTACCAATCTCAAGTTATGGTCTTTGACTTAAAGTGCCTTTTTGTTGACTTTTGAAAATGACCTATAATATTGAAATTGATAACTTTTTGTGAGAGCATTTCTTGGACTTAAAGTGTGAAGATGAGTTGTAGGAAATGTCATTCTCTTAAAAATGAGCTTTGGATGGAATTTTTCTGATAAACCATGAGGAAGTTATGCCCTGGTCAATTTACAGTTGACTTTTTCAACTGTCCAGAAATAGAAACTTTTGCATCTTGAGAATTTTTGAGCCATGCTTTGAGAATCATGATCAAGAATTGATCAAATGATGTTTGTGGCTTCAAAATAAGATGTTGACCAAATTTTTTGACTTTTGACTGTCAAATGACCATTTTGCCCCTGCAGTTGACTGTGAAGCAATTAGGGTTTTTGACTGTGCAATTTGATGCTGTGAGTCTTGAAACTTGACATATGGATGCTTGACAAAGTATATAGGCATGTGGGACTTGATTGGACCCTTGAAAACTTCAATTTCTTTGCAAGAATCAAAACCCTAATTTTGACTGTGTTAGGAGGCAATTGGACTGTGCAACCCTTGAGGGATTTTGAATCATCTGGAGATTGATCTTGGCAAATCTTGAAGAATATGGGAGGGAAAATTTTGGGGTACAACAGTTTCCCCTGTTCAATCTTCTTAGACCTGAGGATGTAGATTGGCTGACGTGCCTTTCGTAATCCGAAGGTGGAAGATGATTGAACACTAGAGTGCCCAGAAATTTGCACTCACATAGTAGAGTGGTGGGAATGGGCTTACAGATGCCATTTGGAGAGATGATGGATAGGGGGATGGGCTTACAGATGCCATCTAGGTGTCGATCGCGTAAGAGATTCCTTAGCGAGAACTTGCGTACCTGAGAAAAGAAAATAATTACCTGGCCTGTTATAGGAGTTGATCTTCAAACTCTTTATGTAGATGTGCCCTGGCTAGTTACAGGAATCGAATGTTTAAACTCTTCAGACGTGCCCTGGAAAGATACAGGAATCGAGTCCGAAGAATGTTAGTCGTCAACAGATACACCCTGGCAAGATACAAGAATCGGATCTTCGACTCTTCAGACGTGCCCTGGCGAGATACAGGAATCGAGTCTGGTAATGTTAGTCGTCAACAGATACACCCTGGCAAGATACAGAAATCGGATCTTCGAACTCTTCAGACGTGCCCTGGCGAGATACAGGAATCGAGTCTGGTAATGTTAGTCGTCAACAGATACACCCTGGCAAGATACTGGAATCAGATCCTCAAACACTTCAGACGTGCCCTGGCGAGATACAGGAATCGAGTCTGGTAATGTTAGTCGTCAACAGATACACCCTGGCAAGATACAGGAATCGGATCCCAAACTCTTCAGACGTGCCCTGGCGAGATACAGGAATCGAGTCTGGTAATGTTAGTCGTCAACAGATACACCCTGGCAAGATACAGGAATCGGATCCTCAAACTCTTCAGACGTGCCCTGGCGAGATACAGAAATCGAGTCTGGTAATGTTAGTCGTCAACAGATACACCCTGGCGAGATACAGGAATCGGATCTTCGAACCCTTCAGACGTGCCCTGGCGAGATACAGGAATCGAGTCTGGTAATGTTGGTCGTTAGCAGATACACCCTGGCAAGATACAGGAATCAGATCCTCAAACTCTTCAGACGTGCCCTGGCGAGATACAGGAATCGAGTCTGGTAATGTTAGTCGTCAACAGATACACCCTGGCAAGATACAGGAATCGGATCCTCAAACTCTTCAGACGTGCCCTAGCGAGATACAGGAATCGAGTCTGGTAATGTTGGTCGTCAACAGATACACCCCAGCGAGATACAGGAATCGGATCTTCGAACCCTTCAGACGTGCCCTGGCGAGATACAGGAATCGAGTCTGGTAATGTTTATCGTCAACAGATACACCCTGGCGAGATACAGGAATCGGATCTTCGAACCCTTCAGACGTGCCTTAGCGAGATACAGGAATCGAGTCTGGTAGTGTTGGTCGTCAACAGATACACCCTGGCAAGATACAGGAATCAGATCCTCAAACTCTTCAGACGTTCCCTGGCGAGATACAGGAATCGAGTCTGGTAATGTTAGTCGTCAACAGATACACCCTGGCAAGATACAGGAATCGGATCCTCAAACTCTTCAGACGTGCCCTGGCGAGATACAGGAATCGAGTATGGTAATGTTAGTCGTCAACAGATACAACCTGGAGAGATACAGGAATCGGATCTTTAGTTGCGACCGTTGATATTAATCATCTTTGTATTAACCTTTGTCCTGAAAAGACAAAACGTTAGTTATATGCGATGTCATGATGTATGACATACGTGATGTTCTCAGAATAAGTGAGATTGTATGTTCATGATGCGTATATGCATGCTATAATGTATGAAGATGTGATGTTTATGAATGTATGTTTTTGTCTAGGAAAGTAAATCCTTGACGGGTACCGGGAAGTTGAATCCTGGGCTGATGTTGAAGAATAGTGCTTCTTGTTTCCGCTGGGGATGGTAGTTGCAAGAATACCGGTAGGAGACGATGACTCTGTTGGGGAATAAGCTTGGCGAATGGATTACTCTGCGGGGAATGCTCTGTGGGGAAGAGATGTATTTTGTTGATGATAACTCCGCTGGGGATACCATTGATGTTTTGTTGGAAGATGAAATCCGCTGGGGATAGGAAGACTTCGTCGGGGACGGTCCTTCCGTGGTTATTGGCTGAGGATAACCCAGTTATATCCTGGTGGGGAAATAACCTTTAAATAAAACCGGGAGACGCGTTCGCTCTGCAGGGGATAAGCTTCCAGAATCTACTGGGGATAAGCTTCCTGCTGGGGAGATGGATTCCATTTTCCTGGGGAGACTTTTGGACTGGACTCTCCTGGGGAAATTTTAAGATGTACTGGGGAAGTGGCTCCACTGAATGTCTGGTATACCGCCGGGGAACAATCTTAGATCAAGACTGCCGGGGATGCTTGTTAAGAATGTTTGCATATTGCGTTGGGGAATGTTGAGATCTGCTGGGGATACCCAACTTCCTTAAGGCTGGTAGAGTGGGCTAACTCTTCTTGGGGAGAGTATTGTTGATTTGCTGACTCACTCTCTAGGGATTTAATGATATCTTGGTTACGTTCTTCAGCTGAACTTACCTTGGTACCTTGATGGACAGAGCAATTAGAGATCGCTTAGACAACTCATTATTGCCCCTGTTTCTAATGTTACCTGTGGAGGTGCTTGGTGACTGCCGATTGACAAATCTTCTTTTGGTAGGCAAGTGACGAGATGTCGGGACATAGTCGTACGCTTTGATCCCTAACTTTTGCCGGGACTGCCCTTTCGGGTTTTCAGTCCATCGGGATACCCTTTTTTGCCGAAGCCGCCTTTTCAGGTTTTCGACTTGCCGGGTGCACAGATTTTTTTCATTTCATCCCTTATTTTGCCCGAACCCTTTTGGTTCGCCGGGAAGCCCTTATTTTTGCCTAGGTGTGTCAACCTAGCGGGTATTTGATTATGCGCAGTATTTTTTTTCCGACTATGTCCACGCTCTCAGGATGTAGGGAGGTGCCCCTGTTGTAGCGTTGTGTCGCCATACCAGAAGATCTTCGTTTGATCGTCCAATGCCCCAAGTGATCCAGATGGAGGTTTGCCCCTGGCTGTTTGGCCTTTTGAGAGATTCTCCGAATCTTGACTTAATTGCCCCAGATGATGGACAATAATCACGTCTGCCCCTTGATTGGAAGTGCTTTTGTTCACTAGGTATTCATCGTGCGAATTTCCCTGCTGTTCAAACAAATAGTCATATGAAAACAATGTTATATCAAAAATGCAAAGCTTATGTCTGTCTTGAAGATTTTGAAAATGCATTCTTTTTCATAAAACAAGTGAATGTTTGTAAAACGTGATGTCAACTCCGTATTTACCGTAGGCCTTAAGGAGTCAGGATACCTTTCGTAACAATATGCTTTCGAACTAACCCATGCTTCAGCTAGGACTTTTAAGGGTTATAACGTGGCCTGGTTCATGGTTTAAGAAACAAAGGATAAAGGCTCAAATTATTTGTACCCACCCGCTCTTCGTGGTGTTCTTCAATCCTAAACTCAACTGATCGTGCGTTAGACCTTATTTGAGTTTTTGTCCTGACATTCTCGTGATGGTTCGGATGTTGATAGTTTATTTTGAATAGGCAGTCATTCCTTTTTGTTATTGAGGGTTTGTGTGACCTCTTTCCTTTTTTTTTCGATTTCATTATCCCTGTTTTTTGGCCTGAACTGTTTCTTTTGTGATTACAGTCAGCGGGATGCCCCAGTTTTGTAAGTCTCCTTCATAGGTTTTGAATTAATGGGCTTTTTGATTTTGGTAATGACTGCCTGTTTTTATGGTTATTTGGAACCATCACTGTCTTTTGTTTCAGAAGGACTTCTTTTGATGCCATTCGTTGTGCACCTGGATCAACTGAGAGAACTACCCTGCCCCAGGTTATGATTAAAGGTTTTAATTTTCGAAAAGAAAAACTCCTACTTCTTTGGCTCAGAGGGGTTGACGAGGGATTATCTTCCTTATAACTCCAGTGTTTAGGGATTTGAAACAATGCCTGTACTTCATCAGCGGGGTCTGTTCAAAGGCATACTATAAAGATCGTGGTATCATTTTCGTCATCCTCCCTCAAGAGGCTTAGAATTTTCAATCAATAGTTGATCATCACAAAAAATATGAAAACAGTTTGCATATAGTGAATACGAAATAATTACTTCAAAACAGACATGTGTAATGCATTAATGAAATAACAATGTTTGACATGAATAAATGTTTGAATAATCAAAGAAAAATACAACTTGAACATTCGAATGAACAAAAGTTTTTTCAATCTCAGGGCTCGTCACTTCGAATGATGAATCTTGCAGGGATAGTAGAAGAACTCAGCCTGGCCATCTTGGGTGAATTCCACAGCTCCTTCATCAAGCAGGTCCTGGATCTTGTTCTTCAAGGTCCAACAATCATCTGTAGCATGCCCCGGGCTGTCAGAATGATAAGCGCAACGGGCGTTGGGGTTATACCTTGAAGGTGTCCTGTTGGGATTCTTAGGAGGGTCCCTTAGAGTTACCAAATTCAACCTCAACAGTTGTTGTAGAGCTTGAGGCAGCGACACGTTGAGCTTGGTGAATTGCCTTTTGGGCTTGTCTGGCTAAAGCTGGTGAGGTTGATGCTGAATTTGTGACCCTGAAGCCAGTTGAGGAGCTTTTCCCTTGTCTTCTTGTCTCAAAGGTGGTTGAATGACGGCTTGATCTTCAACCTTAGATGTTTTCCCCAGTTGGTTACCCCGAAGCGGTTGGTTGACAAGAACCCTGAGCTCTTCTTGTCTTTGAGCTAAGTCTTGAATGAGAGCCGTTTGCCCCAGCATCTGGGTTCTCATTGTATCCACCTCAGCTTGTAGACGTTTCAGTCGTTCGTCCTTATCATCCTCAGGACTTTTCTTGGCCAGATTCCCCATGAGGAGTGTCCTTAACTCTTCCTGTCCCTTGGATAGGCTTAGAAAGATCTCCCCGTACTGAGTCTCTTGAGCATGAAGACCCTGGTTATCTTGTTGGGAAGCCATTGCTGAAATAAACAGCGGAGAAGGTAAGTGACATGTAACAAGGGTACCTGTAATGCAATGATATGTATGATATGCATGTAATGTTTTCAAGGACCTCGCGGGGTAAACAAGGAAATTGTTAGAGTTGGATTTTGTAGCTTGATGGAAGGCACTGCATATTGTTGAGAGTCCTCCTTCAAGAGTCAAGGCTCACCATATCGAGTGGGTCATAGCCCCTGACAACCTTGTCTAGAGGAAAATAAATCCCCTTTGCCCCTTGCTGGACAGTTGGTTCATCATGACCTGCATCACAAGCCCTTGAGATCCTTGAAATGGGTTAGTCCTTATGCGGGATGCATGCAATGGTATGATGTTATGCTATGCATGGAGTAATGTAGGTAAACCCTGTTATGAGTCCCAATTAAGGACTATAAACAAAACCTGCAAGAAACTCAAGTGTCAGATAACAAGCATGCAAGTAGTCAAGTATGAAAGCACACAAGTCACACCACAACCCTTAGAGTTTAGGCCAACATGGGGTCTAGGTATTACCCTCTTGAAGTTGGTGGGCTCAACCTGTCCTATCAGAAGTAACCGGGTTCTAAGGGTCCCAATATCACTGGACTGTTTTCATTGTTCATCGTTTCGATTTAGCCACCGAACTGGCGACCGAAATATTCCAAGAAAACAACCCTCAATTGAGTGTAGTATCGAGTATCAACCAACCTCGGACTGCACCAAAGTCAGTTATCTCACTACCCTAAAGAGGCCAAGATGGTTCAATTAAGGTTCCTAAGGTCTATTAATGCTTCACGACACCACGCGGCGGCCCCGTACTCTCCTTGACTGAACTCAAGGGTTACCGGTACACACCAAAGTGCCACATCAACGTAGCAGACTGCTTCAACCATGTCGGTATACCCCGCACAGTTCCCTCACAGCCTTGTTGCTACTTTCTAAGAAGGTACCCCCAGATCCGGGTTAGGATCTATAGAACTCCCAAGACAGTACCCACAATTTAAAGCAAACAATTCAGACAATTGAAAACACAAGTGATCTTAGTCCTAAGGTACACCTCACTTTAAAATAACTCCCCAGCAGAGTCGCCAGTTCTGTGATCGGTGGATCTGGAACTGACTGTTTAACGCTGGTTCGCGAAATGTCGCGGAAGCAAGAGTCGCCACCGTCTTTTATTTTCTCCAACATGGACAGGACAAAAGCATAGCAAAATTCCTTATGAGATAGTTTCTCGGTTCGGGAGGTAGATTTATAGAAAGGGAAGGTGTTAGCACCCTTTCTATCCGTGGTTATCCACGGGCTCTTAGATACTTGCTCATTGTGTTTTCAAAATTGTTTGCTTTTCAAAGTGTAAGTGGGTTTGAAAAAGTTTCGTCAAAGATTTCAGATCGACTCTTGTATCAGTCCTCAAGAGTGTTTGAAAAGTTGTTTTGAAAGCTTTTTGAAAAGTGTCGGTGTGAAAAGGTTTTGATTTGTTTTTGAATAGAGCAAGTATCTACGAGTCGTCTACCTACCCTAAGGAATTAGGCTGTGTAAATGTCCTTAAGGTAGTGCCATCCCACCATTGAGAGGTAGGTAGCACCACCGTTGGAGGTGTTCGGGTCAATTCGAGTTTAGGGACAGTGTGGTCGCCAGAGCAACAGTAGGACACCTTGGAAGCTACCCTTATGCCATTGGCCATGGACATAAGGACTTACCAAAACGTCCTATACTCGACGACCACGTTTCGAGGGCAAGGCAACAGTGAGGCATACCCTAAGAGTGGTGTGTGAATTTGTGTGTTGTTTTCATGTTATGTTTTATCTTGTACATGTCTCATGGTGATCTACGCTTGTTTTTATTTTAGGCCATACATTCTTTCATGCAAAGTTTAGCAGTTTAAAAGTGCGGAAGTTTAAATGCGAAAAGTAAAATCCTACGCTATTGCAAGGCACGGGTCTATACATCGCCAAATTAACAAAGACCCGTTTTGAATAAAAATGCGGAAAATAAATGAATTCCTAATTACTATTACAAGGCTTGAGCAATTACATAATATTTGGAAGAAAATAAATAAGAATAAATGCGCGAAAAGAAATTAGAATCGAATGTTCGAGGGCGTTGAACCCTTTTGAAATTAAATTGAAATAAGAAAGGCTAATTAATTATTAAATTAAAGAAAAGAAATTGTTTTTTTTTAAAGTTTTTTGTATTTAATGAGAATAAAGAAAATTAATTAAAATTAAAAGTTAAATGAAACCCTAGTTCTACGTATTTTTAATTATAAAAGAAAAGTTAAAGTTTAAAACCTAATTTACACTAATTATTTTACATATTTGTTTATAAAGATATTTAATAATTAATAGTAATAATAATGAGAAAATTACTTATTTAAAGAAAAAAAGAAAGATAAAAAAGTTAGAAACCCTAATTTCTACATATTTTATTTATTTAAGAAAAAGTGTTAAAATTGAAAAAAACCTAATTTATTAAACTAAATTATTATTTAAAGTTTATTTACAAAAATATTTACTAAATAAATTAATTGACATATTTTAATTTCTGATATTTTTATTATGAAAATTAATTATTGGAATTTAAAGAAAACAATTAAAATAATTAAAAGAAAAGAAAAGGAAATTAGAAAAAGAAATACAAACAATGGGGGTGTCTGACCCAATTTGGAGGTTTGTTGGAGTATTTTTGGCCCAATGAACAAGAAGCCTGTTTGACTTTCTGTGTTTGAATGCATATGGTTGACTGAGTGTACACGATGGACCTCCATTCATAGCCTTCAGATGGATCATCATGCATATGTGGCAAGCCTGGGCGTGGGGTGTGTATGGTGGTCTTTGAAGGAGGCGCTACATATGATTACGTTGAAATAAAAATTATGAAGCATATGGGGGACCTGGGAATCGAACCCAGGTCCCAGTACCTGCAAGCCACCTCAGCTACCAACTGAGCCATTGAGCGCATTTGTAATGTTAATGGAATACAAATAATATCTATGGAAAACCAATCATTATGCTGAAACAAAAAAAAAACGCGCCAACGTTCAAATTACCCAACCATGTTCAGACACGCATGCATCTTCTTCCTCTTTTTCCTGTAAATAAAAGCAAATAGCGGGGGTTTTAAACCCCCACTAAACTCAACCTGAAAAAATAGCGATTAGAGCATAGATGAATATAAAAAGGGCGCGAGATGTGGATTAATTTCGTCTTGAGGTCACGAATCCATTGGCATAGGTTTGGTTGTCCAATTTTTCCAGATGAAGAAACCCCTAAATTTGGAGCTCTGAAAACCTAGAAAACGTTAATGGCAGATTTTGATATAGGCATCGTTAATTCAATTAAAGGGTACCATTAGCTTCAAAACATCCATATTAGTATAAATCAATAGTTAAAAATCATGAACAATGCATGGAAACTGAAACACGATTATGGAAAAGTTCAAGAAAAGTGTGATGTCGTTCTACCAATTCTTGAGGTCTGGAGATGTGTTCTTGATTGCAACACGTTCCTAGCAATGTCAGGAAGACAATGGAAGGCTTCTTGTGCTTTGAAACGAGCTCTAGGTATGAAATCAGTTTCAAGGTTTTTTGGAAAAAATTGCAAATTGGTTATTGGTCTTCTGCGCAGCTTTTTGTGTGTATAAGCATTAGGTTAACTTGTGTATAAGTATTTGAATGCAATTAGCTCAAAACCAAGCCCAAAGATCCATTGATTTAATGATTCAATATTTGATTTTGTACACATCTTTTTTTTCAATCTTTTCCATGCCAATCATTGCCAAATTTGGGTGATTTTGTCCCTTTTGATTGATGCACGAGATCTCTTACATGTGAGGAGGATATTTGCTACATAAAAAGATTTAAAACAATTGATTTAGTATTATTCTTATATTTAAATTTAATTAAATGAATTAATGATAATAAAAATTCAAATAATTAATCAAAAATAGAAAATAACTCCCTTTGAGGTCAATGGGTCGTGTATAGCCTTTGGGTAATGATTCATGAAAGAAATTGAGGCCCATTAGCATTTTTGAAGCCTTTTGTGCAAAGTTGACTTTTCAAAATTCCCAAAAATTTCCCAACTTCTACAAGGCATATCTTGCTCAATTTTGAAGCTATGAACATGTTCTTGGACATTTTGGAAAGGTCTTGAAGTCCTCTAAGCAATGTCTTTGTTCCCATGTCATTTTGATTTACCAATATCAAGTTATAGTCTTTGACTTAAAGTGCCTTTTTGTTGACTTTTGAAAATGACCTATAATGTTGAAATTGATAACTTTTTGTGAGAGCATTTATTGGACTTGAAGTGTGAAGATGAGTTGTAGGAAATGTCATTCTCTTCAAAATGAGCTTTGGATGGAATTTTTATGATAAACCATGAGGAAGTTATGCCCTGGTCAATTTACAGTTGACTTTTTCAACTGTCCAGAAATAGAAACTTTTGCATCTTGAGACTTTTTGAGCCATGCTTTGAGAATCATGATCAAGAATTGATCAAATGATGTTTGTGGATTCAAAATAAGATGTTGACCAAAAATTTTGACTTTTGACTGTCAAATGACCATTTTGCCCCTGCAGTTGACTGTGAAGCAATTAGGGTTTTTGACTGTGCAATTTGATGCTGTGAGTCTTGAAACTTGACATATGGATGCTTGACAATGTATATAGGCATGTGGGACTTGATTGGACCCTTGAAAACTTCAATTTCTTTGCAAGAATCAAAACCCTAATTTTGACTGTGTTAGGAGGCAATTGGACTGTGTAACCCTTGAGGGATTTTGAATCATCTGGAGATTGATCTTGGCAAATCTTGAAGAATATGGGAGGGCAAATTTTGGGGTACAACAATGGGGAAGTGGAAATCCCTGTCAAGATAGGCTCTTAGACTTTTGAGTCCACCTTCTATGTGATGGACATCAGGCCATCATACTCTTATTTATTGGGTCGTCCTTGGATCCACGAAGCTGGGGCTGTTACTTCTACACTACACCAAATGTTGAAGTATCCGGTGAAGGGGAAGATAGTTACTGTGCATGGCGAAGAGGAGTATATGGTGAGCCACCTGAACTCCTTCAGGTACGTAGAGATGGACGGAGAATTTATAGAGACTCTTTGTCAAAACTTTGAAGAGGTTCCCCAGATTTTGGCGTCGACTGAGACCGCTACCATCACCAAATATCCTCTGAAGATGGCTTCTCTCAAGGATGCAAGAGCAGTAGTTGAAGAAGGCAGGAATACCAATTGGGGATAGCTTCCTGAATTTATTCATAAAACTGACAAGTTTGGCTTGGGCTTTACTTCAGGGGCTCAGAAGGCTGTTCGGCACACTCGAGTTGGAGGACCTCCCTTACGCATCAGCAATCGAGGGGTCAATGCTATTGAAGACAATGAGGAAGACTTTGATATTGACAGCTGGATTTACCCGACTACCAACGGTGGACCGAGTAATTGGACGACCAGAGATTTCATACCAGTTTCTTTTATTCCGCAGTAATTGTCTTACTTGTTTTCTAAGTTTGTAATGAACAATTTTAAACTTTATGGCCTTGTGTATTACCCGAGGCACAATGGTTCTATCTGTGAGGGTTATTATATGTCATCTCATATATCATCAATGAAGCATTGGACGTTCTTTGCATACAAATTTTGCACTCTCTGTTTTTCTTTTCTGCCTTTACTTTTATCAATACAACTATGCTCTTACACACACTCACGTATCAAACTGCAGATCCATATCCACTCTGGATCCCATTGATAACAATCCTGCTATTGCTAGTTATGACTTCGAAAATCCGATCAACCAAGCTAAGGAAGAAGGTGAGGATGATTGTGAGGTACCTGGAGAACTTGCTAGACTGCTACAACAGGAAGAGAGGGCTATACAGCCTCATGAAGAGCCAATTGAGACAATAAACTTGGGCACAGAGGTAGACAAAAAAGAGGTTAAAATAGGTGCAAATTTGGAGCTTAGCGTCAAACAGAGGTTGATACAGATGTTGCACGACTATGTTGAGATCTTCGCCTAGTCCTATGAAGACATGCCTAGTTTGGACACTGATATTGTGGTACATCGCCTGCCGACTAAGGAAGACTGCTCGCCGGTTAAACAGAAAGTATGCCGTATGCATCATGAAATGTCAGAGAAGATCAAGGCATAGGTCATGAAGCAGTTCGACACAGGGTTTTTAGCTGTCACCTCCTATCCGTAGTGGGTTGCTAACGTTGTTCCAGTACCTAAAAAGGACGGGAAGGTACGAATGTGTGTGGATTACAGAGATCTGAGTAGGGCAAGCCCCAAGGATAACTTCCCGCTTCCCCACATTGATGTTCTGGTTGACAACACCGCGCAACATAAAATCTTCTCCTTCATGGATGGTTTCTCTGGCTACAACCAGATCAAGATGGCTCCTGAAGACATGGAAAAGACAACTTTTGTTACACAGTGGGGCACCTTCTGCTACAAGGTGATGCCTTTTGGGTTCAAGAATGTTGGGGAAACTTATCAGCGCACCATGGTCGCTTTGTTCCATGATATGATTCACCATGAGATCAAAGTTTATGTCGATGACATGATAGCCAGGTCTTAGACTGAGGAAGAGCACCTTGATCATCTCCAAAAGTTGTTCGACAGGTTGAAGACATATAAGCTGCGGTTGAATCGAAACAAGTGTACTTTCAGGGTAAGATCCGGTAAGCTTCTGGGTTTCATCATCAATGACAAAGGTATTCAGGTAGACCCCGCAAAGGTAAAGGCTATACAAGAAATGCCAGCTCCCCGCACAGAGAAGGAAGTAAGAGGTTTCTTGGGACGCCTGAATTATATCGCCAGGTTCATTTCACATCTGACTGCTACTTGTGAGCCAATCTTCAAGCTTATGAAGAAAGATCAAGTGGTAAAGTGGAATGATGAATGCCAGACCGCTTTCGAAAGAATCAAGGAATAACTTCAAGAACCACCAATTCTGATGCCTCCAGTTGAAGAAAGACCTTTGATATTATACCTGATAGTGCTAGACAATTCAATGGGGTATGTGTTGGGGCAGCATGACGAGTCTGGTCGAAAAGAGCATGCAATATACTACCTTAGCAAAAAGTTTATCGACTGTGAGACACGATACTCATTGCTCGAGAAAACTTACTGTGCTTTGGCATGGGGTGCTCGCCGATTGAGACAGTATATGCTGACTCACACTACCTTATTGATATCTAAGATGGATCCAATCAAATACATCTTCGAGAAGCCCGCACTCTCCGGAAGAATAGTGAGATGGCAGATTATCTTAACTGAATACGATATACAATATACAACCCAGAAAGCAATCAAGGGGAGTGTATTGGCTGATCATTTGGCTCATCAGGCCGTGGATGACTACCAATCCATGAATTTCGAGTTCCCGAATGAGAACATTATGCTGGTAACTGACTACAAAGGACATGGAGCGGATGAAGGACCCGAGGAAGGATCCTGATGGTCTATGTATTTTGATGGAGCCTCAAACGCACTGGGTAACAACATTGGCGCTATAATCATATCTCCCGAGGGTTGTCATACTCCGTTCACTGCCCGATTATGTTTCAACTGCACTAATAATATGTCGGAGTATGAAGCATGTATCATGGGTCTTCGAGATGCTATTGACCTCAGAATCAAGTTACTAAATGTCTTCGGGGATTCGGCCTTGGTGATAAGTCAGATCAAAGGCGAGTGGGATACGAAGCACCCGAATCTCATTCCTTACAAAGAACACGTACTGACATTGCTCCCACACTTTGAGGAGGTAACTTTTGAACATTTCCCACGAGAGGAGAATCAGTTAGAGGACGTGCTAGCTACCATGTCTTCCATGTTAAAAGTTAGGTGGGACAACGAAGCTCCCCGAATCACCATTGAGAGGTTAAATAAACCAGCACACCGCTGTGAAATCGGTACCGAGGAAGTGAAAGACAAACCCTGGTTTCACGAAGTCAAAAGGTATCTCAAAGCTCAAAAGTATCCCGAAGGGGCATCTGTCAATGATAAGAAATTCCTGAGAAGGTTCTCTGCAAAGATCTTCCTTAGTAATGGAATCCTCTACAAACGCAACCATGACTCCACACTACTACGGTGTGTGGACAAGAGCGAAGCAGAGAGGATCATGACAGATCTACACGAAGGTACCTTCAGAACCCATTCCAGTGGACATACCATGGCTAAGAAGATCCTACGGGCGGGATATTACTGGTCCACTATGGAAGCAGATTGTTATCAACACTCTCGAACTTGTCATAAGTTCCAAATTTACGCTGATAAGGTGCACGTGCCTCCAGTCCCCTTAAATGTTTTGACAGCTCTGTGGCCCTTCGCAATGTGGGGCATTGACATGATTGGAGAGATCAGACCTACTACGTCTAACGGGAATCATTTCATTCTGGTGGCTATTGATTATTTCACGAAGTAGGTTGAGGCAGCTTCCTTTGCTACAATAACCAAGAACGTCGTAGCGCGGTTTATCTGACACAATCTGATCTGTCGATATGGTGTACCAGAGAGAATTATTACTAACAATGGTACGAATCTCAATAACACAATGATCACCGAGCTCTGTAAACAATTCAAGATACATCATCATAACTCTTCTCCCTACCGGCCGAAGATGAATGGGGCTGTTGAGGCTTCTAACAAGAACATCAAGAAGATTGTATAGAAGATGACAATGACATATAAAGACTGGCATGAGATGTTACCGTTCGCTCTTCATGGGTACCGTACCTCAGCACGAACGTCGACAGGGGAAACACCCTACTCTCTATTGTTGGCTCCTAAATTTGACACTTACTATATTTGGTCTCTTTGACCAAACAACTGGAAATGAACTAAACCAGGAGGTATAATTCGACGCATGAGATAACTTAAGGAAAAGGATCCAAGGTATGATAAGAAGCTTCGACCAAAGGTTCATTCGACTGAAGCAGATGTAGGTTGTTCGACTAAAGGAAAGTGGTCGCGCCTTGGCACATGGGACGAAGACCATTTTGAAATTTGAATTATTGGAGGGAAAGGTGGTTTTCATCAGTGTCTAAGGGAAGAGAATGTGGCAAAAAGCTATGGGTCGAGAAGCATGCAGAAGACACTTGTCTTCATCCTAGCACAGAATGTCCCCTCGACGGTTACCTACTTTTAGTATAAATTAAGAAGTTTGTGTAATTTTTAGGTGTGTTCAACTTATGGTACTAAATCTCTCAAATATTATCCAAGTAACTACTGCGTGAGAAAGGATAAAAAGCAGATCAATGTACGTTAGAAACACCTTTTCTACTTAATAAAAGTCTTTTTACTTTACTTTACCATTATCCTGCAAAGTTACCTTTTTACTTCTTTTACTTGCATTTTTATGCTTTTATTTACTGTTCAACAATCTTAAACATCTCTCCCCTGGGTCGAACGTGTGTTCTTCCTTCTTACTCATTTTACATAAAGATTAGCATATGTTTTGGGATTAGTTTGGTCGATCCCGCAAGTAAACCAAAAACTTACCTTTTTGGAGACCAGCGGTTGTTTACGAAAAACAATGGTAAACAAAATGGCACACCCGGTGGGACATTGCTAATTGTCTATGTTATTGTGTTTTTTCCTGTACAGTTATAACATTGCATGTTATTACGAAGTGGTAGAATAACCAACAAATATACTATTAGGAAAGAAAGCGGAGAGAGTAGTATGGCTAACGAGCCAAACCATGGAGAAATACCTCCACCGATCACAGGAACAGCAGTTACTACTGTTGTCGAAGGGAATATCCCAACTTCTGTTGGATCCATACCAGCGTTAACCATGAATCAAATTGGACCCTTACTTACGTATGTGGGTCCAAGAGGTCCTTTAGGAACACCCCCACCAAGGATAAACCTAGGGTCTCGATCAACTGTACCCCCAGGCTTTTCGACAACCTGGATGGGTCGAGAACAGCCATATGGCATGCCAACTACTGAAATGGCTAGCCTTATGAATGCTGCGTCTACTTTTTCATAACCTTTGGTAAATACAACATCACCATTACAGGGATCTGGAGCCAGTAGAAACCAATTTTTGGGAGGGCCATCTCATATGATACCAAGTCTCACAAATGCTTCGACAACAATTTTGAGGCAACAAATGGACGAAAGTAACCATGAAATGGTACAAATGTTAGCACAAACTCTAAGTACAGTGCTAAATCCCCTCATTCAGACTGCCACACAGTCGAATCAACAGATGACAGCGCAAATAACGCGCATGGATGAATTCTTTGGGGTGCCCCAAGTTGCTCAACTACCCCAAGTTGTTCGACAGCCCTAGAGGGTACCAATAAGATTAAATCAAGGGGTAATCATGGAAGAAGATTTGACATTTAATCCAAACCCCCAAGTTCCAAGGGTCGAAGTAGAACAACCAAGAATAGAGATACCTCGAAACCATCGAGAAATCGATCAGGGCGTTATTCTAGCTAATAGAAACCAAAATGCTGACGAATTAATACAACAAGTTCGACACCAGAACTATAGGGCGGATAATAATTTAACTGCTATGATCGAGAGAATCATGCTTCAAAACGGGATGAATGTTGGTTTCCATAGACCAAACTTTACATCCCCATTATCATAATATATTCTGCAAACGGACTTACCACCTAGGGGAAAAGTCCCAAAATTCACTAAATTCTCAGGGGATACGACATAATCGACTGTCGAACATGTGGCTAGATACTTGATAGAGGCAGGAGAAATAGAAAACAATGAAAACATTAGAATCAAATACTTCCCAAGTTCCTTAACTAAAAATGCTTTTACTTGGTTCACTACCCTCCCATCCAATTCGATCCACAACTGGAACCAATTAGAGAGATTGTTCCATGAACAATTTTACATGGGTCAAACCAAGATAAGTCTAAAAGAATTGGCTAGTGTAAAAAGAAGGTTCACAGAGCCAATTGATGAATATCTAAATAGATATCGACTACTCAAAGCCAGATGCTTTACCCAAGTACCTGAGCATGAATTAGTTGAAATAGCAGCAGGTGGCCTGGATTATTCGATTAGGAAAAAGTTGGATACACAATACCTAAGGGATATGGCCCTACTTGCTGATAGGGTTCGACAAGTAGAACGCCTTAAAGCTGAAAAGGCTAAAACTGCTAAAACTATTCGACGAGAAAGGGTAGCTTATGTCGAAATGGATGATGACGATCTAGAGACATACAACGATCCTATAGATATCGAAGAAGGCGAAATTAATTTAGCTGAATTAAAACATGGACCACCATATTCTTGTAAATTGTTGGTGCCATCAAATGGAAAAAATACTGTAGAACCTAAAAAAAAGTGATAAATTTCCTAAGAAAACTTATAGTTTCGACATATCCAAGTGTGACGAAATATTCGATCTATTAGTTAAAGATGGACAGATGATAGTGCCCCCAGGGACCAAATTTCCTCCTTTAGAACAGAGAAAGAAAAGAGGTTTTTGTAAATATCATAATTTTTTGGGACATAAAACCTCACAATGTTTCCTTTTCAGGGATCTCGTTCAACATGCACTGAATGAAGGAAGGCTGAAATTTGCTGATAAACCAGCAATGAAAATCGACACAAACCCACTGCAAGCAGAAGCTCATTATGCCGAACCAGTTGGCATTCATATGGTAGAAGTGTTTGAAGATTTCATCACAAAACCCATCTTCGAAAGTTTCACTGGGAACATCTCCAGGAAAACAATCGAAAGGGTGAGAAAGGCCACTGAAGGACTGGATTCGAAAAAAGAAGTTGACCAAGTGTCAAACAAAAAGGCTGCTGTTGGCCTGAAACTGATCAAAGGAGTTACTGAAAGCTCCAGCAAAAGAACCACCACAGGTTCTTATTTGGTTGCTGCAAAGGGTTCGACAAAAGCCTTGGAGGCCAAAATGCAGAAGATGAACCTGACTGCCAAAAGCAACATGCAGGTTAATGTGGTCGAAGTCTCTGGAGCCAAAGTTTCAGAGGAAACCCTTTGACAAGAGGAAGTAAACAAAACTGCATTCCCAAAGGAGGATGAAAATTTGGCAGATTTTTTGCATAGATGCCAAAAGAAGAAATCAGAGGTTATGTTATGCCCTAGGTGTAGCTCTATTTTTGATAAAAAGGCCGCTGAACACATACAGGTGATGCGGACAGTAAAAGCAAAGCAGGGCACCAATGCCCAACAAAGAATGGGTCCATAAATTCGATTTGACCCCAGAAGGGGACATCAACAAAGACCCATGACTCAGGAAAGGAGGCTACTAACTTTTAGGCCTCCAACTAATGTGCCTACTGATACCTGGCTGAATACCATGGGAAGGAAACGGCCAAATGAAGAAAGGTGGCAGACATTCGACGTACCAAGAGGTTCCTCTCTAGATTACATAAAGGAATACCATGCCTCTGTGTCGAACAAAATGACTCATGTGTCAAGCAACTATAAAGGAAAGAATCCTATGTCTCGTTCACAATGGAGGAGGTTTCAAAGACGGAGAAAGGCTGAGAAAAAGGCAGCTGGACCTCATCCAGAAGTTAGCACAAATATGCAGAAAAGACAAAGGAAACCTCTGGAGAGAAATCCTATGCCCTGGGTGGAAGAGTGTGGGTCGAATGATGACGACTCTAACTCTAGTGATAGTTTGGACATCATGGTGATTGTCATATCTATGTTGCCCAAAGAATATAACCGAGAGGTCGAAGTTGAAGAGACTGACCTAATGGTTGAACAGGAACTGGCTAGACACAAGCTAGTATGTTATTATATAATGAACAATGGATGCGTGGAAGAACAAAACGCATTCTTTGAACCCCCAACAGAGGAAATGAAGAGCCATCTGAAACCACTGTTCATTAGAGCAAAAGTTGGAGAGGTAACCATAAACAAAATTCTGGTTGATTGTGGGGCAACCATTAATATCATACCAAAATTCATGCTGGAAAAGTTAGGCAAAGGAGATGCTGACATAAAGCCATACAACATGGTATTATCCAACTATGAAGGAGGCATTGGCACCACAATGGGTGTCATTTAACTCGACCTCAAAGTGGGCTCAATCCTTCGACCCACCATGTTCATGGTTATTTCAGCAAAGCCCAACTACAATCTACTCCTTGGTCGAGAGTGAATACATGGCATTGGAGCAGTGCCATCTTCGATGCACCAAAGGGTCATAATGTGGCGCCCAGATGGCATTGTGGAGAACATTGAAGCAGACCAGAGTTACTACCTGGGTGAAATAAATAGTGTCGGAAAGAATGATTTCGACAGGAATTTGGCTCACATAGGGCCTTATAACCCACCAGAGTTTGATTTGACTCCAACTCCAAATGTGTTCTGCTCTCTATACCTGCACTCCGATTATGGTTTCCAGTGGGATAGAGAAGATTTATCCAACATAGACTTTGGAGGAGTCAGTGATATACGGCTGTGATCGGTGGAAATAGATCTGACTGTTTTGGAATGCTGGTTCGCGTTTGCGTTTAGCAAAATGTCGCGGTAAGCAAGAGTCGCCACCGTCTTTTATTTTCTCCAACAAGGAAAGGACAAAAGCACAACAAAATTCCTTTTCGAGATGTTTCTCGAGTTCGGGAGGTAGATTATAGAAAGGGAAGGTGTTAGCACCCTTTCTATCCGTGGTTATCCACGAGCTCTTAGGTACTTGCTCACTATGTTTTCAAAAGTTTTGCTTTTCTTGTGTTTGTGGGTTTTGAAAAAAGTTTTGTTTGAAAACTTCGATTTAACTCTTGTATCTGTCCTCAAGAGTGTATGAAGTGTTTGTTTGAAAACTTTGTTTGAAAAAGTGTAAGTGCGAAAAAGTTGTTTTGTTTTGAAAAGAGCAAGTACCTGAGAACCTCTACCTACTCAAAAGAAATTAAGCTGTGTAAATGTCCTTTAGACAGTGCTATCCCACTATTGAGAAGTAGGTAGCACCGTCGTTGGAGTTTTCGGGTCAATTCGATTTTAGGGACATGTGGTCACTAAAGCAATGGTAGGACGCCTTAGCGGTAACCCTAATGTCTTAGATCATTTTTATATCGAGGCAACCGTTTCGAGGCAACTTTGATCTTTAGACAGGAGGACGACCTCTAAAACACCCTATACTCAATGACCACGTCGAGAAAACCAAGTGAGGCGTACCCTAGGAGTGGCATGTGCAAGTGTGTCAAGTTTCAGTTATGTTATCTTTACATGTCAGGGTGAGCTACGGTTGATTTTAATTTAAGGTAGATCTTGTCATGCATAGCTGTTGTACCCCAAAATTTGCCCTCCCATTTTCTCAACTTTTCTCATCACAAAGCCCTTGGAGATCAAGATCCAGTTAGGGTTTCATCTGCTCAAGACTCCTCCTTGCACTGTTGACCCAATTTAGGGTTTGGGTTTGCACAAAGATGTTTTGACCTAAAATGCCTAAGATGAGTTTCATGCTTCATATTGGACTCCCAAGTTTATCCACATCAAGTTTCAAGCCTTGATTCTAAGTTTTGCCCAGTCAACTGGACAGTTGACCTAGAAATCAACTGTATTGGGGAAAAGACAACTGTGGCCAATTGACAGTCAAATCTCGTGAAAATTGACCCACATCAACATTATGAACTCACATGGACCATTTGATCAAGTTTGGATCACAATTCCACAAGAAATTTGATCAGATCACCAAAAGGGCAAAATGGTCATTTTTAGGGTTTTGACTGCACAAGGGCAATTTTTGACTGTTTGACCTAGCCAATGGCAAACCAAGCTCACATATGGACTCAAGGACCCCATGGAATTATCTTGACATGCTCAACAAATTCAAAAGATCCCAAGTACACAAAATGGACAGTTGAATTTCCCAGTCAGTTGATCAATTTTGACTGTATACTGAAAAGTCAAACTTTGACTTTTTGGTCAAAATCAAGAGTCAAGATTCATTTTTCATCAAAACATGCCAAATCATGAAACTTGTTCACCAAGAAATCAAAAATTGCAAATTAGGGTTTGAAATGAGAATTTTTCATAACTTAGAATTTTTCTAAGTTATGAAAAACCCTAATTTTTTTTCAACTTTGCCCCACTTTCTCACCAAGATTCATTTGGATTCAAGCAAAAGTCAAAACATGAAAGTTGTAGCTTGTTGCAAAATCTACAACTTTGATTCACAAAGTTTTCCCAAAAGAAGCTTGTATCTCAAGTTACAATTTTTGGAACAAGGGTACCAAACTATTCTTAACTTAGTGAAAATTTGACCTATTTTAGGCAGGATTTTTACCCAACTTCAAGACCACTTTTCACATACTTCCACTTGGAATTTCAATTTACACTTAAAATATGGATTGTAGTACACATTCCAAGATTTCCAAAATGTCCAAGAACTCATCAAACAACCTCATGACTTGAGAGAATCGAATTTTGCAATATGGCAAAAACTCACTTTTGAATTGGTCAATTTCCATGTTCATAACTTGTGCAATTTTTCAAATCAGCATGCTTCCCTTGATTACAGGCCTCTAAACCATCCAACACTCATAAATTTAATGCATACTCATTGTGCCAAAGCCTTATTTTGTGTATCCAAGCATTGTATGCAAGATTAGGCCATAAATGGAAAAAGTGAAATAACCATTTTTGCAAAAGCAAGCTTTATGTCATAATGCAAATCCAAGAAGTACAGATCAAATCCCCTTGGCACAAGTTTAGGGACTAATCACACTAATCAATGCCAAGGTTTGCAGTATGTTATGGGGGCCTCTACCTGTCTAAACATCAACTTGGCTTTTGTTTGCTTAAAGTGTAAGAAAGAGGGCATAACTCAACACAACTTTGATATCAGCTAACAAACCCTTAAGCAAACTTGTCAAGCATATCCAAAAGATCCTAACTGAGCTAGAACACGACTCCAACACCTCCATTGCCCTCTAGAACACAGAACCACCTTCAAACTGCCCAAACAGAGCTCATACTGCAGTTTGAGTGCCAACTCTCATCCCTTTCATGCATTCTTGCTAAAAGCTCATCAAACACATTCCCTAGCATCACTTGAAGCTAACCCAAACATGAAACACGACCTGTAACTCCTCTAACCAGTTCCACCATTTTCACTTTCTTGTTTTGAAGTTGAAGGTCCATAGCTCGATTCAAGGTGTTTCAAAGCAAAGTAAGCATTGGAATAGCATCACTACACTTCAGGCAAGCTGTACAGATCATCATTTTGCCCTGAAAGCTCCCCCATTGCCAAATAGAACTTCAACTGAACAGGTATCTTCTTGAACTTCTAACTCTTAGTGTAGGCATCATTAGCTCTAAGTTTGTGAATAAGAAGTGTTCTACTCATGCCCCTGAATCTATACATACTTTTACTTTTCATTTATTTTACCTGAGCTATGAGAATTTAAGGTCTGAAAATGGAAGAAAAGTTAGGTCAAGATTTGGGAATGTTAAAATTCTCTCTCATTTCTGAGAGTTAGGATGATTTCTTTGCATATTTAGAATCGTGATTCAATGCTTAACATTTCTTATGTTGAAAGTTTGTGCAAAAAGTCAAAGAATCCAGATGTTTGAACTTGAGTACAGGCGGGCGTTTTTGGACATCTTTCTGTCCAGAGGTTGAAGAAGAAGCCACATGGGCTGGGCCTGTTGTGTCATTTCTCTTCACACCCTATTTTTTGCTATCATACCCCCTGAGCCCATTTTGTTTGTTTTATTGATTTTTTGACCTTTTTCTTTTTATTCTGATTTATTTATTTTTGCTAGTAATATTAAAAACATGAAAAATTATTTTTACACCATTTTTATATTTTTTAAGCATTTATTTGCTTATATGAACCATTTGTACATAAATAATATATATACTATTATTTAGAGAAAACTAGAAAAAAATAATGCAAATATATTTTATTTCTGATTTTTATTTCATTTTCTCTTTTGAAAACATTTTGTATCAAAAAATATTTTTTTAAAATTTATTATTTTGTATATATAATATTTATTTAGTAAATAATAAAGATATTTATATATATTAGTATATTTAGGTAAATAATACAAAAAATATATATATTTTTTATTTTATTAATATTTGACATGAAAAATACTTTTTTATGAATATACTTCATTTTTATTTTATTTTGTACATAATTATTAAATATTGTACACTTTAAATAAATATTACCCTTTACTTAATGAAATTAGGGTTTTGCCCTAAAACACAAAAACTCCAAAAATAATACTTTTTTATTTTGTTTATTTAACATAAAATGAAATACTTTTTTCCATACATATAAAAAACCCTTTTTGCATTTTTGCATATTTATTTTATTTCCATTTAATTTGTACAAATAATTATCTTATAAATAATTCAAATCGATGTAATAACTAGATTTAATTTCTTGTCAAATACCCCCCATTTGAACATTTGTACCCCCCTTCCCATATTGTGTTGTAATAGTCTAGAACTTTACTTTTCGCACTTTAACGCTTTCTAAATATACCATGTTAGAATTAGGGTTTGTATGCAAATAAAAAGAACAAAATAGTTTGACCTAATTTCAAGATAATCAAGCATGAAAATGGACAACACATACCACACTTGCACCCCTAGGGTATTCCACTTGTTGCCTTCAATAAATGGGCCATATTGCATGTTAGGTCTCTTTGGGCAAAAACAAAAACAAACAATCAAATGATCATAGTCCCTCGATGACGCTTTCGAAAAGTTGCCTAAAATGATCAAAGTCCCTTAAAGGAAAATTGCCCAAAGATACTTGGCACCATTGCAATTATGGTCTAATCGATGACCCGCGCCCGTCCCTTTCACATCCTAACACAAGATTGTCCACCAAATGCAATGGTGGAACAAAATTGCTAAAAAGGTTAAAGCATAGTAAAAATCTTTGAGAACTTTAGGGTAGATAGCTCTTAAGTACTTGCCAACTTGCAAAAACAAAAACACTTGCCTATTTTTCAAACCACACTTCACAAACAATTTCAAAACAAACTTTCAAAAAACCTTGAAACATCTTTTCAAAAAGACAAACACCTTTTGTAAAACATTCGAGTAAAGAATTGTTACAAGGGTAGCCTAGACAAGGCATCTTTTTCAAAACATTTTCAAAAACCACACACAAAGCACCATTTCAAACAATTGAAAACCAAGGCAAGTTGATCTAAGCAAGTACCTAAGAGCCCATGGATAACCATGGATAGAAAGGGTGCTAATACCTTCCCTTCCTATAATCTACTCCCCGAACCCAAGAAAAATCTCGAAGGTTTTTGCTGTGCTTTTTAAACCTTTCCTTAGGATAAAATAAAAAGTCGGTGGCGACTCTTGCTCAACCGAAACATTTGCAAAAACAAACGCAAAACCATAGTCAGTTCTCCCACCGTATCACAATAGCCTAGTTAGCATACATCTAGCAGTTAATAGTTGCGGAAAATAAAACTAAGCTATTACAAGGCGTCAGGTATTTACATCGCCAAAAACAAACCCTTGAAAAAGTAAATTGCCGAAAAGGAATAAAAGCGATAAAAAGTCCTAATTAAAAGCTATTACATCCTCGGGGCAATTACAATATATGGATAAATATAAGAATCAAATAAATCATACGCGAGAAAAATTGAATCGGAGAGTTTTTAGGGTTTTGACCCTTTTTTTAGGAAAGAAAGAGGTTTTTGTTATTTTGCATTTAATTAAATTAAACCTAGGCTAATTAATTAATTAATTACAAAGAGAAATATTTTTGGGTTTTTGAATGTTCAAGGAAATAAAAAATAAAATGATTAAATATTTTAAAACCTAATTCTACACCAATTTTTATTTACTTCAAAAATTATTAAAATTATGCCTAATTAAAACTAACAAATTATAGTAATATTTATTTACAAAAATAGACTAACTAATTTGAATAAATAAAAATATTATATTTTATGTTTTCTGATTTTATTATGAAAAATGTTAATTATTTTAGTTAGTAGCTAATTAAATTAAGAAAATAAATCAAGTAAAAAAAATATAAATGAAAGAAAATAAAAAGGCAAACCCAGGGGGTCTGGGCCCAAAGAGGGTGTATGCTTGGCAATTTCCGGGCCCAAAGGCGTTTCAGCCTTGTTGACTTTTCAGATGTCCTGCGTGTGTGTTGACTGTGGAGTATGGTGGACATCATCTTGTGACCACTGGATCTTGTCCTGAAGCCACTTGGCCAGCATCTGGAGAAGGGCGATTGATGGACTCCCTTTTGAAAGCTGCACATGAGTACATAAGGAAAAATTGTAACAAATATTTGGGGGACCTGGGATTCGAATCCAGGTCCCAATGTTCACAAGCTAACGCCCCAGCCACTCAACTATCCTGCTTCATTTGTTATTATGATAAGAAAAAAAAATGAAATAAATGAATATGCCTGCTGTGATCGGTGGATCTGGAACTGACTGTTTAATGCTGGTTCGCGAAATGTCGCGGAAGCAAGAGTCGCCACCGTCTTTTATTTTCTCCAAATGGACAGGACAAAAGCACAGAAAAATTCCTTATAGAGATTGCTCTCGGTTCGGGAGGTAGGTTATAGAAAGGGAAGGTGTTAGCACCCTTTCTATCCATGGTTATCCATGGGCTCTTAGATACTTGCTCATTTGTGTTTTCAAAAATGGTTTGTTTGCTTTTCAATGTGGGTTTTAAAAAAGTTTCTTTGAAAATTCCAGTTCGACTCTTGTATCGGTCCTCAAGAGTGTTTGAAAAATTTCTTTCGAAAGCTTTTTGAAAAGGTGTCGGTGTGAAAAGTATTTTTGAGTTTGTTTTGAAATTAGAGCAAGTATCTAGAGTCGTCTACCTACCCTAAGGAATTCGTCTGTGTAAATGTCCTTTAAAGTAGTGCCATCCCACCATTGAGAGGTAGGTAGCACCACCGTTGGAGGTATTCGGGTCAATTCGAGGGTTCGAGACGTGGTGATCACCGGAGCAATAGGAAGACACCTTCGAAGCTACCCTCATGCCAGGTTCCCGGATCATGAGGACTTACTAAGACATCCTCTACTCGACGATCACCTTTCGAGGCAAGGCAACAGTGAGGCGTACCCTAGGGGTGGTGTGTGATTTGTGTGTCATGTTCATTTGCATTTATCTTGTTCATGTCAAAGTGATCTATGCGTTTGTTTTTATTTTGTCATTCAGTCTTGCATGCATTTATTTAACAGTTAAAAAGTTGCGAGAAATATAAAGTTCCTAAACTATTACAAAGGCGCGGGTCCACATCGCCAAAATTTCCAGGACCCGATTTGACAGAAAGTAAATAAGTAAAATAAAGTGCGACAGATAAATATTACACGGCTTTTGGAGAAGTACATAAATAATTAAAAGAAACGAAATAAATGTGCGAATTGAATTAAGATTGGAAACGAGGGCGTTGGACCCTTTTTTAATGAAATTAAATTAAATTATTAAATTAATTAAAATTAAAATGAAAATAAAAAGAGAAAAGATTTTTTTTGAGTTTTTAGAGTTGTGAGTTTTTTTTATGAGAAAGATTAACTGAAAATATTAACCCTAATTCTAATTTTTATTTATTAAGAAAACATGTTAAAATTTAAACCTAAAATTAAAGTAATTATTTACATGCAATTTGATTTATAAAAATAAATAATATTTAATTATTAATGAAAAGAAAAGAAAAAGGATAAAAATTAATTAAAACCCTAATTCTACCAATTTTAAGTTTATTAGAAAAATATTAAGATTTAAACCTAAATTAAGACTAAAATCAATTAATGATGTTTATTTACAAAAAAAAATAACATTAAATAAAAATATTTATTTTTTGTCTCTTTTCTGATTTTATATTATTTTTTATGTTTTTCATGAAAATATTAAATTAAAGGAATTAATTAAAAACAATAATTGAAATAAATAAAAAAATGAAAAAAAAATATAAAAGATTGCAAACCTAGGGGGGGTCTGTCCCCAAATGGGAGGTGGAGTCCAGTAATCAGGCCCATTAAGCCTTTGGCCTGATTGACTTTTCTGCTAGCATGCATAGGCGTTGACTCCCGCCTAAGGTGTTCTCCCAATCAGCGCCTTTGGATTGGTCTTTCTATACGCGTGGCAAGCTTGAGATCATGGATGTATGGTGTTCCCTGGTATTGAAATTGCACAGAAGCGTGAATGGAAAAATAATATGGAAAGGGGTAGGGACCTGGGGCTCGAACCCAGGTCCTAGAGATTACCAGTAACGTGCCTTGCCAACTGCTCCACTTGACTTCTTTGTATATTAAATAACAAACAATTATTATAAAATAAAACAAAGCGTTAGTGACTTTTTCGCGCGAAATTTTGAATGAACCAATCAGTCTTGGCCACATAATCATCTTCTTCATCGTTTGTTGATTTCCTGAAAATAAGAGATGGTTAGCGGGGGTTTTGAACCCCCCCAAAATATGCGGTTTCCTGAAATAGCGAATAGGCCCTGTGAGTACATAAATTAGGTGCGAGGGTTGTTTTGTTTTCGTCCAAGCATGCTGAACTCAACCATGGTATTGGCATGTCCCAATTTTACAGCTTTTAGAAACGCCCAATTTGGAACTCAAAGAACCCTAGCCTGTATCAATGGTAGAATCACGTATAGTACATGAAAACTCAATTAAATTATGTAGTTAGCTTCAGAATTAATCAAGGACCATAAATCAAACATCAAAAATTACTAAAGATGCATGAATCGTGATGCAAGAATGTAAAAAAATTTCTGTACAGGACACCATCATTGTCACGTTTCTTGGTGTTAGGATGGATGATTTTGATTTGAAAACCTTCCATGAAGCCTCAGGAAGGTAATGGAACAAGTCTTTTGGCTTGAATCGACCTGTAACCTAGTTTTCAGTTTTCAACTTTTTGCAAAAAAACTCAAGTTTGGTTCTTTGTGTATGGCGCAGCTGGGAGATCCTTTGTATTAGGTTTGCACTATGTATATATGTGTGAAGGTTTTAGGTCAAAGAAACCAAACAAAAACCTTTGCATTCATGATTTTCAAGATTTGATTCTTAAGGATCTTTTTCAATATTTCTTCATGAAGAATCATGTCAATTTGCTCCAATTCTTTCCTTTTTTGGTATGCACGAAATCCTTAGTGAATCATGAGTGATTGTCTTGCACCAAAAGATTTGAAAACCTAGTTTTAGTATTTTTCATATATTTTAATTAATTAAATGAATTTCTAGCATTTAAAAATTCAAATAAATAAAATAAAAATGATAAAAACTTCCCTTTGGGCCAAATGGTCGTGCACATGCCTTGGATGATGAATTGTGGAAGAAAAAGAGGCCCATTAGCATTTTTAAGACCTTTGAAGCAATGTTGACTTTTCAAAATATTCAAAAATTTCCCAACTTCCACAAGGCATAACTTGCTCAATTTTTAAGCTTTGCTCATGTTCTTGGACATTTTGGAAAGGTCTTTGAGTCCTCTAGACAATGCCTTTGGTCCCATGTCATTTTGATTTACCAATCTCAAGTTATGGTCTTTGACTTAAAGTGCCTTTTGTTGACTTTTGAAAATGACCTATAATGTTGAAATTGATAACTTTTTGTGAGAGCATTTCTTGGACTTGAAGTGTGAAGAGGAGTTGTAGGAGATGTCTTTATCTTCAAAATGAGCTTTGGATGGAATTTTTCTGATAAACCATGTGGAAGTTATGCCCTGGTCAATTTACAGTTGACTTTTTCAATTGTCCAAATATGGAAACTTTTGCATCTTGAGACTTTTTGAGCCAAGCTTTGAGAATCATGATCAAGCATTGATCAAATGATGTTTGTGGCTTCAAAATGAGATGTTGACCAAAAATTTGAACTTTTGACTGTCAAATGACCATTTTGCCCCTACAGTTGACTGTAGTGCAATTAGGGTTTTTGACTGTACAATCTTGTGCTGTAAGTCTTGAAACTTGGTATGAGGATGCTTGACCATGTTTATAGGCATGTGGGACTTGATTGGACCCTTGGAAACTTCATTTACTTTGTCAGAACCAAAACCCTAATTTTGACTGCTAGGAGGCCCTTGAACTGTGCAACCCTTGGGGAGATTTTGAAGCTTTGACTTGGCAAATCTTGAAGAATATGGGAGGGCAAATTTTGGGGTACAACAGTTGCCCCTGTTCAATCTTCTTAGACCTGAGGATGCAGATTGGCTGGCGTGCCTCTCGTAATCCGAAGGTGGAAGATGATTGAACACTAGAGTGCCCAGAAATTTGCGCTCACATAGTAGTGTGATGAGGGGAATGGGCTTATAGATGCCATTTGGAGATTGATGGATATGATGATGGGCTTATAGATGCCATGCTGAGATGTGATGGATAAGTGGATGGGCTTATAGATGCCATCTGGATGTTGATCGCGTAAGAGATTCCTTAGCGAGAACTTGCGTACCTGCAAAAGAAAAAATGATTACCTGACCCGTTACAGGAGCTGGTCTTCAAATTCTTTGTATAGATGTGTCCTGACTGATTACAGGAGCTGGATCTGGATCTTCAAACAGTGATGAATGAACCAGGGATGGTTACTATCTCAACAGGAACGGTGAGAGAACCTTGGATGACTTCAACCTCAACAGTAACGCTGAGAGAATCTGGGGATGATTACTACCTCCGCAGTAATGGGGAGAGAATCTTTGGATATCTTCTACTGAGTCTTTATCAGAAAAATCTGTTAGGGGTCGATTTAGCTGGACTAGAGAAGGCCTTTGACTGGATAAGAAACAGTAAAATCTTAGGGTCGATTTAACTGAACCGGTCTAGGTCTTGAAATCTTCAACTGGATAAGAAACAGGGAGATCTTAGGGTCGATCTGACTGAACCAGAGAAGGCCTTGGACTGGATAAGAAATAGAAAAATCTTAGGGTCGATTTAACTGAACCGGTCTAGGTCTTGGAATCTTCAACTGGATAAGAAACAGGGAGATCTTAGGGTCGATCTGACTGAACCAGAGAAGGCCTTGGACTGGATAAGAAACAGAAAAATCTTAGGGTCGATTTAACTGAACCGGTCTAGGTCTTGGAATGTCTTCAACTGGATAAGAAACAGGGAGATCTTAGGGTCGATCTGACTGAACCAGAGAAGGCCTTGGACTGGATAAGAAACAGTAAAATCTTAGGGTCGATTTAACTGAACCGGTCTAGGTCTTGAAACCTTTAGACGTGCCCTGTCAAGATTCAGGAATCGAGTCTGGTATTGTAGTCGTCAACAGATACTCCCTGGCAAGATACAGGAATCGGATCTTCGAACTCTTCAGACGTGCCCTGTCAAGATACAGGAATCGAGTCTGGTACTGTAGTCGTCAACAGATACTCCCTGGCAAGATACAGGAATCTGATCTTCGAACTCTTCAGACGTGCCCTGTCAAGATACAGGAATCGAGTCTGGTACTGTAGTCGTCAACAGATACTCCCTGGCAAGATACAGGAATCAGATCTTCGAACTCTTCAGACGTGCCCTATCAAGATTCAGGAATCGAGTCTGGTATTGTAGTCGTCAACAGATACTCCCTGGCAAGATACAGGAATCGGATCTTCGAACTCTTCAGACGTGCCCTGTCAAGATACAGGAATCGAGTCTGGTACTGTAGTCGTCAACAGATACTCCCTGGCAAGATACAGGAATCGGATCTTCGAACTCTTCAGACGTGCCCTGTCAAGATACAGGAATCGAGTCTGGTGCTATAGTCGTCAACAGATACACCCTGGCAAGATACAGGAATCGGATCTGAAATCACGACAGTTGATAGCAATTAACTTTGTATTCACTTTTTGTCCTGAAAAGACAAACGTTAGTTGTATGCATTGTCATGATGCATGACATGCGAGATGCTCTCAGAATGAATGAGATTGTATATTCGTGATGCGTATATGCATGCCATAATGTATGAAGATGTGTTGTTTATGAATGTATGTTTTCGTCTTAGGAAAATAAATCCTTGACGGATGTCAGGAAGTCACTCCTGGGCTGATGTTGAAGAATAGATCTTAGCTTCCGCTGGGGATGATAGTTGCAAGAATACCGGTAGGAGAAGCTAACTCCGTAGGGGAGTAAACTTGGCGAATGGATTACTCTGCGGGGAGAAAAGTACTCTAACGATCTGCTGGGGAGCAATACCCTGTGGGGAGAGAGGTACTTTGTTGAGTTGTTGATAATAACTTGCTGGGGATACCCTTGTTGTGCCGGAAGTGTTGATAGACTTCGCTGGGGATAAGAAGACTTCGCCGAGAGCGATCTTTCCATGGCTTTTGGATGAGGATAACCCAGTTATATCCTGGCAAGGAAATAACTCTTTGGATAAAGCCGGGGAACGCGTTCGTGCTCTAGAGAGGATAAGCTTCCAGAATCTACTGGGGATAAGCTTACTGCTTAGGGAGATGGATTCCAACTTTCCTGGGGAAACTGGATTGGACTCTCTCGGGGAAGTTTTGAACTGTAATCGGGGAAGTAACTCCACTGAATCTTTGATATACCTCCGGGGAACAATCTTTAGGTCAAGACTGCCGGGGATGCTTGTTAAGAGTGTATATATACTGCTGGGGAATATTGAGATCTGCTGGAAGATACTCAACTTCCTTAAGGTTGATAATATAGCTTGGCTGGGGGAGAGTATACTGCTTGCTGGCTCACTCTCTGGGGAATTAAGATATCTGGTTATGTTCTTCAGCTGGACCTACCTTGGTACCTTGGAGGATAGAACAATTAGATTGCTTAGACAACTCTTTATTGCCCCTGTTTCTAATGTTACCTGTAATTAATCCTTTGTTTCGTATGCAAATATTCATGAGTTAGCAAATTATCGTCAATGCACATATCACAAATTGAACCTTGGACGTTCTTCGCAAAACAAAACAGAAAAAGGAAAAACAATTGGCACTTTTAACTGAAAAATATATTTGTATTGATTTTTTTGAATGGCCTGTGAATAGGCGTTTAGGTACAAGAGGCTGACGTCCTAGTAAGAGAACGCCGCTGAACAAAAGAGTTTATACAAATTTTGTACAAAAGAAAATAAAACAGCTGTGTGAAATGAATGATCCCACTGGGTTTCAACTCTGCTATTGCCTTTATATCTCCGAGAGTCTCATCACTTGATGACCTTGGTTGAAGATGAAGCTGACTGATCGATGCCGTCTGAACTTGATGTAGATACCGGATTCTGGATGCAAAGTGATCCAATTGAGACATAGTATTACGCTTTTATCCCTAACTTTTGCCTGGACCGCCCTTTCGAGTTTTCAGTCCACCGGGATACCCATTTTTGCCCAAGCCGCCTTTTCAGGTTTTCGACTTGCCGGGTTTACAGATTTTTCATTTCATTCCTTCATTTTGCCCGAACCCTTTTGGTTCTCCGGGAAGCCCTAATTTTTGCCTAGGCATGTCAGCCTAGCGGGTCTTTTTTCATGCGTAGTATCTTTTTACTATGTCTGCATTGGCGGGGTGAGGAAGGTCGTCACCATCCATGTTGGTTAGAATCATGGCTCCTCCTGAGAACACATGTTTAACCACAAATGGCCCTTCATACGTAGGGGTCCATTTGCCCCTTGGATCACTCTGAGGAAGGATGATTCGCTTGATTACCAGATCCCCAACTTGATATTCTTGTGGTTTGACCTTTTTGTTAAATGCCCTGATCATCCGTTTTTGGTACGTCTGACCATGACAGATAGCAGCAAGTCTCTTTTCATCAATCAGGTTTAGCTGATCAAGTCGTGTCTGGATCCAATCATCTTCGTTCAGATTTACATCCTTCATTATCCGGAGAGAGGGTACTTGCACTTCGATCGGTAAGACTGCCTCCATGCCGTAAACCAAGGAGAAAGGAGTTGCCCCGGTTGACGTCCTGGCTGAGGTACGGTATCCATGTAGAGCAAATGGTAACATCTCGTGCCAATCTTTATAAGTCACTGTCATCTTCTGCACGATTTTCTTAATGTTCTTATTTGCTGCTTCTACAGCCCCATTCATCTTCGGTCTGTAAGGAGAAGAGTTATGGTGCTGTATTTTAAACTGCTCGCAGAGCTCAGTGATCATCTTGTTATTAAGATTGGTACCGTTGTCTGTAATAATTCTTTCTGGGACGCCGTATCGACAGATCAGATTATGCCGAATGAACCGTGCCACAACAGTCTTGGTTACCGTAGCATAGGAAGCTGCCTTGACCCACTTCGTGAAATAATCAATCGCTACTAGGATGAAGCGATGCCCATTAGATGCCGTAGGTTTAATTTCACCGATCATGTCTATACCCCACATTACAAACGGCCAAGGCGCAGTCAGAACATTCAAAGGAACTGGAGGAACATGCACCTTATCTGCATATATCTGGCATTTATGGCATGTCCGAGAATGTTGGTAACAGTCAGCTTCCATGGTGGACCAAAAATACCCTGCCCGAAGGATCTTCTTAGCCATAGTGTGCCCACTGGAATGTGTACCAAAGGTCCCTTCATGTAGCTCTTCCATGATCCTTTCTGCTTCATTCTTATCCACACAACGCAGTAGGGTCGAATCATGGTTTCGCTTGTACAGAATGCCGTTGCTAAGGAAGAACTTCGCTGCGAACCTTCTTAGAAACTTCTTATCGTTGACAGATGCACCTTCAGGGTATTCCTGAGCTTCCAGATATCTCTTCACCTCATGGTACCAAGGCTTCTCAGTTACCAATTCAGTCTCGAGATCACAACAGTATGCCGGTTCGTCCAGTTTCCAGATGATGATCCGGGGAGCCTCATTATCCCATTTGACCTTGAACATAGAAGACATTGTAGCTAACGCGTCCGCTAACTGATTCTCCTCTCCCGGGAAATGTTTAAAAGTTATCTTCTTGAAGTGAGGGATCAATGTCAACACACATTCTCTGTAAGGAATAAGATTCGGATGTTTCGTATCCCACTCTCCTTTGATCTGATTGATCACGAGAGCGGAATCTCCGAAGACACTCAGAAACTTGATCCTTAAGTCGATCGCAGCTTGGAGACCCATGATGCATGCCTCATACTCCGCCATGTTGTTGGTACAGTTAAAACATAGCCGGGCAGTAAGTGGAGTATGAGTGCCTTGAGGGGATATGATTATGGCGCCGATACCGTTACCCAAAGCATTGGAGGCTCCGTCAAAGTGCATAGACCATCGGGATCCTTCCTCAGGCCCTTCATCCGGTCCAGGTACTTCGCAATCAGTCACTATCATGATGCTCTCGTCCGGAAACTCAAAGTTCATTGACTGATAGTCGTCTACTGCCTGATGTGCCAAGTGGTCTGCCAATACACTTCCCTTGATGGCTTTCTGGGTTGTGTACTGAATGTCGTATTCCGTCAAGATCATTTTCCATCTTGCTATTCTCCCAGACAGAGCAGGCTTTTCAAATATGTACTTTATAGGATCCATCTTTGAGATCAATAAGGTAGTGTGAGTCAGCATATACTGTCTCAGCCGGCGAGCAGCCCATACCAAAGCGCAACAAGTTTTCTCAAGCAGTGAGTATCGGGTCTCACAGTCGGTAAACTTTTTGCTAAGGTAATAAATGGCATGCTCTTTTCGGCCAGACTCGTAATGCTGCCCCAGCACACACCCCATTGAGTTGTCAAGTACTGTCAGGTATAGTATCAGAGGTCTCCCTTCAACCGGTGGCATAAGAATGGGTGGTTCTTGGAGATACTCTTTGATTCTGTCAAAAGCAGCCTGGCATTCATCATTCCAACGTACTACCTGATCTTTCTTCAGTAGCTTGAAGATTGGCTCACAGGTAGCAGTCAGGTGTGAGATGAATCGAGCAATGTAGTTCAGGCGTCCTAAAAAGCCTCTGACTTCCTTCTCTGTCTTAGGAACTGGCATCTCTTGAATAGCTTTAACCTTGGCAGGGTCCACTTGAATACCCTTATCACTTACAACGAAGCCTAGCAACTTTCCAGATCTTACCCCGAAGGTGCACTTGTTCGGGTTCAACCTCAGCTTGTACAACTTTAACCGGTCAAACAACTTCTGCAGATGATCTAGGTGCTCCTCCTCAGTATGGGACCTTGCGATCATGTCGTCAACATACACCTCTATTTCATGATGGATCATATCATGGAATAAAGCAACCATGGCACGTTGGTAGGTTGCCCCAGCATTTTTCAGTCCAAAAGGCATGACCTTGTAGCAGAAGGTGCCCCACTGAGTAACAAAGGTAGTCTTTTCCATGTCTTCAGGTGCCATCTTAATCTGATTGTAACCTGAAAAGCCATCCATGAAAGAGAACACCTTATGCTGAGCTGTATTGTCAACAAGGACATCAATGTGAGGTAAAGGGAAGTCATCCTTGGGGCTGGCCCTGTTCAGATCCCTGTAGTCGACACACATTCTGACCTTGCTGTCCTTCTTTGGTACCGGTACCACATTAGCAACCCACTGAGGGTAAGAAGTCACTGCAAGAAACCCGGCATCGAACTGTTTCATAACCTCGGCTTTGATCTTCTCAGACATCTCTGGACGCATACGGCGGACCTTTTGCTTAACCGGTGGGCAGTCTTCCTTAGTAGGCAAATGATGGACCACAATATCAGTATCCAACCCGGGCATGTCTTCGTAGGACCAGGCAAATATCTCCATATAATCATGTAACATTTGAGTCAACCGTTGCTTCACGCTGAGCTCTAGGTTGGCACCAATCTTTACCTCCTTCATGTCTGCTTCAGTACCCAAGTTTATTGTTTCCACTGGCTCTTCATGTGGTTGAATTGCCCTCTCTTCCTGGAGTAACAGTCTTGAAAGCTCGCCAGGCACTTCGCAATCATCTTCACCTTCGTCTTTGGCTAAGTTGATCGGATTTTCGAAGTCATAACTGGCAGTAGCAGAGTCGGTACCAGTGAGATCCAGAGTGGATTGAAACCTGTATGAGTGAGTGTGTGTAAATACAGCTGTTTTGAAATATATAAAGGAAGGAAAGAAAGAAAAGGAGCATAAGATTCGAAATGAGAGAAAACGTCCAAGATTTTTATTCATGATATATGAAATGACAATTTATATGCCCTCACAAATGAAACCACGGTGCCTCGGGTAAGACACCGGGCCATAGAGTTTTAATTGTTTATTACAAAATAACAAAACAAAGAAGTTTATTACTGCGTAACAAAAGTAACAGGAGTATGGTCTTTGACAATCCAATTGGTCAATCCGCCTTCAGTCGTCGAGTAGATCCAGCTATTGAACTCAGCTTCATCCACTTATTATCCTCCCCGACAGCATTCACTCCTGGATTTGTAATGACCACAGGAGGTCTTCTGGTCTTTGCCTTCCGCATAGCTTTCTGACCCTCTACAGTAAAACCCAGTCCAAATTTGTCAGTTTTCTGTGTAAAGTCGGGAAGCCTGCCCCAGTTAGTACATTCACCTTTCAGAACCACAGCCCGGGCATCCTTTAGGGAAGCCATCTTCAAAGGAACATCCTCTTCGACCGCTGTTTCTGTTGCTGCTGAAATTGGAAGTACCTCTTCGAAATGCTGAAAGGGGGTTTCAATAAACTCCCCGTCCATCTCAATGTACCTGAAGGAATTCAAATGGCTCACCATATACTCCTCCTCTCCCTGCACAATGACGATCTTCCCTCTGACAGGGTATTTCAGCTTCTGGTGCAAGGTAGAGGTCACTGCCCCAGCTTTGTGGATCCAAGGTCGACCCAGTAAACAAGAATACGATGGACGGATATCCATCACATAAAAGGTAGAGTCAAACACCTGAGAGCCCACACGAATAGGAATGTCAACCTCTCCATGGACCATCCTCTTGGAACCGTCAAAGGCTCTGACGATAATATTGCTGGGTTTCAGTTCCAGGCCTTCACAATCCAAACGGTCTAAGGCTTTCTTGGGTAGCACATTCAAGGAAGAGCCAGTGTCCACCAACACATGCGCCAGAGTAGTGCCCCTGCACTCAATAGAGACATGCAGGGCATCATTGTGGTCCCTTCCCTTTGCAGTCAGGTCAGCATCTGAGAAACCCAAGCCATTGTCCGCTGTCAGATTTGCTACGCAATCAGTAAACTGAACTGCAGATATCTCCTGTGGCACATGGGCCGTCTTGAGAAATGAGATTAAGTCCTTAGCATGGGCCTCTGAGCACAGGAGCAAGGAGAGCATGGAGATCTTGGAGGGCGTATGCCCCAGCTGTTCCACAACATTAAAGTCACTCTTCTTTATTATTTTTAGAATCTCCTCCATTTCTTGTTGGGAGGCCTCAGCATTTATAGGTATTGGTGCCTCCATCCGGGCAGGCTCATCTTCAATCCCTTTACCCCGAGCATTGGATGACTCGGCAGCAGGGGAAAAAACTTGATCAGGAACAGGAACAGGTACACTTTTAGGTGTTATAAGTAGGGGTCTTCGGATAGCGGGCGGTGCAATGTCAGGCGAGAAGAGCCTGCCACTGCGGGTAACCTTGGCTGGGCCAGTAATATTGCTGATACTGGTGCCAGTGTTGAATTCTTGCTTAATTCCATTCACATACACATCCGCCCCATAGTGCCAGGGGACAGCTTTATCAGATACGTAGGGGAGAGGCCCCGGAACAGTAATAACAACAGGTGCGACAGTCATGATTTGAACAAGCTTCTTCAGGAGAGCCTTGATTGGATTATTGAAGATGGTAACAACAACAACTTCTTCTACCGGAACCAACTGAACGGAGGACTTCTTAAACAGAATCTCTTTGCTATCCATTAGGCTTTGGATTCCTAACTTCAGCAAAGGACAACCAGATAGGGAAACAGCCCAGAACAGGCAACCCTCACTGCAACCCGGAAATAAACCGGCCAGCAGTAGGTTCCTCTTGACAGTCATTAAGGGAGTGGCTAGATCATTCACAGAAACAGCATAAACATCTTCATCAACCGCATTTACTCCATGCTGGGGCATAGGAGCAGTTACCACATTCGGCCTCTCAGGCGCTTCAAACTGTATCTCTTTTGCATCAATAAGGTCTTGCACCTTATTCTTTAGGGCCCAACAGTCATCTGTGTTATGCCCCGGGCTATCGGAGTGATAAGCGCAACGTGCATTTGGATTGTACCTGGGGGATGTAGTATTCACAACCTTCGAGGCTTCTCTAACAGTCACCAAGCTGGCTGATAACAGTTGCGGCAGGATCTGAGAGAGAGTCATACTGAGTCGAGTATACTGCCGTTTAGGCCTCTCCGCTCTGGGTAGGTTGTACTGTTGTGGAGCAGTAGCAGGTTTAGATATTACCACCGCGTTGACAGCTTGGCGGCGTTCAGGTTTGTCTTGCCTTCTTGGGCTATACACAACACTAGTCTCTTTCTTGAAGGGCTTCTTCTCAGAACTTGACGATGCACCCTTCGGAATCTTACCAGACTTCAGCCCAGCCTCAATTCTCTCTCCAGTCAGAATAAGATCGGTAAACCCTGCAGACGAATTCCCGATAAGATGGTTGAAAAAAGGCCCAGATAGGGTCCCCAAGAACATGTCTACCAACTCACGATCGGTCAACGGAGGCTGCACCCTGCCAGCCAGATCCCTCCACTTCTGAGCGTACTCCTTAAAACCTTCGCTTGAACCTAGCGACATACCCTGGAGTTGGGTACGTGTAGGAGCAAGGTCGGCATTATATTGATACTGCTTATAAAAAGCAGTAGCCAACTCCTCCCAGTTACGAACCTTAGTCCCATCCAGCTGATAGAACCATTCGAGATGAGTCCCTGAAAGACTCTCCTGGAAGAAGTGGATCCACAAATTCTTATCTACTGAGTACGGTTGAATCTTCGGCACATATGACCTGAGGTGTAGCTTGGGACAGGATGCCCCATCATACTTGGTGAAGGATGGTGCTTTGAACTTATGAGGAATGATCACACCAGTAGACAAACCCAAATCTCCAAAATCCAGCCCAGGAACTTGTTGGATCTCCATAGCATTCAGTCTGTCCTCCAACTGCTTGTATCTGTCTTCTGCAGGAGGATATTGTTCTTCATCAAAATCAGTCTCGTTGTCGGAGACTACCGGACTTGGACCTTTTCCCTCTTGAGGAGTACCCTTGCCTATAGAAGAACCAGCCTCTTCATTCTGCAGAGTGTTGCCAAACCTTCGACCCGAATATTCCAGGAAAGCAACCCTCAATTGAGTGTAGTATCGAGTATCAACCAACCTCGGACTGCACCAAAGTCAGTTATCTCACTACCCTAAAGAGGCAAAGATATTTCAATTAAGGTTCCTAAGGTCTGTTGATGCTTCACGACACCACGCGGAGGCCCCATACTCTCCTTGACTGAACTCAAGGGTTACCGGTACACACCAAAGTGCCACATCAATGTAGCAGACTGTTTCAACCATGTCGGTATACCCCACACAGTTCCCTCACAGCCTTGTTGCTACTTTCTAAGAAGGTATCCCCAGATCCGGGTTAGGATCTATAGAACTCCCAAGCAACCCACAATTTAAAGCAAGCAAAGAAAACAATTGAAAACATAGTTATGAACTAACCCTAAGGTACACCTCACTTTAAATTTAAGTCCCCAGCAGAGTCGCCAGTTCTGTGATCGGTGGATCTGGAACTGACTGTTTAACGCTGGTTCGCGAAATGTCGCGGAAGCAAGAGTCGCCACCGTCTTTTATTTTCTCCAAATGGACAGGACAAAAGCACAGAAAAATTCCTTATAGAGATTGCTCTCGGTTCGGGAGGTAGGTTATAGAAAGGGAAGGTGTTAGCACCCTTTCTATCCATGGTTATCCATGGGCTCTTAGATACTTGCTCATTTGTGTTTTCAAAAATGGTTTGTTTGCTTTTCAATGTGGGTTTTAAAAAAGTTTCTTTGAAAATTCCAGTTCGACTCTTGTATCGGTCCTCAAGAGTGTTTGAAAAATTGCTTTCGAAAGCTTTTTGAAAAGGTGTCGGTGTGAAAAGTATTTTTGAGTTTGTTTTGAAATTAGAGCAAGTATCTAGAGTCGTCTACCTACCCTAAGGAATTCGTCTGTGTAAATGTCCTTTAAAGTAGTGCCATCCCACCATTGAGAGGTAGGTAGCACCACCGTTGGAGGTATTCGGGTCAATTCGAGGGTTCGGGACGTGGTGATCACTAGAGCAATAGGAAGACACCTTAGAAGCTACCCTCATGCCAGGTTCCCGGATCATGAGGACTTACTAAGACATCCTCTACTCGACGATCACCTTTCGAGGCAAGGCAACAGTGAGGCGTACCCTAGGGGTGGTGTGTGATTTGTGTGTCATGTTCATTTGCATTTATCTTGTTCATGTCAAAGTGATCTATGCGTTTGTTTTTATTTTGTCATTCAGTCTTGCATGCATTTATTTAACAGTTAAAAAGTTGCGAGAAATATAAAGTTCCTAAACTATTACAAAGGCGCGGGTCCACATCGCCAAAATTTCCAAGACCCGATTTGACAGAAAGTAAATAAGTAAAATAAAGTGCGACAGATAAATATTACACGGCTTTGGAAGAAGTACATAAATAATTAAAAGAAACGAAATAAATGTGCGAATTGAATTAAGATTGGAAACGAGGGCGTTGGACCCTTTTTTAATGAAATTAAATTAAATTATTAAATTAATTAAAATTAAAATGAAAATAAAAAGAGAAAAGATTTTTTTTGAGTTTTTAGAGTTGTGAGTTTTTTTTATGAGAAAGATTAACTGAAAATATTAACCCTAATTCTAATTTTTATTTATTAAGAAAACATGTTAAAATTTAAACCTAAAATTAAAGTAATTATTTACATGCATTTTGATTTATAAAAATAAATAATATTTAATTATTAATGAAAAGAAAAGAAAAAGGATAAAAATTAATTAAAACCCTAATTCTACCAATTTTAAGTTTATTAGAAAAATATTAAGATTTAAACCTAAATTAAGACTAAAATCAATTAATGATGTTTATTTACAAAAAAAAATAACATTAAATAAAAATATTTATTTTTTGTCTCTTTTCTGATTTTATATTATTTTTTATGTTTTTCATGAAAATATTAAATTAAAGGAATTAATTAAAAACAATAATTGAAATAAATAAAAAAATGAAAAAAAATATAAAAGATTGCAAACCTAGGGGGGGTCTGTCCCCAAATGGGAGGTGGAGTCCAGTAATCAGGCCCATTAAGCCTTTGGCCTGATTGACTTTTCTGCTAGCATGCATAGGCGTTGACTCCCGCCTAAGGTGTTCTCCCAATCAGCGCCTTTGGATTGGTCTTTCTATACGCGTGGCAAGCTTGAGATCATGGATGTATGGTGTTCCCTGGTACTGAAATTGCACAGAAGCGTGAATGGAAAAATAATATGGAAAGGGGTAGGGACCTGGGGCTCGAACCCAGGTCCTAGAGATTACCAGTAACGTGCCTTGCCAACTGCTCCACTTGACTTCTTTGTATATTAAATAACAAACAATTATTATAAAATAAAACAAAGCGTTAGTGACTTTTTCGCACGAAATTTTGAATGAACCAATCAGTCTTGGCCACATAATCATCTTCTTCATCGTTTGTTGATTTCCTGAAAATAAGAGATGGTTAGCGGGGGTTTTGAACCCCCCCAAAATATGCGGTTTCCTGAAATAGCGAATAGGCCCTGTGAGTACATAAATTAGGCGCGAGGGTTGTTTTGTTTTCGTCCAAGCACGCTGAACTCAACCATGGTATTGGCATGTCCCAATTTTACAGCTTTTAGAAACCCCCAATTTGGAACTCAAAGAACCCTAGCCTGTATCAATGGTAGAATCGCGTATAGTACATGAAAACTCAATTAAATTATGTAGTTAGCTTCAGAATTAATCAAGGACCATAAATCAAACATCAAAAATTACTAAAGATGCATGAATCGTGATGCAAGAATGTAAAAAAATTTCTGTACAGGACACCATCATTCTCATGTTTCTTGGTGTTAGGATGGATGGTTTTGATTTGAAAACCTTCCTTGAAGCCTCAGGAAGGTAATGGAACAAGTCTTTTGGCTTGAATCGACCTGTAACCTAGTTTTCAGTTTTCAACTTTTTGCAAAAAAACTCAAGTTTGGTTCTTTGTGTATGGCGCAGCTGGGAGATCCTTTGTATTAGGTTTGCACTATGTATATATGTGTGAAGGTTTTAGGTCAAAGAAACCAAACAAAAACCTTTGCATTCATGATTTTCAAGATTTGATTCTTAAGGATCTTTTTCAATATTTCTTCATGAAGAATCATGTCAATTTGCTCCAATTCTTTCCTTTTTTGGTATGCACGAAATCCTTAGTGAATCATGAGTGATTGTCTTGCACCAAAAGATTTGAAAACCTAGTTTTAGTATTTTTCATATATTTTAATTAATTAAATGAATTTCTAGCATTTAAAAATTCAAATAAATAAAATAAAAATGATAAAAACTTCCCTTTGGGCCAAATGGTCGTGCACATGCCTTGGATGATGAATTGTGGAAGAAAAAGAGGCCCATTAGCATTTTTAAGACCTTTGAAGCAATGTTGACTTTTCAAAATATTCAAAAATTTCCCAACTTCCACAAGGCATAACTTGCTCAATTTTTAAGCTTTGCTCATGTTCTTGGACATTTTGGAAAGGTCTTTGAGTCCTCTAGCCAATGCCTTTGGTCCCATGTCATTTTGATTTACCAATATCAAGTTATGGTCTTTGACTTAAAGTGCCTTTTTGTTGACTTTTGAAAATGACCTATAATGTTGAAATTGATAACTTTTTGTGAGAGCATTTATTGGACTTGAAGTGTGAAGAGGAGTTGTAGGAGATGTCTTTATCTTCAAAATGAGATTTGGATGGAATTTTTCTGATAAACCATGTGGAAGTTATGCCCTGGTCAATTTACAGTTGACTTTTTCAACTGTCCAAATATGGAAACTTTTGCATCTTGAGACTTTTTGAGCCAAGCTTTGAGAATCATGATCAAGCATTGATCAAATGATGTTTGTGGCTTCAAAATGAGATGTTGACCAAAAATTTGAACTTTTGACTGTCAAATGACCATTTTGCCCCTACAGTTGACTGTACTGCAATTAGGGTTTTTGACTGTACAATCTTGTGCTGTAAGTCTTGAAACTTGGTATGAGGATGCTTGACCATGTTTATAGGCATGTGGGACTTTATTGGACCCTTGGAAACTTCATTTACTTTGTCAGAACCAAAACCCTAATTTTGACTGTTGGGAGGCCCTTGAACTGTGCAACCCTTGGGGAGATTTTGAAGCTTTGACTTGGCAAATCTTGAAGAATATGGGAGGGCAAATTTTGGGGTACAACACCTGCAAAAATAAAAATAAAAGCGCGTAATTCAAACGGGCCAATGGGGGGGGGGGGGGGGCGACGTGTGGTCGTCTTCTTCATAGATTTCTGGTTTTATTACCTGCGGATTTTTATCCGCAGGAGGTTTCGTGGCTCACTCCTAAAATCTCTTCCAGGTCATATAAACGCACACTAAGGGTATCAATGTGATCGTCCCTCTCCCCTGAGCATGAATATAGCCATGATTGGCCTTGATTGTACCTGTACCAGAAACGCCTAAAAAACAAAGCTTGGAACCCTAGGTTCGGGTATTACGTTAGAGGTTCCAAAAACAAAATTGAATAATGCCAAATTGTTCTAAATTGAATGATAAACATAAATATGCCAAGACTTTAAAGAAAAGGCGCAAGAATTGGAGGTTGAGATTCCATGTTCAGAGCAAGGTTCGAGACAACTTACAACGCGTTGTAGGGGGTTTCTGGACGTGGTTTTGATCGCTTTAGCTTCAGTGGATGGCAAGGAAGGGAGCTACGTTCTTCTTTTTGTCTGAAAACGCCTCCAATATCGTTCTTGATCTCCCACTTTTCCAAGAATTTTTCAGTTTTTGTATGGCCGTTTTAATAGTTCTTAGGGTCGTGAATTAGGTTTGTGCTGCTTGCTTATATATATGAGAATGAATTTAGGTCAAAATTTGGGCTTATACCCATGTATATTGAAGATTGAATCTTTGATTGACCACCATTGTTAACCTTTCCAAAATTGAATCAAATCTGATATTTTGTGCACAAAAAGCCAAGACACGAATTTGATTAGGTGTCATATGATATATGGAAGCTGTACAAATCACAAAGATACTATTCCATTGATTTTTAGATTTTATTTGAATGAATATAGATTTAAAATGAATTAAATCAATAAAAATTAAATAAAATAAAAAAATAAATGTTTGATCCTGAAATTAAGTATGGGACACGTGTGTGGCATGACAAGGCTGAATCAAGTGGAAAAAAGTGCGCCCTTTTGTCAAAAATTGGAGTTTTGTGGATAGTTGACTTTTGGCAATTTTGGAAAAATGCCCAACTTCAACAATGCACAACTTCTTCAATTTTGAACTTTTGGAGGTGTTCTTAGACTTTTTAGAAACCTTGAGATGTCCTCTAATCAACACTTTTTGTCTCCTCTCATTTTGATCTTCCATTCTCAAGTTATAAGCTTTGTCACAAAAGGTGTTTTTGTTGACTTTCAAAAATGACCTATAATGTAAAAATTGGTAACTTCTTGTGAGAGAATTTCTTGAACTTGGAGTGTGAATATGGATTGTAGACAATTGCATCCTCTTCAAAATGAGCTTTGGATGGAATTTTTTTGACAAACCATGAAAAAGTTATGCCCTTGTCAAAGTACAGTTGACTTTTCTACTGTCCAAAAATAGTAACTTTTGCACCTTGATGATTTTTGAGCTATTCTTGTGGAATCATGATCAAGACTTGATCAAATGATGATTGTGAACTCAAAATAAGATGTTGACCAAGATTTCTGACTTTTGACTGCAAAATGACCATTTTGCCCTTGCAGTTAACTGTGGATCAAATGGGGCTTTTGATTGTGCAAACTGGCACTGTGAGTCTTGAAACTTGGCATGTAGGTGATTGAGAATGCATATAGGCCTATGAGACTTGATTGAACCATTGAAAACCCCAAATTCCTTGAAATAATCAAAACCCTAATTTTGAACTGACTGTCTTAGGAGGTGTTTTGACTGTACAACCCTTGAGCCATTTTGAACCATTTGGAGGTGATTCTTGACATATCTTGAGGAATATGGGAGGGAAAATTTTGGGGTACAACAGTTGCCCCTGTTCAATATTCTTAAACCTGAGGATGTAGATTGGCTTGTGTGCCTTTCGTGATCCGAAGGTGGAAGATGATTAAACACTAAAGTGCCCAGAAATTTGCACTCGCATGGTGTAGTATCAGGAATGTGATGTCGGGAATGGGCTTACAGATGCCATTTGGAGATTGTTGGCAGAAGGATGGGCTTATAGATGCCATCTGGAGATTGTTTGCTGAATTGTAATTTAGTAAGTTGAAAGAGGGAACCTGATGATGAGCCTGCGTGAAACTGCATCTTGGAAGGAAAGAACCTGTGTAGGGTTTCTTGATGATGAGTCCATGTAAAAATACATCTTGAAGAGAGGGAACCGGTGTAGGGTTGCCTGATGAGGAGTCTGTGTAAAACTTCATCTGGAGTTGAGGAGGAACCGGTGTAGGGTTGTTTCAGGATAAGTTTGTGTGAAACTTCTGGAGGAACCGGGGGTAAGGTTACTGTGAGATAAGTTCGTGTGAAACTTCAGGATGAACCGGGGTAAGGTTACTGTGAGATAAGTTCGTGTGAAACTTCAGGATGAACTGGGGTAAGGTTACTGTGAGATAAGTTCGTGTGAAACTTCAGGATGAACCGGGGTAAGGTTATTTTGACGATGAGTTCGTGTAAAACTTCATCTGAAATTGAGAAGGAACCGGTGTAGGGTCGCCTGATGATGAGTCCGTGTAAAACTTCATATGAAAGAGAGAAGGAACCGGTGTAGGGTTGCCTGAGGATGAGTTCGTGTAAAACTTCATCTTGGAAGTGATAAGGAACTGGTGTAGGGTTGCCTGACGATGAGTCCGTGTGAAACTTCATATTGGAAATGAGAAGGAACCGGTGTAGGGTCGCCCGATGATGAGTCCATGTTAAAACTTCATCTGAAAGAGAAGGAACCTGTGTAGGGTTACTTTGTGATGAGTTCGTGTGAAACTGCATCTTGGAAAGAGAGGAAACCGGTGTAGGGTCGCCTGATGATGAGTTTGTGTAAAACTTCATCTTGGACATGAGAAGGAACCGGTGTAGGGTTTCCTGAGGATGAGTCCATGTGAAACTTCATCTGAAAGAGAAGGAACCTGTGTAGGGTTACTTTGTGATGAGTTCGTGTGAAACTGCATCTTGGAAAGAGAGGAAACCGGTGTAGGGTCGCCTGATGACGAGTTCGTGTAAAACTTCATATGAAGGAGAAGGAACCGGTGTAGGGTTGCCTGATGATGAGTCCGTGTGAAACTGCATCTGAAAGAGAGAGGGAACCGGTGTAGGGTTGCTTCATGATGGTCAAGTAGATAATTGTCCTGTCTGGTTTCAGGTATTAACCTACAATCAGTCGTCTACAGAATTTTCCTGGCTTGTTACAAGTATTAATTTGGAACTTGAAAAGGTTGGCCGGTGAGATAGTTGTCTTGGCTGGTTTCAGGTATTGATCTTTGACCTGAGAAAAAAAAATAGTTTTCCTGGCTTGTTACAGGTATTGATTTTCAATCTCTTCATGTAGATAATTTCCTGGCTGGTTACAGGTATTGATTTACAATCAGTCGTCCACAGATGTTGTTCCTGGCTTATTATAGGTATTGATCTGGAACTGCAAAGGTTGATGGTAATTATCTTTTGACTGACCTTTTCCTGAAAAGGCAAAACATTAGTTGTATGCAATGTCATGATGTATGAAATGCATGATGTTCTCAAAATAAATGAGATCGTGTCGTATGCACTTTATCATGTATGTAAATAGGAGGTATGAAATGTGAAATGTTTATGAATGTATTTTCGTCTGGGAAAATAAATCCTTGACAAATGCCGGGGAGTTTGTTAAATCCTGGGCTGATGTTGAAGAGTATGTGTGAATTCTTCGTTTCCACTGGGGATGATGCACGAAGATGGTTGCAAGAATAAACCTGTAGGAGAAGATGACTCTGTTGGGGAATAAACCTGGTGAAGAGATTACTCTGCGGGGAATTACTCTGTGGGAAGAGATACTTCGCTGAGATTTTAACGATAAACTCCGATGGGGATTCCGTTGATAAGCTCTGTTGGGGATTTTGATGATGAACTCCGTTGGGGATAGAAAGAACTTCGCTGGGGATGATCTTTCAGTTGCAACTTGCTGAGGATAACCCAGTTAGACTCTTGTGGGGATAACCTCTGAATTTGGCTGAGGAGATGCATTTGTATTCTGCAGGGGACAAGCTTCTAGAATCTACTGGGTAAGATGATTCAATTCTCTATTGGGGAAACTTTTTAGACTGCACTGGGGAAATGGCTCCACTGGGGGTATCTTGTATTCCGCCGGGGAACATTCTTATATTTCGTTGAGGAATATTAAGACTGTCTGGGATGCTCTTTACGCTTGCTGGGGAATATTTGTATACTCCGCTGGTGAATATTAAGACCTTCTGGGAATACCGAGCCTTTTCGGTACTGACGATAGACTGACTCTACTTGGGGGAGAGTATTGCTGATTCCTTCGTAGTTTGCAAGTATCGGTGGGGAGAGCTACCATTACTGTCTTACTGTGCGGGGAGTGAAGGTATCTTGGTCATACTCCTCAACTGAACCTACCTTGTACCTGGTGGACAGAGCAGCTTGTACAGTTCAGACAATTCTTATTGCCCCAGTTTCTGTGGGAGAAGAAGGCCTATGAGATGCTTGATAACTGCCGATTGACAAATCTTCTTCTGGTAGGCAAGTGACAAGATGACGGGACATAGTCGTACGCTTTGATCCCTAATTTTTGCATGGACCGCCCTTTCGGGTTTTCAGTCCACCGGGATACCCTTTTTTGCCCAAGCCGCTTTTTCAGGTTTTCGACTTGCCGGGTGTACAAATTTTTTCATTTTTTTTTATCCCTTATTTTTGCCCGAACCCTTTTGGTTCGCCGGGAAGCCCTTATTTTTGCCTAGGCCAGTCAACCTAGCGGGTCTTTGATTATGCATAGTACTTTTTTTTACTATGTCCACGCTCTCAGAGTGTAGGGAGTTGTCACTGTCAGTAGTGTTGTGTTACCCTACTACTAGAAGATGTTTGATCATGCAAGATTCGTTGCTGGAATTCATGTCCAATGCCCCAAGTGACTCAGGCGAAGATTTGCCCCTGGATATTTAGCATCTTGAGAGATTCCTTGAATCTTGACTTGACTGCCTCAGATGATGGAAAATGATCATGTCTGCCCCTTGATTGGAAGTGTTTTTTCCACTTGAGGTGACTCTTTTTATTGAGAAGGTGTTTGTTCACTAGATATTCGTCGTGCGAATTTCTCTGCTGTTTGAACAAATAGTCATATGCAAACAATGTTATTTTAAGAATGCAAAGCTTATGTCTGTCTTGAAGTTTTTTTGAAAATGCAGTTTTCAATAAAACAAGTGAATTTTTGTAAAATGTGATGTCAACTCAGGATTTTACAGCAAGCCCTACAGGAGTCAGGATACCTTTGTAACAGTATGCTTTCGAACTAACCCATGCTTCATCTAGGACTTTTAAGGGTTATAACGTGGCATGGTTCACGGTTTAAGAAACAAAGGATAAAGGCTCAAATTTTATTTGTACCCACCCGTTCTTCGTGATGTTCTTCGATCCTAAACTCAGCTAATCGTGCGTTAGACCTTGTTTGAGTCTTTGCTCTGATATTCCAATGATGGTTCGGATACTGACCGTTTATTTTGAATAGGCAGTCATTTCTTTTTTGTTGAGGGTTTGTAGGACCTCTTTCTTTTTGATTTTATTATCTTGCCTGAACTGTTTCTTTTGTGATTACAGTCAGTGGGATGTCCCAGTTTTGTAAGTCTCCTTCATAGGTTTTGACTTTATTGGGCTTTTATTTTGAGAGATAATGACTGCCTGTCCTTACAATTATATGGAACCATCACTGTCTTTTGTTTTGGAAGGACTTCTTTGATGCCATTCATTGTGCACCTGGATCAACTAAGAAGACTACCCTGCCCCAGGTTATAATTAAGGGTTTTAATTTGTGAAAAGAAAAACTCCAACTTCTTTGGCTCAAAGGGGTTGACTAGGGATTATCTTCCTTATAACTCCACTGTTTAGGATTTGAAACAATGCTTGTACATCGTCAGCGGGGTCTGTTTAAAAGCATACTGTAAAGATCGTGGTATCGTTTTCGTCATCCTCCCTCAAAAGGTTTAGAAAATTTTTATCGAGAGTTGAACATCACAAAAAAATGAAAGCAATTTGAATATAGTGAATACGAATGGATTGATTCAAAACAGACATATGCAATGCATTGATAAAGTAATAAAGTTTGACATGAATAAATGTTTGAACAATCAAAATAAAATTACAAATTTAAAATTCTAATGAACAAAAAGTCTTCTCGTCTCAGGACTTGTCACTTCAAATGGTGAACCTTGGAGGGATGGTAGAAGAACTCAGCCTGACCACCTTTGGTGAATTCTAATGCCCCTTCATCAATCAGGTCCTGGATCTTGTTCTTCAGAGTCCAACAGTCGTCGGTGTCATGTCCTGGACTGTCAGAGTGGTATGCATACCTTTCATCAGGGTTATACCTTGGGGAGGCTGTGTTGGGATTCTTAGGAGGGTCCCTTAACGTCACCAGATTCAATCTCAATAGGCGTTGTAAAGCTTGAGACAGTGACACGTTGAGCTTGGTGAATTGCCTCCCGGGCTTGTTTGGCTTGCTCTGATCAACCCGTTGTTCTTGGCGAGGTTGTTGTTGGACCTGTGAGGTAGCAGCGACTTGAAGAGGTCTATTCATCAAACCAAACCTTTGACTTCTCTGAAGTTGATTAATGACTTGATCCTCAACCTTGATTGTTTGCTTCATACTGTTGTATCTGTCTTGATGAAGCTGGTTGATCATGGTTCTCAACTCTTCTTGATCCCGAGCTAAGCCTTGGATAAGAGCCATCTGCCCCAGCATCTGGGTTCTCATTGCATCTACCTCAGCTTGCAGATGTTTCAGCCGTTCGTCCTTATTGTCTTCAAGACTTTCCTTGACCAAATTCCCCATGAGGAGTGTTCTCAATTCTTCCTGCCCCTTGGATAGGTTTAGGAATATTTCCCTGAACTGAGTCTCTTGAGTATGAAGATCCTGGTTGTCTTGTTGGAGAGCCATTGCTGAAATAAACAGCGAGAACATGAGAGACCTGTAAAGGGTGACCTGTTATGCAATGATAGGTATGTATGCAATGTTTTCAAGGATCTCGCGGGGTAAACAAGAAACTGTTAGAATTTGAATTTTGCAGCTTGATTGAAGGAACTTCATGTTACTGAGAGTCCTTCTTCCAGAGTCAAGCTCACCATATCAAGTGGGTCATAGCCCCTGACTCAAGTTATCGTGCTTGGATTTCTAGACAACCTTGGCTAGAGGAAAATAAATCCCCTTTGCCCCTTGTTTGACGTCTGGTTCATCATGACCTGCATCACAAACCCTTGAGATCCTTGAAATGGTTAAGGAAATGCTATGGTATGATGTTATGATGTGTATGCTATGCGTGTGAGGTGATGTAAATAAGCCCTGTAATAAATCCAAATTGTTGGATAAGGACTGTAAACAAAACCTGCAAGGAACTCATGTTGTCAGATAACAAGTGTGATCGGTGGATCTGGAACTGACTGTTTAACGCTGGTTCGCGAAATATCACGGAAGCAAGAGTCGCCACCGTCTTTTATTTTCTCCAATATGGAAAGGACAAAAGCACAGAAAAATTCCTTATTGAGATTAGTTCTCGGTTCGGGAGGTAGATTTATAGAAAGGGAAGGTGTTAGCACCCTTTCTATCCATGGTTATCCATGGGCTCTTAGATACTTGCTCATTTGTGTTTTCAAAATGTTTGTTTGCTTTTCAGAGTGTGAGTGGGTTTGAAAAAGTTTCGTTTAAAATTTCAGTTCGACTCTTGTATCGGTCCTCAAGAGTGTTTGAAAAGTTGTTTTTGAAATCTTTTTGCAAAGTGTCGGTGTGAAAAGAAGTTTTTTATTTGTTTTGAATTAGAGCAAGTATCTACGAGTCATCTACCTACCCTAAGGAATTAGTCTGTGTAAATGTCCTTAAGATAGTGCCATCCCACCAGTGAGAGATAGGTAGCACCACCGTTGGAGGTGTTCGGGTCAATTCGAGGGTTCGGGACATTGTGGTCACCAGAGCAATAGGAGGATACCTTAGAAGCTACCCTCATGCCATGTTCATGGACATGAGGACTTACTAAAACGTCCTCTACTCGACGACCACGTTTCGAGGGGCAAGGCAACAGTGAGACGTACCCTAGGGGTGGTGTGTGAATTGTGTGTCATTTTCAATTATGTTTATCTTGTCATGCATTGGTGATCTACGCTTTGTTTTTATTTTTGGCATTCATTCTTTCATGTGGTTATTAACAGTTAAAAGGTGCGGGAAAATAAAAGTCCTACGCTATTACAAAGGCGCGGGTCTACATCGCCAAATTAAACCAAGACCCGATTTGAATAAAAATGCGGAAAGATAAATGTCCTAATTAATCTATTACAAGGCTTTGGGGCAATTACATGAAATTTAAAAGGGAAATAAAAAGCAAACGCGCGAAATGTAATTATAATCGAAGATGCGAGGGCGTTGGACCCTTTAAAGAAATTAAATCGAAATTATAAAATTAATTGAATTAAATAAAAGAAAGTACTTATTTTTTTTTTGGAGTTTTTTGTATTTATGGAATTTAATGAGAAAATTAATTGGAATTAAAAGTTAATTAAAACCCTAGTTCTAAATTGTTTTTTTTTAATTTATTAAAAAATGTTTAAGTTGTAACCTAATTTATCCCTAATTAATTAAGTGGCATATTTATTTACAAAAATAACTAATAATTAAATATGGTGAGAAAGGGAAAAAAAAGAATAAAAGTATAAAAACCCTAATTTCTACCTTTTTTTAGTTTATTAAAATAAATATTAAAATTAAATCTAAAATTAAACTAATTAGTTATTAGAATTTTATTTACAAAATATTGATTAAAAAATAAATGAACATATTTTTATTTTTTATAGTTTCTGATTTTTTTTGTATTTTTATGTTATAAAAAATTAATTTGTGGAATTAAATAAACAATTAATATAATTAAAATAAATGAAAGAAAAGGAAAAAAGAAGAGAAGAAAATGCAAACAGATGGGGGTGTTGACCCAAATTGGAGGTAAATTTGCAGCAATTGAGCCCATTTGAAGGAGGCCTTTTTTGACTTTTCTGGCTTGTATGCACATGGTTGACTGAGGGTACATGGTGGTCTGCGTGATCTAGCCATTAGATGAATCTCCCTAGTGCGTGGCAGGCACAAACATTGAGGCCTATGGTACTCCCTTGAGTGTGGTGATCACCTGAACATGTAAACATAAAAAATATAGAGGAATATGGGGACCTGGGAATCGAACCCAGGTCCCAAGGCTTGCAAACATCACTTTCCACCGACTGAGCTATTTGGCAACTTTGTTATTATAATGGAAAACAATTAATATAATAAAAAATAAGGGTTAGTGATATGAAGACAAAAAACGCGCCAGCTTTTTGAACCGGCCAACCATAGTCCAACACCTCATCTTCTTCTCCCTGGCTTCGTTTTCACCTGAAAAAATATAGAATGAATAGCGGGGGTTTTAAACCCCCACTAAGTGAAGAACACAAAAATAGCGATTAGGCCCTTGTTCATCATAAATTGAGCGCGAGGCCTGGTTTCGAATCGTTAGGAAGTCCTGATTCTAATGGCATAGGTCTTGTTGTCTGATTTTTCCAGAAGAAGAAAGCCCCAAATTCAAACCTCTGAAAACCTAGAAAACGTCAATGGCATCTTTCTATACAGGCACTATTAATCCAATTCAATGGCATCATTAGCTTTAGTGAGTTCATGTTAGTGCAAAACAATCATTAGAATGCATTAATATGGCATGAAAATGTAAATACGAATATGTAAAATATCAAGAACAAGGCGGCTTCATTCTACCGATTCTTGAGGTTAGAGGTTGTGGTTTTGATTCAGAAAGCTTCCTTGATGCGTCAGGAATGTAATGGAATCGTTCTTTGGCTTGGAAACGTACTGAAACTATGAAAGCAGATTTCAATTTTTTTGGAAAAATGCAAAGTTTGATTCTTGGCTCTGAGCGCAGCTTGCTTCCTTTGTGCATTAGGGTTGCAATATGTATATGTATGTGAATGTTTTAGGTCAACAAAACAAGCCCAACATCCAAGTTTTAATGCCTTTGAATTTTTGTAATCTTCCATGATTTTTCAATCTTTTTCATACCTTACTCATGCCAATCAAATGAATATTCTTTCCTTTTTGGGGTGTGCACGAAATCTTGAGTGAGTAAATGAGAGAATATGCTGCAAAAAGATTTAAAACACATGCTTTGCTATTTTTGTCATATTTTATTTTAATTAAATGAATTAATGGTGATAAAAATTCAAATAAATAATAAAAAAATGATGAAATAACTCCCCTTTGGGTCAATGGGTCGTGCATAACTTTTGGATAATGATTCTTGGAAGAAATTGAGGCCCATTAGCAATTTTGAGGTATTTGAAGTAAAGTTGACTTTTCAAAATTCCCAAAAATTTCCCAACTTCCACAAGGCATATCTTGCTCAATTTTTAAGCTTTGATCATGTTCTTTGACATTTTGGAAAGGTCTTGAAGTACTCTAACCAATGCCTTTGGTCCCATGTTATTTTGATTTACCAATCTCAAGTTATGGTCTTTGACTTAAAGTCCCTTTTTGTTGACTTTTGAAAATGACCTATAATGTTGAGATTGATAACTTTTTGTGAGAGCATTTCTTGGACTTGAAGTGTGAAGATGAGTTGTAGGAAATGTCATTCTCTTCAAAATGAGCTTTGGATGGAATTTTTCTAATAAACCATGTGGAAGTTATTCCTTGGTCAAGTTACAGTTGACTTTTTCAACTGTCCAAATATGGAAACTTTTGCATCTTGAGATTTTTTGAGCCATGCCTTGAGAATCATGATCAAGAATTGATCAAATGATGTTTGTGGCTTCAAAATAAGATGTTGACCAAAAATTTGGATTTTTGACTGTCAAATGACCATTTTGCCCCTACAGTTGACTGTTGAGCAATTAGGGTTTTTGACTGTGCGATTTTGTGCTGTGAGTCTTGAAACTTGGCATAAGGATGCTTGACAATGTTTATAGGCATGTGGGACTTGCTTGGACCCTTGAAAACTTCAACTTCTTTGCCAGAACCAAAACCCTAGTTTTTGACTGTTTAGGAGGCAATTGGACTGTGCAACCCTTGGGAGATTTTGAAGCATGCTCTTTGCAAATCTTGAAGAATATGGGAGGGAAAATTTTGGGGTACAACAGTTGCCCCTGTTCAATCTTCTTAGACCTGAGGATGTAGATTGGCTGACGTGCCTTTCGTAATCCGAAGGTGGAAGATGATTGAACACTAGAGTGCCCAGAAATTTGCGCTCACATGTTAGCAGTGTGATGGGGGGATGGGCTTACATATGCCATTTGGAGATTAGTGGATAGGAAGATGGGCTTACAGATGCCATTTGGAGATTAGTGGATAGGAAGATGGGCTTATAGATGCCATGCTGAGAGGTGATAGATAGGTGGATGGGCTTATAGATGCCATCTGGGTGTCGATCGCGTAAGAGATTCCTTAGCGAGAACTTGTGTACCTGAAAAAGAAGATGATTACCTGGCCTGTTACAGGAGCTGGTCTTCAAACTCTTTGTATAGATGCACCCTGGTTGGTTACAGGAGTCGGGTTTGGAGCTTCAAACGGTGATGAATGAATCAGGGATGGTTACTACCTCAACGGGACGATGAGAGAACCTTGGACGATTACTACCTCAACAGGAATGCTGGGAGAATCTTGGGCGATTACTACCTCAACAGGAACGCTGAGAGAATCTTGGATGTCTTCTACTGGGATAAGAATCAGGGATATCTTAGGGTCGATCTGACTGAACCGGAGAAGGCCTTGGAATATCTTCAACTGGAATGAGAATCAGGGAGATCTTAGGGTCGATCTGACTGAACCAGAGAAGGCCTTTGACTGGATAAGAATCAGGAAAATCTTAGGGTCGATTTAACTGAACCGGGCAAGGTCTTGGAATATCTTCAACTGGAATGAGAATCAGGGAGATCTTAGGGTCGATCTGACTGAACCAGAGAAGGCCTTGGAATATCTTCATCTGGAATGAGAATCAGGGAGATCTTAGGGTCGATCTGACTGAACCAGAGAAGGCCTTTGACTGGATAAGAATTAGGAAAATCTTTAGGAGTCGATTTAACTGAACCAGGCTAGGTCTTGGAATATCTTCAACTGGATAAGAATCAAGGAGATCTTAGGGTCGATCTGACTAAACCAGAGAAGGCCTTTGACTGGATAAGAATCAGAAAAATCTTAGGGTCGATTTAACTGAACCGGCCAAAGTCTTGGAATATCTTCAACTGGATAAGAATCAGGGAGATCTTAGGGTCGATCTGACTGAACCAGAGAAGGCCTTGGACATAGCTGAGAACTTGACTGGATCTTTCCTGAAAGGTAAAGGTCAGTCATATGCAATGCATGATATGGATCAAGCAATGATGTTCTCAACATAAATGAGATTGTATATTCATGATGCGTATATGCATGCTATAATGTATGGAAATGTGATGTATGAATATATGTTTTTGTCTAGGAAAATAAATCCTTGACGGGTGCCGGGAAGTCGCATCCTGGGCTGATATTGGAGAATAGTGCTTTGTTGTTTCCGCTGGGGATGATAGTTGCAAGAATACCGGTAGGAGAAGATAACTCCATTGGGGAATAAACTTGATGAAGAGATTACTCTGCGGGGAATAACTACTCTAGCGATCTTGCTGGGGAACAATACTCTGTGGGGAGAGAGGCACTTTGCTGGGATGTTGATGGTAACTTTGCTGGGGATACCGTTGTTATGTTGGAAGTGTTAATAGACTCCACTGGGGCTAGGAAGACTTCGTCGGGGACGATCTTTCCGTGGCTTTTGGCTGAGGATAGCCCGGTTATATCCTGGTAGGGAAATAACCTTTGAATAAAGCCGGGAGACGCGTTCGTGCTCTACGGGGATAAGCTTCCAGAATCTACTGGGGATAAGCTTACTGCTGGGGAGATGGATTCCACCTTCCTGGGGAAATCTGGATTGGACTCTCCTGGGGAAACTTTTGAGATATAATGGGAAGTGGCTCCACTAAATGTCTGGTAGACCGCCGGCGAACAATCTTAGATCAAGACTTCCGGGGATGCTTGTTTAAGAATATTTGTATGATGTGCTGGGGAATGTTGAGATCTGCTGGAGGATACTCAACTTCCTTTAGGCCGGTAGTAGCTTTGCTTGGGGAGAGTGCATTGACTTGTTGGCTCACTCTCTGGGGAATTAAGGTGTATTGATTATGTTCTTCGGCTGAACTTACCTTGGTACCTTGATGGACAGAACAATTAGATCGCTTAGACCACTCCTTATTGCCCCTGCTTCTAATGTTACCTGTAATTATTCCTTTGTTTTGTATGCAAATATTTATGAGTTAGCAACTATTGTAAAATGCATATATCACAAATTGAACCTTGGACGTTCTTCGCAAAACAAAACAGAAAAGGAAAAATAATTGGCAATTTTAACTGAAAAGTGATTTTATATTGATTTTTGAATTGCCTGTAAATAGGCGTTTATGTACAAGAGGCTGACGTCCTAGTAAGAGAACGCCGCCGAACAAAAGAGTTTATACAATTTGTACAAAAGAAAGATAAAACAGCTGTGTGAAAAGAATGATCCCACTGGGTTCCAACTCTGCTATCGCCTTTATATCTTCGAGCGTCTCATCACTTGATGACCTAGTCGAGGATGAAGCTGATTGATTGATGCCGTCTGAACTTGATATAGATACCGGATTCTGGATGCCAAGTGATCCAATGAGACATAGTATTACGCTTTATCCCTAACTTTTGCCTGGACCGCCCTTTCGGGTTTTCAGTCCACCGGGATACCCATTTTTACCCAAGCCGCCTTTTCAGGTTTTCGACTTGCCAGGTGTACAGATTTTTTTCATTTCATCCCTTCATTTTGCCCGAACCCTTTTGGTTCGCCGGGAAGCCCTAATTTTTGCCTAGGTATGTCAACCTAGTGGGTCTTTATTATGCGTAGTATCTTTTTACTATGTCTGCATTGGCGGGGTGAGGAAGGTCGTCACCATCCATGTTGGTTAGAATCATGGCTCCTCCTGAGAACACATGTTTAACCACAAATGGACCTTCGTATGTAGGGGTCCATTTGCCCCTTGGATCACTCTGAGGAAGGATGATACGTTTGATTACCAGATCCCCAACTTGATACTCTTGTGGTCTGACCTTTTTGTTAAATGCCCTGATCATCCGTTTTTGATACGTTCGACCATGACAAATAGCAGCAAGTCTCTTTTTGTCAATCAGGTTTAATTGATCCAGTCGTGTCTGGATCCAATCATCTTCGCTTAGATCTGCATCCTTCATTATCCAGAGAGAGGGTATCTGCACTTCGATCGGTAAGACTGCCTCCATACCGTAGACCAAGGAGAAAGGAGTTGCCCCGGTTGACGTCCTGGCTGAGGTACGGTACCCATGTAGAGCGAACGGTAACATCTCGTGCCAATCTTTATAAGTCACTGTCATCTTCTGCACGATTTTCTTGATATTCTTATTTGCTGCTTCTACAGCCCCATTCATCTTCGGCCGGTAAGGAGAAGAATTGTGGTGCTGTATCTTAAATTGCTTGCAGAGCTCAGTGATCATCTTGTTATTGAGATTGGTACCGTTGTCTGTAATGATCCTCTCCGAGACGCCGTATCGACGGATCAGGTTGTGCCGAATGAACCGTGCCACAACATTCTTGGTTACCGTGGCGTAAGAAGCTGCCTCAACCCACTTCGTGAAGTAATAGATCGCTACCAGGATGAAGCGATGCCCATTGGATGCTGTAGGTTTAATCTCGCCGATCATATCTATGCCCCACATTGCAAAAGGCCAAGGTGCAGTTAGGACATTCAGAGGAACTGGAGGAACGTGCACCTTATCTGCATAAATCTGGCATTTATGACACGTCCGAGAATGTTGGTAACAGTCGGCTTCCATTGTGGACCAGAAATACCCTGCCCGAAGGATTTTCTTTTCCATAGTGTGTCCACTGGAATGTGTTCCGAAGGTACCTTCATGTAGCTCTGCCATAATCCTTTCTGCTTCAGTCTTATCCATACAACGCAGTAAGGTCGAATCATGGTTTCGCTTGTACAGAATGCCGTTGCTAAGGAAGAACTTTGCTGCGAACCTTCTCAGAAACTTCTTATCATTGACAGATGCACCTTCAGGGTATTCCTGAGCTTCCAAGTATCTCTTCACCTCATGGTACCAAGGTTTCTCAGTCACCAATTCAGTCTCAAGATCACAACAGTATGCCGGTTCGTCCAGTTTCCAGATGATGACCTGGGGAGCCTCATTGTCCCATTTGACTTTGAACATGGAAGACATCGTAGCTAACGCATCCGCCAACTGATTCTCCTCTCTTGGGAAATGTTCAAAGGTTATCTCTGTGAAATAGGGGATCAATGTCAACACACATTCTCTGTAAGGAATAAGATTCGGATGTTTCGTATCCCATTCTCCTTTGATCTAATTGATCACGAGAGCGGAATCTCCGAAGACACTCAGAAACTTGATCCTTAAGTCGATCGCAGCTTGGAGACCCATGATGCATGCCTCATACTCCACCATGTTGTTGGTGCAGTTGAAACATAGCCGGGAAGTGAGTGGAGTATGAGTGCCTTGGGGGGATATTATCACAGCGCCGATACCGTTACCCAAAGCATTGGAGGCTCCGTCAAAGTGCATAGACCATCGGGATCCTTCCTCAGGTCCTTCATCCGGTCCAGGTACTTCACAATCAGTCACTATCATGATACTCTCGTCTGGAAATTCGAAGTTCATTGACTGATAGTCGTCTACTGCCTGATGTGCCAAGTGGTCTGCCAATACACTTCCTTTGATGGCTTTCTGAGTTGTGTACTGGATGTCGTATTTTGTCAAGATCATTTTCCATCTTGCTATTCTCCCAGACAGGGCAGGCTTTTCAAATATGTACTTTATAGGATCCATCTTTGAAATCAATAGAGTAGTGTGAGTCAGCATATACTGTCTCAGCCGGCGAGCAGCCCATACCAAAGCGCAGCAAGTCTTCTCGAGCAGTGAGTATCGGGTCTCACAGTCGGTAAACTTTTTGCTAAGGTAATAAATGGCATGCCCTTTTCGGCCAGATTCGTCATGCTGCCCCAGCACACACCCCATTGAGTTGTCAAGTACTGTCAGGTATAATATCAGAGGTCTCCCCTCAACCGGTGGCATAAGGATGGGTGGTTCTTGGAGATACTCTTTGATTCTGTCAAAAGCATCCTGACATTCATCATTCCAACGTACTACCTGATCTTTCTTCAGCAGCTTGAAGATTGGCTCACAGGTAGCAGTTAGGTGCGAGATGAACCGAGCAATGTAATTCAGACGTCCTAGAAAGCCTCTGACCTCTTTCTCTGTCTTGGGAACTAGCATCTCTTGAATAGCTTTAACCTTGGCAGGGTCCACTTGAATACCCTTGTCGCTTACGACGAAGCCTAACAACTTTCCAGATCTTACCCCGAAGGTGCACTTGTTTGGGTTCAACCTCAGCTTGTACAACTTCAGACGGTCAAACAATTTCTGCAGATGATCAAGGTGTTCTTCCTCAGTTTGGGACCTTGCAATCATGTCGTCAACATACACTTCAATTTCATGATGGATCATGTCATGAAATAAAGCAACCATGGCACGCTGGTAGGTTGCCCCAGCGTTCTTCAACCCGAATGGCATGACCTTGTAGCAGAAGGTGCCCCACTGAGTAACAAAGGTAGTCTTTTCCATGTCTTCAGGAGCCATCTTGATCTGATTATAACCTGAAAATCCATCCATGAAAGAAAACACCTTATGCTGAGCAGTATTGTCAACAAGGACATCAATGTGAGGTAGGGGGAAGTCATCCTTGGGGCTGGCCCTATTCAGATCCCTGTAATCGACACACATTCTGACCTTTCCATCTTTCTTTGGTACTGGAACCATATTAGCAACCCACTGAGGGTAAGAAGTTACTGCAAGAAACCCGGCGTCAAACTGTTTCATAACCTCGGCTTTGATCTTCTCAGACATCTCTGGACGCATACGGCGGACCTTTTGCTTAACCGGAGGGCAGTCTTCCTTGGTAGGCAAATGATGGACCACAATGTCGGTATCCAACCCGGGCATGTCTTCGTAGGACCAGGCAAAGATCTCCATATAATCATGTAACATCTGGGTCAACCGTTGCTTCACGCTGAGCTCTAAGTTGGCACCAATCTTAACTTCTTTTCTGTCTGCCTCAGTACCCAGATTTATCGTTTCCACTGGCTCTTCATGTGGTTGAATTGCCCCCTCTTCCTGGAGTAACAGTCTTGCAAGTTCGCCAGGCACTTCACAATCATCTTCACCTTCGTCTTCGGCTAAGTTGATCGGATTTTCGAAGTCATAACTGGCAGTAGCAGGGTCGTTACCAGTAAGATCCAGAGTGGATTGAAACCTGTATGAGTGAGTGTGTGTAAATACAGCTGTTTTGCAATATATAAAGAAAGGAACGAAAGAAAAGGAGCATAAGATTTGAAATGCGAGAAAACGTCCAAGGTCTTTATTCATGATATATGAAATGACAATTAATATACCCTCACAAATGAAGCCACGGTGCCCCGGGTAAGACACCGGGCCATAGAGTTTCAATTCATTGTTTATTACAAATAACAAAAACAAAGGAGTTTATTACTGCGTAATAAAAGTAACAGGAGTATGATCTTTAGCAGTCCAATTGGTCAATCCACCATCAGTCGTCGGGTAGATCCAGCTATCGAACTCTGACTCCTCCACTTCATCCTCATCCCCAATAGCATTTACTCCATGGTTAGGCATGGGAGCAGTCACTACATTAGGCTTCTCAGGTGCCTCAAACTGTACCTCCTTTGCATCAATAAGGTCTTGCACCTTATTCCTTAAGGCCCAGCAGTCATCAGTAGAATGCCCCGGGCTATCGGAATGATAAGCACAGCGGGCATTTGGATTATACTTGGGAGAGGCAGTATTCACAACCTTTGGGCCTCCCTGACAGTCACCAAATTGGTGGATAGCAACTGCGGCAAGATTTGCGACAAGGTCATACTCAGCCGGGTAAACTCTCTTCCGGGTCTTTCAGCCCTGGGTGGATTGGTTTGCCGAGGAGCGGAAGCAGGCTTAGCAATCACCACCGCGTTGACAGATTGGCGGCGCTCTGGTTTATCATGTCTTCTAGGCCCATATACAGCACTGGCCTCCTTCTTAAAGGGTTTCTTCTCAGAACTTGAAGATGCACCCTTCTGAATTTTACCAGACTTCATTCCAGCCTCTATTCTCTCCCCTGTCAGAATAAGGTCAGTGAACCCTGCAGATGAGTTACCGATAAGATGATTGAAAAATGGCCCAGATAGGGTCCCCAAGAACATATCCACCAGCTCACGGTCTGTTAAAGGAGGCTGCACCCTGCCAGCCAGATCCCTCCACTTCTGTGCATACTCTTTAAAACCTTCGCTTGATCCTAGCGACATACCCTGGAGTTGGGTACGTGTAGGAGCAAGGTCGGCATTATATTGATACTGCTTATAAAAAGCAGTAGCCAACTCCTCCCAGTTACGAACTTTGGTCCCATCCAGCTGATAGAACCATTCGAGATGAGTCCCTGAAAGACTCTCCTGAAAGATGTGGATCCACAAGTTCTTGTCCACTGTGTACGGTTGAATCTTCCGCACATAAGATCTGAGGTGTAGCTTGGGACAAGACGCCCCGTCATACTTGGTGAAAGATGGTGCTTTAAACTTGTGAAGAATGATCACACCAGTAGATAAGCCCAAGTCTCCGAAATCCAGCCCAGGCACTTGTTGGATCTCCATGGCGTTCAGACGGTCTTCCAGCTGCTTGTATCTGTCTTCAGCCGGAGGATACTGTTCCTCATTAAAATCAGTCTCGTTGTCAGAGACTACTGGACTTGGAGCCCTTCCCCCCTGGGGACTGTCTTTGCCTACAGAAGAACCAGCCTCCTCATTCTGCAGAGTGTTACCAAACCTCCGGCCCGAGTTGAAAAGAACAGTTCTCTTCTTCTTCTCCTTCTCCTTCTTCAGGAGTAAAGCCTTCAGCTCTTCTTGGCCTTGAGCCAAACCCATGATCAGCTCCTGAAATTGCGCGTTCTGCGCCTGAAGGGCCTTGATAGACATCTCGGTTGATGATGAGTCAGGGTTCATGATGCGGAAATAAACAGCAAAGAACAGTAAGCAACCTGAAAAGAAGAATACCTGCTATGCACATGATGAATGGAATGCGTATGATTTATGTTTTCAAAGACAATCGGGAATCAACTTTGTAAACAAAAAGGAACACACTTCATTAGATTCAACTTTGAAACTTAAATTGTTCAACAGGTTGCCCTTAGGCGTTACATAAAATGGAAATACTGAAAAGGGAAATAAAACTGTAAAAGAACATCCAGAGCTCATCATTGATCCCAGGGTCTCCTCTTCTCAGTACGGATGTAGTCATTCAGAGCTCGCTCATTCTCCAACTGCTTTGTCAGCTTCTGGATCTTCAATTCCTGCTCATTGAACTTTTCCCGATACGAATCCCGTTCTTCTCGCAGTTGCGACCAAGACCTCTTTAATGTCTCATAATCAGTAGGTATCTGAGGAGGGAGGACAGTTGGAGGAGCCCCATCTTTGTCAGGATACTCAAGAATGACAGGTCTGACAGCTTCGTATGGCATACCTAACTTCTGAGCACGGATGCGGACCCATTTGTAGTAGGCTTCCATAGGTAGAGAAGTCTTTGGCCCTAATTCTTGTGGATCAGCTTTATGAACTCTGTCCCAAGCCTTGATGAACCTACGACGCAGCTCGTCACTATCCACCTGAAACTCAAAACTGATGTGAGGCACCAACATCTCATGAGGCCCTGCTCTTCTGGCTCTTCCAAACTGACGGAGCGCTAGACATGGATTGTAAGAGATTCCTCCTTGAGTACCAATCAAAAGAACATTAGGGTATTCTCCACAACGATCAATAACAGCTACCTCGTCCAAACCTCTGAGAGTCCAAATGATGTCCTTATCAGTGAGAGACATTAACCTATGAGCCCAACCTCTTCCTTCTTGGTTCTTCAGCACGGACTTAGGGAGGTGCGAAATAAACCACCTCACCAACAAAGGGATACAACACCACAGGGTTCCTCGTCTTCGGGCAGTACGAGCATAAAGTTGTTGCAGGATGTCACCCAAGAGAGTGGGCACAGGGTTCTGAGACATAAAGATCCTTATGGCAGCGACATTGATGAAGTTGTCAGGATTAGGAAACAAGACTAGCCCATAGATTAAGAGAGCCAAGATGTCTTCATATGCCCTAAAGTCCAAGTCATTCCAGAAACTGTTAGCTTTACCAATCAGAAACTTGGCCAAGAAACCCTTAACTCCGCTTCTAGTCACCCTGTTGTCCATTACTTCTTGATGAGTCAAGGGAAGAGCTGCGGCAACCTCCTCAAGCCTAAGGGTCTTTTCCCAACCAGTGAAGGGAGTCTGATCCAAGATAGGGATACCAAGCAAATCAGAGAACTCTTCCAGGGTAGGGACCAGCTGGAAGTCTTGAAAGGTGAAACACTGGTACATAGGGTCATAGAACTGGGTCAGGACACTCATCAACTGTTGATCCCGCTTTGCAGTGACTAAACTGAGAAGAGAACCATGCCTCTGGATGAAGGAAGTGGTATTTGGAATTCTGCTGACCAACTCTTCAAGTAACTCAGGTGGGTGAACAAAGTTGAACCGGATAGTATTCCTTCGCACAAGCATCAAGATATCCTACAAAACAGAGCAAAGGTGAAACCCTCTTGTCTTTGAAATGGTCAGTCCTTATGCAGGATGCATGCAATGCTCATGATGTTATGATGTTATGATAAAGCACACCACAAATATTTACAAAGGCAAACATGATAAGGCACACAAGTCACACAAGACAAGCCCTTAAAGTTTAGGCCAGCATGAGGTCTAGGTATTACCCTCTTTCAGTTTGTTGGTTCATACCTGTCCTATCAAAAGTAATCGGGTTCTTAGAGGATCCCAATATCATTGACTACCCTCAATCGGTCATAACTCCAGCATCGCAATCTTTTCTTGCGGCCAGAACCATCACGAGAGTTTAGCCTCAATGGGCGTAGCATACTGCTACTGTTCTAATGGCCAAGTTGTGTCATTTAAGGTTCTAAGGTCTGTTGGTGCTTAACGACTCCTCAGAAGACCCATATTCTCCTCGTTGCGACACAAGGGATATCGGTACAGACCAAGGTGCCACACCAACGTAGCCACTGCTTCACCCGTGTCGGTCTACGCCGGACAGGTCCCTCACAACTTATGCTACCTAAACAGGGTGCCCCCAGATCCGGGTTAGGATCTATGTAACTCCGATGCAACCCACAATTTAAAGCAAATAAGTCAAAACAATTGAAAACACAGTTATGAACTATCCTAAGGTACACCTCACTTTATAAGAGTCCCCAGCAGAGTCGCCAGTTCTGTGATCGCTGGATCTGGAACTGACTGTTTAACGCTGGTTCGCGAAATGTCGCGGAAGCAAGAGTCTCCACCGTCTTTTATTTTCTCCAATATGGAAAGGACAAAAGCACAGAAAAATTCCTTATTGAGATTAGTTCTCGGTTCGGGAGGTAGATTTATAGAAAGGGAAGGTGTTAGCACCCTTTCTATCCATGGTTATCCATGGGCTCTTAGATACTTGCTCATTTGTGTTTTCAAAATGTTTGTTTGCTTTTCAGAGTGTGAGTGGGTTTGAAAAAGTTTCGTTTAAAATTTCAGTTCGACTCTTGTATCGGTCCTCAAGAGTGTTTGAAAAGTTGTTTTTGAAATCTTTTTGCAAAGTGTCGGTGTGAAAAGAAGTTTTTTATTTGTTTTGAATTAGAGCAAGTATCTACGAGTCATCTACCTACCCTAAGGAATTAGTCTGTGTAAATGTCCTTAAGATAGTGCCATCCCACCAGTGAGAGATAGGTAGCACCACCATTGGAGGTGTTCGGGTCAATTCGAGGGTTCGGGACATTGTGGTCACCAGAGCAATAGGAGGATACCTTAGAAGCTACCCTCATGCCATGTTCATGGACATGAGGACTTACTAAAACGTCCTCTACTCGACGACCACGTTTCGAGGGGCAAGGCAACAGTGAGACGTACCCTAGGGGTGGTGTGTGAATTGTGTGTCATTTTCAATTATGTTTATCTTGTCATGCATTGGTGATCTACGCTTTGTTTTTATTTTTGGCATTCATTCTTTCATGTGGTTATTAACAGTTAAAAGGTGCGGGAAAATAAAAGTCCTACGCTATTACAAAGGCGCGGGTCTACATCGCCAAATTAAACCAAGACCCGATTTGAATAAAAATGCGGAAAGATAAATGTCCTAATTAATCTATTACAAGGCTTTGGGGCAATTACATGAAATTTAAAAGGGAAATAAAAAGCAAACGCGCGAAATGTAATTATAATCGAAGATGCGAGGGCGTTGGACCCTTTAAAGAAATTAAATCGAAATTATAAAATTAATTGAATTAAATAAAAGAAAGTACTTATTTTTTTTTTGGAGTTTTTTGTATTTATGGAATTTAATGAGAAAATTAATTGGAATTAAAAGTTAATTAAAACCCTAGTTCTAAATTGTTTTTTTTTAATTTATTAAAAAATGTTTAAGTTGTAACCTAATTTATCCCTAATTAATTAAGTGGCATATTTATTTACAAAAATAACTAATAATTAAATATGGTGAGAAAGGGAAAAAAAAGAATAAAAGTATAAAAACCCTAATTTCTACCTTTTTTTAGTTTATTAAAATAAATATTAAAATTAAATCTAAAATTAAACTAATTAGTTATTAGAATTTTATTTACAAAATATTGATTAAAAAATAAATGAACATATTTTTATTTTTTATAGTTTCTGATTTTTTTTGTATTTTTATGTTATAAAAAATTAATTTGTGGAATTAAATAAACAATTAATATAATTAAAATAAATGAAAGAAAAGGAAAAAAGAAGAGAAGAAAATGCAAACAGATGGGGGTGTTGACCCAAATTGGAGGTAAATTTGCAGCAATTGAGCCCATTTGAAGGAGGCCTTTTTTGACTTTTCTGGCTTGTATGCACATGGTTGACTGAGGGTACATGGTGGACTGCGTGATCTAGCCATTAGATGAATCTCCCTGGTGCGTGGCAGGCACAAACGTTGAGGCCTATGGTACTCCCTTGAGTGTGGTGATCACCTGAACATGTAAACATAAAAAATATAGAGGAATATGGGGACCTGGGAATCGAACCCAGGTCCCAAGGCTTGCAAACATCACTTTCCACCGACTGAGCTATTTGGCAACTTTGTTATTATAATGGAAAACAATTAATATAATAAAAAATAAGGGTTAGTGATATGAAGACAAAAAACGCGCCAGCTTTTTGAACCGGCCAACCATAGTCCAACACCTCATCTTCTTCTCCCTGGCTTCGTTTTCACCTGAAAAAATATAGAATGAATAGCGGGGGTTTTAAACCCCCACTAAGTGAAGAACACAAAAATAGCGATTAGGCCCTGGTTCATCATAAATTGAGCGCGAGGCCTGGTTTCGAATCGTTAGGAAGTCCTGATTCTAATGGCATAGGTCTTGTTGTCTGATTTTTCCAGAAGAAGAAAGCCCCAAATTCAAACCTCTGAAAACCTAGAAAACGTCAATGGCATCTTTCTATACAGGCACTATTAATCCAATTCAATGGCATCATTAGCTTTAGTGAGTTCATGTTAGTGCAAAACAATCATTAGAATGCATTAATATGGCATGAAAATGTAAATACGAATATGTAAAATATCAAGAACAAGGCGGCTTCATTCTACCGATTCTTGAGGTTAGAGGTTGTGGTTTTGATTCAGAAAGCTTCCTTGATGCATCAGGAATGTAATGGAATCGTTCTTTGGCTTGGAAACGTACTGAAACTATGAAAGCAGATTTCAATTTTTTTGGAAAAATGCAAAGTTTGATTCTTGGCTCTGAGCGCAGCTTGCTTCCTTTATGCATTAGGGTTGCAATATGTATATGTATGTGAATGTTTTAGGTCAACAAAACAAGCCCAACATCCAAGTTTTAATGCCTTTGAATTTTTGTAATCTTCCATGATTTTTCAATCTTTTTCATACCTTTCTCATGCCAATCAAATGAAGATTCTTGCCTTTTTGGGGTGTGCACGAAATCTTGAGTGAGTAAATGAGAGAATATGCTGCAAAAAGATTTAAAACACATGCTTTGCTATTTTTGTCATATTTTATTTTAATTAAATGAATTAATGGTGATAAAAATTCAAATAAATAATAAAAAATGATGAAATAACTCCCCTTTGGGTCAATGGGTCGTGCATAACTTTTGGATAATGATTCTTGGAAGAAATTGAGGCCCATTAGCAATTTTGAGGTATTTGAAGTAAAGTTGACTTTTCAAAATTCCCAAAAATTTCCCAACTTCCACAAGGCATATCTTGCTCAATTTTTAAGCTTTGATCATGTTCTTGGGCATTTTGGAAAGGTATTGAAGTCCTCTAACCAATGCCTTTGGTCCCATGTCATTTTGATTTACTAATCTCAAGTTATGGTCTTTGACTTAAAGTCCCTTTTTGTTGACTTTTGAAAATGACCTATAATGTTGAGATTGATAACTTTTTGTGAGAGCATTTCTTGGACTTGAAGTGTGAAGATGAGTTGTAGGAAATGTCATTCTATTCAAAATGAGCTTTGGATGGAATTTTTCTGATAAACCATGTGGAAGTTATGCCTTGGTCAAGTTACAGTTGACTTTTTCAACTGTCCAAATATGGAAACTTTTGCATCTTGAGATTTTTTGAGCCATGCCTTGAGAATCATGATCAAGAATTGATCAAATGATGTTTGTGGCTTCAAAATAAGATGTTGACCAAAAATTTGGATTTTTGACTGTCAAATGACCATTTTGCCCCTACAGTTGACTGTTGAGCAATTAGGGTTTTTGACTATGCAATTTTGTGCTACGAGTCTTGAAACTTGGCATAAGGATGCTTGAAAATGTTTATAGGCATGTGGGACTTGCTTGGACCCTTGAAAACTTCAACTTCATTGCCATAACCAAAACCCTAGTTTTTGACTGTTTAGGAGGCAATTGGACTGTGCAACCCTTGGGAGATTTTGAAGCATGCTCTTTGCAAATCTTGAAGAATATGGGAGTGCAAATTTTGGGGTCAACAACAAGTATGTGCAAGTAGTTCAAGTTTGAAGGCACACAAGTCACACAAAAGAGCCCTTAGATTTCAGGCTGGCATGAAGCTTAGGTACTACCCTCTTTCAGTTCCAGTTGGTTAAGACATGTCCTAGAAAATAGTAACCGGGTTCTAGAGTTTCTCAATATCACTGACTACCCTCAATCGGTCATAATTCCAGTTTGGCAACCTTTTCTTGCAGCCGGAACCATCGCGAGAGTTTAGTCTCAATGAGCGTAGCATACTGCTACCGTTATATGGCCAAGTTGGTCAATTTAAAGGTTCTAAGGTCAGTTGGTGCTTAATGACTCCTTAGAAGACCCATATTCTCCTCGTTCCAACACAAGGGATATCGGTACAGATCAAGGTGTCACACCAACGTAGCTACTGCTTCATCCGTGTCGGTCTACGCCGGACAGATCCCTCACAGTTTATTGCTACTTACCTAAAAAGGGTACCCCCAGATCCGGGTTAGGATCTATAAAACTCCGATACAAGCCCACCAAATTTAAAGCATACAAACGCATACAATTGAAAACACAAGTGATCTAATCCTAAGGTACACCTCGCTTATAAATACTCCCCAGCAGAGTCGCCAGTTCTGTGATCGGTGGAAATAGAACTGACTGTTTTGGAATGTTGGTTCGCGTTTGCGTTTAGCAAAATGTCGCGGTAAGCAAGAGTCGCCACCGTCTTTTATTTTCTCCAACAAGGAAAGGACAAAAGCACAGCAAAATTACTTTTCGAGATGTTTCTCGGGTTCGGGAGGTAGATTATAGAAAGGGAAGGTGTTAGCACCCTTTCTATCCGTGGTTATCCACGGGCTCTTAGGTACTTGCTCACTATGTTTTCAAAAGTTTTGCTTTTCTTGTGTTTGTGGGTTTTGAAAAAAGTTTTGTTTGAAAACTTCGATTTAACTCTTGTATCTGTCCTCAAGAGTGTATGAAGTGTTTGTTTGAAAACTTTGTTTGAAAAAGTGTAAGTGCGAAAAAGTTGTTTTGTTTTGAAAAGAGCAAGTACCTGAGAACCTCTACCTACTCAAAAGAAATTAAGCTGTGTAAATGTCCTTTAGACAGTGCTATCCCACTATTGAGAAGTAGGTAGCACCGTCGTTGGAGTTTTCGGGTCAATTCGATTTTAGGGACATGTGGTCACTAAAGCAATGGTAGGACGCCTTAGCGGTAACCCTAATGTCTTAGATCATTTTTTTATCGAGGCAACCGTTTTGAGGAAACTTTGATCTTTAGACAGGAGGGCTACCTCTAAAACACCTTATACTCAATGACCACGTCGAGGCAACCAAGTGAGGCGTACCCTAGGAGTGGCATGTGCAAGTGTGTCAAGTTTCAGTTATGTTATCTTTACATTTTAGGGTGAGCTACGGTTGATTTTAATTTAAGATAGATCTTGTCATGCATAGCCTAGTTAGCATACATCTAGCAGTTAATAGTTGCGGAAAATAAAACTAAGCTATTACAAGGCGTCGGGTATTTACATCGCCAAAAACAAACCCTTGAAAAAGTAAATTGCGGAAAATGAATAAAAGCGATAAAAAGTCCTAATTAAAAGCTATTACATCCTCGGAGCAATTACAATATATGGATAAATATACGAATCAAATAAATCGTACGCGAGAAAAATTGAATCGGAGAGTTTTGACCCTTTTTTTAGGAAAGAAAGAGGTTTTTGTTATTTTGCATTTAATTAAATTAAACCTAGGCTAATTAATTAATTAATTACAAAGAGAAATATTTTTGGGTTTTTGAATGTTCAAGGAAATAAAAAATAAAATGATTAAATATTTTAAAACCTAATTCTACACCAATTTTTATTTACTGCAAAAATTATTAAAATTATGCCTAATTAAAACTAACAAATTATATTAATATTTATTTACAAAAATAGACTAACTAAATTTAATAAATAAAAATATTATATTTTATGTTTTCTGATTTTATTATGAAAAATGTTAATTATTTTAGTTAGTAGCTAATTAAATTAAGAAAATAAATCAAGTAAAAAAATATAAATGAAAGAAAATAAAAAGGCAAACCCAGGGGGTCTGGGCCCAAAGAGGGTGTATGCTTGGCAATTTCCGGGCCCAAAGGCGTTTCAGCCTTGTTGACTTTTCAGATGTCCTGTGTGTGCGTTGACTGCGGAGTATGGTGGACATCATCTTGTGACCACTGGATCTTGGCCTGAAGCCACTTGGCCAGCATCTGGAGAAGGGCGTATGATGGACTCCCTTTTGAAAGCTGCACATGAGTACATAAGGAAAAATTGTAACAAATATTTGGGGGACCTGGGATTCGAACCCAGGTCCCAATGTTCACAAGCTAACGCCCCAGCCACTCAACCATCCTGCTTCATTTGTTATTAGGATAAGAAGAAAAAAAAATATATGAAATAAATGAATATGCCTGCAAAAATAAAAATAAAAGCGCGTAATTCAAACGGGCCAATGGGGGGGTGACGTGTGGTCGTCTTCCTCACAGATTTCTGGTTTTATTACCTGCGGATTTTTATTCGCAGGAGGTTTCGTGGCTCACTCCTAAAATCTCTTCCAGGTCATATAAACGCACACTAAGGGTATCAATGTGATCGTCCCTCTCCCCTGAGCATGAATATAGCCATGATTGGCCTTGATTGTACTTGTACCAGAAACGCCTAAAAAACAAAGCTTGGAACCCTAGGTTCGAGTATTACGTTAGAGGTTCCAAAAACAAAATTGAATAATGCCAAATTGTTCTAAATTGAATGATAAACACAAATATGCCAAGACTTTAAAGAAAAGGCGCAAGAATTGGAGGTTGAGATTCCATGTTCAGAGCAAGGTTCGAGACAACTTACAGCGCGTTGTAGGGGGTTTCTGGACGTGGTTTTGATCGCTTTAGCTTCAGTGGATTGCAAGGAAGGGAGCTACGTTCTTCTTTTTGTCTGAAAACGCCTCCAATATCGTTCTTGATCTCCCACTTTTCCATGAATTTTTCAGTTTTTGTATGGCCGTTTTAACAGTTCTTAGGGTCGTGAATTAGGTTTGTGCTGCTTGCTTATGTATATGAGAATGAATTTAGGTCAAAATTTGGGCTTATACCCATGTATATTGAAGATTGAATCTTTGATTGACCACCATTGTTAACCTTTCCAAAATTGAATCAAATCTGAGATTTTGTGCACAAAAAGCCAAGACAAGAATTTGATTAGGTTTCATATGATATATGGAAGCTATACAAATCACAAAGATACTATTCCATTGATTTTTAGATTTTATTTGAATGAATATAGATTTAAAATGAATTAAATCAATAAAAATTAAATAAAATAAAAAAATAAATGTTTGATCCTGAAATTAAGTATGGGACACGTGTGTGGCATGACAAGGCTGAATCAAGTGGAAAAAAGTGGGCCCTTTTGTCAAAAATTGGAGTTTTGAGGATAGTTGACTTTTGGCAATTTTGGAAAAATGCCCAACTTCAACAATGCATAACTTCTTCAATTTTGAACTTTTGGAGGTATTCTTGGACTTTTTAGAAACCTTGAGATGTCCTCTAAATAAACCTTTTGGTCTAATCTCATTTTGATCTTCCATTCTCAAGTTATAAGCTTTGTCACAAAATGTGTTTTTGTTGACTTTCAAAAATGACCTATAATGTAAAAATTGGTAACTTCTTGTGAGAGAATTTCTTGAACTTGGAGTGTGAAGATGGATTGTAGACAATTGCATCATCTTCAAAATGAGATTTGGATGGAATTTTTCTGAAAACCATGAAAAAGTTATGCCCTTGTCAAAGTACAGTTGACTTTTCTACTGTCCAAAAATAGTAACTTTTGCACCTTGATGATTTTTGAGCTATTCTTGTGGAATCATGATCAAGACTTGATCAAATGATGATTGTGAACTCAAAATAAGATGTTGACCAAGATTTCTGACTTTTGACTGCAAAATGACCATTTTGCCCTTGCAGTTGACTGTGGATCAAATGGGGCTTTTGATTGTGCAAACTGGCACTGTTAGTCTTGAAACATGGCATGTAGGTGCTTGAGAATGCATATAGGCCTATGAGACTTGATTGAACCATTGAAAACCCCAAATTCCTTGAAAGAATCAAAACCCTAATTTTGAACTGACTGTCTTAGGAGGTGTTTTGACTGTACAACCCTTGAGCCATTTTGAACCATTTGGAGGTGATTCTTGACATATCTTGAGGAATATGGGAGGGCAAATTTTGGGGTACAACAACGGCCAACAGGCTGGGGAAGCAAATTTGATGATGATGACTGAGTCATCCACTCTCCAAAAGATTTCGGCCTATGTGGCCGAAAATAGAATGATAGCGACTTTAGAGGCTGAAGTTAAATATGTGGCTTCCAAGGCCAATGAACAAGTTCTATCAAAGACAGGACCTGGGAAAGATTTGATCCTGAGCTTCCCGACTTGGGAACGAAAGACTTTATAGACCGGAGGTTAGACGCCATCTATGACGATGAACCTCTTGGTTTCAAAAAGGACCCGCTGGCGAACAATGTCAGAATGTTGGCACAAGAACCTCTAGAAGAGGTAAATCTAGGCGAAGGTCCTGTGAACAGGCCCACATACATAAGCGCAAAGATGGATCTAGGACTCAAGGTCGAAATGATTAAATTACTGAAAGAGTTCAAGGATTGCTTCGCGTGGGACTATGACGAGATGCCTGGTCTCGACAGAGGATTGGTCGAGCTGCAGTTACCAATAAAGCCTGGAAAGAAACTCGTTAAGTAGACTCCAAGACGGTTTGCACCAGAGATTTTATCAAAAATCAAAACGGAAGTTGAAAGGCTACTGAAGTGCAAGTTGATTGGAATGACCAGGTATGTCATGGATTGCAAACATTGTACCTGTTATAAAGAAAAATGGTACCTTGAGGGTGTGCATTGATTTCAGAGATCTCAATGTTGCGACACCCAAAGACGAATATCCAATGCCAGTGGAGGAAATGCTTGTGGATTCTGCCGCTGGTTTCGAATACATGAGTATGCTGGATGGCTACTCTAGATACAATCAAATCTTCATTGCTGAAGAAGATGTGTCGAAAACGACCTTTCGTTGCCCTGGGGCTTTAGGCACCTATGAATGGGTAGTGATGCCTTTTGGCCTAAAAAATGCAGGGGAAACGTACCAAAGAGTCATGAATTCGATCTTCCATGACTTTATTGACACTTTCATGCAAATTTATATTGATGATATTGTTGTCAAATCTATTTCAGGGAAGGCTCATATGGATCATCTTCGACAATCCTTTGAGAGGATGAGACGTTATGGCCTGAAGATGAATCCTCTGAAATGTGCTTTTGGTGTAAAAGCAGGAGATTTATTAGGTTTTGTGGTCCACAAGAAAGGTATCGAGATAAACCAAAACAAGACCAAAGCTATCTTGCAAGCCAAAGCGCCAACTGGCAAAAAGGAATTGCAATCCTTGCTTGGGAAAATAAATTTCCTAAGGAGATTTATATCCAACCTTAGTGGGAAAACGCAAGCCTTTTCGCCATTACTTCGACTCAACAAAGGAGGATTTGAATGGAAGGAAGAACACCAAGAGGCCTTCGACAAAATCAAAGAGTACCTCATCAAACCACCTATTTTGGTGCCTCCTTGTCGAAGTAGAAGTATGAGACTATACATAGCTGCGTCAGATAAGACTTTAGGGAGCATGCTGGCTCAGGAGGACGAATATGGTGTCGAAAGGCCCATATACTACCTCAGTAGAGTTTTAAATGATGTAGAAACTAGATATAACGAAGTTGAAAAACTGTGTTTATGTCTATATTTTTCATGTACAAAACTTAAGCAATATATAAAGCCAGTTAATGTTTATGTTTCGTCTCATTTTGACGTTTTCAACTATATGTTGTCAAAACCCATTCTGCATAGTAGAGTTGGAAAATGGGCACTTGTATTGACTGAATATTCATTAACTTTCATACCTCTTAAGGCTATAAAAGGCCAAGTGGTTTCAGACTTTATAGCCGACCACTATGTACAAGAAAGATCACTAAATTATTTGGAGATCGAACCATGGAAACTTTACTTCGATGGATCTCGTTATAAAGATGGAGTTGGAGTCGGAGTCCTTATTATTTCTCCAAATAAAATTCCAACAACATTTAAGTACAAAATAGATGGAGTTTGTTTGAATAATGAGGCTGAATATGAAGCATTAATCATAGGCCTTGAAATTTTGTTGAAATTGGGGGAAACTCAAGTCGAAATAATGGGAGATTCGGAGTTAGTCCTAAAACAAATTACGAAAGAATATAAATGCATAAAAGAAAACCTTATTATGTATTTCATAATAGCCAGACGATTGTTGAAAGTTTTTGAGGCAGTTAACATTCGACACATACCCAGATTGGAAAATCAAGCAGCCAACGATTTGGCACAAATTGCTTCTGGGTATAAAGTTTCGAAAGAGAGGCTGAAACAAGCAATCGAAGTTAGGGGAAGAGTAAATGCCACCAAATTATTTCCATCAGATTTAAAGACCACAAAGTTAGGATATACTGATCATGAAAATTTTGAAATATCGTTCATAGACAATCTAACAAAGCAGGATTGGAGAAAGCCCGTAGTGGATTATTTACAAAATCCAGCAGCTTCGACAAAACGAAAGATAAAGTACAGAGCACTGAGTTATGTGTTGATGGGAAACAAACTATTTAAGAAAACGCCAGAAGGTGTACTCTTGAAATGCTTAAGTGAAACAGAAGCATATGTGTCCCTTTCTACCACACACGCTGGGGCATGTGGAGCACACCAAGTAGGCCAAAAAATGAAATGGTTATTGTTTCGACAAGGCTTATATTGGCCTACTATGCTAAAAGATTGTGTTGAGTTTGCTAAAGGATGCCAAAAATGCCAAAAACATACAGGCATTCAACATGTGCCAGCAAATGAACTTCACTCGATTGTGAAACCTTGGCCTTTTAGAGGATGGGCTTTGGATCTCATTGGAGAAATTCGACCAGCATCTTCTAAAGGTCAGAAGTATATATTGGTGGGCATTGATTATTTTACTAAATGGATCGAAGCGATTCCTTTAATCAATGTAGACCAAGAGAATGTCATTGAATTCATTCAAAAGCATATCATATACAGGTTTGGGATACCTGAAACAATAACTACAGACCAAGGATCAGTCTTCACTGGTCGAAAAATGCAAGATTTCACTGCAAAAGTGGCGTTTAAACTGTTAACATCTACGCCTTATTATGCACAAGCTAATGGTCAGGTCGAAGCAGCAAACAAAGTGGTGATCAGTTTAATAAAGAAACATGTGGGAAAGAAACCTAGAAACTGGCACAAAACACTAGATCAAGTCCTGTGGGCATGTCGAACGTGTCCCAAAGAAGCTACAGGGACAACACCATTTCGCCTAACCTATGGTCATGATGCAGTGTTACCAGTGGAAATCCACTTGCAAGCGACACGGATTCAAATACATCACGAGATCCCTTCCGAAGTCTATTGGAACATGATGTTGGATGAACTAGTAGACTTAGACGAAGAAAGGTTGAAGGCTTTGGATCTTTTGAGACTACAAAAGAAGTGAGTCGAGAAATCCTACAATCGAAGAGTAAAGTCCAAGACGTTTCAGCCTGAAGATCTAGTTTGGAAAGTAATACTCCCAATGGATCGAAAGGACCGAAGCTTGGGAAAATGGTTCCCTAAGTGGGAAGGACCTTTTAAGTTTGTGCAAGCTTTCTCAGGTGGGGCCTATGAGATCGAAGATTTAAGCGAAGATCAAAGACTCTTGAAGGTAAATGGTAAATACTTGAAAACGTATAGACCTATGCTTCAAGAGATAAAAATAAATAATATATAATAGCTAATTATAAAGAATGCCAAAATGGAAACTTAAATGATTTTCATTAAAGGTGCCAAAATGGCTCTGAAATTGTTACAGAAAGTGATTACATAATAGAGAGAAACAAGATTTATAAGGGAAGATTAGCTTTAATCTGGAGGTACTTGATCCTTTGTAATTCTAGCCTTCGATCACATAGAGCTTTTGATTGGTGAAGGGTTTAGAGCTTAGCATCTAGAGATTGAGCTCGATCGACATGTCTTAACCCTTCAGCCAATTCTTCTTGGCTTTCTAACTCAGTGTTCACAGCAAGAAGCTCCTCTTTCTTTTTGTCGTTGGCAGCTGTGATCGGTGGATCTGGAACTGACTGTTTAAAGCTGGTTCGCGAAATGTCGCGGAAGCAAGAGTCGCCACCGTCTTTTATTTTCTCCAAATGGAAAGGACAAAAGCACAGAAAAATTCCTTATAGAGATTGCTCTCGGTTCGGGAGGTAGATTATAGAAAGGGAAGGTGTTAGCACCCTTTCTATCCATGGTTATCCATGGGCTCTTAGATACTTGCTCATTTGTGTTTTCAAAATGGTTTGTTTGCTTTTCAACTGTGGGTTTTAAAAAGTTTCTTTGAAAATTTCAGTTCGACTCTTGTATCGGTCCTCAAGAGTGTTTGAAAAGATGCTTTCGATAGCTTTTTGAAAAGGTGTCGGTGTGAAAAGTATTTTTGATTTGTTTTGAAATTTGAGCAAGTATCTACGAGAATCTACCTACTCCAAGGAATTCGTCTGTGTAAATGTCCTTAAGGTAGTGCCATCCCACCATTGAGAGGTAGGTAGCACCACCGTTGGAGGTGTTCGGGTCAATTCGAGGTTCGGGACGTGGTGATCACCAGAGCAATGGGAAGACACCTTAGAAGCTACCCTCATGCCAGGTTCCCGGATCATGAGGACTTACTAAGACATCCTCTACTCGACGATCACCTTTCGAGGCAAGGCAACAGTGAGGCGTACCCTAGGGGTGGTGTGTGATTTGTGTGTCAGATTCAGATATTTTATCTTGTCATGTTATTAGTGATCTATGCGCTTGTTTTTATTTTTGTCCATTCATTCTTGCATGCATTTGTTAATAGTTAAAATATTGCGAGAAAAGTAAAATTCTAAGCTATTACAAAAGGCGCGGGTCCACATCGCCAAAATTTCCAGAACCCGATTTGACAGAAAAATAAAGGAATAATGAAAAGTAAAGTGCGAGAAATTAATTACACGGCTTTGGGAGAGGTACATAAAAATTATACGAAAAAGAAATAAATACGCGCATTGAATTAAAGTTGAAAGCGAGGGCGTTGGACCCTTTTTAATTAAATTAAATTAAACGATTGTTAAATTAATAAAATTAAAGAAAAGAAATTTGTTTTTTGGTATTTTAAGATTTTAATGAAAGAGAATTAATTAAAATAAAATGCTAACCCTAATTCTAATTGTTTTTTTTTAGTTTATTAAGAAAGAATTAAATTTTAACCTAATATTAACCTAATTATTTACATGCAATTTAATTACAAAAATAATAGGAAATATTTAATTATTATGAAAGAAAAGAAAAAGGGATAAAAATGATTATAAACCCTAATTCTACCAATTTTAGATCTTATTAAGGAAAATATTACAATTAAACCTAATTTAATAACTAAAATTAATTAATGCAATTTATTTACAAAAATACTAAAATAAAAATATTTATTATTTTTTTGTCTTTTCTGATTTTTTGGTGTTTTTTTTTATATATTATGAAAATAATAATTTAAAGAAATTAATTAAAAATAAAGAGGAGAGAGAGAAAAAAAATATAAAAGGGTTAAAGGAAACAAACTAGAGGGGGTTGCTGTCCCCCAAGTGGAGGGTGAAGTCCAGCAATTTGGGCCCAATAGCTTTGGCCTCTTTGACTCTCCAGGAAGTATGCACATGCGTTGACCAGAGTTCACCATGTTCCACAGATCCTGGCCCGACAATGATACGCGTGGACGGTTTGATTGAGGAACGTATGGTGCGTCTTCAGCGTTGAAACTGCACAAGAGTATTATGTGAAAAATAGCATGAAAGGGGGTGGGGACCTGGGGCTCGAACCCAGGTCCTGTGGTTTACCAGTCTTATACTTTACCAAACGCGCTGCTTGAATTCTTTGTTTATATAATAACCAACAATTAATATAAAATAAAACAAAACGCTAGTGGACTTTTAGCGCGAAATTTTGAACGAGCCAACCATCGCCTGCCACATAACCATCTTCTTCGTTGGCTTTATTTTTCCTGAAACACAAAAACAATTAGCAACGGTTTTTGAATCGTTCCCTTATGCCCCTTTCTGGAAAATAGAGAATAGCTCGTGGAGGCTCATAAATTGAGCGCGAGGGTCCCATCTTTTTCGTCCAAGCGCGCTGAACATGGTTATGGTATTGAGGTCCTCTAATTTTACAGGGATGAGAAACGCCTAAATTGAAAACCTGGAAACCCTAGATGTCTTTAATGGTGAATCCTCATATGGGGCACGGAAACAAAATCAAACCACACAGTTAGCTTCAGAATTGAATAATGAACACAAATCACATATTAAAAATTGCTAAATATGCATGAATTGAGATGCACGAATATCAAATATTTTATGTACAGGGTGAGATCGTTCTCACGTTTCTGGGGGTGGAAGCTTATGGTTTTGATCCAAATTTCTTCTTTGAAGCCTCAGCAAGCTAATGGAACAACTCTTTGGCCTTGAATCGTCCTAGAACCTGGTTTTCAGATTTGAGTTTTTTAGGCAAAAGTGTGAGTTTTCTTATGGCTCTTCTGCGCAGCTTTTTTGTCATCAGCATTAGGTCTTGATCCAGCTTATGTATGGAATGAATTAGGTCAAAGAAAACAACCAAAAACCTTGGCATTCATGACTTGCAAGATTTGATTTTCAAAATCTTTTTTCAAATATTTTTCATGCCTATTTGGTACAAATCATGGCCAATTATCTTCAATTCTTTCCAAATCTAGCTATGCACGAAATATTGAGTATATATTATGCATAAAAAGATTTAAAACCTAGGTTTAGTATTTTTCATGTATTTATTTAATTTAAATGAATTATTAATAATAAAAATCCAAATAAATAAATAAAATTGAAGAAAAACTTCCCTTTGGGCCCAATGGTCGTGCACATGCCTTGGATAATGAATTGTGGAAGAAAAAGAGGCCCATTAGCAATTTTAAGGCATTTGAAGAAAAGTTGACTTTTCAAAATACCCAAAAATTTCCCAACTTCCACAAGGCATATCTTGCTCAATTTTTAATCTTTGCTCATGTTCTTGGACATTTTGGAAAGTTCTTTGAGTCCTCTAACCAATTCCTTTGGTCCCATGTCATTTTGATTTACCAATCTCAAGTTATGGCCTTTTACTTAAAGTCCCTTTTTGTTGACTTTTGAAAATGACCTATAATGTTGAAATTGATATCTTTTTATGATAGCATTTCTTGGACTTGAAGTATGAAGAGGAGTTGTAGGATATGTCATTCTCTTCAAAATGAGCTTTGGATGGAAATTTTCTGATAATCCATGTGAAAGTTATGCCCTGGTCAATTTACAGTTGACTTTTTCAACTGTCCAAATAAGGAAACTTTTGCATCTTGATGATTTATGAGCCAAGCTTTGAGAATCATGATCAAGCATTGATCAAATGATGTTTGTGGCTTCAAAAATGAGATGTTGACCAAAAATTTGGACTTTTGACTGTCAAATGACCATTTTGCCCCTACAGTTGACTGTAGTGCAATTAGGGTTTTTGACTGTGCAATTTTGTGCTGAAAGTCTTGAAACTTGGTATGAGGATGCTTGACCATATTTATTTGCATGTGGGACTTGATTGGACCCTTGGAAACTTCATTTGCTTTGTCAGAACCAAAACCCTAATTTTGATTGTTAGGAGGCCCTTGAACTGTGCAACCCTTGGGGAATTTTGAAGCTTGACTTGGCAATTTCTTGAAGAATATGGGAGGGAAAATTTTGGGGTACAACAGTTGCCCCTGTTCAATCTTCTTAAACCTGAGGATGCAGATTGGCTAACGTGCCTTTCGTAATCCGAAGGTGGAAGATGATTGAACACTAGAGTGCCCAGAAATTTGCGCTCACATAGTAGTAGTGATGGTGGGGAATGGGCTTACCGATGCCATTTGGAGATTGATGGATAGGATGATGGGCTTATAGATGCCATTCTAAGAGATGATGGAAGGTGGATGGGCTTATAGATGCCATCTGGGTGTCGATCGCGTAAGAGATTCCTCAGCGAGAACTTGCGTACCTGCAAAAGAAAAATGATTACCTGGCCTATTACGGGAGCTGGTCTTCAAATTCTTTATGTAGATGTGTCCTGACTGGTTACAGGAGCTGGATCTGGAGCTTCAAATGGTGATGAATGAACCAGGGACGGTTACTACCTCAACAGGAACGGTGAGAGAACCTTGGATGACTTTAACCTCAACAGCAATCGTTGAGAAAATCTTGGGATAACTTCAACTTCAACAGCAATCGTTGAGCGAAATCTTGGTGGGAATTACCATCTCCGCAATATCGGGGAGAGAATCATAGGCGACTACAACCTCAACAGCAATCATTGAGAGAATCTTGGATAACTTCAACTTCAACAGCAATCATTGAGCGAAATCTGGGATTACCACCTCCGCAGGATCGGGGAGAGAACCATAGGCGATTACAATCTCAATGGCAATCATTGAGACAACCTTGGATGGAATTATCATCTCCGCAGGATCGGGGAGAGAACCATAGGCAATTACAATCTCAATAGAAATCATTGAGAAAACCTTGGATGGAATTATCATCTCCGCAGGATCGGGGAGAGAACCATAGGCAATTACAATCTCAATAACAATCATTGAGAAAACCTTGGATAACTTCACCTCAACAACAATCGTTGAGCGAAATCTGGGATTACCACCTCCGCAGGATCGGGGAGAGAACCATAGGCGATTACAATCTCAATGGCAATCATTGAGAAAACCTTGGATGGAATTACCATCTCCGCAGGATCGGGGAGAGAACCATAGGCAATTACAATCTCAATAGCAATCATTGAGAAAACCATGGATAACTTCTGCTGAGTCTTCATCAGAAAAATCTGTTTGGGGTTGATTTAACTGGACCAGAGAAGGCCTTGGACTGGATAAGAAATCTTTGGAGTCGATTAACTGAACCAGATAAGGTCTTAGAGTCTTGAAATATGATTGAGAATTTAATTGAATCTTTCCTGAAAGGTAAAGGTCAGTCATATGCAATGCATGATATGGACCAAGCAATGATGTTCTCAACGTAAATGAGATTTGTATGATGCGTCTATGCATGCTATAATGTATGAAAATGTGATGTCTATGAATGTATTTTTTTTGTCTAGGAAAGTAAATCCTTGACGGGTGCCGGGAAGTCATTCCTGGGCTGATGTTTGAAGAATAGATCTTTGCTTCCGCTGGGGATGATAGTTGCAAGAATACCGGTAGGAGAAGATAACTCCGTTGGGGGATAAACTTGGCGAATGGATTACTCTGCGGGGAGAAAGAGTATTCTAATGATCTTGCTGGGAAGCAATACTCTGTGGGGAGAGAGATACTTTGCTGAGTTATTGATAATGACTTGCTGGGGATACCATTGTTGTGTTGGAAGTGTTGATAGACTTCGCTGGGGATAAGAAAGAACTGCATTGACGACGATCTTTCCGTGGCTTTTGGCTGAGGATAACCCAGTTATATCCTGGTAAGGAAATAACTCTTTGAATAAAGCCGGGAGACGCGTTCGTGCTCTGCGAGGATAAGCTTCCAGAATCTACTGGGGATAAGCTTACTGCTTGGGGAGGTGGATTCCAACTTTCCGGGGGAGACTGGGCTGGACTCTCCTGGGGAAGTTTTGAACTGTATCGGGGAAGTGACTCTGTTGAATGTTTGATATACCTCCGGGGAACAATCTTTAGACCAAGATTGCCGGGGATGCTTGTTAAGAATCTATGCTGCTGGGAGAATGTTGAGATCTGCTGGAGGATACCCAACTTCCTTAAGGTTTGATAATAGTTTTGCTTTAAGAGAGTGTACTGACTTGCTGACTCACTCTCTGGGGAATTGAGATGCCTGGTTATGTTCTTTGGCTGAACCTACCTTGGTACCTCGGAGGACCGAACAATTAGATTGCTTAGACAACTCTTTATTGCCTCTGTTTCTAGTGTTACCTGTAATTAATCCTTTGTTTCGTATGCAAATATTCATGAGTTAGCAAATTATTGTCAATGCATATATCACAAATTGAACCTTGGACGTTCTTCGCAAAACAAAACAGAAAAGGAAAAACAATTGGCAATTTTAACTGAAAAATATATTTGTATTGATTTTGAATGGCCTGTAAATAGACGTTTGTGTACAAGAGGCTGACGTCCTAGTAAGAGAACGTCGCCGAGCAAAAGAGTTTATACATATTTTGTACAAGAGAAAATAAAACAGCTGTGTGAAATGAATGATCCACTGGGTTTCAACTCTGCTATTGCCTTTACAACTCCGAGCGTCTCATCACTTGATGACCTTGGTTGAAGATGAAGCTGACTGATCGATGCCGTCTGAACTTGATGTAGATACCGGATTCTGGATGCAAAGTGATCCAATGAGACATAGTATTACGCTTTATCCCTAACTTTTGCCTGGACCTCCCTTTCGGGTTTTCAGTCCACCGGGATACCCATTTTTGCCCAAGCCGCCTTTTCAGGTTTTCGACTTGCCGGGTGTACAGATTTTTTCCATTTCATCCCTATATTTTGCCCGAACCCTTTTGGTTCGCCGGGAAGCCCTAATTTTTGCCTAGGCATGTCAGCCTAGCGGGTCTTTTTTATGCGTAGTATCTTTTTACTATGTCTGCATTGGCAGGGTGAGGGAGGTCGTCACCATCCATGTTGGTTAAAATCATGGCTCCTCCTGAGAACACATGTTTAACCACAAATGGCCCTTCGTATGTAGGGGTCCATTTGCCCCTTGGATCACTCTGAGGAAGGATGATTCGCTTGATTACCAGATCCCCAACTTGATATTCCTGTGGTTTGACCTTTTTGTTAAATGCCCTGATCATCCGTTTTTGATACGTCTGACCATGACAGATAGCAGCAAGTCTCTTTTCATCAATGAGGTTTAACTGATCAAGTCGTGTCTGGATCCAATCATCTTCGTTCAGATTTGCATCCTTCATTATCCGGAGAGAGGGTATTTGCACTTCGATCGGTAAGACTGCCTCCATACCATAAACCAAAGAGAAAGGAGTTGCCCCGGTTGACGTCCTGGCTGAGGTACGGTACCCATGTAGAGCGAACGGTAACATCTCGTTCCAATCTTTATAAGTCACTGTCATCTTCTGCACGATTTTCTTGATATTTTTATTTGCTGCTTCTACAGCCCCATTCATCTTCGGTCTGTAAGGAGAAGAATTGTGGTGCTGTATCTTGAACTGCTCGCAGAGCTTAGTGATCATCTTATTGTTCAGATTGGTACCGTTGTCTGTAATAATCCTTTCTGGGACGCCGTACCGACAGATCAGGTTATGCCGAATGAACCGTGCCACAACAGTCTTGGTTACCGTAGCGTAGGATGCTGCCTCAACCCACTTTGTAAAATAGTCAATCGCCACTAGGATGAAGCGATGTCCGTTGGATGCCGTAGGTTTAATCTCACCGATCATGTCTATGCCCCACATTGCAAACGGCCAAGGCGCAGTCAGCACGTTCAGAGGAACTGGAGGAACATGCACCTTGTCTGCATATATCTGGCACTTATGGCACGTCCGAGAATGTTGATAGCAGTCAGCTTCCATTGTGGACCAGTAATACCCTTCCCGAAGGATCTTTTTAGCCATAGTATGTCCACTGGAGTGTGTGCCAAAGGTCCCTTCATGTAGCTCTTCCATGATCCTCTCTGCTTCAGTCTTATCCACACAACGCAGTAAGGTTGAATCATGGTTTCGCTTGTACAAGATGCCGTTGCTAAGGAAGAACTTTGCTGCGAACCTTCTCAGGAACTTCTTATCGTTGACAGAGGCACCTTCAGGGTATTCCTGAGCTTCCAGATATCTCTTCACCTCGTGGTACCAAGGCTTCTCAGTCACCAATTCAGTCTCGAGATCGCAACAGTATGCCGGTTCGTCCAGTTTCCAGATGATGATCCAGGGAGCCTCATTGTCCCATTTGACCTTGAACATAGAAGACATTGTAGCTAACGCGTCCGCCAACTGATTCTCTTCTCTCAGAAAGTGTTCAAAGGTTATCTTTGTGAAGTGGGGGATCAAGGTCAACACACATTCTCTATAAGGAATAAGATTTGGATGTTTCGTATCCCACTCTCCTTTGATCTGATTGATCACAAGAGCGGAATCTCCGAAGACACTCAGAAACTTGATCCTTAGGTCGATTGCAGCTTTGAGTCCCATGATGCACGCCTCATATTCCGCCATGTTGTTGGTGCAGTTGAAACATAGCCGGGCAGTGAGCGGAGTATGAGTGCCTTGCGGTGATATGATTATAGCGCCGATACCGTTTCCCAAAGCATTGGAGGCTCCGTCAAAGTGCATAGACCATCGGGATCCTTCCTCAGGTCCTTCATCCAGTCCAGGTATTTCACAATCAGTCACAATCATGATGCTTTCGTCTGGAAACTCAAAGTTCATTGACTAATAATCGTTGACTGCCTGATGTGCCAAGTGGTCTGCCAATACACTTCCCTTAATGGCTTTCTGGGTTGTGTACTGAATGTCGTATTCCGTCAAGATCATCTGCCACCTTGCAATTCTTCCAGATAGAGCAGGCTTTTCAAATATGTATTTTATGGGATCTATCTTCGAGATCAACAAGGTAGTGTGAGTCAGCATATACTGTCTCAGCCGGCGAGCAGCCCATACCAAAGCGCAGCAAGTTTTCTCAAGCAGTGAGTATCGGGTCTCACAGTCGGTAAACTTTTTGCTAAGGTAATAAATGGCATGCTCTTTTCGGCCAGACTCGTCATGCTGCCCCAACACACACCCCATTGAGTTGTCAAGTACTGTCAGGTATAGTATCAGAGGTCTCCCCTCAACCGGTGGCATAAGGATGGGTGGTTCTTGGAGATACTCTTTGATTCTGTCAAAAGCATCCTGACATTCATCATTCCAACGTACTACCTGATCTTTCTTCAGCAGCTTGAAGATTGGTTCACAGGTAGCAGTCAGGTGCGAGATGAACCGAGCAATGTAATTCAGGCGTCCTAAAAAACCTCTGACTTCCTTCTCTGTCTTGGGAACTGGCATCTCTTGAATAGCTTTGACCTTGGCAGGGTCCACTTGAATGCCCTTGTCACTTACAACGAAACCTAGCAACTTTCCAGATCTTACCCCGAAGGTGCACTTGTTCGGGTTCAACCTCAACTTGTATAATTTCAGACGGTCAAACAATTTCTGCAGATGATCTAGGTGTTCTTCTTCAGTCTGGGACCTTGCGATCATGTCGTCAACATAGACTTCTATCTCATGATGGATCATATCATGAAATAAAGCAACCATGGCACGTTGGTAGGTTGCCCCAGCGTTCTTTAGTCCAAAAGGCATGACCTTGTAACAGAAGGTTCCCCACTGAGTAACGAATGTAGTCTTTTCCATGTCTTCAGGTGCCATCTTGATCTGATTGTAACCTGAAAAGCCATCCATGAAAGAGAACACCTTATGCTGGGCTGTATTGTCAACAAGGACATCAATGTGAGGTAGGGGAAGTCATCCTTGGGGCTGGCCCTGTTCAGATCCCTGTAATCGACGCACATTCTGACCTTACCGTCCTTCTTTGGTACCGGCACCACATTAGCAACCCACTGAGGGTAAGAAGTTACTGCAAGGAACCCAGCATCAAACTGTTTCATAACCTCGGCTTTGATCTTCTCAGACATCTCTGGACGCATACGACGGACCTTTTGCTTAACTGGAGGACAGTCTTCCTTAGTAGGCAGATGATGGACCACAATATAGGTATCCAACCCGGGCATGTCTTCGTAAGACCAGGCAAAGATCTCCATATAATCATGTAGCATTTGAGTCAACCGTTGCTTCACGCTGAGCTCTAGGTTGGCACCAATCTTTACCTCTTTTCTGTCTGCTTCAGTACCCAGGTTTATTGTTTCCACTGGCTCTTCATGTGGTTGAATTGCCCTCTCTTCCTGGAGTAACAGTCTTGCAAGCTCACCAGGCACTTCGCAATCATCTTCACCTTCGTCTTCGGCTAAGTTGATCGGATTTTCGAAGTCATAACTGGCAGTAGCAGAGTCTTTACCAGTGAGATCCAGAGTGGATTGAAACCTGTATGAGTGAGTGTGTGTAAATACAGCTGTTTTGAAATATGTACAAAGGAAGGAAAGACAGAAAAGGAGCATAAGATCTGAAATGCGAGAAAACGTCCAAGATTTTCATTTATGATATATGAAATGACAATTTATATGCCCTCACAAATAAAACCACGGTGCCTCGGGTAAGACACCGGGCCATAGAGTTCAATTTATTGTTTATTACAAATAACGAAACAAAGAAGTTTATTACTGCGTAACAAAAGTAACAGGAGTATGATCTTTGGCAATCCAGTTGGTCAGTCCGCCTTCAGTCGTCGGATAGATCCAGCTATTGAACTCAGCTTCATCCACTTCATTGTCGTCCCCAACAGCATTCACTCTTGGATTTGTAATGAGCACAGGAGATCTTCTGGTCTTCGCCTTCCGCATAGCTTTCTGACCCTCTGCAGTAAAACCCAGTCCAAATTTGTCAGTTTTCTGTGTAAAGTCGGGAAGCCTGCCCCAGTTAGCACATTCACCTCTCTGAACCACGGCCCGGGCATCCTTTAGGGAAGCCATCTTCAAAGGAACATCTTCTTCGACCGCTGCTGCTGAAATTGGAAGTACCTCCTCGAAATGCTGAAATGGGGTTTCAATAAACTCCCCGTCCATCTCAATGTATCTGAAGGAAATCAAATGGCTCACCATATACTCCTCCTCTCCCTGCACAGTGACGATCTTCCCTCTGACAGGGTACTTCAGCTTCTGGTGCAAGGTAGAGGTCACTGCCCCAGCTTTATGGATCCAAGGTCGACCCAGTAGACAAGAGTACGATGGATGGATATCCATCACATAGAAAGTAGAGTCGAACACCTGAGAGCCCACACGAATAGGGATGTCAACCTCTCCATGAACCATCCTCTTGGAACCGTCGAAGGCTCTGACGATGATATTGTTGGGTTTCAACTCTAGGCCTTCACAATCCAAACGGTCTAAAGCCTTCTTGGGTAGCACATTTAAGGAAGAACCAGTATCCACCAATACATGTGCCAGAGTAGTGCCCCTGCATTCAATAGAGACATGCAGAGCATCATTGTGGTCTCTTCCTTTTGCAGTCAAGTCAGCATCTGAGAAGCCTAAGCCATTGTCCGCTGTCAGATTTGCTACGCAATCAGTGAACTGGACTGCAGATGTCTCTTGTGGCACATGGGCCGTCTTGAGGAATGAGATCAAGGCCTTAGCATGGGCCTCGGATCATAGCAATAAGGAGAGCATGGAGATTTTGGAGGGCGTATGCCCCAGCTGTTCCACGACATTGAAGTCACTCTTCTTTATTATCTTTAGAATCTCCTCCATTTCTTGTTGGGAGGCCTCAGCATTTATAGGTATTGGCGCCTCCATCCGGGCAGGCTCCTCTTCAATTCCTTTGCCCCGAGCATTAGACGACTCGGCGGCAGGGGAAACAACTTGATCAACAACAGGAACAGGTACACTTGTAGGTGTTATAAGGAGGGGTCTTCGAGTAACGGGCGGTGCAATGTCAGGCGAGAAGAGCCTGCCACTGCGGGTAACCTTGGCTGGACCAGTGATATCGCAGATACTGGCGCCAGCGTTGAATTCTTGTTTGATTCCATTCACATACACATCTGCCCCATAGTGTCAGGGGACAGCTTTATCAGATACGTAGGGGAGAGGCCCCGGAACAGTGATAACAACAGGTGCGACAGTCATGATTTGCACGGGCTTCCTTGGGAGAGCCCTGATTGAATTATTGAAGATAGTAACCACAGAAACTTCTTCCACCGGAACCAACTGAACAGCAGACTTCTTGAACAGAATCTCCTTACTGTCCATCAGGCTTTGGATGCCTAACTTCAGCAAGGGACAACCGGATAGGGAAACAGCACAGAACAGGCAGCCTTCACTGCAACCCGGAAATAAACCAGCCAGCAGCAGGTTCCTCTTGACAGTCTTCAAGGGAGTGGCTAGATCATTTACAGAAACAGCGTAAACATCTTCATCAACAACATTCACTCCATGCTGAGGCATAGGAGCATTCATCACATTTGGCCTCTCAGGCGCTTCGAACTGTATCTCCTTCGCGTCAATAAGGTCTTGCACCTTATTCTTTAATGCCCAACAGTCATAAGTGGAATGCCCCGGGCTATCAGAATGATAAGCACAATGAGCATTTGGGTTGTATTTTGGGGAAGTAGTGTTTACAACCTTCGGCGCCTCTCTGACAGTCACTAGATTGGTAGATAGTAACTGTGGCAAGATTTGGGATAGAGTCATGCTCAAGCGGGTAAACTCTCTCCGGGGTCTTTCAGCCCTTTGAGGATTGGTTTGCCGAGGAGCGGCAGCAGGCTTAGCAATCATTACCGCACTGACAGATTGGCGGCGCTCAGATTTCTCTTGTCTCCTGGACCCGTACACAGCACTAGCATCCTTCTTGAAGGGTTTCTTCTCTGAACTAGACGATGCACCCTTCGGAATCTTTCCATACTTCAACCCAGCCTCAATTCTCTCTCCAGTCAGAATAAGATCAGTGAATCCAGCAGAAGAATTCCCGATAAGATGGTTGAAAATGGCCCAGATAGGGTCCCCAAGAACATGTCTACCAACTCCCGATCAGTCAACGGAGGCTGCACCCTTCCAGCCAGATCCCTCCACTTCTAAGCGTACTCTTTAAAACCTTCACTTGAACCTAACGACATACCCTGGAGTTGGGTACGTGTAGGGGCAAGGTCGGCATTATATTGATACTGCTTATAGAAAGCAGTAGCCAACTCCTCCCAGTTACGAACCTTGGTCCCATCCAGCTGATAGAACCATTAGAGATGAGTCCCTGAAAGACTCTCCTGGAAGAAGTGGATCCACAGATTCTTGTCTGCTGAGTATGGTTGAATCTTCCGAACATAGGACCTGAGATGTAGCTTGGGACAAGACGCCCCGTCGTACTTAGTGAAAGATGGTGCTTTGAATTTATGAGGGATAATCACACCAGTTGACAAACCCAGATCTCCAAAATCCAGCCCAGGTACCTGTTGTATCTCCATAGCATTCAACCTGTCTTCCAGCTGCTTGTATCTGTCTTCCACAGGAGGATATTGCTCTTCATTGAAGTCAGTCTCGTTGTCGGAGACTACCGGACTTGGACCTTTTCCTTCTTGAGGAGTACCCTTACCAATAGAAGAACCAGCCTCTTCATTCTGCAGAGTATTGCCAAACCTTCGGCCCGTGTTGAAAAGAACAGTTCTTCTCTTCTTCTTCTTCTCCTTCTTCAGGAGCAGAGCCTTCAGTTCTTCTTGGCCCTGAGCGAAACCCATGATTAGTTCCTGGAATTGCGCATTCTGCGCCTGAAGAGCCTTGATGGACATCTCAGTTGATGATGAGTCAGGATTCATGATGCTGAAATAAACAGCGAAGAACGGTAAGCAACCTGAAAAGAGGAAAACCTGCTATGCACATGATGAATGGAATGCGTATGATTTATGTTTTCAAAGACAATCGGGAATCAACTTTGTAAACAAAAAGGAACACACTTCATTAGATTCAACTTTGAAACTGAACTTATTCAACAGGTTGCCCTTAGGCGTTACATGAAAGGAAATACTGAGAAGGGAAATAAAACTGTAAAAGAACATCCGGAGCTCCTTATTGATCCCATGGTCTCCTCTTCTCAGTACGGATGTAATCATTCAGAGCTCGCTCATTCTCCAACTGCTTTGTCAGCTTCTGGATCTTTAATTCCTGCTCGTTGAACTTTTCCCGGTAAGAATCCCGTTCTTCTTGCAGTTGCGACCAAGACCTCTTTAATGTCTCATAATCAGTAGGTATTTGAGGAGGAAGGACAATTGGAGGAACACCTTCTTTGTCAGGACACTCAAGGATAACACGTCTGACAGCTTCATACGGCATACCTAACTTCTGAGCACGGATGCGAACCCATTTGTAGTAGGCTTCCATAGGTAAAGAAGTCTTTGGCCCCAACTCTTGTGGGTCAGCTTTATGAACTTTGTCCCAAGCCTTGATGAACCTACGACGCAGCTCGTCACTATCCACTTGAAACTCAAAACTGATGTGAGGCACCAACATCTCATGGGGGCCTGTTCTTCTGGATCTTCCAAACTGACGGAGCGCTAGACATGGATTGTAAGAGATTCCTCCTTGGGTACCAATCAGAGGAACATTAGGGTATTCCCCGCATCGATCAATAATAGCTATCTCATCCAACCCTCTGCAAGTCCAAATGATGTCTTTATCGGTGAGAGACATTAACCTATGAGCCCAACCTCTTCCTTCTTGGTTCTTCAGTACGAACTTAGGGAGGTGCGAAATAAACCACCTCACCAACAAAGGGATACAACACCACAGGGTTCCTCGTCTTCGGGTAGTACGAGCATGGAGTTGTTGCAAGATGTCACCCAAGAGAGTGGGCACAGGATTCTGAGACATAAAGATCCTTATGGCAGTGACATTGATGAAGTTGTCAGGATTAGGAAACAAGACTAGCCCATAGATTAAGAGAGCGAGGATGTCTTCATATGCCCTAAAGTCCAGGTCATTCCAGAAACTGTTAGCTTTACCGATCAGAAACTTGGCCAGGAAACCCTTAACTCCACTTCTAGTTACCCAGTTGTCCATTACCTCTTGATGTGTCAAGGGAAGAGCTGTAGCAACATCCTCAAGCCTGAGAGTCTTTTCCCAACCAGTAAAGGGAGTCTGATCCAAGATAGGGATACCAAGCAAATCAGAGAACTCTTCCAGGGTAGGGACCAGCTGGAAGTCTTGGAAGGTGAAGCACTGGTACAGGGGGTCATAGAACTGGGTCAGAACACTCATCAACTGTTGATCCCGCTTTGTAGTGACTAAACTGAGAAGAGAACCATGCCTCTGGATGAAGGAAGTGGTATTTGGAATTCTGCTAACCAACTCATCAAGGAACTCAGGTGAACGAACAAAGTTGAACCGGATAGTGTTCCTTCGCACAGGCATCATGATGTCCTACAAAACAGAGCAAAGGTGAAACCCTCTTGTCTTTGAAATGGTCAGTCCTTATGCAGGATGCATGCAATGCTCATGATGTTATGATGTTATGATAAAGCACACCACAAATAGATACAAAGGCAAACATGGTAAGGCACACAAGTCACACAAGACAAGCCCTTAAAGTTTAGGCCAGCATGAGGTCTAGGTATTACCCTCTTTCAGTTTGTTGGTTCATACCTGTCCTATCAAAGTAACCGGGTTCTTAGAGGATCCCAATATCATTGACTACCCTCAATCGGTCATAACTCCAGCATCGCAATCTTTTCTTGCGGCCAGAACCATCACGAGAGTTTAGCCTCAATGGGCGTAGCATACTGCTACTGTTCTAATGGCTAAGTTGTGTCATTTAAGGTTCTAAGGTTGTTGGTGCTTAATGACTCCTCAGAAGACCCATATTCTCCTCGTTGCGACACAAGGGATATCGGTACAGACCAAGATGCCACACCAATGTAGCCACTGCTTCACCCATGTCGGTCTACGCCGGACAGGTCCCTCACAGCTTATGCTACCTAACAGGGTATCCCCAGATCCGGGTTAGGATCTATGTAACTCCGATGCAACCCACAAATTTAAAGCAGACAAGTCAATACAATTGAAAACACAGTTATGAACTAACCCTAAGGTACACCTCACTTTTTCAAGTTTATCCCCAGCAGAGTCGCCAGTTCTGTGATCGGTGAATCTGGAACTGACTGTTTAAAGCTGGTTCGCGAAATGTCGCGGAAGCAAGAGTCGCCATCGTCTTTTATTTTCTCCAAATGGAAAGGACAAAAGCACAGAAAAATTCCTTATAGAGATTGCTCTCGGTTCGGGAGGTAGATTATAGAAAGGGAAGGTGTTAGCACCCTTTCTATCCATGGTTATCCATGGGCTCTTAGATACTTGCTCATTTGTGTTTTCAAAATGGTTTGTTTGCTTTTCAACTGTGGGTTTTAAAAAGTTTCTTTGAAAATTTCAGTTCGACTCTTGTATCGGTCCTCAAGAGTGTTTGAAAAGATGCTTTCGAAAGCTTTTTGAAAAGGTGTCGGTGTGAAAAGTATTTTTGATTTGTTTTGAAATTTGAGCAAGTATCTACGAGAATCTACCTACTCTAAGGAATTCGTCTGTGTAAATGTCCTTAAGGTAGTGCCATCCCACCATTGAGAGGTAGGTAGCACCACCGTTGGAGGTGTTCGGGTCAATTCGAGGTTCGGGACGTGGTGATCACCAGAGCAATGGGAAGACACCTTAGAAGCTACCCTCATGCCAGGTTCCCGGATCATGAGGACTTACTAAGACATCCTCTACTCGACGATCACCTTTCGAGGCAAGGCAACAGTGAGGCGTACCCTAGGGGTGGTGTGTGATTTGTGTGTCAGATTCAGATATTTTATCTTGTCATGTTATTAGTGATCTATGCACTTGTTTTTATTTTTGTCCATTCATTCTTGCATGCATTTGTTAATAGTTAAAATATTGCGAGAAAAGTAAAATTCTAAGCTATTACAAAAGGCGCGGGTCCACATCGCCAAAATTTCCAGAACCCGATTTGACAGAAAAATAAAGGAATAATGAAAAGTAAAGTGCAAGAAATTAATTACACGGCTTTGGGAGAGGTACATAAAAATTATACGAAAAAGAAATAAATACGCGCATTGAATTAAAGTTGAAAGCGAGGGCGTTGGACCCTTTTTAATTAAATTAAATTAAACGATTGTTAAATTAATAAAATTAAAGAAAAGAAATTTGTTTTTTGGTATTTTAAGATTTTAATGAAAGAGAATTAATTAAAATAAAATGCTAACCCTAATTCTAATTGTTTTTTTTTAGTTTATTAAGAAAGAATTAAATTTTAACCTAATATTAACCTAATTATTTACATGCAATTTAATTACAAAAATAATAGGAAATATTTAATTATTATGAAAGAAAAGAAAAAGGGATAAAAATGATTATAAACCCTAATTCTACCAATTTTAGATCTTATTAAGGAAAATATTACAATTAAACCTAATTTAATAACTAAAATTAATTAATGCAATTTATTTACAAAAATACAAAAATAAAAATATTTATTATTTTTTTGTCTTTTCTGATTTTTTGGTGTTTTTTTTTATATATTATGAAAATAATAATTTAAATAAATTAATTAAAAACAAAGAGGAGAGAGAGAAAAAAAATATAAAAGGGTTAAAGGAAACAAACTAGAGGGGGTTGCTGTCCCCCAAGTGGAGGGTGAAGTCCAGCAATTTGGGCCCAATAGCTTTGGCCTCTTTGACTCTCCAGGAAGTATGCACATGCGTTGACCAGAGTTCACCATGTTCCACAGATCCTGGCCCTTGATTGAAGGCAATGATACGCGTGGACGGTTTGATTGAGGAACGTATGGTGCGTCTTCAGCGTTGAAACTGCACAAGAGTATTATGTGAAAAATAGCATGAAAGGGGGTGGGGACCTGGGGCTCGAACCCAGGTCCTGTGGTTTACCAGTCTTATACTTTACCAAACGTGCTGCTTGAATTCTTTGTTTATATAATAACCAACAATTAATATAAAATAAAACAAAACGCTAGTGGACTTTTAGCGCGAAATTTTGAACGAGCCAACCATCGCCTGCCACATAACCATCTTCTTCGTTGGCTTTATTTTTCCTGAAACACAAAAACAATTAGCAACGGTTTTTGAATCTTTCCCTTATGCCCCTTTCTGGAAAATAGAGAATAGCTCGTGGAGGCTCATAAATTGAGCGCGAGGGTCCCATCTTTTTTGTCCAAGCGCGCTGAACATGGTTATGGTATTGAGGTCCTCTAATTTTACAGGGATGAGAAACGCCTAAATTGAAAACCTGGAAACCCTAGATGTCTTTAATGGTGAATCCTCATATGGGGCACGAAAACAAAATCAAACCACACAGTTAGCTTCAGAATTGAATAATGAACACAAATCACATATTAAAAATTGCTAAATATGCATGAATTGAGATGCACGAATATCAAATATTTTCTGTACAGGGTGAGATCGTTCTCACGTTTCTGGGGGTGGAAGCTTATGGTTTTGATCCAAATTTCTTCTTTGAAGCCTCAGCAAGCTAATGGAACAACTCTTTGGCCTTGAATCGTCCTAGAACCTGGTTTTCAGATTTGAGTTTTTTAGGCAAAAGTGTGAGTTTTCTTATGGCTCTTCTGCGCAGCTTTTTTGTCATCAGCATTAGGTCTTGATCTAGCTTATGTATGGAATGAATTAGGTCAAAGAAAACAACCAAAAACCTTGGCATTCATGACTTGCAAGATTTGATTTTCAAAATCTTTTTCAAATATTTTTCATGCCTATTTGGTACAAATCATGGCCAATTATCTTCAATTCTTTCCAAATCTAGCTATGCACGAAATATTGAGTATATATTATGCATAAAAAGATTTAAAACCTAAGTTTAGTATTTTTCATGTATTTATTTAATTTAAATGAATTATTAATAATAAAAATCCAAATAAATAAATAAAATTGAAGAAAAACTTCCCTTTGGGCCCAATGGTCGTGCACATGCCTTGGATAATGAATTGTGGAAGAAAAAGAGGCCCATTAGCAATTTTAAGGCATTTGAAGCAAAGTTGACTTTTCAAAATACCCAAAAATTTCCCAACTTCCACAAGGCATATCTTGCTCAATTTTTAATCTTTTCTCATGTTCTTGGACATTTTGGAAAGGTCTTTGAGTCCTATAACCAATTCCTTTGGTCCCATGTCATTTTGATTTACCAATCTCAAGTTATGGCCTTTGACTTAAAGTCCCTTTTTGTTGACTTTTGAAAATGACCTATAATGTTGAAATTGATAACTTTTTATGATAGCATTTCTTGGACTTGAAGTATGAAGAGGAGTTGTAGGATATGTCATTCTCTTCAAAATGAGCTTTGGATGGAATTTTTCTGATAATCCATGTGAAAGTTATGCCCTGGTCAATTTACAGTTGACTTTTTCAACTGTCCAAATAAGGAAACTTTTGCATCTTGATGATTTTTGAGCCAAGCTTTGAGAATCATGATCAAGCATTGATCAAATGATGTTTGTGGCTTCAAAAATGAGATGTTGACCAAAAATTTGGACTTTTGACTGTCAAATGACCATTTTGCCCCTATAGTTGACTGTAGTGCAATTAGGGTTTTTGACTGTGCAATTTTGTGCTGAAAGTCTTGAAACTTGGTATGAGGATGCTTGACCATATTTATTGGCATGTGGGACTTGATTGGACCCTTGGAAACTTCATTTGCTTTGTCAGAACCAAAACCCTAATTTTGACTGTTAGGAGGCCCTTGAATTGTGCAACCCTTGGGGAATTTTGAAGCTTGACTTGGCAATTTCTGGAAGAATATGGGAGGGCAAATTTTGGGGTACAACAGTTGCCCCTGTTCAATCTTCTTAAACCTGAGGATGCAGATTGGCTAACGTGCCTTTCGTAATCCGAAGGTGGAAGATGATTGAACACTAGAGTGCCCAGAAATTTGCGCTCACATAGTAGTAGTGATGGTGGGGGATGGGCTTACCGATGCCATTTGGAGATTGATGGATAGGATGATGGGCTTATAGATGCCATGCTAAGAGATGATGGAAGGTGGATGGGCTTATAGATGCCATCTGGGTGTCGATCGCGTAAGAGATTCCTCAGCGAGAACTTGCGTACCTGCAAAAGAAAAATGATTACCTGGCCTATTACGGGAGCTGGTCTTCAAATTCTTTATGTAGATGTGTCCTGACTGGTTACAGGAGCTGGATCTGGAGCTTCAAATGGTGATGAATGAACCAGGGACGGTTACTACCTCAACAGGAACGGTGAGAGAACCTTGGATGACTTTAACCTCAACAGCAATCGTTGAGAAAATCTTGGGATAACTTCAACAGCAATCGTTGAGCGAAATCTTGGTGGGAATTACCATCTCCGCAATATCGGGGAGAGAACCATAGGCGACTACAACCTCAACAGCAATCATTGAGAGAATCTTGGATAACTTCAACTTCAACAGCAATCGTTGAGCGAAATCTGGGATTACCACCTCCGCATGATCGGGGAGAGAACCATAGGCGATTACAATCTCAATGGCAATCATTGAGACAACCTTGGATGGAATTATCATCTCCGCAGGATCGGGGAGAGAACCATAGGCAATTACAATCTCAATAGCAATCATTGAGAAAACCTTGGATGGAATTATCATCTCCGCAGGATCGGGGAGAGAACCATAGGCAATTACAATCTCAATAGCAATCATTGAGAAAACCTTGGATAACTTCACCTCAACAGCAATCGTTGAGCGAAATCTGGGATTACCACCTCCGCAGGATCGGGGAGAGAACCATAGGCGATTACAATCTCAATGGAAATCATTGAGAAAACCTTGGATGGAATTACCATCTCCGCAGGATCGGGGAGAGAACCATAGGCAATTACAATCTCAATAGCAATCATTGAGAAAACCTTGGATAACTTCTGCTGAGTCTTCATCAGAAAAATCTGTTTGGGGTTGATTTAACTGGACCAGAGAAGGCCTTGGACTGGATAAGAAATCTTTGGAGTCGATTAACTGAACCAGATAAGGTCTTAGAGTCTTGAAATATGATTGAGAATTTAATTGAATCTTTCCTGAAAGGTAAAGGTCAGTCATATGCAATGCATGATATGGACCAAGCAATGATGTTCTCAACGTAAATGAGATTTGTATGATGCGTCTATGCATGCTATAATGTATGAAAATGTGATGTCTATGAATGTATTTTTTTTGTCTAGGAAAGTAAATCCTTGACGGGTGCCGGGAAGTCATTCCTGGGCTGATGTTTGAAGAATAGATCTTTGCTTCCGCTGGGGATGATAGTTGCAAGAATACCGGTAGGAGAAGATAACTCCGTTGGGGGATAAACTTGGCGAATGGATTACTCTGCGGGGAGAAAGAGTATTCTAATGATCTTGCTGGGAAGCAATACTCTGTGGGGAGAGAGATACTTTGCTGAGTTATTGATAATGACTTGCTGGGGATACCATTGTTGTGTTGGAAGTGTTGATAGACTTCGCTGGGGATAAGAAAGAACTGCATTGACGACGATCTTTCCGTGGCTTTTGGCTGAGGATAACCCAGTTATATCCTGGTAAGGAAATAACTCTTTGAATAAAGCCGGGAGACGCGTTCGTGCTCTGCGAGGATAAGCTTCCAGAATCTACTGGGGATAAGCTTACTGCTTGGGGAGGTGGATTCCAACTTTCCGGGGGAGACTGGGCTGGACTCTCCTGGGGAAGTTTTGAACTGTATCGGGGAAGTGACTCTGTTGAATGTTTGATATACCTCCGGGGAACAATCTTTAGACCAAGATTGCCGGGGATGCTTGTTAAGAATCTATGCTGCTGGGAGAATGTTGAGATCTGCTGGAGGATACCCAACTTCCTTAAGGTTTGATAATAGTTTTGCTTTAAGAGAGTGTACTGACTTGCTGACTCACTCTCTGGGGAATTGAGATGCCTGGTTATGTTCTTTGGCTGAACCTACCTTGGTACCTCGGAGGACCGAACAATTAGATTGCTTAGACAACTCTTTATTGCCTCTGTTTCTAGTGTTACCTGTAATTAATCCTTTGTTTCGTATGCAAATATTCATGAGTTAGCAAATTATTGTCAATGCATATATCACAAATTGAACCTTGGACGTTCTTCGCAAAACAAAACAGAAAAGGAAAAACAATTGGCAATTTTAACTGAAAAATATATTTGTATTGATTTTGAATGGCCTGTAAATAGACGTTTGTGTACAAGAGGCTGACGTCCTAGTAAGAGAACGTCGCCGAGCAAAAGAGTTTATACATATTTTGTACAAGAGAAAATAAAACAGCTGTGTGAAATGAATGATCCACTGGGTTTCAACTCTGCTATTGCCTTTACAACTCCGGGCGTCTCATCACTTGATGACCTTGGTTGAAGATGAAGCTGACTGATCGATGCCGTCTGAACTTGATGTAGATACCGGATTCTGGATGCAAAGTGATCCAATGAGACATAGTATTATGCTTTATCCCTAACTTTTGCCTGGACCGCCCTTTCGGGTTTTCAGTCCACCGGGATACCCATTTTTGCCCAAGCCGCCTTTTCAGGTTTTCGACTTGCCGGGTGTACAGATTTTTTCCATTTCATCCCTTCATTTTGCCCGAACCCTTTTGGTTCGCCGGGAAGCCCTAATTTTTGCCTAGGCATGTCAGCCTAGCGGGTCTTTTTTATGCGTAGTATCTTTTTACTATGTCTGCATTGGCAGGGTGAGGGAGGTCGTCACCATCCATGTTGGTTAAAATCATGGCTCCTCCTGAGAACACATGTTTAACCACAAATGGCCCTTCGTATGTAGGGGTCCATTTGCCCCTTGGATTACTCTGAGGAAGGATGATTCGCTTGATTACCAGATCCCCAACTTGATATTCATGTGGTTTGACCTTTTTGTTAAATGCCCTGATCATCCGTTTTTGATACGTCTGACCATGACAGATAGCAGCAAGTCTCTTTTCATCAATGAGGTTTAACTGATCAAGTCGTGTCTGGATCCAATCATCTTCGTTCAGATTTGCATCCTTCATTATCCGGAGAGAGGGTATTTGCACTTCGATCGGTAAGACTGCCTCCATACCATAAACCAAAGAGAAAGGAGTTGCCCCGGTTGACGTCCTGGCTGAGGTACGGTACCCATGTAGAGAGAACGGTAACATCTCGTGCCAATCTTTATAAGTCACTGTCATCTTCTGCACGATTTTCTTGATATTTTTATTTGCTGCTTCTACAGCCCCATTCATCTTCGGTCTGTAAGGAGAAGAATTGTGGTGCTGTATCTTGAACTGCTCGCAGAGCTCAGTGATCATCTTATTGTTCAGATTGGTACCGTTGTCTGTAATAATCCTTTCTGGGACGCCGTACCGACAGATCAGGTTATGTCGAATGAACCGTGCCACAACAGTCTTGGTTACCGTAGCGTAGGATGCTGCCTCAACCCACTTTGTAAAATAGTCAATCGCCACTAGGATGAAGCGATGTCCGTTGGATGCCGTAGGTTTAATCTCACCGATCATGTCTATGCCCCACATTGCAAACGGCCAAGGCGCAGTCAGCACGTTCAGAGGAACTGGAGGAACATGCACCTTGTCTGCATATATCTGGCACTTATGGCACGTCCGAGAATGTTGATAGCAGTCAGCTTCCATTGTGGACCAGTAATACCCTTCCCGAAGGATCTTTTTAACCATAGTATGTCCACTGGAGTGTGTGTCAAAGGTCCCTTCATGTAGCTCTTCCATGATCCTCTCTGCTTCAGTCTTATCCACACAACGCAGTAAGGTTGAATCATGGTTTCGCTTGTACAAGATGTCGTTGCTAAGGAAGAACTTTGCTGCGAACCTTCTCAGGAACTTCTTATCGTTGACAGAGGCACCTTCAGGGTATTCCTGAGCTTCCAGATATCTCTTCACCTCGTGGTACCAAGGCTTCTCAGTCACCAATTCAGTCTCGAGATCGCAACAGTATGCCGGTTCGTCCAGTTTCCAGATGATGATCCGGGGAGCCTCATTGTCCCATTTGACCTTGAACATAGAAGACATTGTAGCTAACGCGTCCGCCAACTGATTCTCTTCTCTCGGAAAGTGTTCAAAGGTTATCTTTGTGAAGTGGGGGATCAAGGTCAACACACATTCTCTGTAAGGAATAAGATTTGGATGTTTCGTATCCCACTCTCCTTTGATCTGATTGATCACAAGAGCGGAATCTCCGAAGACACTCAGAAACTTGATCCTTAGGTCGATTGCAGCTTTGAGTCCCATGATGCACGCCTCATATTCCGCCATGTTGTTGGTGCAGTTGAAACATAGCCGGGCAGTGAGCGGAGTATGAGTGCCTTGCGGTGATATGATTATAGCGCCGATACCGTTTCCCAAAGCATTGGAGGCTCCGTCAAAGTGCATAGACCATCGGGATCCTTCCTCAGGTCCTTCATCCAGTCCAGGTATTTCACAATCAGTCACAATCATGATGCTTTCGTCTGGAAACTCAAAGTTCATTGACTGATAATCGTCGACTGCCTGATGTGCCAAGTGGTCTGCCAATACACTTCCCTTGATGGCTTTCTGGGTTGTGTACTGAATGTCGTATTCCGTCAAGATCATCTGCCACCTTGCAATTCTTCCAGATAGAGCAGGCTTTTCAAATATGTATTTTATGGGATCCATCTTCGAGATCAACAAGGTAGTGTGAGTCAGCATATACTGTCTCAGCCGGCGAGCAGCCCATACCAAAGCGCAGCAAGTTTTCTCAAGCAGTGAGTATCGGGTCTCACAGTCGGTAAAATTTTTGCTAAGGTAATAAATGGCATGCTCTTTTCGGCCAGACTCGTCATGCTGCCCCAACACACACCCCATTGAGTTGTCAAGTACTGTCAGGTATAGTATCAGAGGTCTCCCCTCAACCGGTGGCATAAGGATGGGTGGTTCTTGGAGATACTCTTTGATTCTGTCAAAAGCAGCCTGACATTCATCATTCCAACGTACTACCTGATCTTTCTTCAGCAGCTTGAAGATTGGTTCACAGGTAGCAGTCAGGTGCGAGATGAACCGAGCAATGTAATTCAGGCGTCCTAAAAAACCTCTGACTTCCTTCTCTGTCTTGGGAACTGGCATCTCTTGAATAGCTTTGACCTTGGCAGGGTCCACTTGAATTCCCTTGTCACTTAAAACGAAACCTAGCAACTTTCCAGATCTTACCCCGAAGGTGCACTTGTTCGGGTTCAACCTCAACTTGTATAATTTCAGACGGTCAAACAATTTCTGCAGATGATCTAGGTGTTCTTCTTCAGTCTGGGACCTTGCGATCATGTCGTCAACATAGACTTCTATCTCATGATGGATCATATCATGAAATAAAGCAACCATGGCACGTTGGTAGGTTGCCCCAGCGTTCTTTAGTCCAAAAGGCATGACCTTGTAACAGAAGGTGCCCCACTGAGTAACGAATGTAGTCTTTTCCATGTCTTCAGGTGCCATCTTGATCTGATTGTAACCTGAAAAGCCATCCATGAAAGAGAACACCATATGTTGGGCTGTATTGTCAACAAGGACATCAATGTGAGGTAGGGGAAGTCATCCTTGGGGCTGGCCCTGTTCAGATCCCTGTAATCGACGCACATTCTGACCTTACCGTCCTTCTTTGGTACCGGCACCACATTAGCAACCCACTGAGGGTAAGAAGTTACTGCAAGGAACCCAACATCAAACTGTTTCATAACCTCGGCTTTGATCTTCTCAGACATCTCTGGACGCATACGGCGGACCTTTTGCTTAACTGGAGGACAGTCTTCCTTAGTAGGCAGATGATGGACCACAATATCGGTATCCAACCCGGGCATGTCTTCGTAAGACCAGGCAAAGATCTCCATAATCATGTAGCATTTGAGTCAACCGTTGCTTCACGCTGAGCTCTAGGTTGGCACCAATCTTTACCTCTTTTCTGTCTGCTTCATGTGGTTGAATTGCCCTCTCTTCCTGGAGTAACAGTCTTGCAAGCTCACCAGGCACTTCGCAATCATCTTCACCTTCGTCTTCGACTAAGTTGATCGGATTTTCGAAGTCATAACTGGCAGTAGCAGAGTCTTTACCAGTGAGATCCAGAGTGGATTGAAACCTGTATGAGTGAGTGTGTGTAAATATAGCTGTTTTGAAATATGTACAAAGGAAGGAAAGACAGAAAAGGAGCATAAGATCTGAAATGCGAGAAAACGTCCAAGATTTTCATTTATGATATATGAAATGACAATTTATATGCCCTCACAAATAAAACCACGGTGCCTCGGGTAAGACACCGGGCCATAGAGTTCAATTTATTGTTTATTACAAATAACGAAACAAAGAAGTTTATTACTGCGTAACAAAAGTAACAGGAGTATGATCTTTGGCAATCCAGTTGGTCAGTCCGCCTTCAGTCGTCGGATAGATCCAGCTATTGAACTCAGCTTCATCCACTTCATTGTCGTCCCCAACAGCATTCACTCTTGGATTTGTAATGAGCACAGGAGATCTTCTGGTCTTCGCCTTCCGCATAGCTTTCTGACCCTCTGCAGTAAAACCCAGTCCAAATTTGTCAGTTTTCTGTGTAAAGTCGGGAAGCCTGCCCCAGTTAGCACATTCACCTCTCTGAACCACGGCCCGGGCATCCTTTAGGGAAGCCATCTTCAAAGGAACATCTTCTTCGACCGCTGCTGCTGAAATTGGAAGTACCTCCTCGAAATGCTGAAAGGGGGTTTCAATAAACTCCCCGTCCATCTCAATGTATCTGAAGGAATTCAAATGGATCACCATATACTCCTCCTCTCCCTGCACAGTGACGATCTTCCCTCTGACAGGGTACTTCAGCTTCTGGTGCAAGGTAGAGGTCACTGCCCCAGCTTTATGGATCCAAGGTCGACCCAGTAGACAAGAGTACGATGGACGGATATCCATCACATAGAAAGTAGAGTCGAACACCTGAGAGCCCACACGAATAGGGATGTCAACCTCTCCATGAACCATCCTCTTGGAACCGTCGAAGGCTCTGACGATGATATTGCTGGGTTTCAACTCTAGGCCTTCACAATCCAAACGGTCTAAAGCCTTCTTGGGTAGCACATTTAAGGAAGAACCAGTATCCACCAATACATGTTCCAGAGTAGTGCCCCTGCATTCAATAGAGACATGCAGAGCATCATTGTGGTCTCTTCCTTTTGCAGTCAAGTCAGCATCTGAGAAGCCTAAGCCATTGTCCGCTGTCAAATTTGCTACGCAATCAGTGAACTGGACTGCAGATGTCTCTTGTGGCACATGGGCCGTCTTGAGGAATGAGATCAAGGCCTTAGCATGGGCCTCGGAGCATAGCAATAAGGAGAGCATGGAGATTTTGGAGGGCGTATGCCCCAGCTGTTCCACGACATTGAAGTCACTCTTCTTTATTATCTTTAGAATCTCCTCCATTTCTTGTTGGGAGGCCTCAGCATTTATAGGTATTGGCGCCTCCATCCGGGCAGGCTCCTCTTCAATTCCTTTGCCCCGAGCATTAGACGACTCGGCGGCAGGGGAAACAACTTGATCAGCAACAGGAACAGGTACACTTGTAGGTGTTATAAGGAGGGGTCTTCGAGTAACGGGCGGTGCAATGTCAGGCGAGAAGAGCCTGCCACTGCGGGTAACCTTGGCTGGACCAGTGATATCGCAGATACTGGCGCCAGCGTTGAATTCTTGTTTGATTCCATTCACATACACATCTGCCCCATAGTGCCAGGGGACAGCTTTATCAGATACGTAGGGGAGAGGCCCCGGAACAGTGATAACAACAGGTGCGACAGTCATGATTTGCACGGGCTTCCTTGGGAGAGCCCTGATTGAATTATTGAAGATAGTAACCACAGAAACTTCTTCCACCGGAACCAACTGAACAGCAGACTTCTTGAACAGAATCTCCTTACTGTCCATCAGGCTTTGGATGCCTAACTTCAGCAAGGGACAACCGGATAGGGAAACAGCACAGAACAGGCAGCCTTCACTGCAACCCGGAAATAAACCAGCCAGCAGCAGGTTCCTCTTGACAGTCTTCAAGGGAGTGGCTAGATCATTTACAGAAACAGCGTAAACATCTTCATCAACAACATTCACTCCATGCTGAGGCATAGGAGCATTCATCACATTTGGCCTCTCAGGCGCTTCGAACTGTATCTCCTTCGCGTCAATAAGGTCTTGCACCTTATTCCTTAATGCCCAACAGTCATCAGTGGAATGCCCCGGGCTATCAGAATGATAAGCACAATGAGCATTTGGGTTGTATTTAGGGGAAGTAGTGTTTACAACCTTCGGCGCCTCTCTGACAGTCACTAGATTGGTAGATAGTAACTGTGGCAAGATTTGGGATAGAGTCATGCTCAAGCGGGTAAACTCTCTCCGGGGTCTTTCAGCCCTTTGAGGATTGGTTTGCCGAGGAGCGGCAACAGGCTTAGCAATCATTACCGCACTGACAGATTGGCGGCGCTCAGATTTCTCTTGTCTCATGGACCCGTACACAGCACTAGCATCCTTCTTGAAGGGTTTCTTCTCTGAACTAGACGATGCACCCTTCGGAATCTTTCCATACTTCAACCCAGCCTCAATTCTCTCTCCAGTCAGAATAATATCAGTGAATCCAGCAGAAGAATTCCCGATAAGATGGTTGAAAATGGCCCAGATAGGGTCCCCAAGAACATGTCTACCAACTCCCGATCAGTCAACGGAGGCTGCACCCTGCCAGCCAGATCCCTCCACTTCTGAGCGTACTCTTTAAAACCTTCACTTGAACCTAACGACATACCCTGGAGTTGGGTACGTGTAGGGGCAAGGTCGGCATTATATTGATACTGCTTATAGAAAGCAGTAGCCAACTCCTCCCAGTTACGAACCTTGGTCCCATCCAGCTGATAGAACCATTCGAGATGAGTCCCTAAAAGACTCTCCTGGAAGAAGTGGATCCACAGATTCTTGTCTGCTGAGTATGGTTGAATCTTCCGAACATAGGACCTGAGATGTAGCTTGGGACAAGACGCCCCGTCGTACTTAGTGAAAGATGGTGCTTTGAATTTATGAGGGATAATCACACCAGTTGACAAACCCAGATCTCCAAAATCCAGCCCAGGTACCTGTTGTATCTCCATAGCATTCAACCTGTCTTCCAGCTGCTTGTATCTGTCTTCCGCAGAAGGATATTGCTCTTCATTGAAGTCAGACTCGTTGTCGGAGACTACCGGACTTGGACCTTTTCCTTCTTGAGGAGTACCCTTACCAATAGAAGAACCAGCCTCTTCATTCTGCAGAGTATTGCCAAACCTTCGGCCCGTGTTGAAAAGAACAGTTCTTCTCTTCTTCTTCTTCTCCTTCTTCAGGAGCAGAGCCTTCAGTTCTTCTTGGCCCTGAGCGAAACCCATGATTAGTTCCTGGAATTGCGCATTCTGCGCCTGAAGAGCCTTGATGGACATCTCAGTTGATGATGAGTCAGGATTCATGATGCTGAAATAAACAGCGAAGAACGGTAAGCAACCTGAAAAGAGGAAAACCTGCTATGCACATGATGAATGGAATGCGTATGATTTATGTTTTCAAAGACAATCGGGAATCAACTTTGTAAACAAAAAGGAACACACTTCATTAGATTCAACTTTGAAACTGAACTTATTCAACAGGTTGCCCTTAGGTGTTACATGAAAGGAAATACTGAGAAGGGAAATAAAACTGTAAAAGAACATCCGGAGCTCCTTATTGATCCCATGGTCTCCTCTTCTCAGTACAGATGTAATCATTCAGAGCTCGCTCATTCTCCAACTGCTTTGTCAGCTTCTGGATCTTTAATTCCTGCTCGTTGAACTTTTCCCGGTAAGAATCCCGTTCTTCTTGCAGTTGCGACCAAGACCTCTTTAATGTCTCATAATCAGTAGGTATTTGAGGAGGAAGGACAGTTGGAGGAACACCTTCTTTGTCAGGACACTCAAGGATAACAGGTCTGACAGCTTCATACGGCATACCTAACTTCTGAGCACGGATGCGAACCCATTTGTAGTAGGCTTCCATAGGTAAAGAAGTCTTTGGCCCCAACTCTTGTGGGTCAGCTTTATGAACTTTGTCCCAAGCCTTGATGAACCTACGACGCAGCTCATCACTATCCACTTGAAACTCAAAACTGATGTGAGGCACCAACATCTCATGGGGGCCTGTTCTTCTGGATCTTCCAAACTGACGGAGCGCTAGACATGGATTGTAAGAGATTCCTCCTTGGGTACCAATCAGAGGAACATTAGGGTATTCCCCGCATCGATCAATAATAGCTATCTCATCCAACCCTCTGCAAGTCCAAATGATGTCTTTATCGGTGAGAGACATTAACCTATGAGCCCAACCTCTTCCTTCTAGGTTCTTCAGTACGAACTTAGGGAGGTGCGAAATAAACCACCTCACCAACAAAGGGATACAACACCACAGGGTTCCTCGTCTTCGGGTAGTACGAGCATGGAGTTGTTGCAAGATGTCACCCAAGAGAGTGGGCACAGGATTCTGAGACATAAAGATCCTTATGGCAGTGACATTGATGAAGTTGTCAGGATTAGGAAACAAGACTAGCCCATAGATTAAGAGAGCGAGGATGTCTTCATATGCCCTAAAGTCCAGGTCATTCCAGAAACTGTTAGCTTTACCGATCAGAAACTTGGCCAGGAAACCCTTAACTCCACTTCTAGTTACCCAGTTGTCCATTACCTCTTGATGTGTCAAGGGAAGAGCTGCAGCAACATCCTCAAGCCTGAGAGTCTTTTCCCAACCAGTAAAGGGAGTCTGATCCAAGATAGGGATACCAAGCAAATCAGAGAACTCTTCCAGGGTAGGGACCAGCTGGAAGTCTTGGAAGGTGAAGCACTGGTACAGGGGGTCATAGAACTGGGTCAGAACACTCATCAACTGTTGATCCCGCTTTGTAGTGACTAAACTGAGAAGAGAACCATGCCTCTGGATGAAGGAAGTGGTATTTGGAATTCTGCTAACCAACTCATCAAGCAACTCAGGTGAACGAACAAAGTTGAACCGGATAGTGTTCCTTCGCACAGGCATCATGATGTCCTACAAAACAGAGCAAAGGTGAAACCCTCTTGTCTTTGAAATGGTCAGTCCTTATGCAGGATGCATGCAATGCTCATGATGTTATGATGTTATGATAAAGCACACCACAAATAGATACAAAGGCAAACATGGTAAGGCACACAAGTCACACAAGACAAGCCCTTAAAGTTTAGGCCAGCATGAGGTCTAGGTATTACCCTCTTTCAGTTTGTTGGTTCATACCTGTCCTATCAAAGTAACCGGGTTCTTAGAGGATCCCAATATCATTTACTACCCTCAATCGGTCATAACTCCAGCATCGCAATCTTTTCTTGCGGCCAGAACCATCACGAGAGTTTAGCCTCAATGGGCGTAGCATACTGCTACTGTTCTAATGGCTAAGTTGTGTCATTTAAGGTTCTAAGGTTGTTGGTGCTTAATGACTCCTCAGAAGACCCATATTCTCCTCGTTGCGACACAAGGGATATCGGTACAGACCAAGATGCCACACCAACGTAGCCACTGCTTCACCCATGTCGGTCTACGCCGGACAGGTCCCTCACAGCTTATGCTACCTAACAGGGTATCCCCAGATCCGGGTTAGGATCTATGTAACTCCGATGCAACCCACAAATTTAAAGCAGACAAGTCAATACAATTGAAAACACAGTTATGAACTAACCCTAAGGTACACCTCACTTTTTAAAGTTTATCCCCAGCAGAGTCGCCAGTTCTGTGATCGGTGGATCTGGAACTGACTGTTTAAAGCTTGTTCGCGAAATGTCGCGGAAGCAAGAGTCGCCATCTTCTTTTATTTTCTCCAAATGGAAAGGACAAAAGCACAGAAAAATTCCTTATAGAGATTGCTCTCGGTTCGGGAGGTAGATTATAGAAAGGGAAGGTGTTAGCACCCTTTCTATCCATGGTTATCCATGGGCTCTTAGATACTTGCTCATTTGTGTTTTCAAAATGGTTTATTTGCTTTTCAACTGTGGGTTTTAAAAAGTTTCTTTGAAAATTTCAGTTCGACTCTTGTATCGGTCCTCAAGAGTGTTTGAAAAGATGCTTTCGAAAGCTTTTTGAAAAGGTGTCGGTGTGAAAAGTATTTTTGATTTGTTTTGAAATTTGAGCAAGTATCTACGAGAATCTACCTACTCTAAGGAATTCGTCTGTGTAAATGTCCTTAAGGGAGTGCCTCCCACCATTGAGAGGTAGGTAGCACCACCGTTGGAGGTGTTCGGGTCAATTCGAGGTTCGGGACGTGGTGATCACCAGAGCAATGGGAAGACACCTTAGAAGCTACCCTCATGCCAGGTTCCTGGATCATGAGGACTTACTAAGACATCCTCTACTCGACGATCACCTTTCGAGGCAAGGCAACAGTGAGGCGTACCCTAGGGGTGGTGTGTGATTTGTGTGTCAGATTCAGATATTTTATCTTGTCATGTTATTAGTGATCTATGCGCTTGTTTTTATTTTTGTCCATTCATTCTTGCATGCATTTGTTAATAGTTAAAATATTGCGAGAAAAGTAAAATTCTAAGCTATTACAAAAGGCGCGGGTCCACATCGCCAAAATTTCCAGAACCCGATTTGACAGAAAAATAAAGGAATACTGAAAAGTAAAGTGCAAGAAATTAATTACACGGCTTTGGGAGAGGTACATAAAAATTATACGAAAAAGAAATAAATACGCGCATTGAATTAAAGTTGAAAGCGAGGGCGTTGGACCCTTTTTAATTAAATTAAATTAAACGATTGTTAAATTAATAAAATTAAAGAAAAGAAATTTGTTTTTTGGTATTTTAAGATTTTAATGAAAGAGAATTAATTAAAATAAAATGCTAACCCTAATTCTAATTGTTTTTTTTTAGTTTATTAAGAAAGAATTAAATTTTAACCTAATATTAACCTAATTATTTACATGCAATTTAATTACAAAAATAATAGGAAATATTTAATTATTATGAAAGAAAAGAAAAAGGGATAAAAATGATTATAAACCCTAATTCTACCAATTTTAGATCTTATTAAGGAAAATATTACAATTAAACCTAATTTAATAACTAAAATTAATTAATGCAATTTATTTACAAAAATACTAAAATAAAAATATTTATTATTTTTTTGTCTTTTCTGATTTTTTGGTGTTTTTTTTTTATATATTATGAAAATAATAATTTAAAGAAATTAATTAAAAATAAAGAGGAGAGAGAGAAAAAAAATATAAAAGGGTTAAAGGAAACAAACTAGAGGGGGTTGCTGTCCCCCAAGTGGAGGGTGAAGTCCAGCAATTTGGGCCCAATAACTTTGGCCTCTTTGACTCTCCAGGAAGTATGCACATGCGTTGACCAGAGTTCACCATGTTCCACAGATCCTGGCCCTTGATTGAAGGCAATGATACGCGTGGACGGTTTGATTGAGGAACGTATGATGCGTCTTCAGCGTTGAAACTGCACAAGAGTATTATGTGAAAAATAGCATGAAAGGGGGTGGGGACCTGGGGCTCGAACCCAGGTCCTGTGGTTTACCAGTCTTACACTTTACCAAACGCGCTGCTTGAATTCTTTGTTTATATAATAACCAACAATTAATATAAAATAAAACAAAACGCTAGTGGACTTTTAGCGCGAAATTTTGAACGAGCCAACCATCGCCTGCCACATAACCATCTTCTTCGTTGGCTTTATTTTTCCTGAAACACAAAAACAATTAGCAACGGTTTTTGAATCGTTCCCTTATGCCCCTTTCTGGAAAATAGAGAATAGCTCGTGGAGGCTCATAAATTGAGCGCGAGGGTCCCATCTTTTTCGTCCAAGCGCGCTGAACATGGTTATGGTATTGAGGTCCTCTAATTTTACAGGGATGAGAAACGCCTAAATTGAAAACCTGGAAACCCTAGATGTCTTTAATGGTGAATCCTCATATGGGGCACGAAAACAAAATCAAACCACACAGTTAGCTTCAGAATTGAATAATGAACACAAATCACATATTAAAAATTGCTAAATATGCATGAATTGAGATGCACGAATATCAAATATTTTCTGTACAGGGTGAGATCGTTCTCACGTTTCTGGGGGTGGAAGCTTATGGTTTTGATCCAAATTTCTTCTTTGAAGCCTCAGCAAGCTAATGGAACAACTCTTTGGCCTTGAATCGTCCTAGAACCTGGTTTTCAGATTTGAGTTTTTTAGGCAAAAGTGTGAGTTTTCTTATGGCTCTTCTGCGCAGCTTTTTTGTCATCAGCATTAGGTCTTGATCCAGCTTATGTATGGAATGAATTAGGTCAAAGAAAACAACCAAAAACCTTGGCATTCATGACTTGCAAGATTTGATTTTCAAAATCTTTTTTCAAATATTTTTCATGCCTATTTGGTACAAATCATGGCCAATTATCTTCAATTCTTTCCAAATCTAGCTATGCACGAAATAATGAGTATATATTATGCATAAAAAGATTTAAAACCTAGGTTTAGTATTTTTCATGTATTTATTTAATTTAAATGAATTATTAATAATAAAAATCCAAATAAATAAATAAAATTGAAGAAAAACTTTCCTTTGGGCCCAATGGTCGTGCACATGCCTTGGATAATGAATTGTGGAAGAAAAAGAGGCCCATTAGCAATTTTAAGGCATTTGAAGCAAAGTTGACTTTTCAAAATACCCAAAAATTTCCCAACTTCCACAAGGCATATCTTGCTCAATTTTTAATCTTTGCTCATGTTCTTGGACATTTTGGAAAGGTCTTTGAGTCCTCTAACCAATGCCTTTGGTCCCATGTCATTTTGATTTACCAATATCAATTTATAGCCTTTGACTTAAAGTCCCTTTTTGTTGACTTTTGAAAATGACCTATAATGTTGAAATTGATAACTTTTTATGAGAGCATTTCTTGGACTTTAAGTATGAAGAGGAGTTGTAGGAAATGTCATTCTCTTCAAAATGAGCTTTGGATGGAATTTTTCTGATAATCCATGTGAAAGTTATGCCCTGGTCAAATTACAGTTGACTTTTTCAACTGTCCAAATAAGGAAACTTTTGCATCTTGATGATTTTTGAGCCAAGCTTTGAGAATCATGATCAAGCATTGATCAAATGATGTTTGTGGCTTCAAAAATGAGATGTTGACCAAAAATTTGGACTTTTGACTGTCAAATGACCATTTTGCCCCTACAGTTGATTGTAGTGCAATTAGGGTTTTTGACTGTGCAATTTTGTGCTGAAAGTCTTGAAACTTGGTATGAGGATGCTTGACCATGTTTATTGGCATGTGGGACTTGATTGGACCCTTGGAAACTTCATTTGCTTTGTCAGAACCAAAACCCTAATTTTGACTGTTAGGAGGCGCTTGAACTGTGCAACCCTTGGGGAATTTTGAAGCTTGACTTGGCAATTTCTTGAAGAATATGGGAGGGCAAATTTTGGGGTACAACAGCAGCGAGTTTTGCTTTCAACTCTGCAATCTGTGCTCTCAACTGAACATTGTCTTGATCAATCTCCTCGACCTCCTTTTGCCTAGCCTCCTAGGCCTTCGACAAGTCATTTACTCTAGAAGTGGATTCAGTGGCAGCATGCCAGGCAGCAGCCACTTGGCCATTGGCCTCCTCAATATCACGATTAAGGATTCTTTGATGATTGAAGTCTGATGATACTTGCTCGACAATAGAGAGTTAATCCAGGATTACACTGGCTACATCTGGAGGGGAAACAAGAAGATTGACAGCTTTCAAGATAGTATTCAGATAGGAAGGCGCTGCTGGTTCACCCTCTAAAGTTAACATCAAATATCTTTTAAAGATTTTTGCTTTAACCTTTTGAAGAGCCTCGTCGAGAGGGGAAGTCGAGGTAGATCTGCCAGATGCAGTCGAGGCACTACGATCAGAGGAACTCTCTCGACCCTCCAAGATTGCAGTCAGATAACCCAACGGATTTTGTTGCTTCAGTAAAGCCAAATCCTCTTTGGTTCTGGATCCCGTCGAAGGGATGCTTGCGTTGGCTATAATAACCATGTTAGGTACTTGAGTAGGAATTGCCTCAGTACCTGGAGGATTTTGGTTTTCTTCAGCAAAAACTTCTTCACCCTCAGCTTCTGGGATCTCCACATGTTCCCTCTCTGTTTCAGTTTCGACGCCAGGGATACCTTCCTCCTCAGTCTCTTGCACTTCGACCAGAGGAATCCTAATCTCCTCTTGATTTCCTTCAGCTTCTTCCTCATCAGCTTCTTCTATGGTTTCGTGCTGGGGTTCAGAAGTCTAATTTACTTCGTCAGCCGAACTCATAAAGGAGTCTTTCGCTGAAGAGGGTCTGTAGGTAGGAATCCCGTCACTATTCAAGCAAGTGGTCGAATCCTCAACATGAGTGGGATTTCGTGTCGAAGTGCCAGTAGTGTCCTGGAAAATAGAAAGAATTTATTGCTTTTAAAAGTGTCACAAAATAAAAGAAAATGAGAGAAGTACATAACAAGCAGTCGAAGTAGATACCTGTACTGGGATTTCAGCACTAGGACTAGAGTTGTCACTTTCACTAGGATTGTTTAACCTAGCGATCACCTCTTGTTCAGTGGGTTCATTGATGATGACAGGAGGTAGCCTCCCAGTCGTGGTTTTAATCCTGATTTTTGGACGGGTTTCGACGGCAGGAGTTGGTTTTGCCAATCTTCGTCTCTGCAAAGTAACAGGTGGAGACTCCTCTTCTTCATCGCTAGAGATTTGGATCTGTTGAACCTTCCGCTTTTTGGGGATTGGTTTCTGAGCATATAGAAAACCAAGTCGAGAAGATTAATAACTACGTCAGATAAAACTAAGGGTAAAAAGGAAAGGTAAGTACCTTAGGAGAGGGATTGATAGAAGAGTCTCCCCCTTTTGTACTCTCAGTGTTTTTCTTCGAGGTAACTCTCTTGACAGCTAAACAGAAAGCAAAATAGCTATAATTAATTAGGTTTTGAAAAAAAAACAAATCTAAGACGAAGGGATGGAGAAAGGGATACCTTTTTTGACTCTGTCAAGAACCAGTTTGAACGCCTCACGTAGATGGTGGGTGAAGTCCTTCTCATCGAAGAACTCTTCCTTATAATAATGTCTCCACCACGTCTCAAAAGTGGTAGAGTTCAGAAAATGGAGGTTAAAGTTGAACAGAGTTAGTGTAGTTCGACCAGAACACCTACCAATATGCTTGGTAGCGGTATCCTCTGAGTAATCTGCATTATAAAAAAGTAGCAGTTTCTCTCGAGGGTAAATAGGCGAAGGAAGCGATTGAGAAATGCCAAACTACCGAGAGACAAGATTAGGTTGATAAGCAATTAAACTCTATTGGTTCTTCGAGCTCTTAAATCTTAAAGGCATGATCCTGGGGCGGAGAAACGCTTCCCACATGCACACGAACTCATCAACTACATCATCTTCTTCATCTGAAGGATATGGTCTAATGAACCATTCCGGGCAAACTTTTCGACTGGCAAAGGGAGCCATAGTCGAAACAAAGCCTTTTCGCTCCGCAAACATCATTACGAAGCTTGTAAAGGCCTTTTGAAACTGTTGGCCTTCATCAGTGGGAGTTAGCAATGCCAACCTGGTGCCTTCGACTCTCCTGTTTAAGATTTCAGGAGCTTCGTCATTGATCTTGTTCTTTTGAGGGCGGAAGGATTCGAAGGTGGCGTTAAGCCACAGTTGCAGAAGCCAGAAGGGACCAGATAGCAGCAAACTTCCTCTGTCTCCTAGAACCTTAAGTTGAGTGACACCATTACTGATGGACTCATATAAGTTGGCCAGAATCAATTCGGCCAAGCAAAGAGGGTATTTGTGATGGAGCTGTGTTGCAAGCGTCAGCATCTTTTTCGTCACCTACAGTGATTTAGTGCAGAAAACAAATCGAGACAGCCACATGGCCAAGAAGGCTATGTGCTCCACCTCTGACACGGTATTTGAGGCCTTGTCATGAAAGTGGTCTATGAAGGTGGTATAAGTGGGTTTGGTAGCAGAAAACCCAATCGGATCCTCAGACAAGTCTTCAGGGTCGAAATAGTCACCAGTGGGTCAAAGACCAGTGATGGCAGCTATGTCGAACAAAGTAGGGGTCATCATCCCACAAGGAAGATGAAAAGTGAAATGTGCACTATCCCAAAAGTACAATGAAGATACCAGCATAAGGGGGCAATAAGGTAACCCTGTCTTCGACATCATCACTAAGTCATAGATGCCCATCTCCTTCCAGACAGAAGCTTGCAACCTCTCTATTTTATTCAACCAGTCGGAGTATTCAGAAGAAAGGTTAGGGCTTGATCAAAAGATTCGATTCCCTTTGTTCATGAATTGGAGGTTGATATCATCAGTAGTTTGAGGATGTTGCTGGTTAGCTGGTGTAGCATCTTCAGAATCTGCCCTAGGTTTTTTGGCACAACCTATGGGTGTAAGCCTTGGGTGTGTAGGAAAAAAGGCACGGTTTTTAAAGGGATTTTCGACACATGAAGATAATGGGCCGGACATAGCATACATCTTTCCGCCATATCCGACGGGAATAAGGAGTTGAGAATCATAGGCTTCTCGCCATTCTCTCATAGGTTCAGCAATGTACCTGTTAGTCGAGGAAGAAGAAGGGTTGGTGGAAAAAATCTCTGGTGGTTTCTGAACATCATTAGCATTCTTTGGTTGCGGATTGTTTGGGGCATTAGAGAGAAAGGCCATTGTTAAAGACTTAAGAGAAAGAGCGAAGGTGACAGTACAGTGTTGTGAGAATGCAAGGGGTTTGGAAAAGCTGAAGATGATAAAAGTTCTAAATAGAGAAGCTTGGAAGTATTCATAGCCTTCAGAAGTGGGAAATGTCTCGTCAAAGGCATTTAATGTTTCACAGGTAGTGGGGCACGTGGCGAGGCATGAAACGATTACCGTGCAGGCATTGGGAAACGTTGGGACATGCTTGCCTAGATTATAGGAATGAGGCCATCATGGCAAGCGTGGTAACGACTGTTTTGAAGAGACATTTTGGAAAAAGTAATGATGGTTTTACCAGGTGTAGCAGCTGTCGGAAGGCGAAAAGCACACGTCAAAGCTTGGTGGACAACTGGGAAGACAAGTGTCGAATGGGAAGTTCAAAGAATGGCTATTTCTTTGAGTGTCGAAATAGACATTCTTGGGGGGCAATTTGTTGGCTCCCAAATTCGACACTTACTATATTTGGTCTCTTTGACCAAACAACTGGAAATGAACTAAACCAGGAGGTATAATTCGACGCATGAGATAACTTAAGGAAAAGGATCCAAGGTATGATAAGAAGCTTCGACCAAAGGTTCATTCGACTGAAGCAGATGTAGGTTGTTCGACTGAAGGAAAGTGTTCGCGCCTTGGCACATGGGACGAAGACCATTTTGAAATTTGAATTATTGAAGGGAAAGGTGGTTTTCATCAGCGTCTAAGGGAAGAGAACGTGGCAAAAAGCTATGGGTCGAGAAGCATGCAGAAGACACTTGTCTTCATCCTAGCACAGAATGTCCCCTCGACGGTTACCTACTTTTAGTATAAATTAAGAAGTTTGTGTAATTTTTAGGTGTGTTCAACTTATGGTACTAAATCTCTCAAATATTATCCAAGTAACTACTGCGTGAGAAAGGATAAAAAGCAGAGCAATGTACGTTAGAAACACCTTTTCTACTTAATAAAAGTCTTTTTACTTTACTTTACCATTATCCTGCAAAGTTACCTTTTTACTTCTTTTACTTGCATTTTTATGCTTTTATTTACTATTCAACAATCTTAAACATCTCTCCCCTGGGTCGAATGTGCATTATTCCTTCTTACTCATTTTACATAAAGATTAGCATATGTTCTGGGATTAGTTTGGTCGATCCCGTAAGTAAACCAAAAACTTACCTTTTTGGAGACCAGCGGTTGTTTACCAAAAACAACGGTAAACATCTGGTATATGGCATGGAGGCAGTCCTACCCATCAAAGTCTAGATACATTCTCTTAGGATTATGAGGGATGCGGGTTTGAACGAAGACGACTGGATCCGAATCCGACTTGATCATTTAAATCTAATCGATGAAAAGAGACTCACTACTATCTGCCATGGTCAGACATATCAAAAGCGAATGATCAAGACTTTTAACAGGAAAGTCAGGCGTCAAGATTATTAAGTCGGGGATCTAGTAATCAAACGCATCATACTGCCGCAAGGTGATCCCAGGGGAAAATGGACCCTCATGTATGAAGGGTCATTTGTGGTTAAGAACATTTTCTCGGGAGGAGCTATGATTCTAACCACCACGGATGGTGACGACCTTCCTCACCTTGTCAATGCAGACATAGTGAAAAGATACTACGCCTAAGTAAACGACCCGCTAGGTTGACTGGCCTAGGAAAAAATAAGGGCTTCCCGACGAACCAAAAGGGTTTGGGCAAAAGTAAGGGATAAAAAAAATTTGTACACCCGGCAAGTCGAAAACCCGAAAGGGCGGCTTGGGAAAAAAAGGGTATCCCGGGGGAGTGAAAACTCGAAAGGGCAATCCAGGAAAAAGTTAGGGATATAAAGCGTATCACTATGTCTCATCGGATCATCTTGCAACCAGACTTCGATATCGACTATCGAGCTCAGACGACACCAATCAATCTGATCGACTTTCGACCAAGTAGCAAAGTAATGAGACGTTTGAAGATATAAAGGCAATAGCAAAGTTGGAACCCAATGGGGATGTTTCACATAGCTATTTTTCTTTCTTTTACACAAATTGTATAAATTATATCTTCCGGCGGCATTCACCTACTAGGACGTCAGCCTCTTTGTACAAAATGCCTATTACAGGCCAACTTCAAAAATCAATACAAGTCATTTTCACAATAAACTTAAATTTGTTTTTTCTGTTTTGTTTTGCAAGAACGTCCAATGATTTATTCTTGACATATGCATTTGAATATGATTAGTGTTCACAAACATTTGAAAGGCAATTGCTCATAATTTAAGAAACAAGGACAAAAAACTAAAATGTTAAAACCCTACAGTTATGCTATCCAGTAGGTACCAGGGCAGAGACAGTTTTGGAGCATAGTCATCAAATACATATGACCTTATAACATCTGTATTCCCCACAGAGTAGAGGTAATCAAAGCCTTAATATCATCTCTCTCAGAACGAGAAGTAATCTCCCTAGCCAGGGTCGCCCAGAAACCTGACATCTATATCCCCCGACCAATTTTCATAATCACGAGTGGATCATCATAAACTTCTAACTCCCCAAGAAGAGTTTATTTCTCTGGATACAAGAGCTCAATCCCCGATAGAGCCCATTACTTCAGCTACTAGAAATTCACCTTCCAAGTTTTTCCCCGCAGAGTTATTCTCAAACAGAATCTCCCCCTGACAGAAGTACAGTCACTTCTATTCATCATCTCCAGCAGAAGTGGAAGAGCCATGTTTCTCTACAATAGTCAGAAGTTTTATTTTCTCCAGCAGCAGTCAGGGATTTATTTTCCCAGCCTCGGATATGTCACATCTAACATGCTCATACAACATGACATGCACATACTGTGATCGGTGGAAATAGAACTGACTGTTTTGAAATGCTGGTTCGTGAAATGTCGCGGTAAGCAAGAGTCGCCACCGTCTTTTATGTTCTCCAACAAGGAAAGGACAAAAGCACATCAAAATTCCTTTTCGAGATGTTTCTCGGTTCAGGAGGTAGATTATAGAAAGGGAAGGTGTTAACACCCTTTCTATCCGTGGTTATCCACGGGCTCTTAGGTACTTGCTCACTATGTTTTCAAAAATTGTTTGCTTTTTTTGTGTATGCGGGTTTTGAAAAAGATTCGTTTGAAAACTTCTAGGTAACTCTTGTATCAGTCCTCAAGAGTGTATGAAGTATTCATTTGAAAACTTTTTGAAAGTGTAGGTGCGAAAAGTTGTTTTTTTTTGTTTTGAAAGAGCAAATACCCAGGAGAAATCTACCTACTCTAAGGAATTAAGCTGTGTAAGAGTCCTTTAGACAGTACTATCCCACTATTGAGAAGTAGGTAGCACCGTCGTTGGAGTTATTCGGGTCAATTCGATTATTAGGGACATGTGTGGTCACCAAAGCAATAGTAGGACGCCTTAGCGGTAACCCTAGTGTCCTAGATCCTTTTTTATCCGAGGCAACCGTTTCGAGGCAACTGGATCTTTAGACAGGAGGGCGACCTCTAAAACACCCTATACTTGACGACCACCTCGAGGCAACCAAGTGAGGCGTACCCTAGGAGTGGCATGTGCATGTGTATTGTTTCATGTTAATTGTCTTTGCACATGTATTTGTGAGCTACGAGTTCGTTTTAATTTTCAAGCAAGTCTTGCATGCATAATTAACAGTTAATAATTTGCGGGAAATAAAGTGCGGAAAGTAAATCTACGCTATTACAAGGCGTCGGGTATTTACATCGCCAAAAACATAACCCTTGAAAATAAATGCGAGGAAATAAAGAAAGCGATAAAATCCTAATTAACTATTACATCCTCGAAGCAGATACATAAATATAATCAAAATAATGAATTAAAATAAATATGCGCGCGAAAGAATTGAATCGGGACGTCCTGAGGGTTTTGACCCTTTTTGAGCAAAGAATTGAATTTGGTCCTTTTTGCAATTTAAATATTAAACCTAATTTACTAACTAATTAATTAATTAAAAGAAAAAGTTTTTTTTTGTGTTTTTTATGTTTTAATGAAAATAAAATAAAGTCAAAAGAAAAACCTTAATTCTAATTAATTTTATTTATTATGAAAAAGATTAAAATTGTCCTAATTAAACAACTAAACTAATTAATTAGAATTTTACTTACAAAAAATAATTATTAATAGTGAAAATAATAAATAATAAAAATAAACAATATTTTAAGTTTCTTATTTTATTATGAAAAATAATTTATGAATTAATTAAATAATAGTAATAATAATTATTAAAAGAAAAAAGAAAGAAAAATAAAAAAAAGGAATAGAAACCAGGGGTGATGGGCCAGCAAGGAGGTGAATTCTGGAATTGTGAAGCCCATTGTGATCCCCAGCCTGTTTGACTTTGGGAATTGGCTAGCGCATGATTGACTGGGAACACCATAGTCAACATCTCATGGCCACTGGATTGTTGCTACAGGACACTTGGCGTTTGGATGAGTGAAGGTATATGATGGACATCATTGGGAATCCTGCATGCAATCACGTTAAACAAAATAATATGGATTTTTGGGTGGACCTGGGAATCGAACCCAGGTCCCAATGGTTACCAGCCACATCATCTTCCACTAAGCCATCTGAACGCATTTGATATAATGATAATCAATAAAAATAATATATCAAAGTCAAGGCATATGTTGTAAAACAAATAAAGCGCGCCTTTTATTCAAACCAGCCAACCACATATCAACACGCAATCATCTTCTTCGTTCACCTGTAAAAAAACAAAACAGATAGCGGGGGTTTTTAACCCCCACAAAGTGTGACGACCAAAAATAGCGAATAGAGCTACGCTCTATATAAATATGGCGTGATGGTTGGGTTAAGTTCGTCTGAGTCTCCTGAGTTCAACCATGTGCATTAGAGGTTCCAATTTTGCCTGGATAGTAAAGCCCTAATTCAAGAACTCAAAAACCCTAAAAATCGTTAATGGAAACTCATAATTCCGTGCATTAGAATCCAATTAATTAATACCAATAGCTTTATATGGATGCAAGCAATACAAAACAAACCATAAATTACATCAAATGCTTATGAAACGTGAGTTCTTTGAGTGTTAGCACTTGATTTTGATTCCAATACGTTTCTGAGAGTTCCTGCAAGGTGTTAGAAACAATTAAAAGCTTTGAATTGGCCTGGAAGACTGAAAACAGTTTTCAAGTTTCTCTTGATTTTTTCAAAGTTGCTTATGGCTTTCTTGTAGAGTTTTCACGTGTTTTGCATTAGGGTTTGGTTGTGTGCATATATGGGAATCATTCTAGGTCAAAGTTTGGGCCTTAATCCATGTGTATGGGAGAATTAGGTTTACACTTTCCTCCATTGGCAAACTTTCCATATTTGAAGAAAATCTAAGATTTCATGCACAAAATAGCCCTAGCACGAATTTGTTAGTTGGCACATGATATATGAAAGCTGTATAAATCATAAAGATATTATTCCATTGATTTTTAGATTTTATTTGAATTATTATGGATTTAAAATGAATTAAATCAATAAAAATTAAATAAAATAGAAAAATAAATGTTTGATCTCAAAATTAATCATGGGACACGTGTGTGGCATGAAAAGGCTGAATCAAGTGGAAGAAAGTGGGCCCTTTTGTCAAAAATTGAAGTTTTAAGGATAGTTGACTTTTGCAAATTCATGAAAATTTCCCAACTTCTCCAATGCACATCTTGCTCAATTTTGATCCTATGAACATGTTCTTGGACATTTTGGAAATGTCTTGAAGTCCTCTAACCAATGCCTTTGGTACCATGTCATTTGGATTTACCAATCTCAAGTTATGGTCTTTGACTTAAAATGCCTTTTTGTTGACTTTTGAAATTGACCTATAATGTAGAAATTGATAACTTTTAGTGAGAGCATTTCTTGGACTTGAAATGTGAAGATGAGTTGTAGGAAATGTCATCCCCTTCAAAATGAGCATTGGATGGGATTTTTCTGATGAACCATGAAAAAGTTATGCCCTGGTCAAGATACAGTTGACTTTCCTGCTGTCCAAAAATAGTAACTTTTGCATCCTTGATGATTTTTGAGTCATGCTTGTGGAATCATGATCAAGACTTGATCAAATGATTATTATGAGCTCAAAATAAGATGTTGAACAAAAATTCTGACTTTTGACTGCCAAATGACCATTTTACCGCTGCAGTTGATTGTAAATCAAATAGGGCTTTTGACTATGCAATTTGCCTCTGTGAGTATTGAAACTTGGCATGTAGATGCTTAAGGATGTATATGAGCCTATGGGACTTGATTGAGCCATTGAAAACCTTAAATTCCTTGGAAGAAACAAAACCCTAATTTTGACTGGCTTAGGAGGCATTTGGATTGTGCAACCCTTGAGTAGTCTTGAACCAATTGAAGATGATCCTTGACAAACCTTGAAGAATATGGGAGGGCAAAATTTGGGGTACAACAATTGCCCCTGTTCAATCTTCTTAAACCTGAGGATGTAGATTGGCTTGCGTGCCTTTCGTGATCCGAAGGTGGAAGATGATTGAACACTAGAGTGCCCAGAAATTTGCACTCGCATAGTAGAATATCAACAACGTGATGTCGGGAATGGGCTTACAGATGCCATTTGGAGTGATGATGGATAAGAGGATGGGATTATAGATGCCATTTGGAAATGTAATAGATAGTTGTGGAGATGGGCTTAAAGATGCCATCCAGGGGTGTCGATCGCGTAAGAGATTCCTTAGCGAGAACTTGCGTACCTGAGAAAGAAAGATAATTTCCTGGCCTGTTACAGGGGTTGATCTTCAAACTCTTCATGAAGATATGCCCTGGCTAGATACATGTATCAAATTTACAATCAATTGCTCACAGATATGCCCTGGCTAGATACAGGTATCGAATCTGGAATTGGTTGTCCGCAGATATGCCCTGGCTAGATACAGGTATCGAATCCGGAACTTGTCGTCTACAGATATGCCCTAGCTGGATACATGTATCGAATCTGGAACTTCAAAAGGTTGATGGATTGTCTCTACTGACGTGTTGTCTTTATTGGCAGGTTGTCTTCAACGACGGGTTGTCTTCAATGACCGATTGTCTTCAATGACGGGTTGTCTTCAATGACAGGTTATCTCAGGAAAATCTTTAGGGATCGATTTAACTGAACCAGGGGAGGTTTTGTCTTCCTTGACGAGTTGTCTATATTGACGGGCTGTCTTCATGGACGAGTTATCTTTATTGACGAACTGTCTTCATTAACAGGTTGTCTTCGGTGACGGGTTGTCTTTATTGACGAGTTGTCTTTATTGACAGGTTGTCTTCAATGACGAATTGTCTTCAACGACAGATTGTCTTCAACGACGGATTGTCTTCAATGACGGGTTGTCTATAATGACGGGTTTTCTTTAATGACGAGTTGTCTTCAATGACATATTTTCTTCAATGACGGACTGTCTTCAACGACGGGTGGTCTTTATTGACAGGTTGTCTTTAATGACGGGTTGTCTTCGATGACGGGTTGTCTTCAACGACGGGTTGTCTTCAACGACGGGTTGTCTTCAATGACGGGTTGTCTTCAACAACGGGTGTCTATATTAACGGGTGTCTACATTGATGGGTGTCTATATTGATGGGTGTCTATAATGACGGGTGTCTATAATGACGGGTGTCTACATTAACGGGTGACTACATTGACGGGTGTCTACAATGACGGGTTGTCTCCAATGACGGGTGTCTATATTGACGGGTGTCTACATTGACGGGTGTCTATAATGACGGGTGTCTATAATGACGGGTGTCTACATTGACGGGTGTCTATAATGACGGGTGTCTACAATGACGGGTTGTCTCCAACGACGGGTGTCTATATTGACGGGTGTCTACATTGACGGGTGTCTATAATGACGGGTGTCTATAATGACGGGTGTCTATATTGATGGGTGGCTATAATGACGGGTTGTCTTTAATGACGGGTTGTCTTCAATGACGGGTTGTCTATAATGACGGGTTGTCTTCAATGACAGGATTGTCTTTAATGACGGGTTGTCTTCAATGACAGGATTGTCTTTAATGACGGGTTGTCTTCAACGACGGGTTGTCTTTAATGACAGGTTGTCTTCAATGACGGGTTGTCTATAATGACGGGTTGTCTATAATGACAGGATTGTCTTTAATGACGGGTTGTCTTCAATGACAGGATTGTCTTTAATGACGGGTTGTCTTCAACGACGGGTTGTCTTTAATGACGAATTTAGCGTTAGACTTTGACTGCATCTTTCCTGAAAGGTAGAGGTCAGTCATATGCAATGCATGATATGGATCGAGCAATGATGTTCTCAACATAAATGAGATTGTATGATATGATGCGTATATACATGTATCATGATGTATGACAATGTGATGAATGTATCTTCGCCTGGGAAAATAAATCCTTGACAGATGCCGGGAAGTTAAATCTTGGGCTGATGTTTAAAGAGCAGAGTTCTTCGTTTCCGCTGGGGATGATGATTGCAAGAATAAACAGGTAGGAGACGATGACTCTGTTGGGGAATAAACTTGTTGAAGAGATTACTCTGCGGGGAATTACTCTGCGGGGAAGAGATACTTTGCTAAGGTTTTACGATAACTCCGCTGGGGATACCGTTGATAAGTTCCGTTAGGGATTTTGATGAACTCCGCTGGGGATAGGAAGAACTTCGCCGAGGACGATCTTTCCGTTGTAATTTGCTGAGGATAACCCAGTTATAGGCTCTGGTGGGGGATAACCTCTGAACATGGTCGGGGATAGATATTTATACTCTGCAGGGGATAAGCTTCCAGACTCTACTGGGGAGGATGATCCAACTCTCCTGGGGATACTTTCTGGACTACACTGGGGAATGGCTCCACTGAGGTGTCTGGTATTCTGCCGGGGAACAATCTTATATTTCCGTTGAGGAAAACTAAGGCTGTCGGGGATGCTTGCTGGGGAATATCTGTATACTCTGCTGGAGAATATTGAGATTTTCTGGGGATACCCAACTTCCTTGGGGCTGACAGTAGCCTAGCTCTGCTTGGGGAGAGTGTTGCTGACTTGCTGGAGATACTGTGCCTTTTCAGGGCTGATGGGAGACCAACTCTGCCTAGGGAGAGTATTGCCGAACCTTGTCTTACTCTGCGGGGAGTGAAGGTGTCTTGGTCAAATTCTTCAGCCGAATCTACCTTTGTACCTGGAGGACAGAACAGGTGGTACAGTTCAGACAATTCTTATTTCCCCAGCTTTTGTGGGAAAAGGTACCTGTGGAGGTGCTTGATGACTGCCGATTGACAAATCTTCTTCTGGTAGGCAAGTGACGAGATGCCGGGACATAGTCGTACGCTGTGATCCCTAACTTTTTCCTGGACCGCCCTTTCGGGTTTTCAGTCCACCGGGATACCCATTTTTGCCCAAGCCGCCTTTTCAGGTTTTCGACTTGCCGGGTGTACAGATTTTTTCATTTTCATCCCTTATTTTTGCCCGAACCCGTTTGGTTCGCCGGGAAGCCCTTATTTTTGCCTAGGTGTGTCGACCTAGCGGGTCTTTGATTATGCGTAGTATTTTTTCGACTATGTCCACGCTCTCAGAATGTCGGGAGTTGTCACTGTCGGTAGTGTTGTGTTGCCATACTACCAGAAGATCTTCGTTTGATCATGCAAGATTCGTTGCTGGAATTCATGCCCAATGCCCCAGTTGATTCGGATGGAGATCTGCCCCTGACTATTTGGCATTTTTGAGAGATTCCTTGAATCTTGACTGGACTGCCCCAGATGACGGACCATGATCATGTCTGCCCCTTGGTTGGAAGTGTCTTTCCACTTGAGGTGATCCTTTTTGTTGAGAAGATTTTTTTTTGTTCACAAGATATTCATCGTGCGAATTTCTCTGCTGTTCGAACAAATAATCATATGCAAACAATGCTATTTTAAGAATGCAAAGCTTATGTCTGTCTTGAAGTTTTTGAAAATGCATTTTTCAGTAAAACAAGCAAATTTTGTAAAATGTGATGTCAACTCGAGATTCTACAGCGAGCCTTAAGGAGTCAGGATACCTTTGGTAACAATATGCTTTCGAACTAACCCATGCTTCAGCTAGGACTTTTAAGGGTTATAACGTGGCTTGGTTCACGGTTTAAGAAACAAAGGATAAAGGCTCAAATTATATTTGTACCCACCCGCTCTTCGTGATGTTCTTCAATCCTAAACTCAGCTAATCGTGCATCAGATCTTGTTTGAGTCTTTGCTCTGATATTCCAGTGATGGTTTGGACATTAACAATTTATTTTGAATATGCAACCCTTTCTCTTTTTGTTGAGGGTCTGTAGGATCTCTTTCTTTTTGATTTTATTATCCCTGTCTTTTTTTGCCTGAACTGTTTCTTTTGTGATTACAGTCAGCGGGATGCCCCAGTTTTGTAAGTCTCCTTCATAGGTTTTGACTTAATGGGCTTTTATTTCTGAGATATAACGACTGCCTGTCTTTATGATTATAGGGAACCATCACTGTCTTTTGTTTTGGAAGGACTCCTTTGGTGCCATTCATTGTGCACCTGGATCAACTGAGAAAACTACCCTGCCCCAGGTTATAATTAAAGGTTTTAATTTTTGTGAAAAGAAAAACTCCAACTTCTTTGGCTCAAAGGGGTTGACGAGGGATTATCTTCCTTATAACTCCAGTGTTTAGGATTTGAAACAATGCCTGTACTTCATCAGCGGGATCTGTTCAAAAGCATACTGTAAAGATCATGGTATCGTTTTCGTCATCCTCCCTCAAAAGGCTTAGAATTTTCAATCGAGAGTTGAACACCAAAAAATAAAAGCAATTTTGAATATAGTGAACACAATTACTTCAAAACAGACATGTGTAATGCATTAATGAAATAACAATGTTTGACATGAATAAATGTTTGAACAATCAAATAAAAATACAACTTGAACATTCGAATGAACAAAAGTCTCTCAATCCTAGCCATGTTTTGGCAAGGGAGCAGTGATCACATTAGGAGTCTCAGCAGGCTCGAATTCGATCTCCTTAGCATCGATCATATTCTGGATCTTGTATTTCAGCGCCCAACAATCCTCAGTATCGTGCCCCGAGCTACCGGAATGATAAGCACACCTCGCATCTGGGTTGTAGTTTGGAGAAGAGGTCTTGGGATTTGTATGAGGGTTGATCACCGTAATCAGATTCATCTTCAACATGTGCTGCAATGCTTGTGACAATGGCATGTTGATGTTGGTGAATTGTCTTTTAGGCTCGTCCGGCCTTCGTTGGTTTCCCTTTTGCTGTTGTCGGCGTGGCGCAGAGCCAGAGATCAGGACTGCCCCTACGTGTTGGTCACGACGACTCTTTTGACTGTACGCAGCATTGAACTCTTTCTTCCCAGTGTAAGGCTTTTTGTGAGTATCAGAAGGTGCAATTTCTGGAATCTTCCCACTCTTGATGCCAGCTTCAATTCTTTCCCCAGTCAAGATCAAATCTGTAAACCCAGCAGAAGGATTCCCAATCAGATGGTTGAAGAATGGACCAGACAGGGTCCCCAAGAACATATCAATGAGCTCACGGTCAGTCAAAGGTGGCTGCACCCTTCCAGCAAGATCTCTCCATTTTTGAGCATACTCCTTGAATCCTTCACCCGTCCCCAGCGACATACCCTGGAGTTGGGTACGTGTAGGAGCGAGGTCGGAATTATACTGATACTGCTTGTAAAAGGCAGCAGCAAGGTCCTCCCAGTTGCGGATACTGGCTCCATCTAGCTGATAGAACCATTCGAGTTGAGTCCCTGAAAGACTATCCTGGAAGAAATGGATCCATAGATTCTTGTCTGCAGTATACGGTTGGATCTTCCTCACATATGATCTGAGATGCAGCTTAGGATAGGATGCCCCGTCGTACTTTGCAAAAGCAGGTGCCTTGAACTTGTGCGAGATCACCACCCCAGAAGATAGACCTAGGTCTCCGAAGTCCAACCCGGGCACATGTTGAATCTTCATAGCACTTAATTGGTCCTCCAGCTGTTTGTACCTGTCCTCAGCAGGAGGGTACCGTTCATCATTGAAATCTGTCTCGTTGTCGGAGACCATGGGACTAGGAACCCTTCTCTCTTGGGGACTGTCCTTCCCTACAGAGGAAGTAGCCAGACCAGCCTCATTTTGTAGTGCATTCCCAAATCTATGTCCAGTGTTGAACAAGATAGTCCTTTTCTTCTTCTTCTTCTTCTCTTTCAGAATCAGAGTCTTCAAATCCTGTTGACCCTGGGCTAGGCTCACAACCAACTCTTGGAACTGGGCGTTCTGGGCCTGGAGGGCCTTGATAGCTTGTTCACCGGAAGGTTCAGAATACATGATGATTGCTGAAATAAACAGCGAAGAAGATAAGTGACCTGTAAAAGGGTACCTGTAATGCAATGATATGTATGTATGCATGCAATGTTTCCAAGGATCTCGCGGGGTAAACAAGAAAATTGTTAGCATTTGAATCTGGTAGCTTGATTGAAGGAACTTCATGTTGTTGAGAGTCCTTCTTCAAGAGTTAAGGCTCACCATATCGAGTGGGTCATAGCCCCTGACTCAAGTTATCGTGTTTTGATCTCCCAACAACCTTGGCTAGAGGAAAATAAATCCCCTTTTCCCCTTGCTAGACATTTGATATATCATGACCTGCATCACAAACCTTTGAGATCCTTGAAATGGGTTAGTCCTTATGCAGGATGTATGCAATGGTATGATGGTATGATGTTATGCTATGCATGGAGTGATGTAACTAAACCCTATTATGAGCCCAGATTAAGGACTGTAAACAAAACCCGTAAGGAACTCGTGTGTCAGATAACAAGAATGTGCAAGTAGTTCAAGTTTGAAGGCACACAAGTCACACAAAAAAGCCCTTAGATTTCAGGCCGGCATGGAGTTTAGGTACTACCCTCTTTCAGTTTCGTTGGTTAAGACCTGTCCTAGAAAATAGTAACCGGGTTCTAGAGGATCTCAATATCATTGACTACCCTCAATCGGTCATAACTCCAGCTTCGCAATCTTTTCTTGCGGCCAGAACCATCGCGAGAGTTTAGCCTCAATGAGTGTAGCATACTGCTACTGTTCTATGGCCAAGTTGGGTCAATTTAGGGTTCTAAGGTCGGTTGGTGCTTAATGACTCCTCAGAAGACCCATATTCTCCTCGTTCCAACACAAGGGATATCGGTACAGACCAAGGTGTCACACCAACGTAGCCACTGCTTCACCCGTGTCGGTCTATGCCGGACATGTCCCTCACAGCTTATGCTACCTAAAAGGGTATTCCCCAGATCCGGGTTAGGATCTATGAAACTCCGATGCAAGCCCACAATATTTAAAGCACACAAAGCATTCAATTGAAAACATAAGAGTGGTCTAATCCTAAGGTACACCTCACTTATTAGTATTCCCCAGCAGAGTCGCCAGTTCTGTGATCGGTGGAAATAGAACTGACTGTTTTGAAATGCTGGTTCGCGAAATGTCGCGGTAAGCAAGAGTCTCCATCATCTTTTATGTTCTCCAACAAGGAAAGGACAAAAGCACAACAAAATTCCTTTTCGAGATGTTTCTCGGTTCGGGAGGTAGATTATAGAAAGGGAAGGTGTTAGCACCCTTTCTATCCGTGGTTATCCACGGGCTTTTAGGTACTTGCTCACCATGTTTTCAAAAATTGTTTGCTTTTCTTGTGTATGCGGGTTTTGAAAAAGTTTCGTTTGAAAACTTCTAGGTAACTCTTGTATCAGTCCTCAAGAGTGTATGAAGTATTTGTTTGAAAACTTTTGAAAGTGTAGGTGCGAAAAGTTTTTTTGTTTTGTTTTAAAAGAGCAAGTACCCAGGAGAAATCTACCTACTCTAAGGAATTAAGCTGTGTAAGAGTCCTTTAGACAGTACTATCCCAACATTGAGAAGTAGGTAGCACCGTCGTTGGAGTTATTCGGGTCAATTCGATTATAGGGACATGTGTGGTCACCAAAGCAATAGTAGGATGCCTTAGCAGTAACCCTAATGTCCTAGATCCTTTTTATCCGAGGCAACCGTTTCGAGGCAACTGGATCTTTAGACAGGAGGGCGATCTCTAAAACACCCTATACTTGACGACCACCTCGAGGCAACCAAGTGAGGCGTACCCTAGGAGTGGCATGTGCACGTGTGTCAGGTTTCAGTTTAATTGTCTTTGAACATGCATCATTGTGAGCTACGAGTTGGTTTTAATTTTCATACAAGTCTTGTCATGCATAATTAACAGTTAATAATTTTCGGGAAATAAAGTGCGGAAAGTGAATCTACGCTATTACAACGGGTATTTACATCGCCAAAAACATAACCCTTGAAAATAAATGCGAGGAAATAAAGAAAGCGATAAAATCCTAATTAACTATTACATTCTCGGAAACAGTTACATAAATATAATCAAAATAATGAATTAAAATAAATATGCGCGCGAAAGAATTGGATCGGAACGTCCTGAGGGTTTTGACCCTTTTTGAGCAAAGAATTGAATTTGGTCCTTTTTGCAATTTAAATATTAAACCTAATTTACTAACTAATTAATTAATTAAAAGAAAAAGTTTTTTTTTGTGTTTTTTATGTTTTAATGAAAATAAAATAAAGTCAAAAGAAAAACCCTAATTCTAATTAATTTTATTTATTATGAAAAAGATTAAAATTGTCCTAATTAAACAACTAAACTAATTAATTAGAATTTTACTTACAAAAAATAATTATTAATAGTGAAAATAATAAATAATAAAAATAAACAATATTTTAAGTTTCTGATTTTATTATGAAAAATAATTTATGAATTGATTAAATAATAGTAATAATAATTATTAAAAGAAAAAAGAAAGAAAATAAAAAAAAAAGGAATAGAAACCAGGGGTGATGGGCCAGCAAGGAGGTGAATTCTGGAATTGTGAAGCCCATTGTGATCCCCAGCCTGTTTGACTTTGGGAGTTGGCTAGCGCATGATTGACTGAGAACACCATAGTCAACATCTCATGGCCACTGGATTGTTGCTACAGGACACTTGGCGTTTGGATGAGTGAAGGCATATGATGGACATCATTGGGAATCCTGCATGCAATCACGTTAAACAAAATAATATGGATTTTTGGGTGGACCTGGGAATCGAACCCAGGTCCCAATGGTTACCAGCCACATCATCTTCCACTAAGCCATCTGAACGCATTTGATATAATGATAATCAATAAAAATAATATATCAAAGTCAAGGCATATGTTGTAAAACAAATAAAGCGCGCCTTTTATTCAAACCAGCCAACCACATATCAATACGCAATCATCTTCTTCGTTCACCTGTAAAAAAACAAAACAGATAGCGGGGGTTTTTAACCCCCACAAAGTGTGACGACCAAAAATAGCGAATAGAGCTACGCTCTATATAAATATGGCGCGATGGTTGGGTTAAGTTCATCTGAGTCTCCTGAGTTCAACCTTGTGCATTAGAGGTTCCAATTTTGCCTGGATAGTAAAGCCCTAATTCAAGAACTCAAAAACCCTAAAAATCGTTAATGGCAACTCATAATTCCATGCATTAGAATCCAATTAATTAATACCAATAGCTTTATATGGATGCAAGCAATACAAAACAAACCATAAATTACATCAAATGCTTATGAAACGTGAGTTCTGATTCTGGCAAAAGTATGCAAACCGTATCACTGTTCTTGCGTATTCTTTGAGTGTTAGCACTTGATTTTGATTCCAATACGTTTCTGAGTTCCTGCAAGGTGTTAGAAACAATTAAAAGCTTTGAATTGGCCTGGAAGACTGAAAACAGTTTTCAAGTTTCTCTTGATTTTTTCAAAGTTGCTTATGGCTTTCTTGCAGAGTTTTCACGTGTTTTGCATTAGGGTTTGGTTGTGTGCATATATGGGAATCATTCTAGGTCAAAGTTTGGGCCTTAATCCATGTGTATGGGAGAATTAGGTTTACACTTTCCTCCATTGGCAAACTTTCCATATTTGAAGAAAATCTAAGATTTCATGCACAAAATAGCCCTAGCACGAATTTGTTAGTTGGCACATGATATATGAAAGCTGTATAAATCATAAAGATATTATTCCATTGATTTTTAGATTTTATTTGAATTATTATGGATTTAAAATGAATTAAATCAATAAAAATTAAATAAAATAGAAAAATAAATGTTTGATCTCAAAATTAATCATGGGACACGTGTGTGGCATGACAAGGCTGAATCAAGTGGAAGAAAGTGGGCCCTTTTGTCAAAAATTGAAGTTTTAAGGATAGTTGACTTTTGCAAATTCATGAAAATTTCCCAACTTCTCCAATGCACATCTTGCTCAATTTTGATCCTATGAACATGTTCTTGGACATTTTGGAAATGTCTTGAAGTCCTCTAACCAATGCCTTTGGTACCATGTCATTTGGATTTACCAATCTCAAGTTATGGTCTTTGACTTAAAATGCCTTTTTGTTGACTTTTGAAATTGACCTATAATGTAGAAATTGATAACTTTTTGTGAGAGCATTTCTTGGACTTGAAATGTGAAGATGAGTTGTAGGAAATGTCATCCCCTTCAAAATGAGCATTGGATGGGATTTTTCTGATGAACCATGAAAAAGTTATGCCCTGGTCAAGATACAGTTGACTTTCCTGCTGTCCAAAAATAGTAACTTTTGCATCCTTGATGATTTTTGAGTCATGCTTGTGGAATCATGATCAAGACTTGATCAAATGATTATTATGAGCTCAAAATAAGATGTTGAACAAAAATTCTGACTTTTGACTGCCAAATGACCATTTTACCCCTGCAGTTGATTGTAAATCAAATAGGGCTTTTGACTATGCAATTTGCCTCTGTGAGTCTTGAAACTTGGCATGTAGATGCTTGAGGATGTATATGAGCCTATGGGACTTGATTGATCCATTGAAAACCTTAAATTCCTTGGAAGAAACAAAACCCTAATTTTGACTGGCTTATGAGGCATTTGGATTGTGCAACCCTTGAGTAGTCTTGAACCAATTGAAGATGATCCTTGACAAACCTTGAAGAATATGGGAGGGCAAATTTTGGGGTACAACACATACATATCACATACAGCATAATCTCGTTTATTTTGAGAACATCATCTCACAATGCATTTCATGCATCGCATATAACTAACCCTGTTATATTTTCAGGGAAGACAATTATCACCAACAATTCCATCAGTTATACATGTCATATCTGCAGGCAACCAAAGGAAAATCAGTTCCCAAAATCAAACGGGTCAACTAATCTACATGATAAAATAAAGTAACCTTACTATCTCAGTTCCTTCCCACAAGCCTTACTACCCAGGATTTCATCTCAAAGTAACCTTACTATCCAGGTTCCTTCCCACAAGCCCTACTACCCAGGCTTTCATCTCAAAGTAACCTTACTATCCAGGTTCCTTCCCATAAGCCCTACTACCCAGGCTTTCATCTCAAAGTAACCTTACTATCTAGGTTCCTTCCCACAAGCCCTACTACCCAAGCTTTCATCTCAAAGTAACCTTACTGTCCAAGTTCCTTCCTACAAACCCTACTACCCAGGCTTTCATTTCAAAGTAACCTTACTATCCAGGTTCCTTCCCACAAGCCCTACTACCCAGGATTTCATCTCAAAGTAACCTTACTATCCATGTTCCTTCCCACAAGCCCTACTACCCAGGCTTTCATCTCAAAGTAACCTTACTATCCACTTTCCGTCCCACAAGCCCTACTACCCAGGCTTTCATTTCAAAGTAACCTTACTATCCAGGTTCTTTCCTATAAGCCCTACTACCCAGGCTTTCATTTTAAAGTAACCTTACTATCCCGGTTCCTTCCTACAAGTCCTACTACTCAGGCTTTCATCTCAAAGTAACCTTACTATCCAGGTTCCTTCCTACAAGCCCTACTACCCAGGCTTTCATCTCAAAGTAACCTTACTATCCAGGTTCCTTCCCACAAGACCTACTACCCAGGATTTCATTTCAAAGTAAACTTACTATCCAGGTTCTTTCCCACAAGCCCTACTATCCAGGCTTTCATTTCAAAGTAACCTTACTATCCAGGTTCCTTCCCACAAGCCCTACTACCCAGGTTTTCATTTTGAAGTAACCCTACTATCCAGGTTCCTTCTCCCTTATCTCCAGACAACAGGTTACAACACTGTAAGGCCTAGACCCGATCAGATACGGTCGATTTCACATGTCCCCAGCAAGTTGATGTACAGCCTGGACCCTGACCGGGTATACATTCTACTTTTCACCTCCTCAATCAATAGTTAATTTCCCCAGTAGAGTAATTAACAACCGAAGCTCTTAGACTTTAACCCCCAATGCATAAATCAACATTCCCAGGCAAAGTCCCCCTCAACAGCAAGTACAGGAATTCTCGCCCATGAATCTCTTATGCAAACCGATCTTCTCTGGATGGCATCTTTAAGCCCATCTCCAAAGATTCCTCGCCGCCTTCCAAATGGCATCGGTAAGTCCATTCCCAACATCACCAATCAGTATTACCTCATTCGAGTGAAAATTTCTGGGCACTCTAGTGTTCAATCACCTTCCACCTTCAGATCACGAAAGGCAGATCAGCCAATCTACATCCTCAGGCTCAAGAAGATTGAACAGGGGCAACTGTTGTACCCCAAAATTTTCCCTCTCATTTCTCAAAAGATCATCCTGGACCCTCAATTTTTGCTTCCATCTAATTTCAAGCCTTGAATTACAATTTTCCAAGAACACCATTCACAAGGGCAAAATGGTCAAAAGCACATTGAAAAGTCAAACTTTGACTTTTGGATCAAAAATCAACTTGTAACAATTATATTTCATCAAGACATGAAACTAGTTCATTAAAATCAGAAGTCAGAAATTACCCTGAAAGAATCAAGTTTCTAAGCATTTAGAAAATTCTCTAAGTGTTAAGAGGATATGATGCTTCAGAACTTCTGGGCCAGCCCCCCATGCAGGCGCAATCAGAATTTGCAAGCACGACTCAGAGTATGATACTTCAACCAGAACATATGGAAGCAATGCCCTTTGGTCAGAACATGACACTCCAGCGTATACTTCAACCAGAACATGTGGAAGCGATGCCCTTTGGTCAGAACATGACTCTTCAACATATGCTTCGATCAGAACATCACAAAGCCCCAAAACCTTATTTGAACAGCCTGCCATACTGCTATGGCACAGTCCTACAACCAGCTCCCACAACACTCCAAATTTCTACTGATCTAGACAACGCCTGCATTTTTCCCAAACCCTATATTTGCATCAAATTAGCTTACGAAAATTGTGATTAAAAAGCAATGGAACAGTATGCCAAAAAGGTTTGAATCCAATTTGTCCCCCCCCCCCCCCAAAAAAACCACAGCGAACCCACCTATTAATAATATGCTCAATCACACGTTCAAGGGCCTGGCTTTTGGAGACAGAATCGTTAAAAAGAGAGAAAAGAAAATTGTGATACCTCCATAAAAAATCCAGAATCCCAAACAGAAAACAAAACCTTTGTTCTTCCTTTTGAATCAAAGAGCTTGGCATTTCCTCTTCCGTTGCTCTTGCTGACTTAGAACATCTAAAGGCAGCAGTCCAAATTCCAAACACACGCTCCATGTCCAAGGTAAGTCTTTCTGACTCTGCATCTTTTCATTCAGAACATCATTAAAACATGTAAATATCATAGTATTGATGTTGTCCATATCACTGTGTAAGTAGAAAAACTGTGGATCAGAACTTCCTAATTAGGGTTAGACTCAGGACCAGGATCAGAACTTCCATAAACTGTTGTGCTTTTATCCCTCTGATTTGATGTTTGCTGAAAACTGAATAAGTTATCGATGTGCTGGTTGATATAAGGAAAGAGTTGAAATGTAACACATAACTTCTGTTTTTCACTCACCATTATAACACATAGAACTTCCATGATTCACTCACTGTTTTAACACAACACATAACTTTTGAGTTCTTCCTACATGTCAAACATATTGAACTTCTGATGTTTCCATCCGCTATTTTTACACACTCAGAGTTTATGATTTTTACATGCTGACAGTACACTGAATTTATGGGGTTTACTCACTATTTTAGTGTAATACAGAACTTCTGACTTGTGGTCCATTGTCTGAATACCTCCCAGAAATTCTGTGTTTTCTCACTAACGTTTCTTGTAGGACTCCAGAGTTTACCAATCAGAACTTCTGATGCCCACTGACGTTTCTTTCTGAGTCACCACGTGTCTGGCTTCAGAAATTCTGATCCTTGTTTGTTTTGCTTGCAGTAGCACGCTATTTCTATCTTTCATTTATTTTCCTTTTTTATCACTTTTAATATTAATACTTTTTCTTTTATCAATATAAAAAAGGACATAAAATACTTTTCTTTTATTAATTTATTTCTTTTTCATTAAGATAAAAAACCATTTTCTAAACAAGTCCTTTTTCTTTCTTATATTGTACATTTCAATATGGTTGTAATAGTAACTTAGGATTTAATTTCATTTGCAACCCCCATTCATAAATATGTACCCCCATCCCCAAAATATAGTAATATCGTAGGACTTTACATCTCTGCAATTTATCGCCTTCGAATGTAAATGCTAGTAATTAGGGTGTGTATGGAAAGACATGAAATTGACAAATAGATCACCCTAATGAAGACTAAAATGCATGCAATCAAACACACTTTCACACTAGCACCCTTAGGATAATCTCACTTGTTGCCTATCGGAAAAATAGTCATGTCCCACAAACATGGGCATTTTAGCAAAAGACACTTGATCAAAGATCGTAGTCCCTCGATGGCCCTCGATGTTGCCTTCGGTAAATGATCTAGTCCCTAAACGACATTGCTAAAACGTCCCATAGATTGCCTTCTATGACTATACAAACGCCCCATGCTCTTCCCTTAACATCCAACGATGGGGCTTCTTACCAACTCCATGGTAAGATAGCAACATCTAAAGGAGGAGGAAAAGAACATCTAAGACCTTTTGAGTAGGTAGATTCGCTCCTAGTTGCTCGCTTGCTCACAACAAAAACATTTTATACACCCACACTTTCATTTGAAATATTTTCAAAAGAAAACACTTTGTACGCGTTCTTATAGAAACGAGAGCCATTACAAAGAAAACCCTTTTCAAAATCACTTTCAAAAACACATTCCACAAACACCTCTTTGAAATATTTTCAAAACAACACTTTGTATACATTCTTATAGAGACGAGAATCATTACAAAGTCACATTTTCAAAATACTTTCAAAACCCACATCACAAGCACACATTCAAACAAAAGCAAGTGATCTAGAGAGTAACTAAGAGCCCATGGAAAACCATGGATGAAAAGGGTGCTAAAACCTTCCCTTTTCACAATCTATCCCTCGAACTCAAGAAAATATCTCTAAAGGTCTTTCCTGAGCTTTTTCACGTTTCCTTATTGGATAAAAGAAAAGTCGGTGGAAACTCTTGCTAAACCGCAACATTTGCAAACCCAAACGCAAAATCTCAAGTCAGTTCTCCCACCGTATCACAACGACTCTTGCTTACCGCGATATTTGCGAACAAAAAAACGCAAACTAGTATAATAGTCGGTTCTGCCACCATATTACAAAAGGGTTATCAATGAATCACTTCAAAAGTTCCAAGGAGTTTTCATGTGGAAGAAACTTGATGAAGAAGAAAGATTACAAGTCCTCCAGATGCACCCCCAATTTTCCATGTGTGACTTCAAAGGATCATAACTTGAAGAATTTTTATCACCTTGAGCCCATTCTATTTCCATAATGATCTTGAGGATGTAAACTTTATGCCTTATTTTATGTGCAAAGTGAGAAAATGGATGGAAGTTACCTTAAGGATACAAAAGATTATAGGTCATTTAATGATTTTTTGCCAACTTCAACAATTCATAACTCTCTCAATTTTGGATATTTTAAATGGTTCAAGTTTCAAAATGTCATTCAAGAGGTCTATTTCATGGCATATTTTTTGGTCAAGAGCAAATTCCAAGAGGAAGGCCATGTTTGGATGCAAAACAATATAGGTCACTTTTGAAGAAAAATTTGAAATATTTCTAAGTATGGAAAGTCAACCCTTTTTATCCAACTTTGACTCAATGCAATTTTTAGCTCAAGCATCCATTTGATCCCATTCTTTTTCCATTGCAAAGCTTGTGACCTCGTCTTTCTAAAGCATCAAGAATCATGCCCTAAGACCCCTTGAGCTGAGAATGCCATTGGTTAGAAGTTGGCAATTTGAAACTGAATTTTTCACCAAGTCAGAAGTTTGAAATCCTTGATTTGGCTTTTAAACACTTTGTTTCTGCACGTTTATGCCTCTAAACATGTTTAATGAAGTTCCATAAGTGATTAGCATAGCAAAACCCGCGTTTCGGATGAGTTTTGATCAAATTGGAAGTCACACTTTTCTTGTTTGCAACTTCACACGATTTCCCTCCAAAATTCATCATTTCACACGCTTGGACACTCCATTTTATTACCTATAAATAGAGGGTCATTCCCCATTCATTTCTACAAGCTTGGATAGCCAGAATCACCCTGTCAAACTTGTTCCATAACTTAAAATTCAGCAACTTCAAAATCCATTCTCAAGCCTTTTTCAATCCAATTTTTCCATCAATTCACCTTCCTTGATCTTCCCTGAAGCGAACCATATAATTACATTCAAGAATCGTGCCCTATATTGCTCCATAGAAGTCCAGTTTCAGACCTCTGTAACTTAACTTCAATAGGTAGATTCCTTCATCAATTCTTCAAAACTTTGATATCATTGTGATGCTCTCATTGCCCTGGTTCTAGTCGCAACACTTGCTTTTTATTGGAAATACGTTTTGACCATGAAATTTCAAATCTCTTTTGAAAACTCTCCTTCCAAATTGTTTGAGCTACAGTTCATATAAATTTGGCGCGGGAGTGTGGTTGTCTTCGTCTTGAAGATACGAAGCGAATGACATAGGTTTGAACTTCTGATTTTACAGTTTGAGAGACCTACAATTCACGTTGGCTGGAGGTTAAAGATAACCTACGTGTCATCTTCCAACCAATGATGGTGTGCCACTTGCTTTTTTTTTTAAATCTGATTTTACTTTCTGATTTTATACTTTATTCACTATTGACCATGATATGCACAGCGCGCCAGATCTCTTGGATTTGATTACTAACGCGTTTTGACTCTCATCTAATGGTCCATATATTTTTGACTTTTATTTTCTTTTCTGATTTTTATATTTAATTGTTTTAAACTTCAAAAAATCATAGAAAATTCATTTTAAGTCCAAAAAATCTAAAAAAAATATGATTTTTTTTTTTATTATTCTCTTTCTGATTTTTATTTTTTCACAATTTAACTGTGTTTTGGTATTTTTTTAAATAAATTTTCACTTTATTTGAATTGTTTTAAATGTTTAAAAACACTTTTATGCATTTTTAAATTCTGAAAAATTATGGAATGATCCAATGATATTGTGACAAATATTAGTGACCTTACTTATTTTTTATTTTTTACTTTGGTATTTTTTTAATCATTTTTAGTTTACTTTAATCATTTCTTTTAATTTTAAAAATAGTTTCTGACTTTAAAAAATTACCAAAAAATTTATAAGATCATTTGAGTCCTTTTCTGATTTTTCTATGGACTTACTTTTTATTTCTTGATCAATTTGAATATAGTTGATATTTTTCTCTTTTATTTTTATTTAAAACATTTTTTAAACCTTTTTTTGTATATATTAAATGTAATATTATTTTGTGACTATTTTATGGCTGATCTTGGGTTAAATTTTTGATCATGAACTTTATTAACATCATTGGATCCATAGTGTTGAGTCTAACTCCACAAAAAATGGATGAATGATTTTAATAATAGTTTGATTAAATTTAATTCAAAAGTGGTTTGTGTATTCTCTCCCACCCCTCTTCATCTCATCCCTTTTCTTATTGCACTAAGTTTTATTGGAGCATGATCTCTATATCATGTCTCAAAACAAATGGTGCATAGATTGATATTGACCGGCCTCAAAATAGGTGTGACTTCTATATAAGTCCACTTACGATTGCTTAACATAGCGCTAAATTTTGTCCCGATTCGAATAAATGATCATTCGTGGCCCAAACTTATGTTTGTAAGCCCAAGTATGTTAATTTGATCTCTTTGATCCAATAACCTTGAGATTCATTGTGTGGAGGCTTTGATTCTATCAATCCTTTAATGGATCTACAACACTTATGGTTAATGCGGACCACTTAAACATCATTGATCATTAAATGGTACTCATGAGGATTCTAAATGGATGATATACTTGACAAAAAGAAAATGCAACTTGTTGTGTGGAGGCTTAGGTTATACCAATCCTCTAATGAGTTCCAAATGCAAGTTTCAAGATGATCATCCAACTAACCACTATCACTAATAATTGAATTTATCCTTTATTTTTATTATATGCCCTTTATTTTTATGCACTATTTACTTTTAGCATTTACGTTTCATGTCATTTTCATCTTTGCTCATTTGAGTATTTACCTTCTTGTCATTTTTACTTTTTCTCACTTGAGCTTTACTTTTCTTCTTCAAAACACCTAATAATCAACATAAACCTTTAAAATATTTAATGATACTTGGACTATTTGGTTACTATCCTTGGCATTATGGAGCATTGGACTTTTTGGACTTAGGATTAGAAACCTTGGCCTATGATTGGAGACCTTGTGACCTTATCTGATTATTTTGTCTGGAGCTCTTGAGGTTTACCTCAAGGAATTGGGTTGTTTGTTTGTTTTGTGTGCAGGTTATTGTGATTACACTCTTTGTTTGTAATCTAGAATTCACCCGTATACAACTGTTACTCTGTCCAGTTTTTGTGAAGGCTTAATACACTTGAAGTTTGATTCTCTCAAGAGGTCTAGTATCTTTGCTTGCTTGGTTTCAATCCAAAGAATGAGAATTCTATCTTGGCTCATAATGTCAAGTATTGGCTTTTTGTTGGTTAGATGGTTCTTATCCCTAGCTTTAACCTTATGCTTTAGGATAGCCTCTTCTTCTCCTCCCATCTTCTTTAATTTCAAAAATCTTCTCCCACCTTTTGAAAACCCTTTTTGTTTTAAACTTGAACCACTTTCATAATAAACTTGGACTTAGGTCCATGCATTTTCAAACATTTTCATAAATAAACTTCAATAAACTTAATAATACTTTGACATTGTTTTTGTGAGAAGACTAAAAGTCAATCAATCTCATTTCAAACTATTTTTCCACTTTGGCTTTTATCTTTAAACTTTTCTCAAAAAGATTGGACTCTTGTCAATCCTTGTAGTGATGCAAATAACTATACTTCTATAATATGTAGTGAAGAGAGACATTTTCCCCTTGGGTGTTGAGTGAGGCATTATTGATTTTAAAATCCAAGCCATATCCTTCACTTTGAGATGATGCAAATTATGATTTCTCATGATTGTGGGTAGTAAGTATGTTTTCTACACGGACAATGACGATGATGTCTTATCTCTTTAAATCAATCAACACACTTGTGTTTTAAAATCTTTAAAAAAAGAGAGGAACTACGTGTACCCTGATCCCCTATTGCACGAAAGGTGGTACGTAGGAACTAAAGGTTCGCAACCGCGGAAGATGCAAACATTATAAAAATATTTCTTTTTTCACCCCTACCATATATTTTTATACAACATTTCATAGCCAAAATATACAGATTTTTACAAAGAGGTTCCTGCGGAGTACCGTAGATGTTTAGGGTGCTAATACCTTCCCTTTGCATAACCAACCCCCTTACCTTGAATCTTTCCCCCCTCTTTTGGGTTATTATCTCTTTTCCCATTCCTTTGGAAACAATAAAGCACGGTGACGATTTTTTATTTGGATCTGTATAAGTCTAGTCAATCCAATGGCTTAGTCTTAAACATTTCTACCGCTACAAGTAGCTATGTCAAACTCTTTTAGTTTTGGAGGAAAAAATGCCCTATTTTTTGCCTACTTTGGATCAGACTAATAAAATAGATGCATCTTATTTATGCTACTAACATTATTCTATAAGAGCTGAAGCATCATGATGGGGAGAGTTTAATGGCCTAAAGCCATGTTGTTTTTGCTCACCAGTTCTTCAACGTCATGAACTTTTACTATCACGGTTCACTTCAAGATCTGCAAGTATGGACGCTAAACTTACTCAATATATTAACAGAAAAAGGAAGGTATATGATTTGGAAATTGGATGACATATAAAATATTGTTAGTGTTGCTAAACATTGTGTAATACGGTAGGAGAACTGACTTGGTTGTTTTGAGTTTGATCGTAATGTTGTGGATATAAAGAGTCGCCACCGAGTTTTCTTTTATCCAATAAGGAAAGGGTGAAAAGAACAGGAAAGACCTTTGAGATTATTTCTTGAGTTCGGGGGGTAGGTTATGAAAAGGGAAAGTGTTAGCACCCTTTTCATCCGTAGTTATCTACGAGCTCTTAGTTGCTTGCTAGATTACTTGCTTTGTTTGAAAATGTGCTTGTGGTGTGGGTTTGAAAATATTTTGAAAACGTCTTTGTAATGATTCTCGTCTCTATAATAATGCGTACAAAGTGTTAGTTTTAAAAATATTTCAGAGAGGTGTTTGTTGTGGAAGATGTTTTTGAAAGGGATTTTGAAAAGTGTCTTTGTAATGATTCTCGTCTCTATAAGAATGCGTACAAAGTGTTTTAAATTTAAAAAATGTTTCAATTGAAAGTGTTGGTGTGAAAATGGTTTTTGTTGTGAGAAAGCGAGGAACTATGAGCATCCTACCTACTCAAAAGGTCTATGTTCTTTTCATCCTCCTTTATATGTTGCTATATTTCCATTGATTGATGCGAAGCACCATTGTTGGATGTGAAGGGACAGGCGTGGGATATTTGTATAGTCATAAAAGGAAACCTATGAGGCGTTTTAGCAATTTTCGTTTAGGGACTAGATCGTTTACTGAAGTCAACATCGAGGGACATCAAGGGACTACAATCTTTTATCGAGGGTCTTCGCTAAAACGCCCATATTCGAGGGACATGACTATTTTCTGAGGCAACAAGTGAGATTAACCTAGACGTGCATGTGTGTATAGTGTGTTTGATTGCATGCATTTTTGTCTTTGATTAGGGTTGTCTACTTGTTGGTTTTATCTTGCCATACATCCTAATTACTAACATTTGTATAAAGAAATAAAAAATGAAGAAAATAAATATCCTACACTATTACAACCATATTGAATAGCAAGAAAATATAAATACAAGCATAAACAACATAAAGAGATAGAAAAAGTGAGTCCTTTGATGCAGGCAGTAGGCTTCTTCGATTCACCCTTCTTTTGCTTCTTTCAATTGGGGCTGGGAATCAGTATTAGCATGCCATTTAATTACGTCCTTTTTCCGCTTCTTTCGATTGGCGTGGAAGTCAGCATGAGTGTACACTCTTTGTTTTAACCTCCTTGCTGCCTCCTTCGATTGTAGGGATGCAAAGCTCCATAGTTGAGATTCGAAAGGCTTCAATGTTTAGCCAATCGAAGGATACAGAAAACCTGTCTAAAACTTGAAAATGAAACTAACAAATGTAACTTTTGAAAGCTACAAGCCAGGGGTTAGCACAAGATTATTGGGCACCAAAATCCAAAGTCTAACTAGTCAGGGTTGAGATTTTCAACATACAAGCAGTGAGCATCGAAAGGTACGGCATGGTCAACTTCCTAGATGGGATATCTACATTTTCCTTTTATTTATATGTACAAATGATATTTAAATGAAAAAATTTCCAAGTTTAGAGGAAAATTACCCCTTGAAGTGCTAATCGAAGGAGCTGCAGGAGACTTCCTTGGTGGTGGATGGAGCTTCGCTGGAATCTTGCTGAAGCTAGTTCAGTTGCTGCTTTGTTTGGGCAGTCACTAAATCAAAGAAGGGTATGTGATAATGGTGAGTGAATCTAAGGTTATTATATAACAGTCTAGGGAATGAATCAAAAGACAATTATGTTGTAGTTAGGGAATGAATTGAAGGTTAGTTATCTGGAAGTTGGGGGGAGAATTGAAGGATTCATTAATGCATGAAAGGATCTAAGAGTTTTAGAGTTTGAATGTTTGAGAATGTTTGAGAGTGTTTAAGAGTTTTGAGAATTTGATAATTTTCTCACAACAAGAGTTTTTTCAGCTACCAATGGCCCTTAAGATGTGTGATGAAAGCTCTTATTTATAGATGAGTTTGGCTGAGGTTTGGGAGGGAAAACAAAATAAATTTGAACAAATTGGGTATGCTTCTTTTGTAGTCTTCGAGGTGCAGTTTTTAAATGCCAATTTGGTGTAAGTATAGGAGCAGCGTGGCAGGACTGCTTTATAGCAGTTTTGTAGTGTTGTGGCCAGTGCAGCACATAGGGCTCTATCCAACAAGCATCTTTGGATATTTCAACCTTTCCTTTTGACTTCATAAGTACAACCTTCGACCAGGTCCTTTCTTTAGACAACAATATTTGTTTCCAAATAGTATGTGTCTTTCAAATGGGCCCTTTTTGTGCATCCTTAGAAGGGGCAAAACGTATGTCCCTTGAATGGGCCATGTAAATATGTCCTTCGAATGGGACATCCAGGTATGTCTTGCATGTCCTTTGATTGTGCCACCATAGTGTAGAAACTATGTGTGTCGAAACAAACTTTCCAAGAGAGATATTGCCCAGTCGAGCTAGCGTGAAAATTGTTAATGCTTTGTGGGTGTTAGTATGAACCCAGTGAATGCTAGCCATAGGGAAGATTTTGCCTTGTGCATGCTAGCATGGTGGGAGCTCCCTTACTTTGTGAATCGAAGCATGCAAGAAAGATGCCATTGCTCAATCGAAGGCTGCATACAGATAGCCATTACTTTGTGAATTAAAGCAAGCATGTCAGGGACCAACACTCAATCGAAGGATGTATTTAGGAGACTAAATACCCAATCGAAGCTTGCATACACGTAACCATTGCATTGTGAATCAAGCAAACATGTAAGGCCAACGGTGCAATCGAAGGATGTATGCAGGGAACCTAAATGCCCAAACGAGGCTTGTATGCAGGAAGTCCCTACTTGGTGAATCGAAGGAAACCTTCAGAAGGCCATTGCCTTCCGAATCGAAAGAAGCTTTCAGAAGGTCATTTACTTCTGAATCGAAGGAAGCTAATATGAAGCCACTACCTTCTGAATCGAAGGAAGCTGGTAAAAGGTCATTTCCTTTTGAATTGAAGGAAGCAGTTTCAAAGGGAAACCAAACCCAGTCGAAGCTAACATGGAGGAGAAAGTTTAGTCGAAGCTAAGCATGAATCGAAGCAAGCTTATTTTTCTTCAATTTTGTCAGAAAATTCAAATTTATCTGCTTTTCTCTTTCAATAGTTTCCTTCTTAACCTAATGCTTGGAAATCCAATATGATCCATGGCAACTTGAGCTGATCAAGACTTGTGCAGTTTTGGCCCAGTAGAAATCTTGTAAGGAAATTTTAGAAAAATTGAGAGGGAAAATTTTGGGGTACAACAACTGCCCCTGTTCAATCTTCTTAAACCTGAAGAGTTAGATTGGTGAGTCCGCCATTCGTGACTTGAAGGTGAAAGATGATTGACACTAGAGTGCCCTAAAATTTGCACTCGATGATGTGGTGGTTGATCGTGTAGGGAATGGGCTTAAAGATGACATTTGGAAAGCTGATGGAGAGTTATCGGAGGTAGGCTTATAGATGCCTTCCAAAGTTAATTGTCGATAGAAATTAGACTAAGTCTAATCTTGATTTCAACTGGGAAAGAATACAAATAAATCTTTGGAGTGATTTATTTGAACAAGAGAAAGTATCTACCGGAACAGAATTAGGATAAACCATTGATCAATTTAAAATGAATCAGAAGAGGTCTGAATAATCTTTACCCGAAAAAGAATCAGAATAAATATTTGGAGCGATTTATTTGAACCATAGAAAGTGTTTACCGGAACGGAATCAGGATAAACCATTGATTGATTTAAACTGAACCAGCAGAGGTATGAATAATCTTTAACTGGAAAAGAATCAGAATAAATCTTTGGAGCAATTTATTTGAACCAGAGAAAGTGTCTACCGAAACAGAATCAGGATAAACCATTGATCGATTTCAACTGAACCAATAGAGGTCTGAATAATCTTTAATTGGAAAAGAATCATAATAAATCTTTGGAGCGGTTTATTTGAACCAGAGAAACTATCTACCAGAACGGAATCAGAATAAACCATTGATCAATTTAAAACTGAACCAGCAGAGGTCTGAATAATCTTTAACCGGAAAAGAATCAGAATAAATCTTAGGAGCGATTTATTTGAACCAGAGAAAGTATCTACCGAAACGGAATCAGAATAAATCATTAATCAATTTAAAACAGAACCAGCAGAGGTCTGAATAATCTCTAACTAGAAAAGAATTAGAATAAATCTTTGGAGCAATTTATTTGAACTAGAGAAAGTGTCTACCAGAACGAAATCAGGATAAACCATTGATCAATTTAAAATGAACCAGCAGACGTCTGAATAATATTTAACTGGAAAAGAATCCGATAAATCTTTGGAGCGATTTATTTGAACCAGAGAAAGTGTCTACCGGAACGGAATCAGGATAAACCATTAATCAATTTAAAACTGAACCAACAGAGGTCTGAATAATATTTAACTGGAAAAGAATCAGAATAAATCTTTGGAGTGGTTTATTTGAACCAGAGAAAGTGTCTACCGGAACGGAATCAGAATAAACCATTGATCAATTTAAAACTGAACCAGCAGAGGTCTGAATAATCTTTAACTGGAAAAGAATCAGAATAAATCTTAGGAGCGATTTATTTGAACTAGAGAAAGTATCTACCAGAACGGAATCAAAATAAACCATTAATCAATTTAAAATTGAACCATCAGAGGTCTGAATAATATTTAGCTAGAAAAGAATCAGAATAAATATTTGGAGCGATTTATTTGAACCAGAGAAAGTGTCTACCAGAACAGAATCAGGATAAACCATTGATCAATTTAAAACTGAACCAGCAGACGTCTGAATAATATTTAACTGGAAAAGAATCAGAATAAATCTTTGGAGTGATTTATTTGAACCAGAGAAAGTGTCGACCAGAATGGAATCAGGATAAACCATTAATCGATTTAAAACTGAACCAACAGAGGTCTGAATAATCTTTAACTGGAAAAGAATCAGAATAAATCTTTGGAGCGGTTTATTGTAACCGGAGAAAGTTTCTACCGGAACGGGATTAGGATAAACCATTAAGAGATTTAAACTGAACCAGTAGAAGTGTCTACTGGAAAAGTATCAGAATAAATCTTCGAAATTTAAACTGAACCAGCAGTTTTCTGTGTTCGTCTTTAAACTGCAAAGATTCAAGATAAATCTTTGGTCGATTTAAACTGAACCAGAGGAAGTGTCTACTGAAATAGAAGCAGGATAAACCATTTATTAATTTAAACTGAACCAAAAGATGTCTGGAGGAAGTGTTTGTCATGTAGATAGTCACCCTGTCGTGTTTGAGGGATTGATCTACAATCGATTTGTTCACAGATAGTTGTCATGTCTCATTTCAGGCATTAATCATAAACTTTGTTGAAAATTTGCAATGACATTTGTTTGCTTGTTAACTTTCCTGAAAAGGTAACGAGTCAACTGTGTGCATTATCGTGATGCATGAGATGTATCGAGTAATGATGTTCTCAAAATAAATGAGATTGCGATATATGCATTTGTGTTGTCGATGCTATGATGTTTGTTAAATGATGTATGAACGCAATGTGTGAACGTATCAGTTGTTCTGCTGCAGTGTTGCTGGACTTGGGAAAATAAATCCCCGACTGCTGCTGAGGATGAAGAGTGTAAATCTTCATATTTAGTTAAAGTTGAAATGCTAATAGACGGGTTTCCATTATTTAGAGAAACGAACTCTGTTGAGGAAGGGAAACTTCATGAACTTGCTTGGGGATTTTTATGAAGTCCTACCGGGGACTTTGTTGATGGTTTTTAGACATTGTCATGTTTCTTAAAGCCATTAGTAAATGTCTTTCTATTTTTATGCACGTTTTCGTAAACGATAATCACACTCAAATGCATATGTTTAAAAATAAATCACTAGACGTTTTCGCAAACATAACAGAAATAATAAAAAACAAATAGTTTTGTACTTTCCAAGAGATAATTTCGTATTAATTTGAATAAGCATTTTTTGTACAAGAAGACATACATCCTAGTAAGAGAATGCCGTTGTAAGAATGAAAACTATACAAAATGATATACAAAGAAAAACAACTATGTAAAATAATCCCATTGGTTTTCCATTCTGCTATTGCCTTTATGCCTTCAGGCGTTTCATCTCTTCGTTGCTTGTCCGAAGTTGACTGGGTTGATTAATACCATTTGAGATTGATAGTTGTTACCAAATATTTGCTATAAGGTGATCCAACGGGATATTGTTATACGCTTTTAAGTTCGCCGGGATACCCTTTTTTGCCCAAGCCGCATTTTCATGTTTTCGACTTACCAGGTGTACAGATTTTTCATATGTATATCCCTAATTTTTACCCGAACCTTTTTTGGTTTGCCGGGATGCCCTTATTTTGCCTATGCCAATCAACCTAGTGGGTATTTGTTCATGCGTAGTATCTTTTAACTATGTCTGTGTTTACAGGGTGCGGAAAGTTGTCGCCGTCCATAGTGGTTAAGATCACGGTCCTACCAGAAAATATGTTCTTGATCACAAATGGTCCTTCGTATGTAGGAGTCCATTTTCCCTTGGGATCACCTTGCGGCAATATGATGTGCTTGATTACTAAGTTACCGGCCTGATATACCTGACGTCTGACCTTCTTGTTAAAAGCTTTAATCATGCGTTTTTGGTACATCTGACCATGGCAGACAGTCGCGAGCAACTTCTCGCCAATCAAGTTCAAATGGTCAAGTCGAGTCTGAATCCTTTCGTCTTCATTCAAACCTTCATCCTTCATGTTTCTCAATGAAGGTATCTGGACTTCTTTGGTAGGACAACTTCCATACCGTATACCAAAGAGAAAGGAGTTGCCTCTGTTGACCCGCACACCGTGGTACGGTAACCGTGAAGAGAAAATGGTAACATCTCATGCCAGTCCTTGTAGGTCACTGTCATCTTCTGTATGATCTTTTTGATGTTTTTATTAGCGGCCTCCACAACGTCATTCATCTTCGGCCAGTAAGGAGAATAATTATGATGCTGAATTTTGAATTGTGCGTATAGTCCGCTGATCATAGTATTATTGAGATTGGTACCATTATCTATAATGATTCTTTCTAAAATAACATACCGACAGATAAGGTTGTTTCTGATGAATCGGGCCCCAACGTTCTTGGTGACAGAAGCAAATGAAGCCGCCTCGACCTATTTTATGAAGTAATCAATGGCGACGAGGATGAAACGGTGTCCATTAGAAGTTATGGGTCTGATCTCTCCAATCATATTGATGCCCCACATTGCGAATGGCCAGGGAGTAGTCAAGACGTTCATAGGAACCGGTGGCACATGTACTTTATAAGCATAGATCTGGAATTTGTGACAAGTTCGCGAATGATGATAACAGTCTGCTTCTATAGTTGACCAATTGTATCCTGCCCGTAGGATCTTTTTAGCCATCGTGTGCCCACTTGAATGGGTGCCAAAGGTACCTTCGTGTAAAGCAACCATAATCTTTTTTCCTCACTCTTGTCTATGCACCAAAGCAAAGTAGAGTCATGGTTACACTTATAGAGGATTCCGTTACTAAGGAAGAATTTAGCAGAGAACCTTCTTAGGAACTTCATATCATTGACTGAAGCTCCCTCAGGTTATTCTTGGGCTTCAAGATATCTTTTAACTTCATGGAACCAAGGTTTATCCACTACTTCTTCAGTATCAATCTCATGATAGTATGCTGGTTCGTCCATCCTCTCGATAGTGATATGAGGAGCCTCATTATCCCACCTAATTTTGAACATGGATGACATAGTAGCTAGCGCGTCCGCTAGTTGATTTTCCTCTCATGGAAAATGCTCAAAGGTAATTTCTTCAAAATGTTGAATCAGTGTTAACACATGCTCTTTGTAAGGGATGAGGTTAGGATGCTTCGTGTCCCATTCTCCTTTAATTTGATTGATTATTAAGGCCGAGTCTCCAAATACACTTAAGGATTTGATCCTTAAGTCTATAGCAGCTTTGAGGCCCATAATGCATGCATATTCGACCATATTGTTGGTACAATTGAAACACAACCTGATAGTGAAAGGAGTGTGACAACCTTCAGGAGATATGATCACAACACTGATGCCATTGCCGAGTGCATTGGAAGCTCCGTCAAAAACCATAGTCCATCAGGATCCTTGTTCAGGTCCGTCATACGGTCTAAGTTCTTCACAATCATTCACTAACATGATGTCCTCATCTTGGAATTCAAAATTCATGGATGATAGTCATCCACAGCCTGATGAGCCAAATGATCACACTTTCTTTTATTGCTTTTTGGGTAGTGTGTTGAATTTTGTATTCGGTTAGGACCATTTTCCATCTTGCTATTCTTCTAGAAAGAGCGGGCTTCTCGAATATGTATTTGATAGGATCCATCTTAGATATCAACAAGGTAGTGTGAGTTAGCATATATTGTCTTAGCCGGCGAGCAGGACATGCCAGAGTGCAACAAGTTTTCTCGAGCAGTAAATATCTAGTTACACAGTCGGTAAACTTTTTGCTCAGGTAGTATATTGCGTGCTCTTTTCGGCCAGACTCGTCATGCTGCCCCAACACACACCCCATTGAATTTTCCAGTACTGTTAGGTACATGATCAGAGGTCTTCCTTTAGTTGGCGAAATCAAAATTGGAGGTTCTTGAAGATACTCCTTGATTCTGTCAAAGGAAGCCTGGCAGTCATCATTCCACTTCACCACTTGATCTTTCTTCAGTAATTTGAAGATTGGCTCACAAGTAGCGGTTAGATGGGAAATGAATCTGGCGAAGTAGTTCAGACGTCCCAAGAATCCCCTAACCTCCTTCTCAGTGTGAGGAGTTGACATTTCTTGTATCACTTTTACCTTTTCAGGTTCGACTTCAATACCTTTGTTGCTGACAATGAAGCATAAGAGCTTACTGGATATTAATCTGAAGGTGCATTTATTCGGGTTCAACCTTAGTTTGTATTTCTTCAGTCTTTCAAATAGCTTCTGCAAAGGGTCAAGGTGTTCCTCTTCAGTTTGATATCTGGCTATCATATCATCCATGTAGACCTCTATCTTGTGATGGATCATATCGTGAAACAAAGCTACCATGGCACGCTGATAGGTTGCCCTGGAATTCTTTAACCCAAATGGCATAACTTTGTAGCAGAAAGTGCCCCACTGCGTGACGAAGGTCATCTTCTCCATATCCTCAAGTGCCATTTTAATCTGATTGTACCCGGAGAAACCATCCATGAAGGAGAATACCTTTTGTTCTACGGTGTTGTCAACTAGAACATCAATATGGGGAAGCGAAAAGTCATCCTTGGGGCTCGCCCTATTCAGGTCTCTGTAATCCACACACATACGTACCTAACTGTCCTTCTTAGGTACTGGAACAACATTAGCAACCCATTATGGATAAGAGGTAACAGCTAAGAAACCGGCGTTGAACTGCTTCATGACTTTAGCCTTGATCTTTTATGACAGCTCTGTCCGCATACGACGAACCTTCTATTTCACTGGAGGTAATTCTACTTTCATCGGCAGACGATGGACCAGGATATCAGTGTCGAGTCCTGGCATGTCTTTGTATGGCCATGAGAATACCTTAACATAGTCATGTAGCATATGAATTAAACTCTCCTTGACACTATGCTCCAGATTGGCACCAATCTTGACTTCCTTCTTGTCCTCTTCAGTACCCAAGTTTACTGTCTCAACTGGCTCTTCATGGGGCTATATTGCTCTTTCTTCCTGTTGTAACAGTCTGGCAAGTTCCTCTGATACTTCACAATTTTCCTCACCTTTTTCCTCGGTTTGGTAGATCGAATTTTCAAAGTTATAATTGGAAATAGCAGAACCGTTACCAATGGGATCCCGAGTGGATGTGGTTTTGCATTTTGATATGTGAGTGTGTGTAAGAGCGTAGCTATTTTCGATAAAGTAAAAAGTAGAAAAGAAAAATAAAGAGCGTAAAATTTTCATGCAAAACGTTCAATGATTTATTAATGACATATGAAGATGAAGTAATAACCCTCACAGATAGACCATTGTGCCTCGGGTAAGACACAAGGTTTTAGAGTTTCAATTTTTTAAATATTACAAATCAAAAAATTAAAAGACAATTACTCTTGGATAAAAGTAATAGGAACAAAATATTTTTCCTCCCAATTGTTGAGTCCACCGCTGATAGTTGGGAAAATCCACTTGTCCATGTCACAATCGCTATCACTGTCCTCCAGCGCATTGACTCCATGGTTGCTAATGCGTAGTGGCAGTCGCCCAACACGAGCACGTCGAACAACTCTTTGGGCCTCCGAAGTAAACCCCAAACCAAACTTGTTAGATTTGTAGGGAATATCTGGAAGTTGACCCCAAATGGTACATCTACCTTCTTTAACTACTGCTTTAGCATCCTTCAGAGAAGCCATTTTCAATAGAGGTCTGATAATCTTTGAAACTTTAGTAGCAGTCTTGGTTACAACTACTGTCTATGGAACCTCCTCAAAGTTATGACAGGAGGTATCAATGAACTCGCCATCCATTTCAACATATCTGGAAGAGTTCAGGTGGCTCACCATGTATTCCTCCTCACCATAGACTGTGATAATGTTTCCATTGACCGGGTACTTTAACATCTGATGCAGGGTAGAAGTAACAACACCAACCCCATGGATCCAGGGTCGTCCCGATAAACAGGAATAAGACGGGAGAATGTCCATCACGTAGAAAGTTGAGTCAAAAGCCTGAGTACCAACTTTAATAGGGATGTCCACATCCCTGTGCACTATTCTTTTGGAACCATCGAAGGCCCTCACCACAATGTTACCAGGGGCCAACGTGAGTCCTTCACAATATAACATGTCCAGAGCATTCTTGGGTAAGACATTCAGCGACGAACATGTATCCACAAGAACGTGAGCTAGGGTAGTGCCACTGCACTCAATGGAGACATTCAGGGCATCATTGTGTTTCCTTCCTTTGGGAGTTAAATCAGCGTCAGAAAAACCCATTCCATTATCAACAGTCAGGCTGGCCATGCAATTCTCTGATTGATCAGCGGAGGTCTCTTGAGGCACGTGCGCAGACTTTAGGAATTTTACTAAAGCCTTAGCATGGACTTCAGAGCATAAAAGTAAGGCCAACATTGAGATTTTTGAAGGGGTCTTCCCCAACTGCTCTACGACATTATAATCACTTTTCTTTATTATCTTCAATATCTCTTCCATTTCCTTTTTAGAAGCCTCAAGGATGACTTCTTTGTGTGCCTTCATCTGGACAGGTTTAACCAATACCTCTTTGCCTCGAGTCTCGGCCGACTCAGTAGCAGGGATAACAACAGGGATAACAGTAGGAGTGGCAATGGGGGTACTAGCAGAATGAATGATCACAAGAGTAGAAACAATCTCCAGAGAGATTTCGGGAGAGTAAAACCTTCTGCTTCTTGTAATTTTACTGGTCCCGACGATGTTGTCGACCTCAGGATCAGTGTCTTTGGCAACTTTATCTTCAACAACCAACAGGTCTTGCTTGACGCCATGGTAGTAGACGCCATCCCCATAATTCCAGGGAACATCTTTATCAGAGGAATATGGTATCAGCCCTGGAAGAGTGATAATAAGATGAGCAAATTTGGGAATGGGTGTAATCCTGACGAGTCTTTTGGTGGAGACCCTGGGAGGATTGTCGGAAATGGTAATTATTGAGACATCTTCACACAAATTTCTTGCAAGGGGAACTTTCTCAAACATAATTTCTTTATTAATATTAAGGAATTGGACACCCATTTTTAACGACAAACGACCATCTAGTAGAGACATACACAATGTGGCAACCTTCACCATAGCCTGGAAATAAACTGGCTCGCAACATATTTTCTTTAATGATCAGAAGAGGAGTGGCTAATTCATCCACAGAGGAAACAAACAAGTCATCTTCAACAAAATTGACACCCTGGCCATGTTTGGGCATTGGTGCGGTTATTACATTGGGTTTCTCTGGAAGGTCAAACTCAATGTCTTTCGCCTCAATAAGGTCTTACACCTTATTTTTTAGAGCCCAACAATCGTTTGTATCATGCCCCGGACTCTCGGAATGATAGGCACATCGAGCGTTTGGGTTATAGCGGGGAGAAGTAGTATTGGGATTCTTGGGAGCTTCCTTTAGAGTCACCAGATTGGACTTCAACAGATGCGGAAAAACCTGGGACAAGGTCATGTTGATCCGGGTGAATCGTCTTATGGGCGCATCCAGCCTGCGCTGATGGTTTCGTTGTTGATTTGATACAAGATTGAGGATTATAACAGCCCCTATCGTCGAACGATGTTCAGTTTTTCTTTGATTTGTCTGTCCATAAGCAACACAGACCTCATTCTTTCCAGTGAATGGTTTCTTCATCATACTTGAGGATGCATCCCTCTAAAACTTGCCACTCTTAATACCAGCTTCTGCCTGCTCACCAGTTAAGATCAGCTCAGTAAACCCAGCTGAAGAGCTTCCAATCAGATGGTTAAAGAATGGACCAGAGAACGTGCCCAAGAACATATCCACCAGCTCTCTATCAGATAGATGTGGATGGACTCTTCCTGCAAGATCTCTCCACTTCTGAGCATAATTTTAGAAACCTTCGCCCGAACCCATATACATACTTTGTAGTTGTGTATGAGTTGGAGCAATGTAAGTGTTATATTGGTATTTCTTGTAAAAAGCAGCAACCAGATCTTCCCAATGACGAATGTTGGTTTCTTCCAACTGATAGAACCAATCCAACTGCGTCCCTGACAAACTTTCTTGGAAGAAATGTACCCACAGGTTCCTCTCAGCAGTATGGGGTTGTATCTTCTTGACGTACGAAGTTAAGTGCAGCTTAGGACAGGAGACACCGTCATATTTAGCAAATGTAGGAACTTTGAACTTTAGCCGAATGACTACCCCAGGAACCAAATCTAGTTCTTAAAAATCCAGACCAGGTACTTTCTGAATTTCCATGGCATTGAGACGATCCTCCAACTATTTAAATTTTTCATCAGCAGGAGGATATTGATCTTCAACATAGTTAGTCTCCTCTTCATCATACCCCAGACTGTGGTCTCCTTCCTTTGCCTTCTCCTCTTGATTGTCTCCCTCATTTGACGAAGTTGCGAATTCTAGAGCTTGCTTTGCTGGTTCTCTGAACCTCCTTCCCATGTTCAGGACACCCATTGTTTTCTTCGTCTTCTTCTTCTTCTTCTTCTTCTTCTTGTCTTTGATCATGAGGGCCTTCAGGTCATTTTGTCCTTTAGCAGAGCCAGGAACATCTGTTTGAATTGAGCATTATGTGCTTGAAGATCCTTTAGTGTCTGTTCAATATCCATCTCACTGAAATAAACAGTAGAAAGATAAGGAGACTTGTTGTGAAAGAGCCTTCTTGTGTTATGATGAATGAAAATGCATATGCGCATGATTTTAAGGAAACTAGGAGATTTAAATTTGCTTATACAAAAGGAAACACACATTGTATTAATAAATCCAAGTTGATTACATCATGCCTCTTGGGGCTTACAATGGAGGAAATAAACACAAAATAAACTCCTAATACAAAAAGGTTGAGCACATCCATTTTGGTGCTATGTTGGAGTTCAAACTTCGCTCTTCATGAAGCTGTCTCGTAAGCTCCAAAACATTCTTGTCATTCACGTGGAACTGGGCTTCGAAGGTGTCTCACTCTTCCTTTAGCTGAATCCAATCCTTTTTTAGATATTCAAGAGAGATAGGCATGTTAGGATAAAGGACAGTATACGGAACATCTCCTTCAGCAACAAGCTCCATGATGATAGGTAGGATGGAGGGGTAAGGCGTTACGAGACTCTGAGCACGAGTTCATACCCACTTAAGGTAAGGCTCAAGGTGAATAGAATTTTTGTGTCCCAATGTTTTACTATCCACTTTGTTTACCATTCTCCAAGCTCGTATAAACCTCTGACGATAGCTTTTATTCATCACTCTCGTAGTCGAATACCACACCTTGGATGAGCGTATCATGGGGACCATCTCTTCGTGCATACCCAAACTATTGTAAAGCCAAACAAGGGTTGTAAGAAATACCTCCCCTAATGCCAAGCAGGGGGATATTAGGTAATTCCCCACAACGGTCGATGATAGTAATATCCTCCAAGGATCGAGAACACCAATGAATATCCGAATGTATGAGTGACATCAACCTATTGAACCATCTCAAGCCTTGCTCATTCTTTACAACAGATCATGGTAGGTGCGAAATAAACCACCTAGCCAACAAGGGAGTGCAACACATGAGGGTTCCCCTTCTCTTCATGGTGCGAGAGTGAAGAGAATGTAAGATGTCTCCCAACAAACTAGGCACTAGATTGCGAGATATAATTTTTTTGATTGCGATCACATCTATAAGTTGGTCAAGATTAGGAAATAGTACCATCCTATAGATGAGAAGAGCCAAAAATTCTTCAAAGGCTTGTAAATCCAGAGTATCCCAACAGTATTGAGCCTTTTCCAACAAGAACTTGGCTAGAAACCCTTTGACACCGCTCCTTGTTTCCCAGTTAGCCATAACGTCAGATCGTTACCAATGTAAAGCTCGAGCAATCTCCTCAGGGCTCGGGTCTCTTTCAGTACCATTGAAAGGTAATTGATCGAGAATAGGAATTCCCAAGAGTTGAGAGAATTCTTCCATAGTAGGCACACGTTGGTAATAGGGGAAGGTAAATCAATGGTTTAAAGGTCGAAGAACTGGAAAAGCACTTTCATCATGTCTTCATCAAAGCTTGAGGTAACCAGATTGAGAAGTCGTCCATGTCTTTTGGTGAACGGGTAATTCTCAGGAATCCTTGATGCTAATTCTTTGAGTTGAAAAGGTACTCGTACGAGGTTGACTTGGATCGTATTCCTGCGAGTGGAACTAATGTCCTACAAAACAGAAACAAAGATGAATCTCGAAATCCTTGAAATGGTTAGTGTAAAATGCTATGGTATGATGTCATAATATTATGTACAAGTATATACACAAGCAAATCAAACAAGTCCTTAAGCGCAAGCCTCTTTATTGGCGACCAAAATATCTCGAAAGTCCGATCTCAATGATTGTAGTATCGAGTATCAACCAACTTCAGAGTGCATCAAAGTCGACTATCTCACTACTTCCTAATGGCCAAGTTGTTCAATTAAGGTTCTAAAGTCAGTTAGTGCTTCATGACACCACACAACGGCCCCGTATTCTCCTTGACTACTCAAGGGCTACAGGTACCAAAAAATGTGTCACACTAACGTAGATATCGCTCCAACCATGTCGGTATACCCCACACAATTTCCACAATCTATTTCTACTTACCTAAAAGGTGCCCTAGATCTGGGTGGAGGATAAAAAACAAAGCCCAAACAAGGAACCATAATGTAAAGCATGCAAGTCAAACAAGGAAAGCAAGTAAAGGTGTTGTAGCCCTAAGGTAACCCCAATTTTAAATTTATAATCTCCCCAGCAGAGTCGCCAACTCTGTAATACGGTGAAAGAACCGACTTGGTTGTTTTACGTTTGATCGCAATATTGCGGATAGCAAGAGTCGCCACCGACTTTTCTTTTATCCAATAAGGAAAGGGTGAAAAGAACAGGAAAGACCATTGAGATTATTTCTTCAGTTCGGGGGGTAGGTTATGAAAAGGGAAAGTGTTAGCACCCTTTTCATCCGTAGTTATCTACGGGATCTTAGTTGCTTGCTAGATCACTTGCTTTGTTTGAAAATGTGCTTGTGGTATGGGTTTGAAAATATTTTGAAAACGTCTTTGTAATGATTCTCGTCTCTATAAGAATGCGTACAAAGCGTTGGTTTTGAAAATAGTTCAAAGAGGTGTTTGTTGTGGAAGATGTTTTTGAAAGGGATTTTGAAAAGCATCTTTGTAATTATTCTCATCTCTATAATAATACATACAAAGTGTTTTAACTTTAAAAAATGTTTCAATTGAAAGTGTTAGTGTGAAAATTGATTTTGTTGTGAGCAAGCGAGCAACTATGTGCACCCTACCTACTCAAAAGGTCTATGTTCTTTTCCTGCTCCTTTAGATGTTTCTATTTTACCATTGATTGATAAGAAGCCCCATCGTTGGATGTGAAGGGACGGACGTGGGTAATTTGTATAGTCATAGAAGGCAACCTATGAGACGTTTTAGCAATTTTCGTTTAGGGACTAGATCGTTTACCGAAGGCAACATCGAGGGACATCGAGGGACTACGATCTTTTATTGAAGGTCTGTGCTAAAACACCCATATTCAAGGGACATGACTATTTTCGGAGGCAACAAGTGACATTATCCTAGAGGTGCATGTGTGTGTAGTGTGTTTGATTGCATGCATTTTTGTCTTTGATTAGGATTGTCTACTTGTTGGTTTTATCTTGTCATACATCCTAATTACTAACATTTGTATAAAGCAATAAAAAAATGCAGAAAATAAATATCCTACACAACTACCACCATATTGAATAGCAAGAAAATATAAAGACAAACATAAACAACATAAAGAGAGAGAAAAAGTGAGTCCTTCGATCCAGGAAGCAGGCTCCTTCGATTCACCCTTCTTTTGCTTCTTTCAATTGGGGATCGGAATCAGTATTAGCAGGCCCTTCAATTACGTCCTTTTTCTGCTTCTTTCGATTGGCCTGGAAGTCAGCGTGAGTGTACACTCTTCGTTTAAACCTCCTTGTTGCATCCTTCGATTGCAGGGATGAAAAGCTCCCAAGTTGAGATTCGAAAGGCTTCAATGTTTAGCCAATAGAAGGATACAAAAAACCTGTCTAAAACTTTAAGATGAAACTAATAAATGTAGCTTTCGAAAGCTACAAGCTAGGGGTTAGCACAAGATTATTGGGCACCAAAATCCAAAGTCTAACTAGTCAGGGTTGAGATTTAAACATATAGGCAATGAGGATCGAAAGTTATGGCATGGTCAAATTCCTAGATGGGATATCTACATTTTCCTTTTATTTATATGTACAAATTATATTTAAATGAAAAAAGTTCCAAGTTTAGAGGAAACTTACCTCTTGAAGTGCTAATCGAAGGAGCTGCAGGAGACTTCCTTAGTGGTGGATGGAGCTTCACTGCAATCTTCCCGAAGCTAGTTCAGTTGCTGCTTTGTTTGGGCTGTCACTGAATCAAAGGAGGGTATGTGATAGTGGTGAGTGAATCGAAGGTTATTATATAATAGTCTAAGGAATGAATCAAAAGACTATTATGTTGTAGTTAGGGAATGAATCGAAGGTTACTTATCTGGAAGTTGGGGAGTGAATCGAAGGATTCACTAATGCATGAAAGGATATAAGATTTTTAGAGTTTGAATGTTTAAGAATGTTTGAGAATGTTTGAGAGTGTTTGAGAGTTTTGAGAATTTGATAATTTTCTTACAACAAGAGTTTTTTCAGCTACAAAAGGCCCCTAAGATTTGTGATGGAAGATCTTATTTATAGATGAGTTTGGCTGAGGTTTGGGAGGGAAAACAAAAGAAATTTGAACAAATTGGTTATGCTGCTCTTGTAGTCTTCGAGGTGAAGATTTTACATGCCAATTTGGTGCAAGTATGGGAGCAGCGTGGCAGGACTGCTTTGTAGCAATGTTGGAGTGTTGTGGCCAGTGCAGCACATAGGACTCTGGCCAACAGGCATCTTTGGATATTTTAACCTTTCATTTTGACTTCATAAGTCCAACCTTCGACCAGGTCCTTTCTTTAGATAACAATATTTGTTTCTAAACAGTATGTGTCTTTTGAATGGGCCCTTTTTGTGCATCCTTCGAAGGGGCCAAACGTATGTCCCTTGAAAGGGCCGTCAAAATATGTCCTTCGAATGGGACATCCAGGCATGTCTTGAATGTCCTTTGAATGTGCCACCATAGTGTAGAAACTATGCGTGTCGAAACAAACTTTCCAAGAGAGATACTGTCCAGTCGAAGCTAGCGTGAAAATAGTTAATGCTTTGTGGGTGTTAGTATGAACCCAGTGAATCCTAGCCATAGGGAAGCTTTTGCCTTGTGCACGCTACCATGGTAGGAGCCCCCTTGCTTTGTGAATCGAAGCTTGCAAGAAAGAGGCCATTGCTCAATCGAAGGCTGCATACAGATAGCCATTACTTTGTGAATCAAAGCAAGCATGTCAGGGACCGATGCTCAATCGAAGGATGTATTTAGGAGACTAAATGCCCAATCAAAGCTTGCATGCAGGTAACCATTGCATTGTGAATCAAGAAAACATGTAAGGCAAATGGTGAAATCGAAGGATGTATGCAGGGAACCTAAATGCCCAAACGAGGTTTGCATGCAGGAAGTCCCTACTTGGTGAATCGAAGGAAATCTTCAGAAGGCCATTGCCTTCTGAATCAAAGGAAGCTTTCAGAAGGTCATTTCCTTCTGAATCAAAGGAAGCTAATACGAAGCCACTACCTTTTGAATCGAAGGAATCTAGTAAAAGGTCATTTCCTTTTGAATCGAAGGAAGCCGTTTCAAAGGGAAACCAAACCCAGTCGAAGGTAACATGGAGGAGAAAGTTCAGTCGAAGCTAAGCATGAATCGAAGCAAGCTTGTTTTTCTTCAATTTTGTCAGAAAAGTAAAATTTATCTGCTTTTCTCTTTCAATAGTTTCCTTCTTGACCTGATGCTTGGAAATCCAATATGATCCATGGCAACTTGAGCTGATCAAGCCTTGTGCAGTTTTGGCCCAGTAGAAATCTTGTGAGGAAATTCTAGAAAAATTAAGATGGCAAATTTTGGGGTACAACACATTGTATGAATAAATTATCTGTAAATTTAAAATTCCTGTAATTAGGTACCATGTGATTATAGCTTTTATTTTTATGTTGTTGATGCGAATCAGCGAATTTTGATTGTGCATTGAGTAAATGTTTGTTTTATGTTCACCTTATTGTACTCATATAAGGAAATGCAAAACTGTTGATTAATAGAAGATTGTAATCTGCAGGTGAATGTTGTGAATGGCATTTGAAAGGCATCTGTAGGTGAATTTTTGTGCTCTCTCCTAAAGATCTAGACGAGACCCTTATGTCTTCATATATTAGTAGGACTCAAACAAGATAAGAATAGGGTTAGATGAGACCCTTATGTCTTCATATATTAGCAAGATTCAAAACTTGTTCTTATCCTGATTTTTGGGTTAGTGAAGTAATTGAAATCCATCAAAAATCTAATATTACAACTAGCCAAACCAAGTTTAATTTGCAGTAGATTGAGTATATATATTTTTGGTAAATTAATGTATTCTTCTTATGTGCAAGTGCATAGACCAATTTCATAAGATATTGAGTGATATTATTCGTTGAGGAATACCATGGTTCACCAAATCATGGTATGTTAACTGGTTGGATACTTTGCAGAGCTGGAACAAAACCAAACTCTGGCAGCATCATCCAAAATATTAAAGTTAACATGGCTATTTCTTTTTCTGAGTATAATGATAGAATGAATATTGACATTTACCCGGGGAAATAATTTGGCATTTTTATGGGTGTGTCATAACTGAGTCATACCAATTATGGCAGTGAACTCTTAGTGAGGCATCAAGCTTACGTGTAGTAATGGATTAAACTAGAATTCTTGGTGAGGCATCATATATAATGCCAATTATCATCTTTTACTTTCACATTTAATTTTTAATGGATTTAACTAGAATTCTATTGAAAAAAACAAGATTAATGATGTTTTTTTACCCTGCATTTGGAGTGCAAGATTGATATATACAATACTTGCATATTATAAATCAAAAAGCTAACAGTGAGCCTTACGACGAAAATGAAACTTAAAGTAACATGAAGAATACATTTGGTAGTCCTTAATGATACCTAATAGGTCAGAAAACAGACAACAACTTAGGCTTTCCGAAATACAACACACCTTTCTCGCTTTCAGAAAACTTAAAGTAATATAAATTAGTTATTTATTTGTTCTTTATCAATAACTTTTTGTTAGTTTCAATAATTGTACTTCTTTTTGCATTTTCCAGGATATATAGGACAATATTGAGATATAACTTATTCATTTGATTATTATCAAGTTATGTTATAGTATTTAGTTTTTCAATCTACCAAATAGCTTATGATGAAGGAAACCTTATTTTACTTTAATTTTTTAATTATTATTATTATGGTTTGATTGTTTAGTAATTTATTTTGTTTGAGGTGTATGAAATGTGTAATTTATGTATTGAATAATAATGAAAATATGAATTTACGGTTTAAAAAAAGAAGAAAAAAACAAACAAGAACATGACGTTACTGATCAAAATATTGAATAATAACGAGAATATGAAGTTTCTAATCAAAATTTTAAATGATATTTTGTTTACGATTTATTATCTGTTTTAATAATAATAATAAACTTTTTGGTTAAATAATTCTCTTTTTCTATCATTTCTTTTTTATTATATATTTGAACACAAATGCACATAACACATTAGTACTCGTACAAACACATATGTAACACACCAGTACTGTGTAAATGTATGGGTAACCATACCAAAATTTGTGCGAATACACGTGTTATTGCATTTTTGTACAATTAAAAAAATAAAAGTAAAACTAATGTATTAATCGAAATAAGAGAAAATGTGTTGTTCTTTAATTATTTATGTATCTAATATTTTTATTTTAAAATTACTTTTAATTTAAGATACAATTTTTTTAAAAATATATATGAAAAATTAAAATATATATTATTAATGTAAAACCGTTTTAGTTAAACAATTTTTTTTTAATTTTAAAAATATGTCTTTCTTTTAAAAATAACATACTATTTTGATAAAATAATTTTGTTTTTCTTATTTATATTTTGAAAACAAAAACGTGCGTAAACACCAGTATCCGTGCGAACGCACGGATATCCCACTGATTTTTATAATGTTGTTATTTGTTTAATACATTTTTAATAAATGTTTACTGATTTATATATATTTCTATTTGTTTAATACATTTTTTATAGAGGTTTCTATTCACATAATTTTAATTAAAAAAAAATTAGTGAATATAAAATGAAAGAAGTATAACGAGAACAAAACAATTAGGAAGTAAAAGATTAAATCAATTCTTTTATTTGTTTATTACATTTCATTTATTTTGTTTATTAAAGAATTATTTTATTAAATATTTTAACTATTTAATATCTTAACTATTAAATTTCAATTATATAATTTATTATGAAAACTATCCAATCACATTTTTTAAATATTTAATAAAATAAATAGTTTAGTTTATTTTAACTATTTAGTTTATTAAGTAATTATTTAATTAAATATTTCAATTACTTAAATAGTTTAGTTTATTTTAACTGTTTAGTTTTTTTAAATATTTCAACTATTTAATATATAAATATTTTAAAAATATCCAATCACAATCTAAAAATATATTTCAATATTTTAAAAATTTCTTGTAAAAAAAACTCAACGCAATATTTAAAAAAATTTCAATCACAAAACAAAACTTAATACAAAACTTAATAACAAAACTTAAAACAAAACAAAACCTATTTCAAAATATTTAAAATATTAATAGTTGAGATATTTAATATTTATTAATTTATTAAATAATTAGTTTATTAAATATTTTAATTGTTTATTAAATATTTTATTAAATAGTTTATTTAATAATTAAAATATTATTATGTAATATATTTAATCATGTCTAAATCATTAAATAGTAGAATTATTTATTTTAATTTATTAAATATTTCATCCATTAACATTACTATATAATTGAAGACTATAATAATTAAATATTTAATAGTTAACATTGCTACTACTACACTAAAATATTTGAAGTTAACATTCATTATATATAAATGCATTCTAAATATTAAACAAGTAACACAAGTGACTTGGTAGAAAGATATCAATGTTGTGAGCAAAATGTACCAGATTCAAAACCCTTATGAAGCAAAACGAACATTCAAGGACCAAAACGAAAAAAAGTCAGTTTGTTTGTGTTCTCCCTAATTCTATATTATAAATGAAATTTATATTTTGGACAAAAAATGAAAACAAAGAAAACAACAATGATGAAGATAATCTGAAAGCTAGAAATAATAAGAAAATTAAAGAAGGAGAACAAAGTTTTTTTATCACACTCATCTCTTCCCAAAGAGTATAGTGATGTAGTGGAGGTGCTTTTGTGAAAGAAAAGGGGGTTGGAGAATCATTTGGCCTCATTGCACAAATTTGTGACAAATTTTTAAGGGATATGGTGTTGGAGACATAAAGTCTGAAAATATGATATGGAGGATGACATTGAAGATCTGAAAGGCATTATGGTGGAAGAACACATTGGAAGAAAGTATGATTGTCCTGAGTTTATTTTATCTAAACATGAAGATAAGAGAATCTATAAACCTTGGAGAAGATGAGTTATTGTGAAGTTGTTATGCCGAAAAATTGGTTACAAAGTTTTGGAGATAAGACTTAAACAAATGGGTGATAAATATCATTGATCTGGCTAATGATTATTACCTTGTCATATTTTCACATAATGATGATCATAACATTGCGATCATGGTTGGGCCATGGTTTATTTATGATCCTTATTTAACTGTGAAGGAATAGAGTCCAAATTTTCATCTGGCAAGCGACATAATAGAGAAAATTGTTGTGTGGGTTCGTATGGATGGATTATAAGTAGAATATTACGACTCCAAAGTATTAACATGCATTGATAATAGGACTGGGTAAACCGTCAAAGTAGATAAGAATACCTTGATGTAGGAATGAGGAAAATATGCACGATTGTATGTTGAAGTTGATTTGACAAAAGCGTTATTAGCCTTGTTTTCCATTAAATGGAAGAAGTATAGAGTTGAATATAGAGGTCTTCATATGATGTATGTGAACTATGGCAGATTTTGGCATAACAAAGAAGGTTGCGGTGTTAAAGAGGGAAATTGTGAACAAAGCAATGGGATTTCAGAAACTGGAAATTCGCATAATGGAACGAGTCGAGGTAATGATGTTGAAAGAGAAACTGGAAATGAAGGGCCTTGGAAGGTGGTGCAAAAATCTAGAAGGGTTGGTAAAGCTAGAGACTGATAGTCGATGGCAGTGGGAGAAGATGGCAACATGATTCTGATGGCCGTGAATGAAGATGCTAGAAACAAGGGAGAAATGGAGACTAAATTGAATGCTGACCAAAATAAAATGAGGTACAAGTTCATAACATTAAGTGAAAAAATTCCTTAATTATTATCAAACGATCAAAATAATAAGGAGCAAATAATTGAGGTGAAGACAATGAATGAAGAGAGACAATTGGAAAAAAACAATATTTGGTAATGAAGTAGAGAGCGTGCATGGGGAAAACTGAATAAAGCATTGGAAAATAAAATTAATGCAGATGGCCCACAAAGAAATAAAGCGTATAACATCAATATTGGTGGACATATTTCTAGGTGTAGCGGTGAAAAGTTGGGATTAAGCTATTGATTAACTTCACTCACAAAGTGAAAGTCGCCACCGCACTTTATTGTTTCCAATGGAATGGGAAAAGAGCGAATAAAACCCAAAGAAGTTTTTAAAGCAAGACTAATAAAACTAAGATTTAGGTACGGGGGTTGGTTATGCAAAGGGAAGGTGTTAGAACCCTAAACATCTACGGTACTCCGCATGAACATCTTTGAAAATATGTGTTTTTGGCTAAAAGAGTTGTTTGTAAAAAGTTTGTGGAGATGAGAAAAGAAATATTTTTTAAGATTTTGATCCGACAAGACTTCAGTGAGCCCTATGCCTACATATCACCAATGTGCAATGATGAAATTAGAACCACGCAGTTCTTCTAAAAAAGAACAAAGTTGTTTGCTGGTTAATTTTAAATGAAGAGAAATTTTGTCATCTCAAGGAGAATACTCAATTAATCTACCATGAACATGAGAAATGTGGATCTTTGCATCACTAGTGAAAGAAGAGCTCCAACCTGGATAACTCAATAGGTATGCCACTAACTCCTTCAAGTGGAAAAGATTCAACACCAACATCAACCAATATCATGGATATAGGATGATTATAACTCAACTTTAAAGATGGCTCATATTTAATCTTAAGAAAATGTTTTAAAATCAAAAGTCAAATGGCAAAAGATTTGAATGGGTTTTGTATATTTTAGTCTTTGAAGAAAAAAGGTTTAACTTTTATTAAATGGATTAATATTTGACTAAGAAAAATCTTTTGAAAATGCACTTAACAAAGTAAATGTTTTTTATTGGAAGTGGTTTAATTTTGCAAACAAAGAAGGTTTTGAAAAGGAGGGAGAAGTTTGAAAATTAAAGAAGATGGGCAAGAGATGAATGGACTAACCTAAAGAATACAATAAAAGTTATGGTAGGAAAGGTCTAACCAAACAAGAGCAATCATCTTGACATAAGTCAAACAATGCATCAGATTTGTAATACGGTGGGAGAATTGACTTGGGTATTTTGCATTTTATCGCAATTGTTGCGGAAAGCAAGAGTCGCCACCGACTTTTCTTTTATCCAATAAAGGAAAGGGTGAAAAGAATATGAAAGACCTTTTGAAATATTTTTTTGAGTTTGGGGGATAGGTTATGAAAAGGGAAGGTGTTATCACCCTTTTCATCTGTAGTTATCTACAGACTCTTAGTTACTATCTCACTTTGAAATGCTTTGTTTGAAATGTGTTTGTGATGTTTTTGAAAGTATTTTAGAAGGTGCCTTTGTTTAGGCGAACTATTTAATGATTCTCGTCTCAATAAAAATGTATACAAAGTGTTGACTTTTGAAAATATTTCATTTGAAAGTGTTGGTGTGTTTTGACAGATGTTTTGAAAATGGTTGTGATCAAGCAAGTACGAGCGTTCTACCTACTCAAAAAGTCTTAGTTCTTTTCCTCCTCCTTTAGATATTGATATCTTACCATTGATTGGTAAGAATCCATATCATTGGATGTGAAGGGACATGTGTGGGTCTTTGTACAATTATAGAAGGCAACCTTGTAGGATACCTTAGCAATTTTTCGTAAGGACTACGATATTGTATTCGAAGGTCATTGCTAAAGTATCCCACGTTCGAGGGACTACGATATTGTATTCGAAGGTCATTGCTAAAGTATCCCACGTTCGAGGGACATGACTATTTTATCTGAGGCGACAAGTGAGGTTAATCCTGGTGGTGCAAGTGTGCAAAGTGTTTGTTTTCATGCTTTTTTGTCTTGAATTAGGGTTTTCGACTTGTTGATTTTAAGTCTTTCCATACAAACTCTAATTACTAGCAATAATATTGAAAGCGATAAATTGCAGAAATTTAAAGTTCTATGTTATTACATCTTTTTAGGGATGGTGATACAAATCACAAATGGGGGATGAAACCAATTAAAACCTAATTACTATTACAACCAAATTGAATAATGAATAACAATATCTAAAAAATTTAAATATAATGTAAAAAGGAAGGAATTTTTTTTTAAAAACTTTATGCATCGATATATGCACTTATGCATCAATACATATCACTTCTTGCCCCTAGAAATCAAAACCAACTCAGTATGTATTGATACATAATGGTTTGCATCGACTCATTTCTGTTTTGCATCGACACATGCACTTATGCATCAATACATATCACTTCTTGCTCCTGAAAATCAAACCAACTCAGTATGTATTGATACATAGTGGTTTGCATCGACTCATTTCTGTTTTGCATCGACTCATTCGTGTTTTGCATCGACTCATACACATTTTATCTCTCTATAATATGTCTTGATAACAATATATATATTTCTACATAATACATTGTATCGGCTGATCCCGCGTTTTGTAACTAATACTAGTCGACTCATATGAGATATGTATCGACTCATACTGCAGTTTTACCTCTAATATTTTTCTGTTGCATATATAAATCAGTTCTCCACACATGGTTAATGAAAATGAAAAGTAAGCATATGGTTATCTTCAGGGAAATGATATCTACATTTTATCTTCACAAATGAACCTCTAATGATGATTGTATGAAGAGTTCAAAGTCAAGAAAACTTACCTTGAAACTGAAATTCGTGTTTTGATTTAGAGTTGCTGTATTATCTTTGAGAAGTAAAGTTGTAGGTGGCTATTTTTGAGTTTGGAAAATGGTGATAGTGATGTTACAGAAGTTGTTCCTGTATTTGAACAACTTATATATGATGTATATGAAGTATTTAGATGGTTTGTTTGGGCAAAACTTCCAAGGTAATGAGAGATTCAACGATTTGGACTTCATAGCTCAAAGATGGAGGCTTTATGAATAGTTCTGGTCTTTTTTGAGAGTGAAGGGATTTTGAATGCTTGTTTTCTATTTCTCCTCCTTTTCTCTGACAATTGATCTCTCTAGTTATATACCAGGGGTTTGGGAGGTTGAAGTAATCAGATTTGCAAAATAGCATGTTGTGGTTTGGTTGGATTGTACATGAGAATTCAAGACTTTGCATAGTTCTAATGGGGCCAGGCCTGTTTTTTAGGAGTCCTTTGAAGGTTGTAGTTGGTTTCTTCTTTCTTTGGTATTGTGTATGTGCAGAAGGAACCATTGAGAGGCTTAAGGATTTGACATTGTGGTTAAGGCCATGCTTTTTAAGAATGACAATGGTGCCTTTATGCCATAAATGGAAAGATCTTTTGTACAATGGCTCAAACACTTGGGTAATAACTCAAAAGTAGGTGTAAGCATTAAATTATGGTGAGATTTGAAAGTTAGAAGGAATGAAACACATGATTATGCAGCATGGCATATGGATTGGATCTCATGTTCATCCCAAAATGACTTGTGTTTCAAGACTGGATGCCCAACTTCATGCCTTTGAATCTCCTAGCTCAAGTATGATAAATTCATGCTCTTGGATGTTTTGGGAAGCTGAAAATATTGTATACAACTTTCATGTTGACCATTTTGGATAAACAAATTTGGAACCTGATGAAAATTGGCCAAAAAGTTGAGATAAAAAACTGACCAAAACCTATTGAAATTTTTCTAAGTGTTTTATGAAAAATGTCATGACTTTAGGAATTTATAACTAAAAAATCCAAGCACTTCTAGGACTTGATCAGCAAAGCTAAGTTGTAGATCTCATCAAGATCTACAACTTTCATTTTGAAAGTTTTCTTTGAATCATCTTGCATCTTGGTGAAAAATTGGCATGAAGTAATGAATTCATCATGTATAAAAACAACTTAGAAAAATTTCTAAGTCTTGAAAAGTTTGACTTTTCACATTGACTTTTGACTTTCTTGATTTCTTGATGATCAAGCTTCATATTTTTAAATGCCTTGATGAATTGTGATCTTTGAAATTAAATCATGATCAAAAAGTCAAAGTTTGACTTTTTGTGCATCAGTTGAATTTTCATCAGTTGATCAAATTTCAATTATCAATCCATTGATCTTGAGGAATGTTTTGAGCCATGAAATTGGATAGACATGTTATATTTGAGTCCTTGATATTATGCTTTAAGCCATTAGATCATGCATTAGGTCAAAAGTCCCTGATCAGTCAAATACAATCAAAACCCTAATTTTGACCATTTTGCCCTTTTGGTGAATTGAGCCTTTTTCTTGGGGAATTGTGACCCAAACTTGATCAATTGACACATATGACTTCAAAATGTTCATATTGGTCAAAAATATTGAAGTTTGACTGTAGGTTGACCACAATTGACTTTTTACCCAATACAACTGATTTTGGGTCATCTGATCAATTAACTGAGTAAACTTGTGATCCAAGACTTGAAAGACATGAGTAATCTTGGAGGTCCATTATGATCCATGAAACTCATTTGAGGCATTAAAATTTCAATTGTCCTTGTGCAAATTAAAACCCTAATTTGAGGCATCAGTGTTTAGAAGATGGCTTGACCTAGTGAACACTTATACAAACTTGAGCTATTGAAGATCTTATGAGAAATATCTTGAGAAAGGAGAGGGCAAATTTTGGGGTACAACAACTTCCCCTATTCAATCTTCTTGAACCTGAAGAGTTAGATTAGCAGGTCTGCCATTTGTGACTTAAAGGTGGAAGATGATTGAACACTAGAGTGCCCATAAATTTGCACTTGATGATGTGTTGGTTGATTGTGTCGGGAAATGGGCTTAAAGATGCCATTTGGAGAAGTGATGAAGAAATTATTGGAGATGGGCTTACAAATGCCATCCAAAGTGACTGTTGGTAGAAATTGGAAGAATTATCAGAATAAATCTTTGGTCAACTTATACTGAAACAATAGATGTCTTTTTCCTATTTTTAACTGGAAGAGATAAATCTAACCAGAAGAGGTCGTTGTTTGACGACTTCACTGGGGAAATAATCCTAACACAAAGAGGTCTATTGATTTCCCGTCTTTAACTGGAATAAATAAATCTAACCAAAAAAGGTATGTCATTTGCCTATCTTTAATTGGAAGAAATGAATCTATCCAGAAGAAGTCTGTTGATTTCCTGTCTTTAACTGGAAGAAATAAATCTAATCAAAAGAGGTTTGTCGTTTTCCTGTCTTTAACTGGAAGAAATGAATCTAACCAGAATAGGTCTATTGATTGCCTGTCTTTAACTGGAAGAAATAAATCTAAATAGAAGAGGCCTGTCGTTTTCCTGTCATTAAATGGAAGAAGTAAATCTAACTAGAAGAGGTCTGTTGATTACCTGTCTTTAACTGGAAGAAATAAATCTAACTAGAAGAGGTCTGTTGATTACCTATCTTTAACTGGAAAAAATATATCTAACCAGAAGAGGTCTATCATTTTCCTGTCTTTAACTGGAAGAAATGAATCTAACCAGAAGAGGTCTATTGATTGCCTGTCTTTAACTGGACGAAATGAATCTAGCCATAAGAGGTCTGTGTCTGATCGATTGATTTTCCATGAAAGGAAGAAGGTTAGTTGCATGTAGATATATGCATGACATAATGATGTTCTTAAAATAAATGAGATTATGATGTATGGTTTTGTCATGTATGTGTTATGATGTATGAATGTTATTGAAATGTATCTTTGTCTAGGTAAAATAAATCCTTGACAAATGTTGGGGAATGTTGGGAAGTAAAATCCTGGACTACCGCTGGAGATGAAAAGTAGCTGTATCTTCGACTTTGTTTAGAGTGTTCCGCTGGGGATTCATGTCTCATTGTTTTGAGGAAATTCTTCGGGGAATGTCGATTTCTGCTTGAGGGATAGAGTTCAGGAACCTTGGTTACTCTACTGGGGAATTCTAACTTGACTAGGGAGAGTAAAAGTTAACTAGTATCTGGTCGAATTCTAGGCTTTGCAGCAACTTTCTGGGGATAGTAATGACTCCGTTGGGGACAAAGGGGTTTTGTCCGTCGATATGTAATAGTCTGAGAAAAGACTCGTTTTGAAGAATCTGTAGTTTTTTTTTGGGAAATAAACCCTGTTGAGCAGAATATTTTGAAGACTTTATTAGGGAGATGAATTCTTTTGGGGAGAACTCCGCAAGGTTTCTTTTTTTTTAGTTAAGACCAAACTCAATTGGGGAGTGGGTTTTCAGGAGATTATACTTTGTGAGGGATAATCTTATTGACGCAACTATGTGGGGATATCCCAAATCCTTAAGGAAATTCTTATTACATACATTTGTTAATAGTTAATCATGTTCATATGTATATGTTCATTCAATTTTAATCATTGGATGTTTTTGCACTCAAATTAGAAAAAACAAAAAGTTTGCACTTCGAAGTATATTTGTATTGATGTTTTGCATATTGTTGTACCCCAAAATTTTCCCTCTCACTTATCAAGAATTTTCTCACAAGATCTCCTTGGGCTCAAGACTGCACTAGGGTTGATCAACTCAAGACACCTCCTTAAGCACTGATGACCAAAATTAGGGTTTGAGATTGCACAAGGATATTTGAACTTTCAATGCTTCGTATGATTTTCATGGATCATTATGGACCCCCAAGATTACTCATGTCAAGTTTCAAGCCTTGGATCACACTTTTGCTCAGTCAATTGAGCAGTTGACCTAAAAATCAGCTGTATTAGGGAAAAGTCAACTATGGCCAATTTACAGTCAAAATTCATAATTTTTGATACACATCAACATTTTAAACTCATATATATCATTTGATCAAGTTTTGACCATAATTCCTCAAGAAATTTGCCCAAATCTCCAAAAGGGCAAAATGGTCAAAATTAGGGTTTTAACAAGGAAAGGGCAATTTCTGATTTTTGACCTAGAAAATGATCAATTGGTTTAATGCACGATATCAAGAGTCCAATTGCATCATTTTGACCTAATGACATGGCTCAAAACATTGCAAGTCCAATGGATTGACAAATGAATTTTTCAATCAACTGATCAAAAGTCAACTGTATACTGAAAAGTCAAACTTTGACTTTTTGGTCAAAATCAAATGCCAAGGATCACAATTCATCAAAACATGTCAAAATATGAAACTTATTCATCAAGAAATCAAAAAGTCAAGATTTCATTTTGAAAAGTCAAAATTTTCAAACTTAGAAATTTTTCTAAGTGTTGAAAATTTCATGTTTTTTTACAACTTTGAGCAAAATTTTCACCATGATGCAAGATGATTCAAGAGAAACTTACAAAATGAAAGTTGTAGATATCCATGAAATCTACAACTTTGCTTTACACAACTTCTTCCAAAAGTGCTTGGATCTCAAGTTATAATTTTAAGAATACATGGTCATGAAACAAAACACTTAGTGAAAATTTTGCCCTAATTTGGTTAGGATTTCGACCCAACTTCATGGAACTTTTTCATATAGTTCCAAGGGGAATTTTCAAAAGAAATTCAAATATGGGTTATAGATCACATTGCAAGCTTTCCAGAATGTCTAAGAACTCCTTGAGATCATTCTTGAGTAGGGAGAATCGAAGAGATGAAGTTAGGATTTTATCACTTGAATTACAAGGCATTTTGTGATGAACAAAATTCAAATTCAAAGTTATACTGCATAAAATCTACTTTTCCGGGCTCAAACTTGTTAGGCACTCCATAAATAATGGATTTCACAGCTGTCAGAGGTCTCATTTCAAGCATTCAATGCAAGGCCATGCTTTATATCCATTTTTGGAAGAAAGTGTACATTGCCATTTTGATAAAGTACTTTTTTACACAAAACTTGTTCTTGAGACTTGCACTTGTTCTCTTATGATCATACAAGTCCCATAACCCATAAGAAACTTGTTAGACACTTACAATCACTTAGCCCATGCTTGTACGTCACATTGAAACTTGGTTTCCCATTTTTCTTCAAAATCAACTAACCTAACAATTAGCTGAAAAACTTGTAATTCTGATTGTCAAAACCACTCTAATCCTTTTGCTTATATACAAACCATTTTCCACAAAATACACGAATGCTTGACCCCTAAAAACACCAAGAGCTCAGAATCACATCTCATACCTCCATTTTCACATAAACTGACCAAAAACTTGAAACTCATAACTCCCTCGTGCGTTTTCAAGCCTTTTGGTTCCTAAAGCTTCTAAATATCATTTAGAACTGATCCCACACCCTGTTACAAAACTGTAACACCATTAACACCATCCTCCATTTTCAAAAAACAGAGCTTTGCACTTGGACTTGTCCAGAACTACTCAGGTACTTTTAGCTCAAGCTAAGCATCCCATTAGCTTCCCGAAAATTTGAGGAAGCTAACCCAATCATTGGAACTCACTGAAAGCTTCTCAACCTCCAAACCTGATACCCTCTTGCAAGGTAAGTTTTCTAACTTTGGAACTTTTCATACATGCATCATCAATGATTTATTTGTGAACAAAACATGTAGATATCATTGCCCTAAAGCTAACCATGTTAACAGTTTCCATTAATTTTGCTTTAGCTTAGAGAATTTTAAGTTTGAAATTTCTAAGATTTTTAGGGTTCAGATTAGGGCCAATGAAATTCATGTTTGTCTTTGATCTATAGTTTTAATGCTTTACATTTCTGAAACCGTGAGGAAATTTGCTAAAAGTTTCATGTTTACAGTTTTCATTTTTGTTGAGATTTGAACAAGTTACAGTTGGTCTGGATGGAGGTTGAAGATGAAGTGTAAATCAGGGCGCGTTTTGTATCATATATTTATTGTTTTGCTTATATAAATGGATGTATAGCTACCCCAGTCGTAGAAGCATGCGCCTGTAACCTAAGGGACCTGGGTTCGAGCCCAGTGGTACCCTTTTGATTTTTTTTCTTCATATTTTTACATTCTGACTCTTTTTTGGCAGGCGCTGGGCTTCATCTTTGGGCCTTATATTTTTTATTTTTTCTCACCCCCTTGCAGGCTATTCACACCCTGACCCAGTTTTATTTTCTTTTTCTTATTTTTTTTGGCTTATTTATTTTCTTAAATATTTTTCTAATATTAAAAAATCATAAAAAATATAAAAATAGTAGATTTATATTTTGACATAGTTTATTTATTTTTTATCACAAAAATTATTTTATTTAATCAATACTTTATTTATTTCACTAATTATCTTTGTAAATTTAATTAAAAATAGGTTTTAGTTATTTTCTTTTACACCAATTAAAATATATTATTTTAATATAAAAAGGCCAAAAATATTTTATAACACTATAATTATTTTCAAGAAAAAAATACCAAAAAATACTTTTCTTATAAACTCAATTTATTTTTTTTAATCAATTAATAGATTTAGGGTTTTATTTAAAATTTTTTCTTAGTAAATTTAGGTTTTATTTTTAATTAATTATTTTCTTCTAGCTAATTAGGTTAAGAATCAAAACCCCTTTTCTCATGAAAAACCAAACAAATATCTATTTTCTTTGCATTTACCTTCTTGCATATTTATCTATTTTTGTACATTTATTTATTCAATTCTTGTATCAATTCAATATGGTTGTAATAGATTAATTAGGTTTATTTTCTTGCAATCTACATTTACAATTTGTACACCCCCTCCCACAAGTATTGTAATAGGGTAGTAACTTTAAGTTATGCAATTTATCGTTTTATATATAACATGCTAGTAATTAGGGTTTGTATGGAAAGACTAAAACCAATACTTAGAAAACCCTAATTCAAGACAAAATCAAGCATGAAAATAATACACTTGCACACAAGCACCCTTAGGGTAAATCCACTTGGTTGCCTTTACGAAATGGCCATATTATGCATATGAGGTATCTTAGCAAAAACAAGCAAAGTATAAGATCATAGTCCCTCGATGACGCTATCTATGTTTCCTTTCAAATGATCTTAGTCCCTAAAAGAGAATTCTACGACACCTTGCAATATTGCTAATCATGATTATATGATGACCCACTCCCGTCCCGTTTACATCCACAGATAGGGTTACTTACCAAATTAATGGTAAGATAACAATGTCAAAGGAAAAAGGAAATGAACATGAAAGACTTTTGAGTAGGTAGAATGCTCCTAATTACTTGCTCAATTTCAAAACAAAACATCCTTGCTATTTTCAAAACAAACACCTACACTTTCAAACATCTTACAAACTTGAAAACATTTTCAAAATACCAAACACTTTGTATACATTCTTACGAACGAGAATCATTACAAAGTTTGCCTAAACAATGGCCTCTTTATAAATTACTTTCAAAAACTACACAAAGCACAATTTCAAACAAAAGCAAGTGATCTAGCAAGTAACTAAGATCCCATGGAAAACCATGGATAAAAAGGGTGCTAATACCTTCCCTTTTCATAATCTACCCCCCGAACTCAAGAAATAATCTCAAAGGTCTTTCCTGTGCTTTTTCACCTTTCCTTTTGGATAAAAGAAAAGTCGATGGCGACTCTTGCTAACCTCAACATTTGCGATCAAACGCAAAACACCCAAGTCAGTTCTCCCACTGTATCACACATATAAACAAACATTTTTGTACAAGGAGACAAAAATCCTAGTAAGAGGAAATCATAGAAAGAATGAAAGGAATACAAAGTGAAAACAAAATAATAGCCATGTGGAAGTAATCTCACTGGGTTCCAACTCCACCATTGCCCCTATGTCTTCAAAAATCATCCCTTGTTGTTGAAAGAAGTTGATTGAATTGATCTTATACCATTAAACTTGGACCTTGGTAATAAAGTTAGTTGTAGTGATTTCACGAGACATAGTCATACACTTTGATTCTTAACTTCTTCCTGGACCGCCCTTTCGAGTTTTCATCCCACCAGGATACCCTTTTTTGCCCAAGCCGCCCTTTCGGGTTTTCGACTTGTCAGGTGTACAATCTTTTGTATATATCCCTAACTTTTGTCTGAACCTCTTTGATTTCCCGAGATGCCCTTATTTTTGCCTTGGTATGTCAACCTAGCAGGTCATTTTTATGCGTAGTATTTTTTAACTATGTCTGCATTCACAAGATGCGGGAACTCTCCACCATCCATAGTAGTTAGCATCATGACACCGCCAAAGATTACTTTCTTAATAATAAATGGCCATTCGTATGTGGGAGCCCACTTGCCCCTGGGATCGCCTTGCAGAAGAATGATGTGCTTTATTACACAGTCGACAGTATGATATACTCAAGGTTTGATCTTTTTGTTAAAAGCCTTGATCATACACTTTTGATACATCTGACCATGACAAACAACAACTAGTCACTTCTCGTCAATTAAGTTCAACTGATCCAACCTAGTATAAACCCATTCATCTTCGCCTAAGTCTGCTTCTTTCATAATCCTTAAGGAAGGAATCTGAACTTCCACATGTAGGAAAACTTCCATGCCATAGACTAAAGAGAAAGGTGTTTCCCCAGTTGATGTTTGTGCCGAAGTATGGTAGCCATGGAGAGCAAATGGTATAATCTCATGCCAATCCTTGTAGGTCACCACCATCTTTTGCACAATCTGCTTTATGTTTTTATTGGCAGCTTCTACTGCGTCATTCATCTTAGGTCTGTATGGAGAAGAATTATGATGCTTGATCTTGAACTGAGTGCTAAGTTCAGTAATCATAGAATTGTTGAGATTGGTTCCGTTGTCAGTGATGATCCTTTCAGGGATACCATACCGGAATATGAAGTTATTCTTGATAAAACGGGATATAACATTCTTTGTAACTGAGGAAAATGAGGCAGCTTCAACCCATTTGGTGAAGTTGTCAATGAAAACAAGGATGAAGCGATGTCCATTGGAGGCAGTGGGCTTGATCTTCCAATCATGTGAATTCCCAACATTGTAAACGACCATGGAGAAGTCATGACATTCAAGGGTATTGGTGGCACATGAACCTTGTCGACATAGATTTGACACTTATGGCATGTCCTCAAGTGATGGTAACAATCAGTTTCCATAGCCGACTAAGAGTAACCAACCCTCAGAATCTTCTTAGTCATAGTGTGTCCACCAGAGTGAGTTCCAAAGATGCCCTCATGCATGTCTTACATGATTTTCTCTGCCTCCTTCTTGTCCATACAACGAAGCAGAGTAGAATCATGGTTGCGTTTGTAATGGATCCCATTGCTTAGGAAGAATTTGGCTGAGAACCTTCGCAGGAATTTCTTGTCATTGAATGAAGCTCCCTCGGGATACTCTTGTGATTCGAGGTACCTCCTCACTTGATGATACCAAGGCTTCTCCTTATCAGTGTCAATCTCATAACAATGCACAGGTTATTCAAATAATTCTATAGTAATCTTGGGAGCTTCGGTGTCCCAATTGACCTTGAACATAGATGACATAGTTGCTAAAGCATCTGCCAACTGATTTTCTTCTTTTAGAAAGTGTCAAAGGTGACCTCCTCAAAGTATGGGATCAGAGTTAACACAAGCTCTTTATAAGGAATCAAATTAGGGTGTTTGGTATCCCATTCTCCTTTAACTTGACTGATTACTAGGGTTGAACCTCCGTATACGCTTAAGAATTTGATTCTTAGGTCAATGGCAGCCTTAAGACCCAAGATGCACGCTTCAAACTCAGCCATGTTGTTTGTACAGTCGAAGCATAGTCTGGAAGTGAAAGGCGTATGGCCACCTTCAGGGGAAATAATCACAACACTAATTTTGTTACCTAAAGCATTGGAAGCTCCATCAAAAACCAAAGTCCATCGGGATCCTTGTTCAGGTCCTTCATACGGCCCATGCTTTTCACAATTGATTATCAATATGATATTCTCGTCCGAGAATTCAAAGTTCATGGATTAGTAGTCATCAACAACTTGATGGGCCAAATCATCCGCCAATACACTTTCTTTGATTTCTTTTTATGGGGTGTATTGAATGTCATATTCGGTCAAGATCATTTTCCATCTAGATATTCGTCCGTAGAGAGCTGGATTTTCGAAGATATACTTGATGGGGTCCATCTTAAAAATCAATAGAGTGGTATGAGTCAGCATATAGTGTCTTAGCCGGCGAGCAGCCCATGCCAGAGTGCAGCAAGTTTTCTCGAGCAGTGAATATCTTATTTCACAGTCGGTAAACTTTTTGCTCAAGTAGTATATTGCATACTCTTTTCGGCCAGACTCGTCATCTTGGCCCATCACACACCCCAATGATTTCTCTAATACTGTCAAGTAAATAATCAGAGGTCTTCCTTCAACTGGAGGCATCAGGATGGGAGGTTCTTGCAGATATTCTTTAATTTTGTCAAAGGCTGCTTGACAGTCGTCGTTCCATCTGACTACTTAATCTTTCTTCAACAGTTTTAAGATTGGCTCGCAAGTAGCAGTTAAGTGAGATATGAACTGGGAAATATAAGTGAGTCGACCTAAGAAACCCATGACCTCCTTCTCAGTACAGGAAGCTGGAATTTCTTGTATGGCTTTGACTTTTGCAGGGTCGACCTCGATACCTTTTTCGCTGACAACAAAACCTAGAAGCTTTCCAGACCTTACCCCGAAGGTGCATTTGTTGGGATTCAGCCTTAGCTTGTATTTCTTCAACTTTTCAAATAACTTGTGAAGATGATCAAGGTGTTGTTCCTCAGTTTTCAATCTTGCAATCATATCATCAACATAAACTTCTATTTCATGATGGATCATGTCATGAAATAGGGCTACCATAGATCATTGATATGTTGCCCCTGCATTCTTCAAACTGAAAGGCATGACCTTGTAACAGAAGGTGCCCCATTGTGTGACAAAGGTGGTTTTCTCCATGTCTTCGGGCGCCATCTTGATCTGGTTGTAACCAGAGAATACATCCATGAAGGAGAAAACTTTATGTTGAGTCGTGTTGTCTACCAAGACATTAATGTGTGTTAGTGGGAAATCATCCTTAGCTCTGGCCCTATTCAAATCTCTGTAGTCTACACACATATGGACTTTTCTATCTTTCTTCGGTACTGGGACCACATTTGTAACCTATTGGGGATATGACGTCACTTCCAGAAAACCTGCATCGAACTGTTTCATTACCTCAACTTTTATCTTTTCAGACATGTCTGGCTGCATACGATGAACTTTTTGCTTGACTGAAGGAAAATCTTCCTTCATTGGCAGATAATGAACCATAATGTCAATATCAAGCCTCGACATATCCTCATATTACCAAGCAAACACCTCAACGTAATTGTGCAACATCTGGATCAATCTGCTTTTGACACTATCTTCCAAGTTGGCACCAATCTTGACTTCCCTCTCGTCTGCCTCAGTACCTAGGTTGATCACTTAAATTGGTTCCTCGTGCGGTTGAATAGACTTTTCCTCTTGCATCAGAAGTCTGGCTAGTTCCCTAGGTATTTCACAATCTTCTCCGCCTTCGTCTTCGGCTTGGTAGATTGGATGTATAAAGTCATATATGGAAATAACAGAGTCGTTGTCAATGTGATCCGGAGTGGACGTGGATCTGCAAATATTGCATGTGTGCATGTAAGGTCACATGGTTATTTTGAAAATTCAATAAAGTGAAAGAAAGACAATGAGCGCAAAATTTGAATGCAAAAGAGTCCAATGTTTTTCATTAAATGATCATATGACATATGAAAATGAACAAACCCTTAACAAATGGACCATGGTGCCCCGGGCATGGCACATGGCTTAAAGTTATTATTTTCAATAAAATTACAGACAAAGTAATTAAATTAATAAAACAGTAAATGGTAATTACTCCTTGTTGAAGGAGATTGGAATGAAGTTCTTGGTATGCCAGTTATTGATCCCTTCATCAGCAGTAGGGTAGATCCAGTCATCAAAGTCACAATCATCATCAGAGTCTTCAAGAGCATTCACTTCATGATTACTGATGCAAAGAGGCGGTTTTCCTGCACGAGCACGTCTGACCTCCTTTTTAGCTTTGGTACTGAAGCCTGTGATACGGTGGGAGAATTGACTTGAGGGTTTTGTGTTTTATCGCAAATGTTGCGGTTAGCAAGAGTCGCCACCGATTTTTCTTTTATCCAAAAGGAAAGGTGAAAAAGCACAGGAAAGACCTTTGATATTGTTTCTTGAGTTCGGGGGGGTAGATTATGAAAAGGGAATGTATTAGCACCCTTTTCATCCATGGTTTTCCATGGGCTCTTAGTTACTTTCTAGATCACTTGCTTTTGTTTTGAAATTATGCTTTGTATGGTTTTGAAAGTATTTTGCAAAAGAGGCCATTCGTTTAGGCAATCTTTGTAATGATTCTCGTTCGTAAGAATGTATAGAAATATGTTTGTCTTTTGAAAATGTTTTTAATGTTTGTAAAAATGTTTGAAAATGTGTGTGTTTGTTTTGAAAATAGAAAGGATGGTTGTTTGGAAATAGAGAAAGTAACTAGAAGTAATCTACCTACTCAAATGTATTTCTTGTGCATTTCCTATTCGTATGACATTGTTGTCTTACCATTGATTTGGTAAGCAACCCTATCTTTGGATGTAAATGGGACGGGCGTGGGTCATCGTATAACCATGATTAGCAATATTGCAAAGTATCTAAGCATTTTTGAGGGACCATGATCATTTTGTAAGGCAACTTTGAATAGCGTCATTGAGGGACTATGATCTTATATTTGTTTGTTTTGCCAAGATACTTCGCATGCATAATATCGCCATTTTTGTATAAGGAAACCAAGTGGAGAAACCCTAAGGATGCTTGTGTGCAAGTGTTATTTTCATGCTTTGATTTTGTCTCGGATTAGGGTTTTCTATTTGATTTGTTTTTATCTTGCTATTCAAACCCTAATTACTATCATGGCATGTAAAAGCGGTAAATTGCGTAATTTAAATATTACTACGCCATTACAACATTTTTATGTGAGGGGGAATACAAATTATGAATGGGGGTTTACAATAATATAAATTTAATTAAGCTATTACAACCAAATCGAATTTGTACAAATATTGGAATAAACAATATACAATATTTAAATATGCAATATTATGTATATGCAAGAAAAAGATTTTTGTTTTATTTTTATGTGAAAAGGAGTTTTGAGCTAAACCTAAAAAATATTTAAAAAAAGGAAATTATTTCTTAAAAAATAAGTTAACCCTAATTTTCTAATTTAAAAGAAAATGAAATTCTTTAACCATTATTCTTTGTATATTTTTGTATTAAAAATAATAAATAATATTTTATGAAAATATTTAGTTTTCTATATATGTCAAAAATAAATATTTGCAAGCATGAATGAGAAGGAATAAAAATAATTAACCTAATTCTATTATATTGTATTTACAAGTTTATTTAAGAAAAATAATTTATATATATATATATATATATATATATATATATATATATATATATATATATATATATATATATATATATATATATATATATATATATATATATATATATATATATATATATATATATATATATATATATATATATATATATATATATATATATATATATATATATAGTTTAATAAAAATATTTTTTATATGAAAATAAAATAAAATAAACAAAATGCAATATTTATCAAGTTTTATATTTTTCATGATTTTATGTATTTAAGGAAATATTTAATAAACAAAAAAATGAAAATAAAACAAATAAATAAAATATGTGAAAATAGTTGGGCCAGGGGGGTATCCTGAGAAATCAGGTGGTGTTATGTTAGAAAAAATGCTAGGCCCAATGTTGAAGCCCATCCTGCAAAACAACAAAAAAATGAAAATGGAAAAGTATGGAAAAAAACAAAAGGTAGCGCCAATGATGGAACCCACGACCTGGGCCTTACCAGCGCGCTACCTTGCCACTGGGGTGGCTGTACATCCGTTTATTTATATGAAACAACAAAAATATAACACAAACAGCTTCCTCGCCCTGTACTTCATCTTCTTCCTCAAGCTGGCCAGAAGCTCTGTAACTTTCTCATCTCTCAACAAAAATGGAAATTGATAACATGAATGTTGTAGAATTTTGTCCCATGATTCTAACCATGTAACTTATGGAAACTATCAAGCAAAGATTAAAACGAATTTTGAAAGCCCTAATTTTAAACCTAATTTTTACAGGAATTTGAACTTCAAAATTCTCTATACACAATGATCAGAAATGAAATCTATGCATATCGTTAGCTTCAGCATTATGTTATCTACATTTTTCTTTCACAAATAGTGGCCAATGGATTTCTATATGAAGAGATAGAAGTTGGGATTCTTACCTCTTTCAGCTGAGATCGTGAATGGAGTTTGAGTGATATTTAGGAAGGCCTGAAGGTTGCTTTAGCGTGCTTGAACCTCCCTAAGTGTGTTCCAACCCTTTCCTTGCTTTGAAAGTGTATGAAACTCTCCGTCCAAGTCAACCTGCAAGCTTGGAAAACAAAAATGGCAGATGAAGGAGAAGAAGTTACAGTGTAGGGATGATGGTCTGGATCACTTAGATATGAGGTAGGTAAAGTGTTTGGATGATTGAAACTTGAAACGCACGAGCAAATTGATGGATTGCTATGCTTGGACACAAACTGCAAGTTTTGACAGTTTTTTGGTGATATGGAGTTTTGGAGTTATTCAACCCTTTATAAATCTTACTCTCAACTGTAATATGTTTGTGTATTAGTATGGAAAAGGTTTCAAGTCAGCTCTTCAACAGATTTTTCAATCCTAGGCTTTTTGCACACTTTCTTGCTTTTGAAGCAAAGTGAAGGGATAAGTCTCTACTTGCTTGTACTGGCTTGCTTTGAGTTTTTATGAGCTCTATACAAGTTGCCTTAGGTCTGTAGTACTTGTGGGTGCAGAGAAGACAGGTTCAATGCTCAAGAATTGGAAAGTTGCAAAAGTGAACCTTTTCCAAAATGGCAATGGCAACTTTGTGCCATTTATGGAATTACAACAAGGATAAAGACTCTAGGGATTGGATTAAATCTTTGTCAACTGAGTAAGCATTAAATTATGAAGTGAGAAACAAGTTTGGGACCTGTAAAGCATGGATTAGGCAGCATAGGTACTGATTTGAAATTTGTTCTTCATGAAATGACTTGAATTCAAAGTGAGAAATTGCCAACTTCATCTCTTCGATTCTCCCTACTCAAAATGATCTCAATGAGTTCTTGGATATTTTGGAAATCTTGGAATGTTCTCTATAACTCATCTTTGAAATGCATTTCAAGATTCCACTTGGAACTAGGTGAAAAATTGCCATGAAGTTGGGTCAAAAACCTGCCTAAATTAGGGCAAAATTTCACTAAGTTATTTTAGTTCATGGGCATGTGTTCATAAAATTATATCTTGAGATCCAAGCATCTTTAGGGAAAAATTTGTGAAGCAAGGTTGTAGATTTCATGGATATCTACAACTTTCATGTTGGGAACTTTCTTTGAATCATCTTGTATCATGGTGGAAAATTGGCCTAAAGTTGAGAAAAAAATAAGATATTTTCTATACTTAGAAAAATTTCTAAGTTAAGAAAAATTCAAATTTTAAAATCAAATCTTCAATCTTTGATTCCTTGATGAAAAAGTTTCACATTTTGACATGTTTTGATGAATTATGATCCTTGGCACTTGATTTTGACAAAAAAGTCAAAGTTTGACTTTTTAGTATACAGTTGATTTTGATCAGTTGACTACAAATTTCATCTGTCTATCCAATGGATTTGCAATATTTTGAACCATGTAATTAGGTCAAGATGATACAAATGAACCCTTGAAATCATGCTTCAAATCAATTGGTCATTTTCTAGGTCAAAAATCAGAAATTTCCCTTCCTCAATCAAAACCTTAATTTTGACCATTTTGCCCTTTTGATGATTTGATCAAATTTCTTGAGGAATTGTAATCCAAACTTGATCAAATGATACATATGAGTCTAAAATGTTGATGTTGATAAAAAATTATGAAGTTTGACTGTAAATTGGCCATGGTTGACTTTTTCCCCAATACAGCTGATTTTTAGGTTAACTGTCCAATTGACTTATCAAAGATGTGGTTCAAGGCTTGAAACTTGTCATGAGTAATCTTAGGGGTTCATAATGATGTTTGAAAGTCATATGAAGCATTGATAGTCCAAGAATCCTTGTGCAAACTCAAACCCTAATTTTGGTCATCAGTGCATGAGGAGGTGTCTTGAGTTAGTCAAACCCTAATCCAGTCTTGAGTCAAAGAGATCTTGTGAGGAAATTCTTGATAAGTGAGAGGGCAAATTTTGGGGTACAACAAAGCCCAAACCACATTTGTCTGAATTGAAAGGGATGTCTGGGAGTTTTCCCTAAATGGTACAACCTTTGTCTTCGATCACAACGCGAGCATCTTTGAGGGAAGCTATCCTAGGTACATCTTTAACATCTTTTGGAACATCATGAGTAGCCTTGGCAGCAACAACCATGGGAGAGACCACTTTGAAGGCTTGAAAAGGAGTTTTTATCAACTTTCCGTCCATCTCAACATGCTTAAACGAATTTAGATGGCTAACCATAAACTCTTCTTCACCACATACGGTAACGATCTTTCCCTTGACCGGATATTTCAACTTTTGATGAAGTGTAAAAGTCACTACTCCTGCCCCATATATCCAGGGGAATCTAAGTAGGCAAGAGTAAGCAGGATGGATATCCATCACATAGAAAGTTGAATTGAAAGTCTGAGACCCAACTTTGATTGGGAGATCAACTTCTCCATGGACCATCCTTTTGGATCCTTCAAAAGCCCTTACCACTATGTCACTTGGCTTCAGTATCAAACCTTCATAATCCAACTGATCTAGGGCACCTTTGGGCAAGACATTCAAAGAGGATCCAGTGTCCACCAATACATGGGCTAAAGTGGTTCCTTTGCATACAATGGAGACATGCAAAGCTTTATTGTGTTTTCTTTTGGAGGGAGTTAAATCAGTATCCAATAATCCCAATCCATTATCGGCAATCAAACTCGCTACACAATTTTCAAACTGATCGGCCGTAGTCTCTTAAGGAACATGCACATTCTTCAAAAATTTTATCAATGCTCGAGCATGCACATCTGAGCATAGTAATAAAGATAGCATATAAATCTTTGAGGGGGTTTGCCCCAACTGCTTTACTATCTTATAATCACTTTTCCTTATAATCTTCAAAATCTCCTCCATTTATTGAATAGAGGGCTCCTCAGTGGTAATGTCTTTGGCAGGCGCCTCCATCCTGGTAGGCTCAATCATCTTTTCTTTGCCCCTAACATCAGTACTAGGTTTGTCAATAGTAATGTGAACAAGTGTAGTTTTGGTTGTTGGAGGTGAAATATCAGGAGAGAAAATTCTCCCCGTTCTAGTCATGTTGCTAGTCCCAGCAATGTTGGTAAATATCAGCAGTCTTATTTTCATCAATCCAGGAGTCTTGTCTAATACCATGGTAGTATACTTCAACGCCATAATTCCAAGGTACCGCCTTATCAGAAGAATAAGGGACTGGCCCTGGTGTGGTAATTATCAATTGAACTATCTTTGGTTCATTGGAAATCCTAATAGGACCTTTTGAGGTGATCCTAATAGGTTTGTTGGAGATAGTGATGATGGATATGTCTTTAACTTCTTGAAGCACAAATTCAGTCAAACTTTTTATGGATGTAGTTCTTTCGAATAGGATCTCATGGCTATCCATTAGGTGTTGGACACCTATTTTCAGCCATTCGCAACCATTGATTTACACATCACAACAACAACAATCGTCAAGGAAACCAGGGAAAACCCCAACTTTAAAAAAATTGTTTTTAACAAACTTTAGCAGAGTGGTCAAGTCATTAACAGAGGAAACAAAAGCAGTATCTTCAATAGCGTTGACACCTTTGCCATGATTTGGTATAGGTGCAGTGATTACATTCGGATTTGGAGGAGGATCAAATTCAACGGTCTTATTGTCAATGAGGTCTTGAATCTTGCATTTTAATGCCCAACAATGATCAGTGTCATGTCCGGGACTATTGGAGTGGTTAACACATTTGGCGTTCGAGTTATACTTTGGAGATGAAACATTGGGATTTGAAGGGGGGGGGGGTCACACAATGTTACCAAATTAGCCTTCAACAGGTGTTGTAGGGTTTGAGATAATGACATATTGATCCTTGTAAATTGTCTTCTTGGAATATCAGGTCTTTGGTAGTTATCTTATTGTTGTGGTCTTTGAGTAGAGGTAGGATTGGAGATCAGAACTGCATTAACAGACTGACGATGGTCCTTCTTGACATAGCCCCTTGACGCATATACGACATTAGTTTCCTTTTTGCTGGTAAATGATTTCTTCACAGTATTTGATGTAGAGGCAGAGGCCATGGGTATCTTTCCAATTTTAATATCGCTCTTAACCATTTCACCAGTCAAGATTAACTCAGTGAACCCAGATGATGAGCTCGAAATCAGTAAGTTGAAAAATGGCCCAATCAATGTTCCCATGAACATATCTACCAATTCCCTGTCAATGAATGGTGGTTGCACCCTGCTAGCCAGGTCTCTCCATTTCTGCGCATATTATTTGAAGCCTTCATTGGAACCTATGGTCATTCCTTGTAACTGCACTCTAGTTGGCGCCAGATCGGCATTGTACTGATATTGACGGTAAAAGACGGTGTCCAATTCCTCCCATGTATGGATGTTGGAACCTTCTAACTGGTAAAACTGTTCCAGTTGAGTCCCATATAGACTCTCTTTAAAGAAGTGCACCCATAACTTCTTATCAGTGGTATGCGGTTGAATTTTACGAACGTAAGATCTCAAGTGAAGCTTCGGACACGAAACGTCATCGTACTTGGCAAAAACTAGAATATTGAATTTGTGGGGGATTGCTACCCCAGGAACCAAATCCAAATCACCAAAATCTAGGCCATGCACAGCTTGAATTTCCATAGCCTTCAATTTGTCCTCCAGTTGCTTATACTTGTCTTCAGTCGATGGATATTGTTCGTCAAAATAGTCCTCATCCTCAGAGATTGGATTGTTACCACCCCCAGCACAGGTGCTCCTTGCATCTTCATCCTGATTTTCATCCGCCTCAGAGGAGTCTTCTACCAGTTGAACTTGTCGAATGGGGCCCTTGAACCTCTTCCCCATGTTGATCAAAGCCTTCTTCTTGGTATTCTTCTTTGCAACTAGAAGTGACATCAGTTCTTGCTGCCCTTTGGCCAAGAGCAAGGTTTCTTGAAATTGAGAATTTTGTATCTGCAAGTTCTTTACAGTCTGATCGAGATCCATCTTACTAAAATAAACAGTAGAAAGATGAGGAAACTTGTGTCAGAAAACCTGCTTATGTTATGATGCATGTAATGTGAATGCATATGTTTTCAAGGACCTTTAAGATTTAAATTTTTTTAAACAAAGAAGAAACAAACATTAATTGTATTAATAAGTTCAAATGGTTACAAATAATGCCTCTTGGGCTTACAACGAAATAAAAACAAACAAAATGAACTAATACAAAAAGGCTCAGGTCTCCTATGAATGCTTTCTCTTTGGAGTAATGTAGGCTTTCAGGTTCCGCTCCTCGTGAAGTTTCCTTCTGAGCTCTAACACTTTTTTCTCACCTGTACAAAACTGGGTTTCAAAGGTGTCTCGCTCCCCTTTGAGTTGAATCAACGATCTTTGTTACTCCTCGAGAGTAGTAGGCATGTCAGGATGAAGACTGGTGTAAGGAATGTCTCCTTCGGTAATAGGCTCCATAATGATTGGTATGATGGCCACATACGACATCGTTTACGAAGGCAACATTTAAGGGTCATCGAGGGACTACGCTCTTGTATTCGAAGGTCATTGCTAAAGTATCCCGCGTTCGAGGGACATGACTGTTTTATCCGAGGCGACAAGTGAGGGTAACCCTGGAGGTGCAAGTGTGCAAAGTGTTTGTTTTCATGATTTTTTGTCTTAATTAGGGTTTTTTACTTGTTGATTTTAAGTCTTGCCATACAAACCCTAATTACTAGCAATAATATTGAAAGCGATAAATTGCGGAAATTTAAAGTTCTACGGTATTACATCATTTTGGGGATGGGGATACAAATCACAAATGGGGGATGAAAGCAATTAAAACCTAATTACTATTAAAAACAAATTGAATAATGAATAACAATATCTAAAAATATAAAGATAATGTAAAAAGAAGGAAAATTATTTTAAAAAAACTTTATGCATCGACACATGCACTTATGCATCAACACATATCACTTATTGCCCCAAGAAATCAAAACCAACACAGTATGTACTGATACATAATGGTTTGCATCGACTCATTTATGTATTGCATCGAAATAGGCACTTATGCATCAATACATATCACTTATTTCTCCTGGAAATCAAAACAAACTTAGTATGTATTGATGCATAATGGTTTGCATCGACTCATTTCTGTTTTGCATCGACTCATTTCTGTTTTAAATTGACTCATACACATTTTGTCTCTCTGTAATATGTCTTGGTAACAGTATGAATTGATACATAATTCATTGTATCGGCTCATCCCCTGTTTTATAACTAATATAAGTCGACTCATATGAGATATGTATCGACTCATACTGCAGTTTTACCTCTAACATTTTTCTGTTGCATATATAAATTAGTTCTCAACACATGGTTAATGAAAATGAAAAGTAAACATATGTTTATCTTTAGGGAAATGATATATACATTTTATCTTCTTAAATGAACCACTAATGATGCTTGTATGAATAGTTAAAAGTCAAGAAAACTTACCTTGAAACTGAAATTCGTAATTTGATTTAGAGTTGTTGTATTGTCTTGGAGAAGTCAAATTGTAGGTGGCTGTTTTTGAGTTTGGAAAATGGTGATAGTGATGTTAAAGAAGTTGTTCCTGTATTTGAACAACTTATATATGATGTATATGAAGTATTTGGATGGTTTGTTTGGGAAAACTTGCAAGGTACGAGAGATTCAAAGATTTGGACTTCACAGCTCAAAGATGGAGGCTTTATGAACATTTCTGGTCTTTTTTGAGAGTGAAGGGATTTTAAATGCTTGTTTTCTCTTTCTCCTCCTTTTCTCTGACAATTGATCTCTATATTTATAGGCCAGGGGTTTGGGAGGTTGATGTAACCAGATTTGCAAAACAACATGTTGTGGTTTGGTTGGATTGTACATGAGAATTCATGACTTTGCATAATTCGAATGGGGGCATGGCCTATATTTTAGGAGTGCTTTGTAGGTTCTAGATGTTTGCTTCTTGCTTTGGTATTGTGTATGTGCAGAAGAAACCATTGAGAGGCTCAAGGAGTTGACATTGTGGTTAAGGCCATGTGTTGTACCCCAAAATTTTCCCTCCCATATTTCTCAACACATGGCAAGAGAGGCCCCCAAATTGCTCAAGAAAGGTCAAGAGTTGACCAGACAAACTCTCTCCTAAGGCAGTCGATCTCAAATTAGGGTTTCCATATTCATCAAGATATGTGAACCACAAAGGACTCAAATGTTCACCATTTTCCTAATATGTTCTCAAGATCATCCATGTCAACTTTCAAGCCTTGCAGAAAAAGTTTGCTCAATCAATTGCTCAAATGCCTGAAAATCAACTATACTAGGTTAAAAGTCTACTGTGGCACACATACAGTCAAACTTCAAGATTTTTTGTCAACATCCTTATTTTGAAGTATCATTCATCATATTGATCAAGGGTGGATCATGATTCCTCAAGTATTGCTCACAATTCATCAAAACCCAAAAATTGCTAAATTATGGTTTTGTAGGAAAAGTCAACTCAACTTTGACCAAGCATAATTTTCTCATACTTTATCAGAAATGACCCATCCAAATCTCATTTTTAATAGGATGCAATTCCCTACAATTCATCTTCAGCTCCCAAGTTCAGAATATGCACTCACAAAAAGATATGAATTTTGACATTATAGGTCATTTTGAAAAGTCAACAAAAACACCTTTTGGGTCAAAGCTTCATACATGAACATGGAAGACTCAATTGAGATGAGACAAAAAGGGTTGCTTAGAGGACATCCTAAGCTTTATAAAAAGTCCAAGAACACCTCTCTAGGGTCAAAATTGAGAGAGTTATTCTTTGGCCAAGTTGACCATTTTTGCAAAATTCCCAAAAGTCAAATGTGCTCAAATTTGCATTTTTTTGCTAAATGGGCCTAACTTTTTATGTTTGCACCTCACTTATAAAATGGTCCACGACCCAAATGCTCACTCACATGTTATTTGCTTCATTATTTATTTTATTTTGATTTTTTATTTATTAAAAATTGAACTAAATCAAATAATTGGTAAATAATAGCAAAGATTTGTTTTGATTGGATTTTTAGACAAAATCATAAGCTCATTATGCTGGCATATCAGAATCAGATCATATCAAGGCTGATTGGCACACAATGGGCATGATTAGGCCAAATTTGGAAGGATATCATACAAATTGAAAATAAAATCAAATCTCATCAAAGCTTTAAGATTCAATCCAAATTTGTTAACCTAATTCACTATAGGTTATATAATGAAGGATCCCAGATCAAAAGAAGAGGAGGAGAAGGCGTGAAACTGTCAGAAGAAAAATTGAAACTTTGGACAAAAAGTGAGAGATCGAAAGCCATCCTCAAGGAGTTTCAACGCCAGAGATCAATTCCTTGGCACCTCAGGAAGCATTCCCAATCATTTGCATGCGTCAGAACATCCAGAATCGATTCCTATCACTCTTACGGTTTGCAATATTATTCAAATTCGATTATTGTAATTATTGCATCTTTAGCATGTCTAAGTTACATATTTGTGTTCATCATCGTGTTTGCAATTTTTCTGGATATTTGATTTAAGTTTCAGTGCAGGAATAAGCTTTTGCCATTGTTAGGGTTTCATGCTCCAATTTGGGGTTTTGGGTTTCCAGCAAAATTAGGCATGATAATGGGTACCATGATGATCAGAGTTTCAAACCCAGTTGATCCATGGTCCCCAATTGAATTTATATTGCGTGTGCTTGATTTTTGAATGACACAGGTTTCAGCAACAGACATGCGTCTGTTGGTAAAGGTTCAGAGCCTAAAACAACAGTTCTAGGGAAGAAGACAACATCGTGTCACAACCTGACTGGCTGGTTTAAATTCTGGCGCGTTATTATGGCCACCAACTTGTTTTCCAATATATTATTTGTTTTTATTATATTAATAAGTTAAAATCCAGCGCAGTTGGTCAGAGAAAGGAAATCAGAAGCTCATGTCCTGGGTTCGATCCCAGGCGTGAGCTTTTGGCATTTTCTCCATTGTTTTCACCAGATCCAGCGCATATACCTTCTGAGGGTCATCATCTTCTGATCCATCAGCTAGAACCAGATCCAGTGCACATACACCTTCTGAGGGTCATCATCTTCTGGATCCATCAGCCAGAATCAGATCCAACGCATATACCTTCTGAGGGTCATCATCTTCTGATCCATCAGCCAGAATCAGATCCAGCACATATACCTTCTGAGGGTCATCATCTTCTGATCCATCAGCCAGAACCAGATCCAGCGCATACACCTTCTGAGGGTCATCATCTTTTGATCCATCAGCCAGAACTAGATCCAGCGCACCTCACCATCTGAGAGTCATCATCTTCTGGATCCGTCTCCAGCCAGATCTGCTGACAGCAGGCCCATTTGGTTATTTATACTATTTTTCTTTAGTTCCTTTTCTTTAGTTATTTTATCAACACAAAAATTATTTTATTAAATTAACCAATCAAAAACCACAAACAATATTTATTTTCTTAATAAATGTTTTTTTATTAATTAGTTTAATCAATTTAGGGTAACTTTAATTTCTTTCATAATTTAAAAGCGATTAGAAATTAGGTTTAATTAATTTGCAATTAAATATTTTGTTCAATAAAAATCCAAAAAAATACTTTTTTCTTCAAATTAGATTTTTCAGGTTCCAATTTCTTCTCGCATTTAATTCGCCGCGCGCTTAATTATTTTGCCAATATTTTGTAACTGTTCATGGTTTGTAATAGTTAATTTAGGGCTTTATTTACCGTTAAAATTCCCGGGTTTTTTGGCTATGTAATTAATCCCCCTCCCTGAAGCCTTGTAATAGCGTAGATTTATTTTCTCGCATTTTTAATTCCCGCAAATATTTAACTGTCTAGATGTATCCTAATAGGATTGTATGACAAGAATGCATGATAAATTAATACGGTTAGAAAACCCTAATGTGAAAAGATAAATAACTGAAACAAATCACTCGCACATATCACTCTTAGGGTATACTCTCACTTCGGTTGCCTTCGGTAAACGATCATTAAGCATAGGGTGTCTTAATGGTTGCCCTCCTGTCTAAAAAAGGATCAAATGTCCCATTCGAATGTTGCCTCGGAAATGTTGCCTCGAATATGATCTTAAGACTCTAGGGTTATTACTAAGATGTTATAATATTGCTTTAGTGATCGTACGTCCCTTTCGAATTGACCCTTACAAACTCCAACAACGGTGCTACCTATTTCTTAATAGTGGGATAGTGCTGTCTAAAGGAAACAAGAATAGAAACGATCTTTTTTTCGAGTAAGTAGATGCTTGTAGGTACTTGCTCAAATCAAAACTTTTCACACTTACACATTTCCAAACAATTTTCAAAACAAACTTCGTCACACCTTTGAGGACTGATACAAGGGTTATCATGAAGTAAAGCTTTTCAAAACAAAGCACACAAACACAAGCAATTTAAAATGATCAAGTACCTAAGAGCCCATGGAAAACCATGGATAGAAAGGGTGCTAACACCTTCCCTTTCTATATTCTTCCCCCCGTACTCAGAATATCTCGAAAAAGGATTTTTTCTGTACTTTTTCCTTTCCGATTGGATGAAATAAAATTCGGTGGCAACTCTTGCTTACCGCGATATTTTGCAAACACAAAACTCAAAATGCAAACCAGTATTAAACATTCGGTTCTGCCACCGTATCACACCATGCTTTTCAAGAATGGCAATGGTGCCTTTATGCCATAAATGGAAAGATCTTTTGGACAATGGCTCAAACACTTGGGTAATAGCTCAAAAGTAGGTGTAAGCATTAAATTATGGTGTGATTTGCAAGTTATAAGGCCTACAACACAAAATTATTCAGCATGGCATATGGATTAGATCTCATGTTCATCCCAAAATGACTTGTGTTTCAAGACTGAATGCCCAACTTCATGTCTTTGAATCTCCTAGATCAAGTATGATAAATTCATGCTCTTGGATGTTTTAGAAAGATGGAAACATTTTCCACAAATTTCATGTTGACCATTTTGGATAAATCAATTCGGAACCTGATGAAAAATGGCCAAGAACTTGAGATAAAAAACTGACCAAAACCTATTGAAAATTTTTCTAAGTGTTTTATGAAAAATGTCATGAATTTAGGAATTTATAACTAATAAATCCAAGCACTTCTAGGACTTGATCAGAAAATAAAAGTTGTACATCTCATCAAGATCTACAACTTTCATATTGAAAGTTTTCTTTGAATCATCTTGCATCTTGGTGAAAAATTGGCATGAAGTAATGAAATTATCATGTATAAAAACAACTTAGAAAAATTTCTAAGTCTTGAAAAGTTTGAATTTTCACATTGACTTTTGACTTTCTTGATTTCTTGATGATCAATGAATTGTGATCTTTGAAATCAAATCTTGATCAAAAAGTCAAAGTTTGACTTTTTGTGCATTAGGTTACTTTTCATCAGTTGATCAAATTTCAACTATCAATCCATTAATCTTGAGGAATGTTTTGAGCCATGAAATTATGCCAACATGTTATATTTGAATCCTTGATATTATGATTTAATCCATTAGATCATGCATTAGGTCAAAACTCCCTGATCAGTCAAATACAGTCAAAACCCTAATTTTTACCATTTTGCCCTTTTAGTGAATTGAGCCTTTTTCTTGTGGAATTGTGACCCAAACTTGATCAATTGAAACATATGACTTAAAAATGTTGATATTTGTAAAAAATATTGAAGTTTGACTGTAGGTTGACCACAATTGACTTTTTACCCAATATAGTTTATTTTGGGTCATCTGACCAATTAACTGAGTAAACTTATGATACAAGACTTGAAACTTGACATGAGTAATCTTGGAGGTACATTATGATCCACGAAACTCATTTGAGGCATTAAAAGTTCAATTGTCCTTGTGCAAATCAAACCCCTAATTTGAGGCGTCAGTGTTTAGAAGATGGCTTAACCTAGTCAACATTTGTACAAACTTGAGCTATTGAAGATCTTGTGAGAAATATCTTGAGAAAAGAGTGGGAAAATTTTGGGGTACAAAAACATTACTTTGGATTAAATCCACACAATTAATTAATAAGCATTAGATGAATAATAATGCCTCCGGTGCAAGATTAGTATCAGATGAACTTGATGTCTCAGATGAATTATTCTTGTATCAGATGATTTTCAAAGTAACACTTGTACATATAAAAGTTACCAATACACAGACAAAATAACAACAAGGTTTCAAGATCCAAAGGTCTCAAAGTCTCAAGGTTTTACCCTAAGGTCCACAAAGTCCAAATACTCCAAGATGCAAGGGAGTATTCATCATAGTCCAAAGAGAGCGTTAAGTCTTTTAATGTTTAATTTGATTATTAATGTCTTTAAAAGAAAAAGAAAGCTCAAGTGAGTAAAAGAAGAATTACATAAAGATTAAATACTCAAGTGAGAAAAAGGAAAATGACATAAAGTAAATAGAAAAAAAGATAAATGACAAGAATGATAAAGATGCTAAATTTAAATAACATAAAGTAAATGACATAATTTAAATTGGATAAATTAAAACTTGGTACAAAAAAAAATGTTAGACTTAGTTTTCTAATTAGGGACAAATATAGTGCTATGTTAAGCAACCGCAAATATACATATGTAAAAGATAATACTATACGAGTGAAGTAACTCGAGAAATCATCGAAATAAACAAAAAAGTCGAAATCAAATGTTTTTCATCCCGCTGAAGGGAAAGGTAAACATCGAGTAAACCTGAAGGGTGAAATCAAGATCAAACAACTGGGAGATCGGGTAAAGAAGTCTTTTCTGCGAGGGGAAGATATTAGCACCCTAGACGCCCATAGTACTCTACGGTATCCACTCTTGTTATTCTAATCCAAAGGGTGTGTCTCAAATATAAAACTAGGTTATACAAGGAATGCATTAATGCATAAGATTATTTACAAAAAAAAGGTTTTATTAGTCGTGCCTGCCACGGTTTTGAACCTTTGTGCCTATGTGCCACCTACCGTATAATAGGGATAAAGGCACTCGTAGCTCCCTTAAAAAGTTTTGGTTAGTTGTATGTTTTTTATGAGTAATACCTTTTCGCATCCTTTCGATTAGGATTGCAATTCATGCTTGGTGTTCTAGCTTATCAAAGACTCATGCTCGGCCACTCGCACACTTAGCAACTCGCTCGAATTTGAAACAAAATACCCTTATTGGATGTTGTGATATTTTCTCTCGTCTAAAGCCATTATTAGGCGTTGAGTTTTCTCTCGTCTAAATCCATTAATAGACATTGAGTTTTACCTTCATTCAAAGCTAATATTGGATGTTGTGATCTTTTCTCTCGTCTAAAGCCATTATTAGACACTGAGTTTTCCCTTCATCCAAAGCCAATATTAGATGTCATGTTTCTTTTCCGTCCAGCGTCTTTCCTAGACGACTCTGATGTAGCTTCAGATTTGGTCTCAGCCCACATCTAATGTTCTTCTAGATGCTTCTGATTGTTTTTCCAAAGAGTTGCTTGCCTCATTAAATTCCATTCTTGGTTGTCGCAACTTTCCTTCTCAAGTTTTTATTTTTTTTCAAGTATTGATGGTTACTCTTTGTCACCCTGACAGATATCCAAAAATATCTTGTTGTTTCCCTAGCGTATCTTTCACGTCATTTCATTTGAACTATCATAAGTTTCTACTTCCGAGTCTTTCCATATTCCCACAGAGTCTGTCTCATCTCATATATCATTCAAGACAAAAAATATATGTAAAAAAAAAAAGATTCTATGCATTCATTCATAACATATGCTATCATCTCATCGCATCAGGGATGAAATTCAGGTCTTTTTATATTTAATTACTTTCCGCCTATCTAGAAAAAAAATAATTAAATAGGTGCAACTATTGTACCCTAAATTTCGCCCCTAAAATTTTCAGTCTCACTTTCATATCATATTTTATCATTTGGTCACAATCATTAATAAATAGCTTCATTCATCACGTCTGCATCCTATCTTTAAGTTCGCTTTTGTGTTGTTGACTAACTTCTAATCAAAATACAAAAAAAAATATTTGCCTTTGTCTTTGTACATTTTTTGTTGTACCCAAAAATTTTCCCTCTCTTTTCTCAAAGTAATCTCTCACAAGACCTCCTTTGGTTCAAGACTGCACAAGGGTTGATCAGCTCAAGACACCTCCTCAAGCACTGATGAATGAAAAATTAGGGTTTGAGTTTGCACAAGGACAAATGGAATTTTAATGCATCATATTACTTTCATGGATCATTTTGGACCCTCAAGAGTTCTCATGTCAAGTTTCAAGTCTTGGATCACATTTTTTCCTAGTCAATTGATCAGTTGACCTAAAATCAACTGTATTGGGGAAAAAGTCAATTGTGGTCAATTTATAGTCAAACTTCATAATTTTTATCCATATCAACATCATGAACTCATATATGTCATTTGATCAATTTTGGATTACAATTCCTCAAGAAATTTGATCAGATCATCAAAAGAGTAAAATGGTCAAAATTAGGGTTTTAACTGGGAAGGTTCAGTTTTTGATTTTTGACCTAGCAATGACTTTTTTGTTTAAGACATGATCTCAAGGATTCAAATGCCTCATTTTTACCTAATGGCATGGCTCAAAACATTTCTCAAGATAAATTGACTGAAAGTTGAATTTCAGTCAACTGATGAAAAGTCAACTGTACACTGAAAAGTCAAACTTTGACTTTTTGATCAAAATCAAGTTCCAAAGATTACAGTTCATCAGGACATGTCAAAATGTGAAACTTGTTCATCAATAAAGTCAAAGTTCATTTTGAAAAGTCAAACTTTTCAAAACTTGGAAATTTTTCTAAATGTCTTTATACATAATAATTTCATTACTTCATGCCATTCTTTCACCATGATGCAAGATGATTCAAGGAAAACTTCCAACATGAAAGTTGTAGATCTTAATGAGATCTAAAACTTTATAGGGAAGGACTCTTTCTAGAAATGCTTGGATTTCTAATTATAAATTCATGAAATCATGGCATTTTTGAATAAACACAGAAATTTTCAGTAGTCTTGGTCAGGATTTTATTCCAAATTCTTGGCATTTTTTCACATAGTTACAAGATGATTTTTTCGGAATGGCCAACATGTGATTCAAAATCTGAGTTGTGTGAAGTCTCAAACATTCTCTATAAATAGATAGGCCAATTGCAAGAGAAAAATTCTAGAAAATATAAGGAGAAACTAACACCCAAAATCATTTTTGCTGTCAAAAACCAGATTTGTTCATAAAACCTCCATTTTTGAGCTTTGAAGTCCAAATCTTTGAATCTCATACCTTGCAAGTTTTCTCCAAACAAACCATCTAAACACTTCACATACACCATATAGAATTTGTTCAAACATAAGAATAACTTCTATAACACCACTATCACCATCTTCCAAACTAAAAAAAAACACACATTGCAACTTGACTTGACTGGAGCGGTTCAACCATTTTCAGCATAAAAGGAAGGTTGAAGCTACTTCAAGAAGGTTCAAAGGAGCTCAATCAATCACCACTTTGCACCCGAAAAATCCATACGTGTTCTAAAGCTTCCTCTTCGAGAGGTAAGCTTTCTCAAACTGTGATATCATTGTTGATACATCATTTGCTTTTGTGCTCAAAAGATATAACAAGACAAATCAAAGAAAAAACTAGCAAAAAGCCAGACCAGAGGCTGACACGGGTGCCTGTGTCACACGAAACGATCTGTGTCAGCTTGGTTGGGTTAAAAACATAACAAAATACAGGTACAGGGGATGACACGGGTGCCTGTGTCAAACGACACGACCCGCGTTAATGTTACTGGTGCATATACGAGTAGAAAAAAATGGACATGGACTGACACGGGCGCCCGTGTCACGTGACACGACCGTGTAAGATTGGCTGGAATAAAAAAAATACAGAAAAGTCATGAACAGATCTTGACACGGGTGCCTGTTTCCACTGACACGTCCCGTGTCAGCTCAGACACCAAATTTCTTGATTTTGGAGATTTTTTAGTTTATTTTGGACATATTGCATTTCTTAGAAATGACCTAACACTATAAAACCTTTGTTTTGAAATGAATCCTCAAAAATTTTTTTCTAAACAATTAGATTTTTTTTAAAGTTAACTTAGACTTAGGTTTTTATTCAATGAAATTAATTACAAAACCTTTTCTATAAAAAACCCTAAATAACAATTTCTCTCACTTTACATCTTCTTGCATATTTTACTATTTTTGCACTATAAATATGTAATTGTCAAAGCCTTGTAATAGTAATTAGGGTTTACTTTATTTGTCATCCCCATTTGTAAATTTATATCCCTCATCCCCAAGTGATGTAATAGCGTAGTAAATTTACTTTTCAGCAATTTATCGCTTTCATATCAATGTTAGTAATTAGGGTTTGTATGGCAAGACTAAAATCAACAATTAGTAAACCCTAATTCAAGATAAACAATGCATGTAAATCAAACACATTTGCACACTTGCACCCTTAGGGTAATTCCACTTTGTTGCCTTATAAAAATTGCCATGTTATGCATGTGGGATATCTTAGCAAAAAGCAATAAAAACTACAAGATCATAGTCCCTCGATGACGCTATCAAAAGTTGCCTTTCAAAATGATCTTATTCCCTCAAAGAGAAATGCTAAGATATCTCAAAACATTGCTATCATGGCTATACGATGACCCACACCCATCCCTTTACATCCAAAGATAAGGCTTCTTACCAAATCAATGGTAATGTAGCAATATCAAAAGGAAGTAAGAAATGAACAAATACTTTTGAGTAGGTAGATTGTTCCTAGTTGCATGCTCATTTTAAAATCAAACATCCTTGCTTATTTTCAAAACAAACACCAACACTTTCAAAAACACTTTCAAAACATTTTCCAAACATGAAACATTTTCAAAAGCTCAACACTTTGTATATGTTCTTACGAACGAGAACTATTACAAAGTTTGCCTAAACGAAGGTGCCTTTTCAAAATTCTTTCAAAAACCACACAAAGCACATTTTCAAACAAAAGCAAGTGATCTAGAAAGCAACTAATATCCCATAGATAACTATGGATGAAAAGGGTGCTAATACCTTCCCTTTTCATAATCTACCCCACGAACTCAAGAAATAATCTCAAAGGTCTTTCCTGTTCTTTTCGGCCTTTCCTTTTGGATAAAAGAAAAGTCGGTGGCGACTCTTGCTAACCGCAACATTTGCGATAAAACACAAAAGAACCAAGTCAGTGCTCCCACCATATCACAGAACTGGAGACTCTGCTGGGGATAACTTAAAAGTTGGGTTACCTTAGGGCTAGATCACTTTTACTTTCTTTCATTATTTGACTTGTATGCTTTACATTTTGGTTCTTTGTTTGGGCTTAAATCCTCTACCCGGATTTGGGATACCTTATAGGTAAGTATCAATACATTGTGGAAACTGTGTGGGGTATACCGACATGGTCCAGGAAATAACTATGTTAGTGCGACATATTTGAGGGTACATGTAGCCCTTGAGTAGTCAAGGAGAATACGACGCCGCTGAGTGATGTCATGAAGCACTAACTAACTTTTAGAACCTTTACTTGAACAACTTGGCCATTAGGACGTAGCGAGATGATCGACTTTGGTGCAGTCCAAAGTTGGTAGATACTTGATACTGCACTCATTGAGGCTTGGAGTTTTGGGACATTTCGGTCGTTGTGAAAGAGGCTTGCGCTGAAACAATGCCCGAGAAGACAAACCAGTGATATTGAGATCCCTTAGAACCCGATTACTATTTCTAGGACAGGTTTGAGCCAACTAAACTTCAAGAGGGTACTTACCTATGAGACTCCATGCAAGCCTAAACCTAAGGACTTGTTTGGATTGTTTGTATATATTTACTTGTACATGACATCATAAACATCATAACATCATACTCATTTTAACAATTTCAAGGATTATTGGGATTTATCTTTGTTCTGTTTTGTAGGACATGGCTTCTATCCGCAGGAATACTATCCAAGTCAATCTCGTTAGGATTCCTCCTCAACTCAAAGAGTTAGAATCAAGGGTCCCTGAAAACTCTTCATTCACCGAAAGACATGGTCGCCTCCTAAACTTGGTTACCTCCAATACTGATGAAGATATGATGAAGGTGCTCTTCCAATTCTTTGATCCTCTACGCCATTGCTTCACTTTTACCAATTATCAACTTGTGCCTACTCTAGAAGAATTCTCCCAACTCTTGAGGATTCCCATTCTCAATTAACTACCCTTCAAAGGTACGGAAAGAGATCCAAAACCTGAAGAGATTTCCCAAGCACTACAGTTGCAACAATCTAATGTCACAACAAATTGGGAAACAAGGAGTGGTGTCAAAGGTTTCTTAGCCAAGTTCTTGTTTGAGAAATCTCAAGATTGTTGGAAATCCTTGGACATACAAGCCTTTGAAGAAATTGCGGACCTTCTCATCTATGGGATGGTTTTGTTTCCAAATCCTTACCAACTCATAGATGTAAACGCTGTCAAAATCTTCATATCTCGCAATCCAGTGCCTACTTTATTGGGAGATATCCTACATTCTTTTCACTCTCGCACTATAAGGAAGAGAGATATCCTCATGTGTTTCACTCCTCTCTTTCAAGATGGTTTATTTCGCATCTTCCATGATCTGTGTTAAAGAATGAGCAAGGATCAAGGTGGTCCCATAGGTTGATGACGCTCAAACATTCAAATGTTTATTGCTGTTCCCGATCCTTGGAGAATGTTACTATCATTGACCATTATGGAGAATTCCCTAATGTTCCCTTACTTGGCATTAGAGGAGGTATCACTTACAACCCATGCTTAGCCTTACGACAATTTGGTTATGCTCGAAGGGGTGGTCCACATGAGATGCTTATCAAAAGAGTGGTATTCGACTACGAGAATGACGATCAAAGCTACCGTCGGAGGTTTATTCAAGCTTGGAGGATGGTCCACATGTGATTCAAAATATGAGTTGTGTGAAGTATAAAACATTCTCTATGAATAGAGAGGCCAATTGCAATAGAAAAAGGCCAGAAAATATAAGGAGAAATTAACACTAAAAATCATTTTGCTGTCAAAAACATGATTTGTCCATAAAACCTCCATTTTTGAGCTTTGAAGTCCAAATCTTTGAATCTCATACCTTGCAAGTTTTCTCCAAACAAACCATCCAAACACTTCACATACACCATATAGAATTTGTTTAAACATAAGAATAACTTCTATAACACCACTATCACCATCTTCCAAACTAAAAAAAAAACACATTGCAACTTGACTTAATTGGAGCGGTTCAACCATTTTCAGCATAAAAGGAAAGTTGAAGCTACTTCAAGAAGGTTCAAAGGAGCTCGATCAATCACCACTTTGCACCCAAAAAATCTGTACGTGTTCTAAAGCTTCCTCTTCGAGAGGTAAACTTTCTCAAACTGTGATATCATTGTTGATACATCATTTGCTTTTGCGCTCAAAAGATATAACAAGACAGATCAAAGAAAAAACTAGCAAAAAGCCAGACCAGAGGCTGACACGGGTGCCTGTGTCACACGACACGATCTGTGTCAGCTTGGTTGGGTTAAAAACATAACAAAATACAGGTACAGGGGATGACACGGGTGCCTGTGTCAAACGACACGGCCCGCGTCAATGTTACTGGTGCATATACGAGTAGAAAAAAAATGAAAATGGACTGACACGGGCGCCCGTGTCACGTGACACGACTGTGTAAGATTGGCTGGAACAAAAAAATGCAGAAAAGTCATGAACAGATCCTGACACGGGTGCCTGTTTCCACTGACACGTCCCGTGTCAGCTCAGGCACCAAATTTCTTGATTTTGGAGATTTTTTAGTTTATTTTGGACATATTGCATTTCTTAGAAATGACCTAACACTATAAAACCTTTGTTTTCAAATGAAACCTCAAATTTTTTTTCTAAACAATTAGATTTTTTTTAAAGTTAACTTAGACTTAGGTTTTTCTTCAATGAAATTAATTACAAAACTTTTTCTATAAAAAATCCTAAATAACAATTTCTCTCACTTTACATCTTCTTGCATATTTTACTATTTTTGCACTATAAATTATGTAATTGTCAAAGCCTTGTAATAGTAATTAGGGTTTACTTTATTTGTCATCCCCATTTGTAAATTTATATCCCTCATCCCCAAGTGATGTAATAGCGTAGTAAATTTACTTTTCAGCAATTTATCGCTTTCATATCAATATTAGTAATTAGGGTTTGTATGGAAAGACTAAAATCAACAATTAGTAAACCCTAATTCAAGATAAACAATGCATGTAAATCAATCACATTTGCACACTTGCACCCTTAGGGTAATTCCACTTTGTTGCCTTATAAAAATGGCCATGTTATGCATGTGGGATATCTTAGCAAAAAGCAATAAAAAATACAAGATCATAGTCCCTCGATGACGCTATCAAAAGTTGCCTTTCAAAATGATCTTAGTCCCTAAAAGAGAAATGCTAAGATATCTCACAACATTTCTATCATGGCTATACGATTACCCACGCCCGTCCCTTTACATCCAAAGATAAGGCTTCTTACCAAATCAATGGTAAGGTAGCAATAACAAAAGGAAGGAAGAAATGAACAAAGACTTTTGAGTAGGTAGATTGTTCCTAGTTGCTTGCTCATTTTCAAAGCAAACATCCTTGCTTATTTTCAAAACAAACACCAACACCTTCAAAAACACTTTCAAAACATTTTCCAAACATGAAAGATTTTCATAAGCTCAACACTTTGTATACGTTCTTACGAATAAGAACTATTACAAAGTTTTCCTAAACGAAGGCGCCTTTTCAAAATACTTTCAAAAACCACACAAAGCACATATTCAAACAAAAGAAAATGATCTAGCAAGCAACTAAGAGCCCATAGATAACTATGGATGAAACGGGTGCTAATACCTTCCCTTTTCATAATCTACCCACCAAACTCAAGAAATAATCTCAAAGGTCTTTCCTGTTCTTTTCAGCCTTTCCTTTTGGATAAAAGAAAAGTCGATGGCGACTCTTGCTAACCGAAACATTTGCAATAAAATGCAAAAGAACCAAGTCAGTTCTCCCACCGTATCACAGAATTAGCGACTCTGTTGGGGATAACTTAAAAGTGGGGTTACCTTAGGGCTAGATCACTTTTACTTGCTTTCATTGTTTGACTTGTATGCTTTACATTTTGGTTCTTTGTTTGGGCTTAAATCCTCTACCCGGGTTTGGGATACCTTATAGGCAAGTATCAATACATTGTGGAAACTGTGCTAGGTATACTGACATGGTCTAAGTAATAACTACGTTAGTGCGACATATTTGTGGGTACAGGTAGCCCTTGAGTATTCAAGGAGAATACGGGGCCGTTGAGTGATGTCATGAAGCACTCACTAACTTTTAGAACCTTTACTTGAACAACTTGGCCATTAGGACGTAATGAGATGACCGGCTTTGGTGCAGTCCAAAGTTGGTAGATACTCGATATTGCACTCATTGAGGCTTGGCTTTTTGGGATATTTCGGTCGCCGTGAAAGAGGCTTACGCTGAAATAATGCCTGAGAAGACAGACCAGTGATATTGAGATCTCTTAGAACCTAGTTACTATATCTAGGACAGGGTTTGAGGCAACTAAACTTCAAGAGGGTACTTAACTACGAGACTGCATGAAACCCTAAACCTAAGGACTTGTTTGCCTTGTTTGTATATATTTACTTGTACATGACATCATAAACATCATAACATCATACTCATTTTAACAATTTCAAGGATTATTGGGATTTATCTTTGTTCTATTTTGTAGAACATGGCTTCTATCCGCAGGAATACTATCCAAGTCAATCTCTTAAGGATTCCTCCTCAACTCAAAGAGTTAGAATCAATGGTCCCTGAAAACTCTTCATTCACCGAAAGACATGGTCGCCTCCTAAACTTGGTTACCTCCAACACTGATGAAGATATGATGAAGGTGCTCTTCCAATTCTTTGATCCTCTACACCATTGCTTAACTTTTCCCAATTATTAACTTGTGCCTACTCTAGAAGAATTCTCCCAACTCTTGAGGATTCCCATTCTCAATCAACTACCCTTCAACGGTACGAAAAGAGATCCAAAACTTGAAGAGATTGCCCAAGCACTACAATTGCAACAATCTGATGTCACAACAAATTGGGAAATAAGGAGTGGTGTCAAAGGTTTCTTAGCCAAGTTCTTATTTTTAGAAAGCTCAAGATTGTTGGAACTCCTTGGACTTACAAGCCTTTGAAGAAATTGTGGCCCTTCTCATCTATGGGATGGTTTTTTTCCAAATCCTTACTAACTCATAGATGTAAACGCTGTCAAAATCTTCATATCTCGCAATCCAGTGCCTACTTTGTTGGGAGATATCCTACATTCTTTTCAATCTCACACTATGAGGAAGAGAGATATCCTCATGTGTTGCACTGCTCTCTTAGCAAGATGGTTTATTTCGCATCTTCCCCAATCTGTGTTAAAGAACGAACAAGGTTCAAGGTTGTCCCATAGGTTGATGACGCTCAGACATTCAGACGTTCATTGGTGTTCCCGATCCTTGGAGAATGTTACTATCATTGACCGTTGTGGAGAACTCCCTAATGTGCCTTTACTTGGCATTAGATGAGGTATCACTTACAACCCCTTCTTATCCTTACGACAGTTTGGTTATGCCCGAAGGGGTGGTCCACATGAGATGCTTATTAAAGGAGTGGTATTCGACTACGAGAATGACGATCAAAGCTACCATCAGAGGTTTATCCAAGCTTGGAGGATGGTAAGCAAAGTAGATAGCAAGACGCTGGGACACAAGAATTCCATTCCCCTTGAGCCTTACCTTAGGTGGGTACGAGCTCGTGCTCAGAAAATTGTGATGCCTTATCCCTCCATCTTACCAGTTATCATGGAACCTGTGGTTGAAGAAGATGTCCCGTACACTATCTTCCATCCCGACATGCCTACTTGTCTTGAAGACTTGCAAAAGGGTTGGATTCAGCCAAAGGAAGAACGAGATACTTTCAAAGCCCAATTATATGCTAGTGAGAAGAGAGTCTTGGAGCTTACAAAGCAGCTACAAGAAGAGCAAAGTGTGAACGCCTACCTTGCACCAAAGAGGATGCGTCCAGTCTTTTTATCTTAGAGAGTTATTTTGTAAGCCCAAGAGGAATGATATAATCCTTTTTGAACTAATTAATGAAAATTGAAGTTTGTCCACTCTTTTGTCTATACAAATTTAAATTTCAATCAATCCTTGAAATCATCTGCATATACATCTTCCATTAGTCATAACATGACAGGTTTTCACATAATAGGTTTCCTTATCTTTCTGCTGTTTATTTCAGCAAGATGGATCTATAGAAAACTGTGAAGGATCTTCACGCACAAAACTCTCAATTCCAAGATACTTTATTGGCCCTATCCAAGGGGCAACAAGACATGATGGCACTGCTGGCAGGCAAGAAGAAGCCCAAGAAGAGAGCTCTGGTCAACATGGGTAGAAGGTTGAAAGAGTCGGTTTGTCAGATCCCGATAATGGAACACTCATCTGAAGAAGACGAGAATCAGATTGATGAGGTTAAGAGTACCCATGATGAATGTGTTAATGATCAAGCGTCTGATGATGATTATTTCGACGAGCAGTATCCACCCACCGATGTCAAGTATAAGCAGTTAGAAGACGGATTGAAAGCTGTTGAAATCCAAGCCATCCCCAATTTATATTTTTATGATTTGGGTTTGATCTCTAGGGTTGTCATTCCCCACAAATTCAAAATACTAGTATTTGCAAAGTACGATGGAGTTTCTTGTCCAAAACTTCACCTGAAATCTTATGTGCGCAAGATACAGCTGCACACTGCTGATAAGAAACTCTGGGTTCACTTTTTCCCAGAGAGCTTGGCCGGAACGCAACTTGAATGGTTTTATCAGTTAGATGGTTCCCGTATTAATACATGGGAAGATTTAGCTACCGCATTCTACCATCAGTATTAGTATAACGCCGACTTGGCGCCAACGAGGGTTCAGTTGCAAGATATGACTATGGGGAAGAATGAAGGATTTAAAAAATATGCACAAAAGTGGAGAGACCTCGCCAGTAGGGTTCAACCACCTTTGACTGATATGGAGCACATTGACATGTTCATGGGAACTTTATCTGGTCCCTTTTTTAATCTGTTGGTTGGCTGCTCTTCTTCTGGTTTCACCAAATTAATCTTAACCCGTGAAAGAGTTGAAAGCGACATCAAAAGTGGGAAGATTTCCATGGTATCTGCCTCCACTTCCAATCCTGTCAAGAAACCTTTTCCTGCAAAGAAGGAAATCAATGTTGTGTACGGGGGAATGGCCCGTACCAAGAATAATGATCATCTGTCTATCAATGCTGTCTGAATCTCTAATTCAACTCCTACTCCAAGACCATCTGGAAATCATCAATGTTTTAAAACTCTGAGAAGATAATTTACGAGGTTAGGCATGCCATTATCTCAATCCTTACAACATTTTCTCAAGGCTAATTTGGTAACGTTGTGCGATCCTCCTGACAACCCTGATACCTCTTTACCAAAGTATAATCCGAATGCTAAATGTGCTTACCACTCAAGTAGCCCCGGGCATGAGACTGACCAGTGCTGGGCCTTGAAGAACAAAATTCAAGATTTGATCAATAAAAAGACTATTGAATTTGATCCTCCTACAACTCCGAATGTAATCACCGCACCTATGCCGAAACATGACAAGGGTGTTAATGTTGTTGAAGATATAATTTTTGTTGCCTTTGTTGAAGAATTAACTACTCCGCTGAATATCATCAAAAAGAATCTTTTGAAAGCTGGGATCTTCCCTGGCTGTGTAAAAGACTGTGTGTGCTGTACAAGACAACTCAATGGATGCGAAGGGCTGAAGAAAGGCGTTCAACTCTTGATGGATAGCCATAAAATTCTATTTGAGAATACCCCACTTGCCAAAAGTTTGACTAACAAATGTGAAGATCTCTCCATTATCACCATATCAAACAAGCCTCTTAGGATCTCCTCCAAAGGTCCTATTAGGATTTCAAATGAACCCACTGTTTCTCCCTTAATAATTACCAATCCCGGACCAATTCCCTATTCTTCAAACAAGGCAGTGCCATGGAACTATGGTGCTGAGGTGTTTTATCATGGGATTAAACAAGACGCTTGGATCGAAGAAGAAAAAGCTGATGATGTTAGTAACATAACTGGCTCAAGCAAAGTAACCAGAACTAGAAGAATGTTTTCACCCAATATCTCACCACCATTTGTTACAAAGGCGCCCATCCGCATTACTGCCGCTAAACCAAGTACTGATACCAGAGGGAAAGAGAAAGTTGTTGAGCCGGTCGTGACAGAAATACCCGCAAAGGATGTTGATGATGGAGAACCCTCCGCTTATGAGATGGACGAGATCTTGAAGATAATAAAAAGGAGTGACTTCAAGATTATGGAAGAGTTGAGGAAAATCCCTTCTAAGATTTCTATGCTGTCATTATTACTCTGTTCCGATGCCCATGCTCGAACATTATTCAAATTCCTGAAAAAGTCTCATGTCCCCCACGAGACTACAATGGACCAATTTGAGAATTGCGTGGCTAGCTTGACAGTTGATAATGGCTTGGGATTTACAGATGCTGACCTAACACCGCTTGGGAAGAACCACAATAAAGCTCTACATGTTTCTGTCGAGTGCAAAGAGACTACCTTAGCACATGTTTTAGTCGACATTGGTTCTTCTCTAAACGTGCTACCCAAGGGGGCGTTAGATCGTCTAGACTGTGAAGGTTTAGTCTTGAAGCCAAGTGATATCATCGTGAGGGCCTTCGATGGATCAAAAATGAATGTTCATGGAGAAGTAGATCTTCCAATCAAGGTGGGTTCCCAAATCTTCAATTCCACCTTCTATATTATGGATACCCGTCCTGCCTATTCTTGTCTATTTGGGTTGCCCGTGGATCCATAAAGCTGGGGTAGTGACCTCAACTCTCTATCAAAAGCTTAAATATTCTGTCAAGGGAAGAATTGTCACCGTCCGTGGTGAGGAAGATTTTATGGTGAGCCACCTCAACTCATTCAAATATGTATAAATGGATGGAGAATTCATCGAGACCCCGTGTTAAGCCTTTGAAGTCATGCCACCGATGATTGCTGCTACCAAATGTTCCTCTGTTGAGTCCAAAGCTGTTAAAGTCGTGCCAAATATGGTTTCAGTTAAAGATGCTCGTGCGCAATTGAAGAAGGAAGTTGTGATACTTAGGGGAAACTCCTCGATATCCCATTCAAAGAGGACACGTTTGGTTTGGGCTTCACCGTCAAAGCTCAAAAGGAAGTGAGGCATGCTCGTGTAGGAAATCCACCTCTCCGCATTAGAATCCATGAAGTTAATGCTGTGGGTGATTCATATGAAGAAGCTGCATTTGAAGATTGGGTGTTTCCTACCACAACGAAGCTGAAGAATTGGCATGCAAAGGACTTCGTGCCTATCTCCTTCATTGAGGAGTAATCTACTTGTTTATTGTTTTTTTTTAATTCAAGAAGATTTTGTCTGTAATATTTAACAATAACTTTTAAGCCATGTGCCTGGCCCGGGGCACTTTGGTCCATCTGTCAAGGGTTTTATTTATGTTCATCTAATAATATGATCATTCAATACAAATCATTGGACTCTTTTGCATTCAAATATTTGTGTTCACTGTCTTTCTTTCAAATACATTTTTCAAATTAGCCATGTATCTTACATGCACAGACACACACACACTCTTGCAAGTCCTTATCCACTCTGGATCTTATTGTTAATGACTCTAATATTGACGACTATGACTTTGAATGTCCAATCAATCAAGTCAAAGACGAAGGCGAGGAAGATTGTGATATTCCAGGAGAACTAGCCAGACTTCTATCATAAGAGGAAAAAGCTATTCAGCCGCACGAAGAGTCAATTAAAGTCATCAATCTGGGTACTGAGTCAGATAAGAAGGAAATCAAGATCGGCGCTAACTTGGAAATCAGTGTCAAGAGAAGGTTGGTTCAGATGTTGCATGATTATGTGGAAGTATTTGCTTGGTCTTATGAGGATATGCCAGGGTTGGATACCAACATCGTAGTTCATCGTCTGCCGACAAAATAAGATTGTCCTCCTATCAAACAAAAGGTTCGTTGCATGAGGCCTGATATGTCTGAAAATATTAAAGCTGAAGTGATGAAACAATTTGATGCAGGGTTCCTAGCTATGAAATCCTATCCCCAATGGGTTGCCAATGTGGTGCCAGTGCCGAAGAAAGATGGAAAGGTTCGCATGTGCGTAGATTATAGGGATCTGAGTAGGGCAAGCCCTAAGGATGACTTCCCTCTACCACACATTGAGGTCTTGGTCGATAATACTTCTCAGTATAAAGTATTCTCATACATGGAGAAGACAAGTTTCGTCACGCAATGAGGCACCTTTTGCTACAAGGTCATGCTGTTCGGATTGAAGAATGCAGGGGCAACATATGAAAGAGCTATGGTAGCTTTGTTTCATGACATGATCCATCATGAAATAGAGGTATATGTGGTTGATATGATTGCCAGATCACAAACTGAAGAGGAACATATCGATCACCTGTACAAGCTGTTCGAAAGGTTGAAAAAGTACAAGATGAGGTTGAACCCTAACAAGTGCACCTTTGGAGTACGATCTGGAAAGCTTCTAGGTTTTTTTGTCAGCAATAAAGGAATTAAAGTTGATCCTGCCAAGGTGAAGGCCATCCAAGAAATTCCAGTCCCTCATTCTGAAAAGGAAGTTAGAGGATTCTTGGGTCATCTCAATTACATCGCCCGCTTCATATCTCACCTGACTGCTACTTGTGAGCCAATCTTCAAACTCTTGAAGAAAGATCAAGTAGTCAGATGGAATGATGAAAGCCAAGCTGCCTTCGACAAAATCAAAGAATATATGCAAGAACCTCCTATTCTCATGCCTCCAGTTGAAGGAAGACCCTTGATCATGTACTTGACAGTACTAGAGAACTCTATGGGGTGTGTTTTGGGCCAACATGATGAGTCTGGCCGAAAAGAGCATGCCACTTATTACCTGAGCAAAAAGTTTACCGACAGTGAAACCAGATATTCACTGCTCGAGAAAACTTGCCGCGCTCTGGCATGGGCTGCTCGTCAGCTAAAACAGTATATGTTGACTCATACCACTCTGTTGATTTCTAAGATGGACCCAATCAAGTACATCTTCGAGAAACCTGCTCTTTCTGGACGGATAGCCAGATGGCAAATGATCTTGACTGAGTACGATATTCAGTACACCATGCAAAAGGCCATTAAAGGAAGCGTACTAGCAGATCATTTGGCCAATGAAGCTATGGATGATTATCAGTCTATGAACTTTGACTTACCAGATGAGAACATCATGCTAGTGACCGATTATGCGAAACATGGACCGTATGACGGACCTGAACAAGGATTCCGTTGGACTATGGTCTTCGATGGGGATTCCAACGCCTTGGGTAACGGAATTGGTGATGTGATCATCTATCCTGAAGGTTGCCACACTCCTTTCACTGTCGGACTATGCTTCGATTGCACGAACAACATGGTCGAGTATGAAGCGTGCATCTTGGGTATGAAAGCTGCCATTGACTTGAGGATCAAGCATTTGAATGTGTTTGGGGATTCCGCTATAGTGATCAGCCAAGTAAAAGGAGATTGGGACACTAAGCACACTAATCTCATCCCTTACAAGGAACTTGTGCTATCCCTGATTCTCTACTTCGAAGAGATCACCTTTGAGCACTTCCCTAGGGAGGAAAATCAGTTGGCCGACGCTTTGGCTACCATGTCTTCAATGTTCAAGGTCAGATGGGACAACGAAGCCCCTATGATTACAATTGAAAGATTCGATGAACCTGTACATTGCTGTGATCTTGACACTGATACAGAAAATCCATGGTACCATGAGGTGATGAGATATCTTGAATCACAAGAGTATCCTGAGGGATCATCCATCAATGACAGAAAGTTCTTACAAAGATTTTCAACCAAATTCTTCCTAAGCAACAGAATACTGTACAAGCGCAACCATGACTCCACTCTACTCCGATGTGTAGACATGAAGGAGGCAGAGGAAATTATAGAAGACATGCAAGATGGTCTCTTTGGCACTCATTCAAGCGGACACACGATGGCCAAGAAGATCTTGAGGGCTGGTTACTATTGGTCAACAATGGAGACTGATTGCAATCAACACTCTAGAACTTGTCACAAATGTCAAATCTATGCTGACAGGTCCATGTGCCTCCTATCCCTCTAAACGCCATGACCGCTCCGTGGCCATTTGCAATGTGGGGCATCGACATGATTGGAGAAATCAAGCCCACCGCTTCCAGCGGACATCGCTTCATTCTTATCGCTATCGACTATTTCATAAAATGGGTCGAAGCCGCCTCGTTTTCCTCATTCACCAAGAATGTGGTAGCCAGATTCATAAAACATAACCTCATTTGCTGATATGGTATCCCCGAAAGGATTATCACTGAAAATGAGACTAACCTCAACAATGCTATGATTACTGAGCTTTGTACTCAGTTTAAGATCAAGCATCACAATTCTTCTTCGTATAGACCTAAAATGAAGGGCGCAGTTGAAGCGGCCAACAAAAACATTAAGAAGATTGTGCAGAAGATGGTAGTAACCTACAAGGACTGACATGAGATGTTACCGTTTGCTCTACATGGCTACCGTACTTCAGCTAGGACATCAACTAGGGCAACTCCCTTTTCTTTGGTCTATGGCATGGAAGTTGTTCTGCCAGTGGAGGTTCAGATTACCTCACTATGGATCATGAATGATGCAGGCCTAGGTGAAGACGAGTGGATCCAAACGAGATTGGATCAGCTGAACTTGATTGATGAAAAGCGATTGGCTGTTGTTTGTCATGGTTAGACGTACCAAAAACCGATGATCAAGGCTTTCAACAAGAAGATCAAGCCTCGAGTATATCAAGCTGGCGACTTGGTGATAAAGCGCATCATTCTGCCACAAGGCGACCCCAGAGGCAAATGGACTCCCACCTACGAAGGGCCATTTGTTGTCAGGAGAGTGTTCTCTGGCGGTTCCATGATGCTTACTACCATGGATGGTGAAGACTTCCCACATCCTATAAACACAGACATAGTTAAAAATACTACGCATAAGAGACCCGCTAGGTTGACACACCTAGGAAAAATAAGGGCATCCCGACAAACCAAAAGGTTTGGGCAAAAATTAGGTATATATGCAAAAGATTGTACACCCGACAAGTTGAAAACCCAAAAGGGCGACTTGGGCAAAAATGGGGATCCTGCTGGGCTGAAAACCCGAAAGGGCGGTCCAGGAAAAAGTTAAAGATTGAAAGCGTATGACTATGTCCCGTTGAAATCACCACAGTCAACTTTATCACCAAAGTCCGAGTTCAAACGGTCCAAGATCAATCCAATTAACTTCTGTCAACGGTAAGGGGAATTCAAAGACATTGGGAAAATAGTAGAGTTGGAATGCAATGAGATCGTTTCACATGGATATTTATTTTTGTTTTCAATCTTTGTTTTCCTTTTGACGACTTCCTCTTACTAGGATTTATGTCTCTTTGTACAAAAAATGCCTATTCATGGGCAAAATATCAATACAAATATACTTTGAAGTGCATAATTTCTATTTTTTGTTTTGAATGCAAACTTGTCCAATGACTAAAATTGAACGAACATATGCATATGAACATAATTAAAACTATTTGGCACATGTATCTTGCTAAGCAGTAACAAGCATCTCTTTAATGTATAAGGAATATCCCCACAGAGTTATTTCATTAGCATTATCCCCATAAGACGGCTACAATAAAACAATCCTCAATAGAGTTACCCACAAAGTCTCTTTACATAGGTTGATCTCCAGCCAGAGTCCCAATCTCTTGGCAGCTTTCTCTCCCAGCTAAGTTGATCTTACAAGAAGAAGAACTCACCTCTTCAGGAGTTCACCAACAGGGTTTATTTCCCCTACAAGGTTTATTTCCCCAACAAACAACGAGATAGCATAACTCCCCAGCCGAGTACAAAATTCTCCAGCTTAGTCTATCTTCCCCAACTGAGGTTGTTATCCCTAAACTAAGTCTATCCTCCCTAGTTGAGCCTGTCTTCCCCGACTAAGTCTATACTCTCCAGTTTGGGTTTTCCTTTCAAACTATTTCAAATCATAGGACCACAACCCCTAATCCCCAGTAAAGTCGTCAACAAAACCTTTACTATCTCCAAAAGATACTACGAAGCCTGGACCCGACCAGATATTAGTATAATTTTTTTAAGTTACTATGGAGCCTGGACCCGACTAGATGATAGTCAACTTCTCAAGTCATTATAGAGCCTGGACCCGACCAGATGTTAGTGAAAGCCTTTCAGATACTATAAAGCCTGGCCCCGACCAGATAATGGTATAATTTTCCAATACTATGAAACCAGGTCCCGACCTTATAATAGTTCAACTCTTCAAATATATAGAAGAACCTGGACTCAACCAGACAAGGGTTTAACCTTCTTTTCCTCAGTAGAGTTTGCCTCTACCCCAACAAGTTACTGTGAAGCCTGGATCCGACCAGATATTAGTTTTCAACTTCATCATCTCAAGAAGGTTATTGTGAAGCCTGGATACGATCAGATAGAAATTCCCCTCAGAAGTTTGTTGTGAAGCCTGGAAACCGACCAGATAACAACTAATTCCCAAGCAAGTTACTATAAAACCTGGATGCGACCAAATATCAGTTCAACTTCGTCTATTCAAGAAGGTTATTGTGAAACATGGAATCTGACCAGATAACAACTAGCTAAAATCCCAGCAAGACACTATGAAGCCTGAACCCGACCAGATAATAGTTACCACTTCAAGTTACTATGAAGCTTGGACCCGACCAAATATCAGTTCAACTTCATCTTTTCTAGAAAGTTACTGCAAAGCCCAGAATTCGAACAAATAACAGTTAACTTCCTTATCCCCAGCAAGTTGTTGTGAAGCCTGGATCCAACCAGATGACAATTCAATTTCAAGAAATCTTCTTCGAAGCCTGGAATCCGACTAGATAACATATAATTTATTCTTCCCCAGTAGGTTATCGTGAAGCCTGGATCCGACCAGATAATAGTTGACTTCCTCATCCTCAGCAAGTTGTGAAGTCTGGACCCGACCAGATAACAACCGACATTCAAAAGATATTCCCCAGCGGAAGCATCCTTTCAACAAAGTTTGAAGATATGTATAATGTTAATCCCCAACAGCAATCCGGGATTCAAAACTTCTCAGCAGCATTCAGGGGTTTATTATCTCGGACAAACATACATCTCACATTCATACATCATAGCATATACATACAAAAGGCATTTAATATCATCTCCTTCATCTTGTGAACATCATGCATACATCTGCATTCTACTAACCCTTTTTCCCACAGGTAAAACATAAAGTTTTAGTATAAATCGACCAAAGATTTATGTTGATACTTCTACCAGTGTTTACCATCATTCCTCCAAATGGCATCTACAAGCCCATTCCCAATACATCTTTGAGTGCAAATTTCCGGGCACTCTAGTGTTCAATCATCTTCCACCTTCAAGTCACGAATGGCGGATCCGCCAATCTAACTCTTCAAGTTTAAGAAGATTGAAAATGGGAAGCTGTTGTACCCCAAAATTTTCCCTCTCATTTCTCAAATTAATCTCTCACAAGACCTCCTTTGGTTCAAGACTGCACAAGGGTTGATCAGCTCAAGACACCTCCTCAAGCACTGATGACTAAAAATTAGGGTTTGAGTTTGCACAAGGACAAATGGACTTTTAATGCCTCATATGACTTTCATGGATCATTTTGGACCCTCAAGATTTCTCATGTCAAGTTTCAAGTCTTGGATCACATTTTTGCCCAGTCAATTGATCAGTTGACCTAAAATCAGATGTATTGGGGAAATGGTCAACTATGGTAATTTTATAGTCAAACATCATAATTTTTGATCCATATCAACATCATGAACTCATATATGTAATTTGATCAAGTTTGGATCATAATTCCTCAAGAAATTTGATCAGATCATCAAAAGGGTAAAATGGTCAAAATTAGGGTTTTGACTGGGAAGGTTCAGTTTTTTATTTTTGACCTAGCAATGACTTTTTTGTTTAAGACACGATATCAAGGATTCAAATTCTTCATTTGAACTAATGGCATGGCTCAAAACATTTCTCAAGATCAATTGATTGCTAGTTGAATTTCAGTCAACTGATGAAAAGTCAACTGTACACTAAAAAGTCAAACTTTGACTTTTTGATCAAAATCAATTTTCAAAGATTACAATTCATCAAGACATGTCAAAATGTGAAACTTGTTCATCAAGAAATCAAGAAAGTCAAAATTCATTTTGAAAAGTCAAACTTTTCAAAACATAGAAATTTTTCTAAGTGTCTTTATACATGATAATTTCATTACTTCATGCCATTCTTTCGCCATGATGAAAGATGATTCAAGAAAAACTTCCAACATGAAAGTTGTAGATCTCAATGAGATATAAAACTTTGTAGGGAAGGACTCTTTCTATAAATGCTTGTATTTTGAGTTATAAATTCATGAATTCATGGCATTTTTGAATAAACACTTAGAGAAATTTTCACCAGTTTTGGTCAGGATTTTATCCGAACTTCTTGGCATTTTTTCACATAGTTACAAGATGATTTTGTCAAAATGGCCAACATGAAAGTTATAGAGGGTGTTTCAATCTTTCCAAAGCATCCAAGAGCATGCATTTATCATATTTGAACTAGGAGAATTAATGATCTGAAGTTGGACATTCATTCTTGATTTACAAGGCGGATTTGTGATGAACAAGGAACCAAAATCTTAGCCATGCTGCATAATCTTCACTTTGAAGTCCTATTTACTTGCAAATATATCCATAATCATATGTTTACACAATTGATTAAACCATTATCCAAGTGGTTCAAGTACTGTCCATTGCATCTTTCCATTTTTGGCACAAAGACACCATTGCCATTCTTGCAAAGTTCACTTTAATCATAAAGTCAATTTCTTGAGCCTATAACTTGTTGTTCTAATCACACTCAACTTCTAAAAGTCAGAACAAATATGTTTAAAGTGATCAACCACTTTAGATAGCTTGGTACAAGTATTGGAAAAATGTTCTTCATGCTTGCTTCAAAAACAAGCAAGATAGCCATAACATGTGATTCAAAATCTGAGTTGTGTGAAGTCTCAAACCTTCTCTATAAATAGAGAGGCCAATTTCAAGAGAAAAAGGCCAGAAAATAGAAGGAGAAACTAACACTCAAAATCATTTTTGCTGTCAAAAACCATATTTGTCCATAAAACCTCCATTTTTTAGCTTTGAAGTCCAAATCTTTGAATCTCATACCTTTCAAGTTTTCTCCAAACAAACCATCCAAACATTTCACATACACCATATAAAAGTTGTTCAAACATAAGAATAACTTCTCTAACACCACTATCACCATCTTCCAAACTAAAAAAAAAACATACATTGGAACTTGACTTGGTTGGAGCGGTTCAACCATTTTCAGCATAAAAGGAAAGTTGAAGCTACTTCAAGAAGGTACAAAGGAGCTCGATCAATCACCACTTTGCACCCGAAAACATCCGTACGTGCTCTAAAGCTTCCGCTTCGAGAGGTAAACTTTCTCAAACTGTGATATCATTGTTCATACATCATATGCTCTTGCATTCAAAAGATATAACAAGACAGATCAAAGAAAAAACTAGCAAAAACCCAGACCAGAGGTTGACACGGGTGCCCGTGTCACACGACACGGCTCGTGTCAGCTTGGTTGGGTTAAAAACATAACAAAATGTAGGTACAAAGGATGACACAGGTGCCCGTGTCAAACGACAAGGCCTGTGTCAAACGACACGGCTCGTGTCAATGTTACTGGTGCATACACGAGTAAAAAAAAGATGGATAGGGGATGACATGGGCGCTCGTGTCACGTGACACGGCCGTGTCAGATTGGCTGGAACAAAAAATGCAGAAAAGTCATGAACAGATCCTGACACGGGTGCCCGTGTCCACTGACACGGCCCGTGTCAGCTCAGGCACCAAATATCTTGATTTTGGAGATTTTTTAGTTTATTTTGGACATATTGCATTGCTTGGAAATGACCTAACAATATAAAATCTTTGTTTTCAAACAAAACCTCAAAAACATCTTTCTAAACAATTAGTTTTTTTAAAGTTAACTTAGACTTAGGTTTTTCTCCAATGAAATTAATTACAAAACCTTTTCTATAAAAAACCCTAAAAAACAATTTCTCTCACTTTACATCTTCTTGCATATTTTACTATTTTTGAATTATAAATTATGTAATTGTTAAAGCCTTGTAATAGTAATTAGGGTTTACTTTATTTGTCATCCCCATTTGTAAATTTATATCCCCCATCCCCAAGTGATGTAATAGCGTAGTAAATTTACTTTTCCGTAATTTATCGCTTTCATATCAATATTAGTAATTAGGGTTTGTATGGAAAGACTAAAATCAACAATTAGTAAACCCTAATTCAAGATAAACAATGCATGTAAATCAAACACATTTGCACACTTTCACCCTTAGGGTAATTCCACTTTGTTGCCTTACAAAAATGGTCATGTTATGCATGTGGGATATCTTAGCAAAAAGCAATACAAAATATAAGATTATAGTCCCTCGATGACGCTATCAAAAGTTGCCTTTCAAAATGATCTTAGTCCCTCAAATAGAAATGCTAAGATATTTCACAATATTTCTATTATAGTTATACAATGACCCATCCCTTTACATCCAAAGATAAGGCTTCTTACCAAATCAATGGTAAGATAGCAATATCAAAAGGAAGGAAGAAATGAACAAACACTTTTGAGTAGGTAGATTGTTCCTAGTTGCTTGCTCATTTTCAAATCAAACATCCTTGCTTATTTTCAAAACAAACACCAAAACTTTCAAAAACATTTTACAAACATGAAACATTTTCAAAAGCTCAACACTTTGTATACGTTCTTACGAACGAGAACTATTACAAAGTTTGCCTAAACGAAGCCGCCTTTTCAAAATACTTTCAAAAACCACACAAATCATATTTTTAAACAAAAGCAAGTGATCTAGCAAGCAACTAAGAGCCCATAGATAACTATGGATGAAAAGGGTACTAATACCTTCTGTTTTCATAATCTACCCCCCGAACTCAAGAAATAATCTCAAAGGTCTTTTCTGTTCTTTTCGGCCTTTCCTTTTGGATAAAAGAAAAGATGGTGGTAACTCTTGCTAACCGCAACATTTGCAATAAAACGGCAAAGCACCAAGTCAGATTTGTGTTTTGTAGGTACCGAGTCAAAGCATCTGGCAAATAAGTATTTCCGGTATTATTTTCCTAAAATCTCTATTTGCAAAGAAAAATAATTAAAATATTTTCATTTTTTTCCACTGTTCAATCGATTGCTCTTAGAGTGCAATCGATTGCATAAGGTGCATTTTGCGCAATATTTAAAAAAAACATTGATGCAATCAATTACTCCCAGAATGCAATCGATTACACATAGTGAAATTTTGAAAAAAACCAGCAATTTCAAACTTGTCAATTTTGGCTCCAATTTTTCTTCATTTTTTGATAGATATATCATTAATTCAAATTTTGGCTCCAATTTTTCTTTTTTTGAAAAATATATCATTAATTCAAATTTTGGCTCCAATTTTTCATTTTTTGAAAGATATATCATTATTTCAAATTTTGGCTCCAAGAATCAATTACCAAACTACCCCTAATCCCAAGCCTAAACTCTATAAATAGAGCCCTCGTTTCATTCAAATCTCTAGCTTTTGATAGCCAAACTCATTTTGCTAAAAAATCTCTCAATTCTCTTCATCTACCAAATTCACTCAAAGCTCCATTTTTTTAAAAAAAGTTAGTAAGATTTGCATTGAAGCTTACTAATCTTTAAGCTAAACCTCCGTCCAAACACTTCTTCTTCATCAATTCTCTACATCAAAGCTTGGGAAATTGATTCTTGGGACTGAATTGAAGCAAATTCTTGAAGTTATTTTGATAATTCTCTAGATCTACCATTGGTAAGTTGGATCTTTCATCTTTCACAATGTGATCTCTTATTGATCTTTGGGTTTGATTCAAAGAGCATTGTTTTGTGATTCCATTGGTGCTATTTTCTCATAATTTGATGGAATTTTCGTGCTCAATTGAATCCATGATCATAAGGTGTTTGATGAAAAGTTTGAACAAGAATTTGGCCTTTTGAAATGCTGATTTTCTGATTTTAATAGGGTGCAATCGATTGTTGTAATAATGCAATTGATTGTCACAGCAAAATTTCACATTTTTTTTTGAAAAAATGCACGGATGCAATCGATTGCTGTCAGAGCGCAATCGATTGCAACAGTGTCAAAATGATTTTTCTTCCTTGTTTTGGGGATGTTTTAATGCATATATCTTTTTCTACTCACTCCTTTTGATTGTTGATTTGGATTGCAATTTTAAATGTCTAATTTCTCTTTAAATTCAATGGACTTTGGGTGTAGATGAAATTGGATAAATGTTAATTAATTCAAATCTACCAAAGAGTGAGTTATTCAATTCATTTTTGGTGCTTTGGATTAATGATATTTTTAGTACTTTAATCCATCTAGATGAGTGATTGAATTTAAAGATGAAAGAAATTTAAGGTAGTGATCCAAATTAGCTTATCATTCCCCTCCCTCTTCATCTTATCCCTTTATTTTTATTTGTGCTACATGTTATGGGATGATGATCTCTATATCATTTATCCAAACATGAAGTACATAGATTGCTATTGACTGGCCTCAAAATAGGTGTGACTTCTACATAAGTCTACTTACAATTTCTTAACATAGCACTAAATTTTGTCCTGATTCGAGAAGATGATCATTCGTTGCCCAAACCTATGTTTTCAAGCCCAAGAATGTTAATTTGAACCCTTTGATCCAATAACCTTGAGATTCATTGTTAGGAGGCTTTGGTTCTAACAATCCTCTAATGGATCTTCATCAATTTTGATCAACGCGGATCACTTAAACATCATTGATTATTAAATGTTGCCTTGAGGTTTCTTAAATGGATGATATACTTGACAAAAATAAAATTCAACTTGTTGTTGAGAGGCTTTGTAGTGTACCCATAAATTTTCCCTCTCATGTTTTCTAAGATCTTCTCTTACATGGGTGGTTACAAACACTTGCTTAAAGAAAATAAAAATATTTTGAAGATAATCAAGCGTCTTTTGATGGGCATCTGAATAAAGTCTTTCGACTGGCATCTTAACAAAGGTCTTTCGATTGGCATCTTGACAAGGTCGTTCGATGGTCGTCTGAACGAGGTGTTTCGATTGGGCCTCTAAAACCCTCCGATCAAGCTTTGGGTCTACAAGTATCATTCCAGCAGTGCCTTCTCTGTGCCTGCCTTCAATGCATAAGGCACATACCTCCCCTTCATGCTTTCCTTTGATTCACAAGTGTGATGCGGTGGGAGAACTGACTTAAGGTTTTGCGTTTGTGTTCGCAAATTTTTCGGTTTAGCAAGAGTCGCCACCGACTTTTATTTTATCCAAAAGGAAAGGTAAAAAAGCACAGGAAAGACCTTTGAGATTGTTTTTGGCTTCGGGGGGTAGATTATGAAAAGGGAAGGTGCTAGCACCCTTTTCATCCATGGTTTTCCATGGGCTCTTAGTTACTTGTTTAGATCACTTGCTTTGCTTTTTCAATTGTTTGAAATGGTGCTTTTGTGTGTGGTTTTGAAAGTATTTTGAAAAGAGGCCTTTGTTTAGGCAACCTTTGTAATGATTCTTGTTTGAATGTATACAAAGGTGTTTGTCTTTTGAAAAAATGTTTCAATGTTTGTTTGGAAATTGTTTTGAAATTCTGTATGTGTTTGTTTGGAAAATAGCAAGGATGGTTTGCAAGGGATCAAGTAACTAGGAGTTATCTACCCTAATAAAAAAGTCTTTCTTGTACATTTTTAACCCTTTGACATTGTTGTTTTACCATTGTATTTGGTAAACAAACCTATGTTTGGATGTTAAACGGGACGGGCGTGGGTCATCGTATGACCATGATAGCAATGGTGCCAAGTATCTTAGCAAGTTTTTGAGGGACTAAGATCATTTTTGTATAGGCGACCAAGATAGCGTCATCGAGGGACTATGATCTTTTTGTTTTGTTTGATTTTGCCAAGATACCTAGCATGCATACCATAGCCATTTTAAGGCAACAAAGTGGATGAAACCCTAGGGGTGCTTGTGTGCATTGTATTGTCATTTTTCATGCATTTTTGTCTTGTGTTTAGTCATGCTATTTGTTTTGATTTTGGTCTTTTGCATATAAAATCCTAATCTTACTATCATGCATATAATACGGTAAATTATGTAAAGTAAATCTAACTATTACAACAATATTATGTGAAGGGGGGTACAAGTTTGAATAGGGGGTATTTGCACAAAATAAAAACCCTAATTTACTATTACAACCAAATTGAATTTATTGTACAAATAAATAAATAAGCAAATATTTAAATATGCAATAATAAGTAAATATGCAAAAAATGTTTTTTGTATTAATTTTAATGTATGTAAAAATAAGTCTTAAAAATAAGAAAAAATAAAATGATTATTTCTTGAAAAGGGTGAAAACCCTAATTTTTGCTTTAAGAAAAGATATATTCTATATTATTTATTTATTCATTTTTATGTACAAGAAATAAATAAAAATATATACAAAAATGTTAAAAAATAAAATATGTGAGAAAATATTATTTTATATGTATAATATGATAAAATAAAACATATAAGTATTTTAATATTATTTATAATTTTATTTAAGAAAATAAAGTATATATTATTTAATAAACTATTTTTATGCCAAGAAAATGATAAAAATAATAAAATAAAATGTGAAAAATTAAGAGAATATTTTTTGTGATTTTAAATATTTAGAAAAAAAATAAATAAAGTCAGAAAATATAAAAGAAATGAGAAAATATACAAAATAAAGAAAATGGGCCAAGGGGGTGCAGAAAGTAAGCACGGGGGTGTCAAAAGTCAGATAAGCCAAGCCCAGGCCCACTCCCACTTCGTCCCTGTCCTTGGAACAAATGACCAAACGCGCGCGCCCTATTCAGTTCAAACCTGTTCTCTCTATTGCTTGCATGAAATCAAAAATTCACAACATGAAACTTATAGAGTTTTAAACCACGATTCTAATGATATAAAAAACTTGATCTAACTCTCAAAGACAAGAGAGAATTTCAGTGGCCCTAAATTCTAACCTAACTTTTTCAGCATGTTTAACATGTAAATTCTCCTAGCTCAGTTAATATAAATAAGAACTACGCATATGTACAGTTCAAGCAACTTAAGGACTACATTTTTGCTTCACAAACCTAAGCCTAAGTATGTATAAATAAGGAGATAGATAGTTGGAAATTACCTTGTTCAGTTGAGTTTGGATATGGAAATGCAACAACTTTGAGTGAGGCCTGAACTTCTTTTGAGCTTGCTTGATGTTCCCTCAACCTTTCCCAATGCTCAGCTGGCTTTGAAATGGCTTGAATCTTCTTGTAGAACTCAACCTGCAAAGCTTAAAAATGAAAATGGTGAAGTGTGAAAATGAGGTTACAGTTGCTGGACAGGGACTTGGATAATTCAGGTGTGATGTATAGAATGTGTTTGAAGTGGTTCAAGACAAAACGTACGAGCCAATTTGGTTTTGGAAGTGGTTCTGCAGATATGGCCCTGTTTTGACAAGAACTTGTGATTTTGTGTTTTAGGGTGTTTGGGAGCTTGGCAAATCGTGTTTCTAGCTTGGTACAATATGCTGAGGTTGTTTGAAAATGTTACAAGACTTGGTTTTATTAGATACAAGTGTTGTGGACCTTTTGCAAGCTTACTTGATTTTGAAGCAAAGGTTGAGTTGACAAAGCCAAAGCCTATACAGGCTAGCTCAAGGTCTGAGGAGAGTTGGTACACTTTTCCTGAAGTTTGTGGATGTTGTTTGTATCAAGAGATCAGGTCCAATGCTTAAGATAAACAAAATTGCAAAAAGTATACTTTATGGAAATGGTATTGCTACCTTTATGCCATTTTTGGAATAAATCAATGTATAATGCTCCAAAGCTCAGAATAATGCCATTGTCCAATGTATTTGCATTCAATTTTGGAGTGTAAAAAGTATTAGAACCTGTAATGCAAGTACAAGCATGATCCAAACTGATTTGCAAGTTGTAACATGGTGCAAAATGCCTTGGACAAAAGTGAGAAATGGCCATTTTCATTCCTTCGATTCTCCCTAACCATAAATGATCTTGGAGAGTTCTTGGACATTTTGGAAATCTTGTAACATGCTCTACAATCCATTTTTGAAATGAATTTTGAGATTCCACTTGGAACTAGGTGAAAAGTTGCCATGAAGTTAGGTCAAAAATCTGCCTAAAACTAGGGCAAAATTTCACTAAGTTAAAAGTTTCATGGACTCCTATTCACAAAATCATAACTTGATATCCAAGCTTATTTTTGGAAAACTTTGTGAATCAAAGTTGTATATTTTGTGGAGGAATACAACCTTCATGTTGGAACTTTTCTTTGAATCTAATTGCATCATGGTGAAAAAGTTGGGAAAAGTTGGGAAAAAATAAGAAATATTCATAACTTAGAAAATTTCTAAGTAATGAAAATTTTCAAATATTAAGCCCTAATTTCCAAAATTAGGTTTCTTGGTGAAAAAGTTTCATGTTTTGACACATCTTGATGAAAAATGACCCTTGGCACTTGATTTTGACCAAAAAGTCAAAGTTTGACTTTTCAGGGTACAATTGACTTTTGATTAGTTGACTATAAAATTCATTTGTCAATTCAATGCATTTGAGATCTTTTGAATCTTATGATTAGGTCAAGATGGTGCCATTGAGTCCTTGAAATAATGCTTGAACCAAATTTGCCATTGGCTAGGTAAAAAAAATCAGAAATTGCCATTCTATAGTCAAAACCCTAATTTTGACCATTTTACCCTTTTGATGATCTGATCAAATTTCTTGAGTTGTGGTCCAAACTTGATAAAATGGTTCATATGTGTCTATAATGTTGATGTGAATCAAAAATCATGAGGTTTGACTGTAAATTGGCCACAATTGACTTTTTCCCCAATACAGCCGATTTTTAGGTCAACTGTCCAATTGATTGGGCAAAAATTTGATTCAAGGCTTGAAACTTGGTATGAACAATCTTAGGAGTCCAACATGAAGTATGAGAGTCACATGAGGCATTGAAATTCAAAAAATCCTTGTGCAAACTCAAACCCTAATTTCAGGTCATTAGTGCAAGGAGATGCCTTGAGCTGAACAAACCCTAATCTGGTCTTGAGTCCAAAGAGTTTTGTGAGGAGAATCTTGATAAAATGAGAGGGCAAATTTTGGGGTACAACAGCTGCCCCTGTTCAATCTTCTTGAACCTGAAGAGTTAGATTGGCCAGTTTGTCGTTCGTGACTCGAAGGTAAAAGATGATTGGACACTAGAGTGCCCGTAAATTTTCACTCGTCAAAACGTAGTTGAGGGAATGGGCTTAAAGAAGCCATTTAGAGAGGTGACAAAATCTTGTTGGAGATGGGCTTAAAGATGCCATCCAAGAATGTTTGTTGAAAATCAGGAGAATGAACATCAGAATGGTATCCGTATCTGGAAAGTATCTGAGTTGTATCTGGAGATTGGATCTGTATGAGCAAGGGAATAACATCCGTGTCTGGAGCGTATCCGAGCTGTAACTGTATTTGATTCTTGAATAAATAACAGAATGACTTCCGTGTCTGGAGTGTATCTGTATTGTATCTGAATCTGAAATCTGAATAAGCGATAGAATGGCATCCGTGTCTGGAGTGTATCTGGGTTGCATCTTGAATAGGTGACAGAATGACTTCCGTGTTTGGAGTGTATCTGAGTTGGGGAAAAAGTCAGAATAAGTGACAGAATGGCAACCGTGTATGGAGTGTATCTGGACTGTATTCGAAGTTGAGATCTGTATGAGTAGCATAATGACTTCCGTGTTTGGAGTGTATCTGAACTGTAACTGGGATCTGAATAAGTGACAGAATGACTTCTGTGTCTGGAGTGTATCTGGACTTGAAATTGATAGTTGATTCTGAATGAGAAATAGAATGGCTTCCGTGTCTGGAGTGTATCTTTACTGTATCATGAATAAGAGATATGAATGAGTAGCAGAATGACTTCCGTGTCTGGAGTGTATCCGTACTGTATCTGAAATCTTTGAATATTTGTTAAAGATAGCTGTTAACCTTATCCTGAAAAGGGTAAAATGTTAGCTGAAACACAAAGTTATGTTGCATGAAATGTATGATGCAATAAAATGTGTTTTATCAATGTTTATGATATATGAATGTAATGTATGCGCATGTAAGCTGATTCGCTGTATTGCTGAGGAAAATAAATCCTTGATAGCTAGGGATAATGAAATCCTTGACTGCTACCGGGGAAAATAAATCCTTGACCGATGCTGGAGATTCAAAATCTTTGATCGCTGAGGATGAGAAGTCGATGGCAACTTCTGTGGGACTGTGAGAATCCTTCATGACTTTCCTAGGGATATAGGGAAAATCCTGACGATCTCTACTGGGATCTTACAAAGGAGAACCTTGATCTGCTGGAGAATAAGGGAGACTCTGATGGCTTCTGCAGGGAACTAAGAATGAGAATCTTCAATCTCTTGGGGAATTTGAATCCTTCGGGACTTCATGATGGGGAGTCAAGAATGAGAATCTTCATTCTGTTGGGGAGTAAAAACTCTGTGTGGAGTAGCTATACTACTGGGGAGATTAGGAGTTTGGGTTGTATGCCAATCTACCAGGGAATTATCCTAGTTCGGGGATAAGACAAAAGTTAACTGTTATCTGGTTGATCCTCAGACTTTAAGACAACTTGCTGGGGAAGTTGGGGAAAACTGAATGGTTCCCGCTGTGGATTGGTAGTTGGAAATTTGAATTGAATGGGGAAGAAGGTTTCATCTCCGCTGAGGGTCTGTAGTTCAAAGTTTTTACTCCACTGGGGGTTGGGAGTTTGAGGATTTGAAATTATAACTCCGCTGGGGATATGTATTTCAAGGTTTTAGCTCCGTTGGGGACCTAGATGATGTACTGCAGGGGATTTCTCTTGGAATAGCCTGAATACGTTTTCCTATACTTTCAACCTGTCAGTAATTATTCTTTCCCATTCCGTTTATTTGTACACAGTGATTATATTCAAATGCACATGCTCATTAATAAATCATTGGACGTTTTCAAATAAAACACAAGTGTAAAAAAAGAAGAACCGGCAAATAGTTTTCTGCACTTTGAAGTATCTTTGTATTAACTTTGTGTAAGTATTTTGTACAAAGGAGACAGACATCCTAGTAAGAGAACGTTGTCATAAAAAATGAGAAACATTTATACAAAGAAAGATGGCTATGTGTAAAAAATGCCATGGGGTTCCCATTCTGCTATAGCCTTTGTAACTCTGAATATCTTGTCCATTCGTTGCTTCGTCCGAAGATGATTGAGTTGATCAGAAACCCGGAGCTTGTCTGTGAAGATATTGTCCTTAAAGTGATCCGACGAGACATAGTCATACGCTTTAATTCCCTAAATTTTGCCCGAACCGCTCTTTCGGGTTTTCGATCCATCGGGAAACCCTTTTTTGCCTAAGTCGTCCTTTCGGGTTTTCAACTAGCCGGGTGTACAAATTTTTTTGTTTATCCCTAACTTTTTCCTGAACCACCCTTTCGGGTTTTCGATTCATCGGGATGCCATTTTTTTCCTAGGTGTGTCAACCTAGCGGGTCATTTATGCGTAGTATCTTTTGACTATGTCTGCGTTCGCAGGATGCGGCAAGTCATCGCCGTCCATGGTGGTTAAGATCATTGCCCCACCTGAAAATATGTTTTTGATCACAAATGGTCCTTCGTAGGTAGGAGTCCATTTGCCCCTGGGATTACTTTGCGGCAAGATGATCCGCTTGATTACAAGATCCCCGACTTGATATACCTGGTGCCTGACTTTCTTGTTGAAAGCCTTGATCATCCGTTTTTGATATGTCTGACCATGGAAAACAGTAGTAAGTCTCTTTTCATCAATTAAGTTAAGTTGATCAAGCCGGGTCTGAATCCAATCGTCTTCACTCAAAGTAGCATCCTTCATGATTCTCAAGGAGGGAATCTGAATCTCGATAGGTAAAACAACTTCCATGCCATATACCAAAGAATAGGGTGTTGCCTCAGTTGATGTGCGTGTCGTGGTACGGTAACCGTGGAGAGAAAACGGTAACATCTCATGCCAGTCCTTGTAGGTGACTGTCATCTTTTGAATGATCTTCTTGATATATTTGTTTGCAGCTTTGACATCAACGTTTATCTTTGGCCGATAGGGAGATGAATTGTGATGTTGAATTTGGAACTGCTCACACAAGGCAGTGATCATAGTGTTGTTAAGGTTTGTACCGTTGTCAGTAATGATCCTTTCGGGGATGTCGTACCAACAAATGAGGTTCTGCTTGATGAACCGGGAAACAACATTCTTTGTGACGGATGCGAAGGACGCTGCTTCGACCCACTTGGTGAAGTAATCAATGGCCACCAGGATGAAGCGGTGTCCATTAGATGTTGTAGGCTTGATCTCTCCAATCATGTTGATTCCCCACATAGCAAATGGCCAAGGAGTTGTTAAGACATTGAGAGGAACTGGAGGTATATGTACCTTTTCCGCATAGATTTGACATTTGTGACAAGTCCTGGAATGTCAATAGCAGTCAGCTTCCATGGTAGACCAGTAGTAGCCTGCTCGCAGAATCTTCTTAGCCATCGTATGCCCGCTAGAGTGAGTGCCAAATGTACCGTTGTGCAGTTCAGCCATGATCTGCTCAGCTTCAATCTTGTCCACACAACGGAGCAGAATGCAATCATGATTGTGCTTGTATAGGATACCGTTGCTCAGAAAGAACTTGGCAGAGAATCTCCTTAAGAACTTTTTGTCGTTGATTGAAGCTCCTTCAGGATATTCTTGAGCCTCGAGATACCTTTTGACTTCGTGAAACCAAGGTCGGTCCACTACTTCTTCGATATTAATCTCGTGATAATGTGCAGGTTCGTCCATCCGTTCAATGGTGATTTGGGGAGCCTCATTATCCCAATTAAGTTTAAACATGGATGACATTGTAGCTAGAGCATCTGCTAGCTGATTTTCTTTTTGCAGGAAGTGCTCGAAGGTAATCTGCTCGAAATGTGGTAACAATGTCAAGACATGTTCTTTGTAAGGGATGAGGTTTGGATGTTTAGTGTCCCACTCTCCTTTGATCTGACTGATGACAAAAGCTGAGTCCCCAAATACAATCAAGGATTTGATACCCAAGTCTATGGCAGCCTTGAGACCAAAGATACAAGCTTCATACTCGGCCATGTTGTTGGTGCAGTTGAAGCAGAGTTTGGCTGTGAAAGGTGTATGGAAACCTTTTGGAGAGATGAGTATCGCGCCGATACTGTTGCCAAGTGCATTAGAGGCACCATCAAAGTACAGGGTCCATCGGGATCCTTGTTCAGGTCCGTCATATGGTCTGAAATATTCAATGTTATCCAATGTCATGATGTCTTCGTCGGGGAAGTCGATCTTCATGGATTGGTAATCTTCGACAGCTTGATGAGCCAGATGGTCAGCTAGTACACTCCCCTTTATAGCTTTTTGGATCGTGTACTGTATATCATACTCTATCAGGATCATCTACCATCTAGCCATTCTTCCAGACAAAGCAGGCTTCTCAAATATGTACTTGATCAGATCCATCTTAGATATCAGCAAAGTGGCACGAGTCAACATATACTGCCTTAGCCGACGAGCAGCCCATACCAAAGCGCAACAAGTTTTCTCGAGCAGTGAGTATCGGGTCTCAAGTCGGTAAACTTTTTGCTAAGGTAATAAATGGCATGCTTTTTTCGGCCAGACTCGTCATGTTGGCCCAGTACGCACCCCATTGAATTTTCTAGGACGATCAGATACATGATTAGCGGTCTTCCTTTGACGGGTGGCATCAAGATAGGAGGTTCTAGCAAATACTCCTTGATTTTATCGAAAGCAACTTGACATTCATAATTCCATTTGACTACCTGATCTTTCTTCAACAGCTTGAAGATTGGCTCACAGGTAGATGTTAGGTGAGAAATGAACCTTGCAATGTAGTTTAGGCGTCCCAAGAAACCTCTGACCTCGTTCTCAGTGCGAGGAGCAGGCATTTCTTGTATAGATTTGACTTTGGCGGGATCAACCTCGATGCCTTTGTTGCTGACAATGAAACCCAAGAGTTTACCAGACCGGACTCCCAAAGTGCAGTTGTTAGGGTTCAATCTTAGCTTGTACTCCTTCAACCCGACAAACAGCTTTTGCAAGTGGTCGAGGTGTTCTTCTTCAGTTTGTGATCGGGCTATCATGTCATCTACGTAGACCTCTATCTCATGATGTATCATATCATGAAACAAAGCTACCATGGCGCGCTGATAGGTTTCCCCGACATTCTTGAGTCCGAATGGCATCACTTTGTAGCAGAACGTACCCCACTGTGTAATAAAAGTAGTTTTCTCCATGTCTTCAGGTGCCATTTTGATCTGGTTGTAACCTGAAAATCCGTCCATGAAAGAAAATACCTTGTGTTGAGCTGTGTTGTCAACCAAGATGTCAATGTGCGGTAGTGGAAAGTCATCTTTAGGGCTGGCCCTGTTTAAGTCTCTGTAATCCATGCACATTCTGACTTTGCCATCCTTTTTGGGCACTGGCACAATGTTAGCAACCCATTGTGGATAGGAAGTAACAGCCAGAAATCCAGCATTTAACTGCTTCATAACTTCTGCTTTGATCTTTTCAGACATGTCGGGCCTCATGCAACGGACTTTTTTCTTAACTGGTGGACAATCTTCTCTTGTGGGTAGACGGTGTACCACAATGTCTGTATCGAGTCCCGGCATGTCTTTGTATGACCAGGCGAAGATCTCAACATATTCATTCAACAGCTGAACTAAGCGCTCCTTGACACTTGGCTCTAGGTTGGAACCCACTCTAACTTCTTTTCTGTCTTCCTCAGTATCCAAGTTGATTGTCTCTAACAGCTCCTCATGAGGTAGAATATCCCTTTCTTCCTGTTGTAGCAGTCTAGCCAATTCTCCCGGCACCTCACAATCTTCATCACCTTCGTATTCGGCATGGTAGACCAGATCTTCAGAGTCACTGAAGGCCATAGCAGAATTGTTACCCATGGAATCCGAAATGAAAGGGTACCTGCATTTGTGAGTGTGGGTGTGTGTAAGGGATAGCCACCTTTAAACAAATAAAATGTAAAAAGAAAGACAATGAGCACAAAAGTTTATATGTGAAAACATCCACGATTCATTAAAATGGCATATGAAGATGAAAAATCAAACCCTTACAAATGGACATGTGTACCTCGGGTAAGGCACAAGGTTAAAAGTGTACGAATTGTATGAGAATTATTACAAACCAACAGAAATGTTTGAAAGATAAATTACTGATTTATGAAAGTAATGGGAATAAAGTCTTTTGCTTCCTAGTTGCACAGTCCTCCGTCAACAGTAGGGAAAATCTAGTCTTCCAAGTTGCTCTCATCTTCACTATACTCCAAAGCATTAACTCCGTGATGGGTGATTTTCACTGCTGGCCCCCCAGCACGGGCGCGGCGTACAGCCTTTTGAGCAGAAGCAGTGAACCCCAAGCCGAATTTATCTGATTTATAAGGAAAGTCGGGAAGCTACCCCCAAATTGTGCTTCCTCCTTCTTCAATCACAACCTTTGCATCTTTGAGAGATGACATCCGAGGCGAAGGTCTGGTAATCATGGTTACAGAAGCCACTGTCTTGGTTGTCGCAATCTCCTGAGCTACCTCCTCAAAATGCTGAAAAGGTGTTTCGATGAATTCACCATCCAATTCTACATAGCGGAAATTATTTAGATGGCTTATCATGTATTCCTCTTCGCCATGAACTGTTATAATTTTCCCCTGGACAGGGTACTTGAGCATTTGATGCAGAGAAGAAGTGACGGCTCCAGCATTGTGAATCCAGGGTCTTCCTAACAAGCAAGAATAGGAAGGACGGATGTCCATCACATAGAATGTGGAGTTGAAGGTTTCAGTTCCTACTTTAATCGAGATGTCCACCTCCCTGTGGACCATCCTTTTAGAACCATCAAAGGCTCTGACAATGATATTGCTGGGTTTCAAGGTTAGGCCTTCAAAATCCAACCTATCCAAGGCTTTCTTCGGCAAGAAATTTAGTGAAGAACCAGTGTCTACCAGTACGTGTGCTAGAGTAGTCCCTCTGCATTCCACCGAGACATGCAGAGCATCATTATGTTTTCTCCCTTTTGATGTTAAATCGGCATCAGAGAATCCTAGACCATTGTCAGCTGTTAAGCTAGCTACACATTCCTGGAACTGATCCACAGAGGTTTCCTGTGGCACGTGGGCCGTCTTCAAGAATATTATCAAAGCTTTAGGATGAGCCTCTAAACAAAGCAGCAAGGCCAACATAGAGATCTTTGAGGGGGTTTGCCCCAGTTGTTCCACAACATCATAATCGCTTTTCTTGATTATTTTCAAAATCTCTTCCATTTCTTTTTGAGAGGTTTCAGGGATGACCAATGGCTGAGCCCTCGTCCTGACGGGCTCTTCTTGGATCCCTTACCCTCTATCAGCAGCAGCAGAGGGGATAACCACAGGAGTTACAACTTCTTCAATAATTGGAGTTCTCGCATGTATGTTTACCGGTGCAGGGGTAACCTTAGGAGCAGCTGAGGGTCCAAAGATTGCCTTTGGAGGGGCAATCTCTGGAGAGAAAATTCTTCCACTGCGGGTGATTTTGCTCGTTCCATCAATGTTTCCAATGTCGGAAGTCTCTTCATCAGAACTCTCTTCAGTTGATTCAATTTGTTTAACACTGTGGTAGTATATTTCTCCACCATAGTTCCACGGTATTGATTTGTCGGACTTGTACGGGACGGGCCTGGGCATGGTTATCTTCAAAGGTGTAATCTTCGGATCGGATGTAATCTTAACAGGTCTTTTGGAGACCTTGGAAAGATTGGCGGATATGGTAATTATCGAAACATCATTGACAGGAGTCGGTGTAACAGGAGTCTTTTCAAAAAGGATTTCTTAGTTATCCATTAGGCTTTGGATGCCTAACTTCAGCAATGGACAGTCGGTTGGTAAGGAGGAACAAAGGCAGCAATCTTCTTCACAACCTGGGAAAATCCCAGCCTTCAGCAAATTGATTTTGATTATCGGTAGCAGAGTTATCAAATCATCAACAATAGCAACAAAAAGATCTTCTTCAACAACATGGGTATTTTGGCCATGCCTTGGCATTGGAGCAGAGATTACATTCGGTTTTTCAGGGGCATCAAATTCAACTTCTTTAGCGTCTATTAAATCCTGAATCTTATTCTTGAGGGCCCAACAATGGTTGGTGTCGTGCCCCGAGTTGTCTGAATGATAAGCACACTTGGCGTTCGAATGGTAGTAAGGAGAAGTTGTATTCGGATTCTTCGGGGCCTCTTTCAGACTGGCAAGGCTTAACTTCAATAGATGAGGCAGAACTTGAGCAGGAGTCATGTTTACCTGGGTGTATTTCCGAGAAGGCCTTTCTACCCTTGTTTGGTTGGTTCTGGGTTGATTATTTCTGGGCTGATCAGCTGCAGACTTCTGAATCATTACGGCCCCCACCGCTGGCTGGCGCTCAACTCTTCCTTGACCTCTTTTGGAGTAGATAGCTGATACTTCCTTCTTTGCTGGAAAAGTCTTTTTTCTGGCAGCGGAAGCAGATGCATCTTTTTGAATTTTCCCACTCTTTATGACAGCTTCAACTCTCTCACCAGTTAGAATCAACTCGGTGAACCCCGCAGATGAACTTCTTATCAGGTGATTAAAGAATGGGCCTGACAGAGTGCCCAAGAACATATCAACAAGCTCTCTTTCAGATAAAGGTGGCTTCACCCTTCTAGCCAAATCCCTCCATTTTTGGGCATACTCTTTGAAACCTTCATTTGAGACCATGCCCATACTCTGTAATTGAGTGCGGGTCGGTGCTAAGTCCGCATTATATTGATACTGTTTGTAGAGGGAGGCTGCCAAATCTTCCAAATTATGCACATCATACCTCTCCAACTGGTAAAACCAATCCAGCCGTGTCCCCGATAAATTGTCCTGGAAGAAATGGACCCACAGGTCTTTGTCAGAAGAATGTGGTTTAATTTTCCTGACATAAGATCGCATGTGCATCTTTGGGCAAGACACCCCATCGTACTTAGCAAATAGAGGTACTTTAAATTTAGGAGGGATTACAATGCCAGATACCAACCCTAGCTCCTCAAAGTCCAGCCCAGGCACTCTCTGTATCTCCATGGCAGCTAGACGCTCTTCCAAATTTTTGTATTTGTCATCCGCAGGAGGGTACTTCTGTTCAGAATAGTCTTCATCCTCTTCTTCTTCTTCTTCCTCAGAATCAGATGGTACTGCAGCTCCTTTTCCTTTTCCTACCCCTTCATCAGATGTTGAGGGGAAATCCAGGACCCTTCTGACTTGACCTTTAAATCTTCTGCCCAAGGTAGCCACACCAACTCTCTTCTTTTTCTTTTTCTCTTTTTCCTTTTCTAGTAGAGTCTTGAGCTCCTCCTGACCCTTAGCCAAGGTCATGAGTAGCTGTTGGAACTGCAAATTCTGGGCTTCCAAGTCTTTGACCGTCTGCTCAATATCCATCTTGCTGAAATAAACAACAGAGAGATGAGGAAACTTGGTGTGAAGACCTGTTTATGCATATGATGAATGATATGTATTCATGTAATGTTTTCAAGGATTAAGAAATTCAAATTTGTTTTAAACAAAAAAGGAACACACGTCATATTAATAAGATAGAATTTGTTAGTACATCAATGCCCCATGGGCAAAATAATACAAAATTCTAAGGTAAAAAGACGTTGCGCATCCTCTTTGATGCAATGTAGGTGTTAAGAGTCTGCTCTTCGTGAAGTTGATGAGTAAGTTCCAAAACCTTCTTCTCACTGGCGTAGAATTGGGCTTCAAAAGTACCGCGTTCTCCCTTCAGCTGTATCCAACTCGTTTGTAAATCTTCTAGTGATGTTGGCATGTTAGGATGTAGGAGGGTGTATGGAACCTCTCCTTCCATAACAGGCTCTATAATCACAGGAAGCATGTAGGGGTAAGGCATCATAAGACTTTGGGCGCGGGTTCGTACCCACTTGAGGTAAGGCTCAAGGGGGATGGAATTCTTGTGTCCCAAGGTCTTACTGTCCATCTTGTTGGGCATCCTCCAAGCTCGAATGAACCTTTGTCGAAGTCCTTGATCGTCGTTGTCGAAGTCAAAAACCAAGTCTAGAATCAGCATGTCATGTGGGCCATCCCTTCGGGCATACCCAAACTGTCTCAGAGCCAAGCAAGGGTTGTAGGTAATGCCTCCCCTAATGCCAAGTAGTGGGACATTAGGGAATTCCCCACAACGGTCAATGATGATGACATTCTCTTTTGATCAAGAACACCAATCGATATCTGAATGTGTAAGGGTCATCAACCGTTGTGACCACCTCAGACCTTGCTCATTCTTCAAGACTGATTGGGGAAGATGAGAAATAAACCATCTTTCCAATAGAGGAGTGCAACACATGATAACACCTCTTTTCCTCATTGTTCGAGTGTGAAAAGAGTGGAGGATATCCCCAAGAAAAGTAGGCACCGGGTTGCGAGCCATGAAAATTTTGACAACACTCACATCTATAAGCTGATCAGGGTTTGGGAACAAAACCAACCCATAGATGAGCAGAGCTACAATCTCCTCAAAAGCTTTCAGGTCTAGAGAACTCCAGCATTCTTGAGCTTTCTCAAACAGGAACTTTGCCAAGAAACCCTTGACACCACTTATAGTTTCCCATGGCCTAAGACATCAGATGGTTGCAAGTGTAGGGCTTGAGCAACATCTTCAGGCTTTGGATATCTTTCCATACCGTTGAAGGGTAGTTGATGGAGAATAGGAATCCTCAGTAGTTGAGAAAATTCCTCCAAAGTAGGCACAAGCTGGTAATCAGGAAATGTGAAACACTGGTGTAGAGGGTCAAAGAACTGGAAGAGAACTTTCAGCATATCCTCCTCAGTGTTGGTGTTGACTAAGTTAAGAAGACGACCATGTCTCTCAGTGAACGGAGAATACTCTGGAATCTTGGAAGCAAGCTCTTTGAGTTGAGGAGGAACTCTTACAAGGTTGACTTGGATAGTCTTCCTGCGAAGTGAATCCATTACCTACAAAACAGGAACAAAGATGAAGATCCAAATCCTTGAAATGGTTAGTGGATGCATATGATGCTTCATGATGTCCATGATGTTATGCACAAGTATATATGTACAAACAAATCACACAAGTTCCTAGTTCAGGCTTGCATGGGGTTTCATAGGTAGGTACCCTCTTGAAGTTTAGTTGGCTCAACCTGTCCTATAAATAGTAACCGGGTTCTAAGGAGCTCAATATCACTGGATTATTTTCTATGTTCATTGTTTCAGTTTAGCCACTTTACTGGCGACCAAAATATTCCAAGAAAACAACCCTCAATGAGTTTAGTATCGAGTATCTACCAACTTCAGACTGCACCAAAGTCGGTCATCTCACTACCCCTAAAAAGGCCATGTTGGTCAAGTAAAGGTTCTAAAAGTCCAGTAGTGCTTCATGAAATCACTCAGCAGCCCCGTATTCTCTTTGATTGACTCAAAGGCCACCGGTACCCACAAATATGTCGCACTAATATAGCTATTGCTTAGACCATGTCGGTATACCCCGCACAGTTTCCACAACGTATTGCTATTTACCTATGAATGTTTCCCAAATCCGGGTAGAGGATTCAAAACCAAAAAATAGAACCAAAGTGTAAAGCAAACAAATCAAGCAATATAAGCATGTAAAGGTGATATAAACCCTAAGGTAACCCCAATTTTAGATTTATCCCCAGCAGAGTCGCCAGTTCTGTGATGCGGTGGGAGAACTGACTTGAGGTTTTGCGTTTGTATTCGCAAATGTTTCGGTTTAGCAAGAGTCACCACCAACTTTTATTTTATCCAAAAGGAAAGGTAAAAAAGCACAGGAAATACCTTTGAGATTTTTTTTGGGTTCGGGGGGTAGATTATGAAAAGGGAAGGTGCTAGCACCCTTTTCATCCATGGTTTTCCATGGGCTCTTAGTTACTTGTTTAGATCACTTGCTTTACTTTTTCAATTGTTTGAAATGGTGCTTTTGTGTGTGGTTCTGAAAGTATTTTGAAAAGAGGCCTTTGTTTAGGCAACCTTTGTAATGATTCTTATTTTAATGTATACAAAGGTGTTTGTCTTTTGAAAAAATGTTTCAATGTTTGTTCGGAAATTATTTTGAAATTGTGTATGTGTTTGTTTGAAAAATAGCAAGGATGGTTTGCAAGGGATCAAGTAACTAAGAGTTATCTACCCTAATAAAAAAGTCTTTCTTGTACATTTTTAACCCTTTGACATTGTTGTTTTACCATTGTATTTGGTAAACAAACCTATCTTTGGATATTAAACGGGACGGGCGTGGGTCATCGTATGACCATGATAGCAATGGTGCCAAGTATCTTAGCAAGTTTTGAGGGGCTAAGATCATTTTTGTATAGGCAACCAAGATAGCGTCATCGAGGGACTATGATCTTTTTGCTTTGTTTGATTTTGCCAAGATACCTAGCATGCATACCATAGCCATTTTAAGGCAACAAAGTGGATGAAACCCTAGGGGTGCTTGTGTGCATTGTATTGTCATTTTTCATGCATTTTTGTCTTGTGTTTAGTCATGCTATTTATTTTGATTTTGGTCTTTTGCATACAAAACCCTAATCTTACTATCATGCATATAATACGGTAAATTGCGTAAAGTAAATGTAACTATTACAACAATATTATGGGAAGGGGGTTACAAGTTTGAATAGGGGGTGTTTGCACAAAATAAAAACCCTAATTTACTATTACAACCAAATTGAATTTATTGTACAAATAAATAAATAAGCAAATATTTAAATATGCAATAATAAGTAAATATGCAAAAAATGTTTTTTGTATTAATTTTAATGTATGTAAAAATAAGTTTTAAAAATAAGAAAAAATAAAATGATTATTTCTTGAAAAGGGTGAAAACCCTAATTTTTGCTTTAAGAAAAGATATATTCTATATTATTTATTTATTCATTTTTATGTACAAGAAAATAAATAAAAATATATACAAAAATGTTAAAAAATAAAATATGTGAGAAAATATTATTTTATATGTATAATATGATAAAATAAAACATATAAATATTTTAATATCATTTATAATTTTATTTAAGAAAATAAAGTATATATTATTTAATAAATTATTTTTATGCCAAGAAAATGATAAAAATAATAAAATAAAATGTGAAAAATTAAGAGAATATTTTTTGTGATTTTAAATATTTAGAAAAAAATAAATAAAGTCAGAAAATATAAAAGAAATGAGAAAATATACAAAATAAAGAAAATGGGCCAAGGGGGTGCAGAAAGTAAGCAGGGGGTGTCAAAAGTCAGACAAGCCAAGCCCAGACCCACTCCCACTTCGTCCCTGTCCTTGGAACAAATGACCAAACGCGCGCTCCCTATTCAGTTCAAACATGTTCTCTCTATTGCTTGCATAAAATCAAAAATTCACAACATGAAACTTATAGAGTTTTAAACCACGATTCTAATGATATAAAAAACTTGATCTAACTCTCAAAGACCAGAGAGAATTTCAGTGGCCCTGAATTCTAACCTAACTTTTTCAGCATGTTCAACATCTAAATTATCCTAGCTCAGTTAATATAAATAAGAACTATGCATATGTACAGTTCAAGCAACTTAAGGACTACATTTTTGCTTCACAAACCTAAGCCTAAGGATGTCTAAATAAGGAGATAGAAATTTGGAAGTTACCTTGTTCAGTTGAGTTTGGATATGGAAATGCAGAAACTTTGAGTGAGGCCTGAAGTTCTTTTGAGCTTGCTTGATGTTCCCTCAACCTTTCTCAATGCTCAGCTGGCTTTGAAATGGCTTGAATCTTCTTGTAGAACTCAACCTGCAAAGCTTCAAAATGAAAATGGTGAAGTGTGAAAATGAGGTTACAGTTGCTGGACAGGGACTTGGATAGTTCAGGTGTGATGTATAGAATGTGTTTGAAGTGGTTCAAGACAAAACGCACGAGCCAATTTGGTTTTGGAAGTGGTTCTGCAGATATGGCCCTGTTTTGACAAGAACTTGTGATTTTGTGTTTTAGGGTGTTTGGGAGCTTGGCAAATCGTGTTTCTAGCTTGGGAAAAAATAAGAAATTTTCATAACTTAGAAAATTTCTAAGTTATGAAAATTTTCAATCTTAAACCCTAATTTCCAAAATTAGGTTTCTTGGTGAACAAGTTTCATGTTTTGACACATCTTGATGAAAAATGACCCTTGGCACTTGATTTTGACCAAAAAGTCAATGTTTGACTTTTCAGGGTACAGTTGACTTTTGATCAGTTGACTGGAAAATTCATCTGTCAATTCAATGCATTTGAGATCTTTTGAATCTTGTGATTAGGTCAAGATGGTGACATTGAGTCCTTGAAATCATGCTTGAACCCAATTTGCCATTGGCTAGGTAAAAAAAATCAGAAATTGCCCTTCTACAATCAAAACCCTAATTTTGACCTTTTTGCCCTTTTGATGATCTGATCAAATTTCTTGAGGAGTTGTGGTCCAAACTTGATCAAATGGTTCATATGAGTCTATAATGTTGATGTGAATAAAAAATCACGAGGTTTGACTGTAAATTGGCCACATTTGACTTTTTCCCCAATACAACTGATTTTTAGGTCAAATGTCCAATTGACTGGGCAAAAATTTGATTCAAGGCTTGAAACTTGGTATGAGCAATCTTAGGAGTCCAACATGAAGTATGAGAGTCACATGAGGCATTGAAAGTCCAAAAATCCTTGTGCAAACTCAAACCCTAATTTCAGGTCATCAGTGCAAGGAGATGCCTTGAGCTGAGCAAATCCTAATCTGGTCTTGAGTCCAAAGAGTCTTGTGAGGAGAATCTTGATAAAATGAGAGGGCAAATTTTGGGGTACAACAACAAGGCAAGATCTTTTTTCATGTGTGCTTAGACCCATAAGGAAATGACTTCCTCTGCGTGTGCCTTCATCGCACAAAGCAAAGGCTCCCTCTTCAACTTGCCTTCAACGCACTAGGCAAATACTCCCTCTGTGCTTGTCTTTAGCGCACTAGGAAAATACTCCCTATGTGCGTGCCTTCAGCGCACAAGGAAAAGGCTGCCCCAGACTTGCCTTCGATCCACAAGGCCAATGCCTCTTCAACTTTCCTCCGTGTTTGCTTTTGACCCACAAGGAAATGACTTCCTCCGGGCTTACCTCCAATGCGCAAGGTAATGGTTTCCCTTCATGCTAGCTCCCATAGAGCAGTGGCTTTCTTTCATATGTGCTTCGATTTATTAAGCAGTTGGCTTCCCTCATGTTGGCTTTGACTCCACCTCTAAAATATTCAACACACAACTTTTCACATTTTGACACCTAGTAAGGTCCATTCGAAGGACACACAGATGGTGCCTTCGAAGGTCATACATGTGTACCATTCAAAGGATATATAACTGTGGGAAACAAACTTTTTTTTCCTTTTGATGAGTTTGGTTCAAGATACTTGCTGGCCAAAGACCTACATGCTGCCAGGCCTAAGTTTTTTGCACAACCACATTCATGACAAAAGAAGCTACGACTAGCCAGAAAAGAGTTTTTGATTGGGTTAGTTGAAAAGTTTAAGATAAAGCTACCAAGGCAAATAGGAGCTCAATCGAAGAAGCCCCAATGATGATGATTGGAGCCATTTGAAGGAGGCAACTCTAGGTCAATCGAAGAGCAAGGATTGAGGGTATTAGAAGGAGTCAAACACGTCCAGGTTCATCCCAAACTCAAAGGGGTATTGTTGCACCTCAAAATTTGCCCTCCCATATTCCTAAAATGGCTCAAGGAAGTCCATGGGTTGACCAGACAAACTCTCTCCTGAGACAGTCTACCTCAAATTAGGGTTTCATTTTGCATCAAGATGTTTGATTCCAAATGATCCCAAATTATCAATATTGTCCTAATAGGCTCTCAAGACCATCCATTTCAAGTTTCAAGCCTTGTAGAGGAAGTTTGCTCAGTCAATTGCTCAAAGGCGTGAAAATTGACTGTGCTAGGTCAAAAGTCAACTATGGCCCACATACAATCAAACTTCAAGATTTTTGGTCAAAATCCTAATTTTTAAGTATCATTCATCATTTTATCAAGAGTTGATCATGATTCATCAAGGATTACTCACAATTCATCAAAACCCAAAAGTTGCTAAATTAGGATTTTGTAGGAAAAGTCAACTCAACTTTGACCAAGCATAACTTTCTCATACTTCATCAAAAATGACCCATCCAAATATCATTTTTAAGAGGATACAATTCCCTACAATTCACCTTCATCTCCCAAGTTCTAAATATGCACTCATAAAAAGATATGAATTTGGACATTATAGGTCATTTTGAAAAGTCAACAAAAACACCTTTTGGGTCAAAGCTTCATACATGAGCATGGAAGATCCAATTGAGATGAGACCAAAAGGGTTTCTTAGAGGACATCTTAAGCTTTCTAAAAAGTCCAAGAACACCTCTCTAGTGTCAAAATTGAGAGAGTTATGCATTGGCCAAGTTGACCTTTTTTGCAAAATTGCCAAAAGTCAAATATGCTCAAATTTGCATCTTTTGCTAAATGGGCCCAAATTTTTATGCTTGCATATCATTCCTATCATATTCCACGACCTATGGGACTCTCCATGCTTTATTTATTCATTTATTTTGTTTTTTATTCATTTAAAATTCAAATAAAATCAAATAAAACCTAATAAATCATATATTGCATTTTAGGGATGATCTTTTGCCTTGAAAGAAGATCTTATATGCTGTCAATTGAAGATCAACTCGTGCAAGGTCAATTTGGTTGGAAAAAGATTGGATTTGAGCAAAATTGGAAAGGAATCATATGCTTTGAAAGATCAAATCCAATCTACATGATGAGCAAGATTGAGATCGTTTTTGTTGACCTATTAGTTTGTATTACATATACAGAAGGAGACCAAGGCAATAGGAGGTTAGAAGCAGTCATGCAGAGGTGAAACAAAACTCAAAAAATTTCAAGAAAAGTGGTGATTCAATTTCCAAATTAGAGGCCAATTCATACCATTCTCACGATACCAACAGGTTCTTGGACATCTCTAGAAGGAATTCCAACCATTTGCAAGCTACCTCACGCCTGGAATTGTAAGATATAGGTATCACGACTAGCTTCCAAATTCAAACTCGGTTTCATTGATTTACTCATCCTATGCATATTTTGATTGTATATTCGTGTTTATCATTAAGTTTGCAAACGATTGGTACCATTTAATTGCATTTCTAATGCCTGTACAGGATGTTGCCATAGCTAGGGTTTTGTGTTCTTGATTAGGGCTTTGCAGGATAGGAAAAATTGGCGTTGATTCTGGTACCATGAGACTCGTGAGGATGAAACGAGTTGATTGGTACCAGCCATGGCCATTTATCTTGAGCACACACGATTTTTGAAATACACAGGGATATACCTACAGTAAGTGTCAGTAGGTAAAAGTTTGCCACCTAAAACGACAGTTTGGGAGAAAGACGACGATGCGTGTCATCCCCTGGTTGGGTGATTTGAATTTGGCGCGTTTTGAATTTCAGCGTTATGTTTTTATTATATTATAATTGATTTCCATTATATATTCAAACAAAACAATTGGATCAGTTGGTAAGCGTGCATGGGGAAAGTGAAGAGGACCTGGGTTCGATTCCCAGGTCCCAACCTTTATTTCACATTTTTCCTCAATAGGTGATCTAGCGCATAGCAAGTCAGGAAGTTCACCATGCACCATCAAGATCTGGCCATCCAATGCATCAACGCCTCAGATCAACATACCACCATGGGAGGACCACCATGCGCCTCAGTCAAGCGTGCACACTGGATTGGGGCAAAGTCAAACAGGCCTTAGCCATTTGGGCCCAGGAATTTATATTCCAACCCCCCTCAATTGATGAATAGCATCAGGCCTATTACTAATCCTTTTTTATTCTTTTAATTTCCTTTATTTATTTAATTTACAAAATAATTTATTTTTCACAAAAAAAAACATAAAATCAACAATTCACCAAAATTAGGATTAGTCTTTTTTTATTATTATCAAAATTAATTTAATTTAGGTTTAACTTAGAGAAGTTGTAATTTATTTTCATAAATAAAAATCAAAAATAGAAATTAGGTTAAATTTTAATTTTATTTTTCTCTTTCTATCAATAAATAAAAATACAAAAAAATAGGTTTAGAATAAAATTAATTTATTTTTCTTAGATTAAAATTAATTAGAATTTGGCCTTCCTTTTTTTTTTCTAATGTGATAACTTCTCTATTTTCTTGAATAATAAAACATGACCAAAACTTTTTTTACTACTAATCGCAATTAGGTTTAGGCAAGGGTCAAAACCCTAGTTGTCTCGTTTTCGATTTATCGCGCGCGTACTATTATTTTTACGATATTGTTGTAACTGTTCATAGTTTGTAATAGTTTAATCTAGGGCTTTTATTTATCGCTTTTTCCCGGGTTTTTGGCTATGTAATTAATCCACCTCCCCGAAGCCTTGTAATAGCGTAGATTTACCTTCTCGCATTTTAATTCTCGCAAATATTTAACTGTTTAGATGAATGCTAATAGGATTGTATGACAAGAATGCATGATGAATTAATCCATTTAGAAAACCCTAATGTGCAAAGATTAAATAATTGAAAATAGATCACTCACACATATCACTCTTAGGGTATACTCTTACTTCGGTTGCCTTCGGTAAATGCTTATTAAGTATAGGGTGTCTTAATGGTTGTCCTCCTGTCTAAAAAAGATCAAACGTCCCATTCGAATGTTGCCTCGGAAATGTTGCCTCGAATATGATCTTAAGACTCTAGGGTTACTACTAAGGTATCCTAATATTGCTTTAGTGATCCTACGTCCCTCTCGAATTAACCCTTACAAATCCAACGACGGTGCTACCTATTTCTCAATAGTAGGATAACGCCGTCTAAAGGAAACGAGAATAGAAACAATCTTTTTTCGAGTAGGTAGATGCTAATAGGTACTTGCTCAAATCAAAGCTTTTCACACTTACACTTTTCAAACAAATTTTCAAAACAACTTTGTCACACCTTTGAGGACTGATACAAGGGTTATCACGAAGTCAAACTTTTCAAAACAAAGCATGTACACAAGCAATTTTAAAAGATGAGCAAGTACCTAAGAGCCCATGGAAAACCATGGATAGAAAGGGTGCTAACACCTTCCTTTTCTATAATCTACCCCCCGTACTCAGAATATCTCGAAAAATGAATTTTTTTGTACTTTTTTCCTTTCCAATTGGATGAAATAAAAGTCGGTGGCGACTCTTGCTTACCATTACATTTTGCGAACAAAAAAAATGCAAAATGCAAACCAGCATTTCAAACAGTCGGTTCTGCCACCGTATCACAGGTAGGAACTCATCAAAAAAGGTAATCCTTTAATGTGTCTGATTTTTCCTTCAAAGCTTAGTTAATGGTTGTCCCTTGCCATTTCCATGCTATGACCCTCTCTCCATCTCCTATAAATACACAACACTTCTACAAGCGAAGGGGACTACATACATACGCAAAGACTACCCGCACAGGCTGCCTCATAAGCCACACCAAAGCTATCAAAAATCTCATAAGTAATCAAAAATCGAAGCAACCTTCAACAAACGCTCCACTCACTCCCTGGAGTTTGTAGGAGGCATTCCCAAGCACTAGGCAGGTCCAACATACACTGGGGCATCACTCACACAATCTGTCTGTTAGTAATTTGCTTTCGATCTCAAACTAGCTAAGTATGCAATTTTTAAATTCATGTTTATCATACATTCAAGTTATTGCTAATGTTTGTTATTGCTTTCATGCATTACATGCAAGATTAAACGCAGGGGTGAGATCATGCCATTGCTTGGGCACAATCTATATTTTCTTTCGAATCTCAGGATTCATGACTTGCAAGATGAAATGTCTTTCGATTTAGACCCAGGGGATTCAAATTAGGATGATACAACCATAGGCTATCGAATCCAAGACCAAATTCGATCCAAATCTGGATTTTTGTTTTGTTTCTCTAATAGATTTTTTTTGCAGATCAAAGGAATATATCATTCACCTTCGACCAACTTCCTAATTGGATCAAAAGTAAGCTCTAGGCTCCTTTTCGATCCATGCCTGCATGCTACAATTTGCATAGCCTCCTGCACCATCCCGCCCTTTTGAATTTTGTTTTGCGTTATTTCCTTTTATTTAGTTTTATTTACTCAGCAAAATATTTATAAAAAATCACAAAAATTAGGTATAGTCTTTTATAATTAAAATTAATTCTATTAACTAATTAATTATTTATTGTAACCTTTTCTTTAATTTAAAACAAAAATAGACTTTGGATTTTAATTAAATCATTTTCCCAACAATAAAAACAAAAAAAAAAGAAGATTTCCTTTCACTAGGATTTAGATGTTATTTTCAATTCGTGCGTTATTATTCTTTCGCACTTTCTTTTATTATTGTAACTGTATATTAGGATGCAATAGATGATTAGTAGGACCTTTAATGCTTTCTTTATTTTTCCCCCAAGTGTTGGACATGTAAATATCCCCCTCCCCGAAGCTTTGTAATAGCGTAGGATTTAAAGTTCATGCATTTTAAATTCCCGTATATATTAACTGTTTAGATGCATGCTAAATAGGATTGTATGGCAAGAATAAAACAAAACGTAAGCAAACTCAACATCAAAGACAAAAATAACTGAATTAACACACTTTCACATATACACCTCTAGAGTACTCCAACTTTGGTTGCCTTCGGAAAATAAAACAGTCATGTCCCTCGAAAGTAGGGACGCTTTAGCAAAGACCTTTGAATCAAGAGATCATAGTCCCTCGATCACCCTACAGTGTTGCCTTTCGATAAATGATCTAGTCCCTTAAACAAATTTGCTAAAGCGTCTTTATATGTTGCCTTTATGACTGTACGATGACCCACGAATGTCCCTCAAACATCCAAACGATAGGGCTACCTACTCACTAATAGTAGGATTGCATTGTCTAAAGGAAATGAGGAAAAGAACAAACCTTTCAAGTATAAGTAGATAGTTCCTAGATGCCATGCTCAAAAAATAAATTTTCACACTTACACAAAACAAATTTCAAAAAAAATTTCAAATGTTTTATCAACACTCTTAAGGACTGATACAAGAGTTATCATAAAGCAAATCACCGCACTATGGCATTTTAAAAAATACTTTTCAAAACACACAAAGCACAAGGTATTTTTCAAATGAGCTAAGCATCTAAGATCCCGTAGATAACTACGGATGAAAAGGGTGCTAACACCTTCCCTTTCCATAATCTACCCCCCTTACTCAGAAATAATCTCGAAAGGTCTTTTTCTGTTCTTTTCACCCTTTCCTTTGTTGGATAAAAGAAAAGTATGTGGCACCTCTTGCTTACCGTAACATTTGCAAACACAAACGCAAAACCAATATAACAGTCGGTTCTGCCACCATATCATAGAACTGGCGACTCTGTTGGGGATATATCTTATAAAGTGGGGTTACCTTAGAGTTTAGTTCATTTTAAATTGATTTACATTGTGTGTTTTGTATGCTTTACTTTTGAGGGGCTTGTTTGGGTTGTTACTAAAAGATCCTACACATGGATCTGGGACACCTTTTAGGTAAGTAGCAATAGATCGTGGGGACTGTGTGGGGTATACTGACACGGTTGAAATGATAGCTACGTTGGTGTGACACATTTGTTGGTACGGGTAGCCCTTGAGTAGTCAAGGAGAATACAGGGATGATGTATGGTGTCACAAAGCACCAAATGACCTTAAAACCTTTAATTAAACAATTAGGCCATTAGGCAGTAGTGAGATAGCCGGTTTTTGTGCAATCCAAAGTTGGTTGATACTCGATACTACACTCATTGAGATCTGACTTCTGGGATATTTTGGTCGCCAATAAAGAGGCTTGCGCTGAAATAATGCCCAATGAAGAAAGATCAGTGATATTGAGATCCCCTAGAACCCGGTTACTATTGATAGGACAGGTTGAACCGACTAAACTTTAAGAGGGTACTTACCTATGGAATCCATGCGAGCCTAAATCTAAGGATCTGTTTTTGTGATTGTATATAGCTGGTTTTACATAACATCATAACATCATAACATTGGCATATCACACTAACCATTTCAAGGACTTTTAGGACTTATCTTTGTGTCTGTTTTGTACGACATAGCTCCCATTCGCAAAAATGCCATCCAAGTCAACCTCGTAAGGGTACCTCCTCAACTCAAGGAGCTGGCATCCAGGGTTCCTGAGAATTTCCCATTCACTAAAAGACATGGTCGACTCCTCAGTTTGGTCACCTCAAGCGCTGATGAAGACATGGTGAAAGTTCTCTTCCAGTTCTTTGACCCTTTACATCATTGATTTACATTTCCCGACTACCAGTTGGTGCCTACCATGGAAGAATTTTCTAAGTTATTGGGAGTGCCTATTCTTAATCAATTACCCTTCAACGGTATGGAAAGAGACCCAAATCATGAGGAAATTGCTCAAGCCCTGCATTTATAACGGTCTGACGTTGTGGAAAATTGGGAAACAAGAAGCGATATCAAAGGGTTTCTAGCCAAGTTTTTGTTTGAGAAAGCTCATCATTTTTGGGACACTTTGGACATAAAAGCCTTCGAGGAGGTATTGGCCCTTCTCATCTATGGGGTGATATTGTTCCCTAATCCAGACCAACTCATAGACGTGAATGCGGTCAAAGCTTTCATGTCTCATAATCCAGTGCATACTCTACTTGGAGACATTCTGCACTCTTTTCACACTCGCACTGTAAAGAGAAGAGGAACCCTCATGTGTTGCACTTCTATGTTGTCTAGGTGGTTTATTTCGCACCTACCTCGATCTATTGTGAAGAATAAACAAGGCTTAATATGGTCTAATAGATTGATGTCTCTCACGCATTCATATATTCACTGGTGCCCTCGATCTATGGAAGACGTTACCATCATTGATCGTTTTGGGGAATCCCCTAATATCCCTCTCCTAGGCATTAGGGGAGGAATCAGTTATAAACCTTGTTTGGCGTTGCGACAGTTTGGGTATGCTAGGAGAGATGGTCCTCATGATGCATTGATTCAAGAAATTGCATTTGACTATGAGAATGATACCCAAGGGTACTGTTAGACGTTCATTCGAGCTTAAGGCATGGTGAACAAAGTGGATAGCAAGACATTGGGGCATAAGAAATCCATCCCTTTGGAGCCTTATCTTAAGTGGGTGCAAGCACACGCTCAAAATCTCATGATGCATTAGCCCGCCATCCTACCTATCATCATGGAACCTATCACCAAGACATATGTACCTCATACTATTCTTTATCCTGACATGGCGACTACTCTCGAAGAATTGCAAAGATCTTAGATTCAACTCAAAGAGGAACGAGACACCTTTGAAACCCAGTTCTACGCAAGCGAGAAGAAGGTTTTGGATCTTACAAGACAACTACATGAAGAACAAAGTTTGAATGCTTAAATTGCACCAAAGAGGGTGCGCTTATGGGAAGCCTGAGTCCTGTTTGATTTAGGAGTTTTGTTTTATCTTTTTTTTCTTCCATTGTAAGCCCAAGAGGCATCATTGTAATCATTTAAACTTATGAATGCAATTAATGTTTGTTCTCTCTTTAACTAAGAAAATTTAAGATCTTAAAAGTCCTTGAAAACATTGCATAAGTATATCATGCATTTCATTGCATGAGCAGGTATTTCGAGATAGGTTTCTTATCTTTTCATTGTTTATTTCAGCAAAATAAATGGCTCTTGAACAAACCGTAAAGGACCTTCAAGCTCAAAATGGTCAGTTCAACAAATGTTCCTGGATCTGGCTAAAGGGAAAGAAGATTTGAAAGCTCTAATCATCAAAGAGAAGACAAAGAAGGCAAAGAAACCAGCTGGTGTATTGAATTTGGGAATAAGGTTAAGAGGACTGGCTAAGCGAGCTCTAGATTTTACAACCTCGTCAAATGAGGGGGACAATCAAGAGGAGAAGCCAACGGAAGAAAACAACAATCCTGGGACAGATGACGAAGAGGCTCACTACTCTGAAGAACAGTATCCTCCCGCTGATGATAAATACAAACATTTGGAGGATCATCTCAATACTATGGAGATTCAGAGGATACCTGGGCTTGATTTTGAAGAGTTAGGACTGGTCTCAGAGGTGGTCATCTCGCAGAAATTCCAGATCCCCACATTTTCTAAGTACGACGATGTCTCATGTCCTAAGCTGCATTTAAGATCATATGTCAGGAAGATTTAACCCCACACTACTGATAGGAATCTATGGGTCCATTTCTTCCAGGAAAGTCTGACAGGAACTCAACTAGAATGGTTCTATCAACTGGAGAGAACCAACATCCGCAATTGGGAAGATCTGGCTGCTGCATTTTACAAGAAGTACCAATATAAGATTGACCTCGCCCCAACTCGTACACAATTGCAAAGTATGTCTATGAGTTCTAGCGAAGGTTTCAAAGATTATGCCCAAAAGTGGAAAGACCTTGCGGGAAGAGTCCAACCTCCTTTGTTTGATAGAGAGCTGGTGAACATGTTCTTGGGCACGTTGTCTGGTCCATTTTTAACCATATGATTGGAAGCTCTTCTATTGGGTTCACTGAACTGATACTGATCGGTGAGCAAGTAGAAGCTGGTATTAAAAGTGGTAAAATCCAGAGAGATGCATCCTCCAGTACAACAAAGAAACCTTTCACTGGAAAGAAGAAGGTCAGTGCAGCTTATGGCCAAAGAAATTAAAACAAAACTGAACGTCGTCCGATTGTAGGGGCTGTTATGATTTCCAATTATGCATCAAACCAGCAACGAAAGAATTAGGGTAGACCGGATGCGCCCAGAAGACTGTTTACCTGGATCAACATGACATTATCACAGGTTTTGCCACACCTATTGAAATCCAATTTGGTGACTCTAAAGGAGGCCCCTAAGAATCCCAATATTGCATCTCCCCTCTACAACCCAAATGCCCGATGTGCCTACCACTCTGAAAGTCCCGGACATGATACAAATGACTGTTGGGATCTGAAGAACAAAATGCAAGATCTCATTGAGGCGAAGGAGATTGAGTTTGATCCTCCCAAGACCCCCAATGTCATAACTGCACCAATGCCCAAACATGAACCGGGAATTAGTGCTATTGATGTTGTTTCCGCTACAGAGAATGCTGATAGTGACTGCGACATGGACAAGTGGATCTTCCCAACTACCAGCGGTGGACTCAACATTTGGGAGACCAAAGATTTTGTTCCTATTACTTTTATTCAAGAGTAATTGTCTTTTTTGTTTTTTTGGGATATGTAATATTTGAACAATTGAAACTTTAAAGCCTTGTGTCTTACCCGAGGCACAATGGTCTATTTTGTGAGGGTTATTGCTTCATATTCATATGTCATTAATAAATCATTAGACATTTTGCATACAAATTTTACGCTCCTTGTTTTTCTTTTCTACTTTTTACTTTATCAAAAACAACTATGCTCTTACACACACCCACGTATCAAACTGCAGATCCATATCCACTCTGGATCCCATTGATAACGGTTTTGCTATTGCCAATTATGACTTTGAAAATCCGATCTACAAAGCTAAGGAAGAAGGTGAGGAAGATTGTGAAGTACCAGGAGAACTTGCAAGACTGTTACAACGGGAAGAAAGGGCAATACAGCCTCATTAAGAGCCAGTTGAGATAGTGGACTTGGGTACTGAAAAGGATAAGAAGGAAGTCAAGATAGGTGCCGATCTGGAGCATAGTGTCAAGGAGTAGTTAATACAGATGATACATGACTATGTTGAGGTCTTTTCCTGGTCATACAAAGACATACCAGGACTTGACACTGATATTGTGGTTTGTCGCCTACCGACAAAAGAGGACTGCCCTCCATTGAAACAGAAGGTTCGTCGTATACGGACAAAGATGTCAGAAAAGATCAAGGTTGAAGTCATGAAATAGTTCAACGATGGTTTCTTAGTTGTTACTTCTTATCCATAATGGGTTGCTAATGTGGTTCCATTACCTAACAAGGATGGTAAAGTACGTATGTGTGTGGATTACAGATACCTGAATAGGGCAAGCCCCAAGGATGAATTTCCGCTTCCCAATATCGATGTTCTGGTTGACAATACCGCACGACATAAGGTATTCTCCTTCCTGGATGCTTTCTCCGAATATAATCAGATCAAAATGGCACCTAAAGATATGGAGAAAACAACATTCGTTACACAATGGGGCACTTTCTGTTACAAAGTTATGCCATTTGGGTTAAAGAATGCCAGGGTAACCTATCAGCGTGCCATGGTAGCTTTGTTTCATGATATGATGCATCACGAGATAAAGGTCTACATTGACGATATAATAGCCAGGACTCAGACTAAAGAGGAGCACCTTGACCACCTGCATAATGTTGCACCCCAAAATTTACCCTATTGATTTAGGCTTATGTTTCATCATGAACATCATAGTGCATTGCATTCATACATTGTGATAGGATTAAAGTACTTTGGTTATCAAGTTTTCCTCAAGCTTTGAAGGTTGATTACATGGACAAGTTTCTCATGGGAATCACTTTTTGGATTCACCATTCAAATTAGGGTTTGTTTAAGCAAGGATATTGGCCAATGTACAAGTCTTGATTTAGGGAGCTATAACATCTCTTTGGTATTTTAAAAAGTCCTTGCATAGGGGATTGGGGAATGATGCCCAAAGGATCTGAAGTTTTGAAGATGGTTCATCAGTCTCCTCAGGTGTTAACCAAAACTAGGGTTTGAGTTTTTATCAGGTTTCCTTGAGAATTTTGAAGGGAAACTTTATACATGGCCTCTATATATTTGGAAGATCATATGTTTGAAGTTTTGATCATCAATTTTGAAGGGAAATGGATCAATTGATTCAGAGGGGCAAAATGGTCATTTTGGTCAAAATCAGTCAAAGTCAAGGTTGACCAAGTAAATTTTTGGCCAATCATCAATTCAAGGATTTACTTTTCATATTTCAAGTCTATTTTGGTCATTGGATCAAAGAGATTGGGGTTTGGGTTGAAACTTGTTCTTGAAGAAACCCTAAAAGTTACTAATTTTGGAAAATAAGGACTTAATTTCAAAAATTCATATTTTATTCACCCTTGATCAAGAAGATGCAAATGGAATATGATTGGAAAGCTAATAGAATGATCTTTCACCTCCTTTTGGTCTCATGTCCAAATTGGCAAGGAACCAAGAGTTGTGGTCTTTTGAAGTCACAAAATTATAGGTCATTTTCTAAAATTAGTGAATTTCATGCAAAATTTTGAGGACCTTAATAGATTAATTTGCAAAATCTCAAAACTAAGGGATTGTATATCTTTTCAATACCTTTATAAATTGTGCTCATTTGTGCCAAAATTCAAAAATATGAGAAAGTTATGAGTTTTGGAATTTTGGGGCATTTTATTGAAATTTGGCAAATATGCAAAATGGCCAATTCATGAAAACTCAAGTTTCAACCATTCTCTTTGTTCCTAATCCAGCCCATGACTTATTTGTGACTTGTTAAGGCCCATAATATCAGTCATTTCATGTTCTATGGACCTTGGTGCTTGCTTGAATGAAAAATGCAAAAATTGCCCAAAATTGCAAAAACTCCAACACTCTTTGATCAGATGGAATTAAGGGCCAAGATTTTAAGCATGATTTTCTGAAGTCATTTGGCCCACAAAATGCATAGGAAGCCAAAGAATGCACGAGCAAAACAGCCAATTCTGTGCACACTTCATTTTTGCCAAAATTTTCCAATCAAGCCCTTGGACAGCTTGGAAGACCAAATTCCTTTTCTAACCTTCTCTACAAACTCTATATAAGAGGAAGCAAGCAAAGAGAGAGAAAGAGAATGCGCCATTTTCAATAATTCCAGATCTGAGATTTTCCTTCTTCCTCTGCAACTTGATTCGATTCTCTCAATTCCTTGGCGTTTTCTTCAAAATTCTTGTGGATTCAGTTTCAGCAAAGTGAGTAGATCAAGCCAGCACCATTTGTTTGCATCTGGAGTGAAGGAGATAGTAGAACACTTTTCGCATTGAGGTAATGATTCCAAACTTAAATTTCTGAGATGCGCTTGTTTATTGAGGTGTTTGAGCTTGGATTTGTGTTCAATGACGTTAATGGAATGTTTCTGAAGCTTTATAGCATTTGATTTGGTGAATTATGCATGATTGGATACTCTGAAACTCGTGATTCGGAATGGTTTTGTTCATATTCCTGACTTGATTGTGAACAATGTGGTTGATGTTTTGATTTGATTCAAATTGCAATGTGAAGTATGAAATGCTAGCTTTGATTTGCCTTTGATTTCATGAAAAATGATGCGAAATTGAGTGCTACGCTGGTCTGAACATGAGCCCTAAACCTGAGAGTTGCGCGCGTTTTTGAAATGTCCAGAGGTTGAAGATGATGTGGTGGCACATCATGATTGGTCCGTTGAATTTTTTGGCTTATTTGAATTTTTGTTTTATTTGACATTTTGTTTGATTTTATTTTCTGATCAAAATACTTTCAAAAATCACAAAAAAATTACCATAGGTCAATATTATTTTCTAGTATTTGCCATACTTTTTTGGATTATTTTTAAAATTATTTGATTGGTTTTAAAAATTCATAGGCTTAATTAATTGTTTATTTGAAGATAATTTTTATTTTAATACTTCTTTGATCCAAAAAATTCCATAAAAATTGTCGTAGACTCACAAAATAATGGAAAAATTGATTCTGACTTTGGTTTATAATTTTCTTTATTTTTGATTTAAAATTTAATTTCAAAGGGTATTTGTAATATTAGTTTGTTTGATTTTTAATTCAATATTTCCCTTAATCAAAAAAATTCAAAAAAATCATGTAAGCTTGTTTTTAATCATAGAATCTGAACATATTTTTATTTTGACCTTTTTGTGATTTTTTCGGGTAGGGTTTACTTTTTTTCCTTAAAAAATAGTTTAATTGCTAATTGTTTGGTTTAATTTTTATTTTAATATTTCCTTTAATTCAAAAATTCTACAAAAATTTAGGGATGTGTGTTTTTAGTCCTAATATTTGAATATAATTTTGGTTGGCCATTTTTCTGACTTTGTGATTTAAATATTATTTTGATATGTGAATATTTGTTAATTGGCTAATTGTTTGAATTTAATTTCATCTTTGACTTTTTCATTAATTCAAAAAATGTGAAAAAATATATTTTTGACATTTAGGGTTTCTTGATGATTTGTATGATCTTGGTTTAGTTGGTTTGAATTTTGATCTCACTTAATCAATATTTGATATTAAAAGTAAAAAATTATGGTTTTGTTGCTCATGGTGCAAGTTTCATTTTAAAAATCCCCATGCCTGGGATTTTCTATGGGATTCAAGTCTTGATTAGGGTTCATGAATGTATTGAGGATCTTAAAACCATTTATCTTGATTTTTTTTAACTTGGTTTGACATTTTTCAACAAATTATTTTGAAACTTGTCTAGTTTGGTAGTTTTGCCAACTAGTCTTGAACTTTGGATTTCATTTGGTCTCCTCCTCAATCATTCATGAACCTAGGGCTTTCATTTTGACTTCTATACCTTTCAAAGATGCTAATATTTTTTTGGTTTGAATTATGTACCCTTATTTCCTTTTTTGATGTAATTTTGAAGTGAAGGTACCCATTTATGTTTGCATGTCTTGTTGCAATTTGCTTGATGACCAATGAACTTGAGTGAGGCCTATAATTGGGAACCTAATGATCATGTTGATTCTGATTTTCCATGTTAGCTCAAGCCATTTCACTTAGAAGCCTCATGTTTGAATGTTTGGAACCTTCTAATGCATTATGTAGGTTTCATCTCCTATTGTGTTCATAAAGTTGTGATTGAATTAATTGTGCATGATTAACATATGTTTGCTACTGAACTTCATGGTCTTTGTTCATAGTATTCTCAAGCTCTTATGATCCTTGATTGATATTCAATTGTCAATTCAACATGGTGATAGAAAGGAGCAATATTCCTCTGATTCTTTTGACCTAATCTGTGCATATGCTTGTTTCCTCTTGCCTATAATGTCTAATATTTGATAATTTCCACCATGTTGTTCTCACTTTTTCACCTTATGGAATACTAACTTGGTTGTTGAATATGCGAGGTACTCTGAGAAAGTTGCCACTTTTGGCTTGAGGCTTTTGTGTTTCACTTTATTTGTGGAACACAATTCATTATATTGGCATTATTTTGTGTTTGGCATATTTGATGGTTTATGGAGGATATACATACATATGATTGTGAATGCCACACATTGCCCATGGGATTTGTTCATATCTGATAAATTACTTACATCCTGATGGTGTAATTTCTGACTCAATTTGTCTACTGATGCTAGCTTGCTTGAAGTTTCTCTGGGTTTCTTTTATTCTTGCTTGATTGCTACAGATAGTTATCTGTTTGGTATTGTACTACTTCCTTTCTCCCATTTCATTTTGCATAATTCTCTGACTGCATGATGGGACCTCTATTGCTATTATATATCAGGAGGCCCTCTGGTTTTTTTGTCTGATGCATGTGTTGTGTTTGTTTTTGATCGATGAGTCACTCAATTTAGAAATTGAGATCACGACTTCGCTCTCATTGCATGTTCCCTATAGGATGATTATTGCTTTTCTTCTTTAATTGTTGATCGATGAGTCACTCAATTTAGAAATTGAGATCACGACTTCGCTTTCATTGCATGTTCCCTATATGAGGTTTATTGCTTTTCTTCTTTAATTGTTGATCGATGAGTCACTCAATTTAGAAATTGAGATCACGACTTCGCTCTCATTGCATGTTCCCTATAGGATGTTTATTGCTTTTCTTCTTCAATTCTTGATCGATGAGTCACTCAATTTAGAAATTGAGATTATGACTTCGCTCTAATTGCATGTTCCCTATAGGATAGTTTTGTGAAGTTCCCTATAACATGTAAAGTAGGGTAGGATTTCCCCTTATCCTCAATCCTATGATCAACCATTGTATGATAACACTAGGGATAATGATAGGCTAGTTTCCCTTAGTTGTTTTTCCTTTCTTTGCATTTTGCATCTTAAAACAAAAATATATTTTCTTGGAAAATCATAAGAACACCTCTAATAAACCCAAACTCCTCTTCAAAATAAAAGATACAAACTAATCCTATTAGTTTGTGTGCCTCTTGGCTTTGCTTTTAAACCTGTTTTATTGATGTTTTTCCATCTCTACCATGATGCCTTATTATCTTTAAGCCGATGTTTCGCCATCGCACATTTGTTTGAAGCTGATGTTTTGCCATCGCACATGCTTGTTATCCTACTTTGATTCTCAATATCATTGTTGGGTGTGATGTTTTGTCATCCGTTTTATTGATGTCTCGCCATCTTTGCCATGCCTTATTATCTTTAAGCCGATGTTTCGCCATCGCACATTTGTTTGAAGCCGATGTTTCACCATCACACATGCTTGTTATCCTACTTTGATTCTCAATATCATTGTTGGGTGTGATGTTTTGTCATTCATTTTATTGATGTCTCGCCATCTTTGCCATGACTTTGTTGTCTTTTAGCCGATGTTTTGCCATTGTACATTTGTTTGAAGCCGATGTTTCGCCATCGCACATGCTTGTTATCCTACTTTGATTCTCAATATCATTATTGGGTGTGATGTTTTGTCATCCGTTTTATTGATGTCTCGCAATCTTTGCCATGACTTTGTTATCTTTTAGCCGATGTTTCACCATCGCACATTTGTTTGAAGCCGATGTTTTGCCATCTCACATGTTTGTTATCCTACATTTATTCTCAATATCATTGATAGGTGTGATGTTTTGTCATTCCATTTTAACATTTGATGTTTTGCCATCTTCGACATGTTACTTTGTTATTATTTAGTCGATGTTTGATCACTTTTTTTGTTTATCGTTTCATTCGATGTTTTTCCATCTTGATTGTTTTTGTTTGCCTTAACTAAAAAACATAAACCAACCAAAACACATAAGCCGAACTACGGATGCTCTGATTCCTTAAAAGGGATACGTAGGCATTGGGGTAGGGCCCAATCGAGCACAACTTTTGTTTTCCCTACATTATTTTCTTTTTTCCTTTTGCATGCATTCCCTTTTCAGTGTTAAGCCATAGACATAGGATTTTACCACACCCATTAGATTAGACAACAAGAGTGGATACCGTAGAGTACTACGGGCGTGTGGGGTGCTAACACCTTCCCCTCGCGTAACAGACTCCCTTACCCGATCTCTCGGTCGAAAGACCGTGATTTCTCCCTTTCCAGTTTTTCTCGATGTTTACCTTTCCCTCTCGGCGGGATAAAAGACATTCGGTGGCGACTTCATTGATGTTTCATTAACATCCAGATGACGGGTTCCGACCGCGTTGTTTCAGCTGGCGACTTCACTGGGGACAAATTGACCTTTTGCTGGTCCATCCCGGAGTCGATCCTAGCTCTTGTTTGTTTTCTTTTTTGGGTGTTTATTTTACTGCTTTGCATATTTATCTATTTGCATTGCATCCTATGTGTGCTTTACTTTCTGCATACTGGATTTGGCTGGACTGTTTGATTTCTGGATTTTCTTGGTGGGTGGGTTGTTCCATGAGGTAAAAGGCCTCATACCCAGGCTATGAGTGAATTCCATAGGAACTAGGAATAGAGTGGCCATGGCAGCTATGAGGCGGATGCTTTATAGACCTGACCATCAGGCCCATGACTTCGGAGGTAGTTAGGATTGGTGTTATCGTATGATGATACCGACATTCGAGCTCTCGTACTCTGATTTGGCTTTTAACCTTACCTTGACCTAGACTGCACCCATGAGAGGGGAGGGAAAACTTTTCTTACATGTACAGGTTTTGTTGGCGACTTTGTGTTGCGAAGGTGACTCAGGTTCCCAGGATAGTTTTGAAGCTTCGGGATTCTCTTTTGATCATACGTGGTGCTGTTCTGTAACGGCCCAGCCATAACCCAGTGTGAAACTTTGATCCTGTCGTGTTGCATCATAGCATATTTATTTCTAAAAAAATAATGTAAAAAAAAATAACTTGCATGCGCATGTCATTTTCCAGGGACATTCAAGAATCTTGTTTCCATCAGAAATGGCTGGTCTCCCTCCAGTTGAGTTTGATTCAGTTCGTGTTAAAGAGCTCACCAGGCATACATTCGCTTATCAGATTCCTACTATTGATGTGTCCAGGTTGAAGAGGTTGAGTTCTTATCTGAAGGGTGATGTTCTGAGTAATTTCAACAAAAATTATGGCAACTTGCTACTAGTCCTTAACACTCCAGTTGACCAAATGGCTTTGATCACTCTCTTCCAATTCTATGACAAGGAATTGCGATGTTTTACTTTTCAATATTATCAACTTGTTCCCACCCTAGAAGAGTACGTGTACCTACTTAATATCAAGTTGTCCGATGAAGTTCCTTTTGTCCAAGTGCCGGAGAAGCCGAAGTTCGAAGTTATTGCTGAAATTCTTTGTTTGAGTTGGAAAGAGGTGAAAGACAATTGGAAGTCCAGTGAGGGTACTACAGGGTTTTATTTGATTTCTTAGTGAAGAAAGCTGAAGACTGGGCAAATAAAGGGAATGGGAATGACTTCATCTCTCTATTTGCTCTCATGATATATGAGATCGTCCTCTTCCTTCACAAGAGAAATTTTGTGGATTTGACGGCTATCTGTGTTTTTAGAAACAAGAACCCGATACCGACACTCTTGGCAGATAGTCTTTATACCATCCATTCCAGGCATGGAAAGGGCGGTAATGTAAGTTTATGTCATTCGATTTTGTATCATTTGCAAGGTTGGCTCCTCTATACGAGCAACCTCCTGATGTTCCGAGTAACACGGTGCCTACCGAGATGTTCACCCAGGTTCATGTTGAGAACATTCAGCTTCGTGGAAAAGAACGTGAGGCGGGGATGAAACTTTATTGGGAAAATCAAGAAAGGGCCGACTTATCTCGCAAACTCAAAGAAGCTCAAGGGGAAACTTCTGATGCAACCGGTTTTAGGAAGAGATCTCATGCCGAAATGGAAGAAGAGTTGAGTAAGACTCAGCAAGAATGTCAGAAGCTTCAGGTATCTGAAAATAGCTACAGGAAGAAGATTCAGAACTTAGAGAAACAGCTCAAAGACAAAGATGCTCAGTTTGAGAAGGAAGTAGCCCAAAAGTGTGTCACAGAAGATCGATTCCAAGAAAGTAAAATAGTCGCATCTCAACTTTTGAAGGAAAAAGCCAGACTTGAAGAGTACTGTCAACATCTTGAAGCATGTTTAGTTCTAGAGATTTAATTCTGTTATTTACTTTTGGTGTATTTGGTCACCCCCAGAATTGTTGGAAGGGACCAATTGATTGTTTTTATTATTCAGTTCTTTTTGCTTTATTGATAAGACATGTATTTAGTTGTTATCATTTTACTCTTAATTGTACAAAGTCACTTGGACATCGTTTCTTTTGTTTGAAAATAATTGAAGTGTCCATCTTATTATCCTTTCTCTTTTGATTGTATGGTCGCACGCCGTGACTGATGAATAAAAGGACTCTTGGATACCTAGAAATGACAAACATATCATGCACATCATGCATTTCATAACATTACAGGTTATCTCAAGACGGCTTTCTTATTCTACTGCTTTTCTTATTCAGAATTCAAGATGACTACTCATCGAATTCCACCATAAATAACTTGCCAAGACAGATGGAACAGGTTCAAGCTGAACTCGCTGAAATGAGGGCCCAAATGGCAACTCAGATGACCCAGTTCATGGAGGTCATCACCAATGTGAATCGCCGACAGGAGGAACTAGCTGCCATTTTCAACAACCAGCGCCGCTATCTAGGGGATGGTGGAAATCAAGGGCTCTATCAGGAAATTTTTGTAGGATTGGGGGATGTGCAAGATCATCCTGCTGGAAATTTTCATGGGATGCCGGGAAACCCTTTCGTGCACAACGTAGGGCAGTTTCCTCCGTCTCCCGGACCACATCTTGTAGGGAACAGAAGAGATAATCAGGGCGGTGTAAGGAATTGTCAGGAGCAGGATTTTGACTTTGACCAGGATGAAGATTAGTTTTCTGTTCGGCGTTTAGAGCCGGGGGTTCAGATTGAGGATATGAAGTATCGTTTATTGGAAGAGCGTCTGAAGGCTGTGGAAGGGCAAGGAGTCCTCGGTATGGATGCTAATGATCTCGGGTTGGTGTCTGGGGTGAAAGTTTCTCCAAAGTTCAAGCCTCCAACATTTTAAAAGTACAATGGAACATCATGTCCTGTTACTCATGCAACTGCTTATTTTTGGAAGATGTCGGTGCATACTGAGGATCAGGGGCTTTTGATTCACTTTTTCCAAGATAGCCTATCTGGGGCATCCCTGGAGTGGTACATGAAGTTGGAGAAAACTCATTCGTTGCTGGAATGATCTTGCTCGGGATTTTGTCAAACATTATCAGTACAATGTGGATATGGCGCCTAATCACACTCAGTTACAGAATATGTCACAAGGACCAAAACAATCTTTCAAGCAGTACGCTCAGAAGTGGCGTGAGTTGGCTGCGAGGGTTCAACCTCCACTCATGGAGAGAGAACTCATCAATATGTTTATGAGTACCCTGCAAGGGCCATTCTATGAGCACATGATAGGAAGTATTTCGGCATGATTTGCAGACTTGGTTATGGATGGTGAAAGAATTGAAGTAGGTTTGAAATTGGGGAAAATTCAGATTGGAGGTTCTAGTGGCCCATCAGGGGGAAGTAAGAAACCATTCAACACTTACCCTAAGAAAAGGGAAGGCGACGCAAGTGCGGTTTACTCTCATAGAGAAAGAAGAGAGGATCGTCAGAATCAACAAATCAATGATGTTTCTATTCCTATTAATGCTCCTCCACAGCAGAGACCAAATACAATGCCTCAACAACAAAGGCAGCAGGATGCTCCCCGTCAGTATAATAACCAACAGCAGAGACAGCCAAGGAAATTCGATCCCTTGCCAATAACTCTTACTGAAGCCCTCCACCACCTTCTTGATTTGAAGTTGATCAGTTTGAGAAATATACTACCACCACCCGCAAGAATTCCTCCTAACTATGATGCTAATGCAAGATGTGAATTCCATTCAGGCGGAGTTGGTCATTCTACTGACAATTGCTTTGCGTTGAAATGCAAAGTACAAGCCTTGTTGGACACTAAGGCTATTGAGTTTACCCCAGTAACTGGTCCGAATGTTACTCAGAACCCAATGCATATGCATGGAGGGGTGTTGTTAATATGATTGATGATAATGGTGAAATGTTAAATTTAATCATGGATGTGGAACAAGTAACTACTCTGTTGAGCTGTGTTAAGAGGTATTTGCTCAATAATTCTATTTTCCTAGGTTGTACTCCAGAGTGTGCCAAGGGTAGAGAGCAACCGAAGGGCTGTGATGATTTAAAGGCCGATATCCAGTTGATGATAAAGGAGGGTTTCCTACAGTTTGATAGAAAAACGAGCTACCGCAAGGTCACCGAAGAAGATGTTGCTGTGATATCTATTCCTTACACCCCTGTGCACATTCCTACCCCATCAAGGGCACCCCCTTTGATGATTATGGTACCTGGTCCCATGCCGTACACCAGTGAGAAGGCCATCCCGTGGCATTACGGTGCCAATATTTATTACCATGGGGTAAAGCAGGAGGTTAATGCTCGTTTGTCTGAGGAAGAACATGCCAAAGGTGATGAAGAGGAAGTCCATTACTTTTTTGGTGTGGGTCGAATGACTAGAAGCGGGAGAGTATTTGGTCCCTCCAATGTGCAAGATGTGGCTGATGCTTCTGCAAGAGAAAAAGGAAAACAATAGGTAATGATTGGCAATCCCAGGGTTACGCCAGGCAATGTGACTCAACCAATTTCAATACTAGTGGCTTCTTCGGTTCCCGATGAGGTTGAAGAGCTGATGTGAATTATCAGAAAGAGTGATTATAGCATAATTGACCATATGAGCCATACTCCTTCTAAGATGTCTATCTTTTCTCTGTTGATTTATTCAGAACCTCACAGAAATGCTTTGATTAAGTTGTTAAAGAATGCGTTCGTGTCACATGAGATAACAGTCAATCAGTTTGAGAATGTTTGTGCTAACATATCTGTCGGGAACGATCTGGGTTTCACAGATTTTAATCTTCCTCCAGAGGGACCATACCATAACAAAGCGTTGCATATTTCAATGGAATGCAGGGGCACTACTTTATCCCGGGTCTTAGTGGACACAAGATCGTCTTTAAACGTATTGCCCAAATCAGCATTGATGAAGAATGATTATTCTGGACTGGAGCTGCACCCTAGTGATTTGATGGTGAAGGCGTTTGATGGGTCTCGAAGGTCAGTATTTTGGGAGGTGGAGTTACCAATTAAGGTTGGTCCTCGCATCTTCACGGCTACATTTTTTGTGATGGATATACAACCAGCATACTATTGCTTGTTGGGGAGGCCGTGGATCCATAGAGCAAGAGTAGTCACTTCTACTCTTCATCAGAAACTCAAGTATCCTGCAGAGGGAAAGGTGATAACTGTATGTGGCAAAGAAGAGTACATTGTGAGTCATTTGACATCATTCCTCTATGTCGAAGTTGATGGTGAGATACATGAAACTCCATTTCAAGCATTTGAGACGGTTCATGCTGTCAACTTTCCTCCTCCAAAGCAGATAAAGAAATCGGAAACTGTTATGTCTTCTCTCAAAGATGCAAAAGCTATAGTGGAAGGTGGTAACCCTGAAGGTTAGGGTCAGGTGCTGGACGTTACTCTGAAGTTTGATAAATTTGGTCTTGGTTTTAGCCCAGGTCAGCAGAGTGGAGCTCCTAGAGCATCCAGTTTATCTACTCCTGTGAAGTTTTCCCGCCCTTGTGCTACTCAAGAAGGACACGTCAATGCAGTCGGCGACGACAGGGTTGATGGCTACAATGTTGAAGATTGGATTCGTCTGAGTATTCCAGGCCAGACGCTGAATAATTGGGCTTCCGTGGATGTTATCCAAGTTTCAAGCACTGGGGATTAATTTTCTTGTTTCTTTTATTATCATATCATAATTCCTACGCTCTGCCCAAGGTGTAGTGGATCATTTGTGTAGGGCCACCATGTTTATTTTTAAGTTTATCATGAAATAAATGACGTTTTTTTTTTGCATTCAAAATTTTGCTTCTTTTTCTTTTTAAATGGAAATGTTTCTCTTTCCACACATTGTCACTAAAAAACGCCAAAATGTCATTCATGCAGATGCACTTCCACCACCGATCACATCGATAACGACTCTGCTATGGCTCATTATGACTTTGATACTCCTATTTATCAAACTGAAGAAGAAGCATATGAGGAGTGCGATATTCCTGAGGAATTCGCAAGATTGTTAAAACAAGAGGAGAAGGTTATCCAGCCGAATCAGGATTCGATTGAGGTGGTTAATATTGGCACATAAGAGGTAAAAAGAGAAGTCAAGGTAGGGGCATATCTCGAAGAAAGTATAAAGGTCAGATTGATCAAGCTACTCCGTGAGTATTCCGATATCTTCGTGGTCTTATGAAGATATGCCTGGGTTGGATACAGACATAGTGATGCATCGACTACCGCTCAAAGAAGGTTGTTCCCCTATCAATCAAAAGCTCCGAAGAACTCATCCTGAGATGTCCAAGAAGATCAAGGAGGAGGTCCAGAAGCAGTTGGACGCGAATTTCTTAAAGGTCGTCAATTATTCGCCATGGATTGCAAATATTGTGCCTGTGCCCAAGAAAGATGGTAAAGTCAGGATGTGCATGGATTATATGGATTTGAACAGGGCCAGCCCTAAAGACGATTTCCCTCTTCCGCATATTGATGTGTTGGTCTATAATACTGCTCATTCCAAAGTGTTTTCGTTCATGGATGGTTTTTCGGGTTACAATCAAATTAAGATGGCTTCGGAGGATATGGAGAATACAATATTTATCACGCCTTGGGGAACTTTCTGTTATAAAGTGATTCCGTTTAGTTTGAAAAATGTCGGGGCAACATATCAGCGTGCCATGGTCACTCTCTTTCATGATTTGATTCACAAAGAGATTGAGGTTTATATGGACGATATGATTGCTAAGTCTGATACGGAAGAGGAACATCTTGTTCATTTGGAAAAATTATTCGAGAGGCTGAGGCAGTTCTTGCTAAGGTTGAATCTGAATAAGTGCACCTTCGGGGTGAGATCCGGCAAGCTGTTGGGTTTTATTGTAAGTGAGAAAGGTATCGAGGTGGACCCGGCCAAGGTAAAAGCGATACAGGAGATGCCTGAACTAAGGACAGAGAAGGAAGTACGTGGTTTCTTGGGAAGGTTAAACTACATTTCTAGTTTTATTTCTCATCTCACAGCCACCTGTGAACCTATGTTCAGGTTGTTGAAGAAAAGTCAGATAGTGAAATGGAATGAGGATTGTCAGAAAGCCTTTGACAAAATAAAAGAATATTTACAAGAACCTCCGATACTCATGCCACCAGTGGAAGAAAGGCCACTAATCATGTATTTGATTGTGTTGGAGAGCTCAATGGGTTGTGTCCTCTGTCAGCACGACGAGACAGGGAAGAAAGAGCAGGCTATTTACTACTTGAGTAAGAAGTTTACGGAATGCGAGTCAAGGTACTCATTGTTGGAAAAGACTTGTTGTGCGCTTGCCTGGGCTGCCAAACGTCTGAGGCAATACATGTTAACTCACACCACCTACTTGACATCCAAAATGGAACCAATCAAGTATATTTTTGAGAAGCTAGCTCTTACAGGCAGGGTAGCCCGTTGGCAGATGATACTCATTGAATATGATATCCAATACACTACTCAAAAAGCGATAAAGGATAGTGTACTGGCGAACAACTTGCTTTTCAGCATCTGGACGATTATGAACCGATGAAGTTTGATTTTCCAGATGAGGAAATTGTGTATATTCGGGATTGTAATATGCCAGACCCAGATGAAGGACCCGGGCCGGGATCACATTGGACGCTTGTTTTTGATGGTGCCTCCAATGCCATGGGCAACAGCGTCATAGCTATTATCACTTCCCCTGAGGGATATCACATTCCTTTCACGGCTCATATTTGTTTCGATTGCACTAACAACATGGACGAATATGATGCTTGCATTTATGGCATTGAAGCGGCAATCGACCTACGCATCAAATTTTTGAAAGTTTACGGGGATTCCAATCTTGTTATCAGCCAGATTAATGGAGATTGGGAGACTCACCATCAGAACCTAATTCCCTATTGTGAGCATGTTATGAAGTTGATTACGTACTTCGAAGAGATCACGTTTGAACACATTCCCAGAGAAGAAAAAAATCTAGCTGATGCACTGGCAACTTTGTCCTCCATGTTCAAGGTTAAGTGGGCTAATGAGGCACCTTCCATTACTATAAGAAGTTTGAGTGAGCCAGCTTTCTGTTTTGAGGCCAGTTTAGAGCCAGATGGTAAGCCTTGGTTTTATGACGTTAAGCGATATCTGGAAACACAAGAGTACCCTGAGGGAGCATCTGTCACAGATAAGAAGTTCTTGAGAAGATTTTCAGCCAAGTTCTTTCTCAGTGGTGGTGTGTTGTATAGAAGGCATCATGACGGTTTACTACTCAGATGTGTTGACAAGAAGGAAGCAGCTAGAATCATTGAAGAGATACATGAAGGTGATTTCGGGACCCATTCCAACGGGCATACCATGGCTAAAAAGATTTTGCAAGCAGGTTATTATTGGTCCACCATGGAGACTGACTGTTACAATCATGCACGGGTTTTCCACAAATGTCAAGTCTATGCTGACAAGGTGCATGTGCCGCCAGTACCTTTGAATGTCTTGACCTCCCCTTGGCCGTTTGCGATGTGGGGAATTGATATGATCGACAAGATTGAACCGACTGCGTCCAACAGGCACCGTTTCATTCTGGTTGCCATCGATTATTTTACGAAATGGGTCGAAGCTGCATCCTATGCCAATGTCACCAAGAAAGTGGTAACTCGGTTCATTAAGCACAATATTATCTGTCGCTACGGAGTTCTTGAGAAGATCATTACCGATAATGGGTCTAATTTGAACAACAAAATGATGAAGGAGCTTTGTGAGTCCTTCAAAATCAAGCATCATAATTCTTCCCCATATAGACCAAAGATGAATGGTGTCGTCGAGGCGGCCAATAAGAATATCAAGAAAATTATGCAGAAGATGGTGGTAACCTATAAAGATTGGAATGAGATGCAGCCTTTCGCTTTGCATGGTTATCGCATCACTGTGCGTACTTCGACCGGGGCAACCCAATTTTCATTGGTTTACGGCATGGAAGCAGTACTGCCGGTAGAAGTCGAGATTCATTCTCTTAGGGTCATGAGAGATGTTGAGCTAGATGAAAGTGAATGGGTACATAATCGGCTGGATCAGTTGGAACTTATTGATGAAAAGAGATTGACGGTCGTATGTCATGGTCAGGTATATCAGCAAAGGATGAGAAAAGCTTTTGATAAGAGGGTACGGACCCAGTGTTACAAGCCAGGTGACCTTGTGCTCAAGAGGATAATTCTTCCCCAAGGAGATCCCAGGGGCAAGTGGGTTCCAACCTATGAAGGTCCTTTTATGGTCAGGAAAGTTTTCTCTGGAGGAGCGATGATGCTCGCGACTATGGATGGAGAGTACTTCCCTCTCCCTGTGAATGCTGACGTAGTTAAAAAATACTTTGCATAAAAATAATAAAAACCCGCTAAACTGAAAACCCGAAAGGGCGATTTAGGCAAAAGAAAAGGGTGTCCTAGTGAATCAAAAACCCGAAAGGGAGATTCAGGGAAAAGTTAGGGACTTAAAGCAAATGACTACACTCAGCATGAGATCCTTTGCTTCTTTCCTTCGTTCCGTCACCTGGCATAAGTTCGAAGCCAATCTAAGTTTCATATATCCGAAAGTAGGAAGATGAGAGTCATCAGAGTCATAGCAGAGTTGGGGCTCGATGGATATTCACATTCACATTGCCATTTGTAAACACTTGTTTGCTTTGATTTTGTAATTACTTGCTTCCAAATGTAAATGCCTTTTTCACAGGCTGATTTCTCAAAATCAATAGAATATCTTCTTTCAAGTATACGCATACTTTTCTTTTCTCCCTTTTTACTAATTTGTTTGCAAAAAACGTCCAATATTTTTGATAAGCATGTGCATATAAACTTCGTGGGTCTTCCACAAATATGGTAATCTATGTCATGGTTAGTTGATCGATTGAAGTGCGGATAACAAACACAGCTACTACTGTGCAAGGGGCATGTTTGGTGAATCTCTCCTTCACTCTGTTGGTAGTTGCCTTGCCATTCTGTTTCACCGCTCCATGCTGTTGATAAAGGTCATGGGTCAGGGTAATATCAAGATTATGGCAGGTTGGCGTGACCGGCGAACCTGTTTGGAAATACTTCTTCCCCATAATGACTTTCATTACATCTCTTCTTTGCTGTACTTTCATGTGTTATCTTGATTGATTGTTTTAGCATTGTCTGCATATAGGATTTTGTTTATAGCTGAATGTCAGTCTTGATGCGTTGAATGTTTTTGCCTTGAAAATTATTTCATTTTGCTTAATCCATAGAGTATCACTCTTTAATCGTTTTTCGGGCATTTTGATACCAACTGTGCCAATTCTTTTGCAATACCAAGAATTTGGAAGAAGGAGTTTAGCTAAAAAACAATGACTGAAGTGATATGCTTTTGAGTAGAACCCCGTTGACGATGTACAAGCATTGTTTCAATCCCAAACACCGGAGATATAAGGGAGTTAGACCCTCGTTAACCCCTCTGAGCCTTCGAAGTAGGAGTTTTCTTTATGTTCAAAAAATAAAAATAAACCTTTTTTTTAAACCAGGGGCATGGTAGGTGTTCAGTTGATTTGCCCAAGCATTCAAATTTCAGAAGGAATGTCCCCTCTGAGGATCACTGCATTTTATCTTTCGCATCAAGAGATCAGGAAAAATGTCTAAACCACGATGTTCATTTCCTCACAAAATCCTGAGGTCGAGATCGAATCGATACAATAATGGCTATCCGTCGCTGACCAAGGAGTGAGGCATTTGTGTTCTTAAAAAAAAATAAGAAAAAGAGTAAAAAAGTTCAAAGACTTAAAGTCATATTGACTTGTTCGAAGAGGAAAGTATGAATAAGAAAGAAACAAAGAGCCCTGCTAAGTCGAAACATGAAAACAAGTCGCTTAGGAAAAAGTTAGGGCATCCCGCTGGACTCCTAAAGTTGAAATTCAAAAGATTTTGTCCAGGCAAAAGTTAGGGAAAAGAGAGCCTAAAAGGCCAGGAAAAAAAAAGAGATTATCCAATAAAATTTTCATCAAAAGAAGAGGAACAATAATATCAAAAAGAGACAAACAAAAGCAGCAGAAGATAAGTGAAGATCATGTTGGAGGATTTGTCGTGATCACTCAACCATTATAAATCCTTTTGAAAGATGAATGCTTGTTATTCTCAAAAATAAACATCTTTTTGTATGCAAAACAGTTGCTTGACATTAAAAAGAGATTACACATTGAACACCTGTAAAGAGCTTAATGATTGTCAAGAGGGGAGTGTTTAGATTTCTTCTATTTTGACAGAGCCCATGTATGATTAGGAATCTACTTATCCCCTGTAAGGTTTCTTACCCCCAGCGAAGTTTCGCTTCCGCAACAAAGGTTTGTTGCTCCAGGGATTTTCTTACAAAAAGCTTCATCCTAAGACTTCAAGTTTGGATATGTCGCACATCCCCAGTGGAGTTTGTTTAAATGGGAACTCACATCCTGAAGAAGTTTCAACTCCCCAATGGAATTACCAATAGAGATCCCTCGCCATGACCTCTCGTTTCCCAGCTGATTTGCTGACTGGGCATCTTTATGTTAAGATCTTTCCTTATCCCCAGTAAGGTCGATACTGCATGACTATCTGCATGATCCCTCCAAAGGTTGCATTCCGAGAAAAATATCTCCCCAACAAAAATCTTCAACAAAATGTTGTATCCCTTTTGAATACCAGTTTCATCCTGATATTCGCTTTTGGCAGGTTTTTAGGTGTACGCCCTAATCTCCTTGCTTTGGGTTGAGCTCAGAGTTTTGTCTCCTCACCTTGTGCATGAAATCCGGTTTCGTCCTGGTACTCATCTAGCTTAGTTTCTCCTAACTAGTTATTGAGTCGAGTTTCATCTCGTTTTTGCTTTCCTATCATGGACTCTTTGACGGTGTTCGTTTACCGAGTGCAGTGTTTGTACTGCGTCCCTAGTTTGAAATCAGTCTCCTTTGTTCCTTGGATTCTTCTATCAGTTTTCATCACTGTTTATCCATTGATCTGAGACCAGCAGGTGCTCTGAGAAACATGCACTCTCATCACTTTGCTATGGGTCGAGTTTTGCCTCGTTACTCGTGCGTGAAACCCAGTTTCGTCCTGGTACTCATCTAGTCTAGTTTCGTCTGACTAGTCGTTGAGTCGAGTTTCATCTCGCTTTTGTTCCTCGTTTCTGGGATTTTCTCAGTTCCTTCATACTGTTTATCCTAGTTGAGATTGGCAAGTGTTCCTAGAATCACGCACTCTAGCCACTTTTGCTTCGGGTCGAGCTCAGAGTTTCGTCTCCTCACCCGCGTATGTTTTCTTTTCCAGAGTTTAGTTTCTCCTATACTCTGGTTTGAGTTTTATCTCACCCTTTTTGAAGCCCAGTTTTTCCCTGGCACATTTGTCCGGAAGTTTAGTTGTGCCTACTCTTCTCTTGTTTCCATTCTGTCTCAACCTGCGTTGTAGCTTCATTCTGACGCATGTCTTGGGAGTTTTCTGTTTCCATTTCTTTCAAGAGTGTAAATTTTCGGGTTCTTTCTTATTCAAACATTTTCAACCCTGAACGCTCGAAAGTTATCACTTTTCTCACTTACCATGTTGAAGATATTTGAATAGGGGCAGCTGTTGCACCCCAAAATTTACCCTCTTGATTTAGGCTTATGTTTCATCATGAACATCATAGTGCATTGCATTCATACATTGTGATAGGATTAAAGTAATTTGGTTATCAAGTTTTCCTCAAGCTTTGAAGGTTGATTACATGGACAAGTTGCTAAGGGGAATCACTTTTTGGATTCACCAGTCAAATTAGGGTTTGTTTGAGCAAGGCTATTGGCCAATATACAAGTCTTGATTTAGGGAGCTATAACATCTCTTTGGTATTTTAAAAAGTCCTTGCATAGGGGATTGAGGCATGATGCCCAAAGGATCTGAAGTTTTGAAGATGATTCATCAGTCTCCTGAGGTGTTGACCAAAACTAGGGTTTGAGTTTTTATCAGGTTTCCTTGAGAATTTTGAAGGGAAACTTTATACATGGACTCTATATATTTGGAAGATCATATGTTTCAAGTTTTGATCATTAATTTTGAAGGGAAATGGATCAATTGATTCAGAGGGGCAAAATGGTCATTTTGGTCAAAATCAGTCAAAGTCAAGGTTGACCAAGTAAATTTTTGGCCAATCATCAATTCAAGGATGTACTTTTCATATTTCAAGTCTATTTTGGTCATTGGATCAAAGATATTGGGGTTTGGGTTGAAACTTGTTCTTGAAGAAACCCTAAAAGTTACTAATTTTGGAAAATAAGGACTTAATTTCAAAAATTCATATTTTATTCACCCTTGATCAAGAAGATGCAAATGAAATATGCTTGGAAATATTAGAGAATGATCTTTCACCTCCTTTTGGTCTCATGTCCAAATTGGCAAGGAACCAAGAGTTATGGTCTTTTGAAGTCACAAAATTATAGGTCATTTTCTAAAATTAGTGAATTTCATGCAAAATTTTGAGGACCTTAATAGATTAATTTGCAAAATCTCAAAACTAAGGGATTGTATATCTTTTCAATACCTTTATAAATTGTGCTCATTTGTGCCAAAATTCAAAAATATGAGAAAGTTATGAGTTTTGGAATTTTGGGGCATTTTATTGAAATTTGGCAAATATGCAAAATGGCCAATTCATGAAAACTCAAGTTTCAACCATTCTCTTTGTTCCTAATCCAGCCCATGACTTATTTGTGACTTGTTAAGGCCCATAATATCAGTCATTTCATGTTCTATGGACCTTGGTGCTTGCTTGAATGAAAAATGCAAAAATTGCCCAAAATTGCAAAAACTCCAACACTCTTTGATCAGATGGAATTAAGGGCCAAGATTTTAAGCATGATTTTCTGAAGTCATTTGGCCCACAAAATGCATAGGAAGCCAAAGAATGCACGAGCAAAACAGCCAATTCTGTGCACACTTCATTTTTGCCAAAATTTTCCAATCAAGCCCTTGGACAGCTTGGAAGACCAAATTCCTTTTCTAACCTTCTCTACAAACTCTATATAAGAGGAAGCAAGCAAAGAGAGAGAAAGAGAATGCGCCATTTTCAATAATTCCATATCTGAGATTTTCCTTCTTCCTCTGCAACTTGATTCGATTCTCTCAATTCCTTGGCGTTTTCTTCAAAATTCTTGTGGATTCAGTTTCAGCAAAGTGAGTAGATCAAGCCAGCACCATTTGTTTGCATCTGGAGTGAAGGAGATAGTAGAACACTTTTCGCATTGAGGTAATGATTCCAAACTTAAATTTCTGAGATGCGCTTGTTTATTGAGGTGTTTGAGCTTGGATTTGTGTTCAATGACGTTAATGGAATGTTTCTGAAGCTTTATAGCATTTGATTTGGTGAATTATGCATGATTGGATACTCTGAAACTCGTAATTCAGAATGGTTTTATTCATATTCCTGACTTGATTATGAACAATGTGGTTGATGTTTTGATTTGATTCAAATTGCAATGTGAAGTATGAAATGCTAGCTTTGATTTGCCTTTGATTTCATGAAAAATGATGCGAAATTGAGTGTGTTACACTGGTCTGAACATAAGCCCTAAACATGAGAGTTGCGCGCGTTTTTGAAATGTCCAGAGGTTGAAGATGATGTGGTGGCACATCATGATTGGTCCGTTTGAATTTTTTGGCTTATTTGAATTTTTGTTTTATTTGACTTTTTTTTATTTTCTGATCAAAACACTTTCAAAAATCACAAAAAATTACCATAGGTTAATACTATTTTCTAGTATTTGTCATATTTTTTTGGACTTTTTTTAAAATGATTTGATCGGTTTTAAAAATTCATAGGCTTAATTAATTGTTTATTTGAAGATAATTTTTATTTTAATACTTCTTTGATCCAAAAAATTCCACAAAAATTGTCCTAGACTCACAAAATAATGGAAAAATTGATTCTGACTTTGGTTTATCATTTTATTTATTTTTTATTTAAAATTTAATTTCAAAGGTTATTTGTAATATTTGTTTGTTTGATTTTTAATTCAATATTTCCCTTAATAAAAAATTCAAAAAAAAAATCATGTAAGCTTGTTTTTAATCATAGAATCTGAACATATTTTTATTTTGACATTTTTGTGATTTTTTTGGCTAGGGTTTACTTTTTTTCCTTAAAAAATAGTTTAATTGCTAATTGTTTGGTTTAATTTTTATTTTAATATTTCCTTTAATTTAAAAATTCTACAAAAATGCATGGATGTGTGTTTTTAGTCCTAATATTTGAATATAATTTTGGCTGGCCATTTTTCTGACTTTGTGATTTAAATATTATTTTGATATGTGAATATTTGTTAATTGGCTAATTGTTTGAATTTAATTTCATCTTTGACTTTTTCCTTAATTCAAAAAATGTGAAAAAATATATTTTCTGACATTTAGGGTTTCTTGATGATTTGTATGATCTTGGTTTAGTTGGTTTGAATTTTGATCTCAGTTAATCAATATTTGAGATTAAAAGTCAAAAATTAGGGTTTTGTTGCTCATGGTGCAAGTTTCATTTTAAAAACCCCCATGCCTGGGATTTTCTATGGTATTCAAGTCTTGATTAGGGTTCATGAATGTATTGAGGATCTTAAAACCATTTATCTTGATTTTTTTAAACTTGGTTTGACATTGTTCCACAAATTATTTTGAAACTTGTCTAGTTTGGTAGTTTTGCCAACTAGTCTTGAACTTTGGATTTCATTTGGTCTCCTTCTCAATCATTCATGAACCTAGGGCTTGCATTCTTACTTCTATACCTTTCAAAGATGCTAATATTTTTTTCTTTGAATTATGGACCCTTACTTACGTTTTTGATGTAATTTTAAAGTGAAGGTACCCAATTATGTGTGCATGTCTTGTTGCAATTTGCTTGATGACCAATGAACTTGAGTGATGCCTATAATTGGGAACCTAATGATCATGTTGATTCTGATTTTCCATGTTAGCTCAAGCCATTTCACTTAGAAGCCTCATGTTTGAATGTTTTGAACCTTCTAATGCATTATGTAGGTTTCATCTCCTATTGTGTTCATAAAGTTGTGATTGAATTAATTGTGCATGATTAACATATGTTTGCTACTGAACTTCATGGTCTTTGTTCATAGTATTCTCAAGCTCTTATGATCCTTGATTGATATTCAATTGTCAATTCAACATGGTGATAGAAAGGAGCAATATTCCTCTGATTCTTTTGTCCTAATCTGTGCATATGCTTGTTTCCTCTTGCCTATAATGTCTAATATTTGATAATTGCAACCATGTTGTTCTCACTTTTTCACCTTACGGAATACTAACTTGGTTTTTGAATATGCGAGGTACTCTGAGAAAGTTGCCACTTTTGGCTTGAGGCTTTTGTGTTTCACTTTATTTGTGGAACACAATTCATTATATTAGCATTATTTTGTGTTTGGCATATTTGATGGTTTATGCAGGATATACATACATATGATTGTGAATGCCACACGTTGCCCATGGGATTTGTTCATATCTGATAAATTACTTACATCCTGATGGTGTAAGTTCTGACTCAATTTGTCTACTGATGCCAGCTTGCTTGAAGTTTCTCTAGGTTTCTTTTATTCTTGCTTGATTGCTACAGATAGTTATTTGTTTGGTATTGTACTACTTCCTTTCTCCCATTTTCATTTTGCATAATTCTCTGACTGCATGATGGGACCTCTATTACTGATATATGTCAGGAGGCCCTCTGGTTTTTTGTCTGATGCATGTGTTGTGTTTGTTTTTGATTGATGAGTCACTCAATTTAGAAATTGAGATCACGACTTCGCTCTCATTGCATGTTCCCTATTGGATGTTTATTGATTTTCTTCTTTAATTGTTGATCGATGAGTCACTCAATTTATAAATTGATATCACGACTCCGCTCTCATTGCATGTTCCCTATAGGATGTTTATTTATTTTCCTATTTAATTGTTGATCGATGAGTCACTCAATTTAGAAATTGAGATCACGACTTAGGTCTCATTGCATGTTCCCTATATGATAGTTTTGTTAAGTTCCTTTTAACTTGTAAAGTAGGGTAGGATTTTCCCTTATCCTCAATCCTAAGATCAACCATTGTATGATAACACTAGGGATAGTGCTAGGCTAGTTTCTCTTAGTTGTTTTTCCTTTCTTTGCATTTTGCATCTTAAAACAAAAATCTGTTTTCTTGGCAAATCATAAGAACACCTCTAATAAACCCAAACTACTCTTCAAAATAAAAGATCTAAACCAATCCTATTAGTTTGTGTGCCTCTTGGATTTTCTTTTAAACCTGTTTTATTGATGTTTTGCCATCTCTACCATGATGCCTTATTATCTTTAAGCCGATGTTTCGCCATCACACATTTGTTTGAAGCCGATGTTTCGCCATCGCACATGCTTGTTATCCTACTTTGATTCTTAATATCATTGTTGGGTGTGATGTTTTGTCATCCGTTTTATTGATGTCTCGCCATCTTTGCCATGACTTTGTTGTCTTTTAGCCGATGTTTCGCCATCGTACATTTGTTTGAAGCCGATGTTTCGCCATCGTACATGCTTGTTATCCTACTTTGATTCTCAATATCATTGTTGGGTGTGATGTTTTGTCATTCGTTTTAATGATGTCTCGCCATCTTTTCCATGCCTTATTATCTTTAAGTCGATGTTCCGCCATCACACATTTGTTTGAAGCCAATGTTTCGCCATCGCACATGCTTGTTATCCTACTTTGATTCTCAATATCATTGTTGGGTGTGATTTTTTTTCATCCGTTTTATTAATGTCTCGCCATCTTTGCCATGACTTTGTTGTCTTTTAGCCGATGTTTCGCCATTGTACATTTGTTTGAAGCCGATGTTTCACCATCGCACATGCTTGTTATCCTACTTTGATTCTCAATATCATTGTTGGGTGTGATGTTTTGTCATCCGTTTTATTGATGTCTCACCATCTTTGCCATGAATTTGTTATCTTTTAGCCGATGTTTCACCATCACACATTTGTTTGAAGTCGATGTTTCGCCATCGCACATGTTTGTTATCCTACATTGATTCTCAATATCATTGATAGGTGTGATGTTTTGTCATTCCATTTTATCATTTGATGTTTCGCCATCTTTGACATATTACTTTGTTATTATTTAGTCGATGTTTGATCACTTTTTTTGTTTATCGTTTCATTCGATGTCTTGCCATCTTGATTGTTTTTGTTTGCCTTAACTAAAAAACACAAACCAACCAAAACACATAAGCCGAACTACGGCTACTCTTATTCCTTAAAAGGGATACGTAGGCATTGGGGTAGGGCCCAATCGAGCACAACTTTTGTTTTCCCTACATTATTTTCTTTTTTCCTTTTGCATGCATTCCCTTTTCAGTGTTAAGCCATAGACATAGGATTTGACCACACCCATTAGATTAGACAACAAGAGTGGATACCGTAGAGTACTACGGGCGTGTGGGGTGCTAACACCTTCCCCTCGCGTAATAGACTCCCTTACCGGATCTCTAGGTCGAAAGACCGTGATTTCTCCCTTTCCAGGTTTTCTCGATGCTTACCTTTCCCTCTTGACGGGATAAAAGACGTTCGGTGGCGACTTCATTGATGTTTCATTAACATGCAGATGACGGGTTCCGGCCGCGTTGTTTCACATAAGCTGTTTAAAAGGCTGAAAAAGTACAAACTGAGGTTGAACCCGAATAAGTGCACCTTTGGAGTAAGATCCAGTAAGCTCTTAGGAGTTGTTGTCATCGACAAAGGTATTGAAGTAGACCCTGCAAAGGTTAAATCTATACAAGAAATGCCAATTCCTCGCACTGAGAAGGAGGTTAGGGGATTCTTGGGACGCCTAAACTACATTGCCAGATTCATTTCCCATCTAACCGCTACTTGTGAGCCAATCTTCAAACTATTGAAGAAAGATCAAGCAGTGAAGTGGAATTATTATTTCCAGAACACCTTTGACAAAATCAAAGAATATCTTCAAGAGCCTCCAATCTTGACGCCACCGGTTGAAGGAAGACCTATGATCATGTATCTAACAATATTAGAGAACTCAATGGAGGTGTATGCTAGGGCAACATGACGAGTATGGTCGAAAAGAGCACGCACTATACTACCTTAATATAAATTTTACCGACTGTGAAACAAAATACTCACTGCTCAAGAAAATTTGTTGCGCTTTGGCATGGGCTGCTCGCCGACTAAGACAGTACACGTTGACTCACACTACCTTATTGATATCTAAAATGGATCCTATCAAATACATCTTTGAGAAGCCCGCTCTCTCTAGAAGAATAACAAGATGGAAAATGATCCTGATCAAATACGACATTCAGTATACAACCTAGAAAGCAATTAAGGGAAGTGTATTAGCTGATCATTTAGCTCATCAGGCTGTGGATGACTACCAATCCATGAATTTTGAGTTCTCGGACGAGAACATCATGTTAGTAACTGATTATGAAGAACCTGGACTGGATGAGGGACCTCAAAAAGGATCTCGATGGACTATGGTTTTTGACAGAGCTTCCAACCCTCTTGGAAATGGCATCAGTGTTGTGATCATATTTCCATAAGGCTTTCATACTCCTTTCAAGACCAGATTATGTTTCAATTGTACCAACAATATGTCTAAATATGAAGCATGCATCATGGGTCTCAAGGCTGCTATCGACTTGAGGATTAAATTCTTGAGTGTATTTGGAGATTCTACCTTAGTAATTAGTCAAATCAAACGAGAGTGGGACACGAAGCATCCTAATCTCATCCCTTACAAAGAGCATGTGTTGACACTGATTCCATATTTTGAAGAAATTACCTTTGAACACTTCCCACGAGAGGAAAATAAACTAGCGGACGCACTAGCTACTATGTCATCCATGTTCAAGGTCAGGTGGGATAATGAAGCTCCTCAGATCACTATTGAGAGAATGGATGAACCAACATACTGTCATGAGATTGATACTGAAGAAGTAGTGGAAAAACCTTGGTTCCATGAAGTCAAAAGATATCTCAAAGCCCAAGAGTATCTTGAAGGAGCTTCAATCAATGATAAGAAGTTCCAAAGAAGGTTCTCTGCCAAGTTCTTGAGTGTATTTGGAGATTCGGCCTTAGTAATCAGTCAAATCAAAGGAGAGTGGGACACGAAGCATCCTAATCTCATCCCTTACAAAGAGCATGTATTGACACTTCTTCCAAATTTTAAAGAAATTACCTTTGAACATTTCCCATGAAAGGAAAATCAACTAGCAGACTTGCTAGCTACTATGTCATCCATGTTCAAGGTCAGTTGGGATAATGAAGCTCCTCATATCACTATTTAAAAAATGTATGAACCAACACACTGTCATGAGATTGATACTGAAGAAGTAGTGGAAAAACCTTGGTTCCATGAAGTCAAAATATATCTAGAAGCCCACGAGGTATCCTAAAGGAGCTTCAGTCAATGATAAGAAGTTCCTAAGAAGGTTCTCTGCCAAGTTTTTCCTTAGTAACAAAATCCTCTACAAGCGTAACCACGATTCTACCTTGCTTCGATGCGTAGACAAGAGTGAAGCAGAAAAGATCATGGCAGATTTGCACGAAGGTACATTTGGCACCCATTCTAGTGGGCACACGATGGCTAAAAAGTTCCTACGGGAAGTATACTATTGGTCCACTATGGAAGCAGACTGTTATCAGCATTCACGAACTTGTCACAAATGCCAGATCTATGCTGATAAGGTACATGTGCCTCTGGTTCCTCTAAACGTCTTGACTGCTCCCTGGCCATTCACAATGTGGGGAATCGACATGATTGGAGAGATTAGACCTACAACTTCTAATGGACACCGCTTCATCATGGTTGCCATTGATTATTTCACGAAGTGGGTTGAGGCAACCTCATTTTCTTCTGTTACCAAGAACGTTGTGGCCCGATTCATCAGACATAACCTCATCTGTTGGTACGGTATTCTAGAAAGGATCATTACAGATAATGGTACTAATCTCAATAATACTTTGATCACCGAGCTCAGCACGCAATTCAAGATCCATCATTATAACTCTTCTCCTTACTGGCCGAGGATGAATGTAGTTGTAGAAGCTGCTAATAAAAATATCAAAAAATCATACAGAAGATGACGGTGACATATAAATACTGGCATGAGATGTTACCATTTGCTCTTCATGGTTACCACACCATAATGTGCACATCAACAGGGGCAACTCCTTTCTCTTTGGTACACGGTATGGAAGCTGTCCTACCCATAGAAGTCAAGATCCCTTCCTTGAGAATCATGAAGGATGCAGGTTTGAATGAATATAAATGGGTTCAGACTTGATTTTAACAATTGAACCTAATTAACGAGAAGAGGCTCACGGCTGTATTCCATGGTCAGATGTATCAAAAACGTATGATTAAAGCTTTTAATAAGAAAGTCAGACGTCAGGTATATCAGGCTGGTGACCTAGTAATCAAGCGCATCATACTACCATAAGGTGATTCCAGGGGAAAATGGACTCCTATATACGAAAGACCATTTGTGATCAAGAACATATTTTCTAGTGGAGCCATGATCTTAACCACTATGGATGGTGACGAACTTCCGCACCCTGTAAACGCAGACATAGTTAAAAGATACTACGCATGAACAAAGACCCGCTAGGTTGACTGGCCTAGGCAAAAATAATGGCATCCCGGTGAACCAACAGGGTTCGGGCAAAAATTAGGGATATACATATGAAAAATTTGTACACCCGGCAAGTCGAAAACCTGAAAAGGCGGCTTGGGCAAAAAAGGGTATCCCGGTGGACTGAAAACCCGAAAGGGCGGTCCAGGCAAAAGTTAGGGATTTAAAGCGTATAAATATGTCCTGTTGGATCACCTTAGAGCCAATCTTCAGTATCAAATATCAAGCTCAAGTGGTACTAATCAATCCAGTCAGCTTCGGACAAGCAGCGAAAGAGATGAGACGCTCAAAGACATAAGGGCAATAGCAGAATGGGAACTCAATGGGATTATTTCACATAGATGTTTTTTCTTTGTATACTGTTTTTGTATAGTTTTCATCCTTACGGCGACATTCCCTTACTAGGATGTTCGTCTCCCTGTACAAAAAATGCTCATTCAAAATTAATACAAAACTATCTCTTTGAAAGTGCAAAACTATTTGTTTTTATTTTTCTGTTTTGTTTGCGAAAACGTCCAGTGATTATTTTTGAACATATGCATTTGAATGTGATTACCGTTTACAAATACTCGCCTAAAAAACAGAAAGATAGTTACTAATGGCTTTAAGAAACGGGACAGAGTCTAAAGTCCATCCACAAAATCCCTGCATGAACTTTCTTCAACAAGTACAGAGGCAGGGACATCCTACTATAAGATCACTACCATATTCACAGCATACAGTCTAATGAGGTCAGGTGCTCTTATATCCCCGGCAGAGTGAAAATCTCCAATTACTGCTCCAAAAAAAAATTCCCCAGCAGAGTCGCCAGTTCTGTAATACGGTGGCATAACCGATTGTTTATAATGGTTTTGCATTTGTGTTTGCAAATGTTGCGGTAAGCAAGAGTCGCCATCGACTTTTCTTGTATCCAACAAACTAAATGGTGAAAAGAACAGAAAAATACCTTTCAAGATGTTTCTGAGTAAGGGGGGTAGATTATGGAAAGGGAAGGTGTTAGCACCCTTTCCATCCGTAGTTATCTACGGGCTCTTAGATGCTTAGCTCATTTGAAAAAATACCTTGTGCTTTGTGTGTTTTGAAAATTATTTTTTAAAATGCCATAGTGCGGCAATTTGCTTTATGATAACTCTTGTATCAGTCCTCAAGAGTGTTGATAAAACATTTGAAAATGTTTTTGAAATTTGTTTTATGTAAGTGTGAAATTTTGTTTTTTGAGCATGGCATCTAGGAACTATCTACTTATACTCGAAAGTTTGTTTTTTTCCTCCTTTCCTTTAGACAGTGCTATCCTATTATTAGTGAGTAGGTAGCCCAATCATTGGGATGTTTGAGGGACATTCGTGGGTCATCGTACAGTCATAAAGGCATCATATAGACACGCTTTAGCAATTTTGTTTAAGGGACTAGATCATTTAACGAAAGGCAACATTGTAGGTCCATCAAGGGACTGTGATCTCTTGATTCGACGGTCTTTGCTAAAGTGTCCCTACTTTCGAGGGACATGACTATTTTATTTTCCGAAGGCAACCAAAGTGGGAGTACCCTAGAGGTGTATATGTGAAAGTATGTTATATTCAGTCATTTTTTTCTTTGATATTGAGTTTGCTAATGTTTTATTTTATTCTTTCCATACAATCTTATTTAGCATGCATCTAAACAGTTAATATATACGGGAATTTAAAATGCGGGAACTGTAAATCCTACGCTATTACAAAGCTTCGGGGAGGGTATATTTACATGTCCAACACTTGGGGGGGGGGGGGGGGGGAATAAAGAAAACAGTAAAGGTCCTACTAATTATCTATTACATCCCAATATACAGTTACAATAATAAAAGGAAGTGCGAAAAAATAATAATGCGTGAATTGAAAATAACGTCTAAATCCTAGTGAAAGGAAATCTTTTTTATTTAGTTTTATTTAGTCAACAAAATATTTATAAGAAAATCACAAAAATTAGGTCTAGTCTTTTATAATTAAAATTAATTTTATTAACTAATTAATTATTTATTGTAACCTTTTCTTTAATTTAAAACTAAAATAGACTTAGGATTTTAACTAAACCATTTTCCCAAAAATAAAAACAAACAAAAAAATATTTCCTTTCACTAGGATTTAGACGTTATTTTCAATTCGCACGTTATTATTCTTTCGCACTTCCTTTTATTATTGTAATTGTATATTGGGATGTAATAGATAATTTGTAGGACCTTTACTGCTTTCTTTATTTTTCCCAGTGTGGGACATGTAAATATTCCCCTCCGCGAAGCTTTGTAATAGCGTAGGATTTACAGTTCCCGCATTTTAAATTCCCGTATATATTAACTGTTTAGATGCATGCTAAATAGGATTGTATGACAATAATAAAACAAAAACATTAGCAAACTCAACATCAAAGACAAAAATAACTAAATATAACACACTTTCACATATACACCTCTAGGATACTCCCACTTTGGTTACCTTCGGAAAATAAAACAGTCATGTCCCTCGAGAGTAGGGACACTTTAGCAAAGACCCTCGAATCAAGAGATCATAGTCCCTCTATGACCCTACAGTGTTGCCTTTCGGTAAATTATCTAGTCCCTTAAACAAAATTTCTAAAACGTCTCTATATGTTGCCTTTATGATTGTACGATGACCCACGAATGTCTCTCAAATATCCAAACAATAGGGCTACCTACTCACTAATAGTAGGATAACACTGTCTAAAGGAAAGGAGTAAAAGAACAAACCTTTCGAGTATAAGTAGATAGTTCCTAGATGCCATGCTTAAAAAACAAATTTTCACACTTACACAAAACAAATTTCAACAACATTTTCAAATTCTTTATCAACACTCTTGAGGACTGATACAAGAGTTATCATAAAAAAATCGCCGCACTATGGTATTTCAAAAAATACTTTTCAAAACAAACAAAGCTCAAGGTATTTTTTCAAATGAGCTAAGCATCTAAGAGCCCATAGATAACTACAGATGGAAAAGGTGTTAACACCTTCCCTTTCCATAATCTACCCCACTTAGTAAGAAACATCTCGAAAGGTTTTTTTCTGTTCTTTTCACCCTTTCCTTTGTTGGATAAAAGAAAAGTCGAAGACGACTCTTACTAACTGCAACATTTGCAAACACAAACGCAAAACCAGTATAAACAGTCGGTTCTGCCACTGTATCACACTTTTGTTCTACCAATCCTCTAATGAGTTCTAAATGCAAGTTTCATGATGTTCATCCAACTAACCATTAACTTATAACAATTGACTTTATTTTATTCTCTTTACTTTATGTACCATTTACTTTAGCATTTACATTTCATGCTATTTTCATCTTTGCTCACTTGAGAATTTACTTTTATGCCATTTTTATTTTGCTCACTTGAGCTTTTCTTTTCCTTTTCAAGATACTTACTAATCAACATGAACCATAAATAACATTAATGATACTTGGACTACTTGGTTACTATCCTTGGCATTATGGAGTATTGGACTTCTTGGACTTAAGACTAGAGGCCTTGGCTTTTGTTGGAGACCTTGTAACCTTAATTGATATTTTGTCTGGAGATCTCGGGGTTTACCCCAAGACATTGGGTTGTTTGTATGTTTTGTGTGGAGGTTATTGTGATTACATACTTTGTCTGTAATATGGAATTCATCTGTATACAGCCGTTACTCTGCCCATTTTTGTGAAGACTTAATACATTTGAAGTTTGGTTTTCTCAAGAGGTTTAATATCCTTGCTTGGTTTCAATCCAAAGAATGGGAATTCTATCTTGAGTCATAATGTCAAGTGTTGGCTTCTTTTTGGTTAGAAGGTTCCCTTCCTTAGCTTTTACCTTATGCTTTAGGATAGTCCCTTCATCTCCTCCCATCTTCTTTAATTTTAAAAATCTTCTCATCTTTTTCAAAATCTTATTTGTTTATAAACTCGAACCGCTTTCATAATAAACCTCGAGGTTGTCGAGTTCCTTTTCTTTTAAAACTTATTTTCTTTAAACAAACTTCAATTCATTTAATCATACTTTGACATTTTTTCAAAATTAACAAAAACAATTCAACTCATTCAAACTCTTTTGTGCACTCGAGCATCTTTACCCTTCAAAACTTTTTTCAAGATGAGACATGATTCATTGATAGTCGAGAAACATTCTCCTATCCCCATGGTTATAAAGGTGTCGATATTTCCACTTGAGTGCTAGAGGCGTTCTCAAACCCTTACTCTTGCTGAGGCAGGGTCCGTCTTTCCCACACCTTGTGGGCGTTAGTCGAGATTTCTCTCCTAACAATAACGACTTATCTCTTTGTTTAAAATCAATCAACAGACAAGTCTTTTCTAGACGAACTACGATGCTCTGACTTTCCCATTGCACGAGGGAATACGTAGGCACTAAGTCTTACGACCCAAGGCGAGCAACAAAAATAATAAAAAGCATTTCATTTTCTTTTGTTTACCAATACACATTCATTCTTCTCCTTTAGCAAGTAAACCTTTACATGACACTCCTTTTAAAAGAAACCAAACAAAGTGGATCCTGCAGAGTATCGTAGATGCTTAGAGTGATAATACCTTCCCTTTGCATAACCGACCCCCGTACCTCGATCTCTGATCTTTTACTTCATTATGGGTTTTTTCCGCTTTTTCCCATTTCCCTTTGGAAACAGTGAAGTGTGGTGGTGACTTCATTGTGTTGAGGTAAGTCAATTGATGGCTTAAATCTTAAATCATTACCGCTACATTGCTTTTCCTAGCATCACTGTCGAAATTTTATTCTCTCTTAGTTCTGATTTGCGCGTGCGACAACTGGGTACTGTTTTTGGTAGCTTTATAGATTTGCAAACGGAGAAGGATAATAAACACTAAATTCAACCGAATATGACCAGTAACCACTATTCATGGAAAATGAGGTCAATGACTGTTAAACTTGATCTAAGAAGACTAGTAAACACTAGACTCGCAAAGATACCAATGAAAATTGGATTTAAAAAGAATACCTGTATCAACTGACCTCGACCAACTAGAATAGTGCCTTTCTGAACCAAAACCATTAGATAGTTTGACCAAATATTGGGGGTCGGGTGAAGGTAATGAGTAACCACTCGACCTTAAGAGTACTATAGAAAATGTGCCAGGTAAGAGCTGGATCACAAACTAAGCAGAGAGTAACCATTTAGCTTAACAAGGACTAGTAACCACTAGACCCAAGAGTACTCAACAGGATACCAATAACCATTGGATCTAAAACAAGGCGAACACATGATAGCCTCAAACCAGGGAGAATCAATAACCATTGAAACTTACCAAGGAATTAAGGAGATGAAGAGACAAGTAACCACTTGACTCCTAAGCACCTAGTAACCAATAAACACTAACGAACACCAACTCTACATTCGAAATCAGGTTACAAGTATCGAACTTAACCTTGATAGGAACTGATAACCATCAGACCTAAAAAATGTTGTGCCAGGGAAGAACTGGATCACCTACAAGGCAAACGAGTAAACACTCGATCTAAGAAGAATAGTAACCAGTAGGCTCTAAGATATCGGGGAAGGACTAGTAAACACTAGACCAAAATACTAGTAACCACTAGATTTAAGAAACACTGCTAGGGAAGAACTGGTTTGCAACCAAGCAAGCGAGTAACCACTCGACCTAAGAGGAACTAGTAACCACTAGCCTCCGGGGAATATTAGTAAATTGCGTTAATTCTTTAGGATGAAGGAAACAACATCGACTTATACTTCAATATGTATTTTGACTTTTTTAAGATACCAATGACTATTGGGACCGAGATAGGTGACAAGTAACCACTTGTCTTGGAAAAGGACTAATGACCATCAGACCGAAAACATTACGCCAGGAAAGAAATAGATCACAACAAAGCAAAGAGTGAACACTCAAAAGATGAGACATAGTAAACACTCGTCACATGAGAACTAGATATGTCTAGACCTAGGACAGAAGTGTCAGAAAAAATTGGACTCGAATGGTATGCCAATGAATATTGGACATGAACCACGAGGACCTACACGGGGGCAGGAACATCCCTTATGAGAGAAGAAAGATGGGGATACACGAGGTATTTGCAAGAAAAAGAACTACATTATCCCTTAGGCCAAAGGAGGGGTTTAGATCTTCAATAGTGGCAATTATATGAACTGCTAAACACCAAGTAAGGCTTTTCAAACAATTGAAAAGAAAGAAAGGTTGTACATCGACTCTTTCTCGCACTATAACTTCTAAGAAAACACGGGTAATAACTGAGAAGACGGGACAAACACGAAAGCATAAAACATTATGGGAATCTATCGAGGACATCATGGAATACTTTCTAGGCTTAAGAAATCACCGGGTACTTTAGGAAAAATTACTGGGGAACAAGGTGATGCGATTGGCTTATACTTCAATGCATGTTTGAATTTTTCTTTTATGGAGTAATGTTCCAACATAAATGGAGACACTACATATTTGGGTGGATACAATGCAATAATGCATGTTTAAATGTTCACTGGAGAGCAATAAATTGAATAAACAGTAACCAGAATCCGTATTATGATAAAGCTTGCAAAAATAAGTTACCAACTTTTACTGGGGAGAAACAAATACACTACACACTCTGAACGAGGAAGCCATTAGGGATTAAACATTTCCAGGAGTACCAATAACCATTGGATTTGTAGAGATTAAAATTTCAAATCCTTTGCCGAGGAGCAGGAAAATCTCAGAATAAAGACATTCATGCACTTCTGCCCACCCGAGTACAGCAACTCCACTAGGGAAGGAGGAGAACTTCTCTGTTGGAGAGAACTTCTGCTCTGTCAATAACCGTTCACCAATAAGCTCACCCTCACGGAAATTCATAGACTATTCATAAATATCCGTTAGGATTCACCAAACCATTCACCAAGGAGAAGAAAACTTCACTTAGGAAAAAATATTCGTTTGGGGAGAAAAGACTTCTTGAACAAAAAGTACTCTCGAAATTTGACTTTTGCCGAGGACTTAATTGAAAATATTCGATCACTAGGGAATGAACGAATTCTCAGAAGAAAACTTATTGATGTAGATTGTGCTGGAGAAGTAAACCTCACAAAGTAACCATCGATATATAACCTCATTGGGGAGGAGCCACTTCTTGAACGCCAGACAGGTGTAGAATTAATGGGGAATAAGGAAAATATGCACAATTCATCGGGAAGCAACAAACTTTATAAGGATAAATAAAGATAACTTCTTGGGGATATGAGAATTCTTAAGAGAAATCTCAAAAAATGCTATCGGGGAGTTAAACCGTTGTACTGAACCCACCAACACACACTTCACTTGGGAGTAGGAAAAAATGGATTAGGGAGACTGCACCGGGGAGTACTTCCTATCAGGGACCATTTATTGAATGGCAATAAAGTGAAGACAACTCAAGCTCAGACTCCACTAAGGAGAAGCGGGCTCTTACACACTTCACTGGGGAGAGTATTCTACTCCAAAAAGCCTTAAAAAATGAGCTTCTGTTGAGTAAGAAAAACATACCACACTGGGGAAAAATATCCACTTTAGACTTCACTCTGGTAATAACATCAAAATCCTTGTGCTTTTCTTGTCGGTACGCTGTTTTGCGATGAGTGAACGACCGTCCCAGCAAAATAGTAATCACAAAAGTGCCCCAGGTATAACATGACAACTTTGTCTATCGACCAGGTCACATATGCTTTGAATAATTCTCTGACTCATGTAGAGATTTGACGAATCTCGACGTAACTCCTTCAGATTGACTGACCTTTGAAAAGACTTGTCTCAAAAGGACTTCCTAGGATCTATGCTATTATGGATAAGTTGTCCTAGTGTTATGGAGTTGAGAACACTGCCCTTGACTAACCAATGTTGGAATTTTCCTTAACGACATTTGGGGACCGAACCCTAATTACACGGTATTTTGAGAGATTATTTGAATCTCGACATAACTTCCCCAGATTGACAAAACTTTGAGAGATCGAATCTCGACTTGATTTCCCCAGATTGGCAGAATTCTTACTCGACGGAGTATTCATACATTTTTCCCCTTAGGGTAATTGAATTCTGATACTTTCTTCTGCTCAACTGAGTACTACCATTGAAATACCTGCCCTAGAGTCTTGGCAAAATATTTCCTCACCTCATGCTTACGGAGGAATGAGAAGTTCACAAAGTCTTGGATAACAACACACCCTTAGGTTGGTTGACTTATGTCCTGAGAGTAGACTAGTACACAACTGTACTTCTCAACTTGAATTGCTTCGTGTTTAAACAGATGCTTGAAGCAACTTATCCCTTAGGATCAATTGAAAGCGATAAATAATTCCTCAACAAAGACTTTTAGGTAATCAAAACTTCCACACAATCTGCTTCAAATCATTTCTCAAACTGGTATTCTTTTACTCGACGGAGTCAATAGAAGGCCTGCCCCAAATTAAGATCATCTCCGAAGATGATTTACCCCTCAATGGTACCCTAAAGCACTTTGTCTCTCGAGATAGTCAAACTTTCATCTGATGCTCATTATGCAAGCTCACTTGATGTTTAATCACTTTTTCATATGCAAAGAATGTTTATTATAAGAATGATAATTCTAATGCAAATCCCATTCTTGTCTTGAAGTGAAGAAAATTTTATTGAAAAGATGTTGAAACATCAAATTTTTTTTTATACAAAAGATAGTAAAAAGATGGAGTAACACCCATTATCCATGATGTTCTCCAGTCCTACATTTAGTTTACCCAATACGAGCATCTATCTCTCGAGAGGAGTTTATGATGGTTGAGGAACCACTGAGGCTTTATGGACACAACAATCACTCACATTTGCTTCTTTTGTGTTTCTGGTCACACGACTTTGTTCTTTGCTGAGGATCTTCATTTGGTAATCCTTTATTGCCTTTCAGTATTTTCACTTTTCTTTTTCGTTTTCCCTAACTTTTTCCTGGATAATTCTTTTTGATTTTTGATTTTGAAGTCCAGCGGGATGCCCTAATTTTTTCCTAATTAATTTGTTTTCATGTTTTTAGACTTAGAGGGCTTTCTTTGTTTTCTCTTTTTTTTTTCCATTCATTATCCTTTCTTTCCTTTTGAACACATCGTGTGACTTCGAGTAGTTTTCGACTTGTTGGAAGAATTGTGACTGCCTCATTCTTTGGTCAGTGAGGGATAACCATTGTTGTATCGTCATCTTTTGTCCTCCTGATAGGTGATGGATAAGGTGTGGTGATCCTCGGATGTTCACTCCCTTTTGAAATTTGAATGCTCAGTCAGATTAACTGAAATCTATCATGCCCCGTGTTAAATCTGAGGGTTTTTCTGACAAAGAAAATAAACTCCTACTTCTAGGCTCAAAGGGATTAACAAGGGTTTATCTCCCTTATATCCCTGGTGTTTAAGAAGTTGAAACTATGCCTGTACATCGTTAGCAGGGTTTAACTCAAAAGCATACCATATGAGATTCTTGGTATATTTCTCATCATCCTCCCTCCAGAGGTATTTGCTTTGTTAATAAAAGTTAAGGATCAAAAAGAAAAGAAAAACATTAATGAGTGAATACGAATGGATTAATTCAAGACACACGTATTCAATGCATTATGATTAATATTCAAAGATAATAAAGTTTTGCATACAAGGAAGTACTTAACAAAACAAGAAAGATTACAAATGAGAATGCAGAATGAAGCTAGAAATTTCCAAAATTGAGGAAACTTGACTGCATATGGACTGATTGCTTATAACGACTTTCAGTAGTCTTGAGGCTCACTTGGGTAAGAGATTTCCCTTTTGATCTGATGTGAAAACAACAGTTTCTGAAATGATTCGAGCTTGGACCTGGTCTATGGATGACATACCATATTTAACCAAATGGCCAAGTGCCCCCAGGATGAAATTCATAGTAGGTGTTTCCTAAAAGGTGGAATGAAATGCTTTACCAAGCGAACATCCCAAAAATAAATCATCAGGTATCCTCTACTACACCGATGAAATAAAGTCCATCTCTATAGAAGAAATATTCAGTTGTGCAGAGCGATGATAAATTGAGATCTGCAATTCTGAAAAGAATACCAAGTCTGAATAAGAATCCCCCATTTTCAGTACCTGTTATGAATGAGATGTATGTAGTGCATGGTATGCATGTAAATACATGTTCGGTCATTTCCAAGGAATCCTCATGTTTTGATTTTTTAAGCAAATAAGCGGTGGAAAACCTCAACACAAGGCTCAAAGCTACGATCCCTTGGTAACAGAAGGAACATGTATGTTAAAATGAGGGTAACAATGCCAAATATGCAAAGGACATGAGATCAAGGTTCCATCATAATAGACAACTATTGCGCCTTTTCTGAACATGCTGGGAATACCAGGATCAAAGGTCCGGAACATAAACCCGAATAAACCTCCTGGACAACAGATCAGAAACTCAAAATAAATATGAGAACCACATAGTCACCAACAGAACATACAGTCACAGTCAGAACAAAGTCACCAACTAAACATAGTCACCATCTATACCTGTGATAATCAATTCTCTCCCCACTCACAGGTGAAAAATAGGTCAAGGTAAAGTCAAAGGTAACTCAGAATCATAGGCACGCTTGAGACCATTATCGTCATAACACCTACGTGAAAATGATAACACCTCATTTTTAACTCAACTGAGCGTGAACGACATGACTGTGCTAGTGAAACCTAAGTCAACTAGTCGTCATGTTCCACTCTATTCCTAGTCTTCCTATGGTTGTCACTTGATCGGGGTATTGGTCCTTTTACCTCATAGTAACACCCACCCAACATGAAAATAGAGCCAACACGTTAATAACACCAATATATGGAAAGCGGTAAAATGAAATGCATACACATGCTTAGATAAACAAACACAAATGAATAAACTGAAAGCATAAAAATAAATACCCAAAGAGAATAAAAAACAAGATCTAGGATCGACTCCAGGATGGACCAGCAATTGGTCAACCATTCCCCAGTGAAGTCGCCAGCTGAAGTAACTGGATAAATCATCGAAATAAACAATGAAGTCGCCATCGAATGTTTTTTATCCCGCTGAAGGGAAATGTAAACATCGAGTAAACATGAAGGTGAAATCACGATCAAACAACCGAGAGATCGGTTAAGTGATTCTGTTATGCGAGGGAAAGGTATTAGCATCCCACATGTCCGTAGTACTCTACGGTATCCACTCTTGTTATTCTAATCTAAAGGGTGTGCCTGAAATATCAAACTAGGTTGTATAGGGAATGCATGAATGCAGGTGATTATTTACAAAAATAAAGGTTTTATTAGCCACGCCTTCCGCGATTGCGAACCTTTGTGCTTACGTACCACCTACCTTGTAATGAGGATCAAGGCACTCATAATTCCCCTAAAAGGTTTTGGTGAGTTGCATGTTTTTTATGAGTAATACCATTTCACATCCTAGCGATTAGGATTGCAATTCGTGCTTGGTGTTGCAACTTATGAAAGACCTATGCTCGACCACTTGCACACTTAGAAACTCACTCAAATTTAAAACAACATACCCTTATCGAAAAGGTTTTCAAAAGAAAAAAGGTCTAAAGACAAAATGGTTTGCATTGGTGGATTATTTTTACCTTGAAAAAGGATTTATGTTTTGTTTAAGTGTTTTATGAATTTGATAAAGGAAAAGAGTTTTAGTCTTAATTTGCAAAAGAAAACAACTAAGGGAAACTACCTAGTTCTACCACTAATGTTATCATGCAAATATGGCCCTAATGTCTAGATAAGGAGGGAAAGAACCTACCTAATGTTGGCATACATGGATAAACATCCTAGGGTATACTTAGTTCGATCTTATCCAAGAAAGAACTAAGAATCCTACGGGGAGCATGTGAACACACGTAAAACAAGAATCATGCAAGCAAACAAGCACTTAACCAAGTCATGAAAGCAAGCAAAACAAACACTTGATAAGTATCCTATTACTCAAGTAGCACACACCTAACCAAGGTATCATGTCACCAAGGTAGGAAGGGGAAAATGATGCCTAACCATGATATCATATCATTGGGTAGGACAAGGTGAATGGGACACCTAACCATGATATTGGGTCATCAAGGTAGAATAAAATGGGTAAGCCACTGACCATAGATATCATGTCATCTAGGAAAGAAGGGGTCATGAGAGCTACTATTAACCAAGGTATCATGTCACCAAGGCAAGAAGTATAGAAGGGGGAAAATGATGTCCAAAGCGACTAAGCACCTAACTATGATATCGAGAATCGAGGTAGGAGATAGAATAAAATATGAGTAAACAAGGAGCATCAATGTTGACCAATGCGAGCTCAGAAAAAATTGCAGGGTTTTGGTTGCGAAAACCTTTTCCACTTGACCGACTCGATACAAGAGTAAGCACACTCCAAAGCGTCAGCGTACGACGCGAGCTAAGGATGACATAATATTGAAATTGGCGGGGTCAATTACGGACCCTCTGCTCACCTTGCCTTCTCCGAGGACTTCATAATGGGGAATGAGAATGGGACACCTATCTTTGAGGTCTTTGGCACAAATGTAAACACACAAAACAAACACAAGTAGCAAATAAGTGTGAAATGGCTTATAAAGGACTTTAAACAACGACTTCGAGCACACGCTCTTTATTTCCTACTTCTCATGATATATAGAAAGCGGTAAAGAATGCGAGATAAAATGACATGAGAGAATACCAAATGGATATCAATTTGTATATGCTAAGAGAGCAAAAGAAACCCGAAATACTTCGCGAGCAACTGACATCAATAACAATATAATCAAAAATCTGGCATGGAATGTGCTTCAAAGTGGTGATGTGAAAATAAATCACAACACGAAATGCATATCGAACACATTCGAGTAATAAATAGTAAACCTACACCAGATAACATTCAAGATAAGAAATACGAAAATACGAGATTACATGGAACGTGTGTCGGACACGTCTGTATAACAACATTGTACCTTCACAAGATAACAATCCATATAAGTAATACGAAAATACAATATGATACAAAATATGTATCAGACCTATCCGTATAACCAAGCAGTGTACATGCACGAGATAACAACCATACAAGTGATACAAAATACAATCTCAAAGAATGATAATATAAACCACGCGTATCAGACACGAATGTGAACCACAAACTAGTGTCACAAGGATCAATCACATAATCAAACAATAATTATGTGATCGAAAACTATCTCAAAGTATCTTGCATAAGTCAACAAACATGTTAGAAATAACAAGGCAACAAAGTCGGAAGCAAGCATTATCATCACAATTCAAATTAATGTTAAATCATGAAGAAATTTAAATCAAATGTGCGTTGAAAGCATAAGAGTGAAATCTGGGCAGCGTTGCACGCATAACAAGAATCGAGCCGAGAAATGCAACGGAAGCAAGTAAACTCGGTCATAATTATTCACAAACAAACACTAAAGCATAAACATGCACCAAATGAAAGCTAAAAATCGAAGTACACGTTGCTAACAACTAAAAAGCGTTATGTTCGAAAGTTATGCGCGAAAATCATCGGAACAGAATCGCACCAAAATTACACGGTTGCCTCCAAATGTATCAACAGACTCAAAAAAGTGTATATCACGAATCAATTCCAAGCACAAGCGCTACTTAAAAAACCAGGAAAATGTGTGCATTTTTGTGCATTCCATCCAAAAACAAACTCAAACATGAAAAAAGGCAATCGAAAGTGCTCAACAGTTCAAGCATTACCGCTTAAAAATTATGCACAAGTTGTAAGCAAGAGGAATACAATGGTTGTTTTAAATCCGGGCAAAAAACCAACAATTATGTGTTGTTGTAATTTCCACCAAATTGAGGTTTTATATGTTGAAGAATTGAATCATTCAACAATTTGGTGTCAAATTACATCAACTCATAAGATTGCACTAAATTCCAATCAATTCAAGAGTGTGCACTTCAATAATTTTTAACAAAAATATGCACCAAAACTCAACCAAAATCAAGTTTTATTCCTAAATTATGCAAAAATTCCAATGGTTTGCCAACCAAATCTATGTTTCTCAACAGTTAACCATTCTTTAATTCCAAGAAATAACACCTATGCATTAATTCCAACAAGGCTCTAGCCTATTCCACACTTGAACATCATCACATAATCTAGTATAAGCTTCAAAATTCAATTTCAACAAAAATTCACCTCTTAGGCATTTCAACAAACACTTAATCTACATCCAAAATTCTCACATAAACTTCACAATATCAACTCATGATTTATGTCCAATTTCTCAATTCAATCAATTAAACAACACTTTAATCTAATCTTCTCATCACAATATCCAATTTCAATTCATAATAAATTTCCAAACACTTTATCTCAAATCAAAAATTCAAGAAAAGTATGTGAAATCACCTAATTGAAGAGAAGAGGAGTTTGGAGAAGAGGAGTATTGGACGAAAATGCAATCAGAGGGAGTAGAAGAAGATTTTCACTTTTTGTGATTTTTGTTGTTGAAGGTTGATGAAGATTGTTGGTGTTCTTGATGAAAGTTGAAGAAAAGTTGAGAGAAAAGTTTCTAGATCCTTGAGAGAATAGAGAGAGAAATTTAAGAGGTTTGTGAGAGTGTGTGAGTTATGAGGAAAAAAAATCTAATTTTTGGAATATATAGTATGGGCAAATTGAGAACTGGATGTGAAATTGAATTGAGCCTCATTTTGACAGTGTTAGCTTATTTAATGCCCAATATGAGTATAAAATTCCACGTCATCATCGGTGTGAAATCTTGACTCGAGCTTAAACTAAAAATGAAGATTACAAAATTTGTGACATTTTTCCAAAAGAATAGACTCAATCAGATAAACGACAAGAAAGTTATGAATTTTTGAAGGTTCACTAACGCTGTTTGAGACAAACTTATTTCATTTTTTCAGTTTTTTCACTGTTCAAGTCTGAAAGAATGCCGTGAACAAAAATTGTCTAATCGAAATCTGAACTCGAGGTATGAAGAAAACTTGGAGCTAATAAAATTTATGATACAATGCAAAAAGAACCGTCGCGATACGATAAAAATCAAAGAAGATGCTAATTTTACAATATCGAGAGACAGTGTAACAGAAATCCTGTTCAGCATAATATTTTCTCTGGTAATCCATAATTCCCGGGGCTTTCCTTAATGAATTGATCTTCGATCTGAACATATGAAATGGAGATGGCATCAATATGAATTTTTCTCCCAAAGAACGGCTCAAAAATAATACACCGGGTGAAAGTTATGAATTTTTGAATGTTTGAAAAATAACGGTTCAGCACAGTATTTTCACTATTTTCTCACTGTTTCTTTTCAAAGTACTCGCGCATTCAGAGATCTTCCTCAAAGAATCTGCTTTCGAGCCGATCATACGAAATGGAGAATACCTTAAGACGATTTTAACGCCTCAAGAACCATTCTGAAATAATATTTCAATCATGATTTATGAATTTTTAAGTGCTCGCGTAACAACGAACCTGCAATTAAATTCAGTACATTATTTTTTCAAAATTAAAATTCTCGGAGGTTTTCTTCACAAAATTAACCTTTGATCCGAACACGAGAAATAATAAGAAAATTATTAAGGTCTCAATGCTCGAAGAATCAAATGAAAATACTTAGTAAGACGAAATTTTTAAATTTTCCAACCGCTCGAGAAAAAGATAACCAATTATTAAATTCAAGTACCACTTCAGAGAAAACAAATTATTTGGAAATTTTTTCCATATAATTAGCCTCTGGCTTGAACATATAAAATGAAGAAAATACCGAGATGGTTCCAATGCCTGAGGAATCAACTTGAAATAGTACCCTGATTGCAAGTTAGCGAATTTCTGAGCATAAACTAGCAAAACACTGTTTCTGGTTCACATTGTCTCGAATTCACTGAAACACTTGATTTTCTCTTCCGTTCAGGAAATGTTAAAGAACACGGGAACTTGGCATGATGATAATTTGACTACTCACTGATAAATAGCCCGGAGAGCATTTAGAGCACGTCAACCGACGAAATAAACATTTGCCGTAACCTGGCGAGGCTTGAAAGAAATACCTTGATCCCATAACTATAGAACCAATGATATGCAAGCGCATGATGATGAAATATAAGGCAAATAATATCGAAATGAAGAGGGTAAATTTTAGGTTACAACAACGAGCCCGATTAATAACAATGTATGTACCATACATGTTAGAGATATGATAAAAATAATACCCCTAAAATATGTAGCACAATTGTATGCAATTAAGATCATCCCTCAATCTTAACACATAAGCATATAACACACAATTAATCACATATGAATTATCTTCACCTTTTGCAAAAACATACACACATCATGTCATCATTCATATATGAATCATATTCATAGCATTCGTCAATTCAACACATCACAATAACACATAGCAAACATTGCCAAACAATGTTATTCACATTCATCATCAATTCACAACATACATATACATAAAATTCAAGTATTAGGTTTTCATCAGAAGTCATCCAAAACCTATCAAATACATATCTTCAATAATTTATCACACGTGCATTACCACACATTTGCATAGACATACACATGCTCATGAATTATTCACATACAATTTCATAGTATCCCTGCGCCAAAACATACTCACATCACATACTAAACAATGTACAAAACATCATTACAGTCCAACACCAATCACCAATACACATAACACATATACATATCATTTTACACAACCACACAATGATTAAATCACCTACTACCAACAAAACTATTTTTATTGAAAAGAATATCACACTAACTTTCTAACATTTTGAACGGGGACTCAAACAGAGTTACAGTTCAAAAGTTATGAGTTTTTAGAAGTTTAGAAAAATTTGTTAGCTTTATCAAGGTAACCGATTACTTCATCCAAGTAACAGGCTACTTCAGCCTCCAGAGGTCCTGTTACGCAAATTTTCATTGAGGTAACCCGTTACTTCAGCCAGGTAACCGGTTACTTCACTGAAAATAGTGAAAAATCTGATTTTCAAGCTACGAAAATGCCTCTTTTTCAATTCCCAAAACCCCAAACTTCAAACAAAACATAGTATTCAATGTATTAAATTATACCCTCATATCACAACATTAGCATAGATTTCTAACACCAATTTCATCAATTTGAGTGCATACATATTATTATTTCATCAACTCAAAACAAATTGAAAAGACTAGAAATAGAAAGTATAAACCCTAATCATGTATGCTATCCATCACATACCATTACATACTACCATAAATTAAAGAATACCCATCCTTACCTTAGATGTAAACTCTTTATAGAGTTCTTCTTCTTTCTTCCTCTTTTCTCCCTTTTCTCTTATTTCTTCTTTTCTCTTGCTTTCTTTACTATCTCTCTCTAATTTTATATTTTCTTTATTTTGTTCAACTCTCACTAATTCTAAATTGGCTTAACTTCACTCACTCACTCTAATGTAACATAAGGCCCAAATTTTTATTTTGTTATTCTCACACTCAAGAATCCAATAACATATAATACACACATATTCCAATTAAATCAATTATTCACACAATCACCCAATTTAATCAACCAATCACATATTCACCAAAATCAAAAAAATCAGATAATAATCAAACCAAATAATAATTAACATAGCAAATAAATAATAAAGTAATTAATAAAGAAAATCAGGGTGTTACAACTTTCCCCCACTTAAAATATTATCGTCCTCGAAAATTACCTCAAACAAATAACTCAGGATAAGATTTCCTCATATGACTCTCGATTCCCCAAGTCACGTTTCCACCCGCCAGTCCTCCCCAAGCTACCTTCACCAAGGAAATCTCTTAACCACGAAGTTGCTTCAACTCTTGATCCTCTATCTGTAGAGGTGATGTCTCCATAGTCAGGTTATCTCTTACATGTACATCATCTAATTGGACCACATGAGACGGATCCGCAATGTATCTCCTCAACCGAGACACGTGGAACACATCATGGAGATTAGCAAGCGACGTTGGCAAGGCAATCTAATAAGCCACTTCACCTACCCACTCTGAAATTTGATAAGGACCAATAAAACGCGGCGTCAACTTCCGTGACTTCAACACTCGACCAACACCCATTACTAGAGTAACTCGAAGAAACACATGATCTCCTTTCTCAAACTCAAGTGCTTTCCTCCTCTTATCATGATAACTCTTCTGAAGACTCTGAGAAGACTTCACCTTCTCCTGAATCATATTAATCTTATCTGTAGTTTGTTGAACTATTTTAGGTCCAACCACATTACTCTCTTTTGATTCATACCAACACAAATGCGTCACACACCTTCTACCATACAAAGCCTCAAACGATATCATTCCAATACTCGAATGGAAATTTTTGTTATAAATAAACTCAATCAAAGGCAAGTAACTATCCCAAGTACCTCCTTGTTCAAAAACACAAGCTCTCAAAATATCCTCAAGTGACTAAATCCTCCTCTCAGCCTGACCATCTGTTTGCGGATGATAAGCAAAACTCAAATACAACTTTGTACCCAAAGTAGTTTGCAAACCTTCCCAAAATCTCGAAGTAAATCTCGTATCCCTATATGATACAATACTAGACAGAATACCATGCAAACTTACAATCCTCTCAATGTACAACTTTGCAAGCTTCTCCATTTGATAATTCATTCTCATCAAAATAAAGTGAGAAGATTTCGTCAACCTGTCCACAATAACCCAAATAGCCTCAAAATTACACGATGTTCTAGGTAAAACAAAAACAATATCCATAGAAATACTATCCCATTTGCATTCAGAAATAGACAACAGTTGCATCAAACCAGACAATTTTTTATGTTCAATCTTCAACTTTTGACAAATCAAACAAGAATACACAAATTCCGCAATCTCTTTCTTCATACCTGGCTACCAAAATAATTTCCTCAAAATTTGATACATCTTAGTAGCTCCTGGATGAATACACAATCCACTACGATGCCCTTCCTCAAGAATATGCTTTTTCAAATCGACTATATTCAGAACAAAAACTCCATCACGACACTTCATGATACCATTCTCATCAATATGAAAATCGCCACCTCAACCTTGATTGATTAACGTCAACTTTTCCACCAAGAGAAAATCAGATTTATGACCCTCTTGAATCTCATCAAGAATGCCACTAGTAAGCTTCAACATACCAAACTTAACTCCAGAAGAAATCTCTTCACAAATCAAACTCATATCTCGAAATTTCTCAAGTAATTCCAATTCTCACACTATCAACATCGACATATACAATGACTTCCTACTTATTTCATCAACCACAATATTCGCTTTACCGGGATTGTAATTCAAACTAAAAGCATAATCCTTCAAGAATTTTAACCATCTTCTTTGCCTCATATTCAACTCTTTATGATCAAACAAATATTTTAAACTCTTGTGATCACTAAACACTTTGAGTCTTGATCCATACAAATAATGCCTCGAAAGTTTCAAGACAAACACAACAACAACTAACTCCAAATAATGAGTTGAATAATTCCTTTTATGTAATTTAAGTTTCCCTGAAGCATAAGCTATAAATTTTTGATTCTTTATCAACACACCTCCTAATCCCATTAATGAAGCATTACAATACACAACAAATGGTTCTGCCAGATCAGGAAAAATTAAAATAGGAGTGGTTATCAACCTTCTCTTAAGTTCTTGAAAACTAACTTCATAGTGTAAAGTCCAAATAAAAGCTTAACCCTTCCTAGTTAATCGCGTTAACAGCAAAGCTAACTTGGAAAATCCTTCAATAAACTTCCAATAATAACCTGCTAAACCAATAAAGCTTCTAATCTTAAAAACAGATTTCAGAGCTTCCCATTGATACACAACCTCAATCTTTGAAAGATCAACAATAGTACCACCTTTCGATATCATATGCCAAAGGAAAATCACTTCCTTAAACTAAAACTCACACTTAGAAATCTTAGCATGCAACTGCTTCTGTTTCAACACAGATAACAAAATCCTTAGATGCTCATCATGATCTTCTTCACTCTTTGAATAGATCAGAATATCATCAATGAAAACAATAACAAACTTGTCTAAATACTGATGGAAAATCTTGTTCATATATTCCATAAATACACTAGGTGCATTGGTCACACCGAACACTATCACAAAATACTCATAATGACCATACCTTGTTCTAAAAGCAGTTCTCTGAATATCTTCAGCCTTCACACGAATCTTATGATACTAAGACCTCAAATATATCTTACTAAACACACTTGCACCAACCAAGTGATCCATCAAATCATCAATCCTCGGAAGTGGATACCTATTCTTGATAGTCACCTTGTTCAGTTGTCTATAATCCACACATAGTCTCATAGTACCTTCTTTCTTCTTAACCCACAAAATCCATCAAATCCACACATAACCTCAGAAGTGGATACCTCTTCTCAAGCAAACCCTCAAGTTAACTCTTCAACTCTTTCAATTCATATGTTGACATATGATATGGAGCCATCGATATCGGCCTAGTTCCAAGAACTAATTCGTTCATAAACTCCACCTCACACTCTGGCGGAAAATCACTTACATCTTCAGGAAATACCTCAGGAAAATCATGGACTATTGCTAATTCACCAATCCTTCATTTATCATTGATATTTAGTGTCGCCATCAATGTTAACAACACAATGTCATCCTGCACTGACTCATTCACTTTACATACTATCAAGCTGGCAAGATAAGCCAATCTCATCCAATACGATCTCGTCTACTATCAACAAGAGATTAAGGGTGATCAGTTCCTCAATTTGTCAATAGGTAGCCGACAACCATGATGGGGGCATAAACCATCGTTACCTAACTGCAATAACATCCTTAATCTTATGCTCAAAGTTACCTAAGCATAATGTGGCACGTAGCAACAACTTCTCCCCCACTTGTTTCAATCCCACTCCTGCAACCAAGTGATCAGAAAAACAAGAAAGTAGCAACAGTGTTTCACACACATGTCGTGTACTAAGGAAATAAACACATTAACAACCTGGCCAATTGGCCGACCATGCTCTGATACCACTAATGTAACACCCCCTAAAATCTTGCACAATAATAGGGTAACCAGAGTAAATTAGCATGCATATCTCAAGAGGGCTTCACATGTATTTCAAAACTAACAACAAAAACACTGGTCATGCTCATAACACGCATTTAAAATCATGTTTCATACATATATGCATCTCGCAGTGGCCTAATCTTCTTTGCAAAACGATACCAATAGTTATATCTCATAAAATAGAAATAATGTATTCAAACATTAGGCACTACAGGCCACCATCACATAATCTCAATACAATATAACATAGAAGAGAGTATAACAAACATCTCAAAATAAACATGAGTTCAAATGTTTCCCCGTGTTACATAATCAGAGCATGACTCACTACCTAAATAAAGCGGATAAATAAAGAACTAGCTCATCCAACTAATCCTTGCTAGAAGCACCACTACCTTCGGTACCTGAGCGATGTCGTATAAAACATCATTTCAACAGAAGGGTGAGAATTCATATCATTATAGAAATATATAATAATAATTAATATATAACATACATACATGAATTGAATTCATCACACTTCATACATTCATGTATTCAACACTTGCTAACACAATTCACATGTTTGCATACACAACATAGCTCAACAATTCAAGATTCAAAGATTATCAATCACAATTACCACCAATGTACTATTCATACAAATATTACATAAAGCACACCAAACATACATTTCACATCGACAGATGTGACTCCAATGCAACTCTATGTAATATGCATGTGGTACCAATTGTGAACAATTTGGTTCACATAACTCCAATGCAGAGTCCTCCGATAAGGATCTTTGGGTCCACTTTTTTCAAGATAGTTTATCAGGCATGCAATTTGACTATTTCTATTCAACTTGAGAGATCTGATGCTCACAACTGGGAAGATTTGGCTGCTGCTTTCTACCGACAATACCAATATAACGCAGATTTAGCGCCTACTCGTACTCAACTACAAAGTATGGGTATGGCCTCTAATGAGGGATTTAAGGAGTATGCCTAGAAATGGTGGGATTTGGCTGGAAGGGTGCATCCACCATTATCAGATAGAGAGTTGCTTGACATGTTTTTAGGGACTCTGTCAGGTCCATTCTTCAATCACTTGATCGGGAGCTCATCTGCAGGGCTCACCGAATTAATTCTGACCGGTGAAAGGGTCGAGGCTGGCATTAAAAGTGGTAAAATTCAGAAGGATGCCTCCGCTTCCACTGCTATTAAGAAGACCTTCCCAGCCAAGAAGGAAGCTTCTTCTATTCATACCCAGAGAAACCAAGGGAGAACAGAACGCCGACCAATGGTGGGGGCTGTTATGATCCAAAACTCCTCGGCCGACCAACCTCACAGCAATCAACCAAGAGCTAATCATCAAAGGGTAGAAAGGTCACAACGGCAATTCACCCGAATCAATATGACACCGGCTTAAGTCCTCCCTCATATGTTAAAGCTGAACCTTACCAACTTGAAAGAAGCGCCGAAAAACCCTAATACCTCTTCTCCTTATTATCATTCCAATGCAAAGTGTGCATACCACTCGGACAGTGTAGGGCATGATACCAACAACTGTTGGGCTCTTAAAAACAAGATCCAAGACTTGATAGATGCCAAGGAAGTAGAGTTTGATGCTCCTGAAAAACCCAACGTGATATCCGCTCCTATGCCAAAACATGGTCATAATGTCCATGCCATTATGGAAGATCTTCATGTTACCACTGTTGATAACCTTTTGACTCCATTACCAGTGATTAAAGTGAATTTGATGAAAGCCAGGATATTCCCAGGCTGTGGAAAAGACTGTTACTTTTGTTCAAACTTGCAAATTGACTGCCCACTGTTGAAATCAGGTATCCAACGCCTGATGGATACCTAAGAGATTCTCTTTCAAAAGACTCATGTTGATACCATCACTCATGTTACTCCTATTACCTTTGATACTCTAATCAATGACATTGAAATAATAACCATCTCCGACGATCTTTCCAAGACCTGCAAAAGGCATGTTAAGATTACGCCTGATCCTAAGTTTGTGCCGTTGAAAATCACCATGCCGGGGCCTATCCCGTATGAGTCCAACAAGACGATACCATGGAATTACGGAGGAGAAATCTTCTACCATGGTATCAAGCAGATCAAATCAGTCCAAGAGAATTATGATGATGAAACCCCTGATATAGTGAATATTGCGGGAACGAGCAAGATAACTCGCAGCGGAAGGATCTTCTCTCCGGAGATTGCTCCTCCACGAGAAGTCTTCGGACCCTCAAAAGCTTCTGTTCCTGTCAAGCCATTTGTGCAAAGTCCAATAATTGAAGAATTTGATGCTCCCGAAGTTAGACCCTCTGATGTTACTACTAATAAGGGAAAGGGGATACAAGAAGCGACTGTCTGGATGAAGGCTCGGACTGTGGTTATCCCCGAGACCACCCAAAAAGAGATGGAAGAAATCTTAAAGATAATAAAGGAGAGCGACTACGATGTCCTGGAGCAGCTAGGGCAAAACCCTTCAAAAATCTCCATGTTGGCTCTCTTACTCTGCTCTGAGGCTCATGCCAAAGCCTTGATCAAATTCCTAAAGACGGCACACGTGCCTCAAGAAACTTCTGCAGACCAGTTTCAAGAGTGCGTGGCTAATCTTACATGCGATAATGGTCTTGGTTTTTCTGATGCTGATTTGACCCCTAAGGGAAGAAAGCATAACGATGCACTGCATGTCTCGGTAGAGTGCAGGGGGACCACACTTGCTCATGTTCTGGTAGATACCGGTTCATCCTTAAATGTTCTACCAAAAAAGGCGTTGGACAGATTGGACTGTGAAGGTTTGACCCTAAAGCCCAGTAACATCGTTGTTAGAGCCTTTGACGGTTCAAAGAGGATGGTTCACGGAGAAGTGGACATTCCAATCAAAGTGGGTAACAAAATTTTCAACTCTACATTTTATGTGATGGACATCTGTCCTTCATATTCATGCTTGTTGGGAAGGCCATGGATCCATAACGCTGGGGCAGTCACTTCTTCTCTACACCAAATGCTAAAGTATCCAGTTCAGGGTAAGATCATAACGGTTCATGGTGAGGAAGAGTTTATGATAAGTCACCTTAACTCCTTCCGCTATGTGGAGTAAGATGGTGAATTCATAGAAACGCCTTTCCAACACTTTGAAGAGGTTTCCCCTGAAGTCGCAGTTGCAAAGACAATGACTGATGTGCCTATCATTTCCAAGCATGTGTCTCGGATGGCATCCCTTAAAGATGCGGAGGCTGTAATCAAAGAAGGAGGAAGTACAGTGTGGGGGCAACTGCCTGATTTTTCTCACAAGACAGACAAGTTCGGACTAGGTTTTACTGCTACTGGCCAGAAAGTTGTGCGTCGCTCCCGGGCTGGAGGACCACCCTTAAAAATCACTCACCATGGAATTCACGCCTTAGAAGATGATGATGAAGAAGACAACTTTGAGGATTGGATCTTTCCAACCGTTGAAGGAGGATTAAGCAATTGGGATGCGAAAGACTTTGTTCCTATCACTTTCATCAATCAGTAATTTATCTTTGAATAATTTCCTGTTTGGTCTGTAATAATTAAACAATTCGTACACTCTTTTCGCCTTATGCCTTACCCGGGGCATATAGGTCCATTTGTAAGGGTTTTGATTCTTCATTTTCATATGCCATTTTTAATGAATCATCAAACGTTTTCATCTATAAACTGTTGTCTTCATTTTCTTTCCTTTTACATTTTGTTTTGTTTAAGGATGGCTATCCCTTACACACACCCACACTCACAAAATACAGGTACCCATCCACTCCGGATTCCATGGGTGACTATTCTGCTTTGGCCTTCAGTGACTCTGAAGATTTGGTCAATCATGCCGAGTACGAAGGTGATGAAGACTGTGAAGTGCCTGGAGAGTTAGCTATACTTTTTCTACAAGAGGAAAGGGCTATTCTGCCCCATGAAGAGTTGCTAGAGACTATCAATTTGGGAACAGAGAAAGAGACTATCAATGGGTGCCAACCTGGAGCCAAGAGTCAAAGAGCGTCTAGTTCAGTTGTTGAAGAATATGTCGAGATATTTGCCTGGTCCTATGAAGACATGCCGGGACTGGATACAGATATTGTGGTTCACCGTCTCCCTACGAGAGAAGACTGTCCACCAATCAAACAGAAAGTCTGCCGGATGAGGCCCGATATGTCTGAGAAGATCAAAGCTGAGGTGATGAAACAATTCAATGCTAGTTTTATGGCTGTTACTTCCTATCCATAATGGGTTGCTAACATTGTGCCCGTGCCTAAGAAGGACGGCAAAGTCAGAATGTGTGTGGACTATAGAGACCTAAATAGGGCTAGCCCTAAAGATGATTTTCCACTGCCACACATCGACATCTTGGTTGACAACACAGCTTAACACAAGGTATTTTCCTTCATGGATGGATTCTCGGGATACAACCAGATCAAAATGGCCCCCGAAGATATGGAGAAGACTACTTTTGTTACGCAGTGGGGTACCTTCTGCTACAAAGTGATGCCATTTGGACTGAAGAATGTCGGGGCAACCTATCAGCGAGCCATGGTAGCTTTGTTTCATGACATGATACATCATGAGATTGAAGTCTACGTAGACGACATGATAGCCCGTTCACAAACAGAAGAGGAGCACCTCAACCATCTGCAGAATTTGTTTATCAGCTTAAAATAATATAAGCTTAGACTAAACCCTAACAAGTGCACTTTCGGAGTCAGGTCCGGTAAACTTTTGGAATTCATCGTCAATAACAAAGGCATCGAGGTTGATCCTGCTAAAGTCAAAGCCATACAAGAAATGCCTTCCCCCCGCACTAAAAAGGAGGTTATAGGTTTCTTAGGACGCTTAAACTATATTGCAAGGTTCATTTCTCACCTGACATCTACCTGTGAACCAATCTTCAAGCTGTTGAAGAAAGATCAGGTGGTTGAATGAAATAATGACTGTCAAGTTTCTTTTGATAAGATCAAGGAGTATTTGCTGAAACCTCCTATCTTGATGCCACCCGTCGAAGGAAGACCTTTAATCATGTATCTGACCGTTTTGGATAACTCAATGGGGTGTGTACTGGGCCAACATGACGAGTCTGGACGAAAAGAGCATGCCATTTATTACCTTAGCAAAAATTTTACCGACTGTGAGACTCGCTACTCACTGCTCGAGAAAACTTGATGCGCTTTGGTATGGGTTGCTCGCCGGATAAGGCAGTATATGTTGACACATATCACTTTGCTGATTTCTAAAATGGATCCGATTAAGTACATCTTCGAGAAGCCTGCTTTATCCGGAAGAATCGCTAGATGGCAGATGATCCTGACTGAATATGATATCCAGTACACAACCCAAAAAGCTATAAAGGGGAGTGTACTAGCTGACCATCTAGCTCATCAAGCGGTCGAAGATTACCAATCTATGAGGTCCGACTTCCCTGACGAGGACATTATGACATTGGACAACATTGAAAGTAACGGACCGTATGAAGGACCTGAACAAGGATCCCGATGGACCCTGTACTTTGATGGTGCTTCAAATGCACTTGGCAACGGTATCGGCGCGGTACTTATTTCTCCAGAAGGTTGCCACACGCCTTTCACTGCTAGACTCTCCTTCAGCTGCACAAACAACATGGCCGAGTATGAAGCTTGTATCTTTGGTCTCAAGGCTGCTATTGACTTGGGAATCAAATCTATGATTGTATTTGGGGACTCAGCTTTGGTTATCAGTCAAATCAAAGGAGAGTGGGACACCAAACATCCTAATCTTATCCCATACAAAGAACATGTCTTGACATTGTTGCCTCATTTCGAGCGAATTATCTTTGAGCATTTCTCGCGAGAAGAAAATCAGCTAGCAGATGCTCTTGCTACAATGTCTTCCATGTTTAAACTCAAATGGGATAATGAGGCTCCCCAAATCACCATCGAGCGAATGGACGAACCTGCGCACTGTCATGAGATTAATACCGAAGAGGTAGTGGAACAACCATGGTTTCATGAAATTAAAAGGTATCTCCAGACTCGAGAATACCCTGAAGGAGCTTCCGTCAATGAAAAAAAGTTCTTAAGGAGATTTGCTGCCAAGTTCTTCCTGAGCAATGGTATCTTATATAAGCGCAGCCATGATTGTGTTCTACTTCGTTGTGTGGACAAGGTTGAAGCAGAGTTGATCATGACCGAAATACATAGTGGCACATTTGGCACCCACTTAAGCAGACATACGATGGCTAAGAAGATTCTAAGGGCAGGCTATTACTCGTCTACCATGGAAGCTGATTGTCATCAACATTCCCGTACTTGTCACAAATGTCAAGTCTATGCTGACAATGTACATATTCCTCCAGTTCCTCTCAACATTCTGACATCTCCTTGGCCATTCGCGATGTGGGGAATCGACATGATTGGAGAGATCAAGCCTACGGCATCCAATGGACACCGCTTCATCTTGGTCGCTATTGATTATTTTACCAAGTGGGTCGAAGCAGCTTCCTTCTCCTCCGTTACAAAGAATGTGGTTGCCCGCTTTATCAAGCAGAACCTCATATGCCGGTATGGTATCCCCGACAGGATCATCACGGACAACGGTACAAATTTGAACAACACTGTGATCATCACTCTGTGCGAGTAGTTCAAGATTCAACATCACAATTCATCTCCCTATCGGCCAAAGATGAACGGTGCTGTTGAAGCCGCGAACAAGAATATCAAGAAGATCATTCAAAAGATGACAATCACCTACAAGGACTGGCATGAAATGTTACCGTTCGCTCTGCACGGATATCGTACCACAGCGCGTACTTCAACTAGGGCAACCCCCTTTTCTTTGGTATATGGCATGAAGGCTGTTTTACCCATGGAGGTTCAGATCCCTTCCTTGAGGATTATGAAGGATGTTGGTTTAAGTGAAGACGATTGGATTCAGACCCGGCTTGATCAACTTAATTTGATCGACGAGAAGCGACTTACTACTGTTTGTCATGGTCAGACGTATCAAAAACAGATGATCAAGGCTTTCAACAAGAAAGTCAGGCGTCAGGTATATCAAGTCGGAGATCTTGTAATCAAGCGGATCATCTTGCCGCAAAGTGATCCCAAGGGAAAGTGGACTCCTACTTACGAAGGACCATTTGTGATCAAGAACATCTTTTCTGGTGGGGTAATGATTATGACCACCATGGACGGCGATGACTTGCCGCACCCTGCGAACACAGACATAGTCAAAAGATACTACGCATAAAATGACCCGACAAGTTAAAAATCCAAAAGGGAAACTTGGGCAAAAATGGGCATCCCGGTGAATCGAAAACCCGAAAGGGCGGTTCAGGCAAAAATTAGGGATAAACAAAATAATCTGTACACCCGGCAAGTTGAAAACCCGAAAGGGAGACTGGGGCAAAAAAGGGTTTCCCGTTGGATCGAAAACTCGAAAGGGCGGTCCAGGCAAAAGTTAGGGAATTAAAGCGTATGACTATGTCTCGTCGGATCACTTTAAGGACAATCTCTTCACGACCAAACTCCAAGCTCATGATCAATCCAATCATCCACGGACGAAGCAACGAATGGACAAAGATACTCAGAGTTGTGAAGACTATAGCAGAATGGGAACCCCACGGAATGGTTACACATAGCCATCTTTCTTTTTGTATAAAAATTTTCTCATTTTTTCGGCAACATTCTCTTACTAGGATGTCTGTCTCCTTTGTACAAAGATACTTACAAAAGTTAATGCAAAAATACTTCAAAGTGCAGAAATTTGCTTGCCTTTCCTTTCTTTTTTACACTTATATTTTATTTGAAAACGTCCAATGGTTTGTTAAATAGGAATGTGCATTTAAATATAATCAATGCTTACAAATAAAATAAGAAAGGATAATTACTAATAGGTCGAAAGTATAGGAAAACGTCTTTAGGCTATTCCATAAGAAATCCCCTACAGTATGTCATTCAGATCGTCAACAAAGCTAAAACCTTGAAGTACATATCCCCAGCGGAGTTAAATTTCAAAATTTCCATCAGAACTAAGTTTCTAAAAACTCCCAATCCCCAACGGAGCCCGAAAACTTTGAACTACAGATCCCCAGTGAAGATAAAGCTTTCTTCCCCAGCGGAGTCCAAAGGCTTCAAATCTTAAACCCCGGTGGAGTACTATCCAACTTCCTCCGATCCCCAGTGGAGTTTTTCCACAAGGAATCCCCAGTAGATTGGCATACAACCCAAGCTCCTGATTTCCCCAGCAGAATAAACACTTTCCCCACAGAGTTATTTCCCGACAGAACGAAGATTCTAGTTCCCGTTTCTCCATTTGAAGCCTCCCAGGTTTTAATTCCCCAGTAGAAGTCGTAGGATTCTTCCTTATTTCCCCAGGAAAATCATGAAGGATTCTCACATTTCCACAGAAGTCGTCAAATTTTTGATAATCCCCGCAGGTTGCCAAGGAATTTCTATCCCAAACAGTAATCAGCAATGGTTTTCTCATCTTCAACAATCAAAGATTTTTGGAATCCCCAGCGTCGGTCAAGGATTTACTTTCCCTGACAGCAGTCAAAGATCTCATTATCTCCAGCTATCAAGGATTTATTTTCCTCAGTAAGACAGCTAATCAGCTTACATGCACATCCATTACATTCATATATCATAAACATTGATGGAACACATTTTATTGCATCATGCATATCATGCAACATAACTTTGTGCTTTAGCTAACATTCTACCCTTTTCAGGATAAGATTTAAAAGCTATCGTTAACAACTCATTCAGAATTTCAAGTCAAGATACAGTATGAATACACCCCAGACACGGCGGTCATTCTACTACTCATTCAAGACTTCAGCAATCAGATACAGACTAGATACGCTCCAGACATGAAGGCCATTCTATTTCTCATTCAGATTCAACTATCAAACTTCAAGTTCATATATACTCCAGACACGAAAGTCATTCTGCTACTCATACAGATCTCAACTTCAGATACAATCCAGATACGCTCCAGACACGGTTGCCATTCTGTCACTCATTCAGAATTTATCCCCAGTACAGAGATATCCCAGACACGGATGTCTTTCTGTCGCTTATTCAGACTTTAGATTTCAGATACAATACAGATACACTCCAGACACGGAAATCATTCTGATATTCATTCAAGAATCAAATACAGTTACAGCTCGGATACGCTCTAGACACGGACGCCATTCCCTTGCTCATACGAATCCAATCTCCAGATACAACTCAGATACGTTCCAAATACGGATACCATTCTGATGTTCATTCTCCCGATTTTTAACAGACAATCCTGGATGGAATCTTTAAGCCCATCTCCAGCAAGATTCTACCGTCTCCAAATGGCATCTTTAAGCCCATTCCCTCAACCTACATTTTGACAAGTGCAAATTTACGGGCACTCTAGTGTCCAATCCTATTTTACCTTCGAGTCACGAAAGGCAAACTTGCCAATCTAACTCTTAAGTTTCAAGAAGATTGAACAGGGGCAACTGTTTTACCCCAAAATTTTCCCTCTCATTTTATCAACATTTCCCCTCACAAGGATCTTTGAATTCAAGACCAAGCTAGGGTTTGCACTACTCAAGACATCTCCTTGCACTGATGACCAAAATTAGGGTTTGAGTTTGCATAGGTATTTTTTGGACCTTCAATGCTCAAATTGACTTTCATACTTCATATTGGACTCATAAGTTTGTCCATACCAAGTTTCAAGCCTTGAATCAAATTTTTGCCCAGTCAATTGGACAGTTGACCTAGAAATCAGCTATATTGGGGAAAAAGTCAACTATGGCCAATTTACAGTCAAACCTCATGAATTTTGACCTAAATCAACATTACGAACCCATATGAACCATTTGATCAAGTTTGGACCACAACTCCACAAGAAATTTGATCAGATCACCAAAAGGGCAAAATGGTTATTTTTAGGGTTTTGATTGTACAAAGGCAATTTCTGACTTTTTGACCTAGCCAATGGCAAATTAAGCTCAACCATGGACTCAAGGACTCAATGACATCATCTTGACTTATTCAACAATTTCAAAAGATCTCAAATGCATAGGATTGACAGATGAATTTTTCAGTCAACTGATCAAAATTTGATTGTAGACTGAAAAGTCAAACTTTGACTTTTTGGTCAAAATCAAGTGCCAAGGGTCATTTTTCATCAAGATGTGTCAAATTATGAAACTTTTTCATCAAGAAACCCAAAATTGTAAATTAGGGTTTAAAGTTGAAAAATTTCATAACTTAGAAATTTTCTAAGTTATGAAATCTTCTTAATTTTTCCTAACTTTGCCCCACATTTTCACCATGATGAAAATGGATTCAAACAAAACCTCCAACATGAAAGTTGTAGTACTCCACAAAGTCTACAACTTTTATTCACAGTTTTCTCAAAAGAAGCTTGGATCTCAAGTTATGATTTTTGGAACAAGGGTCCCTAAAACTTTTAACTTAGTGAAATTTTGCCCTAGTTTAGGCAGGATTTTGACCTATCTTCTTGGCCATTTTTCACATAGTTCCACTTGGAGTCTCAAGTTTCATTTCAAATATGGATTATATAGCATGTTGAAAGATTTCCAAATTGTCCAAGAACTCCTCAAACACATTTGTGGTTAGGGAGAATCGAAGGCTTGAAGTTGGCAAAAACTCACTTTTCATCCATGGCATATTCATGTTCATACAACTTGCATTTTCAAGTCAGCATGCCTTACACTAGTTTGCAGGCCTCTAAACCACTTCACACTTCATAATTAAATGCAAATCCATCAGTCTAAGCTTTTGTTTTGGCCATTTGGACATTGTACACAAAACTAAGCCCTAAGTAGAAAAAGGCAAATTTCTATTTTTGCTTAAGTATGCTTTATGTCAAACCAACAATCCTTGAGCATTGGTCCAAGATCTCTTGCAGAAAAACAAATCCACAAATCAGAGGGGCCAAGAGCAATGTATGCAAGCATATTTGACAGCATATACAGGCCTGTAACTTCACTCCCATTTTCTAACTTCAAAAAACAAGAAACTTGTCAAAAACTTGAGAACTTGAAAACCAGCCAATGTTAACTTACACAAACAGTTTGAACATCTTTCTCACACCCCTTTGAGCTAGAAACACGAGTTCTTGAGCCTCAAAACACCCCATAGCCAGAAATCACATTCCTTTGGCAAAACAGGGCAGGTTCTGCAACTTGAGTGCCATAGCTCATTTGGCTCGTGCGTTTTACCCCAAGTTGCTTCAAACACCTTCCATTCAACTCACTCAAGTTATCCCAAACATCAAACACCAATTGTAACTCCATTTACAGTGTTCACCATTTTCATTTTGAACTTGTGCAAGTTGAGTTCTATAGGCTGATTCAAGGACATTCAAGGCAAGCTAGCTATTGGAGAAGGTCAAGTGAAGTCCAGGAAAGCTACCAGACATCTCAAGCCTTATTGAAAAGCACTACATTGCCCTACACGAATCCAACTGAAACAAGTTTTTCTTCACTTTCTATCTCTCTATTTAGGAACATTTAGCCTTAGGTTTGTGAATAAAAAATGTAGTGTTCATTGCCATAAAGCTGTACATATGCTCAGTTTTCATTTCTATTAAGTGTGCTAGGAGAATTTCATCCATGAACATGCTGAAAAAACTAGGTCAAATTTTAGGGCCAGAGAAATTCTCTATGGTCTTTGAGAGTTAGAACAAGTTGTTTATATGGTTGGAATCGTCTTGAAATTCTCTACAAGTTTGATGTTCTGTGTTTTTGCAATAGATCACGTATACAGAATGTCCCAAGTTGGTACAGGCGCGCGCGTTTTTCAAATCTGGAGGTTGAAGATGAAGCTGGCTTGGGCTGGGCTTGGTCTGGCTTGCTTTTGACACCTCCCATTTTCATTTTTGCATCCCCTGGCCCATTTTCTTGTATTTTTACATTTTTGTATTTTTGTTTTCTTTTTTGATTTGGTTTATTTATTTCCAAATATAAAAAATGCTTAAAAAATATTTTCATATTTTTTTACATTTATTTGGCATTTTATTTTAATTTTTCTAACATTAAAGGCATTTAAATACTTTTTTTATTTATTATTAAGACTTGAAAATATATATATATATATATATATATATATATATATATATATATATATATATATATATATATATATATATATATATATATATATATATATATATATATATATTTGTTTCTTATTTTTATTCACATTGAAAATATTATAATAAATATAATTTATTTTTGTACATATTTTATTTTATATTATACATATTTAATATATTTAATATACATATATAAATATATACTTTTTATTTTATTAAATACTCTAGAATAAAAATATACAAAATATTACATTTTTATTTTTATTTTTATTTACACTAAAAAATAATTTTTTTTCTAAGTATATTTTATTTTCACATATATTAATATATTTTATTGTATATAAATAATATAATGTATTTATTTTCTTAAAGAAATTAGGGTTTTACCCTTAAACAATTAAAATAAATCTTTTTATTTATTCCTTTATTTTTTACATTAAAATATTTTACATACATTAATGAATAAAAACCCCTTTTTGCATACTTCATATTATTTGATATATTTGTTTATTTTGAATATTTAAATATTGTCCATTTATTTTATGCAATTAAATTCAATTTGGATGTAATAGTAAACTAGGGTTTATATTTCTTGTCAAATACCCCCATTCAAAGATTGTACCCCCATCCCTATAATCATGTTGTAATAGTCTAGATTTTAATTCTCTCACTTTACGCTTTCAATTATGCCATGATTAGAGAATTAGGGTTTGTACGCAAAAATCCCAATCAACAAATAGTTTGACCTAATCAAAGACAAATATGCATGAAAATCAAACACAATTCACACTTGCACCCCTAGGGTTACAATCCACTTGTTGCCTTAAAAAATGGGCCATGTTATGCATGTTGGATACTTTGGCAAAACTAAAACAAAACAAAATATCATAGTCCCTCGATGACGCTATCTTGGTTACCTAAACAAAAATGATCAAGTCCCTTAAAAAATTGCCAAAGATACTTGACACAATTGTTATCATGGTCTATACGATGACCCGCGCCTGTCCCGTTTAACATCCTAACACAAGGTTGTTCACCAAATACAATGGTGAAATAACACTGTCAAAAGGGTTAAAAAACATTAGGAAAGATCTTTGAGTAAAATAGGGTAGATAACTCTTAGTTACTTGATCAAAAAGCTTACAAAACATCCTTGCTATTTTCAAACACACTTCACAACACAATTTCAAAACATTTCCCAAATCAAACTTTCAAACATTGAAATCTTTTCAAAAGACAAAAACACCTTTGTATACATTCAAACAAGAATCATTACAAAGGTTTCCACAACGATGGCCTCTTTTCAAAACACCTTTCAAAACCACACCCAAAGCACCATTTCAAACAATTGAAAAGCAAAAGCAAGTGATCTAAACAAGTAACTAAGAGCCCATGGATAACCATGGATGAAAAGGGTGCTTGCACCTTCCCTTTTCATAATCTACTCCCTGAACCCAAGAAAACATCTCAAAGGTCTTTCCTGTGCTTTTTGACCTTTCCTTAGGATAAAATAAAAAGTCGGTGGCGACTATTGCTAAACCGAAACATTTGCAAACACAAACGCAAAACCTCAAGTCAGTTCTCCCACCGTATCACACTTGGAACATCAAAGGGTAGGTTGGGATCGATCATGATGATCCTTCACGTATGAAATCGCATAACATAGCCTTGCTCGTTCCATATTTTTTGAAAAGCATATCTTGTATCTTGCTATATTTTAAATCAATTTGATGTTTCTAATGTGATCTTGAGCTTTGTTTGAACAGGTTTAGATCATTAACATGGTCCCATGCACGCATATTTGATATGTGCCATTTTCTTCTCCGATCGGTGTAACTTCATTCGAAACACATGATCCAAGAGCTTTTAGCTAAAACTAAGGTCGAATTCGGATTCAGGAGGGTCGAATTAGGGAGGGCATAGTGTTTTAGATCCTTAGAAACTGATTTCTATATGTTTCACATTTTGCAGGTTGCCGGAGAAGACGACCGGAGCTAGGGCTCCGGCGCCTCTCCGGCCATTACTGTTTTGCTTCATTTTTGTTTTTATTGTTTGGTTATAGGAGCGGATGAAACAGCCATCCCATCGGTAGAAGCAAGCGCGCAAAGGAATTGGTATACCAGGGCACGAGTTCGAGTCGTGCCCCTGGTATATTTTGTTTTTATGTTTTCTTGTTCATAAATTCAGTACAAGCAGATCAGCGTGTTCACCATATATCCTCATGCCATAACTTTCTTATTTCAAAGGGTCCATATCCAACGCTGCTGATGGTCTCCCCACGATGCACCCCAAGGAACCACCCTCACTGGATCCAACGCAGACACTGGGCCTTATCCCTTAGGGCCCAACAATTTTTGTTTTCATACCCCCCAATTTTCTTTTGCAACAGACCCATTTACTTTGTTTAATATTATTTTTGCATTATTTTGTTTAATTATTATTTTTATCAAAATAAAAACACAAAAAATATTTTAAATAAATAATTAAATTGATAAAGTTTTATTTAATATTATTAATTATTTTATTAGTTTTATTAAATAAAATGATTTAGTTTAATTAGTTATTTAATTAATTAGGTTTTCTAGTTTTAAATTGATCAATTTCTTTCTTAATTAAGTAAAATTAATTATTTTTTTTAGATTAATCACAAATATTTCTTTTTTCATAAAAAAACAACAAAAAAACAATTTCTTTTCCCGTTTCTCGTTTTACCGCTTCGGGTACTTTATTTTCGTATTAGTCTTTTTCCCAAATTATGTAACTGTTAAAGGTTGTAATAGATAAACTAGGATTTACCGTTACTTCCCCCATTTTTATGGTTTGTAACCCCCTTCCCAAAGCTCTGTAATAGTCTAGATTTATTTTTCCGTAATTTACTACTTTTATTATTACTGCTAGTTTAATAGGATTGTATGGCAAAGACTAAAAAGCAAACGCTAGATAACCATAAATCCAAGACAAATTAACTGAAAACAAATCACCTTGCACACGCGTACCTCTAGGGTGATCCTCACTTGTTGCCTCTGATAAAAAAACAATCATGTCCTTCGAACGTGGGACGCTTTAGCAAAGACCCTCAGTTAAAAGATCTTAGTCCCTCGATGACACTTCGATGCTGCCTTTGGTAAACGATCTTAGTCCCTTACGAAAAATTTCTAAAGCATCCTACAAGTTGCCTTTATGACAGTATGATGACCTGCATCTGTCTCTCAAACATCCAATGATAGGGCTTCCTACTAACTAATGGTAGGACAACACTATCTAAAGGAAGAGGAAAGTAACGCGAAAGACTTTTGAGTAGGTAGATAAATTTTAATTGCTTGCTCATAAAAACATCTCTTTTCACGCAAACACTTTTCTGAAATATTTTCAAAACAACCACTTTGTATGCGTTCTCAACTGATACGAGAATCATTACGAAGTTGCCGAACTTAGGCATTTTTAAAATATTTTCAAAAGTGAGCTAGCGATTAAGAGCCTGTAGATAACTACAGATGAAAAGGTTGCTAATACCTTCCCTTTTCATAACCTACCCCCTTACTCAGAAAAATTCTCAAAGGTATTTCCTCTTCTTTTCACCTTTTCCTTTATTAGATAAAAGAAAATTCAGTGGAGACTCTTGCTATCCGCGACATTTACGATAAAATGCAAAACCAAAAGTCAGTTCTCCTATCGTGTTACAGAATTGGCAACTCTTTTGGGGAAAAACTAAAAGTGGGGTTACCTTAAGAGTTAGATCACATTTATTGCTTTACTCGTTTGCCTTGTATGCTTTATATTTCGGGATATGCTTGGGTTTATTTCTTGTATAGATCCTATAGCCGGATCTGGGGGAATTTTAGGTAAGTAGAAATAGATCGTGAAAACTTTACGGCATATACCGATATGGTTGAAGTGATGGCTACGTTAGTGTGACATATTGGTTGGCGCCTGTGTCCCTTGAGTTAAGTCAAGGAGAATGTCGGGCTGCCGCATGGTGTTATAAAGCACTAACTGACCAAAGAACCTTAGTTGACAAAACTTATCCATTAAAAAGTAGTGAGATAGTCGGCTTTGGTGCAGACTGAAGTTGGTTTATACTCGATGCTACACTCATTGAGATCAGACTCCTGGGATATTTCGTTTGCAAATCAGATGTTTGTGCTGAATCAATGACTGGGAGAAATATCAGTGATATTGAGGCTCCTAGAACCCAATTACTTCTTTTAGGACAGGATGAGCCAACTAAACTTCAAGAGGGTACTTACCTACAAACTCCATGCAATATTAAACCTAAGGCCTTGTGTGTTTCGTTTGTGTATGATTAATTGTTCGAACATGACATCATAACATCATACCATATCATTTTCACTAACCATTTCAAGGACTTTGTTCTTTGTTGTAGGTTATGGCCTTCTCATGTAGAAATACTATCCGGATCAACTTTGTAAGGGTTCCTCCTTAGCTTAAAGAGTTAGTCTGAAGGGTTCCCTAAAGTTCTCCATTCATCAAAAGGCATGGCCGACTACTCAGTCTGGTTAACCCAGGTTTTGACGAAGACATTATGAGTGTTCAATTCTAGTTCTTTGACCCTGCACATCACTGCTCCACCTTTCCAGATTATCAGTTAGTACCCACAATGGAGGAGTTATCTCAATTACTGGGAGTACATGTTCTTGATCAGACACCCTTCATCGGTTTAGAGAAAGCTCAAAAACCAGAAGATATTGCTGCAACCATACATCTGAAGCGGTCATACATTATATCTAATTAGGAAACGAGAAGTGGAGTCAAAGGTTTTCTAGCTAAATTTATGATATAGAAGGCTCAACTGTTTCTGGATGCTATGAGTTTTCAGGATTTCAAGGAGATATTGGCTCTTCTAATCTATGGATTGGTACTATTCCATAATCCAGACTAACTCATAGATGTGAACACCATCGAAATATTTCTTGCTCGTAATCCTGTGCCTACCTTGCTCAGAGATATTCTGCATTCTCTTCACACTCGTACTATGAAGAGGCCAGGAACTCTCATGTGTTATATACCTCTGTTGTCCAGGTGGTTTATTTTGCACTTTCCCCGCTCGATAATGAAGAATTAAAAAAAGTCAAAATAAAAAATCAAATATCAACAAAAAAATAATTAGTCATCCAAATTTTAAAAATCAATCAAAATATTTTTAAAATTTCCAAGAAAAATACACAAAGTCAGAAATATTATTTTTAAGTTTCCTGAATTTTTTCATAATTTTCTCATGATTATTGATCAAGAAATAAAATCCAGAAATCAATTAAAATTCAAATATGAACAAAATTCAAAAAAATCAGATCCACCGGACCAGATCAAGCCAACGCATCATCTTCAATCTCTGTACAACACCAAATCTCGTGCGCAACGCAGGCTTATACCTCAGATTCAAATTGATCATACAATCTCATTTCTCCACCAAAATTTATCAAATCAAGCGCAAATCAAAGCTAACATGGCAAGGAATTAAACACAATTCCAATCACATCAAATAGACAGCCATGGATCTAGAAATCTCAGCACGAAATCACCAAAAACTCACTGAAAATCAGAGTTGCATAGATCTCAAACAAACATAATATGCCAAACCAAACCTCAAACAGTTTCAAAAACATTCACATAACATTAACAAGAAAGTATCCAGGCTCAAATTCAGAAATAAACAGCTACATCTCAAGAATCAAAGTTGAGTGAGCTTACCTCAAATCAAAATCTGAATTCCCAATTCCCTCACTCCAGAAGAAAATCAATGGTTCTAACTTGATCCTCTTGCTCCACTGAACGTGTCTCCACGAAAAAATTTAAGAAATGACCAAGTAATTGAAGGATTCGAAGAAAAATGCAGAGAAAGGAAGTTGAACTCAAATTTGAATTTCTTGCAATGGAGGCCTCTCCCTTATCAAATGAGCCTCTCTACTCATTATATAGAGTGAGTAGAGGAGGGTAGGAGTGGAAATGCAAGCTTAATACCGTTGGATGGCAGGATTGGAAGTTTTCACAGAAAATGAGGTGTGCATGAGATCAGGTCATTTGCTCGTGCATTATTTATCCTTTTATGCATTTTGTGGCCAAAATTATTTCATAAAATCATCCTTAAAATCTTGGCCCTTGATTCCACATGATCAGAAAGCATTGGAGTTTTTGCAATTTTGGGCAAGTTTTGGAATTTTGGCATCAAGCAAGTACAACATGCACATGGGCACGAAATGGATGGAATTAAGGGCTTCCACAGGTCACAAATGTGTCATGGGCCTGATTAGAAGTGAATATAATGATTATTGTGGAGTTCTCAAGAATTAGCATGTTGGTAACTTGGTCAAAATTCACAAAAATGCCTTGAAATCCAAATTGTCATCATTTGATCATTCCTTTGAATTTTGGTGAAAAAAAAACTTGTTGGAAAGGTCTTGGAAAGCCCTTAAATTTCATAACCATTGGCTTCTCATTTGGTCCAATTAGGTCCCTTAAAAATTATAATGAAAATCATAAATTTCGGAAAATGTCCTATAATTTCACCTTGAGACATGAACTTCCCAAGACAATAACTCTTGATTCTTTGATAATTTGGACATGAGACCAAAAGGATATGAAATATCACCCTCTTAGCTTTCCAAGCATAACTCATTTGCATTTTTTGGATCAAGGATGAATTAATTATGAATTTTTGGAGTTAGGTCCTCACTTTCCAAATTTAAAAACTTTTAGGGTTTCTTCATGAACAAGTTTCAATCCAAACCTCAATTTTCTTGATCGAATGATCAAAATGGACTTGAAATATGAAAAGTACACCCTTGAATTGATGGTTGACCAAAAGTTCACTTGGTCAACTTTGACTGATTTTGGCCAAAATGACCATTTTGCCCCTTTGAATCAATTGATCCACTTCTCTTCAAAATTGATGATCAAAGCTTCAAACACATGATCTTCCAAACACATAGAGATCATGTAAAAAGTTTCATCTCAAAATTCTCAAAAGATCCTGATGAAATCCCAAACCCTAGTTTTGGTCAATACCTTAGGAGAAAGATGAATCATCTTCAAAACTCCAAATCCTCTGGATATCTAGGCCAATTTTTTGCACAAAGATATTTCAAATGTCAATGAGGTGTTGTAGCCTCAAAATCAAGACTTTCACATTCATCAATAGCCTTGATCAACCAAATCCCTAATTTTGACTGATGAATAAAAAGGATGTGATCCTCCTAATAATCAACACAATCTTCAATCTTCTGATGATCCAATGGGATGGATAAGATACCTTGAGATATTTGATACCTTTGAGCTTGAAAGATCCAGAGGTTTAGATGATAAGGCTCTACTTTAGCAACTTGTCAACACAATCAATCTTTAAAAGCTTGAGGAAGACTTGATAACTAAAAATATCTTGTTCCCATCACAATGTACGAATGCAATGCAATATGATGTTTATGGTGAAACATAATCCTAAATAAAAAGGGTAAATTTTTGGGTGCAACATTGGGACGACCATGGCTCCATGAATCAGGGGCTGTTACATCAAATCTGCATCAGAAGCTGGAATTTGTCCGTGAACGGCGAACAAGCTTTGTTGATATCTCATTTTTCTTCCTTTAGCATTGTAGAAGCTGATGAAGTCATTGTTGGGACTCATTTCCAAGATTTGTAAATTGATAACATAAGGAAGAATGATGATTCTATCACCTCTCTTAAAGATGCTCGTCATGTAGTGCAGAATGGCCCTAGCAAGGCGTCGGGGAAAGTTATTGATCCACCTGTGAACAAGAATCATAATGGTTTGGGTTTCTCACCGAAGAATAATAAGAATGAGACTGCAAAGTCGAAGTCTGCTTTCAACAAGTATCAAGACATCTTCTGCAGTGCAGGATATCTCCATCCAACTACTCCAAAGATCAACATTATCCTTGAGGATGAGCCAGATCAAGAGATGCTGAATTTCGTGATGCATGGAGTGAGGATTCATAATTGGTTCACTGTTGATGTTTATTGTTGCATTAACATTTAAAAGTAAGTTTTCTTTTGTTTATCTTGAAAAAAAATCCTTTCACTCTGACCAAGGTGAAAGTGATATTCTATGGGTGTGTCTTTTGTTTGAATTTTCAAATCATTAATAAAAGTTGTTTTATTTTCCAATTGTGTTTTATTTGTTGCTTTTTCTTGGAAAATGGTAATAAGAAAAAACCTTTCAAAATAAGTAATAACTGTAAATAAATATGCATAATCACTTTTTATATTGGTCAGTTTCTAAAATCAATCATAATTATATGTGCAGATTAATTAAAAAAACCGTGGAATACAATGACCTTGCACTCTCTCCTAACTTTGAATATATTGTGTATGTGGACAAAGAAGAAGAGTTTACTGAAATTTCATAAGAGATTTCTCGGTTTCTTGAGCATGAGGAGAATACCATTCAGCCATATAAAGAGCCATTAGAGAAGATTAATTTGGGTTCAGAGGAATATTTGAAAGAAGTCAAGATTGAGGCACTGCCTCTATCCGATGTAAAGAGTTGATTGAATTATTGAAAGAATATGTTGGTATCTTTGCTTGGTTTTATCAAGACATGCCTGGGTTGGACACCGATATTATGGATCATCATTTGTCGTTGAAGACAGAATGTCCACCTATCAAGCAGAAGTTAAGAAGAACTCATCTTAACATGGAAGTAAAGATTAAAGAGGAGGTCTTGAAATAGAAAGGTGCTGGTTTTCTTATGGCATCAGTGTACCATTAACAGATTGCCAATATCGTTCGAGTACCTAAGAAAGACGGAAAAGTCCGTATGTGCGTTGATTATAGAGATCTGAAAAAAGTAAGTCCAAAAGACAATTTACCATTGCCAAATATTGATATGTTGGTAGACATCACAACAAAATTTAAAGTGTTCTCGTTCATGAACGGATTTTCCGAGTAATACCAAATTAAGATGGCTCCTGAGGACATGGAAAAAACAACGTTTATTAAACCCTAGGGAACATTCTGTTATAGAGTGATGCCCTTCGGGTTGAAGAACGCTGGTGCAACGTACCGGAGGGCTATGACAACCGTATTCCATGATTTGATGCATAAGGAAATTGAAGTATATGTTAATGATATGATCGCCAAATCTAATACTGGGGAATGTCATATGGAAGACTTGTTGAAGTTGTTTCAGTGTTTGAGGAAGTATCGTCTCCAATTAAATTCGAATAAATGTACCTTTGGTGTCTGCTCAGGAAAGTTGTTAGGTTTCATTGTCAGCCAAAAACGAATTAAAGTTGAGCCTGATAAAGTTAGGGAAATTAAAGAAATGCATGCACTAAAAACTGAAAGGAAAATTAGCGGTTTCCTCGGGAGTTTGAATTATATTTCCAGGTTCATTTCCCATATGACCGTGTTCTACCCCAAAATTTTCCCTCTGGACATTTCACAAAATACCTCCAATGCTCTAGGATTCTCAAGGAATTGATATGACAAAATCACCTCCGAAACATTGAGACCACAAACTAGGGTTTTGACTAAGAACGACTGATCATTGACTTTTGGCCTAATACATGACTTAATGGCTTGAAGCATAACCTCAAAGACTCAAATATGACATGTTGACCCAATTCCATGGCTAAAAATATCTCTCAAGATCATTGGATTGATAGATGAAATTTGATCAACTAATGAAAAAGTCAACTGTACACTAAACAGTCAAACTTTGACTTTTTTATCAACATTAAGTTTCAAAGATCAAAGTTCATCAAGACATTCAAAAATACAAAGCTTAATCATCAAGAAATCAAGAAAGTCAAAAGTCAATGTGAAAAGTCAAACTTTTCAAGACTTAGAAATTTTTTCTAAGTGTTTTTGTACATGATAATTTCATTACTTCATGCTATTATTTCACCAAGATGCAAGATGATTCAAGGAAAACTCCCAACATGAAAGTTGTAGATCTCAATGAGATCTAAAATATTGTAGGGCGGGACTTTTTCTAGAAATGCTTGAATTTTAAGTTATTAATTCATGAAGTCATGGCTTTTTTGTATAAAGAGAAATTTTCACCAGTTTTAGTCAGGTTTTTGTCCCAACTTCTTAGCCAATTTTCATCAATTTCCGGCTTGATTTAATAAAAGTGGAAAACATGAAAGTTGTAGAGAAGGTTCTAATCTTTCCAAAAATTCAAAGAACTCATTGATATCATTCTTGAGATGAGAGAATCAAAGAGATGAATTTAGGGTTTCATTCTTGAATTACAAGGCAGAATTTATGATGAACACTTGACTAAAATTCCAACCAAAGATACAAGATCTCTCTTTTCAGGTTATGTTCTCTCCAAATCTATGCATAATCAAGCAATTACACAAAACCTAAGTTTATTACACAATTATTTGAAGCTTTGTCCAAGTCTTGATACTATTTATGGTTAGAAATGCAAAAGCAACATTTCCATTTGCATAAAGCTTCACTTTTCAAACCACTTTCTTATTTCAAAGCTTGAAATCTGTTCTAAAGATCATAACAGATCTCTCAACATCAGAAACAATCCACAAGACCTACAAAGCATGGCTAAGTTCCTTAATTCACTCATTTCTTCATCATGAAGCAACTTGTCTTTATGAATTTGAAAAATGCATAACATGTGATTTTCAAAAAAAATTGAGTTGTTTTAAGTCTTAAACCTTCTCTATAAATAGAGAGGCCAATTTCGATAGAAAGAGGTCAGAAAAAATAGAGAGAAAAGCCAGAAGTTTTGTTGTAAAGTAGCCATCAAAATCCCATACTCTAAAAAAAAAGCCATAATTGTCCAAAAAGCTTCCACTCTTGAGTTGTAAAGTCCAAATCTTTGGAGCACTCACACCTTGCAAGCTTTTTCCAAACAAACTATCCAAACACTCCACATACATCATATAGACAACAACTTAAACTTAAGCACAACTTATGTAACATCTCTATTTCTCCAAGCTCAAGAATACTCAAGGAAGCAACTCAAGCTCAAAACACAAATTCCTGCTTCAAGGTAAGTCTCCTTGATTTTAAACCCTTCATTTCAAGCAATATTAGTTGATTCATCTTTGAATATAAACTGTAATAACCATTCCCCTTGAAGCTAAACTTTGTTTGTCTTCCATTCTTGTCATTTATGTGTTGAGAATTAACCCCTGCATGCAGAAAAAAAATGATAGAGTGAAAAAATTGCAGTATGAGTCGACACATACTCACATGAGTTGACTCATTTTAGTGGCATGACAGGTTATGAGTCGACACAAAGCCTCATGAGTCGACACATACTGCTATACAGACTCAAAATAGAAGGAAAAACGGGTGTATGAGTCGACACAAAGCACAAACGTGTCGACACATGCAAGGTATGAGATGACACATATCATTATGCATCGACTCATACTGAGTTGATTTGGAAATACAGGGGCAATGGAAGGTTATGTGTCGATGCAAAAGAGCATGTGTCGACACATAATGTTCAAAAATGAAATTTTCCTTCCCTTTCCTCTGTTTTTACATGTTTCACATATTTTCTTCATGGCTATTCAATATGGTTGTAATATTTAAGCTCCTATTTCATCCCCATTTATAAATTGTACCCCCATCCCCCTAATGATGTAATAGCGTAGGATTTTTATTTTTTTGCAATTTATCGCTTTCAAATATAAATGCTAGTAACTAGGGTGTGTATGGAAAGATAAAAATCAATCTTAGACAACCCTAATCCAATACAAAACAATGCATGAAAAATAAACACTTGCACACTTGCACCTCTAGGGTTAACTCCACTTGTTGCCTTAAGAAAATGGTCATGTTATCCATGTGAGACGCCTTAGCAAAAAAAAAAAATCAAAAACTACAAGATCATAGTCCCTCGATGACGCTTTGAATGTTGCCTAACAAATGATCTTATTCCCTTAAGAAAAATGTTAAGTTATCTCACAACATTGTTATCTATGGCTATACGATGACCCACGCCCGTCCCATTACATCAAAAAATAGAGTTACTTGCCAATCAATGGTAAGATAGCAATGTCAAAGGAAGAGAGAAATGAACAAAATACTTTTGAGTAGGTAGAACGTTCTTAGTTGCTTGCTCACAACCATCTTAAAAAACAAACACCTTTTCAAACACACCAAACACTTTCAAAACATGAAAATATTTTCAAAAAAGTCCAACACTTTGTATGCATTCTTATAGAGACGAGAATCATTACAAAGTTTGCCTAAACGAAGGCGCTTTTTAAAAATACTTTCAAAAACCACCACAAACACATTTCAAACAAATAAATTTCAAAAGTGATCTAGCAAGAAACTAAGAGCCTATAGATAACTATGGATGAAAAGGGTGCTAACACCTTCCCTTTTAATAACCTACCCCCCGAACTCAAGAAAATATCTCAAAGGTATTTCTTATTATTTTCACCCTTTCCTTATTGGATAAAAGAAAAGTCGGTGGCGACTCTTGCTATCGGAAAAAATTGCAATAAAACGCAAAACATCCAAGTCAGTTCTCCCACCGTATCATAGAACTGGCTTCTTTGCTGGGGAAAAAAACTAAAAATGGGGTTACCTTAGAGACTAGATCACATTTAAATGCTTTCATTGTTTGAATTGATTTCTATACATTTATGGATCCTTGTTTGGGTTTGTATTGATCCTCTACCCGGATCTGGGAACATCATTAGGTAAGTAGCAATAGATTATGGAAATTGTACGGTGTATACCGATATGGTTGAAGGAGTGGCTACGTTAGTATGATGAATTCGTTGGTACCGGTATCCCTTGTGTTGAATCGGGGAGAATACGGGGATGTTGAGCGGTGTCATGAAGCACTAACTGACCTTAGAACCTTTAATTGAACAACTTGGCCATTAGGAAGTAGTGAGATAGCCGGTTTCGATGGAAAGATAAAAATTGGTTGATACTCGATACTACGCTCATTGAGATCGGTCTTTTGGAATATTTCAACTGTAAGAAAATATTGATTATGTTGAGACAATACCCAATGAAGAAAGATCAATGATATTGAGATTCCCTAGAACCCGTGTACTTTGTAGGACAGGTTGAACCAACTAAACTTCAAGAGGGTACTTACCTATGAACCTCATGCAAGCCTAAACCTAAGGATTTGTTTGATTTATTTGAATATGTTTATTTGTATATAACATCATCACATCATAGCATTTTCAATAATCATTTCAAGGGTCTCAGGGGTTTGTGATGCAGGGTTATATTGAACCAGACGTCCATCAAGGGGAAAGAGGATTTAAATTCCTCTAACCAAACGTCGTTAAAAACCAAAGCATGATAACTTGAGTCAAGGGCTATGACCCACTTGACATGGTGAGCTTGATTCTCATAGAAGGACATTCAACGATACAAATTTCTTCAATCAAAGTTGTGATCAAAATCCAACTTATAACATTTTATTGTGTTTACCCCGTGAGATCCTTGAAAACATTACATCCACATATCATGCATCATATCATTTTTCAATTTTCTAATTGGGAGTTCCTCATCCGGTTCACAGAGATAGCTCTGACAAGAGAGAGGATCGAAAGTGGTATCAGGAGCGGGAAGATCCCGATGGCTGCATCTTCTAGTGCTGAGAAGAAGTCATATGGTGGTAAGAGGGAAGTAATGTTGTGCATGGTCAGAAGAGGCGTAATAAGGCAGACTACCACCAATCTGTGGGGGGAAGTGCTGGTCTCTAATTCAACATGCGTATAACGATCACAACAATGGAACAATCAGCCAAAGGTAGAAAGACCTCAAAGGCAGTACACCCAAATCAACATGCCATTGTCACAAGCATTGAAATACATGTTGAAGATGAATTTGATTATGCTGATAGACCCTCATCCAAACCCTAATACTTCCTCTCCTAACTACAATAAGGATGCAAGGTGTGCTTATCATTCTGGCAGCCCAGGGCACGACACTAACGATTGTTGGGCACTGAAATACAAGATTCAGAATATGATTGATGCCAAGGAGATTGAATTCGACCCTCCTGAGACTCCCAACGTGATCACTGGTCCCATGCCAAATCATGGTTAGGATTGAAAGCATTTTTGTTCATTTGAATTCTCAAGTTGTATTTTCTTTGTTTATTCGAACAATTATTGCCATGGCAAAACTTTTTTATTTCATTAATGCATTACACATGTTTGTCCTGAATTAATTTGTTTTCATTATGCTTAAACTGCTTTATACTTCCTTTTCGCGATATTCAACTCTCGATTAAAAGCTCTAAGCCTTAGAGGGAGGATGACGAAAATGATACCACAATCTCTATAGTATGCTTTTGAATAGACCCCGCTGGCGATGTACAGGGTTTGTTTCAAATCCTAAACAATGGAGTTATAAGGAAGATAATCCCCAGTCAACCCCTTCGAGCCAAAGAAGTAGGTGTTTTTCTTTTCACGCAAATTAAAACCCTTAATCATAACCGGGGGCAGGGTAGTTTTCTCAATTAATTCAGAGGCGCATTCAGTCGTAATCTTCTGCTTCGCACACAATGAATGGCCTCGAAGACGTCCTTCCAAATCAGAAGATGGTGATGGTTCTGCATAATCAGTAAAGCAGGCAGTCATTATCTCTCAAAATAAAAGCCCGTTAAGCCAAAACGCATGAAAGGGACCTAAGACAAACTAGGGCATCCCACTGACTGTAATCACAAAAAGAAACAGTTCAGGAAAAAGAAGGGATAACAAAATCAAAAAAGTAAGAGGTCCTACAAATCCTCAACAGAATGAGGATTACAAAAACGTCTGCCTATTCAAAATAAACTTTCAGTATCCAAACCATCACCGGAACATCAAGGACAGTACTCCAGGACTCAACTAGGATTCTAAACGCACAATAAACTAAGCATAGGACTAAAGAACATCACGAAGAACGGGTGGGTACAAATAAATTTTGAGCCTTTATCCTTTGTTTCTTAAACCATGAATCAGGCCATGTTATAACCCTGAAAAGTCCTAGCTGAAGCATGGGTTAGTTTGAGATCATACTATTACAAAGGTATCCTGACTCCTGTAGAACTTGTTACGAATCCCGAGTTGATATCACATTCTTGCAAATTTTGTTTTACTACATAAAACATATTTTCAAAAAAAATTTCAAGACAGACATGAGTTTTTCATTCTTTAAATGACATTGTTTGTATATGACTAATTATTTGACAGCAGAGAAATCCGTACAATGGATATTCAATGAACAAACATCCTCTCAATGGATAGAATCACCTCAGGGGGAAAGACACTTCCAATAACAGGTCTTCCATAAGCATGGGGGCATGACATGATGTCTAACACACCTGGGGTAGTCTCTCCAAGGTGCAAAATAACCAGGGGTAGATCTCCATCTGAATCACTTGGGGCATTACACACGCATTCCAGCAACGAATCATGTGCCATCAAGAAAACATTTTTGACAGTACTACAACACAACACTATGGACAATGACAACTCCCTACATCCTGAGAGCATGGACATAATCATAAAATACTACGCATAAACAAAGATCCTATAGGTTGATTGGCATAGGCAAAAAAATTAGGGATGAAAACAAAAACAAAAACTGTACACCCGACAAGTCGAAAACCTGAAAAGGCGGCTTGGGAAAAAAAGGGTATCCCGGTGGACTGAAAATCTGAAAAGATAGTCCAGGAAAAAGCTAGGGATTAAAGCGTACGACTATGTCCCGTCATCTTGTCACTTTCCTATCAGTAGAAGACTTATCATTCTGATCGGCATTTACCAAGCACCTCATGAGTTGGGATAACACACAAGCTATCCACAAAGCCTTCACATGTACTTTCTCCAGCAGGTACAGGGGCAGAAAAGTCCTGATGCAAAGTCATTGCCGTATCCTCAGCATGCGTCCCAGTAACATCTACACTCCCCACATCGTAGAGGCAACTAAAGCTTTGACATCGGATTCCCAAAACAGGAGTTACTATGCCCAGCCAAGTTCCTTCAGAGAACCGACATCTATGTTCCCCATCCGAATTTTATGAGTCGCAAGGAGTTCATAAATTTGTCTCCCAAGCAAAGTTTATTTCTCTGAATGTAGAAGCTCAACCCCCAATAGAGTTTATTCCTCCATCGATGGAAGTTCATCCCCCAGCAGAGTTTATTTCTCTGAATCAACAAAATCTTCCAGCAAAGCATCTCCTCTCTCAAACAGAGTTATTCCCCCGCAGAGTTATTCTCAAGCAGAGTCTCTCCTCGACAGAATATTCATAAATATAAAGGAGTAAATCCACGGCATAGTCATCTCTGTTCACCATCCTCAACGGAAGTAGAAGAACCACTTTTTCTACAATGGTCAGGAATTCAATTTCCAGTACTCTCCAGCAGCGGTCAGGAATTTATTTTCCCAGACTCAGATATGTCACAATAGCATTTCATGTTCATACATCATGACGTGCACACACATATTGCATACAACATAATCTCATTTATTTTTAGAACATCATCACACAATACATTTCATGCATCGCATATAATTAATCATGTACCTTTTCAGGAAAGATGGTTATCATCAACAATTTCAAGCAGGTCCAAGATTAGCTCCTGAAACTAAACAGAGTAATTATCTGCGCAATCGAATGCAGCTTTACACAGGTTCGTCACGAAGCAATCTTACACGGGTTTCTCCAAAATGTAGCTTCACACGGGTTTATCCTAAAAAATCTTACACGGGTCCCTTCTCATAAATTTCCAAATGAAGTTTCACACGGACTTATACCAAAGCAACCCTACCCAGGTTCCTTCTGAAGTTTTACACAGACTTACCCTGAAGCAACCCTACCCAGGTTCCTTCCGAAGTTTTACACAGACTTATCCCAAAGCATCCCTACCCAAGTTCCTTCTCGGTTCAGATGCAGTTTTACCCAAACTAATCACGAAGCAACCTTACCCAAGTTCCTTCTCGGTTCAGATTCAGTTTTACCCAAACTCATCACGAAGCAACCCTACCCAGGTTCCTTTTTGGTTCAGATGCGGTTTTACCCGAACTCATCGTGAAGTAGCCCTACTATCTAGGTTCCTTCTCTTTTATCTCCAGACAACAGTTTACAACACCGTAAGACCTGGACCCGACCAGATACGATCGATTTCACATTTCCCCGGTAAGTTGTTGTGCAGCCTAGACCCTGACCAGATAAGAAATTCAATTCCGTGTCCTCAATCAAGAGTTAATTCCCCAGTATAGTAATGGACAACCGAAGCTCATATACTCTATTTCCCGAGACACAAATCAACATTCCTCGGCGAAGTCCTCCTCAACGGCAGGTACTGGAATTATTGCAAAGCAATATCTTATGCAACCGATATATTTTCTGTATGGAATCTTTAAGCCCATCTCCGAAGACTCTTTTTCGCCTTCCAAATGGCATCTATAAGCCTATTCCCGATATTACCGATCAATATTACTTCATGCGAGTGCAAATTTCTGGGCACTTTAGTGTTCAATCATCTTCCACATTCAGATCACGAAAGGCAGACCAGCCAATCTACATCCTCAAGTTTAAGAAGATTGAACAGGGGCAGATTTTGTACCCCAAAATTTTCCCTCTCATTTTATTCAAAACATACTCCTAGAGTTCCTCAACTTGCCCAAGGATGCCTAAGGATTGACCAGAAAAATCCTCCTCCTAATACAATGAGCCTTAAACTAGGGTTTCACTCCTCATCAAGATGTTTGAGTTCCAAGGGTCCTAAATGATTTCAATTGCCCAGTTTCATGCCTTGCACTACAAGTTTACTCAGTCAACTGTTTAGATGCATGAAAATCATCTATGTTAGGTTAAAAGTCAACTGTGACCCACATACAGTCAAACTTCAATATTTTTGGTCAACATAAACATTTTAAGGTTATATCCATCATTTGATCAAGGGTTGATCATGATTCCTTATGGAATTCTCCTAATTTATCAAAACTCAAAAGTTTCTAAATTAGGGTTTCTACAGGAAAAGTTAACCAAACTTTGACCAGGCATAACTTATCTCATACTTTATCAGAAATTTCTCATCCAAGGCTCATTTTGAAGAGAATCCAATTACCTGCAACTCATCTTCATCCCTCAAGTTCAAATATTCACCCATGGAAAGATATAAATTTAGACATTATAGGTCATTTCAAAAAGTTAACAAAAGCACCTTTTAAGTCAAAGCTTCTTACATTAACATGGAAGAACAAATTGAGATGAAACCAAATAGGTTTCTTAGAGGACATCCTAAGATTTCTAAAAAGTCCAAGAACACCCTCTTAGGGTCAAAATTGAGAGAGATGTGCATTGTCAAAGTTTGCTAATTTTGGAAATGTGTATAAAGTAAACATTGATCAAAATTGATTTTTTTCCAAAGGGGCCCATGTTTTCTTGTTTGAAACTTGTTCCTAAGAGGACCCATGACCCCTGATCTTATTCACTTATTATTTTATTATTTATTTTGTTTTTTTATTCATTTAAATAAAAATAAATCAATTTAAATAGTGGAATAATGAAATAAAATCAAAGATTGGATTTAATGAGTACATTATGAGTCCATGAACAGCTAGTAAATCATCCAAATCGTGCAAGGGCTATTTGGAATTAAAAATCATGATTTGGTCTATTTTAGAAACAAATCATACAAGGTAAAAAATAAAATAAAATCTCCATAATTTGCAAAGATATGATCAAGTTGTGTAAGCTAATTCACTCTACTATTTATCCATAACATTCCCAGATCAAAAGGAGAAGGTTTGGCCATGTGGATTGAGAGAAGAAAACTCAACTTTTGACAAATAAATAGACAATATTATTTTGCTCTACAAGGCGATTAATGTTGTTTCAAGGCCAGCAATCCATTCCTGGAAACCTCCTGGAGCTAACAGCATCACTTGCACGCATTAACACCTTCAAAAATTGCACGTACCAGTGCCACAGTTTGCTCATATTCTTGAAATTGATTTTTGCAATTCACGCATGATAAATGATTTATAAGTATATATTCATGTTTGTATCAACCTTTATAATGTGTTTGCATATTTAATTATGTGTTTTGATTCCTGCGTGATGAAATGCCATTGTTAGGGTTTAGGGTTATTTTTTAGGGCTTTGCGTTTCAGGAAAAATCAGGGCCAAAGATGGATACGATTGCATTCAGGAGATCAAACCTAATTGATGTGTGTAATTGGATTTAATTTATGTTGCTTGGATATGATTTTTGAGGATTGCAGGTTTATAGAAATGGACATGTCTGTAGGTACAGGTTTGGGTCTAAAATGACAGTTTCTTTGAAGAAGATGAAGGTGTATCAAGGCGTGGTTGGACAGTTTGAATCTCACACGCTTTTCTTATAACATTGACTCATTATTCAATATATTATTTTTTGTTTGTTTATATCAATGAATAGTAAGCTGGCTCAGTGGTACAAGCAAAGGGTTTCAGGGTGTTCGTGTGTAGGAGGTCAGGGGTTCGATCCCTGCCTCCTACATTTTATTTTTCCTAATAATTATGTACAGATTCCATGTTACTATCACAAGCGCACTCACGATAGGCTTCCAAATCATCGCCATTAGATCATCATGGCTCAGATCTGACGCTCCATGATGGTGCTCCCCATGATAGACTCTCCTGATCCAAACACACTGGATTCCACGTCTGCTTGGGCCAACCTGACTTGGGCCTGAACAAAATTCAGCAATGTAACACCTCAAATTTGGGCATGCACCCCTCCTCAGGCTTAATTTCTAATTATTTTTTATTTTACTATTTTTTATCCTTTATTTGTTTTAATTAGTTTTATTTCAAATTAAATTTCTTCATAAAATCATAAAATCAAAAATCACAAAAATAGAACTTGGTGCTTTTTTTTTCTAATAAAATTAACTTTATGAAAATTAGTTATTTCCATTAACTTTAATTTATTTTTTTTCATTGATTAAAATCAATTAGAAATTAGGTTAAATTCAAATCTTTTTTCATAAAAAAATCCAAAAAATATTTTAATGATCAAAATAAGGTTTTAGGGTTAAACTTTTTTCAAGCTTTATTCTCGCGCTGATTTATTTTTGTCGTACGATGCTTTTTCAATACTGATGTAACTGCGCCTGGTTTGTAATAGATCAATTAGGGTTTTAATTTCCGCATCTTTATTTTCAGCCAAATGATTATGTAATCCCCTCCCCAAGGCCTTGTAATAGTTAGGTTTAACTTCTCGCACTTTTCTTTTCCGTCACTATAAACTGTCTAGATGTATGGATAATAGGATTGTATGCAAAAGATAAATCAAATTAATACAATAGAAAACCCTAATTGTGCAAAGATAAATAAACTGAAAAATAAACACTTGCACATGCTCACTCCTAGGGTTTTCCCCACTTCGGTTGCCTTCGGTAAACGGTCATGAAGTATATGGAGCGTTAGTGGTTGTCCTCTAGTCCCAAAAGATCAAAAATGACTCATTCGAATTTTGCCTCAGAAAGACCTTTAGGACTCTAGGGTAATTACTAAGGTTTCCAAACCATTTCTTTAGTGATCGTATTTGTCCCTCTCGTCCCTTTCGATTGTCCCTTAAACTCCAACGATGGAGCTACCTACTCCTTAATAGTAAGATAGCGCTGTCTAAAGGAACTAAGAAAATGAATAAACTGTTTCAAGTAGGTAAAAACTTTTAGGTGCTTGCTCAAAACAACAAATTTTTACACACACACTTTCAAACAAATTTTCCAAACTAAAGTTTTCAAAAACATTTTATCACACTCTTGAGGACTGATACAAGAGTTGCCATAAAAGGAAACGCCGCACTGTTGTACCCCAATTGTTTCCCCTAAGATCCCTTCATCATACCATGTTGATTCACTCACAACAAGATCACACTAGGATTCTTGGTTCCCCTCCCTACTTTGAGTTTTGCTCCTTTTGAGGGATTACCAAGCACCTTGACTTATGTTCCTTTTGTGATCACGAATATTGTTTTGATTTCTTCACTTAACTAATAAAATACAATGTTAGATTGTCTTTCTCGTTATCTATGTAGGTAAGGGCAATGAGATTTAACAAGTTACTCCATGGGTTCATGAGTTTATTTCCATGCCCTACTCAATATAGCTTGAGAATTTCAAACCTCACCATTGGATTGGTTTTGGGAGAATTGGCATGGCAAGGTTGCTTTGGTTCATCAAATTTCATGATTATTAGATTTGACTCAAAAGTACAAGGAGTTGATTGGAGAAGTTGTCATGTTTGGACAAGGCCTTGTTCCTATTGGTCACAAGAGCATATTTCTCTCAAAATTCAAGACATGGAAGTGGTTTTGGTGGCTAAGAGTTCTCATTATCATCCTCAACAACTTCTATTCACAAAGCAAGAATATTGGTACAAGAAGTTTGTTCAAACTTGTCAAAGTTCCTCAAGGCATTCTCTTGATCTAGAAGCTAGGGTTTTGAACTTCAAAGGAGTATATCTTGCTCACCTTTTGGTATTTTTGAGTGATTCCAAAGGCATCCTTCTCTTCAAAGGGTTATCAACAAATCACTTCAAAATTACCAAGGAGTTTTCATGTGGAAGAAACTTGGTGAAGAAGAAAGATTACAAGTCATCCAGATGAATCCACAATTTTACATAAGTAACTTCAAATGATCATAACTTTGTCAATTTTCATCATCTTGATTCCATTATTTTTCCGTAATGATCTTGAAGATATGAACTTTATGCCTTCTTTCATGTGCAAAGTGGGAAAATGGATGGACGTTGCCTTAAATATGCAAAACATTATAGATCATTTCATGATTTTTTATGAACTTCAACAATTCATAACTCTCTCAATTTTTTAAGATTTTGAATGGTTCAAGTTTCAAAATGTCATTTAAGAGATCTACTTCATGCCATCTTCTTTTGGTAAAGAGTAAATTCCAAGTGGAAGGCCATGTTTGGATGCAAGACATTATAGGTCATTTTTGAAGAAGAACTTGAAATATTTCTAAGTATGGAAAGTCAACTCTTTTTCTGCAACTTTGACTCAACACAACTTTCAGCTCAAGCATCCACTTGATTCCATTATATTTCCATTGCAAAGCTTGTAACCTCATATTTCTAAAGCATCAAGAATCATGCCCTAAGACCCCTTGAGCTGAGAATGCCATGATTTTAAAATTGGTAACTTGGAACTGAAGTTTCCTCACAAGTCGGATTTTGAAATCTCTGTTTTGGCTTCTAATCACAAGTTTTCCACGCGTTTTTGCCTCTAAACATGTTTAGTGAACTTCCAGAATGGATTAGCACAACAAAACACGCGTTTTGGATGAGTTTTGATCAAAATTTGAAGTCTCACTTTTCTTGTTTGCAACTTCACATGATTTCCCTCCAAACTTCATCATTTCACACGCTTGAACATTCCATTTGATTCCCTATAAATAAAGGGTCATTCCCCATTCATTTTCTCAAGCTTGGATAGCCAGAATCACCCTGCGAAACTTGCCCAATAACTCAATTTTTTGTAACTTCAAAATCCGTTTCTCGAGCCTTTTTCAATCCAATATTTTCATCAATTCACCTTCCTTGATCTTCCCTGAAGCTAACCACATAATTACATTCAAGAATCGTGCCTTATACAGCTCCATAGAAGTCCAGTTTCAGAGCTCTGCAACTCAACTTCAATAGGTAGATTCCTTCATCAATTCTTCAAAATTATGATATCATTGTGTTTCTCTCATTGCCTTGGTTCTAGTCGCAACACTTACCTTTTACTAGAAACACGTTTTGACCATGAAATTTCAAATCCCTTTTCAAAACTTTTCTTCCAAATTGCTTGAGCTACAGTTTATATAAATTTGGCGCGAGGGTGTGATTGTCTTCGTCTTGAAGAGACGAAGCGAATGGCATAGGTCTGAGCTTCTGATTTTATAGTTTGAGAGACCTGCAATTCGTGATGGCTGGAGGTTGAAGATGACCAACGTGTCATCTTCCAACCAATGAAGGCGCGCCATCTGTATTTTTCAAATCCTGATTTAATTAATGATTCTGTACAATATTCACTAATGATCATGATATGCACAACACGCCAGATCCCTTGGATTTGATTACTAACGCGTTTTGACTCTCATCCAATGGTCCACATATTTTACTTTTATTTTCTTTTTCTGATTTTTATATTTTAATTGTTTTAAATTTCAAAAAATCATAGAAAATTCATTTTTAGTCCAAAAAATCTGAAAAAATTATGAAAAATATTTTTGATTATTCTCTTTCTTATTTTTATTTTTTCACAACTTAATTTTGTGTTTTTATATTTTTTTATAAATTTTACACTTATTTGATTTGTTTTAAATGTTTAAAAATATTTTTTATACATTTTAAAATTCTGAAAAAATTATGGAATGATCCAATGATATTGTGACAAATATTGGTGACCTAATTTTATTTTTGTTTCTGACATTACTATTTTTTTTAATCATTTTTTGTTTATTTACCCATTTATTTTAATTTTAAAAATAGTTTCTGACTTTGAAAAATTACCAAAAAATTAGTAAAATTATTTGAGCCTTTTTCTGATTTTTCTATGGTCTTACTTTATATTTCTTGATTAATTTGAAAATAGTTGATATTTTTCTCATTATTTTCTATTTTTTAAACATTTTTAAAATCTTTTTTTGTGTATATTAAATGTGATATTATTTTGTGATTATTTTCTGGCTGATCTTGGGTTAGATTTTGGATCATGAACTTTATTAACATCATTGGATCCCTGGTGTTGAGTTTAACTCCATAAAAATGGATGAATGATTTTAATAATAGTTTGATTAAAATTTAATTCAAAAGTGGTTTGTATATTTTTCCCCATCCCTCTTCATATCATCCCTTTCTTATTGCACTAAATGTTATTGGAGCATGATCTCTATATCATGTCTCAAAAAAAATGGTGCATAGATTGATATTGACCGGCCTCAAAATAGGTGCGACTTCTATATAAGTCCACTTACGATTGCTTAACATAGCGCTAAATTTTGTCCCGATTCGAATAAATGATCATTCGTGGCTCAAACTTATGATTGTAAGCCCAAGTATGTTAATTTGATCTCTTTGATCCAATAACCTTGAGATTCATTGTGTGGAGGCTTTGGTTCTACCAATCCTCTAATGGATCTACAACACCTTTGGTCAACACGGATCACTTAAACATCGTTGATCATTAAAATGGTACTTGTGAGAATTCCAAATGGATGATATACTTGAGAAAAAGAAAATGCAACTTGTTGTGTGGAGGCTTTGGTTCTACCAATCCTCTAATGAGTTCCAAATGCAAGCTTCAAGATGGTCATCCAACTAACAACTAATTATTAACTTGTCTTACCTTATGCTTTTATTCTTTTTTATGCCTTATGTACCATTTACTTTTATCATTTACATTTCATGCTATTTTCATATTTGCTCATTTGAGCATTTACTTTCTTTCCATTTTTACTTTGCTCACTTGAGCTTTTCTTTTCCTTTCTTAAGATACTTAATAATCAACATAAACCCTAAAAAATGTTTAATGGTACTTGGACTATTTGGTTACTATCCTTGGCATTATGGAGCATGGGACTTTTTCTTGGACTTAGGATTAGAAACCTTGGCCTATCTTGGAGACCTTGTGATCTTATCTGATTATTTTGTCTGGAGTTCTTGAGGTTTACCTCAAGACATTGGGTTGTTTGTTTATTTTTGTATGCAGGTTTTTGTGATTACACCTTTTGTTTGTAATTTGGAATTCGCCCATATACAGCCGTTACTCTGCCCAATTTTTATGAAGACTTAATACACTTGAAGTTTGGTTCTCTCAAGAGGTCTGGTATTTCTTTGCTTGATTGGTTTCAATCCAAGGAATGGGAATTCTGTCTTGGCTCATAATGTCAAGTTTTAGCTTCTTGTTGGTTAGATGGTTCTTATCTCTAGCTTTTACCTTGTGCTTTAGGATAGTCCCTTCTTCTCCTCCCATCTTCTTTAATTTCAAAAATCTTCTTCCTCCTTTTGAAAACTCTTCTTGTTTTAAACTGGAACCATTTTCATAATAAACTTGGACTTATGTCCATGCATTTTCAAAACATTTTCATAAATAAACTCCAATCAACTTAATAATACCTTGACATTTTTGTTGTGAGAAGACTAAAAGTCAATAAATCTCATTTCAACCCATTTTTCCACTTTGTCTTTTTACCTTTAAAACTTTTCTTAAAAGATTAAACTCTTGTTAATCCTTGTAGTGATGAAAACGACTATACTTCTACAATATATAGTGAAGAGAGATATTTTCCACTTGGGTGTTGAGTGAGGCATTGTTGATTTTGAAATCCAAGCCATATCCTCAACTTTGAGATGATGCAAATTCTCCTTTCTCATTATTGTGGGTAGTAGGTGTGTTTTCCACACGGACAATGACGATGATGTTTTATCTTATAAAATTAACCAACACATTTGGGTTTTAAAATTTTGAAAGAGGAACTACGTGTACCCTGATCCCCTATTGCACGAAAAGGTGGTACGTAGACACTAAAGGTTCACAACCGCGGCGGGTGAAAAAATTATAAAATAAATATATTTCTTTTCTCACCTCCACAATCCATTTTTTATACAACATTTTTTTTTATATCCAAAATATACAGATTTTACAAAGTGGCTCCTGCGGAGTACCGTAGATGTTTAGGGTGCTAATACCTTCCCTTTGCATAACCAACCCCCTTACCTTGAATCTTTCCCCCTCTTTTTTGGGTTATTCGCTCTTTTCTCATTCCATTGAAAATAATAAAGCGCGGTGGCGATTTTTATTTTGATTTGTATAAAGTCTAATCAATCCAATGGCTTAGTCTTGAACATTTCTACCGCTACACGCACTAAGGCATTTTCAAAAATTTTCAAACACACAAACACACAAAAGAAATTTTAAGAATGAGCAAGTACCTAAGAGCCCGTGGAAAACCACGGATAGAAAGGGTGCTAACACCTTCCCTTTCTATAATCTACCCCCCGTACTCAGAAACATCTCGAAAAAGGTTTTTTCTGTTCTTTTCCCTTATCCTTTGTTGGATGAAATGAAAGTCGATGGAGACTCTTGGTTACTGCGACATTTGTGAACAAAAAACACAAACCAATATAATAGTCGGTTCTGCCACCGTATCACAGAACTGGCGACTCTGCTGGGGATATAAAAAGTGCGGTTCACCTTAGGATTTAGGTCATTTTTAATTGCTTATTTGGTTTGTCTTGTCTGATTTATTTTTAAGGGTATTTGTTTGGGTTGTTTGGATCATAAACCCTGATCGAGGAATTCCTTTTAGGTAAGTAGCAATAAACTGTGAGGGAGATGTGCGAGGTATACCAACACGGTTGAAACAGTAGCTATGTTGATGCGATACTTTGGTGATTACCGGTAGCCCTTGAGTAATCAAGGAGAATACGGGGCCGCTGCATGGTGTCATAAAGCATCAACTAACCTTAGCACCTTAATTGACCAACTTGGCTTTTAGGACGTAGTGAGATAGCCGTCTTTAGTGTAAATCCAAAGTCAGTTGATACTCGATGCTACACTCATTGAGGTTTGACTCTTGAGTTTTGTTTGGTGGCAAGTCAATTGTCTATCAGAATGAAATTTGGGGGAAAGATCGGTGATATTGAGATCCCTTACAACCTGGTTACTATATTTAGGACAGGTTGAACCAACCCAACTTCAGGAGGGTATTACCTTAAAATCCATGCAAGCCTTAAACCTAAGTTCTTTGTGTGATTTGTTTGTGTTTGTTATATCTGCTATATCTGAGCATAATCATGACATCATAACATAGAATATCATGCTAATCATTTCAAGGATTCTTAGGGTTTACTTTTATCTTGTTTTGTAGGACATGGCCCTCGCCCGCAGATTCACTATCTAAGTCAGTCTGGTTAAGGTACCTCCTCAGCTTAAGGAATTGGTATCAAGGGTTCCTGAAAGCTCTCCCTTTATTGAAAGACATGCTCGACTTCTCAGCTTGGTAATTTCAAATCCTGATGTAGAAATGTTAAAAGTACTCTTTCAGTTCTTTGACCCACTACATCACTGCTTCACCTTTCCGGATTACCAGTTAGTGCCTACTATGGAGGAGTTTTCTCTGTTACTGGGGGTGCCTATCCTTAACAAGGTACCTTTCAATGGCATGGAAAGAAACCCTAAACCTGAAGATATTGCTAAAGCTCTGTCCTTACAATGGGCTGACGTAGTGGCAAATTGGGAAACCAGGAGAGGTGTCAAGGGTTTTTTGGCTAAGTTCTTGTTTGAGAAAGCTCATCATTTTTGGGATACCTTGGACCTACAAGCTTTTGAAGAGGTGTTAGCCCTTCTCATCATGGGTTAGAATTGTTTCCTAATCCAGACCAGCTCATAGATGTGAATGCGGTTAAGGTTTTCCTATCACGCAATCTGGTACCTACTTTGCTTGGAGATATCCTACATTCTTTGTATATTCGCACTACAAAGAGAATAGGGACCTTTCTGTGTTGCACTCCTCTTTTGGCTAGGTGGTTTATTTCGCACCTACCCTGATCCGTCTTGAAGAATGAACAGGGTTTGAGATGGGCTCATAGGCTAATGACTCTTACACATTCAAGTATTCATTGGTGTCCTTGATCCTCGGAGAATGTTACCATCATTGATCGATGGGGAGAATTTCCTAATGTCCCTCTCTTAGGTGTTGTAGGAAGAATCACTTACAATCCTTTCTTGGCACTGCGACAATTTGGATATGCGAGAAGGGATGGTCCTCATGATACACTTATCCAAGGAATCACCTTCGACTATGAGAATGATGCCCAGGGTTACCGTAAAAGGTTCATGCGAGCTTGGGGCATGGCACATAGAGTTGATAGCAAGACACTAGGGAACAAGAACTCAATCCCTCTTCAGCCTTATCTCAAATGGGTATGAGACTGTGCTCAAATTCTTATGATGCGATACCCTGCTGTCCTACCAACGATTGTGGAACCGATTGTTGAGGGAGACACTTCTTATCTTGTTCTCCATCCTGACATGCCAACTGATCATGAGGAGTTACAAAAATCCTAGGTTCAACTTAAAGAGTTGAAACTCAATTCTACGCCAGCGAGAAGAAGGTCCTGGAACTCACTAGGCTACTTCATGAAGAGAGAAATATAAACGCCTACATTGCACCAAAGAGGATGCGCTCATGGGAGACCTAATTTTCTTTTTGCTTTAAAGTTTTGTTTTGTTTAACTGTAAGCCTAAAGGGCACCCTTTGTAAAAATTTGAACTTATTAATACAATTAATGTGTGTTTCTTTTGGTTAAACAAATTTGAGCCTTAAGAATCCTTGAAATCATTGCATACGCATATCATCCATGACATTGCATAAACAAGTTTCATAACAGGCTTCTGATCTTCTTCGTTGTTTATTTCAGCAATAATGTCTTCTGAACAAAGTATCAAGGATCTCCAAGCATAAAATGCCAAATTTCAGCAAATGTTTGTAGCTTTAGCAAAAGGGCAGGAGGATCTGAAGGCCCTTATTCTAAAAGAGAAAAAGAAGAAGGCAGAGAAGATTGCTGGTGTCTTGAATCTGGGCAGAACATTCAAGGGACCGTTCAAGCAACCAGTTGATCTGACCTTCTCATCCAAATAAGGGGAGAATCAAGAGGGAGAGACAAGGGAGGAGGACCCTAGCCCAGAGGTTTCTGATAATGACACTGATTACAATGATGAACAGTATCCTCCGGCCGATGATAGATATAAACAGCTAAAGGATCATCTGAGTGCAATGGAGATCCAAAGAATACCAGGGCTGGATTTTGAAGAGCTGGGTTTGGTATCTGAGGTTGTTATTCCACCGAAGTTCAAGGCTTCGGTATTTGAAAAATATGATGGGTTGTCTTGTCCCAAGCTTCATCTCCGTTCCTATGTGAGGAAGATCCAACCTCACACTACTGACCGGAAGTTATAGGTCCATTTCTTCCAAGAAAGTTTGCATGACACTCAACTGGATTGGTTCTATCAGTTGGAAGGAACCAACATCCGTACCTGGGAAGACTTGGCTACTTCTTTCTACAAGAAGTACCATTACAACGCTGACCTGGCACCAACTCGAGTGCAACTGCAGAATATGTCCATGGGCTCGAAAGAAGGGTTCAAGGAATATGCACAAAAGTGGAGGGATCTAGCTGGAAGAGTACAACCTCCTCTTACTGATCGTGAAATGGTATACATGTTCATGGGCACTCTGACAGGACCATTCTTCAATTTTCTAATTGGGAGTTCCTCATACGGGTTCACAGAGATGGTTCTGACAAGAGAGAGGATCGAAAATGGTATCAGGAGCAGAAAGATCTCGATGGCTGCATCTTCTAGTGCTGAGAAGAAGCCATTTTGTGGTAAGAGGGAAGCCAATGTTGTGCACGGTCAGAAGAGGCATAATAAGGCTGACTACCACTAAACTGTGGGGGAAGTGCTAGTCTCTAATTCAGCACGCGCACAACGACCACAACAACGGAACAATCAGCCAAGGGTAGAAATACCTCAAAGGTAGTTCACCCAAATCAACATGCCATTGTCACAAGCATTGCAACACATGTTGAAGATTAATCTGATTACGGTGATAGAACCTCATCCAAACCCTAAGACTTCCTCTCCTAACTACAATAAGGATGCAAGGTGTGCTTATTATTCTGGCAGCTCGGGGCACGATACTAACGATTGTTGGGTGCTGAAATACAAGATTCAGAATATAATTGACGCCAAGGAGATTGAATTCGACCCTCCTGAGACACCGAACGTGATCACTGCTCCCATGCCAAATCATGGCTAGAATTGAAAGCATTTTTGTTCATTTGAATTCTCAAGTTGTATTTTCTTTTTTTATTCTAACAATTATTGTCATGGAAAAACTTTTTTATTTCATTAATGCATTACACATGTTTGTCCTGAATTAATTTGTTTTCATTATGCTTAAACTGCTTTATACTTTCTTTTCATGATATTCAACTCTCGATTAAAAGCTCTAAGCCTTAGAGGGAGGATGACGAAAATGATACCACAATCTCTACAATATGATTTTGAACAGACCCCGCTGACAATGTACATGCATTGTTTCAAATCCTAAACAGTGGAGTTATAAGGAAGATAATCCCTAGTCAACCCCTTCGATCCAAAGAAGTAGGTGTTTTTCTTTTCACACAAATTAAAACCCTTAATCATAACTGGGGGCAGGGTAGTTTTCTCAGTGATTTCAGAGGTGCACTCAGTCGCAATCTTCCGCTTCACACACAATGAATGGCCTCGAAGACGTCCTTCCAAATCAGAAGATGGTGATGACTGTAAAAGCCCGTTAAGTCAAAACCCATGAAAGGGACCTATGAAAAACTGGGGCATCCCGCTGACTGTAATCACAAAAAGAAACAGTTCAGGCAAAAGAAGAAATAACAAAATCAAAAAAGAAAGAGGTACTACAAATCCTCAACAGAAAGAGGATTACAAAAATGACTTCCTATTCAAAATAAACTTTCAGTATCTGAACCATCACCGGAACATCAAGGACAGTACTCCAGGACTCAACTGAGATTCTAAACGCGCAATTAACTGAGCATAGGACTGAAGGACATCACGAAGAAAGGGTGGGTACAAATAAATTTTGAGCCTTTATCCTTTGTTTCTTAAACCGTGAACCAAGCCACGTTATAACCCTTAAAAGTCCTAGCTGAAGCATGGGTTAGTTTGAGAGCATACTGTTACAAAGGTATCCTGACTCCTGTAGGACTTGTTACGAATCCCGAGTTGATATCACATTCTTGCAAATTTTGTTTTACTACACAAAACACATTTTCAAAAAAAAATTTCAAGACAAACATGAGTTTTGCATTCTTTAAATGACATTGTTTGCATATGACTAATTGTTTGACAGCAGAGAAATCCGCACAATGGATATTCAATGAACATACATCCTCTAAATGGATAGAATCACCTCAGTGGGAAAGACACTTCCAATAACAGGTATTCCATAAGCAAGGGGGCATGACATGATGTCTAGCACACCTGGGGCAGTCTCTCCAAAGGCGCCAAATAACCAGGGGCATATCTCCATCTGAATCACTTGGGGAATTACACACGTATTCCAGCAATGAATCACGTGCCATCAAGAAAACATTTTTGACAGTACTACAACACAACACTATAGACAATGACAACTCCCTACATCCTGAGAGCATGGACATAGTCGAAAAATACTACGCAACAAAGATCCGCTAGGTTGATCGGCCTAGGAAAAAAAATTAGGGATGAAAACAAAACAAATCTGTACACTCGGCAAGTCAAAAACCTTAAAAGGCGGCTTGGGAAAAAGAGGGTATCCCGGTGGACTGAAAATCTGAAAGACGGTCGAGGAAAAAGTTAGGGATTAAAGCGTACGACTATGTTCCATCATCTTATCACTTGCCTTTCAGTAAAAGACTTATCATTCTGATAGGAAGTTACCAAGCACCTCAGGAGTTGGGATAACACTCAAGCTATCCACAAATCCTCCGCAGGTACTTCCTCCAGCAGGTACAGGGGAAGAAAAGTCCTGATGCAAAGTCATTGTCGTATCCTCAGCATGCGCCCCAGTAATATCTACACTCCCCACATGATAGAGGCAACTAAGGCTTTGACATCAGCTTCCCCAAACAGGAGTTACTATCCCCAGCCAAGTTCCTTCAGAGAAACGACATCTATGTTCCCCAGCCGAATTTTATAAGTCGCAAGTGGTTCATAAATTTGTCTCCCAAGCAGAGTTTATTTCTCTGAAAGCGGAAGCTCAACCCCCAACACGGTTTATTCCTCCAGCGACGAAAGTTTATCCCCCAACATAGTTTATTTCTCTGAATCGGTAAAAGCTTCCAGTAAAGCATCTCCTCTCTCAAACAGAGTTATTCCACCGCAGAGTTATTCTCAAGCAGAGTCTCTCCCCGGCAGAATATTCATAAATAGAAAGGAGTAAATCCACGGCATAGTCATATCTGTTCACCATCCCCAGGGAAATTAGAAGAACCACTTTTTCTACAAAGGTCAGGAATTCAATTTCCAAGACTCTCCAGCAGCGGTCAGAGACTTATTTTACCAGACTCGGATATGTCACAATAGCATTTCATGTTCATACATCATGACGTGCGCACACATATTGCATACATCATAATCTTATTTATTTTCAAAATATCATCACACAATGCATTTCATGCATCGTATATAATTAATCATGTACCTTTTCAGGAAAGATGGTTATCATCAACAATTTCCAGCAGGTCCAAGATTAGCTCCTGAAACTAAATAGAGTAATCATGTATGCGACTGAATGCAGCTTTACACGAGTTCATCACGAAGCAATCTTACACGAGTTTCTCCTAAATGCATCTTCACACGGGTTTATCTAGAAAAATCTTACATGGGTCCCTTCTTATACATTTCCAAATGAAGTTTCACACAGACTTATCCTGAAGCAACCCTACCCAGGTTCCTTCTGAAGTTTTACACGGACTTATCCCGAAGCAACCCTACCCAGGTTCCTTTCGAAGTTTTACACGGACTTATCCCAAAGCAACCCTACCCAGGTTCCTTCTCGGTTCAGATGTAGTTTTACCCAAACTCATCACGAAGCAACCTTACTTAGGTTGCTTCTCGGTTCAGATTCAGTTTTACCCAAACTCATCACGAAGTAACCCTACCCAGGTTCCTTCTCGGTTCAGATGCGGTTTTACCCGAACTCATCATGAAGTAGCCCTACTATCCAGGCTTTCATTTCGAGGTAACCCTACTATCCAGGTTCCTTCTCTTTTATCTCCAGACAACAATTTACAACACTGTAAGACCTGGATCCGACCAGATACGGTCGATTTCATATTTCCCCGGTAAGTCGTTGTGTAGCCTAGACCCTGACCAAATAAACAATTCACTTTCGTATCATCAATCAAGAGTTAATTCCCCAGTAGAGTAATGGACAACCGAGGCTCTTATACTCTATTTCCTGGGACACAAATCAACAATCCCCGGCGAAGTCCTCCTCAACGGCAGGTACAGGAATTATTGCAAAGGAATATCTTATGCAAATGATATCTTTTTTAGATGGAATCTTTCAGCCCATCTCCGAAGACTCTTCGTCACCTTCCAAATGGAATCTGTAAGCCCATTCCTGATATTATCGATCAGTATTACTTCATGTGAGTGCAAATTTCTGGGCACTTTAGAGTTCAATCATCTTCCACCTTCAGATCACGAAAGGCAGACCAGCCAATCTACATCCTCAGGTTTAAGAATATTTAACAGAGGAAGCTGTTGTACCCCAAAATTTTCCCTCTCATTTTATTTAAAACATACTCATAGAGGTCCTCAACTTGCCCAAGGATGCCTAAGGATTGACCAGACAAATCCTCCTCCAAATGCAATGAGCCTCAAACTAGAGTTTCTCTCCACATCAAGATGTTTGAGTTCCAAGGATCCTAAATGTTTTCCTTTGCCCTAATATGTTCTCAAGATCATCCATGCCAAGTTTCATTCCTTGCACTACAAGTTTGCTCAGTCAACTGCTCAGATGCCTAAAAATCAACTATGTTAGGTTAAAAGTCAACTATGACCCACATACAATCAAACTTCAATATTTTTGGTCAACATCAACATTTTGAGGTGATATCCATCATTTTATAAAGGGTTGATCATGATTCCTCAAGGAATGCTCCTAATTCATCAAAACTCAAAAGTTGCTTAATTAGGGTTTCTATAGGAAAAGTCAACCAAACTTTGACCATGCATAATTTTCTCATACTTTATCAGAAACTTCTCATCCAAGGCTCATTTTGAAAAGAATCAAATTCCCTACAACTCATCTTCAGCCCTCAAGTTCAAAAATGCACTCATGGAAAGATATAAATTCAGACATTATAGGTCATTTCAAGAAGTCAACAAAAGCACCTTTTGAGTCAAAGCTTCTTACATGAACATGGAAGATCCAATTGAGATGAAACCGAAGAGGTTGCTTAGAGGACATCCTAAGCTTTCTAAAAAGTCCAAGAACACCCTCTTAGGATCAAAATTGAGAGCGATATGCATTGTCAAAGTTAGCTAATTTTGGAAGTGTGTATAAAGTCAACATTGATCAAAATTGATTTTTTTCCAAAGGGGCCCATGTTTTCTTGTTTGAAACTTGTTCCTAAGAAAACCCATGACCCCTGATCTTATTCACTTATTATTTTATTTTTTATATTTTTTATTTTTATTTTTTATTCATTTAAATCAAAATAAATGAATTTAAATAGTGGAATAATCAAATAAAATCAAAGATTAGATTTTATGAGCACATTATGAGTCCATGAATAGCTAGCAAATCATCCAAATCATGCAAGGGCTATTTGGATTGAAAAAATCATGATTTTGTTTATTTTAGAAACAAATCATACAAGGCAAAAAAATCAAATCAAATCTCCATATTTTGCAAAGATATGATCAGTTTGTGTTAACCTAATTCACTCTACTATATATCCATAACATTCCCAGATCAAAAGGAGAAGGTTTGGCCATATGGATTGAGAGAAGAAAACTCAACTTTTGACGAAGAAAGAGGCAATCAGATTTTGCTCTACAAGGCGATTCTAGGTGTTTCAAGACCGGCAATCCATTCCTGGCAACCTCCTGGAGCTAACAACATCACTTGGATGCATCAACACCTTCAAAAATCGCACGTACCAGTGCCACAGTTTGCTCATATTCTTGAAATTGATTTTTGCAATTCACGCACGATAAATGATTTATAAGTATATATTCATGTTTGTATCATACTTTAGAATGTGTTTGCATATTTAATCACGTGTTTTGATGCCTATGTGATGAAATGCCATTGTTAGGGTTTAGGGTTGTTTTTTAGGGCTTTGTGTTTCAGGAAAAATCAGGGCCAAAGATGGATAACATTGCATTCAGGAGATCAAACCTAACTGATCTGTGTAATTCGATTTGATTTATGTTGCCTGGATATGATTTTTGAGGATTGCAGGTTTATAGAAATAGACGTGTCCATAGGTACAGGTTTGGGTCTAAAACGATAGTTTCTTTGAAGATGATGAAAGGCGTGTCAAGGCGTGGTTGGACATTTTGAATCTCGCGCGCTTTTCTTATAACATTGACTCATCATTCAATATATTATTTTTTGTTTGTTTATATCAATGAATAGTAAGCTGGCTCAGTGGTACAAGCGAAGGGTTTCAGGGCGTTCGTGTGTAGGAGGTCAGGGATTCGATCCCTGCCTCTTACATTTTATTTTTCATAATAATTATGTACAGATTCCATGTTACAATCACAAGTGCGCTCACCATAGGCTTCCAATTCATCATCATTGGATCATCCTGGCTCAGATCTGACGCTCCATGATGGTGCTCCCCATGATAGACTCTCCTGATCCAAACACACTGGATTCCACGTCTGCTTGGGCCAACCTGACTTGGGCCTGAACAAAATTCAGCAATGCAACACCTCAAATCTGGGCATGCACCCCTCCTCAGGCTTAATTTCTAATTCTTTTTTATTTTACTATTTTTTATCCTTTATTTGTTTTAATTATTTTTATTTCAAATTAATTTTCTTCATAAAATCATAAAATCAAAAATCATAAAAATAGAACTTAGTGCTTTTTTTCTAATAAAAATAATTTTTTGCAAATTAATTATTTCCATTAACTTTAATTTATTTTTTTCATTGATTAAAATCAATTAGAAATTAGGTTAAATTCAAATATTTTTTCATAAAAAAATCCAAAAAATATTTTAATGATCAAATTAGGGTTTTAGGGTTAAACTTTTTCCAAGCTTTATTCTCGCGTTGATTTATTTTTGTCGTACGATGCTTTTTCAATACTGATGTAACTGCGCCCGGTTTGTAATAGATCAATTAGGGTTTTAATTTACGCATCTTTATTTTCAGTCAAATGATTATGTAATCCCCTCCCCAAGGCCTTGTAATAGTTAGGTTTAACTTCTCGCACTTTTCTTTTCCGTCACTATAAACTGTCTAGATGTATGGATAATAGGCTTGTATGCAAAAGATAAATCAAATTAATACAGTAGAAAACCCTAATTGTGCAAAGATAAATAAACGAAAAAATAAACACTTGCACATGTTTACTCCTAGGGTTTTCCCCACTTAGGTTGCCTTCGGTAAATGGTCATGAAGTATAGGGAGCCTTAGTGGTCGTCCTCTAGTCCCAAAAGATCAAAAATGACCCATTCAAATGTTGCCTCAGAAAGATCTTTAGGACTCTAGGGTAATTACTAAGGTTTCCAAACCATTTCTTTAGTGGTTGTATTTGTCCCTCTCGTCCCTTTAGATTGGCCCTTAAACTCCAACGATGGAGCTACCTACTCCTTAATAGTAGGATAGATTTGTCTAAAGGAACTAAGAAAATGAACAGACTTTTTCGAGTAGGTAGAAACTTTTAGGTGCTTGATCAAAACAATAAATTTTTACACACACACTTTCAAACAAATTTTCCAAAATAAAGTTTTCAAAAACATTTTATCACACTCTTGAGGACTGATACAAGAGTTTCCATAAAATGAAACGCCGCACTAAGTCATTTTCAAAACTTTTCAAACACACAAACACGCAAAAGCAATTTTAAGAATGAGCAAGTACCTAAGGGTCTGTGGAAAACCACCGATAGAAAGGGTGCTAACACCTTCCCTTTCTATAATCTACCCCCGTACTCAGAAACATCTCGAAAAAGGTTTTTTTTGTTCTTTTCCATTTCCCTTTGTTGGATGAAATAAAAGCCGGTGGCGACTCTTGCTTACCGCGACATTTGCAAACAAAAAATGCAAACCAGTATAACAGTCGGTTCTGCCACCGTATCACACGAACCATCACCAAAATATCATTCTAGATTCTAGTAGGAGATAAACGCACAATTATTTGAGTATATTGCTGAAGAACATCATGAAGAACGGGAGGGTACAAATAAACTTTCAGCCTTATCCTTTGTTTCTTAAAACCGTGAACCATGCTACGTTACAACCCCTTAAAAGTCCTAATTGAAGCATGAGTTAGTTCGAAAGAATACTGTTACAAAAGGTATACTGACTCCTGTAAGGCTTACTGTAAATCCAGAGTCGAATTCATATTCTTACAAAATTCTTTTATTTGCTAAAAATGCATTTCAAAACTTCAAGACAAACATAAACTTTGCATTATTTGAATACCGCTGTTTGCATATAGCCAATTGTTTGACAATAGACAAATTTGCACGGAGAATATCCAATGAACGAAAATTCTCTCAATGAATAGAATCACTTCAAATTGAAAGACGCTTCCAATGACAAATCTCTTATAATCAAGGGGCATGACATGTTACTTTCCAACTCATATGTGGCAGTCAAGTCGAGATTCCAAGAAATCTCTCAAGAAATGCTAAATTACCAGGGATAGGTCTGCATATGAATCACTTGGGGCATTGAACATGAATTCTAGCAAAGGGTCATGTACGACCAAACACATGTTTTCTAGAAGTGCTACAACACTTACTGCTATGGACAGTGACAAACCCCCACAAAGTCCGTTTCATAAGGTGATCCCCAGTGAAGTCGCCAGAGCAACCTCTATAAGGTTATCCCCACGGAATAATCTTCACGGATAAGGGTATAAACCCCACAAGGACAAATTCATGGATATCCCCACAAAGTTGGATCCATGCAATCCCCAGCCAGAGTTTCAATCTCCGGAAAATCTCTCCCTAACTGAGTTGGTCTTAAAAGAATAAGCCTTATGGAGTTCTTCCTAAAGAATTCATCTCCCCAATAAGGTCTTCAAAATATTCTCCTCAACATGGTTTATTTCCCCAACAAACTGGAAATTCCCCAGCTCGAGTTTTCCTCTCAGACTATTACAAATCAATGGACAAAAACCCTTAATCCCCGGTAGAGTCATTGCATTCGCCAACTGAGTCGTTATTATCCTAGCAAGTTACTGTGAAGCCTGGAATCCGACCAGATAACATTTAACTTCATCCTTTCAAGCAAGTTACTGCGAAGCCTGGAATCTAACCAGATAACAGTTTAACTTCAATTTTTTGCGAAGCCTGGACCCGACCAGATAACAGTTCGAGTTGCTGAAACCTAGACCCAACCAGATAACCGTTTGAGTTACTACGAAACCTGGACCCGACAAGATAATAGTTTAACCTCTTCAAATCACTAACAAAACTCATCTTCCCCAGTAGAGTTTACCACTATCCCCAGTGAGTTACTGCGAAGCCTGGAATCTAACCAGATAACAGTTAACTTTATTCCCCCAGTAAGTTGTTGTGAAGCCTGGATCTCGACCAAATAACAGCTAACTTTCATTTTCCTAGTCGAGAGTTAATTCCCCAGTAGAGTAATGGACAACCAAGGTTCCTGAATTTTATTCCTCAAGCAGAAATCAACACTCCCCGCAGAGTTTCCTCAAGAAAAGAGTCAAAGTCAATGCTCCCCAGTGGATTTCTCCTCAAACAACAAAACATGAATTCCCAGTGGAAACGCTCTAAACAAAGTTGAAGATACACATACTCTTCATCTCCAGCAATAATCCAAGATCTAGCTTCCCAAAACTCCCCAGCACTAGCCAGGGATTTATTTTTTCGAACAAAGATGCATTTCAATAACATTTCACATTCATACATCATTGCATATGCATACGAAATACATATAGCACTGTTGTACCCCAAAATTTGCCCTCCCATTTTCTCAAACATTTCCCATCACAAAGCCCTTGGAGATCAAGATCCAGTTAGGGTTTCATCTGCTCAAGACTTCTCCTTGCATTGTTGACCCAAATTAGGGTTTGTGTTTGCACAAGGATGTTTTGACCAAAAATGCCTAAGATGACTTTCATGCTTCATATTGGACTCCCAAGTTTATCCATACCAAGTTTCAAGTCTTGATTCCAAGTTTTGCCCAGTCAACTGAACAGTTGACCTAGAAATCAACTATATTGGGGAAAAAGTCAACTGTGGCCAATTGACAGTCAAATCTCATGAAAATTGACCCACATCAACATTATGAACTCACATGGATCATTTGATCAAGTTTGGATCACAATTCCACAAGAAATTTGATCAGATCACCAAAAGGGCAAAATGGTCATTTTTAGGGTTTTGACTGCACAAAGGCAATTTTTGACTGTTTGACCTAGCCAATGGAAAACCAAGCTCACATATGGACTCAAGGACCCCATGGAATTGTCTTGACATGCTCAACAAGTTCAAAAGATCCCAAGTACACAAAATTGACAGTTGAATTTCCCAGTCAATTGATTAATTTTGACTGTATACTGAAAAGTCAAACTTTGACTTTTTGGTCAAAATCAAGAGTCAAGATTCATTTTTCATCAAAACATGCCAAATCATGAAACTTGTTCACCAAGAAATCAAAAATTGCAAATTAGGGTTTGAAATGAGAATTTTTCATAACTTAGAATTTTTCTAAGTTATGAAAAACCCTAATTTTTTCCCAACTTTGCCCCACTTTCTTACCAAGATTCATTTGGATTCAAGCAAAAGTCAAAACATGAAAGTTGTAGCCTATTGCATAATCTACAACTTTGATTCACAAAGTTTTCCAAAAAGAAGCTTGTATCTCAAGTTACAATTTTTGGAACAAGGGTACCAAACCATTCTTAACTTAGTGAAATTTTGACCTTTTTAGGCAAGGTTTTTTACCTAACTTCAAGACCATTTTTCACATACTTCCACTTGGAATTTCAATTTTCATTTCAAAGATGGATTGTAGTACACATTCCAAGCTTTCCAAAATGTCCAAGAACTCATCAAACAACCTCATGACTTGAGAGAATCGAATTTTGCAATATGGCAAAAACTCACTTTTGAATTGGCCAATTTCCATGTTCATAACTTGTGCAATTTTCCAAATCAGCGTGCTTCCCTTGATTACAGGCCTCTAAACCATCCAACAATCATAAATTTAATGCAAACTCTTTGTGACAAGACCATGTTCTGTGTGTTCAAGCATTGCATGATGGATTAATCCCAAAATAGATAAAGCACTTTAACCATTTTTGCAAAAGTAAGCTTTATGTCAAAATGAAAATCCAAGAAGTACAGATAAAATCCCCTTGGCACAAGTTTAGGAACTAATCACACTGATCAATGCCAAGGTTTGCAGCATGTTATGGGGGTCTCTACCTGTCTAAACACCAACTTGGATTTTGGTTGTTTAAAGTGTAAGAAATATGGCATAACTGAACACAACTCTCATATCAGCTAACAAACCCTTAAGCAAACTTGTCAAGCATATCCTAAAGATCCTAACTGAGCTAGAACACGACTCCAACACCTCCATTGCCCTCTAGAACACAGAACCACCTTCAAACTGCCCAAACAGAGCTCCTACTGCAGTTTGAGTGCCAACTCTCATCCCTTTCATGCATTCTTGCTAAAAGCTCATCAAACACATTCACTAGCATCACTTGAAGCTAACCAAAATCTCAAAAACGACCTGTAACTCCTCTAATCAGTTCCACCATTTTCACTTTCTTGTTTTGCAGTTGAAGTTCCATAGCCCGATTCAAAGTGTTTCAAAGCAAAGTAAAACTTGGAATAGCATCCCTGGACATCAAGGAAGATGTACCAATCATCACCTTGCTCTAAAAGTACCTCCATCATCAGATACAATTCCAACTGAGAAGGTATATTCATGAACTTCTAACTCTTAGTGTAGGCATCATTAGCTCTAAGTTTGTGAATAAGAAGTGTTCTACTCATGCCCTTGAATCTGTACATACTTTTACTTTCCATTTATTTTGCCTGAGCTATGAGAATTTAAGGTCTGAATGTTGATAAAAAGTTAGGTCAGGATTTGGGAATGTTAAAATTCTCTCTCATTTCTGAGAGTTAGGATGGGTTCTTTACATATTTAGAATCGTGGCTTGATGATTAACATTTCTTATGTTGAAAGTTTGTGCTAAAACTCAAGGAATCAGGATGTTTGAATTCATGAACATGGCGCGTGTTTTTTGAACAAGAGCTGTCTGAAGGTTGAAGAAAGGTCTTCATGGGCTGGGCCTGTTGTGCTATTTCTCTTCACACCCTATTTTTGCTTTCATACCCCCTGAGCCCATTTTGTTTGTCTTAATGATTTTTTGACTTTTCTCTTTTTATTCTGATTTATTTATTTTTGCTAATAATATTAAAAAACATAAAAAATATTTTTACACCATTTTTATATTTTTTAGGTATTTATTTGTTTATATGGACATTTGTACATAAATATTATATATATACTATTATTTAGAAAAACTAGAAAAATAATGCAAATATATTTTATTTCTGATTTTTATTTCATTTTCTCTTTTGAAAACATTTTGTATCAAAAAAATACTTTTTTCATAAATGTTAAATATTATTATTTTATATATATAATACTTATTTAGTAAATAATAAAGATATTTATATATATTAGTATATTTAGGTAAATAATACAAAAAATATATTTATTTTTATTTTATTAATATTTGACCTAAAAAAAATACTTTTTATGAATATACTTCATTTTTATTTTATTTTGTACATAATTATTAAATATTTGTATATATTAAATAATTAATATATTTACTTAATGAATTAGGGTTTTACCCTTAAAACACAAAAACTCCAAAAATAATACTTTTTTTTTTATTATTTTGTCTATTTGACATAAAATAAATACCTTTTTTCCATACATATAAAAACCCTTTTTGCATCTTGCATATTTATTTTATTTTCTATTTTAATTTGTGCAATTAAATATCTTGTAAATAAATTCCATATTGATGTAATAGTTTAGGTTTAAATTCCTTGTCAAAATCCCCATTTGAACATTTGTACCCCCCTTCCCATATTGTGTTGTAATGGCTTAGGAATTTTAATTTTCGCACTTTAATGCTTTCTAAATATACCATGTTAGAATTAGGGTTTGTATGCAAATAAAAAGAACAAAATAGTTTGACCTAATTTCAAGATAATCAAGCATGAAAACGGACAACACATATCACACTTGCACCCCTAGGGTATTCCACTTGTTGCCTTCAATAAATGGGCCATATTGTATGTTAGGTCTCTTTGGGCAAAAACAAACACAATTCAAATGATCATAGTCCCTCGACGACGCTTTCGAAAGTTACCTAAAAATGATCAAGTCCCTTAAAGGAAAATTGCCCAAAGATACTTAACACCATTGCAATTATGGTCTAATCGATGACCCGCGCCCGTCCCTTACATATCCTAACACAAGATTGTCCACCAAATGCAATGGTGGAACAAATTTGTTAAAAGGGTTAAAACATAGCAAAAATCTTTGAGAACTTTAGGGTAGATAGCTCTTAAGTACTTGTCAACTTGCAAAACAAAACACTTGCCTATTTTTCAAACCTCACTTCACAAACACTTTCAAAACAAACTTTCAAAAAACCTTGAAACATCTTTTCAAAAAGACAAACACCTTTTGTAAAACATTCGAGTAAAGAATTGTTACAAGGGTTGCCTAGACAAGGCATCTTTTTCAAAACATTTTCAAAAACCACACACAAAGCACCATTTCAAACAATTGAAAACCAAGGCAAGTTGATCTAAGCAAGTACCTAAGAGCCCATGGATAACCATGGATAGAAAGGGTGCTAATACCTTCCCTTTCTATAATCTACTCCCCGAACCCAAGAAAATATCTCAAAGGTTTTTGCTGTGCTTTTTAAACCTTTCCTTAGGATAAAATAAAAAGTCGGTGGCGACTCTTGCTCAACCGAAACATTTGCAAAAACAAACGCAAAACCCTAGTCAGTTCTCCCACCGTATCACAGAACTGGAGACTCTGCTGGGGACAATTTTAAAAGTGGAGTAACCTTAGGGCTTAGATCACCCTCTTGCATGACTAATTGTTTGTCTTGATTGCTTTATATTTTGGCTCTATTGTTTGGGTTTGCAATCCTACACCCGGATTTTGGGAAACATTCATAGATAGCAATACGTTGTGGAAACTGTGCGGGGTATACCGACACGGTCAAAGCAATAGCTATATTAGTGCGACATATTTGTGAGTACCGGTAACCCTTGAGTTCAATCAAGGAGAGTACGGGGCCGCTGAGTGATGTCACTAAGCACTAATGACCTAGAACCTTACTTGACCATCTTGGCCTTTTATTAGGGGTAGTGAGATGACCGGCTTTGGTGCAGTCCGAAGTTGGTAGATACTCGATACTACACTCATTGAGGGTTGTTTTCTTGGAATATTTTGGTCGCTAGTTAAGTGGCTAAACCAAAACAATGAACGATGAAAACAATCCAATGATATTGAGCTCCTTAGAACCCGGTTACTATTTATAGGACAGGTTTTTAAGCCAACTACACTCAAGAGGGTACTTACCTATGAAACCCCATGCAAGCCTGAAACTAGGGTTTGGTGTGATTTGCTTGTACATATGTTTTGTGCATACATCATAAACATCATAAAGCATCATATGCATTCACTAACCATTTCAAGGGTTTAGATCTTCATCTTTGTTCTTGTTTTGTAGGTCATGGAAATTCCTCGCAGAAATACCATCCAAGTCAACCTTGTGAGAATCTCTCCTCAACTCAAGGAGCTCACCTCAAGAATTCCGGAAAGCTCATCCTTCAGTGAAAGACATGGTAGACTACTCAGCTTAGTCAACACCAACATTGAAGAAGACATGATGAAAGTGCTATTCCAGTTCTTTGACCCTCTTCACCATTGTTTCACTTTCCCTGATTACCAGTTGGTGCCCACTTTGGAGGAGTTTTCTCAACTCTTAAGAATCCCTATCCTTAATCAACTACCCTTCAACGGTACGGAAAAGGAACCAAAGCCGGAAGATGTTGCTCGAGCATTACATCTACAGCCATCTGAAATCAAGAGGCATTGGGAAACCAGAAGCGGCGTCAAAGGATTCTTAGCAAAATTCTTGTTTGAGAAGGCACAAGAGTGTTGGAATTCATTGGACCTACAAGCCTTTGAAGAGATTGTGGCACTCCTCGTCTATGGGTTGGTCTTGTTCCCAAATCCTGACCAATTGGTGGATGTCAACGCCGTCAAAATCTTCTTGTCCAGAAATCCAATACCAACATTGCTTGGGGACATCCTTCACTCATTTTACACACGAACAATGAGAAAGAGGGGTGTTCTCATGTGTTGTACTCCTCTCCTTGCAAGGTGGTTTATTTCGCACCTTCCACAATCTGTCTTAAAGAATGACCAAGGCTCAAGGTGGTCCCAACGATTGATGACTCTTACTCACTCTGATGTACATTGGTGTTCTCGGTCCAGAGAAAATGTCATCATCGTCGATCGTTGTGGAGAGTTTCCTAATGTTCCTTTACTTGGAATCAGAGGAGGTATCACCTACAACCCTTGCCTAGCTTTGAGGAAATTTGGATATGCATGGAGGGATGGCCCTCATAACATGTTGATTCCTGACCTAGTTTTTGACTTCGACAACGATGCGCAAGGACTTCGCCAAAGATTCATCAGAGCTTGGGGGAGGCCCAACAAGGTTGATAGCAAGACTCTGGGACACAAGAACTCCATCCCTCTTGAGCCTTATCTCAAATGGGTACGAGCCCGAGCCCAGAGTCTAATGATGCCTTATCCTCATGTTCTCCCTGTGATTAAAGAGCCTGTTAAGGAAGGAGAGTTTCCCTACACCATCCTATATCCTGACATGCCTACATCGTGGGAGGAAATGCAGAAAAGTTGGATTCAGCTCAAGGAGGAACGGAACACTTTTGAAGCCAGCTTCTATGCTAGCGAGAAGAAGGTTCTAGAGCTTACCCGCCGACTCCATGAGCAAGAGACTCTCAACACCTACATTTCGCAAAAGAGGATGCGCAACGTCTTTTTGCCTTGAGAAGTTGTTTTTGTAATATTTGGCCCATGGGGCATTTATGTACTAACAAATTTCTTCTTATTAATATGACGTGCGTTCCTTTTTGTCTACAACAATTTTGAATGTTCTAAATCCTTGAATGCATTGCATACATAAGCATACCATTCATCATGTGCATAAGCAGGTCTCACGCCAGGTTTCCTTATCTGTCTGCTGTTTATTTCAGTAGGATGGATCTCGAGCAAACAGTCAAAGACATGCAAACTCAAAATGCACAGTTCTAGCAACTCCTGATGACCTTGGCTAAGGGTCAGGAGGATATCAAGACCCAAATAGGGAACAAAGACCCAGTGAAGAAGAAGAAAAAGAGACTCGGGATGGCTACTTTAGGGAGAAGATTTGAAGGAGAGGCCAGGAGAGTGCTCGAATTTCCTCCTACTTCTGATGAAGGAACCAGTAAAGGAGGTGGGGTTGCAGTACCTTCCGAGTCCGATGTGGAAGAAGAGGGGGACGAAGAGGATGAAGACTATTCTGATCAACAATACCCTCCAGCTGATGATAAATACAAAGGCTTAGAAGACAGGTTGGCCGCCATGGAGCTACAAAGAGTACCGGGTTTGGATTTTGAAGACTTGGGTTTGGTTGCCGGGATTGTGATTCCCCCAAAATTCAAAGTGCCGGTTTTTGTGAGGTATGATGGGCTGTCCAGTCCAAAAATGCATCTCAGGTCCTACGTGAGAAAGATCCAACCCTATACGGCAGATAAAAATCTTTGGATCCATTTCTTTCAAGACAGCCTTTATGGGGCTCAATTGGAGTGGTTTTATCAGCTAGAGGGAACCAGCGTCCGAAATTGGGAAGACTTGGCCACCGCCTTTTACAAACAATATCAGTATAATTCTGACCTTGCTCCTACGCGTACCCAACTTCAGGGTATGTCATTAGGAACAAGCGAAGGATTCAAAGAATATGCACAAAAATGGAGGGATTTGGCTGGCAGGGTGCAGCCTCCTTTAACCGACCGCGAACTTGTTGATATGTTTCTAGGGACCCTATCTGGGCCATTTTTCAATCATTTGATTGGTAACTCTTCCGCGGGGTTTACCGATTTGATCTTAACAGGCGAAAGGATAGAAGCTGGCATCAACTCAAGAAAGATTCAGAAGGGTGTTGCTGCAAGTGTTGAGAAGAAGCCTTTTAAGAAGGAAACAACTGTGGTATATTCTCAGAGAAGAGCAGGGAGGACTGAGCGCCGGCCAACTGTAGGGGCCATAATGATTCAAAACCCTTCAAGTGAGCAGCCTCGCTATAACCAGTCCAGACCAAATCAGCAACGGGTGGAACGGCCACAACGGCAGTTCACCCGCATTAATATGACTCCGGCGCAAGTGCTTCCCCATCTGTTAAAGTTGAATCTTGCCACCATCAAGGAGGCACCAAAGAATGTGAATACGTCCTCTCCGCATTACCATCCTAATGCTAAATGTGCCTACCATTATGACAGTGTCGGGCACGACACCAATGATTGTTGGGCACTCAAGCATAAAATCCAAGACCTGATAGAGGCGAAAGAGGTGGAGTTTGACGCGCCGGAGAAGCCTAATGTGATATCTGCCCCCATGCCGAAGCACGACCGAAATGTCAATGCCATTGAAGAAGATTTGTATGTTGCTGATGTCAATGATCTGATAACTCCATTGTTAACCATCAAGTTGAATCTGTTAAGGGCCGGGATCTTCCCGGGATGTAAAGAAGATTGCTATTGTTGTTACTCTCTGCCGTTTGATTGTCCGCTACTGAAGAAAGGCATCCAAGGCCTTATGGATAGTCGACAAATTTTGTTTGAAAAAGTTTCTGCTGTTCCAACTTATACTGAAGATGTCTCAATCATAACCATTCACGCCAATCTTTCCAAGGCTGTCAGAAAGCCTGTTAAGATTACACCAGCTACGAAATCTGTTCCTTTGAAGATTACAATGCCAGGGCCTGTCCCCTATGTTTCCGAGAAGTCGATACCATGGAACTATGGCGGTGACGTCTACTACCATGGTATTAAACAAATCGAAATAAGTGAAGAAAGTTCGGATGATGAAGAAGCCAGCATTGGTAACATTGCAGGCACGAGCAAAATCACCCGGAGCGGGAGAATATTTTCTCCAGAGATTGCCCCCCCAAGAGCAATCTTTGGACCCTCATCTGCTGACAAGGTCATCCCTGCACCAATAAAACTCTCCGCTAGAACCCCATTGATTGAAGATGTTGTTGTTCCTAGTACTGTCCCTCCTACCGCTGCTGATAAAGGTAAGGGAATCCAAGATGAGCTCGTCAGGACGAGGGCTCAACCCTTGGTGTTCCCGGAAACCTCCAAGAAGGAAATGGATGAGATCTTGAAGATAATCAAGAGGAGTGATTACGATGTGGTAGAACAGCTGGGGCAAACCCCCTCAAAGATCTCCATGCTGGCACTACTACTTTGCTCAGAAGCGCACGCTAAAGCTTTGATAAAATTCCTAAAGGCAGCCCATGTGCCCCAGGAAACCTCTGCAGATTAATTTCAAAATTGCGTGGCTAGCCTTACTGCGGACAATGGATTAGGTTTCTCTGATGCCGACCTAACTCCTAAAGGTAGAAACCACAATGATGCTTTGCACATTTCAGTCGAGTGCCGGGGAACTACTCTCGCACATGTCTTAGTCGACACTGGTTCGTCGCTGAATGTACTGCCTAAGAAGGCCTTGGACCGACTAGATTGTGAAGGGTTGGAGTTGAAACCGAGTGATATTGTTGTCAGAGCTTTCGATGGTTCGAAGAGAATGGTCCATGGGGAGGTTGATATTCCCATCAAGATAGGCACTGAGGTGTTTAAATCTACTTTCTATGTGATGGACATCCGTCCGTCTTACTCTTGCTTGTTGGGTAGGCCTTGGATACACCATGCTGGGGCATTCACCTCCTCCTTACATCAGATGTTGAAGTATCCCGTCAAGGGAAAGATCATTACTGTCCATGGCGAAGAGGAGTACATGATTAGCCACTTGAACTCTTTCCGATATGTGGAAGTAGAAGGTGAGTTCATTGAGACGCCTTTCCAACATTTCGAAGAAGTCCTTCCTGAAACAACAGTAGCAAGGTTGGAAACTGAGACACCGAGGCAGATGGCCAGGATGGCATCTCTGGAAGACGCAAAGGCCGCAATAAAGGAAGGGAAGAATTCGGCATGGGGGCGGTTGCCTGATATTCCGCATAAGACCGACAAATTTGGATTAGGGTTCACTACCGCGGGCCAGAAAGCTATGCGCCGTTCAAAGATTGAAAGGGCGCCAGTCAAAATTTCTCCCTACGGAATCAACGCTTTGGAGGATGAAGACAAAGAGAGCAACATCGAAGAGTGGATTTACCCGACTGTCAAAGGAGGATTGTGCAACTGGGAGGCAAAAGACTTTGTCCCCATCACTTTTATTCATCAGTAATTTATCTGTCAAACATTTCCTATTGGTCTGTAATATTTATTTTCGAACAATCTGTACACTATCTTTTCACCTCATGCCTTGCCCGGGGCATGTAGGTCCATTTGTAAGGGTTTTGATTTTTCTCATATCCATATGCCATGTTTAATGATTCATTGGACGTTTTTCATTTGATAAACTGCTGTGTTCATTTTCTTTCCTTTTGCATTTTTTTGTTTAAGGATGGCTATCCCTTACACACACCCACACTCACAAATGCAGGTACCCATCCACTCCGGATTCCATGGGTGACTATTCTGCTATATCCTTCAATAACTCTGAAGATCTAGTCAATCAAGCCGAGTATGAAGATGACGAAGGTTGTGAAGTACCAGGGGAACTAGCCAGACTTCTACAGCAAGAGGAAAGGGCCATCTTACCGCACGAAGAGTCATTGGAAATTGTCAACTTAGGGATCGAGGAAGACCGGAAGGAGGTGCAAGTGGGTGCCAATCTGGAACCAAGTGTCAAGGAACGCCTGATACAGTTGTTGAATGAATATGTTGAAATCTTCACTTGGTCCTATGAAGACATGCCGGGTTTAGATACAGACATTGTGGTTCACCGTCTCCCCACAAGAGAGGATTGTCCACCGATCAAGCAAAAAGTCCGCCGAATGAGGCCTGACATGTCTGAGAAGATCAAAGCAGAAGTGATGAAGCAATTCGACGCTGGTTTCTGGATGTTACGTCCTATCCTCAATGGGTCGCTAACATCGTGCCAGTACCTAAGAAAGATGGCAAAGTCAGGATGTGTGTGGACTACTGGGATTTGAATAGAGCCAGCCCCAAAGATGATTTTCCACTTCCACACATTGACATTTTGATCGACAATACAGCTCAGCACAAAGTGTTTTCCTTCATGGATGGATTCTTGGGCTACAATCAAATCAAAATGGCCCCCGAAGATATGGAGAAAACAACTTTTGTCACACAATGGGGCACTTTCTGTTACAAGGTGATGTCGTTCGGGCTGAAGAACGCAGGGGCAACTTATCAACGCGCTATGGTGGCTTTGTTTCATGATATGATACATCATGAGATTGAAGTTTACATAGACGATATGATAGCTCGGTCACAAACAGAGGAGGAGCACCTTGAACATCTAGAAAAGCTGTTTGCCAGATTGAAAGAATACAAACTCAGGCTGAATCCAAGTAAATGCACTTTTGGAGTTAGGTCTGGTAAACTTCTAGGATTCATTGTAAGCAACAAAGGCATTGAAGTCGATCCAGCAAAAGTAAAAGCAATACAAGAGATGCCTGCTCCCCGTACTGAAAAGGAGGTTAGAGGATTCTTGGGGCGCTTGAATTATATTGCCAGATTCATCTCTCATCTGACTTCTACCTGTGAGCCAATTTTCAAACTCTTGAAGAAAGATCAGGTAGTCGAATGGAACGACGATTGCCAAGTTGCTTTTGATAAGATCAAGGAGTATTTGCTAGAACCTCCTATTCTGATGCCACCCGTCGAAGGAAGACCATTGATCATGTATCTGACCGTCTTGGATAACTCAATGGGGTGTGTTTTGGGCCAGCATGACGAGTCTGGTCGAAAAGAGCATGCTATTTATTACCTTAGCAAAAAGTTTACCGACTGTGAGACTCGCTACTCACTGCTCGAGAAAACTTGCTGCGCTTTGGTATGGGCTGCTCGCCGACTAAGGCAGTATATGTTGACTCATACTACCTTGTTGATTTCCAAAATGGATCCTATCAAGTATATCTTCGAAAAGCCCGCCTTATCCGGAAGGATAGCTAGATGGCAGATGATCCTAACTAAGTATGACATCCAGTACACCACCCAAAAAGCTATAAAAGGGAGTGTACTAGCTGATCATCTGGCTCATCAAGCTATCGAAGATTATCAACCCATGAGATTTGACTTCCCAGACGAGGACATCATGAATTTGGACAACATTGAAAGTAACGGACCGTATGACGGACTCGAAAAGGGATCCCGATGGACCCTGTACTTTGATGGCGCCTCAAATGCACTTGGAAATGGTATCGACGCAGTACTCATTTCTCCGGAAGGTTGTCACACACCTTTCACGGCCCGACTTTGCTTCAGCTGCACAAACAACATGGCTGAGTATGAAGCTTGCATCTTTGGTCTCAAGGCTGCTATAGACTTGGGGATCAAATCTTTGATCGTATTTGGGGATTCGGCTTTGGTTATCAGTCAGATCAAAGGAGAGTGGGATACCAAGCATCCTAATCTTATCCCATACAAAGAACATGTCTTGACATTGTTGCCTCGTTTCGAGCAAATTACCTTCGAGCATTTCCCGCGAGAAGAGAATCAGCTAGCAGATGCTCTAGCTACAATGTCCTCCATGTTTAAACTCAACTGGGATAACGAAGCTCCCCAAATCACCATCGAGCGAATGGATGAACCTGCGCACTGTCACGAGATTAATACCGAAGAAGTAGTGGAACAACCCTGGTTCCATGAAATCAAAAGGTATCTCGAGACTAGAGATTATCCCGAAGGAGCTTCCGTAAATGACAAGAAGTTCTTAAGGAAATTTGCTGCCAAATTCTTCCTGAGCAACGACATCCTTTACAAACGAAGTCATGATTGTGTATTACTCCGATGCATAGAAAAAGCTGAAGTAGAGTTGATTATGACTGAGATACACAGCGGCACATTTGGCACTCACCTGAGCGGGTATACAATGGCTAAGAAGATCCTAAGAGCGGGCTATTACTGGTCTACCATGGAAGATGACTGCCATCAACATTCCCGTACTTGCCATAAATGTCAAGTCTACGCTGACAAAGTTCATATCCCTCCGGTTCCTCTCAACGTTTTGACTGCTCCTTGGCCATTTGCAATGTGGGGCATTGACATGATTGGGGAGATCAAGCCCACGGCTTCCAACGGACATCGCTTCATCCTGGTCGCCATTGACTATTTCACCAAATGGGTCGAAGCAGCTTCCTTCGCCTCTGTTACTAAAAATGTGGTTGCCCGCTTCATCAAGCAAAATCTCATATGCCGATATGGTGTTCCAGACAGAATCATCACGGACAACGGTACAAATCTGAATAACACGATGATCACCGCTTTGTGCGAACAGTTCAAGATTTATCATCACAATTCATCTCCCTATCGGCCGAAGATGAACGGTGTTGTTGAAGCTGCGAACAAAAACATTAAGAAGATCATTCAGAAAATGACAGTCACTTACAAAGACTGGCATGAGATGTTACTGTTTGCCCTACATGGATACCGTACGACGGCACGTACTTCAACCGGGGCAACCCCATTTTCTTTTGTATATTGCATGGAAGTTGTCCTGCCTATGGAGGTTCAGATTCCTTCTCTAAGGATTATGAAGGACACAGGTTTGAATGAAGATGATTGGATGCAGACCCGACTTGATCAACTCAATCTGATCGACGAGAAGCGACTCGCTGCTATATGCCATGGTCAGACGTATCAAAAGCGGATGATCAAGGCCTTCAATAAGAAAGTCAGACGCCAGGTGTATCAAGTCGGAGATCTCGTAATCAAGCGGATTATCTTGCCGCAAAGTGATCCCAGGGGCAAATGGACTCCTACATATGAAGGACCATTTGTGATCAAGAGTATATTTTCTGGTGGTGCAATGATTCTGACCACCATGGACGGCGAAGATTTGCCGCACCCTGCGAACGCAGACATAGTCAAAAGATACTACGCATAAAATAACCCGACAAGTCGAAAACCCGAAAGGGCGGCTTGGGCAAAAATGGGCATCCCGGTGAACCGAAAACCCGAAAGGGCGGTTCAGGCAAAAATTAGGGATAAAAACAAAAAAAATCTGTACACCCGGCAAGTTGAAAACCCGAAAGGGCGGCTTGGGCAAAAAGGGGTTTCCCGGTGGATCGAAAACCCGAAAGGGCGATTCAGGCAAAAATTAGGGAATTGAAGCGTATGACTATGTCTCGTCGGATCACTTCAAAGACAATCTCTTCATCAACCAGTTCTAGGTTTCTGAACAATCCAGCCATCGGCGAATGGAGCATTGAATGGACAGATATTCAGAGTTGTGAAGGCTATAGCGGAATGGAATCCCATGGAATTATTTCACATAGCCATCCTTATTTTGTATAAATCTTTCAATATTTACGACAAAATCCTCTTACTAGGATGTTTGTCTCCCTTGTACAAATATACTCAGAGAAAGTTAATACAAATACTCTTCCCAGAAATTTGTGTCATTTCCTTTTCCTTTTTCTCTTGCACTAATTGTTTTATTTTGAGAAACGTCCAATGTTTTGTTAAATAGGCATATGCATTTGAACATAATCGTTTCCTTATGAATCCAGAAAGAGGATTACTGATAGGTTGAAGGTGCAGTTGGATATCTTAATACCCTTTCAAAGGAAACCCTCAGGAGATTTGGAATCCGTACCTCCCCAGCAAGTTTTGAAGCTTATCCCCAATAGATTCTAGAAGCTTATCCCCTAAGGAGAATAAACGTCTCTCCCGAGTTTTATTCAAAGTTATTCCTCACAAGGGCTTATAACTGGGTTATCCTCAGCTTATCGCCACGGAAGATCGCACTCGGCAAATTCTTCCTATCCCCAGCGGAGTTCATCAAAGTTCCCCAGCATAACTTATCAATACAATCCCCAGAGGAGTTTATTTTTGTTACCCTCATCCAGAGAATCCTCCAGAACTCAATTCCCCTCAGAGTTTAAGTTTCAGTATCCCCAGCCGAGCTAAAACTTCAAATTATCAATCCCCAGCGGAGCCAGACTAGTGAACCTTCTCGCCACAGAGATACTTCCCACCAAACTGAAGATTCCCAGTCTTACCTCCCCAGCATGAGTCTATTAGATTGGAACTCCCCAGTAGAAGTCATCAGGAATTCCCCAGAAGATTGGTATACAACCCAAGCTCCTTTTTCTCCAGCAACAACCAGGAATTATTCTTCCCGGCAGCAGTCAGGATACTGTTATCTTCAGCCATCTCGGATTCATCTATCCTTTGCAAGACAGCTCTCCAGCTTACATGCGCATTCGTTTACATTCATATCACATAACATACATTGTATCATGCATCATGACATTGCATATAACTAACTCTTTACCTTTTCAGGTAAGATCAGTCGACAGACTAAAATCATTATCTTCCAAGACTTTTGAAAACAGTTTACGGACGCTTCCCAACAACGGATGCTGCTCTATTGCTTATTCAACTTCGAGATTTCTGAAAACAGTTCACGGGTTCTCCAAGTAACGGATGTTAACCTATCGCTTGTTCAGTCTCTTCTCAAGACTTCTGAAAACAGTTCATGGATTCTTCCCAACAACGGATGTTAATCTACCGCTTGTTCAGATGCAACTTTTGAAAACAGTTTACGGACGCTTCCCAACAACGGATGCTGCTCTATTGCTTATTCAACTTTGAGATTTCTGAAAATAGTTCACGGGTTCTCCAAGTAACGGATGTTAACCTATCGCTTGTTCAGTCTCTTCTCAAGACTTCTGAAAACAGTTCATGGATTCTTCCCAACAACGGATGTTAATCTACCGCTTGTTCAGATGCAACTTTTGAAAACAGTTTACGGACGCTTCCCAACAACGGATGCTGCTCTATTGCTTATTCAACTTCCAGATTTCTGAAAACAGTTCACAGGTTCTCCAAGTAACGGATGTTAACCTATCGCTTGTTCAGTCTCTTCTCAAGACTTCTGAAAACAGTTCATGGATTCTTCCCAACAACGGATGTTAATCTATCAACTTGTTCAGATGCAACTTCTGAAAACAGCTTACGAATTCCTCCCAACAACGGATGTTAATCTATCGCTTGTTCAGATTCAATCTCAACTTCTGAAAACAGTTTACGGATTCCTCCCAACAACGGATGTCAATCTATTGCTTATTCAGACCCCCAATTCAGAGATGGTCCAAAGCATGGACACCTTCCTGATACTCATTCCAGATGGCATCTTTAAGCCCATCCCCGACAGGTTTCTGTCACTCCTCCCGATGGCATCGTTAATCCCATCTCCAAATGGCATCTCTAAGCCCATTTCCGCATCCATTGCTTTGACGAGTGCAAATTTAAGGGCACTCTAGTGTCCAATCTCCTTTTACCCTCAAGTCGCGAAAGGCAAACTTGCCAATCTAACTCTTCAGGTCCAAGAAGATTGAACAGGGGCAACTGTTGTACCCCAAAATTTGCCCTCCCATTTTCTCAAACATTTCCCATCACAAAGCCCTTGGAGATCAAGATCCAGTTAGGGTTTCATCTGCTCAAGACTTCTCCTTGCATTGTTGACCCAAATTAGGTTTTGTGTTTGCACAAGGATGTTTTGACCAAAAATGCCTAAGATGACTTTCATGCTTCATATTGGACTCCCAAGTTTATCCATACCAAGTTTCAAGTCTTGATTCCAAGTTTTGCCCAGTCAACTGAACAGTTGACCTAGAAATCAACTGTATTGGGGAAAAAGTCAACTGTGGCCAATTGACAGTCAAATCTCATGAAAATTGACCCACATCAACATTATGAACTCACATGGATCATTTGATCAAGTTTGGATCACAATTCCACAAGAAATTTGATCAGATCACCAAAAGGGCAAAATGGTCATTTTTAGGGTTTTGACTGCACAAAGGCAATTTTTGACTGTTTGACCTAGCCAATGGAAAACCAAGCTCACATATGGACTCAAGGACCCCATGGAATTGTCTTGACATGCTCAACAAGTTCAAAAGATCCCAAGTACACAAAATTGACAGTTGAATTTCCCAGTCAATTGATTAATTTTGACTGTATACTGAAAAGTCAAACTTTGACTTTTTGGTCAAAATCAAGAGTCAAGATTCATTTTTCATCAAAACATTCCAAATCATGAAACTTGTTCACCAAGAAATCAAAAATTGCAAATTAGGGTTTGAAATGAGAATTTTTCATAACTTAGAATTTTTCTAAGTTATGAAAAACCCTAATTTTTTCCCAACTTTTCCCCACTTTCTCACCAAGATTCATTTGGATTCAAGCAAAAGTCAAAACATGAAAGTTGTAGCCTATTGCCTAATCTACAACTTTGATTAACAAAGTTTTCCCAAAAGAAGCTTGTATCTCAAGTTACAATTTTTGGAACAAGGGTACCAAACCATTCTTAACTTAGTGAAATTTTGACCTTTTTAGGCAAGGTTTTTTACCTAACTTCAAGACCATTTTTCACATACTTCCACTTGGAATTTCAATTTTCATTTCAAATATGGATTGTAGTACACATTCCAAGCTTTCCAAAATGTCCAAGAACTCATCAAACAACCTCATGACTTGAGAGAATCGAATATTGCAATATGGCAAAAACTCACTTTTGAATTGGCCAAATTCCATGTTCATAACTTGTGCAATTTTTCAAATCAGCATGCTTCCCTTGATTACAGGCCTCTAAACCATCCAACACTCATAAATTTAATGCAAACTCTTTGTGCCAAGACCATGTTCTATGTGTTCAAGCATTGCATGATGGATTAATCCCAAAATAGATAAAGCACTTTAACCATTTTTGCAAAAGTAAGCTTTATGTCAAAATGAAAATCCAAGAAGTACAGATCAAATCCCCTTGGCACAAGTTTAGGAACTAATCACACTGATCAATGCCAAAGTTTTCAGCATGTTATGAGGGCCTCTACCTGTTTAAACACCAACTTGGCTTTTGGTTGCTTAAAGTGTAAGAAATATGGCATAACTGAACACAACTCTCATATCAGCTAACAAACCCTTAAGCAAACTTGTCAAGCATATCCTAAAGATCCTAACTGAGCTAGAACACGACTCCAACACCTCCATTGCCCTCTAGAACCCAGAACCACCTTCAAACTGCCCAAACAGAGCTCCTACTGCAGTTTGAGTGCCAACTCTCATCCCTTTCATGCATTCTTGCTAAAAGCTCATCAAACACATTCCCTAGCATCACTTGAAGCTAACCAAAGTCTCAAACACGACCTGTAACTCCTCTAATCATTTCCACCATTTTCACTTTCTTGTTTTGCAGTTGAAGTTCCATAGCTCGATTCAAAGTGTTTCAAAGCAAAGTAAAACTTGGAATAGCATCCCTGGACATCAAGGAAGTTGTACCAATCATCACCTTGCTCTAAAAGTACCTCCATCATCAGATACAATTCCAACTGAGAAGGTATATTCATGAACTTCTAACTCATAGTGTAGGCGTCATTAGCTCTAAGTTTGTGAATAAGAAGTGTTCTGCTCATGCCCCTGAATCTGTACATACTTTTACTTTCCATTTATTTTGCCAGAGCTATGAGAATTTAAGGTCTGAATGTTGATAAAAAGTTAGGTCAGGATTTGGGAATGTTAAAATTCTCTCTCATTTCTGAGAGTTAGGATGAGTTCTTTACATATTTAGAATCGTGGCTTGATGATTAACATTTCTTATGTTGTAAGTTTGTGCTAAAACTCAAGGAATCAGGATGTTTGAATTCATGAACATGGCGCGTGTTTTTTGAACAAGAGCTGTCTGAAGGTTGAAGAAAGGTCTTCATGGGCTGGGCCTGTTGTGCTATTTCTCTTCACACCCTATTTTTGCTTTCATACCCCCTGAGCCCATTTTGTTTGTCTTAATGATTTTTTGACTTTTCTCTTTTTATTCTGATTTATTTATTTTTGCTAATAATATTAAAAAACATAAAAAATATTTTTACATCATTTTTATATTTTTTAGGTATTTATTTGTTTATATGGACATTTGTACATAAATATTATATATATACTATTATTTAGAAAAACTAGAAAAATAATGCAAATATATTTTATTTCTGATTTTTATTTCATTTTCTCTTTTGAAAACATTTTGTATCAAAAAAATACTTTTTTTTATAAATATTAAATATTATTATTTTATATATATAATACTTATTTAGTAAATAATAAAGATATTTATATATATTAGTATATTTAGGTAAATAATACAAAAAATATTTTTATTTTTATTTTATTAATATTTGACCTAAAACAAATACTTTTTATGAATATACTTCATTTTTATTTTATTTTGTACATAATTATTAAATATTTGTATATATTAAATAATTAATATATTTACTTAATGAATTAGGGTTTTACCCTTAAAACACAAAAACTCCAAAAATAATACTTTTTTTTTTATTATTTTGTCTATTTGACATAAAATAAATACCTTTTTTCCATACATATAAAAACCCTTTTTGCATCTTGCATATTTATTTTATTTTCTATTTTAATTTGTGCAATTAAATATCTTGTAAATAAATTCCATATTGATGTAATAGTTTAGGTTTAAATTCCTTGTCAAAATCCCCATTTGAACATTTGTACCCCCCTTCCCATATTGTGTTGTAATAGCTTAGGAATTTTAATTTTCGCACTTTAATGCTTTCTAATTATACCATGTTAGAATTAGGGTTTGTATGCAAATAAAAAGAACAAAATAGTTTGACCTAATTTCAAGATAATCAAGCATTAAAACGGACAACACATATCACACTTGCACCCCTAGGGTATTCCACTTGTTGCCTTCAATAAATGGGCCATATTGTATGTTAGGTCTCTTTGGGCAAAAACAAACACAATTCAAATGATCATAGTCCCTCGACGACGCTTTCGAAAGTTACCTAAAAATGATCAAGTCCCTTAAAGGAAAATTGCCCAAAGATACTTAACACCATTGCAATTATGGTCTAATCGATGACCCGCACCCGTCCCTTACATATCCTAACACAAGATTGTCCACCAAATGCAATGGTGGAACAAATTTGTTAAAAGGGTTAAAACATAGCAAAAATCTTTGAGAACTTTAGGGTAGATAGCTCTTAGGTACTTTTAAACTTGCAAAACAAAACACTTGCCTATTTTTCAAACCTCACTTCACAAACACTTTCAAAACAAACTTTCAAAAAACCTTGAAACATCTTTTCAAAAAGACAAACACCTTTTGTAAAACATTCGAGTAAAGAATTGTTACAAGGGTTTCCTAGACAAGGCATCTTTTTCAAAACATTTTCAAAAACCACACACAAAACACCATTTCAAACAATTGAAAACCAAGGCAAGTTGATCTAAGCAAGTACCTAAGAGCCCATGGATAACCATGGATAGAAAGGGTGCTAATACCTTCCCTTTCTATAATCTACTCCCCGAACCCAAGAAAATATCTCAAAGGTTTTTGCTGTGCTTTTTAAACCTTTACTTAGGATAAAATAAAAAGTCGGTGGCGACTCTTGCTCAACCGAAACATTTGCGAAAACAAACGCAAAACCCTAGTCAGTTCTCCCACCGTATCACAAGCACAATCTCATTTATTTTGAAAATATCATTATACAGTGCATTTCATACATCATGACATTGCATACAACTAATTCTTTACCTTTGTGGGAAAGATCAATCAACAAATAATTATCATCAATAATTTTTAACAAGTCCAAGAATAGTTCCTGAAACAAGACAGAGCAACTACCTGCGCGACTAGATGAAGCTTCACACGGGCTCATCCTGAAGCAATCTTACACAGATTCCTTCTCATGAATTTCCAAATGTAGCTTCGCATGGGCTCATCATGAAGCAATCTTACACAGGTTCCTTCTAATTTCCAGATGAAGTTTCACACTGACTCATCCCAAAGCAGCCCTACCCAGGCTCCTTCTCATATATTTCCAGATGAAGTTTCACAAGGACTCATCCCGAAGCAGCCCTACCCAGGCTCCTTCTCATATATTTCCAGATGAATTTTCACACGGACTCATCCCGAAGCATCCCTACCCAAGCTCCTACTCATACATTTCTAGATGCATTTTTACACGGACTTATCCCGAAGCAACCCTACCCCGGCTCCTTCTCATACATTTCCAAATGCAGTTTCATATGGACTCATCCTGAAGCAGCCCTACCCAGGTTCCTTTTCATATATTTCCAGATGCAGTTTCACACTGACTCATCCCGAAGCAGCCCTACCCAGGCTTCTTCTTATACATTTCTAGGTGCAGTTTCACACGGACTCATCCCGAAGAAGCCCTACCCATGCTCCTTCTCATATATTTCCAGATGAAGTTTCACACGGACTCATCCCAAAGTAGCCCTACACAGGCTCCTTCTCATGTATCTCTAGATGCAGTTTTACGCAGACTCATCCCGAAGCAGCCCTACCCAGGCTCCTTCTCATAAATTTCAAGTGTAGTTTCACACAGACTCATCCTGAAGCAGCCCTACCCAAGCTCCTTCTCATGTATTTCCAAATGGAGCTTCACACGGGCTCATCCTGAAGCAATCTTACACGGGTTACTTCTAATGTATTTCAAAATGAAGCTTCACACGGGCTCAACACGGGTCTATTCCAGTATATCATTCAAATTTAATCGTCCAAAGATTTATTCTCATACTTCTCTGACACCTGTTATTTTGGTATAAATCGACCAAAGATTTATTCTAATGCTTCTTCCAATCTCTATCAACAGTCACTTTGGATGGCATCTATAAGCCCATCGTTGACAAATTCTTTATCACTTATCCAAATGGAATCTTTAAGCCCATTCCCGACACAATCAACTAACATATCATCAAGTGCAAATTTCTAGACACTCTAGTGTTCAATCATCTTCCACCTTCAAGTCACGAATGGCGGACTTGCCAATCTAACTCTTCAGGTTTAAGAAGATTGAACAGTGGCAGTTGTTGTGCCCCAAAATTTACCCTCTGGACATTTCATAAAAGACCTCCAATGCTCAAGGATTATCAAGGAATTGATCATACAAAATTACCTCCAAAACATTGAGACCACAAACTAGAGTTTTGACTAAGAACGATTGATCATTGACTTTTGGCCTAATACATGACTTAGTGGCTTGAAGCATAATCTCAAATACTTAAAGATGACATGTTGACCCAATTCCGTGGCTCAAAACATCTCTCAAGATCATTTGATTGACAGATGAAATTTGGTCAACTGTACACTGAAAAGTCAAACTTTGACTTTTTTTATCAACATTAAGTTTCAAAGATCAAAATTAATCAAGACATTCAAAAATACAGAAGCTTGATCATCAAGAAATCAAGAAAGTCAAAAGTCAATTTGAAAAGTCAAACTTTTCAAGACTTAGAAATTTTTTATAAGTGTTTTTGTACATGATAATTTCATTACTTCATGTTATTCTTTCACCAAGATTTAAGATGATTCAAGGAGAAATTCCAACATGAAAGTTGCAGATCTCAATGAGATCTAAAACATTGTAGGGCAGGACTTAATATAGAAATGCTTGGATTTTTAGTTATAATTTCATGAAGTCATGGCATTTTTGTATAAACACTTAGAGAAATTTTCAGCAATTTTAATCAGGTTTTTGTCCCAACTTCTTGGCCAATTTTCATCAAATTCCAGCTTGATTTAAAAAAAAAGTGGAAAACATGAAAGTTGTAGAGGAGGTTCCAATCTTTCCAAAAATTCCAAGAACTCATTGAGATCATTCTTCAGCTGAGAGAATCGAAGAGATGAAGTTAAGGTTTCATTCTTGAATTACAAGGCATAATTTGTGATGAACACTTGACTTAAATTCTAACCAAAGCTACAAGATCTCTCTTTTCAGGCTATGTTCTCTCCAAATATATGCATAATCAAGCATTTACATAAACCCTAAGTGTATTACACAAGCATTGAAGCTTTGTCCAAGTCTTGATACCATTTATGGTTAGAAATGAAAAAGCAACATTACCATTTGCATAAAGCTTGACTTTTCCAACCACTCTCTTCTTTCAAAGCTTGAAATCTGTTCTAAAGATCACAACAAATCTCTCAACATCAGAAGCAATCCAAAATACCTGCAAAGCATGGCTAAGTTCATTAATTTACTCCTTTCTTCTTCATGAAGCAACTCGTCTTTATGAATTTGAAAAATGCATAACATGTGATTTTCAAAAAAATATGAGTTGTTTCAAGTCTCAAACCTTCTCTATAAATAGAGAGGCCAATTGCAAGAGAGAGGTCATAAAAAATAGAGAGAAAAGCCATAAGTTTTGTTGTAAACTAGCATCAAAATTCCATACTCTCAAAAAAGCCATAACTGTCCAAAAATCTTCCACTCTTGAGTTTTAAAGTCCAAATCTTTGGAACACTCACTTCTTGCAAGCTCTGTCCAAACAAACTATACAAACACTCCACATACATCATATAGACAGCAACTTAAATTAAGCATAACTTTTGTAACATCTCTATTTCTCCAAGCTTAAGAATACTCAAGGCAGCAACTCAAGCTCAAAATATAAATTCCTGCTTCAAGGTAAGTCTCCTTGATTTTAAACCCTTCATTCCTAGCATCATTAGATGATTCATCTTTGAATATAAAATGTAATAACCATTCCCCTTAATGTTAACCTTTGCTCGTCTTCCATTCTTGTCATTTATGTGTTGAGAACTAACCCCTGCGTGCAGCAAAACAATGATAGAGTGAAAAAATTGTAGTATGAGTCGACACATACTCACATGAGTTTACTCATTTTAGTGGCAGGACATGTTATGATTCTACACAAAGCCTCATGAGTCGACACATACTGCTATACAGACTAAAAATAGAAGGAAAAAAGGGTGTATGAGTCGACACAAAGAACGAATGTGTCGACACATGTAAGGTATGAGTCGACACATATCATTATGCATTGAATCATACTGAGTTGATTTGGAAATACAGGGGCAAGGGAAGGTTATGTGTCGATGTAAAAAGAGCATGTGTCGACACATAATGTTCAAAAATGCAATTTTCCTTCCTTTTCCTCTGCTTTTACATGTTTCACATATTTTCTTCATGGCTATTCAATATGGTTGTAATATTTAAGCTCCTATTTCATCCCCATTTGTAAATTGTACCCCCATTCCCCTAATGATGTAATAGCGTAGGATTTTTATTTTCCACAATTTACCGCTTTCAAATATAAATGCTAGTAACTAGGGTGTGTATGGAAAGATAAAAATCAATCTTAGACAACCCTAATCCAAGACAAAATAATGCATGAAAAATAAACACTTGCACACTTGCACCTCTAGGGTTAACTCCACTTGTTTCCTTGAGAAAATGGTCATGTTATACATGTGAGACGCCTTAGAAACAAAAACAATCAACAACTACAAGATCATAGTCCCTCGATGACACTTCAAATGTTGCCTTATAAATTATATTAGTCCCTTAAGAAAAATGCTAATTTATCTCACAACATTGTTATCTATGACTATACGATGACCCGCGCCCGTCCCTTTACATCTAAAGATAGAGTTACTTACCAATCAATGGTAAGATAGAAATGTCAAAGGAAGAGAGAAATGAACAAAAGCATTTTGAGTAGGTAGAACGTTCTTAGTTGCTTGCTCACAACCATCTTAAAAAACAAAGACCTTTTCAAACACACAAAACACTTTTAAAACATGAAAATATTTTCAAAAAAGTCCAACACTTTGTATGCATTCTTATAAAGACGATAATCATTACAAAGTTTTCCTAAACGAAGGCGCTTTTTAAAAATACATTCAAAAACCACCACAAACACATTTCAAACAAAGCAATTTCAAAAGAGATCTAGAAAGCAACTAAGATCCCATAGATAACTATGGATGAAAAGGGTGCTAACACATTCCCTTTTCATAACCTACCCCCGGAACTCAAGAAAATATCTCAAAGGTCTTTCCTGTTCTTTTCACCCTTTCCTTATTGGATAAAAGAAAAGTCGGTGGCGACTCTTGCTATCCGCAACAATTGCGATAAAACGCAAAACACCCAAGTCAGTTATCCCACCGTATCACAGATTTCAACATGTGAGCTAATCATTAAGATTCTGAAGAAAGGCCAAGGTTGTGTATGGATGGATGATTGCCAAAGGTCATTTGAAAGTATTAAAGAGTATCTACTTGAACCTCCTATCCGTCTCTCTCCTGTTGAAGGAAGACCATTGATTATGTATCTGAATGTGTTGGATAGCTCTATGGGTTGTATTTTGGGACACCAAAATGAAATAGGAAGAAAAGAATATGCTATTTATTATCTGAGCAAGAAGTTTACTGACTGTGGGTCACAGTATTCTATGCTGGAAAACACATGTTATGCTTTAGCCTGGGCTGCGAAGCGTTTGCGACCATATATGGTGAATCACACTACTTGGTTGATTTCCAAGATGGATCTAATTAAGTATATCTTTGAAAATAATGCTCTTACTGGAATAATTACCTGTTGGCGGATGTTATTGTCTGAATATGATATCGAATACCGTACTCAGAAAGTTATTAAAGGCAGTGTGTTATCTAAATACCATGCTCACCAATCGATTGATGATTATCAGTCCGTCAAGTATGATTTCCTTAATAAGGATGTGATGTATTTGAAAGTTAAAGATTGTAATGAGCCTTTGCCTAGGGAAGATCTTGATCCTGAATCCCGGTGGGGTATGGTATTTGATGGAGTTATAAATACTTATGGAAAAGGAATTAGTGTTGTGATTATCACTCCCCATGGGTCTCATATCCCTTTTACTACAAGGTTGACATTTGATTGTACCAATAAAATGGCGGAGTATGAAGCTTGTATTATGGGTATTTAAGAGGCTATGGGCCTCAAAATCAAAATTCATGATGTATATGGTGATTCAGCTTTGGTAATAAATCAGATTAAAGGAGAATGTGAGACTCATCACTTTGGCTTAATTTCCTATAGATATTATGCAAGAAGGTTATTACCTTTCTTCAATAAAGTTGAATTCCATCATATTCCCTGAGACATGAATCAGATGGAAGAGGATTTAGTTACTTTAGATTCCATGTACCAAGTGAATGCTTGGAACGATGTACCTCAGATTACAGTTTGGCGTCTTGATAGGCCAGCTCATATGTTTTCCACAAAGGCGACGTCAGATGATAAACCTTGGTATTATAATATCAAGCACTTCCTCCAGACTCAAAAATACCTGGTTGGTGCATCGAACAAAGATAAGAAGACATTGAGAAGATTGGCAAGTAGCGTTTTCCTTAATGAAGTTTTGTTATACAAGAGAAATTACGACATGGTCTTGCTCAGATACGTAGATAGACACGAAACAGACATGTTGATGAATGAGATCCATGCAGGCTCCTTCGGTACCCATGCCAATGAACATTCTATGGAAAAGAAGATACTTAGGGCATGCTACTGTTGGATGACAATGGAATCTGAATGTTATAAATTTGCGAAGAAGTGCCATAAGTGTTAGTTATGCTAACAAGATTCATGTGCATCTATACTTATCAATGTTATTTCTTCCCCATGGCCTTTCTCTATGTGGGGTATTGATATGATTAGGATGATTGAACCTAAGGTGTCGAATGGACATTGTTTCATCTTAGTGGCAATTGACTACTTCACCAAATGGGTGGAAGAAGCTTCTTATGCTAATGTCACCAAGCAAGTGGTAGTGCAGTTTATCAAGAACAACCTTATTTGTTGATATGGTGTGCCAAACAGGATTATCACTGATAACAGTTCGAATTTGAATAATAAAATAATGGCAGAACTTTGTGAAGAATTCAAGATCGTTAATTACAACTCATCTCCTTACAGGTCTAACATGAATGGGGTTGTTGAAGCTGCTAATAAGAATATTAAAAACATTATCTAGAAGATGGTTGTTACCTATAAGGATTGACATGATATGCTTCCTTTTGATTTTCATGGGTATCGTTCATCCGTCTGCACTTCAACTAGGGAAACCCCTTTTTCTCTTGTTTATGGCATGGAAACAGTGCTCTCGGTCAAGGTTGAAATTCCCTCTTTGCGTGTGATAATGGAAACCAAGTTGTCAGAGGTTGAATGGGTTCAGAAAAGGTTTGACCAGTTAAATTTAATTCAAGAAAAGAGAATGACGACCTTGTGTCACGGTCAGTTATATTATAAAAGAATGAAGAAAGATTTTGATAAGAAGGTCAAGCCTCATGAATTCATAGACTATGGATGGCGAGGAGTTCCCACGTTCCATGAATGCTAATACAGTCAAGAAATACTTTTCCTAAATAAATAAAAGAACAACTCGCTAAGTTGAAAACTCGAAAGGGTGGCTTAGGAAAAAATGAGCATCTCGGTAGGGTGAAAACCCGAAAGGGTGGTCTAGGAAAAAGCTAGAGACATAAACAGAATAAATTTTTCTGGTAGGTTGAAAACCCGTAAGGGAAATCTAGGCAAAAGTTATGGATTTCTTAGAAAGTAACTATATCAGACAAGACTTGATCATTGAAGCAACAATCTTCTTGAAATCTCACTGCACTTCAATTGAAGCCTATGCGCATGAATTCAAAGTTGTTAGAGAGAATAGTGGTCATTGTAGTTCAATATATCTTTTCCGTGTACTTACCATTTTCCAAAATTTGTAATCATCTATGAAGCCACACCATTTATGGACAACCATTCTATTAATAAAGTTTGAGCCTTTATCCAATTTCTTTGCAATTCTTACTTTATTCTATTTACAAAAGTTTCATTTATTATTGATAGTAATTTTCAAAACAAAGATACTTAATAATAAAACATGTTTTTTAAAAGAATTTGTAAATTACTTTGTACTTTGACTTTGTGAATTAATAGGACAAAAGTAGTGGTTCCGAGGATAAACGAACTCCAGAATCTTGAAAAGTTTTCTCCCAGAAGTAATCTCTGCTTTCCTTGCATTGGTACTCAGAGGTGTTGGGATGGTAATCCCATTTTCCCCCAATTAAGTCTTGATTAATATTTCTTCCAAGTTATTAGATGGTGGTAGGTTTGTATGGTTATATACCTCTTTCCCATATTCCCCAGTTAAGTCTTGATTCATTTTTCTCCGGTTGAGTGTGTTCCTTTCCCTAGCCAGGTGGTGATTAAGCAGAGATTATAAATTTATAAAGCCTTTGCTCATTTGTTGGTTTCTTCTTCCCATCGTGTTGAGAATTGATGTAGAATCTCTTGTAGAGTATTGCTCCTTTCAGTTATTACATTGTCGTTGTTATATGCTCTTTAAGTAGCCACACAAGGGCAATATCTTTTTTAAGGAGTGTTGAGACAACTGTCAATTTTTTGGGTTTTCTCTCACCATGTGTTGAATTTTGATAAAATCCCCAGAATTTTGATTTTTCGCTGTGATGTTAATTTATTAACTCCCATGATAAATCAAGGATGATGTTTCCCTTTAAAGTCGTTATCCCTATGAAGTTCCTTTCATCTTCCCTAATGAAGTCAGTATGACATCCCCAGTTGAACTTTAGACGATGTGGCATTGTATTCCCTAGCGAAGTCTGGGTGATATTCCCCAGTGAAGCTTAAAGGAGTTTATTATATCCCTGTAACTTTATTTATTGATATCAACAGGTACTTCAATGGTTGAAGAGCCATATTTCCTTTCCTAGTGAATTTAATCCTTGAATTAGGACTTTGTTTCCTCATTTGGTTGCTTACTCTCTTACAGAATCTTCATCTTGGATGTTATGTGGCCGAGTGTGGTCTTTACCCTAGTTTGTTTGGTCTGGATATCCCCAGTTTTTGTGTGTTTGTTTTGTCAGCATATATATGATAACATTCATACATACATACATACATCATGCATGTATGAATTAAAATTCATTGCTTATTTTCCTTCATTGATGTTTATATTGATGTTTTATCCTCTTTCCAGAGTTCTGTTATCCTCTCTCCAATAGGATTCCAATCTTAAGTAGAAAGTGTATATCCTTTTAATTTCCCCATTAAGTTATTCCTCATGGAAGAATTTTGCTTTAGCTTTCCTACCAAGCTCATTACCTGGATGTAATTGATCCCCATTTGAGTTTATTCCTCATTGGGTGGTGTCTTGGTTGACTGTTTGACTCCGGTTTGTTCCTGGTTTGAATTTTGGTCTCTGAGAATGATATTATTCTGATCTCTTTAGGTGATGAAACTAGATTGAGAATGTGCATTTATTTTGCCCATGAGGACATTATCTCCTCAGAAGGAATGTGTTGGTATTCCCCCATGAAGTCAAAATTCATTTCCTAGTAGTGTTATTTCAATCCTTATCATAATAGCAAGTGGCAGTCTCTTTATTTGAGCAACATGTACTTAGCCTTTAAATCTGGTAATTCCCATAGAAGATTATTTTGTGTACTCCGGTGGATGGTAGTCTCTTTGTTATGAGAGATAGTTTGTTGTAGATATTTGATTTACTCCGATGAATGGTAGTCTCTTCATTATGGGAGATAGTTCACTGTTGATATTTGTTCTACTTCTATGGATGGTAGTCTCTTTGTTATGAGAGATAGTTCGTTGTCGAGGTTTTACTCTGATGGATGGTGGTCTCTTCGTTATGAGAGATAGTTAGTTGTTGAAGTTTGTTTTACTTCAATGGATGGTAGTCTCTTCATTGTAGGAGATAGTTCATTGTTGAGATTCATTTTACTCTGATGGATGGTAGTCTCTTTGTTATGGGAGATAGTTCGTTGTTGAGATTCATTTTACTTTGATGGATGTCAGTCTCTCTGTTATTGGATATAGTTTTTTGTTGAGGTTGGTTGTACTCCAATGGATAGTTGGTCTTTTCTATATGACAAAGACAGTTCGTTGAAAGATCCTTATAACAATTTTTTACCCTTTCCTAGTGATATCTTGGTTAAAGAAGAAATTGTTACTGTTCTTGGCGAAATCTAGAGGTTGGTAAAGTTTATTACCCTTTCCGAGTGATATCTTGGTTAAAGAAGAAATTCTTAGCGTTCTCGGTGAAATCCGGAAGTTGGTAAATTTTATTAACCTTTTCAAGGATATCTTGATCAAAGAAGGAATTGTTACCATTCTCGGAGAAATCCATAAGTTGGTAAAGTTTCTTACCCTTTCCAGCTGGAATGTCTTGGATAAAGAAGAAGTTGAGACCCATTCTAGGTGGGATGCTAGAATTTTGGGAAACTTATTATTATTCTACGTTTTTTCTACCTTCATCTCTGAGTTGGTAGTTCATCATATTTTATTCCCAGTCATAAGTATTGATGTCAATCATTTGACCAGTTATAAGCGCTAATGTCAATCTTCTTTTTCCAGTCATAAGCATTGATATCAATCCTTTGTTACCACTCATAAGCACTGATGTCAATCATTTGTTCCCAATTATAAGCATTGATGCCAATCTTTTGTTCCCATTTATAAGTAATGATATCAATATTTTGTTTCCAGTCATAAGTACTGATGTCAATCTTTTGTTGCCAGTCATAAGTACTGATGTCAACCTTTTGTTCCCAGTCATAAGTACTGATGTTAATCTTTTGTTGCTAGTCATAAGCACTAATGTCAATCATTTGTTACCAGTCATAAGTACTAATGTCAATCCTTTGTTACCAGTCATAAGTATTGATTTCAATCATTCATTTACCAGTCTTAGTACTGATGTTTATCGTCATCCCAAAATCGGTATTGTTCTATTTTTTCTACCTTCCAGCTTGAGTTGGTAGTTTATTATCCCATGTGAGTCAGTATTACTCTCTTTTTGCTATCTCCTCTATGAGGGGATAGTTCACCATTATTGTTAATTGTTTTTATCCATTGTTTTTCCTCATTTATCCATTGTTACTTTGTATCCTCTTTGGGATTTACCCCAGAGTTGAGGCTTCTTTCCCCAACGGAGTTGATTTGCCTCCAATGGATTCAAGTTTCTTTCCCTAGAGTTGTGTTGTTTCCCAGAGATTTATTTTCCTGGCTGAACTCTCTTTTTAGTTTGTTGGTAATATTTTCACTTGCCAGTGGTGTCTTGTTCACCTATGTGAAGTTTATCTTTTACATTCATAATCATAAGCATTGCATGACATCTTAGGGCCAAAAATAAGGTTTATTTTGTATTTAAGTATCTTCAATCACGCCGAGACAAAGATTTTAACCTTCGTATCTCCAGATAGAAGACACTTAATTAAGGGAAGTTGTTATACCCAAATTTTGCCCCTAGGATCTTTTGTCATCTCATAGCATCCTATTGCATTGATATTATACTGTCCACAAGCTTCGTTCCACACGGTTAAGGCGAGTTCGGTTGCTTGGTTCTCAAGACTCTTTGATAGGTTCATGTGTGTAATACAGTGGGAGAACTGACTTGGGTGTTTGGTATTTTATTGCAATTATTGTGGATAGCAAGAGTCTCCACCGACTTTTCTTTTATTCAATAAAGGAAAGGGTGAAAAGAATAGGAAAGACCTTTTGAGAATTTTCTTGAGTTCGGGAGGTAGGTTATGATAAGGGAAGGTGTTAGCACCCTTTCATATGTAGTTATCTACGGGCTCTTAGTTTCTAGCTCACTTTGAAATGATTTGTTTTAAATGTGTTTGTGATGTTTTTGAAAGTGCCTTTGTTTCGGCAAACTTTGTAACGATTATCATTTCGGCGAGAATGTATACAAAGTGTTGGTTTTGAAAATAGTTCAAAGAGATGTTTGTTTTTAGAAAGATGTTTTGAATGTGTAAGTGTGAAGATGGTTTTATTTGTGAGAAAGAAACTACGAGTGTTCTACCAACTCAAAAAGTCTTTGTTCTCTTCCTCCTCCTTTAGATAATATTGTCTCACCATTAGTTATTAAGCAACCATATCATTGGATGTGAAGGGACAGGCGTGGGTCATTGTAAATTCATAGAAGGCAACATTGTAGGATACCTTAGCAATTTTTCGGAAGGGCCTAATATCGTTTATCGAAGGAAACATCGAAGGGTCATCGAGGGACTACAATCTTGTATTCGAGGGTCATTACTAAAGTATCTCACGTTCGAGGGACATGACTGTTTTTATCTTTAGGCAACAAGTAAGATCAACCCTAGAGGTGCAAGTGTGTAAAGTGTTTGTTTTCATGCTCTTTGTCTTTGAATTAGGGTTTTCTACTTGTTGATTTTATGTCTTTCCATACAAATCCTAATTACTAGCATTTATATTTAAAAGCGATAAATTGCGGAAATGAATAATTCTACGCTATTACATCATTTGGGAATGGAGATACAATTTAAGAATGGGGGAGTAAAAGAAATTAAGCCTAATTACTATTACAATCATATTGAATATGAACAAATAATATACAAGAATGTAAGATGATATACAAAGAAAATGAAATGGGTTAACCTAATTAAACTAAAAACAAATATACTTTAATTAGTCTAAGTTAACTTAAGAAAACTAAACCTAAGTTAAATAAGAAAAGAAAATAGATTAATTAAAAAACAAATTTTTTTAGGGTTTTTTATGAAAGGTTTAAACCTAATTAATTAAACTAAAATAAAAAAGGTTAACCAACTAAATTCCTAAGTTTTAAATCAATTCAATTAAGAAAGAATGAAAAAAATAAATCTATGTTTAATACTAATTTAAAGAAATTTGTTAAAGAAATGTTTTTGATCTTTTTGTCTAAAAGAAATAAAAGAAATAAAAGTGTACTAAATATCTAAATAAAGATATAAAATATTTTTGGTATTTTTTATAATTAACAAAAATAATAATAATAATAATAATAATAATAATAATAATAATAATAATAATAATATTAATAAAAATGAAGAAAATAAAATAAAATATAAAATAAAATCAAGTCAGAGAGTGTGAAAATAAAGAGGGATGGTGTATTAGTAAAACAATTTGTTTTGTGTTAAGTCCAATGTGGTTTTTTTGCTTGAGTCAGAAAAAAATGGGAATGGGCCTGTGTATGAAAAGTAAAAGAGGGGTGAGATTTAGAAATAAATCAAGCCCAAAACAAATAGGTCCAACGCCTGTTTTTGATTCAGTATAGCCAGTCTATTATGGTGTATCATGTACTTTCCTTTGTGGTGTACTGGATTTGGTCAGATGATGATCATGTGGTAGTGAGGTGAAGGCGCATGATGGACTCCAGGAAAACAAACATGCTGAATCTGTAAAAAATATGTGAATAAAAAACAAAAGCGTACCACTGGGGCTCGAATCTAGGTCCATATGGTCACATGTGCATGCTTCTTACCATTGAGGTTGCTATACATCTGGGGTTATAAACAAAACCATAAATATATATTATAAACACGTTCTAAAGACATGTTTATCTTCTTCCTTACGCCATCCATGGACAAGGAAATTTGAAAACTATAACTCGCTCATTTCTCCACCATTTGAAAAAGTACAAACATGAAAGTTGTGTAATTTTTCACCACGAATATAACCATGTAAATTATGTAAGCTAAAAGTCAAAGGAGAAGATCAATTTTGTTGGCCCCAAACTAAAACCTAATTTTTTCTGAAAATTCAAATCTAAAGTTCTCACTACTCAAGCAATGTAAATGTATTCTAAGGACATGGTTAGCTTCAGGGCTATGATGTCTACATTTTATTTTCACAAATGGAAACCAAATGATGCCTATATGAAGAGTTCAAAAGTAAGAAAACTCACCTCGAAAATGGAATTTGTGTTTTTAGTTTGAGCTTGTTTAAAGGTGTTGCAATGATCAGGTTAGCTTCCTTGAGTCCCTAGGAAGCTAATGCAATGCTTAGCTTGAATGGAGAGTGGCTGAAATGGTCTGGAGAAGTCCAACTCCAATGCTTTATTTTTGGTTATGGAAGATGAAGAAGATGGTGTTACAGTTGGAAAATAGGGACTGGGATAGCCTCTATATGTGTATTAGAAGCTTTATGATGGATTAGAAGTTAAAACGCACGAGTGGATTTGAAGATTGATTTTCAAAGTTAGAAATGAAAAGTTTTTGTGCTTGTGTTGCAATTTCTAATTTGAGAGAGAGTGGGGGTGTTTGAGGGCTTGTTCATTTGTGTCCTAAGTTGTATAAGAGTGTCTTAATTTATATGGAAGGGCTTGGAGACTGGGAATGATCATAATCACAAGATCACAAGCTATGGGATTTTGACTTGTTTTTTAAGCAAGCTTGACAAGTATGGTTTCAAGGAAAGGTATAAAGCTATCTAGAGTGGTTAAAAACTTTAAACATAATTATCTGACTTTGTAGAGGAAGCTTGTGCAGAAGGAACAAGTGCAAAGCTCAATACAATTTGACTTTGCATAAAGCTTGCTTTAGGAGAATGGAATGGTAACTTTCTTCCAAATATGCCAAATTGCCTTGGATAATGGTTTAATCACTTGGACCATACCTCAATTAATTGTATAAAAAATTAATTATGGAGTGGTTTAAAAGTTAGAAGCATGCAAAACAATATTGTGCAACATAGCTATGGATTTGGTCAAGTGTTCTTCATGAAAAAGGCCTTGTAATTCAAGTTTGAAACCCTAACTTCATCTCTTCGATTCTCCTAGCTCAAGAATGATTTTAATGAGTTCTTGGACATTTTGAAAATATTTAAACATCCTATACAACCTTCATGTTTTTCATTTTTGAAGAATCAAATGGAAACTATGTGAAAAATGGCCAAGAAGTTAGGTCGTAATCCTGACCAAACTAGGTCAAAATTTCACTGTTTTAAGAAAAAGTGCATGACTTCATGGATTTATAATTCAAAATCCAAGAATTTATAGGAGTTGATCAGTAAAGCAAAGTTGTATATATAATCAAGATCTAAATTTTCATGTTGAAAGTTTTCTTTGAATCATCTTACATCTTGGTGAAAAAAATGTCATGAAGTTATGAAATTGTCATGTTTAAAACACTTAGAAAAATTTCTAAGTCTTGAAAAATTTGACTTTTCAAAATGACTTTTGACTTTCTTGATTTATTGATGATAAATCTTCATATTTTTTAATGTCTTGATGAATTGTGATCTTTGAAACTCAATTTTAATCAAAAAGTCATAGTTTGACTTTTGGTGTATCAGTTGACTTTTCATCAGTTAACTAAATTTCAACTATCAATCAATTGATCTTGAGAAATGTTTGAGCCATGAAATTTAGTCAAAATGTTGTATTTGAATCCTTGAGATTATTATTCAGGAAATTAGATCATGTATTAAGTCAAAAGTTAATGATTAATCATTTCCAATTAAAACCCTAATTTTGACCATTTTGCCCTTTTGATGATTTGATTGTATTTCTTAAGGAATTGTGATCCAAACTTGATCAATTGATGAATATGACTTCAAAATGTTGATATAGGTAAAAGAATATTGAATTTTGACTTTGAGTTGACCACAATTGACTTTTTACCCAATATAGTTGATTTTTAGTCATCTGAGCAATTAATTGGGCAATTTTGAGATGCAAGACTTGAAACTTGACATGAGTATTCCTGGGGGCCTATAATGATACATGAAAGTAATTTGAGGCATTAAAAGTCCAATTGTCCTTGAGAAAACCAAAACCCTAATTTGTGGCCTCAGTGTTAGGAGATGAGTTTGTCTGATCAAATCTTAGAGAAACCTTGAGCATTTGAGATATTTTTTGAGAAATGCCTTTGAGAAAAGAGAGGGAAATTTTAGGGGTACAACAATATGTTTATTTACATTCCTTCTTCAGCAATTAAATCTCAAATTTTTGCAAGAGTGAACAATGCGAATCAGAATTTCACCATCTCAAGCTTAAGGGTTCTGTCAAGCAGTAGAAAAGCAGAAACTTAGGGTTTTCAAGATTACAATACACATCACACGTGTTCCAAGCTATAAAATTAGGGATTAAGAAATCATCATCATATCAATCTCTTATGTGTCTCAACCTGAATTGTGTAGAAAGAAAGTGTTTCATTTGATTTGAGACAATGTAGATAGAAATTCAGTAAGATGCGTTTTAAGCTCAAAAATTCACAACTTAAGTTCAGAAAATGGTTAGGGATTTATTCTTCAGTCATTAGAACCTTCTTGAGGTCTTCTTCATTTCATCTATTCATGTCAAAGGCTAATTTTGTGTGGAAGATTTTTCAAAGAACAAAATACTTGAAATGCAGTATACAATGGATTTATCGTTTCTCTGGTTTTCAGATACCTAAAAAATTCATAAATTATGACTGGAACATAATATTTGAGTTCCTCTTGGAGCATTATAATTATCTTGTTATCTCCTCCAACATTCATGTGTGGCTCGAAAGTTAATTTTTCGAGGAAGATCTTCGAACGCGCGAGTACTTTAAAGCTAAACAGTGAAAAAACAATGAAAATACTATGTTGAACTGTTATTTTTCAGACGTTCAAAAATTCATAACTTTCACCGGGTTCATTTTTTTCATGTTATTCTTTGGATGAAAAAGCCGTCTTGATTTTATCTTCGATTCGTATTTTTGGGCCGAGAGCTGATTCTTTCCAGAAGATCTCCGAAAGTGCGAATTACCAAAGATTTTTACAGTGAAAAAAGATTAATAGACATTTATTTTCTCAATGTTGTGAAAAGCATAAATCTCTCAGTTTTTATGATATCGGGCTTGTTCTTGAAGTGTTGGGTCACAGATTTTGTATACTACAACTTTGCTTCAGACCTCGAGTTCAAACTGTATTCTGAAGGCTTCCGTTTATGGTCCATTTTTCAAATGGAACAATGAATTTCCCTGAAACTGAAAAGAAATTTGTCTGAGACAGCGTCTGAGCAACTTATAAAATTCATAACTTTTTTGTCTTATGTCGCATCACGTCCATTTTTTCAGCATTGCGTCACAAATTTCGTCATTTTCATTTTTGCTTCAGGGCTTGAGTCGAGATTTTGCACCGATGATGACTTGGCATTTTCTACTCACACTGTGCATTAAATTTGTTGACAATGTCAAAATAAGGCCCAATCCAAATTCAAATCCAAGGCCCAATTGCAGGGAAGATATATTTCAAAAATCAGATTTTTCTCTCATCACTTCACTCACTCCCACAAACTTATCACAAATCTCTCTCTATTTTCTCAAGAATCTAACTCTACTTTTTTTAACTTTTATCAAGAACACGTAACAATCTTCAACAACCTCAAGATCCAAAAATCAAAAAGTTTCAAATCTCCCTCAACTCTCAATAATCACCACCACCTAGCACCTCCCTCCGGTCAGTTCGCCTCCGTACGCTGCTGGTCTCCGCCTATCACCGCCGACCGAAGCTGGATCTCTTTCGTGCAACCACCGCGAGATCGCGGCTAATCCTCCCCTCTGTCCGGCACCGATTACGTCACTCTTTCCTCTCCGGTTGCTTGCATTTTCCGGTTATCCACTTCCTCTTCTTTGATTCGCATTTTGTTCGATAATTTCACATGATTTCTTGCACTTAACTGCTTATTACATAATTGATTATGTGAATTGAGATTAATTTAAGTTGAATTTCTTGAACTATGCTTGTTTTTTGAGAATAAATTGATTTGAATTTTGATGTGAATTGAATTCTTGAAGATAATTGACATAACATGATTCTTGATTTGTGATAATGTTGAAATCTGGAATTGGTTGAGAATTTACATAATCGATATAGATCTTTCTTTTTATCTGGTAAATTGATGTTGATTTTTAAACACCGAATTTTGGATGTATGTATCGATTATAGAATTTTGATGAGATTTTAGTTGTAATTCATGAGTTAATGTGACTTTTCAAATCAATTTGTTGAGGAATTCGATTTTTCGACATTAAAACTTCAAATCCAACAAGTTACATTAACGCTTGAATTGTGTTGTTTTTTACTTGAATTATGCAGATTTTAATTGTTGCGAAGTGTTTACAATTTCTATGTGACAATACTTGAGTTGGTAGATGCTTTTGCGCATTCATTTATGATGTTTAAATCTGATTTTGGTTAATTCCAGTTCAAGTGTTTTGTTGCTCTAAAATTCTAAGTACCTTGCAAATGGCTTCTTAATTGTTGTATAATGCCCATTCATGCTTGCTTGTGTGTTTGTGGACCATTACAATTAAGTTTTACCATTACCGATGCAGTTTTCCAAGCACTCCTTTGTTAAGAAGCAATGTTGCCCGAATATGGGAAATTGAGCATAAGGCGACATTTATTTGATGGTTAATGCTCATGGCACTTGGTTTTGGTACTTGGATAGCATTTATGTTGAGTTTTCCAGATTTTGGATCGAAATTTTGCACATTTTACATGCTTACGGTGTTGCTGCCCGAGAATGGTAAGTTGCACTCGCACTTGGATTTAATTGAGGGTTGATGCATAGTTGATCTTGTCGGTATGTTTGGAGGCTACCGTATCATTTTTGTGCGATTTCATTCCGACTTTTTGTGCACTCATTTTTGTAAAGCAATGTGGTCCGGAGTTTGTGCTTGTGTTTCCAATATGCATTTTATTTCTACTTCTTCAAGATTTAATCATAAATTGAATTATGTTGAGAATGCATAACTCCGATTGCGGTTTCTTGTTATCACTAATGTGTTTGTTGACTTGTACAAGTTACTTTGAGAGCTTTCGATCGTTTAATTAATGCATTGATTATTCGATCGAAAAGTAAGATATACCACTTTATTCGTGGATTTGTGGATTCTCTTCCGATGCAATTTATTTTGATTCTCATTTTATGAGAAATATGCATTGTTTGTGCTTTTGTCTGGATGTGAGTTTGTATGCAGGTGTTCTGTTTATTGTGTATGTTTCTGACACACATTCCTATTGTGGTTTATTGATCAATACATATTATGCCTATTGTGTTATTGGTGCTAGCTTGCACGAAGTTTTTTGGAGTATTTCTTCTTTTGCTTGCTTGCATCGAACTATTGTTCGTTTGGTATTACTCCACTGCTTGGTTTAATTTCCGTATTGAACTTTCTTTTTCAATGCCATGAGAAGTAGGAATAGAGATGCATGCTTTACTGCTTTCATTTCCATGAGAAGTAGGATAGAGATGCATGTTCTGGGAGTCTATTTGAGGCAAGTCGCTGTTTAAAAGACTTGTATTGGCAATTCCTACGTGTGTTTGATTATAATGTTGTATGTTTAAATTTGTGCTAAAGACCTCAACGAGGGGTCCCATTACTATTCCCCATTGATAAGTCTTCAAAGAGGCAAGGCGACAGATGGTCTATAATCGACCTCGTCATTTATTGTTTGTGTCGTTCGTAGCATACATCGTTTGTTGATTCTATGAACTCTGTTGCTCATGTTATCGAGTTGGTCCGATGGACAAGGGTTCTTCAATCAAACCCCCACACTTTATCTTGAGCTCACGTTGATCGACGTTGATGCTCCGTGCTTGTTCATATTATCTTTTATCACTTACCTTGATTCTTGATATCTTGGTTAGGTGCTTAGTCGCTTTGGACACTCACTTCCCCCACTCTCTTTAATTTTTGCCTAGGTGATACGATACCTTGGTTAAGAGTAGCTTTCATTACCCTTTCTTGCCTAGATGACGAGATACCTATGGTCAGGAACTTCCCCCCTCTTTTACCTACCTCAATGATTCGATATCTTGGTTAGGCCTTTTGACTTAAGTTAGTGTGCACTACTCATGCCATGTGTGTGCTCTATTGAGCTTGTTGATTGCTTGTTTGCTTTTATCCTTGAATATACCATGCTCCCTTAGGAATTGCTTGTTTCATTTCTAATGCAAGTTAGACTTAGGATTGTTATCTATGCATGCTAATATTAGGTAGAAATTTCCCTTGTTATTCGAACTTTAGGACCATCGTTGTATGATAACAATAGGGATAGAAATAGTTAGTCCCCTTTAGACTTTTTCTCTTCCCTTTTGCATCCTTAAAACTAAAACCGCTTTCTTTGGCAAATGCATAAAACATCTAAAAATTCTCAAATCCTTTTTCAAGGTAAAAATTTTAAACCAATGCAAATCTTTTTATCTTTGGACTTTCTTTTTTCTTTTAAAACCCTTTTTAATAAAGAGGTGTTGTTTAAAATCCGAACAACTTGGAAATGCTAAATGTGTTAGGTGCCGAGCATGAGTCTTTTTATGAGCTGCAACGCCAAGTACGAATTGCAATCCTAACTGTGAGGATGTGAATGTGGCATTATCCATAAAAAACACAAAGCAAATAGAAACTATTGATTCGAGTTATGCTACTCTGATTTCTTAAAAAAGATACGTACGCATTTGGTCGTGGGGCTCAATTGAGCAAAACATTGTAAATATTTCCTTCTTTTCTCCGTGTTTTCTTTTACATGCATTCCCTATTTATTTTACCTTTAGCTCGTAAGCATTATATTTGAACACCCCTTTAGATTAGAACAACAAGAGTGGATCATGTGGAGTACCACAGATGTGAGGGGTGCTAATACCTCCCCCTTGCATAGTCGACTCGCGCACCCAATCTCTCATATGTAAGATCGTGATTTCTCCCTTCTCAGGTTCTTCTTTGATGATTTTCCTTTTTCTTCTGTGAGATAAATAAATACTCGATGGCGAATTCATTGATTCACTCTCGATGATTTTCCGCTGGTTCCTTTATCCGGGCGATGGAGACCATAAAAGAATGATAGTGTTGTTGCTCCCTCATCGTCGGGAGAGCCTCAGGTGAACATCCTACTTCGTTGGGAGAGAACTGGGCGATGAACAATAGTAGCATTTTTAAAAGTGTGGTAACTTAAGTTTCAAGATTCTGATTGATACGCTATTCAATGCGTTAGGAAGCTAACGCAATGAACTATACTTTGGTAGAATAAAGAGTAATATGATGTATTTTTACAGTACCTATGCTTTGATGAATAAGATGATTTTGTGATTGGTTTGGTATGATGTATGTGTATACGATGAATTGTTAATATTATGATGATGTTGTTTTGTATTATGCAGTGTGTGTTAAGATTATGATGATTATATAAATGATGATGCATTTTGACTAGAAGTGGTCATTTGGTTATTAAGATGTTTAACATCATGCATTCATGGAATATGTTAGAACATAGCCTAATGATGGTTGTAGGACGTTGTTCCAGGGAACTTTATAGGACGAATAGTCTAGTGATGGCTTCAATCCAATAGTGTGGATTGAGTGCAATTGATGATGTGCTCTGGTTCCAAGTGGGAATGGATCCTATTGGTGGGGATATTTGGAGAAACGATGATGGTGTCATCAGTGAAGTTTCGGTACCAAATGCATGAATCAAACGAAGTTGCATCACATTATATATGGCTTTGCATGATGATTTTGTTGCATGATGTTTTATGAATGTGTGTTTGTGATGATTGCTGATTGATGCTACTAACATGTGTCTGATGAGTATTACGATGCCGTGAAGTGTGAGTATGACATGAGGTTTAGATGATGTGGTTTTCTCCTTAGTGTTGTATTATAACTACTAGATTTACTCCTTATGTCTTTTATAATGATTGTGATTTAATTACCCTTTCTACTTGGAAATGTTGCCTCTATACGTGGGTAACTTGCAGGTAATCAATAATAGTTCGTTGAGGCTTAAGAGGATAGTTACAGAGTGTGTTCTTTATTTCCTATAGAATAAAGGGGTCTTGCTCTGATATATAACATCAGGGATGGGATAGGTTGCTTTGTATAACCATGTTACTTTGTTTATTTTGAGATTTGAACTACCATTGTGGTATTTTAGTTGTTTTGACTTGATGAAGTTATTTAGAAGTATCTTAATAAAGATGTCATTAATTTTAAATTTCCTCTGCGAGCAAGTTGAAAAACTATGATTGTTAATCATGAAGTACTTAACGTAATTGATTTTTGAAAACCCGTGTTACGGAGCAGGATGTGTTCTACTATGAAGTTTGTTTGAAGCAATGTGACACCCTTTTGGTGCATTACTCATATTTAATTATTGTATTATTTTGCGAATATTCCTTGGGGTTCAGAAGGGTGTTACATTAGTGGTATTAGAGTAGGTCGGTCCATCTGAACAGGTTTTCTTATTATGTGTATGTCATGTTGGTCGATTAGTGTGAGTACAGTGTTGATGCGTGTTTCTGAAGTTAGTTTTATGTATGTAGAATGGATGGAAGAAACAATGTTGTGATTGCTCCTGCTTTACAGCCTGTTGTTCAGGCTGTGCAACATCAGCCTAATGTTTGTGTGAATGATGGATCTCGTGTTTCAGAGGCGCAAAAGGTGAGGTTTGGTATGCATCAACTGGTAGAGGAAGCTAATGACTGGTGGGTTGGCACCCGTCAGAGATTAACAACGGTGGGTGAAGTTATTACTTGGGTTGTGTTCAGCAGAGAGTAACCGAGGAAGTAACTTTCGGAGCATGTGCATGGGAAGAAAGAGATTGAGTTTCTGGATCTGAAACAAGCAAACTTGACTATGACTGAGTATGCTTCGAGGTTTGTGGAATCGACTAAATGTTATCCATATTACAGTGAAGTGACTGCTGAGTTCTCGAGGTGTATCAAGGTTGAGAAAGGTTTGCATCCAAAAATCAAAAGGGTGATTGGATATCAGCATATCCGTGTATTTTCAGAGTTGATGAACAACTGTAGGATCTATGAAGAAGATAGTAAAGCTCATTGAGTTCACTACAAGAGTTTGAACGAGAAAAGAGGAAAGCAGTGTGAAGACCGTAAGAAGCCTTATGATGCCCTAGCTAATAAAGGGAAACATAAGGCTTATGATGGGAAGAAGACGTGTGAGGGAGGAGCCCCCCCTCCTGTCAAGTGTTATAGGTGTGGTGAAAAAGGTCATCATGTTAGAACATAGTTTGATTCTACAACCCTTGTAAGAGTTTTGATGATAATAAACACTTAAAGAACAATTATTCTCCCTAAATAAGTATTTTGTTTTTCAGAGAAGTTCTGATGGAAGAAGCACAGAAGATGAGTTAGATTGTTGTTTAAACTATAATTAAAAACATCTTATATAGAAAGCAATATGCATAACACGCTTATATAGAGAAGTTCTCAAGCTACAACTTATGAATGCACTAAACGCTGCGAACAGGAACTCCTTTATTCTTATTCATATAGTTCTTGAAAGAAGTAAAGGAGTCCCAATGGTAACACTCATCTTCTGAAGCGCTTTGAAGCAATCGTGTTCTGAAGCATTACATTTCATTTATGGCTTTCAAAACTAACGGCTGAAAGAGGACAAGAATCTCTATGTTTGGAAAGTTCTTTAATTACTATTTATCAACATTCCAAAAGCTCCTAACATGCGTTGTCTATATATACAAGACTTGAAGGAGAAATCATTTACGATTTTTCTGTGCACTACAAACGAGATATTTTTATCACCTTCATCTTACAAAAATTCATTTGTGTAAAACATCACTTGTGTGATACTGTTTTGTTAGAAAACACATATTGTACACGCTTTCAAATATTGTATTATGTAATGCCTTGAGAAAACCGGGTTGTGGTTTAAACTCAAGAAGACGTTGACGGTTGTCATCATATCTGTGTAATCAAGTTTGATTAGTGGGTTAAGACCTCGTGGAGAGAGGTGAAATCACCTTGGCAGGTGGACTGGATTAGTTTGAGTTTAAATGAACAAGGATAACCAACGTGTATTTTAATTTAAGTTTTAAAAACCCAATTCAAACCCCTTTTTCTTGTGTTTCTCCATTCTTCAATTGGCCTTAGAGCGCCTGGTTTTGAGTACAAACACTTAACTGTGTCAAAAAAAGATCCAGGCAAGAAAAACACTATGGTGGGACCAAGTCAGAACATCAGCAATGATTATCATGATGAGAAAGAAAGAATCAGCGGCAAACCTCCAATCTTTGATGGTGAAAACTACGATTACTGGAAAGACAGAATCGAAAGTTTCTTTCTAGCTCATGACGTTGATCTCTGGGATATGGTGACTGATGGGTACATTCATCTAGTTGACGAAAGCGGTCAGAAGATTAACAGAAAAAATGAAATATCTTCAAAAGAGGGAATTCAGAAATCATCACAAGGCTAGAACAATTCTCTTGAGTGCTATCTTGTACACATAGTATGAGAAAATCACAAACAGAGAATCAGCAAAACACTTGTTTGACTACTTGAGAATGGCGCATGAAGGAAACACGCAAGTCAAAGAAACCAAAGCTCTTGCTCTCATTCAGAAGTATGAATCCTTAAAAATGGAAGAAGATGAAACCATTGAAATAATGTTCTCAAGATTTAAAATTTTGGTTGTTGGGCTAAAAGTTCTGGATAAAGGGTACTCAACTGCAGATCATGTAAAGAAAATCATTAGAAGTTTACCCAAGAAATGGATACCCATGGTCACAGCTCTTAATCTGGACAAAGATCTGAACATAATCTCTCTCGAAGAACTTGTCAGCTCCCTGAGAAGTCATGAGATAGAGTTAGAAGAAGAAGAGCCCCAGAAGCAAGGGAAGTCTTTAGCGCTTAAATCTAACAAAAAATACAAACCAAAAGTTTTGCAGGAAAAAGAAGAAAACTCGGGTGGATCCTCATCAGAAGAAGACGAATTGTCTCTTCTCTCCAAAACATTCAATCAGATGTGGAAGCACAGGCAGAGGAAGTTCAGAACTTCAAAAAGAATAGGAAATCATTCTAAACCATCTTCTGGATACATAAAATCAAGTAACAGAGACATTGTCTTCTACGAATGCAATGAACAAGGGCATTACAAGAGCGACTATCCAAATATTCAAAAAGAGAAACCTAAAAAGAAGTTATTTAAGGAAAAGAAGAAAATCCTCATGCCAACATGGGATGACTCAAACTCTTCTGAAGCTGAAATAGAATCAGAAGATGAAAGAGCCAACATAGCCCTAATGGCCAATGTATCAGATGACACTGGATCATCTGGATCAGAAACAAACTCAGAGGCAGAAGTGGTATTCTCTAACTTTTCTAGATCTCAATAAGAAGAAAGTTTGTCAGAAATTCTTGAAAGATATGAGCAACTTCGAGTCATAAACAAGAACCTGAAAAAGGATCTAGTTTCTGACTCTGAAGAAACTAAGAAACTGAGAACAGAAAACTCTGAGCTTAAAGAAATAATTTCTAAACTAGAAAATAAATTACAAAAGGCTCAGAAAGAAAATTTCTTAGAAGTTCCTAGTAACTCTGGTAAGATCATAAAGGATTATGATCATAACTTTCAAAAATTTATTGCTAAAAATATAGATAGAAGCAAGATGGCTTCAATGATCTATGGAGTTAGCAGAAATGGCAGAAAAGGAATATGATACAAGGGTAAAGTATCTCAACCTAAGAAAGTTAAGGATATGGTCATAAAACACACACCTATTTATTCTCACTTCACCTATGGGCACACACATGACATAAAGTATACTAGTAATAATTTTTCTACTAAACCAAAATTCAAACAGAATTTTGGTAACTCTAACAAACAAAGACCCAAAAAGATATGGGTACCTAAGGATAAAATTGTCTATGTTGAAGATGTCTTTAACAACAACATTTAAACACCAATCTTGGTACCTGGACTCTTGATGCTCACGACACATGAGGGGAAGAAAGAATATGTTCCAAAGCCTAGAGCTTAAATCTGGAGGCTACATAGGTTTCGAAGGCAATCAGAAAGGAAAGATTATTGGCTCTGGAACTATTGGTAATGGTATACTTCCTTATATAACTAATGTTCTGTTAGTAGATGGATTAATGCATAACCTGTTATCCATAAGTCAATTATGTGATAACAATTATGATACAATCTTCAATCAAAAGTCATGTAAAGCAGTTAGTCAGAAAGATGGATATGTCCTCTTTAATGTAAAAAGAAAGAATAACATTTACATATAAAACTTTCTGAACTAAAAAGTTAGAATGTAAAATGCCTATTGTCTGTTAACGATTAGCAATGGGTCTGGCACGGAAGATTGGGGCATGTTAGTATAAGAAGGATATCTCAGATTAACAAACTCAATCTGGTCAGAGGACTTCCTAACCTGAAGTTTAGCTCAGATGCTCTGTGTGAAGCATGTCAAAAAGGCAAGTTTCCAAAGCCTTCTTTCAAAACAAAAATGGTGTTTCTACCTCTAGACAATTAGAACTTTTGCATATAGATCTATTTGGACCAGTGAAAACTGCATCCATTAGTGGTAAGAAGTATGGGTTAGTGATCATAGATGACTATAATATATGGACATGGGTAAAGTTATTAAGACACAAGGACGAGTCATATTCTATGTTCTTTGCTGTCTATAACCAAGTCCAAAATGAAAAAGATCTTATAATTATTAAAGTCAGAAGCGATCGTGGTGGGGAATTTGAAAACAAAAAATTTGAATTATATTTTAATGAGAATGGCATCTCTCATGATTTCTCTTGTCCTAGAACTCCTCAACAAAATGGAGTTGTAGAACGAAAGAATATAACTTTACAAGAAATGGCCAGAACCATGATCAACGAGACTAACATTGCTAATAACTTCTGGGCAGAAGCAATTAACACAGCGTGTTATATTCAGAATAGAATCTCCATAAGACCTATTATGAATAAGACTCCATATGAATTGTGGAAGAACAGAAAGCCCAACATTTCTTATTTTCATCCATTCGGATGTACTTGTTTCATTCTAAACACTAAAGAACAACTGAACAAGTTTGACTCTAAAGCACAAAAGTGTCTCATGTTAGGATACTCTGAATGTTCAAAAGGTTATATAGTATATAACATAGAAAAACGGATTATGGAAGAGTCTATCAGTGTCAGATTTGATGATAAGCTTGGCTCTCAAAAGTCAAAGCAGGGTAAATTTTTTGCAGATATAGAAGTTCAAATTAGAAGCACTGAAGGCACTGCATCCGAAGTTGCTCACAAAGAATCATAGTCAACTCCTAAAGATGTTGTCACAAACATTACAGCAACATCTGAAGAGCCTTTCCAGAAAACACAATCCAAAAGCAGTTTAGCTCATCCAGAAAACAAGATTCTGGGAAAGAAAGAAGACCCAATTAGAACAGGATCTACATTCAATAATTCTGAAGAATCTCTCATGGGATTAGTGTCTCTGATTGTGTCAACTTCCATTGACAAAGCCCTTCTGGAAAATGATTGGATACTTGCAATGCAGGAAGAATTAAACCAGTTTACCAGAAACGATGTGTGGGATCTAGTTCCTAAACCAAAAGGGTTTAACATCATTGGAACCAAATGGGTATTCAGAAACAAACTAAATGAACAATGAGAGGTCGTCAGAAACAAAGCAAGACTGGTGGCACAAGGTTATAGTCAGCAAGAGGGGATAGACTATACAAAAACCTTTGCTCCAATCGCCAGGTTAGAATCTATCAGGCATTTAATTTCTTTTGCAGTAAATAATGGTATCACTCTTTAATAGATGGATGTTAAAAGTGTGTTTTTAAAAGGTTACATTTATGAAGAAGTTTATGTGCACCAACCCCCTGGTTTTGAAAATTCATAACATCTAGATTATGTCTATAAACTTAAGAAATCGTTATATGGTCTGAAACAAGCTCCATGAGCTTGGTATGAAAGACTAAGTAACTTTCTCTTAGAAAATAATTTTACCAAAGGGAATGTGGACACTACTTTATTTTGTAAACTATTTAAAATGAAATTCTGGTTTGTCAAATTTACGTATATGATATTATTTTTGGATCTACTAAAGCCTCTTTAGGAAGAGAATTTGCTAAGTCTATGCAGGAAGAATTTGAAATGAGTTTGATGGGAGAACTCCAGAAGGAACCTACAAACATCAAAATAAGTATGTCAATGAACTTCTGAAGAAATTTGACTTGTAAGAATGTAAGCTAGCCAAAACTCCTATGCATCCCACATGAATTTTGGAAAAGGAAGAGGTAAGTAAAAAGGTAGAACAGAATATCAACAAAGGTATGATTTGTTCTCTCTTATATTTAATAGCTTCAAGACCTGATATTCTGTATAGTGTCTGTCTATGTTCTAGATTCCAATCAGATCCTAGAGAATCTCACTTAACAGTTGTTAAGCGGATTTTCAAGTATCTGAAAGGTACTACCAATCTTGGTATTTGGTATAGAAAAACAAAAGAATACAAATTAGTAGGGTACTGTGATGCTGACTTCGCTGGAGACAGAATAGAAAGGAAAATTACTTCTGGAAGCTGCCAATTTCTAGGAGACAATCTAATCTCGTTGTCCAGCATTAGGCAATCCACTATTGCATTATCAACTGCTGAAGCTGAATATATAGCAGCAGCAACTAGATGCAGTACACAAATGATCTGGATGAAAAGCCAACTTGAAGACCTCAACATATATGAGAGTTACATTCCTAGTCTCTGACAATACTTCTGCTATATGGCTTTCAAAAAAATCTCATTTTACATTTTAGGGCTAAGCATATAGAAATTAAACATCATTTTATTAGGGGCTATATTCAGAAAGGAATTCTTTCATTAAAACTTATAGACACAGACCATCAATGGGCTGATGTTTTCACTAAACCCCTTTCTGAAGATAGGTTTAGTTTCATTCTGAAACATCTCAGCATGAAATTATGCCCAGAATGATAGTTTTGTTTATGTATACATTAACCCTCAGAACTTTATGCCTTTATTTTTTGTGTGAACATCTAATCAATAGTTCTTCAGAAGTAAGAAGGAAAGTTGTATCAGGATCTATCTAAGAAGATCTGAATATTCTCCAAATGGTTCATTTCAAAGATAGAAGCTTGAAGTTCACAATATCAACATTTGTCAACTCCGCGCAAGGTTTTCCTCTAAGGCTGAACATGTGTTCAAATTCTGAAGAGACTGAAACGTTGATTGGATGCATTGAGACTCCTATTTTCTTATATATATATATATATATATATATATATATATATATATATATATATATATATATATATATATATATATATATATATATATATATATATATATATATATATATATATATATATATATATATATTGCTCACTTTCACTATCACTTTTCCACTTTGAATTCGTTTTTCTCTCTTAATTTTGTTCAATCTTTTAAAAACCCTAAAGTGAATGTGTGAACAATGGCTTTCTCCCAACAACTTGCTCAAATCTCTCAAAGCATTCCTGGCTCTTCTTCCTCAACAACAGAAAGGTACGAAGGATCCTCAAGAACTCTCCTCACTCCCATTGATTTGCTGGAAGTTCTGTGTGATCTCATTGTAGACTTCGTCAGCATGAAGAAAAATGGATACAATCTAACCCCTGATGTTGAGTTCCAAGGATGGAACAAGTACTTTGAGCGGCTACTGAATCCAGTTTTTCCAAGACTTGTTAAAGAATTATATATTCGCGCTACAACTTTAAATCATCAGGTCACTTCTTTCGTGATGGGAAAGAAAATAGTCATCTCTGAAGATCTCATTACGTAACTAATAGGTCACGACGGCGGCTGTTGTACCCCAAAATTTGCCTTCTCAATTCTCAAGGGTTTTCTCACAAAGATTCTCAGGATTTAAGCCTACACAAGTACATTGGGATTTTCCAGTACCCAAATTAAAAGAAAACTATTAAAAAGGGAGAAAACAGATAAAAATAACATTTTAATAAATTTGTAGAAAATTAGGCCTCCTTCGATTCAGCCTCCTTCGATTGCTCAAAAGTTTCTTCTAGCGTGCCTCTTTCGTTTGGGCATGTGACTTCTTGTTGCAGGCTTCGTTTGTGCCTCTTGATACCTGCATGCTTGCTTTGAGTACCAATTTTGCTGCTGCAAGTGCCCCATGCAGGGAAAGCCTTTCGATTCACCTAGCATACTGCCTGCATGCTTGTTTTGAGACCAAGTTTGTTGCCATAAGTGCCCCCTAGAAGTTAAGCCTTTCGATTGGAAAAGTATGCTACCTACATGTTTCCAATCCAAAACCAGGACCTGTTGGCCACATGTGTCCCCTGCAAGGCAAACCCTTCGTTTAGACACAAGTGCCTGCATGCAAGTCTTCGTTTGGGCACTCACCTTCTGCGTGCCTGCATGCAAACTCTAGTTGAGCAAGGGCTTCATGCCACTTGGATTACATCCTTCATTTTGAACTTAAAGCCTTCTTTGAATGAAACTTAGGTATGTCCTTCATTTTGAACTTAAATCCTCCTTCGAATGCAAGTTTAGGTACATCTTTCGTTTGGATTTGAATCCTCCTTCGAAGCTACCTGCTTGATCCATTTCAAGAAAACCTTCGTTTAGGGTATTTGGTTTCTGTTGGTGAAGTAAGAATGTAATTTAGAGTTCCTTTCGTTTTGACTATGCCATTGAGATTTTCTTGCCTATTCAAAGTAGTACATGTAACTCAATATGGCCCAATTAAAAGACATGCCATTGTGGGTGTGATCGGTGGATCTGGAACTGACTGTTTAACGCTGGATCGCGAAATGTCGCGGTAAGCAAGAGTCGCCACCGTCTTTTATTTTCTCCAACAAGGAAAGGACAAAAGCACAGAAAAATTCCTTATGAGATAGTTTCTCGGTTCGGGAGGTAGATTTATAGAAAGGGAAGGTGTTAGCACCCTTTCTATCCATGGTTATCCATGGGCTCTTAGATACTTGCTCATTTGTGTTTTCAAAAGTGTTGGCTTTTCAAGTGTGAGTGGGTTTGAAAAAGTTTCGTTTGAAGATTTCAGATCGACTCTTGTATCAGTCCTCAAGAGTGTTTGAAAAATTGTTTTTTGAAAGCTTTTTGAAAGTGTCTGTATGAAAAGAGTTTGATTTGTTTTTGAATAGAGCAAGTATCTATGAGTCATCTACCTACCCTAAGGAATTAGGCTGTGTAAGAGTCCTTAAGATAGTGCCATCCCACCATTGAGAGGTAGGTAGCACCACCGTTGGAGGTGTTCGGGTCAATTCGAGTTTGTAGGGACAGTGTGGTCACCAGAGCAACAGTAGGACACCTTAGAAGCTACCCTTATGCCATGTGGCATGGACATAAGGACTTACTAAAACATCATATACTCGACGACCACGTTTCGAAGGGAAAGGCAACAGTGTGGTCACCGGAGCAATAGTAGGACACCTTAGAAGCTACCCTTATGCCATGGGTCATGGACATAAGGACTTACTAAAACGTCCTATACTCGACGACCACGTTTCGAGGGGCAAGGCAACAATGAGGCATACCCTAGAAGTGGTGTGTGAATTTGTGTATTGTTTTCAGTTATGTTTTATCTTGTCATGCATTATGGTGATCTACGAGTTATTTTTATTTTTGACCATTCATTCTTTCATGCAAAATTTAGCAGTTAAGGGGTGCGGAAATTAAAATGCGAAAAATAAAGGTCCTACGCTATTACAAGGCGCGGGTCTATACATCGCCAAATTAACAAAGACCCGTTTTTAAATAAAATGCAGAAAGTAAATAAAGTTCCTAATAACTATTAGAAGGGCTTGGGCAATTACATTATATTTAAAACGAAAAATAAGAAAGAACGCGCGAAAAGAAATTAGAATCGAATATGCGAGGGCGTTGGACCCTTTAAAGAAATCAAATTAAATTAATAGAAATTAATTAATGATTAAATAAAGAAAAGAAATGTTTTTATGGTTTTTGGTATTTATGAAATAAAGAAAAATTAAAATTAAAAGAAGTTTAAATAAAACCCTAGTTCTAAATTGTTTTTAATTATTAAAGAAAAATATTTAAGTTTTAACCTAATTTACCCTAATTAATTAATGACATGTTTATTTACAAAATAATTAAGAATTAATAATAATAATAATGATGAGAAGAAATTATTTTATTAAAAAAAAGAAAAAGTGCTAAAAACCTAATTTCTAAATTTTTTAGTTATTTAAGAAAAAACATTAAAGTTTTAACCTAAATTAACCTAAATTGATTATTAAAAATTTATTTACAAAAATATTAATGCATTAAATATTAAGTAAACATATTCCATTTTTTGATTTCTGATTTTTTTTTGTATTATGAAAATTATTTTTGTGAATTAAAAGAAAATAATTAATTTAAAAAGAACAATTAAAAGACTAAAAGGAAAAATAACTAAAAATTGAAAATCAAACCATGGGGGGTGTTCTGACCCTTTTGGAGGTTTTTTGTGAGAATTTTGGCCCACTAGAATCAGGCCTTTTTTGACTTTTTGTGGTTGCATATGGAATGGTTGACCAACGTGCATGGTGGACTGCTTTTGTGGCCATTGGATTGATTACCCAGATTACGTGGCAAACGAGCGCTTGAGGATGTATGGTGGTCTTTTGAGAGCGTACTGCACAGAAGCATATTGAGAAAAATATTATGGAAGAAGTGGGGGACCTGGGAATCGAACCCAGGTCCCAATACCTGCAAGCCAGCGCATTAACCATTTGAACCAACACGTTTCTTTGATATTAATATGGAACGTGATCAATATATGTGAAAAAAGAGTACTATGCTGAACAATTAAAAAAATGCGCCAGCTATTCAAACTGACCAACCATATGAGGACACACAGGCTTCTTCTTCCTCTTTTTACCTGTAACATAAGCAGTTAGCGGGGGTTTTAAACCCCCACAAAAACAAATGCCAAATAATAGCGATTAGCACATAGATGATCATAAATTGAGCGCGAAGTGTGAGTTCAGTTCGTTTGGATGTCCTAATTCCATTGGCACTGGTTTGAATGGCCAATTTTTCCAGATAAAGAAACCCCCCTTTTGGAGCTTCTGAAACCCTAGCAAGCGTTCATGGCAACTTTCTATGCAGGCATTATTAATTCAATTCAAGGACACCAATAGCTTCAGGACGTTCATGTTAGTGTAAATCAACAATAAAAATGCATGAATAATGCCTAGAAATCAAAACACGATTATGGAAAATTTCAAGAAAAGTCAGACTTTGTACCAATTCCTTTAGTATGGAGGGCTGGTTTTGATTGGAATCGTTTCCTGGATCTCTTGGCAAGCTTTTGGAATCACTTTCAAGCCTTGAATCGTCCTCTAAGTATGAAAACAGTTTCAACTTTTTTTGTGTAAAAATGCAAGTTTGTTCTTCAGGTTTCTGCGCAGCCTCTGTGTCTAATGCATTAGGTTTCCATTGTGCTTATGTATGTGAGTAGAATTAGGTTAAAAGTCAGCCCAAAATCCATTGTTTTAATGATTTTGAATATTTGATTTTCCATATCTTTTTTCAAATATTTTTGCCATGGAAACTTGCCAATTGTGGAGGATTTGGTCTCTTGAGAAGGCACACGAAATCTTGAGCTCATAATGGACATATTTGCTGCATAAAAAGATTCAAAAACCTTTGTTTAGTATTTTTCTCATAATTAATTTTAATTAAATGAATTAATAGGATTAAAAATTCAATTAATTAATAAAAAATAAGAAAATAACTCCCTTTTAGCTTAATGGGTCGTGCATGGACTTTGGGTAATGATTCATGGAAGAAATTGAGGCCCATTAGCAATTTTGAGGCATTTGAAGCAAAGTTGACTTTTCAAAATTCCCAAAAATTTCCCAACTTCCACAAGGCATATCTTGCTCAATTTTTGAGCTTTGTTCATGTTCTTGGACATTTTGGAAAGGTCTTGAAGTCCTCTGACCAATTTCTTTGGTCCCATGTCATTTTGATTTACCAATCTCAAGTTATGGTCTTTGACTTAAAGTGTCTTTTTGTTGACTTTTGAAAATGACCTATAATGTTGAGATTGATAACTTTTTGTGAGAGCATTTCTTGGACTTGAAGTGTGAATATGAGTTGTAGGAAATGTTATTCTCTTCAAAATGAGCTTTGGATGGAATTTTTCTGATAAACCATGTGGATGTTATGCCCTGGTCAATTTGCAGTTGACTTTTTCATTTGTCCAAAAATAGAAACTTTTGCATCTTGAGACTTTTTGAGCCATGCCTTGAGAATCATGATCAAGAATTGATCAAATGATGTTTGTGGCTTTAAAATAAGATGTTGACCAAAAATTTGGACTTTTGACTGTCAAATGACCATTTTGCCCCTGTAGTTGACTGTGAAGCATTTAGGGTTTTTGACTGTGCAACTTGATGCCGTGAGTCTTGAAACTTGACATATGGATGCTTGACAATGTATGTAGGCATGTGGGACTTGTTTGGACCCTTGGAAACTTCAATTTCTTTGCCAGAACCAAAACCCTAATTTTTGACTGTTAGGAGGCCATTGGACTGTGCAACCCTTGGGAGATTTTGAAGCTTGATCTTGGAAAATCTTGAAGAATATGGGAGGGCAAATTTTGGGGTACAACAGTTGCCCCTGTTCAATCTTCTTAGACCTGAGGGTGTAGATTGGTTGGCGTGCCTTTCGTAATCCGAAGGTGGAAGATGATTGAACACTAGAGTGCCCAGAAATTTGCACTCACATAGTAGAGTAACAGCAGTGTGATGCGGGGATGGGCTTATAGATGCCATTTGGAGACTGATAGATGGGAGAGATGGACTTATAGATGCCATCGGGGGTCGATCGTGTAAGAGATTCCTTAGCGAGAACTTGCGTACCTGAAAAAAGAAAGATAATTACCTGGCCTGTTACAGGAGTTGATCTTCAAACTCTTCATGTAGATGTGCCCTGGCTGGATACAGGTATCGAATCTTTAAACTCTTCAGATGTGCCCTGGCGAGATACAGGAATCGAGTCCGGAGAATATGGTCGTCAACAGATACACCCTGGCAAGATACAGGAATCAGATCTTCGAACTCTTCAGACGCACCCTGGAAAGATACAGGAATCGGGTCTGGTAATGTTAGTCGTCAACAGATACACCCTGGCAAGATAGAGGAATCGGATCCTCAAACTCTTCAGACGCACCCTGGCAAGATACAGGAATCGGGTCTGGTAATGTTAGTCGTCAAAAGATACACCCTGGCAAGATACAGGAATCAGATCCTCAAACTCTTCAGATGCACCCTGGCAAGATACAGGAATCGGGTCTGGTAATGCTAGTCGTCAACAGATACACCCTGGCAAGATACAGGAATCGGATCCTCAAACTCTTCAGACGCACCCTGGCAAGATACAGGAATCGGGTCTGGTAATGCTAGTCGTCAACAAATACACCCTGGCAAGATACAGGAATCGGATCCTCAAACTCTTCAGACGCACCCTGGCAAGATACAGGAATTGGGTCTGGTAATGCTAGTCGTCAACAGATACACCCTGGAAAGATACAGGAATCGGATCTTCGAACTCTTCAAACGTGCCCTGGCAGGATACAAGAATCGAGTTTGGAACTTCAAAAGGTTTTTGTTGATAATGATGTGATGAATGAATCAGGGACGATTACTACCTTAACGGGACGATGAGAGAACCTTGGATGATTACTACCTCAACGGGACGATGAGAGAACCTTGGATGATTACTACCTCACAGGGACGATGAGAAAACCTTGGATGATTACTACCTCAACGGGACGATGAGAGAACCTTGGATGATTACTACCTCAAAGGGACGATGAGAGAACCTTGGATGATTACTACCTCAACGGGACGATGAGAGAACCTTGGATGATTACTACCTCAACGGGACGATGAGAGAACCTTGGATGATTACTACCTCAACGGGACGATGAGAGAACCTTGGATGATTACTACCTCAACGGGACGATGAGAGAACCTTGGATGATTACTACCTCAACGGAATGATGAGAGAATCTTAGGCGACTACAACCTCAGCAGAATGATGAGAGAATCTTAGGCGACTTCAACCTCAGCAGAATGATGAGAGAATCTTAGGCGACTTCAACCTCAGAAGAATGATGAGAGAATCTTAGGTGACTACAACCTCATCAGAATGATGAGAGAATCTTAGGCGACTACAACCTCAGCAGAATGATGAGAGAATCTTAGGCGACTACAACCTCAGCAGAATGATGAGAGAATCTTAGGCGACTACAACCTCAGCATAATGATGAGAGAATCTTAGGCGACTACAACCTCAGCAGAATGATGAGAGAATCTTAGGCGACTTCAACCTCAACAGAATGATGAGAGAATCTTAGGCGACTACAACCTCAGCAGAATGATGAGAGAATCTTAGGCGACTACAACCTCAGCAGAATGATGAGAGAATCTTAGGCGACTTCAACCTCAGCAAAATGATGAGAGAATCTTAGGCGACTACAACCTCAGCAGAATGATGAGAGAATCTTAGGCGACTACAACCTCAGCAGAATGATGAGAGAATCTTAGGTGACTACAACCTCAGCAGAATGATGAGAGAATCTTAGGCGACTACAACCTCAGCAGAATGATGAGAGAATCTTAGGCGACTACAACCTCAGCAGAATGATGAGAGAATCTTAGGCGACTACAACCTCAGCAGAATGATGAGAGAATCTTAGGCGACTACAACCTCAGCAGAATGATGAGAGAATCTTAGGCGACTACAACCTCAGCAGAATGATGAGAGAATCTTAGGCGACTTCAACCTCAGCAGAATGATGAGAGAATCTTAGGCGACTTCAACCTCAGCAGAATGATGAGAGAATCTTAGGCGACTACAACCTCAGCAGAATGATGAGAGAATCTTAGGCGACTTCAACCTCAGCAGAATGATGAGAGAATCTTAGGCGACTTCAACCTCAGCAGAATGATGAGAGAATCTTAGGCGACTTCAACCTCAACAGAATGATGAGAGAATCTTAGGCGACTTCAACCTCAGCAGAATGATGAGAGAATCTTAGGCGACTTCAACCTCAAAAGGTAAAGACTTTTATCTGTTGATCGTTCTTTCCTGAAAAAGTAACGAGTTAGTTGTATGCAATGTCATAATGTATGACATGCATGATGTCATGATGTTCTCAAAAATAAATGAGATTGGGGTGATATGATGCGTGTATGCATGTATCATAATGTATGATAATGTGATGTTTATGAATGTATTTTCGTCTAGGAAAATAAATCCTTGACGAATGCCGGGAGCTGAATCCTGGGCGGATGCTGAAGAGAGTTCTTCGTTTTCGCTGGGGATGATGGTTGCAAGAATAAACCGGTAGGAGAAGATGACTCCGTTGGGGAATAGACTTGGAGCTTACTCTGTGGGGGGAATTACTCTAGCGATCTTGCTGGGGAACAATACTCTGTGGGAAGAGAGATACTTTGCTGGGATGTTGATGATAACTCCACTGGGGATACCGTTGTTATGTTGTGGAATTAATAGACTTCGCTGGGGATAGGAAGACTTTGTCGGCGACGATCTTTCCGTGGCTTTTGGCTGAGGATAACCCAGTTATATCCTGGTAGGGAAATAACCTTTGAATAAAGCCGGGAGACGCGTTCGTGCTCTGCAGGGGATAAGTTTCCAGAATCTACTGGGGATAAGCTTCCTGCTGGGGAGATGTATTCCACTTTCCTGGGGAAATCTTTAGACTGGACTCTCCTGGGGAAATTTTTGAGATGTATTGGAAGTGGCTCCACTGAATGTCTGTAAACCATCGGGGAACAATCTTAGATCAAGACTGCCGGGGATGCTTATTAAGAATGTTTGTATATGGCGTTGGGGAATGTTGAGATCTGCTGGGGATACCCAACTTCCTTGCGGCTGACAGGATAACCCTGCTTGGGGAGAGAATTGTTAAATCCTGGCTCACTCTCTGGGGAATTAAAGTGTCTTGATTGTTCTTCAGTCGAACCTATCTTAGTACCTTGGTGGACAGAGTAACTAGATCGCTTAGACAACTCATTACTGCCCCTGTTTCTGATGTTAGAAGATACCTGTGGAGGTGCTTGACAGCTGCCGATTGACAAATCTTCTGGTAGGCAAGTGACGAGATGACGGGACATAGCCGTACGCTTTTGATCCCTAACTTTTGCCTGGACCGCCCTTTCGGGTTTTCAGTTCACCGGGATACCCATTTTTGCCCAAGCCGCCTTTTCAGGTTTTCGACTTGCCGGGTGTACAGATTTTTTTTCATTTTCATCCCTTATTTTTGCCCGAACCCTTTTGGTTCGCCGGGAAGCCCTATTTTTGCCTAGGTGTGTCAACCTAGAGGGTCTTTGATTGTGCGTAGTATTTTTTTCCGACTATGTTCATGTTCTCAGGCTGTAAGGAGGTGCCCCTGTTGTAGCGCAGTGTTACCATGCCACTGGAAGATCTTCGTTTGATCGTCCAATGCCCCAAGTGATTCAGATGGAGATTTGCCCCAAGCTGGTTGGCCTTTTGAGAGATTCTCCGAATCATGACTGGACTGCCCCAGATGATGGACACTGATCATGCCATGCCCCTTGATTGGAGGTGCTTTTGTTCATTAGACATTCGTCGTGCGAACTTCTATGCTGTTCAAACAAATAGTCATATGCAAACAATGTTATTCTAAAAATGCAAAGCTTATGTCTGTCTTGAAGTTTTGAAAAATGCATTTTTAGTAAAACAAGCAAATTATGTAACATGTGATGTCAACTCAAGATTTTACAGCGAGCCTTAAGGAGTCAGGATACCTTTGTAACAATATGCTTTCGAATTAACCCATGCTTCAGCTAGGACTTTTGAGGGTTATAACGTGGCCTGGTTCACGGTTTAAGAAACAAAGGATAAAGGCTCAAATTTATCTGTACCCACCCGTTCTTCGTGATGTTCTTCAAACCTAAACTCAGTCGATCGTGCGTTAGACCTTGTTTGAGTCTTTGTCCTGATATTCTGGTGATGGTTCGGATATTGATAGTTTATTTTGAATAGGCAGGCATTCCTTTTGGTTGAGGGTTTGTAGGACCTCTTTCTTTTTGATTTTGTTATCCCTAAATTTTGCCTGAACTGTTTCTTTTGTGATTACAGTCAGCGGAATGCCCCAGTTTTTGTAAGTCTCCTTCGTAGGTTTTGACTTAATGGGCTTTTTGATTTTGGTAATGACTGCCTGTTTTTTATGGTTATTTGGAACCATCACTGTCTTTTGTTTCAGAAGGACTTCTTTTGATGCCATTCGTTGTGCACCTGGATCAGCTGAGAGAACTACCCCGCCCCAGGTTATGATTAAGGGTTTTAATTTTCGAAAAGAAAAACTCCTACTTCTTTGGCTCAGAAGGGTGAACGAGGGATTATCTTCCTTATAACTCCAGTGTTTAGGGATTTGAAACAATGCCTGTACTTCATCAGCGGGGTCTGTTCAAAAGCATACTGTAGATTATGGTATCGTTTTCGTCATCCTCCCTCAAGAGGCTCAGAATTATTAATTGAGAGTTGACATCAAAAAATGTGAAAACAGTTTGCATATAGTGAATACGAAATAATTATTTCAAAACAGACATATGCGATGCATTAATGAAATAACAACGTTTGACATGAATAAATGTTTGAATAATCAAAGAAAAATACAACTTGAACATTCGAATGAACAAAAGTTTTTTTCAATCTCAGGGCTCGTCACTTCGAGTGGTGAATCTTGCAGGGATAGTAGAAGAACTCAGCCTGGCCATCTTGGGTGAATTCCACAGCTCCTTCATCAATCAAGTCCTGGATCTTGTTCTTCAAGGTCCAACAATCATCTATAGCATGCCCCGGGCTGTCAGAATGATAAGCGCAGCGGGCGTTGGGGTTATACCTTGAAGGTGTCCTGTTGGGATTCTTAGGAGGGTCCCTTAGAGTTACCAAATTCAACCTCAACAGTTGTTGTAGAGCTTGAGGCAGCGACACGTTGAGCTTGGTGAATTGCCTTTTGGGCTTGTCTGGCTGAAGCTGGTGAGGTTGATGCTGAATTTGTGACCCTGAAGCCAGTTGAGGAGCTTTTCCCTTGTCTTCTTGTCTCAAAGGTGGTTGAATGATGACTGGCTCTTCAACCTTAGATGTTTGCCCCAGTTGGTTACCCCAAAGCAGTTGGTTGACGAGAACCCCGAGCTCGTCTTGCCTTTGAGCTGTCTTGAATGATAGTCACCTGCCCCGGCATCTGGGCCCTCATTGCATCCACCTCAGCTTGCAGATGTTTCAGCTGTTCGTCCTTATCATCCTCAGCACTGTTCCTGACCAAAGTCCCCATGAGAAGTGTTCTCAGCTCTTCTTGCCCCTTGGATAGATTCAGGAGGATTTCCCCGAACCGAGTCTCTTGAGCATGAAGGTCCTGGTTGTATTGTTGGGAAGCCATTGCTGAAATAAACAGCGGAGAAGGTAAGTGACCTATAACAAGGGTACCTGTAATGCAATGATATGTATGATATGCATGCAATGTTTTCAAGGATCTCACGGGGTAAACAAGAAAATTGTTAGAATTTGAATTTGTAATTTGATTGAAGGAACTTCCTGTTGTTGAGGGTCCTTCTTCAAGGGTCAAGGCTCACCATATCTAGTGGGTCATAGCCCCTGACTCCCTTGGCTAGGGGAAAATAAATCCTCTTTACCCCTTGCTAGACAGTTGGTTCATCATGACCTGCATCACAAACCCTTGAGATCCTTGAAATGGATTAGTCCTTATGCAGGATGTATGCAATGGTATGATGGTATGATGTTATGCTATGCATGGAGTGATGTAAGTGAACCCTGTTATGAGTCCAGATTAAGGACTGTAAACAAAACCTGCAAGAAACTCATGTGTTAGGTAACAGGAATGTGCAAGTAGTCCAAGTTTAAAGGCACACAAGTCACACAAGAGAGCCCTTAGAGTTTAGGCCAGCATGGGGTCTAGGTATTACCCTCTTTCAGTTTGTTGGATAAGACCTGTCCTATCAGAAGTAACCGGGTTCTAGAGGATCCCAATATCACTGACTACCCTCAATCGGTCATAACTCCAGCGTCGCAATCTTTTCTTGCGGCCAGAACCATCACGAGAGTTTAGCCTCAATGGGCGTAGCATACTGCTACTGTTCTATTGGCCAAGTTGGGTCAATTAAGGTTCTAAGGTCGGTTGGTGCTTAATGACTCCTCAGAAGACCCATATTCTCCTCGTTGCGACACAAGGGATATCGGTACAGACCAAGGTGCCACACCAACATAGCCACTATTTCACCCGTGTCGGTCTACGCCAGACAGGTCCCTCACAGCTTATGCTACCTAACAGGGTATCCCCAGATCTGGGTTAGGATCTATAGAACTCCCAAGACAATCCCACAATAATAAAGCAAACAAGTCCAAGAAATTGAAAACACAAGTGATCTTAGTCCTAAGGTACACCTCACTTTAAAAAGTCCCCAGCAGAGTCGCCAGTTCTGTGATCGGTGGATCTGGAACTGACTGTTTAACGCTGGATCGCGAAATGTCGCGGTAAGCAAGAGTCGCCACCGTCTTTTATTTTCTCCAACAAGGAAAGGACAAAAGCACAGAAAAATTCCTTATGAGATAGTTTCTCGGTTCGGGAGGTAGATTTATAGAAAGGGAAGGTGTTAGTACCCTTTCTATCCATGGTTATCCATGGGCTCTTAGATACTTGCTCATTTGTGTTTTCAAAAGTGTTGTCTTTTCAAGTGTGAGTGGGTTTGAAAAAGTTTCGTTTGAAGATTTCAGATCGACTCTTGTATTAGTCCTCAAGAGTGTTTGAAAAATTGTTTTATGAAAGCTTTTTGAAAGTGTCTGTGTGAAAAGAGTTTGATTTGTTTTTGAATAGAGCAAGTATCTATGAGTCATCTACCTACCCTAAGGAATTAGGCTGTGTAAGAGTCCTTAAGATAGTGCCATCCCACCATTGAGAGGTAGGTAGCACCACCGTTGGAGGTGTTCGGGTCAATTCGAGTTTGTAGGGACAGTGTGGTCACCAGAGCAACAGTAGGACACCTTAGAAGCTACCCTTATGCCATGTGGCATGGACATAAGGACTTACTAAAACATCCTATACTCGACGACCACGTTTCGAAGGGAAAGGCAACAGTGTGGTCACCGGAGCAATAGTAGGACACCTTAGAAGCTACCCTTATGCCATGGGTCATGGACATAAGGACTTACTAAAACGTCCTATACTCGACGACCACGTTTCGAGGGGCAAGGCAATAGTGAGGCATACCCTAGAAGTGGTGTGTGAATTTGTGTATTGTTTTCAGTTATGTTTTATCTTGTCATGCATTATGGTGATCTACGAGTTATTTTTATTTTTGACCATTCATTCTTTCATGCAAAATTTAGCAGTTAAGGGGTGCGGAAATTAAAATGCGAAAAATAAAGGTCCTACGCTATTACAAGGCGCGGGTCTATACATCGCCAAATTAACAAAGACCCGTTTTTAAATAAAATGCAGAAAGTAAATAAAGTTCCTAATAACTATTACAAGGCTTGGGCAATTACATTATATTTAAAACGAAAAATAAGAAAGAACGCGCGAAAAGAAATTAGAATCGAATATGCGAGGGCGTTGGACCCTTTAAAGAAATCAAATTAAATTAATAGAAATTAATTAATGATTAAATAAAGAAAAGAAATGTTTTTTATGGTTTTTGGTATTTATGAAATAAAGAAAAACTAAAATTAAAAGAAGTTTAAATAACACCCTAGTTCTAAATTGTTTTTAATTATTAAAGAAAAATATTTAAGTTTTAACCTAATTTACCCTAATTAATTAATGACATGTTTATTTACAAAATAATTAAGAATTAATAATAATAATGATGAGAAGAAATTATTTTATTAAAAAAAAGAAAAAGTGCTAAAAACCTAATTTCTAAATTTTTTAGTTATTTAAGAAAAAACATTAATGTTTTAACCTAAATTAACCTAAATTGATTATTAAAAATTTATTTACAAAAATATTAATGCATTAAATATTAAGTAAACATATTCCATTTTTTGATTTCTGATTTTTTTTGTATTATGAAAATTATTTTTGTGAATTAAAAGAAAATAATTAATTTAAAAAGAACAATTAAAAGACTAAAAGGAAAAATAACTAAAAATTGAAAATCAAACAATGGGGGGTGTTCTGACCCTTTTGGAGGTTTTTTGTGAGAATTTTGGCCCACTAGAATCAGGCCTTTTTTGACTTTTTGTGGTTGCATATGGAATGGTTGACCAGCGTGCATGGTGGACTGCTTTTGTGGCCATTGGATTAATTACCCAGATTACGTGGCAAACGAGCGCTTGAGGATGTATGGTGGTCTTTTGAGAGCGTACTGCACAGAAGCATATTGAGAAAAATATTATGGAAGAAGTGGGGGACCTGGGAATCGAACCCAGGTCCCAATACCTACAAGCCAGCGCATTAACCATTTGAACCAACGCGTTTCTTTGATATTAATATGGAACGTGATCAATATATGTGAAAAAAGAGTACTATGCTGTACAATTAAAAAAATGCGCCAGCTATTCAAACTGACCAACCATATGAGGACACACAGGCTTCTTCTTCCTCTTTTTACCTGTAACATAAGCAGTTAGCGGGGGTTTTAAACCCCCACAAAAACAAATGCCAAATAATAGCGATTAGCACATAGATGATCATAAATTGAGCGCGAAGTGTGAGTTCAGTTCGTTTGGATGTCCTGATTCCATTGGCACTGGTTTGAATGGCCAATTTTTCCAGATAAAGAAACCCCCCTTTTGGAGCTTCTGAAACCCTAGCAAGCGTTCATGGCAACTTTCTATGCAGGCATTATTAATTCAATTCAAGGACACCAATAGCTTCAGGACGTTCATGTTAGTGTAAATCAACAATAAAAATGCATGAATAATGCCTAGAAATCAAAACACGATTATGGAAAATTTCAAGAAAAGTCAGACTCTGTACCAATTCCTTTAGTATGGAGGGCTGGTTTTGATTGGAATCGTTTCCTGGATCTCTTGGCAAGCTTTTGGAATCACTTTCAAGCCTTGAATCGTCCTCTAAGTATGAAAACAGTTTCAACTTTTTTTGTGTAAAAATGCAAGTTTGTTCTTCAGGTTTCTGCGTAGCCTCTGTGTCTAATGCATTAGGTTTCCATTGTGCTTATGTATGTGAGTAGAATTAGGTTAAAAGTCAGCCCAAAATCCATTGTTTTAATGATTTTGAATATTTGATTTTCCATATCTTTTTTCAAATCTTTTTGCCATGGAAACTTGCAAATTGTGGAGTATTTGGTCTCTTGAGAAGGCACACGAAATCTTGAGCTCATAATGGACATATCTGCTGCATAAAAAGATTCAAAAACCTTTGTTTAGTATTTTTCTCATAATTAATTTTAATTAAATGAATTAATAGGATTAAAAATTCAGTTAATTAATAAAAAATAAGAAAATAACTCCCTTTTAGCTTAATGGGTCGTGCATGGCCTTTGGGTAATGATTCATGGAAGAAATTGAGGCCCATTAGCAATTTTGAGGCATTTGAAGCAAAGTTGACTTTTCAAAATTCCCAAAAATTTCCCAACTTCCACAAGGCATATCTTGCTCAATTTTTGAGCTTTGATCATGTTCGTGGACATTTTGGAAAGGTCTTGAAGTCGTCTAACCAATGTATTTGGTCCCATGTCATTTTTATTTACCAATCTCAAGTTATGGTCTTTGACTTAAAGTGTCTTTTTGTTGACTTTTGAAAATGACCTATAATGTTGAGATTGATAACTTTTTGTGAGAGCATTTCTTGGACTTGAAGTGTGAAGATGAGTTGTAGAAAATGTTATTATCTTCAAAATGAGCTTTGGATGGAATTTTTCTGATAAACCATGTGGAGGTTATGCCCTGGTCAATTTGCAGTTGACTTTTTCAGCTGTCCAAAAATAGAAACTTTTGCATCTTGAGACTTTTTGAGCCATGCCTTGAGAATCATGATCAAGAATTGATCAAATGATGTTTGTGGCTTCAAAATAAGATGTTGACCAAAAATTTGGACTTTTGACTGTCAAATGACCATTTTGCCCCTGCAGTTGACTGTGAAGCATTTAGGGTTTTTGACTGTGCAACTTGATGCTGTGAGTTTTGAAACTTGACATATGGATGCTTGACAATGTATGTAGGCATGTGGGACTAGTTTGGACCCTTGGAAACTTCAATTTCTTTGCCAGAACCAAAACCCTAATTTTTGACTGTTAGGAGGCCATTGGACTGTGCAACCCTTGAGAGATTTTGAAGCTTGATCTTGGCAAATCTTGAAGAATATGGGAGGGCAAATTTTGGGGTACAACAGTGGGGAATATTTAGTTTTGCCTGCCTTGAGTATTGTTCGAAGGTTGGACTTACATAATAAAAAACAAAAGGGTTCAAAATGGTAAATGCAGTTGAATATGGCCAAATCTAAAGACGTGCCATTGTTGGAAACATTCAATTTCATTTGCTCTTGAGTTTGGTCGAAGTCTGGATCTGTAGGGCCAAAACGAAAGACAGGGTATTTGATCCAAGGGTCAAGTTGTCCATAGGACAGGTTACCTAGGCCTCCAACTTTTGCCTCACTCCATATTAAATTATTCTTCAAGCCAACTTGATCTTGATGACATCACTACCTTTTTAGAAAGGTTTTAAGCCTTGCGCCTGTCTCCTTCGCACATTTTCCCCCTATGAACTAGGATACACCCATATAAACCATTGCTTTTGTTACTTTTACAAAAAGTTGACACAAGTGGAAGTTGGCCTTTCAAAGAAACTATATTTTATTCTTTCACCAAGCTGCACATTTCATTTTTTTCTCTATAAATAGAGAATTCATTTGCACATCAAAGAGGAGGATCATTGGACCAGTGGAGCGAATCTCCAAACTTTCTCAAACACAACAAAAACTCTCAAGTCCTTAAACACTTATGAAGAACAAACCCAGAATCATTGTGACCCCCTTCGATTCTGAAAAATAAGCACACTCTAGTCTCTTTCGAACCCAGTGGAAAGAAGCATCACACCTGCTTCCTTTCCACCTTCGAATCCCGCATCCCAGGCTTTATTTCAGGCCCCCTCTTTCGAATCCATCATCCAGGGCCTCCACTCAAGGCCCCACGCCCATTCAAGGTTAAAGCAAGGTAAGTTACTCTTACCCTTGCATCCTTCGTTCAATCATAGAATGTATATAATATTTTGCCTCCCTTTCGTTTACACCCTTTGAATCTATTTTTCTAGCTAATCTTTTTGTTCCTTGTTGCTTAAGTTCATTAAATATACTTTACTATTTAGTTTGGCCACAAGACAAAGGTTAACATGGCCTTAGGCCATGTGGCCATTTTATGTCTCAAACGAAAGAGACAGGGGGACGAAAGATATGAAACAAAGCCTTGGGCTTCAATGCTAGCTTCCAGGTCCAGCCAGAATGCATGCTCATGCTGACTTCCAATCCCCAGAAAGGCAAAATCAGAAGGCACATTTGCACTAGGTCCAGCCAGGATCGAAGGCTGTGGCTTATTGCTATCAACCTCAATCGAAGAAGGCAACCAAGCAACAAGGCAGAACCAGAAGGCACGCCCAGCTGCCTCCAGGCCCCAAACGAAAGACACAACATGCTGGCCTCCAGGCCCCAATCGAAAGTCATGCCTTCACCCCTTTTCAGGCCAGATCGAAGAGAGCCAGAAATGGAAAAATCGAAGGGTTTGCTGCCTTAAATTGAAAGATCCATTTTTCTTGCTTTTACTTTATTTTTGCCTTTATATTTTCATGCAATTAAATATGGTTGTAATAGTGTAGGATTTATTTTTTGCATTCTTTTATTACTTTCTTATAAATGTTATTAATTAGGTGTGTATGGCAAGATAAAATCAACAAGTAGACAACCCAAAAATCAAAGACAAAATGCATGCAATCAAACACATTTGCACACATGCACCCTTAGGGTTATTCCACTTGTTGCCTTATAAATGGTCATGTTATGCATGTGGGATATCTTAGCAAAAACAATCACAAATACAATATCATAGTCCCTCGATGACGCTACGAATGTTGCCTTACAAATGATCTTAGTCCCTCAAAGATAAATGCTAAGATGTCTCACAACATTGCTATCATGACTATACGATGACCCGCGCCCGTCCCTTTACATCCCAAGATAAGGCTTCTTACCAAATCAATGGTAAGATAGCGCTATCAAAGGAAAGGAAGAAATGAACTAAGACTTTTGAGTAGGTAGATCGTTCCTAGTTGCTTGCTCATTTACAAATCAAACACTCTTACTTATTTTCAAAACAAACACCAACACTTTCAAAGAACTTTCAAAACCTTTTTCCAAACATGAAATATTTTCAAAAGCTCAACACTTTGTATACGTTCTTACGAACGAGAACTATTACAAAGTTTTCCTAAACGATGGTACCTTTTCAAAATACTTTCAAAAACCACCACAAAGCATATTTTCAAACAAAAGCAAGTGATCTAGCAAGCAACTAAGAGTCCATAGATAACTATGGATAAAAAGGGTGCTAATACCTTCCCTTTTTATAATCTACCCCCCGAACTCAGAAATAACCTTAAATGTCTTTCCTGTTCTTTTCAGCCTTTCCTTTTGGATAAAATAAAAGTCGGTGGCGAATCTTGCTAACCACAACAATTGCGATAAAACGCAAAACGACTAAGTCAGTTCTCCCACTGTATTACAGAACTGGCGACTCTGCTGGGGATAAGCTTAAAAGTGGGGTTACCTTAGGGATAGATCACCTTTATTTTCTTTCATTGTTTGATTTGATTGCTTTACATTTTGGTTCCTTGTTTGGGCTTAAATCCTCTACCTAGATTGGGGATACCTTATAGGTAAGTAGCAATACATTGTAGAAACTGTGCGGGGTATACCGACATGGTCTAAGCAATAGCTACGTCAGTGTGACAATTTGGGGGTACTGGTAGCCCTTAAGTAGTCAAGGAGAATACGGGGATGCTGAGTGATGTCATGAAGCACTAACTGACTTTTAGAACCTTTACTTGACTAACTTGGCCATTAGGACGTAGTGAGATGACCGACTTTGGTGCAGTCCGAAGTTGGTAGATACTCGATACTACACTCATTGAGTTTTTATTTTCGGGATATTTCGGTCCCCGTGAAAGAGGCTTGCGCCGAAACAATGCCCGAGAAGACAGACCAGTGATATTGAGATCCCTTAGAACCCGGTTACTGTTAACTAGGACAGGTTGAGCAAGCTAAACTTCAAGAGGGTACTTACCTATAAACCGCATGCAAGCCTAAACCTAAGGACTTGTCTGCTTTGTGTATGTATGGTTATTTGTACATAACAACTTGCTTACTTTGCATATTTATACATAACATCATACCATAGTATTTTCAATAACCCTTTCAAGGATCTCAAGGGTCTATGATGCAGGGTCACGTTGAACCAGACGTCTATCAAAGGGAAAGAGGATTTATTTTCCTCTAACCAAACACCGTCAAAGATCGAGTACAACAAACTTGAGTCAAGGGCTATAACCCACTTGACATGGTGAGCTTAATTCTCATGGAAGGACATCCACCGATATAAAGTTCTCTAATCAAAGTTGTTGACCAAAATTCAATTTCTAACATTTTCTTGTGTTTATCCCGCGAGATCCTTGAAAACATGCATCCACATATCATGCATCATATCATGACAGGTGTCTCCCATACAGGTTTCCTTTATCTTCTCACTGTTTATTTCAGTAATATGGATATGGAAAAAATGGTGAAAGACCTCCAAGCTCAAAATGCTCAGTTCCAACAAGTGCTCATGAACTTGGCCAAGGGGTAGGAAGATCAGAAAACACTCTTCACCAAAGAGAGCAAGAAGAAGAAAAAGTTTGTCATCCTCAACACGAGGAGAAGGTCCAAGGGGCTTACCCAGCTAGTTCAAAAAGAAGATGCTTCTTCTAAAGATAGTCAAGAAGAGGAATTTGAAAGCATTAGAGCTAACATAGCTACTGATGAGAATGACTCTTCTGAAGAGCGGTATCCACCGACCGATGAAAAATACAAACAGCTTGAAGACAGACTAAAAGTCGTGGAGATCCAAGTTGTGCATGGCTTGGACTTAGGAGATATGGGTTTAGTTTCCGGAGTTCTCATCCTACCAAAATTAAAAATCCCTACCTTTTTCCCGTATGATGGAGTCTTTTGCCCTAAGATGCACTTAAAGTCTTATGTCCGCAAAATTCAGCCATACACAACTGATCTGAAGCTTTGGATCCATTTCTTCCAAGAAAGCCTAATAGGGACTCAACTTGAATGGTTCTATCAATTGGAGAGTTATCGCATCCACACCTGGGAGGATCTAGCTGCTGCTTTCTACAAATAGTATCAATATAACGTTGATCTTACACCAACTCGTGTGAAATTGCAGAACATGACCATGGGTTCCAACGATAGCTTCAAAGGATACGCCAAAAAATGGAGACTTGGCTGGTAGGGTACAACCCCCTTTAACTGATAGGGAGCTGATTGATATCCTCATGGGAACTTTGACAGGACCTTTCTTCAATCACCTATTCGGAAGCTCCTCAGTTGGGTTCACCGAGATAATACTAACCGGTGAAAGGGTCGAAGCTGGCATCAAAAGCGGAAAGATCCAAGGAGCTACACCCTTCGATGCTCAGAAAAAACCATACAATGGGAAGAAAGAGTCCAATGATGTGTATGGTCAAAAGAGTCGTCATGACCAACATGTGGGGGAAGTCCTGATCTCTGGTTCTGCGTCGCACCGGCAACCACAAAGGGGAAATCAACAAAGGCCAGACGAGCCCAAAAGACAATTTACCAACATCAACATGCCGTTGTCTCAAGCGCTATAACACTTGTTGAGGATGAACCTAATTACATTGATAGGACCTTATCCAAACCCCAAAACTTCTTCCCTTAACTACAATCCTAATGTAACACATGCTTATCATTCCGGCAGTCTCGAGCATGATACTAACGATTGTTGGGCATTGAAGTACAAGATTAAGAATTTGATTGATGCCAAGGACATCGAATTTGACCCTCTGGAGTCTCCAAGCATGATCACTACTCCTATGAAAAATCATTTAGAGCGTCTTGTTAATTTTTAATTTTCAATTGTAATTTCTTTTGTTATTCAAACAATTATCTATTAATGTTAAACCTTGTTTCATTAATGCATTGCATATGTTTCTCTTGAATTCATCCATTCGTTTTCACTATATTTAAACTATGTTTTTTACTCTCTTTATGACATTCAACTCTTGCTAAAAGTTACAAGCCTTTAGAGGGAGGATGACGAAAACAATGCCATAATCTCATACAGTATGCTTTTGAACAGGCCTTGCTGACGATGTACAGGCGTTCTTTCAAATCTTAAACACTGGAGTTATAAGGAGGATAATCCCTAGTCAACCCTTTTGAGCCAAAGAAGTAGAAGTTTTCTTTTTTACACAAAAATTGAAACCTTTAATCAAAACCTGGGGCAGGGTAGTCTCTCAGTTAATTCAAATGCGCGTTTAGTCGTAAACTTTCATTTCATAATACAACGAATGACATCAAAAACATTCCTCTAGAATCAAAAGACGGTGATGGTTCCCTACCAAAATAGGCAGTCATTATCTCTCGAAAGAAAATCCCACTAAGTCAAAACCTACAAAGGAGACTTAAGAAGACCGGGGCATCCCGCTGACTGTAATCTCAAAACAAGAACAGTCAGGCAAAAATCAGGGATAAGAAATCAAAAAGAGGTCACTACAAATCCTCAACAACATGAAAAATGTTGCAAAAGATGACTATATTCCAATAAACTTAACTTGTCTGAACCATCATCAAAATGTCATGCCAGACTCAATTGGAGTTCAAACGCACAATCAGCTGAGTTTAGGACTAAAGAACATCAGAAAGAGCGGGTAGGTACAAATACACTTTGAGCCTTATCCTTTGTTTCTTAAACCGTGAACCAAGACACACTACAACCCTTTAAAAGTCCTAATTGAAGCATGGGTTAGTTCGAAAGCATACTGTTATAAAAGGTATCCTGACTCTTGTAAGGCTTTACTCTAAATCCTGAGTTGAATTTTTCTTACAAAATTTCTTGCTAAAAACGCATTTTCAAAACTTCAAGACAAGCATAAACTTTGCATTATTTGAATATCGTTGTTTGCATATGGCTATTTGTTTGACATCGGAGAAATTCACACAACGAATATCTGATGAACGAAAGCTATCTCAGTGAACAAAATCATTTCCAAGTAGGATGACGTTTCCAATGAAAAATATCCTATCAACAAGTTGGCATTACATGTCACCATCCAGCACACCTAGGGCAGTCCAGTCAAGGTTCCAAGAAATCTCTCGAGAAGTGCAGAATAACCAGGGGAAGGTCTCCATCTCCATCACTTGGGGCATTGAACGCAAATCCCAACAAAGGGTTACGTACAATCAATTAGTTCCTGGCAGTGCCACAAACACTTTCTACTAGGGGAAGTGATAAAACTCCCCAAAATCCTTCTCAAAGGATGACTCCTAGCCAGAGTTTAATCTCTGAAAACTTTTTCCCCAGCTAAGAAGACCTCAATAATCCTCGAGGATTTTCCCCAGTGTAGTCGCCACCTCTCCGACAGACTGGCAGCAGGGTTTATTTCCCCAACAAACAGCAGGATTCCCCAGCTTGAGTTTGCCTCTCCGACTACTACAAAATTAGAGGAACACTTTATATACATTCTTACGAACGATAATTATTATAAAGTTTTCCTAAACGATGGCGCCTTTTCAAAATACTTTCAAAAACCACCACAAAGCATATTTTCAAACAAAAGCAAGTGATCGAGCAAGCAACTAAGAGACCATAGATAAATATGGATAAAAAGGGTGCTAATACCTTCCCTTTTTATAATCTACCCCCCGAACTCAGAAATAATCTCAAAGGTCTTTCCTGTTCTTTTCAGCCTTTCCTTTTGGATAAAAGAAAAGTCGGTGGTGACTCTTGCTAACCGTAACATTTGCGATAAAATGCAAAACGACCAAGTCAGTTCTTCCACCGTATTACAGCGACGATATTCATTGCAGAGATATGGTTGACAAAAGCTCTGACCTAAATAAGATTTCAAAAGAAATTTTTACTTCTGGCCAACCATCCAACAAAATCAAAGATCTAAAATATTACCTCATAATTTGGTCAAAAATCATTTTGTGTTGCATCAATCACAGAAAACCCACAAGTTCTCTAGACTATATCAACATTGATCAACAGTATCTTCTGTACTTCATAGCCACCAAAGAAAAGGTTAATCCTCCATATCTTATGTCCAATCATATGAAGACCAACTACAAAGATACAAGAGAAGAAGAAAGAACAAAGAGAGATTAGATCCCTCTGGGCAGACTCATTTCAAATATTCTGGTAGAAACAAACTGATTGAGGCTCAACAAGTCATCACTCTGGAAACTATTGTTGGTAAACCTCTCAAAGCCAAGAATCTGAAGAAGGTGAATATTATTGAAACCATCAAGAAGGATCCAACAATAACAACCAAGGAAGTCATTACCACTAGAAGAGTACCTCTGAAGGATTTTCCTCTCTTCTCTCAGACAGATGCTTCTCCAGATATTATTCTCAGATATCTGGATGCTTGCAAAAGGGATGGGACAAATCCAGAAGTAAACATCTGTGATCTGAGACAACAACCTTTGGAAGTTGCTCCCAGAAAATCAAGGAAAAGGAAAGTTGTTGCAGAAGGAACTTCTCAGAAGACTCCCAAAGCTACCAAAAATAAAGGTAATCCATCTTTTATTTCTGTTGTTGAATCAGTACTGTTATCAACATCTAAAAACCCTCCTTCTCCAAAAGCACAGAAGATCCATCGCCTCAAACCTTTGATGACTTTGACATTGAATTTGACATCTCGCTATCTCTAGATAACCTTCTGAACAATCCACCTACTACCAATCTTGACCAAAATTAGCCTAAACTTACCCAAGTTCTTTCTGATATTGATCAATTTGATCCGATGTTTGAAGCTCCCCGCATAGAAAATCCAAACTTTTACTCTGATACCACAACATCCATTCTTAGAATCACCTGTCCTCTCATGGTCTCTCAACCACCCACAATTCCCTCAACTTCCTCACAGAACCTCTCCATCTCATATATTCCATCTCCCTATCAATCCACTCCACCAAACTCACCAAATTCGCCCGTTGTTATTTTTGACTCTCCCTCTCCCAATAACCACCCAGAAGATCCCCTTTGAACAATTATAGACTTGAAGCCTTAGACAATATCGTCACAAGTTCCCAGAAAACCACAACTTCTATTGTTTTTTTTTCTGAAATCAAAACACGAATAGACTCTGTTAAGGACAGAAGTGGACGCATCAAAAATCTTTTTCTCCAAAACTCTGATCAGAACAATATTCATGGAAGTATTTCTTCTCTATTTGAGTATCTAACTCAGGGGAAGACTTTAAATGCATTATGTTCTTTAAATTTCTATCAAAATATCCAAGTTTTTGTCATCATCAAAAAGGGGGAGACTGTTAGAACATAGTTTGATTCTACAACCCTGCAAGAGTTTTGATGATAATAAACACTTAAAGAATAATTATGCTCCCTAAATAAGTATTTTGTTTTGCAGAGAAGTTTTGATGGAAGAAGCACAGAAGATGAGTTAGATCGTTGTTTAAACTCTGATTCAACATACCTTATATAGAAAGTAATTTGCATAACACGCTTATATAGAGAAGTTCTCAAGCTACAACTTCTGAGTGGACTAAACGTTACGAACAGGAACTCCTTTATTCTGATTCATATAGTTCTGGAAAGAAGTAAAGGAGTCTCAATGGTAAGATTCATCTTCTGAAGCATTTTGAAGCAAGCATGTTCTGAAGCGTTACACTTCATTTATGGCTTTCAAAAGTAACGGCTGAAAGAGGACAAGAATCTCTATATTTGGAAAGTTCTTTAATTACTATTTATCAACATTCCAAAAGCTCCTCACATGTGTTGCCTATATATACAAGAATTGAAGGAGAAATTGTTTATGATTTTTCTGTGCACTACAAATGAGATATTTTTATCACGTTCATCTTGCAAAAATTTATTTGTGTAAAACATCACTTGTGTGATACTGTTTTGTTAGAAAACACATATTGTACACGCTTTCAAATATTGTATTGTGTAATACCTTGAGAAAACCGGGTTGTGGTTTAAACTCAAGAAGACGTTGACGGTTGTCATCGTATCTGTGTAATCAAGTTTGATTAGTGGATTAAGACCTCGTTGAGAGAGGAGAATCACCTTGGCGGGTGGACTGGATTAGTTTGAGTTCAAACAAACCAAGATAACCAACGTGTCTTTTACTTTAAGTTTTAAAAACCCCAATTCAAACCCCCCTTCTTGTGTTTTTCCATTCTTCACATCGTTCTAATGAGCATGAGAATAAGGTGCTGAGGTGCTAAAAATGTGGTAAGACGGGTCATCGTGTTCCTGAATGCAGGGATGATGGTCCAACCTGTTTCAATTGTGGAAAGCAGGTCATATTCGTACCCAGTGTCAGAAGCCGAAGAAGGACGATGCTGCCCAGACCAACAGTAGAGTGTTTGCTTTGAGTGGATTAGAGGATTCTAAGGGGGATAACTTGATTCGAGGTAATTATTTTATTAATGATGTTGAATTGGTTTCTATTATTGATACTGGTGTTACTCGTTCGTTTATTTCACATGAATATGCTAACATCTTGGAGCTGAAGTTATCTAATACGACAATAGTATGGTGATATATACTCCTGCTAGTGGTTCTATTACTACTACTTGTTTTTGTTTGAAATGTCCTTTGACTACCTATGGCAAGAGTTTTATGATGGATTTAGTGTGTCTTCCCCTACACCTGTAGCGGTTGAAATGTTTTAAGACTAAGCCATTGGATTGACTTGACTTATACAAATCAAAATAAAAATTGCCACCACACTTTATTGTTTCCAAAAGAATGGGAAAAGAGCGAATAACCCAAAAAGAAGGGGAAAGATTCAAGGTAAGGGGGTTGGTTATGCAAAGGGAAGGTATTAAAACCCTAAACATCTACGGTACTCCGCAGGAACCTCTTTGTAAAATCTGTATATTTGGCTATGAAAAATGTTGTATAAAAATGGATGGTGGAGGTGAGAAAAGAAATATATTTATATTATAATTTTTGCACCCGCCGCGGTTGCGAACCTTTAGTGCCTACGTACCACCTTTTCATGCAATAGGGAATAAGGGTACACGTAGTTCCTATTTTAAAAATTTAAAACACAAATGTGTTGGTTAATTTTATGAGATAAAACATCATCGTCACTGTCTGTGTGGAAAACATACCTACTACCCACAATTATGAGAAAGGAGAATTTGCATCATCTCAAAGTGGAGGATATGGCCCGGATCTTAAAATCAACAATGCCTCACTCAATACCCAAGTGGAAAATATCTCTCTTCACTACATATTGTAGAAGTATAGTTGTTTGCATCACTACAAGGATTGACAAGAGTTCAATCTTTTGAGAAAAGTTTTAAAGATAAAAGCCGAAGTGGCAAAATGGTTTGAATGAGATTGATTGACTTTTAGTCTTCTCACAAAAATGTCAAAGTATTGTTAAGTTAATTGGAGTTTATTTATGAAATTTTTTAAAAATGCATGGACCTAAGTCCAAGTTTATTATAAAAGTAATTCAAGTTTAAAACAAGAAGAGTTTTCAAAAAGGGGGAAGAATATTTTTGAAATTAAAGAAGATGGGAGGATAAGAAGAGACTATCCTAAAGCATAAAGTAAAAGATAGGGATAAGAATAATCTAACAAAAAAGAAGCCAAAACTTGACATTATGAGTCAAGATAGAATTCTCATTCTTTGGATTGAAACCAAGCAAGCAAAGATACTAGACCTCTTGAGAGAACTAAAATTCAAGTGTATTAAGTCTTCACAAAAATTGGGCAGAGTGACGGCTGTATACGGGTGAATTCCAGATTACAAACCAAGGGTGTAATCACAATAACCTGCACACAAAACAAACAAACAACCCAATGTCTTGAGGTAAACCTCAAGAACTCCAGAGAAAATATCAATTAAGGTCACAAGGTCTCCAACATAGGCCAAGGTTTCTATTCCATGTCCAAGAAGTCTAATACTCCATAATGCCAAGGATAGTAACCAAATAGTCCAAGTACCATTAAATATATTTATGGTTTATGTTGATTATTAAGTATTTTAAAAAGAAGAAAAGCTCAAGTGAGCAAAGTAAAAATGACAAGAAAGTAAATACTCAAATGAGCAAAGATGAAAGTGGCATGAAATATAAATGCTAAAAGTAAATAGTGCATAAGAATAAAAGGGGCATATAATAAAAATAAAGGATAAAGTAAATTATTAGTGATTAGTAATTAGTTGGATGATCATCTTGAAACTTGCATTTGGAACTCATTAGAGGATTGGTAGAACCAAAGCCTCCAGATAATAAGTTGCATTTGCTTTTTGTCAAGTATATCATCCATTTGGAATTCTCATAAGTTCCATTTAATGATCAACAATGTTTAAGTGATCTACGTTGACCAAAGGTGTTGTAGATCCATTAGAGGATTGGTAGAACCAAAGCCTCCACACAATGAATCTCAAGGTTATTGGATCAAAGATATCAAATTAACATACTTGGACTTACAAACATAAGTTTGGGCCACAAATGATCATTTATTTGAATTAGGACAAAATTTAGCGCTATGTTAAGCAATCGTAAGTGGACTTATATAGAAGTCACACCTATTTTGTGGCCGGTCAATAGCAATCTATGCACCATTTATTTTGAGACATGATATAGAGATCATGCTCCAACAACATTTAGTGCAATAAGAAGGGGATGAGATGAAGAGGGATGGGAGGGAGTATACAAACCACTTTTGAATTAAATTTAATCAAACTATTATTAAAATCATTCTTCCATTTTTGTGGACTAAACTCAACACCATGGATCCAATGATGTTAATAAAGTTCATGATCCAAAATTTAACCCAAGATCATCCAGAAAATAGTCACAAAATAATATTACATTTTAATATATACAAAAGGGTTTAAAAATAATGTTTAAAAATAGAAAATGAAGAGAAAAATATCAACTATGTTCAAATTAATCAAGAAATAAAAAGTAAGACCATCGAAAAATCAGAAAAAGGCTCAAATAATTTTACAAATTTTTTGTTAGTTTTTTAAAGTCAGAAACTATTTTTAAAATTAAAAGAAATGGGTAAAATAAACCAAAAATGATAAAAAAAATAGTAAGGTCAGAAACAAAAATAAAATAAGGTCACCAATATTTGTCACAATATCATTGGATCACTCCATCATTTTTTCAGAATTTAAAAATATATAAAAGTATTTTTAAACATTTAAAACAATTCAAATAAATTGTAAATTTATAAAAAAATACCAAAACACAAAATTAAATTTTGAAAAAATAAAAATCAGAAAGAGAATATTCAAAATATTTTTTCATAATTTTTCCAGATTTTTTGGACTTAAGATGAATTTTCTATGATTTTTTTGAAATTTAAAACAATTAAAATATAAAAATCAGAAAATAAAATAAAAGTAAAATATGTGGACCATTGGATGAGAGTCAAAACGCGTTAGTAATCAAATCCAAGGGATCTGACGCGCTGTGCATATCATGGTCATTAGTGAATAAAGTACAGAATCAAATATAAATCAGATTTTCAAAAATAACAAGTGGTGTGGCATCATTGGTTGGAAGATGACATGTAGGTCATCTTCAACCTCCAGCCAACGTGATTTGTAGGTCTCTCAAACTATAAAATCAGAAGCTCAGACCTATGTCGTTCGCTTCGTCTCTTCAAGACGAAGACAACCACACCCTCGCGCCAAATTTATATTAACTGTAACTCAAGCAATTTGGAAAGAAACTTTTGAAAAGGGATTTGAAATTTCATGGTCAAAACGTGTTTCCAGTAAAAGGTAAGTGTTACGACTAGAACCAGGGCAATGAGAGCAACACAATGATATCAGAGTTTTAAAGAATTGATGAAGGAATCTACCTATTGAAGTTGAATTGCAGAGCTCTGAAACTCGACTTCTATGGAGCAGTATAGGGCATGATTCTTGGATGTAATTATATGGTTAGATTCAGGGAAGATCAAGGAAGGTAAGTTGATGGAAAAATTGGATTGAAAAAGGCTCGAGAATGGATTTTGAAGTTACTGAATTCTGAGTTGTGGAACAAGTTTGGCAGGGTGATTCTGGCTATCCAAGCTTGAGAAAAATGAATGGGATTGCTCATGTATTTATAGGAGAAGCAAATGGGATCAAAAGGAAGGGTTAATGATGCAATTTGGAGGGAATTCGTGTGGGTCTGCATCATGAAGAAAATGTGACTTCTCTTTTATCGAAACTCGTCCAGAACACACGTTTTGATGCACTAATCCACTTGAGAAAGTTGGCTAATCATATTTAGACCCAAAACGCGTGCTAATTTGAGGTTTAGAGGTTGTAACATGAAATTCAAATTCTGACTTGCAATGAAACTTCAATTCCAAGTTACCACTTTTGAAACAATGGCATTCTCAGCTCAATGGGTCTTAAGGCATGATTCTTGATGCTTTAGAAAAATGAGGTTACAAGCTTTGCAATGGAAAAATAATGGAATCAAATGGATGCTTGAGCTGAAAGTTGTGTTGAGTCAAAGTTGGAGAAAAAGAGTTGACTTTCCATACTAGAAATATTTCAAGTTCTTTTTCAAAAATGACCTATAATGTCTTGCATCCAAACATGGCCTACCACTTGGAATTTGTTCTTGACCAAAAAAGATGGCATGAAAAAGATCTCTTGAATGAAATTTTGAAACTTGAACCATTCAAAATTTCTAAAAATTGAGAGAGTTATGAATTGTTGAAGTTGTTAAAAAATCATGAAATGACCTATAATCTTTTGCATCCTTAAGGAAACTTCCATCCATTTTCTCACCTTGCACATAAAAGAAGGCATAAATTTCACACCTTCAAGATCATTATGGAAAAAGAATGGGCTCAAGGTGATACAAATTGACCAAGTTATGATCATTTGAAGTAACACATGGAAAATTGAGGATTCATCTGGAGGACTTGTAATTTTCTTCCTCATTGAGTCTCTTCCTCATGACAACTCCTTGAAACTTTTGAAGTGATTTGTTAATAACCCTTTGAAGACAAAGATGTATTCGGAATCACTCAAAAATACCAAGATATGAGCAATATATATTCCTTTGAAGTTCAAAACTGTAGCTCCTTAGATCAAGAGAATGCTTTGAGGAACTTTGACAATTTTGAACAAACTTCTTGTACCAACACACATGATTTGTAAATAGAAGTTGTTGAGGATGATAATGAGAACTCATAGCCACCAAAACCACTTCCATATCTTGAACATTGAGAGAAATATGCACCTGTGACCAAATAAAATCTTGTCAAACCATGACAACTTCTCCAATCAATCCCTTGTGCTTTTCAACCAAATTTGATAACCTTGAAATGTGATGAACCAAAACAACCTTGCCATGCCAAATCTTCCAAAAAAAAGTCAATGGTGAGGTTTGAACTTCTCAAGCTTTATTGACTAGGGCATGGAAATAAACTCATGAACCCGTGGGGTAACTTGTTAAATCCCATTGCCTTTACCTACATGGATAACAAGCAAGACAAACCAACATTGCATTTTATTTAGTTGAAAGAAGAAATCAAGACAAAAACAATATTCATGATCATAAAAGAGCATAAGTCAAGGTTCTTGGGGATTCCTCAAAAGGGCAAAGCTACATATAGGGAGGGGAACCAAGAATCCTAGTGTGATCTTGTTGTGAATGAATCAACATGGTACGATGAAGGGATCTTAGAGGCAAAAATTGGGGTACAACAACTGCCCTTATTTAAGTTTCTTCTATCCGAAGATATGAAGGTTAAAAATCTTCGTGTCGACGCGATCGAAGATACTTAAATATAAAACAAACACTATTTTTGGACCTAAGATGCCATGCAAATGTTTATGATCATGAATTCACATGGACAATTCAAAAGGGACGCAAATCAACATTGGGGATGCAACAATAATAAAGAAACAAGAGAGAGACCCCACCAGGAAAATAAATCACTGGTGGATCAAAAGACCTAAATCAAATAGGATGGTAGAATGGTAAAAGGATACACCAACTTCTACCGAAGGCGAAGCTACCGACGTTTATTGAAGGCATGGAGAAAGATAACAAACATCGATGTTCACTACCGATGTCCTACCAACTTTCACTGAAGGTAGAGAGAAAAGAAATATCATAGCACCGCCGTTTACTGACGATGAACTAGCAACGTTCACTGAGGGTAGCAAAAAGATAACAAGTATCAATGTTCACCGCCGATGTCTTACCAACTTTCACTGAAGGTAGAAAGAGAATATATCATAGCACCGCCATTCACTGACGATGAACTACCAACGTTCACTGAAGGTAGCAAAAAGATAACAAACATCGACGTTCACTGCCAATGTCCTACCAACTTTCACTGAAGGTAGAAAGAGAAAATATCATAGCACCGCCGTTCATTGACGATGAACTACCAACGTTCACTGAGGGTAGAAAAAAGATAAAAAAACATCGACGTTCATTGCCGATGTCCTACCAACTTTCACTGAAGATAGAAAGAGAATATATCATAGAACCGCCGTTCATTGACGATGAACTACCAACATTCACTGAAGGTAGCAAAAAGATAATAAACATCGACGTTCACTGTCGATGTCCTATCAACTTTCACTGAAGGTAGAAAGAGAAAATATCATAGCACCGCCGTTCACTGATGATGAACTACCAATATTCACTGAGGGTAGCAAAAAGATAACAAACATCGATCTTCATTGCCGATGTCCTACCAACTTTCACTGAAGGTAGAAAGAGAAAACATCATAGAACCACCATTCACTGATGATGAACTACCAACGTTCACTGAAGGTAGCAAAAAGATAACAAACATCGACGTTCACTGCCGATGTCCTACCAACTTTCACTGAAGTTAGAAAGAGAATATATCAATGCATCTCCGTTCACTGACGATGAACTACCAACATTCACTGAGGGTAACAAAAAGATAACAAGTTTCCCCAAGATTCTGGCATTTCACCTAGAATGGGTCTCAACTTCTTTTTTAACCAAGGCATTCCGCCTGGAAAGGATAATACATAAGCTGTCTCAAATAAAGAGACTTCCACTTGAAAATATTTCACAACGAGTTGTTTCTGTGATATTTAAAGTCTTGCCATTCGTTGGCGTAATCTGACGACAAACTGCAAACTATTCACTCATAGAGGAGATAGCAAAAAAAAGTTACGTCGAATTTTACAGGGAAGCACAAGTTACTCAAATAAAGAGACCTGCTACTTGTTGTCATGGACGATTGTAAAAAGAAATGACTTTCTAGGGAGAGAAATATGACTTCCCGGAGAAAGAAATATGACTTCCTGGGGAGAGAAACATGACTTCTCGGAGAAAGAAATATGACTTCCTGGGGAGAGAAATATGACTTCCTGGAGAAAGAAATATGACTTCTTGTGGAGAGAAATATGACTTCCTGGAGAGATGCCACGATATTCCTGCTGAGGAGATAAAGTCTTCTCGTGCAAAATAAATGCACCAACCAAAACTTGAAGTTTTCAAAAACCCAAAGTAAATAATATTGTCATGGAACCACAGATTCAAACCAGAAATAAACTGGAATGAAACAGTCAACCAAAATACATCCTTTGAGAAATAAACTCAACAGGGAAAACCAAATCCATCCAAACAAGGAGTTGTACAGGAAGGCTAAAGCAAAAATCTTCCACTAGGGACAACTCAGTGGGAAAATTGAAAGAATATACGCTTTCTTCTTAAGGCCAACACTCTATTAAAAAGAGGACAAGGTAACTCTGCAAAACAAGATAATATATCAACAAAAATATTAACAAATGTAAATGAATAATGATTTGCCAATTTTAGCTATGCATGATGTATGTATGAATGTATGAGTGTTATCGTGCGTATGCTGATAAAACAGACATACAACATTGGGAATAACTAGGCAAAACCACCTCGGGCACTAACATCACTCAGCTAAACTTCATCCAAGATGATCATTCCAAGAAAAAGTAAATTCCAACTGAGGAAATAAAACCTACTGGCTGCTTTAGCTTTACTGGGGAGCAACATAATTCGGAAGTAAGCAAAACAAAGTGACAGAATAGTACAAATACAGGGATAGAACATCCTTCTCCAGGCTTCAACGGGGAAACAAGCGTTTTTAAAAGTAACATTCCTACTGGAGATTGCAAAACCAGTCTCAAGTAAAGCAGAGTGACACCAAAACATCAAAACATTCACTGGGGAATTCAGGCCTACTTCATTGGGGAGGTTAACACTACATCCACAAAGGGAAAACCACAATACGTCCTTCACTTAAAGAAACCAGGGTTCTACGTTCTTCAAGAGTGGTTATGATACCAACTTCTCTGGAAAAAGAACTTCTATTAGGCCAAACAAAAACTTCACTGGAGAAAATGCGAATTGAAACTTCACATCATGAAAACTCAGAAAAGAGGAGAAATGAATCCAAACTTGACCGAGGATACCGTAATCATAAACCCAATAGGGCGAAAACATTCTGAGTAAACCTTCCCGAGGGGAACAAAAACTTCTCAAAACAACTGGAGTTTGTCCATTCCTGGGATCACCATTTTTGTTGTCATTGTTTCATCACAAATCTCAAAGTAAAAGCAGACTGTAAAATCCTTTCTTGAAAAATCAATTTTGTTATTTAACCTTTTTTGCTTTGAAAGTTATTATCAATAATAAATGGAGTCTTTGCAAGCTAAATAAAATAATAAATACAAAGAATTGGGTAAAAGCTCAAATTTCATTAATAGAATGGTAGTCTGCGAATGGCGAGACTCCATAGATGATTACAAAGTTTGAAAAATGGTAATATATAATGGAAAAGATACATTGAGATACAATGACCACTATCCCCTCTAACAACTTTTGAAATCCTGAGCAGCAGCTTCTGTTGAAGTATGGTGAGGATCCGGGAAGATTGTTGCTTCAACGATCAAGTCTTGTCTGACGTAGTTACTTGCCAAGAAAGTCCCTAACTTTTTCCTAACCTGCCCTTGCGGGTTTTCAACTTAGCGGGAAATTTATTCTGTTTAGGTCTCTAATTTTTGCCTAGACCGCCCTTTCGGGTTTTCGGCCTACTGAGACGCTCCTTTTTTTCCTAAGCCGCCCTTTTGGGTTTTCAGCTTAGCGAGCTATTCTTTTATTTCTTTAGGCGAAGTATTTCTTGACTGCGTCAGCATTCATGGGACGTGGGAACTCCTCGCCATCCATAGTTTCAAGAATTAATGCACCGCCAGAGAAGGCTTTTTTTACAACGTATGGGCCTTCAAAATTGGGAGTCCACTTGCCCCTAGAATCAGCGTAGAAAGACATGATCTTCCTGAGCACGAGGTCGCCTTCTCTGAATTCACGAGGTTTGACCTTTTTATCAAAAGCTTTCTTCATTCTTCTTTGATATAACTGGCCATGACACAAAGCCGTCATTCTCTTCTCCTCAATCAAATTCAATTGGTCAAACATGTTCTGGATCCATTCAGCCTCTGTCAATTTGATTTCCATTATCACACGTAAAGAGGGAATCTCCACCTCGATAGAGAGTACAGCTTCCATTCCATACACCAGGGAGAACGGGGTTGCTTCTGTTGAAAATCGGACAGATGTTCGATATCCATGTAGAGCAAAAAGGATCATTTCATGCCAATCCTTATAAGTAACAACCATTTTCTGGATAATTCTCTTGATATTCTTATTAGCAGCTTCAACAGCCCCATTCATCTTTGGCCTGTACAGAGATGAATTGTGATGGACAATCTTGAATTCTTCGCACAGTTTTGTCATCATCTTGTTGTTCAAATTCGAGCCATTCTCAATGATGATTCTGCTCGGCACACCATACCGACATATAAGGTTATTCTTAATGAAGCGCACAACCACTTGGTTAGTAACATTGGCATATGAAGTAGCCTCCACCCACTTGGTGAAGTAATCAGTTGCTACCAAGATAAAATGGTGTTCGTTCGAAGCTTTGAGTTCTATCATCCCAATCATGTCAATACCCCACATAGAGAAAAGCCACGGGGAGGAAATCACATTGAGAAGTGTCGGAGGCACATGGACCTTGTCTGCATAAATCTGGAATTTATGGCACTTCTTTGCAAATTTATAACAGTCGGACTCCATTGTCAGCCAATAGTAACCTGCCCTTAGCATCTTTTTAGCCATCGAATGTCCGTTGGCATGAGTTCCAAATGAACCTTCATGAATCTCATGCATCAACATGTTTGCTTCGTGTCTATCCACGCATCTGAGCAAGACCATGTTATAATTTCTCTTGTACAACACATTTTCACTGAGGAAGAAATTGCCTGCCAATATTCTCAATGTCTTTCTACCTTTCTTCGACGCACCAATCGGGTATTCCTGAGTCTGAAGAAAATGCTTTATATCATAATACCAATGTTTTTCATCTGCTACCTCCTCTGCTGTAAACACATGAGCGGGCCTATCCAATCGTCGAACAGTAATTCGGGGTATGTCATTCCAAGTATTCACTTGGTACATAGAAGCCGGAGTTGCCAAAGCATCCGCCATTTGATTTTCATCTCTAGGAATGCGATGGAATTCAACTTTATTGAAGAAGGGTAGTAACCTTCTAGCATAATCCTTGTAAGGGATCAAGCCGGGGTGATGAGTATCCCATTCTCCTTTAATCTGATTTATTACCAAAGCTGAATCACTATACACATCTAGAATTTTAATTCTAAGATCAATAGCTTCTTCGAGACCCATGATGAAAGCCTCGTATTCGGCCATATTATTAGTACAATCAAATGTTAACCTTAAGGTAAAAGGAATGTGTGATCCGTGAGGAGTGACAATCACAGCACCAATTCCTTTACCATAAGCATTCACAGCTCCATCAAATACCATACTCCAACGAGATTCAGGGTCAGGACCTTCCTCAGGTAATGGTTCATCACAATCTTTCACTTTCAGGAACATCACATCCTCATCGGGGAATTCAAATTCTACAGACTGGTGATCCTCCATTGGTTGGTGAGCAAGATAATCTACTAACATGCTGCTTTTAATAGCTTTTTGAGTGCGGTATTCAATATCATATTCATATAACAACATCTGCCAGCGGTTAATTCTCCCAGTAAGAGCAGGCTTTTCAAAAATGTACTTGATTGGATCCATTTTGGAGATCAACCAAGTAGTGTGATTCAACATATACTTCCGCAAACTCTTTATCGCCCAGGCCAAAGCACAACATGTCTTTTCCAGCATGGAATACCGCGACTCACAATCAGTGAATTTTTTACTGAGATGATAAATGGCGAACTCCTTCTTCCCTGTTTTATCCTGTTGTCCCAGAATACAATCCATGTATTTATCTAACACTGTCAGATACATAATCAATGGTCTTCCTTCTACAGGAGGGGGAAAGATAGGAGGTTCAAGCAGATATTCTTTAATACTTTAAAATTCCCTTTGGCAATCATCCGTCCACACACAACCTTGATCTTTCTTTAACAACTTAAAGATCGGTTCACATGTTGCTGTCATGTGGGAGATGAATCTGGATATATAATTTAAACGCCCGAGGAAACCTCTGACTTGCTTTTCAGTTCTTGGTGTTGGCATCTCTTGAATTGCCTTGACTTTATCAGGGTCAAATTCAATTCCTTTTTGGCTAACAATGAAACCCAACAATTTCCATGATTAGACACCGAAGGTACACTTATTTAGATTCAAGCGGAGACGATACTTCCTCAAACGCTGAAACAACTTCAACAGATCTTCTACATGCCCTTCTTCAGTCTGGGATTTGGAAATCATATCATCAACATATACTTTGATTTCCTTGTGCATCAGATCATGGAATAGGATTGTCATAGCCCTCTGGTACATTGCACCAGCGTTCTTCAACCCGAAGGGCATCACTCTGTAACAGAATGTTCCCCAGGGTGTGATAAACGTTTTTTTCCATGTCCCCTGGATCCATTCTTATTTGATTATACCCGGAAAATCCTTCCATGAATGAGAATACCTTAAATTTTGTTGTGCTATCCACTAACATATCAATTTGTGGCAATGGAAAATCATCTTTTGGACTAGCTTTATTTAGATCTTTGTAATCTATGCACATGCGGACCTTTTCGTCTTTTTTCGGTACTGGGACAATATTGGCAATCCATTGAGGATACACTGACGTCACAAGAAAACCAACATTAATCTTCTTTAGAACCTCCTCTTTGATTTTTACTACCATATCTGGGTGAGTTCTTCTTAACTTTTATTTGATTGGCGGACACTCTGGCTTCAACAGAAAATGGTGCTCTACAATATCTGTATCTAGACCAGGCATATCTTGATAAGACCAAGAAAAAATATCCACATACCTTTTCAATAGCTCAATCAACCTACTCTTCACATCAGGGTGCAACAATGCTCCAATCTTGACTTCCTTCGGATTTTCCTCTGAACCCAAATTGATCACTTCCAATGGCTCTTTATATGGCTGAATGGTATTTTCCTCGTGCTCAAGCAACCGTGAGACCTCTTCTGGAATCTCATCATAATCTTCTTCTTCAGCCCTATACACAGGACATTCAAAGTTGGGAGAGGGTGCAGGGTCATTGTATTCAACAGGTTTTTTAATTAATCTGCACATATGATTTGTGATTGCATTTAGAAACTAACACATATAACAAGTGATCATGCAAATTGAATTTTAGTTATTATTTATTTTGAAAGGTTTTTTCTGATTACCATTTTCCAAGAAAAAGGAGAAAAATAAAGACATCATTTGGGAAACAAAGACAACTTTTATTATTGATTTTAAAAGTCACAGCAAACAGATAAGCCCTACAATATTAATACTTCCACCTTGAGCAGAGTGGAAGCTTTTTCAAAAAGATTAACAAATCAAATTACTTTGAAACATGTATACAAGAGGGAACATCAATGGTGATCCAGTTTTGAACCCTAACTCCGTGCATCACATAATTCGGCATTTCCTTCTCTGTTTCATCTTCCACAATGGCGTTAATCCTGGAAACAGTCGGATGAAGATAAGCCCCGCTACGGAAAATGTCTTGATACCTGCCTGCAGCAGACTTAGGCTTCATGCCCTCACTTTTGTCATTCTTTGAAGAGAACCCCAAGCCAGTTTTGTTCTTGTTCACAGGTGGATCCACAATTTATCCCCAAACTTCATTATAACCATTACGCACAACCTGCTGCGCGTCTTTCAGCGAAACCATGGAATTATCATTTCCTCTTATGTTGTCAATGGATAAGGCTTGGAACTGGGTTCCAACAGCAGCTTCATCCACCTCTACAATGCTGAAAGAGGATAAATGAGATATCAACAATGCCTTCTCCCTATTTATGATCACTACTTTCCCTTCACGTACAAACATCAGCTTCTGGTGTAAAGTTGAAGTGACAGCCCCTGCCTCATGTATCCACGGTCGTCCTAGCAAACAGCTATAAGCGGGAACAATGTCCATGGCCTGGAAAGTTATCTGAAACAAATGTGGTCCTATATGAATAGGCAAGTCCACTTCACCAATAACAGATTTCCTTGACCCATCAAACGATTTCACAATGATGCCACTCGGGCGCATAGGCGTTCCTTGATATTTCAACTTCATAAGCATACTCTTCGGTATAACATTCAACGCAGATCCATTATCAATCAGCATATTGGATAGTGAATCATTCTTGCAGTTCATAGAGATGTGGAGGGCCAAGTTGTGATTCCTTCCTTCATTTGGTAATTCATCATCGCAGAAACTCAAGTTATTACATGAAGTAACGTTTCCTATTACGCTGCTGAATTGGTCTATTGGCATATCACTCTCCATAAAAGCTTGGTCCAGTACCCTCATCAAGGATTCTCTGTGAGCAGAGGAGTTCATCAATAAAGCTAAGATAGATATTTTTGAAGGAGTATGCAGTAGCTGATATACAACTTTGTAGTCGCTCATCTTAATTATCTTTAAAATATCATCCACTTATTTCTCTAATGTAGCTCCGCTAGTCTCACCCATAGCCTTCTTAGGTTCATTATTCTCAACAATTTTCTTTCCAGCACCGACATCTCTTCGAACCACTGGTGCAAACACACGACCGCTGCGGGTCACCCTGCTATTTTCAGTTATATTTCCAACATCGGGCATTGGTTGGATGGGAACTTCCACTCCATCATCTAAGATTGTAGCGTTGTATTTGTAAGGCAAAGCCTTATCTGACTTATAGGGGATAGGACCCGACAAACTAATCACCAATGGGGTAACAACTGGCTTGCTATGATAATCAACTTCAAAATGGGCGGGTGCACCAAAATAAGGCACAATAACGTTTACCCCTTCTTCAACACAATCAGTCATTAATAAGTCATTTCTGGAAAACAAACCTTCGTCTGAAGAGAAATACTCATCTGCAGAAGCATACTCTTCATCTGACCCTTCTTCAGTCAAACAAACCTCAACCATATCAACTTCATGGTAATCATCCCTCTGACTTGTGACCTTGATAGTTCCATTGTCTAACAACAACTGAACACCCTTCTTCACGATTGAATATCCTCGGGGATCTCGACAGCAAACTCGGCAAGATCCATATTGGTGTTCCACCTGACCAGTCGTATGTAAAAAAGTAGCTTGCAACTGTACGAGGTCCTCATTCATATACTCTACATCAAAAATTATGAATTCTCCAGGACATCCAGAAACCATATTCACTTCCTCTTCATACTCTGCCCTAGGCCTGATTATATGGATTAGGCCCTCATCCATCATCTCCTGTAAATCAGTCATTATCTTATCGCAACCCTGTATGTCTATACTGCAAATAGCACAACCGGCATGGTCATGTGTATAGTAGCTAAATTCACATAGGTGTGCATGCATTTTCACCAAATATACTCTAACCATATTAATATCAAAAATCCGGAAGTCGCCTGGACAACCGGCCACCATATTCACAACATTTACTCCCCCATGCTTGGGTAGAGGATTGTATTTCACATTAGGTCCTACGTCCTTGAAAGATAGAACACCAGACTTTACCAACTTCTGCACCTCAGTCTTCAAAGGATAACAATTCTCAACATTATGCCCTAGTGCTCCCTGATGAAAAGCACATGTTTGGTCTGCCTTGTAATACCAAGGCAATGGTGATGGTACGACGGGAGGTGGTCGGGTCTGAACCAACTTCTTCTGAATCAGTGCCAGTAGTAACTCTATATAGCTCATGGGAATATGGTCATAACTCTCCCTTCTTTGATTATACCCTTGATTCCCCTTCTGGGGCGTTCTTTGATAAGCAACGGTAGTTAGAGCGGCATTCATAACGGGAGTAACTGAGGCGACTTGCTGATGACGCTGATAATTCCTTCTAGGAGTGTTTACCCTCCTCTCTTGTATAACAGCATTTTCATCCCCTTCCTTCTTCTTGGTAAACCCATAAGATGGTTTCTTCACACCTCCATAACTTTCACTCTTTGTTAAACGACCCTCTCTTACAGCCTCTTCTAAGCGAATACCCATCCCTACCATTTCAGTAAAGTCACTTGGCGCACTTCCTACCATCCTCCCGTAGTAGAAAGCACCCAGCGTCTTCAAGAAAATCTTAGTCATCTCCTTCTCTTCCATGGGAGGAATCACCTGGGCGGCTACCTCACGCCATCTCTGCGCATATTCTTTGAATGATTTCCTGTCTTTCTGAACCATGGCCCTGATTTGATCACGTTCAGGTGCCATATCCACGTTGTACTTGTATTGTTTGATGAATGCTTCTCCTAAATCATTAAAAGTATGGATATTGGCGCTGTCCAAACTCATATACCACTTCAGCGTAGCACCGGTCAAATTATCCTGAAAAAAGTTAATCAGCAGACGCTGATCATCAGTATGGGTAGACATTCTCCTTACGTACATCACCAGATGAGCACGAGGGCAAGTGTTTCCCTTATACTTCTCAAACTCAGGGACTTTAAACTTAGCAGGTATCTTAACATTCGGGACCAAGCATAACTCATTCACATTCTGCCCAAATAACTCTTTTCCCCTGAGGGCCTTCATCTCTCTTTGCATCTTGTCAAACTGCTCTTGAAAATCATTCATTCTGTCATAAAGACCCAAGTCTTCACTCAGTGAAGGGAAAGGACGACACACATCATCATTAACAAACGGAACCATATTCACCGAAGGACGTGCAGCAGGAACGTGCACCACAGGAGGTGCGGGAGTAACATTAGTTTGAACAACTGGAGTATCTTGAGGACCAAGATTGAAACCTTCAGGTGCAAAATTCTCTAGCATTCGCCATGGATAACCTTGGGGCATGCGATTCTGAAAAACAGCTGGAGTAGTAGATACAGGCACAGTCGGAGCTTCAGTAGTTTCCCTTATTGGTTGAGGTTGAACTCTCGGTGGATGATTTTGAGCAGCCACCATAGCTTCCATCAGAGTAGTCATATTGGCCATGCCGACCTTCAAAGCAGAAACCTCCTCGCGCAGCTCGCGTTTCTCTTGTTCTAAGTTGTCCATCTTCTTTCTGAAATTAGCCCGAGTGTTGAAGTGATGAGTCAGCTTGCTGAACGAAGTAAAGAAGCTTGGTAAGACACCTGGATATGCATAACAAATGCAAGAAAAATGTGCAATATGATGCATGATATGTAATGCACGTGATTATTTTTACCTTGTTATTTAATATTTCAAGGGATTTATAGTTTATGGACATATTGCAAATATCAAAGTAATAACGCATTTGAAATACTGAAAAATTTTATTATAACAACTCCAAAATAGATTACAATTTTCAATGATCCCAAGTACAAGATGAAAATAAAATCTGAACCCCTGAGAAATAGAACTGATGGAGATCACTCTATACGCTGGTGCTTCTCCGTGAGCCTGGCAATCTAAGCCTTCAACCTCTGGTTTTCTTCCGCATGTATGATGGCAACCTCCTTCCAATCACCTGAATCAGGAAGTGAGTGATCAGCATCTGATTGAGGCTTAGGAGAAAATAAATCCCCTTGCCTCTCCAGAGACTCTACCGCTCGACTCTCAAGGATCTCAATCAAGTCTTCTCTCTCCTTCGAGTCTACTTTATAGGAACTCTCTAAAGTTTGGAACTTGTTCTTCCAAGCATCATTTTCCTGTTGCATCCTAACCAAAGCAAGTTGCATCTCTTCTAGATCATCTAATAAGGGAGGAGTGGTCTTCACAAATAGATCAGGCATGGGTGTCTCCCGGGTATACAACATCTTTAACTGAATAGCTCTCGATCGAACCCACTAAAGATATGGCTCCAAAGAAACAGCACCCCTAGGTCCCAAATCCTTCCTACTCTTCTTATAAATATGACGCCAGGCCTTCGCAATCTTCTCCCTAGCTTCCTTATGGTCTTCTCCTTCCTTCAGAAAGAAGCTACTCAAATGAATACTATTTGGTTTATCCCTCATCGGATAACTAGGCTGTCGCCGTGCAAGAACATGGTTATAGTTAATTCCTCCCTTTGTAACAAGAAGAGGTACATTGGGGAAACTACCACAACTGTCAATAATCTCTATATCCTGGTAAGCTCGATGATACCAATAAATATCCGAGTGAGTAAGTGCCATGATCTTAGGAGCCTAACGAGGTTCCTTCTTGACATCCCAAAAAGCATCAGACTGAGGCATATGAGAGATAAATCACCGATACAACAGAGACGTGCAACAGATAATCATCCCCCCATGATAAGAATTCCAAAGATGAATAGAGTTATAAGCATCACCCAACAATGTAGGAACTGGGTTTCCAATCATGAAGATCCTGATAGCATTAATGTCAACAAACTTGTCCACATTAGGAAATAAAAACAACCCGTAAGAAAGTAGAGCAAAGATGGCCTCAAAAGCAATTGTACTCTTCATTCTGGAAAAGTAACGAGCTTTCTCCAATAAGAACTGAGCTGGTAATCCTCTAATTCCTCCTTTAGTAGTCATATGGGCTTCCACCTCAGATTTCCCCAGATGAATCAAAGCAGTAATCTCGTGTGGTTTTGGCTCACCCTCTAAACCAGTAAAAGGAACACGATCGGTAACAGGTAAATCCAATAGATAAGAATACTCCTCTAGTGTGGGCATCAACTGATAGTCGGGAAAAGTAAAGCAATGATACATCGGATCATAGAACTGGACCAAGGTCGAGAGAATATCCTCCTTCATCTTCAGCTTCATGAGAGGAATAATGGATCCATACTTCTTCTGAAAGTCTGCAAAACACTCGATCTCGGGAATTAGACTGGTCAACTCATCTATCTTGGGATCCTTGAAACTGTATTTCCTGGTCTTTCTCTTTCTAGAATCCATGGTTAAAAAGTACCTGAGATATTCACAAATGGTCACCCTTTAAATCCCTTGAAATATGGTTTCTTCAAAAGATGCTTATGAGTGCATGGATGCATGATGCAACAATCACACACAAGATCACACATATAGGGTTCATAGGTTCGACGTCACGAGCATGAGGTCGAAGGTACTACCCATAAGGTGTTGGGCTAAAAGTTATCACCTGCCAAACAAGGTTCTAGAGGTTCCCAGAGTCTACATCCTTCCTTCGGATATTACCAACTTCCCGATTAACTCGGTAATTAGTAATTTTCTCAAGAAAGACTCGTCTGAGCGTAGTATCGTGTGACAACTATTTTCGGATTACTCCGTCATAGCTTCTGCACTACACCTAAAAGGCCAAGATGGGTTTGGTATTCTACGGTCCTCAGTTTCAGCAGGCTCCCAGGTCGAAAGCAGTACGTCTTCCCGATTACTCGGTAAACGATACTACACTCAAAGGGGCCTCCACTGAGTGGGGGATCTCATGCATCCTTTTTTGGGATTTTGATCAGTGCATTTTGATGCACATCTTTCCGCGATTGTACTAATGCATTTCTTTAGTTTATTGTGTTTATTTTTATGTTTTAAATTGTTTTGCTAATTTATCTTATTTTTGCATTTAATTAATTTTCGTATTTTATTTTTCAGCATGTGCAGCTTTCAATAAAAAATTCATAACTGGAGCTACAGGACTCGGATTGAGGCGTTCTAATATTGGTTGGAAAGCTAAGAAAAAGACCTACAACTTTCATGAAGAAGTCGAGAGCCAATTAGGACTGTAGCAAGGTTGAAAAAATTGTTGAAGTTGCAGCACTAGTTTTAGTTAAGTTTCGGGTCAATTAGTTTTGGGCCTGGGTCGTTTGTTTGACCCAGTTGGGTTGTAAAACGGGTCGCTCTCTTTCCCCTTAGGGTAGCAGCCGTGGTACTGTAGCATTCCATTGGAATTCACTGTTCACGAAATTCCATTCACGATTTGGAAAAGCTAGGACGAATGACTATGGAGAACTAATTCCTTTGGGTTGATCTACTGTAATTCAGGTTCCAATACTTGAGATTATTATAATGTTAATTTAAGTTTAATTCCTTTCAATGATATTTTGTGTTATTGTATGCTTAATTCGATTGCATAAAATATATTGATTCAATTTGGTTGATTGTATGATCCTAACATAGACTCATCACGTTTGCTTAATCCGTTGTTGTGTCTGATCAGTCATGTTTGCTTAATCCATGAAAACTTATCCCGTTTGCTTAATTCGGACAATAGGATCGTACATCTCACAAACTTCACCGCGCTTGTCATTGAGTTTGTACCCAAATAGGAATAGACAATCCGCTTCGGGTATTAGAATTATAATAATCGATGATAGTAGGAACCCAAAACAGTAAATCGACTTATTCTATAATCACTTATTTCCAAACAGCTTATTTTATAATCACTTTTTATAATTAGCTTATTTGCCTAAACTCGAACCAAACAACCCCCCAATTTCGATTTTAGTTAGTAAAATCCAAGAGTCCTTGAGAGACGATACTCGAGTTACCGTTACCGTCGTTACTACAATTTGCAATTTAACTCGTTTTTGACCCGCGCGCGACAGCGGACCAAATTGGCGCCGTTGCCGGGGATTCTTGATTTTATTAACCAATTTTAGAGTCATAGGTTTAGTGTTTTCGTGCCTAGGTTCTAGATTTCCTTCGGTTTAAGCCAATTCGCGTTTTTTGCGTCATAGTAGTAAAAAATTCGGTTTTTTTGAAAATTGAATCCGATTTGAAATCTGTTTCGACCAGTGGAAGGGAAAAAATTCACTGATCATTTGTCCCGTACTACAAAGTAGTTACGGGACTTTGGTCTCAATTTCCCAAATTCATCTTTTTTCTATTTTTAATGATTTATTTACTGATTTCATAGAGTCGAAAAAATTCGAAAAAATTATCAAAATTCTATTTTTCACCCATTAGATGAATTTCGTGTTCAGTTTATTTTTTTGAAAAAAAATTTAATCGTTTTCTTTCTTTGTGTTTGTTTTTGCTATTTAGGGACATAGTTGGCATTTTCACGATTGTTGCTGCATTGCTGTGCACTAGTCCTGGCTACTAGGTCCTCTTGTCCTGAACTTGTTGCTTTTGATCCTGAGGTAGAAAGAACCTTGCACACACTTCGTAGAGCAGGCCAGGCTAGCAATAGTTCACCTTCACCGACCATAGTTGAGTCTGATTCTGAGTCCGACTATTTGCATAACTTGTTTGCTTCTGATTCTGAATTTGTTTTGGAAATGGCTGACAATAGAACTTTAAGACAACTTGCAGCCCCTGATGTGAATTATAATGGCTTGTGTATTGAATATGATGCTGTTGCTGTTCCTTTTGAATTAAAATCGGGTTTAATACACTTGTTGCCAAAGTTTAATGGTCTTGCAGGTGAGGATCCGCATAAACATTTGAAGGAATTCCAGGTGGTGTGCTCTACACCATTGAAGCCTGAAGGGATCACTGAAGATCATATCAAACTTCGTGCTTTTCCTTTTTCTTTGCAGGGTGCAGCGAAGGATTGGATATATGATCTCGAACCGAATTCAATCGCAAGCTGGAATGCTCTGAAAAGAGTGTTCTTGGAGAGATATTTTCCTGCCTCTAGAGCTGCTTCAATCCGAAAGGAGATTTGTGGCATTAGACAAGATAACGAGTCATTGGATGAGTATTGGGATAGGTTCAAGAAGTTAGTTTCAAGTTGCCCTCAACATCATATTACCGAGCAACTTCTCATTCAGTACTTTTATGAGGGGTTGTTACCTATGGATAGAAACATTCTTGATGCTGCTAGTGGTGGAGCACTTGTTGACAAAACTCCAGCTGCTGCCAGGGCCCTCATTTAAAATATGTCCTTAAATTCCCAGCAGTTCACCACTCGAACTAATTCTGTCCAGACCAAGGGTGTACATCAAATTCAAGGTTCCTCGAACAGAGCTTTAGAAACCAGAATTGATGAGCTGACCGCTTTAGTCAAACAACTTGCAGTAGCGAAACCTCAAACAGCAACTGTATGTGGCATTTGTACAGCTCATGATCATCCCACTGATACTTGTCCTCTTCTGAAAGATGATACTGTTACCGAGCTGCCTCAAGCTTATGCAGCCAACCTTTACAACCAGAACAGGTACAACAACACCCCTGACTTGTCCACCAACAAATATCACCCCAATTGGAGGAATCATCCCAACCTTCGATATGGAAATCAGCAGCCCTCACAACAACAACAACTCACCGTTCCACTACCCCAGCCACATCACACCCTTCCAGCTACTGCTTCCGGACCGTCCTTGGAAGATCTTGTTAAACAAATGGCCGTGAACAACCTTCAGTTCCAACAAAGAACCGACACTAGCATTCAGACCTTGACCACACAGATGGGACAACTTGCTACTCAAATAAATAATATGCAAGCTCAAGGTTCAAACCAACTTCCAGCACAAACTGTTGTCAATCCGAATGGTAATGCTAATGTGAGCGCTATTTCTTTGAGATCCGGAAAGGTTATAGAAACAGGCCCTGAAAAAAATAAAAAAGTCATTGAGGTAACTTCTGAACTTTCTCCATCTGAACCTTCTCCTTCTGCACTTTCTTCTCCTTCTTCTATTATGGTTGAAACTGAAAAAATTAGAGAAAAGGAGTATGTGCCACTTGTCCCCTTCCCACATAGAGTTCTGAAAAATAAAAGAATTGAGGAGGGAAACAAAGAAAGAGAGATTTTGGATGTGTTTCGAAAGGTGGCGGTAAATATTCCGCTACTTGATGTTATAAAACAGGTTCCTAAGTATGCAAAGTTTCTGAAAGATTTGTGTACTAACAAGAGGAGGATTAAGGGAAGTGAAAGAGTGAACTTAGGACGAAATATTTCTGCCTTTATTCAGCCCAAACAATCATCTGACAAGGCTGTAAGTGAGCAAAATGTTTCAGCCCTCACTACTCAGGTGCTGCCACAAAAGCAGAAGGATCCGGGAACATTTGCTATTCCTTGTACCATCGGAGATAGTAAATTTGAGAATTGCATGCTTGATTTGGGAGCGGGCATTAATGTTATGCCTACCTCTGTTTATAATAACCTTTGTCTTGGCCCTTTGCAGCATACAGGTTTAATTATTCAATTGGCAAACAGGAGCAACGCTCGACCCGCCGGGGTTGTCGAAGATGTCCTTGTTCAAGTTAACGATTTGATTTTTCCTGCAGATTTTTACATTCTAGACATGGAAGGCGAAACCAAGACAAGCAGAGCTCCCATAATTTTAGGCAGACCGTTCATGAAAACGGCAAAAACGAAGATTGATGTTGACGATGGAACCATGTCCATGGAATTTGGTGACATTGTCGCAAAATTCAACATTTTTGACGCCATGAAACATCCCTTGGAGGAGCATTCCGTTTTTCGCAGTGAGTTGATTTCTGAACTAGTTGATGATAGTTGTTCTGAATTATTTGCACTTGATTTTCCATCTCTCTCTGATTTTGATGATACTTATTCATGTCCTGATTGCACTGACACTAACGTTTGTGTTCTTTGTACTGAGATTGATGCTTCCTTGCAGCCTGATACATTTCCTACAGGTGAAGTTGTTACCGATGAGGCTGTTTTTGTCGTCGATGCTCTTGACATCCCAACTGCCCCAAGCATTCCATCCATCGAGCAACCCCCGTCCTTAGAGCTAAAAGAGCTCCCTGGGAACTTGAAATATGCTTACTTGGAGCATAATGAAAAACTTCCTGTGATTATCTCTTCTAACCTTGATTTCAATCAAGAAGACAGACTTTTGCAGGTATTGAAGAGGCACAAGAAAGAAATCGGGTGGACATTAGCCGACCTTCCAGGTATTAGTCCTTCGATGTGCATGCACAGGATTTTACTTGAGGATGGAGCGAAAACAGTAAGGCAGCCGCAAAGGAGGCTTAATCCTTTGATTCTTGATGTTGTAAAGAAAGAGGTAACCAAACTCTTACAAGCAGGTATCATTTATCCTATCTCTGACAGTAAGTGGGTAAGTCCAGTGCAGGTTGTACCTAAGAAATCTGGACTCACAGTGGTAAAAAATGAAAAGAATGAACTTGTTCCCACTAGAGTCCAGAACAGCTGGAGAGTTTGTATTGATTACAGGAGACTGAACCAGGCTACTAGAAAGGATCACTTTCCTTTGCCGTTCATTGACCAGATGCTTGAACGGCTAGCTGGTAAATCACATTATTGTTTTCTTGATGGTTTTTCAGGTTACTTTCAGATTCATATTGCACCTGAAGATCAAGAAAAGACCACTTTCACGTGCCCATTCGGTACATTTGCTTACAGGAAGATGCCTTTTGGCCTTTGCAATGCTCCTGGCACTTTCCAACGATGCATGATGAGTATTTTCTCTAATTTTATTGAAAATTGTATGGAAGTGTTTATGGATGACTTTACTGTCTATGGTTCTTCTTTTGATGCATGCTTGAACAGTTTAAGCTTGATTTTAGAAAGATGCATCGAGACTAACCTTGTGTTGAATTATGAAAAGTGTCATTTTATGGTTGAGCAGGGAATTTTCCTTGGTCACATTATTTCTGAAAAAGGAATTTCTGTTGACCCTGCTAAGATTGATGTGATTTCTACACTGCCTTACCCTTCTTGCATTCGCGAGATTCGTTCTTTTCTTGGTCATGCAGGTTTTTACAGGCGTTTCATCAAGGATTTCAGCAAGATAGCTCTTCCGTTGTCGAACTTGTTGAAGAATGACGTCACTTTCGATTTTGATGACAAATGCAAACAAGCGTTTGACTTCTTGAAGAAAGCATTGACCTCCGCTCCCATCATTCAGCCCCCTGACTGGACACGTCCTTTTGAGCTTATGTGTGATGCTTCGAATTATGCTGTTGGGGTTGTCCTTGCACAAAGAGTTGACAAGGCTGCCCATGTTATTTACTATGCTTCTAGGACTTTAGATTCTGCACAGTCAAATTACACTACCACTGAAAAAGAACTGCTAGCTATTGTTTTTGCTCTTGACAAATTCAGATCTTATTTGCTAGGTTCCAAGGTTGTTGTTTTTACTGACCATGCAGCTTTAAAGTACTTGCTGAAGAAGCCGGATGCAAAACTGAGATTGATTCGGTGGATGTTGTTGCTCCAGGAGTTTAATGTCGAGATAAAAGACAAAAGTGGAGCTGAGAACTTAGTGGCTGACCACTTAAGCAGGATAGAGAGAGATGAAGACCCTTTTCCTATTCAGGATGACTTTCCTGATGAGCAGTTGTTTCTTTTGCATGGGATTACACCTTGGTTTGCTGACATTGTTAATTTTCTTGTTGCTGGTGTTTTTCCCACAGGTGCATCTCGATCACAAATCCACAAACTCAAGAGTGATGCCAAATATTATGTCTGGGATGATCCGTATCTATGGAAGTTTGGTAGTGATCAGGTAATCAGGAGATGTGTCCCCGACAATGAGATTGAATCTATTTTGAAATTTTCTCATGCATCTCAAGTCGGCGGACACTTCGGTCCTCAAAGGACTGCAAGAAAAGTCCTTGATTCAGGTTTCTACTGGCCAACTATTTTTAAGGATGCTTTTGAGACTTACCGCACTTGTAAAGAGTGTCAGATAGCAGGTACAAACATCACTCGCAAGAGTGAAATGCCTCAGCAGCCGATGCTTTTCTGTGAGCTATTTGATGTATGGGGAATTGACTTCATGGGTCCCTTTCCTGTATCATTTGGTTTCCTTTATATTTTACTTGTTGTTGACTATGTTTCAAAGTGGGTGGAAGCTATCCCCACTAGGACTAATGATTCTAGAGTTGTTGCAGATTTTGTCAGGTCTAATATCTTTTGCAGGTTTGGAATACCGCGAGCTATCATAAGTGACCAAGACACTCATTTCTGCAACCGCACCATGGAAGCTTTACTCCAGAAGTATGGAGTTGTGCACAGAGTCTCTACTGCATATCACCCACAGACTAATGGGCAAGCTGAGATCTCAAACAGGGAGATCAAACAGGTTTTAGAGAAAATGGTGCAGCCAAACAGGAAAGATTGGAGCCATCGTCTAGAAGACGCACTTTGGGCTCAAAGGACAGCTTTCAAGACACCCATTGGGATGTCTCCTTATCGACTTGTTTTTGGTAAGGCATGTCATCTTCCTGTTGAGTTAGAACACCGTGCTTATTGGGCGGTGAAAAGTTGTAATTTGGAGATGCAACAAGCAGGTATAGAAAGAAAACTCCAATTACAACAGTTGGAAGAGCTTAGATTAGAGGCTTATGAGAGCTCTAGGATTTATAAAGAAAAAACTAAGCACTTCCATGATAAAATGATTTCTAGGAAGGAATTTTCTGTGGGCCAACAGGTTTTACTGTTTAACTCCCGCCTTAAGCTTATGGCTGGGAAACTTCGATCCAAATGGATTGGCCCCTTTGTTGTCACTAATGTTTTCCCTCATGGTGCAGTAGAAATAAAAAGTGCAGGTACTGACAAAATTTTCAAGGTTAACGGGCAGCGGCTGAAGTTATTCCATGAAAGTTCGGTGCCTGAAAATGTCAGCATAGAGGAGCTTTCTTTGGAAGCACCTAGCTACACTGCAACTTGATCAGGAAGTCCTTCTTTCCTTCTCTCTACTTTATTAGTAATGTCCTTTCATTGAGGGCAATGCTTAGTTTAAGTGTGGGGGAGGAAATCGTGTGTTTTATTTGTTTTTGTTTGTTAGTTTTTATTTTATTTTAATTTCAACCAATAAAAAATGCATCTTCTTGAAAGTTTTAGGCTATAGACTGATTTGAGTCGGGTTTGCGGAGACGTGGGAAAGATTCACAAAATCGGTATCGTTCTAACACCGTAAGTCTCCTACATATGGAAATTTATTTGAATTTGTTATTATGTTTTAGCCTTAATTTCTCAATCTTTGACAGCTCTTGAGTAGTTTATTTCAGCAGTCAGCACCATCTCTCACACACTTTACGCAGGAAAACCGATGAATATAAGTGAATGTTCCGAAAAGAAGAAAAAAAAGAAAGAGAAAAGAAAAAGAGAATACACCTTCTAAGTTTGGTGACCCTCACCCGGTCACTTAACCCAACGGTTGTGTAATCTTCAAAAAAAAAGAGAAGAAAGTTTTCAAAACTCTTTGTTAGTTGGTTCAGCGGTTTCTGGTGCTGAACTTGGTAGGGAGGATTACGGTCCGATCCCCCGCAACTACATATGAGTGAGTAAAGGGTTATGCCACGTAAGTACCGGAACCCCGTGCAAAAGGATCAGAATCACTAACCGGTCGTCCTGCTATTAGTGTGTGGAGATAACGGGCTTAATGTGATTGCGCCTGAATGAAAAAGAGCAAAAAGGATGAGTAAGTTAGGCTATGGTATAATAATATGATTTGAAATTGGTTTGTGTATTTAGGAGGCTTATGTCTGCTTATCTGTGGTTAGTGTTCTTACGATGTTTTTAATGTGCAAGATTAGTACCTGTTGATGTAAACCTACCCGAAGAAGATTTGTAGCCAAGGATGAGTAACTGACGATGCTTTTGCGTTTCTTTTGATTGCATTTTGCTCGGAGTGCAAAAGTTCAAGTGTGGGGGATTTTGATCAGTGCATTTTGATGCACATCTTTCCACGATTGTACTAATGCATTTCTTTAGTTTATTGTGTTTATTTTTATGTTTTAAATTGTTTTGCTAATTTATCTTATTTTTGCATTTAATTAATTTTCGTATTTTATTTTATCAGCATGTGCAGCTTTCAATAAAAAATTCATAACTGGAGCTACAGGACTCGGATTGAGGCGTTCTAATATTGGTTGGAAAGCTAAGAAAAAGACCTACAACTTTGATGAAGAAGTCGAGAGCCAATTCGGACTGTAGCAAGGTTGAAAAAATTGTTGAAGTTGCAGCACTAGTTTTAGTTAAGTTTCGGGTCAATTAGTTTTGGGCCTGGGTCGTTTGTTTGACCCAGTTGGGTTGTAAAACGGGTCGCTCTCTTTCCCCTTAGGGTAGCAGCCGTGGTACTGTAGCATTCCATTGGAATTCACTGTTCACGAAATTCCATTCACGATTTGGAAAAGCTAGGACGAATGACTATGGAGAACTAATTCCTTTGGGTTGATCTACTGTAATTCAGGTTCCAATACTTGAGATTATTATAATGTTAATTTAAGTTTAATTCCTTTCAATGATATTTTGTGTTATTGTATGCTTAATTCGATTGCATAAAATATATTGATTCAATTTGGTTGATTGTATGATCCTAACATAGACTCATCACGTTTGCTTAATCCGTTGTTGTGTCTGATCAGTCATGTTTGCTTAATCCATGAAAACTTATCCCGTTTGCTTAATTCGGACAATAGGATCGTACATCTCACAAACTTCACCGCGCTTGTCATTGAGTTTGTACCCAAATAGGAATAGACAATCCGCTTCGGGTATTAGAATTATAATAATCGATGATAGTAGGAACCCAAAACAGTAAATCGACTTATTCTATAATCACTTATTTCCAAATAGCTTATTTTATAATCACTTTTTATAATTAGCTTATTTGCCTAAACTCGAACCAAACAACCCCCCAATTTCGATTTTAGTTAGTAAAATCCAAGAGTCCTTGAGAGACGATACTCGAGTTACCGTTATCGTCGTTACTACAATTTGCAATTTAACTCGTTTTTGACCCGCGCGCGACAGCGGACCAGATTACTCCCTCAAAGTTAACATGACTATACCACCCGTCCTATCTTAAAATTTGCCCAAGTCCGGGTATAGGACTTATGAGTAATCACCAAGCACCCTGAAAACCGGGAAAATTCAGACAAACATATATGCAACATATAACATAAAAAACAGTAATAACACATATACAGATATAAACAAAGATAGGCTTAACCCACTTAGGGATGGACCAACAAGAGGTCAATCTTTCCCTAGTGAAGTCACCATTTTTTGTAGCGGTTGAAATGTTTTAAGACTAAGCCATTGGATTGACTTGACTTATACAAATTAAAATTAAAATCACCACCGCGCTTTATTGTTTCCAAAGGAATGGGAAAACAGCGAATAACCCAAAAAGAAGGGGAAAGATTCAAGGTAAGGGGGTTAGTTATGCAAAGGGAAGGTATTAGCATCCTAAACATCTACGGTACTCCGCAGAAACCTCTTTTAAAATCTGTATATTTGGCTATGAAAAATGTTGTATAAAAATGGATGGTGGAGGTGAGAAAAGAAATATATTTATTTTATAATTTTTGCACCCTTCGCGGTTGCGAACCTTTAGTGCCTACGTACCACCTTTTCGTGCAATAGGGGATCAGGGTACACGTATTTCCTCTTTTAAAAATTTAAAACACAAATGTGTTGGTTAATTTTATGAGATAAAACATCATCGTCACTGTCCGTGTGGAAAACATACCTACTACCCACAATTATGAGAAAGGAGAATTTGCATCATCTCAAAGTGGAGGATATGGCCTGGATCTTAAAATCAACAATGCCTCACTCACCACCCAAGTGGAAAATATCTCTCTTCACTATATATTGTAGAAGTATAGTTGTTTGCATCACTACAAGGATTGACAAGAGTTCAATCTTTCGAGAAAAGTTTTAAAGATAAAAGCCGAAGTGGCAAAATAATTTGAATGAGATTGATTGACTTTTAGTCTTCTCACAAAAATGTCAAAGTATTGTTAAGTTGACTGGAGTTTATTTATGAAAATTTTTGAAAATGCATGGACCTAAGTCCAAGTTTATTATAAAAGTAATTCAACTTTAAAATAAGAAGAGTTTTCAAAAAGGGGGGAGAAGATTTTTGAAATTAAAGAATATGAGAGGAGAAGAAGAGACTATCATAAAGCATAAGGTAAAAGATAGGGATAAGAATCATCTAACCAACAAGAAGCCAAAACTTGACATTATGAGTCAAGATAGAATTATCATTCTTTGGATTGAAACCAAGCAAGCAAAGATACTAGACCTCTTGAGAGAACTAACCTTCAAGTGTATTAAGTCTTCACAAAAATAGGGAAGAGTGACGGTTGTATACGTGTGAACTCCATATTACAAACCAAGGGTGTAATCACAATAACCTGCACACAAAACAAACAAACAACCCAATGTCTTGAGGTAAACCTCAAGAACTCCAGAAAAAATATCAATTAAGGTCACAAGGTCTCCAACATAGGCCAAGGTTTCTATTCCTAAGTCCAAGAAGTCCAATACTCCATAATGCCAAGGATAATAACCAAATAGTCCAAGTACCATTAAATATCTTTATGGTTTATGTTGATTATTAAGTATTTTAGAAAGAAGAAAAGCTCAAGTGAGCAAAGTAAAAATGACAAGGAAGTAAATACTCAAATGAGCAAAGATGAAAATGGCATGAAATGTAAATGCTAAAAGTAAATAGTGCATAAGAATAAAAGGGGTATATAATAAAAATAAAGGATAAAGTTAATTATTAGTGATTAGTGGTTAGTTGGATGATCATCTTGGAACTTGCATTTGGAACTCATTAGAGGATTGGTAGAACCAAAGCCTCCGCACAACAAGTTGCATTTGATTTTTGTCAAGTATATCATCCATTTGGAATTCTCACAAGTTCCATTTAATGATCAACAATGTTTAAGTGATCCGCGCTGACCAAAGGTGTTGTAGATCCATTAGAGGATTGGTAGAACCAAAGCCTCCACACAATGAATCTCAAGGTTATTGGATCAAAGAGATCAAATTAACATACTTGGGCTTGCAAACATAAGTTTGGGCCACGAATGATCATTTATTTGAATCGGGACAAAATTTAGCGCTATGTTAGGCAATCGTAAGTGGACTTATATAGAAGTCGCACCTATTTTGAGGCTGGTCAATAGCAATCTATGCATCATTTATTCTGAGACATGATATAGAGATCATGCTCCAACAACATTTAGTGCAATAAGAAGGGGATGAGATGAAGAGGGATGGGAGAGAGTATACGAACCACTTTTGAATTAAATTTAATCAAACTATTATTAAAATCATTCATCCATTTTTGCGGAGTTAAACTCAACACCGTGGATCCAATGATGTTAATAAAGTTCATGATCCAAAATTTAACCCAAGATCAGCCAGAAAATAGTCACAAAATAATATTACATTTTAATATATACAAAAGGGTTTAAAAATAATGTTTAAAAATAGAAAATAAAGAGAAAAATATCAACTATGTTCAAATTAATCAAGAAATAAAAAGTAAGACCATTGAAAAATCAGAAAAAGGCTCAAATAAATTTACAAATTTTTTGGTAGTTTTTTAAAGTCAGAAACTATTTTTAAAATTAAAAGAAATGGGTAAAATAAACCAAAAATAATAAAAAATAGTAAGGTCAGAAACAAAAATAAAATAAGGTCACCAATATTTGTCACAATATCATTGGATCACTCCATAATTTTTTCAGAATTTAAAAATATATAAAAGTATTTTTAAACATTTATAACAATTCAAATAAAGTGTAAATTTATAAAAAATACCAAAACACAAAATTAAATTTTGAAAAAATAAAAATCAGAAAGAGAATATTCAATATATTTTTTCATAATTTTTTCAGATTTTTTGGACTTAAGATGAATTTTCTATAATTTTTTTTAAATTTAAAACAATTATAATATAAAAATCAGAAAAGAAAATAAAAGTAAAAATATGTGGACCATTGGATGAGAGTCAAAACGCGTTAGTAATCAAATCCAAGGGATATGGCGCGTTGTGCATATCATGGTCATTAGTGAATAAAGTACAGAATCAAATATAAATCAGATTTTCAAAAATAACAAGTGGCGTGCCATCATTGGTTGGAAGATGACACGTAGGTCATCTTCAACCTCCAGCCAACGTGATTTGAAGGTCTCTCAAACTGTAAAATCAGAAGCTTAGACCTATGTCGTTCGCTTCGTCTCTTCAAGACGAAGACAACCACACCCTCACGCAAAATTTATATAAACTGTAACTCAAGCAATTTGGAAATAAATTTTTGAAAAGGGATTTGAAATTTCATGGTCAAAACGTGTTTCCAGTAAAAGGTAAGTGTTGCAACTAGAACCAGGGCAATGAGAGCAACACAATGATATCAGAGTTTTGAATAATTGATTAAGGAATCTACCTATTGAAGTTGAGTTGTAGAGCTCTGAAACTGGACTTCTATGGAGCAGTATAGGGCACGACTCTTGGATGTAATTATATGGTTAGCTTCAGGGAAGATCAAGAAAGGTGAATTGATGGAAAAGTTGGATTGAAAAAGGCTCGAGAATGGATTTTGAAGTTACTGAATTCTGAGTTGTTGAACAAGTTTGGCAGGGTGATTCTGGCTATCCAAGCTTGAGAAAAATGAATGGGATTTCTCATGTATTTATAGGAGAAGCAAATGGGATCAAAAGGAAGGGTGAATGATGCAATTTGGAGGGAATTCGTGTGGGTCTGCATCATGAAGAAAATGTGACTTCTCTTTTGTCAAAACTCATCCAAAACGCGTGTTTTGATGCACTAATCCACTTGGGAAAGTTGGCTAATCATGTTTAGACCCAAAACGCGTGCTAATTTGAAGTTTAGAGGTTGTAACATGAAATTCAAATTCTGACTTAAAATGAAACTTCAATTCTAAGTTACCACTTTTGAAACAATGGCATTCTCAGCTCAAGGAGTCTTAAGGAATGATTCTTGATACTTTAGAAAGATGAGGTTAAAAGCTTTGCAATGGAAAAAGAATGGAATCAAATGGATGCTTGAGATGAAAGTTATGTTGAGTCAAAGTTGGAGAAAAAGAGTTGACTTTCCATACTAGAAATATTTCAAGTTCTTCTTCAAAAATGACCTATAATGTCTTGCATCCAAACATGGCCTTCCACTTGGAATTTGCTTTTGACCAAAAAATATGGCATGAAGTAGATCTCTTGAATGACATTTTGAAAGTTGAATCATTCAAAATCTCTAAAAATTGAGAGAGTTATGAATTGTTGAAGTTGTTAAAATATCATGAAATGACCTATAATCTTTTGCATCCTTAAGGCAAATTCCATCCATTTTCTCACCTTGCTCATAAAAGAAGGCAAAAGTTCACACCTTCAAGATCATTATGGAAAAAGAATGGGCTCAAGGTGATAAAAATTGACCAAGTTATGATCATTTGAAGTCACACATGGAAAATTGAGGATTCATCTGGAGGACTTGTAATCTTTCTTCCTCATTGAGTCTCTTCCTCATGACAAATCCTTGAAACTTTTGAAGTGATTTGTTAATAACCCTTTTAAGATAAAGATGTCTTTGGAATCACTCAAAAAAACCAAGATATGAGCAAGATATATTCCTTTGAAGTTCAAAACCCTAGCTCATTAGATCAAGATAATGCTTTGAGGAACTTTGACAATTTTGAACAAACTTCTTGTACCAACACACATGATTTATAAATAGAAGTTTTTGAGGATGATAATGATAACTCATAGCCACCAAAACCACTTCCATATCTTGAACATTGAGAGAATTATTCACTTGTGACCAAATAAAATCTTGTCCAACCATGACAACTTCTCCAATCAATCCCTTGTGCTTTTCAACCAAATTTGATAATCTTGAAATGTGATGAACCAAAACAACCTTGACATGCCAACTCTTCCAAAACCAAACCAATGGTTATGTTTGAACTTTTCAAGCTTTTTTAACTAGGGCATGGAAATAAACTCATGAACCCATGGGGTAACTTGTTAAATCCCATTGCCTTTATCTACATGGATAACAAGCAAGACAAACCAACATTGCATTTTATTTAGTTGAAAGAAGAAATCAAGACAAAAAAAATATTCATGATCATAAAAGAGCATAAGTCAAGGTGCTTGGAGATTTCTCAAAAGGGAAAATCTACATATAGGGAGGGGAACCAAGAATCCTAGTGTGATCTTGTTGTGAATGAATCAACATGGTATGATGAAGGGATCTTAGGGGGGAAAATTAGGGTACAACAACACCAAATTGATGTTATTCTTAGGATGAACTAGTTAGAGTTCAACTATGTTCATATCAATTGTTATAACAAGACTTTAAGGTTCCCTAAGTTTGGTGATCATGGAGAATTGATGTTATTGTCTGCTAAGCAAGTGAATGAACTTATGGAAGACGAAGATTTGATGGTTGTAACATTTACGTCGTTGCAAGTTAAACGTGAAGCTAAGAGTGTTGAATTACCTATTGTAATACGGTGGGAGAACTGACTTGGGATGTTTTGCGTTTGATCGCAATTGTTGCGGATAGCAAGAGTCGTCACCGACTTTTCTTTTATCCAATAAGGAAAGGCTGAAAAGAACAGGAAAGACCTTTCGAGATTATTTCTTGAGTTCGGGGGGTAGATTATGAAAATGGAAGGTGTTAGCACCCTTTTCATCCATAGTTATCTATGGGCTCTTAGTTACTTGCTATATCATTGCTTTTGTTTGAAAGTGTGCATTGTGGTAGTTTTTGAAAGTATTTTGAAAACGTGCCTTTGTAATGATTCTCGTGTCTATAAGAATGCATACAAAGTGTTGTTTGGAAAATAGTTCAAAGAAGTGTTTTTGAAAGTGATTTTGAAAATGTCTCTTTGTAATGATTCTCGTCTCTATAAGAACGCATACAAAGTGTTGTCTTTTGAAAATGTTTCAAAATGAAAGTTTTGGTGTATAAAATATTTTTGTTGTGAGCAAGAGAGCAACTAGGAGCAACATACCTACTCAAAAGTCTTTTGTTCATTCCTCTCTTCCTTTGATATTGCTATTTTACCATTGATTAGTAATAAGCCTTATCTTTGGATGTAAAAGGGACGGGCGTGGGTCATCGTATAGTCATGATAACAATGTTGTGAGATATCTTAGCATTTCTTTTGAGGGACTAAGATCATTTGTAAGGCAACATTCTAAGCGTCATCGAGGGACTATGATCTTGTATTTTTTATTGTTTTTTACTAAGACGTCTCACATGCATAACATGACTATTTTTTCATAAGGCAATAAGTGGAGTTAACCCTAGAGGTGCATGTGTGAAAAGTGTGTTTGATTGAATGAATTTTTGTCTTTTAATCATGGTGGTCTACTTGTTTATTTTATCTTGCCATACACCCTAATTACTAACATTTTATACAAATTCAAAAGTGTGGAAAGATAAAATCCTACACTATTACAACCATATTGAATTGCATGAAAATATAAGGGTAAAAATAAGGTAAAAGCAAGAAAAATGGATCTTTTGATTTAGGGAAGCAAACCCTTCAATTCTGCACTTTCTGAATCTCTTCGATCTGGCCTGAAAAGGGGTGAAGGCGTGGCTTTTGGTTGGGGCTTGGAGGCCAGCATGTTGTGTCTTTCGATTGGGGTCTGGAGGCCAACATGTTGTGTCTTTCGATTGGGTCCTGGAGGCCAGCATGTTGTGTCTTTCGATTGGGGCCTGGAGGCCAGCATGTTGTGCCTTCGAGCTGCCTCTTTCGTTTGGCCTGAAGGTTAGTATGGAAGCCAGAGGGTTCGTTTCTAACTTTCTGTCTCCTGTTTCTTTCATTTGAGTTCTTAAATAGCAACATGGCCTAAACCCATGCAAGCATTGCCTTACAACCAGTTTAATACTTAATGCATGTTTAGTTAAACAAGAAGTAAAACGAAAGGGTTAGCTCTGAAAACATATTAAAAGGGTGGAAACGAAAAGAATAATGGTATGTACATGCTTGAAACGAAAGAAATTCTTATTTACATGTTATACAAGAAACGAAGAGTTCAAAGTTTAGAACAACTTACCTTGCTGGAGGCTGGAACGTGTGCTGGACCTTCAAGTGGTTGAACTAGATGCTCCTGGATTCGAAGGAAAGAAACAGGTGTGGTGTTCCTTGGACTGGATTCGAAGGTCAGGAGGTGTAAGGGTGGTGTTTTTTATTTCTGGATTCGAAGGAGAAGAACAGGTGTAGTGTTCTTTCTACTGGGTTCGAAAGAGGAAAGAAATAGGTGTTGTGTTTCTTTAGATTATGGGTTTGAGAGTATATTTAGTGTTTGATTATCTTGAGAGTTTGAGAGTTTTTTGAAGGTTCTTCCCACACAGCCAAAATCTGCTAGCGTTTTCTCTTGTTGCCTTTCCCATTTTTGATGTGCAAATGAACTCTATATTTATAGAGAAAAATTTGGAATAAGCAGCTTTGCGAAAGAATAAAAAATAGTTTCTTTGAAAGGCCAACATCCACTTGTGTCAAATTTTTATAATCCCAAGATAAAAGTAACAAAATCAATGGTTTAGATGGGTGGCTCTTAGTTCATAGGGGAAAATATGCAAAAGAGACAGGTGCAAGTCTCAAAATCCATTTAATATAGAGTGAGGCACAATTTGGAGGCCTATGTAGCCTGACCTATGGATAACTTGACCCTTTGAACCGAATCCTTCATTTTTCCATAACCTTCGACCAGACTCAACAAAGAAACATTCGCTTCCACTAGTTGTATGTCCTTCGAATGGACCAATTGTGTGTTCTTCGAATGTCCCTCTTCAGCTGAATATGCTACTTTGAATCCTCTTTCTTTTGATCACTTAGGCCCAAACCTTCGACCAAACTCCAAAGTAAACAAAAACAATTATTCCTCAACTATGGCAAGTCTTTCGAATGGGCCACCAAGTTGTGTGTCATAATGCAGCACTATGGCGTATTGAAGGGTTTGCAGATGGATTCGAAGGTGATATGAAGGCGCATTCGAAGCAAACATGAAGATGAAATCGAAAGTCACTGGAAGGTAGCCATTCATCCAATCAAAAACTTGTGAATCCAAGGCAAACAGGTGAGGGGCCAATGGTGCAATCGAAGCTTGCAGGCATGAGCCATTGTCCAAGTGAAGCTTACATGTAGGAGCTATTTTAGTGCGTCAAAGCAAACCTGCATGAGGTCAAATGCCCAAATGAAACTTATGGACCAAAGCTTGATCGAAGAAGACAGATGCTCAATCGAAGGATGTAAATCAAATCTTATATCGAAGGAGGCCCAAATGCCCAATCAAAGTGTGAGGACCAAAGCTTGCTCAAAAAAGGAAAATGCTCAATCGAAGGATGAATCAAACTTGCTTAAAGGAAGCCTAAATGCCCAATCGAAACTAGTATGAATCGAAGCAAGCTTATTTTTCTTCAATTTTTCTTCTTTGCCCTTTTTTTGTCTGTTTTGTACTTGTGCAAATTTGAGCTTTTTGAAAATCCTTGTGATAAAATGTCTTGAGAAAAGAGAAGGAAAATTTTGGGGTACAACAGCTATCATCTGTGAATTTCCAGAAGTGTTCCCAGACGACATTAGTGATTTTCCTCTGGAATGTGAAGTGGAGTTTTCTATAGATGTGGTGGCACGTAAAAGTCCAATGTTAATGGCTCCTTATAGGATGTCAGCTCCAGAGCTGAGCGAGTTGAAGAAACAACTAGAAGAGATGCTTGAGAAGAAGTTTGTGCGACCGAGTGTTTCACCGTGGGGTGCGCCTGTGTTATTGGTCAAGAAGAAAGATGGAAGTATGTGACTGTGTGTGGATTACAGACAGTTGAATAAAGTGACTATTAAGAATAAGCATCTACTTCGGAGGATTGATGATTTGATGGATCAGTTGGTGGGTGCTTGTGTTTTCAGCAACATTGATTTCAGGTCGGGTTATTATCAAATTCGTGTTAAACCAGATTATATTCGGAAGATAGATTTTTGAATGAGGTATGGTTATTACGAGTACACTGTGATGCCATTTGGTGTATCTAATGTTCCAGTGGTTGTCTTGGAATATATGAATAGAACTTTCTATTCATATTTGTATAGGTTTGTTGTGGTATTCATTGATGATATTCTGATCTACTCTAAGTCAAAAGAAGAGCATGTGGAGCATTTGAGAATCATGTTGAAAGTGTTGAAAGATAAGAATTTATATGCTAAGTTGTCGAAGTGTGAATTTTGGATGAAGGAAGTGGGGTTCCTCAGTCATGTGATTTCTAGTGGTGGAGTTGATGTGGATACTTCTAAAGTTAATGCAGTGTTGCAATGGGAGACTCTGAGGTCTGCGACTGAGATTCAAAGTTTTCTTGGTTTAGCAGGCTATAACCGAAGGTTCATTGAAAGGTTCTCTAAGTTAGCATTACTGCTAACTCAGTTAACTCGCAAGGGTCAAGCTTATGAGTGGGATATTACGTGTGAAGAAAGTTTCATAGAACTGAAAAAGAAGTTGTTGAATGCTTCGATATTAATGTTGCCTAACCCACGTGATGCTTTTATAGTGTATTTTGATGCGTCGAAGATGGGTCTTGGTGGTGTGTTAATGCAAAATGGATAGGTTATTGCTTATGCTTCTAGGCAATTGAAGATTCATGAAAGGAATTATCATACACGTGACTTAGAGCTATCAGCTGTGGTGTTTGTGTTGCAGATATAGAGACATTATATATTTTTCTCTAAATTTGAAGTGTTCAGTGATCATAAGAATCTGAAATCCTTGTTTGACCAGAAGGAGTTGAATATGAGGCAGAAAATATGGCTTGAGTTATTGAAGGATGATGACTTTGATTTTAATTACCATCTGGCAAAGAAAATGTGGGGGTTAATGCGTTGAGTAGAAAATTGTTACATATGTTTGTGATTATGGTTTTAGAGTTATAAATGATCAAAAAATTTAGAGATATGAGCTTAGTATGTGAAGAGACTCCCTATAGTGTGAAGTTGGGGATGTTGAAACTGACTAGTGGTATAATAGAGGAAATACGAGAAAGTCATAAGTATGATTTAAAATTGGTTGACCAGTTGACCTTGATTAACCAAGGTTATGAAGGTAACTTCAAAGTTGATGATAATGGTATGATATGGTTCGGAACTAGAGTGTATGTTCCTAATATTCCATAACTTTAGAGAAGTATCCTTGAAGAAGGACATTGAAGCGGGTTAGGTATTCATCACGGTGCTACAAAGATGTATCAAGACTTGAAGAAGTTATTTTGGTGGCCATGTATAAAGAAGGAAATTTCCAAATTTGTTTATGCTTGTTTGACTTGTCACAAGTTGAAGATTGAACATCAGAAGCCTATGGGTATTATGCAACCATTGAGTATTCCAGATTGGAAGTGGGATAATGTCTCTATGGATTTTGTGTCGGGTTTGCTGAAGACTGCTAAGGGCAATGACTCAATTTGGGTGATCGTGGATAGGTTGACTAAGTCGGCTTATTTCTTACCAATGAAGATTAATCATCCTATGGAGAAGCTAGCTGAGATGTATATTAATGAGATTATGAAATTACATGGAATACCTTCGAGTATCGTGTCAGATAGAGATCTGAGGTTTACGTTGAATTTGTGGGAAGGTTTGCAGAATACCTTTGGTATTAAGTTGAGATTGAGCTCTGCATATCATCCGTAGACGGACGGCCAGACAGAGAAGACTATTGAGTCTTTGGAGGATTTGTTGAGGGCTTGTATGCTAGAACAAGGAGGATCTTGGGATATTCACTTGTCGTTGATTAAGTTTACATACAATAATAGTTTTCATGCGAGTATTAGTATGGAACCGTATGAAGCATTGTATGGTAGGAGGTGTAGGACTCCACTGTGTTGGTATGAGTCAGACGAGAGAGTTGTGCTCAGACCTAAGATTAAATAGAAGGCGACTGATAAGATTAAGATGATTCAAGAGAGGGTAAATGCTTCTCAAAGTCATCAGAAGAGTTATCATGACAAGAGGAGGATGTAAGTATAAAGTGCGCCTAAGAGGGGAGGTGAATTAGGTACTTTAAAAATTTCTGGTTTTTGTGATGATGGATATTATTTTTCTGGTTTATGGTGAGTTTATGAAAGAGTAAAGTGCAGAAAAATAAAGAGTCACAAGCGATATATCCTGGTTCCCCTCACAGTCCGAGAGTACTCCAGTCTCCTTTCAACATGAAAGAGATTTCCTTATTGTGGAAAACTTAAACAAGAACTACCCAAAACCAAGAACAATCCTCTTGGATTTTCACTATGTCAACAATGATAACAATCCTCTCAAAGTGAATTTACTTGTATCCAACAATCCTAGAAAAACAAGATTTATAAAACCACTTAAACTTATTTCCAACAATCCTGAAAAATAAGCAAGTCTATAGCAATATTTGATTTGAGTGAGTTTGAGTAACAATGATCACTTTGAGTGATTTAATCAATGAATTTATCTTCTCTTCCAATGATAATAGTATACAATGACTCAAGATATATAATGCTAAAGGTTTTCTGGTTAACAGTATGTGAAAGTATGCAGAAAACTTGTGTATGAAAATGTATAACAGCTTGAGTTTGATTTTTGAAAATTCAGAAAATATATTTTGAAGAGGTGTTGAAATGATTTCGAAAATGAGTATTTATATGTTCATAACACCATTTTTAAACAGCATAAAGTTCTATAAATGAATCATGAACAATTGCCAAGATTGAGTGAAAGGTTTCCATGAAATGGTGTTATGAACAGGCATGTGTAAAGCTGTTGTTTTTCAAAATCGTGCAGCATGCAATCGATTGCACCCTTTGTGTAAATCGATTGCACATGGTTTCAATAGCTATAAATTCATATATTTTGAGTGTGCAATCGATTGCACAAGAGTGTAAATCAATTGCATTTGAAGTCAGTGGCAAAAATTCATTGAGTGCAATCGATTGCACAAACATGCAAATCGATTGCACTTAGAAACAGTAGCAAATGTTTTGAAAAATTAAAGCATGCAATCGATTGCACTAATATGCAAATCAATTGCACTCAAGTGAAAGATGATTTTTAGCTTAGAAAAAAACTTGAGTAGGGATTTGGACAATATAAAATATTTCTTTTTACCATTGAGCATCTATGTCTTAAGTTCAAAGTAAGTATTATCATCATTCCTTGAAATTTTGCTAAATGCTTGAAGCAAAAACTTTATCCATAGATGCTCTTAACTTGATCAATAATCTTTGCCTTCTTTGACAATCATGGTTTGTCTTCATAAAAACAAAAGTGCATTTGAGAAGCTTGATTTTACATTCTCCCCCTTTTTGATGATGACAAACGATCTTGCTTGATGCGTTGTAATTTCCGGAAATAAACTTCTCCCCCTAAGATGTATAACTCCCCCTTTGTATGAGAAGTTTGGAATCCTTTAAATTTGTTAATCTTGGTTGAAGAGTACCTTAAAAATTTAAGACAAGGAAATATACAAGCATAAAGTGCCACATCCTTCTCCCTCTTTGACATTATCAAAAAGAAGGGAAAGATGCAATAAAAATCAACAATAATAAAGCAATATTGAAAGAACTTAATTAATCATGCATCACAAATAGTCATAGACATAGTAACATAACGATTACAAAGAAATCTAATCAACAAACAAAATGTAGCATAACTGAACAAGGACATAACAGAAAACAGTAGACATAATAAAGTTGGACATAACTTTATAGTTGATTCATGTCCCGGTTGTTATAAAATCATGATCCTTGATTTGGAAATTGTTGTTGTAGAGGAGGTTCTATGTAATATTGTGGAGGTACAGTTGGATTATTTGGTTCATATGGTGGAATGTGAAGGTGAGAGTAAAGGTTAGAAAATTGTGGATTCACATATGTGAGGAAATCATTAATCCGGGTTGTTGTAGAATCGTTGATAGCATTCCATTGGTTGTTGATGTTGGTATTCATGGAAGCAAATTGTTGAGACATGAAATCCATAAGATCTTAATTGCTTGGACTAGAGGGAGCAGTAGGTGGAGGAGGTACAGCTTCACCACTTTCAACTTCTTGATCGTTTCCTTCATCACCGACCACATCTTCACCAATGTAAGTTATAGTTTTTGTTTCCGGATTATAATGAACACCCATTTTTAAGTCAACATTTTAGATTGAAATCTTAGGCAGATTTGGATCCATATTAACTTTCTCAAACCCAGCAAAATCAACTCCAAATTATTCCATAATTAATGTAACAAAGTAAGCATATGGTAGAAATTTCGATTTTGCATCAACCCTCAGCATATGAACCATTATGAGCCTTGCCAAATTAACACTTATATCTTTCTTCCTTTCATAGATCAGCTGCATTTCCAAATCAGTCACGGTGCAGTGGTTTTCAGCCCGTGGAAACATAATATAGACCATGAAATAATGAAATAGTCAATCGTCTATATAAAAGTTACTTGCACTCCATGAGTCTTTAGAGGGAATCACTCCTCCTAGACCATGAATCCTTTTGGCACGGAATTCAGCTTCGCTTAATCTCCCAATGCTATAGTAAAATTCCTTTTTCCTGTAGTCATCCCATGCCTCGTTTTCAGGGTCGTACAAAGAGCTTCCAGTGTAGGAAATATGTAGAATCTCACCAACAATCTCATGGGTTAGAGAGATTCGTGTACCCAACACATATGTCACCATCTTGCCTTTGTGAGGAGTTAAATTGCTGAAAAATACTCTTACCAGATCCGGATAACATGGACCAAATGATGAAATTAATGGTTCTAGTCCATAAGCAGTTAAATCATTTTGAAAAGAGAAACATTCCTGGGGAAAAGATGATAGCATACCATATTTAGGATTGGACACTATCTTTCTTTCAAAATCCTTTGTAAATCTTGCTTTTTGTTCTTCGGTGAAAGTTGAGATTAATGGATTCTCAAAGGATGAACCAACCTTTTTCTTCCCTTTCTCTGAAGCCGACACCTTTCGTTTTTGCCTTGAAGCCATGGGTAAGGTGTTCTTAGGGTTTTGGAAGGTTTTAGGTTTTGAGAGGAAGATGTTTGATGAGCTGAAGTTTGGATATGATTTGTGAGTAAATAGAAATGAGTGGGTTGTATTATAGGTAATGAAGTTTTAATTGGCTTTTCAATAATAGAGATGGGCTTGGGAATATGAGAGAGAGAGAGAGAGATAGAGGAATTCTCACCAAAAAATATTTCTGTCATAAAAGCATGTTATAGTGGGTGCAATCGATTTGCATACAGATGCAATCAATTTGCATACAGATGCAATCGATTTGCACATAAAACAGAAGCAAAATAAAACTGAAACACACAGAGTGAAATCGATTAGCACTTATGGTGCAATCGATTTGCACTGAAACAGAAAGGTCAAAATTAAAAACATTCAGTGAGAAATCGATTTACACTATTGTACAATCGATTTGCATCAACCAAAAATGACCAAAAACATATTTTTCTTAAACTTAAACACCACTTAACATATATATTCACATATAATAAGGTTAAGACAAATATATAAAATCATAACAACGATAGAAAGCACCTTATATGTCCTGTTCTTCAAGAATGCCAAGCTCTCGTCGAATCTTGTAAAATGGTTATCTTGCCAAAGGTTTAGTGAAGATATCAGCAAGTTGATTATGAGTATCTGCGAATGTTACCTCGACATCTCCTTGAAGTACATGATCACAAAAGAAATGATGTCTTATATCTATGTGTTTGGTTCTCGAATGCATGACCGTGTTCTTCGTAATGTTTATTGCACTTGTATTGTCGCACCGTAGAGGAATGCATCATAGATCGAGTCCGTAGTCACGAAGTTGTTGTTTGAGCCACAAAATTTGAGCGCAACTACTACCCGCTGCAATATATTCTGCTTCGGTCGTGCTACGAGCAACGCATGCTTGTTTCTTGCAGGCCCATGATACTAATGCATTTCCAAGGATGTGACAAGTACCACTTGTGCTTTTTCTATCAGTTTTACAACCTACATAATTCGCGTCAGAATAATCGACTAAATTATAAACACTACCTTTAGGATACCATAATCCAACATTTGTTGTTCCTTTGAGATACTTCATGATCCGTTTCACCGCCATGAGATGAGATTCCTTTAGATTTGCTTGAAAGAGAGCACATAGACAAACACTAAACATTATATCAGGACGGCTTGCCGTCAGATATAATAAGGAGCCAATCATACTTCGATACTTTGTAATATCGATGGAAACACCTGATTTATCTTGATCAACATATGTACTAGAACCCATTGGTGTAGACATTTCCTTACAGTTATCCATGTCAAATCTTTTCAAGAGTTCCTTGAAATACTTGGATTGGTTGATAAAGATGCCATCTTTTAATTGCTTGATTTGAAGTCCAAGAAAATAGTTCATTTTACCCATCATGGACATCTCAAATTCTCCTTGCATCATTGCTGAAAATTCTTCACACATTTCTTTGTTTGAAGAGCCGAAAATGATATCGTCAACATAGACTTGAACTAGAAAAGTGACACCTTTGATTTTCTTGATAAACAAGGTCTTGTCAACTTTTCCATTTCCAAAACCTTTTTCGCATAGGAAGTTACTTAGCTGATCGTACCACGCCCTTGGTGCTTGTTTCAAACCATAGAGAGCTTTTCTCAATTTAAATACATGAGATGGATTCTTGAAGTCTTCGAACCCCGGGGGTTGCTTAACATAGACTTATTCATTGATATATCCATTCAAGAATGCACTTTTGACATCCATTTGGAAAAGCTGAAAATTTAATGAGCAAGCATAGGTAAGTAAGAGACTAATAGCTTCTAACCTTGCAACCGGAGCGAAAGTTTCTTCAAAATCTATTCCTTTTTTTTTATTGTAGCCTTGTGCTACTAACCTTGCTTTGTTCCGAACAATTATTCCATTTTCGTCAAGTTTGTTTTTAAACACCCATCTTGTTCCAATAATGTGTTTGTTGCTTGGCCTAGGGACAAGTTCCGAAACTTGATTCCTTTCAAATTTATTTAACTCTTCTTGCATAGAAATAATCCATTGATCATCGCCTAAGGCTTCATCAACTTTGGAAGGTTCAATTTGAGAGACAAACGCCATGTTTAGACAAGCATCTTTGAGATTTAGTCTTGTTGTCACACCTTGACTTATATCACCAATTACTTTATCGATAGGATGATCTCTATGAGTTCTCCATTCTTTTGGTATATCATTGAAATTTTATTCTTGTTGGGATGATTCTCCTTGTTGAATTGGTTGATCTTTGGAAGTATTTTCTTGAGGATCTTCTAGTATTTCATCATCATCATTACAAACAATATTATCCTCCTTGGAGGGGTTAGTTTCATCAAAAGATACATGCATTGATTCTTAAATTGTTAAAGTTCTTTTGTTATAAATTCTATATGCCTTACTAGAAAGAGAGTAGCCAATAAAAATACCTTCATCTGATTTTTCATCAAACTTACCAAGGTTATCTTTGTCGTTGTTTAAGACAAAGCATTTGCACCCGAAAATATGAAAGAAAGCAATGTTTGGTTTCCTCCCTTTGAAGAGTTCATATGGATTTTTCTTCAAGATCGGTCTTATGTTAACTCTATTGCTAACAAAACATGTCGTGCTCACCGCATCCGCCCAGAAATATTTTGGAAGGTTTGAATCACTAAGCATCGTTCTTGTAAGTTCTACAAGAGACCTATTCTTTATTTCCACCACTCCATTTTTTTTAGGAGTCCTTGGTGCCGAGATGTTATGAGATATTCCATGTTCTCCATAAAATTTTTCAAATAGAGCATTTTGAAATTCTCCGCCATGATCACTTCTTATGGAGGCAATTGTTAGACACTTATCATTTTGAATTTGTTTAGCATACTTTTTGAACGCCTTGAATGCATCACTTTTCTGCACTAAAAATAATGTCCAAGTATATCTAGAGAAATCGTCAACAATAACCAAAGCATATACATTAACTCTGAAACTTCTTGTTCTTGATGGACCAAATAAGTCCATATGTAAAAATTGTAGTGGACTTGTAGTAGACACCACATTCTTCGATTTGAAAGTTGATTTTGTTTGTCTCCCTTTTTGACAAGCATCACAAAGTCTATCTTTTACGAAATTTCTCTTAGGCAACCTAATGACAAGATCATGCTTGATTAGTTTATTCAAGTGTTCCATGTGAATATGAGTAATTCTTTTGTGCCACAGCCACGAATCATCGTTGTTCGCCATGAGACATTTTACCTTCAAAGATGGATCATCAAGGGAAATCATGAATATATTATTTATTCTTTTACCTTTAAGTATAACCTCATGTGTGACTTCGTCTTATATCAAGCACTCATCCTTGGTGAACTTGATCTTGAAGCCTTTGTCACAAAGTGGGCTAATACTAAGAAGATTGTGCTTTAGTCCTTCAACATAAAGAATATCTTCAATGGATGTGAAAGGCGGAGCATAAACTTTGCCTTTGCCAAGAATTCTTCCCTTATTGTTGTCTCCATAAGTGACAAAACCCTTGGCCTTTAGAACTAGATTTGAAAATTGGTTTAAGTCTCCCGTCATATGCTTTGAACAATCACTATCAAGATACCAAAGATTTCATGTGGTCTTCAAGCATACCTGCAAAACATATTAGGCTTTGTTAGGTACCCAAGTTGCTTTGGGTCCTTCATAATTAGTGCCTTTCTTTACCCACACATAATTCCCACTTGCCACACTAAAGTTTCTAACATAGCAAGCATTAGGTGTATGACCTTTAATACCACAATAAAAACAATTAGGTTCAAAGTTACTTCTATATCTAGAAGGATAAGATTTCATCTTAGGAAATGTTTTATTTTTAGGATAGTGATGAACTATTTTAGGTTTGTTCACTTTCTCTTTGGATGATTGATCACTAGCCTTAACAAAGATAGTTTTATTAGAACTTGGTTTAGAGAACTTTGAGTATCCAAGTCCACTTTTATCATTGGAGTATCTTTGTTGGCTAAGAACAATTTCCAATCCAATTTGAAATTTTTCATATCTTTCAATAACTCTTTTCAATTGGACAATTTGGAAAGAGAGTGACTCACAATTTTTCCATACAAAATTCTGTTTTTTTTCATCACTTAATTTTTGTTTGTCTTCTTTGAAATATTTTTCCATAGATTCACATTTTTCTTCTAAAGATGAAATTTGTTTCTTTTGAGATGAAATAGTTTTATACAGAATTTTACATTCATTTAATAGTTCATCTATAGCACCTTGTGCATCACTATCAAAAAGGGAAAATTCATTACTAAACTCATCGTCTTCATTATCGAAATGGTGTGAGGCTATCAATGCTAGATTTGCACTTTCATCACTATCGGACTCAGATGAAGAACTTATTTCATTATCCTTCCATGCAAAATAGGCCTTTTTAATCTTGAATCCCTTTTGCTTTTGTAGCCACCTTTCTTGGAGAGTTTTGGATAATCCGGCTTGATATGACCTTGCTTACCACATTCATAACATGCGACTTCTTGTGTTGATGTGGAAGCTTCATTTTTCTTGAATTTTTTCTTTCCTTTTGAATGAGAAAGGGATTTTTCATTTCTACCAAAGAACTTACCAAGCCTTTTGACAAGAAGCATGAAATTTTCATCTTCTTCTGAATTGTCTTCCTTTTCAACTTCCTTGGAATCTATCTTTAAAGCAATATTCTTGGATTTCTTCTCTTGATTTTCATGTTTTTCAAGTCTTCCGAGTTCCGTTTCATATTCTTGAAGTTTCCCAAACAACGTTGCGGAAGTCATTGAGGAGAGACTTTTCTTTTCTGAAATTATCGTTACCTTTGGTTGTCATTCCCTAGTTAAGGACCTAAGTACTTTCAGATTTAGTTCATCATTTGTCAAGGTCTTACCAAGAGCACTTAGATGATTTGCAAAGTGCACGAATCTCTTTTGTAGGTCAAGGATGGTTTCTCCGGGCTGCATTCGAAATAATTCATATTCTTGACTCAGGGTATTTAGCCTTGATCTTTTAACTTCAATGGTTCCTTCATGAGTTTGTACCAAGGTATCCCATATTTCTTTCGCTTTTTGCATGCCGAGACACAGATAAATTCATCCATGCTACGTGCACGTTGAAGAAGATTTATTTCCTTTTTATCATAGAGAACCTTCTTCTTATCATCTTCGTCCCATGTAGCTTTAGGCTTTGATGATCCAGCACCATTGATTACTGTTATAGGGATAAAAGGACCATTCTCGATGACATCCCATATTTCTTGTCCTTGTACTTCTAGATGTGCCTTCATGCGTATTTTCCAGAAGTCAAAATATTCACCACAAAATAGAGGAGGCTTGTTGTTACTACCACCATCTCTGAAAATGCGATTTTGATTTGTGGAAGCAATTCTGGATCTTTTAGGAACAGGTTACCTATAACCTTCTCTGATGCCAATTGTAAGCACGAAGTGCGCCTAAGAGGGGGGGGGGGGGTGAATTAGGTACTTTAAAAATTTCTGGTTTTCGTGATGATGGATATTATTTTTATGGTTTATGGTGAGTTTATGAAAGAGTAAAGTGCATAAAAATAAAGAGACACAAGCGATATATCCTGGTTCCCCTCACAGTCTAAGAGTACTCCAGTCCCCTTTCAACATGAAAGATATTTCCTTATTGTGGAAAACTTAAACAAGAATTACCCAAAATCAAGAACAATCCTCTTGGACCAAGAACAATCCTCTTGGATTTTCACTATGTCAACAATGAGAAAAATCCTTTCAAAGTGACTTTACTTGTATCCAACAATCCTGGAAAAACAAGATTTATAAAACCACTTAAACTTATTTCTAACAATCCTGAAAAATAAGCAAGTCTATAGCAATATTTGATTTGAGTGAGTTTGAGTAGCAATGATCACTTTGAGTGATTTAATCAATGAATTTATCTTATCTTCCAATGATAATAGTATACAATGACTCAAGATATATAATTCTCAAGGTTTTCTAGTTAACAATATGTGAAAGTGTGCAGAAAACTTGTGTATGAAAATGTATAACAGCTTGAGTTTGATTTTTAAAAATTCAGAAAATATGTTTGGAAGAGGTGTTGAAATGATTTTGAAAATGAGTATTTATATGTTCATAGCACCCTTTTGAAACAACATAATGTTCTGTAAATGAATCATGAACAATTGCCAAGATTGAGTAAAAGGTTTCCATGAAATGGTGTTATGAACAAGCATGTGTAAAGCTGTTGTTTTTCAAAATCGTGCAGCATGCAATCAATTGCACCCTTTGTCTAAATAGATTGCACGGGGTTTCAATAGCTATAAATTCAAATATTTTGAGTGTGCAATCAATTTCATAATAGTGTAAATCGATTGCATTTGAAGTCAGTAGCAAAAATTGATTGAGTGCAATCGATTGCACAAACATGTAAATCGATTGCACTTAGAAATAGTAGCAAATGTTTTGAAAAATTGAAGCATGCAATCGATTTCACTAATATGTAAATCTATTGCACTCAAGTGAAAAATGATTTTTAGCTTAGAAATAAACTTGAGTAGGGATTTGGACAATATAAAATATTTCTTTTGACCATTGAGCATCTATGTCTTAAGTTCAAAGTAAGTATTATCATCATACATTGAAATTTTGCTAAATTCTTGAACCAAAGACTTTATCCACAGATGCTTTTAACTTGATCAATAATCTTTGCCTTCTTTGTCAATCATGGTTTGTCTTCATCAAAATAAAAGTGCATTTGAGAAGCTTGATTTTACAGAGGAAGGCAATCGAATTCCAAAAGGATGATCATGTGCTTTTAAGAGTTACTCTAGGACCGATGTTTGTAATGCTTTAATGTCGAGGAAGCTTACGTCATGTTTTGTTGGTCCATATCAGATTTTAGAGAAGATAGGTGAGGTGGCCTATCGGATCACTTTACCGATGTCGCTTGCGAATCTTCACGACATGTTTCATGTGTCTCAATTGAGAAAATATATTCCCGATCCTTCACATGTAATTCAAATGAACGATGTACAGGTGAGAGATAACCTGACTGTTAAAGCATCACCCGCGTGGATAGAAGGACGATAAGTGACGCAATTACGGGGTAAGGACGTCGCCTTAGTGAAGGTATTGTAGGGTGGACCAGCTGGTGAAAGTTGGACTTGGGAACATGAGGAACATATGAGAGAATCTTATCCGATTTTATTTCTGTTAGGTAATTTTTGAGGGAGAAAATTATTTTAAGTATGGGAGAGTTGTAACGCCATAAAATAATTATATTATTTATTTAATTATTATATTAATTTATGCTGGGAAATTGTGACATAATTGTGATGTTTATGTAATGTATGGAAGATCATGATGCTTGATATGATGTTTTGTGTGGTGAATAATAGGGTGGTAGGAATTAAGAAGGTATAAAGTATTTTAAAATAATTTAGATAATTAGAATGATTAATTGGAATTATTTTAATTAGTTAAATAGAGATAAAATATGATGTAGAGATGATAGGGACAAAGGATAGATTGTAAATGGATAAGTGAGGGTAAGACGGGAAGACCATACAAAGGGTCCAAAGGTTAAATAGAAAATAGAGGGAAGAGAGTCTCATTCTGTCTAATCGTGAAAAGAGAAGAATGATGTAAAGAGAGCTAGGGCACGAAAAAACTGAGAGGGATTTGATAGAACACGAAGATAAATCAATTTCTAGGATAAATCTAAGGTAAGGGGGTTTATGGTTGTTATTATAATTGATCTAAGGTTTAGATAATTGTAGGTTGTGTTGGTGTTTTGGGATGATGATGTTAAGTGATGATTTGATGAAAATTGTTGAAATTATGATGTTTTCTTACAAAGAATTGATGCATATGGTGTATAATATGACGTGTTGTTGTTATATGATAAAACTAAGAGAATCTATGATGAATTGAGACTTGTACTATGAAGAAATCGTGTAGAAATTGGGACTGTGCAGTGCAGAAATTGCAACCTGGAAGTCATGTTTGCTTGCGGGGTGGTATGTCGCTTGAGCGTCGTCGGGTGACGCAGAAGCGAGAGGAGAGCGCCAGGAAAGCAAGATGTGTCGACGAGCGATGGAGACCATAAAGGAATGGTGGTGTTGTCGCTCCCTCATTGTCGGGCGAGCATCCTGCTTCATCAGGTGAGCAGCAGGCGATGGACAACAGTAGCAGTTTTAAAAGTGTCGTAATTTGAGTTTCAAGACTCTGATTGACACGTCGTTCGAAGTGTTAGGAAGCTAACACAATGATCTGTACTTTGGTGAAATAAAAATAGTCACATGATAAATTTTTCCAGTATCTATGCTTTGATGAATAATATGATAGGTGATTGTTTTGGTATGATGTATGTGTATACGACGAATTGTTAATGCTAAGATGATATTGTTTTGCATTATGCAGTGTGTGTTAATATTATGATGATTATATGAACAATGATGAATTTTGACTAGCAATGGTCATTTGGTTATTAAGATTTTTTGCATCATGCATTCATGGCATATGTTAGGGCATAGCCCAATGATGGTTGTAGGACGTTGTTCCGGTGAATTTTGTAGGAAGAATAGTCCAGTGATGGCATCAATCCCATAGTGTGGATTGAGTGAAATTGATGATGTTCTATGGTTCCAAGAGGGAATCGATCCTATTGGTGGGGATATTTGGAGAAACGATGACGATGTCATCAGTGAAGTTTCGGTACCACATGCATGAATCAAATGAAGTTGTATCACATTATATGTGGCATTGCATGATGATTTTGTTGAATGATGTTTTGTGAATGTGTGTTTGTGATGGTTGCTAATTGATGCTACTACCGTGTGTCTGATGAGTATTATGGTGTTGTAAAGTCTGAGTATGACATGAGGTTTCAATGATGTGGTGTTCTCCTCACGGTTATATTATAACTACTATATTTACTCCTTATGTCTTTTATAATGATTGTGATTTACTTACCCTTACTACATGGAAATCTTTCCTCTATAGGTGGGTAACTTGCAGGTAATCAAGAATCGTCCGCTGAGACTTAGAGGATAGTTTTAGTGTGTGTTCTTTATTTCTTGTAGAATAAAAGGGTATTGCTCTGATATATAACATCGAGGATGAGATCATTTTCTTTGAATAACCATGTTACTTTGTTTATTTTGAGATTTGAACTACCATTGTGGTATTTGAGTTGTTTGTACTTGATGAAGTTATTTAAAAGCATCTTAATAAAGATGTCGTGAATTATGAATTTCTACTGCAAGCAAGTTGAAGAACTATGGTTGTTAATTATGAAGTACTTAACGTAATTGATTTTTGAAAACCCGTGTTACGGAGAAGAATATGTTTTACTATGAAGTTTGTTTGAAGCAATGTGACACCCTCTTGGTGCATTACTGTGATTTAATTATTGTAATATTTTGCGAATATTCCTTAGAGTTTAAGAGGGTTTTACACAACCCGCCGATCTTTAAAGGCACACATGATCCTGATGGTGAATAGGTGTGGCTCAAGAAGATTGAGAAGATCTTTAGAGTGATGGCTTGCTCAGAAGATCAGAAGGTGCAGTTTGGTACCCACATGTTGGAAGTATAGGTTGAGGACTGGTGGGATAACACACGACATAAGATGGAGATTTTGGGTGCTGAGATCTCTTGGGTTGTTTTCAAAGCTGCATTTTTTGAAAATTACTTTCCTGAAGATGTGCATGGAAAGAAGGAGATTGAATTCCTTGAGCTGAAACAAGGGAATTCGACTGTTGCTGAGTATGCTACCAGGTTTGAAGAGTTGGTGAAGTTTTGTCTGCATTATAATAATTCGGCAGCTGAGGCATTTAAATGTATCAAATTTGAGAATGGGTTGTGTCTAGAGATTAAGTAGGGAATTAGATATTAGGAGATTTGACAGTTTTCTATACTAGTGAATAAGTGTAAGATCTATGATCAGTATATTAGAGCCAAATCTTCTTTCTATAAGAGTTACAATAAGAAGAAGAGGAAGAATCAGGATCGTGGCAAGCCGTATAGTGCTCCTACTGACAAATGGAAGCAAAAAGTTTCTGATGAGAAGAAGCCAAGTGAGGGAGGAGCTCCTGTTTCTGTCTAGTGCTTTAAGTGTGGCGAGCCAGGCCATGATGCTAATAGTTTCAATAATAAGGCACTGAGATGTTACAAATGCAGTAAGACAGGTCATCATGCTTCTGAGTGCAAGAATGAAGGTCTGACTTGTTTAAACTATAGTGAACAGAGTCATATCAGTACCTAGTGTCAGAAGCTAAAAAATACCGATACTGCTGCTCAGACTATTAGCAGAGTGTTCACTTTGAATAGTTCGGGGGCTCCCAAGAAGGATAACTTGATTCGAGGTACTTATTTTTTTAACAATGTTGAGTTGATTGCTATTATTGATACTTGTGCTACTCATTCGTTTATTTCGCTTGAATGTGCCACGATGTTGGGATTGAAATTGTCTTCTATGAAGGGTAGTATGGTGATAGGCACTCCTGTTAAGGGTTCTGTTACTACTACTTTTGTCTGTTCGAGTTGTCCTTTAACCATCTTTGGTAAGAGTTTCATGATGGATTTGGTGTGTTTACCCTTGCACCAAATTGATGTTATCCTTGGAATGAACTGGTTAGAGTTCAACTATGTTCATATCAATTATTATAATAAGACTGCGAGGTTCCCTAAGTTTTGTGATAGTGAAGAGCTGATGTTTTTTGTCTGCTAAGCAAGTGGAAGGACTCTTAGAAGATGGAGCCTTAATGTTTGCAATGTTTGCATCATTGCAAGATGATAGTGAAGCTGCAAGTGTCATATTTCCTGTTGTCTGTGATTTTCCATAGGTGTTTCCAGATGGCATCAGTGATTTATCTCCAGAGCATGAGGTGTATTTTTCTATAGAGTTGGTACTAAGTACAATTCTGGTGTCGATGGCTCCTTATATGATGTCAGCTTCAGAGTCGAGTGAATTGAAGAAACAATTGGAAGAATTACTTGAGAAGAAGTTTGTTCTGAAAGAACAAGATTAGTTCTGACCTATCTCAAGAGTTTTGATGATAACTAAATTATATTAAAGATAATTTATACTCTGATGAATGTGCTTGAATGTCACAGTTAATGTTCTGACAGAAAACATTCTGAAGTGCTAAGCAAAAATTATGTAGAAGTTCTTTGATAAAAGAACCTTTCCTTCAAGCACATCTGCTGACTCTGGTAAGACACCTTATTTGTTAAATATATCTTCTAACTTTTAGCAGGTTCCTTTCTCAGAAGATAACTTGAAAGCAAGTGTTGTTCAAAGTTATTAGCAAGCAACGCACTTCCTAGAAGATAAGTGAAGCATGTTCTGACTTAAAGACATTGGAACAAATTCTGAAATAACGTTAAAACCAACTTGTCTTGTCAAAGCAAAGGAAACATGTTCTTACATTCTGACGTTTGCTCAATAATGCAAAGACGGCTGAAAGCCCTCAAGTGCCTACAACTAGTTTCTTGGAAAATGGAATATTGCAAGAAAACACGCAAGCATTTAATGCTCTCCAACTTTTATGAAGGCAGCAACGGTCTTATTGTTCCTACTATAAATAGAAGGACATTTATTGTAAGCCAAGAATCATCGAAGTGAACCAATCAAATTTTCAAATAGAAGCTAGAAACTACGTGAAAGATCCTAAGCTCATAAACTCATTGTTCATACAATTTGTGCATTATATTCTAAGTGAAAAATCACAGTTGTGATATAGCTTGATTAGAAGCAAACTCTATTTCATTATCTCTAAAGATTAAACTCCTGTATTTGTTCCTTGAGAGACCAAGTTTGGTCAGATTTCTCAAGCAGACTAGGACTAGATTTAAGTCTTAGTGGTGTTAGTCACTTGTAAGTTTACTTGTGCATTGTTAGTCACAACAGTTGTTGTGTGTTTGTAATCAATTGATTATAGTGGATTAAGTCCTTGTTGAGAAAGGCGAAATCACCTTGGCGGGTGGACTGGAGTAGTTTGAGTTCAAACGAACCAGGATAAAAATAACGGTGTTCTTCCATTATTGTTTGAGCTTTGTTTTGAAAACGAAAAGAGTCGCTTATTCAACCCTCCATTCTAAGTGTTTTCTTACCCCTTCAATTGGTATCAGAGCTTGACTCTGACCACAACACTTAACCATGTCAGGAAAAGATCCAGAAGAAAACATAATGGTCGTTGAACAAAACAATAATAGTTACAACAAACCTCCAGTGTTTGATGGAGAAGATTTTGAGTACTGGAAAGATAGACTAGAAAGTTTCTTTCTAGGTCATGATAGTGATCTTTGGGATATAGTCTTGGATGGTTACAAACATCCTATAGATTCAGAAGGAAACAAAGTGGATAGAAAAAATATGGATAGACAACAAAAAGTTGATTTTAAAAATCATCACAGAGCTAGAAATTTTTTTCTAAATGCTATCTCTAAAGTAGAATATGAAAAAAATCACCAATAGAGATACAACGCATGATATGTTTGAGTCTCTCAAAATAACTCATGAAGGAAACGCTCAAGTTAAGAAGTCTAAAGCTCTGGCTTTAGTTCAGAAGTATGAAGACAGCAAAGTTGAAGAGAGTGAGTCTATAGAAGCAATGTTCTCTAGGTTTTAAACTCTGATCGCTGGTCTGAGAGTTTTGAACAAAGGATATACCAAAGCAGATCATGTGAAAAATATCATCAGAAGCTTACCCAGAAGATGGGCACCAATGGTCACTGCTTTCAAAGTGTCAAAAGATCTGAACAATGTATCTCTGGAGGAACTCATCAGCATTCTCAGAAGTCATGAGATTGAACTGGATGAGCACGAGCCTCAGAAGAAAGGTAAGTCTCTGGCCCTTAAATCAATTAAGAAATTTGATACTAACGCTTTTCAGGCTGAAGAAGAAAACTCTGAAGAATCAACTTCAGAAGAAGACGAACTATCCTTGCTCTCCAAAAGGATCAATCATCTTTGGAAGCACAGACAAAATAAGTTTAGAAACTTCAAGAAGTCAGAAGATAAAGTAGAATCTTCTGGATACAAAAAGTCAAACAGAAGAGAAATCATCTGTTATGAATGCAAAGAACCTGGTCACTTCAAAAGTGATTGTCCAAAGCTTCAAAAAGAAAAACCAAAGAAGAGATTTGGTAAGAAGAAAGGAATGATGGCAACCTGGGATGACTCGGATTCTTCTGAAGATGAATCTGGTTCTGAAGATGAAAATGCCAACCTAGCTCTGATGGCTATCACAGAAGATGACTCAGACTGTGAGTCAGAATAAAGAGAGGTATTTTCTGAATTCTCTAGAGAAGAACTTGTTGATAGTTTATCAGAACTTCTGGAAAACTATAGTAAGCTCAAAATCAAATACAAGAAACTCAAGAAGAGTCTTGCATCTGATCTTGGGAAACTTGAAACAAAAAAATCTTAACTTTTAGAAAACAATTTTAAACTCAAAAAGGAAATTCAAAATGTTCAAAAGAATTTTAGTTCAGAGTATGTGTCTAGTTCAAAAGATATTTTGAAAGAATATGACTATAGCTTTCAATCTTTTCTTGCTAAAGGCATAGACAGAAGCAAGATGGCTTCAATGATCTATGGAGTTAGTGGGAAAAACAGAAGAGGAATTGGATATGAACCTCCCAAAGGGAAGGAGACGTACATTCCAAAACCTGTTGCTAAAATGACCTTCACTTACAAACCTCTGAATAAGAAATTCAAGTTTGGACACTCACATGATATAAAATATACATCACATTCTGGAAACTCTTATGTTAACCCAAAAGGACCCAAAAAGATATGGGTACCTAAGGATAAAATAATATTTGTTGCAGATGTCCTTAACAGCTCAATTGAAACACCAGTCATGGTACCTGGACTCTGGGTGCTCACGACACATGACGGGAAAAAGGTCTATGTTCCAAAGTCTAGAACTTAAAGCTGGAGGAAATGTGAAGTTTGGAGGTAATCAGAAAGGGAAGATTATTGGTTCTGGAACCATTGGAAATGGTAACCTTCCTTCTATCTCAAATGTTTTATTAGTAGAAGGATTATCTCATAATCTATTATCCATAAGTCAATTAAGTGACAATGGATATGACATTATATTTAATCAAAACTCCTGTAAAGCTGTAAGTCAAAAAGATGGATCAATCCTCTTTTCTGGAAAGAGAAAGAACAACATTTACAAAATTGATTTATCATATCTTAAATCTCAAAACGTCAAATGCCTTTTGTCTGTTAGCAATGAGCAATGGGTATGGCACAGAAGATTGGGACATGTCAGTCTTAGAAAAATCTCTCAACTAAATAAATTAAATTTAGTCAGAGGACTTCCCAATCTGAAGTACAACTTAGAAGCTCTGTGCGAGGCATGCCAAAAGGGAAAATTTTCAAAACCTTCCTTTAAATATAAAAATGTTGTCTCTTCCTCTAAGCCATTAGAGTTACTTCATATTGATCTGTTTGGGCCAGTTAAAACTGCATCCATCAGAGGCAAGAAGTATGGATTGGTCATCGTTGATGACTTCAGCAGATGGACGTGGGTAAAGTTTTTAAAACACGAGGATGAGTCACATTATGTATTCATTGACTTCTGTACTCAAGTGCAAAATGAAAAAGATTTTAAAATCACAAAAGTCAGGAGTGATCATGGTGATGAATTTGAAAATCATTATTTTGAAAAGTTTTTTAAAGAAAATGGTATTGTTCATAATTTTTCTTGTCCTAGAACTCCCCAGTAAAATGGAGTTGTAGAAAGAAAGAATAGAACATTACAAGAAATGGCCAGAACCATGATCAATGAAACAAATATGGCTAAGCACTTTTGGGCAGAAGCTGTGAACACAGCGTGTTACATTCAGAATAGAATCTCTATAAGACCTATTCTTGAAAAGACTCCCTATGAATTGTGGAAAAACAGAAAGCCCAGCATTTCTTATTTCCATCCTTTTGGATGTACTTGTTTTATTCTAAACACCAAAGAAACTCTGAACAAGTTTGATTCCAAAGCACACAAGTGTTTCCTGCTTGGATACTCTGAACGCTCAAAAGGCTATAAAGTATACAACATAAACTCTGATTGTTGAAGAATCAATCAAAGTCAGGTTTGATGATAAGCTTGGTCAGCAACAGCCAAAGCAAACTGATTTTTCTGTAGGTACAGAAGATCATCCCTCAAACTCTGAAACTTCATAAGCAAAAGAGAACTCAGAAGAAAAAGAAGACTCAGCAGATTATCCTCTTGACGATGCTCTGAACAATCTCAGAATCTCTGACCAACCCACTCAGAAAAGGTTTCCTAGAATATCTTCAGCTCACAAAGAAGACGTAATCATTGGAAGAAAAGAAGATCCCATCAGAACAAGATCCTCTCTCAGAATCAATGAAGAATCTTTGTTTGGTTTGGTCTCTCTGATTGAGCCAACTACCATTGATGAAGCTCTGGAAGATAATGATTGGATCTTAGCAATGCAAGAAGAACTCAATCAATTCTCCAGAAATGATGTATGGAACCTAGTTCTAAGACCCAAAGGATTCAATGTTATAGGAACCAAATGGGTTTTCAGAAACAAATTGAACGAACAAGGAGAAGTAATCAGAAATAAAGCATGACTGGTTGCACAGGGTTATAGTCAACAAGAAGGAATTGATTATAATGAAACCTTTGCCTCAGTCGCCAGGTTAGAATCTATAAGATTATTAATTTCTTTTGCTGTATAAAATAACATTTCATTATATCAAATGGATGTTAAAAGTGCATTTCTAAATGGCTATATTGAAGAAGAAGTATATTCCCATCAACCTCCTGGATTTAATGATTCAAAACATCCATAACATGTTTTTAAATTAAAAAATTCTTTGTACGGTTTAAAACAAGCTCCCAGAGCTTGGTATGATCGTCTGAGTAATTTTCTATTAGAAAAATATTTTACCAGAGGGAAAGTGGACACAACTCTTTTCAGAAAGACATTTAAAAATGATATTTTAATTTGTAAAATTTATGTTGATGATATAATTTTTGGAACCTCTAATATCTCCCTTGGAAAAGAATTTTCTAAGACCATGCAGGCAGAATTTGAAATGAGCATGATGGGAGAATTGAAATTCTTTCTGGGAATTCAAATCAACCAGACTCCAGAAGGTACTTTCGTACATCAGACGAAGTATGTACAAGAACTTCTGAAGAAATTTCAAATGTCAGAAAGCAAAGATGCCAAGACTCCTATGCATCCAACCTGCATTCTAGGTAAAGATGAGGTAAGTATGAAAGTAGATCAGAAGCTCTATAGAGGTATGATTGGATCCCTTCTCTATCTGACTGCATCTAGACCTGATATACTATTTAGCGTGTGCTTGTGTGCTAAATTCCAATCAGATCCTAGAGAATCTCACTTAACAGCTGTTAAAAGAATTCTTAGGTATCTGAAAGGTACTACTAATCTGGGTCTGTGTTACAGAAGATCACAAGATTACAGACTAGTAGGTTATTGTGATGCTGACTTTGATGGAGATAGACTTGAAAGAAAGAGCACCTCTGGAAGCTGCCAGTTTTTGGGTGACAATCTTATCTCATGGTACAGTAAGAAGCAAGCAACAATTGCACTATCAACCACAGAAGCTGAATATATATCTGCTGTTGGATGTAGCTCTCAGATGATTTGGATGAAAAGTCAACTAGAAGATTTCAACCTTTATGAAAGTAAGATTCCTATCTTCTGTGACAATACTTCTGCTATTTGTCTTTCTAAGAATCCTATCTTACATTCTAAAGCCAAACATATAGAAATTAAATATCATTTCATAAGGGACTATATTCAGAAGGGAATTTTAAACTTAATTTTTGTAAAAACAAACCATCAATGGGCTGACATTTTTACCAAACCCCTTTCAGAAGATAGATTTAATTTCATTTTGAAAAATATTTGTATGGAATTATGTCCTGAATAAAATAATATTTATTTTCTGTGATTGACTTCAGAATATTCTGAAATGAATGCTCTGATCAACAACTCTTCAGAAGTTAGAAGAGAAGTTGTAACAGAAGCTATATGAAAAGTTATGAAATGTTCTAACGCTTCATGTCCAAGTGTAGTTCAGAAATTTATTAGAACAAACAGTTGTTACATGCACCCTTCAGGAGATGAACACGTGGCGTGTTTCTGAAAGGTCACGCGTGCAAAATCTACTGATGACGTTCTAGGTAACTGTTAATGATTAGCCATAATCCCACGTTTTCCCTCATTTTTAGCAAATCATTAAATGCAAGTAATGATGAGATTCGTTTTTAAATCCGTTTTAATTTATTTTTAATTTGTCTTAAATAATTTTTATTTCTAAAACCTTCTTCTGAAATCTTTATCTATAAATACTTTTTGAAAAACCCTTTTTCATTCTTTACTGTCTCTTTCAAACTCAAGCATTTCCTGTACTTTTTCTCTTAGAACCCTTTTCTTCAAATTCTCTTTTCTTCAATGGCTTCTTCTTCTTCTACCCACTCTGAGCAATACATTGTACCTGAAAGGACAACTCTCATTCCGGTAGACAGTTTGGAAGTTTTGAGTGAGTTGATGGTAGACTTTGAGAATCTCAGAGAGAATGGTTTTGACTTATTCCCTGTTGTGAAGTTTCAAGGTTGGGAAAGTTTCTTTGATCGTCTCATTGGTCCAGTCTTTCCACATCTGGTGAAGGAATTCTGGATTCACGCTATTGCAACCCCCAAGGTTATTCTCTCCTTTGTAATGGGCAAAGAAATATCCATTACAGAAAATCAAATCAGAAAGTTGCTGGGATTTAAAGGACTTGGAGTTACAGGAATGCCCAATGGAAGAATGGAGATGTCTAGGGTATATTCAGAGATTTTCACAAACAGTCAAGGTTCCTCAAAAGTCATGGACTTGAAAGACAAATACAAGATTTTGGCAAGGATTATTCTTCGATGTATTCACCATAGGAAAGACACCAGTTCTCCTGATTATATCAACGCTGATCAACAATATTTGTTGTTTTGCCTTGGAACCAATGTCAAAATTGATTTTCCCTACTTGCTATTTGAACATCTCTGGAACCATGTAAAAGAGACCAGAGAAGCTGAAAGGATGAAGAACCCCAAATCAAAGAGGAGTTGGATTCCTATGGGGAGGTTAATATCAGACATTCTGACTGAGAATGGTCTGATTGCTCACCTAAAAGAAGCAAATCTTCTGGGGGAGCTAGAACCTATCTATGGTAAGACTATGAGTGGAAAGAACTTGCTGAAAAGGAAAATTATTGACAAGTTGCTGGTGGAACCCACTCCGTGTGTGTCAGCTGTTGTGAAAAGGATAAGGATTCCTATTGCTGACTTTCCTATATTCAACTCAAGAGATCATTCTCGTATCATCTTGAACTATCTTGAAATCTGCAAAGAAACAGGATCACCCATTGATCCAGCTTGGCTTCAAGGTAAAAATCAAGCTGCTCCTAATGTTGTTCTCCAAGAATCTGTGAAGAGAAAAGCTGTAGAAGGACCTTCTGACACTCCTCAGAAGAAGAAAAAGAAGACAGGTAATCATGCTGAAACTATACTTGTTTATGATTCTGTAAATGTATCTGCATCTGCTGAACCCTCCCAAACCTTAGGAGACTTAGATGTTGACATTGACATGACCTTACCATCTGAACCCCTTGCTGACAATCCTCGTAAAAATCATGTTCTATCAGAATTGATTGACTTTGACTCTGATGAACATTCTGACAGCCAATCAGAACCCTCTCAATCAGAACCCCCTGAACCATCTGTTTTTCAACCTATTCCTGCTGAATGTTTTTCAAGACCTCCTCCTAGACCTCTATCACCCAGACCCACTGGATGGTATGATGTTGGCTCTTGGAGAATTCCAGGTATAAATGAACCTCTGGCTACTATAAAGCCTCCTTTCAACCTACCATCTGAAAACATTTTTGCTATGAATCAACCACGGCCTCAAAATCCTATTCCCACTCTTGATTATACAATAATAATTTTGCCTGATGTCACTCCACCCACTTCACCACAACATACAACACCAATATCACCTACACTCTCACCCCCTCAAATTCCAGAACAACAACCTTTTGAACAAACTGAAACTGCTGAATCTTCAGAACCTCCTATTTTTGTTAACCAACCTGAACCTGAACCTACCAATAATCCTGAACCTAATAGCTTCTTAAGAATTGTAGTGAATTTTCAATCTCTATAATTCTTGAAAAACAAAACTTACAGAAAGTCTGTCCCTAAACCTGTTCAGCCAGATGTAAATACTTTGTTTAAAATTTTTATAAAAAATGTTCAAGCATAGTTACAACCGCTAAAAGAAGATTGCTCCAGAAGCGTGAACACAGCTGCAACAGATCTTCTATGGGAAACCTTCAGAAGAACTTTGGTTGCTGAATCATGGAAGTTACAGGACTTATGCCACCTTCAGGTGTTGGACAACTTTTCCAAACTTCTGCTTGCTTTCAAGACAGAAGCTGCTGACATTTGGAAAAAGAAGTCTTCGTTAATGATTGCTGATACACCAGCTGATAAGATGGACATATCAGAAGATGAATCTGAAGAATCCTCTGAAGATTTAAATCCTATGGCTATTGTTCTATTAAATCAACCTTCTGTTAAGGATGAACCTGAACCTGTGCCAACTCTTGCAATGGAACTGGGCACTCTGCTTTCCACCTTCCTGAATTCTGACTCAACGGTTACTGCTTCTAAGCCTGTTCTACTGAAGCTTCATCATCCTCTGCTCCTACCTCACTCATTATGGACACTCTGAAAGAGCTAAAGAAGGAGAATGAAGTCATGAATAAACGCTTGGATAAGCAAGATCAAATAAATCTAGAAATCAAGAACTGGATGGTGAAACAAGAAGAATATGCCTTTGAGATCAAGAATCTTCTAATGGCTCTTGTTACTAAAAGATCCTAGTTTCTTTTTTGTCTCTTGTCTTTTGTTTGGATGTTTTGTTTGTACTTCTGGATATTTATTTTTAACTTTTTTATGAAATCTTTTAAAAATTTCTCATTTATTTTTTTTACACTTTTTGATTATGCCAAAAAGGGGGAGAAAATGTGCATTCTTGAACTAATCACTGTTTAACAGTAATGGGACTAAGTCTCAGACATTCTAACAAATTTGCAAGAATTCCTTCTGTGCAAAAGAATTTTTTTTGCAGGTATCACTTTAACTCTGAAAGAATATTCCAGCTAAGCATTATCATCTTGAAGAAGTTCTGAAGAAATTCAAGAAGACTGTGTATTACTCTGATAAAATAATCTCAGGGTATCTTATGCATAGAAATATTTATTTCAGGGGGAGATTCTTATCTCTTAATCCGTTTCTTTTCTTTATCTAAAATAATTTTTTGTCATCATCAAAAAGGGGGAGATTGAAAGAACAATATTAGTTCTGACCTATCTCAAGAGTTTTGATGATAACTAAATTATATTTAAGATAATTTATACTCTGATGAATGTGCTTGAATGTCTCAGTTAATGTTCTGACAGAAAACATTCTGAAGTGCTAAGCAAAAATTATGTAGAAGTTCTTTGATAAAAGAACCTTTTCTTCAAGTGCATCTGCTGACTCTGGTAAGACATCTTATTTGTTAAATATATCTTCTAACTTTTAGTAGGTTCCTTGCTCAGAAGATAACTTGAAAGCAAGCGCTGTTCAAAGTTCTTAGCAAGCAACGCACTGCCTAGAAGATAAGTGAAGCATGTTCTGACTTAAAGACATTGGAGAAAATTCTGAAATAACGTTAAAACCAACTTGTCTTGTCAAAGAAAAAGAAACATGTTCTTACATTCTGACGTTTGCTCGTTAATGCAAAGACGGCTGAAAGCACTCAAGTGCCTACAACTAGTTTCTTGGAAAATGGAATATTGCAAGAAAACACGCAAGCATTTAATGCTCTCCAAATTTTCTGAAGGCAACAACGGTCTTATTGTTCCTACTATAAATAGAAGGACATTTATTTCTAGCCAAGAATCATCGAAGTGAACCAATCAAATTTTCAAATAGAAGCTAGAAACTACGTGAAAGATCCTAAGCTCACAAACTCATTGTTCATACAATTTGTGCATTATATTCTAAGTGAAAAATCACAGTTGTGATATAGCTTGATTAGAAGCAAACTCTATTTCATTATCTGTAAAGATTAAACTCCTATATTTGTTCCTTGAGAGACCAAGTTTGGTCAGATTTCTCAAGCAGACTAGGACTAGATTTAAGTCTTAGTGGTGTTAGTCACTTGTAAGTTTACTTGTGCATTGTTAGTCACAACAGTTGTTGTGTGTTTGTAATCAATTGATTATAGTGGATTAAGTCCTTGTTGAGAAAGGCGAAATCACCTTGGCGGGTGGACTGGAGTAGTTTGAGTTCAAACGAACCAGGATAAAAATAACGGTGTTCTTCCATTATTGTTTGAGCTTTGTTTTGAAAACAAAAAGAGTCGCTTATTCAACCCTCCATTCTAAGTGTTTTCTTACCCCTTCATGTTCGGCCAAGTGTTTCCCCGTGGGGTGCTCCTATGTTGTTAGTTAAGAAGAAAGATGGTAGTATGAGGTTATGTTTGGATTACAAGAAGTTAAATAAGGTGACTATTAAGAATAAGTATCCACTTTAGAGAATAGACGATTCAATGAATCAATTGGTAGGTACTTATGTGTTTAGTAAGAATGATTTGAGGTTAGATTATCATCATATTCGTGTTAAACCAGATGATATTCCGAAGAAGGCTTTCAGAATAAGGTATGGTCATTATGAGTACAGTGTAATGTCGTTCGGCGTGTCTAATGCACCAGATGTTTTCATGGAGTATATGAATTAAACTTTCCATTCATATCTTGATAAGTTTTTGGTGGTCTTCATTAATGATATTTTGATCTATTCTAAATCAGAAGAAGAGCATGTCGTGCATTTGCAAATTGTATTGCAATTGTTGAAAGAGAATAAATTGTATGCAAAATTGTCAAAGTGTGAGTTCTGGTTGAAGAAAGTGAGTTTCCTTGGCCACTTGATTTTGAGTGGTGGAAGTTTCTTGGATCCTTCTAAGGTTGATGTTGTGTTATAGTGGGAGACTCTGAAGTCTGCTACTAAGATACAAAGTTTTCTTGGTTTAGCAGGTTATTATCGCAGGTTTATTGAAGGATTTTCTAAGTTGACATTACCTTTGATTCAGTTAACTCGAAAGGGTCAAGCTTATGTGTGGAATGTTACTTATGAAAAAAGTTTAGTGGAACTAAAGAAGAAGTCGATGACTGCTCCAGTATTAGTTTTGCCTAATCATAGTGAATCTTTTATGGTATATTGTGATGCGTCGAAGATGGGTCTTGGTGGTGTGCTAATGAATATGGTCAAGTTGTTGCTTATGCATCTAGACAACTGAAGGTTCATGAAAGGAATTAACATAAGAATGACATGGAGTTGGCAGTTGTGGTATATGTGTTGAATATTTGGAGACATTATCTGTTCGGATCCAAATTTGAGGTGTTCGATGATCACAAGAGTAAAAAGCACTTGTTTGATCAGAAGGAATTCAATATGAGGCAGAGAAGATGGCTTGAGTTGTTAAAAGATTATGATTTTGATTTGAGTTGCCATCCTAGTAAGGAAAATGTTGCGGTAGATGCCTTGAGTATGAAGTCTTTTCATATGTTGATGCTTATGGTGTGCGAGATAGAATTGATTAAACAATTCAGAGATATGAACTTAGTGTATGAATAAACTCCTAACAATGTGAGGTTGGGGATATTAAAGCTGACTAGTAGTATCCTTGAAGATATTCGAGAAAGTCATAAACATGATCCGAGTTTGGTTGACCGGTTGTTGCTAATTAACCAAGGTAATGAAGGTGAATTTCAAGGTGATGAAAATGGTGTGATTAGGTTTGGTGACAGGGTGTGTGTTCTGGATATGCCAGAACTTAAGAAGAGTATTCTTGAGAAGGAACATCGAAGTGATCTAAGTATTCATCCCATTGCTACAAAGATGTATCAGGACTTGAAGAAATTGTTTTAGTGGTCCAGTATGAAAAAGGAAGTTGTTGAATTTGTGTATGCCTATTTAACTTGTCAGAAGTCGAAGATTAACCATCATAAACCTTTGGGTCTAATGCAACTATTGAATATTCCAGAGTGGAAGTGGGACACCATTTCCATGGATTATGTGTCAGGTTTGACGAAGAATGCTAAGTGCAATGATTCGATTTGGATGATAGTTGATAGATTGACTAAATCAACTCATTTCTTATCGATGAAGATCAATCATCCCATGCAGAAGTTGGCTGATATGTATATTGAGGAGATTATGAGATTGCATGGAATACCTTCGAGTATCGTGTTGGATAGAGATCTGAGGTTTACATCAAAATTCTGGGAAGGTTTGCAGAAGGCTTTTGGTACTAAGTTGAAGTTGAGTTATGTTTACCATTTATAGATGGACGGTCAGACAGAAAGGACTATCCAGTCTTTAGAAGATTTGTTGAGGGATTGTGTGTTAGAATAATGAGGTTCTTAGGATAGCCATTTTCCATTGATTGAGTTTACGTACAACAATAGTTTCCATGCTAGTATTAGAATGGCACCATATGAAGCATTGAATGGTAGAAAGTGTAGGACTCCATTGTGTTGGTATGAGTCAGGCGAGAGTGTTGTGCTCGGACCTGAGATTGTGTAGGAGATAATTGAGAAGGTAAAGATGATCCAAGAAAGGATGAAAGTTCACAGAGTCATTAGAAGATTTATCATGATAAGAGAAGAAAGGAACTTGAATTCCATTAAGGAGATCATATTTTCTTGAAAGTTACTCTGGTAACTGGTGTTGGTAGAGCTCAGAAGTCACAAAAGCTTACGCCGGGTTTTGTTGGTCCTTATAAAATTATAGAGAGGATAATTGATGTGGCCTATCAGATTACTTTACCTCCATCACTTACGAATATTCATGACGTTTTTAATGTATTTCAATTGAGGAAATACATTTCAGATCCTTCGCATGTGATCCAAATGGATGATGTAAAGGTCAGAGATAACCTGAAAGTGGTAGCATCACCTGTATGGATAGAAGGTCGGGAAGTGAAACAAATGTGGGGGTAAGTAAATTGCCTTGGTGAAGGTACTGTGGGGTGGACCAACCGATGGAATTTGACTTGGACGCATGAAGATCAGATGAGAGAGTCGTACCTGACTCTGTTTTCCTTAAGTAATTTTCGAGGACGAAAATTCTTTAAGTGGAGGGTATTTGTAACACCCTAAAATTTAGAATCATTTATATATTGGGTTGAATAAGTTTTTGGTCCCTCTAAATATCTCAAATTTCATTTTAAGTCCCTCTAAAATTTTCCTTCAAAGAATAGTCCTCCTATAAAATTAAATTTTAACTTTTGGTCCCTCCTGCAATTTAGCGATGATTTTTACAATTTAGGGATGTGTGATAAGGTGGCAGAACCGACTGTTATACTGGTTTTTCATTTGTGTTCGCAAATGTTACGGTAAGCTAGAGTCGCCACCGACTTTTCTTTTATCCAAATTAAGTAAAGGGTGAAAAGAACAGAAAAAGACCTTTTCGAGAGTTTTCTGAGTAAGGGGGGTAGATTATGGAAAGGGAAGGTGTTAGCACCCTTTCCATCCGTATTTTTCTACGGGCTCTTAGATGCTTAGCTCATTTTGAAATACCTTATGCTTTTTGTGTGTTTTTGAAAAGTATTTTGAAATGCCATAGTGAGGCAGTTTGCTTTATGGTAACTCTTGTATCAGTCTTCAAGAGTGTTGATAAAGCATTTTTTAAAAACGTTTTTGAAATTTTTTATGTAGGTGTAAAAATCTTGTTTGAGCAAGTATCTAACAGCTATCTACTTGTACTCGAAAAGGTCGTTCTTTTCCTCTTTTCCTTTATACAGTGATATCCTACTATTAATGAGTAGGTAGCCCTATCGTTGGATATTTGAGGGACATTCGAAGGGACGTTACAGTCACGAAGGCAGCTTGGCAAGAAGCTTTAGTAACCATCTTAAAGTTCTGAGATCACTTTTAACGGAGGCAACATCGAGAGGGTCATCGAGGGACTAGTGATCTTTAAACTGGAGGATAGTCACTAAAACTTCTCACGTTTCGAGAATTGTGATTGTTTTCCGAAGGCAACCGAAGTGGGATACCCTAGAGGTGAGCATGTGCAATTGTGTTTAGTTCAGATATTTATCTTGCACATTTAGGTTTGCTAACCTTTTAATTTTTCAGTCTTGTCATGCAATCCTAGTTACTAGCAGTTAATATATACAGAAAAATGTAAAGCGCGAAAATATAACCCTACGCTATTACATGGCTTCGGGGAGGGAGATATTTACAATGTATAAAATTAGGGGGAAGAAAAACAAAGAAAGCGTTAAAAATCCTAATTAGTCTATTACATCCGGTATACAGGTACAATAATGTAAAAATACGAGAATAAATAAAACGCGAAAGGTAAAGACGTCTAAAGCCTAAAGCAAATCTAAATGAAATAAGAAAATCTTTTTTTGTTTATTTATTTATTCTAAGAAAATATTTAAAACTAAATTAAATGATAAAAAAACTAAATATAGTCCTAATTATATAAATAAAAGAAAATTAATTATTAATTAAAAGTAATTCTAATAAAAACTAATTCTACTATTTGTGTCTTTTTACTTAAGAAAATGTTTGAATGAAATAACCTAAGTCTAATTGATTTTAAATTAATTAAAACAAGTCAAAAATAAATTAATTAATTAATTTACAAAATTAAAAATTAATTTTAGAAAAAATCCTAAGTCTAATTATTATTATCTTTTCATTTATTTTATGATTTGATAAAAAAAAGGTTTTAAAAGTAAAATATAAAACAAATGAAAAAAAAAGCTAAAAAGGAAAATAGAAAAAAAACATAAAACTGGGCCTAATATCAAAAATAAATGGGGGTGCATTTTTAAAATTGCTAGGCCCGTGTATGAAAGAGCCCAGCATCTGCGCTTAATCCAATGTCACTGGCTTTTGAGGATCCATCATGGACATTTGGATCTGGATTGTTTGATCTGGCGCTGATGAGATCCAATGGCAATGATGATGGAACATACATACACGCGCTTGGATTTAGTACATAGGATCTGCAAAACATGTGTTAGAAAAAATAAAATTGCTGGACCTGGGACTCGAACCCAGGCCCTCTCCCCTTTCGCACGCGCTGCCTTGCCAACTGAGTTGTTGTTTCATTCATTTATATAATCAACAAAACAATAAAATATATAAAGCAAGGTCAGAATTATATTTGAAATAAAAACGCACGCTGAGTGGGCCCTGGGTATGTTGGAATGGACCAATCATTTTGATAGATTTTGACACGCAAGCTACAAGGAGTTAAACCACCGTACATGATGGTTGACCACCATCTTCCCCGTTTTCCTCAAAATTAAATCCTGCAATATAAGAAATATCAAAACTAACAAAGCATCCTACCCCCTTAAAATTTCCCCAGGAATCTAATGGTGGTATACGTTTGTCTTGGAAGTCCCTGCATCACTAAGAATGAAGCTCGTCTGAAACCTTGCCCTAACAATGGCAAAGCTTCATCCCTGCATCAAATTACTCATGCGATGGCTCTAAACATACACAATCATCAGTACAAACATGGACATAAACATAGAAATCATTTATATCACAAAACAAGATGTTTTGAATTCAAGAAAATATACCAAAACGGTGATATACGATCCAACCATTTGAGAGTGCTACAAGCTTGGAAACTAGCAGGGATAGGCTCCTGGAGTCTTCAGGAACGGGTTTGAGTCCTTAGTTTGGACTGAGGAAGGTTGGAAACACGTTTTCTAGATTTGACAACTTTGAATATTTTTTGCAATTTTGGAGTATTCTTTCTAGGCTATGTATTCGTGCATGAGGCTTGCAAATGCCACCCTTATATAGAGAAGATTGAGGGGACAAGGTAAGAAGGAAAGAATCCAAGCTTTAAAGGCTGTGATAAAGCCATGGTCTCATTTTTAAAAATTTCCATAACTTGTAATTTCATGCCATATTGGGAGCTGGATGAACCTGGTCACTTCTTGCACGAATTTGTGGGCTTCTAAGCAAACCAAAACACTAGCCCAAAGATCAAGGCCCATCTCTATACATTTTGTGCCATTTATTTCATATTTATTTGAAATAAATCAAAATAAATATGATTAAAATAAAGGAAAAATGGAAGGTAAGGTAGAAATGTTTTTAGAGGTCCTTTATAATGTTAGGAGGGTGTTTGAAGTCCAAAAAGTTGGGCCATTGCCTTAACAATCCAAGTTTATTCAATGCATAATTCTTGAAATTTCCCAAATTTCCAAACTTGGGAAAGCCATAACTTGCTCAATTTTGATCTCATAATGATAATCTTGGACTTTATGGAAAGCCCGAGATGTATAATTCAATCCCTCTTTTGATCAATTTTGCATTTGAAGATTTTATCTTAATGTGAATGGTCTTGACAAAAAGTGCCTTTTGTTGACTTTCTGGAAATGACCTGTAACGTATGAGCTTGTATCTTTCAAATGGTGCATCTCTTGAACTTGAGGTAATAATAGAAGTTGTAGGGAATTAGATTCTCTTAAAAATGAGCTTTGGTTAGGGGAAAATGGATGAAGTATGTGAAAGTTATGTCTGGAAAAGTTCAGTTAACTTTTCCTATAGAAACCCTAATTTAACAATTCTTGAATTTTGATAGATTAGGAGAATTTCTTGAGGAATCATGACCAACCCTTGATCAAATTATGGATATCACTTCAAAATGTTGATGTTGACCAAAAATCATGAAGTTTGACTTTATTTGGGCCACAGTTGACTTTTGACCTAGTATAGTTGATTTTCAAGCATTTGAGCAATTGACTGAGCAAACTTGTATTGGAAGGCATGAAATTTGTCATGGATAATCTTGAAGGCATATTAGGACCATGGAAAACATTTTAGACCTTTGGGGCTCACACATCTTGATGAAAATTGAAACCCTAATTAGAGGTTCATTGCTTAGGAGGAGAATTTGTCTGGTCAATTCTTGGTCAACCTTGAGCAATTGAGAACCTCAATGAGCATGCCTTGAGTGAAATTGGGAGAGAAACTTTTGGGGTACAACAACTGCCCCTGTTCAATCTTCTTAAATCCGAGGATTTAGATTGGCTTGTCTGTTATTCGTGATCTGAAGGTGGAAGAGGATTGAACACTAGAGTGCCCAGAAATTTGCACTCGCATGATGTAACACTGATGGTTGATGTCGTCGGGAATGGGCTTACAGATTCCATTTGGAGAATATGGCAGATAGTCGTCGGAGATGGGCTTAAAGATGCCATCCAAAGTAGATGTTGACTTCATTAGAGGTCTCTTTGTGGGGATTCATGTTCCTGCTCTTCGAGGAGAAATCCATTGGGGAGTGTAGTTTTCTGTTGTTCTCCTGTTGGAGGAAAACTCTGTGGGGAATATAATCTAGGAACTTCAGTTGTACAAGGCTCTACTGAGAAGTTATCTTTGTACTGGAGAGATGAGAGTTCGCTGCTTTCTGGTTGGAATCCAAGTTTGACAATAACTTGTTGGGGATAATGGAATTAACCGTTACCTGAAAATGTATTAGGAAGAGCCTATATAGGGATGTTCCAGGATGAGTCTGTGTTAGACTGCATCAGGAGATATATGAGAATGAGCCTGTGTGGGGTTGCTTCAGGATGAGTCCGTGTTAGACTGCATCTGGAAAGTTGAGGAGGAATCTGTGTAAGATTGTTTCGTTCGGTCGTGTAGATAGTTTTCCTGTCTGATTTCAGGTGTTAATCTACAAATCATCTGTTCACAGATAGTTGTCTTGTCTGGTTTCAGGTATTAATCTGGAACTTGAAAATCGTTGGTCGTTGAGATAGTTGTCCTGGCTTGTTACAGGTATTAATCTCTGACTTGAGAAAGAAAGATAGTTTTCCTGGCTTGTTACAGGTATTAATCTTCAATCTCCTCATGTAGATAGTTTTCTTGGCTTGTTACAGGTATTAATCTACAGTCAGTCGTCCACAGATGGTTCTCTTGGCTTGTTACAGGTATTAATCTTGAACTTGTTTTTGTTGGTCGTCGAGATAGTTGTCCTGGCTTGTTACAGGTATTAATCTCTGACCTGAGAAAGAAAGATAGTTTTCCTGGCTTGTTATAGGTATTAATCTTCAATCTCCTCATGTAGATAGTTCTCCTGGCTTGTTACATGTATTAATCTATAGTTGGTCATCCACAGATACTTCTCCTGGCTTGTTACACGTATTAATCTGGGACTTAAAAATTATCGATCGTTGAGATAGTTGTCCTGGCTTATTTCAGGTAGTAATCTTTGACCTGAGAAAGAAAGATAGTTTTCCTGGCTTGGTACAAGTATTAATCTTCAATCTCCTCATGTAGATAGTTTTCCTGGCTTGTTACAGGTATTAATCCATAATCGGTCTTCCACGGATAGTTCTCCTGGCTTGCTACAGGTATTAATTTGGAACTCGGCAATGCTGGTAACATAGATAACTTCCCCGTCTGGTTTCGGGCATTAATCTTTGACCTTCTGTATAGGTTGACAGCGTTTGTCTTTCTGCAAACTCAACCTGGAAAGGTAAAGTCAATTTCATGCGATGTCATTATGTATGAATTGCATGATGCTCTCAAAATAAATGAGATTTGTGATATACGCACTTGTGCTGCATATGCTATGATGTTTGTAGAATGATGTATGAATGCAATGTATGAACGTGTCAGTTGTTCCATTGCAGTTTTGTTAAATTAGGGAAAATAAATCCTTGACTGTTGCTGGGGGGAAGAGTGTAGGTCTTCAAATTTGTTGAAGTTGAAATGATGGGAGATAAACTTCTGTTGTTAGAGAAATAAACTCTGTTGGGGAAGGTAAACTCCGTGAACGGCTTGGGGATTTTGTTGAAATCCTGTTGGGGAATCCCGAGAAGCTTTGGGTGGCTTCACTGGGGAACCTTTTGTTGAAGCAGTAATTTAGAGATTCTTGCTCAGCCGGAGATATGAGAATTTGACACCATTAGGTTGCATATTGATAATATGGAAGTAACCTTGTAGTAGGATGTCTCCGCCTGAATCTGCCAGAGAAGGTATCTGCTAGAGGAAATATATGTGGGGATTTTATGGAATGCCCTTAGATATTGTCCCACTTCTTAAAGTCATTAGCAATTGTCTTTCTGTTTTTAGGTGTATATTTGTAAGCAGTAATCACATTCAAATGCATATGTTCAAAAATAATCATTGGACGTTTTCTCACACAAAACAGAAAAATAAAAACAGAAGTTTTGCACTTTCAAAGGAATAGTTTTGTATTAACTTGAATAAGAGTTTTTGTATAAGGAGACATACATTCTAGTAAGAGAATGTCGTTGTAAGAATAGAAACTATACAAAGATAGTATACAAAGAAAAATAGTTATGTGAAATAATCCCATTGGGTTCCCATTCTTCTATTAGCTTCATGTCTTTGAGTGTCTCTTCTCTTTGGCTGCTTGTCCGAAGTTGACTGGATTGATTAGTACCATTTGAGCTTGATAGTTGATACTGAAGATTGGTTGTAAGGTGATCCAAAGGGACACAGTTATACGCTTTAAATCCCTAACTTTTGCATGGACCTCCCTTTCGGGTTTTCAGTCCACCGGGATACCCTTTTTTGCCCAAGCCGCCTTTTCAAGTTTTCAACTTACAAAGTGTATATATTTTTTATGTATATCCCTAATTTTTTCCCAAACCCTTTTGGTTCTTCGGGATGCCCTAATTTTTGCCTAGGCTAGTCGACCTAGCGGGTATTTGTTTATGCGTAGTATCTTTTAACTATGTTCGCGTTTACAGGGTACACAAGGTCGTCACCGTCTATAGTAGTTAAGATCATGGCCCCACCAGAAAATATGTTCTTGATTACAAACGGCCCTTTGTATGTGGGAGTCCATTTACCCCTGGGATCACCTTGTGGAAGTCTAATGTGCTTAATTACCAGGTCACCAGCCTGATATACCTGACGTTTGACCTTCTTGTTAAAAGCTTTGATCATACGTTTTTGGTACATCTTACCATGACAGACGGCCGCGAGCCTCTTCTCATTAATCAAGTTTAATTGGTCAAGTCGAGTCTGAACCCATTCGTCTTTGCTCAGCCCTGCATCCTTCATGATTCTCAAGGAAGGGATCTGGACTTCTATGGGTAGGACAACTTTTATCCCGTATACCAAAGAGAAAGGAGTTGCCCTTGTCGATGTGTGAATTATGGTGCGATAACCATGAAAATTAAATGGTAGCATCTCATGCCAGTGTTTGTATGTCACCGTCATTTTCTGTATGATTTTCTTGATATTTTTGTTAGCAGCTTCTACAGCGCCATTCATCTTCAGACGATAACGAGAAAAGTTATGATGTTGAACCTTGAATTGCATGCAGAGCTCGGTGATCATTGGATTATTGAGATTGGTACCATTATCTATAATTATTCTTTCTGGAATACCGTACCAACAGATAAGGTTATGTCTGATGAATCGGGTCACAACATTATTGGTAACAGAAGCAAATGAAGTTGCCTCGACCCACTTTGTGAAGTAATCAATGGTGACCAGAATGAAGTGATGCCCATTAGAAGTTATCGGTCTAATCTCTCCAATGATGTTGATGCCCCACATTGCGAATGGCCAAGGATAAGTCAAGATGTTTAGAGGAACTGGATGCACATGTACTTTATCAGCATAGATCTGGCACTTGTGATAAGTTCGTGAATGCTGATAACCATCTGCTTCCATAGTGGACCAGTAGTATCATGACCGTATGATCTTTTTAGCCATCGAGTTCCCACTAGAATGAGTGCCAAAGGTACCTTTATGTAAATCAGCCATAATCTTTTTTGCCTCACCCTTGTCTATACACTGAAGCAAGGTAGAGTCGTGGTTGCTCTTGTAGAGGATCCCGTTACTGAGGAAGAACTTGGCAGAGAACCTTCTTAGGAACTTCTTATGATTGACTGAAGCTCCCTCAGGATACTCTTGGGCTTCGAGATACCTTTTGACTTCATGGAACCAAGGCTTGTCCACTATTTCTTCAGTACCAATCTCGTGACAATATGTTGGTTCATCCATCCTTTCTATAGTGATCTGAGGAGCTTCATTGTCCCACCTAACCTTGAACATGGACAACATGGTAGCTAGCACGTCCGCTAGTTGATTTTCCTCTCGTGGAAAATGCTCAAATGTAATTTCTTCAAAATGCGGAATCAATGTCAACACATGTTCTTTGTATGGGATGAGATTAGGATGCTCCGTGTCCTATTCTCCTTTGATTTGACTGATTACTATATCTGAGTCTCCAAATACACTCAAGAATTTGATCCTCAAGTCGATAGCGGCTTTGAGACCCATAATGCATGCTTCATATTCAGCCATATTGTTGGTATAATTGAAATATAATCTGACTGTGAAATGAGTATGACAACCTTCAGGATATATGATCACAGCGTCGATGCCATTGCCAATAGAGTTGGAAGCTCCGTCAAAACCATGGTCCATCGAGATCCTTTTTCAGGTCCTTCATCTGGTCCAGGCTCTTCACAATCAGTCACTAACATGATGTTCTCATCTGGTAACTCAAAATTCATGGATTGGTAGTCGTCCACAGCCTGATGAGCCAAATGATCAGCTAGTGCACTTCCCTTAATTGCTTTTTGGGTTGTATACTGAATTTCGTATACAGTTAGGATCATCTTCCATCTTGCTATTCTTCCGGAGAGAGAGGGCTTCTCAAATATGTACTTGATAGGATCCATTTTAGATATCAACAAGGTAGTGTGAGTCAAGATATACTATCTTAGTCGGCGAGCAGCCCATGCCAAAGCGCAACAAGTTTTCTCGAGCAGTGAGTATCTTGTTTCACAATCGGTAAACTTTTTTCTAAGGTAGTATATTGCATGCTCTTTTTGACCAGACTCATGATGCTTCCCCAGCACACACCCCATTTAGTTCTCTTATACTGTTAAGTACATGATCAGAGGTCTTCCTTCAACTGGCGGGATCAAAATTGGAGGCTTTTAGAGATATTCTTTGATTTTGTCAAAGGCATTCTGGAAATCGTCATTCCACTTCACTGCTTGATCTTTCTTCAGTAATTTGAAGATTGACTCACAAGTAGAGGTCAGATGTGAAATGAATCTGGAAATGTAGTTCAGACATCCCAAGAATCCCTTAACTTCCTTCTCAGTGCAAGGAGTTAGCATTTCTTGTATAGATTTGACCTTTGCAGGGTCGACTTTAATGCCTTTGTTGCTGACGACGAAGCCTAAGAGTTTACCAGACCTTACTCCAAAGGTGAACTTATTCGGGTTTAACCTCAGTTTGTATTTCTTCAACCTTTCAAAAAGCTTTTGTAGGTGATCAAGGTGCTCCTCTTCAGTCTGAGACCTGGATATCATATCATCAATGTAGACCTCTATCTCGTGATGGATCATATCATGAAACAAAGCTACCATGGCACGCTGATAGGTTTCCCTGACATTCTTTAATCTAAATGGCATAACTTTGTAACAGAAAGTGCCCCACTGTGTGACAAAGGTTGTCTTCTCCATGACCTCAGGTTCCATTTAGATTTGATTATACCCGGAGAAACCATCCATGAAGGAGAATACCTTATGTTGTGCGGTGTTGTCAACTAGAACATAAATATGGGGAAGCGGAAAGTCATCCTTGGGGCTTACCCTGTTCAGGTCTCTGTAATCCACACACATACGTACCTTACCATCCTTCGTAGGTACTGGAACAACATTGGCGACCCATTGTGAATAAGACGTGACAGTTAAGAAACTAGCATTGAACTATTTCATGACTTCAACCTTGATCTTTTCTGACATATCCGACCGCATATGACGAACCTTCTGTTTCACTAGAGGGAAATCCTCTTTTGTAGGTAGGCAATGAACCACAATATCGGTGTCAAGTCCCGGCATGTCTTCGTATGACCAGGAAAAAACCTCAACATAGTCATGTAGCATCTGAATTAATCGTTCCTTGACACTATGCTCCAGATCGGCGCCTATCTTAACATCTTTTTTGTCCTCTTCAGTACCCAAGTTAATTGTCTCATCCGACTCTTCATGAGGTTGTATTGCCCTTTCTTCCTGTTGTAACAGTCTGGCAAGTTCGCCTGGTACTTCACAATCTTCCTCACCTTCGTCCTTAGCTTGGTAGATCGGATTTTCAAAGTCATAATGGACAATAGCAAAACCGTTATCAATGGCATCCAGAGTGGATGTGAATCTTCGGTTCGATATGTGGGTGTGTGTAAGAGCATAGCTGTATATTTTTGATAAAGTAAAAAAAGTAGAAAAGAGAAACAAGGAGCGTAAAATTTGTATGTGAAACATCCAATGATTTATTTATGACATATGAATATGAAGTAATGACCCTCATAAATAGACCATTGTGCCTCGGGTAAGACACAAGGCTTTAAAGTTCCAATTATTCAAATATTACATAGCCCTAAAAAAAGATAAATTACTCCTGAATAAAAGTAATGGGCACAAAGTCTTTAGCCTCCCAATTGCCGAGTCCACTGTTGATGGTTGGGAAAATCCATTCGTCCAGGTCGCAGTCATTGTCACCATCTTCTGTAGCGGAGACAACATCAATAACACTGACTCCTGGGCCATGCTTGGGCATAGGTGCAGTTATAACGTTGGGAGTCTCAGGGGGGTCAAATTCAACCTGATTTGTATCAATATGGTCTTGCAACTTGTTCTTCAAAGCCCAACAATCGTTTGTATCATGCCCAGGAGTCTCAGAATGGTAAGCACATTGAGCATTCGGATTGTAGCGGGGAAAAGTAGTATTGGGATTCTTCGGAGCTTCCTTCAGAGTTACCAAATTAGACTTCAGTAGATGTGGCAAAACCTGGGATAATGTCATGTTAATCCGGGTAAACTTTCTTCTGGGCGCATATGGCCTGCGTTGATTGTTTCGTTGCTGGTTTGATGCATGATTGGAAATCATAACAGCCCCTACCATCGGACGACGCTCAGTTTTGTTGTGATTTCTTTAGTTATAAGCAACACGGACCTCCTTCTTTCCTGTGAAAGGTTTATTTGCAGTACTGAAGGATGCATCTCTCTGTATTTTACCACTTTTAATGCCAGCTTCTACTCGTTTGCCAGTCAAGATCAATTCAGTAAACCTAGTAGAAGAACTTCCAATCAGATGGTTAAAGAATGGCCCATACAACGTGCCCAAGAACATGTCAACCAACTCCCTATCAGACAACGGAGGCTGGACTCTTCCCGCAAGGTCTCTCCACTTTTAGGCATAATATTTGAAACCCTCGCCAGAGCCTATAGGCATACTTTGCAACTGTGGACGAGTCGGGGCGAGGTCAGCATTATATTGGTACTTCTTGTAGAAAGCAGCAGCTAAATCATCCCAATTGTGAATTTTGGTTCTCTCCAGTTGATAAAACCATTCCAGCTGAGTCCCTGTCAAACTCTCCTGGAAGAAATGTACCCACAGATTCCTGTCAGTAGTGTGGGGTTGAATTTTCCTGACATACGATCTTAAGTGCAGCTTAGGGAAGGAGACACCGTCGTACTTAGCAAAGGTAGGAATTTTGAATTTTTGTGGGATGACCACCCCTGAAATCAGTCCTAGCTCCTCAAAATCTAGCCTGGGTATCTTCTGGATCTCCATAGCATTGGGCCGATCCTCTAGCTATTTGTATTTATCATCAATAGAAGGATACTTCTCCTTAGAATAGTCAGGTTCATCTTTCTCAGACCCTGGATTGTTGTTTTCTTCCACTGGCTTCTCTTCATGATTGTCCCCCTCATTTGACGGGGTCGTGAAATCTATAGCTCGCTTAACCGGTCCTCTGATCCTTCTTCCCAGATTCACTACACCAACTGGTTTCTTTAGCTTCTTGGTATTCTCTTTGAGGATTAAAGCTTTCAGATCTTCTTGCCCCTAGGCCAGAGCCAGGAACATCTGCTGAAACTGAGCGTTCTGAGCTTGGAGGTCCTTCACTGTCTGTTTGAGAGCCATTTCTTTTGCTAAAATAAACAGCAAAAAGAATAAGAAATTTGTCTTGGAATACCTTCTTATGAGATGAAATGCATGATATGCTTATGCAATGTTTTCAAGGACTTTTAAGATCTTAAATTTTATTAGCCAAAAAAAGAACAAACATTAATTGCCTTCAATAGTTTGAATCGTTACAAAGATGCCTTTTGGGCTTTATAATTGAAGAAACAAAGATAAAACAAAACTCCTAAATCAGACAGGACTCAGGCTTCCCATGGACGCATCCTCTTTGGTGCAATATAGGCGTTCAAACTCTATTCTTCATGCAGTTGTCTTGTAAGCTCCAAAGCCTTTTTCTCGCTTGCATAGAACTGGGCTTCAAAGGTATCTCGCTTCTTTTTGAGCTGGATCCAAGATCTTTGCAACTCCTAGAGAGTAGTCGGCTTGTCAGGATGGAGAATGGTATAAGGTACCTCTTCATCAGCAACAAGTTCCATTATGATAGGAAGGATGGCAGGATAAGGAATCATGAGTGTGTGCTCGTACCAACTTAAGATAAGGCTCCAAAGGGATGAAGTTCTTATGCCCCAATGTCTTTATATCCACTTTGTTTACCATGCCCCAAGCTCGTATGAACCTCTGACGGTAACCATGAACATCATCCTCATAGTTGAACATAATTCCTTGAACCAATACATCATGAGGACCATCCCTCATAGCATACCTAAACTGTCGCAACGCCAAACAATGATTATAAGTGATTCCTCCCCTAATTCCTAGGAGAGGGACATTAGGGAATTCCCCACAATGATCGATGATGGTAACTGTTGTACCCCAAAATTTGCCCTCGCATTTTTTCCACAAGAAATCTCAGCTTCAGGCATTTCCTGATTTTTCAAACTGGCTCAAGAATCGGACAAATGGACTTTTCTCGTCAGTCAAACGAAAATTAGGGTTTTTACTGATTTTCAGGGCTCTGGATTGTTTCACACAATTGGCTTAGGGTTGTGGTTGATTTTGGCTCAATTTTGGTCAGGCGAACGTTATTCGGCATTTAATCAGGAATTAAGGGTTTATGGGCATATTCTCAGAAAGGTTAAAATTCCACAGCACTTTGCAAGTTACTCCGAGATTCGGGTCGAATTCGCATTGTTTTTAATTTAATCAGTAAGAGGAGGCAGTTGGTTTGAATTCACCAGTCAAAGGATATGCGCAGTTTGGAATTACAGTGTTTGTTGAAAAGCAGTGAAAAGAGAGAACGCGCCTGATCAGTGTTTTGATTACTATTGATTCGCTTTGAAGATACCAGGTTTAATTGATCAATGTGCTAAAGTATTGTTTATTTAAATTATTTATTATTCTAAATTAAGTGATTGAAATTTATTTTTTCAATCATTTTAATTCAAAGAGTTTTAAATGAATAAATAAACAATAAAGAAAGAGGAAATAGAATTGGTTGGATAATAAAGACTTTTATTGATATTTGAATTATTTGTACAATTATTGTTATAATTTAATTACAAACAATGGTTTACATTAATTCAAATATTAAATAAAAAGAAAAACTATCCTATTTATTTCTAATTCTTCATGCTTCACTTTATTTCTCTCCATCCAATTTTTCATCTGCAAAAGAAAAAGAGAAAAGTCAAAAAGCAGTTAAATTGAAAAGACAGATAAAATTTGCAGTCATCATTAAAGGCCACTGATGGGGATCAGTTAACCCTCTCTGCAAATCACGGGATCGCTCCCGGTTCACAAAGAGGAACGAGTTTTATTTTCTAAAGTATGAATGCACAAAAGCCAAATTGCATAATTCAAAATGTCAAACTGCATTAGTTCAAGAAGCAAGTTCAAACCCAACTAAAAATCAAAGTACAACTTTCTGTCAAATACCAAAGCTGTCAAGTTACTGCACAAGGATATCAAAGAAGACAAAAAAGTACAAAAGCTGTCAAAGAAGAGATCAAATATGCAGAGGAAGGTATGATATGCAAGCTACATCTTTCATCATTTCCCCATGTGACCTTTTCAGAAAGTACAGAAAAGAAGCATATTAAAATATCCAACTGTACTGAGAAAGAAGAGAGAGAGAGAGATAAAGTAAGCAGATGCAGGTTTTCAGGCTTAGGGAGGATAGATAGGAAGAAAATATACAAAGACTCCCCACTTCATAGAAACATAGACAGAGATACAAACTGCCAAGCTGAAGGCCCTCAACATAAAAACATACATAGCATACTGCTAAACAAGCCTCAAACCTGCAGAGCATTTTAAAACCTGCATTGGCTCAAATCTGCACAAGACCTGCTAAGCCGAAACCAACCAAAAACCTGATAAACCAAGTCCTAACCAGAAGCCAAAACTGCTAAGCACAAACAATACCTGCATCCTGTCAAAAACCTCAAACCTGAACAACCAAACCAACATAACCTGCATCCTGTCAAAAGGCCATACCAGCATAAACCTACTGCAAGCATAAACCTGCATAAGCCCTGCCTCCAAAACACCAAAAAGATATACAAACTGCATACATCAAACCTGAAGTCAGTTCAAAACTTGGACACCAAGCCTTCAAACCTGATATACCAAGCTAAACCTGCATATGCTAAGCCTATAACACAAACCTGCTATGAACCCACAGGCCTCACAACAAAGCACAAACAATACCTACTATCAGCATCCTGGCCTAAACATCAAAAACATGTTCAAACCAACCAAAAACCTGATAATCCAAGTTCAAACCTGAAGCAAGCAAAAACCTGTTAAGCCTGTACCTTTAAGCCCTCAAACCTGAAGCAAGCATAAACCTGTTAAGCCTGTACCTTTAAGCCTTCAAACCTGATGTGCAAGCAAAACCACAAACTGAAGCAAACACAAAGCTCAAAAACCAGCAATACATGGCCTAAAACCTTAACCATTCAAAGCCTAACCCTTACCTGTCCAGTTCAGACCTTAAACAACTTCACAAGCCTGAAACCAAACTAGGGCCTAATAAACCAGTTCCAACCTCCAGCCCTCAGAGCACTCATCATAGGGCATTTTTTCTAGCAGGCAACATAAGCAGGCATCTCAACAAATATCCAAAGGCAAGCATACGAAAGTTTTAGGCAACTGTAAGAGAAGAGAGAAAGTACTCAGGCCCTCAGAACCCTAGGTTCTTCATGGGGCAAACAAAATATATTCCAGAAACAATAAGCAACCAAAGCAACTGAGATGGAGGAAGCGAATCAAAGGGCAACGAAGGCAACTAAACCCTAGGCCTCAGAAGGAGCTTCATCATAGGCAAAAAGTCTCAAAGGTATCAAAGCAACGGACGTTCAAAGCAACATACAGTAGGAGAGAAGAAGAAAAAAGTGAGGTTTCACAAAGGGGATTTTCAGTACAAAAATCATCATCAAACCCTAAGGAAGAAGAAAAGATAACAGTTACCAAAGCGCAAGCCCAGCATCCTCACTGTCGTCTCGCTCGTCCCGGCCTCCTGAGCGCCACCTACCCTATCTCTCCTCCTTCTCCAAGATCAGGTAGTTCGCTTTTCTCCCTCTCTTTTTCTCCTTCACCTCCATAATAACAACAGATTTAAGGGTCAAAATTCAAATCAATACAAATACACAATACATTCACATTGCCCTATACACATTTGTTTATCTTATATTTTTATATTCGATATTTACATTTGATCGCAAATTCGATTTGGTTGTAACTTATTGGATACTATAAGTCTCATACCCATTCATACACTTGTACCCCCACTCCCGGATACCATTTTGTAATAGCGTAGATTTTACATTTCTGCAATTTACAGTTTTCCAATTATACCATGGTTAGACCTAGGGTTTGTATGTACATAAAATCAAACGCTAGATAACCTAATACAAGACAAATACGTGTAATCAATACACAATCACACTTGCACCCTCTAGGGTAATCCCACATGTTGCCTTCCAAAATGGGCCATGCTTGCACGTCGAGTATCTTTGGCAAAACAAGTTCAAATGATCATAAGTCCCTCGATGACGCTTTCGAATGTTGCCTAAAAACGGAATGATCATAGTCCCTTCAAAGCAAATTGCCAAAGACACTTGGCACCATTGCATTCATGGTCCATACGATGACCCGCGCCCGTCCCGAATAAACTTCCTAAACGCAAGATTGTCCACCAATTTCAATGGTGGAACAAAATTGTTAAAAAGGGTTAAAACATAACAAAAACCTTGGAGTACAATAGGGTAGACAAAACTCTTAGTTACTTGAGATCAACTTGCAAAAACGCTTGCCTTCTTTTCAAAAACCACAATCCACAACACTTTCAAAACAAGCTCTCAAAACATTTTGAAACATCTTTTCAAAAAGATACACGCCTTCGTAAAATATTCGAGTAAAGAATTGTTACAAGGTTAGCCTAAGACAAGGCATCTTCTTCCAAAACATTTTCAAAAACACACACACACACACCATTTTCAAGCAATCGAAAATCAAGGCAAGTGATCTAAAAAACCAAGTAACTAAGAGCCCATGGATAACCATGGATGAAAAGGGTGCTAATACCTTCCCTTTTCATAATCTACCCCCCGAACCCACGAAACATCTCAAAAGGTTTTTGCTGTGCTTTTTTTAACCTTTCCTTTAGGATAAAGTAAAAAGTCGGTGGCGACTCTTGCTCAACCGCACAAGTGCGAATACGAACGCAAAACCATAGTCAGTTCTCCCACCGTATCACAGTAACATTCTCCAAGGATCGAGGACACCAATGAATATCTGAATGTGTGAGGGACATCAACCTATTAGACCATCACATGCCCTCCTCATTCTTCCAAACAGATCGAGGTAGGTGTGAAATAAACCACCTAGCCAACAAAGGAGTGCAACACATAAGAGTCCCTCTTCTCTTTACACTGCGGGTATGCAGAGAGTGTAGAATATCTCCAAGTAAAGTAGGCACCAAATTGTGAGACAAAAAAACCTTGATCGTGTTCACATATATGAGTTAGTCTGGATTAGGAAATAGTATCATCCCATAGATGAGAAGGGATAACACTTCTTTAAAAACTTGTAAATCCAGGGTATCCTAAAAATAGTGAGCCTTCTCAAATAGAAACTTAGGTAGAAAACCTTTGACTCCTCTTATTGTTTCCCAATTTTCCATGACATCTGACCGTTGTAAAGACAGAGCTTGAGCAATCTCCTTATATTTTGGGTCCTTTTCCATACCATTGAATGGTAATTGATTAAGGATGGGTACTCCCAATAACTGAGAAAACTCCTCCATAGTAGGCCCCAATTGGTAATCAGGAAAGATGAAGCAGTGATGTAAAGGGTCGAAGAACTGAAAGAGTACCTTCAACATTTCTTCATTAGGGCTTGAGATGACCCGATTGAGAAGTCTACCATGTCTTCCAGTGAATGGAGAGCTCTCAGGAACCCTTGATGCTAATTCCTTGAGTTTAGGAGGTACTATTACAAGGTTGACCTGGATAATACTTTTGCGAACAGGAGCCATGTCCTACAAAACAGACACCAAGATAAGTCCTAAAAGTCCTTGAAATGGTTAGTATGATATGCCATGTTATGATGTTATGATGTTATGTACAAACAGATATATATATATATATATATATATATATATATATATATATATATATATATATATATATATATATATATATATATATATATATATATATATATATATATATATATATATATATATATATATATACACAATCAGACAAACAGATCCTGAGGTTTAGGCTTACATTGATTCCATAGGTAAGTACCCTCTTTAAGTATAGTTGGTTCAACCTGTCCTATCAATAGTAACCGGGTTCTAGAGAATCTCAATATCACTGATTTTTCCCACAAGTTTCGTTCCGATCGACAACTTACTTGCCACCAAACAAAACTCGGGAGTCAAATCTCAATGAGTGTAGTATCGAGTATCAACCGACTTAGGACTTCACCAAAGATGTCTATCTAACTACTTTCTAATGGCCAAGTCGTTCAATTAAAGGTTCTAAGGTGTTGATGCTTCATGACACCATGCAGCGGCCCCGTATTCTCCTTGACTACTCAAGGGCTACCGGTACCAACCAAAGTGTCACATCAACATAGCTATCGCTTCAACCGTGTCAGTATACCATGCATATCCCCCACGATCTATTGCTACTTATCTAAAAGGTGTCCCAGATCCGGGTGTAGGATCTATAGTAACAACCCAAACAAACCCTCCAAGGATAAAGCATACAAAGCAAGCAATTAAAACAGTTTTAAAATGAACTAACTCTAAGATAAACCCACTTTTTATTCATCGCCAGTTCTGTGATACAGTGGCAGAACCGAATGTTATACTGGTTTTGGGTTTATGTTCGTAAATGTTGCGGTAAGCAAGAGTCGCCACAGACTTTTCTTTTATCCAAATTAAGGAAAGGGTGAAAAGAACAGAAAAAGACTTTTTCGAGAGTTTTCTGAGTAATGGGGATAGATTATGGAAAGGGAAGGTGTTAGCACCCTTTTCATCCATAGTTTTCTACGGGATCTTAGATGCTTAGCTCATTTTGAAATACCTTGTGCTTTTTGTGTGTTTTTGAAAAGTATTTTGAAATGCCATAGTGAGGTAGTTTGCTTTATGGTAACTCTTGTATCAGCCCTCAAGAGTGTTGATAAAGCATTCTTTGAAAATTTTTTTGAAAGTTTTTGTGTAGGTGTAAAAATTTTGTTTGAGAAAGCATCTAACAACTATCTACTTGTACTCGAAAAGGTCGTTCTTTTTATCTTTTCCTTTAGACAGTGCTATCCTACTATTAGTGAGTAGGTAGCCCTATTGTTAGATATTTGAGCGACATTTGAAGGGACGTTACAGTCACGAAGGCAACTTGGCAAGAATCTTTAGTAATCATCCTAAAGTTTTGAGATAACTTTAAACCGGGGCAACATCGAGAGGGTCATCGAGGGACTAGTGATCTTTAAACTGGAGGATAGTCACTAAAACTTATGACGTTTCGAGAGTTGTGATTGTTTTCCGAAGGCAACCGAAGTGGGATACCCTAGAGGTGTTCATGTGCAATTGTGTTTAGTTCAGCTATTTATCTTGCACATTTAGGTTTGCTAACGTTTTAATTTTTCAGTCTTGTCATGCAATCCTAGTTACTAGCAGTTAATATGTACAGAAAAATATAAAGTGCGAAAATATAACCCTACGCTATTACATGGCTTCGGGGAGGGAGATATTTACAATGTACAAAACTTGGGGGAAGAAAAATAAAGAAAGCAGCAAAAATCCTAATTAGTCTATTACATCCAGTATACAGGTACAATAATGTAAAAATGCGAGAATAAATAACGTGCGAAAGCTAAAGACGTCTAAAGCCTAAAGCAAATCTAAATGAAATAAGAAAATCTTTGTTTGTTTATTTATTTATTCTAAGAAAATATTTAAAACTAAATTAAATGAGAAAAAACTAAATATAATCCTAATTAGTTAAATAAAAGAAAAATAATTATTAATTAAAAGTAGTTATAATAAAAACTAATTCTACTATTTTTTTGTGTTTTTACTTAAGAAAATATTTGAATGAAATAACCTAAGTCTAATTGATTGTAAATTAATTAAAACAAGTCAAAAATAATTAAATTAATTAATTTACAAAATTAAAAATTAATTTTAGAAAAAATCCTAAGTCTAATTATTATTAACTTTTTTTTTGATTTTATGATTTTATAAAAAAAAGATTTTAAAAGTAAAATATAAAACAAATAAAAAAAAAGCTAAAAAGGAAAATAGAAAAAAAACATAAAATTGGGCCTGATATCAAAAATAAATGGGGGGTGCGTTTTTGAAATTGTTAGGCCCGTGTATGAAAGAGCCCAGCATCTGCGCTTAATCCAATGTCACTGGCTTTTGAGGATCCATCATGGACATCCGGATCTTGATCGTTTGATCTGGCGCTGATGAGATCTAATGACAATGATGATGGAACATATGATACGCGCGCTTGGTTTAGTACATAGGATCTGCAAAATATTTGTTAGAAAAAATAAAATTGCTGGACCTGAGACTCGAACCCAGGCCCTCTCCCCTTTCACACGCGCTGCCTTGCCAACTGAGCTGATGTTTCATTCATTTATATAATCAACAAAACAATAAAATATATAAAGCAAGGTCGTAATTATATTTGAAATAAAAATGTGCGCTGAGTGGGCCCTGGGTATGTTTGAATGGACCAATCATTTTGATAGATTTTGACACGCAAGCTCTGGGGAGTCAAACCACCGTACGCGGTGGTTGACCACCATCTTCCTCTTTTGCCTCAAAATTAAATCTTGTAATATAAGCAATATCAAAACCAACAAAGCATCCTCACCCCCTTAAAATTTCCCCAGGAAGCCAATGGTGGTATCCGTTTGTCCTGAAATTCCCTGCATCATTGAGAATGAAGCACGTCTGAAACCTTACCCTAACAATGGCAAAGCTTCATCCCTGCGTCAAATTACTCATGCGATGGCTCTAAACATACATAATCATCAACAAACATGGACATAAACATAGAAATCATTTATATCATAAAATAAGATGTTTTGAATTCAAGAAAATATACCAAAACAGTGATATACGATCCGACCATTTGAGAGTGCTACAAGCTTGGAAAATGGCAGGGATGGGCTCTTGGAGTCTTCAGGAATGGGTTTGAGTCCTTAGTTTGGACTGAGGAAGGTTGGAAACACGTTTTCTGGATTTAACAACTTTGAATATTTTTTGCAATTTTGGAGTATTCTCTCTAGGCTATGTATCCGTGCATGAGGCTTGCAAATGCCACCCTTATATAGAGAAGATGGAGGGGACAAGGTAAGAAGGAAAGAATCAAAGCTTTAAATACTATGATAAAGCCATGATCTCATTTTGCAAAATTGCCATAACTTGTGATTTCATGCCATTTTGGGAGCTAGATGAACCTGGTCATTTCTTGCACGAATTTGTGAGCTTCTAAGCAAACCAAAACACTATCCCAAAAGTCAAGGCCCATCTCTATACATTTTGTGCCATTTATTTTATATTTATTTGAAATAAATAAAAATAAATAAAAATAAATATGATTAAAATAAAGGAAAAATGCAAGGTAAGGTAGAAATGTTTTTAGAGGTCCTTTATAATGTTAGAAGGGTGTTTGAAGTCCAAAACATTGGGCCATTGCCTTAACAATCCAAGTTTATTCAATGCATTATTCTTGAAATTTTCCAAAATTTCCAAACTTGGGCAAGCCATAACTTGCTCAATTTTGATCTAATGATGATGATCTTGGACTTTTTGGAAAGCTCAATATGTCTACTTCAATACCTCTTTTGATCAATTTTGCATTTGAAGATTTATCTTAATGGAAATAATCTTGACAAAACGTGCCTTTTGTTGACTTTCTAGAAATGACCTGTAATGTATGAGCTTGTATCTTTCAAATGGTGCTTCTCTTGAACTTGAGGAAAAAATAGAAGTTGTAGGGAATTGGATTCTATTAAAAATGAGATTTGGTTGGGGGAAAATGGATGAAGTATGTGAAAGTTATGTCTGGTCAAAGTTCAGTTGACTTTTCCTATAGAAACCCTAATTTATCAATTCTTGACTTTTGATAGATTAGGAGCATTTCTTGAGTAATCATGATCAACTCTTGATCAAATGATGGATATAACTTAAAAATGTTGATGTTGACCAAAAATCATGAAGTTTGACTGTATTTGGGCCACAATTGACTTTTGACCTAGTATAGTTGACTTTCAAGCATTTGAGCAATTGACTGAGCAAACTTGTATTGGAAGGCATGAAATTTGTCATGGACAATATTGAAGACATATTAGGACCATGAAAAACATTTTAGACCTTTTGGGCTCACACATCTTAATGTAAAGTGAAACCCTAATAAGAGGTTCATTGCTTAGGAGGAGAATTTGTCTGGTCAATTCTTGGTCAACCTTGAGCAATTGAGAACCTCAATGAGCATGCCTTGAGTGAAATTGGGAGGGAAAATTTTGGGGTACAACAGGACCGTTTTAGCGACAGTTTTTATTTAGCGACGGAATTAGAGACCATTTTAGCTATGGTTTTGTCAAGAGAGACCAAAAGTTAAAATTTAATTTTTTAGGAGAACCATTCTTTGAAGGAAAAATTTATAGGGACTAAAAACGGAATTTGAGACATTTAGAGGGACCAAAAACTTATTTAACCCTTACTTATTTAATTATTTGTGATTATCTGTGTGATGTATGATGATATATGGTGGAGCATTAATGAGAGATAGATGATAATTAGAATTATTTAGATTTAAATAATTTAATTTATATTATTTAGATTTATAATAATAATTAAATAGAATATTAAGGTGAAAAGGAGAATTAGGGAATAATAGTAAGTGCGTATGAGTTAAGTGGGGGCATAAGAGAAAGATCATAGGAAGGGGTCTATTTTAATAGAGAAAGTAAGAGATAGAGGTTCATTATGTACGATCGTGAAATTTTGGAGAAACGTGAAGTGAGAGCTACAGCACAGAGAACCAACAGGAGAACTTCGTAGAACGCGAAGAAAGAGAATCCAATCGCTAGGAATTTGAGGTAAGGGGTCTAATATTGATTTATTATGATTGATAGGGGGTTAATGTATATGTAGGTTTTTGGTTTGTATGATGATTTTGATGGAAAGTGTGATGAAAATCATGACGAAATTGTTGATTGATGATGTTTGTATACTATGATTTATGTCCATAATATTGTGATGATGTTTTCAATGTTAATATATGATAAATGGGATTTATGATGTGTTTTGGAATGAGTATGATGTCTAGAATCAGAATTGGGATGGCCTGAATAGAAACAGAATCGCAACTGAGAATTTTCTGTGTCTCATGCTTCGTCAGGCGAGCCAGCCGCCCAAGCGTCATCGGGAGAGCCAAGCGGCAAGAGGAATGGTGAAAAGAGAGCTCCTAGAAAGTGTATGGGGAATGGATAGTCTCCAGAGCTTCGCCGGGTGAGCAAAGCAGCAATGGACCCAATCGTGCATTTCATTGGGTGAGCATCAGACGAGAGGGAAGCGAGCAGAGCGCCTAGGGTCGTCAGGCGAGCATCAGGCGAGCAGTCTGGAAGTAAATTTTCAAAGTGTCGTAACTTAAGTTTTCAGACTTTGTTTGATACTTCGTTTGAAGCATTGGATAGCTAATGCACATAACTATATTATGGAAGAATTATATGAAACATTTGGTGTATTATTCTTGTGTTGATATATTTAAGAGTTTGGATTATTATTTGTGGTATACTGTGTTGTCTTGTTAAAATGATGTAACTTGATGTATTCTAATGACGTTACCATGGTGCTGATATTTGATGATAATTGTGATGATATTTTAATGATGTGCATGTTTAATGTGTATCATGATATTTGGAGATGATTATATAAATGATGATGCAATTGACTAGTTGTGGTCGAACTTTATGACGTTGTTTTGCATCATGCATTCATAGAATTTTTGGGCGGTGGTTCACTTGTTAGGAGCCTCAATCCTATTTTGCATATTTAGTGTGTTTGTGATGTGCTCCGGTTCCAAGAGGGAATCGATCCTATGGTGGGGATCATGAAGGGTGATGAACCAGGTGTTCATAAATTCTGATACCACATGCATTGAGTCGGTATTATTGCATTAACATCCTATGTGATATTGCATGAATTTTATTGATGAGTTGTGACGTGATGATAATTGTGAACTATATAAGTATATGACGGTTTTGATGATGAAAGATGTATGAGTGCTATCATGATGTATCGGAGTGAGTATGGAGTGTTGATGAATGATATGTGTTGTTATATGATGATTTCGTGTATAACTACTAACATTTTCCTTATATATTTTATAATAAATTGTGATCACTCTCTCTCTTTCTATTTGAATGTTGTCTCCACGTGGATAATGCGCAGATGCTCAGGAGTAGCTTGTAGAAGTGTTGAAGATAACTTTGGAGTATTTTATTAATTATGTTATTCTAGTGGTGTCTTGCTTTGATATGTAACATCGGGCCATAAACGTTTGTTTTGTGAATTTTATATTTCTTTAGTTAACGCATTTTATGAGGATTTTTGGATGTTAAAGTGGTTTTAATTACAACTTGCAATGAGATTATAATACTTGAGTTTTGGAAGATGAATGAAGTTTATTTTATGACTATGATTTTCGCTGTGAAGTTTTAATTGATGTGTTAATTTTATAAAAGAGAATGATGTTATAATTGTTGTAACCCGTGTTACAGAGCATGGTTGTTATTATGATACTTTTTATGAAGTGTGACACCCATGAACGTTCATGTTAATTGAATCATTCTTAAATTATTCGTGATTTAATTATGAGGTTAGAAGGGTGTTACAATAGCAATCGAGATCAATGTTGATTCGGTGGAGTTATTGAATGGGCTTAAGAATAACAAGTTTGATAACCCTATCAGAAGAACTTTCACTAATAAGATTAAAACCTTTTTGGAAGTTGGATTGGGAGGTTGACGTTCGACATATTTATTGGAAAGAGAATCACTATACAGATGCTCTAACGAAAAGCGGAATTGAGCTTTCAGAAGATTATTGTTTCTTTGATTCTTGCCCTCCTCATTTTAGATATCTATTTAATGTTAATTTGTTAGGAATTTAGGTTCCTTGTTTATTTGTGGTGTATTTTTGATTTTGTTGGACTCTTGTCCTCTTTATTTCCTGAAAAATAAAATTAAATATATCAATTGTTCAACGAAGTTTAACGTATAGATTTATCGTTCAGTTTTGACTTGCTTAGTTCTTATTACTTTTATTTTTTAGCAATTGGGAAGATTAATGTAAGCATGCCTTAAACATTTATATTTCTTTGTTTTAATAGATTAATGTTGTTTGATGTATATGTTTCTTATTAAGGTTGTTTACATTGTTTATTTTGATTTTTTTTTATTTGAAAATGAAAAAAATTACAACATACGAAATTAAATTATTTTTTATTGATAATGAATTTGTTTAGTGTTATTTTTATTATGGTAGTGAAATTGTAAGGGAATACACAATATTTTATAAAAGGAGAGTTCAAAGGGTTATATCGAGACAAATATTTAAGAAATGGTTTATATATATGAGTAGTTAAACAGACAAATATTTAGGGTTATGATGATAGGTTTGTGCAACTTATTTTGGATGACCATGTATTTGATGTTGTTGTACATGATGAGTAAAATATTTGATGGAAATATATATGTTGAACAAAGTGTGAATGATATTGATGTGAAAATAATTGAGGCTAAGTGTCTTGATTTAAATGAAATTAATAGTGAGGAAGAAATCAAGAAAGAATAGTGTTTATAGCAATGATGATGATGTTAAAAGAGTAATGTTGATGATGGTAAATAAGAGAGAATAACATCAATTAATGATGGTTTGAATTATTAGAAGTGAATTCACCACATAATGGATCTAACAGAATTAAAATCAATGGTATTTCCTACATAATAAAAAAAAGGTGGTTCTAAGTCTCCAAAAAAGAAAAAGTCCAACAAAACAATATGAAAATGATTGCTCAAGCTAGTGTTGCTTGTGATTTTTCATAAAAGTCTCAAAAAATGATGATGGTGGAGGTATTTGTTTGACTAATGAATTGGGTAGCCTAGACCAAATGATTATGATGAATAAAAAGATCATAAATATGAAAAATTTAGGATAGAATAACTAAGTAAGGACTATGAGTTCAAGTTAAATATGAAATTTAATTATCTTGTTGAATTTAAAGATGTTATCATTAAGTGGTTAGTATTGAATGAGAGGGGAGTTAAAATGTAAATAATGATAAGTATTGGATCATGATAGCAAGCAAGAGTAAATGTGGTTTTTAGATATAGTTTGTAAAGTGAGTGAAAGTAAAATAAACACTAAATAAAAGTAAAATAATATAGAGTTAGATCTTAGTACCAACATTATAACTGCATTCCTCTTGATTTTTCTTATTAAGATGGATACTTATGCACGTGCACAAATATTTATGAGTATTTTTTTAGTTGTCGTTTTACAAATGTTAAAAAATTAATAAATATTAGTTTTGATGTATTCATTGTCATTTGTTTTGTTTTAATGTACATATTTTTTAATTTATAATATAATTAACATTATCTCACGCTATATACTTATCTCTTTATAATAAATAGTTAAGTATATTATTAATAAAATAATAATTAAATTTACAATGATCTTTTATTTTTTATAAAATATCCTCTCAGCTAAATTTTCAAGCCGTAACAAGGAGAATAATTTAGACTGAAGTTTAAAAAATATGTAAACAAATATTATTAAAAAAAGTAATAGTTAAAAAGATCATAAACATTGACCTATATTCTTTAAACTAATATGGATTTATGAATTTGTGTTTGACTTAAAATAAAATTGTTTGTTTTATTAAAAATTTTAGGATTTTTATGTTTGTTATTTTAAGAAAAACAAGTGTGAGTCAGAAGAAGTGTTGAGAAACAAATGTGAAAAAGTTTCATATCGATTAGAAAATTGAAAATTGAACATTTTATAAGTGAGATGCACTCAGTATTCACCCAAAATCTTAAGGTGATAGATGTGTAGATTTTCTCACTCATAAAGTGTTTAATCTTTATTTTTCTAATCAAGGTGGGACTTCCCCGACACTCATTCTCAAGTGCGGATCTATAACTAATGTTTTTTCTCAAGTGAAAACTCTTTCATCCACATACATTTATACTACTATTGACACTTTTTTAACGGGACACTGTCTCCTATCCACCACCATGTGGAGAGGACTTTCGATACAAGTAAGTCAGTCTTTCACTCGAACCAACGACTCATGATTTGGATCATCAATTCAGAGATCAACAAATATTTTTACATTGTGGTCTTTCTTTATGAGCAACACACCTTGTAAGAGACACACCGTATATTCATCTAAAATTTTAAGGTGGATTCTCTCACTTATAAGAGCTCAAATCTCTATTTTTTAATCAAAATAGGACTTCTCCATAACTCACGCTTGTTTTTCTCAACACTCTCCCTCAAATAAAAACTCTTTCATCCACATACACTTGTACCATCGTTGACATTTTTTCAACAGACGTGCCTCTTATCTACCTCCATGTGGAGAGGACTTCTGATACAAGTGAGTAGTTCATTTATTCGAACCACACTCTTATACCAATTTGTTGGAACAATATTGTGTTTCTTAAAAGTGAAGAAAGAAAGAGATTAAGTTGATTGTAAGGAAATATTGGAGTACAATTTTTTGTTATTAAGAGAGAAAAGTTGTTATTTACAACATAGTGACATGTATATGTACACGTTTAGAAGTCTCACTTAGTCCACAACTTTATAACTATTCTCACAAATTTTGTAACTAATCTTACAAACTTTGTAACAAATCTTACAAATTTTATAACTAACAGAACAACTATAATATCAATTATACATCCTCAACATGCTAGAGCATTTGATATATTGTGGTTTGAATTCGAATTTATAATTTTTGTTCTATTTTTTAATATTTAAGGAGGTATATTGTATTGAAATTTATAAAAAATATATATAATAATTTTTTTTAGGTATTCAATTAAAACTTTTATAAAATTTAAATAAGATGTCATGTTTGTTTATCATTTTTTTTAATTTTTTTTCTCTAATTTAAAGATTGTTCTTTGGAAGCTCCAAACTAGATGATATTAGGGATGTTAACAGAACAGAGAATATTCGGAAGATGTTTTCCCGTTCTCCATCCTGCCCCCTAATATTTTCCCTATCCCCATCCTCAATCCTCGTCACGGAGGAATATTTTTCTCCATCCCCATCCCCGCAGATCTCCACATAGAATCGGAGATCCACAAGATTGAATTTTAAAAATATTTCTCTACTTTTCGATCCAAATTATGGCATTAGTATTTCATTATTTTTTTTTTAAATATATATTTTGCATATTTATTTAAAAAATAAAAATAAAGACACATCTTACAACAATAACAAAAAAATGCAAAAGCACTTGTTGTTATGAAAACATAACCACTAATTTACTAATTGAATGAAAAATATATTATTAATTGAAGTATAATGAAGCTGAAGAGTAATTATCATAAGGACAATGAATAAAAGAGAATGGTTGTTGTGAACATGATAAGAATAGAGGATGTGAGGAATGGAGGAGACAGAGATTTTTTTAAAAAAATTCTCTACTTTTCAATCAAAATTATGGCACTAGTATTTCATTATTTTTTTTCTTTTTTTTTACAAACATATATTTTGCATCATTATTTTTTTATAAATAAAGACACATCTTACAATAATAACAAAAAAAAAATACAAAAGTATTTGTTATTACGAAAACATAATCACCAATTTACTAATTGAATGAAAATATATTACTAATTGAAGTTTAATGAAGTTGAAGAGTAACTATCATAAGAACAATGAACAAAAGAGAATGATTGTTGTGAACATGATAAGAAAATAGCATATGAGGAATGGATGAGACAGAGAATTGGGAAGAGAAGAAGAGGACGTTGTGTGTATAATGTATGTAATGAGTGCACTTTTTTAGGATTGAATACTTGGATAGTGAAACAATATATTATACAATGAAAAATAAATAAAATGATCCATTGATGACTTTTCATTTCCTAATATATGAAGTACTTTTTTATAAAAAAAACATGCAAAATCATATAATTATATATAAAATTTAAATAATATAGTCGGGATCGGGGAATCCGGGGGACGGAGGGTACTTCCTCGATCCCCGCCCAAAAGTGTCATCGGGGGAACTTTTCCCTTCATCCCCATTCCCACGGGAGGAAAATCCCCGACTTCAAAACTCCAAATAGATAATCCTCACGGGAATCTCCATTAAGAGATGCAAACTGAAATCCCTAGATGATATATCTTCCTTTATTATAATCATAAGTTTCCATTTTAAGGTCTTTCATATATACAAATAAGAAAAACACTTGTGCAAATGATCTTACTAACACTATTTTTATTTATGATAATTTCATTTGATGAAATAATTTATCGAATTGTATTATACACAATTTCTTTAAGAGTATGTGTTGATTATCCTATTTTAGGTGTCATTAAAAGTTTTAATTTATATATAATGCATTCTTTTGTTGTTCAATATATTTTATTTTATGAATCTGACAGTACTCTTCCTCGGGTGACCTCTCTCTCAAGACTGTGCATGACTTTAAGAGAAGTCTAAGGAAGTTTGAAGGCATGAATCATATTTGTTTGGTTGAAGTTTATCCCTCCTTCAAAATATTTTATGGCGTGGAGATTATTGCTACAAAAAATTCCAATAAATGAGCAACTCAAGATAAGAAATTTCTTTTTTCCCATTCAAGTGCATCTTGTGCAATAGAGTTGAGGAATGTGCTTAGCATTTGTTCTTCGATTGTCTATATGCTGCCAAAATCTGGACTTGGTTGGTCTCCACGTTGAATATTCACACTCATATTTTAAATTCTAGCACAACAAGACAGATGTTGAATATAATTTCCCAACAACAGGATAACTCAATACGATGTTGAAAGCAATATTAAGACATCATGTTACTGACAGAACAAATAGAAATTAACAATTTAAAACATATACATGAAATAAAAACACGGGTCAATTGTTAACCTAATTTAGATCAACTTTACCTACTATGGGGGTATCCAAGTCAAGAAGTAAATTCACTATAATAATATTAGTTTGAAGTTCTGAACAACCTTTATTTTATAAACTTCTCACCTAATCACTATCTGTGTTATTTCTATCTAAGACTCTCCGAGATATGAGACTCCCCTCACTTCCCTCAATCATACACATGTGGTTGTCAATAACAATAACAATTGATAGACTAAATACTTCCTAATTATACAGATTATACGCTTTCTTAAAAGCTCATGAGTGAATCACACACTACTACGAAAAAAGTATTTAACAACGGTTGGAAAAGATATATAATCACACAGTTCTAGGAATTGTTATGTAGAGTATTATTGTAAATGTGTTACCTGCAATCACGGTCCTGGGACCATTGTAGTATACTAGAAAGGGCTTACAACATCACACATGTTAGTTAACTCAACTATTTTGATAAAACTAAAGATCCCATGTTCGATTCTTAGCATCGATATTTTGGAACATAAATTACAATATATCACGGTTACTACAAATAACCATTGTAGAAAGTACACATAGTTTATTATATAATACGTAAATTTCTTGTTTTTTCCATACACTTCATTAAATAAATACAACCATTCAAATTGATGAAGAAGTATATAATCTGAAAATTAAACTATTCTTGAAAAGAAACTTAAACCAACCACTGTTTTCTGAATTGCATGTCTCTCATCATTCATTTCCTGTTCTTTAACACATAAAATATGGTTCAATGGTATGATTCCTTCAATACATCTATATCTTTTATTGTAATTTAATTTTAATAACATCAATTTATTGACTAACAATATACATGCAACAAAATAAAAAATATACATTTTAACAACAAAACACTAATAATATACAACATCATAAGATATATTGAATTATATCAAGAATGCACATTTTATTGAATAATCATGAAACTGTAACAAATTATGAAGTTCATCTAGTTTGTGATGCAATGGAAAAGAAATATAAGGTAGATGAAGTTTCCACAATAATTTCACACTTCTTGTATTTTTTTCCATTGCAACACAAATCATATGTTCTTCATCATACTATACGCTTCCTACCACCATCATCGCCATGTATCATCCCCTTAACCATCCAACATCATAATCTACAAGGAAAGACAACAAACTTCAACCATGAGCATCATCACAACACAACCACACATTGCAATGGATCTATAAAGCAACCCACTGACTCATTACAATTGATCTACCATTTGCCTATTGTCATGCTACTGAAGTTGAAACCAAACCCTAAAACTATAATCATAACTTCTAATGGTCAACAAAGAGATCGAAAGAGAGAGAGCAGTAGAACATATCATCTTTTTCCTATAGTTGTGCTTGATATGTTGGTTTAGTTTGTGTTTGGGGGTTGTATTAAGAGTTTTCTACTTAGGGGTAGTGTTCACCGGAGAAACATGATGATATGTTAGGGTTTTCTTTAAATAGAAAATGACTGTTATGAACTGGGCGACATTTATATATTAAAAATATCAATTTTCATCACGGTTGACAACACCATCCGTGATGATATATTATTTGCATAATAAAATTTCATAAAGACAAAATATATCACAACGGTTGTACAAAATAACTATAGTGATATCCCTTTTATTTTTTAGTTTAAAATAAATAAAAATAAAAGGCGCGCCTTAACGTTAAATGAATAAATTTTTTGAGGGCACTGAGGTTCGAAACCATAAAAGTTTGATTGTATCACCACGGTCTGGTTGGGTGTTATTGTATGCACGTTTTATAGTAGTTACAATGAACAAATAACAATCATTCCAACTCAGTATCAAAGTGATACATGAGAGGATCACAAATACAAATAACGGACGAAACCCTAAAAGATACTAATCTTTATTCCTAGCTTCGTAATCTTCTTAGGTTTATACTCCTCTTTTTATAAGCAGGTGTAATACTTGGGATTGGATATTCAATCTGGCTTTAACCTTCTGCAAATCAAATCAAATCCAATCATATCTAATTAAATCTTCAAATGCAAGGTAAAAGATTTTGACATCCAATCAAGCAAATCAGATCTTCTGTTATCTCTTCAGCTTTGAAACAAATCTTCAATGAGCTGCTTGATCCACAAATAACAAAATAAATCTTCTGGAAACAATAGAAACAAATCTTCCAAAAATAGAACATGCTGCAATGTTGTAGCAACATATCACGACATGTTGTCCAACATCATGCTGAACTAATTGTTTTACCAAAAAGCAACCAACAAATCAAAACCTAACAATCTCCCCCTTTACCAATATTTTGGCTAAAATAATCTTTGCACAAAACATCAAAAAAATAAGAGAGATATACAAGCAGCATTATTTCAAAGACTCATCTTCATAATAATGTACAAACAAAAATCTGAACTACATCAGTTTACACATCAAAGGCAAACGCAACAGAAAACTAACAGCCTCACAAAACATCAGAGAGAACAAAATTCTCCGCACATGGAGAGAAATAAATTCTCCATAAAGAACAAATTTGGAAAAGATTACAGGAAATTTGATATGACATCAAGCACACAAGCAGGAAGCAAACAACACCCCACTTTAATACCAGACCAACAACAAAAGGACATGACCTTTAGCAAAACATCATGCCCCCTAAATAGTTGCATACAACCAAAAATTACTACTCCCCCTCAACTAGTACAATACTAACAGGATGTTAAGACAACTGAAATGTTATCAAACCATCAAACCAATGTCAACCAGTATTTACTCCCCCTTTTAGCCAAAAATTGAAAAAAAGTAGAATAAGTACACACAAAATGGAAGCACAAAGGAATGGAAGCATAAACTAACAACATTTATCATAAAGTGGTTTCCCACTTTTTACCCCTGTCAAAGATCCTGTTGCACTTCTTGATTTTGTCACATACTTTAGAAATTTTGACATTGAATTCCTCTACCAGTACCTCAGAACTTGTATTCTTCCAACCAGTTTCCTTTCTTTGCAAGGACCTTTTGTTCCACCTTATTGCAGGTCCAACATGAACACTTTTTTTAGAAATATCATATATCACAAAATTGAGGAAAGATATAGTATCTTTTGAATTCATCTACACATGTAATTGCTATAACTCCTCAAAAGTGCATATTCCTAACTCACCCCTCAATTTCTCAAATTGATTTGCATCTAAAGCCTTAATAAAAATATCAGTCATTTGTTTCTCAGTGACCACATACTTAAGAGACACAATTTTATCTTCAACAAGATCCCTAATAAAGTGATGACGATTGTTAATATGCTTTGTCCTGCTATGTTGAATGATATTCTTGGATATGTTGATAGCACTAAGATTGTCACAATATATGTCATGACATCTTGCTGGATATTATATTCCTTAAGCATTTGTTTCATCTAAATTAGTTGAGAGCAACTACTTCCTTCTGCAATACACCCAGTCTCAGTAGTAGACTATGAAACATAATTTTACTTTTTACAATTTTATCACATTAATTTTCTTCATTTTCACCAAAACATAATATCCATACATTTCATTTTTAACAAAAAAATGAAAGATATCGTGATTGTGAGTTATGGTGAAAAAGTAGACGGCGGAGGAGTAGAAAGGAAGACACTAGTTGGACCGAGAAAGTAGTTGGTTAGACGATGGAATTATTGAAGTGAGATACGGAGTAAAAAACAAGGTTAAATATGAAATGGTCAATATGATTTATATGAAATGTAAAATATTTTATTCAAATATAACTTTTTAAAAAATATATGAGAAGACTAGATTTTTAGAAGATGAAAAAAGATAATATAATAAACTAATATTTAAGTAAATCTTATAATTTAACATATACGGATATATGCGGGCATGAGTATCATTAAACTCATATTCTTATCCATTACTAAATAGATATTTAAAAATATCTATTTATTTTATCCATGAATATTTATAAGCTACATATCCCATACCCGTGACGGATTTTATCAGCATATACGGTTTTTTTTTTCATCCCTACCATTATGTGCTTGTTTGCATTCCACTGACTTGATATCCTTATGCTCCTTACTTCTTGTCATTCTCCTGCCATCTTCTAATTTTTTGTGATCAGTACCAAGCAAAAACGTGGGCTTGAAAATAAGCCCAAATTTTCTATTGGTTCACTCATAAATATGGAGGATTTTTTTCACCCTATGTTTTTCTAGCGCACCATGCGAAATTCTCTAAATGTCCCTTAAAATCAGAAATATATTTCTGGTGCGAACCATGTTAGTCATAAAATTTATGAAAAAGTTGGGTAAAAATCGAAAATATACATACGATTGCAACCGTAAATGTATTTTTAGTTGCATCCCAAGCACACACAACTATGGCCTTGGAATCAAATGTTTTAGGACATACACTTCCATTCATACTACGACCACCATGACACGATATCATTTGATGATGTTGCGTTGTTTACAGGATGACTGGCTTACGGGTCGCTTATATACCTGAGCGCTTCATGCGCCAGTTCGGGTACACCCAATACATTCCTTAGGATCATGTTGTATATGCTCCTCCCCTAGAAACACATGGATATGAATGTCTTGTTTGATTATGAGAATCATCTTGTTTTAGATAAGGCCCAGAGTACCATTGCGCCAAACGTCTTTGTATACATCTTTGTATTTAATGCGAAACAACGCGTAAAAAGACCAACTGCCGGCATAAATCTTTCTGGTTCTATCTACACAAACTATATATATATATTAGGGATGTCAGTTTGGACCTGTTAATGGGGATCCCCGCGGGGAACGCCCCGTTCGGGGCCCCAAAGATGGGGAATTTTCCCCCGTGGGGGCGGGGATGGGGAGAAAAATTCCCCCGAGAGCATTTCGGGGACGGGGACGGGGAATACACTCCCGCCCCGCGGGGACCCCGCCCCGCCTATTATTTTAATATAGTTAATTTAATATATATATTTTAGATTAGGTTTTTTAGTCATTTAATAAGGTAATTTACATATTAGTGTTGATTACCTTTTAGTTTTTAAAGTATTTTTTTAAGTAAATATAATTATTGATTGTTTACTTTTCGTAGGAAAAAGAAAGTCATATCTAATTGTGGAATGAGGAAGAAGACCTTGCAAGGAGAAGTTGGAAAGAGAGACATGATTGATCATTACTTGTTTGGATATTTTGCTTAATATTTTAGTTTATTTATATGTAACTTTGTTTTAAGTATTTTGATATTTCTACTTTACGTGTGTTATCAATTGAGCAAATAGAGATATGTTGACTTTTGCTTTTAGTTGACTTATTATGAAGTATTTTTTAGCTTTTCAAGCATACTCATGATGCTAAATTTTATAATTATCCCTTATTAGTTTTGATGAAGTATAGTTTTTTAAGCATAATTATGTTGTTGGATTTTTTTAGTTGTTTAGGCATATTGTTACTTTAAAAAGTATTATAGTTCATTTTGTTGAATTTTATAGCATTTTATAGAAATTTATAAAAAAATATATTATTATTTTGTGTTCCATTAGTATTTTTAATAAAAAATAATAAATGTCAAATACTAGTATTTTTTAATAACATAATAAATATGTGAATTCTTTGTGCTTTTTATTTTTATAGAAAATATAAACATTTTAAAAAAATAAAATATTAATGAATAAATGTAGGATCTATGGGGATCCCCGCGGGGAACGGGGATCCGCGGGGAACGGGGATGGGGATAGAAATTCCCCCGTGACGGAGATCGGGGACGGGGACGGGGAATGAATTTGATGGCGGGGAAAAAGATGGGGAAGTGTCCCCTAGAAACACATGGATATGAATGTCTTGTTTGATTATGAGAATCATCTTGTTTTAGATAAGGCCCAGAGTACCATTGCGCCAAACGTCTTTGTATACATCTTTGTATTTAATGCGAAACAACGCGTAAAAAGACCAACTGCCGGCATAAATCTTTCTGGTTCTATCTACACAAACTATATATATATAGAGAGAGATATTTTACTATTTATTCTAAATTATTTTATAATGTCCATATTAGTAATAAAATTAATTAAAATAATAAAAATAAAATTTAGAGAAAAATAATAATTTATAAAATCAAACAGCATTTACAATATTTAATATAAACTATTACAAACTAATTATTAAAACAATATAATTCTTTGTTAAAAAATTATTCTTAAACAAATCTATTTTATTTAAATGAACTTATAAACTATTATTAGTATAAACCATTCACTATCAGCTCATGAGGTAATCTTATAAACATGCTGAGATTTCGTGACAAGAAAAAGTTACTATAATTATGTAGATAATTAATCTTCCCAACAACCTAGTAAAAAAACTCATGAGTAGGGATATGAACATTATCCAATTTGAACACGAGGTAAATAAATTGATAGCACATGATAGAGAAAGCAAGTAAATGAGATTCAAAAGAAAGACGAAAGAAAGTGTCAGCTTTATTCAAAAATAGTTGAATAATTGAGAAAATAAGGTACAATTGCCTGGACATATTCACTCATTACATTTCCTATATCACTATCAAAGCTCTAATAATGATGGGACAAAGGATCAATTTTAAGGACTTTAAAAGTATACAAATCCAGAGAAAGTGATCCACACAATGATATCTTTTCTCTTGTAACAGTCATGCCTTAAAAAGATAGAGAAAGGTACATAGAGGCATTGAAGGACCTTGCATTGCATGTGAACAAAGGGATGAGAAGAACAACTAAGTTACAAATGTTTTGTGGCTTTTTCTTAATAATTTAAGCTTAATCTACGGTAGTTATTCATATGAGAGAAAAAAATATGAACTAAAAATATAAAATAATTTTATATTATCAACAAATCACTTATTGAAAATAATATATATTTTAAGAATATCTAAGAATATTTTTTTATTTTTTTTATATCTTTGTTACAAGATATTTTAATATTTTATTATACTCTAATTTTGTGTATAAATAACCTCTAGTAGTATGTAGGTCAATGTAATTCACTATAAATTCATCATTTCTTATTATGTAGCTATCATTAAATATATTCATTTTGTATTTCATCTCTCATTGTGCACCAACAATTGGTATAGAGCACCGGTTTAAAATTCACGGGGAAACGGGAAACACGAGTGAATAGTGAGGTATTATTGAGAATCGTTTTTTCTGATTCTGTAGGATTTGGGAAACAATTTTAGTGAATATTGAGTGAATTGCACAAGGTTGAAGATGAACGGAAACGACGATATAAATTCCAAGCTTCCAGCGTTTGATGGCAAAAATTGAAATCGTTGGAAGATTCAAATGCGTGTGCTGTTTGGTTCTCAAGATGTGTTAGATCTTGTCACCGATGACTATACTCCGTTAGCAGCAGACACAACAGAGGCTCAGAAGATTATGCAGAAGGCGCTGAGGAAGAAAGATCATAAGGCGTTGTTCTACATCCATCAATGTATGGACGCGAACATGTTTGAGAAGATTGTTGGCTCTGAAACAGCAAAAGTTGCGTGGGACACACTGGTCAGATTACGGTGGTGACGCATCAGTGAAGAAGGTGAAGCTTCGACCTCTCAGAAAGAAATATGAGAATCTCAACAAGAAGGGCAATGAGAAGGTCTCTGAGTACATCTCTAGAGTGATTCTGATCACTAATGAGATGAAAGCTTGTTGAGAAACTCTTTCTGAACAAGTAATCATTGAGAAGATATTGAGATCTTTAACTTCTCAGTTTGATTACATTGTGGTAGCAATTAAATATTCCAAATATTTGAGTACCATGAGAATTGAAGAGCTGCAAAGCAGTCTAGAGGCGCATGAGTTGCGTATGACTGAGAGAACTTCTGAGAGGGAAGTAGAGCAGAAATCTCTGAAAGTAACTTCTGGTAAGAAGTATTAGAAGCAGACTTAGTCAGAAGCCAGGAAGAAAACTAATGGTGGTCAAAGATCAGAAGCTTCAAACTCTGATAGGTAGAAGAATATCCATAAGGAAAAGGAGAAGTCTGACAAGAAGAATGTTCAGTGTTACTATTGCAAGAACTTTGGTCACTATGTCAAAGATTGCTGGTCGAACAAAGGAAGGAAGTCAGAAGATGAAAATATAGCCAGAGGAGAGTCTGATGATGAACATGTGCTATTGTTGACTTCTGAACTTGATAATATGAATCCATCAGAATGGTGGTATATGGACACAGGGTGTTCAAATCATCTTACTGGAAACAAGAAATGGTTGGTTGATTTTGACACTGGGAAGAGTACAAAGATCATATGTGATGATGATAAATACCTCATGCAGAAGGTATGGGAAATGTCAGAATCATTCTAAACATTGGGAAAGCAGCAGTGATTCAGAATGTATGGTGTTGTACCCCAAAATTTTCCATCCCATATTTATTAATACATGTCAAGTGAGGTCCTCAAATTGCTCAAGGAAGTTCAAAAGTTGACCAGACAAACTCTTTCATAAGGCAGTCTACCTCAAATTAAGGTTTCATTTTGCATCAAGATGTTTGAGTCCAAAGGATCCCAAATTCTCTCCATTGTCCTAATATGTTCTCAAGATCATCCATGTCAAATTTCAAGCCTTACAGAGGAAGTTTGCTCAGGCAATTGCTCAAAGGCCTAAAAATCGATTGTGCTAGGTCAAAAGTCAATTGTGGCTCACATACAGTCAAACTTCAAGATTTATGGTCAAAATCCTTATTTTGAAGTATCATTCATCATTTGATCAAGGGTTGATCATGATTCATCAAGGATTGCTCACAATTCCTCAAAACCCAAAAGTTGCTAAATTAGGGTTTTGTAGGAAAAGTCAACTCAACTTTGACCAAGCATAACTTTCTCATACTTTATCCAAAATGACCCATCCAAAGCTCTTTTGAAAAGGATGCAATTCCCTACAACTCATCTTCAGCTCCCAAGTTCAAAATATGCACTCACAAAAAGATATGAATTTAGACATTATAGGTCATTTTGAAAAGTCAACAAAAACACATTTTGGGTCAAAGCTCCATACATGAATATGGAAGACTCAATTGAGATTAGACAAAAAAGGTTGCTTAGAGTACATCCTAAGATTTCTAAAAAGTCCAAGAACACCTCTCTAGGGTCAAAATTGAGAGAGTTATACATTGGCCAAGTTGACCTTTTTTTGCAAAATTTCCAAAAGTCAAATGTGCTCAAATTTACATTTTTTGCTAAAAGGGCCCAACTTTTTATGCTTGCATCTCATTCCTAACATAATCCACGACCTATGGGACCCTCCATGCTTTACTTATTCATTTATTTAATTTATTTTGATTTTTATTCATTTAAAATTCAAATAAAATCAAATAAATCCTAATAAATCATATATTGTATTTTAGGGATGATTTTTGCATTGAAAAAAAAGATCTTATATTCTGTCAATTGAGAATCAACTCGTGCAAGACCAATTTGGTTGGAAAAAGATTGGATTTGAGCAAAATTGGAAAGAAATCATATGCTATGAAAGATCAAATCAAATCTCCATGATGAGCAAGATTGATGTCGATTTTGTTGACCTAATAGTTTGTATTACATATACAGAAGCAAGCCAAGGCATAGGGAGGTTGGAAGCAGTCGTGCAGAGGTGAAACAAAACTAAAAAAAATTCAAGAAAAGTGGTGATCCAATTTCCATATTAGAGACCAAATCGTGCCATTCTCACATTGCCAATAGATTGCTGGACGCCCCAGGAGCATATTCCAATCAATTTCAAGCCTTTTCACGCCTAGAATTGTAAGTTACAGGTATCACGATTTGCTTCCAAACTCATTTTCGTTTTCATCAATTTATACACCATTTGCATGTTTTGACTGCATATTCTTATTCCTTAACCTGTTTGCAAGCTAATCATCATATTCAATTGTGTTTTTGGTGATTGTATGACAAACTGCCATAGTTAGAGTTTCAAGTTCTTGTTTAAGGCTTTGCAGGATAGGCAAAATTGGACATTAATTCTGGTACCATGAGACTCGTGAGGATGAGACGAGTTGATTGGTACCAGCCATGGACATTTATCTTGAGCCTACACGATTTTGGAGATGGGCAGGGATATACCTACAGCAAGTGTTCGTAGGTAAAAACATTGTTACCTAAAACGACGAATGGGAGGAAGAAGATGGAGGCGTGGCGCCCCCTGGTTGGGCAATTTGATTTTAGCGCGCTTTTCATTATTTTCCATATATTATCTTTTGTTTTTATTGTATATACAAGTAAACCAAATGGCTCAGTTGGCAAGCGTGCAGGGGGAAAGTACAGAGGACCTGGGTTCGATCCCCATGTCCCAACCTTTATTCCTAATATTTTTCCACAGGCAATCCAGCGCTTTGCAAGTCAAGAGGTTCACCATACACCATCAGGATCTGGTCATCCAACTCATCAGCGCTCCAGATCAACGTGTTACCCTTGGAGGACCACCATATGCCCTAGGTCAAAGTATTCATTGGATCAAGGAAAGTCAAAACGGGTCTTAACCATTTGGGCCCAAAAATTCAATTTCAACCCCCCTTTTTCAGCAAACACCACCATGCCCATATTTCTTTCTTTTTCTTTTAGTTTTTTTTTTAAATCTTTCAATATTTATTTTATTCACTTTCATTTACAAATTAATTTACTTTTCATAAAAAACCATAAAATCAATAATTCACAAAATAAGGATTAGTTTTTATTTATCAAAATTAATTTAATTTAGTTTAATTTAGGAAATTGTATTTTGTTTTCAAAAATAAAATCAAGTAGAAATTAGGTTAGACTTTTCCTTTAATTTTATTTTGTTATTTTTCTCAAATAAATAAAAATACAAATAAATAGGCTTTTAGACAAATTAATTTATTTTTCTTAGTTTAAAATTAATTAGACTTAGGATTATCCTTTAATTTAGCAATTCCATTATTTTCTCAAAACAAAACAAAAACTTTTTTAATCAATTGCAATTAGGTTTAAGCGAGGGTCAAAACCCTAGTTATTTCATATTCGATTCATCGCGCGCGTGTTATTTATTTTTGCCTATATTTTTGTAACTGTTCATGGTTTGTAAAAGTTTAATCTAGGTCTTTTTACTTATTGCTTTTTCCTAGGTTTTTGGCTATGTAATTAATCCCCCTCCCCGAAGCCTTGTAATAGCATAGATTTACTTTCTCGCATTTTTAATTCCCGCAAATATTTAACTGTTTAGATGAAGTCTAATAGGATTGTATGATAAGAATGCATGACAAATTTAATACAGTTAGAAAACCCTAATGTGCAAAGACAAATAACTAAAAACAGATCACTCGAACATATCACTCTTAGGGTATACTCACACTTCGGTTGCCTTCGGTAAACGATCATTAAGTATAGGGTGTCTTAGTGGTTGCTCTCCTGTCTAAAAAGATCAAGTGTCCCGTTCGAATGTTGCCTCGAAAATATTTCCTCGGAAATGTTGCCTCGGAAATGTTGCCTCAAATATTATCTTAAGACTATAGGGTTATTACTAAGACGTCCTAACATTACTTTAGTGGTTGTACGTCCCTTTCGAGTTGACCCTTACAACTCCAACGACGGTGCTACCTATTTCTCAATAGTAGGATAGCGCTGTCTAAAGGAAACAAGAATAGAAACGATCTTTTTTTCGAGTAGGTAGATGCTAGTAGGTACTTGCTCAAATCAAAACTTTTCACACTTACACTTTTCAAACAAAATTTCAAAACAACTTCGTCACACCTTTGAGGACTGATACAAGGGTTATCACGAAGTCAAACTTATTCAAAAGTAAAGCACATGCACAAGCTATTTTAAAAGATGAGCAAGTACCTAAGATCCCATGGAAAACCATGGATAGAAAGGGTGCTAACACCTTCCCTTTCTATAATCTACCCCCCCGTACTCAGAATATCTCGAAAAAGGATTTTTCTGTAATTTTTTCCTTTCCGGTTGGATGAAATAAAAGTCGGTGGCGACTTTTGCTTACCGCGACATTTTGCAAACAAAAAACGCAAAACGCAAAACGCAAAACGCAAAACGCAAACCAGCATTCCAAACAGTCGGTTCTACCACCGTATAACAGAACGGGCGACTCTGCTGGGGAATATAAGTGGGGTATACCTTAGGATCTAGTTTATCATAATTGCTTCTCTTGATTGCTTTGATTGCTTTACTTTTAAGGGTTTTGTTTGGGAGTTACTATAGATCCTAACCCGGATCTGGGGACACCTTTTAGGTAAGTAGCAATAGACTGTGAGGGAACTGTACAGCATAGACCGATATGGTTGAAGCAGTAACTATGTTGATGTGGCACATTGGTTGGTACCGATATCCCTTATGGAGAAACGAGGAGAATACGGGGCCGCTGCGTGGTGTCATTAAGCATTAACCGACCTTAGAACCTTTAATCGACCAACTTGGCCATTAGAAAGTAGTGAGATAGCCGGCCTCGGTGTAAAGCTGGGAACTGGTTGATACTCGATGTTACACTTATTGAGACCATACTCTCGAGATAGTTCCGGCCGCAAGAAAAATTGTGTAAGTTGAAACCATGACCGATGGAGGATGGTCAGTGATATTGAGATCCTCTAGAACACGGTTACTTTTTTCTAGGACAGGTTGAAACCATCTTAACTTCAAGAGGGTATTACCTTTACCCTCATGCAAGCCTTAAACCTAAGGGCTTTGTGTGATTTGACTTTTTTTGCAATATCTGTGTTTGCTATATATGTGGTTTACCATGACATCATGCATCATAACATGTCATTCATACTTCATTATATTAACCATTTCAAAGACCAAGGGAATTTATCTTTGTTCTGTTTTGCAGATTATGGCTTCCGTGCGCAGAAATACCATCCGAGTCAACTTTGTGAAAATACCGGCCCAACTTAAAGAGCTAGCCTCAAGAGTTTGAGACTTCTATGTTCATTAAGAGACACTGTCAACTTCTCAGCCTGGTTACTTCAAATCTTGATGAGTAGATGATGAGCGTACTATTTCAGTTCTTTGATCCTGTGCATCATTGCTTCACCTTTCCAGATTACCAACTGGTACCCACCTTGGAAGAGTTCTCTCATCTATTGGGCATATCCATCCTTGAACAGGTACCCTTCAAAGGTATGGAAGAAGTTCCTAGACCAAAAGACATTGCCTCAGCTCTGCATTTGAAACGGGCTGATATAATATCCAATTGGGAAACACGAAGCGGGGTCGAAGGTTTTCTAGCCAAATTTCTGATAGACCAGGCTCAGCTATTCTGGGATGATTTGGATTTTCAAGCTTTAGAAGATGTATTGGCTCTCCTTATCTATGGTTTGGTTCTCTTCTCGAATCCTGATTCCTTTGTAGATGTGAATTATGTCAAGATTTTCCTTTCTATGCAATCCTGTGCCTACCTTGCTAGGAGATATCTTGCATGCTCTCCACACCCATACTGTGAGGAGAAGATGAACTCTTATGTGTTGCATGTTGTTGCTGTCGAGGTGGATTATTTCGCACCTCCTTAAGTCTGTGCTGAAGAACGAAGAAGGTTTGGGTTGGTCCTACAGAATAATGTCGCTTGCTCATACAAATATTCTTTGGTGTTCCCGGGCTATGGAAGACATTGTTATTATTGACCGTTATGGGGGATACCCTAATGTCCCATTGCTTGGAATTAGAGGAGGTATAACTTACAATCCTTGTCTGGCTTTGCGACAATTGGGTTGTGCTCGAAGAGATGGTCCTCATGAGTTACTTCTTGAGGACATTGTATTTGACTATAAGGATGATGTTAAGGAGCATCGCCAAAGGTTTATACGAGCTTGGGGCATGGTGAATAGATCTGACCCCCAAGAGTTGGGACCAAAGACTTCTCTTCCTATGCAGCCTTACCTCCAATGGGTCCGAGCCTGTGCTCAGAAGCTTGGGATGCCCTATGAGGCCGTATTAATAGTGATTGTGGAGCCCACTAATGAAGAAGGCATTCCTTACACGATTCTCTATCCTTACATGCCCATTGATCCTGGGGAGTTGCAGAGGTCTTGGATTCAGCTGAATAATGAGCGGGATACTTACCGGGAACAGTACCATGAGCAAGAAAGGAAGATTTTGAAGCTCACCAGCCAGCTCGAGGAAGAAAGAGTGATCAATGACTACATCGGCACAAGGAGGAAGCGTCCATGGGACTTTTGATTTTGCTTTTTCTAGTTTTAGATCTCATTTTATTTACTTATTTGTAACGCCTTAAAGGCATTGTTGAACCTTTCAAAGTTAATCTAATAAAGTTTGTTTATTTTTAGTTTACAAATTTAAATCTCCCAATGTCTTTGAAATCATTACATACACATCCCATTATCATGCACATCATTACAGGTTTCTCATCTTCTTCGCTGTTTATTTCAGCAGAAATGTCTTTCGATCAAGCCATCAAAGATCTTTAAGCACAGAACGCCCAATTCCAACAGATGTTCTTAAGTCTAGCTAAAGGGCGAGAGGATCTGAAGACTCTTATTCTGAAAGAGAAGAAGAAGAAGAAGAGGGTCGGCATTCTGAACATGGGTAGAAGATTTGGAGAAAGGTTGAGACAACCAGCTGATCTGACCTCCTCATCCAAGGACGGGGAAAAACAAGAAGAGAAAAGGACCCTAGTCCTGCAGTTTCTGATAACGATACGGATTACGATGATGAGCAATATCCTCCTGCCGAGGATAGATACAAGCAGCTAGAAGACCATTTGAGTGCTATGGAGATTCAGAAAATCCCTGGTTTGGACTTAGGAGAATTGGGGCTGGTATTAGGAGTGGTCATCCCTCATAAGTTCAAAGCTCCAGTTTTCACCAAGTATGATGGAGTATCCTGTCCAAAACTCCATCTCCGCTCGTATGTCAGAAAGATCCAACCCCACACTGCTGATAGAAATTTGTGGGTGCATTTCTTTCAAAATAGTCTGTCAGGGACTCAGCTTGAATGGTTCTATCAGTTGGAGGGGGGAAGTTTTTGAAATTGGGAAGACCTTGCTGCTGCTTTTTACAAGCAATATCAGTATAACTCCGACCTTGCTCCCACTCGTACTCAGCTCCAGGGTATGTCTATGGGTGCAAGTGAAGGTTTTAAGGACTATGCTCAAAAGTGGAGAGACTTGGCTGGAAGAGTCCAACCCCCTTTGTCTGATAGAGAGTTGGTTGACATGTTTCTAGGGACGCTATCTGGTCCATTTTTCAATCACTTGATTGGCAGTTCGTCATCTGGGTTTACTGAGTTAATTTTAATTAGAGAGAGAGTAAAAGTTGGCATTCGAAGTGGTAAAATATAGAAGGATGTTTCGTCAAGTGCAGCAAAGAAGCCTTTCACCGGTAAGAAGGAAGCTAGTGCAGTCTATGGCCCCAGGGGCCAAAACAGATCTGAACACCGTCAAGCGGTAAATGCTGTAGTGATACCAAGACCCGCGGTTGCTCCACAATGCAACAATCAGCAAATGGTCAAAGTAACCCTACTATCCAGGTTCCTTCTCACAGTCCTACTATCCAGGCTTTTAGATTGAAGTAACCCTACTATCCAGGTTCCTTCTCACAGCCCTACTACCCAGGTTTTCATATCGAAGTAACCCTACTGTCCAGGTTCCTTCTCCTAACCTTACTATCCGTGTTCGAGCTCCCTTATCCCCAGACAATAGTCCACAACACTGTAAGACCGGAACCCAATCAAACACAATTGATTTCACATTTCCCCAGTAAATTGCAGTGCAACATGTACCCTGACCAAACACACAATTTATTTTCGTTTCCCACACCGGAATTATTCCCCAGTAGAGTAACGGATAACTGAAGCTCCTAAAATGCTATTTTTTTCTCAAGACAGAGACCAGCATTCCCCAATGAAGTCCTCCTCAACAATAGGTATACGGGTTCTCGCGAAGGAATCTCTTATGCGATCGTCACTTCTTCAGATGGCATCTGTAAGCCCATCTCTGACGATTCTCTAGAAACTACCAAATGGCATCTATAAGCCCATTCTCGATAGCATAAGTCAAGTATCACCTCATGCGAGTACAAATTTCTGGGCACTCTAGTGTCCAATCATCTTCCACCTTTAGATCACGAAAGGCAGACACGCCAATATACATCCTCAGGTTTAAGCAGATTGAACAGGGGAAGCTGTTGTACCCTAAAATTTTCCCTCCCATATTTATCAATACATGTCAAGTGAGGTCCTCAAATTGCTCAAGGAAGTTCAAAAGTTGACCAGACAAACTCTCTCCTAAGGCAGTCTACCTCAAATTAGGGTTTCATTTTGCATCAAGATGTTTGAGTCCAAAGGATCCCAAATGCTCACCATTGTCCTAATATGTTCTCAAGATCATCCATGTCAAGTTTCAAGCCTTGTAGAGGAAGTTTGCTCAGTCAATTGCTCAAAGGCCTAAAAATCGATTGTGCTAGGTTAAAAGTCAAATGTGGCTCACATACAGTCAAACTTCAAGATTTTTGGTCAACATCCTTATTTTGAAGTATCATTCATCATTTTATCAAGGGTTGATCATGATTCATCAAGGATTTCTCACAATTCCTTAAAACCCAAAAGTTGCTAAATTAGGGTTTTGTAGGAAAAGTCAACTCAACTTTGACCAAGCATAACTTTCTCATACTTTATCAAAAATGACCAATCCAAAGCTCATTTTTAAAAGGATGCAATTCCATACAACTCATATTCAGCTTCCAAGTTCAAAATATGCACTCACAAAAATATATGAATTTGGACATTATAGGTCATTTTGAAAAGTCAACAAAAACACATATTGGGTCAAAGCTCCATACATGAATATGGAAGACTCAATTGAAATGAGACAAAAAAGGTTGCTTAGAGGACATCCTAAGCTTTATAAAAAGTCAAAGAACACCTCTCTAGGGTCAAAATTGAGAGAGTTATGCATTCGCCAAGTTGACCTTTTTGCAAAATTGCCAAAAGTCAAATGTGCTCAAATTTGAATTTTTTGCTAAATGGACCCAACTTTTTATGCTTGCATCTCATTCCTAACATAGTCCACGACCTATGGGACCCGCCATGCTTTACTTATTCATTTATTTTATTTATTTTGATTTTTATTCATTTAAAATTCAAATAAAATCAAATAAATCCTAATAAATCAAATATTGTATTTTAGGGATGATTTTTGCATTGAAAAAAAGATCTTATATGCTGTCAACTGAGAATTAACTCGTGCAAGGCTAATTTGGTTGGAAAAAGATTGGATTTGAGCAAAATTGGAAAGAAATCATATGCTATGAAAGATCAAATCAAATCTCCATAATGAGCAAGATTGAGGTTGTTTTTGTTGACCTAATGGTTTGTATTACATATACAGAAGCAAGACAAGGCATATGGAGGTTGGAAGCAGTCGTGCAGAGGTGAAACAAAACTCAAAAAATTTCAAGAAAGTGGTGATCTAATTTCCATATTAGAGACCAAATTGTACCATTCTCACATTGCCAATAGATTGATGGACTCCCCAGGAGCATATTCCAATCAATTTCAAGCCTTTTCACGCCTAGAGTTGTAAGTTACAGGTATCACGATTTGCTTCCAAACTCGTTTTCATTTTCATCAATTTATACACCATTTGCACGTTTTGACTACATATTCTTATTCCTTAACCTGTTTGCAAGCTAATCATCATATTCAATTGTGTTTTTGGTGATTGTATGACAAACTGCCATAACTAGGGTTTCAAGTTCTTGTTTAGGGATTTGCAGGATAAGCAAAATTGGACATTAATTATAGTACCATGAGACTCGTGAGGATGAGACGAGTTGATTGGTACCAGCCATGGCCATTTATCTTGAGCCTACACGATTTTGGATATGGGTAGGGATATACCTACAACAAGTGTCCGTAGGTAAAAACAATGTTACCTAAAACGAAGGATGAGAGGAAGAAGATGGAGGCGTGGCGCCCCCTGGTTGGGCAATTTGAATTTAGCGCGCTTTTCCTTATTTTCCATATTTTATATTTTGTTTTTATTATATATACAAGTAAACCAAATGGCTCAGTTGGCAAGCATGCAGGGGGAAAGTGCAGAGGACCTGGGTTCGATCCCCAGGTTCCAACCTTTATTCCTAATATTTTTCCACAGGCAATCCAGTGCTTTGCAAGTCAAGAGGTTCACCATACACCATCAGGATCTGGTCATCCAACTCACCAGCGCTCCATATCAACGTGTTACCCTTGGAGGACCACCTATGCCCCAGGTCAACGTATGCATTGGATCAAGGAAAGTCAAAACGGGTCTTAACCATTTGGGCCCAGAAATTCAATTTCAACCCCCCTTTTTCAACAAACACCACCATGCCCATATTTCTTTCCTTTTCTTTTAGTTTTTTTAAGATCTTTCAATATTTATTTTATTCACTTTAATTTACAAATAAATTTGTTTTCATAAAAAACCATAAAATCAATAATTCACAAAATTAGGATTTTTTTTATTTATCAAAATTAATTTAATTTAGTTTAATTTAGGAAATTGTATTTTGTTTTCAAAAATAAAATCAAGTAGAAATTAGGTTAGACTTTTCCTTTAATTTTATTTTGTTATTTTTCTCAAATAAATAAAAATACAAAAAAATAGGCTTTTAGACAAATTAATTTATTTTTCTTAGTTTAAAATTAATTAGATTTAGGATTATCCTTTAATTTGGCAATTCCATTATTTTCTCAATACAAAACAAAAACTTTTTTAATCAATCACAATTAGGTTTAAGCGAGGGTCAAAACCCTAGTTGTTTCATATTCGATTCATCGCGCGCGTGTTATTTATTTTTGCCTATATTTTTGTAACTGTTCATGGTTTATAATAGTTTAATCTAGCTATTTTTACTTATCGCTTTTTCTTGGGTTTTTGGCTATGTAATTAATCCCCCTCCCCGAAGCCTTGTAATAGCATAGATTTACTTTCTCGCATTTTTAATTCCCGCAAATATTTAACTGTTTAGATGAATGCTAATAGGATTGTATGACAAAAATGCATAACAAATTTAATACAGTTAGAAAACCCTAATGTGCAAAGACAAATAACTGAAAACAGATCACTCGCACATATCACTCTTAGGGTATACTCACACTTCAGTTGCCTTCGGTAAACGATCATTAAGTATATGGTGTCTTAGTGGTTGCCCTCCTGTCTAAAAATATCAAGTGTCCCGATTGAATGTTACCTCAGAAATGTTGCCTCGGAAATGTTGCCTCAAATATGATCTTTAGACTCTAGGGTTATTACTAAGACGTCCTAACATTACTTTAGTGGTTGTACGTCCATTTCGAATTGACCATTACAACTCCAACGACGGTGCTACCTATTTCTCAATAGTAGGATAACGCTGTCTAAAGGAAATAAGAATAGAAACGATCTTTTTTTCGAGTAGGTAGATGCTAGTAGGTACTTGCTCAAATCAAAACTTTTCACACTTACACTTTTCAAATAAACTTTCAAAACAACTTCACCACACCTTTGAGGACTGATACAAGGGTTATCGCGAAGTCAAACTTTTTCAAAAGCAAAGCACATGCACAAGCAATTTTAAAAGATGAGCAAGTACCTAAGATCCCATGAAAAACCATGGATAGAAAGGGTGCTAACACATTCCCTTTCTATAATCTACCCCCCCGTACTCAGAATATCTCGAAAAAGGATTTTTTTCTGTACTTTTTTCCTTTCCGGTTGGATGAAATAAAAGTTGGTGGCGACTCTTGCTTACCGTAATATTTTGTGAACACAAAACGCAAAACCCAAACCAACATTCCAAATAGTCGGTTCTGCCACCGTATAACATATGGTATGTACCTGGAATGAAAAGAAATCTGATGAGTGTGGGACAACTAATTGAGAAAGGTTTTTCGGTTACCATGAAGGATAATCTTCTGAAGTTGTATGACTGTAATCAGAATCTGATTATGGAGTCAGAATAGGGAAGGAACAGAACATTCAAGGTGAATGTTAGAACTGCAGAATCTGAATATCTTAGTGCAACAAGTGTTGTCATGGAGAGTGAGTTGTGGCATAAAAGATTTGGTCATCTGAATTTTAGAAGCCTATGGCATCTGAAATCAAAGAACCTGGTACATGAAATTCCTACAATCAAGAAGCCTGAGAAGTCATGCAAGGTGTGTGTGATACGGTGAGAGAACTGACTTGGGTGTTTTGCGTTTTATCACAAATGTTGTGGTTAGCAAGAGTCACCACTGAATTTTATTTTATCCAAAAGGAAAGGTTGAAAAAAACCGAAAAGAACTTTGAGATTATTTCTGAGTTCGGGGGGTAGATTATGAAAAGGGAATGTATTAGCACCCTTTTCATCCGTAGTTATCTACGGGCTCTTAGTTGCTTGTTAGATCACTTGCTTTGTTTAAAAACATGCTTTGTGTAGTTGTTGAAAGTATTTTGAAAAGGCGTCATCGTTTAGGCAAACTTTGTAATAGTCCTCGTTCGTAAGAACGTATACAAAGTGTTGATCTTTTGAAAATGTTTCATGTTTGGAAAATGTTTTGAAAGTGTTTTTGAAAGTATTGGTGTTTGTTTTGAAAATGAGCAAGGATGTTTGATTTGAAAGTGAGCAAGCAACTAGGAATAATCTACCTACTCAAAAGTCTTTGTTAATTTCTTCCTTTCCTTTGATATTGTTATCTTACCATTGATTTGGTAAGAAGCCTTATCTTTGGATGTAAAGGGATGGGCGTGGGTCATCATATATTCATGATAGCAATGTTGTGAGATATCTTAGCATTTCTCTTTGAGGGACTAAGATCATTTGAAAGTTAACATTCGAAGCGTTATCGAGGGCCTATGATCTTGTATTTTGATTGTTTTTTCTAAGACATCTCACATGCATAACATGACCATTTTTAGGAAATAAGTGGAGTTAACCCTAGGGGTGCATGAGTGAATAATGTGTTTGATTTGCATGCATTTTGTATTTGATTTTTGGGTTTTCTACTTGTTATTTTTATCTTGCCATACATCCTAGTTACTAGCATTTATACAAAAGAAATAAAACATGCAAGAAATAAAACCCACACTATTACAACCATATTGAATTGCATGGAAATATAAAGGCAAAAATAAAATAAATGCAAGAAAAATGGACCCTTCGATTTGGGTTGAAACACCCTTCGATTCTGCTTCTGTTGGCATCCTTCGATTGGGGATGGCATCAGCAAGGTTAAGGCCTTCGCTTGGAAGTTGGAACCAGTCAAGTCATGGCCTTCGATTGGGCTTGCCAGTCAACAGGGCGCCCCTTCTGGTTCTACCTTTCTGACTTGTTGCCTTCTTCGATTGGGGTTGGCATCAGCAAGTCTAGGCCTTCGATTCTGTCTTCTCAGCCTCCTTCAACTGGAACTGAAATCAACATGAGCATGAATTCTGGCTGGGCCTGAAATTTAGCATGGAAGCCCAAGGCTTCGTTTCGTACTTCATTCCCCCTGTTTCTTTCGTTTGAGATATTAAATGGCAACATGTCCTAAGGCCATGCTAGTATTTGTCTTGCAAACAGTTTAATACTTAAAGCATGTTTAGGTAAACAAGAAGCCAATGAAAAGGTTAGTTCTGAAAATATATTAAGAGGGTGGAAACAAAAAGAACAAAGTATTATGTACATGTTTCAAACGAAAGGGAAATGTGATACGGTGGCAGAACCGACAGTTTTGAAAATGCTGGTTTGCATTTTTTGTTTGCAAAGTGTCGCGGTAAGCAAGAGTCGCCACCGACTTTTATTTTATCCAACTAGAAAGGAAAAAAGCACAGAAAAATTCCTTTTTTCGAGATTTTTGAGTACGGGGGGTATATTATAGAAAGGGAAGGTGTTAGCACCCTTTCTATCCATGGTTTTCCATGGGCTCTTAGGTACTTGCTCATCCTTTTTTAAAAATTGCTTGTGTGTGTTTGTTTCAAAAAAGTTTTTGTTTTACTTCGTTTTAACCCTTGTTTCTGTCCTAAAGAGTGTTACGAAGTTGTTTTTGAAAACTTTGTTTGAAAAAGTGTTTAGTGTGAAAAAGTTGATTTGAGCAAGTACTTACTAGCATCTACCTACTCGAAAAAGAATTGTTTCTATTCTTGTTTCCTTTAGACAACGCTATCCTACTATTGAAAAATAGGAAGCACCATTGTTGGAGTTGTAAGGGTCAATTCGAAAGGGACGTACGATCACTAAATCAATGTTAGGACGTCTTAGTAATAACCCTAGTGTCTTAAGATCATATTCGAGGCAACATTTCCGAGGCAACATTTCCGAACGGGACATTTGATCTTTGTCTAGACAGGAGGGCCACCACTAAGACACCCTATACTTAATGACCGTTTACCGAAGGCAACCGAAGTTAGGGTATACCCTAGGAGTGCACATGTGCGAGTGATTTGATTTCAGTTATTATCTTTGCACATTAGGGTTTTCTAGCCATATTAAATTATCATGCAATCTTGTCATACAATCCTATTAACATACATCTAACAGTTAATATTTGCGAGAATTAAAATGCGGGAAATAAAACCTACGCTATTACAAGGCTTCGGGGTAGGGATTAATTACATAGCCAAAAAACCCATAAAAACGATAAATAAAGAAAATCCTAGATTAAACTATTACATACGTGAGCAGTTACATTAATATTGCAAAAAAATAATAAACGCGTGCGATGAATCGAAAACGAGAGACTTAGGGTTTTGACCCCAAATACCTAATTGTAATTTAAAGAAAAATCATTTTTTTGTTGTTTTTGATTATTTTTTTGAGAAAATAAAGTTCAATTGAATAAAAATAACCTAATTACTAATTAATTTAAATTTAAGAAAAAATAATTAAATTAACCTATTTTTTTATTTTTTTATTTTGAGAAAAGTAATAAAAATTAAATCAAGCTAACCCTAATTTTTTCTAATTGATTTTAAATATATATAAAAAAAAGTTAGAATTAACCTAAATTAAATTAAACTAACATTAAATTAAATTTGATAAAATAAAAAAAAAACCTAATTCTAAATTTGTGAAATTTGATTTTATGATTTTTTATGAAAAAAGAAATTAATTTTGGTTAGAAAATAATTAAACTAATTAAATTAAATAAAAGAAAAAATAGAAAAGAGAAAGAATGGGCCTGGTGTTGTTTTAGTAAAAGAGGGGTGTGGATCTGACTTCTAGGCCCAACAATTTCTTGGCCCCTTTGACTTTGCCAGATTCTGTGTGTACACTTGACTCCAGCGCATGGTGGACCCTCATGGGAAGGCCTTGGATCTGGCAGCCTTGATGATCTGATGGTTGGATGCTAACGATGCATGGTAGACTCGTGGGATACTAGCACACCTGATTATGCAAAGTAAAACAATATAAAGTAAATGTTGGGACCTGGGGATCGAACCCAGGTCCTTGAGCCTTCCCCCACTGCGCGCTTGCCATCTGAGCTGGCCATGTTAGTTGTACAAATAATAACAAACAAACATTATATGATAAAATAACATATTAATTCTTAAAATGCGTGTAGATTCAAACTTCCCATTCACATCATGCCACACCATCGTCTTCTTTGTTGCCTCCGTCGTGTTAGCCCTGGAAGCTTTTACCTACGGACATCTGAGTGTAACTACAACCCCTGTTTATTCCAGAATCTTGTATACACATGATAAATCAAAACCAGTGGTACCAATCCACTCGTTGCAACCTCACGAGCATCATGGTACCATTATTAATGGCCAATTGTTCCTGTATGAAAAATCCCTAAAAACGAAGCATGAACCCTAGCCATGGCACTTTGCTATACAGTAAAAAAAATGCAATTAATCCTAACCATTAGCTTGCAAACATTCCAAGGATTAAAAATATGTCAATTATTCATGCTAAAGATGCCATAATCAGTGCATTCTATTTCAAGAAAAGAGACAAACCATTTGAACCTTACAGTGTGATTCTGAACATGGGGAAGCTGGCTAATGGTTGTAATACGATCCAAGGATGTCCAGTAAACGATTGGGATGACTAGAATGCCTTGAAGTGATCTGTAATTTGGAAATCAGTTTGCAACTTTTCTTGAATTTTTTGAAACTCGTTCTTTCTCTTTTCACGCCTCTAGCCCCTTGTTTTTGGTCTTCACTTGTTCCTTATGTATAGTAGAATGCATTAGGGTTACAATTCTGTATCAAATCTCCCTCAATTATGATTATTGATTCATGATTTGATCCTTGTGAAAAATCTTTCCAAATCAAGAAAATCCAATCTTTTTGTGTCCATTTGAACCTTTCACAATTTGATCTTGTTTCCAGCTGTGTAATGATCCTAAACATGCATAAAATCTCAAGATTTGATTAACTTTTGATATTTTCATTATTTTATTTTGATTTAATTTGATTTAAATTAAATAAAATCAAAATAAATGACAAAAATAAAAGAATGAAAAGTGGAAGGACTCATGGGTCGTGGGTCACATTAAAAACTCAGTGCAAGCATAAAAATTTGGGCCCATTTGACAAAATATGCAATTTTGGACACTTTTGACTTTTGGCAATTTTGCAAAAAGGGTCAATTTGGCCAATGCATAACTCTCTCAATTTTGACCCTAGAGATGTGTTCTTGGACTTTTTATAAATCTTAATATGTCCTCTAAGCAACCCTTTTGATCTCATCTCAATTGAGTCTTCCATGTTCATGTATGAAGCTTTGACCCAAAAGGTGTTTTTTGTTGACTTTCCAAAATGACCTATAATGTCCAAATTCATATCTTCTTGTGAGTGAATATTTTGAACTTGGGAGATGAATATGGATTGTAGGTAATTGCATCCTCTTCAAAATGAGCTTTGTATGGGTCATTTTTGATAAAGTATGAGAAAGTTATGCTTGGTCAAAGTTGAGTTAACTTTTCCTGCAAAACCCTATTTTAATAACTTTTTGGGTTTTGATGAATTGTAAGAAATCCTTGAGGAATCATGATCGACCCTTTATCAAATGATTAATAATACTTCAAAATGAAAATGTTGACCAAAAATCTTGAATTTTGACTGTATGTGGGCCACAGTTGACTTTTGCCCTAGCATAGTCGATTTTCAGGCCTTTAAGCAATTGACTGAGCAAACTTCCTCTACAAAGCTTGAAATTTGACATGGATGATCTTGAGAACATATTAGGACAATGGTGAGAATTTGGGATCCTTTGGACTCAAGCATCTTGATGAAAAATGAAACCCTAATTTGGGGTAGACTGTCTTAGGAGAGAGCTTGTCTAGTCAACTCTTGGACTTCCTTGAGCAATTTGAGGACCTCACTTGAAATGTATTGACAAATATGGGAGGGAAAATTTTGGGGTACAACAGCTGCCCATGTTCAATCTTCTTAAACCCCAGGATGTAGATTGGCTTGTCTGCCTTTCGTGATCTGAAGGTTGAAGATGATTGAACACTAGAGTGCCCAGAAATTTGCACTCGCATGAAGTGGTACTTGTCTTACGACTTCAGGAATGGGCTTATAGATGCCATTTGGAAATCAATGACGGGAGATGGACTTAAATATTCCATCAGAAGAAGTGTTGATCGCATAAGAGATCCCTTTTGCGAGAACTCGTATACCTGCTGTTGAGGAGGACTTCGCTGGGGAATGCTGGTCTCTGTCTTAGGAGAAATAGAATTTTAGGAGCTTCAGTTGTCCGTTATTCTACTGGGGAATCATCTCTTAGTCGAGGAGGTGAAAACGAACTGCTATCTGGTCGTGCTCCAGGATTTATAGTGATTTGCTGAGGAAAATAAGACTGACTGCTATCTGGTCGTGCTCTAGGCTTTACAGTGACTTACTGGGGAGATGAGATTAGACTTGCTATTTGGTCATCTTCCAGGATTTGCAATTTCTCAATTCTTATCTGGTCGTACTCCAGGCTTCATAAGGAATTAGGTGGTTATCCGGTCGCATCTGGGCTTCAACTTGAATTTAAGGCTTACTAATATCCGATCAATTTCCGGGCTTCATAGTAATTGGCCGAGTAAACTGCTATTTGGTCGAATTCCAAGCTTCGAAGTACCTTATACTGTTATCTGGTCGATTTCCAGGCTTCAGTGTTCTTTACCGTTATCTGGTCGTGATCCAGTCTTCACGGTGTCTTGTACAGTTATCTTGTCATTTCCAGGCTTCATGGTATATTGTATTACTTTCTGGTCGATTTCCAGGATTCACAATAACTTGCTGAGGGTTAATCTGTTTTCTGGTCGATTTCCGGGCTTTATAGCTTGTATTTATGATATACCAATATCTGGTCGATTCCAGGCTTCGTAGTATTCTAGAGATATCAAGATATTATTCGGTCGATTTCCGGGCTTCATAGCTTGAACTGGAGTAGAAATCTTAATATCAATTTGACTGAATCAGATAAAACTTGTGAGAACTTGATTGTATCTTTCCTTGAAAGGTAAAGAGTTAGTCGTATATAATGTCATGATGTATGTATTGAGTAATGATGTTCTCAAAATAAATGAGATTGCGATGTATGATGCATATGTGTATGCCATAATGTATGGATATGCAATGTTCTTGTGATATTCTCCGGCTGGGGATAATGAATCCTGGACTGCTGTTGGAGAGTACAAGGAGTTGAGTTCTTCGTTCTCGTCGGGGATAGTAACCAAAGATGATTAGCTGGAGACTTGGTCCGTTCTGCTCGAGAACATTCCGCCGGGAGAGCCTCTGTTTGAGAATAACCCTATGGGAGAATGACTTTGTGGGAGAAAGAGATACTATGTTGGAGGATCTACTAATTTGGAGAAATAAACTCAGCTGGTGGTGAACTTCTATTGCTGGTGATGGGTAAACTCTGCTTGGGGAAAATTTTGTTGATTCATTCGCGATTATGAACCTCGGCTGGGGAGAGCTAACACCACTGTCTTTGGATACTTCCTACTCTGCGGTGAGTATACGTATCTTTTAGTTATATTCTCAAGCTGGCTCTATCCCTGTACCTGGTAGGTAGAGCAACTGTACGGTTTGGACATTCCTTGTTTGCCCCTGTTCCTGGAATTACGAGTAATCTTATTTTGTTTCTTATGTAAATATTTATGAGCAGCAATTATTTTCAAATGCATATATCAAAAATGAATCATTGGACGTTCTTGCAAAATAGAAAAAGAAAAACAAATCGAAATTTCTTGTGAAAATGAATTGTATTGATTATTTTGAAGTTGGCCTGTAACATGCGTTTTGTACAAGAGGCTGACGTCCTAGTAAGAGAACACCGCCGAAGGACAGAAATTATACAATTTATGAAAAAGAAAGAAAAACATATATATGAAACAATCCCACTGGGTTCCAATTATGCTATTGCCCTTATATCTTCGAGCGTCTCATCACTTTGCTACTTGGTCGAAGATAGATCTGATTGATTGGTGTCGTCCGAGCTTGATAGTCGATACCAAAGTCTGGTTGCAAGATGATCCAATGAGACATAGTGTTACGCTTCAATCCCTAATTTTTGCCTGAACCTCCCTTATGGGTTTTCAGTCCACCGCGACACCCTTTTTTTCCCAAGCCGCCCTTCGGGTTTTCGACTTGTCGGGTGTACAGTTTTTTTCATTTTCATCCCTTACTTTTTCCTGAACCCTTTTGGTTCACCGGGAAGCCCTTATTTTTTCCTAGGCCAGTCGACCTAGCGGGTCTTTGATTATGCGTAGTATTTTTTCACTATGTCTGCATTGACAGGGTGAGGAAGGTCGTCACCATCCATGGTAGTTAGAATCATAGCTCTTCCCAAGAAAATGTTCTTAACCACAAATGGCCCTTCGTACGTGGGGGTCCATTCGCCCCTGGGATTACCTTGCGGCAGTATGATACGCTTGATTACAGGATCCCCGACCTGATATTCCTGTCGTCTGACTTTCTTGTTAAATGCCTTGATCATTCGCTTTTGATACGTCTGACCATGATAAATAGAAGTAAGTCTCTTTTCATTGATTAAGTTCAGCTGGTCAAGTCGGGTTTGGATCCAATCGTCTTCGCTCAAACCCGCATCCTTCATAATCCTGAGAGAGGGTATCTAGACTTAAATAGGTAGGACTTCCTCCATGCCATACACCAGAGAATAGGGTGTTACCCCTGTCGATGTCCTTGCCGAGGTACGGTACCCATGAAGAGAGAATGGAAACATCTCATGTCGGTCTTTGTATGTCACTGTCATCTTCTGCACAATCTTCTTGATGTTCTTGTTAGCTTCTTCAACAGCCCCATTCATCTTCGACCGGTAGGGAGAAGAGTTGTGATACTGTATCTTGAACTGTTTGCAGAGCTCGGTGAACATCGTATTATTGAGATTTGTACCATTTTCCGTAATGATCCTCTTTGGTATGCCGTATCGACAAATCAAATTATGTCGGATAAACCGCATCATGAAGTTCTTCGTTACTGTAGTAAAGGAAGCTGCCTCGACCCACTTTGTAAAGTAATCAATAGCCACCAAAATGAAACGATGCCCATTAGACGCGGTAGGTCTGATCTCACCTATCATATCGATGCCCCACATTGCAAAAGGCCATTGAGCTGTCAAAACATTCAGAGGAACCGGAGGTACATGCACCTTATCAGCATAGACTTGGCACTTATGACAGGTTCAAGAGTGCTGATAACAATCGGCTTCCATAGTGGACCAATAATATCCTGCCTGTAGGATTTTCTTCGCCATTGTATGTCCACTGGAATGAGTTCCGAAGGTACCTTCGTGTAACTCTACCATGATCCTTTCTGCCTCGCTTTTGTCCACACATTGCAGTAAGGTTGAATCATGGTTGCGCTTATAAAGGATCCCATTACTGATGAAGAACTTCGCAGTGAAACTTTCTCAAGAACTTTTTTATCATTAACAGATGCACCCTCGGGGTATTCTTGAGCCTCAAGATACCTCTTTACCTCGTGGAACCAGGGTTTATCTGCTACCTCTTCAGTCTCAATGTCACAGCAGTTTGTGGGTTTGTCCAACCTCTCAATGGTAATCTGGGGAGCTTCATTGTCCCACCTGACTTTGAACATAGAAGACATGGTAGCTAGCGCGTCCGCTAACTGATTATCCTCTCTCGGGAAGTGTTCAAAGGTTATTTCCTCAAAGTGCGGGAGCAATGTCAGTACATACTCCTTGTAAGGAATAATATTTTGGTGCTTCGTATCCCAATCGCCTTTGATTTGACTGATCACTAGAGCAGAATCTCCGAATACACTCAAGAACTTAATCCTTAGGTCAATAGCAGCTCGAAGACCCAGGATACATGCTTCATACTCTACCATATTGTTGGTGCAGTTAAAACATAATCGGCGGTGAACGAAGTATGACAGCCCTCAGGAGATATGATCACAATGCCAATGCCATTACTCAACGTGTTTGATGCTCCATCAAAATACATAAACCATCGAGATCCTTCCTCGGGTCCTTCATCCGGTCCAGGTTTTTCACAATCGGTCACCAACATGATATTCTCATCCGGAAACTCGAAATTCATGGATTGGTAGTCATCCACTGCCTGATGCACCAGATGATCCTCCAATACACTCCCCTTGATTGCTTTTTGGGTTGTGTATTGGATGTCGTACTCATTTAAGATCATCTTCCATCTTGCTATTCTTCCGGACAAGGCAGGCTTTTCGAAGATATACTTAATTGGATCCATTTTTTATATCAATAAGGTGGTGTGAGTCAGCATATACTATCTCAGCCGGCGAGCAGACGATGCCAAAGCGCATCAAGTTTTCTCGAGCAATGAGTATCGGGTCTCACTGTCGGTAAACTTTTTGCTAAGGTAGTAAATAACATGCTCTTTTAGGCCAGACTCGTCATGCTGCCCCAGCACACACCCCATTGAATTATCCAGTACTGTCAAGTATAAGATCAAAGGTCTTCCTTCAACTGGAGGCATCAGAATAGGTGGCTCTAGGAGGTATTCCTTGATCCTTTCGAAAGCGGTCTGACATTCATCATTCCATTTTACCACTTGATCTTTCTTCAGCAGTTTGAAGATTGGCTCACAAGTAGCAGTCATATGTGAAATGATCCTGGAAATGTAATTCAGATGTCCCAAAAAGCCTCTAACTTCCTTTTCTGTGCAGGGAGCCGGCATATCCTGTATGGCCTTTACCGTGACAGGGTCTACCTGAATACCCTTATCACTGACGACGAAACCCAACAGCTTACCAGACCTTACCCCGAAGGTGCACTTGTTCGGGTTCAACCTCAGTTTGTACATCTTTAACCTGTCGAACAATTTCTGGAGATGGTCAAGGTGCTCTTCCTCAGTCTGGGACCTTGCTATCATGTCATCAACATAAACCTCAATCTCATGGTGAATCATGTCGTGGAACAAAGCGACCATGGCGCGCTGATAAGTTGGCCCAACATTCTTCAACCCGAAAAGCATTACCTTGTAACAGAAGGTGCCCCACTGTGTAACGAAGGTTGTCTTCTCCATGTCCTCGGGAGCCATCTTGATCTGATTGTAACCAGAAAAACCATCCATAAAGGAGAAGATCTTATGCTGCACGGTGTTGTCGACCAGAACATCAATATGAGGGAGTGGGAAGTCATCCTTGGGGCTTGCCCTATTCAGATCTCTATAGTCCACACACATCCGTACCTAACCATCCTTCTTAGGCACCGGAACAACATTGGCAACCCACTGCGGATAAGAAGTGACAGCTAAAAATCCCGCGTCGAACTGTTTCATGACCTCAACTTTGATTTTATCAGACATTTCGGGGCGCATATGACCAACCTTCTGATTTACTGGAGGACAGTCTTCTTTGGTTGGCAGGCGATGTACCACAATATCAATGTCAAAACCAGGCATGTCTTCATAGGACCAGGCGAAGATCTCAACATAGTCGCGTAGCATCTGTATCAACCGTTGTTTGACACTAGGCTCCAGGTTCGCACCTATCTTAACTTCTTTCCTGTTTTCCCCTGTACCCAAATACACTAATTCAACTGGCTCTTCATGAGGTTGTATGGCCATTTCTTCCTGCTGTAGTAGTCTACCAAGTTCTCCAGGCACCTCACAATCATCCTCACCTTCATCCTCAGCTTGGTTAATCGGATTTTCGAAGTCATAATTGGCAGTAGCAGAGTTGTTATCAATGGGATCCAGAGTGGTTATGGATCTGCATTATGATACGTGAGTGTGTGTAAGAGAATAGCTATTTTGATAAAGTGAGAGATAGAAAAGAAAGACAAGGAGCGCAAAATTTGTAATGCAAGAAACGTCCAATGTTTTACTAATTATATATGAAATGACAAATAATAAGCCCTCACAAGCAAAGCCAAGGTGCCTCGGGCAAGGCACCAGGCCGTAAAGTTTTAAACTGTCTATTACCACTCTTAAAACAAAAAGTCAATTACTGTGGAATAAAAGAAACAGGTATGAAGTCTTTCGTCGTCCAATTGTTCAATCCACCATTGGTTGTTGGGTAGATCCAGCTGTCGATATTTGAATCTTCTTCACCATCTTCAACCACATTAACTCCCTGATTGCTGATATGCAGAGGAGGTCTTCCAATCCGTGCGCGCCTAACAGCCCTTTGAGCCCCTGTAGTAAAGCCCAAACCAAATTTGTCAGTTTTGTGCATGAAATCATGGAGCTGACCCCAATTGGTACACCCACCTTCTTCGATTACAGCCCTAACATCCTTGAGAGAAGCCATCTTCATCGGAGGTTTGTCGGTAGCAACTTCAGTTGATGCCAAAGTCTGAGGGGCCTCTTCAAAGTTCTGACAAGGGGTTTCGATGAACTCCCCATCCATCTCCACGTAGCGGAACAAATTGAGATGACTCACCATATACTCCTTTTTACCTTGTACCGTGACAATCTTCCCCTTTACAGGATATTTCAACATTTGATGGAGCGTGGAAGTCACTGCCCCAGCCTTATGAATCCAAGGACGACCCAACAAGCAATAATATGATGGTCTAATATCCATCACATAGAAAGTGGATGCAAAAGTCTAAGAGCCAACTTTAATAGGGATGTCCACCTCCCCGTGCACTATTCTCTTTGACCCGTCGAAAGCCCTGACCATAATATTGCTCGGCTTCAGAATCAAACCTTCACAATCCAGACGGTCTAATCCCTTCTTTGGCAGAACATTCAATAAGGACCCGATATCCACCAGTACATGGGCCATAGTAGTGCCCCTGCACTCGATCGAGACGTGCAGAGCATCATTATGATTTCTTCCTTTAGCAGTCAAATCTGCATCTGAGAAACCCAACCCATTATCGGCAGTCAGGCTAGATACACAATCTTTGAATTGGTCAGCTGAAGTTTCCTGTGGCACATGCGCAGTTTTGAGGAATGCAATTAGAGCCTTTGCATGGGCTTCAGAACATAACAACAAGGACAACATAGAAATTTTTGACGGGGTCTGCCCCAGCTGCTCGACTACGTTGTAGTCGCTCTTCTTGATAATCTTCAGAATTTCTTCTATCTCTTGTTTCGAGGTTTCTATAATGATCTTCTTAGGTGCCTCCGTCTGGGCAGGCTCACTTGTGATTTCTTTGCCCCGAGTCCCAGATGACTCGGCGATAGGGGTGATAACTGGAATAGGAACCGGGATAGTAGTTGATGTAATAGCAGATGGAATGATAACAGGTTTGTGGACAGTCGGAGGGGAAATTTCGGGAGAAAAGAGTCTTCCACTTCTGGTGACCTTGCTTGTCCCAACAATATTGCTGACATCAGCATCAACTTCCTCATTCTTAAAGTCTTGTTTAACTCCATGGTAATACACATCAGCCCTATAGTGCCAAGGGACAACCTTATCTGAAGTGTATGGGATAGGACCAGGGGCAGTAATTATTAACAGAGCAATTCTTGGGACGGGTGTAATCCTAACAGGTTTTCTCGAGGAAACCTTGGAAGTATTGGCGGAAATGGTTATGATGGCAACATCTTGAATTGGAACCAACGGAATCATAGTCTTCTCGAACAGGATCTCTTTATTATCCATCAGGCGTTGAATACCTGATTTCAATAAGTGGCAACCGGCAGGCAGAATTGAACACATGTGGCAACCTTCGCCACAGCCCGAAAATAAACCAGCCAGCAACAAATTCTTCTTTACTGTCATCAAAGGAGTAGAAATTTCTTCCACAGAGGTCACAAATGAATCATTGTTCACAACATTTACTCCATGACCATGTTTGGGCATGGGAGCAGTTATGACGTTGGGCTTCTCTGGAGCGTCAAACTCAATCTCTTTGGCTTCGATCAAGTCTTGAACTTTGTTTTTCAAGGCCCAACAGTTGTTTTTATCATGACCTGGACTTTCGGAGTGATAGGCGCAGTGGGCATTCGGGTTGTAGTGAGGAGAAATGGTGTTAGGGTTCTTCGGGGCCTCCCTTAGAGTTCAGATTGGTCTTCAATAATTGTGGTAGAATTTGAGACAAGGTCATATTGAGCTGAGTGTACTGCCTCTGTGGTCTTTCCACCCTTTGTTGATTGTTAAATTGTGGAGCAACTGTGGGTCTTGATATCACTACCGCATTTACTGCTTGACGGTGTTCAGGTTTGCTTTGGCCCCTCGAGCCATAGACTGCACTAGCTTCTTTCTTACCGGTGAAATGTTTCTTTACTTCATTTGATGAATTATCTGTTGTACCCCAAAATTTTCCCTCCCATATTTCTCAAAACATTGCAAGAAAAATCTCCAAGTTGCCCAAGGTTGCTCAAGAGTTGGTCAGACAAGCTCTCTCCTAAGGCAATCTACCCCAAATTAGGGTTTTGTGTTGCATCAATATCCTTGAGTCCAAGTGGCCCAAGTTCTCGCTAATGTCCTAATATGTTCTCAAGATCATCCATGTCAAGTTTCAAGCCTTGCAGAGGAATTTTGCTCAGTCAATTGCTCAAAAGGTCCAAAAGTCGACCGTGCTAGGGCAAAAGTCAACTGTGACCTATATACAGTCAAACTTCAATATTTTTTGCCAACATTCTCATTTTGAAGGATATTTCATCATTTGGTCAAGGTTTGATCATGATTCATCAAGGATTGCTCAAAATTCATCAAGATTCAAAAGTTGCCAAATTAGGGTTTTGTAGGAAAAGTCAACTCAACTTTGACCAAGCATAACTTTCTCATACTTTATGTGAAATGACCCATCCAAAGCTAATTTTGAAAAGGATGAAATTACCTACAATCCATCTTCATACCCCAAGTTCAAAATATTCACTCACAAGAAGTTATGAATTTTGACATTATAGGTCATTTTTGAAAGTCAACAAAAACACCTTTTTTGTCAAAGCTCCTAACATGAGCATGGAGTATCAAAATGAGATTATACAAAAAGGGTTGATTAGAGGACATCTCAAGATTTCTAAAAAGTCAAATAACACTCCCAAAAGTTCAAAATTGAAGAAGTTATGCATTGTTGAAATTGGACATTTTTGCAAAATTGCCAAAAGTCAACTATCCCCAAAACTTCAAATTTTGCCAAATGGGCCCATTCTTTTTCACTTGTTTTGAGTTTGCATTATTTCCCACGTGCTCTAGCCTTGGCCATGTGTTCATATTATATTTTTATTATTTAATTTGATTTTTATTTGAATTAATTCATTTTAAATCAAATAAAATCACATAAAATCTAAGGCATTGATAACAAATGATTTTCTGGTTATTTCAGGCTCCAAGTACAGCTAGCATTGCAGTCAAACTTGTATCAAGGTCATTATGCACAAGAAGATATGATTTGGATCAAATTTAGAAAGTTTGTAAAGGCAAATCAAATCCACATCAAAATCATTGATAGAGGGAGATTTGGACAGAGGTTTGAACCCTAATACAATCTGCAATACATAAGCAAGCGAAAGACACAAGAATCAGGGTTGGAAATCAATTGTGGAGGCAGAACAAAACTTGCAAAAACAAAGAAATAATGTGACTTCGAAATCAACCCTAGAGGAATTTTCAGGGCTTGATATTGGTCTCAATCGCTTCCTGGAAATTCTCACAAGCTAAACCAATCCAAACCACGCATTTCAGACCTCCTAGTGCATTGTAAGTAGTCCACGAATCTGCCATATTCTTGAAATTGAAAATCACTATTCTTGCATCCATTGAATGAAATAACTGCATATTCTTGACCCTCACATCATTTGCAAACTTTTCATAATAACCAATTGCATTTATCTGACTTATATGGAGAACCACCATTGCTAGGGTTTGGTTCGTGTTTTTGGTTTTTTTCGTTTCATGAAAAATTGGCCATGATAATGGGCATAGTTGTGATCAGCAGGTTGAGACGAGTTTAACCATGGTGTTAGAAGGCATTTTCATGGCATGTACAAAGTTTTAGAGATGCATGGTTTGTAGTGACGGACTTCCGTCCGTAGGTATAGGTCGTGTGGCTTTTAGCAACGGTTCAAGGAAGGGGACGATGAGTTGTCGGTCATCCATTGGCTGGTTCAAACGTCTGCGCGCGTTTTATTTTTTCTGGCCATTAATCTTGTTTAATTATATTATTTTTTATTTGTGTTATAATAACAATTGAGACAACATGCCGTGGTGGCAAGCTTGGCATTGGATATCCCTTCAGGACCTGGGTTCGAATCCCAGGTCCCCCATTTTTTCAATGTTATTTGTTTTCAGATAATCCAGTGCGTATTCAAGCCTAAGATCTACCATAGACGCTCACCAATCAACGTGCCAGATGGCCAGATCTGGTGGCCAAGCCTTGAGGGCACATGATGGACTCAATCAACGCTCAAGCACTGGATCCCAAAAGTCCAAACGGATCAGCAAATGGGCCAACAAAAATTGCTTCCTACACCCTCAAAAACAGGCCCAAACTCTCTTTCCCTCACACTTTTATTTATTTAACTTAATTGCTTTATTTTGTTTAAATAATTTACTAACCAATAAAATTAATTTTCTTTTTTTATCAAAAAATAACAAAAATACTTTTACTCCAATTAAAATTCAGAATTTTATTTTTTTAATAAATACTAATTAATTAATTAGGATATTAATTAGGTAACATTAATTTATTTTGTAAATAAATAAAATAAATTAGAATTAATTAGGTTTTAACCTTAGTTTAATTATTTTTATTTTCTTTCTTAAAATAATCAAAACTCCAAAAATATGCCATTTATTATTTAAATTAGGATTTAATTTATTTTCCTTAAAATAAAAACAACAAAAACATTTTCTTTAAAAAGGGTCAAAACCTTAACTCGCATTCGATTCAATTTCATCTCGCGCGCGATTTATTTTTTCCTTATTTAATTATTGATGTATCTGTTCCCGACTTGTAATAGTTTTAAATAGGACATTTAATTATTTTACCGCTTTATTTTATTTTCAAAGGGTTACTTTTGGCGATGTAAATACCCGACGCCTTGTAATAGTTAGTTTTAATTTCCGCATTTTAATTCCGAAAATTATACAACTGTTAGATGTTCGATAATAGGGTTTGCATGACAAGACTGAATGCTTAATCTTAAAATCAAATAAGATCACCCTTAACATGTGCAAAGATAAAAATAACTGAAAACGACACACTCGCACATGCACACTCCTAGGGTACACTCCACTTGGTTGCCTTCGTACACGGTCATTGAGTATAGGTTATTTTAGAGGTCGCCCTCTTGTCTAAAAGATCATAGTTGCCTCGAAACGGTTGTCTCGGATATTGTAGCCTCAAACAAATGATCTAAGACATTAGGGTTACTGCTAAGGCGTCCTAACATTGCTTTGGTGACCGTACGTCCCTCTTTCGAATTGACCCTAAAACTCCAACGACGGTGCTACCTACTCACTAATAGTGGGATATCATTGTCCAAAGGAAATTAGCATAGAACGATTCCTTTTTCGAGTAGGTAGATAGTTCTTAGATACTTGTTCATCAAAAAAACAAAACATTTTTCACACTTACACACTTTTTCAAACAAAGTTTTCAAAACACTTCATTACACTCTTGAGGACAGAAATAAGAGTTAAATCAAAGTTAAAAACAAAAACTTTTTCAAACCCACAAGCACAAAGAAAATATTTTGAAAATGATGAGCAAGTACCTAAGAGCCCGTAGATAACTGCGGATAGAAAGGGTGTTAATACCTTCCCTTTCTATAATCTACCCCCCGTACCTAGAAAATCTCAAAAAAGTAATTTTTTTGTGCTTTTTTCCTTTCCTTGTTGGATAAAATAAAAGTCGGTGGCGACTCTTACTTACCGCGACATTTTTCAAAAACAAACGCAAAACGCAAACCAACGTTCCAAAAACAGTCAGTTTTTCCCACCGTATCACAAAACTGGCGACTTTGCTGGGGAGTGGATAAGTGGGGTGTACCTTAGGAATAGTTCATCATAATCTTTTCAATTGCTTGACTTGTATGCTTTATCTTTGTGGGTTTGAATCAGAGTTACTATAGATCCTAACCCGGAGCTGGGGATACCCTTTAGGTAAGTAGCAATAGACTGTGAGGGAATTGTACGGCGTAGATCGATACGGTTGAAGCAGTAGCTATGTTGGTGTGGCACTTTAGTTTGTACCGATATCCCTTATAGTGGAAGAAGGAGAATATGGGTCTTCTAAGGGGTCATTAAGCACCAACTGACCTTAGAACCTATAATTAACCAACTTGGCCATAGAACAGTAGCAGTATGCTACACTCATTGAGACCAAACTCTCGCGATGATTCCGACCGCAAGAAAAGGTTTCCAAACTGGAATTATGACTGATCGAGGATGGTCAGTGATATTGAGATCCTCTAGAAACCGGTTACTATTACTAGGACAGGTTTGAACCAACTAAACTGAAAGAGGGTAATACCTAAACTCCTTGCCAGCCTGAAATCTAAGGGCTATCTGTGTGACTTGTTTGCCCTTACCAAGTTTGCTATCTGTGAATACTTGTGGTGTGTTTTCTATCATGACATCATGCATCATGACATTGCACGCATCTTGCATCATACTAACCCATTTCAAAGACAGAGGGGATTCATCTTTTGATCTATTTTGTAGGTCATGGCATCTATGCGTAGAAACACTATTCGAATCAGCTTTGTACATGTTCCCACTCAGCTTAGAGAATTGGTTACAAAGGTCCCTGATACTTCCTCCTTTATCAGAAGACATGGGCACCTCCTTGGTTTGGTCACTTCCAGATTAGATGAGCATATGATGAGTGTTTTGTGTCAGTTCTTTGATCCATTATACCCCTGCTTCACTTTCCTGGACTATCAGTTAGTCCCTACTCTGGAGGAGTTCTCTGATCTACTGGGTATTTCTATTCTAGAGCAGACGCCATTTACAGGTTGGGAGAAAGTCATTAGGACGGGAGAGATTGCTTCAGCCCTCCGTCTGACAAAGGCTGAGGTAATGTCTAACTGGGAGACTCGAAGTGGGACAAAAGGCTTCTTGGCTAAATTCTTGGTTGATCGGGCTAATCAGATCTGGGACAGTCTAGACTTTCAGGCATTTGAAGACATTCTGGCTCTTCTCATATATGGTTTGGTGTTGTTTCCTAACTCAGATTCTTTCGTCGACGTGAATGCGGTGAAGATTTTCATGTCCCGTAATCCGGTGCCCACTCTCTTGGGTGACATTCTGCACTCTCTTTATGCCCGTACTGCTCGGAAACGGGAAACCCTTATGTGTTGTGCACCATTTCTGGCGAGGTGGTTTATTTCTCACCTCCCCAAATCTGTTTTGAAGAACAAGGAAGGCATGGGTTGGGCCTACAGAATTATGTCTCTCGCTCACATCGACATTATCTGGAGCACTAAAGACATGGAAGACATAGCTATTATTGATCGCTGTGGGGAGTACCCCAATGTTCCACTACTTTGAATTCGAGGAGGGATCACCTATAATCTTTGTTTGGCCTTACGACAGTTTGGGAGAGCTAGGAGGGAAGGACCTCATGAGTTGCTGATGACAAGCATTGTCTTTGACTTCCAAGGGGATAGTGACGAGCATCGCCGCAGGTTCATACGAGCTTGGGATAGGGTGCACCGGTCTGATCCACATGAGTTAGGGATGAAGACCTCTCTTTCGATGGAACCGTATCTCCGATGGGTTCGTATACGTGCTCAAAAGCTGGGAATTTCGTACAAAGCTGTCTTGCCTGTGATTGTTGAGATTGCTGATGAAGAAGGGGTTCCTCCTACCATCCTCCATCCATACATGCCTACTGATATTGGGGAATTAAAGAGGTCTTGGATGCAGCTAAGAGAAGAGCGAGATACTTATAGAGAAAAGTATCACGAGCAGGAGCGAAATATTCTAAAGCTTACAAGACAGTTGGAGAATGAGAAGGTCCTCAACGACTATGTTAGCACAAGAGGCAAACAGCCATGGGAGCGCTGATGTCTTTTGTTATTTCTAGCTTTGATTTATTTTTCAGTATTTCTTTCTTGTAACGCCTTAAGGGAATTTGTCAAACATTGTTTCAAGTTATTTATCTAATAAAAGTGTGTTTCATTTTGGTTTACGAATTTGAATCTCTCGACGTCTTTGAAATCATATCATACGCATTTCATTCCATGCACCTCATCACAGGTACCCAATACAGGTTTCTCATCTTCTTCGTTGTTTATTTCAGCATATCATGTCTGCTGAAACATCAAATGATCAAGCTATCAAGGCTCTACAAGCTCAAAACGCTCAATTCCAGGAAATGTTCATGAACTTGGCTAAGGGTCAGCAATATCTGAAGACTCTTATCTTGAAGGATAAGAAGAAGAAGAAGAATACGGTCCTCCTGAACATGGGTCGCAGGATTGGGAATAATTTGCGAGATGAAGTCAATCTATCTCACTCATCTGGAGGGGGAGAAAACCAAGAAGAAAGTGTTAGAACATAGTTTGATTCTACAACCCTCAGTTACAGTTTTGATGATAACAAAGTTCAAGATTAAATGTATTATGAGATTTATATAAGACATAGATGCTACTCAAAAATCATGTTGTGTATTTGGAGAAACTCTGATGGAATCAGCATCAGAATATCAGTATCAGCATCAGAAGATATGTCAGCATCAGAAGATCAATTCATGTGCTACCCTGAAGCCTGATGAACAGAATCTGCGCTTAACATACTCTGATTCTGATCAAGATCATAACCATGTCATCAGCACTCAGAAGCGCCAGAATAAGCTAAAGCCATGAACACTCTGACTTTCATTAAGCAGAACATTCTGAAGTGTCAACGTTACTGCATTCAAGGCAGATTAATTACCAACGACTTTATTCCAAGACAAAGATCTTCTCAAAATGGAAAGAACGTTATGAGCATTGAAATGGAATTATGGACATCAACGTATCTATTCCAAGGTTATTTAAACAAGTCAGTGAGAAATGAAATGGCTAATACTCTTTCACGCACATACGCATAAGCCAACCATCTTCGTCCTCACTCATACAGTTTGCGACAGCTTTCAAGCGCTTACTCTATAGCTTTAGCAATCTAGTTTTATTCAAGCTTAATTTTGTGTAATATCACAGTTGTGATATATAGTTTTTCCAGAAAACATCAAACACACATTTTGTTCATTTGTCTGTAAAAGAATTTCCTTGAGAAACCGGTCTGTGGTTGGACTCAAGAAGGCTTTAGAAGTTGTTAAAGCAGTTTTGTATTCAGTTGAATATAGTGGATTAAGACCTCGTTGGAGAGAGGCGAAATCACCTTGACGGGTGGACTGGAGTAGTTTGAGATCAAACGAACCAGGATAAAAATAACGTGTTGTCTGCATTTGATTTCAAGTTTTAATAATTCAACCCCCCTTCTTGTGTTTTTCACATCTTCAATTGGAATCAGAGCGCCTGGTTCTGAGTTCATAACACTTAACCGTGTCAGTACAAGATCCAGCGTTAGAAAAACACAATGGCAAGACCACATCAAAACATCAGCAATGGCAACAATGAATAAAGAGACAGATTCAATGGAAAACCTCCAGTCTTTAAGGGAGAGAACTTTGATTACTGGAAAGACAGAGTTGAAAGCTTCTTTCTGGCCCACGATGCTGATCTGTGGGATATGGTGACTGATGGATAAACGCACCCTGTGAATGCAAGTGGTCAGAATATTGGCAGGAAAGAAATGTCTGATCAACAAAAGCATGATTTCAAAAACCATCACAAGGCCAGAACAATTCTTCTCAGTGCTATTTCTTACTCTGAATATGAAAAGATATCAAACAGAGACACTGCAAAGAATATGTTTGACTCTCTGAGAATGGCGCATGAAGGCAACCTTCAAGTTAAAGAAACTAAAGCTCTTGCGCTCATTCAGAAGTATGAGGCATTCAAGATGGAAGAAAGTGAATCTATTGAAACAATGTTCTCAAGATTTCAGATTCTGGTTGCTGGTCTCAAAGTTCTGGACAAAGGGTATTCTACTGCTGATCATGTTAAGAAGATCATCAGAAGCTTGCCAAAACAGTGGAGGCCAATGGTCACAGCGCTGAAGCTAGCTAAAGATCTAAACAAAATCTCTCTGGAGGAACTTGTCAGCTCCCTCAGAAGTCACGAGATAGAGCTAGAAGCTGATGAACCTTAAAAGCAAAGTAAGCCATTAGCTTTGAAATCTACCAGAAAATCAAATCTGACTCCAAAGTTTTGCAGGCTGTTGAAGAAACCTCTGATGGGTCCTCATCAGAAGAAGATGAATTGTCTCTCCTCTCCAAAAGGGTGAACCAACTGTGGAAGCAGAGGCAAAGAAAGTTCAGGAATCCCAGAAGATCTGAGAATCAGAACGAATCTTCCTCCAGAATCAGAAGGTCAGAATCCTCCTCTGGACACAGAAGATTTGAAGGCTCTTCAGAAAGCAGAAAGCCAAACAACAAAGACATAATCTGCTATGAATGCAACGAGCAAGGACACTACAAGAGTGATTGCCCAAAGCTTCAGAGGGAAAAGCCCAAAAAGAAGTTTGACAAGGAAAAGAAGAAAAGTCTCATGGCTACATGGGATGACTCTGACACATCTGAAGCTAACTCAGAATCAGACGATGAGAGAGCAAACATAGCTCTCATGGCAAACATATCAGAAGACAGTGAAGCTTCTGAATTAGACTCTGAATCAGACACATAAGAGGTATTTCCTGACTTTGCTATTAATTTTACTAAGGCTGAACTTGCTGAAAGCCTTAATGAGATTCTGGAAAGATATCAGCAGATCAGAGTCAAATTCAGAAACCTGAAAAGGGATCTTGTTTCTGACTCTGATAAAACTGAGAGTCTCATATTGGAAAATTCTGAGTTCAAAAATAAAGTTTCAAAATTAGAAAATATGTTAGAAAACTCTCAGAAGGAAACAATTCTTGAAACTCCCAGTAGTGTTGATGAGATCATCAAGGAGTATGATCACAACTTCCAGAAGATTCTAGCTAAAAGCATAGATAGAAGCAAGATGGCTTCAATGATCTATGGAGTTAGCAGAAATGGCAGAAAGGGAATAGGATACCAAGGTAAGGTACCTACACCAAATAATGCCATGGATTTAGTTATTAAATGAACTCCTCTTAATTCACACTTTGTATATGGGCACACACACGACATTAAATATACCAGTAGTAATTATTCTGTCAAACCAAAATTCAACCAGAGTTTTGGTAAAACTAACAAATCAGGACCCAAGAAAATATGGGTACCTAAGGATAAAATAATACATGTTGCAGATCTCTTTAGCTGCAAAGCAGAAACACCAGTCATGGTACCTGGACTCTGGATGCTCGCGACACATGACGGGAAGAAGGCATATGTTCCAAAGCCTGGAACTTAAGCCTGGAGGCCACATAGGCTTTGGAGGCAATCAAAGGGGAAAGATCATTGGCTCTGGAACAGTAGGTAATGGAAATCTTCCCTCTATAAGTAATGTATTATTAGTAGATGGATTAATGCATAACCTGTTATCCATAAGTCAATTAAGTGATAACGGTTATGATATAATCTTTAATCAAAATTCATGTAAAGCTGTTAGTCAGAAAGATGGGACTATCCTATTCAATGGAAAGAGGAGAAACAACATTTACAAAATCAAACTTTCTGAACTGAAAAGTCAGAATGTAAAGTGTCTTCTGTCTGTTAACAACGAGCAATGGATCTAGCACAGAAGATTGGGGCATGTTAGTATGAGAAGAATATCTCAGATTAACAAACTCAATCTGGTCATAGGACTTCCTAACCTGAAGTTCAATTCAGATGCTCTGTGTGAAGCATGTCAGAAAGGCAAGTTTGCAAAACCAGCTTTTAAATCTAAAAATGTTGTTTCCACCTCTAAGCCATTAGAACTGTTGCATATTGACTTATTTGGACCAGTTAAAGCTGCTTCAGTCAGTGGCAAGAAGTATGGGTTAGTAATCGTAGATGACTATAGAAGATGGACATGGGTAAAGTTCTTAAGACACAAGGACGAGTCACACTCTGTGTTTGTTACCTTCTGTAACCAAGTTCAGAATGAAAAGGATCTTAGAATCGTCAAAGTCAGAAGTGATCATGGTGGAGAGTTTGAAAACAAAGATTTTGAATCATTTTTTAATGACAAAGGCATTATGCATGATTTCTCTTGTCCTAGAACTCCCCAGCAAAATGGAGTTGTAGAACGAAAGAACAGAGCATTGCAAGAAATGGCCAGAACCATGATCAACGAGACTAACGTTGCTAAGATCTTCTGGGCAGAGGCAATAAACACAGCGTGCTACATTCAGAATAGAATCTCTATAAGACCTATTCTGGAAAAGACTCCATATGAATTGTGGAAGAACAGAAAGCCCAACATTTCATATTTTCATCCATTTGGATGTACTTGTTTTATTTTGAATACTAAGAATTATTTGAATAAGTTTGACTCTAAAGCACAGAAGTGTATTATGTTAGGATACTCTGAATGCTCAAGAGGGTACATAGTATACAATACAGAAACACAGATTATGGAAGAATCAATCAGTGTTCGTTTTGATGATAAGATTGACTCTCAAAAGTCAAAGCAGAATGAATTATTTGAAGGTATGGAAGTTGAATTCACAGGTACTGAAGACAAGTCATTAGAAGCTCTTAACAGAGACACTCCCTCAACATCAGAAAGAGGCACTACAAGAAATCCAGCATCTTCTGTTGATCTACCTCAGAAAAGACCATCCAAAAGAAGCATGGATCACCCAGAAGAAACAATCTTAGGAAGAAAGGAAGATCCAATCAGAACAAGATCCAGCTTCAGAAACTCTGAAGAATCCCTCATGGGACTTGTTTCTCTGATTGAACCATCCTCAATTGATGAATCACTTATGGACAATGAATGGATTCTAGCAATACAAAAGGAGCTGAATCAATTCACAAGGAATAACGTATGGGATCTAGTTCCTAAACCCAAAGGATTCAACGTCATTGGAACTAAATGGGTGCTCAGAAACAAACTGAATGAACAAGGTGAAGTCATCAGAAACAAGGCACGATTGGTAGCACAAGGTTATAGTCAGCAAGAGGGGATAGACTATACAGAAACCTTTGCTCCAGTCGCCAGGTTAGAATCTATCAGACTTTTAATTTCTTTTGCTGTTAATAAAGGCACCACTCTGTATCAGATGGATGTCAAGAGTGCATTCTTAAATGGCTATATAGAAGAAGAGGTATATGTGCACCAACCCTCTGGTTTTGAAAGTTCAAAAAATCTAGAATATGTTTTCAAACTAAAGAAGTCACTGTATGGTCTGAAACAAGCTCCCAGAGCTTGGTATGAAAGACTAAGTAACTTCCTGTTAGAAAAGGATTTCACCAGAGGGAAGGTGGACACAACCTTATTCTGTAAAACAGTTAAGAATGACATTTTAGTCTGTCAGATTTATGTTGATGATATAATATTTGGATCTACTAAATCTTCTCTGGAAAGAGAGTTTGCTAAGTGTATGCAGGCATAATTTGAGATGAGCCTAATAGGGGAACTGAAATTCTTTCTGGGCATTCAGATCAATCAAACCCCAGAAGGAACTTACATTCATTAGAGCAAATATGTCAGAGAACTTCTGAAGAAATTTGATCTCTCAGAATGTAAGCCATCAAAGATTCCAATGCATCCCACGTGCATTCTGGAAAGAGAAGAGGTAAGAAAAAAGGTAGAACAGAAGGTCTACAGAGGTATGATTGGTTCTCTTCTTTATCTTATAGCTTAGTAGGTTACTGTGATGCTGACTTTGCTGGAGACAGAGTTGAGCGTAAAAGCACTTCTGGAAGCTGCCAGTTTCTGCGAGAAAATTGTATCTCTTGGTCCAGCAAAAGACAATCCATAATTTCTCTATCAACAACAGAAGCTGAATACATAGCAGCAGCTGGATGCAACACACAAATGCTCTGGATGAAAAGTCAACTTGAGGACTTCCAGATATAAGAGAGTAACATTCCTATCCTCTGTGATAACACCTCTGCTATTTGCTTAAGTAGAAATCCAATTTTGCATTCTAGGGCTAAGAATATAGAAATAAAACATCATTTTATTAGGGACTATATTCAGAAAGGGATTTTAAACTTAAAATTTATTGACACAGACCATCAATGGGCTGATATTTTCACAAAACCTCTTTCTGAAGATAGGTTCAACTTCATTCTGAAACATCTCAGCATGAAGCTCTGTCCAGAATAAAACTGTTTTAATTTTATATATTAACCTTCAGAACTGTTTTTATTTCTCTGTGAACTTTTGATCAATCCTCTTTCAGAATTTTAGAAATGCAGATTGTATCAGAATCTATCCATGAAGATCTGAGCGCTTCAGTTCAAGGATAGATGTGCTGTTCACTCAAGAAAACAAGTGTCATCCAGTCATCTGCTGTTTCCTGAGGCTGAACACGCGTTCACGCTTCTGAAAAGGCAAAGCGCTGATTGGATGCATTGAGACACATGTCACTGGTAACCGTTTAAGTATCTTTCTGAAATCCCCCAAAATCAGCTATCATTAAATGCTATTAATCATGATTTATTTCTCTCTCTTGAGCGTTTATGTTTTCAAAAACTTTTAGAAGTCTATTTAAACACTCTTCACACCACTCACACTCTTTTACCTTCACTTTAGTTTTCACTAAGCCTTTCTGTTTTCTGTGTTCTTACTCTCTCAAGAAACCTTTCAAGCTTTTTCAAAAAAATCCTCGTGTGAACATGGCTTCTAGCAGCAATCTTTCATCAGGTTCCCAGAAAGACACATCATCTGAGCAATATGATGTTCCTCTCAGAACGCTGCTCACTCCTATCAAGAACCTTGAAGTGCTGTCAGAAATTATAGTGGATTTCAACAGTCTGAAGGAAAATGGCTTTGATTTATCAGAAGAGGTTCAAGCTCAAGGATGGGAAAAATACTTTGACAGGCTGGTGGGTCCAACTTTTCCTATTTTGGTTAAGGAATTTTGGATTCACGCTTCTTCCTCAAATCACCAAGTCACTTCTTACATAATGGGGAAGAAGATTGTGATTACTGAAGACCTAATTGCTCGTCTGATAGGCTACAATGGAGGTGGTATACGCTGTATTGATATGGCAGAAAGATGTCAAGATGCTGCCCTAATTGCAAGGGAGATTTTCACGCTGGGGCTTCCCTCCAGCAAGATAAGGGACTTGAAAGACAAGCACAGAATTTGGGCAAAGATTATTCTGGGCTATTTCAATCACAGGAAGCCTACCAGCTCTCCTGATTATATAAACATAGATCAACAGTTTCTAATCTATTTTATCGCTCAGAAGGTCAAGATTGATCTAGCTCATCTTCTGTTCAATCATCTCAGAACAAGCGTCAAGGAGACAAGGGAAGAGGAACGCACTAAAAGGGATTGGATACCCTTGGGAAGATTGATATCAGATATTCTGACTGAGAATAGGCTGATTGAACATTTGACAGAGGCACAAGAGATCAACACCCTGGAACCTTCTGTTGGAAAGCAGCTGAATGCCAAGAATCTCAAGAAAATGAAGCTGATAAAGAACATTAAGAAGGAGCCCATCATCACTCCTTTTGCTGAAATCTCCAGCAGAAGAGTCCCTCTGGACGACTTCCCTATGTTCTCAGAGATTGACTCAAAGCCTCAAATCATTCTGAGATATTTGGATGCGTGCAAAGCTGATGGTACAACACCCAATCTAAATATTCAAGATCTTCAGCAGAAGGCACCAGAGGTTGTTCTGAAGAAGACGAAGAAGAGAAAAGCTGCTCCAGAAGGACCATCACAACAGACTCCAAAGAAAAGAGGTAATCCTGTTTCTGTTACTGTTTTAAGTTCAAGTGCTGTTTCCTCATCTATTCCTTCTCCAATTCCAACTCCAGCTAATATCCCAACACCCCAAACCTTTGAAGATTTTGACATTGATTTTGACCCTTCTGAGTCATTAACCCTCAGAAGATCCCGATCCAAACCACAAAATCCAAACACTGCAACCATACCAGAACCAGAACTTGCACAAGTTCTGTCTGATATAGACTAACATACTTTCGCTCCCGAAACAGAAAATCCAAATCCAAACTTTGAAATTCCCATCTCACCACAACCTGACATCCCACTATCACCAATACCAGAAAATCCAATTCCAGAAACTCCACTCTCTCCAATACCAGAACCAGAAATTCCACAACCTCCCTCTCCTCAACCAGAAATCAATCCACCATCTCCTCAACATGCACCATCTCCACAACCTGAGACTCAAAACTCTGAGGCTCAAACCTTTGAGTCCCCTGAACCACAACCCTTGGCCATTCAATTACCTTGTGGTACAACTGTTAATATGTCTCAGCTACCATCCTCACCAGAAACAACTCCACCTAATACCTCATCCAGTCCAATCGTTATTTCTGACTCTCCCACTCCCTCACCTAAGAAAAATACAGAAAACCACAGCAAGACAGTCATTGATCTAACAGTCTTTGAACGACTTGCTGCAATAAACTAGAAAACTGCTATTCCCAAACCAAAACAACCAGATGTTGCTTCCAGCATTTTGAATTTTGAAACAGATATGCAGAAGTGGATCACTTCTTTAAAACAAGAAAATCTTGAAGTGGTTGATCATGCTGTCTCAGACTTCCTCTAGACACAATTTAGAAGATGGGTTTGTGCTGAAACCTTCAAGCTGCAAGACCAGTGCTATGGGCAGGCTCAACAGAACTTCAGCAATCTGCTGAAGGAAATGGAAGGCCCAGTTCTGAGTAAGCTGCTGAAGGAAGAAGCTCTCCCTCTGGACATTGAGCCTTGGTCTGAAAAGCGTCCAGCATCTACAGTTCAAGCTGCAGAAGAACAGGTTATTCAAGCTGAAGACTTGGGTCAAGCAGAAGAAACTTCAGAAAGCTCTGAGAAGCAGCCTGTATCTGAAAATCCTCAAGCTTCCTCTCTTGACAGACAGGCTCTGGAGGATTTGAAGAGATCAGATATGCTGATGAACGAAAGGATGGACAAGCAGGATATCAAGATTGATTCTATAGCAAACATGGTATCTAAGCAACTGGAAACCGGCGAGCAAATCAAGAGCATGTTGGAAGCTCTGTTCACACGAGTTCCTCCTTCTTCTTAGATTTTTCTTATGTTTTCCTTGTTTTCTTTACATGTTTGTCTGTAATATCTCTACTTGTTCTAAACTATCATTGCTTCTGTTTTAATACAAACGTGTTTTTACTCTGATCTTTTTAAACTCTGATTATTTATGCTTTTTGATAACTGACAAAAGGGGGAGAAAGAATGATATTTTTCAATAACGGATTACTGAGACAAAAGTCTCAAACATTCTAACATCCTTATGTATTTGAATTTCTTTGTTTCTTTGTTGTTATGAAAAGCTTACAGGTACAAGAATCTGATGAACTCTGATGAAGTAACACTCTGATGCTCAAAGAAAGTTTAAGTAAAGTTCTGAAGCTCAAGGCCTCAAGGAATCAAAGGGAAGTAATCAACTCAGGGGGAGTTTTTCATTCTTCTTTACTCTGATACCTTATTCCTCATCTGTTTACTCTAATACATGTTATGCCATATCTGCTTATCTCTGATACTTTCTATTCGTTAATTGATCATCTCTGATACCGATTCCTCTCTATTCTTAAACTCTGATAACTTTCATCATTTTATTTTAATTGAAAAAATCTGGTTTTTGTCATCATCAAAAAGGGGGAGATTGTTAGAACATAGTTTGATTGTACAACCCTCAGTTAGAGTTGTGATGATAACAAAATTCAAGATTAAATGTATTATGAGATTTATATAAGACATATATGCTACTCAAAAATTATGTTGTGTATTTGCAGAAACTCTGATGGAATCAGCATCAGAATATCAGTATCAGCATCAGAAGATATGTCAGCATCAGAAGATCAATTCATGTGCTACCCTGAAGCCTGATGAACAGAATCTACGCTTAATATACTCTGATTCTGATCAAGATCATAACCATGTCATCAGCACTCAGAAGCGCCAGAATAAGCTAAAGCCAAGAACACTCTGACTTTCATTAAGCAGAACATTCTGAAGTGTCAACGTTACTGCATTCAAGGCAGATTAATTACCAACGACTTTATTCCAAGACAAAGATCTTCTCAAAATGGAAAGAACGTTATGAGCATTGAAATGGAATTATGGACATCAACGTATCTATTCCAAGGTTATTTAAACAAGTCAGTGAGAAATGAAATGGCTAATACTCTTTCACGCACATACGCATAAGCCAACCATCTTCGTCCTCACTCATACAGTTTGCGACAGCTTTCAAGCGCTTACTCTATAGCTTTAGCAATCTAGTTTTATTCAAGCTTAATTTTGTGTAATATCACAGTTGTGATATATAGTTTTTCCAGAAAACATCAAACACACATTTTGTTCATTTGTCTGTAAAAGAATTTCCTTGAGAAACCGGTCTGTGGTTAGACTCAAGAAGGCTTTAGAAGTTGTTAAAGCAGTTTTGTATTCAGTTGAATATAGTGGATTAAGACCTCGTTGGAGAGAGGCGAAATCACCTTGACGGGTGGACTGGAGTAGTTTGAGATCAAACGAACCAGGATAAAAATAACGTGTTGTCTGCATTTGATTTCAAGTTTTAACAATTCAACCCCCCTTCTTGTGTTTTTCACATCTTCAATTGGCATCAGAGCGCCTGGTTCTGAGTTCATAACACTTAACCGTGTCATTACAAGATCCAGCGTTAGAAAAACACAATGGCAGGACCACATCAAAACATCAGCAATGACAACAATGAAGAAAGAGACAGATTCAGTGGCAAACCTCCAGTCTTTGATGGAGAGAACTTTGATTACTGGAAAGACAGAATTGAAAGCTTCTTTCTGGCCCACGATGCTGATCTGTGGGTGTTGTACCCCAAAATTTTCCCTCTCATTTCATCAACATTTTTCTCATCACAAAACTCTTGGAGCTCAAGATCAAGTTAGGGTTTGCTCTGCTCAAAGACCCCTCCTTGCACTGTTGACCCAAATTAGGGTTTGAGTTTGCACAAGGATATTTTGACCTAAAATGCCCAAGGTGACTTTCATGCTTCATGTTGGGCCTACAAGTTTATCCATACCAAGTTTCAAGCCTTGATTCCAATCTTGGCCCAGTCAATTGGACAGTTGACCTAGAAATCAACTGTATTGGAGAAAAAGTCAACTGTGGCCAATTGACAGTCAAACTTCATAATTTTTGACCCACATCAACATAATGAACTCATACGAACCATTTGGTCAAGTTTAGATCACAATTCCACAAGAAATTTAATCAGATCACCAAAAGGGCAAAATGGTCATTTTTAGGGTTTTGACTGCACAAAGGCAATTTTTGACTGTTTGACCTAACCAATGGAAAACCAAGCTCACATATGGACTCAAGGACTCAATGGCATTGTCTTGACACATTCAACAAGTTCAAAAGATCTCAAATGCACAGGATTAACAGATGAATTTTTCAGTCAACTGCTCAAAATTTGACTGTATACTGAAAAGTCAAACTTTGACTTTTTGGTCAAAATCAAGTGCCAAGATTCATTTTTCATCAAGACATGTCAAATTATGAAACTTGTTCATCAAGAAATCCAAATTGGCAAATTAGGGTTTAAAATGAGAAAATTTCATAACTTAGAATTTTTCTAAGTTATGAAACTTCCTTATTTTTTCCTAACTTTGTCCCATTTTTCCATCAAGATACAAGTGGATTCAAACAAAACTCAAAACATGAAAGGTGTAGTACATTGCAAAACCTACAACTTTGATTCACAAAGTTTTCTCAAAGGAAGCTTGTAGCTCAAGTTATGATTTTTAGAACAAGGGTGCAAAACATTTTTAACTTAGAGAAATTTTGACCTATTCTAGGCAGGATTTTTGTCCAACTTCTTGGCCATTTTTCACATGCTTCCACTTGGAGTTTCAATTTGCATTACAAATATGGATTGTAGTACATATTCCAAGATTTCCAAATTGTCCAAGAACTTCTCAAACACCCTTGTGGTTATGGAGAATCGAATTTGCAAAGTTGGGCAAAATTCACTTTTGTTCATGACCAAATGCATGTTCATACAAGTTCCATTTTGAAATCAGCATGCTTGGAACTTGTTTGCAGGCCTCTAAACCAAGTTTTCACTCCATAATTAAATACCTAACCATTGTGTTCAAGCATTGTTTTATGCATTTAGTCATTACACAAAGAACTAATCCTTAATTAGAAAGTTTGCCATTTTGGAATAGTAATGCTTTATGTCAAAATCTGAATCTTTGAATTACAAGCCAAATCTTTGAGGCAAAGTTGGGTAGGCAAATCCCACTGATCAAGAGCAAAGTGTGCAGCATGCTTGAGGAAATTGGACAGGCCTATATCACAAGTTGACTATCCTTGCTTACATTAGAGGAAAGCTTGCAAAAACTCTCAATCTCTCACTTCCTGTCAACACAGCCAAACACAAACCTTGTTCTCATTTTTCATACACCCAAGCTGACCTAAAACACGATTCCTTCATCCTCAATACCTCCTCATTCACCAAAACACCATTTTTCTGCAAGAAACAGGGCATCCCTGCAGATTGAGTTGCACAACTCAGTTTGCTCGTGCATTTTGGCCAAAGCTTGTTCAAACATATTCCCTACCATCCATTGAAGCTATCCCAAGCCCTAGATACAAACTGTAACATCCGTAACCCCTGTTGCCATTTTCATTTTTCAGTTTTGCAGGTGAACTTCCATAGCACGATTCATAGTGATTCAAAGCAATCTAGGTGTTGGAGAAGCATCCTTGGACTTCAGGCAAGCTGTACCAAAGCTCAAACACCATTGAAGTTGGCCCCATTGCTGTACACGACTCAAGCTGAAGCAGGTAAAAACATGAACTTCTATCTCTCAATATAGGAAGAGTTAGGCTTAGGTTTGTGAATGAAACATGTTCTCCTCATAGCCCTGAAGCCATCCATGTATTTACTTTTCATTTATATTAAGCATGCTGTGAGAATTTTGGCCATGAACATTGAAGAAAAATTAGGTCAGAAATTGGGGATGAAGAAATTCTCCCTCGTTTCTTAGAGTTAGGTCAAGATTTTTATATGTCTGAATTCGTCTCTTAATGCTCTACATTATTGGTGTTATGAGTTTTTGTTAAAAGTCAAAGAATCAGGAATTTGAATGAAGCATAGAGGGCGCGCGTTTTTGGAAACAGAAGCTGGAGGTTGAAGAAGGCTGACTTGGGCTGGGCCTGAGTTGGTTTTTGCTCTTTGCACACTTTTTTCCATTTTGCACCCCCTTGGCCCATTATGTGAAATACTTATCATTTTTGCATTTTTCTTTTTGATTCTGATTTTATATTTTTATTCAAACATGAAAAAACACTAAAAATATTTTTCCTCATTTTTTTTGCATTTATTTGGCATTTATTTAATTTTGTTTAACATATGTATATAAATAAATATAATACTTTTTATTTAAAATACTAAAAAATAATACAAAAATATATTTATTTTCATTTTTATTTATATTTTGAAAACATTTTCTAAAATATACCTTTTTTTTGTAAATAATTAATATTTTTATTCTTGTATATATTTAGTATATTTAATATAATATATAAATACTTGTATATTTTATTAGGTATTTAGGACAAAAAATATAGAAATAATACATTTTTATTTTTTTAATATATGACACTAAAAATACTTTTTTTTTTACAATATACTTTTTTTTTATTTTTTGTATATAATTAACAAATATTGTATATAATTAATAAATAAATACTATTTATTTAAAAAACTAGGGTTTTGCCCTAAACCATAAAAATATTCAAAATTTGACCTTTTTATTTTTGTTTATATTTCACATTGAAAAACACTTTCACATACATAAAAAATCATTTTGTGCATAATACATTTTTGCATATTTATTGTATTTACTTTACATTGTACAATTAAATACTTGTATATTCGATATGAATGTAATAGCTTAGATTTAATTTCTTGTCAAATATCCCCCCATTCAAACATTTGTACCCCCATCCCCATAATCATGTTGTAATAATTTAGGACTTTAAATTTCCGCATTTAAAAGCTTTCAAATTATGCCATGATAGACCTAGGGTTTGTATGCAAATCAAATAACAATTAGCTTGATTAATACAAAGACAAAAAATCATGAAAATGGACAACACCAATCACACTTTCACCCTTAGGGTTACTCCACTTGTTGCCTTCAAAAATGGGCCATGTTGCATGTTGAGTGTCTTTGGCAAAACAAAAACAAATCAAATGATCATAGTCCCTCGATGACGCTTTCTCAAGTTGCCTAAAAAATGATCAAGTCCCTTAAAGGAAAAATTGCGAAAGACACTTGGCATTATTGCATTCATGGTCTAAACGATGACCCGCGCTCGTCCCTTTAACATCCTAACACAAGATTGTCCACCAAATACAATGGTGGAACAATACTGCTAAAAGGGTTAAAACATAGGAAAGATCTTTGAAAAATTTAGGGTAGATAGCTCTTGGTTACTTGACCAACTTGAAAAACAAATCCTTGCCATTTTTCAAAACACACTCCACAACACAAACTCTCAACAACTTTCAAAACATTGAAAATTTTTCAAAAGACAAATACACCTTTGTATACATTCAAACATGGATCATTACAAAGGTTGCCACAACAAATGGCCTCTTTTCAAAACCTCTTTCAAAATCACACACAAAGCACCATTTCAAACAATTGAAAGCACCATTTCAAACAATTGAAAATGCAAGGCAAGTGATCTAAGCAAGTAACTAAGAGCCCATGGATAACCATGGATAGAAAGGGTGCTAATACCTTCCCTTTCTATAATCTACTCCCTGAACCCAAGAAAACATCTCAAAGGTTTTTCCTGTGCTTTTTAACCTTTCCTTAGGATAAAATAAAAAGTCGGTGGCGACTCTTGCTAAAGCGAAACATTTGCGAAAACAAACGCAAAACCTCAAGTCAGTTCTCCCACCGTATCACAGAACTGGCGACTCTGCTGGGGAATGTTTTAAAAGTGGAGTAACCTTAGGGCTTAGATCACCCTTTTGCATGACCAATTGTTTGCTTTGATTGCGTTACATTTTTGTTCTCTTGTTTGGGCTTGAAATCCTACACCCGGATTTGGGGAAACATTCATAGATAGCAATACATTGTGGAAACTGTTCGGGGTATACCGATACGGTTGAAGCAATAGCTATATTAGTGCAACATATTTGTGAGTACCGGTAACCCTTGAGTTCAATCAAGGAGAGTACGGGGCCAATGAGTGATGTCACTAAGCACTAATGACCTAGAACCTTACTTGACCATCTTGGCCTTTTATTAGGGGTAGTGAGATGACCGGCTTTGGTGCAGTCCGAAGTTGGTAGATACTCGATACTACACTCATTGAGGGTTGTTTTCTTGGAATATTTTGGTCGCTAGTTAAGTGGCTAAACCAAAACAATGAACATAGAAAACAATTCAATTATATTGAGCTCCTTAGAACCCGGTTACTATTTATAGGACAGGTTTTTAAGCCAACTTCACTCAAGAGGGTACTTACCTATGAAACCCCATGCAAGCCTGAAACTAGGGTTTTGTGTGACTTGCTTGTACATATGTTTGTGCATACATCATGAACATCATAAAGCATTATATGCATCCACTAACCATTTCAAGGGTTTGTATCTTCATCTTTGTTCTTGTTTTGTAGGTCATGGAAATTCTTCGCAGGAAAACTATCCAAGTCAACCTTGTGAGAATCCCTCCTCAACTCAAGGAGCTTACATCTAGAATTCCAGAAAGTTCTCTCTTCAATGAAAGACATGGTAGACTGCTCAGCCTAGTCAACACCAACATTGAAGAACACATGGTGAAAGTGTTGTTCCAGTTCTTTGACCCCCTTCACCACTGTTTCACATTCTCCGACTACCAATTGGTGCCCACCTTGGAGGAATTTTCTCAACTCCTGAGAATTCCTATTCTTAATCAACTACCCTACAACGGTACAAAAAAAGAACCAAAGTCTGAAGATGTTGCTCAAGCACTACACTTGCAACCATCTGACATCAAGGGGCATTGGGAAACTAGAAGTGGTGTCAAAGGCTTCTTGACAAAGTTCTTGTTTGAGAAGGCACAAGAGTGTTGGGACTCCTTGGATCTACAAGCCTTTGAAGAGATTGTGGCACTCCTCATTTATGGGTTGGTCTTGTTCCCAAATCCCGACCAACTTATAGATGTCAATGCTGTCAAGATCTTCATATCCAGGAATCCCATACCTATATTGCTTGGGGACATCCTCCACTCATTTTACACACGAACAATGAGGAAGAGAGGTGTCCTCATGTGTTGTACTCCTCTACTTGCAAGGTGGTTTATTTCTCACCTTCCACAATCTGTTTTGAAGAATGAACAAGGCTTAAGGTGGTCACAACGATTGATGACCCTCACACATTCAGATGTACATTGGTGTTCTCGGTCCAGAGAAAATGTCATCATTGTCGATCGTTGTGGAGAGTTCCCTAATGTTCCATTACTTGGCATTAGGGGAGGCATTACCTACAACCCCTGTCTAGCTTTGAGACAATTTGGATATGCCCGGAGGGATGGCCCTCATGACATGCTGATTCCTGACCTAGTTTTTGACTTCGACAACGATGCGCAAGGACTTCGCCAAAGATTCATCAGAGCTTGGAGGATGCCTAACAAGGTAGATAGAAAGACACTGGGGCACAAGAACTCCATCCCTCTTGAGCCTTACCTCAAGTGGGTACGAACCCGAGCTCAGAGTCTTATGATGCCTTACCCTCATATTCTCCCTTTGATTAAAGAGCCTGTTAAGGAAGGAGAGGTTCCTTACACCATCCTACATCCTTACATGCCAACATCATGGGAGGACATGCAGAAGAGTTGGATCCAACTCAAGGAAGAAAGGGATACTTTTGAAGCCAGCTTCTACGCCAGTGAGAAGAAGGTTTTGGAGCTTACCCGCCGACTTCATGAGGAGGAGACCCTCAACACTTACATCGCACCAAAGAGGATGCGCAACGTCTTTTTACCTTAAGAAGTTTTTGTAATATTTGGCCCATGGGGCATTTATGTACTGACAAATTTCTTCTTATTAATATGACGTGTGTTCTTTTTGTTTGCAACAATTTTGAATTTCTAAATCCTTGAATGCATTACATGAATAAACATATCATTCATCATATGCATAAACATGTCTCCACACCAGGTTTCCTTATCTTTCTGCTGTTTATTTCATTAAGATGGATCTCGAACAGACGGTCAAAGATCTGCAGTCACAAAACTCGCAGTGTCAACAGCTCCTAATGACCTTAGCAAAGGGTCAGGAGGATCTTAAAGCACTATTAGGGAACAAAGAACAAGAAAAAGGAAAAAAGAAGAAGAAAAGAGTTGGGGTAGCTACACTGGGAAGAAGGTTTGAGAATGAAGCTAGGAGAGTTCTTGAATTCCCCTCCACATCTGATGAGGGGACCGGTAAAGGAAAAGGGGCTGCATTACCTTCTGAGTCCAAGGCTGAAGAGGAAGAGGTTGAGGAAGATGAAGACTACTCAGAGAAGCAATACCCACCAGCGGACGACAAATACAAAAACCTGGAGGATAGACTGGCAGCTATGGAGCTGCAAAGGGTTCCCGGGTTAGATTTTGAAGAATTGGGATTGATTGCTGGGATTGTGATCCCTCCAAAGTTTAAGGTGCCAACTTTTGCAAAATATGACGGCCTGTCTTGCCCGAAGATGCACCTAAGGTCGTATGTCAGAAAAATTCAACCTCATTCATCCGATAGAAATCTTTGGGTACACTTCTTCCAGGATAGCCTGTCTGGTACACAACTAGATTGGTTTTACCAGCTTGAGAGGTCAGAAGTGCACAGCTGGGAAGACTTGGCAGCTGCCTTTTATCGCCAGTATCAATACAACGCCGACTTGGCGCCAACCCGTACTCAGTTACAAAGTATGGGAATGGCCTTAAATGAGGGATTCAAAGAATACGCCCATAAATGGCGCGACTTGGCCGGAAGAGTGCAGCCACCTCTTTCAGATAGGGAGCTAGTTGATATGTTCTTGGGGACCCTATCTGGCCCTTTCTTCAACCATTTGATCGGGAGCTCTTCCGCAGGGTTTACTGAATTGATTCTGACTGGAGAAAGAGTGGAAGCTGGTATTAAGAGTGGGAAGATTCAAAGGGATGCCTCTGCATCTACAACTGTTAAAAAGCCATTTCCAGCCAAGAAGGAGGCAGCTGTTGTGTACTCTCAAAAAGGATTGGGGAGAACTGAGCGCCGGCCGACTGTAGGGGCCGTGATGATTCAAAATTCGTCAAATGGCCAGCCTCGTACCAATCAATCTAGACCTAACCAACAACGGGTAGAACGGCCACCACGGCAGTTCACCCGCATCAATATGACGCCCGCACAAGTTCTTCCCCATTTGTTGAAGTTGAATCTGACTGGTTTAAAGGAGGCACCGAAAAACCCTAACACCACATCTCCATACTATCATGCCAATGCTAAATGTGCCTATCATTCTGACAGCGCCGGACATGACACCAACAATTGTTGGGCGCTAAAGAATAAAATTCAAGACTTGATAGACGCAAAAGAGGTTGAGTTCGACGCCCCTGAGAAGCCGAACGTAATATCTGCTCCGATGCCAAAACATGGCCATCATGTTCATGCTGTTGAAGAAGATCTGTATGTTTCTGCTATTAATGATCTGGTAACTCCATTACTAACAATCAAGTTGAATCTGTTGAAAGCTGGGATTTTCCCATGTTGTAAAGAAGACTGCTACTGTTGTTCCTCCCTACCAATCGACTGTCCATTGCTGAAGATAGGCATCCAAGGCCTAATGGACATCCAACAAATTCTTTTCGAAAAGATTCCTGCTACTCCGACCCCTATCGAAGATGTTTCAATAATCACCATTTCCACCAATCTTTCCAAGGTCCCTAAAAAGCCTGTTAAGATTACATCCGCTACGAAGATTGTTCCTCTGAAAATAACCATGCCTGGGCCAGTCCCCTACAAATCTGACAAATCAATACCATGGAATTATGGTGGAGAAATCTACTACCATGGTGTTAAACAAGTTGAGATAACTGAAGAGAGCTCTGACGAAGAAACTACCGACATTGGAAACATTGCCTGTACGAGCAAGATTACCCGAAGTGGGAGAATTTTCTCTCCAGAGATTTCCCCCCCAAAGGCAATCTTTGGACCCTCAGCTGCTGCCAAGGTTACCCCTGCACCGATAAAACTTTCTGCAAGAACCCCGTTGATTGAAGAAACTGTTATTCCTGTGGTTGTCCTTCCTACTTCTGTTGATAAGGGGAAAGGGATCCAAGATGAGCTCGTCAGGACGAGGGCTCAGCCATTGGTCATCCCCGAAACCTCTAAGAAAGAAATGGAGGAGATTATGAAAATAATAAAGAAAAGTGATTATGACGTTGTAGAGAAACTGGGGCAAACCCCCTCGAATATCTCCATGCTAGATTTGTTGCTTTGTTCGGAGGCTCATGCCAAGACTTTTATAAGGTTTTTGAAGACAGCCCATGTGCCCCAGGAAACCTCAGCCGATCAATTCCAAGATTGTGTAGCCAGCCTTACCACCGACAACGGCCTGGGTTTCTCTGATGCTGACCTGACTCCGAAAGGAAGAAAGCACAATGACGCATTACATGTGTCAGTTGAATGCTGAGGAACTACTCTTGCCCATGTTTTGGTCGACACTGGTTCTTCTCTGAACGTGCTGCCTAAGAAAGCTCTGGATCGATTGGATTGTGAAGGCTTGAAGCTGAAACCAAGTAATATCATTGTCAGGGCCTTTGACGGGTCTAAAAGAATGGTGCATGGGGAGGTCGACATTCCCATCAAGGTAGGCACTGAAGTATTCCACTCAACTTTCTATGTGATGGACATCCGTCCGTCATACTCTTGCTTGCTGGGGAGACCATGGATACATAATGCTGGGGAAGTCACTTCCTCCCTACATCATATGCTGAAATACCCTGTCAAGGGAAAGATCATAATTGTACATAGTGAAGAGGAGTACATGATCAGTCATCTGAACTCCTTTAGGTATGTGGAAGTGGAGGGCGAATTCATTGAAACACCGTTCCAACACTTCGAGGAAATTGCTCCCGAGATTGCAGTAGAAAAGACAGTAGCTGAGGTACCCAAGCAGGTGGCTAGGATGGCATCTCTGAAAGACGCACAGGCTGCAATAAAGGAGGGGAAGAGCTCAACATGGGGTCAGTTGCCTGACTTTCCTCACAAGACATACAAGTTTGGGTTGGGATTTACTGCTGCGGGGCAAAAAGCTATGCGTCGCTCAAAAATTGAAAGAACACCCATCAAGATTTCTCCTCATGGAATCAATGCTTTGGAAGACGAAGACGAAGAGGCCAACATTGAAGATTGGATCTTCCCAACCATCGAAGGAGGACTACACAACTGGTAGGCGAAGGACTTCATTCCCATTACTTTCATTAATCAGTAATTTATCTTTCGAACATTTCCTATTGGTCTGTAATAATTACTTTTAAACAATATGCACACTATTTTTCACCTCATGCCTTGCCCGGGGCATGTTAGGTCCATCTCTTCATATTCATATTCCATGTTTAATGAATCATTGGACGTTTTTCATTTGTAAACTGCTGTGTTCATTTTCTTTCCTTTTTCATTTTTGTTTGTTTAAGGATGGCTATCCCTTACACACACCCACACTCACAAATGCAGGTATCCATCCACTCTGGATTCTATGGGTGACTATTCTATTGTATCCTTCAATAACTCTGAAGATTTGGTCAACCAGGCTGAATACGAAGATGACGAAGATTGTGAAGTACCAGGGGAGCTAGCCAGACTTCTACAATAAGAAGAGAGAGCCATCTTGCCTCATGAAGAGTTGTTGGAAACTGTCAACTTAGGAACAGAGGAAGACCGGAAGGAAGTACAAGTGGGTGCCAATCTGGAACCAAGTGTCAAGGAGCGCTTGATACAGTTGCTGAATGAATACGTTGAAATCTTCGCCTGGTCTTATGAAGACATGCCGGGTTTAGACACAGACATCGTGGTTCACCGTCTCCCTACAAGAGAGGATTGTCCACCGATCAAGCAAAAAGTCCGCCGAATAAGGCCCGACATGTCTGAGAAGATTAAAGCGGAAGTAATGAAGCAATTCAACGCTGGCTTTTTGGCTGTTACATCCTATCCACAATGGGTTGCTAACATTGTGCCAGTACCTAAAAAAGACGGCAAGGTCAGAATGTGTGTGGACTACCGGGATTTGAACAGGGCTAGCCCTAAAGATGATTTTCCGCTACCACATATCGACATTTTGATTGACAATACAGCTCAGCACAAAGTGTTTTCCTTCATGGATGGATTCTCGGGCTACAACCAGATTAAAATGGCCCCCGAGGACATGGAGAAAACAACCTTTGTTACACAATGGGGTACCTTCTGCTACAAGGTGATGCCGTTCGGAATGAAGAACGCAGGGGCAACTTATCAACGCGTCATGGTAGCTTTGTTTCATGATATGATACATCATGAGATCGAAGTTTACATAGACGACATGATATCTCGATCACAAACAGAGGAGGAACACCTTGAACATTTGTAGAAGCTGTTTGCCAGGTTGAAGGAGTACAAACTCAGGCTGAATCCAAGTAAGTGCACTTTTGGAGTTAGGTCTGGTAAACTTCTAGGATTTATTGTCAGCAACAAAGGCATTGAGGTCGATCCAGCAAAGGTGAAAGCTATACAAGAAATTCCTGCTCCCCGTACTGAAAAGGAGGTTAGAGGGTTCTTGGGGCGCTTGAACTATATTGCCAGATTCATCTCTCATCTGACGTCTACCTGTGAGCCAATTTTCAAACTATTAAAGAAATATCAGGTAGTCGAATGGAACGACGATTGCCAAGCTGCTTTTGATAAGATCGAGGAGTATTTGCTAGAACCTCCTATTCTGATGCCACCCGTCGAAGGAAGGCCGCTGATCATGTATCTGACTGTTTTGGACAACTCAATGGGATGTGTACTGGGCCAGCATGACGAGTCTGGTCGAAAAGAGCATGCCATTTATTACCTTAGCAAAAAGTTTACCGACTGTGAGACTCGCTACTCACTGCTCGAGAAAACTTGCTGCGCTTTGGTATGGGCTGCTCGCCTACTAAGGCAGTATATGTTGACTCATACCACCCTGTTGATTTCCAAAATGGATCATATCAAGTATATCTTCGAGAAGCCTGCTTTATCTAGAAGAATCACTAGATGGCAAATGATCCTGACTGAGTATGACATCCAGTATACTACCCAAAAAGCTATAAAGGGGAGTGTACTAGCTGACCATCTAGCTCATCAAGCTATCAAAGATTATCAATCCATGAGATTCGACTTCCCGGACGAGGACATCATGACTTTGGACAAAATTCAAGGTAACAAACCGTATGACGGACCTGAAAATGGATCCCGATGGACCCTGTACTTTGATGGTGCTTCAAATGCACTTGGAAACGGTATCAGTGCGGTACTCATTTCCCCGGAAGGTTGCCATACACCTTTCACGGCCCGACTTTGTTTCAGCTGTACCAACAACATGGATGAATATGAAGCCTGCATTTTTGGTCTCAAGGCTGCTATAGACCTGGGGATCAAATCTTTGATCGTATTTGGGGACTCGACTTTGGTTATCAGTCAAATCAAAGGAGAGTGGGATACCAAGCATCCTAATCTTATCCCATACAAAGAACATGTCCTGACATTGTTGCCTCATTTCGAGCAATTCACCTTCGAGCATTTCCCGCGAGAAGAGAATCAGCTAGCAGATGCTCTGGCTACAATGTCTTCCATGTTTAAACTCAACTGGGATAACGAGGCTCCCCAAATCACCATCGAGCGAATGGATGAACCTGCGCATTTTCATGAGATTAATACCGAAGAAGTAGTGGAACAACCCTGGTTTCACGAAATCAAAAGGTATCTCCAGACTAGAGAATATCCCGAAGGAGCTTCCGTAAATGACAAAAAGTTCCTAAGGAAATTTGCTGCCAAGTTCTTCCTGAGCAACGACATCCTCTATAAACGCAGCCATGATTGTGTTTTACTCCGATGTGTAGACAAAGCTGAGGCAGATTTGATCACGACTGAGATACACAGCGGCACATTTGGCACCCACTTGAGTGGACATATGATGGCTAAAAAGATTCTAAGGGCAGGCTATTACTGGTCTACCATGGAAGCTGATTGCCATCAACATTCCCGTACTTGCCACAAATGTCAAGTATACGCTGACAAGATTCATATTCCTCATGTTCCTCTCAACATTCTGACAGCTCCTTGGCCATTCGCAATGTGGGGCATTGACATGATTGGAGAGATCAAGCCCACAACGTCCAATGGACATTGCTTCATCCTGGTCGCCATTGACTATTTTACCAAATGGGTCGAAGCAGCTTCCTTCGCCTCTGTTACAAAAAATATGGTTGCCCGCTTCATCAAGCAGAACCTTATATGCCGGTATGGTGTCCCCGACAGGATCATCACAGACAACGGTACAAATCTGAATAATACTATGATCACCGCTCTATGCGAACAGTTCAAGATTTATCATCACAATTCATCTCCCTATCGACCGAAGATGAACGGTGCTGTTGAAGCTGCAAACAAAAACATTAAGAAGATCATTTAGAAAATGACAGTTACCTATAAGGACTGGCATGAGATGCTATCATTTTCTCTACATGGATACTGTACCACGGCACGTACTTCAACATGGGCAACCCCATTTTCTTTGGTATATGGCATGGAAGCTGTCCTGCCCATGGAAGTTCAGATTCCTTCTTTAAGGATTTTGAAGGACGCTGGTTTGAATGAAGACGATTGGATTCAGACCCGACTTGATCAACTCAATTGGATCGACGAGAAACGACTCACTGCTATTTGCCATGGTCAGACGTACCAAAAACGGATTGAAATTTTGGCAGCAGATACTCAATGTCACAGTGAATGTTATGACACCGTATCTGACTTTCTATAAGACAGTAAATAAAAAAAACAGTAAAGAACACAATCAATTGTTTACCCAATTCAGTGTGAAACAACACCTACTCTGGGGGCTACCAAGCCAGGGAGGAAATCCACTATAAGAAATATTAATTCAGGAATAAACCAACCAGTTTATCTCCTTCACTTAAGACCTACCCAATGCAACTTCTATCTAAGTTCAACTTAAACCTGAGTTCCTACTCACCCCCCTCAATCACAACAGTGATACTAAACAATTGACTAATGAATTAATGAAGACACTCTTCAGAACACACACTTGATTATGCTTCACAGCTTTTAATCAAGTAACACAACCACTCGTGCTTCAAAGCTTTGAGTGATACATAAACCTAACTTGACCTTGCTTCAAAGCTTTAGTCAAGTGACACAAACACTCTTGCTTCAAAGCTTTGAGTGATACACAACCCTTACAATCAAAACCTACTCCAAGTCACTTATCACAATGATACTTGCTTGGATTACAGTAGTTAAAACTATACAGCCCCTAATTGATCTTCTGTCAAAGAGTTAATTTCCAATCAGCTTTCCTGTTGAATATATATGCAGCTGTTTCTTCAGTTAGGGCTTCCACAAAAAGCTAGGGTTAATTAGGGTTAACCTCAAGACTTGGTCACAAGACTTTATCAACCATATTAGGGTTGAGCTCAGTTAACCTAAAGTCCACGTGAGATTCTGTTCTGGAATGTATGAACCAAATTCCTGAAAAATCTCAGAATTAACCAAAGTGCATAACTATTAGATCAGTACAGGATGTATTAACATTTGTTATGACAACAGAAATCCTGTTTACTGATTTTGGTAGAAAGTAATAAATGTGATCATTGCAAAATGCTCAGATACGCACTCATAAATAGCAGCTTCTGTATGCCATTCTTTTTCTGCATAAAGTACCTAATAACCCAGAATGTTATGACATCAGTCATGACATTCACACACCTGGTTTTACCAAAAATACATGCCAATAACTAAACACTTACAAAATCCCCCTTTGGCAAATTTTTGGCTAAAACCTCTAAGAAATCAAAGAATAGAGAGCAGCAGAATGAATATGTCTGCAGAAAAAAATAATGTCTACCAAGTAATTAACACACAATATCTCCCCCTCTTTAGCCACAAATAGGCCAAAGATACTTGTACTTAAATGTTATACAGTCATCCAAAATGAGTAATAAAATAAAAAAAATGAAATCACTTGCAGCAACAGGAATCAGAAGCAAGCTTGACAACTCCACCAAACTTCAAGCATTGTCATCTTCAGAGGAGGCACTTTCTTCAGCATTAAGCTGATCTTCAGCAGCATCCTCTTCCCTTCTTTGTCCTTCAGTCTCCTCCTGTTCTAATCTGGCAATTAGGTTCTCAAGAGTCCTTTTCCTTGTCTCCAGCTCTTTGCAGGTTTCTTTCAGCACAGCTATAACATCAGATGTCTTGGATTGGGTTTTGACAGATGATGTCTCAGCTGATGTCATGACAATGTCAAGAACATGAGTTCCCTGAAATAGCTTATAGTGCAACCCAAGAGCAGGGGCTCTTTTGCATACAGTATCTCTTTCCACTAGGATGTCAGGATACTGAGCAAGGACAATACCACATAGGAGGGAGGGAAAGGCAATAGGGCCTTTAACAGCATAGCTTCCAGCATGTTTTAAAGTTTGATCAAAGATATACCTGCCATAGTCAAATTCTGTCCTGGTTCCAACAGCATAAATGAATCTTCCCAATCCTGTGGAGATGGTTGATTTATGGTTGGTAGGAACCTAGTTGGCTGCACCAATCTTGTGCAGGATGGCAAATTTCATGCTTAGCTTGCTTGCATTCAGCTTGCCTTTTAAGGGCCATCTCCTTACTTGATTTGCAGTGATAGTTTGGCATACTTGGTTGTCAGTAACCTCTAGTTCAGGTCAAGCCTCATCTGGTCTTCCAAGGGATTTGTTTATATCAGAGGGAGAGAAATTAACTTTTCTTCCTCTCACATAGACACATTTAAAGTCAGCTGACCTTCCATCAGCACATCCATCAGATAAATTCACTATGAATTCTTTGACAAGATTTTCATAGCATTTGGTAAACTTTACCACAATATTCATTAGTCCAGCAGCTTTGATTAGGTCCATGATCTCCTTACATTCCATGGCACCATTGTTTAGTTCTCTTTCCAAGGCTATTCTTTTCAAACAAACATACTTCCATCTGTTGGCATTTTCAGGGTGGTGAAAAGAAATGTTATCAGTGGGGACTTCAGGAACTTTAGTCATTTTTCTTGAAGGGAGTTTCCTTATGATAGGAATGTCTTCAGCATTAACTTCAAATTCTGATTCCTCATCAGAATCAGAAGGTTCAGGCTCTTTCCTTTTCTTTGCTATCGGTTGTCTCACGGGCTTTGAGCGACTACCAGCATGTACTCGGGTTTCACCTTCCCAGTCTTCACAGTTTCTACACCAGTCTTGCCTTCAGACCTGGTTTTCTTGTGAGCAACATCAGCAGTCTTCTCTTTGGTCAGACATTTTGTAACATCCTTCTTGCCTTTTCTGTTCATCATTCTCCTAGCTATGCTAGGGTTAATAGTTGCAATTAGGTCATTGTCAGAGTAGTCTTCATCCACATAAATAACCGGGGGTTCAACATCCTTCTTTGAAGGGTTCTGGAGATCATCAAGATTTTCAGATGATTTCTGAATGTTGTCATTTGGTGTCTCAACATTCTCAGAGACATGTGGATTTATTTCAACATTTGGACTTGCTGATTCTTGATTTAAAGGAACAGAAATGTCGGGTACAGAGTGGTTCTCACTCAGAATTCTTGTAACAAGCCTAGCTATTGCTTGATGAACATAAGCTGAGCCTTCCCTATTTGGAACAGAAGATGAAGGTTGAGAGGGATTACCGGATGAAGTAGCTTGAGACCTTCCTGCATGCCTTGTTCTCAGCTTTTTAACCTTAGAGGGGTTAGTTGCCAGTACTCTAAGAGGAGTAATCTCCAGGACTTCAGAATCCATGCATGATGTGATTGCCCTAGAATCTCGATCAGAGGAAGCGGATGAAACAGTCGTCTTGGAAGAGGATGATGTTTGAGACATTTTGATAGTCTTAGAAAACCAGTAGCAACGAGAGAGAAAACTTTGATTGAGAGAATGGGATTTGTTGCAGAGCTGAGAGAGGAAGGAGGTAAATGAGTGTCTATTCAACTTCTTAATAATTTTGAAAGAAATGGGAAAACATATGATTAGCCCAATCAAAATAGACTTAACACAAAAAACTCCTTCAACCCTTGTTTTAAGCAAAATTAATTGCTACATTTCCTCATGTTGGCAAATACCCAACTTGCCCCTCAAATTTTAAAATTGATTTGCATCCAGTGCCTTGGTAAAAATGTCAGCCAGCTGTAGCTCAGTGGCAACATGTTCCAGTTTAATCGTCTTCTCTTCTACAAGGTCTCTGATAAAGTGATGTCTAATGTCAATATGCTTGGTCCTGCTATGCTGAATAGGATTCTTGGAAATGTTGATTGTACTCAGATTGTCACAGTACAATGTCATAACATCTTGTGTGACATTATACTCAGTAAGCATCTGTTTCATCCAGATCATTTGAGAACAGCTACTACCAGCTGCAATGTATTCAGCTTCAGCAGTAGAGAGAGACACTCAGTTCTGTTTCTTGCTGAACCAGGAGACCAGATTGTTTCCTAAGAAGAAACATCCTCCAGAGGTTCTTTTTCTATCATCAGCACTTCCAGCCCAATCAGCATCACAGTAACCAGTCAAAGTTGGTTCACAACCATGAGAGTATAGCAAGCCATAGTTGTAAGTTCCACTTACATACTTCAAAATTCTATTCACTTGGTTGATATGACTGACTTTGGGATCAACTTGGTATCTTGCACAAACTCCAACTGCAAAAGCAATGTCAGGTCTGCTGGCTGTTAAGTACAGCAGACTTCCTATCATGCTTCTGTACAGGCTTTGGTCCACCTTAACCCCACTTGAATCTTTGGATAGCTTTAAATGAGTAGGAGCAGGAGTCCTTTTGTGACTGGCATTCTCCATACCAAACTTCTTGACAATGCTCTTTTCATACTTGCTTTGAGATAGAAAAATTGAGTCTTCCATCTGTGTGACTTGCAGTCCAAGAAAGTAGGTCAGTTATCCCATGAGGCTCATTTCGCATTCAGCCTGCATTTAGTCAGCAAAATGTTTAACCATTCTATCTGACATTCCCCCAAACACTATGTCATCAACATATATTTGAGCTACCATTAACTTCCCTCCTTCATTTTTGACAAAGAGGGTTTTATCCAAGCCTCCTTTTCTGTATCCTTTGTCTGAGAGAAATTTTGTTAACCTGTCATACCATGCTCTAGGAACTTGTTTCAGGCCATATAAAGCTTTCCTCAATTTGTAGACATGATCAGGGTAGTTTGGATCCACAAAACCTTTAGGCTGTTCCACATAAACTTCCTCATTTAAGTACCCATTTAGGAAGGCACTTTTTACATCCATCTGAAATAACTTGAACTTCAGGAGACAAGCAATTCCCAATAGGATTCTGATAGATTCCAGTCTGGCTACAGGGGCAAAGGTCTCATCAAAATCAACCCCTTCAACTTGAGTGTATCCTTGGGCAACAAGTCTTGCCTTATTCCTGGTGACAACTCCTTCAGCATCTGATTTGTTCTTGTATATCCATTTTGTGCCAATGATGTTTGTTCCCTCTGGTCTAGGAACTAACTCACATACTTCATGTTGCTTAAATTGGTTCAATTCATCTTGCATTGCACCAATCCAGTATTCATCAGTTAAAGCCTCCTTAACATTTCCTGGTTCAATTTTAGACACAAAGCAAGAGTTTGAGATGATTTCTCTAGATCTTGTAATGACTCCACTATTAGGATCTCCTATGATGAGTTCTTTAGGATGATCTTTCTGAATTCTGATGGAAGGGATTTTGCTAGCTTCCTTGGATTCAGAGTCTGCTGCAGTGGTGTTAGGTAGGTCATTCTGTTGAGTTGGAGTCTCAAAGAATGTCTCAACATTACAAGGGACATTTGTTTCCTCATGATAATAATCAACTATGACATTTATTGATTCCATCATGACTTTGGTCCTGGAATTGAATACCTTATAAGCTCTGCTGTTGGTGGAGTATCCTAGAAATATTCCTTCATCACTTTTAGGGTCCAGCTTTCTCCTTTGTTCACGATCTGCCAGAATATAGCATTTGCTACCAAATACATGGAAGTACTTCACATTTGGCTTTCTTCCTTTCCAGAGTTCATAAATGGTGGATGAGGTTCCCTTTCTCAAAGTGACTCTGTTATGGACATAACAGGCTGTATTCATAGCTTCAGCCCAAAAATGAATAGGAAGTCTTTTGTCATGTATCATTGCTCTGGCAGATTCCTGTATGGTCCTATTTTTCCTTTCTACAACTCCATTTTGTTGAGGAGTTATAGGAGAAGAGAATTCATGACTAATTCCTTCTGAGGAACAGAACTCATTAAACTTACTGTTTTCAAATTCCTTGCCATGATCACTTCTGATTCTGACAATACACCCTTCTTTTTCTCTTTGAATTCTTTTACACAGTTCTTTAAACACTTCAAATACATCAGATTTTTCCCTAATGAAGTTAATCCAGGTGAATCTGGAAAAATCATCCACAACAACATAGGCATATCTTTTTCCACCAAGACTTTCCATCTGCATTGGTCCCATCAGATCCATATGTAGGAGTTCTAGAACCTTAGAGGTGGTCAGATGTCTTGACTTTGGATGTGACATCCTAGTCTGCTTACCAACCTGACATTCACCACAAACTCTCCCTTCATCAATTTGCAGTCTTGGAATCCCTCTGACTGCCTCCATGGATATAATCCTTTTCATTCCTCTTAGATGAAGATGTCCAAGTTTTTGGTGCCACAGTTTCACCTCTTTTTCTTCTTTGGCAATAGAACACACAGTGGAGTAATTAGTGTTCTCAGGCTCCCACAAGTAACAGTTGTCTTTAGATCTGACTCCTTTCATTACCACTTCTTGTTTCTCATTAGTTACAAGACATTCAGATTTTGAGAAGTTGACCTTGAATCCTAGATCGCATAATTGACTGATACTAATGAGATTAGCAGTCAGGCCTTTTACCAATAATACTTCATTTAGATTTGGAACTCCAGGGCAGTCCAAGTTACCAACTCCTTTGATTTCTCTTCTAGCACCATCTCCAAAGGTCACATAACTAGTGGTGTGAGGTTTAACATTATTGAGAAGGTTCTTGATTCCAGTCATGTGCTTAGAACACCCACTGTCAAAGTACCAGTCTTCCTTTGCAGAGACTCTAAGGGAAGTGTGGGCTATCAGGGCAGTAGCCTTTTTCTTCCACTGTGGAGTATGTGGTACCTTGTTAGACTTAGGTTTGACACCTGGGTTCTGATTAGGGTATCCATACAATCTGAAGCAGAATGGCTTTATGTGACCAAACCTCCCACAATGATGACATCTCCATCTTTGGTACTTTTTCTTCATATTTCTCTGTTCCCGATGTTGAGTGCTATGTTGTGACATCTGCTTTGACATTTGTTTATCAGGCCTGATCTTCTTGTCTGCACCAGATTTCTTTGCTGCCACAAATCCTAGACCAGACTTGTTTCGCACATTTTGTCCAACCTGAAGGATTTCTTCCAATTTTACAGTTCCATTTGTCAGCATCTTGACAGATTTGGTCATCTGGTTCAGTTTTGAGTTCAGCATTTGAACTTCCCCTTCTAGATGACTTATAGTTTCAATGTCTGCCCTTTTCTTAGCCTTCAACTTTATTATGAGTTTTGTTTGTCTTTCATTTTGCTGACAGACTTCAGCACTTCTGATACATAATTTCTTGTAGTTATCAGCCAGTTCTTCAAATGTCACTTCCTCATCACTAGTGTCACTTTCAGAGGTACAAACACCAGTTAGTGCAGTAACTAGTTTGGCAGATTCTTCTTCAGAGTTACTTTTTGAATCACAGTCAGACCAGGTAACAGACATTCCTTTCTTTTGTTTCTTAAGAAAGGTAGGACATTCAGCTCGAATGTGCCCATATCCTTCACATCCATGGCATTGAATTCCTCTGCTTTGATTTCCCTTCTCTTCAGACTTTGGTCTTCTGCTGGAGTCATAAGATCTGTTAATGTCAGAAGGAATGTTCTTAACATTTGACCTTGACTTTGGATCCATTCTCTTGATGAGTTTGTTGAATTGTCTTCCAAGCATGGCTATAGCTTCTGAAATATTTTCTTCTTCATCCTCCTTGTTTTCATCTTCAGTGTTGGATACAAGTGCTATGCTCTTGTTTTTCTTGTCAACATTGTCACTGATCCCCATCTCAAAGGTCTGAAGAGACCCAATGAGTTCATCCACCTTCAACTTGCTGATATCCTGGGCTTCCTCTATAGCAGTTACCTTCATTGCAAATCTTTTAGGCAAGGATCTGAGAATCTTTCTCACCAGTTTTTCTTCTAACATCTTTTCTCCCAATGCTCCTGAGGTGTTGGCAATCTCCAAGATGTTCATGTGAAACTCATGAATGGTTTCATCTTCCATCATCCTTAGGTTCTCAAATTTGGTGGTCAGCATCTGAAGCCTTGACATTTTTACTTTGGATGTGCCCTCATGGGTAGTTTTGAGAGTGTCCCAAACTTCTTTGGCCAGTTCACATTGATGTACTAGTCTGAATATGTTTCTATCAATTCCATTGAACAAGGAATTTAATGCTTTGGAATTACCCAGGGCTAACTCATCTTCTTCTTTGCTCCATTCTTCCTCAGGCTTCAGACTGATTGTCCCATCTTTCTCAGTTATGGTGGGATGGTTCCATCCTTTGTCAGCAGCTCTCCAAGCCTTTTTGTCCAGTGATTTTAAGAAGGAAATCATACGAGGTTTCCAGTAGTCATAATTTGATCCATCCAGAATGGGTGGTCTGTTTCCAAAAACTCCTTCTTTGTCCATAGCGCCAGAAAGTGATATCCCTAGATCTCACCCAGTAAGACAGGCAGGGTGCCTGCTCTGATGCCAATTGAAATTCTGGCAGCGGATACTCAATGTCACAGTGAATGTTATGACACCGTATCTGACTTTCTATAAGACAGTAAATAAAAAAAAACAGTAAAGAACACAGTCAATTATTTACCCAGTTCAGTGTGAAACAACACCTACTCTGGGGGCTACCAAGCCAGGGAGGAAATCCACTATAAGAGATATTAATTCAGGAATAAACCAACCAGTTTATCTCCTTCACTTAAGACCTACCCAATGCAACTTCAATCTAAGTTTAACTTAAACCTGAGTTCCTACTCACTCCCCCTCAATCACAGCAGTGATACTAAACAATTGACTAATGAGTTAATGAAGACACTCTTCAGAACATACACTTGATTATGCTTCACAGCTTTTAATCAAGTAACACAACCACTCGTGCTTCAAAGCTTTAAGTGATACATAAACCTAACTTGACCTTGCTTCAAAGCTTTAGTCAAGTGACACAAACACTCTTGCTTCAAAGCTTTGAGTGATACACAACCCTTACAATCAAAACCTACTCCAAGTCACTTATCACAATGATACTTGCTTGGATTACAGTAGTTAAAACTATACAGCCCCTAATTGATCTTCTGTCAAAGAGTTAATTTCCAATCAGCTTTCCTGTTGAATATATATGCAGCTGTTTCTTAAGTTAGGGCTTCCACAAAAAGCTAGGGTTAATTAGGGTTAACCTCAAGACTTAGTCACAAGACTTTATCAACCAGATTAGGGTTGAGCTCAGTTAACCTAAAGTCTACGTGAGATTCTGTTCTGGAATGTATGAACCAAATTCCTGAAAAATCTCAGAATTAACCAAACTGCATAACTATTAGATCAGTACAGGATGTATTAACATTTTTTATGACAACAGAAATCCTGTTTACTGATTTTGGTAGAAAGTAATAAATGTGATCATTGCAAAATGCTCAGATACGCACTCATAAATAGCAGCTTCTGTATGCCATTCTTTTTCTGCATAAAGTACCTAATAACCCAGAATGTTATGACATCAGTCATGACATTCACACACCTGGTTTTACCAAAAATACATGCCAATAACTAAACACTTACACGAATGATCAAAGCTTTCAACAAAAAAGTCAGACGTCAAGTATACCAAGTCGGAGATCTTGTAATCAAGCGGATTATCTTGCCGCAAAGTGATCCCAGGGGCAAATGGACTCCTACTTACGAAGGACCGTTTGTGATCAAGAGCATATTTTCTGGTGGTGCAATGATTCTGACCACCATGGACGGTGACGATTTGCCGCACCCTGCGAACGCAAACATAGTCAAAAGATACTACGCATAAAATAACCCGACAAGTCGAAAACCCGAAAGGGCGGCTTGGGCAAAAATGGGCATCCCGGTGAACCGAAAACTCGAAAGGGCGGTTCAGCCAAAAATTAGGGATAAAAAAAAAGTACACCCGGAAAGTCGAAAACCCGAAAGGGCGGCTTGGGAAAAAAGGGGTTTCCCGGTGGATTGAAAACCCGAAAGGGCGATCCAGGCAAAAGTTAGGGAATTAAAGCGTATGACTATGTCTCATCGGATCACTTTAAAGAACAATCTCTTCATCAACAAGCTCCGAACTTCTGGTCAATCCAATCATCGGTGGATGAAGCAGTGAATGGGCAAGATATTCAGAGTTGTGAAGGCTATAACAGAATGGAATCTCATGGAATTGTTACACATAGCCATCTTTCTTTTGTATAAAATTTTCAATTTTTTACGACAACATCCTCTTACTAGGATGTCTGTCTCCTTTGTACAAAGATACTCATAGAAAGTTAATACAAATACTTTTCCAAATACAGAAATTTGCTTTGTCCTCTTTTGCTTTTCTACACTTATGTTTTATTTGAGAAACGTCCAATGTTTTGTTAAATAGGCGTATGCATTTGAACATAATCATTTCCTTACAAATCAAGAAAGATGATTACTGATAGGTTGAAGGTACGGATAGATGTCTTGATGCCCTTTCAGAAGGAATCCCCAGCGGAATTAAACTCCAAGTTCCTCAACAAAGTCAAAATCCAGAACTTAATTCCCCAAACAGAGATAAACTTCTGGATCCTCAGCAGAACAAAAGCTTTCTCAAAACTGATTTCCCCAGCCAGAGAGCCTTCCAGAACTCGATTCCTCTCAGAGTTAAGTTTCAGTATCCCCAGTGGAGCCTTAAAAATCTGAAAATCCTATCCCCAGTTGAAGTCAAAACTACCAATCCCCAGTGGAGCTAAAACTTCCAACTATCAATCCCCAGCGGAACCAGACTAGTGAACCTTCTCCCCACAGAGATACTTCTCGTTAGATTGAAGATTCTCAATTTTACTTCTCCAGCTTAAGCCTACCAGGTTCTGGACTCCCCAATAGAGATCATCAGAATTCTCATTCCCTACAAGTCACCAAGGAGTTCCAATACCCAGCAGTGGTCCCAAGATCCCTCAATAATTGAAGATCTTGTTCCCCGAGCAGTCAGCAGTCAACAAGGATATCTAAGCTTTAGCATTCAGAGATTCATGCAATCCACTGCAGCAGCCAATCATTCACTTTCCCCAGCAACAGTCAAGATTCTCTCATCTCCGGCTATCCAGGACTCATCTATCCTCAGCAAGACAGCTCAGCAGCTTACATGCGCATTCATTACATTCATATATCATAAACATTGATATAAAATATATATTGCATCATACATATCATGCAACATAACTTTGTATTTTAGCTAACATTTCATCCTTTTCAGGATAAGATTAAAAGGCTATCATTAACAATTATTCAGATATAGTATGGATACACCCCAGACACGGCAGTCATTCTATTACTCATTCAGAATTTCAAGTCAGATACAGTACAGATACACCCCAGACACGGTGGTCATTCTACTACTCATTCAGGCTACAACAATCAGATACAGACTAGATACACTCCAGACACGGCATCCATTCTATCTCTCATTCAGATTCATTTATCTACCTCAAGGTTCAATGCATTCCAAGCACGGATATCATTCTGACCCTTACAACAGCAGTTTGATTCTCCCTAGTGCATTCGCCACGGAAGTCATTCTGTCACTTATTCAGATCCTAGTTACAGTTTCAGATACACTCCAGACACGAAAGTCATTCTGCTACTCATACAGATCTCAACTTCAGATACATTCCAGATACGCTCCAGACACGGTTGCCATTTTGTCACTTATTCAGATCTTAGTTACAGTTTCAGATACACTCCAGACACGAAAGTCATTCTGCTACTCATACAAACTCAGTCTCCCGATACAGTTCAAATGCATTCCAGACACGGATACCATTTTGATCCTCATGTTTATGATCCATCACATTACAATTCAACAAAAATTCCAGGTGGCATCCTTAAGCCCATCTCCAGATGGCATCTTTAAGCCCATCTCGAAATGGCATCTTTAATCCCATTCCCGCATCCATGTTTCGACGAGTGCAAATTTACGGGCACTCTAGTGTCCAATCTCCTTTTACCCTTGAGACGCGAAAGGCAAACTTGCCAATCTAAATCTTCAGGTGCAAGAAGATTGAACAGGGGCAACTGTTGTACCCCAAAATTTTCCCTCTCATTTCATCAACATTTTTCTCATCACAAAACTCTTGGAGCTCAAGATCAAGTTAGGGTTTGCTCTGCTCAAAGACCCCTCCTTGCACTGTTGACCCAAATTAGGGTTTGAGTTTGCACAAGGATATTTTGACCTAAAATGCCCAAGGTGACTTTCATGCTTCATGTTGGGCCTACAAGTTTATCCATACCAAGTTTCAAGCCTTGATTCCAATCTTGGCCCAGTCAATTGGACAGTTGACCTAGAAATCAGCTGTATTGGGGAAAAAGTCAACGGTGGCCAATTGATAGTCAAACTTCATAATTTTTGACCCACATCAACATAATGAACTCATATGAACCATTTGGTCAAGTTTGGATCACAATTCCACAAGAAATTTGATCAGATCACCAAAAGTGCAAAATGGTCATTTTTAGGGTTTGTACTGCACAAAGGCAATTTTTGACTGTTTGACCTAACCAATGGCAAACCAAGCTCACATATGGACTCAAGGACTCAATGACATTATCTTGACACATTCAACAAGTTCAAAAGATCTCAAATGCACAGGATTGACAGATGAATTTTTCAGTCAACTGATCAAAATTTGACTGTATATTGAAAAGTCAAACTTTGACTTTTTGGTCAAAATCAAGTGCCAAGATTCATTTTTCATCAAGACATGTCAAATTATGAAACTTGTTCATCAAGAAATCCAAATTTGCAAATTAGGGTTTAAAATGAGAAAATTTCATAACTTCGAATTTTTCTAAGTTATGAAACTTCCTTATTTTTTCCTAACTTTGTCCCATTTTTCCATCAAGATACAAGTGGATTCAAACAAAACTCAAAACATGAAAGTTGTAGTCCATTGAAAAATCTACAACTTTTATTCACAAAGTTTTCTCAAATGAAGCTTGTAGCTCAAGTTATGATTTTTAGAACAAGGGTGCAAAACATTTTTAACTTAGAGAAATTTCGACCTATTCTAGGCAGGATTTTTGTCCAACTTCTTGGCCATTTTTCACATGCTTCCACTTTGAGTTTCAATTTGAATTACAAAGATGGATTGTAGTACACATTCCAAGCTTTCCAAATTGTCCAAGAACTTCTCAAATACCCTTGTGGTTAGGGAGAATCGAATTTGCAAAGTTGGGAAAAATTCACTTTTGTTCATGACCAAATGCATGTTCATACAAGTTCCATTTTGAAATCAGCATGCTTGGAACTTGTTTGCAGGCCTCTAAACCAAGTTTGCACTCCATAATTAAATACCTAACCATTGTGTTCAAGCATTGTTTTATGCATTTAGTCATTACACAAAGAACTAATCCTTAATTAGAAAAAGCAAGTTTGCCATTTTGGAAAAGTAATGCTTTATGTCAAAATCTGAATCTTTGAAGTACAAGCCAAATCTTTGAGGCAAAGTGGGGTAGGCAAATCCCACTGATCAAGAGGAAAGTGTGCAGCATGCTTGAGGACATTGGACAGGCCTATATCACAAGTTGACTATCCTTGCTTACATTAGAGGAAAGCTTGCAAAAACTCTCAATCTCTCACTTCCTGTCAACACAGCCAAACACAAACCTTGTTCTCATTTTTTATACACCCAAGCTGACCTAAAACACGATTCCTTCATCCTCAATACCTCCTCATTCACCAAAACACCATTTTTCTGCAAGAAACAGGGCATCCCTGCAGATTGAGTTGCACAACTCAGTTTGCTCGTGCATTTTGGCCAAAGCTTGTTCAAACATATTCCCTACCATCCATTGAAGCTATCCCAAGCCCTAGATACAAACTGTAACATCCCTAACCCCTGTTGCCATTTTCATTTTTCAGTTTTGCAGGTGAACTTCCATAGCACGATTCATAGTGATTCAAAGCAAGCTAGGTGTTGGAGAAGCATCCTTGGACTTCAGGAAAGCTGTACCAAAGCTCAAACTCCATTGAAGTTGGCCCCATTGCTGTACATGACTCAAGCTGAAGCAGGTAAAAACATGAACTTCTATCTCTCAATATAGGAAGAGTTAAGCTTAAGTTTGTGAATGAAACATGTTCTCCTCATAGCCCTGAAGCCATCCATGTATTTACTTTTCATTTATATTAAGCATGCTGTGAGAATTTTGGCCATGAACATTGAAGAAAAATTAGGTCAGAAATTGGGGATGAAGAAATTCTCCCTCGTTTCTTAGAGTTAGGTCAAGATTTTTATATGTCTGAATTCGTCTCTTAATGCTCTACATTATTGGTGTTATGAGTTTTTGTTAAAAGTCAAAGAATCAGGAATTTGAATGAAGCATAAAGGGCGCGCGTTTTTGGAAACAGAATCTGGAGGTTGAAGAAGGCTGACTTGGGCTGGGCCTGAGTTGGTTTTTGCTCTTTGCACACTTTTTTCCATTTTGCACCCCCTTGGCCCATTATGTGAAATACTTATCATTTTTGCATTTTTCTTTTTGATTCTGATTTTATATTTTTATTCAAACATGAAAAAACACTAAAAATATTTTTCCTCATTTTTTTTTGCATTTATTTGGCATTTATTTGTTTTGTTTAACATATGTATATAAATAAATATAATACTTTTTATTTAAAATACTAAAAAATAATACAAAAATATATTTATTTTCAGTCATTATTTTTTATTTACATTTTGAAAACATTTTCTAAAATATACCATTTTTTGTAAATAATTAATATTTTTATTCTTGTATATATTTAGTATATTTAATATAATATATAAATACTTGTATATTTTATTAGGTATTTAGGACAAAAAATATAGAAATAATACATTTTTATTTTTTTAATATATGACACTAAAAATACTTTTTTTTTACAATATAATTTTTTTTATTTTTTGTATATAATTAACAAATATTGTATATAATTAATAAATAAATACTATTTATTTAAAAAACTAGGGTTTTGCCCTAAACCATAAAAATATTCAAAATTTGACCTTTTTATTTTTGTTTATATTTCACATTGAAAAACACTTTCACATACATAAAAAATCATTTTGTGCATAATACATTTTTGCATATTTATTATATTTACTTTACATTGTACAAGTAAATACTTGTATATTCGATATGGATGTAATAGATTAGATTTAATTTCTTGTCAAATATCCCCCCATTCAAACATTTGTACCCCCATTCCCATAATCATGTTGTAATAATTTAGGACTTTAAATTTACGCATTTAAAAGCTTTCAAATTATGCCATGATAGACCTAGGGTTTGTATGCAAATCAAATAACAATTAGCTTGATTAATACAAAGACAAAAAAGCATGAAAATGGACAACACCAATCACACTTGCACCCTTAGGGTTACTCCACTTGTTGCCTTCAAAAATGGGCCATGTTGCATGTTGAGTGTCTTTGGAAAAACAAAAACAAATCAAATGATCATAGTCCCTCGATGACGCTTTCTCAAGTTGCCTAAAAAATGATCAAGTCCCTTAAAGGAAAAATTGCCAAAGACACTTGGCACTATTGCATTCATGGTCTAAACGATGACCCGCGCCCGTCCCGTTAACATCCTAACACAAGATTGTCCACCAAATACAATGGTGGAACAATACTGCTAAAAGGGTTAAAACATAGGAAAGATCTTTGAGAAATTTAGGGTAGATAACTCTTGGTTACTTGACCAACTTGCAAAACAAATCTATGCCATTTTTCAAAACACACTCCACAACACAAACTCTCAACAACTTTAAAAACATTGAAAAGTTTTCAAAAGACAAATACACCTTTGTATACATTCAAACATGGATCATTACAAAGGTTGCCACAACAAATGGCCTCTTTTCAAAACCTCTTTCAAAATCACACACAAAGCACCATTTCAAACAATTGAAAGAACCATTTCAAACAATTGAAAATGCAAGGCAAGTGATCTAAGCAAGTAACTAAGAGCCCATGGATAACCATGGATAGAAAGGGTGCTAATACCTTCCCTTTCTATAATCTACTCCCCGAACCCAAGAAAACATCTCAAAGGTTTTTCCTGTGCTTTTTAACCTTTCCTTAGGATAAAATAAAAAGTCGGTGGCGACTCTTGCTAAACCGAAACATTTGCGAAAACAAACGCAAAACCTCAAGTCAGTTCTCCCACCGTATCACAGTGGGATATGGTGACTGATGGATACACGCACCCTGTGAATGCAAGTGGTCAGAAGATTGACAGGAAAGAAATGTCTGATCAACAAAAGCGTGATTTCAAAAACCATCACAAGGCCAGAACAATTCTTCTCAGTGCTATTTCTTACTCTGAATATGAAAAGATATCAAACAGAGACACTGCAAAGAATATGTTTGACTCTCTGAGAATGACGCATGAAGGCAACCTTCAAGTTAAAGAAACTAAAGCTCTTGCACTCATTCAGAAGTATGAGGCATTCAAGATGGAAGAAAGTGAATCTATTGAAACAATGTTCTCAAGATTTCAGATTCTGGTTGCTGGTCTCAAAGTTCTGGACAAAGGGTATTCTACTGCTGATCATGTTAAGAAGATCATCAGAAGCTTGCTAAAACAGTGGAGGCCAATGGTCACAGCGCTGAAGCTAGCTAAAGATCTCAACAAAATCTCTTTGGAGGAACTTGTCAGCTCCCTCAGAAGTCACAAGATAGAGCTAGAATCTGATGAACCTCAAAAGCAAGGTAAGCCATTAGCTTTGAAATCTAACAGAAAATCTGACCCCAATGTTTTGCAGGCTGTTGAAGAAACCTCTGATGGGTCCTCATCAGAAGAAGATGAACTGTCTCACCTCTCCAGAAGGGTGAACTAATTGTGGAAGCAGAGGCAAAGAAAGTTCAGGAATCCCAGAAGATCTGAGAATCAGAACGAATCTTCCTCCAGAATCAGAAGGTCAGAATCCTCCTCTGGACACAAAAGATCTGAAGGCTCTTCAGGAAGCAGAAAGCCAAACAACAAAGACATAATCTTCTATGAATGCAACGACCAAGGACACTACAAGAGTGATTGCCCAAAGCTTCAGAGGGAAAAGCCCAAAAAGAAGTTTGGCAAGGAAAAGAAGAAAAGTCTCATGGCTACATGGGATGACTCTGACACATTTGAAGCTGACTCAGAATCAGACGATGAGAGAGCAAACATAGCTCTCATGGAAAACATATCAAAAGACAGTGAAGCTTCTGAATCAGACTCTGAATCAGACACAGAAGAGGTATTTCTTGACTTTGCTATTAATTTTACTAAGGCTGAACTTGCTGAAAGCCTTAATGAGATTCTGGAAAGATATCAGCAGATCAGAGTCAAATTCAAAAACCTGAAAAGGGATCTGGTTTCTGACTCTGATAAAACTAAGAGTCTCAAATTGGAAAATTCTGAGTTTCAAAATAAAGTTTCAAAATTAGAAAATATGTTACAAAACTCTCAGAAGGAAACAATTCTTGAAACTCCCAGTAGTGCTGATGAGATCATCAAGGAGTATGATCACAGCTTCCAGAAGTTTCTATCTAAAAGCATAGATAGATGCAAGATGACTTCAATGATCTATGGAGTTAGCAGAAATGGCAGAAAGGGAATAGGATACCAAGGTAAGGTACCTACACCAAAGAATGCCATGGATTTAGTTATTAAACAAACTCCTCTTAATTCACACATTGTATATGGGCACACACACGACATTAAATATACCAGTAGTAATTATTTTGTCAAACCAAAATTCAACCAGAGTTTTGGTAAAACTAACAAATCAGGACCCAAGAAAATATGGGTAGCTAAGGATAAAATAATACATGTTGCAGATCTCTTTAGCTGCAAAGCAGAAACACCAATCATGGTACCTGGACTCTGGCTGCTCGCAACACATGACGGGAAGAAGGCATATGTTCCAAAGCCTGGAACTTAAGCCTGGAGGCCACGTAGGCTTTGGAGGCAATCAGAGGGGAAAGATCATTGGCTCTGGAACAGTAGGTAATGGAAATCTTCCCTCTATAAGTAATGTCTTATTAGTAGATGGATTAATGTATAACCTGTTATCCATAATTCAATTAAGTGATAACGGTTATGATATAATCTTTAATCAAAATTCATGTAAAGCTGTTAGTCAGAAAGATGGGACTATCCTATTCAATGGAAAGAGGAGAGACAACATTTACAAAATCAAACTTTCTGAACTGAAAAGTCAGAATGTAAAGTGTCTTATGTCTGTTAACAACGAGCAATGGATCTGGCACAGAAGATTGGGGCATGTTAGTATGAGAAAAATATCTCAGATTAACAAACTCAATCTGGTCAGAGGACTTCCTAACCTGAAGTTCAATTCAGATGCTCTGTGTGAAGCATGTCAGAAAGGCAAGTTTGCAAAACCAACTTTTAAATCTAAAAACGTTGTTTCCACCTCTAAGCCATTAGAACTTCTGCACATTGACTTATTTGGACCAGTTAAAACTGCTTCAGTCAGTGGCAAGAAGTATGGGTTAGTAATCGTAGATGACTATAGCAGATGGACATGAGTAAAGTTCTTAAGACACAAGGACGAGTCATACTCTGTGTTTGTTACCTTCTGTAACCAAGTTCAGAATGAAAAGGATCTTAGAATCATCAAAGTAAGAAGTGATCATGGTGGAGAGTTTGAAAACAAAGATTTTGAATCATTTTTTAATGACAAAGGCATTCTGCATGATTTCTCTTGTCCTAGAACTCCCCAGCAAAATGGAGTTGTAGAACGAAAGAACAGATCATTGCAAGAAATGGCCAGAACCATGATCAATGAGACTAACATTGCTAAGATCTTCTAGGAAGAGGCAATAAACACAACGTGCTACATTCAGAATAGAATCTCTATAAGACCTATTCTGGAAAAGACTCCATATGAATTGTGGAAGAACAGAAAGCCTAACATTTCATATTTTCATCCATTTGGATGTACTTGTTTTATTTTGAATACTAAGAATTATTTGAACAAGTTTGACTCTAAAGCACAGAAGTGTATTATGTTAGGATACTCTGAACGCTGAAGAGGGTACAGAGTATATAATACAGAAACACAGATTGTGGAAGAATCAATCAGTGTTTGTTTTGATGATAAGCTTGACTCTCAAAAGTCAAAGCAGAATGAATTATTTGTAGGTATGGAAGTTGAATTCACAGGTACTGAAGACAAGTCATCAGAAGCTCTTAACAGAGACACTCCCTCAACATCAGAAAGAGGCACTGCAAGCAATCCATCATCTTCTGTTGATCTACCTTAGAAAAGACCATCCAGAAGAAGCTTGGATCACCTAGAAGAAACAATCTTAGGAAGAAAGGAAGATCCAATCAGAACAAGAGCCAGCTTCAGAAACTCTGAAGAATCCCTCATGGGACTTGTTTCTCTAATTGAACCATCCTCAATTGATGAATCACTTCTGGACAATGAATGGATTCTAGCAATGCAAGAGAAGCTGAATCAATTCACAAGGAATGACGTATGTGATCTAGTTCCTAAACCCAAAGGATTCAACGTCATTGGAACTAAATGGGTGTTCAGAAACAAACTGAATGAACAAGGTGAAGTCATCAGAAACAAGGCACGATTGGTAGCACAAGGTTATAGTCAACAAGAGGGGATAGACTATACAGAAACCTTTGCTCCAGTCGCCAGGTTAGAATCTATCAGACTTTTGATTTCTTTTGCTGTTAATAAAGGCATCACTCAGTATCAGATGGATGTCAAGAGTGCATTCTTAAATGGCTATATAGAAGAAGAGGTATATGTGTACCAACCCCCTGGTTTTGAAAGTTCAAAAAATCCAGAATATGTTTTCAAACTAAAGAAGTCACTGTATGGTCTGAAACAAGCTCCCAGAGCTTGGTATGAAAGACTAAGTAACTTCCTGTTAGAAAAGGATTTCACCAGAGGGAAGGTGAACACAACCTTATTCTGTAAAACAGTTAAGAATGACATTTTAGTCTGTCAGATTTATGTTGATGATATAATATTTGGATCTACTAAATCTTCTTTGGGAAGAGAGTTTGCTAAGTGTATGCAGGCATAATTTGAGATGAGCCTAATGGGGGAACTGAAATTCTTTATGGGCATTCAGATCAATCAAACCCCAGAAGGAACTTACATTCATCAGAGCAAATATGTCAGAGAACTTCTGAAGAAATTTGATCTCTCAGAATGTAAGCCATCAAAGATTCCAATGCATCCCACGTGCATTCTGGAAAGAGAAGAGGTAAGCAAAAAGGTAGAACAGAAGGTCTACAGAGGTATGATTGGTTCCCTTCTTTATCTTACAGCTTAGTAGGTTACTATGATGCTGACTTTGCTGGAGACAGAGTTGAGCGTAAAAGCACTTCTGGAAGTTTCCAGTTTTTGGGAGAAAATATGATCTCTTGGTCCAGCAAAAGACAATCCATAATTGCTCTATCAACAATAGAAGCTGAATACATAGCAGCAGCTGGATGCAACATACAAATGCTCTGGATGAAAAGTCAACTTGAGGACTTCCAGATAAATGAGAGTAACATTCCTATCCTCTGTGATAACACCTCTGCTGTTTTCTTAAGTAGAAATCCAATTTTGCATTCTAGGGCTAAGCATATAGAAATAAAACATCATTTTATTAGGGACTATATTCAGAAAGGGATTTTAAACTTCAAATTTATTGACACAGACCATCAATGGGCTGATATTTTCACAAAACCTCTTTCTGAAGATAGGTTCAACTTCATTCTGAAACATCTCAGCATGAAGCTCTGTCCAGAATAAAACTGTTTTAATTTTATATATTAACCTTCAGAATTGTTTTTATTTCTCTGTGAACTTTTGATCAATCCTCTTTCAGAATATTAGAAATGCAGATTGTATCAGAATCTATCCATGAAGATCTGAGCGCTTCAGTTCAAGGATAGATGTGCTGTTCACTCAAGCAAACAAGTGTCATCCAGTCATCTGTTGTTTCCTGAGGCTGAACACGCGTTCACGCTTCTGAAAAGGCAAAGCGCTAATTGGATGCATTGAGACACATGTCACTGGTAACCGTTTAAGTATCTTTCTGAAATCCCCCAAAATCAGCTATCATTAAATGCTATTAATCATGATTTATTTCTCTCTCTTAAGCGTTTATGTTTTCAAAAAGTTTTAGAAATCTATTTAAACACTCTTCACACCACTCACACTCTTTTACCTTCACTTTCGTTTTCACTAAGCATTTCTGTTTTATGTGTTCTTACTCTCTCAAGAAACATTTCAAGCTTTTTCAAAAAAATCCTCGTGTGAACATGGCTTCTAGCAGCAATCTTTCATCAGGTTCCCAGAAAGACACATCATCTGAGAAATATGAATTTCCTCTCAGAACGCTGCTCACTCCTATCAAGAACCTTGAAGTGCTGTCAGAAATTATAGTGGATTTCAACAGTCTTAAGGAAAATGGCTTTGATTTATCAGAAGAAGTTCAAGCTCAAGGATGGGAAAAATACTTTGACAGGCTGGTGGGTCCAACTTTTCCTATTTTGGTTAAGGAATTTTGGATTCACGCTTCTTCCTCAAATCACCAAGTCACTTCTTACATAATGGGGAAGAAGATTTTGATTACTGAAGACCTAATTTCTCGTCTGATAGGCTACAATGGAGGTGGTATACGCTGTATTGATATGGCAGAAAGATGTCAAGATGCTGCCCTAATTGCAAGGGAGATTTTCACGCTGGGGCTTCCCTCCAGCAAGATAAGGGACTTGAAAGACAAGCACAGAATTTGGGCAAAAATTATTCTGGGCTGTTTCAGTCACAGGAAGCCTACCAGCTCTCCTGATTATATAAACATAGATCAGCAGTTTCTGATCTATTTTATCACTCAGAAGGTCAAGATTGATCTAGCTCATCTTCTGTTCAATCATCTCAGAACAAGCGTCAAGGAGACAAGGGAAGAGGAACGCACTAAAAGGGATTGGATACCCTTGGGAAGATTGATATCAGATATTCTGACTGAGAATAGGCTGATTGAACATTTGACAGAGGCACAAGAGATCAACACCCTGGAACCTTCTGTTGGAAAGCATCTGAATGCCAAGAATCTCAAGAAAATGAAGCTGATAGAGAACATTAAGAAGGAGCCCATCATCACTCCTTTTGCTGAAATCTCCAGCAGAAGAGTCCCTCTGGACGACTTCCCTATGTTCTCAGAGATTGACTCAAAGCCTCAAATCATTCTGAGATATTTGGATGCGTGCAAAGCTGATGGTACAACACCCAATCTAAATATTCAAGATCTTCAGCAGAAGGCACCAGAGGTTGTTCTGAAGAAGACGAAGAAGAGAAAAGCTGCTCCAGAAGGACCATCACAACAGACTCCAAAGAAAAGAGGTAATCCTGTTTCTGTTACTGTTTTAAGTTCAAGTGCTGTTTCCTCATCTATTCCTGCTCCCATTCTAACTCCAGCTGATATCCCAACATCCCAAACCTTTGAAGATTTTGACATTGATTTTGACCCTTCTGAGTCATTAACCCTCAGAAGATCCCGCTCCAAACCACAAAATCCAAACACTGCAACCATACCAGAACCAGAACTTGCACAAGTTCTGTCTGATATAGACCAACATACTTCCGCTCCCGAAACAGAAAATCCAAATCCAAACTCTGAAATTCCCATCTCACCACAACCTGACATCCCACTATCACCAATACCAGAAACTCCAATTCCAGAAACTCCACTCTCTCCAATACCAGAACCAGAAATTCCACAACCTCCCTCTCCTCAACCAGAAATCAACCCACCATCTCCTCAACATGCACCATCTCCACAACCTGAGACTCAAAACTCTGAGGCTCAAACCTCTGAGTCCCCTGAACCACAACCCTTGGCCATTCAATTGCCTTGTGGTATAACTGTTAATATGTCTCAGCTACCATCCTCACCAGAAACAACTCCACCTAATACCCCATCCAGTCCAATCGTTATTTCTGACTCTCCCACTCCCTCACCTAAGAAAAATACAGAAAACCACAACAAGACAATCATTGATCTAACAGTCTTTGAACGACTTGCTGCAATAAACCAGAAAACTGCTATTCCCAAACCAAAACAACCAGATGTTGGTTCCAGCATTTTGAATTTTGAAACAGATATGCAAAAGTGGATCACTTCTTTGAAACAAGAAAATCTGGAAGTGGTTGATCCTGCTGTCTCAGACTTCCTCTGGACACAATTCAGAAGTTGGGTTTGTGCTGAAACCTTCAAGCTGCAAGACCAGAGCTATGGGCAGGCCCAACAGAACTTCAGCAATCTGCTGAAGGAAATGGAAGGCCCAGTTCTGAGTAAGCTGCTGAAGGAAGAAGCTCTCCCTCTGGACATTGAGCCTTGGTCTGAAAAGCGTCCAGCATCTACAGTTCAAGCTGCAGAAGAACAGGTTATTCAAGCTGAAGACTTGGGTCAAGCAGAAGAAACTTCAGAAAGCTCTGAGAAGCAGCCTGTATATGAAAATCCTCAAGCTTCCTCTCTTGACAGACAAGCTCTGGAGGATTTGAAGAGATCAGATATGCTGATGAACGAAAGGATGGACAAGCAGGATATCAAGATTGATTCTATAGTAAACATGGTATCTAAGAAACAGGAAACCAGCGAGCAAATCAAGAGCATGTTGGAAGCTCTGTTCACACGACTTCCTCCTTCTTCTTAGATTTTTCTTATGTTTTCCTTGTTTTCTTTACATGTTTTTCTGTAATATCTCTACTTGTTCTAAACTATCATTGCTTCTGTTTTAATACAAACGTATTTTTACTCTGATCTTTTTAAACTCTGATTATTTATGCTTTTTGATAACTGACAAAAAGGGGGAGAAAGAATGATATTTTTCAATAACAGATTACTGAGACAAAAGTCTCAAACATTCTAATATCCTTATGTATTTGAATTTCTTTGTTTCTTTGTTGTTCTGAAAAGCTTACAGGTACAAGAATCTGATGAACTCTGATGAAGTAACACTCTGATGCTCAAAGAAAGTTCAAGTAAAGTTCTGAAGCTCAAGGCCTCAAGGAATCAAAGGGAAGTAATCAACTCAGGGGGAGTTTTTCATTCTTCTTTACTCTGATACCTTATTCCTCATCTGTTTACTCTGATACATGTTATGCCGTATCTGCTTATCTCTAATACATTCTATTCGTTAATTGATCATCTCTGATACTGATCCTCTCTATTCTTAAACTCTGATAACTTTCATCATTTTATTTTAATTGAAAAAATCTGGTTTTTGTCATCATCAAAAAGGGGGAGATTGTTAGAACATAGTTTGATTCTACAACCCTCAGTTAGAGTTTTGATGATAACAAAATTCAAGATTAAATGTATTATGAGATTTATATAAGACATAGATGCTACTCAAAAATTATGTTGTGTATTTGCAGAAACTCTGATGGAATCAGCATCAGAATATCAGTATCAGCATCAGAAGATATGTCAGCATCAGAAGATCAATTCATGTGCTATGCTGAAGCCTGATGAATAGAATCTGCGCTTAACATACTCTGATTCTGATCAAGATCATAACCATGTCATCAGCACTCAGAAGCGCCAGAATAAGCTAAAGCCAATAACGCTCTGACTTTCATTAAGCAGAACATTTTGAAGTGTCAACGTTACTGCATTCAAGGCAGATTAATTACCAACGACTTTATTCCAAGACAAAGATCTTCTCAAAATGGAAAGAACGTTATGAGCATTGAAATGGAATTATGGACATCAACGTATCTATTCCAAGTTTATTTAAACAAGTCAGTGAGAAATGAAATGGCTAATACTCTTTCACGCACATACGCATAAGCCAACCATCTTCGTCCTCACTCATACAGTTTGCTACAGCTCTCAAGCGCTTACTCTATAGCTTTAGCAATCTAGTTTTATTCAAGCTTAATTTTGTGTAATATCACAATTGTGATATATAGTTTTTCCAGAAAACATCAAACACACATTTTGTTCATTTGTTTGTAAAAGAATTTCCTTGAGAAACCGGTCTATGGTTATACTCAAGAAGGCTTTAGCAGTTGTTAAAGCATTTTTGTATTCAGTTGAATATAGTGGATTAAGACCTTGTTGGAGAGAGGCGAAATCACCTTGACGGGTGGACTGGAGTAGTTTGAGATTAAACGAACCAGGATAAAAATAACGTGTTGTCTGCATTTGATTTCAAGTTTTAACAATTCAACCCCCTTCTTGTGTTTTTCACATCTTCAGAAAGGAGGGCTCTTAGCCCTGTGGTATCTGACAACGAGACTGACCTTTGATGAAGACCAGTATCTTCCGGCTGAGGATAGGTATAAACAGCTTGAAGACCGGTTAAGTGCGATGGAGATCTAGAAGGTACCTGGATTGGACTTTGGTGATTTGGGTCTGTCATCTGGGGTGGTGATTCCCCACAAGTTTAAAGCACTAATCTTTGCTAAATACGATGGGGTTTCTTGTCCAAAGCTGCACCTCCGCTCGTATGTTAGAAAGATCCAGCCATACACTGCTGATAAGAACCTCTGGATCCACTTCTTTCAAGATAGTCTCTCAGGGACTCAACTTGAATGGTTTTACTAGATCGAAGGAGCTAGTATCCGTAATTGGGAAGACCTTGCTGCTGCTTTTTACAAGTAGTACCAATACAATGCCGACCTTGCTCCCACACGTACCCAACTTCAGGGTATGTCTATGGGTGCGAGCGAAGGTTTCAAAGACTACGCTCAGAAATAGAGGGACCTTGCTGGAAGAGTACAACCCTCGCTGGCTGACAGGGAGTTAGTGGATATGTTTCTGGGGACCTTGTCTGATCTATACTTTAACCATCTGATTGGAAGTTCATCGTCTGGGTTTACTGAGAAAACTATGACCGGGGAAAGAGTTGAGGCCGGTATCAAGAGCGGTAAGATACAGAAGGGTGCTTCATCAAGTACCGAAAAGAAGCCTTTTAAGAAGGAGTCCAGTGCAGTTTACAGTTCAAAGAGCCAGATTAGACCTGAGTGCCGCCAAGCAGTCAATGCGGTTGTTATATCAAGACCAATTGTTGCCACACAACGTAACAATTATCCAAGAGTTGAGAGGCCGCGAAGACAATTCACTCAGCTTCATATGACCCTGTCTCAAATTCTGCCGCAGTTTTTAAAGACCAACTTGGTGATTCCGAAGGAAGCCCCGAAGAATCCCAATACGACATCACCGTTGTACAACCCGAACGCCCACTGTGCTTTTCACTCCGATAGCTCAGGGAATGATATGAACGATTTCTTGGTCTTGAAGAATAAAGTACAAGATTTGATTGAAGCTAAGGAGATTGAATTTGAAGCGCCAGGAAAGCCTAATGTTATAACGGATCCTATGCCAAAACATGACGCGGGAGTGAATGCTATTGGGGATGATGATGATGAAGAGTTTGATATTGATAGATGGATTTACCCAACTACCGATGGTGGCCTGAGCAATTGGACAGTGAAGGATTCCATGCCAATTTCTTTTATTAACTAATAATGAGACTTTTGTTTTGAATTTGTAACAAATAATTTTTAAACTTTACGGCCCGGTGCCTTACCCGAGACACTTTGGCTTTGTTTGTGAGGGCTTTATGTGTGTCATTTCCATATATCATTAATAAAAGCATTGGACGCTTTCTTGCATTTCAAATTTTGCGCTCCTTGTTTTTCTTTTCTTTTTTGCAAAACAACTATTTTACACACACTCACATATACAGGTCTACATCCACTCTGGATCTCACTGATAACGACTCTGCTACTGCCGGTTATGACTTTGAAAGTCTGATCAACTTAGCCGAAGACGAAGGTGAAGATGATTGAGAAGTGCCTGGTGAACTTGCTAGACTGTTACTTCAGGAAGAGAGGGTCATTCAGCCGCATGAAGAGCCAGCGGAATCAGTAAATCTGGGTACAGAGATAAACAAGAAAAAGGTCAAGATCGGTGCAAATCTGGAGTCTAGTGTGAAGCAACGGTTGATTCAGATGCTGCGTGACTATGGTGAGATCTTTGCTTGGTCTTATGAAGATATGCCTGGGTTGGATACCGATATTGTGGTTCACCGCCTACCTACCAAGGAAGATTGTCCTCCAGTGAAACAGAAGGTCCGCTGAATGCGCCCAGAGATGTCTGAGAAAATCAAGGCTGAAGTGATGAAGCAGTTTGACGCCGGTTTTCTAGCAGTTACTTCTTACCCACAATGGGTGTCCAACGTGGTTCCTGTGCCGAAGAAGGATGGTAAAGTTCGAATGTGTGTTGACTATAGGGATCTGAACAGGGCGAGCCCCAAGGATGATTTCCCTCTACCCCATATCGACGTTCTGGTTGACAACACCACACAACATAAGGTATTCTCCTTTATGGATGGTTTCTCCAGTTATAATCAGATCAAAATGGCTCCCGAAGATATGGAGAAGACAACCCTTGTTACTCAATGGGGTACCTTTTGCTACAAGGTCATGCCTTTCGGATTGAAAAATGATGGGGTAACGTATCAGCGCGCCATGGTCGCTTTGTTCCACGACCTGATCCATCATGAGATTGAGGTATACATTGATGATATGATTGCAAGGTCCCAGACTGAGGAAGAACACATTAACCATCTACATAAGTTGTTTGACAGGTTGAAGTTGTACAAGCTGAGGTTAAACCCGAACAAGTGCACCTTCGGGGTGAGATCTGGTAAGCTGATGGGTTTCGTCGTAGGTGATAAGGGTATTCAAGTGGATCCTGCAAAGGTGAAGGCTATACAGGAAATTCCAGCTCCCCAAACTGAAAAAGAAGTCAGAGGCTTTCTGGGACGTCTGAACTACATTGCCCGATTCATCTCACACCTGATTGCTACTTGTGAGCCAATCTTCAAGTTACTAAAGAAAGATCAAGTGGTAAGATGGAACGATGAATGTCAGGCCTCTTTCGAAAGGATCAAAGAATATCTCCAAGAGCCACCTATTATGATACCTCCAGTTGAAGGGAGACCTTTGATCTTATACTTGACAGTACTCGACAATTCAATGGGGTGCGTGTTGGGGCAGCATGACGAGTCTGGCCGAAAAGAGCATGCTATTTATTACCTTAGCAAAAGGTTTACCGACTGCGAGACCCGATACTCGTTGCTTGAGAAAACTTGTTGCACTTTGGCATGGGCTGCTCGCCGGTTGAGACAGTATATGCTGACTCACACTACTCTATTGATATCAAAGATGGATCCAATCAAGTATATCGTCGAGAAGCCCGCCTTATCCGGAAGAATAGCGAGATGGTAGATGATCTTGACTGAGTATGACATCCAATATACGACCCAAAAGGCAATTAAAGGAAGTGCGTTGGCAGATCATCTGGCATATCAGGCATTGGACGATTACCAGTCTATGAACTTTGAATTCCCGGATGAAAATATCATGATAGTGACTGACTTTGACACACCTGGACTGGATAAAGGACCTGAAGAGGGATCCCGATGGTCTATGTACTTTGATGGAGCTTCAAACGCTTTGGGTAATGGCATTGGTGCCGTGATCATATCTCTTGAAGGCTCTCATACTCCGTTCACCGTCCGACTATGTTTCAACTGCACCAACAACATGGCAGAGTATGAAGCGTGCATTATGGGTCTTCGAGCAGCAATTGACCTAAGGATTAAGTTTCTAAGTGTTTTCGGAGATTCCGCTCTCGTGATCAGTCATATCAAAGGTGAGTGGGATACAAAACACCCTAATCTTATTCCTTACAAGGAGTATGTGTTGACGTTGCTTCCACATTTCAAGGAGATAACTTTTGAACACTTCCCTAGAGAGGAGAATCAGTTAGCGGACGCGCTGGATATGATGTCTTCTATGTTCAAAGTCAATTGGGACAACGAGGCTCCCCGGATTACCATTGAGAGGTTGGACGAACCTGCACATTGTTGCGACATTGAGACTGAAGAGGTAGCAGATAAACCCTGGTTTCATGAGGTGAAAAGGTATCTTGAAGCTCAGGAGTACCCTGAGGGTGCATCTGTTAATGATAAGAAGTTTCTGAGGAGGTCCGCGGCGAAATTCTTCATCAGTAATGGCATTCTTTACAAGCGTAACCATGATTCGACCTTACTGCGTTGTATGGATAAGAACGAAGCAGAAAGGATCATGATAGAGTTACATGAAGGTACTTTCGGAACTCATTCCAGTGGACACACCATGGCAAAGAAGATCCTTCGGGAAGGATATTATTGGTCCACAATGGAAGCCGACTGTTTTCAGCATTCTCGGACCTATCATAAGTGCCAAGTCTATGCTGATAAGGTGCACATACCTGCAGTACCTCTGAACGTCTTGACGGCTCCATGGCCTTTTACAATGTGGGGCATCGACATGATCGGCGAGATAAGACCTACGGCATCCAACAGGTATCGTTTCATCTTGGTAGCTATTGATTACTTTACGAAGTGGGTTGAAGTAGCTTCCTTTGCTACAATAACCAATAACTTCGTGGCACGGTTCATTCGGCACAACCTGATCTATCGATATGGCGTACTAGAAAGGATTATTACAGACAATGGTACAAATCTCAACAATAAGATGATCACCGAGCTCTGCAAGCAGTTCAAGATACAACATCACCACTCTTCTCCCTACCGGCCGAAGATGAATGGGGTTGTAGAAGCGGCTAATAAGAACATTAAGAAGATTATGCAGAAGGTGATGGTGACATACAAAGACTGGCACGAGATGTTACCATTTGCTCTTCATGGGTACCGTACTTCAGCGCGGACGTCAACAGGGGAAACACCCTATTCCTTGGTTTATGGCATGGAGGCCGTCTTGCCCATTGAAATTCAGATACCCTCTCTTCGGATTATGAAGGACGCATGTTTGAGCGAAGACGACTGGATCCAGACCCGGCTTGATCAGCTGAACTTAATCAACGAAAAGAGACTTACTGCTATTTTTCATGGTCATACATATCAAAAGTGGATGATCAAGGCATTTAACAAGAAAGTTAGACGACAAGAGTATCAAGTTGGGGATTTGGTAATCAAGCGCATTATCTTACCTTGAGGTGATCCCAGGGGAAAATGGACCCCCACGTACGAAGGGCCATTCATGGTTAATAACATTTTCTCAGGAGGAGCTATGATTCTAACCACTATGGATGTGACGACCTTCCACACCCCGTCAATGCAGACATAGTGAAAAGATACTACGCATAATCAAAGACCCGCTAGGTTGACTGGCCTAGGCAAAAATAAGGGCTTCCCGGTGAACCAAAAGGGTTCGGGCAAAAATAAGGGATGAAATTAAAAAAATCTGTACACACGGTGTTGTACCCCAAAATTTGCCCTCCCATATTCTCCAAGATTTGGCAAGATCAAGGTTCAAAAGCTCTCAAGGGTTGCACAGTCCAATTGCATCCTAAGCCAGTCAAATTAGGGTTTTGGTTCTTGCAAAGAAATTGAGGTTTTCAAGGGTCCAATCAAGTCCCACATGCCTATATACATTGTCAAGCATCCATATGTCAAGTTTCAAGACTCACAGCATCAAATTGCACAGTCAAAAACCTTAAATGCTTCACAGTCAACTACAGGGGCAAAATGGTCATTTGACAGTCAAAAGTCAAAATTTTTTGTCAACATCTTATTTTGAAGCCACAATCATCATTTGATCAATTCTTGATCATGATTCCACAAGCATGGCTCAAAAAGTCTCAAGATGCAAAAGTTTCTATTTTTGGACAGCAGAAAAGTCAACTGCAAATTGACCAAGGCATAACTTCTTCATGGTTTATCAGAAAAATCCCATCAAGAGCTCATTTTGAAGGGGATGACATTTCCTACAACTCATCTTCACATTCCAAGTCCAAGAAATGCTCTCACAAAAAGTTATCAATTTCAACATTATAGGTCATTTTCAAAAGTCAACAAAAAGGCACTTTAAGTCAAAGACCATAACTTGAGATTGGTAAATCAAAATGACATGGGACCAAATGCATTGGTTAGAGGACTTCAAGACCTTTCCAAAATGTCCAAGAACATGTTCATAGCTTCAAAATTGAGCAAGATATGCATTGGAGAAGTTGGGAAATTTTTGGGAACTTTCAAAAGTCAACCTTGCCTAAAACACTTCAATTTTGCTAATGGGCCTCAAATTCTTTCTTGAATCATTACCCAAAGCCTATGCACGACCCATTGAACTTAAAATGATTTATTTTCTTATTTTTAATTAATTAATTGAATTTTTATTATTATTAATTCATTTAATTGGTTTTAATTGTAGAAAAATATCAAAGCATGGTTGGCAAATCTTTTTATGAAGCAAATACACTCCACACATGCTAAAGATTTCGTGCATCATCCAAGGGGACAAGATCTTCCATAATTTGCAAGGTTTTCATGGAAAAAGATTGCAAAATCACATAATTGAAAATCAAATATTCAAGTCATAATTCATGGACTTTTGGGCCAAGGTTTTGACCTAATTCTGATCACATACATATGCAAGAGCTAACCCTATTCAGAAAGACACGTGAAAGCTGCAAAAAACCATATAACCAATTTGCAAATTTTGAAGAGAAACTTGAAAACTGAAATCATACTTGCAGTGCCTTTCCACGCCTAAAAAGGATTCCAATACGTTGCCTAAGTCTCCAGGAAGCGTTTGCAATCAAGAATCAATCCTAACACGCGAAGAATCAAAGAACATAGGCCACACGGTTTGCCTTATTTTTCAAACTTGTATAACATGATTCATGTGCTTTTAATCTATTTTCTTGTTTGATTTACACTAATAGTGACCTTCTGAAGCGATTGGTACAGTTTAATTGTGCTAAAGCTGCCTGAATTAAAATTCACCATGGACGAAACCTAGGGTTTTTGAAGCTTCAAATTAGGGCTTTAGGCATAAGGAAAAAATGGATCACGTCATGACTATGGTTGAATTCATCAAGGCCAGACGAATTCAACCAACCTATCACGCCCTTTTTATGTTGATTCCTCTTCTATTCGCTATTTTTCACAGTTGTACTTAGTGGGGGTTTAAAACCCCCGCTATCTTATTCATGTTTACAGGTACAAACAAAGAAGGAGATGGCGTGGCAGTGCATGGTTGGGTAGTTTAAATCTGGCGCGTTTTTTTTTGTTTTATACCACTAACATTTGCTTTCTTACATAATAATTACTGTCCATCATATGTACAAATGCGCTTGGTAGCTCAGTTGGTTGGGAACGTGGCTGGCAGGTATAGGGACCTGGGTTCGATTCCCAGGCCCCCCCATATATTCTTCATATTTTTCTTAATGATTTCAGGTACATCACTCATCCAATATCCCACCATGCATCCTCACGCCTAAGCATGCCACGCACTCATGATGATCAATCCAGTGGTTACAAAGTGAAGAGCATGGTACACCCTAGTCAACCAGCATGCACACAGCCATGGAAAGTCAAACGAGGCTTGTGTTCATGGGCCTAAATTCATCACAAACACCTCCACTTTGGGCCAGACACCCCCTTGGTTTGCATAATTATTTTCTTTTCTTTCTTTTAATTTCTTTCAAATTGTTTTTTATAATTATCATTAATTCACTAAAATAATTTTTTTTCCATAATAAAAACAGAAAATCAAAATACAAAATATATTTAATTATTTATTAATTTCCTCACTAATTTATTTTTGTAAATAAACTCTAATAATTAACTTAGTTAATTTAGGTTTTAATTTTAACCCTTTTTTTTATTAAATAAAATACATAGAATTAGGTTTTAACACTTTTATCTTTTTCTTAATTAATCATTATTATTATTAATTATCATTATCATTATTAATCTCCATTATTTTGTGTAAATAAACATGTAAATTAATTAATTAGTCTAAATTAGGTCAACTTTGGCGTTTTATTAATAATTAAAATAATTTAGAACTAGGGTTTCACTAACTTTAATTTTAATTCCCTTTTTTCTTTATTTCCATACAAAAACATAAAAAACACTTTCTTTTCTTTAATTAAATAATTAATTAGGTTTTAATTTAATTTAATTTCAAGCAAAGGGTCAAAACCCTCGGACGTCCTGATTTTCATTCTTTTCGCGCATTATTTTCTTATTGATTATTATGTAACTGTTCAAGGATGTAATAGTAATTAGGTTTATTGTTTTTTACTTTCCGCATCTTTATCAAAAACGGGTCTTTGTACTTTGGCGATGTATAGACCCGCGCCTTGTAATAGCGTAGCATTTATCTTTCCGTCTTTTAATTTTCCGCACTCCTAAATTCTAAACTCGCATGAAAGAATGTATGGTAATTAAAAATAACTCGTAGCTCACAATGCCATGATCAAAGATAACTGTTAACATGAAAAAACACACGATACACACACCACTTCTAGGGTACGCCTCACTCGTTGCCTTCGAAACGTGGTCGTCAAGTATAGGACGTTTTAGCGGTCGCTCTTATGTCCATGATCCAGTTGCCTCGAAACAGTTGCCTCGGAACAGTTGCCTCGAAACGGTTGCCTCGGATTAAAAAAAGGATCTAGGATGTAAGGGTAGCTTCTAAGGTGTCCTAACTGTTGCTTCGGTGACCACACTATCCCTAAAATCGAATTGATCCGAACACCTCCAACGGTGGTGCTACCTACCTCTCAATGGTGGGATGGCACTACCTTAAGGACTTCTACACAACCTAATTCCTTAGGGTAGGTAGATGACTCATGGATACTTGCTCTCTTCAAAAACAAATCAAAATCTTTTCACACTGACACTTTCAAAAGCTTTCAAAACAAATTTTTCAAACACTTTTGAGGACAGATACAAGAGTTATTCAGAAATCTTTCAATGAAACCTTTTTTCAAACCCACTCACAATTTGAAAAGCAAACATCATTTTGAAAACATAAGAGCAAGTATCTAAGAGCCCATGGATAACCATGGATAGAAAGGGTGCTAACACCTTCCCTTTCTATAAATCTACCTCCCGAACCGAGAAACAATCTCATAAGGAATTTTGTTGTGCTTTTGTCCTGTCCATGTTGGAGAAAATAAAAGACGGTGGCGACTCTTGCTTCTGCGACATTTCGCGAACCAGCTTTAAACAGTCAGTTCTATTTCCACCGATCACAGAACTGGCGACTCTGCTGGGGACACTTTAAGTGAGGTGTACCTTAAGATAGCTCATACTTGTGTTTTCAATTGTTGTGTTTTGTTTGCTTTATTATTATGGGCATTATCTTGGAGTTTCATAGATCCTAACCCGGATCTGGGGATACCCTGTTAGGTAGCATAAGCTGTGAAGGACCTGTCCGGCGTAGACCGACACGGGTGAAGCAGTGGCTACGTTGGTGTGGCACCTTGGTCTGTACCAATATCCCTTGTGTTACAACGAGGAGAATATGGGTCTTCTGAGGAGTCATTAAGCACCAACCGACCTTAGAACCTTAAATGACCCAACTTGGCCAATAGAACAGTAGCAATATGCTACACCCATTGAGGCTAAACTCTCGCGATGGTTCTGGCTGCAAGAAAAGATTGTGATGCTGGAGTTATGACCGATTGAGGGTAGTCCGTGATATTGGGATCCTCTAGAACCCGATTACTTTTGATAGGATAGGTCTTAACCAACAAACTGAAAGAGGGTAGTACCTGAACTTCATGCTGGCCTAAAATCTAAGGGCTCTTTTGTGTGACTTGTGTGCCTTCATACTTGAACTATTTGCATGCTTGTTACCTGACACAGGAGTTTCTTGCAGGTTTTGTTTACAGTCCTTAATCGGGACTCATTACAGGGCCTACTTACATCACTCCATGCATAGCATAACATCATACCATTGCATGCATCTTGCATAAAGACTAACCCATTTCAAGGATCTCAAGGGTTTGTGATGCAGGTCATGATGAACCAACTGTCTAATCCAGGGGCAAAGGGGATTTATTTTCCTCTAGCCAAGGTTGATAACTTGAGTCAGGGGCTATGACCCACTCGATATGGTGAGCCTTTGACCCTTGAAGAAGGACTCTCAACAACATGAAGTTCCTTCAATCAAGCTACCGGATCCCAATTCTAACAATCTTCTTGTTTACCCCGCGAGATCCTTGAAAGCATTGCATGCATACATACATATCATTGCATTACAGGTACCCCTTGTTACAGGTCGCTTACCTTCTTCGCTGTTTATTTCAGCAATGGATTCCCAACAAGATAACCAGGAGTTCCCTGCTCAAGAGACTCAGTTCAGGGATATCTTCCTAAGCCTATCCAAGGGGCAAGAAGAGTTAAGGACACTCCTCATGGGGAATTTGGCCAAGAAAAGCCCCGAAGATGATAAGGACGAACAGCTGAAACGTCTGCAAGCTGAGGTAGATGCAATGAGGACTCAGATGCTGGGGCAAATGGCTCTCATCCAAGGCTTAGCTCGGGGGCAAGAAGAGTTGAGGACCATGATCAGTCAACTTCATCAAGACAGATACAACATGAAGCAACCAGTCCAAGTCAGGGACCAGGTCACTGATCAGCTTCCAAGAGGACGAGAGTCTGGTATGGTGAAGAGTAGACTTCTCCAAATTGCTACCACGTCGCAGGTCCAACGACAACCCCGCCCAGAGCAACAGGTTGATCAGAGTAAGCCAAGCAGGTCCAAGAGGTAATTCACCCAGCTCAACGTGTCGCTGTTTCAAGCTTTACAACACCTGTTGAGTTTGAATCTGATTACACTAAGGGCTCCTCCCCGGAATCCCAACATCTCTGCTCCTAACTATCATCCCAACAAAAGATGTGCATACCACTCTGATAGTCCTGGACATGACACTGCCGACTGCTGGGCTCTGAAGAACAAGGTCCAGGACCTGATTAATGAAGGAGCAGTGGATTTCACCCAAGTGGGTCAGGCTGAGTTCTTCTACCATCCCTACAGGATCCACCATTTGAAGTAACAAGTCCTGAGATGAGAAGGCTTTTTTTCCATTAGAATTTTCAAGTTGTAATTTTCTTTTGATTGTTCAAACAATTATCATGTCAAAACGTTGTTATTTCATTGATGCATCGCATATGTCTGTTTTGAATCAATATATTCGCATTCGCTATATTCAAACTGCTTTCATTTTTTTGATGTTCAACGCTCGATTAATAATTCTAAGCCTCTTGAGGGAGGATGACGAAAATGATACCACAATCTACAGTATGCTTTTGAACAGACCCTGCTGATGAGGTACAGGCATTGTTTCAATTCCTAAACACTGGAGTTATAAGGCAGATAATCCCTCGTTAACCCCTTTTAGCCAAAAAAGTAGGAGTTTTTCTTTTCGAAAATTAAAACCCTTAATCATAACCTGGGGCAGGGTAGTTTTCTCAGTTGATCCAAGTGCACAACGAATAGCACCAAAGAGGTCCTCACAAAACAAAAGACAGTGATGGTTCAGAATAATCATAAAGACAGGCAGTTATTATCCCTCAAAATAAAAGCCCAACAAGTCAAAACCTATGAAGGGGACTTACAAAACTGGGGCATCCCGCTGACTGTAATCCCAAAAGAAACAGTTCAGGCAAAAAATAGGGATAACAAAATCAAAAAAGAAAGAGGTCCTACAAACCCTCAACCAAAAAGGAAGGACTGCCTATTCAAAATAAATTGTCAGTATCCGAACCGTCACTGGAGTATCAGGACAAAGACTCAAACAAAGTCTAATGCACGGTCAACTGAGTTTAGGTTTGAAGAACATCATGAAGAGCGGGTGGGTACAAATATAATTTGAGCCTTTATCCTTTGTTTCTTAAACCGTGAACCAGGCCACGTTATAACCCTCAAAAGTCCTAGCTGAAGTATGGGTTAGTTCGAAAGCATACTGTTACGAAAGGTATCCTGACTCCTTAAGGCTTGCGGTAAAATAACGAGTTGACATCACAGTTTACAAAAAATTCACTTGTTTTTATGAAAAAAATGCATTTTCAAAAACTTCAAGACTGACATAAGTTTTGCATTTTTAATATAACATTGCTTGCATATGACTATTTGTTTGAACATCATAGAAGTTCACACGACGAATGTCTAATGAACAAAAGTACTTCCAGCCAAGGGGCAGACATGATCATCGTCCATAATCTGGTGCAGTGAGGTCAAGATTCAGGGAATCTCTCAAAAGGCCAAATAGCCTGGGGCAAATCTCCGCCTGAGTCACTTGGGGCATTGGACATGAATTCCAGCTATAAATCTTGCCTGATCAAACGAAGATCTTCTGGTCACATGGCGACACAACGCTACTGACAAGGGCACCTCCCTACATCCTGAGAGCGTGGACATAGTCGAAAAGATACTACGCACAATCAAAAACCCGCTAGGTTGACACACCTAGGAAAAAATAAGGGCTTCCCGGCGAACCAAAAGGGTTCGGGCAAAAATAAGGGATGAAAATAAAAAATCTGTACACCCGGCAAGTCGAAAACCTGAAAAGGCGGCTTGGGCAAAAAGGGGTATCCCGGTGGACTGAAAACCCGAAAGGGCGGTCCAGGCAAAATTTAGGGATCACAACGTACGACTATGTCCCGGCATCTTGTCACTTGCCTACTAGAAGAAGATCTGCCAATCGGTAATTATCAAGCACCTCCACAGGTACCTTCTTCTCCAGTAGAAACATGGGCAATAAGAATTGTCCAAACAGTGCAGTTGCTCTGTCCTCCAGGTACAAGGTAGATTTGGCTAAAGAATATGACCAAGATATCTCCACTCCCTGCAGAGTAAGACAAGATTCAGCAATACTCTCCCCCGAGCAAAGTTAATCCCCCAGCAGCCCTACAAGGCACAATATCTACAGCAAGTCAACGACACTCTCCCCGAGCAGAGTTATCCTCAGTCAGCCTTAAGGAAGTTGGATTATCCCCCGAAGATCTCAACATTCCCCAACGGAGTATACAAACATTCCTAACAAGCATCCCCGGCAGTCTTAATATAAGATGGTTCCCCGGCGGTATACCGGACATCTAGTGGAGCCAGTCCCCAGTCCAATCTGAAAAGTCTCCCCAGGAGAGTTCAATCAATCCCCCCAGTAGATTAAGGAAGCTTATCCCCAGTAGATTCTGGAAGCTTATCACCTGCAGAGTACGAACGCTCTCCCCCGACTTTATTCAAAGGTTATTTCCCCACCAGGATATAACTGGGTTATCCTCAGCTAATTACCACGGAAAGATCGTCCCCGGTGAAGTCTTCCTATCCCCAGCGGAGTTCATCAAATCTTCAAACGGAGCTCAACAATGGTATCCCCAGCAGAGTTATCATCAAACCTCAGCGAAGTATCTCTTCCCATAGAGTATTCCTCGCAGAGTAATCTATTCGCCAAGTTTATTCCCCAACAGAGTCATCTTCTCCTACAGGTTTATTCTCGCAACCTATCCCCCAGCGGAGATGAAGAACTTCACTCTTCAACGTCAGCCCAGGATTCAAGTTCCCGGCATGCGTCAAGGATTTATTTTCCTAGATGAAAATACATTCATAAACGTTACATCTTACATACACAATGCATGCATATACGCATCATGGACATACAATCTCATTTATTTTGAGAACATCACGCATTTCATACATCATGACATCGCATACAACTAACGTTTTGTCTTTTCAGGACAAAGGTCAGTACAAAGATGATCACTATCAACTGTCGCAATTCCAGATTCGATACCTGTAGCCAGCCAGGGCACATCTGTGAGCGACTAATTCCAGACTCGATTCCTGTATCCTGCCAGGGCACGTCTGAAGAGTTTGAAGATCTGATTCCTGTATCTTGCCAGGGTGTATCTGTTGACGACTAATTCCAGACTCGATTCCTGTATCCTGCTAGGGCACGTCTGAAGAGTTTGAAGATCCGATTCATGTATCTTGCCAGGGTGTATCTGTTGACGACTAATTCCAGACTCGATTCCTGTATCCTTCCAGGGCACGTCTGAAGAGTTTGAAGATCCGATTCCTGTATCTTGCCAGGGTGTATCTGTTGACGACTAATTCCAAACTCGATTCCTGTATCCTGCCAGGGCACGTCTGAAGAGTTTGAGGATCCGATTCCTGTATCTTGCCAGGGTGTATCTGTTGACGACTAATTCCAGACTCGATTCCTGTATCCTGCCAGGGCACGTCTGAAGAGTTTGAAGATCCGATTCCTGTATCTTGCAAGGGTGTATCTGTTGACGACTATTTTCCAGACTCGATTCCTGTATCCTGCCAGGGAACGTCTGAAGAGTTTGAAGATCCGATTCCTGTATCTTGCCAGGGTGTATCTGTTGACGACTAATTCCAGACTCGATTCCTGTATCCTACCAGGGCACGTCTGAAGAGTTTGAAGATCCGATTCCTGTATCTTGCCAGGGTGTATCTATTGACGACTAATTCCAGAATCGATTCCTGTATCCTGCCAGGGCACGTCTGAAGAGTTTGAAGATCTGATTCCTGTATCTTGCCAGGGTGTATCTGTTGACGACTAATTCCAGACTCGATTCCTGTATCCTGCCAGGGCACGTCTGAAGAGTTTGAGGATCCGATTCCTGTATCTTGCCAGGGTGTATCTGTTGACGACTAATTCCAGACTCGATTCCTGTATCCTGCCAGGGCACGTCTGAAGAGTTTGAAGATCCGATTCATGTATCTTGCCAGGGTGTATCTGTTAACGACTATTTTCCAGACTCGATTCCTGTATCCTGCCAGGGCACGTCTGAAGAGTTTGAGGATCTGATTCCTGTATCTTGCCAGGGTGTATCTGTTGACGACTAATTCCAGACTCGATTCCTATATCCTGCCAGGGCACGTCTGAAGAGTTTGAAGATCCGATTCCTGTATCTTGCCAGGGTGTATCTGTTGACCACTATTTTCTGGACTCGATTCCTGTATCCTGCCAGGGCACGTCTGAAGAGTTTGAAGATCTGATTCCTGTATCTTGCCAGGGTGTATCTGTTGACGACTAATTCCAGACTCGATTCCTGTATCCTGCCAGGGCACGTCTGAAGAGTTTGAAGATCCGATTCCTGTATCTTGCCAGGGTGTATCTGTTGACGACTAATTCCAGACTCGATTCCTGTATCCTACCAGGGCACGTCTGAAGAGTTTGAAGATCCGATTCCTGTATCTTGCCAGGGTGTATCTGTTGACGACTAATTCCAGACTCGATTCCTGTATCCTGCCAGGGCACGTCTGAAGAGTTTGAAGATCCGATTCCTGTATCCTGCCAGGGTGTATCTGTTGACGAATAATTCTAGACTCGATTCCTGTATCCTTCCAGGGCACGTCTGAAGAGTTTGAAGATCCGATTCCTGTATCTTGCCAGGGTGTATCTGTTGACGACTATATTCCAGACTCGATTCCTGTATCCTGCCAGGGCACGTCTGAAGAGTTTGAAGATCTGATTCATGTATCCTGCCAGGGTGTATCTGTTGACGACTATATTCCAGACTCGATTCCTGTATCCTGCCAGGGCACGTCTGAAGAGTTTGTAAATCCGATTCCTGTATCCTGCCAGGGTGTATCTGTTGACGACTAATTCCAGACTCGATTCCTGTATCCTTCCAGGGCACGTCTGAAGAGTTTGAAGATCCGATTCCTGTATCTTGTTATTGTGTATCTGTTGACGACTATTTTCCGGACTCGATTCCTGTATCCTGCCAGGGTGTATCTGTTGACGACTATTTGCCGGACTCGATTCCTGTATCCTTCCAGGGCACGTCTGAAGAGTTTGAAGATTCGATACCTGTATCCAGCCATGGCACATATACATAAATAGTTGGAAGATCAATCCCTGTAACAGGCCAGGTAATTATCTTTCTTTCTCAGGTACGCAAGTTCTCGCTAAGGAATCTCTTACGCGATCGACACCTAGATGGCATCTATAAGCCCATCCACATACCAACAGTCTCCAGATGGCATCTATAAGCCCATTCCCGACAAGGTTCTATCACACTCCCAGATGGCATCTATAAGCCCATCCTCCTATCCACCCTCTCTCCAAATGGCATCTGTAAGCCCATTCCCGACATCATCACTGTTAACACTCTACTATGTGAGCGCAAATTTCTGGGCACTTTAGTGTTCAATCATCTTCCACCTTTGGATTACGAAAGGCACGCCAACCAATCTACATCCTCAGGTCTAAGAAGATTGAACAGGGGCAATTGTTGTACCCCAAAATTTGCCCTCCCATATTCTCCAAGATTTGGCAAGATCAAGGTTCAAAATCTCTCAAGGATTGCACAATCCAATTGCATCCTAAGCTAGTCAAATTAGGGTTTTGGTTCTTGCAAAGAAATTGAGGTTTTCAAGGGTCCAATCAAGTCTCACATTCCTATATACATTGTCAAGCATCCATATGTCAAGTTTCAAGACTCACAACATCAAATTGCACATTCAAAAACCTTAAATGCTTCACAGTCAACTATAGGGGCAAAATGGTCATTTGTCAGTCAAAAGTAAATTTTTTTGGTCAACATCTTATTTTGAAGCCACAATCATCATTTGATCAATTCTTGATCATGATTCCACAAGCATGGCTCAAAAAGTCTCAAGATGCAAAAGTTTCTATTTTTGGACAGCTGAAAAGTCAACTGCAAATTGACCAAGGCATAACTTCTTCATGGTTTATCAAAAAAATCCCATCCAAAGCTCATTTTGAAGGGGATGACATTTCCTACAACTCATCTTCACATTCCAAGTCCAAGAAATGCTCTGACAAAAAGTTATCAATTTCAACATTATAGGTCATTTTCAAAAGTCAACAAAAAGGCACTTTAAGTCAAAGACCATAACTTGAGATTGGTAATCAAAATGACATGGGACCAAAGGCATTGGTTATAGGACTTCAAGACCTTTCCAAAATGTCCAAGAACATGTTCATAGCTTTAAAATTGAGCAAGATATGCATTGGAGAAGTTGGGAAATTTTTGGGAACTTTCAAAAGTCAACCTTGCCTAAAACACTTCAATTTTGCTAATGGGCCTCAAATTCTTTCTTGAATCTTTACCCAAATCCTATGCACGACCCATTGAACATAAAATGATTTATTTTCTTATTTTTAATTAATTAATTGAATTTTTATTATTATTAATTCATTTAATTGGTTTTAACTGTAGAAAAATATCAAAGCATGGTTGGCAAATCTTTTTATGAAGCAAATACACTCCACACATGCTAAAGATTTTGTGCATCATCCAAGGGGAAAATATCTTCCATAATTGGCAAGGTTTTCATGGAAAAAGATTGCAAAATCACATAATTGAAAATCAAATATTCAAGTAATAATTCATGGACTTTTGGGCCAAGGTTTTGACCTAATTCTGATCACATACATATGCAAGAGCTAACCCTATTCAGAAAGCCACGTGAAAGCTGCAAAAAACCATATAACCAATTTTCAAATTTTGAAGAGAAACTTGAAAACTGAAATCAATCTTGTAGTGCCTTTCCACGCCTAAAAAGGATTCCAATACGTTGCCTAAGTCTCCAGGAAGCGTTTGAAATCAAGAATCAATCCTAACACGCGAAGAATCAAAGAACATATGCCACACGGTTTGCCTTATTTTTCAAACTTGTATAACATGATTCATGTGCTTTTAATCTGTTTTCTTGTTTGATTTACACTAATAGTGACCTTCTGAAGCGATTGGTACAGTTTAATTGTGCTAAAGCTGCCTGAATCAAAATTCACCATGGACGAAACCTAGGGTTTTTGAAGCTTCAAATTAGGGCTTTAGGCATAAGGAAAAATTGGATCACGTCATGACTATGGTTGAATTCGTCAAGGCCAGACGAATTCAACCAACCTATCGCGCCCTTTTTATATTGATTCCTCTTCTATTCGCTATTTTTCACAGTTGTACTTAGTGGGAGTTTAAAACCCCCGCTATCTTATTCATGTTTACATGTACAAACGAAGAAGGAGATGGCGTGGCAGTGCATGGTTGGGTAGTTTAAATCTGGCACGTTTTTTTTTTGTTTTATACCACTAACATTTGCTTTCTTACATAATAATTACTGTCCATCATATGTACAAATGCGCTTGGTAGCTCAGTTGGTTGGGAACGTGGCTGGCAGGTATAGGGACCTGGGTTCGATTCCCAGGTCCCCCCATATATTCTTCATATTTTTCTTAATGATTTCAGGTACATCATTCATCCAATATCCCACCATGCATCCTCACGCCTAAGCATGCCACGCACTCATGATGATTAATCCAGTGGTTACAAAGTGAAGAGCATGGTACACCCTAGTCAACCAGCGTGCACACAGCCATGGAAAGTCAAACGAGGCTTGTGTATATGGGCCTAAATTCATCACAAACACCTCCACTTTGGGCCAGACACCCCCTTGGTTTGCATAATTATTTTCTTTTCTTTCTTTTAATTTCTTTCAAATTGTTTTTTATAATTATCATTAATTCACTAAAATAATTTTTTTTTCCATAATAAAAACAGAAAATCAAAATACAAAATATATTTAATTATTTATTAATTTCCTCACTAATTTATTTTTGTAAATAAACTCTAATAATTAACTTAGTTAATTTAGGTTTTAATTTTAACCTTTTTTTTTAATAAATAAAATACATAGAATTAGGTTTTAACACTTTTATCTTTTTCTTAATTAATCATTATTATTATTAATTATCATTATCATTATTAATCTCCATTATTTTTTGTAAATAAACATGTAAATTAATTAATTAGTCTAAATTAGGTCAACTTTGGCGTTTTATTAATAATTAAAATAATTTAGAACTAGGGTTTCACTAACTTTAATTTTAATTCCCTTTTTTCTTTATTTCCATACAAAAACATAAAAAACACTTTCTTTTCTTTAATTAATTAATTAATTAGGTTTTAATTTAATTTAATTTCAAGCAAAGGGTCAAAACCCTCGGACGTCCTGATTTTCATTCTTTTCGCGCATTATTTTCTTATTGATTATTATGTAACTGTTCAAGGATGTAATAGTAATTAGGTTTACTGTTTTTTACTTTCCGCATCTTTATCAAAAACGGGTCTTTGTACTTTGGCGATGTATAGACCCGCGCCTTGTAATAGCGTAACATTTATCTTTCCGTCTTTTAATTTTCCGCACTCCTAAATTCTAAACTCGCATGAAAGAATGTATGGTAATTAAAAATAACTCGTAGCTCACAATGCCATGATCAAAGATAACTGTTAACATGAAAACAACACACGATACATACACCACTTCTAGGGTACGCCTCACTCGTTGCCTTCGAAACATGGTCGTCAAGTATAAGACGTTTTAGCGGTCGCTCTTATGTCCATGATCCAGTTGCCTCAAAACAGTTGCCTCGGAACAGTTGCCTCGAAACGGTTGCCTCGGATTAAAAAAAGGATCTAGGATGTAAGGGTAGCTTCTAAGGTGTCCTAACTGTTGCTTCGGTGACCACACTGTCCCTAAAATCGAATTGACCCGAACACCTCCAACGGTGGTGCTACCTACCTCTCAATGGTGGGATGGCACTACCTTAAGGACTTCTACACAGCCTAATTCCTTAGGATAGGTAGATCACTCATGGATACTTGCTCTCTTCAAAAACAAATCAAAATCTTTTCACACTGACACTTTCAAAAGCTTTCAAAACAAATTTTTCAAACACTCTTGAGGACAGATACAAGAGTTATTCAGAAATCTTTCAATGAAACCTTTTTTCAAACCCACTCACATTTTGAAAAGCAAACATCATTTTGAAAACATAAGAGCAAGTATCTAAGAGCCCATGGATAACCATGGATAGAAAGGGTGCTAACACCTTCCCTTTCTATAAATCTACCTCCCGAACCGAGAAACAATTTCATAAAGAATTTTGCTGTGCTTTTGTCCTGTCCATGTTAGAGAAAATAAAAGACGGTGGCGACTCTTGCTTCCGCGACATTTCGCGAACCAGCTTTAAACAGTCAGTTCTATTTCCACCGATCACACACGGCAAGTCGAAAACCTAAAAAGGCGGCTTGGGCAAAAAAGGGTATCCCGGTGGACTGAAAACCCGAAAGGGCGGTCCAGGAAAAAATTAGGGATTAAAGAGTAACACTATGTCTCATTAGATCACCTTGCAACCAAACTTCGGTATCGACTATCAAGCTCGGACGACACTAAACAATATGATCTACCTTCAACCAAGTAGCAAAGTGATGAGATGATCGAGGACATAAGGGCAATAAAAGAGTAAGAACCCAGTGGGATTATTCACATAGTTGTTTTTCTTTGTTACAAATTGTATAAATTCTATTTGTTCGATGGCGTTCCCTTACTAAGATGTCAACCTCTTGTAAAAAAACGCCTATTTACAGGCCAAACTTCAAAATCAATATAATTCATCTTCAAAGAAATTTCAAACTCTTTTTCCTTTATCTGTTTTGTTTTGCAAAGAACGTACAATGTTCATTTTTTATATATGCGTTTGACATTAATTGCTTCTCATGAATATTTACATGCGAAACAAAGGACGATTACTCGTAATATCAGAAACAGGGGCACTAAAAATTTTCCAAGCTTTACAGTTGCTCTATCCACCAGGTACAAAGGTAGATTCAGCTGAAGAATATGGCTAAAGTACATTAACTCCCCGGAGAGTAAGAAAAGGATGGTAATGTTAACTCTCCCCAGTTGAGACTAGCAACTGTGAATGAACCGGTAATATTCTCCCCAAGCAGAGTCTGTCTACCATCAGCACTAAAAAGTCTAAGTCTTATTATCCCTGGAGGAGTATAAAACATCCCCAGTGGAGTTTGAAATCTTCCCCAGTGGAGTTTGGAGGATCATCCCCAGTAGACTTTGGAAGATTGTCCCCAGTAGAGCCTAAAAGGTTATCCCCAGTGAATTCGCAACTGAAGATCATCCCCAACGGAGTTCATTCCTTTCACAAACAGGAGTCCATTCCCCAACAGGATTCAGTATCACCAGCAATGGTAATTCATCCCCAGCGGAATTTATCAGCGGAATCCTATATAGAGCATCTCTTCCCCATAGAGTAATCTCCTTATCAGTTTATTCCCCAGCGGAGTTATCCTCTCATGCAGGTTTATTCTCACAATCATCTTCGTGCGCCATCCCCAGCAGAAACAAAGAATTCAACTCTTTTCTCCAACAGCTATCTGGGATCTAATTTCCCCAGCTAAAACATTACATTTCCATACATCATGACACATGCATATACGCATCATACAACACAATCTCATTTATTTTGAGAACATAATTTCTTGATACATATCATGCATTACATACAGCTAACCTTTACCTTTCAGGAAGGATGCGGTTAAATTCTCATAAAATTCAAAGCTATGAAGCTTTTATCTCAGTCGAATTACTGACAAGTTCTTAAATCTCAACAGAGTTTTTCTCAGTTGAATTATAGACAAGGTCCTAAATCTCGACAAAGTTCCTCCGTTGAATTACAAACGAGTTCCTAAATCTCAGCAGAGAAGTTTTCTCAGTTGAATTACGGGCGAGTTCTTAAATCTCGACGAAGATGTTTCCCCAAGTCGAATTACTGACAAGTTCTTAAGTCTCAACAGAGTTTTCCTCAATTTAATTACAGACAAGGTCCTAAATCTCGACAAAGTTCCTCCGTTGAATTACAGACGAGTTCCTAAATCTCAGTAGAGTTTTCTCAGTTGAATTACGGGCGAGTTCTTAAATCTCGATGAAGATGTTTCCCTCCAGTCGAATTACTGACAAGTTCTTAAATCTCAACGGAGTTTTTCTCAGTTGAATTACAGACAAGGTCCTAAATCTCGACAAAGTTCCTCCGTTGAATTACAAACAGGTTCCTAAATCTCAGCAGAGAAGTTTTCTCAGTTGAATTACGGGTGAGTTCTTAAATCTCGATGAAGATGTTTCCCCAAGTCGAATTACTGACAAGTTCTTAAATCTCAACAGAGTTTTCCTCAGTTGAATTACAAACAAGGTCCTAAATCTCGAAAAAGTTCCTCCGTTGAATTACAGACGAGTTCCTAAATCTCAGCAGAGTTTTCTCAGTTGAATTACGGGCGAGTTCTTAAATCTCAACGAAGATGTTTCCCCAAGTCGAATTAATGACAAGTTCTTAAAACTCAGCTAAGATGTTTTCTCAGTTGAAGTACAGACAAGGTCCTAAATCTCGACAAAGTTCCTCCGTTGAATTACAGACAGGTTCCTAAATCTCAGCAGAGAAGTTTTCTCAGTTGAATTATGGGCAAGTTCTTAAATCTCGACGAAGATGTTTCCCCAAGTCGAATTACTGACAAGTTCTTAAAACTCCGCAGAGATGTTTTCTCAGTTGAAGTACAGACAAGGTCCTAAATCTCGACAAAATTTTCCTCCGTTGAATTACAAACAGGTTCCTAAATCTCAGAAGAGAAGTTTTCTCAGTTGAATTACGGGCAAATTCTTAAATCTCGGCGAAGATGTTTCCCTAAGATGAATTACAGACGAGTTCTTAAAACTCAACAGAGATGTTTTCTTAGTTGAAGTACAGACAAGTTCCTAAATCTCGACACCTCAGTTGAATTACGGGCAAGTTCCTAAATCTCGACACCTCAGTTGAATTACGGGCAAGTTCCTAAATCTCAACAAAAAAATCAGACTTCCCCAGCGGAATCTTCCTCAACAACAGGTATGCAAGCTCTCACTAAGGAATCTCTTATGTGATCGACACTCCTCCAAATGGAACCTGTAATCCCATTCCCGACATCACAAAGCAACTACCACTTCATGCGAGTGCAAATTTCAGGGCACTCTAGTGTTCAATCATCTTCCACCTTCGGATCACGAAAGGTACGAAAGCCAATCTACATCCTCAGGTTTAATAAGATTGAACAGGGGAAGCTGTTGTACCCCAAAATTTTCCCTTCCATATTTCTCAAAACATTGCAAGAAAAATCTCCAAGTTGCCCAAGGTTGCTCAAGAGTTGGTCAGACAAGCTCTCTCCTAAGGCAATCTACCCTAAATTAGGGTTTTCTGTTGCATCAAGATCCTTGAGTCCAAGTGACCCCAAGTGCTCACAAATTTCCTAATATGTTCTCAAGATCATCCATGTCAAGTTTCAAGCCTTGCAGAGGAATTTTGCTCAGTCAATTGCTCAAAAGGTCCAAAAGTCGATTGTGTTAGGGCAAAAGTCAACTGTGACCTATATACAGTCAAACTTCAATATTTTTTGCCAACATTCTAATTTTGAAGGATATTTCATCATTTTATCAAGGGTTGATCATGACTCATCAAGGATTGCTCAAAATTCATCAAGATTCAAAAGTTGTCAAATTAGGGTTTTGCAAGAAAAGTCAACTCAACTTTGACCAAGCATAACTTTCTCATACTTTATGAGAAATGACTCATCCAAAGCTAATTTTGAATAGTATGCAATTACCTACAATCCATATTCATACCCCAAGTTCAAAATATGCACTCACAAGAAGTTATGAATTTTGACATTATAGGTCATTTTTGAAAGTCAACAAAAACACCTTTTTTGTCAAAGCTCCTAATTTGAGCATGGAGTATCAAAATGAGATGAGACCAAAAGGGTTGATTATAGGACATCTCAAGCTTTCTAAAAAGTCCAAGAACACTCCCAAAAGTTTAAAATTGAATAAGTTATGCATTGTTGAAGTTTGACTTTTTTGCAAAATTGCCAAAAGTCAACTATCCCCAAAACTTCAAATTTTGCCAAATGAGCCCATTCTTTTTCACTTGTTTTGAGTTTGCATTATTTCCCATGTTATCTAGCCTTGGCCATGTGTTTATATTATATTTTTATCATTCAATTTGATTTTTATTTGAATTAATTCATTTGAAATCAAATAAAATCACATAAAATCTAAGGCATTGACAACAAATGATTTTCTGGTTATTTTAGGCTCCAACTACAGCTAGCATTGCAGTCAAACTCGTATCAAGGTCATTATGCACAAGAAGATATGATTTGGATCAAATTTGGAAAGTTTGTAAAGGCAAATCAAATCCACATCAAAATCATTGATAGAGGGAGATTTGGACAGAGGTTTGAACCCTAATACAATATGCAATACATAAGCAAGCGAAAGACACAAGAATCAGGGTTGGAAATAAATTGTGGAGGCAGAACAAAACTTGCAAAAACAAAGAAATAATGTGACTTCGAAATCAACCCTAGAGGCATTTTCAGGGCTTGATATTGGTCTCAATCGCTTCCTGGCAATTCTCACAAGCTAAACCAATCCAAACCACGCGTTTTCAGACCTCCTAGTGCACTGTAAGTAGTCCACAAATCTTCCATATTCTTGAAATCAAAAATCACTATTCTTGCATCCATTGAATGATGTAACTGCATATTCTTGACACTCACATGATTTGCAAACTTTTCATAATAACCAATTGCACTTATCTGACTTATATGGAGAACCATCATTGCTAGGGTTTGGTTCGTGTTTTTGGTTTTTTTCGTTTCAGGAAAAATTGGCCATGATAATGGCCATAGTTGTGATCTGCAGGTTGAGACGAGTTTAACCATGGTGTTAGAAGGCATTTTCATGGCCTGTACAAAGTTTTAGAGATGCATGGTTTGTAGACGGACTTCCGTCCGTAGGTATAGGTCGTGTGGCTTTTAGCAACGGTTCAAGAAGGGGATGATGAGTTGTCGCTCATCCATTGGCTGGTTCAAACGTCTGCGCACGTTTTATTTTTTCTGGCCATTAATCTTGTTTTATTATATTATTTTTTATTTGTGTTATAATAACAATTGAGACAACATGGCGTGGTGGCAAGCTTGGCATTGGATATCCCTTCAGGACCTGGGTTCAAATCCCAGGTCCCCCATTTTTTCAATATTATTTGTTTTCAGATAATCCAGTGTGCATTCAAGCCTAAGATCTACCATAGACGCTCACCAATCAACGTGCCAGATGGCCAGATCTGGTGGCCAAGCCTTGAGGGCACATGATGGACTCAGTCAACGCTCAAGCACTGGATCTCAAAAGTCCAAACGGATCAGCAAATAGGCCAACAAAAATTGCTTCCTACACCCTCAAAAACAGGCCCAAACTCTCTTTCCCTCACACTTTTATTTATTTAATTTAATTGCTTTATTTTGTTTAAATAATTTACTAACCAATAAAATTAATTTTCTTTTTTATCAAAAAATCACAAAAATACTTTTACTCCAATTAAAATTCAGAATTTTTTTTAATAAATACTAGTTAATTAATTAGGATATTAATTAGGTAACATTAATTTTTTTTGTAAATAAATAAAATCAATTAGAATTAATTAGGTTTTAACCTTAGTTTAATTATTTTTATTTTCTTTCTTAAAATAATCAAAACTCCAAAAATATGCCATTTATTATTTTTCATTAATTAATTAATTTAGTATTTAAATTAGGATTTAATTTCTTTTCCTTAAAATAAAAACAACAAAAACATTTTCTTTAAAAAGGGTCAAAACCCTAACTCGCATTCGATTCAATTTCATCTCGCGCGCGATTTATTTTTTCCTTATTTAATTATTGATGTATCTGTTCTCGGCTTGTAATAGTTTTAAATAGGACATTTAATTATTTTACCGCTTTATTTTATTTTCAATGGGTTGCTTTTGGCGATGTAAATACCCGACGCCTTGTAATAGTTAGTTTTAATTTCCGCATTTTAATTTCGAAAATTATACAACTGTTAGATGTTCGATAATAGGGTTTGCATGACAAGACTGAATGCCTAATCTTAAAATCAAATTAGATCACCCTTAACATGTGCAAAGATAAAAATAACTGAAAACGACACACTTGCACATGCACACTCCTAGGGTACACCCCACTTGGTTGCCTTCGTACACGGTCATTGATTATAGGTTGTTTTAGAGGTCGCCCTCTTGTCTAAAAGATCATAGTTGCCTCAAAACGGTTACCTCAGATATTGTTGCCTCAAACAAATGATCTAAGACATTAGGGTTACCGCTAAGGCGTCCTAACATTGCTTTGGTGACCGTATGTCCCTCTTTCGAATTGACCCTAAAACTCCAACGAAGGTGCTACCTAATCACTAATAGTGGGATAGTGTTGTACCCTAAAATTTTCTCTCCCATATTCTTCAAAGTTTTGACAAGCATCATCTCAATTTGCTCAAGTCTACTCAAGGGTTGCACAGTTAAACCATCCTCCTAAGCCAGTCAAAATTAGGGTTTTGGTTCTTGCAAGGAAGTAGAGGTTTTAAAGGGCTCAATCAATTCCCATATGCTCATATACATTGTCAAGCATCTACATGCCAAGTTTCAAGGCTCACAAGGTCAAGTTGCACAGTCAAAAGCCCTAAGTGCTTCACAGTCAACTGCAGGGGTAAAATGGTCATTTTTTAGTCAAAAGTCAAAAAATTTGGTCAACATCTTATTTTGAAGCCACAATCATCATTTGATCAAGTCTTGATCATGGTTCCACAAGAATGGCTCAAAAATCATCAAGATGCAAAAGTTTCCATTTTGGGATAGTTGAAAAGTCAACTGTAACTTGACCAAGGCATAACTTTTTCATGGTTCATCATAAAAATCCCATCCAATTCTCATTTTGAAGGGGGTGACATTTACTACAACTCATCTTCACATTCCAAGTCCAAGAAATGCTCTCACTAAAAGTTATCAATTTCTACATTATAGGTCATTTTCAAAAGTCAACAAAAATGCACTTTAAGTCAAAGACCATAACTTGAGATTGGTAAATCCAAATGACATGGGACCAAAGGCATTGGTTATAGGACTTCAAGACCTTTCCAAAATGTCCAAGAACATGTTCATATGATCAAAATTGAGCAAGATATGCATTAGAGAAGTTGGGAAATTTTTGTGAAATGGCAAAATTCAATTATCCTTAAAACTTCAATTTTTGACAAAAGGGCCCACTTTATTCCACTTGATCCAGCCTTGTCATGCCACCCACGTGTCCCATGATTAATTTCAAGACCAAACATTTATTTTTTCATTTTTATTTAATTTTTATGGATTTAATTCATTTTAAATCCATAAATATTCAAATAAAATCTAAAAATTAATTAAATGGCATCTTTGTGGTTTGAATGACTTTTATGTATCATATGCTAGCTTCCAAAATCGTGCCAAGCTCATTTATGCATAAAATTCAAAATTTGAACCAAGCTTGGAAAGTCCTTTAATGGTGGTTAAGAAGAATCCCAAACATCAATGCAATGGATCCCAAGCCTAGCTGCTGACCTAATTCCCTTCATACATACATAAGCAAGCCTTCCAAACCTCATTCACGACCTAGAGTGTGCACAAACGGCAAGAGCAAAATCCAAAAAGTGTCAAAAAAGTGTGAGATCAAAAGGAGTGTTGCAAGCATTTTCAGGCCAAAAGGAGAACGTGGCCCTCTTCTTTGCCATACCCTGAAGCTAAAGCAACCCTTGCCACGTCCTAAGATCCATCATACCGCGTTGTAAGTTCTTCCAAACTCACCGCTGTACACGAAACGTGAACTCTCTATTCTTGCATTGTTTCTCAAAAATGCTAGCATGTTCATACTCCTTGTTTGATTCCTGACATAACTGCACTATTCAATTCCATTTTTATGCCTTGTATGACAAAACCCGTGTCTAGGGTTTGTATTGTTTGTTTTTAGGCATTTTGTTTCCAGGCACAATCAGGACAAATTATAAGCAGGGATGAACTCAAGGGACCAAGATGAACATGCTCATGGTCTCAGGTAGCGTTTTCATGGCCTGAGGATCATTTTCGAAGCAACCTACGAAACCACCTGCGGATAAAGTCCGCAGGTAAAAAACCTGCATTTTTTTTATGAAGAAGATGATTACGTGCTTGCATCTGATTGGCCATTTCAAAAATAAGCGCATTTTTTTTCAGGGCATCGATTGATTTACTAATATAATATTTAGTTGTTATTATTATTTCAAATTGACCATACAGCTCAGCTGGCTAAGGCGTACAAGAATCATTCCTTGGGACCTGGGTTCGATTCCCAGGTCCCTTCCAAATTCCATATTATTTTTCATAATGTAATTGCATGCAGATATTCAAAGGTATCCCACCATGGACTCCCATTCATCCAAACGCCAAGTGTCTCAAAGGACGGATCCAAAGGCCAAAAGATGAGGAGTACCATGCTCCTGGTCAACCCATGCTCCAGGCAATTTCAAAGGTCAAACAGGCTTGCTTCTTAATGGGCCTAAATTTCCAGATCCACCTCCATTCTTGGGTCAACACCCCCATTGGTTTCTATTTCTTTTTCTATTTTCCTTTTCTTTTTATTTTCTTTAGTAATTATTATTAGTATTATTTAATTACTCACCAACCAATTAATTAACATTTTTCACAATAAAAATTCAAAAACAAAAAAAAAATGTAAATATGTTATTTTTATTAATTTCACTTAAGTAATTATTTTGTAAATAAACATTAACTCAAATTAAGTTAGTTTGATTAGGTTTTAATTTTAATACTTTTTTACAATAAATAAAAACAAATTTAGACTTAGGCTTTTCTTTTGACATTTTTAGTTCTTTTTTTATTTTATTTCATTAAAACATAAAAAACACAAAAATATTTTTCTTTTAATTAAATTAATTAATTAGTAATTTAGCTTAATTTTTAATTAATTGCAAAAAAGGACGAAATTCAATTCTTTCTCAAAAGGGTCAAAACCCTTAGGACGTCCCGATTCATTCTTTCGCGCGTATTTATTTTTAATTCATTATTTTGTAACTGCTTCTGGAAATGTAATAGTTAATTAGGACCTCCTTTATTGCTTTATTTATTTTCTCGCAGTTTATTTTTTCCAAACGGGTTTGTTTTTGGTGATGTATATACCCGCGCCTTGTAATAGTTAGATTTACCTTTCCGCAATTTATTTTCCCCACTCTTAACTGTTAATATGCCTGCAAGACTGTATGATAATAAAACCAATCTGTAGCTCACAAATAACACGTACAAGATAAACATTAACTGAATACAACACACATGCACATACGACTCCTAGGGTACGTCTCACTCGTTTCCTCGAACGTGGTCGTCAAGTATAGGGTGTTTTAGAGGTCGCCCTCCTGTCTAAAGATCCAGTTGCCTCGAAACGGTTGCCTCGGATAAAAAGGATCTAGGACATTAGGGTTACCGCTAAGGTGTCCTACTATTGCTTTGGTGACCACACATGTCCCTTAATCGAATTGACCCAAATAACTCCAACGACGGTGCTACCTACTTCTCAATAGTGGGATAGCATTGTCTAATGGACTCTTACACAGCCTAATTCCTTAGAGTAGGTAGATTTCTCATGGGTACTTGCTCTCTTAAACAAACAAAACAACTTTTCGCACTCACACTTTCTAAAAGTTTTCAAACAAATTTTTCATACACTCTTGAGGACTGATACAAGAGTTACTTAGAAATTTTTCAAACGAAACTTTTTCAAAACCCACATACACTTGAAAAGCAAACATTTTTTGAAAACATAAGAGCAAGTACCTAAGAGCCCGTGGATAACCACAGATAGAAAGGGTGCTAACACCTTCCCTTTCTATAAATCTACCTCCCGAACCGAGAAATATTCTCAAAGAAGGAATTTTGCTGTGCTTTTGTCCTTTCCATGTTGGAGAACATAAAAGACGGTGGCGACTCTTGCTTACCGCGACATTTCGCGAACCAGCTTAAAAAACAGTCAGTTTTATTTCCACCGATCACAGAACTGGCGACTCTGCTGGGGATACTTATAAAGTGAGGTGTACCTTAGGATTAGACCACTCTTGTTTTCAATTGCTTGATTTGTTTGCTTTAAAATTGTGGGTCTGTCTTGGGAGTTTCATAGATCCTAACCCGGATCTGGGGGATACCTTTTAGAAAGTAGCAACAAACTGTGAGGGAACTGTGCGGGGTATACCGACACGGTTGAAGTAGTTTGCTACGTTGATGTGGTACTTTGGTGAGTACCGGTAACCCTTGAGTCAAGTCAAGGAGAGTACGGGGCCGCCGCGTGGTGTCGTGAAGCATCAACTGACCTTAGGAACCTTACTTGACCATCCTGGCCTCTTTAGGGGTAGTGAGATGACCGACTTTGGTACAGTCCGAAGTTGGTAGATACTCGATACTATACTCATTGAGGGTTGCTTTCTTGGAATATTTTGATCGCCAGTTCAATGGCTAAATCAAAACAATGAACACAGAAAACAACCCAATGATATTGAGCTCCTTAGAACCCGGTTACTTTTGATAGGACAGGTTTTGAGCCCACCAACTTCAAGAGGGTAGTACCCCAAACCTCATGCTGGCCTAAACTCTAAGGGTTGTATGGTGTGACTTGTGTGCCTTACCATGTTTGCCTTTGTGAATACTTGTGGTGTGTTTTTATCATAACATCATAACATCATACAGCATCATATGCATTTACTAACCACTTCAAGGGTTCGAATCTTCATCTTTGTTCTTGTTTTGTAGGACATGGAAACTATCCGCAGAAAGACAATTCAGGTCAACCTTGTAAGGGTCCCTCCTCAGCTTAAGGAGCTTACATCCAGGATTCCCGAGAACTCTTCCTTCAGTGAAAGGCATGGTAGAATCATCAGCTTGGTCAATACCAACATTGAAGAGGATATGGTGAATGTGTTGTTCCAGTTCTTTGACCCCCTGCACCACTGTTTTACCTTCTTGGATTATCAATTGGTGCCTACCTTGGAAGAGTTTTCCCAGCTTCTGAAGATTCCTATCCTTAGTCAACTACCCTACAACGGTACAGAAAAGGAACCAAAACTTGAAGAGGTTGCTAAAGCATTATGCCTACAACCATCTGACATCAAGGGGCACTGGGAAGTTAGAAGTGGTATCAAAGGATTCTTGGCAAAGTTCCTGTTTGAGAAAGCACAAGAATGTTGGTATTCCCTTGACCTACAAGCCTTTGAAGAAGTTGTGGCACTCCTTGTCTATGGGTTGGTGTTGTTCCCGAATCCAGATCAGCTTGTAGATATCAATGCTGTCAAGATCTTCATGTCCAGGAATCCTATACCTACGTTGCTTGGGGACATCCTTCACTCATGTTACACTCGAACCATGAGAAAAAGAGGTGTTCTCATGTGCTGCACTCCTCTCCTGGCAAGGTGGTTTATTTCGCACCTTCCACAATCAGTTTTGAAGAACGAGCGGGGTTTGAGATGGTCACAACGATTGATGACTCTTACACATGCTGATATACATTGGTGTTCTCGGTCCAGAGAGAATGTCACTATCATTGATCGTTGCGGAGAGTTTCCTAATGTTCCTTTACTTGGAATTAGAGGGGGCATTACTTACAACCCATGTCTGGCTTTGAGACAGTTTGGATATGCTCGGAGGGATGGCCCTCATGACATGTTGATTCCTGACATTGTTTTTGACTTCGACAATGATGCACAAGGACTTCGCCAAAGATTTATCAGAGCTTGGAGGATGCCCAACAGGGTAGATAGCAAGACACTGGGGCACAAGAACTCCATTCCCCTGGAACCTTATCTCAAGTGGGTACGAGCCCGCTCCCAGAAGCTGGTGATGCCATATCCTCATGTTCTCCCTGTGATCAAAGAGCCAGTTTTGCAAGGAGAGGTGCCCTACACCATTCAACATCCTGACATGCCAACGTCTTCGGAAGAAATGAAAAAGAGCTGGATCCAACTCAAGGAAGAGCGGAATTCTCTTGAAACCAGTCTACATGCCAGTGAGAAGAAGGTTCTGGAGCTCACCCGTCTACTTCACGAGGAAAAGACTCTCAACACCTACATCGCTCCAAAGAGGATGCGTAGTGTCTTTTGGGATTAATTATTTTGTAATGTTTTGCCCATGAGGCCCTGATGTACTGAACAAATTATTTCTTAATATAACGTGTGTTCCTTTTTGTATGCAACGAATTTGAACTTTCGAACCCTTGAATGCATTGCATAAATAGCATATCATGCATCATGTGCATAACAGGTACTCTTTTTCTACAGGTTGCTTAATCTTCTTCGCTGTTTATTTCAGCACTCACTCAATCATCATGAATCCTGAACCTACTACTGAACAAGCTATCAAGGCCCTTTAGGCCCAGAACGCCCAGTTCCAGGAGCTGGTCATGAACTTAGCCCAGGGACAACAGGAGTTGAAGTCTTTGCTCCTGAAGAAGAAGAAGAAGAAGAGGATTGTGTTGTTCAACACTGGACGCAGACTCGGGAATACACTGCAGAATGAAGCTGAGCTGACTACTCAATCTGTTGGGGAAGGCAGTCACCAAGAGGGAAGGGTTCCTAGTCCCGTGGTCTCTGACACCGAGACAGATTTCAATGATGAACAGTACCCTCCTGCTGAGGACAGGTACAAACAGCTGGAGGACCGGTTAAATGCTATGGAGATTCAACGTGTGCCTGGGTTGGATTTTGGAGACTTAGGGTTATCTTCTGGGGTGGTGATCCCACACAAGTTCAAGGAACCTGCCTTTGTGAAATACGACGGGGCTTCCTGCCCTAAGATGCACCTCAGATCGTATGTAAGGAAGATCCAGCCTTACACTGCAGACAAGAACTTATGGATCCATTTCTTCCAAGAGAGTCTTTCACGGACTCAACTCGAATGGTTCTATCAGCTGGATGGAACCAATATTCGTAACTGGGAGGACTTGGCTACTGCTTTTTATAAGCAGTATCAGTACAATTCCGACCTCGCTCCCACACGTACCCAACTCCAGGGTATGTCACTTGGGACGGGTGAAGGTTTTAAGGAGTACGTGCAGAAGTGGAGAGACCTGGCTGGTAGGGTGCAGCCACCGTTGACTGACCGTGAACTCGTGGACATGTTCTTGGGGACCTTGTCTGGTCCTTTCTTCAATCATTTGATTGGTAATTCCTCTGCTGGGTTTACAGACCTGATCCTAACTGGTGAGAGGATCGAAGCTGGTATCAAATTGGGGAAGATACAGAAAGGTGCCTCCTCGAGTACTGAAAAGAAGCCCTTCAAGAAGGAAGCTAGTGCTGTTTATGGTCCAAGGAGACAAAACAAACCAGAACGCCACCAAGCTGTCAACACGGTGGTAATTTCAAAGCCTGCTGCTGCTCCTCAGCAATACAACCAACCAAGGGGTGAGAGACCCAAAAGGCAGTACACTCGGCTCAGTATGACCCTCTCTCAGATATTTCCGCAACTGCTGTCAACCAATCTGGTAACTGTCAAGGAAGCTCCAAAGGTTGTGAACACAACATCTCCGAAGTACAACCCCAACGCCCGTTGCGCTTATCACTCTGATAGCCCGGGGCATTCTACTGATGATTGTTGGGCTCTAAGGAATAAGGTTCAGGACCTTATTGATGCTAAGGAAATACAGTTCGAGGCGCCCGAAAGGCCCAATGTTGTGACTGCTCCCATGCCCCAGCATGGAGTGAATGCTGTGGAAGAAGACCCGTATGTGGCCTATGTGGATGAGATTGTTACTACATTGTTGACTGTCAAAAGGAACCTATTGCTAGCCGGTTTATTTCCGGGATGTAGTAAAGGTTGCCTTCTATGTGCTATTTCACCTGCTGGTTGTCCTTTACTGAAGTCAGGCGTCCAAAACCTGATGGATAGCAAAGAGATCTTGTTCAAGAAGATTGCTATTCCTGCTGTCCCTGTTGAAGAAGTTTCTATTGTTACTATTTTCAATAACCCTCCTAAGGCTCCTTCAAAGAAGCCTGTCAAAATCATGCCTGTTCATAAGATTACTTCTATAACCATCACTTTTCCGGGGCCCATCCCCTATAAATCTGACAAAGCTGTCCCGTGGCACTATGGGGAAGATGTTTATGTTCTGGGAGTAAAGCAAGAGTTTGATACTAGTACCCGTGTCAGCAACATCACCGGGCCTGCCAAGGTTACTCGTAGTGGTCGACTCTTCTCACCTGATATTGCGCCACCAGCTATTCAGAGGCCTCTCGTCATTACACCTGCAAGTGTTCCCACTTCCCTGCCTGACCAAGTTCCTGTTTCTACCCCTGTTGCCGAGTCATCTTACGCTCGGGGAAAAGGGATTGCTACTGATGTGCTTGCCCGGACGGAGGCACCGAAGACCACTGTCGAGGCTTCCAAGCAAGAGATAGAAGAGATTCTCAAAATTATTAAGAAGAGTGATTTCAACGTAGTTGAGCAGCTGGGGCACACCCCCTCTAAGATTTCTATGCTATCACTGCTATTGTGTTCAGAGGCCCATGCCAAGGCCCTGATTTCCTTCCTGAAGACGGCCCATGTGCCACAAGAAACGTCTGCTGATCAATTTACCAATTGTGTGGCCAACCTGACTGCTGATAATGGGTTGGGTTTCTCTGATGCCGATCTGACTGCCAAGGGAAAGAACCATAACGACGCCCTGCATGTCTCCATTGAATGCAGGGGCACTACTCTTGCCCATGTGTTGGTAGACACCGGTTCTTCGTTGAACGTACTGACCAAGAAAGTTCTAGACAGGCTGGATTGTGAGGGTTTAGAGCTCAAGCCTAGTAACATTATTGTCCGGGCCTTTGACGGGTCCAAAAGGATGGTACATGGGGAAGTTGACATTCCAATCAGAGTTGGTTCTCAAGTTTTTGATTCTACTTTCTATGTGATGGACATTCGTCCATCCTATTCTTGCTTGATGGGTCATCCATGGATCCACAAGGCTGGAGCCGTGACCTCCACATTACATCAGAAGCTTAAGTACCCGGTCAGAGGGAAGATCGTTACAGTGCAAGGGGAGGAGGAATATATGGTCAGCCATCTTAACTCATTCCGGTACATAGAAATGGATGGGGAGTTCATTGAGACCCCCTTTCAACACTTTGAAGAGGTGCCTCAAACATTGGCAGCAGCAGAAACTATGACTGAAGAGGGTTCTCCTTTGAAGATGGCTTCCTTAAAGGATGCCCGGGCTGTTATCAAGAAGGGTGAATGCGCAAACTGGAGCCGACTTCCTGATTTCACTCCAAAGACTGACAAATTTGGTTTGGGTTTCACTGCAGAAGCTCAGAGGGTTGTTCGCAAGGTAAGGATTGGAAGACCTCCCGTGTTCATCACCAACCCGGGAGTAAATGCTATTGAGGATGATATGGAGGAATCTGAATTTGACAGCTGGATCTACCCAACGACCAACGGTGGACCAAGCAACTGGACTGCAAAAGACTTTACACCTATTACTTTTGTCACTCAGTAATGAACTCCTTTGTTTTAAATTTGTAACGAACAATAATTTGAAACTCTATGGCCCGGTGTCCTACCCGGGGCACCGTGCTTTCATTTGTGAGGGCTTGTTATTTGTCACTTTCATATATCATGAATAAAAGCATTGGACGTTTTTTACATTTCAAATCTTGCGCTCCCTTTCTTTCTTTATATATTGCAAAACAGCTATATTTACACACACTCACTTATACAGGTTCCAATCCACTCTGGATCCCACTGGTAACGACTCTGCTACTGCCGGTTATGACTTCGAAAATCCGATCAACTTAGCCGAAGACGAAGGTGAAGATGATTGCGAAGTGCCTGGTGAGCTTGCAAGACTGCTACTCCAGGAGGAGAGGGCCATTCAGCCACATGAAGAGCCAGTGGAAACGGTAAATCTGGGTACTGAGACAGACAGAAAGGAGGTCAAGAATGGTGCCAATCTAGAGCTCAGTGTGAAACAACGGTTGATTCAGATGCTGCATGACTATGTGGAAATCTTTTCCTGGTCTTACGATGACATGCCTGGGTTGGATACCGACATTGTGGTTCATCACCTGCCTACCAAGGAAGAATGCCCTCGGTAAAACAGAAGGTCCGCCGTATGCGTCCAGAGATGTCCGAGAAAATCAAAGCTAAGGTTATGATACAATTTGACGCCGGTTTTCTAGCAGTGAATTCTTACCCTTAGTGGGTTGCCAACGTGGTTCCAGTGTCGAAGAAAGATGGTAAGGTCCGGATGTGTGTTGATTACAGGGATTTGAACAGGGCGAGCCCCAAGGATGACTTCCCTCTACCTCATATTGACGTTCTGGTTGACAATACTGCTCAGCATAAGGTATTCTCCTTCATGGACGGTTTCTCTGGTTATAATCAAATCAAGATGGCTCCTGAAGACATGGAGAAGACTACTTTTGTTACTCAGTGGGGCACCTTTTGCTACAAGGTCATGCCTTTTGGGTTGAAAAATGTTGGGGCAACCTACCAACATGCCATGGTTGCTTTATTTCATGACATGATCCATCATGAAATTGAAGTATACGTCGATGATATGATTGCAAGGTCCCAAACTGAGGAGGAATACCTTGACCATCTACAAAAGCTGTTTGACCGGTTGAAGTTGTACAAACTAAGGTTGAACCCAAACAAATGCACCTTCGGGGTAAGATCTGGAAAACTGCTAGGCTTCGTCGTGAGCGATAAAGGTATTTAAGTGGACCCTGCCAAAGTAAAAGCCATACAAGAGATGCCAGTTCCCAAGACAGAGAAAGAAGTCATAGGCTTTCTAGGACGACTGAACTACATTGCCCGATTCATCTCACATCTAACTGCTACCTGTGAACCAATCTTCAAGCTGCTGAAGAAAGATCAAGTAGTACGTTGGAACGATGAATGTCAGGCCACTTTCGACAGAATCAAAGATTATCTCCAAGAGCCACCCATTCTTATGCCACCGGTTGAAGGGAGACCTCTAATCTTATACTTGACAGTACTTGACAGCTCAATGGGGTGTGTGCTGGGGCAGCATGACGAGTCTGGCCGAAAAGAGCACGCCATTTATTACCTTAGCAAAAAGTTTACCGACTGTGAGACCCGATACTCACTGTTCGAGAAAACTTGCTGCGCTTTGGTATGGGCTGCTCGCCGGCTGAGACAGTGTATGTTGACTCACACTACCTTGTTGATTTCAAAAATGGATCCAATAAAATACATCTTCGAAAAGCCTGCCTTGTCCGGAAGAATAGCAAGATGGCAGATGATCTTGATTGAATATGACATCCAGTACACGACTCAAAAAGCAATCAAGGGAAGTGTGTTGGCAAACCATTTGGCACACCAGGCAGTGGTCGACTACCAATCTATGAACTTTGAATTTCCAGACGAGAATATCATGGTAGTGACTGATTGTGAAGTACCTGGACCGGATGAAGGACCTGAGGAAGGATCCCGATGGTCTATGCACTTTGATGGAGCCTCAAACGCTTTGGGTAACGGTATTGGCGTCGTGATCATATCCCCTAAAGGCACTCATACTCCACTCACTGCCCGACTATGTTTCAACTGCACCAATAACATGGCAGAGTATGAAGCATGCATCATGGGTCTTCAAGCTGCAATCGACTTAAGGATCAAGTTTCTGAGTGTCTTCGGAGATTCCGCTCTCGTTATCAATCAGATCAAAGGCGAGTGGGATACGAAACACCCAAATCTTATTCCTTACAAAGAGTGTGTGTTGACGTTGATTCCCTAATTCGAGGAGATAACTTTTGAACACTTCCCAAGAGAGGAGAATCAGTTGGCGGACGCGCTGGCTACAATGTCTTCTATGTTCAAAGTCAAATGGGAAAACGAGGCTCCCCGGATCATTATCTGGAAATTGGATGAACCTACATATTGCTGTGATCTTGAGGCTGAAGAGGTAACTGAAAAACCCTGGTATCATGAAGTGAAGAGGTACTTGGAAGCTCAAGAATACCCCGAGGGTGCATCTGTTAACGACAAAATGTTTCTGAGAAGGTTCGTGGCGAAGTTCTTCCTCAGCAACGACATTCTATACAAGCGAAACCATGATTCGACCTTACTGCGTTGTATGGATAAGACCGAAGCAGAAAGGATCATGGCAGAGCTGCATGAAGGTACCTTCGGAACACATTCCAGTGGACATACCATGGCAAATAAAATCCTTCGGGCAGGATATTTCTGGTCCACAATGGAAGCTGACTGTTACCAACATTCTCGGATGTGTCATCAATGCCAGATCTACGCAGATAAGGTGCACGTTCCTCTGGTTCCTCTGAACGTCTTGACAGCACCTTGGCCTTTTGCAATGTGGGGCATTGATATGATCGGCGTGATCAGACCTACGGCATCCAACGGGCATCGCTTCATCTTGGTAGCAATTGATTACTTCACGAAGTGGGTTGAAGCAGCTTCCTATGCTACCGTAACCAAGAACGTCGTGGCACGATTCATTCGGCATAACCTGATCTGTCGATACGGTGTACCTGAGAGGATCATTATGGATAATGGTACCAATCTTAATAACAAGATGATCACTGAGCTCTGCGAGCAATTCAAGATACAGCACCACAACTCTTCTCCTTACCGGCCGAAGATGAATGGGGTTGTCGAAGCAGCAAATAAGAATATCAAGAAGATTGTGCAGAAGATGACAGTGACTTACAAAGATTGGCACGAGATGTTACCATTTGCTCTTCATGGGTACCGTACCTCAGCACGGACGTCAACAGGGGCAACACCCTTTTCCTTGGTCTATGGCATGGAGGCCGTCTTGCCTATTGAAGTCCAGATACCCTCTCTCCGGATAATGAAGGACGCAGGTTTGAACGAAGATGACTGGATCCAGACTCGGCTTGATCAATTAAACCTGATTGACGAAAAGAGACTCACTGCTATTTGTCATGGTCAAACGTACCAAAAATGGATGATCAGTGCATTTAACAAGAAAGTCAGACGACAAGAGTATCAAGTTGGGGATCTGGTAATCAAGCGCATCATTCTTCCTCAAAGTGATCCCAGGGGCAAATGGACCCCTACTTACGAAGGGCCATTTGTGGTTAAGAACATCTTCTCAGGAGGGGCTATGATTCTAACCACCATGGATGGTGACGACCTTCCTCACCCCGCCAATGCTGACATAGTAAAAAGATACTACGCATGAATTAAAGACCCGCTAGGTTGACACACCTAGGCAAAAATAATGGCTTCCCGGCGAACCAAAAGGGTTCGGGCAAAAATAAGGGATGAAATGAAAAAATCTGTACACCCGGCAAGTCAAAAACCTGAAAAGGCGGCTTGGGCAAAAATGGGTATCCCGGTGGACTGAAAACCCGAAAGGGCGGTCCAGGAAAAAATTAGGGATTAAAGCGTAATACTATGTCTCATTGGATCACCTTTCATCCAGAATTCGGTATCAACTATCATGTTCAGACGGCATCGATCAATCAGCTTCACCTTCAACTAAGCAGCCAAGTGATGAGACGCTTGAAGACATAAAGGCGATAGCAGAGTTGGAACCCTGTGGGATTGTTCACATAGCTGTTTTGTTTTCCTTTTGCACAAAATTGTATAAACTCTATTCTATTCGGCGGTGTTCTCTTACTAGGACGTCAGCCTCTTGTACATAAACGCCTATTTACAGACAGATTCAAAAATCAATACAAGTTCACTTTTCAGACAAATTGCCAACTGTTTTTCCTTTATCTGTTTTGTCTTGCGAAGAACGTCCAATGTTCATTTTTGATATATGCATTTGACATTAATTGCTAACTCATAAATATTTGCATGCGAAACAAAGGACTAATTACAGGTGACATCAGAAACCGGGGCAATAATGAGTTGTCTAAGCAATCTAGTTGCTCTGTCCACCAAGGTACCAAGGTAAGTTCAGTTGAAGAACATAACCAAGTTACCTCCACTCCCCGCAGAGTAAGACAAAGTTCAGTAATACTCTCCCCCGAGCAGAGTTAGTCTCCCGTCAGCCCTAAAAAAGGCATGGTATCTCCAGCAAGTCAACAACACTCTCCCCAAGCTGAGTTAGTCTACTGTCATCCTTAAGGAAGGTGGATATCCCTAGAAAATCTCAATATTCCCCAGCGGAGTATACAGATATTCCTAAGAAAGCATCCCCGGCAGTCTTAATAAGATTGTTCCCCGGCGGAATACGGACACCCCAGTGGAGCTACTTCCCCAGTACACTCCAAAGGTTTCCCAGGAGAGTTGAATTATCTCCCCAGTAGATTCTGGAAGCTTATCCCTAGTAGATTCTGGAAGCTTATCCCTTGCAGAGTACGAACGCATCTCCCCGGCTTTATTCAAAGGTTATTCCCCACCAGAGCTTATAACTGGGTTATCCTCAGCTAATTACCACGGAAAGATCGTCCCTGACAAAGTTCTTCCTATCCCCCAGCGGAGTTTATCAAGATTCCCCGACAAAGCTTATCAATGGAATCCCCAGTGGAGTTATCATCAAAACCTCAGCGAAGTATCTCTTCCCACAGAGTAATTCCCCGCAGAGTAATCTCTCCAACAAGTTTATTCCCCAACGGAGTCATCTTCTCCTACCGGTTTATTATTGCAGACCATCATCCCCAGCGGAAACGAAGAACTCTAATCTTCAACATCAGCCCAAGAGTCATCTTCCCGGCATTCATCAAGGATTTATTTTCCTAGACGAAAATACATTCATAGACATTTCAAATTTCATACATCCTGCTTACATACATGATAAAGTGCATACGACACTATCTCATTTATTTTTGAACATCATGACATCATGCATCATGACATTGCACACAACTAATGTTTTGCCTTTTCAGGAAAAAAGGTCAATCCAAAGATGATTACTATCAATCGTCGCAATCCCAAATTCGATTCCTGTATCTAGCCAGGCCATATCTGTGAGTAACTGATTGTAGATTCGATACCTGTATCTAGCCAGGGCATGTCTGCATGAAGAGTTTAGAGGTTTGATTCCTGTATCCATCCAGGGCATATCTGTAGACAAAGAATTCCAGATCCGATTCCTGTATCTAGCCAGGGCATATCTGTGAGTGACTGATTGTAGATTCGACACCTGTATCCGGCCAGGGCATGTCTGCATGAAGAGTCTAGAGATTCGATACATGTATCCAGCCAGGGCATATCTGTAGACGAAGAATTCCAGATTCGATTCCTGTATGTAGCCAGGGCATATCTGCGAGTGACTGATTGTAGATTCGACACCTGTATCCGGCCAGGGCATGTCTGCATGAAGAGTTTAGAGATTCGATACCTGTATCCAGCCAGGGCATATCTGTAGACGAAGAATTCCAGATTCGATTCCTGTATCTAGCCAGGGCATATCTGTGAGTAACTGATTGTAGATTCGATACCTGTATCTAGCCGGGGCATGTCTGCATGAAGAGTTTAGAGATTCGATTCTGTATCCAGCCAGGGCATATCTGTAGACGAAGAATTCCAGATTCGATTCCTGTATCTAGCCAGGGCATATCTGTGAGTGACTGATTGTAGATTCGACACCTGTATCTGGCCAGGGCATGTCTGCATGAAGAGTTTAGAGATTCGATACCTGTATCCAGCCAGGGCATATCTGTAGACGAAGAATTCCAGATTCGATTCCTGTATCTAGCCAGGGCATATCTGTGAGTAACTGATTGTAGATTCGATACCTGTATCTAGCCAGGGCATGTCTGCATGAAGAGTTTAGAGATTCGATTCCTGTATCCAGCCATGGCATATCTGTAGACGAAGAATTCCAGATTCGATTCCTGTATCTAGCCATGGCATATCTGTAGACGAAGAATTCCAGATTCGATTCCTGTATCTAGCCAGGGCATATCTGTGAGCAATCGATTATAGATTCGATACCTGTATCCAGCCAGGGCATGTCTGCATGAAGAGCTTGAAGATCAACCCCTGTAATAGGTCAGGAAATTGTCTTTCTTTCTCAAAGTACGCAAGTTCTCGCTAAGGAATCTCTTACGCGATCGACACCTTCTGATGGCATCTATAAGCCCATCTCCACAACTATCCATCACATTTCCAAATGGCATCTATAAGCCCATTCTCGACAAAGTTATGTCACATGTCCAGATGGCATCTATAAGCCCATCCTCCTATCCACCATATCTCCAAATGGCATTTGTAAGCCCATTCCCGCTGTCACACTGCTGATACTCCACTATGTGAGTGCAAATTTCTGGGCACTCTAGTGTTCAATCATCTTCCACCTTCGGATCACGAAAGGAACGCAAGCCAGTCTACATCCTCAGGTCTAAGAAGATTGAACAGGGGCAACTGTTGTACCCCAAAATTTTCCCTCCCATATTCTTCAAAGTTTTGACAAGCATCATCTCAATTTGCTCAAGTCTACTCAAGGGTTGCACAGTTAAACCATCCTCCTAAGCCAGTCAAAATTAGGGTTTTGGTTCTTGCAAGGAAGTTGAGGTTTTCAAGGGCTCAATCAAGTCTCATATGCTCATATACATTGCCAAGCATCTACATGCCAAGTTTCAAGGCTCACAAGGTCAAGTTGCACAGTCAAAAGCCCTAAGTGCTTCACAGTCAACTGCAGGGGTAAAATGGTCATTTTCAGTCAAAAGTCAAAAAATTTGGTCAAAATATTATTTTGAAGCCACAATCATCATTTGATCAAGTCTTGATCATGATTCCACAAGAATGGCTCAAAAATCATCAAGATGCAAAAGTTTCCATTTTGGGACAGTTGAAAAGTCAACTGTAATTTGACCAAGGCATAACTTTTTCATGGTTCATCAGAAAAATCCCATCCAATGCTCATTTTGAAGGGGATGACATTTCCTACAACTCATCTTCACATTCCAAGTCCAAGAAATGCTCTCACAAAAAGTTATCAATTTCTACATTATAGGTCATTTTAAAAAGTCAACAAAAATGCACTTTAAGTCAAAGACCATAACTTGATATTGGTAAATCCAAATGACATGGGACCAAAGGCATTGGTTAGAGGACTTCAAGACCTTTCCAAAATGTCAAAGAACATGTTCATATGATCAAAATTGAGCAAGATATTCATTGGAGAAGTTGGGAAATTTTTGTGAAATGGCAAAAGTCAACTATCCTTAAAACTTCAATTTTTGACAAAAGGGCCCACTTTCTTCCACTTGATTCAGCCTTTTCATACCACCCACGTGTCCCATGATTAATTTCAAGACCAAACATTTATTTTTTCATTTTTATTTAATTTTTATGGATTTAATTCATTTTAAATCCATAAATATTCAAATAAAATCTAAAAATTAATTAAATGGCATCTTTGTGGTTTGAATGACTTTTATGTATCATATTCTAGCTGCTAAAATCGTGCCAAGCTCATTTATGCATAAAATTCAAAATTTGAACCAAGCTTGGAAAGTCCTTTAATGGTGGTTAAGAAGAATCCCAAACATCAATGCAATGGATCCCAAGCCTAGCTGCCGACCTAATTCCCTTCATACATACATAAGCAAGCCTTCCAAACCTCATTCACGACCTAGAGTGTGCACAAACGGCCAGAGCAAAATCCAAAAAGTGTCAAAAAAGTGTGAGATCAAAAGGAGTGTTGCAAGCATTTTCAGGCCAAAAGGAGAACGTGACCCTCTTCTTTGCCATACCCTGAAGCTAAAGCAACCCTTGCCACTTCCTAAGATCCATCATACCGCGTTGTAAGTTCTTCCAAACTCACCCCTGTACACGAAACATGAACTCTCTATTCTTGCATTGTTTCTCAAAAATGCTAGCATGTTCATACTCCTTGTTTGATTCCTGACATAACTGCACTATTCAATTCCATTTTTATGCCTTGTATGACAAAACCCGTGTCTAGGGTTTGTATTGTTTGTTTTTAGGCATTTTGTTTCCAGGAACAATCAGGACAAATTATAAGCAGGGATGAACTCAGGGGACCAAGACGAACATGCTCATGGTCTCAGGTAGCGTTTTCATGGCCCGAGGATCATTTTCGAAGCAACCTACGAAACCACCTGCGGATAAAGTCCGCAGGTAAAAAACCTGCATTTTTTGATGAAGAAGATGATTACGTGCTTGCATCTGATTGGTCATTTCAAAAATAAGCGCGTTTTATTTTTTTCTTCAGGGCATCGTTTGATTTACTAATATAATATTTAGTTGTTATTATTATTTCAAATTGACCATACAGCTCAGCTAGCTAAGGCGTACAGGAATCATCCCTTGGGACCTGGGTTCGATTCCCAGGTCCCTCCAAAATTCCATATTATTTTTCATAATGTGATTGCATGCAGATATTCAAAGGTATCCCACCATGGACTCCCATTCATCCAAACGCCAAGTGTCTCAAAGGACGGATCCAAAGGCCAAAAGATGAGGAGTACCATGCTCCTGGTCAACCCATGCTCCAGGAAATTTCAAAGGTCAAACAGGCTTGCTTCTTAATGGGCCTAAATTTCCAGATCCACCTCCATTCTTGGGTCAACACCCCCATTGGTTTCTATTTCTTTTTCTATTTTCCTTTTCTTTTTATTTTCTTTAGTAATTATTATTAGTATTATTTAATTACTCACCAACCAATTAATTAACATTTTTCACAATAAAAATTCAAAAACAAAAAAAAATGTAAATATGTTATTTTTATTAATTTCACTTAAGTAATTATTTTGTAAATAAACATTAACTCAAATTAAGTTAGTTTGATTAGGTTTTAATTTTAATACTTTTTTACAATAAATAAAAACAAATTTAGACTTAGGCTTTTCTTTTGACATTTTTAGTTCTTTTTTTATTTTATTTCATTAAAACATAAAAAACACAAAAATATTTTTCTTTTAATTAAATTAATTAATTAGTAATTTAGCTTAATTTTTAATTAATTGCAAAAAAGGACGAAATTCAATTCTTTCTCAAAAGGGTCAAAACCCTTAGGACGTCCCGATTCATTCTTTCGCGCATATTTATTTTTAATTCTTTATTTTGTAACTGCTTCTGGAAATGTAATAGTTAATTAGGACCTCCTTTATTGCTTTATTTATTTTCTCGCAGTTTATTTTTTCCAAACGGGTTTGTTTTTGGCGATGTATATACCCGCGCCTTGTAATAGTTAGATTTACGTTTCCGCAATTTATTTTCTGCACTCTTAACTGTTAATATGCCTGCAAGACTGTATGATAATAAAACCAATCCGTAGCTCACAAATAACATGTACAAGATAAACATTAACTGAATACAACACACATGCACATACCACTCCTAGGGTACGTCTCACTCGTTGCCTCGAACGTGGTCGTCAAATATAGGGTGTTTTAGAGGTCGCCCTCCTGTCTAAAGATCCAGTTGCCTCGAAACGGTTGCCTTGGATAAAAAGGATCTAGGACATTAGGGTTACCGCTAAGGTGTCCTACTATTGCTTTGGTGACCACACATGTCCCTTAATCGAATTGACCCGAATAACTCCAACGACGGTGCTACCTACTTCTCAATAGTGGGATAGCACTGTCTAAAGGACTCTTATACAGCCTAATTCCTTAGAGTAGGTAGATTTCTCATGGGTACTTGCTCTCTTAAACAAACAAAACAACTTTTCGCACTCACACTTTCTAAAAGTTTTCAAACAAATTTTTCATACACTCTTGAGGACTGATACAAGAGTTACTTAGAAATTTTTCAAACGAAACTTTTTCAAAACCCACATACACTTGAAAAGCAAACCATTTTTGAAAACATAAGAGCAAGTACCTAAGAGCCCGTGGATAACCACGGATAGAAAGGGTGCTAACACCTTCCCTTTCTATAAATCTACCTCCCGAACCGAGAAATATTCTCAAAGAAGGAATTTTGCTGTGCTTTTGTCCTTTCCATGTTGGAGAACATAAAAGACGGTGGCGACTCTTGCTTACCGCGACATTTCGTGAACCAGCTTAAAAAACAGTCAGTTCTATTTCCACCGATCACAGATAGCATTGTCTAAAGGAAATTAGCATAGAACGATTCCTTTTTCGAGTAGGTAGATAGTTCTTAGATACTTGCTCATCCAAAAAACAAAACATTTTTCACACTTACACACTTTTTCAAACAAAGTTTTCAAAACACTTCATTACACTCTTGAGGACAGAAGCAAGAGTTAAATCGAAGTTAAAAACAAAAACTTTTTCAAACCCACAAGCACAAAGAAAATATTTTGAAAATGATGAGCAAGTACCTAAGAACCCGTAGATGACTACGGATAGAATGGGTGCTAATACCTTCCCTTTCTATAATCTACCCCCCGTACCTAGAAAATCTCAAAAAAGGAATTTTTCTGTGCTTTTTTCCTTTCCTTGTTGGATAAAATAAAAGTCGGTGGCGACTCTTGCTTACCGCGACATTTTGCAAAAACAAACGCAAAATGCAAACCAGCATTCCAAAAACAATCAGTTCTTCCCACCGTATCATAGTATCCTTTTGTATTTTACCACTTTGGATACCAGCTTCTACTCTCTCTCCAGTCAGGATCAACTCAGTAAACCCAGATGATGAACTGTCGATCAGATAATTGAAAAATGGACCAGATAGCGTCCCTAGAAACATGTCAACCAACTCCCTATCAGACAAAGGGGGTTGGACTCTTCCAGCTAAGTCTCTCCACTTTTGAGCATAGTCCTTAAAACCTTCACTAGCACCCATAGACATACCCTGAAGCTGAGTACGAGTGGGAGCAAGGTCGGCGTTATACTGATACTGCTTGTAAAAAGCAGCAGCAAGGTCTTCCCAGTTTTGGACATTGGCTCCTTCCAACTGATAAAACCATTCAAGTTGAGTCCCTAATAGACTATCTTGAAATAAGTTCACCCACAGATTTCTATCAGCAGTGTGGGTTGTATTTTCCTGACATATGAGCGGAGATGGAGTTTTGGATAGGATACTCCGTCGTACTTGGCAAAAACCTGAGCATTGAACTTATGAGGAATCACCACTCCCGATACCAATCCTAGTTCTTTGAAATCCAAACCAGGGATCTTCTGAATCTCCATAGCACTCAGACGGTCTTCTAATTGCTTGTACCTATCCTCAGCAGGAGGATATTGCTCATCATCATAATTTGTATCATCATCAGAGATGGCAGGATTGGGGCCCTTTTTTTCTTCTTGGTTATCCCCTTCCTTGGATGAAGAGGTCAGATCAACTTGCTGTTTCAACCTATCCCCAAACCTTTTACCCATATTCAGAAGAACGACCTTCTTCTTCTTTTTCTTCTTCTCTTTCATAATGAGAGTCTTCAAATCCTCTTGCCCTTTAGCCAAGCTTAGGAACATCTGTTGGAATTGGGCATTGTGTGCCTGGAGATCTTTGATGGCTTGATCATAAGACATTTTTGCTGAAATAAACAGCGAAGAAGATGAGAAACCTGTAATAGTACCTGTAATGGTGTGCATCATAATGGGATGCGTATGTAATGATTTCAAAGACTTTGGGAGATTTAAATTTGCAAAAAAAAAAAAACTTTATTAGATTAATCTTGTAAAAGGTTCAACAGTGCCTTTAAGGCGTTACAAAGAAATAAATGGAAAACAAATCTAGAACTAGAAAAGCAAAATCAAAAGTCCCATGGACGCTTCCTCTTGGTGCTGACGTAGTCATTAATCACTATTTCTTCTTCGAGCTGCCTGGTGAGCTTCAAAATCTTCCTTTCTTGCTCATGGTACTTCTCTCGGTAAGTATCCCTCTCCTCTTTCAGCTGAATCCAAGACCTCTGCAATGCCCCAAGATCAGTGGGCATATAAGGATAAAGAACTGTGTAAGGAATGCCTTCTTCATTGGTAGGTTCCATAATCACTGGCAATACTGCTTCATAAGGCATCCTAAGCTTCTGGGCACGAGCTCGAACCCACTGGAGGTAAGGCTGCATAGGAAGGGAAGTCCTTGGTCCCAAATCTTGAGGGTAAGATCTGTTCACCATGCCCCAAGCTCGTATAAACCTTCAGCGATGCTCGTTAATGTCTTCCTTGTAGTCGAATGCAATATCCCCAAGAAGTAGCTCATGGGGACCATCTCTCCGAGCACGACCAAATTGTCGCAAAGCTAGACAAGGATTGTAGGTTATACCTCCTCTGATTCCAAGCAATGAGACATTAGGGTATCCCCCATAACGATCAATGACATCAGTGTCTTCTATAGCCCGGGAGCTCCAAAGAATATATGTATGAGCAAGTGACTTTATCCTGTAGGACCAACCCAAACCTTCTTCATTCTTCAGCACAGACTTGGGGAGGTGCGAAATAAACCACCTCGACAGCAACGACATGCAACACATAAGAGTCCCTCTTCTTTGCACAATACGAGTGTAGAGGGCATGCAAGATATCACCCAGTAGAGTAGACACAGGATTGCGAGAAAGGAAAATCTTGACAGCATTTACATCTACAAAGGAATCCGGATTCGGGAAGGGAACCAGACCGTAGATAAGGAGAGCCAAGACATCTTCAAAAGCCTGAAAGTCCAAATTATCCCAGAATAGCTGAGCCTGGTCTATCAAAAACTTGGCTAAGAAACCTTCGCCCCCGCTTCGTGTTTCCCAATTGGATATTACATCAGCCCGTTTCAAATGCAGAGCTGAGGTAATGTCTTCTGGTCTAGGAGTCTCTTCCATACCTTTGAAAAGGAACCTGCTCAAGGATAGATATGCCCAATAAGTGAGAGAACTCTTCCAAAGTGGGAACCAGCTGATAATCCGGGAAGGTGAAGCAATGATGCTCAGGATCGAAGAATTGGAAAAGCACACTCATCATCTGCTCATCAAGCTTTGAGGTAACCATGCTAAGAAGCTGACCATGTCTCTGAATGAACAAAGAAGTCTCGGAAACTCTTGAGGCTAACTCTTTAAGTTGAGCAGGTATATGCACAAAGTTAACTCGGATGGTTTTTCTGCGTACGAAAGCCAAAATTTGTAAAACAGAACAAAGATAAATTCCCTCGGTCTTTGAAATGGTTAGTATAATGAAGTATGAATGACATGTTATGATGTATGATATCATGATAAAACAAACAACAGGTATAGCAGATAACAGGCATGGAAAAGGCAAACAAGTCACACAAAAGCCCTTAAGTTTAAGGCTTGCATGGGGTCAAAGGTATTACCCTCTTGAAGTTCAGTTGGTTTCAACCCGTCCTAGAAAAAGTAATCGGGTTCTGGAGGTTCTCAATATCACTGACCATCCTCCATCGGTCATGGTTTCAGCTCACACAATCTTTTCTTGCAGACGGAACTATCTCGAGAGTATAGTCTCAATGAGTGTAGCATCGAGTATCAACCAGTTCTCAGCTTTACACCAAGACCGTCTATCTCACTACTTTCTAATGGCCAAGTTGGTCGGTTAAAGGTTCTAAGATCAGCTGATGCTTAACGACACACATAGCGGCCCCGTATTCTCCTCGTTTCTCCATAAGGGATACTGGTACCAACCAATGTGCCACATCAACATAGCTATTGCTTCAACCGTATCGGTCTACACCGTACAGTTCCCTCACAATTTATTGCTACTTACCTAAAATGTGTCCCTAGATCCAGGTTAGGATTTATAGTAGCTCCCAAACAAAACCCTTAAAAGTAAAGCAACCAAAACAAACAAGAGAAGCAAGTATGATGAACTAAATCCTAAGGTATACCCCATTTATTAATTCCCCAGCAGAGTCGCCAGTTCTGTGATATGGTGGAAGAACCGACTGTTTTGAAAATGCTGGTTTGCATTTTTTGTTCGCAAAATGTCGTGGTAAGCAAGAGTCGCCACCGACTTTTATTTTATCCAACTGGAAAGGAAAAAAGCACCAAAAAATTCCTTTTTCGAGATTTTTGAGTACGGGGGGTAGATTATAGAAAGGGAAGGAGTTAACACCCTTTCTATCCATAGTTTTCCATGGGCTCTTAGGTACTTGCTCATCCTTTTTTAAAAATTTCCTGTGTGTGTTTGTTTCAAATTTTTTTTTGTTTTACTTCGTTTTAACCCTTGTTTCTGTCCTCAAGAGTGTTACGAAGTTGTTTTTGAAAACTTTGTTTGAAAAAGTGTTTAGTGTGAAAAAGTTGATTTGAGCAAGTACCTACTAGCATCTACCTACTCGAAAAAGAATTGTTTCTATTCTTGTTTCCTTTAGACAGCGCTATCCTACTATTGAAAAATAGGAAGCACCGTCGTTGGAGTTGTAAGGGTCAATTCGAAAGGGACGTACAATCACTAAAGCAATGTTAGGACGTCTTAGTAATAACCCTAGTGTCTTAAGATCATATTCGAGGCAATCTTTTCGAGGCAACATTTCCGAACGGGACATTTGATCTTTGTCTAGACAGGAGGGTCACCACTAAGACACCCTCTACTTAATGACCGTTTACCGAAGGCAACTGAAGTGGGAGTATACCCTAGAAATGCACATGTGCGAGTGATTTGATTTTAGTTATTATCTTTGCACATTAGGGTTTTCTAGCCATTTTAAATTATCATGCAATCTTGTCATACAATCCTATTAACATACATCTAACAGTTAATATTTGCGAGAATTAAAATGCGGGAAATAAAACCTACGCTATTACAAGGCTTCGGGATAGGGATTAATTACATAGCCAAAAAACCCGTAAAAACGATAAATAAAGAAAATCCTAGATTAAACTATTACATACCGTAAGCATTTACATTAATATTGCAAAAAAATAATAAACGCGTGCGATGAATCGAAAACGAGAGACTTAGGGTTTTGACCCTAACTACCTAATTGTAATTTAAAGAAAAATCATTTTTTGTTGTTTTTGATTATTTTTTTGAGAAAATAAAGTCCAATTGAATAAAAATAACCTAATTATTAATTAATTTAAATTTAAGAAAAAGTAATTAAATTAACCTATTTTTGTATTTTTTTTATTTTGAGAAAAGAAATGAAAATTAAATCAAGCTAACCCTAATTTTTTCTAATTGATTTTAAATATATATAAAAAAAAGTTAAAATTAACCTAAATTAAATTAAACTAACATTAAATTAAATTTGATAAAATAATAAATAAATAAAAACCTAATTCTAAATTTGTGAAATTTGATTTTATGATTTTGTGTGAAAAAAGAAATTAATTTTGGTTAGAAAATAATTAAACTAATTAAATTAAATAAAAGAAAAAATAGAAAAGAGAAAGAATAGGCCTGGTGTTGTTTTAGCAAAAGAGGGGTGTGGATCTGACTTCTAGGCCCAACAATTCCTTGGCCCCTTTGACTTTGCCAGATTCTGTGTGTACACTTGACTCCAGCGCATGGTGGACCCTCATGGGAAGGCCTTGGATTTGGCAACCTTGATGATCTGATGGTTGGATGCTAATGATGCATGGTAGACTCGTGGGATACTAGCACACCTGATTATGCAAAGTAAAACAATATAAAGCAAATGTTGGGACCTGGGGATCGAACCCAGGTCCTTGAGCCTTCCCCCACTGCGCGCTTGCCATCTGAGCTGGCCATGTTAGTTGTACAAATAATAACAAACAAACATTATATGATAAAACAACATATTAATTCTTAAAATGCATGCAGATTCAAACTGCCCATTCACAGCATGCCACACCATCGTCTTCTTTGTTGCCTCCGTCGTGTTAGCCGTGGAAGCTTTTAACTACGGACATCTGAGTGTAACTACAGCCCCTGTTCATTCCAGAATCTTGTATACGCATGATAAATCAAAACCATTGGCACCAACCCACTCGTTGCAACCTCACGAGCATCATGGTACCATTATTAATGGCCAATTGTTCCTGTATGAAAAATCCCTAAAAACGAAGCATGAACCCTAACCATGGCACTTTGCTATACAGTAAAAAAATGCAATTAATCATAACCATTAGCTTGCAAACATTCCAAGGATTAAAAATATGTCAATTATTCATGCTAAAGATGCCAGAATCAGTGCATTCGATTTCAAGAAAAGAGACAAATCGTTTGAACCTTACAGTGTGATTCTGAACATGGGGAAGCTTGCTAATGGTTGTAGTACGTCCAGGGATGTTCAGCAAACGATTGTGATGACTAGAATGCCTTGAATTGATTTGTAACTTGGAAATCAGTTTGCAACTTTTCTTGAATTTTTTGAAACTCGTTCTTTCTCTTTTCACGCCTCTAGCCCCTTGTTTTTGGTCTGCACTTGTTCCTTATGTATAGTAGAATGCATTAGGGTTACAATTATGTATCAAATCTCCCTCAATTATGATTTTTGATTCATGATTTGATCCTTGTGCAAAATCTTTCCAAATCAAGAAAATCTAATATTTTTGTGTCCATTTGAACCTTGCAAGATTTGATCTTGTTTCCAGCTGTGTAATGATCCTAAACATGCACAAAATCTCAAGATTTGATTAGCTTTTGATATTTTCATTATTTTATTTTGATTTAATTTGATTTAAATGAAATAAAATCAAAATAAATGACAAAAATAAAAGAATGACAAGTGGAAGGACTCATGGGTCGTGGGTCACATTACAAACTCAGTGCAAGCATAAAAATTTGCGCCCATTTGATAAAATATGCAATTTTGGACACTTTTGACTTTTGGCAATTTTGCAAAAAGGGTCAACTTGGCCAATGCATAACTCTCTCAATTTTGACCCTAGAGATGTGTTCTTTGACTTTTTAGAAATCTTAAGATGTCCTATAAGCAACCCTTTTTATCTAATCTCAATTGAGTCTTCCATGTTCATGTATGAAGCTTTGACCCAAAAGGTATTTTTTGTTGACTTTCCAAAATGACCTATAATGTCCAAATTCATATCTTCTTGTGAGTGCATATTTTGAAATTGGGAGATGAATATGGATTGTAGGGAATTGCATCCTATTCAAAATGAGCTTTGGATGGGTCATTTTTGATAAAGTATGAGAAAGTTATGCTTTGTCAAAGTTGAGTTGACTTTTCCTACAAAACCCTAATTTAGCAACTTTTTGGGTTTTGATGAATTGTGAGAAATCCTTGAGAAATCATGATCAAACCTTGATAAAATGATGAATAATACTTCAAAATGAAAATGTTGACCAAAAATCTTTAAGTTTGACGGTATGTGGGCCACAATTGACTTTTGCCCTAGCACAGTCGATTTTCAGGCCTTTGAGCAATTGACTGAGCAAACTTCCTCTGCAAAGCTTGAAACTTGACATGGATTATCTTGAGAACATATTAGGACAATGGTGAGCATTTGGGATCCTTTTGACTCAAGCATCTTGATGCAAAATGAAACCCTAATTTGGGTAGACTGTCTTAGGAGAGAACTTGTCTTGTCAACTCTTGGACTTCCTTGAGCAATTTGAGGACCTCACTTGAAATGTATTGACAAATATGGGAGGGCAAATTTTGGGGTACTACAGGAAAGTTACTCACATGCTATGCCATGAAACTAAAGGTTCAAGGGGAAGAGTGACTTACCTTGCTTCAAGCTTGAATGTGAACTGGGCCTTGAGTGGTGGCTCTAGGTTCTCCTAGATTTTAAGGGATGGGCCATAAGCTAAGCCTTGGATGCTGGATTCGAAGGAAGAAAGAAACAAGTGTTATGTTTCCTTCCAACTGGATTCGAAGGAGACTGAAGTGTGGGGAGTTCTTCAGAATCGAAAGAGGTGAGTGTGTGATTATTGGTTTGTTCTTCACAAGTGTTTAAGGACTTGAGAGTTTTGTTGTGTTTGAGAAGATTTTGGAGGTTTCGTTCCTCTAGTAAAAAAATCCTCTTTAGCCTTTGCAAAAAATTCCTCTATTTATAGAGAAAAAGTGGACATGTTGTAGTAGCCATCTTTACAAAGAAATGATAAAATATAGGTAACTTGAAAGTACAAGTGGGGGGGCTTTTGGTAGTTGGGGTGCAGAAGATGTGACTTATGCTTCTGGCCCTCTGATTATACAAGGATTTGGAAGCAAGATAGCCTGTCAAGTAGGGTATGGCCATGAGATTTTCTTCAAACGAAAACTTCTTCGAATGGCTCAGCTTGGATTCGAAGCAAGCTGATTCGAAGGGGATCCACATTCCAATCGAAGCTTTGCATGCAGGTACTTGTGTCTAAATTAAGGGTTTGCCTTGCAGGGGGCACATGTGGCCAGTAGGTCATGGCCTTCGATTGCAATCATGCAGGAAACATACTTTTCCAATCGAAAGGCTTTCCCTGCATTGGGCACTCGTGGCAGCAAAAAATGGTACTCAAAGAAAGCATGTAGGCAACATGTTGGGTGAATCGAAGGGTTTGCCTTGCAGGGGGCATTTATGGCCAGCAAACTTTGGTTTTCATAGCAAACATGCAGGCAGTGGAAGACCCAAACGAATCAGGCAACAAGAAGTCACATGCCCAGACGAAAGAGGCATGCTAGCAGCCATTTTGAGCAATCTAAAGAGGCAAAAAGTCAATGGAAGGTTGCTGAGTTGAAGGAAGCCTATTTTTCTCCAATTTTTTCAAAATGTTATTTTATCTGTTTTCTCCCTTTTTGACAGTTTCCTTTTAATTTTGGTACTGGAAAATCCCAAAGCACTTGTGCAAGCTTGAACCCTGAGAACCTTTGTGAGAAAAGCCTTGAGAATTGAGAGGGAAAATTTTGGGGTACAACAACTGCCCCTGTTCAATCTTCTTACACCTGAAGAGTTAGATTGGTAAATTTGCCATTCATGACTTGAAGGTGGAAGATGATTGAATACTAGAGTGCCCAGAAATTTGCACTTGATGATGTTGTGGTTGATTGTGTAGGGAATGGGCTTAAAGATGCCATTTGGAGAAATGATGGATAGTTGGTGGAGATGGGCTTATAAATGCCATCAAGAGCGATTATTGACATAAATTGGACTAAGTCTAAATTATGACTTCAACTGGAGAGGAAATCAAAATAAATCTTTAGAGTGATTCATCTGAACAATAGGAAATGTCTACTATAAAGAATCAGGATAAACCATTGAGAGGTTTAAGTTGAACCAACAGTGGTCTTGGATGAGTATCAGAATAATATTCGTAAATGAACTGTACCTGACTCCTATCTGAGAGATGTACTAAATGAGCGTCAGAATGACATTCGTATCTGGATTGTATCTAGACTATATTTGAATGAGTGACAAAATGACATCTGAATCTGGATCGTATCTTGACTGTATTTGAATGAGTGACAGAATGACATCCAAATCTGGATCGTATCTGGACTGTATTTGTATGAGTGACAGAATGACATCTGAATCTGGATCGTATCTAGGCTGTATTTGAATGAGTGACAGAATGGCATCCAAATCTGGATCGTATCTGGACTGTATTTGAATGAGTGACAGAATGACATCCGAATCTGGATCTTATCTAGATTGTATTTGAATGAGTGACAAAATGACATCCGAATCTGGATCGTATTTGGACTGTATTTGAATGAGTGACAGAATGACATTTGGATCTGGATCATATCTGGACTGTATTTGAATGAGTGACAGAATGACATCCGAATCTGGATCGTATCTGGACTGTATTTGAATGAGTGACAGAATGACACCCGAATCTGGATTGTATCTGGATTGTATTTGAATGAGTGACAGAATGACATCCCAATTTGGATCGTATCTGGACTGTATTTGAGTGAGTGACAGAATGACATCCGAATCTAGATCGTATTTGGACTGTATTTGAATGAGTGACAGAATGACATCCGAATCTAGATCGTATCTGGACTGTATTTGAATGAGTGACACAATGACATCCGAATCTGGATCATATCTGGATTATATTTGAATGAGTGACATAATGATATCTGAATCTGGATCGTATCTGGACTATATTTGAATGAGTTATAGAATGACATCAGAATCTAGATCGTATCTAGACTATATTTGAATGAGTGACAGAATGACATCCAAATCTGGATCGTATCTGGACTGTATTCTAGAAGGAATCTGGAGTAAGTATCAGAATGTCAACCATATCTGGATCACATATGAACTGTTTCTAGAAGGAATCTGGAGTAAGTATCAGAATACCAGCCATATCTGGATCGCATCTGAACTGTTTCTAGAAGAGAATCTGGAGTAAGTATCAGAGTGTCAGCCATATCTGGATCGCATCTGAACTGTTTCTAGAAGGAATCTGGAGTAAGTATCAGAATGTCAGCCGTATCTGGATCGCATATGAACTGTTTCTAGAAGAAATCTGGAGTAAGTATCAGAATAATATTCGTCTCTGGATTACATCTAAACTGTTTCTAGAAGAGAATCTAGAGTAAGTATTAAAATAATATCTATCTTTAGACTGCATCTGGACTGTTTCTAGAAGAGAATCTGGAGTAAGTATCAGAATAATATCCGTCTCTGGATTGCATCTGAATTGTTTCTAGAAGAGAATCTGAGAAGGAGTCCGTGTAGGATTACTTTAGCTGGTCGTGTAGATAATTGTCCTGGCTTGTTACAGGTATCACTCGTCCACAGATAATTTTCCTGGCTTGTTACTGGTATTAATCTTGAACTTTGAAAATTTGTTGGTCGTTTGAGATAGTTTTCCTGGATGGTTTCAAGTATTAATCTCTGACCTGAGAAAGAAAGATAGTTTTCCTGGCTTGTTACAGGTATTAATCTTCAATCTCTTCATGTAGATAGTTCTCCGACTTGTTACAGGTATTAATCTACAATCACTCGTCCACAAATAGTTTTCCTGGCTTGTTACAGGTATTAATTTGGAACTTAAAAACTGTTGATGATAACTATCTGTTGATTGACCTTTTCCTGAAAATGGAAAAATGTTAGCTGTATGCAATGTGATGATATATGAAATGCACGGTGTAATGATGTTCTCAAAATAAATGAGATTGTGTCGTATGCACTTGTCATGTATGTAATATGATGCATGAAAGGTGAAATGTTATTTGAATGTATTTTTTGTCTGGGAAAATAAATCCTTGACAAATGTTGGGGAGTCATTAAATCCCGGACTGTTAATGAAGAGTAGGTGGTTCTTCAAACTTTTCTTAGAATTTTTCCACTGGAGATTCTTGTTTTTTTGTTTTGAGGAGAACTCCACTGGGTAATATTGAAAACTCTGTGGAGAGTGTTGGTTTCTGCTTGGGGAAAAGAGTTCAGAAGTATCGATTGTCCGTTGCTCTACTAAGGAGTTATCCCTTGATGGACGGGGTTGAACTGATATCTAATCGGGTCCAGGATTCATAAAAAAATCTTGAAAGCATGAAGTTGAACAGATATTTGGTCGGGTCCAAGTTTCACAACAACTTAATGAAGTTAACTGTTATCTGGTCAGTTTCCAGGCCTCACGGTAACTTGCTGGGGATTGTAGAGTAGTCTACGGGGGAAGAGGAGTTGTGGTCCTCTGATTTGTAGTAGTCGGAGAGGTAAACTCAAGATGGGGAATGCTACCGTTTTTTGGGAAAATAAACCTTGTTGCCAGTCTATTGGAGAGGTGGCGACTTCACTGGGGAAAATCCTCGAGGATTCTTGAGGTCGACTCAGTTGGGGAAAAGGTTTTCAGAGATTAAACTCTTGTTGGGAGTCATCCTATGAGAAGTATTTTGGGGATATTTGTCAATGACCCTAGTAGCAAGTGTTGGTGGCACTTCCAGGAATTAATTGACTGTATGTAACCCTTTGTTGGGATTTGCGTTCAATGCCCCAAGTGATGGAGATAGAGACTTGCCTTTGGTTATTCAGCACTTCTTGAGAGATTTCTTGGAATCTTGACTAGACTGCCCCAGGTGTGCTGGATAGTGACATATCATGCCCCCTTGTTGATAGGATATTTGTTATTGGAAATGTCATCCCACTTGAAGTGATTTTGTTCACTGAGAGAGCTTTCATTCACTTGGATATTTGTTGTGTGAATTTCTCCGCTGTCAAACAAATAGCCAAATGCAAACAGTGATATTCAAATAAATGAAAAGTTTGTGGTTATCTTGAAATTTTTAAAATTTATTTTAGCAAGTAAAGAAATTTGGTAGGATAATTCAAACTCAGGATTTGGAGTAAAGCCTTACAGGAGTCAGGATACCTTTTGTAACAGTATGCTTTCTAACTAACCCATGCTTCAATTAGGACTTTTGAAGGGTTGTAATGTGGCTTGGTTCACGGTTTAAGAAACAAAGGATAAGGCTCAAAGTATATTTGTACCCTGTTGTACCCCAAAATTTTCCCTCTCTTTTCTCAAAGAATCACCCTGGATCCTCAAGTTTGCTTCCATCCAATTCCAAGCCTTGAACTGCAATTTTCCAAGAAAATCACTCACAAGGGCAAAATGGTCATTTACATGCTGAGAAGGTAAACTTTGACTTTTGGATCAAAATCAAATCTCAAAAATCATATTTCATCAAGACATGTTGGAATATGAAGTTTGTTTCATCAAGGAATTCAAAAGTCAAATTTTACCTTGGAAAAGTCAAATTCTAAATACTTAGAATCTTTCTAAGCGTTTAAGAAAATATGACAAGCTCAGAACTTCTGACGATATTATCACCATAACACTCAGCAAATTCTGGACACTCTCAAGGCAGAGTTTGGTCAGAACTTCTGGGCAAGTTTTCACAAAGGAATTAGTCAGAGTTTGCCAGAGTAATTCAAAGAAGGTTAAGAAGCGTGCTGCAAGCTTTCGAGAAAGTCTGAAAGCTCCTTCAGAACATGTTGGAGCCAGAAGCTAAGAGGATCAGAATATTAAATGTTACGCAAGCTCAGAACTTCTGATCTAGAACTAAGCCTTGGTGTAGAGTTTCCTGTTCTAGGATTTCTGGTTGTGATAAGTATCATCATCATTTAATGCTCACAACTACTTTTTGAGTCTTTATCCAAAGGATTTTCACCACGTGTACCCCTAGTGCCTTGGGAAGACAAACTTTTGTGCAAAAGTATGCTAAGTCCATGCGCTGCTTCTACTTTTCCTTAATTCATGCTGAAAAATACAGCTTAGGCGCTGCTAACCATCCTACTTGATGCATTGAACCATGCTTATTTAACCTTACTTCAAGAGTAAGTCAGCTTCTAGCATATGAAGTTGGAGCCACTTGACATCTCCAAACTACAAAACCTTTACCTATAAATACTTTGCTCCATCCCATGTTCAAGGGGTTGGCTTTTGAAGAGAGAGATTGGCCAAAAAAGAGAAAAGGAAGTTATGAAACCTTCATAAAAATCCAGATTTCTCATACACAAAAACAAACCTTTGTTCTTCCCTTTGAACCAAAGAACACAACCACTCTTTCGTCTCTCTTACTGACTCAGAACATCCAAAGGAAGCCACTCAAAGCTCCAAGCCCATGTTCCATGTTCAAGGTAAGTCTTTCTGACTTTGCTTGTTTTTCATTCTGAACATCATTAACATGTAAATATCATAGTATTAATGTTGTACATACCATTGCATGAATAGAAAAACTATGGATCAGAACTTCTAGAATAATGCTAGGCTCAGGATTATGATTAGAATTTCTGTAAGCTATTGTGTTGTTATCCTTCTGATTTACTGTTTGTTGAAAACTGAATACATTATTGATGTGTTGATTGAGAATTGAAATATGGCATAAAAATTCTAATGTTCATTCATAGTTTTAACATACAGAACTTCTATGATTTTTTTCTCACTGTTAACACACACAGAACTTCTGAGTTCTTCCTTCTGTTTTGACACGCACAGAGCTTCTAAGGTTTTCTCACTATTCTAACATTCAGAAGTTCAGCACATAGCAACCCAGAACTTCTGTATTTTCCCCCTAACATTTTTTGCAGGACTTCAGAATGTACCAATCCAGAACCTCTATTCCCTTTCCCTATGATGTTTCTTGCAGGGCCTTAGAGCATATCAAGCCAGAACCTCTGATACCCACTGACGTCTCCTGCTGAGTCACGCGCCTAGGCTTCAGAACTTCTGATCCTTGCTGTTTTGCAAGCAGCAACACACTTTTTCTATCTTTCATTTATTTTCTTTTTCATCAATTTTAATATTAACTCCTTTTTTATTATCATAAAAAAAACATAAAAATATTTTCCTTTTAATTTATTTTCTTAAGACAAAAACATTTTCTAAACATGTTCATTTCTTTGTTATATTATGTATTTCAATATGGTTATAATAGATAATTAGGACTTAAATTCCTTGCAATCTTCATTCGTACATATGTACCCCCATCCCCTAAATATTGTAATAGCGTAGGACTTTACATTTTTGCAATTTATCGCTTTCAAATGCAAATGTTAGTAATTAGAGTGTGTATGGCAAGACATGAAATTGACAAATATATCATTGTGATACGGTGGAAGAACCGACTGTTTTTAATGGTTTGCGTTTTATGTTTTTTATTCACAAAATGTCGCGGTAAGCAAGAGTCACCACCGACTTTTATTTAATCCAATCGGAAAGGAAAAAATTACAGGAAAAAAATCCTTTTTCGAGATATTCTGAGTACGGGGGGGTAGATTATAGAAAGGGAAGGTGTTAGCACCCTTTCTATCCATGTTTTTCCATGGGCTCTTAGGTACTTGCTCATTTTTAAATTTCTTGTGTGTGATTTATTTTTAAAAAATGTTTTACTTCGTGATAACCCTTGTATCAGTCCTCAAGAGTGTGACGAAGTTCTTTTGAAAATTTATTTGAAAAGTGTAAGTGTGAAAAGATTTGTTTTGAGGAAGTACCTACTAGCATCTACCTACTCGAAAAAAGATTATTTCTATTCTTGTTTCCTTTAGACAACACTATCCTACTATTGAGAAATAGGTAGCACCGTTGTTGGAATTATAAGGGTCAATTCGAAAGTGACGTACGATCACTAAAGCAATATTAGGACACCTTACTAGTAACCCTAGAGTCTTAAGATATTTTTCGAGGAAACATTTCGGAGGCAACATTCGAATGGGAAATTTGATCTTTTAGACTGGAGGGCAACCACTAAGACACCCTATGCTTAATGATCATATACGGAAGGCAACTGAAGTGAGAGTATACCCTAAGAGTGATATGTGCGAGTGATTTATTTTCAGTTATTTAATCTTTGAACATTAGGGTTTTCTAACCATTTTAATTTTGTCATGCATTCTTGCCATACAATCCTATTAGCATTCATCTAACAATTAATAATTGCGGGAATTAAAAATGCGAGAAAATAAACCTAGCTATTACAAGGCTTCGGGGAGGGGGATTAATTACATAGCCAAAAAATAGGGGATTTAAACAGTAAATAAAAACCCTAAATTAACTATTACAAACCATGAACAGTTACAAAATAAGGGTGAAATGATTAACAAGCGCGCGGCAAATTAAATGCGAGGCAGTTACAAAATAATGGAAAAAGTAATAATAAGCGTGCGGCGAATTAAATACGTGAGAAATTAGGGTTTTGACCCTTTGACTAATCCTATTTGCGATTGATTAAAGAAAAAATGTTTTTGTCATGTTTTGTTATTTAAGAAAATAATGGAGAATTAAATTAAAAAGGAAATCCTAAATTCTAATTAATGTTAATTTTTGAAAATAAACTAATTAATTCTAAACAACCTATTTTTTGTATTTTTTGTTTGAAAAAGAAAAGAATTAAATCAAGAACTCAAACCTAATTTTTAATTGGTTTTAATTATAAAAACAAGTTAAAATTTCCCTAAATTAAATTAAACTAAATTAAATTAAATTTGTTAAAAAAAACCTAATTCTAATTTTTGTGAATTCTTGATTTTTCATGATTTTAAGAAAAAAGGTGATTAATTTTGTTAATGAAGACAATTAAGGAAAATATTAAAATAATTAAAAAAGAAAGAAACAAAAAAAAAGAAATGGGCCTGATAGTGTTGTTGAAGAGGGGAGTGTAACTCTGGATTTTCTGGCCCAACACTCCAAAGCCTGTTTGACCACGCCTGATCTGGTGCGTGTGTTGACTTAAAGAGCATGGTAGACCTTCATTGGAGAGGCGTGGGATCTGGCTAGCTGGACATCTAGTGGATGGATGTTGATGGCATATGGTGGTCATCAAGAAGAGCAACACGCTGGATCAACTAACTGAAAATAATACAAATGAAAACGCTGGGACCTGGGAATCGAACCCAGGTCCTTATACTCAAATCCAATGCTTGCTTGCCAGTTGCGCTGCGTTGTTAACTTGTCATTATAAAAACAATAAAGCATAATATAAGAAAAGCAAAAAGAAACTGAATCCAAGGCACGAATATTTAAACGTCCCAATGGTTGGCCGACACGCATGCGTCTTCTTCCTTTCTCTGTCGTCTTAGAAAACAAGACTTTTACCTACAGACGTTTAATGTAGGTACAAACCCGTTCATCTAAAAAATTAAACACGAGCAAGATAAATGAAAAGTGATTGTACCAATCAACTCGTCTCATCCTCACGAGCATCATGGTACCTGATTCAAGTCCTAACTTTTCCTGTATTGTAAACCCCTAAACAATAACAAAAAAACCCTAACCATGGCAGGTGCGTATATAAGCTTTAAAAATGCAATTAAACCACCCCGTTAGCTTGCAAACATGATAATAATCACAACTATGACAATTAAAAGTGCTAAAGATGCGTAAATTGCAATAACCAAATTTGAAAAAGCTTGCAAACCGCGTGAGGTGTAGAGCGCATTTCTGGGCGTGTTGAAGCTTGCAAAGGATGTTGTTAGCTTCCTGAGATGTCTAGCAAGCAATTGGAATGGCTAGGAAGGCTTGAGATAGCATGTGGAATGAAAACCAACTCCCACTTTTCTTTGAATTTTTCAGTTTTGTTCTGTGCTTTACACGACCTCCAACCCTTATTTTTTGATCTGGAATTCTTCATTATATAACCTAGAGTGAATTAGGTTAACAAACTTGGATCCAATCTTGAGAATTCATGAATGGAATATTTGATTTTCAAGCCATATGATATCTTGCTATTTTGAGCCAAAACGTGCCTTTCTTGTATCAATTACCCTTGATTCGATTTTCTCTTGTTTACTCAGCATATCTTGATTGCCAAACTGTCAAAAAACAAATCAAGTCATATCTTTGTTAATTTTCATCATTTATTTGATTTAATTCACTTTTTAGTTAATGAAAAATCAAAATAAATTGAAAAATGAAGCATATAATGGGTGAGTGAACATTTGAGTCGTGGACCACATTATAATTAAGGTGCAAGCATAAAAAGTTAGGCCCATTTAGCAAAAAATGTCAATTTAAGCATATTTGACTTTTGGCAATTTTACAAAAATGGTCAACTTGGCCAATACATAACTCTCTCAATTTTGACCCTAGAGAGGTGTTCTTGGACTTTTTAGAAATTTTAGGATGTCCTCTAAACAACCCTTTTTGTCTCATATAAATTGAGTCTTACATGTTCATGTATGAAGCTTTGACCCAAAGGGTGTTTTTGTTGACTTTTCAAAAGGACCTATAATGTTAAAATTCATATCTTTTTGTGAGTGCACATTCTGGACTTGGGAGCTGACGATGAATTGTAGGGAATTGCTTCCTCTTCAAATGAGCTTTGGATGGGTCATTTCTGATAAAGTATGAGAAAGTTATGCTTGGTCAAAGTTGAGTTGACTTTTCTTGTAAAACCCTAACTTAGCAACTTTTGGGTTTTGATGAATTATGAGCAATCCTTGAGGAATCATGATCAACCCTTGATCAAATGATGAATAAGACTTCAAAATGAGGATGTTGACCAAAAATATTGAAGTTTGACTGTATGTGGGCCACAGTTGACTTTTGACCTAGTATAGTTGATTTTCAGGCATTTGAGCAATTGACTAAGCAAACTTCTTCTACAAGGCTTGAAACTTGACATGGATGATCCTGAGAACATATTAGGAAAATGGTGCGCATTTGAGTCTTTTTTGGTTCACACATCTTGATGAAGATGGAAACCCTAATTTTAGGTAGACTGCCTTAGGAGAGAGTTTGTCTGGTCAACTCTTGACCTTCCTTGAGCAATTTGGGGACCTCGCTTGCCATGTATTGAGAAATATGGGAGAGAAAATTTGGGGTATAACAGCTGCCCATGTTCAATCTTCTTAAACCTGAGGATATAGATTGGCTGCTCTGCCTTTCGTGATCTGAAGGTGGAAGATGATTGAACACTAGAGTGCCTAGAAATTTGCACTCGCATGAAGTGGAACTTTGATTTGTGATATCGGGAATGGGATTACAGATGCCATTTTGAGGTCGATGATGGAAGATTGTTGGAGATGGGCTTAAAGATGCCATCTTGGATGCGACAGAGAATCGTCGAAGATGGGCTTAAAGATGTCATCCGAAGAGGTATCGATCGCATAAGAGATTCCTTTGCAAGAACCCGTATACTTGTTGTTGAGGAGGACTTCTCTGGGAAATGCTGGTCTTTGTCTTTGGAGAAATAGAGTTTTAGGAGCTTCAGTTGTCCGTTACTCTACTGGGGAATAACTTCGATTTGGGGAAGCAGAAGTGAACTGCATATCTGGTCGGGGTACATGCTACACCGCGACTTACTGAAGAGATGTGAAACCAATCGTGTTTGATTGGGTCCCATCTTACAGTGTTGTGGACTTCTGTCTGGGGATAAGAGAGGAAGAACCCGGATAGTAAGGTAATGAGAAGGAACTTGGATGGTAGGGTTACTTCGAGATGAAAGCCTGGATAATATGGCTTGAGAAGGAACTTGGATAGTAGGTTTAATTCGATATGAAAACCTGGATAGTAGGGTTGTGAGAAGGAACCTGGATAGTAGGGTTACTTCGATATGAAAGCCTGGATACTAGGACTGTGAGAAGGAACCTGGATAGTAGGGTTACTTCGATATGAAAGCCTGGATGGTAGGGATGTGAGAAGGAACCTGGATAGTAGGGTTACTTTGAGATGAAATCCTGGATAGTAGGGTTGTGAGAAGGAACCTCGATAGTAGGGTTACTTCGGTATGAAAGCCTGTATAGTAGGGCTTGAGAAGGAACCTGGATAGTAGGGTTACTTTTATATGAAAGCTTGGATAGTAGGGCTGAGAGAAGGAACTTGGATAGTAGGGTTTGAGAAGGAACCTGGATAGTAGGGTTACTTCAACATGAAAGCCTGGATAGTAGGGCTATGAGAAGGAACCTGGATAGTAGGGTTACTTCGTGATACGTTCGTGTAAAACTTCAAAATGAACCGGGGTAAGGTTATTGTGATATGACAACCTGGATAAGGTTGTTTTGTGATGAGTCTGTGTAAGACTTCTGTGAAGAACCTAGGTAAGGTTGCTTTTGTCACACTGATGATTACTCTGTTTAGCTTCGAGTGTTGATCATGGACCTGCTAGAAACTGTTGATAATAACTGTCTTTCCTGAAAGAAATACATGGTTAGTTATGCGATGCATGAGATGCATTATGATGAGGTTCTCAAAATAATTGAGATTGTGTTATATGTAAGTATGCACATGTCATGATGTATGAACATGAAATGCTGACGTAATAATCTGAGTCCGGGAAAATAACTCCCTGACTGCTGCTTGGAGAGTATGGGAAATGATATTCTTGACTGCTGAAAAAAACCATAGTTCCTCTACTTCTGTTGGGGCTGGTGAACGAAGATGACTAGCTGGGGATTCACATCCATTCAGCTGGTGAATATTCTTTTGGAAGAGACCTGTCTGAGGATAACTCTGCGGGGAATAACTCTATTGGAGAGGAGATACTCTGCTGATAGGTCTGATGATTTGGAGAAATAAATTCAGCTGAAGATGAATTTCCGTTGCTGGTGATACTGAATTATGTTGGAGATTGAATTTCTACTTGGGGAAAATATTACTGACTCACTCGCGATTGTGAACCTCAACTGGGGAGAGTCATGTCCTGTTCGGGAAAGCTAACATCATTTTCTTTGGATACTTTTTACTCTATGGGGAGTTCATGTACCACTACTCATGTTCTCAAGCTGACTCTATCCCTGTACCTGATGGGCAGAGTAACCGTAAGGTTTGGGCACTTCTTGTTTTCCCTGTTCCTGGAATTACGAGTAATCGTCTTTTGTTTCTTGTGTAAATATTTATGAGCAGCAATCATTTTCAAATGCATATATCAAGAATAAATCATTGGATGTTCTTGCAAAACGAAACAGAAAAAGAAAAAAGAAACAAATTGAAGTTTCGTAAAATGATTTGTATTGATTTTTTGAAATTGGCCCGTAATAGGAATTTTTGTACAAAGAGGCTGACGTCCTAGTAAGAGAACACCGCCGGAAAAAATTACAATTTGTGAAAAATAAAAAAAAATAGCTATGTGAAACGATCCCATCGGATTCCAACTCTGCTATTGCCTTTATATCTTCAAGCATCTCATCACCTTGCTACTTGGCCAAAGGTTGATCAGATTGATTGGCGTTGTCCGAGCTTGATAGTCGATACCGAAGTCTAGTTGTAAGATGATCTAATGAGACATAGTGTTACGCTTTGATCCCTAATTTTTGCCTGGACCGCCCTTTCGGGTTTTTAGTCCACCGGGATACCCTTTTTTTGCCCAAATCGCCTTTTCAGGTTTTCGACTTGCCGGGTGTACATTTTTTTTTCATCCATTACTTTTGCCCGAACCCTTTTGGTTCGCCAGGAAGCCATTATTTTTGCCTAGGCCAGTCAACCTAGCGGGTATTTGATTATGCGTAGTATCTTTTCACTATGTCTGCATTGACGGGGTGAGGAAGGTCGTCACCATCCATGGTGGTTAGAATCATAGCTCCTCCCGAGAAAATGTTCTTAACCACAAATGGCCCTTCGTATGTGGGGGTCCATTTTCCCCCTCGGGGTAATCTTGAGCCTTAAGATACCTCTTTACCTCGTGAAACCAGGGTTTGTATGCTACCTCTTCGGTGTCGATCTCACAACAGTGTACGGGTTCATCCAACCTCTCAATGGTAATCTGGGGAGCTTCATTGTCCCACCTAACTTTGAACATAGAAGACATGGTAGCTAGCGCGTCTGCCAACTGGTTCTCTTCTCGTGGGAAATGTTCAAAGGTTATCTCCTCAAAGTGTGGGAGCAATGTCAGTACATACTCTTTGTAAGGAATAAGATTCGGGTGATTCGTATCCCACTTGCCTTTGATCTGACTTATTACTAGAGCGGAATCTCTAAATACACTCAAGAACTTAATTCTCAGGTCAATAGCGGCTCGAAGACCCATGATACACGCTTCATAATCCGCCATATTGTTGGTGTAGTTGAAACATAATCGGGCGGTGAATGGAGTATGACAGCCCTTAGGAGATATAATTACAACACCAATGCCATTACCCAATGCGTTCGAGGCTCCATTAAAATACATAGACCATCGGGATCCCTCCTCAGGTCCTTCATCTGGTCCAGGTTCTTCGAAGTCGGTTACCGACGTAATATTTTCATCCGGGAACTCGAAATTCATGGACTGGTAGTCATCCACGGCTTGATGCGCCAAATGATCCGCCAATACACTCCCCTTGATTGCTTTTTGGGCTGTGTATTGGATGTCGTACTTGGTTAAGATCATCTGCCATCTGGCTATCCTTTCGGAGAGAGCGCGCTTCTCGAAAATATACTTGATCGGATCCATCTTTGATATCAACAAGGTAGTATGAGTCAGCGTATATTGTCTCAGTCGGCGAGCAGCCCATGCCAAAGCGCAACAAGTTTTCTCGAGCAATGAGTATCGGGTCTCACAGTCGGTAAACTTTTTGCTAAGGTAATAAATGGCGTGCTCTTTTTGACCAGACTCGTCATGCTGCCCCAGCACACACCCTATTGAATTGTCTAGCACTGTCAAGTATAATATCAAAGGTCTTCCTTCAACTGAAGGCATCAAAGTTGGTGGTTCTTGAAGGTATTCCTTGATTCTTTCGAAAGCAGTCTGGAATTCATCATTCCATTTTACCACTTGATCTTTCTTCAGCAGCTTGAAGATTGGCTCACAAGTAGCAGTCAGGTGTGAAATGAATTTGGCGATGTAATTCAGAGTCCCAAGAAACCTCTAAATTTTTTCTCTGTGCGGGGGACTAGCATCTCTTGTATGTCCTTTAGCTTTGAAGGGTCCACTTGAATACCCTTATCACTGACGACGAAACCCAGAAGCTTACCAGACCTTACCCCGACGGTACACTTGTTCGGATTCAACCTCAGCTTGTACGTCTTCAACCTGTCAAACAGTTTTTGGAGATGATCAAGGTGCTCTTCCTCAGTCTGGGACCTGGCTATCATGTCATCAACATAAACCTCGATCTCATGGTGAATCATATCGTGGAACAAAGCGACCATGGCGCGCTGATAAGTTTCCCCAACATTCTTCAACCCAAAAGGCATTACCTTGTAACAGAAGGTGCCCCACTGTGTAACGGAGGTTGTCTTCTCCATGTCCTCAAGAGCCATCTTGATCTGGTTGTAGCCAGAAAAACCATCCATGAAGGAGAAGATCTTGTGTTGCACGGTGTTGTCGACTAGAACATCAATGTGAGGAAGTGGGAAGTCATCTTTGGGGCTTGCCCTATTCAGATCTCTATAGTCCACACACATTCGTACCTTACTGTCCTTCTTAGGTACCGGAACGATGTTGTCAACCCACTGCGGATAAGAAGTGACAGCTAAGAATCCTGCGTCAAACTGTTTCATAACCTCTGCCTTGATTTTCTCTGACATTTCAGGGCGCATACAATGGACTTTCTGCTTTACCGGAGGGCAGTCTTCTGTAGTTGGCAGATGATGTACCACAATATCATTGTCCAAACCAAGCATGTCTTCATAGGACCAGGAGAAGATCTCAACATAGTCGTGTAGCATATGTACCAACCTCTGTTTGACACTAAGCTCCAGATTTGCACCTATTTTAACCTCTTTCATGTCTTCCTTTGTACCCAAACTTACTGAATCGACATGCTCTTCATGAGGCTGTATGACCCTTTCTTCCTGCTGTAATAGTCTAGCAAGTTCTCCAGGCACCTCACAATCATCCTTACCTTCGTCCTCGGCTTGGTTGATCGGAATTTTGAAGTCATAATTGGCGGTAGCAGAGTTGTTATCAATGGGATCCATAGTGGATATGGATCTGCAGTATGATACGTGAGTGTGTGTAAGAGAATAGTTGTTTTGATAAAGTGAGAGACAGAAAAGAAAAACAAGGAGCGCAAAATTTGTATGCAAGAAACGTCCAATGCTTTATTAATGATATATGAAATGACAAATAATAGCCCTCATAAGAAAAGCCAAGGTGCCTCGGGCAAGGCACCAGGCCATAAAGTTTCAAATTGTTTATTACAAATCTTAAAACAAATGAGGCAATTACTATGGAATAAAAGAAACAGGTATGAAGTCCCTATCCGTCCAGTTATTCGGTCCACCGTTGGTTGTCGGGTAGATCCAGCTGTCAATGTCTGAATCCTCTTCACCGTCTTCAATTGCATTAATTCCCCGATTACTGATGTGTAGAGGAGGTCTTCCAGCCCGAGCATGCCTAACAACCCTTTGAGCCCCTATAGTAAAGCCCAAACCAAATTTGTCAGTTTTGTGAGTGAAATCAGGGAGCTGACCCCAATTGGTACACCCACCTTCTTCAACCACAACCCTGTCGTCCTTGAGAGAAGCCATCTTTAACGGAGGTTTGCCGGTAGTAACTTTAGTTGATGCCAAGATCTGAGGGACTTCTTTGAAATTTTGACAAGGAGTTTCTATGAATTCCCCATCCATCTCTACGTAGCGGAAGGATTTGAGGTGACTCACCATATATTCTTCTTCACCTTGCATCATGACAATCTTTCCCTTCACTGGATACTTTAGCATTTGATGGAGTGTGTAGGTAACTTCCCCAGCCTCATGGATCCAAGGACAACCCAACAAGAAAGAATACGATGGCCTGATATCCATTACGTAGAAGGTGGACCCAAAAGTATGAGAACCCACTTTGACAGGGATGTCCACCTCCCCGTGCACCATTATTTTCGATCCGTTAAAAGCCCTTACCACAATTTTACTAGGCTTTAGAGTCAAACCCTCACAATCTAAACGGTCCAACGCTTTCTCCGGCAGAACATTTAGTGAAGACCCGATATCTACCAACACATGAGCCATAGTGGTGCCCCTGCACTCGATTGAGACATGTAGAGCATCATTATGATTCCTTCCTTTCGGTGTCAAATCTGCATCTGAGAAACCCAGCCCATTGTCAGCAGTTAGGTTGGCCACACAATCTTTGAACTAATCTACTGAAGTTTCCTGCGGCACATGTGCAGTCTTGACAAATGAAATCAAAGCCTTCGCATGGGCTTCAGAACACAACAGCAGAGACAACATGGATATCTTTGATGGGGTCTGCCCCAGCTGCTCGACCACATTGTAGTCACTCTTCTTGATGATTTTCAATATTTCCTCTATTTCTTGCTTAGAGGCTTCCACAACGACTTTCCTAGGTGCCTCCGTCCGGGCAGGCTCACCTATAATTTCCTTGCCCCGAGTCCCAGATGGCTCAGCAGCAGGGGTGATAACTGGAGTAAGAACAGGAACATGAGTTGATGTACTAGCAGGAACAACAAACGAAATGACAATAGGCTTGTTGACAGTCTCAGGGGAAATCTCGGGAGAGAAGACCCTTCCACTTCGGGTAACCTTACTAGTCCCGACAATATTACTGACATCAGTATCAGCTTCTTCAATCTTCCGATCTTGCTTAATGTCATGATAGTACAGATCAACACCATAATGCCACATGACAACCTTGTTTGAGGTGTACGGGATAGGACCAGGAACATTGATTATCAGCGGAGCAATTCTTTGAACATGTGTAATCCTAACAGGTCTTCTCGAGGAAACCTTGGAAGGATTGGCGGAAATGGTTATAAAGGCAACGTCTTCATTTGAAAGAACAGGAATCATAGTCTTCTCAAACAAAATTTCTTTATTATCCATCAGGCGCTGAACACATGACTTCAATAAACGGCATCCAGAAGGTAGAATCGAACACATGTGGCAACCTTCACCACAACCCGGAAATAAACCGGCCAACAACAAATTCTTCTTAACAGTCATAAGAGGAGTAGAAATTTCTTCAACAGAGGTCACAAATAGATCAGTGTCGACAGCATTAACTCCACGACCATGTTTGGGCATGGGTGCAGTTATAACATTCGGCTTTTCTGGAGCATCAAACTCTATCTCCTTGTCTTCGAGCAAGTCTTGTACTTTGTTTCTCAGAGCCCATCAATCATTTGTATTGTGGCCAGGACTCTTAGAATGGTAGGCGTAGTGCGCGTTGGGATTGTACCTGGGAGAGGTAGTGTTTGGATTCTTGGGAGCCTCTCTCAAGGTTGCCAAGTCAGATTTTAATAAATGAGACAGGACCTCAGCCAAAGTCATGTTGATGCGTGTAAACTACCGTTGTGGTCTTTCCACCCTTTGTTGATTGTTGCGTTATGGAGCAACTGTGGGTCTTGGTATCACTACGGAATTTACCGATTGACGGTGTTCAGATCTTCTTTGGCCCCTCGGGCTATAGATCATACTGGCTTCCTTCTTACCAGCGAAAGGCTTCTTTGCTGAACTCGAGGAGACATCCTTCTGTATTTTACCACTCCGAATTCTCGCTTTTACTCTTTCTCTAGTTAAAATCAATTTGGTGAACCCAGATGACGAGCTGTCGATCAGGTGATTGAAAATGGACCTGACAGTGTTCCTAGAAACATATCAACCAACTCCCTATCAGACAAAGGGGGTTGAACTCTCCCAGCCAAGTCTCTCCACTTTTGAGCATAATCTTTAAAACCTTCACCTGTACCCATGGACATACTATGCAGTGTAGTACGAGTGGGAGCAAGGCCGAAATTATACTGATACTGCTTGTAGAAAGAAGTAGCAAGATCTTCCCAGTTTCGGACACTGGCTCCCTCCAACTGGTAGAACCATTCAAGTTGAGTCCCTGATAGACTATCTTGAAAGAAGTGAACCCACATATTTCTATCAGCTGTGTGGGGTTGAATCTTCCTGACATACGAGCAGAGATGGAGTTTTGGGTAGGAAACCCCATCATACTTGGCAAAAACCGGAGCTTTGAACTTCTGCGGGATGACCACTCCCGATACTAGTCCCAATTCTTTGAAATCCAGTCCAGGTATCCTCTAAACTTCCATGGCACTCATACAGTCTTCCAACTGTTTGTATTTATCCTCAGCAGGGGGATATTGCTCCTCGTTATAGTCAGTATCATTGTTAGAGACTGCAGGATTGGGGCCCTTCTCTTCTTCCTGATTCTCTCCTTCTTTGGACGAGGCGGTCAGATCAGTTTGTTGCCTCAACCTTTCTCCAAACCTTCTGCTCATATTTAGAATACCGACAACCTTCTTCTTCTTCTTCTTCTTCTTCTTCTTCTTCTTCTTCTCTTTCAGAATGAGGGCTTTCAAATCCTCCTGCCCCTTAGCCAGACTTATGAACATCTGTTGGATCTGAGCGTTGTGTCTAAAGATCTTTGATGGCTTGATCAGAAGACATTTCTGCTAAAATAAAAAACGAAGAAGATGAGAAACCTGTAGTGGTACCTGTAATGATGTGTATGATAATGGGATGCGCATGTAATGATTTTAAAGACTTCGGGAAATTTAAATTTGCAAACCAAAATAAACAAAAACTTTATTAGCTTAAATTTGAAGGTTCAATATGCCTTTAAGGCGTTACGAGTAAGTAAATAAAACAAATCTAAAACTAGAAAAGAAAAATCAAAAGTCCCATGGACGCTTTCTCTTTGTGCTGATGTAATCATTGAGCACTCTTTCTTCCTGGAGCTGCCTGGTGAGCTTTAAAACCTTCCTCTCTTGATCATGGAATTGTTCCATGTAAGTATCCCGCTCATTCTTCAGCTGAATCCAAGACCTCTGTAACTCCCCAAGATTTGTAGGCGTGTAAGGATAAAGAAGTGTGTAAGGAATACCTTCTTAAGTAGTGGGCTCCACAATCACTGGTAATACGACCACATAAGGCATCATAAGATTCTGGGCCCGAGCTCGTGCCCATTGGAGGTAAGGCTCCATAGGAATGGAAGTCTTTGGTCCCAACTCTTTGGGGTCAGATCTGTTTACCATGCCCCAAGCTTGTATGAACCTCCGACGATACTCATTAACATCATCCTCATAGTTGAATACAATGCCCTCAATAAGTAACTCATGGGGACCATCCCTTCGAGCATGACCAAATTGTCGCAAAGCTAGACAAGCATTGTAAGTTATACCCCCTCTAATACCAAGTAATGGGACATTAGGGTACTCCCCACAGCGGTCAATAATATCAATGTCTTCCATAGCTCAGGAACACCAAAGAATGTCTGTATGAGCGAGTCACATTATTCTGTGCGACCAACCCAAACCTTCTTCGTTCTTCAGTACAGACCTAGGGAGGTGAGAAATAAACCACCTCGACAGCAACGACATGCAGCACATAAGAGTCCCTCTTCTCTTCATAGTACGAGTATGGAGAGTATGCAAGATATCTCCAAGCAAGGTAGGCACAGGGTTGCGAGAAAGGAAAATCTTGATAGCATTCACATCTACGAAGGAGTCCGGATTAGGGAAGAGAACTAAACCATAGATAAGAAGAGCCAAGACGTCCTCAAAAGCCTGAAAATCCATATCATCCCAAAATAACTGAGCCTTGTCTATCCGAAATTTGGCAAGAAAACCCTCGACTCCGCTTCGAGTTTCCCAATTGGATACCACGTCAGCCAGTTTCAAATGCAAAGCCGAGGCAATGACTTCTGGCTTAGGAATTTCTTCTATACCTGTGAAGGGTACCTGTTCAAGAATGGATATGCCCAATAGCTGAGAGAATTCTTCCAAGGTGGGTACCAACTGATAATCTGGAAAGGTGAAGCAGTGATGCTTGGGATCGAAGAACTGAAAAAGTATGCTCATCATCTGTTCATCAAGGTTTTAAGTAACCAGGCTGAGAAGTTGACTGTGTCTCTTAATGAAAGTAGAAGTTTCAGAAACTCTTGATACTAGCTCTTTGAGTTGGGAAGGTATCTGCACAAAGTTGATTCGGATAGTATTTCTACGCACGAAAGCCATGATCTGCAAAACAGAACAAAAATAATTTCCCTTGGTCTTTGAAATGGTTAGTGTAATGAAGCATGAATGCCATATTATGATGCATGATGTCATGATAAACCACAAGTATATCAAACACATGTATTGCAAACACAGTCAAATCACATAAAGCCCTTAGGTTTAAGGTTTACATGAGGTCAAAGGTAATACCCTCTTGAAGTTAAGTTGGTTTCAAACCTGTCCTAGAAAAGTAATCGGGTTCTAGAGGATCCCAATATCACTGACCATGACCATCCTTTATCGGTCATGGTTTCAGCTCACGCAATCTTTTCTTGCGGCCGAAATATTCCGAAAGTATGATCTCAATGAGTGTAGCATCGAGTATCAACCAGTTCTCAGCTCTACACCGAGGCCGGCTATCTCGCTACTTTCTAATGGCCAAGTTGGGCAATTAAAGGTTCTAGGGTTAGTTGATGCTTCACGACACCATGCAGCGGCCCCGTATTCTCCTCGTTTCACCACAAGGGATACCAGTACCAACCAAAGTGCCACACCAATGTAGCTACTGCTTCAACCGTATCGGTCTACACTGTATAGTTCCCTCACAGTCTATTGCTACTTACCTAAAAGGTGTTCCCCACATCCGGGTGTAGGATCTATAGTAACCCCAAACAAAACCCTAAAAAATAAAGCAAACAAAGCAATCAAGAGAAGCAATTTTAATGACCAAGATCCTAAGGTATACCCCACTTATAATTCCCCAGCAGAGTCGGTTTTTACTGGTTTGTGTTTTGCATTTTTTATTCGCAAAATGTCGCGGTAAGCAAGAGTCGCCACCGACTTTTATTTCAACCAATCGGAAAGGAAAAAAGTACAAAAAAAAATCCTTTTTCGAGATATTTTGAGTACGGGGGGTAGATTATAGAAAGGGAAGGTGTTAGCACCCTTTCTATCCATGGTTTTCCTTGGGCTCTTAGGTACTTGCTCATTTTTAAATTGCTTGTGTGTGCTTTGTTTTTAAAAAATGTTTTACTTCGTGATAACCCTTGTATCAGTCCTCAAGAGTGTGACGAAGTTGTTTTGAAAATTTGTTTGAAAAGTGTAAGTGTGAAAAGATTTGTTTTAAGCAAGTACCTACTAGCATCTACCTACTCGAAAAAAGATTGTTTCTATTCTTGTTTGCTTTAGACAATGCTATCCTACTATTGAGAAATAGGTAGCACCGTCGTTGGAATTCTAAGGGTCAATTCGAAAGGGACGTACGATCACTAAAGCAATATTAGGACACCTTAGTAGTAACCCTAGAGTCTAAAGATCTTTTTCGAGGTAACATTTTGGAGGCAACATTTACGAGGCAACATTCGAATGGGACATTTGATCTTTTAGACTGGAGGGTAACCACTAAGACACCCTATGCTTAATGATCATTTACCAAAGGCAACCGAAGTGAGAGTATACCCTAAGAGTGATATGTGCGAGTGATTTATTTTCAGTTATTTAATCTTTGCACATTAGGGTTTTCTAACCGTTTTAATTTTATCATGCATTCTTGCCATACAATCCTATTAGCATTCATCTAACAGTTAATAATTGTGGGAATTAAAAATGCGAGAAAATAAACCTAGCTATTACAAGGCTTCGGGGAGGGGGGTTAATTACATAGCCAAAAAATCGGGGATTTAAACAGTAAATAAAAACCCTAAATTAACTATTACAAACCATGAACAGTTACAAAATAATGGTGAAATAATTAACAAGCGCGCGTCGAATTGAATGTGAGGCAGTTACAAAATAATGGCAAAAGTAATAATAAGCGCGCGGCGAATTAAATACGTGAGAAATTAGGGTTTTGACCCTTTGACTAATCCTATTTGCGATTGATTAAAGAAAAAATGTTTTTGTCATGTTTTGTTATTTAAGAAAATAATGGAGAATTAAATTAAAAAGAAAATCCTAAATTCTAATTAATGTTAATTTTTGAAAATAAATTAATTAATTCTAAACAACCTATTTTTTGTATTTTTTGTTTTAAAAAGAAAAGAATTAAATCAAGAACTTAAACCTAATTTTTAATTGGTTTTAATTATAAAAACAAGTTAAAATTTCCCTAAATTAAATTAAACTAAATTAAATTAAATTTGATAAAAAAAACCTAATTCTAATTTTTATGAATTCTTGATTTTTCATGATTTTATAAAAAAGGTGATTAATTTTGTTAATTAAGACAATTAAGGAAAATATTAAAAGAATTAAAAAAGAAAGAAACAAAAAAAAAAGAAGAAATGGGCCTGATGGTGTTGCTGAAGAGGAGGGTGTAGCTCTAGATTTTTTGGCCCAACACTCCAAAGCTTGTTTAACCATGCCTGATCTGGTGCGTGTGTTGACTTAAGGAGCATGGTAGACCTTTATTGGAGAGGCGTGGGATCTGGCTAGCTGGACATCTAGTGGATGGATGTTGATGGCATACGGTGGTCATCAAGAAGAGCAACACGCTGGATCTACTAATTGAAAATAATACAAATGAAAATGTTGGGACCTGAGAATCGAACCCAGGTCCTTATACTCAAATCCAATGCTTGCTTGCCAGCTGCGCTGCGCTGCGTTGTTAACTTGTCATTATAACAACAATAAAGCATAATATAAGAAAAACAAAAAGAAACTGAATCCAAGGCGCGAATATTCAAACGTTCCAATGGTTGGCTGACACACAAGTGTCTTCTTCCTTTCTCCGTCGTCTTAGAAAACAAGACTTTTAGCTACAGACGTTTACTGTAGGTACAAACCTGTTCATCTCAAAAATTGAACACGAGCAAGATAAATGAATAGTGATGGTACTAATCAACTCGTCTCATTCTCACGAGCATCATGGTACCTGATTCAAGTCCTACTTTTTCCTGTATTGAAAACCCCTAAACAAGAACATAAAACCCTAACCATGGCAAGTGCGTATATAAGCTTCAAAAATGCAATTAAACCATCCTGTTAGCTTGCAAACATGATAATAATCTTAACTATGACAATTAAAAGTTCTAAAGATGCGTAAATTGCAATAATCAAATTTGAAAAAGCTTGCAAACTGGGTGAGGTGTAAGCGCGTTTCAGGGTGTGTTGAAGCTTGCAAAGGATGTTGTTAGCTTCCTGAGATGTCTAGCAAGTGATTGGAATGGCTAGGAGGGCTTGAGATAACCTGTGGAATGAAAACCAACTCCCAATTTTCTTTGAATTTTTCAGTTTTGTTCTGTGCTTTACACGACCTATAACCCTTATTTTTTGATTTAGAGTTCTTCATTATATAAACTAGAGTGAATTACGTTAACAAACTTGGATCCAATCTTGAGAATTCATGAATGGAATATTTGATTTTCGAGCCATATGATATCTTGCTATTTCGAGCCAAAACATGCCTTTCTTGTATCAATTGCCCTTGATTCGATTTGCTCTTGTTTACTCAGCATATCTTGATTGTCAAACTATCAAAAAAAACAAATCAAAGCATATGTTTGTTAATTTTCATCATTTATTTGATTTAATTCACCTTTTAATTAATTAAAAATCAAAACAAATTGAAAAATGAAGCATATAATGGGTGAGTGAACATTTGAATCGTGGACCATATTATAATTGAGGAGCAAGCATAAAAAGTTAGGCCCATTTAGCAAAAAAAATGCCAATTTGAGCATATTTGACTTATGGCAATTTTGCAAAAATGGTCAACTTGGCCAATGCATAACTCTCTCAATTTTGAACCTAGAGAGGTGTTATTGGACTTTTTATAAATCTTAGGATGTCCTCTAAATAACTCTTTTGGTCTCATCTTAATTGAGTCTTCCATGTTCATGTATGAAGCTTTGATCCAAAGGGTGTTTTTTGTTGACTTTTCAAAAGGACCTATAATGTCAAAATTCATATCTTTTTGTGAGTGCACATTCGGAACTTGGGAGATGAAGTTGAATTGTATAGAATTTACTCCTATTTAAAATGAGCTTTTGATGGGTCATTTATGATAAACTATGAGAAAGTTATGCTTGGTCAAAGTTGAGTTGACTTTTCCAATAAAACCCTAATTTAGCAACTTTTGGGTTTTGATGAATTGTGAGCAATCCTTAAGGAATCATGATCAAACCTTGATCAAATGATGAATAAGACTTCAAAATGAGGATGTTGACCAAAAATCTTGAAGTTTGACTGTATGTGGGTCACAATTGACTTTTGACCTAGTATAGTTGATTTTCAGGCATTTGAGCAATTGACTGAGCAAATTTCTTCTGCAAGGCTTGAAACTTGACATGGATGATCTTGATAAAATATTAGGACAATGGTGAGCATTTTATTACTTTGTGGTTCACACATCTTTATGAATATGGAAACCCTAATTTGAGGTAGACTGCCTTAGGAGAGAGTTTGTCTGGTCAACTCTTGAGCTTCCTTGAGCAATTTGGGAACCTCACTTGCCATGTATTGATAAATATGGGAGGGAAAATTTTGGGGTATAAAAACCACCCTAATAAAAGATTAAATGCATGCAAATCAAACACACTTGCACACTAGCACCCCTAGGGTGATTCGACTTATTGCCTTACAAAAATGGCCATGTCATGCATGTGAGATGTCTTAGCACAAATCAAAAATACAAGATCATAGTCCCTCGATGACTCTATCAAAATTGCCTTTCAAAATGATCTTAGTCCCTAAAAGAAAAGTGCTAAGTCATATCACAACATTGCTATCATGGTCATACGATGACCCAATGCCCGTCCCTTCACATCCAACGATTGGGCTTCTTACCAAAACAATGGTAAGATAGTAACGTCTAAAGGAGGAGGAAAAAGAACACCTATGACCTTTTGAGTAGGTAGATTACTTTTAGTTGCTTGCTCAATTTCAAAACAAATATCCTTGCTATTTTCAAAAATAATCACATACACTTTCCAAACATCTTTCCAAAACTTGAAACATTTTCAAAAGCTCAACACTTTGTATACGTTCTTACGAATGAGAACTATTACAAAGTTTGCCTAAACGATGGCATCTTTTCAAAATACTTTCAAAATACACACAAAGCACATTTTCCAAACAAAAGCAAGTGATATAGCAAGTAACTAAGAGCCCATGGAAAACCATGGATAAAAAGGGTGCTAATACCTTCCCTTTTCATAATCTACACCTCGAACTCAAGAAAACATCTCGAAATGTCTTTCCTGTGCTTTTTCACCTTTACTTTTGGATAAAAGAAAAGTCGGTGGCGACTCTTTCTAAACCGCAACATTTGCAAACACAAACGCAAAACAATCAAGTCAGTTCTCCCACCGTATCACAGAATTAGCGACTCTACTGGGGAAATATGAAAGTGGGGTTACCTTAGGGTTAGATCACATTTACTTGCTTTTTGGTTTGATTTGTATTGCTTTACATTATGGTTCTCTGTTTGGGTTTGCTTTGATCCTCCACCCAGATCTGGACCACCTTTTTAGGTAAGTCGCAATAGATTGTGGAGACTCTATGGCGTAGACCGATATGGTTGAAACAATGGCTATGTTAGTGTGACGCATTTGTGGGTATCAGTATCCCTTGTATTGAAACAAGGAGAATACGGGGCCGCTGAGCGGTGTCATGAAGCACTAACTGACCTTAAAACCTTATTTGACCAACTTGGCCATTAGGACGTATTGAGATAACCGGTTTCAGTGTAGAGCTGAAAATTGGTTGATACTCGACGCTACACTCATTGAGACCGGACTTTTGGGATATCTCGGCCGCAAGAAAATATTTATTGAACTGAGACAATGCCTAAAATAAAGGTCAGTGATATTGAGATCCTTTAGAACCCGATCACTATTACTAGGACAGGTTAAGCCAACTAAAATTCAAGAGGGTACTTACCTACAAACTCCATGCAAGTCAAAACATAAGGACTTGTCTGCTTTGTGTGAAGATGATTGTTTGTATATAAACTTGTTTACCTCGCATATTTGTACATAACATCATAACATCATACCATAGCATTTTCAATAACCATTTCAAGGATCTCGAGGGTCTTTGATGCAGGGTCATGTTGAACCAGACGTCTACCAGGGGGCAAGAGGATTTATTTTCCTCTAATCAAACGCCGTCAAAAATCAAGCACAACAAGCTTGAGTCAAAGGGCTATGACCCACTTGATATGGTGAGCTTGACTCTCGTGGAAGGAAATCCACCAATACAAAATTCTCCAATCAAAAATGTTGATCAAAGTTCAACTTCTTACTTTTTCTTGTGTTTATCCCGCGAGATCCTTGAAAACATGCATCCACATATCATGCATCATATCATGACAGGTTTATCCCATACAAGTTTCCTTATCTTCCTACTGTTTATTTTAGTAGAGATGGCCCTAGAACAGACCATCAAGAGTATTCAGATTCAAAATGCTCAACTTCAAGAGATGTTCCTGAACCTATCAGAGGGACAAGAACATGTCAAGGCGCTCTTCACCATGGGCATGATTATGGGGAATCCTGAGGGCAACAAGGATGATCAATTGGAAAGGCTACAAACTAAAATAGCCATAATGAGGGTCCAAATGATGGGACAGCTGGTGGGCCAGATGGATCTTATCCAAAATCTGGCTCAAGGACAAGAAGAGTTGAAAGTTCTTGTCAACTAACTTCGTAAAGACGGTTGCAACTGTATGGGGCAAACAATCAGGTTTGGAAATCAAATCACTGCTCAGCCTCCCATGAGACAAGAAGCCGGTTTAAGGGAGAGAAGACCTCCCCGATTTGCTTCCACGTCACGAGCCCAACAATGACTTCGCCAACATCAACCAGAAAATCAGCAAAGGCAAAGCGAGCCCAAAAGACAGTTTACCAACATCAACATACCACAGTCCCAAGCTTTGCAACACATGCTGAGGATGAATCTGATTATACCAATAAGACCTCATCCAAATCCCAAAACTTTTTCTCCTAGCTACAATCCTGATGCCAGGTGTGCCTATGATTCTGATAGTCTTGGACATGATAAAAATGATTGTTGGGCATTGAAGTACAAGATTCAAAACCTGATCGACGAAGGAATGCTGGAGTTCACACAAGATGGCCAGGCTGAATTCTTCTGCCAAAAGGCTCACCACCTAAAGTTACAAGTTCAAACAAAAAGGCTTTTGTTTATTTTGAATTTTCAAGTTGTAATTTCTCTTTTGTTATTCAAACAATTATCTATTAATGTCAAACTTTGTTTCATTAATGCATTACATATGTTTGTCTTGAATTCATCCATTCATTTTCACTATATTTAAACTATGATTTTTACTCACTTTATGACATTCAACTCTTGCTAAAAGTTACAAGCCTTTAGAGGGAGGATGACGAAAACAATGCCATAATCTCATACAGTATTCTTTTGAACAGACCTTGCTGATGATGTACAAGCGTTTTTTTTCAAATCCTAAACATTGGAATTATAAGGAAGATAATCCCTAGTCAACCCCTTCAAGCCAAAGAAGTAGAAGTTTTTTGTTTTAAACACAAATTGAAACCTTTAATCAAAACCTGGGGCAGGGTAGTCTCTTAGTTAATTCAAATGCGCGTTAAGCTGCAAACTCTCATCTCATAATACAACGGATGACATCAAAAAAACATTCCTCTGGAATCAGAAGACAGTGACGGTTCCCTATCACATGGGCAGTCATTATCTCTTAAAAAGAAAAGCCCACTAAGTCAAAACCTACGAAGGAGACTTGAAGAAAACTGGGGCATCCCGCTGACTGTAATCTCAAAATAAGAACAATCAGGCAAAAATTAGGGATAACAAATCAAAAGAAAGAGGTCACTACAAATCTTTGACAACATGAAAAATATTGCAAAAATGACTGACTTCCGACAAACTCAACCTGTCTGAACCATCACCAAAACGCCATTCCAGACTCAATTGGAGTTCAAAAGCACAAGTAACTGAGCTTAGGACTGAAGAACATCACGAAGAACGGGTGGGTACAAATACACTTTGAGCCTTTATCCTTTGTTTATTAAACCGTGAACCAAGCCACGTTACAAACCTTCAAAAGTCCTAATTGAAGCATGGGTTAGTTCGAAAGCATACTATTACAAAAGGTATCCTGACTCCTGTAAGGCTTTACTCAAAATCCTGAGTTGAATTTTTCTTACAAAATTTCTTTACTTGCTAACACGCATTTTTAAAATTTCAAGACAAACATAAACTTTGCATCACTTGAATATCACTGTTTGCATATGGCTATTTGTTTGACAGCAGAGAAATTCACACAAGGAAGATCCAGTGAACGAAAGCTCTCTCAGTGAACAAAATTAATTCAAGAAGGATGACACTTCCATTGACAAATCTCCTATCAACAGAGGGACATGACATGTCATTATCCAGCACACCTGGGGCAGTCCAGTCAAGATTCTAAGAAATCTCTCAAGAATTGCAGAGTAACCAGGGGAAAGTCTCCATCTCTGTCACTTGGGGCATTGAACATCAATCCTGACAAAGGGATACATACAGTCAAACATTTCCATGCAGTACCACAAACACTCGCTACTATGGGCAGTGACAAATATCCCTAAAATCCTTCTCATAGGATGATTCCCCAGCAAGAGTTTAATCTCTAAAAACCTTTCCCCAACTGAAACAACCTCAAGAGTCCTGGAGGAATTTCCCCAACAAATTCGTCACCTCTCTAGAAGGCCGGCAACAGGGTTTATTTCCCCAACAAACTACAAATTCCCTAGTTTGAGTTTGCCTCTCCAACTACTACAAATCAAAGGACCACAACTCCCTTTCCCCAGTAGACTACTATACAATCCCCAACAAGTTACTGTGAAACCTGGACCCAACCAGATATCAGTTCAACTTCGACTCTTCAGTAGAGAAACGGACAACCGAGACTCCTAAACTTTTTCCCCCAAGCGGGAATCAACACTCTCCACAGAGTTTTTCAACTTTCCCCAACGGAGTTCTCCTCAACAAAATAGGGATCCCTGGTGGAAATATTCTAAGCAAAGTTTGAAGACGTACCTACTCTTCAACGACAGTCCAGGATTTAATAACTCCCCAACACTTGTCAAGGATTTATTCTCCCAGACAGAATTACATGTCAACAACATTCATAGCATATGCATACAAAATACATATAACATAAATCTCATTTATTTTGAGAACATCATTACACAATGCATACATCACGACATTGCATACAACTAACTATTTATCTTTTCAGGAAAGTTCGATCGATATATAAAGGTCATTACCTTTTGGAGTAGCAGTCATTAAGATTCCTTCATTAACATTTGGAGTAACAGTCATCAAGATTCCTTCATTACCTTTTGGAGTAGCAGTCGTCAAGATTCCTTCATTACCTTTTGGAGTAGCAGTCATCAAGATTCCTTCATTACCTTTTGGAGTAGCAGTCATCAAGTATCCTTCATTACCTTTTGGAGTAACAGTCGTCAAAGATTCCTTCATTACCTTTTGGAGTAGCAGTCATCAAGATTCCTTCATTACCTTTTGGAGTAGCAGTCGTCAAAGATTCCTTCATTACCTTTTGGAGTAGCAATCGTCAAGGATTCCTTCATTACCTTTTGGAGTAGCAGTCGTCAAATATTCCTTCATTACCTTTTTGGAGTAGTAATCGTCAAAGATTCCTTCATTACCTTTTGGAGTAGCAGTCGTCAAAGATTACTTCATTACCTTTTGGAGTAGCAGTCGTCAAGGATTCCTTCATTACCTTTTGGAGTAGTAATCGTCCAAGATTCCTTCATCATCCTGTTGAGGTAGTAATCATCCAAGATTCCTTCATCATCTTGCTAAGGTAGTAGTCATCCAAGATTCCTTCATCATCCTGCTGAGGTAGAAGTCATCCAATATTCCTTCATCATCCTTTTGAGGTAGTAATCGTCCAAGATTCCTTCATCATCCTGCTGAGGTAGTAGTCATCCAAGATTCCTTCATCATCTTGCTGAGGTAGTAATCGTCCAAGATTCCTTCATCATCCTACTGAGGTAGTAGTCATCCAAGATTCCTTCATCATCCTGCTGAGGTAGTAATCGTCCAGGACTCCTTCATCATCCTGTTGAGGTAGAAGTCATCCAAGATTCCTTCATCATCCTACTGAGGTAGTAATCGTCTAAGATTCCTTCATCATCCTACTGAGGTAGTAGTTATCCAAGATTCCTTCATCATCCTGCTGAGGTAGTAATCATCCAAGATTCTTTCATCATCATGCTGAGGTAGTAGTCATCCAAGATTCCTTCATCATCCTGCTGAGGTAGTAATCTTCTAAGATTCCTTCTTCATCCTGCTGAGGTAGTAGTCATCCAAGATTTCTTCATCATCCTGTTGAGGTAGTAATCGTCCAAGATTCCTTCATCATCCTGTTGAGGTAGAAGTCATCCAAGATTCCTTCATCATCCTGCTGAGGTAGTAATCTTCCAAGATTCCTTCATCATCCTGCTGAGGTAGTAAGTCACCCAAGATTCCTTCATCATCTATTTGGAGTAGCAATCGTCTCATATTCCTTCATCACACATCATTATCAAAAAAGACCTTCTCTGGTTAGATTTATTTCTTCCAATTAAAACAGGCGACCAAAGACCTTCTCTGGTTAGATTTATTTCTTCTAGTTAAAACAGCCAACCAAAGACCTCCTCTAGTTAGATTTGTTTCTTCTAGTTAATGACAGGCAATCAGAGACCTTCAAATATAGTCCAGATACGATCCAGATTCAGATGTAATTCTATCACTCATTCAAATATAGTCCAACAATCATTTCTGGATGGCATCTTTAAGCCCATCTCCAAAAACTATCCATTACCACTCCAAATGGCATCTTTAAGCCCATTACCCACATAATCAACTAACACATCTTCGAGTGCAAATTTTCTAGGCACTCTAGTGTTCAATCATCTTTCACCTTCAAGTCACGAATGGTAGAATTACCAATCTAACTCTTCAGGTGTAAGAAGAATGAACAGAGGCAGCTGTTGTACCCCAAAATTTTCCCTCTCTTTTCTCAAAGAATCACCCTGGATCCTCAAGTTTGCTTCCATCCAATTCCAAGCCTTGAACTGCAATTTTCCAAGAAAATCACTCACAAGGGCAAAATGGTCATTTACATGCTGAGAAGTCAAACTTTGACTTTTAGATCAAAATCAAATCTAAAAAATCATATTTCATCAAGACATGTTGGAATACGAAGTTTGTTTCATCAAGAAATTCAAAAGTCAAATTTTACTTTGGAAAAGTCAAATTATAAATACTTAGAATTTTTCTAAGCGTTTAAGAATATAAGACAAGCTCGGAACTTCTGACCATATTATCATCATAACACTCAGAAAATTTTGGACACTCTCAAGGCAGAGTTTGGTCAGAACTTCTGGGAAAGTTTTCCCAAAGGCTTCAGTCAGAGTTCGCCAGAGTAATTTAAAGAAGGTTAAGAAGCGTGCTGCAAGCTTTCGAGAAAGTCTGAAAGCTCCTTCAGAACATGCTGGAGCCAGAAGATAAGAGGATCAGAAGATTAGATGCTACACAAGCTCAGAACTTCTGATCCAGAACTAAGCCTTGGTATAGAGTTTCACGTTGCAGGATTTCTGGTTGTGATAAGTCTCATCATCATTTAATGCTCACAACTACTTTCTGAGTCTTTATCCAAAGGATTTTCACCACGTGTACCTCTACTGCCTTGGGAAGACAAACTTTTGTGCAAAAGTATGCTAAGCTCATGCGATGCTTCTACTTTTCCTTAATTCATGCTGACAAATCCAGCTTAGGCACTGCTAACTGTTGTACCCCAAAATTTTCCCTCCCATATTTCTCAAAACATTTCAAGAAAGATCCCCAACTTGCTCAAGGTAGTCCAAGGGTTGGCCAGACAAGCTCTCTCCTAAGGTAGTCTACCTCAAATTAGGGTTTCATGTTGCATCAAGATACTTGAGTCCAAGGGACCCCAAATGCTCAACATTGTCCTAATATGTTCTCAAGATTATCCATGTCAAGTTTCAAGCCTTGCAGAGGAAGTTTGCTCAGTCAATTGCTCAAAGGCCTGAAAATCGACTGTGCTAGGGCAAAAGTCAACTGTAGCCCACATACAGTCAAACTTCAAGATTTTTGGTCAACATCCTCATTTTGAAGTATATTTCATCATTTGATCAAGGGTTGATCATGATTCATCAAGGATTGCTCATAATTCATCAAGACTCAAAAGTTGCTAAATTAGGGTTTTGTAGGAAAAGTCAACTCAACTTTGACCAAGCATAACATTCTCATACTTTATCAGAAATGAACCATCCAAATCTCATTTTGAAGAGGACGAAATTCCCTACAATTAATCTTCAGCTCCCAAGTTCAAAATATGCACTCACAAGAAGATATAAATTTGGACATTATAGCTCATTTTGAAAAGTCAACAAAAACACCTTTTGGGTCAAAGCTTCTTACATGAACATGGAAGATCCAACTGAGAGGAAACTAAATAGTTTTCTTAGGGGACGTCCTAAGCTTTCTAAAAAGTCCAAGAACACCCTCATAAGGTTAAAATTGAGAGAGATATGCATTGTCAAAGTTGGACAATTTTTGAAAAAATGCATGATCAAATATTGACCAAACCTGGATTTTTTTCCAAATGGGCCTATATTTTCAAGTTTGAAACTCATTCCTAACATGGTCCACAACCTATAAGCCCATCCATACATTTTTATACTATTTATGCTATTTATTTTGATATTTTAAATTCATAATTAAATAAATAAATAATATAAATAATGTAAATTTTGATGTGAATCCATTTTGGGAAAGTTTTATGCTAGTTTATGTCCATTGATTTCGTACAATAACTTTTCAAATATGTCCAGGTTCATCCATATGTGAAAATGGCATAAAATCATCAAATATGGCATTTTTTTCAAATCTTGATCATGGTCTTAAAACACAACATTATGAGGGAGATTCTTTCCATACTTTCTTTTCTCATCATTCTCCTCTATAAATATAGAGCCATACAAGCTTGAAAGGGATGAAAATCCTCTCTAAAAATCTCTCAAAAAGCTCTTCAAAAAGCTCTCTAAAAGCTCTTCAAAAAGCTCTCCAGAAATCAAAGAATTGGTGCAAGTCATATCTCGTGGCTCCGGTCTCTCTCAATTGACATCAAGCCTCAAACCATACTCTTGAAGTCCTCAAGATTCTTACAAGGCCCAAGAGCAATCCATCACACGCCTAGCACGCCACCCATTTGACAACACTGGTTTGGTAAAATTTTAAACTTGGAATCTCTAATTTTAATCACATTTTATGGTATGCTAACGTTTGTTTGAGTTTATATAGAACAGTTATGGATGGTTGAATCATAGGTTCCCCGCAAGAATCAAAAAACACCATAGTTAGAGCATGAAGCTTTCGAAGATTCGGGCCTAGGGATTTCTGATGATTGCACCCCCTGTTTACTTTTGCTACTAGGCCCATCTTTATTTTCATGTTTTATTCGTTTTGTTTATTTATTGTAATCCCTTTTATTTTTTTATCAATAAACAAATATAAAAATCACATAAAAATAGATTTAGGATTTTTTCTTAATTAAATTTTAATTTTAGGTAAAACTTTAATTTCTTTTTGTAAATAACTTAAAAATAATTAGAATAAATAGGTTTTATTACTAAGTTAATTATATTTTATTTTTTCCTAAAATAACCAAAGAAACCAAAATAGGTCATGTAATTATTTTTATTAATTAATTTAATTAACTAATTAATTGCATATTTAATTTAGAAAACTTATTTCTTTTATTAAAAACAACAAAAACACAATTTTTCTTTTGATTAGGTTAGAAGGGTCAAAACCTTAAATTCTCGTCGATCTTAATTCTTCTCGCGGGCTTTATTTTTATTATTTACCATATTGATGTAACTGCCTACAGTTTGTAATAGTTTAATTAGGACGTTTATTTACATTTATCGCTTTATTTTCAAAGGGTTTGTTTTTGGCTATGTAAATACCCGAAGCCTTGTAATAACGTAGCTTAAATTCCACACTTTAAATTCCGCAAATTATTAACTGTTATATTTATGATATAGGAATGCATGACAAGAATGTATGATTAATTTTAAAACTGTTAGATCACCCTAAATGTGCAAAGATAAATAAACTGAAATTGTATCATTCACACATGCGCACTCCTAGGGTACATTCCCACTTGGTTTCCTTCGGTAAATGATCATTGAGTATAGGATACTTTAGTGGTCGTCCTTTTGTCTAAACAAAGATCAAAGTCCCGATTCAGAAAAGTTGCCTCGGAATAGTTGTGTCGGAATTGTTGCCTCGAATAATTGATCTAAGACATTAGGGTTATTTCTAAGACGTCCTAACATTGCTTTAGTTACCGTGCGTCCCTTTCGAATTAACCCTCAAACTCCAACGACGGTGCTACCTACTCACTAATAGTGGGATAGAGTTGTCTAAAGGAAACGAATATAGAACGATTCTTTTTTCGAGTAGGTAGATTAGTTCTTAAGTACTTGCTCATTCCAAACAAATTTTTCACACTTACACTCCTTTATAAAAAAAGTTTTCAAAAACACTTCATTACACTCTTGAAGACAGAAGCAAGAGTTAAATCGAAGTCAAAACAAAATCTTTTCAAAACGCACAAACACAAAGAAAACAATTTTGAAAATGATGAGCAAGTATCTAAGAGCCCGTAGATAACTACGGATAGAAAGGGTGCTAATACCTTCACATTCTATAAATCTACCCCCGTACTTAGAAATATCTCGAAAAAGCAATTTTTCTGTGCTTTTTTCCTTTCCTTGTTGGATAAAATAAAAGATGGTGGCGACTCTTACTTACCGCGACATTTTGCAAACCCAAACCAGCATAAATTTCCTTAACGAAATAAGGGAAACCACGATCCCGGTTCTGGCCACCGTATCACAGAACTGGCGACTCTACTGGGGAGTTAATAAGTGGGGTGTACCTTAGGAATAGTCCATCATATTGTTTTCAATTGTTTGATTTGTTTGCTTTATTTTGTGGGCTTTGTATCGGAGTTACTATAGATCCTAACCCGGATCTGGGGGATACCTTTTAGGTAAGTAGCAATAGACTGTGAGGGAACTGTACAGCGTAGACCGATACAGTTGAAGCAGTAGCTACGTTGGTGTGACGCATTAGTTGGTACCGATATCTCTTGTGGAGGAACAAGGAGAGTATGGGGCTGCTAATGGGTCATTAAGCATCAACTGACCTTAGAACCTATAATTGACCAACTTGGCCATAGAAAAGTAGTAGTATGCTACATTTATTGAGACCATACTCTCGCGATGATTTCGGCCGCAAGAAAAGGTTGCTAAACTGGAATTATGACCGATCGAGGATGGTCAGTGATATTGAGAACCTCTAGAACCCGGTTACTATTACTATGACAGGTTGAACTAACTAAACTGAAAGAGGGTAATACCTAAACTCCATGCCATCCTGAAATTTAAGGGCTATTGTGTGACTTGTGTGCTTTCAACTTGAACTACTTACACATGTTTGTTATCTAACAACTTGAGTTCCTTGCAGGTTTTGTTTACAGTCCTTATCCAATACCTTGGATTTCTTGCCGGATTTACTTGTTTACATTACCTCGTACTTTTTCTTAAACGCATAACATACACATCATAACATCATGCCTTAACATTTCCTTAACCATTTCAAGGATCTCAAAGGTTTGTGATGCAGGTTATGGTAAATCAAACGTCTAGAAAGGGGAAAAGGGGATTTATTTTCCTCTAGCCAATGTCATCTAGAGATTAAAACACGATAATTTGAGTCGGTGGCTATGACCCACTCGATATGGTGAGCTTGACTCTTGAAGAAGGACTCTCAATAAACGCGAAGTTTCTTCAATCAAATTCTAACAGTTTCTTGTTTACCCCGCGAGATCCTTGAAAACATTGCATACATATATCATACATATCATTACATTACAGGTACCATTACAGGTTTCTCATCTTCTTCGCTGTTTATTTCAGCAATCATGTCTTCTGAAACACCTACTGATCAAGCCATCAAGGCTCTTCAAGCTCAGAATGGTTAGTTTCAGGAAATTTTCTTGAACTTGGCCAAGAGTCAACAAGATTTGAAGACTCTTATCTTGAAGGACAAGAAGAAGAAGAAGAAGGTGGTCCTCTTGAATATTGGTCGCAGATTCGGGAATAATTTGCGACATGAGACTGATTTGTCCCATTCATCTGGAGGGGGAGAGAATCAAGAGGAAAGAAAGGGTCCTAGCCCTGTGGTTTCTGACAATGACACAAACTTTGAGGAAGACCAGTATCCTCCTGCTGAGGATAGATATAAGCAACTTGAAGACCGGCTCAGTGCAATGGAAATTCAGAAGATACCTGGGTTAGACTTTGGAGATCTGGGATTGGCATCTGGGGTGGTGATCCCTCACAAGTTTAAAGCTCCTGTCTTTGCTCAGTATGACGGGGTATCCTGCCCGAAGCTACACCTATGCTCATACGTTAGAAAGATTCAACCCTATACTGCTGATAGAAATCTATGGGTTCATTTCTTTCAAGATAGTCTATCAGGGACTCAACTTGAATGGTTCTGTCAACTGGAAGGAGCTAACGTCCGCAACTAGGAGGACCTTGCTGCTGCTTTTTACAAGCAATACCAGTATAATGCCGACCTTGCTCCCACGCGTACTCAGCTTTGGGGTATGTATATGGGTACAGGCGAAGGCTTTAAGGACTATGCTCAGAAGTGGAGAGATCTTGCTGGAAGAGTCCAACCCCATCTGTCTGATAGGGAGTTGGTGGATATGTTTCTTGGGACTTTGTCTGGTCCCTATTTCAATCATTTGATCGACAACTCGTCAGTGGGTTTCACCGAACTGTTTCTGACTAGAAAAAGAGTAGAAGCTGGGATCCTGAGTGGTAAGATCCCGAAAGATACCTCTTCGAGTACAGAGAAGAAGTCATTTGGTGGCAAGAGGGAAGCCAATGTTGTGCACGGCCAGAAGAGGCGTAGCCAGGCAGACTACCACCAATCTGTGGGGGCAATGTTGATCTCTAATTCGGCACGAACACAACGACCACAACAACGAAACAATCTGCCAAAGGGGGAAAGACTTCAAAGGCAGTTCACCCAAATCAACATGCCATTGTCACAAGCATTGCAACACATGTTGAAGATGAATCTGATTACGGTGATAAACCCTCATCCGAACCCTAAGACTTCTTCTCCTAACTACAACCCAGATGCAAGTTATGCTTATCATTCCGGTAGCCCGGGGCACGATACTAACGATTATTGGGCATTGAAATACAAGATTCAGAATATGATTGATGCTAAGGAGATTGAATTCGACCCTCCTGAGACTCCCAATGTGATCACTGCTCCCTTGCCAAAATATGGCTAGGATTGAAATCACTTTTGTTCATTTGAATTCTGAAGTTGTATTTTTCTTTGCTTATTCAAACAATTATTGTCATGTCAAACTTTTTTATTTCATTAATGCATTACACGTGTCTGTTTTGAATTAATTTTTTTCACTATGCTTAAATTGCTTCATATTTCCTTTTTGTGATGTTCAACTCTCGATTAAAAAACTCTAAGCCTTTAGAAGGAGGATGACGAAAATGATATCAAAATCTCTACAGTGTGCTTTTGAACAGACCTCGCTGATGATGTACAGGCGTTGTTTCAAATCCTAAACAGTGGAGTTATAAGGAAGATAATCCCTAGTCAACCCCTTTGAGCCAAAGAAGTTGGAGTTTTTCTTTTCACACAAATTAAAACCCTTAATCACAACCTGGGGCAGGGTAGTTTCTCAGTTAATTCGGGTGCACAATAATGGCATCAAAGAGGTCCTTCCAAAATAAAAGATGGTGATGGTTCCTTATAATCCTCAGGACAGACAATCATTATCTCTCATAAATAAAAGCCCATTAAGTCAAAACCTATGAAGGAGACTTATAAAACTGGGGCATCCCGCTGACTGTAATCACAAAAGAAACAGTTCAGGAAAAATACATGGATAATAAAATCAAAAAGAAAGAGATCCTACAAACTCTCAACAAAAATGACTGCCTGTTCAAAATAAGTTGTCAGTATCCGAACCATCACTGGAATATCAGAGCAAAGACTCAAACAGGATCTAAATACACAATTAGCTGAGTTTAGGATCAAAGAACATCACGAAGAATGGGTGGGTACAAATAAAATTTGAGCCTTTATCCTTTGTTTCTTGAACCGTGAACCAGGCCACATTATAACCCTTAAAAGTCCTAGTTTAAGCATGGGTTAGTTCGAAAGCATACTGTTACAAAAGGTATTTTGACTCCTGTAAGACTTGCTGTAAATCCTGAGTTGACATCACATTTTACAAAATTTTCCTGTCTTACTGAAAAATGCATTTTCAAAAATTTCAAGACAGACATAAGCTTTGCATTCTTAAAATAACATTGTTTGCATATGACTATTTGTTCAACAACAGAGAAATTCGCACGACGAATATCTAGTGAACAAAAATATTCTCAATAAAAAGGATCACCTCAAGTGGAAAAAACACTTCCAACCATGGGGCACAGCATGAGCATTGTCTATTATCTGGGGCAGTCAAGTCAAGATTCAAGGAGTCTCTCAAAGATGCCAAATAGCCAGGGGAAGATCTCCATCTGAATCACTTGGGGCATTGGACATGAATTCCAACAAAAAATCTTGTATGATCAAACGAATATCTTCTGGTAGTATGGCAACACAACACTACCGACAATGACAACTCCCTACACCCTGAGAGCGTGGACATAGTCAGAAAATATTGCGCATGAACAAAGACCGCTAGGTTGACAGGCCTAGGAAAAAATAAGAGCATCCCGACGAACCAAAAGGGTTCAGGCAAAAATTAGGGATAAAAACAAAAAAAGATTTGTACACCCGACAAGTCGAAAACCTGAAAAGGCGGCTTGGGCAAGAAAGGGTATCCCGGTGGACTGAAAATCTGAAAAGACAGTCCAGGCAAAAGTTAGGAATTAAAGCGTACGACTATGTCCCGTCATCTTGTCACTTGCCTACCAGAAGAAGATTTGTCATTTCAATTGGCAATTATCAAGCACCTCATAGGTTGGAATAATACTCGATCCACAAGTCCTCCGCAGGCACCTTCTTCCGCAGATACAGGGGCATAAAAGTCTCGATGCAAAGTCATTGTCATATCCTCAGTCCGCGTCCCAGTAACATCTACACTCCCCGCAGAGTAAGAAAAGGACAGTGGTGTTAATTCTCCCCAGCTGAGGCTCGCAACCACGAATGGGTCAGTAAGATTCTCCCCAAACAGAGTTTATCTATCACCAGCACTGAAAGATTATTCCCAGTGGAGTCTGGAAGATTATCCCCAGTAGAGTCTAAAAGATTATCCCCAGTTAAGTCACTATTGGAAAATCATCCCCAACGGAGTTCATTCCTTTCACAAACAAAAATTCAATCCCCAACAGGGTTCACTGTCACCAGCAACAGTAATTGATCCCCAGCTGAGTTTTATTTCTCCAAATCAGCAGATCTTCTAGCAGAGTATATACTCCCCACAGAGTCATTTCCTCGCCAGTCCATTCCCCAACGGAGTTATTCTCTCCTGCAGGATTATTCTCCCAATCATCTTTGGTTGTTATCTCCAGCGAGCGAAACTCTTTATTCTCCAACAACAGTCAGGGATTTATTTTCCCAAACTCGGACGTGCCACAATAGCATTTCATGTTCATATATCATCACGTGTGCATACATATTGCATACAACATAATCTCATTTATTTTGAGAACATCATCATACAATGCATGTCATGCATCATATACGATTAATCATGTACCTTTTCAGGAAAGATGGTTATCATCAACAACTTCCAGCAAGTTCAAGATTAACTCCAGAAACTAAACAGAGTAATTATCTGCACGATCAAATGCAGCTTTACACGGGTTCGTCACGAAGAAATCTTACACGGGTTTCTCCTAAATACAGCTTCACACGGGTTTATCCTAAAAAATCTTACACGAGTCCTTTCTCATATATTTCTGAATAAATTTTTACACGAACTTATCACAAAGTAACCTTACCCAGGTTCCTCCTGAAGTTTTACACAAACTTATCTCAAAGTAACCTTACCCCGGTTCATTCTGAAGTTTTACACGAACTTATCACAGAGTAACCTTACCCAGGTTCCTCCTGATGTTTTACACAAACTTATCCCGAAGTAACCTTACCCATGTTCCTCCTTACAATTTCCCGGTGTAGTTTCACTCAGGCTCATCCTGAAGCAACCTTACCCAGGTTCCTCCTTACAATTTCCTGATGTAGTTTCACCCAGACTCATCCTGAAGTAACCTTACCCAGGTTCCTCCTTACAATTTCCCGATGTAGTTTCACCCAGACTCATCCTGAAGCAACCTTACCCAGGTTCCTCCTTACAATTTCCCGATGTAGTTTCACCCAGACTCATCCTGGAGCAACCTTACCCAGGTTCCTCATTACAATTTCCCGATGTAGTTTCACCCAGACTCATCCTGAAGCAACCTTACCTAGGTTCCTCCTTACAATTTCCCGATGTAGTTTAACCCAGACTCATCCTGAAGCAACCTTACCCAGGTTCCTCCTTACAATTTCCCGATGTAGTTTCACCCAGACTCATCCTGAAGCAACCTTACCCAGGTTCCTCCTTACAATTTCCCGATGTAGTTTTACCCAGACTCACCCTGAAGCAACCTTACCCAGGTTCCTCCTTACAATTTCCCGATTTAGTTTTACCCAAACTCCTCGCAAAGCAACCTTACCTAGGTTTCTTCTCGGTTCAGATGCAGTTTTACCTAAACTCCTCATGAAGCAGCCTTACCTAGGTTTCTTCCCGGTTCAGATGTAGTTTCACCTACACCCATCATGGAGCAACCTTACCTAGGTTCCTTCTCTTTCCCGATGTAGTTTCACCTAGACTCATCATGGAGCAACCTTACCTAGGTTCCTTCTCTTTCTCGATGTAGTTTCACCTAGACTCATCCTGAAGCAACCTTACCTAGGTTTCTCCTCAGTCCTGATGCAGTTCTACCCAAACTCTTCACAAAGCAACCTTACCCAGGTTCCTTCTCGGTTCAGACGCAGTTTTACCCAAACTCCTCACAAAGGTTCCTTCTCGGTTCAGACGCAGTTTTACCCAAACTCCTCACAAAGCAACCTTACCCAGGTTCCTTCTCGGTTCAGACACAGTGTTATCCAAACTCCTCGCGAAGCAACCTTACCCAGGTTCCTTCTAATAACCCTACTATCCAGGTTTCTTTTCTCTTATCTCCAGACAACAGTCCACAACACTGTAAGACCCAGACCTATCAAACACGATCAGTTTCACCTTTCCCTAGTAGGTCACGGTGCAGCTTGTACACAACTAGATACGCAATTCACTTCTGCTTCCTAAAGCCAGAGTTAATTCCTCAGTTGAATAACGGATGAATGAAGTTCCTAAATGTTAGCAAAGATGATTCCTAAGTTGAACAATGGATGACTGAAGTCCCTAAATGTCAGCAGAGATGATTGCTCAGTTGAGTAACGGATGACTGAAGTTCCTAAATGTCAGTAGAGATGATTCCTCAGTTGAACAACGGATGACTGAAGTTCCTAAATATCAGCAGAGATGATTGCTCAGTTGAACAACGGATGACTGAAGTTACTAAATATCAGCAGAGATGATTCCTCAGTTGAACAATGGATGACTGAAGTTCCTAAATGTCAACAAAGATGATTCCTCAGTTGAACAACAGATGACTGAAGTTCCTAAATGTCAGCAAAGATGATTCCTCAGTAGAATACGGACGACCGAAGTTCCTAAAATTCAACAAAGATTTTTCCTCATTGGAATACAAACGACCGAAGCTCCTAAAATTCTACTTCTCTCAACAAAGATCAGCCCTCCCCAGCGGAATCTTCCTCAACGACAGGTATACAAGCTCTCGCTAAGGAATCTCTTATGCGATCGACACTCCTTCAGATGACATCTTTAAGCCCATCCCCTCATCAGCAATTTCCAAATGGCATCTGTAAGCCCATTCCCGACATCACAAGACAATTACCACTTCATGCGAGTGCAAATTTCTGGGCACTCTAGTGTTCAATCCTCTTCCACCTTCGGATCACGAAAGGCACGAAAGCCAATTTAAATCTTCAGGTTTAAGAAGATTTAACAGGGGAAGCTGTTGTACCCCAAAATTTGCCCTCCCATATTTCTCAAAACATTTCAAGAAAGTTCCCCAAGTTGCTTAAGGTAGTCCAAGGGTTGGCCAGACAAGCTTTCTCCTAAGGCAGTCTACCTCAAATTAGGGTTTCATGTTGCATCAAGATGCTTGAGTCCAAGGGACCCCAAATGATCAACATTGTCCTAATATGTTCTCAAGATCATCCATGTCAAGTTTCAATCCTTGCTGAGGAAGTTTTCTCAGTCAATTGCTCAAAGGCCTGAAAATCGACTGTGCTAAGGAAAAAGTCAACTGTGGCCCACATACAGTCAAACTTCAAGATTTTTGGTCAACATCCTCATTTTGAAGTATATTTCATCATTTGATCAAGGGTTGATCATGATTCATCAAGGATTGCTCATAATTCATCAAGACTCAAAAGTTGCTAAATTAGGGTTTTGCAGGAAACGTCAACTCAAATTTGACCAAGCATAAATTTCTCATACTTTATCATAAATGACCCATCCAAAGCTCATTTTTAATAGGATGTAATTCCCTACAATTAATCTTCAGCTCCCAAGTTAAAAATATGCACTCACAAGAAGATATAAATTTGGACATTATAAGTCATTTTGAAAAGTCAACAAAAACACCTTTTGGGTCAAAGCTTATTACATGATCATGGAAGATCCAACTGAGATGAAATAGAAGAGGTTTCTTAGGGGACGTCCTAAGTTTTCTAAAAAGTCCAAGAACACCCTCATAAGGTTAAAATTGAGAGAGATATACATTGTCAAAGTTGGACAACTTTTAAAAAACTGCATGAAGCAAATATTGACCAAACTTGGATTTTTTCTCCAAATGGGCCTATATTTTCAAGTTTGAAACTCATTCCTAACATGGTCCACGACCTCTAAGCCCACCCATACATTTTTCTACTATTTATGCTATTTATTTTGATATTTTATTCATTAAAATTCAGAATTAAATAAATAAATAATGGAAATAATGGAAATAATGTAAATTTTGATGTGAATCCATTTCGGGAAAGTTTTATGCTGGTTTATGACAATTGATTTCGTGCAATAACTTTTCAAATATGTCCAGGTTCATCCACATGTGAAAATGGCATAAAATCATCAAATATGGCATTTTTTTCAAATCTTGACCATGGTCTTAAAACACAACATTATGAGAGATATTCTTTCCATGCTTTCTTGTCTCCTCATTATCCTATATAAATATAGAGCCATACAAGCTTGAAAGGGACAAAAATTCTCTCTAAAAAGCTCTCAAAAAGCTCTTCAAAAAGCTCTCCAGAAATCAAAGAATTGGTGCAAGTCATATCTCGAGGCTCCGGTCTCTCTCAATTGACATCAAGCCTCAAACCATCCTCTTGAAGTCCTCAAGAGTCTTACAAGACCCAAGAGCAATCCATCACACGCCTAGCACGCCCCCCATTTGACAACACTGGTTTGGTAAAATTTTAAACTTTGAATCTCTAATTTTAATCACATTTTATGGTATGGTAACATTTGTTTGAGTTTATATAGAACAATTATGAATGGTTGAATCATAGGTTCCACACAAGAATCAAAAAACACCATAGTTAGAGCATTAAGCTTTCGAAGATTCGGGCCTAGGGATTTCTGATTATTGCACCCCCTGTTTACTTTTGCTACTAGGCCCATCTTTATTTTCATGTTTTACTCGTTTTGTTTATTTCTATTAATCCCTTTTATTTTTTTTATCAATAAACAAATATAAAAACCACATAAAAATAGATTTAGGATTTTTTCTTAATTAAATTTTAATTTTAGGTAAAACTTTAATTTCTTTTTGTAAATAACTTAAAAATAATTAGAATAAATAGGTTTTATTACTAACTTAATTATATTTTATTTTTCCCTAAAATAACCAAAGAAACCAAAATAGGTCATGTTATTATTTTTATTAATTAATTTAATTAACTAATTAATTGCATATTTAATTTAGAAAACTTATTTCTTTTATTAAAAACAACAAAAAAACAATTTTTCTTTTAATTAGGTTAGAAGGGTCAAAACCTTAAATTCTCGTCGATCTTAATTCTTCTCGCGCGCTTTATTTTTATTATTTACCATATTGATGTAACTTCCTACAGTTTGTAATAATTTAATTAGGACGTTTATTTACATTTATCGCTTTATTTTCAAAGGGTTTGTTTTTGGCTATGTAAATACTCGAAGTCTTGTAATAGCGTAGTTTAAATTCCGCACTTTAAATTCCACAAATTATTAACTGTTAGATGTATGATATAGGGATGCATGACAAGAATGTATGATTAATTTTAAAACAGTTAGATCACCCTAAATGTGCAAAGATAAATAAATTGAAATTGAATCATTCGCACATGCGCACTCCTAGGGTACACTCCCACTTGGTTGCCTTCGGTAAATGGTCATTGAGTATAGGATGCTTTAGTGGTCGCCCTTTTATCTAAACAAAGATCAAAGTCCCGATTCGGAAAAGTTACCTCGGAATGGTTGCCTCGAAATTGTTGCCTCAATAATTGATCTAAGACATTAGGGTTATTACTAAGACGTCCTAACATTGCTTTAGTGACCGTGCGTCCCTTTCGAATTGACCCTCAAACTACAACGATGGTGCTACCTACTCACTAATAGTGGGATAGCATTGTCTAAAGTAAACGAATACAAAACGCTTCTTTTTTCGAGTAGGTAGATTAGTTCTTAAGTACTTGCTCATTCCAAACAAAATTTTCACACTTACACTCCTTTATAAACAAAGTTTTCAAAAACACTTCATTACACTCTTGAAGACAGAAGCAAGAGTTAAATCGAAGTCAAAACAAAAACTTTTCAAAGCGCACAAACACAAAGAATTTTTTTTTGAAAATGATGAGCAAGTACCTAAGAGCCCGTAGATAACTACGGATAGAAAGGGTGCTAATACCTTCCCTTTCTATAAATCTACCCCCCGTACTCAGAAATATCTCGAAAAAGGAATTTTTCTATGCTTTTTCCTTTCCTTGTTGGATAAAATAAAAGACGGTGGCGACTCTTGCTTACCGCGACATTTTGCAAACACAAACGCAAAACGCAAAATGCAAAACGCAAACCAACATAAATTTCCTTAACGAAATAAGGGAAACCATGATCCCGGTTCTGGCCACCGTATTACACTAACCATCCTACTTGATGCATTGAACCATGCTTGTTTAAGCTTACTTCAAGAGTAAGTCAGCTTCTAGCATATGACGTTGGAGCCACTTGACATCTCCAAACTACAAAACCTTCACCTATAAATACTTTTCTCCATCCCACGTTCAAGGGGATGGCTTTTGAAGAGAGAGATTGGCCAAAAAAGAGAAAAGGAAGTTGTGAAACCTTCATAAAAATCCAGATTTCTCATACATAAAAACAAACCTTTGTTCTTCCCTTTGAACCAAAGAACACAACCACTCTTCCGTCTCTCTTGCTGACTCAGAACATCCAAAGGCAGCCACTCAAAGCTCCAAGCCCATGATTCAGGTTCAAGGTAAGTCTTTCTGACTTTGCTTGTTTTTCATTCTGAACATCACTAACATGTAAATATCATAGTATTAATGTTGTACATACCATTGCATGAATAGAAAAACTATGGATCAGAACTTCTAGAATAATGCTAGGCTCAGGATTAGGATTAGAATTTTTGTAAGTTGTTGTGTTGTTATCCTTATGATTTACTGTTTGTTGAAAATTGAATAGATTATTGATGCGTTGATTGAGAGTTGAAATATGGCATAAAACTTCTGATGTTCATTCATTTTTTTAACATACAAAACTTCTACGATTTTTTTCTCACTGTTAACACACACAGAATTCTGAGTTCTTCCTACTTTTTTGACACACACAAAGCTTCTGAGGTTTTCTCACTATTCTAACATTTAGAAGTTCAGCACATAGCAACCCAGAACTTCTGTATTTTCCCTCTAACTTTTTTTGCTGGACTTCAGAATGTACTAATCCAGAACCTCTGTTCCCTTTCCCTCTAATGTTTCGTGCAGGGCCTTAGAGTGTATCAATTCAGAACCTCGGATACCCACTGACGTCTCCTGCTGAGTCATGCGCCTAGGCTTCAGCGCTTGAGCCAGTCACATGTTGATCTTAGTGAATTGTCTTTTAGGCGCGACCTCCTTACGCTAATGCCCCTGTCTTTGTTGAGAAGGCGTAGGATTAGAGATCAAGATTGCTCCTACGTGTTGGTCATGACGACTCTTTTGACCATACACAACATTGGACTCTTTCTTCCCATTGTATGGCTTTTTCTGAGCATCAGAGGGTGTATCTCCTTAGATCTTTCCACTTTTGATGCCAGCTTCGACCCTTTCGCCCGTTAGTATTATCTCGGCGAACCTGACTGAGGAGCTTCTGATTAGGTGATTGAAGAAAGGTCCTATCAAGGTTCCCATGAAGATGTCAATCAGCTTCCTTTCAGTTAGAGGGGGCTGCACCTTACCATCCATATCTCTCCACTTTTGGGCGTATCCTTTGAAGCTCTCGTTGGAACACATGGTCATGTTCTGGAATTGCACACGAGGTGGTGCAAGATCAGAATTGTATTAGTACTGCTTGTAGAAAGCAGCAGCTAGACCCTCCCAGGTATGGATGCGAGAACCCTCCAATTTATAGAACCATTCAAGTTGAGTCCCTACTAGTCTCTCTTGGAAGAAGTGGATCCAAAGCTTCAGATCAATTGTGTATGATTAAATCTTGCAGACATAAGAATTTAAGTGCATCTTCGAGCAAGAGACTCCATCGTACAGGGAAAAGGTAGGGATTTTGAACTTTGGCGGGATGACCACTCCAGAAACCAAACCCATGTCTCCTAAATCCAAGACAGGTATCTGCTGAATCTCCATAGCATTGAGGCGATCCTCCAACTATTTATATTATCATCAGCGGGAGGATATTGTTCCTCAGAGTAGTCAGCTTCGACTTCATCAATCCCCATAATGTTGTCTTCTTCATGACTATTCCCCATGTTGTATAGAGTTGAGAGATCTAGAGCTCTTTTGACTGGTCCTCTAAGTCTTCTTCCTAAGTTCAGCACGCCTACTGCCTTCTTGGACTTTTTCTTCTTTTCTTTGAGAAGAAGAGTCTTCAGGTCCTCTTGCCCCTTAGCCATAGCCAGGAACATTCGTTGGAACTGGACATTTTGTGCTTGGAGATCCTTCACCGTTTGTTCCATATCCATCTTACTGAAATAAACAGTCAGAAGATAAGGAGACCTGGATGGGAGAAATCTATCGTGATATGATGCATAATATGTGGATGCATGTTTTCAAGGATCTCGTGGGGTAAATGTTAGTAGTCACTTACAACTTTGATTGGAGAACTTCGTATCGGTGGATGTCCTTCCACGAGAATTAAGCTTACCATGTCAAGTGGGTTGTAGCCCTTGACTCAAGTTTGTCGTACTTGATTTTTGACAGCGTTTTGGTTAGAGGAAAATGAATCCTCTTGCCCCTTGACAGACGTCTGGTTCAATGTGACCCTGCATCAAAGACCCTCGAGATCCTTGAAATGGTTATTGAAAATGCTATGGTATGATGCTATGATGTTATGTACAAGTATGCAAAGTAAGCAAGTTTATATACAAATAATCATATACACCCAAAACAGACAAGTCCTTAGGTTTAGGATTGCATGGAGTTTGTAGGTAAGTACCCTTTTAAAGTTTAGTTAGCTCAACCTGTCCTAGTTAATAGTAATCGGGTTCTAAGGGATCTCAATATCACTCACCTTTCTTTTAGACATTGTCTCAACACAATCAATCTTTTCTTGCGGCCGAGATATCCCAAAAGTCTGATCTCAATGAGTGTAGTATCGAGTATCAACCAATTTTCAGCTTTCCACCGAAACCGGTCATCTCACTACGTCCTAATTGGTCAAGTTTGTTTAATTAAGGTTCTAAGGTCATTTAGTGCTTCATGCCACTGCTCAGCGGCCCCGTATTCTCCTCGATTCAACACAAGGGATACTGGTACCAACAAATGCATCACACTAACATAGCCATTGTTTCAACCGTGTCGGTCTACACTGTACAATTTCCACGATCTATTGGTACTTACCTAAAAGGTGCCCCAGATCCGGGTAGAGGATCAAAACAAACCCAAACAAGGAACCATAATGTAAAGCATTCAAGTCAAACAAGGAAAGCAAGTAAATGTGATCTAGCCCTAAGGTAACCCCACTTTTTAGTTAATCCCCAACAGAGTCTCCAGTTCTGTGATACGGTGGGAGAACTGACTTGGTTTTGCGTTTTATTGAAAATGTTGCGGTTAGCAAGAGTCGCCACCGACTTTTCTTTTATCCAAAAGTAAAGGCTGAAAAGAACATGAAAGACCTTTGAGATTATTTCTGAGTTCGGGGGGTAGATTATGAAAAGGGTAGGTATTAGCACATTTTTCATCCCTAGTTATCTATGGGCTCGTAGTTGCTTGCTAGATCACTGGCTTTGTTTAAAAATGTGCTTTGTGTGATTTTTGAAAGTATTTTGAAAAGGCGCCATCGTTTAGGTAAACTTTGTAATAGTCCTTGTTCGTAAGAACGTATACAAAGTGTTGTTCTTTTGAAAATGTTTCATGTTTGGAAAATATTTTGAAAGTGTTTTTGAAAGTATTGGTGTTTGTTTTAAAAATGATCAAGGATGTTTGATTTGAAAGTGAGCAAGCAACTAGGAACAATCTACCTACTCAAAAGTCTTTGTTCATTTCTTCCTTTCCTTTGATATTGCTATCTTACCATTGATTTGGTAAGAAGCCTTATCTTTGGATGTAAAGGGACGGGCATGGGTCATCGTATAGTCATGATAGCAATGTTATGAGATATCTTGACATTTCTCTTTGAGGGACTAAGATCATTTGAAAGGTAACATTCAAAGCGTCATCGAGGGACTATGATCTTGTATTTTGATTGTTTTTGCCAAGACATCTCACATGCATAACATGACCATTTTTAGGCAACAAGTGGAGTTAACCCTAGGGGTGCATGTGTGAATAGTGTGTTTGATTTTCATGCATTTTGTCTTCTATTTTTGGGTTGTCTACTTGTTCTTTTTATCTTTCCATACATCCTACTTACTAGCATTTATACCAAAGCAATAAAAAATGAAAGAAATAAAACCTACATTATTACAACCATATTGAATTGCATGGAAATATAAAGGAAAAAATAAGATAAATGCAAGAAAAATGGACCCTTCGATTTGGGTTGAAACACCCTTCAATTCTACTTTTGTTGGCCTCCTACGATTGGGGCTGGCATCAGCAAGGTCATGGCCTTCGATTGGGAGTTGGCACCAGTCAAGTCATGGCCTTAGATTGGGCTTGGTAGTCAACATGATGCGTCTTCTGGTTCTACCTTTCTTCCTTGTTGTCTTCTTCGATTGGGGCTGGCATCAGGAGGTCCTGGCCTTCGATTCTGTCTTCTCAGCCTCCTTCAACTGGAACTGAAATCAACATGAGTATGCATTCTGGCTTGGCCTGGAAGTTAGCATGGAAGTCCAAGGCTTTGTTTAATACTTCATTCCCCCTGTTTCTTTCGTTTGAGATATTAAATGGCAACATGGCCTAAGGCCATGCTAGTATTTTTCTTGTAAACAGTTTAATACTTAAAGCATGTTTAGGTAAACAAGAAGCCAACAAAAAGGTTATTTCTGAAAATATATTAAGAGGGTGGAAACGAAAAGAACAAAGTATTATGTACATGTTTCAAATGAAAGGGAAAGTTACTCACATGCTATGCCATGAAACGAAAGGTTCAAGGGTACGAGTGACTTACCTTGCTTCAACCTTGAATGTGAACTGGGCCTTGAGTGGTGGCTCTGGGTTCTCCTAGATTTGAAGGGAGGGGCCAGAAGCTAAGCCTTGGATGCTGGATTCGAAGGAAGAAATAAACAAGTGTTATATTTATTTCTAACTGGATTCGAAAGAGACTGAAGTGTGGGGAGTTCTTCAGAATCGAAAGAGGTGAGTGTGTGATTCTGGGTTTGTTCTTCACAAGTGTTTAAGGACTTGAGAGTTTTGTTGTGTTTGAGAAGATTTTGGAGGTTTCGTTTCTCTAGTAAAAAAATCCTCTTTAGCCTTTGCAAAAAAATCCACTATTTATAGAGAAAAAATGGGCATGTTGTAGTAGCCAGCTTTGCAAAGAAATGATAAAATATAGGTAACGCGAAAGTACAAGTGGGGGGCCTTTTGGAAGTTGGGGTGCAGAAGATGTGACTTATGCTTCTGGCCCTCTGATTATACAAGGATTTGGAAGAAAGATAGCCTGTCAAGTAGGGTATGGCTATGAGATTTTTCTCAGATTTGCTTCAAACGAAAACTGCTTCGAATGGATCAGCTTGGATTCGAAGCAAGTTGATTAGAAGGGGATCCACATTCCAATCGAAGCTTTGCATGCATGTACTTGTGTCTAACAGAAGGGTTTACCTTACAAGGGGAACATGTGGCTAGCGGGTCATGGCCTTCGATTGCAAGCATGCAAGAAGCATACTTGTCAAATTGAAAGGCTTTCCCTGCATGGGGAACTTGTGGCAGCAAAAAATGGTACTCAAAGCAAGCATGTAGGCAGCATGCTGGGTGAATAAAAGGGTTTGCCTTGCAGGGGGCACTTGTGGCCAACAAACTTTGGTTTTCAAAGCAAACATGCAGGCAGTGGAAGACACAAACGAAGCCTACAACAAGAAGTCACATTCCCATATGAAAGAGGCACACTAGCATCCATTTTGAGCAATCGAAAGAGGCCAAAAGTAAATCGAAGGGTGTTGAGTCGAAGGAAGCCTATTTTTCTCCAATTTTGTCAATGTTATTTTTATCTGTTTTCTCCCTTTTTGACAGTTTCCTTTTATTTTTGGTACTGGAAAATCCCAAAGCACTTGTGCAAGCTTGAACCCTGAGAACCTTTGTGAGAAAAGCCTTGAGAATTGAGAGGGAAAATTTTGGGGTACAATAGTGTCCATGGAAGGGAAGCAACTTAGATTACCATTTGCATAAGAAGTAGCTCCAAGAGAAAAGCATGCCTTGGGAGTAGTGAATTCTGATATATGTGGTCCATTTCCAGTAGCATAAACTGGAGGGAATAAATACTTTGTGTCATTTGTTGATGAGTTCACCAGAATGACATGGGTATCTCTAATAAAGTTCAAACACGAGGTGTTTGCTGAATTCAAGAAGTTTAGACTGAAGGTTGAGAATCTGAGTGGCCAGACTCTGAAGATTCGTAGAACTAATGGTGGTGGGTAGTATAACTCCACAAAATTCAGAAGGTCTGTGAGGAGAATGGAATTGAGGATGAGGTTACTGCTCCCTATACTCTTCAACACAATGGTCTTATTGAAAGAAGAAAGCGTACTTTGCTTGATATGGTGAGAAGCATGCTGAAAGAGAAGAAGTATCCTCATACTCTATGAGGAGAAGCTGTTGCCACTGCATGTTATATGCTCAACAGATTTCCAACGAAGAAGCTGAAGGAAATAGTTCCTATTCAGAAGTGGACTGGAGATAACCAAAGTGTTAGTCATCTGAAGGTGTTTGGTTCTGTATGTTACAAACATGTCCCAGAAGTCAGAAGACAGAAGGTGGATGATAGAAGTAAAGTAATGTTACTGGTGGGGTACCATGGTACAGGTTCGTACAAACTTTATTGTCCAGAAACTAACGAAGTTGAGTTTAGCAGAGACGTCATTATAAAAGAATCAAAAGTCTGGAATTGGGAAAGGTCTCGTCCTGACTCTGATGAGAGAACTCCTGAAGAAAAGTCAGGAACACATGTTTCTGAAGACTTTGACTCTGAAGAAGATTCAAAAGGTGAAGATGATTTTGACTCTGAATCCGATGGTGATTCAGACTCTGGGAATTTTCCAGACTCTGAAGACAGTCAAGGTTTTGAAGAAAGTACAATTTTTGAAGCAAGATCTTCTGAAGGGGAAAGTTCTGGTGTCCGAGGTTCTGAAGTTCAAATTTAGAGGCAACAAAGAGTCAGAAACATCCCAAGAAGATTTGCATAGTTTGACATGTTACAAGACACTGAAGTAGACTCTGAAGGAGAAGTTATTTAGTATGAAATATTAGCAGACTCTGAACCCGTGAGTATGGAAGAGGCTCTTAAGCAGCAAGTCTGGTTGCAGGCCATGAAAGAAGAAGTTGATGCTATAGAGAGAAACAAGACTTGGAAGCTGCAGAACTTCTAAAAGGCGAGAAAGCCATCAGCGTTAGAGGGTTTTTCAAGCAGAAGCTAAATCCAGATGGATTAATTGGTAAACACAAAGCAAGATTAGTAGCAAGAGGCTTTATACAAAAGTCTGGGCTGGATTTCTCTGATGTGTTTGCACCTGTAGCGAGACATGAAACAATCAGACTAGTGATTGCAATAGCTGCTAACAGGAATTGGCTTCTGATGAATTTAGATATAAAATCTACATTTCTGAGTGGTCCATTAAAAGAAGAGGTATACGTGTCACAACCTCCTGGATTTGAGAAAAGTAATCTGGAAGGGATGGTGTTCAAATTACACAAAGCCTTGTATGGATTGAAGCAAGCGCCCATAGCTTGGAATCTGAAGATTGATTCATTTTTCAAGGGACAAGGGTTTCAGAAGTGTGAGATGGAGTATGGTGTTTATGTTCAGCACATTTCAGAAGGTAATATGATTTTGATATGTTTGTATGTTGATGACATATTACTCATAGGAAGTTACGAACAAGAGATAGTTGAGTTCAAAAAGGTTCTGATGAATGCGTTTGAGATGATAGATCTTGGGAAAATGAGTTTCTTTCTAGGGATGGAATTTATGTACTCTGAGAAAGAAATCATTTTGCATCAGATGAAGTATGAACTTGAGCTTCTGAAGAGATTTGAGCTAGAGAACTGCAAAGTTGTTATCATACCTGTTGATACGAATCAAAAGTTGGAACCTGGTTCTAATGGAGAGGATGTGGATGCTACAACCTTCAAACAGTTGGTTGGTTCTCTGAGGTATTTGTGTAATATCATACCTGATATTTGCTATGCATTTGGAATGGTTAGCAGATTTATGAGTAAACCAAAGTGGTCTCATTACCAAGTTGCTGTCAGGATTCTGAGGTATGTGAAGGGAACTCTGAAGTATAGAGTGTTATTTCCTTCTGGAAGAAAGATCGAATCAGAACTTCTGAGTTATTCAGGCTTTGATTACTGTGGAGACAAAGTTGACAGAAGAAGTACTTCTGGGTACTTATTCAAATTCCAGGGAGGTCCTATTTCTTGGTGTTCTAAGAAGCAACCTGTTGTTGTGTTGCCAACATGTGAAACTGAATATATTGCAGGAACTCTGACTGCATGCCAAGCTGTATTGATTCTGAACTTGCTGTAGGATCTGAAGATTGAGGTAGACAAACCTCTGAAACTGATGATTGATAACAAGTTTGTAATCAATCTTGCCAAGAACCCAATGTTGCATGGGAGAAGCAAGCATATTGAGACCAAATATCACTTTCTGAGGAATCAAGTTCAGTGTGGAATATTAGAAGTTGTGAATTGTAGCACCCAGAAGGAGCTGGCAGATGTCTTGACAAAGGTTATCAAGACTGATCAATTTCTTTGTTTGAGGGATGAAATTGGTGTTATCAGTTTTGTGTAAATATATGTTAAGGGATGGTGTTGGAAATAATTTATATTTTAGGAATATCTAGGAATATCCTTTTATATCTTTTTATATCTTTGCTAGATGATATTTTAATATTTTATTATATTTTAATTTTGTGTGTAAATAGCCTATTAGTAGGTAGGTCAATGCAATTCATTGCAAATTCATTATTCCTTATTATATAGCCGTCATTAAATATATTTCTTTTATCTTTCATCTCTCCTTTTACACCAACATCACTATTATATATTCTATTAAATTATATTAATATTTTTAAATTAGTTATATAATATAACTAAATGATCAATCAATATTGAATGATTATCAGTGCATTGCATTTAATCTCTATTCACATATTTAAATTTATTATTAAAAATTATAATAAAAATATGATATTAGATAACATAATTTTTTTTATATCGGCAACCAGTTCTATTTCATATAATGAATTGATTAATTTTTTTTTATTTATTTCGTGAATCAGTTCTAATTCATATAATGAATTGATTAATTTGTTTTTATAGTTCAGATGAAATGCTCACAAATCAAATCTTATTTTCATCAAGAATTAAACTCGGATAACATATTACTTTTCAAAATATTATAATGTTATGTATTAAAATCAATTTTAATTTCATTAGTATATATTAAGTCGCTAATCTATTTAAATATAAATTTAATTACTTATTTAAATTCGTTTGTATGTTTGAAAGAATTTTTTTTAGTAGACTCGCAATTATGTCGGGTCTTTAAAAATATCAAATTCAAATTAAAAATAAATCTAGAACAAATTATATACCAAGTTTAAGGATATATTATATACCAAGTCTGTTTCCATCACTACTTGAAACACATACGGATCGAATTTAAGTAAGAGGACTTGTTTACTTGATATATTATTTTTTAAAATTATGTTGGTATTCCATAGTTGGGTTGAGAACTAACATTTTGTAATCAAAATTCAGATTTATTTTTAAATAAAAATATATGATTTAAAATATATGATATACGGAGAAAAAATAATCTTATATGAAAGTGAGAGAAAGAGATACCAATCTTTTGATTTAAAATAAAAGGTTGAGATTTAATATCTCTTACATGATTTTTTTTCTCAACTAAACAGTTGAGAAAAAAAAGGATCATGTAAGAGATATTATTTTGAAATCAGAATTATGTGCATGTTGATGCTGAGGAATCATGAATCAATGGTGATCTCTGATATTGACATCATACATGTGTACCTGCAAAGTTAACACTCCAACAACCATGTCCGATAAGAATTCAAGAGGAATGTAATGAAAAGTGAAGATCAAAAAGTTTTCCTTGAATAACTCGTGTGATAGTTTTTATACCTTGGATTGACATTAATTTGGGCCTTAACTCTTTAGGCCCTTGGCCTGCCCAGAACAGTTGTCCGCAAGGCTTGTCGGACGTTAATAATGAGTCGGTGTTGACTCCCAAATTCGACATCTACTGTATTTGGTCTTTTGGATCAAGCAACTGGAATGAACTAAACCAGGAGGTATGACTCGACACATGAGATAACTTAGGAAAAAAGATCTAAGTTATGATAAGAATCTTCGACCAAGGGTTCATTCGACTGAAGCAGATTTATGTTGCTCGACTGAAGGAAAGTGTTCACGCTTTGGCACATGGGACGAAGACCATTTGAAATTTGAATTATTGGAGGGAAAGGTAGTTTTCATCAGCGTCTAAGGAAAGGCAACGTGGCAAGAAGCTATGGATCGAGAGACATGCAGAAGACATTTGTCTTCATCCTAGCACAGAATGTCCCCTCGACAGTTACCTACTTTTAGTATAAATTAAGAAGCTTGTGTAATTTTTAAGTGTGTTCAACCTATTGTATTAAATCTCTCAAATATTATCCAAGTAACTACTGCGTGAGAAAGGATAAAAGCGGAGCAATGTACGTTAGAAACACCTTTTTTACTTAATGAAAGTCTTTTTATATTACTTCATCATTATCTTGCAAAGTTATCTTTTTACTTCTTTTACTTGCATTTTTACACTTTTGACTACTTTTCAACAATCTCAAACAACCTTTCTCTGGGTCGAACGTGCGTTCTTCCTTCTTACTTATTTTACATAAAAATTAGCATATGTCCTGGGATTAGTTTGATCGATCCCGTAAGTAAACCAAAAACTTACCTTTTTGGAGATCAGCGGTTGTTTACCAAAAACAACGGTAAATAAATTGGCACACCTGGTGGGACGTTGCTAATTTTCTATGTTATTGTGTTTTTCTTGTACAGTTATAACATTGCATGTTATTAAGAAGTGGTAGAGTAACCAACAAATATACTGTTAGAAAGGAAAACAGAGAGAGTAGTATGGCTAACGAGCCAAACCATGGAGAAATACCTCCACCAATTACAGGAACAATAATTACTACTACTGTCGAAGGGAATATCCCAACTTCTGTTGGATCAATACCAGCGTTAACCATGAATCAAACTGGACCCTTACTTTCGTATGTGGGTCCAAGAGGTCCTTTGGTAACACCCCCACCAAGGATGAACCTAGGGTCTCGATCAACTGTACCCCCGGGCTTTTCGACAACCTGGATGGGTCGAGAACAACCATATGGCATGCCCACTACTGAGATGGCTAGCCTTATGAATGATGCATCCACCTTCTCAGAACCTTTGGTGAATGGAACATCACCATTACAAGGGTCTGGACCCAGTAGAAACCAATTTTTGGGAGGGCCATCTGACATGATACCAAGCCTCACAAATGCTTCGACACCAATTTTGAGGCAACAAATGGACGAAAGTAATCATGAAATGGTACAAATGTTAGCACAAACTCTAAGTACAGTGCTAAATCCCCTCATTCAGACTGCTACACAGTCGAATCAACAGATGACAGCGCAAATGACGCGCATGGCCGAATTCTTTGGGGTACCCCAAGTTGCTCAACTACCCCAAGTTGTTCGACAACCCCAGAGGGTACCAATAAGATTAAATCAAGGGGTCATTATCGAAGAAGATTTGACCATTAATCCAAACCCCCAAATTCCAAGGGTAGAAGTAGAACAACCAAGAATAGAGATACCTCGAAACCATCGATCAAGGCGTTATTCTGGATATTAGAAACTAAAACGTTGACGAATTAATACAACAAGTTCGACACCAGAACTATAGGGCGGATAATAATTTAACCGCTATGATCGAGAGCATCATGCTTCAAAACGGGATGAATATTGGTTTTCATAGACCAAACTTTACATCCCCATTGTCAGAGTATATTCTGCAAACGAACTTACCACCTAGGGGAAAAGTCCAAAAATTCACTAAATTTTCAGGGGATACGACAGAGTCGACTGTCGAACATGTGGCTAGATATTTGATAGAGGCTGGCGAGATAGCAAACAATGAGAACCTTAGAATTAAATATTTCCCAAGTTCCTTAACTAAAAATGATTTCACTTGGTTCACTACCCTCCCATCCAATTCAATCCACAACTGGAACCAATTAGAAAGATTGTTCCATGAACAATTTTACATGGGTCAGACCAAGATAAGTCTAAAAGAATTGGTTAGTGTGAAGAGAAGGTTCACAGAGCCAATTGATGAATATTTAAATAGGTTTCGACTACTCAAAGCCAGATGCTTTACCCAAGTGTCTGAGCATGAACTAGTTGAAATAGCAGCAGGGGGCCTGGATTATTCGATTAGGAAAAAATTAGATACACAATACCTAAGAGATATGGCCCAACTTGCTGATAGAGTTCGACAAGTAGAACGCCTTAAAGCTGAAAAGAATAAAACTGCCAAAACTCTTAGAAGAGAAAGGGTAGCTTATGTCGAAATGGATGATGACGATCCTGAGGCATACATCGATCCTATAGATGTCGAAGAAGGCAAAATTTATTTAGCTGAATTAAAACAAGGACCACCATATTCTTGTAAATTGTTGGTGCCATCAAATGGGAAAATCCTGTAGAACCTGAGAAAAGCAGTGATAAATTTCCTAAGAAAACTTATAGCTTCGACATATCCAAGTGTGACGAAATATTCGATCTATTAGTTAAAGATGGACAGATGATAGTGCCCCCAAGGGCTAAATTGCGTCCTTTAGAACAGAGAAAGAAAAGAGATTTTTGTAAATACCATAATTTTTTGGGACATAAAACCTCACAATGTTTCCTTTTCAGGGATCTCGTTCAACATGCACTGAAGGAAGGAAGGCTGAAATTTGCTGATAAACCAGCAATGAAAATCGACACAAACCCGCTGCAAGAAGAGGCTCATTATGTCGAACCAGTTGGAATTCATATGGTGGAAGTATCTGAAGATTTCATCACAAAACCCATATTCGGAAGTTTCACTAGGAACATCTCCAGGAAAACTATTGAAGGGGTGACAAAGGCCACTGAAGGCCTGGATTCGAAAAAGGAAGTTGGCCAATCTTCGAACAAGAAGGCTGCTGGTAGCCTGAAACTGATCCAACGGGTTGCTGAAGAGCCAAACAAAATCAAAGGAGTTGCTGAAAGCTCCAGCAAAAGAACCACCACAGGTTCTTATTTGGATGCTGCAAAGGGTTCGACAGAGGACTTGGAGGCCAAAATGCAAAAGATGAACCTGGCTGCCAAAAGAAACATGCAGGTTAACGTGGTCGAAGTCTCTGGAGCCAAAGTTTCAGAAGAAACCCTTCAACAAGAAGAAGTAAACAAAACTGCATTCCCAAAGGAGGATGAAGATTTGGCATAATTTTTACATAGATGCCAAAAGAAGAAATCGGTAGTAATGCTATGCCCTAGATGTAGCTCTATTTTCGATAAGAAATCCGCTGAACACATACAAGTGATGCGGGCTGTAAAAGCAAAACAGGGCACCAATGCCCAACAAAGAATGGGTCCAGAAATTCGATTTGACCCCGGAAGGGGACATCAACAAAGACCCATGAATCAGGAAAGGAGGCCACCGACTTTCAGGCCTCCAACTAATGTGCCTACCGATACTTGGCTGAATACCATGGGAAGAAAACGGCCAAATGAAGAAAGGTTGCAGACATTCGACGTACCAAGAGGTTTTTCTCTAGATCACAGAAAGGAGTACCATGCTTCTACGTCGAACAAAATGACCCATGTGTCGAGCAACTATAAAGGAAAGAATCTTATGTCTCGTTCACAATGGAGAAGGTTTCAAAGACGGCGAAAGGCTGAGAAAGAGGCAGCTGGACCTCATCCAGAAGTTAGCACTAATGTGCAGAAAAGACAAAGGACGCCTCTGAAGAGAAATCATGTGCCCTGGGCGGAAGAGTGTGGGTCAAACGATGAAGACGACTCTGACTCTAGTGACAGTTTAGACATCATGGTTAACTTCATATCTGTGCTGCCCAAAGAATATAACCGTGAGGTCGAAGTCGAAGAGACTGACCTAATGGTTGAACAAGAACTGGCTAGACACAAGCCAATATGTTATTATATAATGAACAATGGATGCGTGGAAGAACAAAACGCATTCTTTGAACCACCAACAGAGGCAATGAAGAGCCATCTGAAACCACTGTTCATTAGAGCAAAGGTTGGAGAGGTAACCATAAACAAAATTCTGGTTGATTATGGGGCAACCATCAATATCATACCACAATTCATGCTGGAAAAGTTAGGCAAAGGAGATGCTGACATAAATCCATACAACATGGTCTTATCCAACTATGAAGGGGGCATTGACACCACAATGGGTGTCATTCAACTAGACCTCAAAGTGGGCTCAATCCTTCGACCCACCATGTTCATGGTTATTTCAGCAAAGCTCAACTACAATCTACTCCTTGGTCGAGAGTGGATACATGGCATTGGAGCAGTGCCATCTTCGATGCACCAAAGGGTCATAATGTGGCGCCCCGACGACATTGTGGAGAACATTGAAGCAAACCAGAGTTATTACTTAGGTGAAATAAACAGTGTCAGAAAGAATGATTTCGACAGGAATTTGGCTCACATAGGGCCTTGTAACCCACCTGAGTTTTATTTAACTCCAACTCCTAATGCATTCTGCTCCCTATACCTACACTCCGATCACGGTTTTCAGTGGGATAGAGAAGACTTATCCAACATAGATTTTGGAGGAGTCAGTGATATACGACCAATAGGCTGGGGCAGCGAGTTTGATGATGATGACTGAGTCATCAACTCTCCAAAAGATTTCGGCATATGTGGCCGAAAACAGAATGGTAGCGGCCTTAGAGGCTGAAGTTAAATATGTGGCTTCCAGAGCCAATGAACAAGTCCTTTCAAAGACTGGGCCTAGGAAAGATTTCGACCCAGAGCCTCCCGACTTGGGAATGAAAGACTTTCTAGACCAGAGGTTAGACGCCATCTATGACGACGAACCTCTTGGTTTCGAAAAGGACCCGCTGGCGAACAATATCAGAATGTTGGTGCAAGATCCTCTAGAAGAGGTAAATCTAGGCGAAGGTCCTGTGAACAGGCCCACATACATAAGCACAAAAATGGATCCAGGACTCAAGATCGAAATGATCAAATTACTGAAAGAGTTCAAGGACTGCTTCGCATGGGACTATGACGAGATGCCTGGTCTCAACAGAGGATTGGTCGAACTGCAGTTACCAATAAAGCCTAGAAAGAAACCCGTTAAGAAGATTCCAAGACGGTTTACGCCAGAGATTTTATCAAAAATCAAAACGGAGGTTGAAAGGCTACTGAGGTGCAAGTTCATTAGAATGACCAGGTATGTCGAATGGATTGCAAATATTGTACCTATTATAAAGAAAAACGGTACCTTGAGGGTGTGCATCGATTTCAGAGATCTCAATGCTGCAACACCCAAAGATGAATATCCAGTGCCACTGGCGGAAATGCTTGTGGATTCTACCGCTGGTTTCGAATACATGAGTATGCTGGATGGCTACTCTGGATACAATCAAATCTTCATTGCTGAAGAAGATGTGTCGAAATCGGCCTTTCGTTACCCTGGGGCTTTAGGCACCTATGAATGGGTAGTGATGCCTTTTGACTTAAAGATTGCAGGGGCAACGTACCAAAGAGCCATGAATTCGATCTTCCATGACTTTATTGACACTTTCATGCAAATTTATATTGATGATATTGTTGTCAAATCTGTTTCAGGGAAGGCTCATATGGATCATCTTCGACAATCCTTTGAGAGGATGAGACACTACGGCCTGAAGATGAATCCTCTGAAGTGTGCTTTTGGTGTAAAAGCAAGAAATTTCTTAGGTTTTGTGGTCCACAAGAAAGGCATTGAGATAAACCAAAACAAGACCAAAGCTATCTTGCAGGCCAAAGCACCAACTAACAAAAAGGAATTGCAATCCTTACTTGGGAAGATAAATTTCCTAAGGAGATTTATATCCAACCTTAGTGGGAAAACGCAAGCCTTTTCGCCTTTACTTCGACTCAACAAAGGAGGGTTTGAATGGAGGGAAGAACATCAAGAGGCCTTCGACAAAATCAAAGAGTACCTCATTAAACCGCCTATTTTGGTGCCTCCTTGTCGAAGTAGAAGTATGAGACTGTACATAGCTGCGTCTGATAAGACTTTAGGGAGCATGCTGGCTCAGGAGTATGAACATGGTGTCGAAAGGCCCATCTACTACCTCAGTAGAGTTTTAAACGATGCAGAAACTAGATATAACGAAGTTGAAAAACTGTGTTTATGTCTGTATTTTTCATGTACAAAACTTAAGCAATATATAAAGCCAGTTAATGTTTATGTTTCGTCTCATTTTGACGTTTTCAAGTATATGTTGTCAAAACCCATTTTGCATAGTAGAGTTGGCAAATGGGCACTTGCGTTAACTGAATATTCATTAACTTTTATGCCTCTCAAGGCTATGAAAGGCCAAGTGGTCGCAGACTTTATAATCGACCACTCCATACAAGAAAGATCACTAAATTATTTAGAGATCGAACCATGGAAACTTTACTTTGATGGTTCTAGCTTTAAAGATGGAGTCGGAGTCGGAGTCCTTATTATTTATCCAAATAAAATTCCAACAACATTTAAGTACAAAATAGATGGGGATTGCTCCAATAATGAGGCTGAATACAACGCATTAATCGTAGGCCTTGAAATCTTGTTGGAATTGAGGGCAACTCAAGTCGAAATAATGGGAGACTCAGAGTTAGTCCTAAAACAAATTACGAAAGAATACAAATGCATAAAAGAAAACCTTATTATGTATTTCGTAATAGCTAGACGGTTGTTGAAAAACTTTGAGTCAGTTAGCATTCGATACATACCCAGATTGGAAAATCAAGCAGCCAACGACTTGGCACAAATTGCTTCTGGGTATAAAGTTTCGAAAGAGAGGCTACAACAGACAATCAAAGTTAGAGAAAGAGTAACTGCCACCAAATTATTTCCATCAGATTTAAAGACCACAAAGTTAGGATACACTGATCATGAAAATTTTGAAATTTCGTTCATAGACAATCTAACAGAGCAAGATTGGAGAAATCCTATAGTGGATTATTTACAAAATCCAGCAGCTTCGACAGAATGCAAGATAAAGTACAAAGCGCTGAGTTATGTGTTGATGGGAAATGAACTATTTAAGAAAACACCAGAAGGTGTACTTTTGAAATGCTTAAGTGAAACAGAAGCATATGTGGCTCTTTCCACCACACACGCTGGGGCATATGGAGCACACCAAGTAGGCCAAAAAATGAAATGGTTATTGTTTCGACAAGGCTTATATTGGCCCACTATGTTAAAGGATTGTGTTGAATTTGCCAAAGGATGCCAAGAATGCCAAAAACATATAGGAATTCAACATGTGCCAGCAAATGAACTTCACTCAATTGTGAAACCTTGGCCTTTTAGAGGATGGGCTTTGGATCTCATTGGAGAAATTCAACCAGCATCTTCTAAAAGTCAGAAGTATATATTGGTGGGCATTGATTATTTTACTAAGTGGATCGAAGCGATTCCTTTAGTCAATGTAGACTAGGAGAATGTCACTGAATTCATTCAAAGGTACATCATATACAGATTTGGAATCCCTGAAACAATAACTACAGACCAAGGGTCAGTCTTTACTGGTCAAAAAATGCAAGATTTCGCTGCAGAAATGGGATTTAAACTGTTAACGTCTACGCCTTATTATGCACAAGCTAATGGCCAGGTCGAAGCAGCAAACAAAGTAGTGATCAGTTAAATAAAGAAACATGTGGGAAAGAAACCCATAAACTGGCACAAAACACTAGATCAAGTCCTGTGGGCATGTAGAACTTGTCCAAAAGAAGCCACATGGACAACACCATTTCGCCTAACCTATGGTCATGATGCAGTGTCATCAGTGGAAATCCACTTGCAAGAGACAAGGATTCAGATACATCATGAGATCCCCTCTGAAGTCTACTGGAGCATGATGTTAGATGAACTAGTAGACTTAGACGAAGAAAGGTTGAAAGCTTTGGATCTTTTGAGGTTACAGAAGAAGCGAGTCGAGAAATCCTACAATCGAAGGGTAAAGTCCAAGACATTTCAGCCTGAAGATCTAGTTTGGAAAGTAATACTCCCAATGGATCGAAAGGACAGAAGCTTGGGAAAATGGTCCCCTAAGTGGGAAGGTCCTTTTAAGATTGTGCAAGCATTCTCAGGCGGAGCCTATGAGATCGAAGAATTAAGCGAAGATCAAAGACTCTTCAAGGTAAATGGTAAATACTTGAAAAGGTATATACCTGTGCTTCAAGAGATAAAAATAAATAATATATAAATCACTGATTGTAAAGAATGCCAAAATGGACACTTAAAAATTTCCTTCATTAAGAGTGCCAAAATGGCTCCGAAATCGTTACAGAAAGTGATTACATAATTGAGAGAAACAATATTCAAAAGGGAAGGTTAGCTTTAATATGAAGATACTTGATTCTCTGCAACTCTAGCCGTCGATCACATAGAGCTTTCGATTGGTGAAGGGTTTCGAGCTTAGCATCCAGAGATTGAGCTCGATCGGTGTGTTTTAACCCTTCAGCCAATTCTTATTGGCTTTCTGATTCATTGTTCACAGCAAGAAGCTCCTCTTTCTTTTTGTCGTTGGCAGTAATTTTTGCTTCCAACTCTGCAATCTGTGCTCTCAATTGAACATTGTCTTGATCAATCTCCTCGACCACCTTTTGCCTAGCCTCCTGGGCCTTCGACAAGTCCTTTACTCTAGAACCGGATTCAGTAGCAGCAGCCACTTGACCATTGGCTTCTTCGATCTCACGATTGAAAATTCTTTGACGGTTGTAATCCGCTGATACCTGATCAATAATAGAGAGTAAATCCAAGATTACACTGGCTACATCCGGAGGGGCAACAAGAAGATCGACAGCTTTCAAGATAGTCTTCAGAAAGGAAGAAGCTGCTGGTTCCCCCTCTAAAGTTAACATTAAATCTCTTTTTAATATTTGTGCTTTAACTTTTTTAAGAGCCTCGTCGAGAGGGGAAGTCGAATTAGATCTTCCAGATGCAGTCGAGGCACTGCGATCAGAGGAACTCTCTTGACCCTCCAGAATTGCAGTTAGATAACCTAACGGATTTTGTTGCTTCAGTAAAGCCAAAACCTCTTTGGTTATGGATCTCGTCGAAGGGATACTTTTGTTGGCTGTAATAACCACATTGGCTACTTGAGTTGGAATTGCTTCAGTGCCTGGAGGATTTTGGTTTCCTTCAGCAAAAACTTCTTCACCCTTAGCTTCTGGGATCTCTACATTTTCCCTCTCTGTTTCAGTTTCGACGCCAGGGATACCTTCCTCCTCAGTCTCTTTCACTTCGACCAGCGGAATTCTAATCTCCTCTTGGTTTCCTGCAGCTTCTTCTTCATCAGCCTCTTCTATGATTTCGTGTTGGGGTTCAGAAGTCTGATTTACTTCGTCAGTTGAACTCATAAAGGAGTCTTTCGCTGAAGAGGGCCTATAAGTAGGATCCCCTTCGCTATTCAAGAGAGTGACCGAACCCTCGACATGAGTAGGAATTCGTGTGGAAGTGCCAGCAGTGTCCTGTAAAATAGAAAGAATTTGTTTCTTTTAGAATCCTCACAAAGCAAAAGAGAATGGAGGAATAAATAATAAGCAGTCGAAGTAAATACCTGGACTGGGATTTCAGCACCAGGACTAGAGTTATCACTTTCGCTGGGATTGTTTAACCTAGTGATTACCTCCTGTTCAGTAGGTTCATTGATGATTACAGGAGGAAGCCTCCCAGCTGTAGTTTTAATCCTGATTTTTGGACAGGGTTCGACGGCAGGAGTTGGTTTTTTCAATCTTCGTCTCTGTAAAGGAACGGGAGGGGACTCCTCTTCTTCTTCATCGCTAGAGATTTGGATCTCTTGAACCTTCCGTTTTTTAGGGGTAGGTTTCTGAATACCCGGGAAATCAAGTCGTGAGGATCAATACCTATGTCAAATAAAACTAAGGGTAAAAAGGAAAGGTAAATACCTTAGGAGAGGGGTTGACAACAGAATCTCCCCCTTTTGTACTCTCAGGGATTTTCTTCGAGGTGACCCTCTTGACAGCTAAACAGAAGGCAAGACAATTATAGTTAATTAAGTGTCGAAAGACAAGTCTAAGATGAAGAGATAGAAAAAAGAATACCTTTCTTAACTCTGTCGAGAACCAGCTTGAACGCCTCACGTAGATGGTGGGTGAAGTCCTTCTCATTGAAGAACTCTTCGTCATAGTACTGTTTCCACCACGCCTCGAAAGTGACGGAACTCAAAAAATGAAGGTTAAAGTCAAACATGGTCAATATAGTTCGACCAGAATACCTACCAATATGCTTGGTAGAGGCATCCTCTGAGTAATCTGCATTGTAAAAAAGTAGCAGCTTCTCTCGAGGGTAAATAGGCGAAGGAAGCGATTGAGCAATGCTAAACTGTCGAGAGACAAGATTTGGTTGATAAGCAATTAAGCTCAATTGGTTCTTCGAGCTCTTAAATCTTAAAGGCATGATCCTGGGGCAGAGAAACGATTCCCACATGCTCACGAACTTATCATTCACGTCATCCTCATCATTCGAGGGATATGGTCTGGTGAACCACTCCAGACCAACTTTTCGACTGGCAAAGGGAGCCATAGTCGAAACAAAGCTCTTTCGCTCCGCAAACATCATTACGAAGCTTGTGAAGGCCTTTTGAAACTGTTGGCCTTTATCAGTGGGAGTTAGCAATGCAAGCCTAGTGCCTTCGACTCTCCTATTCAAGATTTCAGGAGCTTCTTCGTTAATCTTGTTCTTTTGGGGGAGGAAAGATTCGAAGGTGGCGTTAAGCCACAGTTGCAGAAGCCAAAAGGGACCAGATAGCAGCAAGCTTCCCCTGTCTCCTATAACCTTAAGTTGAGTCACACCATTACTGATGGACTCATATAAGTTGGCCATAATCAATTCGGCCAAGCAAAAAGGGTATTTGTGATGGAGCTGCGTTGCAAGCGTCAACATCTTTTTCGTCACCTGCAGTGATTTAGTACAGAAAACAAAACGAGACAGCCACATGGCCAAGAAGGCTATGTGCTACACCTCCGACACGGTACTTGAGGCTTTGTCATGAAAGTGGTTTATGAAGGTAGTGTAAGTGGGTTTTGTAGCAGTAAACCCAATAGGATCTTCAGGCAAGTCTTTAGGGTCGAAATAGTCACCAGTGGGTCGAAGACCAATGATGGCAGCTATGTCGAATAAAGTAGGGGTCATCATCCCACAAGGAAGATGAAAATTGAAATGTGCGCTATCCCAAAATTACAATGAAGATATCAGCATAAGGGAACAGTAAGGCAATCTTGTCTTCGACAGCATCACTAAGTCATAAATGCCCATCTCCTTCCAAACAGAAGCTTGCACCCTCTCCATTTTATTCAACCAATCGGAGTATTCAGGAGAAAGGTTAGGACTTGATCGAAAGGCTCGATTTCCTTTATTCATGAACTAGAGATTGATATCATCTGTAGTTTGAGGATGCTGTTGGTTAGTCAGTGTAGCGTCTTCAGGGTTCGCCCTAGGTTTCTTCGCACAACCTATGGGTTTAAGCCTTGGATGAGTTGGAAAGAAGGCACGGTTTTTCAAGGGGTTTCGACACATGAAGACAATGTGCCGGATATAGCGTACATTTTTTTCATCGTATCTCATGGGAATAAGGAGCTGAGAATCATATTCTTCTCGCCACTCTTTTGTCATAGGTTCAGTAATGTACCTGTTGGTCGAAGAAGAAGGAGGGTTGGTGGAAAAGATCTCTGGTGGTTTCTGGACATCATTAGCGTTTTTTGGTTGAGGATTGTTTGGTGCATTTGAGAGGAAAGCCATTGTTGAGGTGTTGAGAGAAAAAATGAAGTTGACAGTACAATGTTATAAGAGAGCAAGGGATTTGGAAATGTTGGAAATGGTAAAAGTTCCAAATAGAAAGGCTTGGGAGTATTTATAACCTTTAGGAGAAGGAGATGTCTCGTCAAGGGAATTTAATGTTTCGCAGGTAGTGGGGCACGTGGCAAGGCGTGAAACGGTTACCGTGCAGGCATTGGGAAACGTTGGGACATGCTTGCCTAGATTATAGGAATATGGTCATCATGGCAAGCGTGGTAACGACAGTTTTGAAGAGACATCTTGGAAAAAAAGTAATGATGGTTTTACTTAGTATAGAAGCTGTTAGAAGGCGAAGAGCACACGTCAAGACTTGGTGGACAACTTGGAAGACAGGTGTCGAATAGGAAGTTCAAAGAATGGCTATTTCTTTGAGCATCGAAATATAAATTCTTGGGGGGCAATTTTTTGGCTCCCAAATTCGACACCTATTGTATTTGGTCTTTTGGACCAAGCAACTGGAATAAACTAAACCAGGAGGTATGACTCGACACATGAGATAACTTAGGAAAAAGGATCTAAGTTATGATAAGAATCTTCGACCAAGGGTTCATTCGACTGAAGCAGATTTATGTTGCTCGACTGAAAGAAAGTGTTCACGCTTTGGCACATGGGACGAAGACCATTTGAAATTTGAATTATTGGAGGGAAAGGTAGTTTTCATTAGCGTCTAAGGAAAGGCAACGTGGCAAGAAGCTATGGGTCGAGTGGCATGCAAAAGACACTTGTCTTCATCCTAGCGCAGAATGTCCCCTCGACGGTTACCTACTTTTAGTATAAATTAAGAAGCTTGTGTAATTTTTAAGTGTGTTCAACCTATTGTACTAAATCTCTCAAATATTATCCAAGTAATTTTTGCGTGAGAAAGGATAAAAGCGGAGCAATGTACGTTAGAAACACCTTTTTTACTTAATGAAAGTCTTTTTACATTACTTCATCATTATCCTGCAAAGTTATCTTTTTACTTCTTTTACTTGCATTTTTACACTTTTGCTTACTTTTCAACAATCTCAAACAACCTTTCTCTGGGTCGAACGTGCGTTCTTCCTTCTTACTCATTTTACATAAAAATTAGCGTATGTCCTGGGATTAGTTTGATTGATCCCGTAAGTAGACCAAAAACTTACCTTTTTAGAGATCAACAGTTGTTTACCAAAAACAACGATAAATAGTCGGGGTAGTCTTTTGTTGTGGTTGGCCTATGAGGATGTCGTTCACTTTGAATCAGAAGTGGAAACACTTGGAGTCAATTGAAAAGTAGCAGGGTCATACGCATTAAATGCTTTCCCATCATTGAAATGATTCCCTCTTTCCTCTAGGCGTGTGGCCCTACGAACAAAGATTAGGGCATGATTTCTCTACCTAAAGTGCTTGAGTATTTTAGCCCTTTGTCTTCTTTTAATGAAACGGCTAACTCGCTACCTTTAAATCTTTTTCTTGATATCAATCTATATTGTTGATTAGCGACTGACATCCTTATAAAAATGGATTTCTTCTTCATTCGGTAGTTCTCCTATAAATATATGAATCATCATATTACTAAGCAAGGAGTAGTTGACCTTGGAATGGATAGGATCCACTAATTCTCCCATAGTGTTAACCCCCGCAACAATTAACATATTTGAAATCAAAGCTCCATATGGTAATCCTATTATTCTAATTTTCTTATAGTAGATGATATGGAGAAGCATGTTGAAAACCCAATTTGTTTGAAATTTATGGGTTAGTAACCATAAAGGACTGCATCCTCTCTAATGACCACTTCAAAATTATCTTGCCTCGGGAGGAGTACCCTTGTCATCAAATAGTGGGTCACGCGAATCTTTGACTTTAGGTAGCTTGCTTTGATATGAAGCTTCCTTTCCTCTATGGGATTCATGACAAAAGAGATGATGTCATTAGAAATCTTGAGCCTAAGGTATTTATGTGATTCTAAAGTCAAAGATAATGATGTCAAGACTTGAAGCTTTAAAGTGTGAAAGAAAGGAAGTGTGAAAGCTTGTCTGGCTGTGTCTGTCTAAATGATTAGTGTTTTGTAAAGACACGTGGGGTTTTTAAGGAAATATTATGGCTAAATCACACATACACTAAAAACTCTTGAGAATCTAGCCTCACATATTTTTTAAAAATCAACAAAAAATTGGTTTTGAGGCCTAGCTAGTTGATTAGGGGAGTGCTCAATTGATTAGGGACCTTATCTAATTTCCTAATCGATTAGATATTTTGCCTAATTGATTTGATGATGCTTGATTGACTATATAATCCATTAGGACAATCTCTTAATATTAGGTAACGACTCTATATAAAAACCTTCCATTTAAGCCTTTACAGTCGATTAATTGAGGTACCAAATTGATTAGTTTAACCGATTAGGACATTGAATAAGCCCATGGATTGTTTCCAAATTTATATCACACTTTGGCCCCTAAATAAATAGCTTATCACTTTTTCACATCCAGAATAGTGAATAACTTACTTTGAATTTCTCCCATCACCTATTTAAATCTCTCATATTTCCTCACATATTTTATCCATAGTGCTACGAGAGTGTTCTTGAGTTTAGCGAGAAATATTGTTCTAGGTAACGACAAAATCGTAAATTTATCAAGAGTGAAGTTTCTTTTGAGTAAATATTTATTTCATAGGAAGTTGTTATATTTTTTGTGAGTTAAAACAGTTAAAAGCTCTTGTTTGTATTTGGGGGAACTGTCTTAGTCTCAGTTTGATTCACAAGTTACGCCTTTGAAGGAAAAGATGTCTTTTAATTCGTGAAGATCAAACAATGAAAATCTCCACAATGGTTCTTAAGCTTAGCAAGGTTAAAAGCTCTATCGATTCGAGATCAGACTGGTTAAAATTTCTCTTGTTTTTTGAGTTTATCCTGATGTAAAAACTCAATAGGTTCAAGATTAACTTGGTAAAAATATCGATTTGGTTCATGGCCAAACCAAGGTTTTACACAGGCTAACCACAAATTAAATCTATATTTTTAACCAGTTGATATCGAACCTACTGAGTTTTTACACCAGATTGAACTCATAAACCAAAAGAGATTCTAACTAATATGATCTCGAAGCGATAGAGATTTTAACTAGTATGAGCTCAAGATCCATTATGGAGATTTTTCTTCAATGGAGAAACTCATAAAGTAGACAAAGATTTCCTAATACAATCCCCTAATACAAACGAGAGATTTTAAATAGTTTAGCTCACAACCAAACTAACAACTTTCCATGAAATAATTATTTACTCATGAGAAAATTTACTCTTGGTAAATTTTTAATTTTTCTCTCACCCAGAACGATATTCCTCATTTAGACTTAAAAACACTCTTGAAGAACTAAGTCTAAAATATGTGAGAAAACATGATATATTTAGAAAGGTAGTTAAAGAAATGAAAAACGAGGTTTTTTTACATTTTATGGATGTAAAAAAATGATAGAGAATCTCTATATTTATAGGCCAAGGCATGGTATAAATTTGAAAACAATCAATGAATTTATTCAATGTCCTAATCAATTAGGATAATCGATCAAGTACTTCAGTGTTGAGGCTTAAAATGAAAGGTTTTGATATAACATTGTTACCAATCATTAAGAAATTGTCATAATCGAATATAAACTCAATCAAACATCATCTAATTGATTAGGAAAACTACTTTATCGATTAGACAGGTAAAAAGTCCCCTAATCAATTTAGCACTCCCTAATCAATTGGTTAGGCTTCAAAAATATTTGTTTGGTGATTTAATTTAAAAAGTGAGAGTCTTCTCTAGTGTGTGTATGTGTGTGTGTGTGTGTGTGTGTGTGTACGTTTGTGTGTGTGTGTGCATGTATGTGCATGTGTGTGTGTGTGTGTGTGTGTGTGTGTGTGTGTGTGTGTGTGTGTGTGTGTGTGTGTGTGTGTGTGTGTGTGTGTGTGTGTGATTTAGCCATAATGTTTTTATAACTGCCCTTGTATCTTTACAAGACATTGGTCACTCAAACATAAACAATCTATCAAGCTTTCACACCTCCTTTCTTTCACACTCTGAAAATCAAGTCTTGACATCACTATCTTTGATTTTAGGAACACACAGGATCCTTGAGTCTTCTTGAGGAAGCTTGGGATATCTCCATGTTAATTCACATCATCTAAGAGATTTAAAGGATAAAACATCGGTGATCCATGAAGCCTAAGTTGTTGGAATACAATATTAAAATTAAACATATGTCTAGCTTGATTCAGGAGGATAGCTTGATCAACTATCTTGTGAGTTTTGACCTCTTAAGATATCTTCAGCAGTTGTTGACTTCAAGTGTTGTCGTTATCAAAACTAAGTAGCTACTAATTGACTTGAACCTTTGTTATCCATAAGACTCACCATCTTGGATCACTTTTTGACTATATCGACAAGCATATAGATCCACACATTTCATACCAAATATTTCAATAGCCCTCTCAATATAGTAATTTTAGATCAAGAATAATTTTTTCTTTGCTCTATCTCTTTTCTAATATCCATACCCGATATTTTCTTGGTAACATCCAAGTATTTTGTTTCAAACTATTTACTAAATTGATTTTTTAACCTATCTATCTCCACCTTTCTCTTTAAAATAATAAGCATGTCATCCAAATACAATAGGATAAATATAATCCTCTCCATAAAATTTATAAGTGTATACACAACATTAATCAGCATTTCAGTAGAATCATTGCTTTAACATAAATGAAGGAAATCACTTATACCACTAGCAAAGATATTGCTTCAATCCATAAAGTAATTTATTCAAGTGACATACCCGACTCTTTTTCCCTTAACCTTGTCTTCATCAGACTGATGCATATAGATTTCCACATCTTAATAATTGTGTAAGAAGGTTATCTTCACATGAAGTTGTTCTAGCTCAAGGTCGCCGCGGGCAAAAAACTTAATAACACTAGAATAGCAATCTGCTTTTCCACTAAAGAAATCATATTCCAAAGAAATCTTAATAATTGTGAATATATGTATATCTTCCTCCATAGAAATCAATCAACTCTCTTTATCTCTGTCTTTGATAGGTTGTTTGAAGGTGACTGACTTATTATCCTTCACTGAGAATGCATATTCCACAAAGTTTACCTTTTTTTAATCCTATAGAGGTTTGTCTAACTCAAACTTTTTAAATAATTTACATTTTCTATTTGTCCTAGTGGTTACCAAAGGTTCATGTTGATGTTTTTTCAATACACGTGCATTTTCCTGCTGAATATCCTCACGATCACGCATCTCTTCATCATTTCGAGTAACACCATTATTTTTCAACTAAACATGAGTAGAATCTAATTGGACTCTAGGTTATATCTCCATCACTTGATTATTTGAAGTCCCAATACCATGTCATTAGGCATCATATCCTTTTGATAAAGCCACCATATATCTTCATCAAAAGTCACATCCTCGTTGACTATAAAGTTACACTCTTCTACACAGCAAAGGCGATATCCTTTAAATCCTTTTGGATATCCCTAGAATATAATTTATTGGCTCCTTTGTGAAGCTTATTATCTTTGTCGTGATGATAAGTAGTGCCACCTAAATACTTTATGGGTTGTATGTTTCCTTAACCATACGCCTTATAAGTTGTGTATACATCTTAATAAGAATATGAGTATCGATTATGAAGTAAGTTGTAGCAACCAAATCTTCCCACTATTCTCTGTATAGCTCAAAATTAGAGGGCATACACCTTTGCTTCTCAAGTAGTGAAGAATTTAGTCTTTCTAGAAATATATTCGGTTGTGATGGTCTCTGATTGTCAAAGTCTTACAATGCCTTCCTGATTACATAACTCTTTGAAAGTGCCCTAAATATATTTTGTATCATTATCATACATCTTTTTTTTTTTATCTTTTTACTTGTTTTAATCTAAAACATTTCTTTCCACTATTTGAAAATGTCAAATACCTCATTTTACATGCTTAAGGAAGTAATGGAATCAAGGTGCATTCAAACTATCTTGAGCCTCAAGTTTGTGCATTTCTAATCGGTTGGATAGTTGATCTAATTGATTAGAAAAGTAAAAATTTCACCCATGGCTATTTTGACTGCTCTTGATTCATCTGATACAACTTCCGTATGTTTTTTAAAGTGTTTTCTTTTGGTAAAGTATTTGGAAAAAAATTTAGTGTGTGTGTGCTTATAGCCTTATACTTTTAGGAAAATCCCTTTTGTTTACATAAGTTCACTCACTTACTAAATTTTGAGATTAACTACTTTTTATAAGCCTTTTTCATATACTATCTTTTGTGTTGATACTACTTGAGATCACTTGAGACTTTAGATGATTTCCACTTTGTTTGTCTTCTTTGGATAGTCAAGTTCATCAAAACTTAACACTTGAGTTTCCATCTTTACCCATTTAAGTATTATGCTTGACTTATCATTTTTTTCCTTACAGTTGTCATCATGAAAGGTTGATGTCTTGGTTAAAGGTCTATCACTTGTAAAACAAGGTTCCACATTCTCCCCCCATTCGATTCGATGAGGATAACACATCTCTCAGGAGAGGTGGTAAAAGAAATAATATAGATAAATTTTTGGAGTGATAAAACTCCCCCTAATAGTATACTTTTTCCCATTTGTCAAAATCAAAATGTGGGTAAAGATGCATTACGAGAAATAAATATGAAAAACAATGGTATTTTATACATTTAAAGAAGGACATCATACTTATATTATTACTGAAACTCAAAGTACAAAAGGAAATTGCATAATAATTGAAAGTACATAACAAATGCAGCAGGACAAGTGGAACACTTAGTTCATTTCATCATCTTCTTCACTAGAAGCTATTGGAGAGATGATATTTTTCCTAGCCATTTTCTCGATGAGCATGTTGATTTTTGCGTTAACTTTTCTTTACTCATTATGCATTTCTCTGTAGGGATTGGATGGAGGAGGGCTTCTTTGTTCACTTGTACTTCTTGGTTTTTAAGGGACAAATCCTTCTTCTAGAATTGCATATCCCAATTTGCTTATTGCGGGTTTCCCTATCTTTGCGAGTTTATAAATGGGTTATTCTTCTATAAAAGGATAACTGGTGTAGTAAAGGACTTTTATGATGAAATCGGTATATATTAAGGTGTTGTTTTTCCTTTTGCATTCTAGCATGTGGTGGAGTACAATATCTGGCCAATTTTTTGAGACTTGGTTTTCTAAGAACCAGGAAACTTGTGAAGCAACTAGGGAAATGATAAACAATGAAGTCGCCATCAAATATTTATTCATCCCATAAAAGGGAAAGGAAAACATCGAAGAAAACCTGAGAAAGGAGAAATCAAGATCTTGCGATTAAGAAAATGGGTACGAGATTCGATTACGCGAGGGGAAGGTATTAACACCCCTCACGTCCATGGTACTCCATGGGACCTACTCTTGTTGTTCTAATCAAAGGGTGTGTTAAGTCTAAAACTAACAAGCTAATGGAAAATGCATGAATGCAAAATATATACATAAAAAAAGGTTTTTATTAGTTGTTCCCACCACGGTTCCGAACCTTTGTGTCTACGTACCCTCTTTGTGCAATGAGAGATCAAGGAACTCGTAGTTCACTTAAAAAGGTGTTTTGGTTTGTTGTGTGCATACAAATCGAAAAACGGTTTTTGTTTCCTAGTCTAAACGCGCAACAGAAGAATCGTACTTAATTGACTAATCAGTCACCGACAACAGCGCCAAAAACTTGATCGGGACTTTATGAGTCTATTGGGATACTAACTGCAAGTATACAGTTTAGTCGTTCTAGTTTTAAATGATTATCGAACCCACAGAGACTGAGGATCAATCGCATACGATCTAATGTTACAATTGTTTAACTAAGCGATGAATATTTGGTTTTAGGGGAGGGAATAGTTTAATTAAAAACAATAGTAATAGCTATACCGGTATGTGATAGTCGAACTTCGGGAACTCGTAGTTACATTTGCACTCTAGCAATTTGTTGTAACTAGTTTTTAAATCAGAGTCGCCACCCTTAATTTTTATACTAAGGAAGGGAGTATAAAGGAATAACCCTAAAATAAGTTCAGAGATTCTAGGTCTGACTCGTTTGTAGACGAGGGGAAGTTGTTAGGCACCCCTCATCTACCTTGTTCACAAGGATACTAGGTTTAGAAGTGCTTTTTTTTTAAAGAAAATATTGTTTTAAGTTTTATTAGGGGAGAAGGGGTTTAAATATTTTAATTAGGGGAACTTGGCATGATTTAATTGTATGCCTATGTATCCTCTTATGAGTAATCAGAGTCTCAATTCGTAGTTCGCAGTTGGTTTATGTTTTTTATAAATTGCAAAGATATTCACATTTTTCACGCGTTTAGTCTAGGTGTCGTGAATAACGGGGATTGTTAGACTAAACGCGCAGTCGGTTTGACTAAATTCGGAATTCTTTTTGAAAGTCGATTATTGAATTAATTTAATTTAAAAAAGAAAACGGTTTGTAGTTGGTTGGATGTTTTTTTAATATGTCAATTATTATAAAAAGGGTTCTATTTAAATACATGATAAAAGAGAATTGAATTTGATGTAATAAACAAAATAATTTTGAATGAGTTTAAAGTTAATAAAATGTGTGATAAATAATAATGATGAATATAATATTAAATATATTTACATATATAATATAAAAATATATAATAAGTATTATAATTAAATAAATAAATAAAAGAGAAAATATAAAAATTATAAAAAATAAAATAAATAAAATAAGAAAAAAAGTATAAAAAAAATGCGAGGGGGTGCAAATATAGTGGATGTACTAAAATGGTGAGGTTCTAATAATATGGGCCTGAATTCAGATATTGAATTCAGGCCCAATGGCAAAGGGGGTATGTTTCTATTCTGCATAGTAATATCGGGGGTGGAGAGTGTGAAAAACCGTTGGGCCTAAGTGGTTGGGTTGGAATGAGACCCAAGAACCCTTTACATAAAATCAGAATTAAGAAAAACAAGGTGATGTGATAAAAGAAAAAAAATAGATTAGGCTATGGGTCTGCTCTGGACCGGTTTGCTCATGAGAGGCCTAACTTAAAACACAAAAAAATATCCTTGGATATCAAAATGGAAACAACCACTCTCACTCTCTTCCAACTTTCTCTGTCACGCTAATTTCCACATTTCCTCAGTTCATTACCAAATTTTGCTCTGTTTCAAACCATAACTTCCTCTATTTTCCAACTATTTTTTTCGATTAACAAAAACAACATAGTAATAACAACAACATGGCATAGTGTTGTACCCCAAAATTTGCCCTCTCATTTATCAAGTAATTTCTCACAAGATCTCCTTTGGTTCAAGACTGCATTAGGGTTGATCAGCTCAAGACACCTCCTTAAGCTATGATGACTAAAAATTAGGGTTTGAGATTGCACAGGGATAATTGAACTTTTAATGCCTCATATGAATTTCATGGATCATTATGGACCTTCAAGAATGCTCATGTCAAGTTTCAAGTCTTCTCAGTCAATTGACCAAAAGACCAAAAATCAATTGTACTGATGAAAAAGTCAACTATAGCACCAAAATTCAAACTTTAACTTTTTGGTCAACATTAAGTCTAAAAATCAAAATTCATCAAGGAATTCAAAAATATGAAACTTGATCGTCAAGAAATCAAGAAAGTCAAAAGTCAATGTGAAAATTCAAACTCTTCAAGACTTAGAAATTTTTCTAAGTGTTTTTTATACATGATAATTTCATTTTTTTCATGCCAACTTTTCACCATGATGCAAGATGACTCAATGAAAACTTCCAACATAAAAGTTATAGATGTAAATGAGATTTAAAACTTTGTAGGGCAGGACTTTTTCTAGAAATGGTTGGATTTTAAGTTATAAATTCATGTCATTTTTGAATAAACACTTAGAGAAATTTTCAGCAGTTTTGGTCGGGATTTTATCCCAACTTCTTGGCATTTTTTCACATAGTTACAAGATGATTTTGTCAAAATGGACAACATGAAAGTTATAGAGGGTGTTTCAAGCTTTCCAAAATATCCAAGAGCATGAATTTATCATATTTGAGCTAGGAGATACAAGGATCTGAAGTTGGACATTCATTCTTGATTTACAAGGCAGATTTGTGATGAATAAGGAACAAAAATCTTAGCCATGCTGCATAATCTTCACTTTGCAGGCCTCTTGACTTGAAAATCTATCTATAATTAGATGTTTACACAATTGATTGAACCATTATCCAAGTGGTTCAAGTATTGTCCATTGCATCTTTCCTTTTTTGGCACAAAGGCACCATTGTCATTCTTGCAAAGTTCACTTTAATCATAAAGTCAATTTCTCGAGCCTCTAACTTATTGTTATAATCACAGTCAACTTCTACAAGTCAGAAAAAACATGTTTAAAGTGATCAACCACTTTAGATAGCTTGGTACAAGCATTGGAAACATGTTCTTCATGCTTGCTTCAAAAACAAGCAAGATAACCATAACATGTGATTCAAAATTTGAGTTGTTTGAAGTCTCAAACCTTCTCTATAAGTAGAGAGGCCAATTGCAAGAGAAAATATCAGAAAAAAAGAAGGGGAAACTAACACTCAAAATCATTCTTGCTGTCAAAAACAAGAATTACCCACAAAACCTCCATTTTGGAGCTTTGAAGTCTAAATCTTTGAATCGCATACCTTGCAAGTTTTCTCCAAACAAACCATCCAAACACTCCACATACATCATATAGAAGTTGTTCAAACACAAAAACAACTTCTGTAACATCACTATCATCACTTCCCAAGATCAACAATAGCCCATACAGCAGCTCAAACTCAAAGCACAAATTTCAGTTTCAAGGTAAGTTTTCTTGACTTTGAACTCTTCATACAAGCATCATTAATGGTTCATTTGTAAAGATAAAATGTAGATATAATTTCCTTAAAGCTACCCATATGCTTGCTTTTAATTTTCACTAACCATGTGTTGATAACTAACTTTTACATGTAGAAAAACAGTGATAAAAGCAAAAAATAGTTGTTATGCGTCGATACGAAATGCTATGAGTCGACACATATTATGTCCAAAATAGGTTATGAGCCGATGCAAGCTATTATGCATCGATACGAAATGTTGCATGATTCGATACGAAATGCAAATGCGTCAACTCATACTGAGTTAATTTTCATTTTTCAACAGCAAGGAAGTTTTCGTATCAATACATAATGGCATGCGTCAATACATAAACTGTTTTCGTATCAATACATAATGTCATGCGTCAATACATAAACTGTTTTCGTATCAATACATAATGGCATGCGTCAATACATAATCTGTTTTCGTATCAATACATAATGGCATGCGTCAATACATAAATTGTTTTTTGTATCAATACATAATGACACGCGTCAATACATGAAAATTTCGTATCAATACATAAGTATATGTGTCAATGCATAAATTTTTTTTTCAAAAAAAACAATTTTCTTATTTATTTATTTATTCATTTTTGTATATTATTTATTCATTCAATATGGTTGTAATAGTAAATTAGGAGTTATTTGCTTTCATCCCTCCATTTGTAATTTGTATCCCCATCCCCCAAATGATGTAATAGCGTAGGATTTTAATTTCTGCAACTTATCGCTTTAATATAATTGTTAGTAATCAGGGTGTGTATGGAAAGATAAAATCAACAAGTATAAAACCCTAATACAATACAAAACAAGCATGAAAATCAATACACTTGCATACAAGCACCCCTAGGGTAAAGTCCACTTGGTTGCGTTATAAATGGACATATTACGCATGTGAGGTATCTTAGCAAAACCAAGCAAAAATACAAGATCATAGTCCCTCGATGACGCTATCTAAGTTTCCTTTCAAAATGATCTTAGTCTCTAAATAAAAATGCTAAGACACCTTGCAACATTGCTAGTCATGGTTATACGATGACCCACGCCCGTCCCGTTTACATCCAAAGATAGGGTTACTTACCAAATCAATGGTAAGATAACAATGTCAAAGGAAAGAAGAATGAACATGAAAGACTTTTGAGTAGGTAGAATGCTCCTAGTTACTTGCTCAATTTCAAAACTGAACATCCTTGTTATTTTCAAAACAATCACCTACACTTTAAAACATCTTACAAACTTGAAAACATTTTCAAAAGATTAACATATTTGTATACATTCTTACAAACAAGAATCATTACAAAGATTGCCTAAACAATGGCCTATTTACAAAATACTTTCAAAAACCACACAAAGCACAATTTCAAACAAAAAGCAAGTGATCTAGCAAGTAACTAAGAGCCCATGGAAAACCATGGATGAAAAGGGTGCTAATACCTTACCTTTTCATAATCTATCCCCCGAACTCAAGAAATAATCTCAAAGGTCTTTCCTGTGCTTTTTCACCTTTCCTTTTGGATAAAAAAAAAGTCAGTGGCAACTCTTGCTAACCGCAACATTTGTGATCAAACGCAAAACCCTCAAGTCAGTTCTCCCATCGTATCACACATAGAATCAAAATTACTGATTCATAGCATCACAATAACAAACGGTACAACAACAGCTTAAAGCAACAAACATAGTTGTTTTATGAGAAAGGAAGACACTTATAAAGTCAGATCCAGTTTGATGGTATTTCGATTCTGACGAGAAATAAGAAGACCGAAGGTGAGTATGTTGATACTAAATTCCTTCTGAAAATTCTGAAGTAGTTATGTTGTTGAATGCTTCTGAACTTTATACTTGTGGGTTGTTTATGAAGAATTGGGGGAAGCTTTATCTTGACAACATAACATTCTTCTCTTCTCCTTTATCTTCCTCATTTATTTCTTTCTCCCCTCTGTCCTGTAATTTATTTCTCTTTATATAGTGTTTAAGGGATTAGTCTGTTTAGGAAACAAATGAATGTGTCTATGATGTTAGTTTTGTATTGATTATGAATTAGGGAGTTTTAGGAAAGAAGGGTGATTCTGTCTGCAGATTTGGTACAATCTTAACTTGTTTCTGTTTTTCATTTGATACCACTTTTGATTTGGTTATGGCCTGTAATAATTTGTTTTTGTGTTTAATTTGTTCTGTAAAGTCTTTTGAATAAGGAAACAAAATTATTTGATTATGTTCATGATCTGAACAGTAACTGTTTGTAAAACGTACATTTTTTTGTACCGTATGCGTTTGTTTTGATCTCTTTGGGCCATACGTTTGGAACAAGAATGTTTTTTTATCGAAAATGGGCCTGTGTATTTTTTCTTTGTAACAACATTTTTTTTGTTAATCCGGATTGGAACTGGACCTGCTAAAACAAATGAAACAAATGTTTTCAAAACAGTAAAAAAAATGAAACGGGCCTTAATGCATGGTAATGGGTTTGGGCCGCTTGTTTATCATTTCTAATAAAACAAATATCTCATCTCTAATCAAGTGTTTAAAATAAAATGTTTTAATAATTAAAGTATTTTTATAATTGAAAACAAAAATAACCTTTTCCAAAATAGACCAAAAATACCTATTGGGCCACATTGTTAACTTATTGGGCCCTTTTCTTCAAAACATTTTTCAATTAATGAAGCAATTTAATTAATAATGATAGTGATAATTTCCAGAATGTAATATTTAAAACAAATCTCCAAACAAATGAAAATACTAGACAGGCCCTTATTGGGCTCTGAACATATTGCTTTATTTCAAAAACCTAAATGGGCCTAACTGTTTATTGCATTGGGCCTTAATAACAAAAAAAAGAAATTGTTTTATACCCCCTTAAAAAAAGGAAGAAACCTTAATGGGTTTTTTAAAAAAAAATTATTCACACTTCCTTGGTTGAAACGACACCCCTCCCTTAAAATGGACTCCTATTTTAACCTAATGGGCTATTAGATATTGATGGTCCATTTTAAATCTATACGCCCATTTTTCACGTTTTACTCCTCTATTTGAATAGAAACTATATAATGTGATTTACTTAAAAAGAAACCTGAATATATAAAATAAGGGTAGAGAAAATTTGGGGTATGAAAGTTGCCCCTATTTAATTAATCTTTCAATTGAATAGTGCGAGAATATGCAGGTCTAGCACGTCTGGATCAGAAGTTTATTAAATATTAGAAGACCCCAAAATTTGTCTAAAAGATTATAAGGATACATTGTACAGCGTTCCCACGGGTATGAAGAGCAAACATAGATAGTGATGTATCATCTAATCTGCGTTTGAACCTGATAACGAGAAAATGTATCATATAATTACTACGCTTTTTACTGATTTTATAATACATTAAGTCGTCTAACCCCCGATTATTCCGAGTTTATTTATCTTTTTACAGGTATAACATTTGTCAACTCAAACCAATGGAAAAGGACTACATGAAGAAGGCTAGACAATAAACAAAGAGAAAAAGAACTAAAACTGCAAAGTTTGGAAATTTTGGAGCAGTGACGGTCGTCACACCCTTGTGACGGGCGTAACGACCCCCAACTTGAAACAACGCTCGTCACACATCACTGACGAGCGTAATGTGATATTTTAGAGCGTTACGACCGTCACCCACCTGTGACGACCGTCACGCGCGTGAAGATGAACGTTGTGAATTGGTCGAGACGTGGGCAACATGAGGGCATACTTGTTCTCCTATTTTTCCTCCACTCAGTAACCATGCTCCCTATTTTTCCTCCACTCAAGCCTCCTCTCAAGATATTTTCAACTGCTATTTCCTCTCCTATATATATGTGTGGTAGTGCAAAGCAGCAAGGGTCGAAGGAATTTTCCCAGAACAAATTTATTAATTTTGCTATTATTTTTATTTCATTGTTTTAGAGCATTTTTCCACATACTGTAATTCCTACTTCCAATATTATTTCAAGCTTTAGTTTTAGGTTTTAATTCTTCATTCAAGAATTAACACAATTTATTTACTTCAATCAAGCTGCAAGGAATATTGTAACATTTCAAGATTACCATAACAACGTTAATTCCAGGTTTTTATTGCAATTAATATTTATTCATTTTTTGTATTATGCCAATTATTTTTATGAATTATATTTTGAATTGCATTATTGTTAAATCTATTATGTCCGGCTAAATTATTCGTACCGGTATGTGACTCTTAAGAACCGAAAGAATTCAGTGATACCTTGGCCAAAAATATTTATTTATAAAACAATTTCTGGTTTCCAATTTCCATGCTTAATTTAACTACCCTTGTCACGAGAGTGAGAGGTTAATTAACACGATTTTGCCACGAGAGTAGGAAATTAATTAAGGCAAGAACCTGCATGCGAGAGCTGGGGTTCAACCCAGATAGTGGTAACGAAACATTAATTTTTAAATACATGAGAGTGTTTTAATAAATTAATTAAACTCAAATTGTTTTCAAAAAGTGTTATTAAATTTAAAGTGCATCCACTAGGTTTAGTAGCATAACTTATTTCATGAACACGAGAGTGTATGTCTCAGGTTTTTAAACAATTAGTTTTTACCGAAATACTTTATAGGCCAAGCGATTCATCGAATTCCCGAAGTCCGACTATCACATACCGGTATAACTATTACTTTTATTTTTAATTAAACTGTTTCCCCCCTAAAATTGAATATTCATCGCTTAGTTAAACAAACTGTAACATTAGATCGTATGCGATTGATCCTCAGTCTCTGTGGGTTCGATAATCATTTAAAACTAGAACGACTGAACTGTATACTTGCAGTTAGTATCCCGACAGACTCATAAAGTCCCGATCAAGTTTTTGGCGCCGTTGCCAAGGACTGGTAGTCAATTAATTATGATTCTTCTGTTGCGCGTTTAGACTAGGCAACAGAAAACTCTTTTTCGATTTGTATGCCAAGGACTCGCTCCCAAGGCGAACCACTTGACAAATCGACGGACGAACCTGAACGCATTCTTTCTGTAAGACGTGCAGTAAGGGATTACTGTTTAAATCACGCTATTCCTTTACCCAAACCCGAAATCAAGATTGATTCTGAAACATATTCTAATTCTTCCTCTAAGACCGAAACCAATCCAGAATTAGACATGGCCGAAGAACAAAGGACCCGTCCACTGAAGGAGTACGCAGCTTCATCACAACAAGAACCCCATAACAGCATTGCTGCTCCAGCAATAAACCGAAACGATTTTGAGTTGAAATCGTCATTTATATCAGCTATCCAACAACGCCAATTCTCTGGAGATCCTTCGGAGGACCCAAATGAACATCTTACAAAATTCGTTCAGTTTGTCGATACAGTTATAGCAAATGGTGTTAGTAAAGATGAAATAAGATTACGTCTTTTCCCTTTCTCGCTAAGAGATAGAGCTTGGGCTTGGTTGCAATCCTTGCCATCAAATTCCGTCACTACGTGGGAAGGACTGAAGATTGTATTTTTAGCACGATACTTTCCCCCGAGCAAGACTGCTGCACTAAGAGCCCAAATCAACGGATTTAGGCAGAAGGATACTGAATCGCTATTCGATGCATGGGAACGCTACAAAGATTTGACGCGATTGTGCCCACATAACGGATTAGAAAAACGGCTGATCATCCACACATTTTATAATGGACTCTTGTACAACACAAGACTCTCTATAGATGCCGCCGCAGGTGGTACACTGATGGACAAGCCTTATGACGAAGCTAACCAACTCATTGAAAACATGGCTCAAAACCACTATCAGTGGGGAGGAGAAAGAACATCTGTGGAGAAAACTCAAACCAAAGGTGGGATGTACGAGATTAGTAGCCTAGATAAAGTTAATGCTAAGGTAGATGCTCTTACCCAAAAGATAGAAAGCTTGACCTTACCTCCTGCAGCTACCGTGGCTGCAGTTACCCCAAGCTGCGAAGTTTGTGGAGTTCCTGGTCATGTTGGAACCGAATGTCAAATCTTAGCAGGAATATCAGTTGATCAGGTAAATTACGCTCAAGGTAATCCTTATGCTAATACCTATAATCCTGGTTGGAAGAACCATCCTAACTTCTCATACAAGAGTAATAACGCTTTATATGCACCTGACCAAGCAACTGCTATACCTCCAGGTTATCAAAAACCCGTTGTTAATGTTCCTAACATTCTAAAGAAATCTAACCTTGAAATCCTAACGGAAAATTTTATCGCTAATCAAGCCCAACAAAACAAAGAATTCCTCAATCAAAACGTTCACACCGGTGAACAGTTAAAGGTATTAGCAAATAAGGTAGATGCCCTAGCAACTCACAATAAAATGTTAGAAACCCAAATCTCCCAAGTAGCACAACACCAATCTAGTTCTGCCGCACCTGCTGGTACATTTCCTGGACAGCCACAACCCAATCCTAAAGGACATGCAAATGCTATCACATTACGAAGTGGGACAACCCTTGATGGACTAGTAGATCCTAGACTCCAAAACCCGACCATGTATCAAAAACCTGAAAAAGAAGTAGAGAAGTCGAAAGATCAATATGAGAATGTAGAGGAAGACGCGAATGAGAACAGAGAGGCTTCAGAAAAACCTTACGTGCCTCCACCACCATATAAACCACCAATTCCATACCCCTAAAGACTTGTAAAATCCAAGAACGAGGGACAATTTAAAAAATTTGTAGAACTTCTGAAACAATTAAACGTTACTATTCCGTTTACAGAAGCTATAACCCAAATGCCGTCATATGCTAAATTCCTAAAAGAAATATTGTCTAATAAGAAAAAAATCGTTGAAAACGAAACCGTTATGCTAATTGCCGAATGTAGCGCCATAATTCAAAATAACATGCCTCCAAAGTTAAAAGATCCTGGTAGTTTCTCCATACCATGTGTAATTGGAAAATCTATCATAGACAAAGCTCTATGCGATTTAGGAGCCAATGTTAGTCTAATGCCCTTATCTATTTGCGAGAAGCTCAAATTAGGCGACATGAGACCTACCAAGATGTCCATACAACTAGCCGACATATCAGTCAAATTCCCAGTTGGTATGCTATAAAACATTCCTGTTCGAATAGGACAATTTTACATACCGACTGACTTTATAATAATGGACATCAAGGAAGATTCAAACATTCCCATCATACTAGGAAGACCATTTTTAGCTACTGCAGGAGCCATCATTAACGTTAAGAAAGGAAAACTTACCTTCGAGGTAGGAGAAGAAAAAGTAGAATTCATTCTTTCCCAATTCTTTAAAGCCCCTGCTATAGATGACTCATGATGTCTCCTAGATATTATTGATGAATGTGTCAAAGAACTTGAAAGCCAAGAAGACACCTATTCTGGGATGTTAAAAATTCAGACACCAACTATCCTCAAGGACGATGACTGGAAACAAGAACATTTAGATGCCGACCCAAGCGAATGTTTAGACTTAACACCTGATCCTGCCCCGACTGATAAGAAAACTGGTATAGAACTTAAAACATTACCTGAAGATCTTAGGTATGAATTTTTAGATAAAGAACTCGAACGGCCAGTTATAGTTAATGCCAATTTAGGGAAGATCGAAACCGAAAAACTTCTTAGTGTGTTAAGGAAATATACAACCGCGTTAGGCTATAATATATCAAATCTAAAAGGAATAAGCCCTTCTCTCTGTATGCACCGCATTATGCTGGAGGAGGACTGCAAGACTTCATGAGAACATCAAAGACGAATGAATCCTATCCTAAGTGAAGTCGTTAAGAAAGAAGTGCAGAAACTACTAGAGGCAGGCATCATATACCCAATATCAGATAGTAACTGGGCCAGTCCAATTCACGTGGTGCCTAAGAAAGGAGGCGTTACGGTTATAACGAACACAAAAGGAGAATCGGTAGCACAACGTACCCAAACAAGATGGAGAATGTGTATCGATTATAGAAAAATAAACAAAGTTACGCGCAAAGACCATTTCCCATTACCATTCATTGATCAAATGCTCGAGCTCTTAGCCAAACATTCCCATTTCTGCTATCTTGACGGATACTCAGGATTCTTCCAAATTCCCATTCATCCCGATGATCAAGAGAAAACCACGTTCACATGTCCCTATGGTACCTTTGCATATCGAAGAATGCCATTTGGACTATGTAACGCACCTGCAACTTTCCAACGATGAATGATGGCGATTTTCGCAGACTTTTTAGACGGAATTATGGAAGTATTCATGGACGATTTCTCTGTCTGTGGAGAAAGTTTTGACGGATGTTTATCAAATCTTGAATTAGTACTGAAACGCTGTGTCAATGTCAACCTAGTGCTCAACTGGGAAAAATGTCACTTCATGGTGAGACAAGGAATTGTGTTGGGTCACATTGTATCAAACAGAGGGATTGAAGTCGACAAAGCAAAAATCGAAATTATCAAAAACCTTCAACCACCTAAAACAGTTAGAGAAATAAGAAGTTTTCTAGGACACACTGGTTTTTACCGATGTTTTATAAAAGACTTCTCTAAAATCACCAAGCCACTAACTGAATTATTAATGAAAGAAGCTGAGTTTATTTTCGACGATAAATGCTTGAACGCATTTGAGACGCTTGAAGAAGCCTTAATCTCAACACCTATTATGCAACCTCCTGATTGGAACCTACCATTTGAAATAATGTGCGATGCGAGCGATTATGCTGTAGGCGCAGTACTAGGACAACGCAAATATAAAAAGCTTCACGCTATCTACTACGCAAGCAGAACACTCGATCCTGCGCAAATGAATTACGCCACTACGAAGAAGGAACTCTTAGCTGTGGTATTCGCATTGGATAAATTTCGTTCCTACTTAGTAGACGCACAAATCATTATTTACACGGATCATGCCGTGATCCGATACTTACTAAGTAAGAAAGATGCCAAACCATGACTGCTAAGATGGATCTTACTCCTACAAGAGTTTGACTTGGAAATAAAAGACAAAAGAAGAACTGAAAACGTGGTAGCTGACCATTTATCAAGATTAGATGGAATCCAAACTGAGAGTGTTCCCATAAACGAAGATTTCCCTTATGAACGCCTTATTGCTAAGCTAGAGATAGATCCTACCGACAGTTTAGATCAACACAATGAACCTTTAACAACTGCGGTAGCAAAAGCCATTTGTACCAACACCACATTACCATGGTACGCTGACTTCGTCAACTATTTAGCTGCCGGTGTTTTACCACCTGATTTAACGTACCAACAGCGGAAGAAATTTTTCCATGATCTTAAACACTACTTTTGGGATAAACCGTTACTCTTTAAAAGAGGCGCCGATCGTATCTACCGTCGCTGCATTCCTAACGATGAAATAGATGACGTCATTTCCCATTGCCATTCCGCCCCTTATGGTGGACACGCTAGTACGTCGAAAACCTGTGCAAAAATACTTCAAGATGGCTTCTTTTGGCCTACCTTATGGAAAGACGTCCACGTAGCAATTATGACCTGCGATAGATGTCAACGCACATGAAATATATCTAGACGCAACGAAATGCCGCAAAAAGGAATCCTCGAAGTAGAAATTTTCGATGTATGGGGAATTGATTTTATGGGACCATTCCCCGCATCTTTTGGAAATAAGTATATTTTGGTAGCCGTTGACTACGTATCAAAATGGATTGAAGCCATCGCCGCACCCACAAACGATACACGCGTGGTACTAAAACTATTCAAGCATGTTATCTTCCCACGATTCGGTGTACCAAGACTAGTAATCAGTGATGGTGGTTCCCATTTTATCTCTAGAATTTTCGAAAAATTACTTTCCAAATATGGCGTTAAACATCGCATAGCCACACCATACCATCCTCAAACGAGCGGAAAAGTGGAAGTGTCAAACAGGGAGATAAAACAAATCCTTGAGAAAACCGTAGCCACATCCAGGAAAGATTGGTCCTCCAAGCTAAATGATGCTCTTTGGGCATATCGAACAGCTTTTAAAACCCCTATCGGAACAACGCTATTTAAGTTAGTTTATCGAAAATCTTGTCATTTTCCAGTAGAATTAGAACATAAAGCTTATTGGGCCATCAAAACCCTTAACTTAAATTACAAGATTGCTGGAGAGAAACGAGTATTAGATATCCATGAATTAGAAGAATTGCGTCTAGACGCTTATGAAAATGCTAGAATCTATAAGGAAAGAACAAAAAAAATGGCACGATAAGCGTATCTCGCGAAAAGAATTTAAGGAAGGAGACATCGTACTCCTATTCAACTCTAGACTGCAACTTTTCCCGAGAAAACTACGTTCCAGATGGTCAGGACCATTCGAAATTAACAAAGTTTTCCCAAGTGGTGAGATAGAAATTAAAGGAATTTCTATCGAACCATTCATAGTCAATGGCCAGTGCCTAAAGCACTACTTTAACGTCGGAAATATCAACTATTCGGCTTATCTTCAATTAAGTGAGCCACCTACCCCGATACTTAACTGAATAGGTATTATCTGTCGAGCGATCGACATAAAATAAAGGCGCTTCGTGGGAGGCAACCCATGTTTTATTTTAATTATTTTTACTATTTTAACATGTTTTTATTTTTCTTTTGTTTTTCTTAATCTTTAAAATTTTCATGATTGCATCTCTTACTCCTTTATATTTTCTTCTATTTTTTATTTTCCCTTTAAACTTTCTTTTTCTTTTTGATTTAACTTCGACAAGTTCTTAACCTGAAAATACTAACTTAGTTCTTTTCCAAACATTTATTAAATATTTTCAGGGGGTAATTCTTTTGCTTTCATATTTAGCTCTATGGCACGTGTAAACTTCATGAATGTCACTTTGAGAAGCAGACACCAAAGAAGACGCTTTGAGGATCTAGCTGAGCGGGAAATGTGCCCTACAATCTACGCTGATGACTATGCTATGACCGCTCTTGGAATTCGTGAGAGTGTCATGTATTTGCTATATCAGATTGGCTGGGACACTGCTCCTATCCGAAGACGGTACTGTACTTACAAGAAGCTGACCCTTGAGTTCCTGAGCACCCTGAGCTTCATTCTAAATCACGGGATAGGATTCAACCGTGGGTTGATCACTTTCAAGATGTTTGACATGGACTACACCTATAACCTCAGGGAGTTTAGCCACCTGCTAGGGTTCCCTTTTGGACCTGATGTTATCACTATGACCCAGGAGGACCTCTTGCTTGATTCTGATCTTGATTTTTTATGGGGCAGCATTGCTGGCAATAACCATCCAGAGCCGTCTGATCTTTATTCTGAGTGCATCCATAACCCGGCTATCAGGTACTTTCACAAGATCATCGCCCATACCCTTTTTGGTAAATAGCAGAATGTTACATCCGTGTCCCGCGATGAGCTCTTCATTATGTACTGTGCATCCTAGAGCCGTCCGGTAAACGGTGCCGCTTATATGCTAGCTAACATGGAGCGTATCATCCAGACTCCAAATGCACCAATCCTGTTGGGTGGTTTAGTCACTATGCTATCAAATGCAATTGGACTCCGTATGCCTATGCTTGGATCAGCCCCGCATTATGGAATAAAGTCGATGAACATTGAATTTTGCTTTAACACTAGCTTTATCGGGAACCTTGGGCCAGATCAATTTGAGTTGTTAATTAATCATGAGATTATCCACTAGTTTACGCTCCCGAACCCTATCACTAGTGTGCATAATAGAGCAAATTGGCTTTTTGACCTCCACCATCCTGCTACTCCGCCTTCGTCTCCTTCTACTGTTGACATTTACGAAGTACCCAACACTTCTAATGCTGATGAAGACCCTGCCACACCACCAGGATACCATGAGTTCCCTGATCCTTGGGAACAACAGGCTGCTTCTACTGAGACCGCCACCCAGGCTCCAGAGATTCCACCACCTCGTTCACCTATTGCTACCCTGCACTCTTTGCATGAAGAAATTACTGAAATACGGGGCGAGCTTACATCTCTCCGGGTGGATTTCATCGCTTTCATGGATTTGGTGACCGATCAATTGGATTTCATGCACCAGCATATGTTCCCTCCTCCCCGTGGCTAGAGTTGTCGTTGTTATCTTATTCTTTTCTCTCGCATTTGTACATACAGTGGGGACACTATTTAGTTTTAGTGTGGGAGGGATTCTAGTTATTTTAGCATTTTATTCTAGTCATTTTAGCATTTTATCATTTTTTATTTATTTCGAAACAATTTTTATGAATTAATTCAATTATTTATCAAGTACCAAGTTTATTTTATTTTTTCATTCCTTTTCATTTTCAACATACTGTTTATTTCCTTTAATTTACTGTTTGTATTTTCACGTAAATATTATTTCATTATGTGTTAGTAAATAACACTTCAGAACTTTAATTATTAGAATACTTAAAAATATTTCAAAACTCTAATTAATTAAAATATTTCAAACTTAAAATATTAAGAAAATAATAAAAAATATATATAAAAATATATAAACATCTCCAACGGTCCTGTAACAGTCTTCTCATTAATGACATTGAACGTGTTACGGCCGTCACACCCTCGTGACGAGCGTAACACGCCTTTTTGCCTTGTGACGACCGTCACACCATCGTGACGACTGTCACGCATACAATGTATCAAAACGGCTATTACAGAACCGTTCCAACCATTCCCTTCATAAACCCACTTCCTCCATTGTTACAAAATCACACGAAAACTACCCACTCCACTCCATTTTTCTTCAAACTTCTAAACTTCCAACACTAAAATACTATCCACCCACTACCCCAATTTCATATTCCAAACCTTTTGCAATCAAATTCTACCTACACCATGGCCAACAACCCATAAGCTCCCGCCCTCACTTTCAGAACCGGAGAACAAGGAGAAAACCAACGGGAAAAATTTCAGAAATTTCAACGCCGAGGTCTCCAACCTACATGGTAAGTTGATATCGACTGCCTGAGGAGTTTGGGACTACTTGACAGTGTCCACCAATTGTTGCAAAGTGTGGATTTGTGGAACTTGTGCCGCGAACTAAGACCGATTTATGAAACTCTTACTCTTGAGTTCTTGAGTTCCTTTGTTTACATCACTCCGCCAGGTGCCACGAACCAATTGTCAGGCCTGGCCAAATTCCGCATGTTTGGCATTGAGCACGAGTTGCCTCAATCCGACATCGTGCGACTTTTAGGCTTCTGTTTGGACGAAGGTGTTCATCTCTGGGTGCCAGCTAATTTTGGTGAGGAAGCCTTCAACTTATGGCACAGTTTGACGAATATCCGTGCCGGATCCTACGACCACCTAAATGCCACCCACATTTATAATCCGGCCATCCGCTATTTCCACCGCATCCTCAACAACACAATCTTCGCCCGTGACAGCAACCACAAGCTCAACTCCAAGGAGCTCTTCTTTTTGCATTGCGCGTTCACAGGGAAAAAGATCAATGCCGCCCCATTCTTACTTGCTCACATCCACTCTATTTGTGCTAGAGGCGAAAAACCATTTTATTTCGGAGGGCTGGTCACTTCACTTGCCATAGGTACAAACTACGGTGCTGCTCTCGCGACTTTGCCTTCTATGGCACCGGCTTTGCTAACTTTGGATCACTGCAAAGCTGCACATCTCATTTACGAGCGGGACGATGGCAGATTCCACCCTGTAATCAGGAACGCCATTTATCAGAACATCATTTTGCCTTGCAGGGACCGAATCGATCCAAGAAACCGAGCAAACTGGTTATTCGATCCTGCAACTCCCGCAGAGCGTGCACCTACTCATGAAGACCAACCTGCAGCCCCCGCAGACGAAATACAAGAAGAGCTGGATAGTGCTCCTCCCGTCCACGACATTCCAGGATCCTCATCTGCACCTCCTCCTATTAATCTTGAAGACATCCTCCGCGCCATCCATATGCAAAACCAAATAAGCGCAGCGCTTGAAAGAAGGCAACATGAGTAATTTGAGTCTCTGTGTGCTCAAAACGCTCAGATCTTGACTGGGCAGCGCAACATGAATGAGAGGTTAGATGAGGCCCTGTCAGAGCTCAACGCCCTAAGGCTGGACGTCAGCACCCTTGGTTTCCAAGACACTGACACATAAGCCACTCCTACCAGACGCTCTTGCACCAGGAGTAGAGGACGTGGTCACCAGTAGTTTTTCTTTATTTTTTATGTAGTTTATTAATTTTTCTGTTTCTTTTCCTTTCCGTTTGTTCTTTGTAATTGTACTTCCCCGCCTATACACCGCAACATTGAGGACAATGTCGGATTTAGTGTGGGAGAGGTACCTTTCCTTCCTTTATAAACTAGTAATTTTTATGATATATCTCGATTCAAATTCTTCACTTTATTCATCCATACCAAAAAAAAATTTATCTTCGCATTAGCCCGACATACCTATTTTAACGAAATCCCCAGTTAGGGAAGCCGAAAACGACATAACAAGATTGATACGGTTATGACACTGTAGACTTCCTACTTACGCGATCCGTTTCAATAACCATTATACCGACATCTAGAGTTTTTAGTTCTACAGTAACCCCTAGTAGTTTATACTAGCAGTCAGCACCGTCTTGACACAAACCACGTGGAGAATCGATGAATATAAGTGTTTGATGCCTGATCATTAAAATATCCTTCCTATCTCGCTGCTAAAAGATAAGAAATTTTGTGCACCAAAATATACGGTCACATATAAGAGTTGAGAAAATAATGAAGGAATCCAGTGTAGGTTGGTTCAGAGGTATCTGGTTCTGAACTCGGTAGGGCACGCTATGGCTCGATCCCCCACAACCTCCAACTTGGATAACATATGTAGGGTTGCCACACTCATGTACCAGACCCCGTGCTAAAAGGATCAAAGTCACTAATCGGTTACTCCACTACGTGCGTGCTAAGAACAAGGGCTTAATGTGATTGCGCCAGAACAAAACCGGGTGAAATAGATGCGAGGAACTCTGGGCAGAATTATAACGGAACTGTTGGATAGCTAATTTGAAATGGAAGCCTACGACTAAGCTTATTGCTTGTGTCATTAGCGTATCTTTAGTGTTTCACTCAAGTATTGGCCGAACCGACGAGGATTTCCCCAAAATTACTTTAAAAATCTAAGGTATGTCATGCGTATGCGCTTGACAAAACTTTTCCGACCTTTCGAATGACTATTTGCTTGAGGACAAGCAAATGTTTAAGTATGGGGGAATTTGATAACGAGAAAATGTATCATATAATTACTACGCTTTTTACCAATTTTATAATACATTAAGTCGTCTAACCCCCGATTATTCCGAGTTTATTTGTCTTTTTACAGGTATAACATTTGTCAACTCAAACCAATGGAAAAGGACTACATGAAGAAGGCTAGACAATAAACAAAGAGAAAAAGAACTAAAACTGCAAAGATTGGAAATTTTAGAGCAGTGACGGTCGTCACAGGTGGGTGACGGGCGTAACGACCCCCAACTTGAAACAACGCTCGTCACACATCTCTGACAAGCGTAATGCGCTATTTTAGAGCGTTACGACCGTCACCCACCTGTGACGACCGTCACGCGCGTGAAGATTAACGTTGTGAATTGGTGGAGACGTGGGCAACGTGAGGGCAGACTTGTTCTCCTTTTTTTCCTCCACTCAGTAACCATGCTCCCTATTTTTCCTCCACTCAAGCCTTCTCTCAATATATTTTCAACTGCTATTTCCTCTCTTATATATATGTGTGGTAGTGCAAAGCTGCAAGGGTCGAAGGAATTTTCCCAGAACAAATTTATTAATTTTGCCATTATTTTTATTTCATTGTTTTAGAGCATTTTTCCACATACTGTAATTCCTACTTCCATTATTATTTCAAGCTTTAGTTTTAGGTGTTAATTCTTCATTCAAGAATTAATACAATTTATTTACTACAATCAAGCTGCAAGGAATATTGTAACATTTCAAGATTACCATACCAACGTTAATTCCAGGTTTTTATTGAAATTAATATTTATTCATTTTTTGTATTATGCCAATTATTTTTATGAATTATATTTTGAATTGCATTATTGTTAAATCTATTATGTCCGACTAAATTATTCGTACCGGTATGTGACTCTTAAGAACCGAAAGAATTCAGTGATACCTTGGCCAAAAATATTTATTTATAAAACAATTTCTGGTTTCCAATTTCCATGCTTAATTTAACTACCCTTGTCACGAGAGTGAGAGGTTAATTAACACGATTTTGCCACGAGAGTGGGAAATTAATTAAGGCAAGAACCTGCATGCGAGAGCTGGGGTTCAACCCAGATAGTGGTAACGAAACATTAATTTTTAAATACACGAGAGTGTTTTAATAAATTAATTAAACTCAAATTGTTTTCAAAAAGTGTTATTAAATTTAAAGTGCATGCACTAGGTTTAGTAGCATAACTTATTTCATGAACACGAGAGTGTATGTCTCAGGTTTTTAAACAATTAGTTTTTATCAAAATACTTTATAGGCCAAGCGATTCACCGAATTCCCGAAGTCTGACTATCACATACCGGTATAACTATTACTTTTATTTTTAATTAAACTGTTTCCCCACCTAAAATCGAATATTCATCGCTTAGTTAAACAAACTGTAACATTAGATCATATGCGATTGATCCTCAGTCTCTGTGGGTTCGATAATCATTTAAAACTAGAACGACTGAACTGTATACTTGCAGTTAGTATCCCGACAGACTCATAAAGTCCCGATCAGAACCCAAGTTGTTTTGACTTAGACATGATGACGCAGAGTCCCGCCAGTATCTAAGAAGAGATCGTTTGCATATCTACCATAACCATAGGAGGTAAATGATGTCGGCTTGAACAATTAACTTTAATAATGCTTGGAGACTGTCATAATGGATTATACCATGGAAAAAGTATAATAAAAAAATATTGTGGCGTGTAAATTGATGCAATAGACAAAGTTGGGTAAAAGCATTGCTGCATGGAGACTAATGCAATTGATTATGCTGCAAAAGAAAGTTTGATAATAACATTGCTGCATGGAGACATATGCAATGGAAAATATCATAGAAAAAGTTTAATAATATCATTGCTGCATGGAGACTGATGCAGTGAAAAAGGTTGATAATAACATGGATGCATGAAGCCTGGCACAATGATTTTGATAACAATATTGTTGCATGGAGACTAACACAATAAATTAAATATGGAGAACTTCACACATTATCGCATAGAGACTAACACAACGGGTGGAATTGCTGGCTTCGCAACATTGTTACCCGGGGTCTGACACAATGAGCTAGATTGCAAAGAAAGAACATATTGTTGCATGGAGATTGACACAATAAATTAAATGTAAAAACATCACACACTGTCGCGTAGAGACTGACACAATTGGTGGAATTGCTGATTTTGCAACATTGCTGCCTGGGGTCTTACACAATGAGCTAGATCGCAAAGAAAGAACATATTGTTGCGTGGAGACTGACACAATAAGTTAAATGTAAATATTTCACACACTGTTGGGTAGAGACTGACGCAATGGGTGGAATTTCTGATTTTGCAATATTGTTATATGGGGTATGACATAATCAGTTAGATCGCAAAGAAATAACATATTGTTGTGTGGAGACTGACACAATAAGTTAAATGTAAAAATTTCACACATTGTCGCGTAGAGACTGACACAATGGGTGGAATATATAGGAAGTTTTTTTGAGTGATCCACATCTTAGATAACTAAATCAGAGGTGAGAACGGATCTCACTGGTTATTTATTTCTAACCGAGATAGGAACTCACTGAAGGTCTTAAGATATTGGCTCTGCCCAAGCATGTTTTCAAGAAATTCCATGTGTGATGTACGTGCATGATGTGTGTGTATGGAAATTTGGAATGCATATGTAACAAATGTGTATAAGCTTCCAATATGTATTGGTGCAAGCTATGTATATATGCCCTGAATGTTATGGAAAATGCTTTTGTATTTTCCTTTTTAAACCATTGGTTTTGAGTTACCCCCCCCCCCCCCCCCCCCCGACATTGCATGTTGCAACGTCGTGATATTTTTGAATTGATTTGACCATGGTGGAAAATATCAATAAGATTTTGATCTTTGCATCGTAGGCGTAGGCGCAGGCATAATTGTGGAGACAAGCGTAGACGTGGACGCAAACGCATATTTTATTTTAATATTTTCTAACCAAAATGCTTTTCTATATTTTATCAAGTGTTTTTACTTGTCATATCCTCGAAATGATTTCAACACAATATTCAAAATAAATAATCATAGTATTTTGCAAACAAGTCTAAAAAAGAAAAACACAATTCACGGGATATGAAGAGAAATACAAGTTTATTGATATGCCTTTAAATAGGCGTGAGTACAACATGCAATTCCTGAAAGGAGGTAATTATAGAAAATTTTAAAACTGTGAATGGCAATGAAAGTGATAATTGCTACTGCTATTTTCCCAATATCCTTTTGATAGCTTCTAGTCTTCTTTGCTTCTGAGTTGGATGATTTGGATCTAACTCTTTCTTCGTGGTTTGTGTTCGTAGTTCTTAGATTGAAGTATTTTTATTCTTTATTTCTTTTGGATAAGATCCCTAAATTTTGTCTGGATCTCCCTCTCGGGTTTTCAATCCACCGGGATTTTTTTTTGTATATGCCCATAATTTTTGTCTGGATCGCCCTTTCGGGTTTTCAATCCACCGGGACGCTCCTTTTTTCCTAAGTCGCCTTTTTAAGGTTCGATCTTAGCGAGCTTTCTTATACATAGTATTTTTTATTGCGTTTGTACTTACTGGATGCAGTAGTTCTTCCCCATCCATTGTTGTGAGGTTAAGACCACCACCGGAGAATGTTGTTTTCACCACAAATGGATCTTCGTAGTTGGGTGTCCATTTACCACGTTGTAATACTGTGGGAGAACTGACTTTTGGATTTTGCGTTCTATCGCAAATATTGCAGATAACAAGAGTCGCCATCGACTTTTCTTTTATTCAATAAAGGAAAAGGTGAAAAGAACAGGAAAGACCTTTTGAGAATTTTCTTGAGTTCGAGATGTAGGTTATGAAAAGGGAAGATGTTAGCACCCTTTTCATCTGTAGTTATCTACGGGCTCTTAACTGCTAGCTCACTTTGAAAATGCTTTATGTTTGTGTATATTTGCAAATATTTTGAAAATGCTTAAGTGCGGAAATTTTGTAATGATTCTCGTATAGTTGAGAATGTATACAAAATGTTTGTTTTGAAAATATTTTGAAATAAGGTGTGGTTTTGTAAAAAATGTTTTGAAGATGCCAATGTAAGGCAATTTTGTAATGATTCTCGTATCGTTTGAGAATGTATACAAAATATTTATTTTGGAAAGTATTTTGAAAATGTGAGGTGTAAAGATTGTTTTAGTTTGTGAGCAAGAAATTACGAGTGATCTACCTACTCAAAAAGTCTTTGTTCTTTTCCTCCTCCTTAAGGTAGTGCTATCCTACCATTAGTTAGTAGGAAGCCCTATCATTGTATGTGAGGGACAGGCGTGGGTCATCGTACAGTCATATAAGGAAACTTGTAAGACGCTTTAGAAATTGTCGTAAGGGACTAGAATCGTTTACCGAAGGCAACATCGAAGGGTCATCGAGGGACTATGATCTTTTAACCGAGGGTCTTTGCTAAAGCATCTTACGTTCAAGGGACATGACTGTTTAAAACCGAGTCAACAAGTGAGGTTAACCCTAGAGGTGTATGTGTGCAAAGGGTGTTTGATTCAATATTTTTATCTTGAATTAGGGTTTCACTATGATTGATTTTAATCTTGTCATACAAACCCTAATTACTAATAGTAATAAGGAAAGCAGTCAATTATGGAAATCAAATGTCCTACACTATTACAATACTTTGGGAATGTGGGATAAAAATTCGTGAATGGGGAGGAAAGCAATAAACCCTAATTAAACTATTACAATCCATAAGCAATTACGTAACTATGAAGATAACGGTGTGAAAAACAAGCAAATGCGCGGAGATGGTGAAAAAAGGGAAAATGTTTAAAAACCCTAACAAATTCCTAAGTATTAAAAAATGTTTTGTTATTTCTTTGTTTAGAAAGTATTTGAGATGTGAGATAAAAAATTAGACCTAATTCTATTTTACAAATTAATTATTTACAAGAAAATAAAATATAATTAAAATAGTCTTTTATTATTAAATTAAATTAATTAAAGTCTAAAGAATTCTAAGTATTTAGAAAATAATTTTGGAGTTTTATTTAGAAGAGATATTTGAAGTATAACCTAATTTTAATAAAATCAAAGTGATTAAAATAAACCAATTTTTTCAAAAATTAAATTAGCTAATTAAAAAAAACCTAAATCAAAATTCTATATAAATAATCATATTTTTGTATTTTAATTAAATGAAATGAAATAAATAAATATAAAGAAAATATGAAGAAACAAAAATATTAGGCCTGGGTTAGAAAATAAAAGAGGGGGTGAGGCAAGAAATTAGGGCGTTGGGCCAAGAGGGCTAAGCCCAAAGAAATTTGTTTGAAAAGAAATAAGGAAATCAAGTAAAATGGGGTGTATATCAAGCAAAAACAAAAAGGCCCATAACAACTAGGCCCAGACACAATGATTCAGTGAGGTTGGCCTTTTGAAAGTGTATCATGTGTTTTTTCATCTGGGGCGTTGGATCTGGCCATGGGGAGATCATATGGGGATGATGAGAGGCACACGGTATGCGCGTTGGAATTTCCTACACATGATCTCAAAAAAACAAATATGTGAAAATTAAAAGGGTACCCTTTTGAAAGGGTACCGCTGGGGCTCGAACCCAGGTCCCTAAGGTAAACAAGCGTGCGCTTTAAGCACTGGGGGGGTGATACATCTGGTAGTTTATACACAAACCATTCAATTTATTATAAACTTATTTCTGAATATAACTTCATCTTCTTCCTTGCGCCAGTAGCCTCAACAATATTTTTGAATTTCTGAAAATGCTTATTTCTCAACCAAATTTAAAGATGTAAACATCAAACTTGCTTGAAGTTTAACCAGGAATCCAACCATATAAATTTCAAAATCTATAAATCAAAGATGAGTGAAAATTTTACTTGGGACCAAACTGAACCCTAAAATCTCAGAAATTTCATTTTCAAAATTCTCATTACATAGATAATATAAATGAAAAGTAAGGACATGGTTAGCTTCACAGACATGATATCTACATTTTATCTTTTGAAATTGAAGGAAAATGATGCTTGAATAAGGATTTCAAAGTTAGAAAAACTTACCTCTGAAGTGAAAATCGAGTTTGGAGTTAGAGAACTCCTGGAGATGTTGTGATGATTTGAATAGCTTCACTGAACTCTTAGGAATCTATTGCAATGCTTACTTTGGATTGAGAGTGCCTCAATTCTTCTGGATAAGTCAAGTTGCACAACTCTATTTTTGAAAATGGAGGATGATGAAGATGATGTTACAGTGGTATAACAGGTGTTTGAATAACTTCTATATGAGTTATAGAAGCTTTGTGGATGATTTGAATGAAAACGCACGAGTGGATTAGGTGTTTGATGTCCAAGGTCATAAATGGCAACCAAAATGGAGTTTTAAGGCAATTATGACTTTGGGAGTGATTGAGGGGGTTTAAGGGATTATGAACTCATGTGTTAGCTTGGAAATACTTCCTCTATTTATAGAGAAAAAGTTTTAGAGGATGAGAGGGTTTGGTTTACAAAATCACATGTTATGGCTATGTTGGATTCTACATGAAGCAAACTTGAAGAACATGGTTCCAATGTGAAGTACATTGAAATCTAAAGTGGTTAGGAGCTTTAATCATGTTGCTTCTGGCTTTTGTGTTAAGTGTGTGCAGAGGGAGAAAGTGAGAGGCTCAAGGAGAGTTGACAAAGTGTTTAAAGCAAACTTTTCCAAAATGGAAGTGTGAACTTTGTGCCATTAATGGAAAATTGTTTTGGACAAAGATTGAATCACTTGTATAATGATTCAATCAGTTGTGTAAACATTTAATTATGGTGAAATTTTCAAGTTAAGAGGCCTGCAAAGCAAGATTTTGTAGCATGGCATGCAAATTTGTTCTTGAGCTCTTCACAAATATGACCTATAATTCAAGAATGGATGCCCAACTTCATCTCTCCGAATATCCTAGATCAAGCATGACAAAGATGCGTTCTTAGAAATTTTGGAAAGCTTTAAACATTTTATACAACTTTCATGTTGACCACTTTTGCTAAATCAACAAGGAAATTGGTGAAAATTGGCCAAGAAGTGGTGATGAAAAACTGACCAAAACTTGTTGAAAATTTTACTAAGTGTTAGATAAAAATGTCACAACTTCATGGGCTTATATCTCTCAAATTAAGCACTTTTTGAAGATCATCCTTAAAGAACAAAGTTTTATAATTCATCATGCTATACAAATTTCATGTTAAAAGTTTTCCTTGAATCCTCTTGCATCTTAGTGAAAAATAGTCATGAAGTAGTGAATTTATTAAGAACAAAGCATTAAACTTAGAAAATTTTCTATGTATTAGAAAATTTCTATCTTTGACTTTTGTTAACTTTGTTGATTCTTGATGATCAAGCTTGATAAATTTGAATGTTTGGATGACTCTTGATCTTTGAAGTTCAAAGTTGACCAAAAAGTCAAAGTTTGACTTTTGTGTGACAATTGACTTTTCATCAGTTGATCTCAATTCTTCAACTATCAACCACTTGCATCTTGGAAATGTTTTGAGCCATGTAATTAGGCCAATATATTATATTTTATCCCTTGAGATCATGCGTCAAGTCATTAGGTCATGTAGTAGGTCAAAAGTCAATGATCAGTCATTCTCAGTCAAAACCCTAATTTTGATAAATTTTCCCCTTTGGTGATCTGAGGGCCTTTCTTGAGGAATCATGATCAACCCTTGACCAAATTATGAATATAATTTCAACATGTTGATGTTGACCCAAAATCTTGAAGTTTGACTGTATGTTGACCATAATTGACTTTTTACTCAATATAGTTGATTTTCAGTCATCTGAGCAGTTGACTGAGAAAATTTGTGATCCAAGGATTGAAACTTGGTATGAGCATTCTTGGAGACCTATGTTGAACCATGAAAGTCAATTTATGCATTATAAGTCCAATTTTCCTTGAGAAAACCAAAACCCTAGTTGTGGACCCAAGGCTTATGAGGTGAGCTTGTCTGATCAACTCTTGAGTATCCTTGAGAATTTGAGATCTTTTTGTAAGAAATATATTGAGAAAAAGGGAGGGAAAATTTTGGGATACAACAACTGCCCCTATTCAATCTTCTTAAATTTGAAGAGTTAGATTGATATGTCCGCCATTCGTGACTTGAAGGTGAAATATGATTGAACACATAAGTGCCCAAAAATTTGCACTCGCTTGTGCACGAAGTAATGCTGCTGGTCGATTATGCTGGGAATGGGATTAAAGATGCCATTTGGAGAGGTAGTGAAGAGTTGTCGGAGATGGGCTTATAGATGCCATCCAAAGTAACTGTTGATAGAGAAATTAGACTAAGTCTATGCTCGACTTTAACTGGGGGAAGTATCAGAATAAGTCTTTGGTCGATTTAATCTGAGCCAGAAAAGGTCTACTGGAAGATGTATCAGAATAAATATTTGGTTGATTTAATCTGAGCTCGAAGATATCTACGTCTGTCTTTAACTGGGAGAAGTACTAAAATAAATCTTTGGTCGATTTAATCTGATCCAAAAAATGTCTAATGGAAGAAGTATCAGAATAAATCTTTGGTCGATTTAATCTGAGCCAGAAAAGGTCTACTGGAAGAAGTATCAAAACAAATATTTGGTCGATTTAATATGAGCCAGGAAAGGTCTACTGGAAGAAGTATCAAAATAAATCTTTGGTCGATTTAATCTGAGCCAGGAAATGGTCTATTGGAAGAAGTATCTGAATAAATCTTTGGTCGATTTAATCTGAGCCAGGATATGTTTGAAGGAAGTGTTCATTATGTAGATAGTCGCCATATCTTATTTCGAGAATTAATCTACAATCTATTTTGAGAATTGTTGATGATATTCGTCTAGTGATTGATCTTTCCTAAAAAGGTAAAGAATTAGCCGTATGCAATGTCATGATGTATGAAATGCATTGCGTAATGGTGTTCTCAAAATAAATGAGACTGTGCTATATGTGTTTCGTATGCATATGTTATGACATATAAATGTGAAATATGAAGTGTATTTGTAAGCCAATGCTGTATTTTGTATGGGAAAATAAATCCCTGACTATTGTTGGGGATGAAGAGTATGTGTATCTTCAATCTTGTCTAGAATGCTTCCGTTGGGGATTCCTGCTTGCTGTTTGAGGAAACTCCACAGAGGAATGTTAACTTCTGATTTTGGGGAGATGAGTTTAGGACCATTGGTTATTCATTGCTCTACTGGGGGATTTAATTTTTATATACCCTATCTGGGGATAAACGAGTGGACAACCTTCCACCTCAGTTGGGGATGATAATTATTATATACCCTGCCTAGGGATAAACTAGATAGATAACCTTCTGACTCGTCTGGGAAGGATAAAACTGACTGATATCTGGTATAGTTCCAAGTTTCATAGAAACTCTCTGGGGATAGTGGTAATTTCACTAGGGAGAGGAGTTTCGTCGGTGATTTGTAGTAATCTGAGGAATAGACTCAAACTAGGGAGACTGTAATCTGTTGGAGAAATAAACCTTGATGGGGAAATAAACCCTATGGACAGAGAAATATTCTCCTGAGGAAACAAACTCTCCTGGGGAAATTGAATTTTGCTAGAGAGAAGAAATTTGCAGGGGTCTTTCAGTTTTGGAGAAATAAAACACAGTTGGGGAAGAGAATTTGATTGGGACTCCATAGATTGGGGAAAATATGGGGAATGTATCTTCATTGAAGATTACTCTATGGGGATAATCTCATGGAAGTGGCTCTGTGGGAATTTGTGGGTGGCTTGGACGTTGTCCCAACTCCTAGAGTCTTGAGTAAATGCTTATTCATGCTTTTGTGCATATATTTGTTAACAGTTAATCATGTTCTTATGCATATGTTCATTCAATTTTAGTCATTGGACATTTTTGCAAGAAAAATAGAAAAAACAAAAAGTTTGAACTTTAAGGTGTATTTGTATTGATAGTTTACCCAAAAGCAAGCGATTTTTTTACAAAGAAACATACATCCTAGTAAGAGGAAATTTTCGTGAAATGAAAAAAGTACAAAGTGAAAACAAAACATATAGTTACGTGGAAATGATCTCGTTGGGTTCCAACCCTGCTATTGCCCCTATGTCTTCGAACATCTCATCCCTTGTTATCATAAGAAGTTGATTAAACCGATCTGAACCATTTGAAACTTTTGACCTTAGTAATAAAGCTTATAGTGAGTGATCCGACATGACATAGTCGTACGCTTTAATCCCTAACTTTTTCCTGGACCGCCCTTTTTGGTTTTCAGTCCACCGGGATACCCTTTCTCGCCCAAGCCTCCTTTTTAGGTTTTCGACTTGCCGGTCGTACAATCTTTTGCATATGTATCCCTAATTTTTCCCGAGCCCTTTTGGTTCGTCGGGATACCCTTATTTTTTCCTAGGCCAGTCAATCTAGCGGGTTGTTTTCATTCATAGTATTTTTTGACTATGTATGTATTCACAGGGTGTAGGAAGTCTTTACTGTCCATGGTGGTCAGAATCATAACACCGCCTGAAAAATACTTTCTTGACAACAAATGGTCCTTCGTAGGTGGGAGTCCATTTGCCCATGGGATCACCTTGCGGTAGAATGATGCGCTTTATTACCAAGTCACCATCCTGATATACCCGATGCTTGATCTTTTTGTTGAATGCTTTGATCATACATTTCTGATACATCTGACTGTGACAGACAACCGCGAGCCTCTTTTCGTCAATCAAATTTAACTTGTCCAACTTAGTCTGAATCCACTCATCTTCATCTAAGTCTGCATCTTTCATAATCCTCAGATAAGGAATATGAACTTTGACAGGCAGGAAAACTTCCATGCATAGACCAGAGAGAATGGGGTTGACCCAGTTGATGTTCGCACTGAAGTGCGATGGCTGTGGAGAGAAAACGGTAATATCCTGTGCTAATCTTTGTAGGTTACAACCATATTTGCACAATCTTCTTTATGTTTTTGTTGGCAACTTCCACTGTGCCATTCATCTTTGGTGTGTATGGAGAAGAGTTATGGTGCTTGATCTTAAATTGTATGCAGAGTTCAGTGATCAAAATTTTGTTAATATTGGTACCATTTTCCGTGATGATTCTCTCAGGGATACCATACCAATAGATAAGGTTGTTCTTGATGAACCGGGCAACCACATTCTTGGTAACAGAGGCGAACAAAGCTGCTTCAACCCATTTTGTGAAGTAGTCGATGGTGACGAGAATAAAGCGATATCCATTAGAAGCAGTAGGCTTTATTTCTTCTATCATATCAATGCCACACATTGCAAATGGCCAAGGAGCAGTCATGACGTTCAAAGGTATCAGAGGCTCGTGAACTTTATCGTCATATATCTGGCACTTATGAAAAGTCCTTGAGTGGTGGTGATAGTCAGTTTCCATGGTCGACCAATAGTAACCTGCTCTCAGGATTTTCTTATCCATAGTATGTCCACTGGAATGAGTGCCAAAGATGCCTCCATGCATATCTTCCATGATTTTCTCTGCTTCTTTCTTGTCCACACCGTGGAGCAGAGTTGAATAATGATTTCTCTTGTACAAAATCCCATTGCTCAGGAAGAACTTAGCTGAGAACCTCTGTAGGAATTTCTTGTCATTGATTGATGCCCCTTCAGGGTATTATTGAGCTTCAAGGAACCTTTTCACTTCATGAAACCAGGGCTTCTCTTCTACTTCATCAATATCAATTTTGTAGCAGTGTGCTGGTTCATTGAATCTTTCAACGGTAATCCTGAGAGCTTCATTATCCCATCTAAACTTGAACATGGATGACATGGTAGCTAATACATCCGACAACTGATTTTCTTCCCTTGGGATATGCTCAAAAGTAATCTCTTCAAAGTACGGAATCAAGGTTAGCACATGTTCTCGGTAAGGGATAAGATTCAGATGCTTCGTATCCCATTCTCCTTTGACTTGATTGATTACTAACGTTGAATATCCATATACGCTCATGAATTTGATCCTCATGTCAATAGAAGCTTTGATACCCATGATGCACGCTTCATATTCATCTATATTATTGGTGCAGTCGAAGCAAAGTCTGGAAGTGAAGGGTGTATGATAACCTTGAGGAGAGACAATTATAGCACCAATTTCGTTGCCAAGTGAATTAGAAGCTCCGTCAAAAACCATAGTCCATCAGGATCCTAACTCAGGTCCTTCATACGGTCCAGGCTCTTTACAATCCATAACTAGCATGATGTTCTCGTCCGAGAATTAGAAGTTCATAAATTCGTAGTCGTCTACTACTTGATGTGCCAAATGATCTTCCAGTACACTTCCTTTGATTTCTTTTTGAGTGGTGTACTGGATTTCGTATTCTGTTAAGATCATTTTCCATCAAACTATTCTTCCGGAGAGAGCTGGCTTCTCAAATATGTACTTGATGGGATCTATTTTAGAGATCAACAAAGTAGTATGAGTTAACATATACTGTCTTAGTCGAAGAGCAGCCCATGCCAAAGTGCAGCAAGTTTTCTCAAGCAGCGAATATCCTTTTTCACGGTCAGTAAATTTTTTGATAAGGTAGTATATTGTATGCTCTTTTCGACCAGACTCGTCATGTTGCCCTAATACACACCCCATTGAATTCTCTAGCATTTTTAGGTAAATGATCAGAGGTCTCCCTTCAACTGGTGGCATCATAATCGGAGGTTCTTGTAAGTACTCTTTGATTTTATCAAAATCCATTTGACAGTCGTCATTCCATCTGACTACTTGATTTTTCTTGGCTTAAAGATTGGCTCACCAGTAAAAGTCAAATGAGAGATGAATCGGGCAATTTAGTTTAGTTGTCCTAAGAAACCTCTGACCACCTTCTCAGTACGACGAGCCATCATTTCTTGAATAACTTTAAATTTTGTAGGATCAACTTCAATATCTTTACCACTGGCGACGAAACCTAGAAGTTTTCCATACCTCACCCCAAAGGTGCATTTGTTTGGATTCAGCCTTAGTTTGTACTTCTCTATCCTTTCAAATAACTTGTGCAGATGATCAAGATGTTCTTCTTTAGTTTGTGACCTGGATATCATATCATTGCCATTGACTTCTATCTCATGATGAATCATGTCATAGAATAAAGCTACCACAACTCGCTGATAAGTTGCCTCTGTGTTCTTCAACCCAAAAGGCATGACCTTATAGCAGAATATGCCCCACTGTGTAACGAAGGTAGTTTTCTCCATATCCTCAAGCTCCATCTTGATTTGATTATAACCCGAGAAACCATCCATGAAGGATAATACCTTGTGTTTAGCAGTGTTGTCGACCAGGACATCAATATATGGAAGTGGGAAGTCATCTTTGGGCTTACCTTATTCAGATCCTTGTAATCTACACACATATGTTCCTTGCTATCTTTCTTTGGTACCAGAACAAAATTAGCAACCCATTGAGTATATGACGTCACTTCTAAAACCCCTGCATTGAACTGTTTCATGACCTCAACTTTGATTTTCTCCGACATCTCAGGATGCGTGCGACGAACTTTCTGCTTAATCAGAGAACAAACCTCTTTTATTGGCAGACAGTGAACCAAAATATCTATATCGAGCCCTGACATGTCCTCGTATGACCAAGCAAATACCTCAACATAGTCGTGCAACATCCGAATCAATTTTCTCTTGACACTGTCCTCCAGGTTGGTGCTAATCTTAACATCCTTCCTATCTGTCTCAGAACCCAGGTTTACCACCTCGACCGGCTCTTCATGTGGTTGGATAGTCTTTTCTTCTTGAATCAAGAGTCTGGAAAGTTCTCCATGTATTTCACAATCTTCCTCACCTTCGTCTTCGGCTTGGTAGATTGGATTTTCAAAGTCATAAACGACAATAGTAGGATCGTTATCAATGAGATCTAGAGTGGATGGAGATCTGCAATATAGTGTGTGGGTGCATGTAAGAACAAATAACTATTTGAAAGTGTAACAAAGTAAAATAAAGATAGAGAGCACAAAAATTTGTATGCAAAACGTCCAATGTTTTCATTAAATGAAAATATGACATATGAAATGATAACCCTTAACAAATTGACCATGGTGCCTCGGGCAAGACACAAGGTTTAAAGTCATTATTTTAAAAGAAATTACATAACCAAACTTCTTAAAGTAATAAAAATAGGAAATATCAATTACTCTTGACTAATGGAGATTGATACAATGTCTTTAGCCTTCCAATTGTTGAGTCCCTGCCAACAATAGGGAATATCCAATTGTCCAAGTCACCATCATTACCAGAGTCTTCCAGAGCATTGACTTCATTATTGCTAATACGGAAAGGTGGTCCTCCAGCACGAACACGACGAACCGCCTTCTGAGCCTCTAAAGTTAAACCCAAACCAAGTTTGTTGGACTTGTAGGGGATATTGGGAATTTGTCCCCAGATAGTGTAACCACCCTCTTCTACCACAACTCTAGCATCCTTCAGAGAAGCCATTATTGGTGTGTCCTTGGTAATCTTGGGAATAGCAAGCGTAGCTTTAGCAACGGAAATTGTCGAAGGGATTACTTCAAATGTATGGCAGGGAGTTTTAATGAATTCACCATCCATTTCAACATATTTGAAAGAATTCAAATGGCTGACCATATATTCTTCTTCTCCACAGACTGTAACAATCTTCCCTTTCGCCGAATACTTCAATTTTTGATGTAGGGTAGAGGTAACGGAACCTACCCCATGAATCCAAGGGCATCCTAGCAAACAGGAATAAGCCGGGCGAATATCCATTACCTAAAAAGTGGAGTTAAAAACCTGAGATTCCATCTTGATCGGAAGATCAACTTCTCTGTGCACCATTCTTTTTGACCCATCAAAGGCTCTTACCACAATATCGCTGGGTTTCAGCACCAACCCTTCACAGTCTAATCTATCCAGAGCACCTTTTGGTAATACATTCAGGGAGGAACCTGTATCAACCAACACATGCACCAAAGTAGTGCCCTTGCACTCAATTGAGACGTACAGGGCCTTGTTATGATTCTTTCCTGCAGGGGTTAAATCGGCATCAGAAAAGCCTAAACCATTATCAAATATTAGGCTTGCAACAAAATTCTAAAATTGATCAGCAGAGGTCTCTTGTGGTACATGAGCATTCTTCAGAAATTTCATCAAAGCCTGAGCATGGGCTTCAGAGCATAATAACAAGGACAACATGGATATCTTGGAGGGTGTCTGCCCCAGTTGTACAACTATTTTTTAGTCACTTTTATGAACGATCTTCAGTATTTCCTCCATCTCTTGTTTAGAGGTATCTTCAATTGTAACATATTTTGAGGGTGCCTCCGTCTAGGCAGGCTTAGTCACTTTCTCTTTGCCCCGGGCGTTAGCAGTTTACCTAACAGCAAGAATGTGAACAGGTGTTGTGATAGTTTTTGGAGGAGAGATATTTGGGGAGAAGATCCTTCCCGTTTGAATAGCTTTACTAGTTCCGACAATATTTTCGACATTGATATTGGTAACTTCAGAATCTTCATATTTGGTAATCCATGGCTCTTGCCTAACACCATGGTAATGAACTTCTGCTTCATAGTTCTAGGGAACAGCCTTGTCAGAGGAATAGGGGAGTGGCCCTGGTGCAGTGATGATCAGGGGAGCCACCCTCGGCTCAGCAGGAATCCTTATAGGGCCTCTAGAGGTGATCCTTATAGGAGTATTGGAAATTGTGATTATAGAAACATCTTCAAGTCTCAGTTCTTGAGATATACTTTCATGCAAACTCTTCATGGACAGAGTTTTCTCAAACAAAATTTCACAGTTATCAATCAAATGCTGAATACCCTTCTGCATCCACATATAACCATTAGTTTGGGAAGCATAATGGTAACAATTTTCAGGACAACCCGAAAATAAACCTTCTCATAATAGATTTTTCTTAACGATCATCAAGGGAGTTGTTAAGTCACTTATGGTGGAGACATAGGAAATATTGCCAATAGCATTAACACCTTTACCATGACTGGGCATGGGTGTAGTGATCATATTGGGGGTCTCTTGAGGATCAATTCAATTTCCTTTGCATCAATCATGTCTTGGATTTTTCTCTTTAGGGACCAGCAACGGCCCAGGACTATTGGAATGATAGGCACACTTTGCATTAGGGTTATATTTTGGAGAGGATGTGTTGGGAATCTGAGGAGGATCCCACAGTGTTATCAATTGTGATTTCAACAAGTGTTGTAATGCTTGAGCCAATGACATATTAATCCTAGTGAAATTCCTCCTCAGAGCGTCTAACCTACGTTGATTGCCTGGTTATTGTGATCAAATAGGTGTTATATTAGAGATTACTTCCCCTACATACTGATAAGGATCATTCTTACTATGGCTCCTCTGGCCATAAAGAATGCTGGTTTCTTTCTTTCCAATGAATGGTTTCTTCAAGGTACTAGAGGATGCATCCATCTAAATCTTCTCGCTCTTGATACCACTTTCAACTCGTTCGCCAGTCAAAATCAGTTCAGTAAACCATGATGAAGAACTCCCAATCAGAAAGTTAAAGAATGGACACATTAGAGTGCCCATAAACATGTCCACCAATTCTCGCCCAGTCAAAGGGGGTTGCACCCTTCCAGCCAGATCCCTCCATTTTTGAGCATACTCCTTAAAGCCTTCGTTCAAGCCCATAGTCATACCCTGTAATTTCACATGAGTTGGTGCAAGGTCAGCATTTTATTGGTATTATTTGTAGAAGGTAGTAGCCAAGTCCTCCCATGTGTGAATATTGGTTCCTTCAAGTTGATAGAACCTTTCAATCTGTGTTCCAGATAGGCTCTCTTGAAAGAAATGAACCCATAACTTCTTGTCCGTAGTGTGTGGTTAAATCTTTCACACATATGACCTTAAATGGAGTTTGGGACAAGAGATCCCATCATATTTGGCAAAGACATGGACCTTGAATTTGTGGGGGATGACTACCCCTAGGACCAAACCTAAATCTCCAAAGTCCAATCCAAGCACTTTTTGGATTTCCACAGCCTTGAGTCGGTCTTTCAGTTGTTTGTATTTGTCATCCGTTGGTGGGCACTTCTCATTGGAGTAGTCTTCATCCTCAAAAATCTGGTTATTTCCACCCTCAGCCCTGGTGCTTCTAACATCCTCTTCTTGATTGTCGTCTTCCACGGAGGAGACATCATCTGCTTGAGCCAGTTGGGTAGGAACTTTGAATCTCCTCCCCATGTTGAGGATAACAACCTGCTTCTTAGTCTTCTTCGTGACGAGGAGTGCCATCATCTCTTGTTGCCCTTTGGCTAGGTTCAGGAGAGTCTCTTAAAACTGTGCGTGTTGAGTTTGTAGATCTTTGACGGTTTGCTTGAGAGTCATCTTATACTGAAATAAACAGTAAATAAATGAGGAAACCTGTATCGGAAAACCTGCTTATGAAATGATGCATGATATGTGGATGCAATGTTTTCAAGGACCTCAGAAGATTTTAAATTTTCTAGCTAAAAAGGAAACAGAAACAAAGATTGCATTAATAAGTTCAAAATTTACAAAATTGCCTCTTGGGCTTACAATGAAAAATAAAAAAGGTCTCAAAGAGACAACAAAATTAACTCCTAAAACCTAAGACTCAAGTCTCCCATAGACTCTTCCTCTCTGTGTCGATGTATACATTAAGGCTTTGCTCCTCGAGAAGTCGCTTTGTGAGCTCCAACACTTTCTTCTCGCTTGCATAGAATTGAGCTTCAAAGGTGTCTCGTTCTCCCTTGAGTTGAATCCAGGACTTCTGCAATTCTTCGAGGTCAGTGGGCATGTCTGGATGGTGAATGACATAAGGAATATACCCCTCGGCAATTGGTTCCACAATCACTGATAGGATAGCTGGATATGGCATCATGAGGTTTTGAGTGTGAGTTCATACCCACTTGAGACATGGCTCTAAAGGGATAGAATTCTTATGTCCTAAAGTCTTGCTATCAATCTTGTTTACCATGCCCCAAGCTCATACAAACCTTTGACGATAACCTTGGAAATAGTTTTCGTAGTCGAACATAATACCCTGGATAAACGCGTCATAAGGACCATCTCTTCGAGCATAACCAAATTGTCGTAGAGCCAGAGAAGGGTTGTAAGTAATACCTCCCCTAAATCCAAGGAGTGGAACATTAGGAAATTCCCCACAACGGTTAATGATAGTAGTATCCTCATGAGATCAGGAACACCAATAGATATTCGAATGAGAGAGCGACATCATTCTTTGAGACCACCTCAAACCTTGTTCATTCTTCAATACTGATCGGGGAAGGTGAAAAATAAACCACCTAGATAGCAATGGTATGTAACACATAAGAGCCCATCTCTTCCTCATAATAGAGAATGCAGAATGTCTCCGAGCAAAGTAGGTACAGGGTTACGAGAAAGGAAGATTTTGACAGCATTCACATTTATGAGTTGGTCTAGATTAGGGAAAAACACCAAACCATAGATCAATAAAGCCAAGGTTTCTTCGAAAGCTTGAAAATTCATAGCCTCCAAAAACAGTCGAGCCTTCTATAACAGAAATTTATCTAGAAAACCCTTGACTCCACTCCTTATTTCCTAATTAGCTTCAATGTCTGACCACTTTAGATGCAAGGTTGTTGCAATTTCTTCAAGTTGTGGATATTTCTTTAAACTGGAGAAAGGTGTCCGGTCAAGGACATGTATTCCCAGCAGCTTAAAGAATTCTTCTATTGTGGGTACCAGTTGATAATCCGGAAAGGTGAAACAATGATGAGCGGGATCAAAGAACTGGAATAAAACACTTATCATGTCTTCTTCAAAACCCTAGGTAACCAAACCGATTAGTCGACCATGCCTTTTGATGAATGGAGAACTTTCGGGAACCCTTGAGACTAACTCCTTAAGTTGCGTAGGCACCCTTACAAAGCTTTTTTGAATAGTGTTTCTGAGACCGGAGGCCATAACCTACAAAACAGAACAAAGATGAACCCCTAGGTCCTTGAAATGGTTAGTGAAAATGATATGGTATGATGTCATGATGTTCATGATGTTATGTTTGAATAATTAATCATACACAAACAAAGCACACAAGGCCTTAGCTTGCATGGAGTTTATAGGTAAGTACCCTCTTGAAGTTTTAGTTGGCTCAACCTGTCCTAAAAGAAGTAACCGGGTTCTAAGAGCCTCAATATCACTGATCTTTCTTCTCGGGCATTGTTTTAGCACAAGCATCAGAACTGCGATTGAAATATCCTGATAGTCTGATCTCAATTAGTGTAGTATCGAGTATTAACCAACTTCAGTCTACACCAAAGCCAGCTATCTCACTACTTTCTAAAGGCTAAGTTGTTCAATTAAGGTTCTATGGTTAGTTAGTACTTTATGACACCACACAGCAGCCTTGTATTCTCCTTGATTTATCTCAAGGGACATAGGTACCAACAAATGTGTCACACTAACGTAGCCATCGCTTCAAACATATCAGTCTATGCCGTACAGTTTTCACGATCTATTTCCACTTATCTAAAATTCCCTAGATCCGGGTATAAGATCTATACAAGAAATAAACCGAAGCATATCCTGAAATATAAAGCAAATAAGGCAAACAAGTAAAGCAATAAAGGTGATCTAGCTCTAAGGTAACCCTATTTTTTAGAATTATCCTCCCTAGTAGAGTCACCAGTTCTGTAATACGGTGGGAGAACTGACTTTTGGATTTTTCATTTTATTGCAAATGTTGCGGATAGCAAGAGTCGCCACCGACTTTTCTTTTATCCAATAAAGGAAAGGGTGAAAAGAACAAGAAAGACCTTTTGATAATTTTCTTGAGTTTGGGGGGTAGGTTATGAAATGGGAAGGTGTTAGCATCATTTTCATCCGTAGTTATCTACAGGCTCTTAACTACTAGCTCAGTTTGAAAATGCTTTATGTTTGTGTATGTTTGCAAATATTTTGAAAATGCTTAAGTGCGACAATTTTATAATGATTATCGTATCGTTGAGAATGTATGCAAAATGTTTGTTTTGAAAATAGTTTAAAAGAAGGTGTGGTATTCTAAAAAATGTTTTAAAGATGCCAATGTAAGGCAATTTTGTAATGATTCTCGTATCATTTGAGAATGTATACAAAATATTTGTTTTGGAAATTATTTTTAAAATGTGAGGTGTAAAGATTGTTTTAGTTTGTGAGCAAGAAATTACGAGCGATCTACCTACTCAAAAAGTATTTGTTCTTTTCCTCCTCCTTTAGGTAGTGTTATCCTACCATTAGTTAGTAGGAAGCCCTATCATTGAATATGAGGGACAGACATGGGTCATCGTAAAGTCATAGAAAGCAACTTATAAGACGCTTTAGCAATTGCCGTAAGGGACTAGGATCATTTACTGAAGGCAACATCAAAGGTTCATCGAGGGACTACGATCTTTTAACCAAGGGTCTTTAGTAAAGCATCTTACGTTCAAGGGACATGAATGTTTATATCTGAGGCAAGAAGTGAGGTTAACCCTAGAGATGTATGTGCGCAAAGGGTGTTTGATTCAATATTTTTATCTTGAATTAGTATTTTTCTATGATTCATTTTAATCTTGTCATACAAACCCTATTAGTAATTAGGAAAGAAGTAAATTGCGGAAATTAAATGTCATACGCTGTTACAATGCTTTGGGAATGGGGGATACAAATTCGTGAATAGGGAGGAAAGCAATAAACTTTAATTAAACTATTACAATCTATAAGCAATTACATAACTATGAAGATAACGATGTGAAAAATAAGCAAATGCGCGGAGATGGTGAAAAAAGGGAAAATGTTTAAAAACCCTAACAAATTCCTATGTATTAAAAAAAGTTTTGTTGTTTCTTTGTTTAGAAAGTATTTGAGATGTGAGATAAAAAATTAGACATAATTCTATTTTACAAATTAATTATTTACAAGAAAATAAGATATAATTAAAATAGTCTTTTATTATTAAATTAAATTAATTAAAGTCAAAATAATTCTAAGTATTTAGAAAATAATTTTGGAGTTTATTTATAAGAGATATTTGAAGTATAACTTAATTTTAATAAAATCAAAGTGATTAAAATAAACCAATTTTGTCAAAAATTAAATTAACTAATTAAAAAAACCTAAATCTAAATTCTATATAAAAAATCATATTTTTGTATTTTAATTAAATGAAATAAATAAATAAAAGTAAAGAAAATATGAAGAAATAAAAAGATTGGGCCTGGGTTAGAAAATAAAAGAGGGGGTGAGGCAAGAAATTAGGGCGTTGGGCCAAGAGGGCTAAGCCCAAAGAAATTTGTTTGAAAAGAAATAAAGATATCAAGTAAAATAGGGGTGTTTATCAAGCAAAAATAAGAAGGCCCAGAACAACTAAGCCCAGGCACTGAATGATTCAGTGAGGTTGGCCTTTTGAAAGTGTATCATGTGTTTGTTCATCTGGGGCGTTGGTTCTAGCCATGGGGAGATTAAATGGTGATGATGTAAGGCGTATGGTACGCGCGTTGAAATGACATGCACATGATCTCAAAGAAACAAATATGTGAAAATTAAAAGGGTACCGCTGGGGTTAGAACCCAGGTCCCTAAGATAAACAGGTGCACGCTTTAACCACTAGGGTGGTGATACATCCGATAGTTTATACACAAATCATTAAATTTATTATAAACTCATTTCTGAATATAAATTTATCTTCTTTCTCGCGCCAGTAGCCTCAAAAATATTTTTGAATTTCTGACAATGCTCATTTGTCAACCAAATTAAAAGATGTAAACATCAAACTTGCTTGAAATTTAACCACGAATCCAACCATATAAATTTCAAAAGCTATAAATCAAAGATGATGAGAATTTTACTTGGAACCAAATTGAACCCTAAAATCTCAAAAATTTCAGTTTCAAAATTCTCATCACACAGATAATATAAATGAAAAGTAAGGACATGGTTAACTTCATAGACATGATATCTACATTTTATATTTTGAAATCGAAGGAAAATGATGCTTGAATAAGGATTTAAAAGTTAGAAAAACTTACCTCTGAAGTGAGAATCAAGTTTGGAGTTATGGCACTCATGGAGATGTTGTGATGATCTGGATAGCTTCATTGAACTCCTAGGAAGCTATTGCAATGCTTACTTTGGATTGAGAGTGCCTTAATTCTTCTGGACAAGTCAAGTTGCAGAGCTATGTTTTTAAAAATGAAGGATGATGAAGATGATGTTACAGTGGTATAACAAGTGTTTGAATAACTTATATATGAGTTATAGAAGCTTTGTGGATGATTTAGAATGAAAACGCACGAGTGGATTAGGTGTTTGATGTCCAAGGTCAGAAATGCCAACAAAAATGGAGTTTTAAGGAAATTCCGACTTTGGGAGTGATTGAGAGGGTTTAAGGGCTTATGAACTCATGTGTTAGCTTGCAAATACTTCCTCTATTTATGGAGAAACGTTTTTAGAGGCTGAGAGGGCTTGGTTTACAAAATCACATGTTATGGCTAGGTTGGATTGTAGATGAAGCAAACTTGAAGAACATGGCAATCTAAAGTGGTTAGGAACTTTAAACATGTTTCTTCTGACTTTTGTGTTAAGTGTGTGCAGATGGAGCAAGTGAGAGGCTCAAGGAGAGTTGGCAAAGTGTTTAAAGCAAACTTTTCCAAAATGGAAGTGTGAACTTTGTGCCATTAATGGAAAATTATCCTGGATAAAGCTTCAATCACTTGGATAATGATTCAATCAGTTGTGTAAACATTTAATTATGGTGAGATTTTTAATTTAAGAGGCCTTCAAATCAACATTATGCAACATGGCATGAAAATTTGTTCTTGAGCTCTTCACAAATATGACCTATAATTCAAGAATGGGTGTCCAAATTCATCTCTTCGACTCTCCTAGCTCAAGCATGATAAAGATGTGTTCTGGGACATTTTGGAAAGCTTGAAACATTGTCTACAACTTTCATATTAACCACTTTGGCTAAATCAACAAGGAAATTGGTTAAAATTAGCCAAGAAGTGGTGATGAAAAACCGACCAAATCTTGTTGAAAATTTTACTAAGTGTTAGATAAAAATGTCACAACTTCATGGGCTTATATCTCTCAAATTAAGCACTTTTTGAAGATCACCCCTCAAGGACAAAGTTGTAGAATTCATCATGTTCTACAACTTTCATGTTAAATTTTTTCCTTGAATCCTCTTGCATCTTAGTGAAAAATAGTCATGAAGTAGTGAATTTATTAAGAACAAAGCATTAACACTTAGAAAATTTTCTAAGTATTAGAAAATTTCTATCTTTGACTTTTGTTGACTTTGTTGATTCTTGATGATCAAGCTTGATAAATTTGAATGTTTAGATGACTCTTGAACTTTGAAGTTCAAAGTTGACCAAAAAGTCAAAGTTTGACTTTTGTGTGACAATTGACTTTTCATCAGTTGATCTCAATTCTTAAACTATCAACCACTTGCATCTTAGAAATGTTTTGAGCCATGTAATTAGGTAAAGATATTATATTTGAGCCCTTGAGATCATGATTCAAGTCATTAGGTCATGTACTAGGTAAAAAGTCAATGATCAGTCATTCTTAGTCAAAACCCTAATTTTGACAATTTCCCCCTTTGGTGATCTGAGGGCCTTTCTTGAGGAATTATGATTAACCTTGATCAAATGATGAATATGACTTTAAAATGTTGATGTTGACCAAAAATCTTGAAGTTTGACTGTATGTTGACCACAATTGACTTTTTACCCAATACAATTGATTTTCAATCATCTGAGCAATTGACTGAGCAAATTTGTGATGCAAGGCTTGAAACTTGGTATGAGCATTCTTGGAGACCTATGATGGACCATGAAAGTCACTTTAGGCATTAGAAGTCCAATTTTCCTTGATAAAACCAAAACCCTAGTTGTGGACCCAATGCTTAAGAGGTGAGCTTTGTTTGATCAACTCTTGAGAATCCTTGAGCATTTGAGAATTTTTATGAGGAATGTCTTGAAGAAAAGGGAGGGAAGACTTTTGGGGTACAACAGTGAGGAAGTGTCACAAGTTCCAGATTGATGCAGATAGAACTCATGTGCCGCCAACTCTTCTCAATGTTTTGTCTTCTCCATGGTTTTTCTCTATGTGGGCTATTGATATGATCGATATGATTGAACCCAATGCCTCAAATGGACATCGTTTCATCCTGGTGGCTATTGATTATTTCATTAAGTGGGCCAAAGCAACATCTTATGTGAATGTGACTCGCCAAATAGTGGTCAAGTTTATCAAGAACCAGCTCATCTGCCGATATGGCGTGCCAAGCAAATTTATCACCGACAATGGGTTAAACCTGAACAATATAATGATGAAAGAACTATGCAATGATTTCAAGATAGAACATCACAACTCTTTCCCGTATAGACCAAAGATGAATGGTGTTGTGGAAGCTCCTAGCAAAAACATCAAGAAAATTATCCAGAATATGGTTGTAACTTACAAGGATTGGCATGAGATGTTACCTTTTGGTCTGGATGGCTATCGCACATCCGTTCACACTTCAACAGGGGAAACTCCATCTTCTCTGATATATGGAATAGAAGAAATACTCCTCGTAGAGGTTAAGATCCCATCAATGAGATTTCTAATGGAAGCAACAATCCCCGTAGAGGTTGAGATCCCATCAATCAGAGTTCTAATGGAAGCAGTACTCTTCATAGAGGTTGAGATCCCATCAATGAGAGTTCTAATGGAAGTTGAGTTATCTGAGGCTGAGTAGTGTCAAAGTAGATACAACCAATTGAATCTAATAGAAAATAAGAGGATGATGACCTTGTGTCAGGGCCAGTTATATCAGAAAATAATGAAGCATGTGTTTGATAAAAAGGTTCGACCTTGTGAGCTCAGAGAAGGTGACCTTGTGCTTAATAGGATCATATCTTTTTAACCTGATGCGAGGGTGAATTAGGCTCCCAATTTTGAAGGTTCGTATATGGTTAAGACAGTTATCTCCAGCGGTGCAATGACTCTTATGACCATGGACTGTAAAGATCTCCCACATACAGTGAATTCCGATGCAGTCAAGAAATACTTTGTCTAAAATAAAAAAAAAAAGAACAACTCGCTAAGTTGAAAACCAAAAAGGAAGGATTAGGTAAAAATGAGCATCTCAGTGGACTGAAACCCCGAAAGGGCGGTCCAGGAAAAAATTACAGACATAAATAGAAAAATAATAATCCTGGTAGATTGAAAACCTGAAAGGGAAATCGTGGCAAAAGTTAAGGATCTTTATGAATAGTAACTACATTAGTCCGAGATCGATCTTCTTCAAGCTGTCTACCCTGCAAAGGCTTTTCATCAAATTCATCTCCAGTGAAGTTTGAACACAATTGAAATTCAAAGTTGATAGGGAGAATAGGATTGTGTATTCCAATTATAACCTTTCCCATATAAGTGCCATTTTTCGAACTTTGTAAAATATCCATGGAGTTACACCATTTTTGAACTACCATTCCATTAAATAAATTTGAGTCATTTCCCATTTGTTTGCTAATCTTATCTTATTTTAGCTCTACAAAAATTTTTATGATGATTTTGTAACAATTTGTTAAATAAAATGAATTTTAAAATGTGTACAATAACAACAAAGAGTGTTTTCTTATGGTTCATGAATTAAAGGGGAATGTTACTAGGTATCTCTAGGCCCGGTTAAATTCTGAAATGTGGAACTAAAAGGACAATGTGCTTTTAAAGACTTATAGATAGTTAAGTTACCTCCAAAGGTTACCTTTCAAAGAGACTTATTACCTCTTCCTGTTTGAAATTTTGAAAGAAATGAACTTCGGGCATTTCCCCATTGAAGGATATTTCCCCCTCTTGGAGGTAGTGACCTTACAACAAGTTCTTACTCCATCGGTGACTCTATATTTTATCCCCAAGTGATGTTAAGATCACCCGAGTGCTCGTGTACTATAATTTGTCATCCCTGGTCTTATCATCCGTTTATCATATTTGGTCAGTATAGACATGACATTCATTCATACATACTTACACCATTCACGTGCATTTAGATTTTCTCAATGTTCCTGATTCCGTTCACTCTGGTTGTGTTTAACCCCAAGTAGTGTACTTTCTTCCCTATTGATGTCTTTTCTCTCCCCAATAGAATGTCGACCATAGGAAGAAAGGTGCGTACCCCCTCTTGATCCCCTATTAAGTTTATTCCTCGTGGGAAGACTTTGCTTTAGTTTTCTCGTCCATCTCTAGATAGAATAAATTCCCAGTTGAGTTTATTCCTCCTTGGGAAGAGTCTTGTTTGACTGTCTCTCTCTAGTTTATCCCTGAATTGAACCTTGTCTTTGACAAATAAGTATTGATTAGATCTCTCTAGACAGTAAGCCCTAGATCGAGAATGCATTTATTTTGCACATCTAAAGACTTCCCCTCTATTTAAAGAAATTTACTCCACGAGATTAATGACTTACACTTATTTTGAAGACCCCCATGCGATGATTTTGTCTCCTCAGCATAAATTTGTTTGCAATTCCCCAAGAAGTTGAAATTATTCCCAAACAACATTATTTGTAAATACTCTCAAAATTATCACCTGACAACAATTAGTGGTCTCTTTATTTGAGAAGCTTGTGTGTGCCTAGATTTCCTTTTGGACATAAAATGACAGCTCTTTTGAGTAGTCCGTCAATTCCCAGAGAAGTTATCCCCAGATATCAAGGTTGTTATTTACTCCAATGGATAGTTAATCTCTTCGATATGATGGAGGTAGTTTGTTGCAAAGATTTTTTTCCACTTCAACGGATGGTTAATCTCTTCGATATGATGGAGATAGTTTGTTGTGAAGATTTTTGTTTACTTCAACGAATGGTTAATCACTACGATATGATAGAGATAGTTTGCTGCAAAGATTTCTGTTTACTTTAATGGATGGTTAATCTCTTCGATATGATGGAGGTAGTTCATTTCGAAGATTTTTTTTACTCCAATGGATGTTTAATATCTTCGATATGACAGAGATAGTTCATTGTAGAATCCTTTTTCAAGTGGAAGACTTGATTAAAAAAGAAGCTGAGACTCTTTTGTCATAGGGAAGTTTATTGATACCCTTTTTAAGTGGAAGACTTGATCAAAGAAGAAACTGACACCCATTCATCATGGGGAAATTTATTGCTACCCTTTTCAAGTGGAAGACTTGATCAAAGAAGAAACTGAGACCCGTTCTTCGTGGTAAAGTTTATTGCTACCCTTTTCAAGTCGAAGACTTGATTAAAGAAGAATTTGAGACCCCTTCGCCGTGGTGAAACTTATTGTTGCTTTTGAGATGGCCTTATCCCGTTTCTATTTTCCTTTACTTTGGGCTTTTTACCAAAATTGTTTGAGTTATCTTGTCTTTCACTGAGTTAAGTCAATCTCTCCCCAATGGACCTGGTCTTTCCTAGAATTTGTTTTTAAGTTTTTTCCCAATGAGGTTTTATCATACCTTCGAGGATTACTTATTCTTTCTTGTCCATATTTAATCATGTTTTCTGTTGTGGCATCTTAGAGCCAAAGTTTTTGCATTTTTATATTTAAGTAACTCCCATCGCGTCGAGACGAAAAATTAGATCTTCACATCTCTGGATAGAAGAAACTTAAACAGGGGCATCTGTTGTACCCTAATTTTTTTACCTAAAATACCACCTCATATGCATAATTAAATCTATAACAAAATACAAAAAATAGCTTGTGTTTGCTCTTTGTGTCAAGCAAGGTTTTGAATCAAGAAATCTCCATCAATACAAGTCTTAATCAAATTAGGGTTTTGATTAAAGTGGATCATTAACTTTTGGCTCAGTGCATGACCTAAAGGCCTGAGACATGATTCAAAGAAATCAAATGCAACATCTTGATCTAATTACATGGCTCAAGACATTCTCAAAGATACAACTTTCTGATGGTGAATGATTTGGAATCAACTGATAAAAAGTCAATTATCACACCAAAGTCAAACTTTGACTTTTTGGTCAAATTTGGACATCAAAAATCAAGAATCATAAAAAAATTCAAAGTTATCAAACTTGTGCATTAAGAACCAAGATAATCAAGAAAGGTCAAAAAAAGTCAAAGTTGAAAGAATTTCAAACACTTCAAAATTTTTAAGCTTTTTATGCCTAAAAATATCTCAACTTTATGGCCAATTTTCACCAAGGTACAAGCTGATTCAAGGAAAACTTTCTAGATGAAAATGGTAGAGCATAATTCATACTACAACTTTGTTAATGAGGGTTGATCTCTAAAGAATGAATAGATTCAGAGATATGAATTATTGAAGTTAGCATCTCAAAATTGTCAAAATCTCAAACACTTAGAGAAAATTTTCCAGCATTCTGACATTGTTAAGTAGCTGACTTTATGGAAATTTTTCTCCAAGAAACCAATTGATTCAAGGAAAGTGTTCAATATAAAAGTTGTATATAACATTTCAAGCTTTCCAAAAAGTCAAGAAGCATGAACTTATCATACTTGAGCATGGATTTTCGAATTTAGGAAGATGGGTGATCAAGGTTGCATTACAAGTCATTTTTATGATAACCAAAAGACTAGATCTCCAAGTCATGCTACATAATCCCACTTTGCAGCCCATATTACATCTAAATCTATCCAAGATCAAGATAGTACACAAGCTTTCAAGCCTTTACCCAATAGATACAAGCCATTATCCAAATAACTTATCATTTAAGGTAAAAAGTTACCATTGCTATTCTTGAAAAGCAAGCTTTTTATACAAAGCTTGTCTTGAGCCTATGCCTCTACTTTTTTTCTTCTGATTACACTCCTCCATAAACCAAGGAAACAATGTCTCTTTATCTATATACTCTTTGTACTATGCCTTGAAACCATCAAAGTTCACATAACTTGATCTTTGCATTCCAACCAAACTATAACTCCATAACTTGAGAACTTGTCCATCTCATTACCTCATAGTTTTCTCTATAAATAGAGAGCTCATTTTCACTTCATAATAACCAATTCACAACTCCAAAACAACATTTATCTCAAACACCAAAACATGCCCAAAAACCCCATTTTTGCAAGTTTTCATATCATAAACACTAAACTCCCAATTCTTGCAATTTCTTTGCAAACAAACATCCAAACATCTTCCATACATCATATATAAGCTACTATAACATTAAGTTTTCTTCTATAACCATCTAATTCATACCTCCAATTCTCACTTTTTGAGTTTGCACTTTGAGTTGGTTAGAAAGTTTGAGCTTGTTTCAAAGCAAAGTAAGTACATCAATAGCTTCATTGAGGTATAAGGAAGCTAAGAGGATCATCCCTTTTCTATTGTAATCACATTTAAAAGGGTAACATACTCATCTCGTTCAATAATTTTTCTTAACTTTGAACTCATAATTTAAGCTACCATTTACACTCATTCTTAATACATTTATGTTCATATGATTGGTAAGATCTGAAGTCCTATGAAAATAGGCATTGTTTGAGTTTGTATGTCATTTGATTCAACTTTGAAAAAATGTTAGATCTTATGGCCTTATCCAAAATTCATGAGTTATAGTCTGTATTAATATATGATGTTTACATTTTTAAAATCCTTGTGAAAAACAAAGCAACTTTGATCTTTACACTTTTGCATTTGGTTGAGAAATTAGTGAGTTTCCTTTTTTGGAAGATGAAGGTTGAAGATGATGTGTTTTAAAAACCAGAAAAATCATAAATTTTATACAGGAAATTAATTTCCTGAAATAGGGGAATCGATTTCCATAACTATTTTTTTTACCTACAGCAGAGGGGAAATCAATTCCCCCCTATCAGGGAATCGATTTCCATGGTAAAATCTTGTTTTCTAGCGCTTTTATCTTAGGCTTGCAACAAAGGGGAAATCAGTTTCCCCATTTCAGAGAATTGATTTCTTGAGTCAAATTTCCAAAAATATTATCTTTACATTGCTTGTTTGGCCACTTGATCCCAACACTTTTCTTCAACTTCAACTTGATTTTAGATGAGCAAATCAACTCCTTTTGGCTTGATTTTTTGCATGCTACTTTATTTATGCGTGTACTTTGACAATATTTGAAAAAATATCAAAAAATATGTTTTATTTTGCTTATTTTATTAAAAATCCAGAAACATGTCTTTTATACTTTTCTTTTAAGACTTTCTTGATGATTAATCCTACCATACCATGTTTTGATCCTTGCTTGATAACATGATGTTTGTGTATGTTCATTACCTCACATGATTAGTACTTGTGTCAAAATTCCAAGGAAAAGGGATAATTTTGTTGACTTTATAAGTCATGTGCATATGCATTACCCTTTATATAAAAAAACTTTTTTGTGAATGTTCACCCTATGTATTCTCATATACTCTAAGAAACCATCTAACCCATAAAAACAATTTTTTAATTTTCACCACTTTCATATAAAAACCTTGACTTTGTGTCATTACATTTTCAAACTTTCTTTTTAATAAAATGCTCCAAAATACTTAAAGATATCAAAACAATTTCAAAAGACTAAAAGTGATTCGACCTCACTCAAATCTTTTTTTCCACTTGGTTTTTAAATTTAAAACCTTTTCATAAATAGATTAGATATAAATCATCTTCATATTTGAGATATGATTCTCTTATACCCATAGTAATTGTTGAAATAAATGTGATTCTTTCCACATGAAGACGTTAGTTGGAAACTTGTTGATCTTTATGTCCAAGTTAGTAGTCATTCCTTTATACTGATGTAAGATCTATCTTCTTATACTTGTGGTGGTATTAGTTGAGATTTCTCTCAAAAATATGATGAATTATCTCTTCTCAAATCAACCGCAACAAACCATTTTGTTATTTTTTACCATGAACAACGAGGTTTTGATCCTTAATTGGTATGTAGGTATAAGACTATGTCTTTCCAAACATAAATATCCTATAATATATTTCTTTTCCCATCTCCACATCCATTTAACAAACAAACAATTTAAAACCCAAAAACACATATTATAAGTGGTTCATATAGAGTACTATAGATACATATGATACAAATACCTTCCATTTGTCTAACCAATCCCCGTATATTGGATCTCTTCCTTATGCTTTGCTTCTAGCCTTTAATCCTTGGATTGCATGTTAAAAAAATTAGGGTTTCGATCTTTTCCCTTTTCCTTGGAAATAATAAAGTTCAGTGGTGACTTCTTAAAGTCATTGTGAGTCAAGTTCCTCAATAGCTCGGTCTCCTCGATTTTTCAACGCGACATAATCCATCCTAAATAATGATGCATACGAGTTCGGGGAGGCTACATATAAGTTAGGATTATGATAAAATCTGTTTAACGAGTGCTTTTATAGTAAAATTTGATTATTTTATCCCTCGGGTATTACAAAAACCGAAGGGATAAATCATTTAGTTTATACTTATAAAGAAATAAAAAACATAAATTGCAATAGCTCGGATTCGAAGCATGTCCTGAATTATTTTTCTCCTCAGTTATCTTAAAAACCGAGGGAATATATTATTTTTATTTTTTTAAAATAAAAAATTGTGCACATTGCTATTATACCTCAGTTTATTTTGGCTGAGGTGAAATCTTCGTCATGAAATATATTATTTATAGTAGTGTATTATTTTGATAAGTACTACTCAAGAACTAACCAATCAACATAAGGAATAAATAATAGTTCATTCATAGCTTTACCCTATAATGGATAAGACTATGAATGGTAGTTTGATAGTGGTGCCAACAATCACGTGACTTAGCAAAATCACAAGCTTCAAGATCTCACTGGGAACAATGGTAAGAATTCTCTTATGTTTGGTAAAGGCAACAAGTTAAAATTTGTTGATTCAGGTTCAACTAAACTTAAAAACCTAAACCTGCATGATGTCTTATATGTACCTGAAATTATCAAAAAAATTGTGAATGTGTCTAAGTTAACTACTGACAACAACATTATTGTTGAACTTGATGCAGATTGTTGCTATGTGAAGGACAAATGGAAAATGAAGGCTCTTCTAAGTGGGAGACTTAAAGAAGGTCTATGTCAGGTGTCAAATTCCAGCCCATAACAAAATAAAGACTCATGTACCTACGTGTCAGTCAAAGAGAGTTGGCACAAGAAGCTTGGGCACCCTAACAATAAAGTCCTAGATAAAGTGTTGAAATATTGTAATGTAAAGACCTCATCTAGTGACCAATTTCAATTTTGTGAGGTTTGTCAATTCGAGAAGTTACACATGCCACCCTTTAAGTAATTTAGTTCTCATGCTCGTGAACCACTTGAGTTGATTCACACTGATGTATGGGGTCCTACACCAATAATATCAAATTCCGGCTTTAAATACTATGTCCATTTTATTGATGCCTCTAGTAGATTCACGTGGATTTATCCCTTGAAACCATAGTCTGAAACCATATATGCATTCATCCAATTCAAAACCGTGGTGGAAAATCAATTTAACAAAATAATAATAATTGTTCAATGTGATGGTGGTGGTGAATTTAAACATTTCCAAAGAGTCTCGTTAGAGGCATGCATTCAATTTATAATTCCATGCCCATATACCTCTTATCAAAGCAATAGAGATGAGAGAAAGAAAATACATATTGCTGAGCTAGGCCCAACCATGTTAGCTCAAGCCAAAATGCCTTTAAGTTATTGGTGCGAATCTTTCTCCACAACTATTTATCTAATAAATAGGTTACCTTCATCCATTGAACAAGATACTTGTCCTTATGTTCTGATCAACAAGAAGGAATCCGACTACATTGTCCTCAAACCTTTTGGATGTGTCTCTTATCCTTACTTCAAACCTTACAAGAAACATAAACTTCAACTCCATACAACCAGATGTGTATTCTTGGGATATAACAACTCACACAAAGGATACAAGTTCATTGTTGAAGCGGTAAAACTATAAGAAAAAGTAAGTATTTAGTTTTATCATATTGTCTCCACATGAATTAGGGCTACTGAATTTTTGTTCGACAAGTCTCGTGTTTATGAGTTTGGGTTAAAATGGGTTTAAAGTAAATGCGAGAGTTACAACTTATGAACAGAAAAAGAATTCATTATTCAGAGAGTAGAAACTTATCAGGCATGCATATAATCCAATCCTTACAAACCTAAATCTATCGACCAATTATAATCAACCTACAATACTCATCAATGTCATCACGTATCAACCACAACACCCATTGTATTATCTCGTAGACAATCTTTTAACCAACCTCAATAACACAAAAGACAACAGTGTTACTCGCGTTGACGATCTCTCAGCACAACACAACCAATACAGACGCATTAAGCACAGACAGCCAAGTGAATAATAACTCTAAATATGTCTCTAGAATCTAGACACTATTAGATAATCATCCTAAATAAGAATTCGAGCAGCATATGTCTATAGCAACCCAAACCCCAAGCACAGAGCAAAAATCCTGGATAATAATCGACAAAGATTTATAAAGAAAGATTTATATGATTCCATGCGCGATAAATATACACTAATTCAAAGTAAATACATATACAAAACCCAACAAATGAAGAATACACAAAGAAGAAGAGAAAAGAACCACAAATCTCTCAGTTTGTCAGTGTCGATCAATGAGAAATCCACCCCAGATCATCCGTGTGCAAGCTTCATAGTTGTTTTCTAAGCTAATCCTAATGAAAATTGAGATTCATGGAGTTAGGAGAACAAAAACCACCGCCAAAACCATAACCTATAGAAAATGAAATGAAAATGAATTTATAAAACTAGTTCAGACACGCTTCGTTTGATGCTCAGAAGCCTCGTTCGGCGAGATGTCTAATTATTCCAACTCAGCCTGCGCCACACACACAAAAAATGGTAAAAATATCTAGCCTCGCTCTGTGAAGGGAAGCTTCGCATGACAACTCTCTTATTCCTCGCCCAATGAGCAATTGGCAAGCCCAAGTCAGTAGCCAGTGGAAAAATGATCATTTCTTCTCGCACCACACTTGCTCAACGAGGAAGACGTGCTGGACCCTCGCCCCATGCTTTCCCAATGAGGCTTGATAGACAACACTTCTCTTCTTTCTCTTCCTGGTGAACTGCAGTGGCTTTATTTGATCAATATTGCATCTTTGGAGCTGCCCTTTGGCCTTTTATTCTTCAATGCTCCAAACATACATGAATTCCTACAAAATAAACACAAAAATATCAAAAGATACATTAATTACACAAAAACTCAATTATACGCAAACTAAATGCATTTACAAACAAAGTGGGGTCTATTCAACGAATATTAGCAAACAAAAGTCAATAAGTGCCACAAAACTATATACAAAATAACTACAAAATGACACTTATCATGCATCAACTCACATGGAAGAATTTTTGTCTCAAGACATGTAGCGTTTAATGAGGAACACTTTCTTTTTCATGATGGATTTCTTAACACAAGAAATCCATTAAAAACACTAACTCAAGATGTATCTACTTTGTTTCCTCTTGATCATGCAGGTGACACAAATAGCAACATGGAAAATCTAACAAATGAAAGACCATTTATGAAGAGCAAGCCTTAAATACCTTAAGCACCAGCGAACCAAGCATAAATCAACAAGATTCAAGTGATGGAATCATTGACCCCGTGAAAACACTACAATCCAAGAAGAGGAAGACAATAGTGATACAATTGACATAGTGGAAATAAGTAGACAAAACGAAGATGGAACTAGAACTATAAGTCTGAATAACAACACCAACACACATTGGATGCATACCAGAAGAAAACATGGGATTCATAAGCCAAAGCAGCCATATATAGGGCTACCAAAAGCACAAACAAAAGACAAATAACCAGAAAATGTCAAAGAAGTTCTCAGTAGACCCCAATGAAAAGAAGCAACAAACATAAAACTTAATGCTCTAATGACCAATCAAACATGGACATTAGTGCCATATGAAGGTCAAGAGAACGTCATTGACTCAAAATGGGGGTACAAAAAAAGTATAAAGCCAATGGCTCAATAGAGAGGAGGAAAGTAAGATCAGTTGCCAAGGGATTCCAACAAACAGTCGGCCTTAACTATGAGATAGCATTCAACCTTGTTGTCAAATTTAACACAGTGAGAATAATTATTTCTATTATTGTACACTTTAATAGAGAGGTACGAAAACTAGATATAAATAACACATTTCTTAATGGATATCTTAAAGAAATTGTTTTTATGCATCAACCAGAAGGGTACGTAAACTCGACCAAGCCTGATCACATATGCAAGTTATCCAAAGTAATATATGGTCTGAAGCAGGCTCCCAGGGCCTGGTTTGAAAAATTGAAAAATCCTCTAGTAAATTGGGGTATTCAAAACACTAAAAGTGACTCTTCTCTCTTCAAGCATAAGGACACAAATCATATCACATTCCTCATAATCTATGTAGATGATATAATCATGACCGAAAATGACACCGTGTTTTTAGAGTCTTTCATCAAACAACTCAATATTGTGTTCTCACTAAAAGAACTTGGTTATCTACACTACTTTCTAGGTATTGAAGTTCATAGAGATGCAAATAGAATCTATCTAAGACAATCTAAATATATAGGTGATCTACTGAAGAAATTAAAAAAGGAGAAATCATTAACATGTCCAACACCAATGGTAACAATAATACAGTTCACAAATGGAGGAGAACCAATGGTAGAACCAACCATGTATAGACAAACCATAGGTGCACTACAATACTTAACAAACACAAGGCCTGATATTTTGCTTTTTCATTTGACAAACTAAGCCAATACAAGAGCACTCCTAGCAAAGATCATTGGTAAGGAGTAAAGAGGATACTAAGGTATCTCCAAGGCACAATTAACTTCTGCTTGCACATAAAACCATACACTAATTTAGATTTATCAAGTCTCTCAGATGTTGACTAGGCCACAAGTGATGATGATAGGAAATCCATGGTAGGGCAATGTGCATCCTAGTTGAATAATTGATCTTTTGGTCTTAAAGAAAAAAAAATTGTGTCTTGATCTAACATGGAGTCTGAGTATCGAGCTCTAGTTAACCTTGCAGTCAAGGAAGTTTGGGTTAGGTCCCTTCTAAATGAGGTAAAATTATCATTACCCAAAAAGCCAATCCTACAAATTGATAACTTGAGTGGCAAGGCACTTACTTTTAATCCATTTATGTAGTACCAGATTAAAACACATTGAAATTGACGTTTATTACATACGTGATCAAGTTGTAAAAATGAAACCATTGCGGCATATGTACCCTCAATTGACCAGATACCATATTGTTTAACCAAGCCACTCACTCACACAAAGTTCAACATGTTAAGAGACAAACTTAGGGGAACTCTTAACAATCAGTTTGAGAGAGGAGTTAGAGAAATGATCAAGTTTCAATGCCTTAATTCATGCATGACCATTACTCCTTATGATTCTACCATAACTATTATGATAACTCTTAAATAGAATTATTCTATTTTGCACTAATATAATTATTGTCTGCACAATTGTAGGATCCAACTAATCCATTCTTATGTATATTTAAAGGGAGTATGGGAATGAATAATATACACCATTCTTGATGATTTTTAATTGACAGGAGACAATAAACGATCGGGTTTGAAGTTAACTTGAACTCAATGGTTATTGTTAATAAAACCAACTACAATAAGCTTATAACTACCCGTGGACATAAATGGAGATACCACAAGTGGGAAAATGTGATGTTAAGGTTACTGGATAACAAGACCAATATCACAATGTATCTATAAGTAATAAGGTAACCCAAATCAACAATCGTCAACCATTTCTCATGATCTTGACCACCCAAGCTAGATACTCGCAACGAATTCCTAACTTCATAGACCGTGTCATAGAACAACCTAGAATACAATTGATTTTCTTAGATAAACTTCAATATTTAACTGCGTCCGAACCAAAGACCGTGACTCTTCACCCCATTCAAGTACATAAACCACAATTTCTATTAGACTCCTCATTTATAATATCTTCAATATATTCATGTAAGAAAATAAAGAACTAAGACAAGTAAAGATATCTGCAAGACTTTCTACATGGTTGACTTGATGGAGTTTTAGTAGATAATATCTACATCATCTGACTTCCCTGCGATACTTCAACATACTTCCAATACAAAGGATCAAATTGTACACCACACTCTAGCCCTTTTTTACGATTATTAACTCTTCTTTTTTGGCTTGTATGTCATAGGTGGTGGACACGTGGAAGTCGTGCATGGATATGTAAGTTTACATATTTTTTCTTCATCACCCTTTGTCCAACAATATCCAAGGTGCCGAAATATCACTTTAACTCTTCACATTTTTCTTATAAGTCCAACTATATCTCACTCTCTTCTTTAGTGACTTTATATTTTTCAATGTATAATTTCTTCTAAAACAAATGAATGAATTCTAATAAAACATAATAACCTTGTATTTAAAGACCTACAAGTTCACACATACAAGACAATCACTGATATCCTAATGCAACAACCATATACTAATTTGTCAAAACCAACATATTTTACCTTTCAAATTCTTTTACAACATAAAAAGTCAAGGGGTGTTAGATTTAATTGGAAGAGTGTCCGACAAATTCTCTTCCATAGACACATAAGAAATTTATTTACTTAACCCACTTGGCTTATCAACTATCCTTATTTATTAGTCAAAAAATTGCCTTTACATATGGATTGTGAATTTGTGAGACATGACACAGTGAAGGATATATAATTGAAGATGAATATTATTTTAGTGGAAGGTAAAAAGTAAAAACCACCACCCTCAAATTTAAATTACAAACCCCTACCAAATAAATAGAATGGACCATAGCTACATGTGATATAAGCATAGCTGTGTCGTAAATTATGGTATATAGTAACCTCTAACCCGACCAAGACCAAATATTATTTAACATGAGAACAAAGATATAACATTATGAGATTTCACACCTGTGGACCAATTGGCCTCACTATTTTGATGTGGACTCTTGCATTTTTCGAACCTGTCTTCACCTATTTTATTTCTCAACACTCACGTGTTATTGTCCTAAAATTAGAAATGACATTATAAGCATACAAATTCAGTTCAAGTTTATCAACTTAAATCTATAATTCAAACAAGAGTTGCAAGATTATGTTTCCTGAAAAAGAAAATAAAGGCAAATTAAGAAGGATAGTTAATGCATTGTCGGAAATTTCATGCAAATGGATTTCATATAAAAGGAAATGTTTGAAAATTGAGTCCAACTGCATTTTGTCTATATGATAAACCAACTCTCCTAACTAATATTAACTTTAATTTGTATGCATATTAAAATATATTTAAACATGACTTTTAATAAATAAAAAATCTCACAGTGGCAATTCGATAAGAGGAAGTGGTTGAAATATATGCAGGAAAAAAAAACAAGATTTTATACCTTTTCGATTTTAGGTAAGGTCAAAGCGAAATGTCAATATTCGACTTGCCAAGATTTAACGGATCGAAGGAAATTTGACTGAGGAAATTTTAAATTAGACCAAATAATTGTGTTTTAATCTTATCTGAAGGCGCCTAAGACAAGTAGAGATCGATCAGAAACAAGCGAAATATGTAAGTATTACGTGTCGCATGGAAGATAGTTGAACGTTAGGGACAATTATTTTTACAAATGCTATAAATAGGAATTCTAGTATAAGATTAAGTGTGGTAAAATCATTATAAACTTCAATACACACTAATAGTATCCATACATAAGCGAGAAACGAGTCTCTGAAAGAAATGTATGATATTGCCCACCAAATTTTACTTATGCAAATATAGTCTTTACTTTCTTTTTGATGAGTGCTCAATTGTTGTGAATATGAATGTGAATAATTAGCACTCGTCGGCTTAAGTCTTTTTCTTTTTATCAATAAACCTCAACTTTAGTGTATATTCGGTATAGTTTAGGTTATAGTGTATTTATTGCGTTATCATGTAAATATCATTGAGTTTAGTTGATTTTATATCATTTTTTTGTAGGTATTCAAGCTTTGATATTTAGACATTTTTAGAAAGAGCATTGAATAAGCTTTCCAACACTTTGAACCGGGCGCGAATCGAAGTTACGGTTTAAAAGTTATGGCTGAAATAATGCAGAATGTTGTACTGGTTTTTTCAACTTTCTGTCATCCGTCGCCAGGCGACGCTTTTTGGTCGCCGGGCGACGCTAGACGAGCTGTAACGTGGGAAAAACGTTATTTTGGTCGTCGGACGATGCTGAACAGTCAGAAATGCGCATTAAGGTGTAAAAACATATTTTTTGGGTATGGTTTTGGGTATTTTTTATCCCAACTCCATCAACCTTTATATTTGGATAGGATTAGATTAGAAAACAACATTGAAGCTTGCATACAGATGATCCGAGGTGGATTGCTCGTCAATTGGTGCTGACAAACCGGGAGATTTGTGGTTCATTTCTCTTCCTCTTTGTGTATTTTTTATGTGTTGAGTTTGTAAATGTATTTACTCTGAACTTATGTATATTTATCGCCCATGGTGTTATATTAAACTTGCTTTACAAATCTTTGTGTATTGTTGTCTTAGATTTTTGCTATGTGTTAGGGATTTGAATCGTTATAGACATATACTGTTTAGATTCTTATCTAGGATGATTATCAGTTAGTTTCTGAATTCTAGAGATAGATTTAGAGCTGACATCTGCTTGGGTATCTGAGCTTAATGCCTCTGTATGTTTGTGTCGTGCTGAGAGATCGTCAACGCGATTACATAGTTGTCTTCTGTGTTGTTGAGGAGGTAGAGAGATCATTTCCTTGGTGATACAGTCGGTCTCTCAATTTGGGTTAGAAATGACTTAGGTTGTGAGTGATACGTAGTGACATTGATGAGTATTGTTAGGTTGAATGTAACTGGTTGGTAGATTTAAGTCTGTGATGAGTGGAGTATATGCAGGCTTGATAAGTTATTCCTTAGTTTTAACTTTTGTTTACATTTATTTTTTGTTGATAACATTTTCTTTACAAACCCATTTATCCCCAAACTCATTAACGAGAGATTTGTCGAACGGCAATTCAATAACCAATATCTGTGGACATGATAAATTCCCAGATAAATATTTCTAAAACTTTTGTTGCTTGCTGCTACACTGCTTCCAACAAAATGGCGCCGTTGTCGGGGATTGGTTCTATTTTCTTTGTATTGCGATAATTCTTTTGTTTTTTAGCTTTGTAATTAATGTATATGTTGTATAGAAATTGTACATTAACTTGTATATGATATTTGTGCATATATGTGTTTTCACGTATTGTTGTGAATTGTCTCATTTTCGTAACGTTTATTGTGTGATTGTTATGACACTTTCTTTAGGTTTGTGCGGTGTAACAATATCATGACATGATGAGAGGAGATTACTAGTTCACACAATAAAGGCGTCGAGCTTACGATCTAAAACAAGCATGTTTGTTTGTATTTATTTATATGTGTGGTGATTTGTGCTTTAACAAGTTAAAACAAGGAAATATTCTGAATTTCAAATCTTCACTTTTCAACTTGTTAATTCATTTTCACCCGGTTTTCATATCGTTATTTGTATTTGTTTTGTTATGTCTATTGTATTTTCCGAAATCTTGTCGTGTTTAGCTTGAGGAGTTTTCTTCGTTGTATATATTGTAAACTTTGTACATTGAAATTTTGTAGGAGTATTATTTTTCTAATTCTTTTGTTGTTGTTTGCACTCAAGTTTTTGTCCGGTAACTTGTAGAATATTGAGGTGATTTGTCAAGTTTGATCGTTTCGACTTGCGAATGTATGGTAATGATTTTGTTAAAGTTTTGTACACGTTCAAGGTATGTGTTTATCGTTTTCTATACTTTATCATATTCATGATACTTATATTTTTTTACAATTTTTATGACATTCATTCTTTTGTATACTTGTTCATTTGTGAGTCACTTTAGTTCCTACCCTTTTTGTGAGGTAGCTTTCCATTATTCACATATGCTGGAGACCGCAATTCTTGTTTTAATCGGATTTTATTATGCTTAATCTTTTGTTTGTGTTGATTGTATGAAAGCTTGAACATGATCAAGGCATTTTTTTGTTTCATTTTGAGCACAACTACCTTGGCCAAATAAGTCAATTCACCTTGTGAGTGTGTGATCATTAGTAACTCCTTTGAGCTTTTTGTCGATATTCATGTTGTATTTTCTAAATGCTTGTCTATGAGTGTTTAGTTTCCCTTTTTGCATGGATTTTGATTCATTGTTTTCTTGAACCCTTAACCATTGTTTTGGTTTGAGATTTCACCTTGCCTTAGAAAATAGGGAGTATTCACTTTAATGTATGGTTGAATTCAAGTTGGGGAGAAAATGATTGTGTATTTATTAGTTGATTGCTATGAGGTTGAAAAGAAAAAGAAAATAAAAAGTGAGAAAAGAAATGAAAAAAAAAGTGATAGAAAAAGAAAGGAAAAAATAGAAAAGCTTTGAAAAATAAAAACAAAAAGAGTATGGAATAATTTTGTGTTGAATAAGTGATGTGCGTTGGTTTGAAATTTGGGATGAAGAAGAAGTTTGATTGAAATTCTATTGTTTGAAACTTTGTGGAAGTAATTACTCCCTTAGGTTTAGGCAAGTTTTTGTTTCGATTAGCTTTAGGACTTATCACGTGTTTGTTAACCAAGCCACATTACAACCTTGAAAAGCCCTTGAGATTCTTGCTTTTATATTTTCAATGTAAATTTTTGGATGAATGCATAATTTATTCTATTGTTTGCAAGATTGTTGGATGAGTGAAAGTACCCCATTTTTGTGTGTTTTTCATCTACCGATGATTGTGTTTGCTAGGTGTGATTCATTTGTGAACTAGTTTTTTTTTAATGTTTGACATAATTTTTGTATTTAACATTTCTTTCGTGTTTATGTTATAGTCGTAGTTTAGTGGTAAGTGTTTACTTTGTGTGTACTGTTTTTTATTTGAACCATTGCATTTGTTTTCTATTTTCAAAACATGTTTATTCATGATTCTTTGATTATCATCTTTTCCTTATTTAAGTTTATTTAACTTTGTTTGAGGAAAAACAATGTTTTAAGTTAGGGAGAGTTTGATGAGTGCTAAATTGTTGTGAATATGAGTGTGAATAATTAGTACTCATCGACTTAATTCATTTGCTTTTTGTCAATAAACCTCAACTTTAGTGTATATTCGGTATAGTTTGTGTTATAGTGTATTTATTGCGTCATTATGTAAATATCATTGAGTTTAATTGATTTTATCTCATTTTTGTAGGTATTCAAGCTTTGATATTTATGCATTGTTAGAAAGAGCATTGAACAAGTTTTCCAATACTTTGAACTGGACGTGAATCGGAGTTACGGTTTAAAAGTTATAGCCGAAATAGTGCAGAATGTTGTGCTGGTTTTTTCAACTTTCTATCATCAGTCGCGGGGCGATGCTAGGCGAGCTGTATCGTGGGAAAAATGTTGTTTTATTTTCCGGATGATGCTTTTTGGTTGTCGGGCTATGCTAGACAGTCAGAAATGCATAGTTATGTGTAAAAACACATTTTTTGGATATGGTTTTGGGTATTTTTGATCCCAACTCCATCAACCTTCATATTTGGATAGGATTAGCTTAGAAAACAACATTGAAGCTTGCATACGGATGATCCGAGGTTGATTGCTCATCAATTGGCGCTGACAAACTGGGAGATTTTGGTTCATTTATCTTCCTCTTTGTGTATTCTTTATGTGTTGAGTTTGTAAATATATTTACTCTGAACTTATGTATACTTGTCGCCCATAGCGTTATATTAAAATTGCTTTACAAATCTTTGTGGATTGTTGTCTTAGATTTTTGCTCTGTGCTAGGGATTTGAGTCGTTATAGACATATACTGTTTAGATTCTTATCTAGGATGATTATCTGTTAGTTTATGAACTCTAGAGATAGATTTAGAGCTGACATCTATTTGGGTATATGAGCTTAATGCATCTGTGTGGTTGTGTTGTGCTGAGGGATCGTCAGTGCGATTACATAGTTATCATCTGTGTTGTTAAGGAGGTAGAGAGATCATTTCCTTGACGATATAGTCGGTCTCTCAATTTGGGTTAAAAATGACTTAGTTTGTTAGTGATATGTAGTGACATTGATGAGTATTGTTAGGTTGAATGTAATTGGTCGGTAGATTTAAGTTTGTGATGAGTGGAGTATATGCAGGCTTGATAAGTTCTTCCGAAGTTTTTACTTTTGTTTACATTTATTTTTTGTTGATAACATTTTCTTTACAAACCCATTTATCCTCAAATTCATTAACGAGATATTTTTCGAATGGAAATTCAATAACTAATCTCTGTGGACACGATAAATTATCAGATAAATATTTCTAAAACTTTTGTTGTTTTCCGCTACACCGCTTCTAACACTTTTTAAGTTTGTTTATTCATTTTTTCCAAACTGTCAATTCGACCCAGTCGAATTGTTTCCCTTTTAATTCTTATTTGCATTTTACTTAACATTTTTTTCAACGCGGTTGACACTAAAGTCACAAGAACTTTAATGCATACTTTTCCTAGAAAGGTCACACAATATGCCCCAGAATTTACTAGTTTGGTCCTTCTAGTAATAAATTTAAAACTAAGTGATTGTTTACCAGAATCACCATTGAGAATTTTGGCACGCCTAATGGGACTGTTGTGTGATTTATTTTACATTTGATAAAAAAGTAGTGCATAGATTTTTTGTATGTTAATTCTCTTTGTTGAAAAAATGTTTTAAGCATCTGGACTTGTATGCGTTTGAGAAGTGATAGAACTCTAGTCGAAATGGTTCGCTTTAGGAACACTTCACTTCCCTAAAATGACATCCCAGACATTGAACAGCCTGCCGGATTAATGGTTGCAGCGAAAGGGACTTGAAATCCCCCAGTAACCAATGAACATGTGCTTACCCCAATGAGAAATGTGTCATTCTTACCAGGAGTGGTGGTCATATTGCATGCAGAAACAAGAATTTTGACCACTCCCAGGGTTACACATACTACTATAGGAGACCTCAGGCCTTCTTATGCTCCAATTCTTACATTACCATAATCCTTTATGAATTTACCTTATGGTATTCCAACTATTATGATAACACAGAGTCACACATCAATGTTTTCAGATGATAATGCAATGATAGAGTCCCCTTTGAATCCATATATGGCATCAAAGTCTACTATCAGCAACCCTAGTCGAATGATGCAACCAGGAGGGATCATATTTTTCCCTCCAAATATGCATGCATTAACTACAAAATCCATGATGTCCATAAGGAAAAAAATGAATGAAAGTAATCATTAGATGGTTAAGTTGCTTACCCAACAAATTGGTATAGTGTTCAACCCCCTGATTCAGAATACTAACCAAATTTACCAATTATTGGCTAATCAAATGGGTCAAATAACCGACCTTTTTGGAACCCCACAGCTTCAGGCACATCTAATTCCACAAATTGTGAAACCTAGACCAGTAAAAGCACATGACAATAGATTTATACATGTTAACCACAAACAACAACAGTAGATAGAGTTTTGACTCGTCGAGCCTCTTGCACAAAGAGGGGAAGAAGAACACATAGGACATGCGAATCCAAAAGTGGTTCTGGCACATAGGGATCAATATGATAAGGAGGTAGTCAGGAATGTTTGACAAGATAACCTAAGGGGGAAATAATCTAACCCTCGTGGTTGAAAATTTTCTATCCCAAAACGACATGAGTGTATGATTACATAGGAAAAATATCATATCTCCTTTGTCTGAATATTTATTGCAAGCTAAAATCTCCAAGGGCTCGAAAGTCCTTAAATTTACTAAGTTTGCAGAAGACACAAGTGAGTCGACTCTTGAACATATGGTCTGATACCAAACTGAGGCATGTGATATAGCGAATAATGAAAATTTGAAAATGAGATATTTCTGAAAATCTCTAACAAAAGACGCCTTCACATGGTTCTTTACACTTCCCTCTCACTCCATACATAATTGGAATCAATTAGAGAGAGTGTTCCATGATCAGTTCTATATGGGGCAGTCGAAAATTATCCTAAAAAATTGGCTACTGTTAGGCGTAAAGCGCTTGAGCGATTGATGATTATTTAAATAGGTTCTGATTGTTGAAAGCAATGTGCTTTACCCAAGTACCTGGATATGAATTGGTCTAAATGTCCGCAGGGGATCTAGATTATTCCATTTGAAAGAAACTAGATACTCAATATTTGAGAGATATGGCTCAGTTGGCTGATAGGGTTCTACAGGTCGAACAGTTAAAGGCGGAGAAGGCCAGGTCGAACAAATTTCATAAAAAAGAAAAAGTTACCTATATAGAGAAAGACGAGAGAGACTAGTAGTATGACATAATATATGAGAAATTTGAGTAAAAGGATGTAAATGTTAAAGAACTTAAGGCAGGACTACCCTACATTTGTAAATTATTGAAACCATTCAACGGAAATAATTCAGTCGAACCAAAAAATGATAAATTTGTCTCTAAAACATACATTTTTGACGTAACTAAGTACGACAAATTTTTTGACCTCTTTGTTGCAAATGGCCAAATCATAGCCCCGAAGGGATAGAAAATGATACCTTTAGAGCAACGAAAGAAAAGATGATTCCCATTGCATCCTTTTCATGGATTTGGTGTAAAGAGTGTTGAACAAAGGAAAGCTAAAGTTTGCTGATAAGGATAAGGCTCCAATGCAGGTGGACTCTGACCCTCTATAGATTAAAGAGGAATATTATGCTGATCCACTTGAATGTTTAATGGTTGAGGCTACTGAGAGCCTCGGCATAACAATGGAAGTTTTTGAGTCAGAATATGTTGAGAAGGTAAAAGAAGTTTATCCCCATGGTGAAGAGGAACTTATAGATTTCCTTAATAGGTGAAAACTAAAAGACTAAGAAGTTATGTTGTGCCCTAGGTGCAACCTTGTGTTTGACAAAAAGGATACTGAAGGCCTTGAGGAAATTAAGCCACATCCCCCTAAGAGGGGTAAATGGCCCCAATCAAGGACAAATTATTCTTTCAACAAAAGAGATGTCCTCTATAGGACACAAAACGTGGCTGCAAGTCACAAATGAGTTTGAAATAGGACTTACACACCATCGCCGAAGGTCTCAATAGGGGAGTGGGTGCACCCCTAAAACAAAAGAAACACCAACCAAAAGAATGGAGAGGTGTTGGCATTAAACAACCCTCAGGTCACCAATTAACATGCTTACCGTCTGAATTACAATGGGATGAAGCCCATGACTAGAAAACAATGATGAAGGCAACAAGATGGAAAGAAGGCCAATGAAAGAAATAATTTCCCCCCCAACCATCACATATCAAACCCAAGGTCAAAGAGGATAAAAGGCCAGTGAAGGAGAGGATAAACCCACCTTCACCAATTAAGAAGGAAGATGTTAAGGGTGAAGATTAAGAAGTGGTAGCAAAAAACTCCTTATAGTCAGAGTATGATTTTGATACCTTGTGTAATGTAGTATCAGTGTTGCATGTCGAGTACGACGTAGTCACTAAGGTAACTGACGCGGAAGAGGAGTACGATGTAGAAAACCTGGTTGAGCATAAGCTGATTTGCTACTATATGATGAATGACAGTTGTATCGATGAGCATAAGGTCGTCTTTGAAAAACTAGATATATGAATGAAAATCCATTTGAAACCCTTTTCGTCCAAGCAAAAAGTGACAACTTTGGTGTAAAATAAGTACTAGTTGACACTGGTGTATCATTTAACTTAATACCATATTCCTTACTAAAGAAGATATGGAAATTCGACACAGACTTAAGACCTCATAACATGATAGTTTCCATATATGAAGGCAAGATTGGCGATTCACTAGGGGAAATAAGTTTCAACCAACTATATTCATGGTGATTCCTTCCAAGGCCAATTATAATATATTATTGGGTAGGAATCGATACATGGCATTGGTGCAGTCCCTTCATCCCTCCACCAAATAATATCATTATGGAGAGAGGACGACATTATCGAAAATGTGGAAGCGGACCAAAGCTAATTCACGATAGAAGTGAATCATTTTAGTAGAAGAACCTTTTATATAAACTTGGAAAATATAGTTCCATGCCCACTAGCTGATTAGAGATTCAAACCCTAAGAAAATGTATTTCATTCAGTAAAACTTCACCCAATTCACAACTTTGTATGGGAATGGGAAATTTATGGAGAACAACCATCAGAAGAATGGGAAATAACCCCAAAAATGTGGGGAGATAACAAAGCATGTTATGTCTGAGTCAAATTCTTGGACCAGGACTGCAACCTATGTGGTGAAAACCAGATAAAAAAGGCTCAGGAAGCTAAGTTGCAAGAAGAATTGGCCAAAAAGGATATAGTGCAATCAAGTCGAATGCATAGACTCAAATTACTGCTTACATAGCCGACAATCAAGAAAAAATGACCCAAGATGCCAAGTTACGCATTGAAATGGCTAGTGAAGTTAATTTGGCTAAGGTTGTTGATCACACGCTCAACCAGAGGCTCGACTGTATTTATGATGATAAGCCTTTGGGCTTCAAAAAAGAACCAATGACTTTGACGTAAAATATCCAAGCTCAAGATCCTTTGGAAGAAGTTGACTTAGGGGATGGGTTAATCAAGATGTCTACTTACATCAGCACAAAGATGGATCCAAGCCTAAAAATCCATGTCATACAACTGTTGAAAGATTAAGATTACTTTACATGGGAATAAAATGAATTGACAAGCCTTAGTTGAGAGATGATAGAGTTGAATTTACCCATCCGGTTGGAATAGAAACTTGTGAAGCATTTACCAAGGAGGTTTCCTCTGGAAGTCTTGTTGAAGATAAAAGAAGAGATCAAAAGACGGTTGAAAAACAAGTTCACCATAACAACCAGGTATGTCGAATGGTTTGCCAACATAGTTCCTATTAATAAAAAGAATGGAACATTGAGGGTATGCATATACTTTAGGGATTTAAACAAAGCTATCCCTAAGGTTGAATATCCCATACTTGTCACGAAGATGCTTGTCGACTCGGAAGTAGCCTATGAATGCATATGTATGCTAGATGGTTATTTTGGGTACATTCAAATCTTCGTTGCTAAAGAGGATATGCCAAAAATAACATTTAGGTGCCCATGTGCTTTAGGGACTTACAAATGGGTAGTAATGCCTTTTGGACTGAAAAATGTTGGCGCAACATATCAAAGAATGGTGAATCTAATTTTTCATGACTTTATAGATGCCTTCATTCAGGTATAAATGGACGTCATTATTGTTAAATCCTCGTCCAAAGATGGTCACATTGACCACCTTCAACAATCCTTATAAAGGATGACGAAATACAGATTAAAAATGAACCCTTTGAAATGCATCTTCTCTGCCAATATAGGATATTTTCTTGGATTTGTAATCCATAAGAAATGGTTTGAAATAAATTAAAACAAAACTAAGGAAATATTGGATACAAGGCCCCCCTCGACCAAGAAGCAACTGCAGTTATTATTTGGAAAAATAAACTTCCTAAGAAGGTTTATTTCCAACCTAAGTGGAAAGAGCAAAGTTTTCTCACCATAACTTAGTCTGAAGGGAGAAACCGAATTCAGATGGGAGTCGGAACATTAATAGGAATTCAATGAGATAAAGGCATACTTGATAAATCTTCCAATTCAAATACCTCGTGTAAAAGGGAAGGAAATGAAGTTGTACATCTCGACATCAAATTAACAAGGGTAGCATGTTGGCCCAGGAGGACGATAATGGCATCAAAATAGTCATTTATTATCTTAGTAGAGTCATGAATGATGCAAAGACTATATATAGTCAAATAGAACAACTATGTTTATGTTTGTAATTTTTGTTGGATTTGAGACTTCACACACAAAAGGGTGGTGAATTGTGGGGTTTGGAAAACACGGTGTTGTATCCCAAAATTTTCCCTCCCATTTTCACTCAAGACATACTCCTAGAGATCCTCAATTGCTCAAGTTGATTAAGGATTGACCAAACAAATACTCCCCCTAAGACAATGAGCCTCAAACTAGGGTTTCACTCCTCATCAAGATGTTTTAGTTCCAAGGGTACCAATTGGTCTCCATTTACCTAAGATGTCCTCAAGACCATCCATGTCAAGTTTCATGCCTTGCACAAGAAGTTTGCTCAGTCAACTGCTTAGATGCCTGCAAATCAACAGTACTAGGTCAAAAGTCAATTGTGGCCCACATACAGTCAAAGTTCAAGATTTTTGGTCAACATCAACATTTTTAAGTAATATCCATCATTTTATCAAGGGTTTATCATGATTCCTCAAGGAATTCCCCAAATTCATCAAAACTCAAAAGTTGCTAAATTAGGATTTATATAGGAAAAGTCAACCAAACTTTGACCAAGCATAACTTTCTCATACTTTATCAGAAATTGCTCATCCAAGGCTTATTTTTAATAGAATTCAATTCCCTACAGTTAATATCCATCCCTCAAGTTCAAGAAATGCACTCATGAAAAGATATAAATTCAGACATTATAGGTCATTTCAAAAAGTCAACAAAAACACCTTTTGGGTCAAAGCTTATTACATGAACATGGAAGATCCAATTGAGATGAAACAAAAAGGGTTGTTGAGAGGACATCCTAAGATTTCTAAAAAGTCCAATAACACCCTCTTAGGATCAAAATTGAGAGAGATATGCATTGTCAAAGTTGGCCATTTTTGGAAATTTGCACAAAGTCAACAATGCCCAAAATTGCATTTTTTCCACATGGGCCCATCTTTTCAAGATTGAATCTCAGTCCTAGCATGGTCCACGACCTACGGGACCCTCCATGCCTTTTTGTTTCTATTTATTCAATTTATTTTGATTTTGATTCATTTAAAAATCAAATAAATTCAAATTAAATCAAATTTATGGAATGTGATTTGTTTTGCATTAAATTATAGATCTCATATGCTGTCAATGGCCAAAACAAATCGTGCAAGCTCCAAAACAAGGGAAAATCTCCAATTTTGGAAAGATTTGAATCAAACTTAAAGGACATTACATCTTTGGATTTTTGCTAATTTTATTGACCTAATTGGATTCAGTACATATACAGAAGCTTTGTGAACCCTAAAGAGAAGAATTCACGTGCAACCTGCCTTCCTAACAGCAAGAATAAAGTTCAACTTTTTGTGAAAAAGTGTAGATCGGATCTTTCTCCATAGGCCGTTTCAAGCCATTCCAAGGATAAAATCATATTCCTGGACCCTCACTGAAGCTCTTGCAAGCATTCATATGGCCTGAGACATCAAGAATCGTGTTCTATCACATCCACGGTTTGTGTTCTTTTCCAAAACTCGATTATACTGATTTACCCATCATGAATCTTTTTTGATCATATATCCATGCTTGATACCATATTTGCAATGTTTTTGATTGGTTTAATTAAAGTTTAAGCGCAGGAATAGCTTCTTGCCATGGCTAGGGTTCATAAGCTCGAATTTAGGGTTTCCTTCTCTAGGGAAATTAGCCCAGATTTTGGGTACCATAGCACTCAGGGGGTTATTTCTCATTAATACATGCCCTTGGTTGGGATTTATGTTGTTTTGTGTTGCGTGTTTCATGTTTTCAGGTTTGTACCCACGCACAAGAACTGTCACTATAGCCTATAGTGACGAGTTCATCGTAGGTAAAAGCTCTTTCTAAAACAACAGTCCCTGGGGAAGAAGATGAGGGCGTGGCTGCATACCACTGGCCCGTTTAAAACTCGCGTGTTTTTTTGGGCATAGTATTTTGTTTACATTATATTCATTTTATTTGATTATATGCATGACTAACAATCCAGCACAGATGACAAATGAGGAGGGTTTGCAAGGTGCGTGTGTAGGAGGTCAGGGGTTCGATCCCTGCCTCCTACACAATATTTTTCCTAACGTTTAATTGTAGATCTGGTACTATCAGTCTAAACGCGCCTACCATGCACCTCAACATCTCATCCACTAGATCCATCATCAGTCCAGATCCAGCACACCACAGGCATATCACATGGTGAACCCTCCAAAGGCTAATGACATTGGATCAGGCGCAGCTTTGGGCCAACTATTCTGGGCCTGGACAAATTCAGCATACACCCCCCAGAATTACTTTCACACCAAGCCCATTCTTTTTCTTTTTTAATTTCTTATTTTAATTATTGGCTTTTAATTATTTTACAAAATCATTGTTTTCTTTAATTAAATCAAAAAAATCATAAAAACACAAAAATTATAATTAGTTTTTTTTCATATAAAATATTTAATTGCATTAATTAATTAGATTAATTAGGATAACTTAAATTCTTTTTTTCATAATTAAAATTAAATTAGAAATTAGGTTAATTTGCAAAATTAATTATTTTTTCTCAAAAATCCAAAAAAAAAATACTTTTCTTTATCTATTAAATTAAATGTCTTTGAATTTAATTTTAATTCAGTATTTAATTTCATCGCGCATATTTATTTCATTATTTTTCCGATTAATATAATTGCTCCGAGTTTGTAATAGTTTTAACTTAGGTTTACTATTTTCATTTACTGTTTTCCCCAAGTTTTTGATTATGTAATCCCCCTCCCCAAGGTCTTGTAATAGCTAGGTTTAAATTTCTCGCACTTTATTTTCCGTCATTACAAAGTGTTAGATGATTGATAATAGGATTGTATGCGCAAGATAAATCCATAATTTAAAACAGTAGAAAACTCTAACTGTGCAAAGATAAATAATTGAAAAAACAAACACTTGCACATGCTCACTCCTAGGGTTTTCCCCACTTTGGTTGCCTTCGGTAAACAGTCATGAAGTATAGGTAGTTTTAGTGGTTGCCCTATAGTCCCAAAAGATCAAAAATGACTCATTCGAATGTTGCCTCGGAAAGATCTTTAAGACTCTAGGGTAACTACTAAGGTTTCCTAATCATTGCTTTAGTGATCATAATTGTCACTTTCGATTATCCCTTAAACCCCAACGATGGAGCTACCTACTCCTTAATAGTAGGATAGCACCGTCTAAAGGAAATAAGAAAATAAACAACCTTTTTAGAGTAGGTAGAAGCTCTTAAGTACTTGCTCAAAACAACAACTTTTTCCACAATTACACTTTCAAACTAAAGTTTCCAAAAACACTTTATCACACCCTTGAGGACTGATACAAGGGTTACCATAAAGTGAAACGCCGCGCTAAGGCAATTTCAAAGCTTTTCAAACACACAAACACACGAAAGCAATTTAAAAAATGAGAAAGTATCTAAGAGCCCATGGAAAACCATGGATAGAAAGGGTGCTAACACCTTCCCTTTCTATAATCTATCCCTCGTACTCAGAAACATCTCGAAAAAAGGTTTTTTCTATTCTTTTTCCTTTCCCTTTGTTGGATGAAATAAAAGACGGTGGTGACTCTTACTTACCGTACATTTGTGAACAAAAAACACAAACTAGTATTAAACATTCAATTCTGCCACCGTATCACACATGGTTTTGAAAACTTTTTGAGATTAAAATCATAGTTCAAAAATATTTTTCTATATCTAAGCACGGAAAATAAATATTGAAATAAAATGCAGAATTTAAAGAGTTTAAGGAAAGAAGAGAAACACTGAGATTTATAGAGGTTTGGTCATACTAAAAGAGACCTACTCCTCTCCCCGAGAATTGATCTTGAGAGTTTCCATTATATACTTAAGAGCTTTTGGTAGGTAAAACTAATGAACCCTCTTATACAAGGAAATGGTGGTTGTCCTAGAACTAAAGTACTACAAGACGAAATATATGATTGTTTGTGTCTTCTCTATTGAAATTGTTGAGGCTGAAGTGGTCGAGCTTTCTTTACAACTATAGATTGAAGTGATTAGTTTTCTCTCCATAAAAATAACTAAGCTCAATTTAGTTTAACAGGATAACCAATAACCTCTTGAGATATTAACATGCTTATCTTTTAACTTATGGTTTTAAATAGGCAAACCATGAACCAATGGTAAGTTCATCAATATTGATAATCTTCAAACTTTAAAAAAGGCTTGTTAAGATCCTAAGGGAAGTTCATCAATATTAATGATCTTCAACCTAAATAAATATAGGAACTGATCACATAATCCCTAACCAAAGTTTATAACGGGTTTAGCTTCTAACCATATATTTTTTATCCCTAAATGAATTATGTTCATCCAAGATGCATAAAAAACATTCTTGGAGAACTTATACAATGCTACCTATCCAGAATTACAAGAACACCTCACTCACAAAAGATATTTCCTCACAAAAGCATTTGGCTATAAGAACTAGTGAGATAAAGTGAAAATGAAAACTTAGAGAGAGAGAGAGAGAGAGAGAGAGAGAGAGAGAGAGAGAGAGAGAGAGAGATAGAAAGAGAGTATGTGTGTCAATACACAAATCATTTTCTGGATGAAATAAAATGAGGAATGAGACTTCTATTTATAGGCTTGAAATTCTCAAAAATAGAAAATAGCGTTAAAGCCAAAATGACCATTGTTAATTGATTACGCCAATTGATTAACTAGATTAAATGTAATGAATATGAGTTCCAAAATAGGAAATAAGTGATATATAGTTGTTGCTAATCATTTGAGTGCATTAAAATTTCCTTGTTTCTCAAAAGCACACTGATCTAATTGATTAACACTTATTTCTAATCGATTAGATTCACTCAAAAAATATTTCTAGCTTTTTGAATGCTCCATCATTTTCTATGAAACTTCTATATATACTTCTCAAGGCTTATTATTTTCAAAAATATTTTATAGAACAATTTTAAGTATGTGCATTCTTATATACATCTACTTCTATAAGGAAAGAACTTTTGATTTTACAAAAGTTTCACACACTTACTAAATTGCGAGATTAACTCCTCTAAGTTTCGTCTCGTAGATTCTTTTGTGCTGACACTTACTGTGATATTTATTTTGAGGATTTTTATGCAATAAATTTTTTCCTTTGTATGAAACATTGTCGATGTCTGAAACTTTTTCAATCCTTTATAAAACCCATGGCTTGCATATTTAACTGCTTAAGTACATTGGTTGGCTTTCTTAATGGTTGCATCTTTACTATGGTGAATGCTATATTTTCTAATCTTTTACAGTTGTCCTCATGTTGCATCTTTATCATGTTGAATATCTATTTTGTTCTTCACAGTTGTCATCATGTTGTATCTTTATTATACTTAATATCTATTTTGTTCTTCACAGTTGTCATCATCAAAAGAAAACCTATTACCAGTAAAACAAGGTTCCACATTTTCATGTACTAAATTGAAGCATTATATAAAGCAAATTTATGTTTATGTTTATTCGCATTTTGACATCATCAAGCATAAGCTTTAGAAACCCATTTTTCATAGTCGAATTGGGAATTCTGCTTTATCCCTATACTCTTTAACTTATGCGCCTCTAAAGGCCATAAAAGGACAAATTGCAATCGACTTCATAGTTAATCACGCGGTTGTCGAAATACTCCAAAATTACATAGACTTAAAACCTTGGGATTTATATCTCGATGGTTCAAGTCATAAAGATGAAACCAGAATTGGGATTTTAATAATCTCACCTAAAGAAGTCCTAACCAAATTCAAATATAGGATTGAAGGACATTGCTCCAACAATGAGGCTGAATATGAAGCCTTAATAGTTGGTCTTGAAATTTTACTTGACTTCGGGGCAAGAAGGGTCGTGCTCAAAGGAGATTCACAATTAGTATTAAAACAGTTAACCAAAGAGTGCAAGTTTCTTAAAGAAAAATTGGTGACGTACTTTAGTATAGCAAGATCATACTTAGAAAAATTTGACTTTGTCGAAATCAGATACGCATGTAGAATAAAAAAATAATAGGCGAACGACTTGGCTCAGGTTGCTTCAGGCTTCAAGGTTTCCAAGGAATAGTTGGAGGAAATAATCGAAGTTAGAGAAAAATTAATCTCGACAGACATCCCCTTTAAATATTTTTAACATAAAAACCCTTAGGGGTAGAAGAAATTGGAGATACGAAGTATATGGAACCTATGGATTGTGAGGTTTTCGCCATCGATAACCCGTCAAATGATGACAGGCAAAAACCTATTATGGAGTACTTAGAATATACCATGTGGGAAACTAATTGAAATATTAAATAAAGGGAATTAAGTTATACCATCATGGGTGATGAGTTGTTTAAATAGAATCTAGAGAGAATTCTTTTGAAGTGCCTTAGTGAGAGCGAAGCATATGTAGCAGTCTTCAACGTCCATAGTGGATCTTGTTGTGCTCTTTAGGAAGGTCATAAAATGAAGTTTCTTTTATTTCTACAAGGAGTATATTGGTCAACCATGTTAAAGAAATGCATAAAATTTGCCAAAGGATGTCAAGACTGTCAAAAGCATGTTGAAATTCAACATGCCCCTGATAGCGACTTACATTCAGTCGTGAAGCCTTGTACATTCAGAGGTTGGGAATTAGATCTAGTTGGATAAATTCGACCCGCATCCTTTAAAGGTCATAGGTATATTCTAGTAGGTGTCGATTACTTTACCAAATGTGTTGAGGCCATAACATTGGCAAACGTAGACCAAGATGCTGTGATAGGATTTATACAAATTCATATTATTTGCAGGTTTGGATTTCCTGAAACTTGAACCACAGAACAAGGGTCTCTATTCACTAGCAGAAATATGTCGATTTCGACTTAGAGGTTGGAATCAAACTTCTAACGTCCACACCTTACTATGCTTAGGCAAATGGACAAGTCGAAGCAACCGACAAAATATCAATTTGATTAAAAATAGGTCAAAAGCCTAAGAATTGGCATAAAACATTGTATCAAGCTTTGTGGGCTTGTAGAACTTCCCCTAGGGAAGCAACCAAAGCAACTTCCTTCAAACTAACATTTGGGCATGACACACATTTTCCTGCCAATATTTACTTGCAGCCAGTAAGAAATCAGAGGCAAAATGAAATACCTCTCGACAACTTTTAGAATATGATGTTAGATGAGTTAGTTGATTTGGATGAAGAGAGAATGGATGCATTAGACATGCTCATAAGGAAAAATGAAAGGGTGGCTAAGGTCTACAACAAAAAGGTGAGAACTAAAGCTTTTATGGTTGGCAATTTGGTTTGGAAAGTTATCTTACCAATGGACATAAAAGATAAGGTTTTAGGGAAATGGTCGCCTAATTGGGAAGGGTCTTTCCGAATCACTCAAGCATTTTCAAACAACGCCTACGGGGTTGAAGAAACTGATCTAGAGTGTCTAATACTAAGGATAAATGGGAAGTAACTAAAGAGGTACAAACCTATGCTGCAGAAGATTCAAATAATACAATAAGCACTTAGAGTAACGAAGACAAGCCAACATGGTATTTAAAATTGACAAAATGGCAATGTCATTACATAATACTTAGTTAAAAAAATAAAGCAACAAATATAAATTTAAACGAAATTGGTCTTGAGGGTGTCGAGGCGTTTCTTCAAAAGAAAGTTCTTTTCATCAAGTCGGGAATACCTAACTTTCAATTCTTTGATTTAAAAATCAAGTTGAAGAGCAGTCATCACATGTTTGAGACTAATGTGTGTTTCTTGAGTATGGAGACTGTAACACCCCTATTTTCTTTATTAATTATTTTATTATTTAATTTCCATGTTAATCATGATTTGGTTGATAATTATTTAATTATTTGATTTTTGTGTAATTATGTGAATAATTGATTTAATTGGAATAAGTGTGTATTATATGTTATTGTGTTATTGAGTATGAGAATAGAAAATACACATTTAGGCCTTATGTTTCATTTGAGTGGGTGAGTGAAGTTAAGCCCATTTAAAGTTAGTAAGAGTTAAACAAAATAGGTTAAAAAATAGAACGAGAAAGTGAATAAACCAAGAGAAGAGAAGAAAGAAGAAAGAGGAGAAAAAGGATAAAGGGAGAAGAGAAGAGGATAGAACTTGTTATACCCCAAAATTTTCCCTCTCATTTTCAAGACAAATTAATTCAAGATACTTCCTCATGCTCATTATGGTCTCAAACACTCAAGACTACTCAAGGGTTGACCAGACAAACCTTCCTCCTAAGTAGTAACCTACAACTAGGGTTTTACTTTTCTCAAAGGAAATTGGACTTATAATTCCTCAAGTGAATTTCATGGTTTCTCATATGTATCAAGGTACCCTCATGCCAAATTTCAAGCCTTGCAGTACAAGTTTGCCCAGTCAATTAGCCAGATGATTAAAAATCGATTGTATTGGACAAAAAGTCAACTTTGACCAATTTACAGTCAAACTTCAAGATTTTTGGTCAACATCAACATTTTGAAGTCACATTCATCATTTGATCAAGTTTTGATCATGATTCATCAAGAAAACTCAAAATTCATCAAAAGTCAAAAGTTACTAAATTAGGGTTTTCTTTAGGAGAAGTCAACTAAAATTTGACTAAGCACAACTTTCACACGCTTCATCATAAAATTCTCAACAGAAGCTCATTTTGATGTAAATTCAATTCTCTACAACTTTGTCTCCCTAAGATCAAGCCCAAAAATGCTTCATTTGAGAGTTATGAGCCAAAACATTACAGGTCATTTTAAAAGTCACCAAAAAGACACTTTTTGTCAAATAAATTTACATCAAGTTAAAATCTTCATATGGAAAAATGACCAACATTAAAGTTCTAGGGGCATCTCTAGGTTTCCAAAAAGCCCAAGATCACTTTCATATGATAAAACTTGAGTGAGATATGACTTGTGCAAGTTGGGCAATTTTGAGAAAATGCATGAAACTCAAATTGAACAAAATGGAATTTTTTAGGCTAATGGGCTTATCTTTTAAGGTCCAAACGTGTTTTTGACCTCATAATAGACCTATAAGTCCGTTTATTTATTTTTGTGTTTTTTATTTATTTTTATTTTTATTTTATTCAATTAAAAGCAAAATAAATTAAATAAAATACTAAAGCAAAGATATGAGGTGCATGACTTTTGTTTTGAATCAAATCATAAGACTAAAAATCAGATAATCAATTAGCAAAAACATGTGGGATTGATTGGCACATGATTGAATAAAAAAGGGAAGATTTCATGAAAAATTTCCAATCAAATATTTTTTCATGAAATACAAAGATTTGACTCATGTTTGTTGACCTAATTCATAGCCTATAAAAGAGAACATGTTCATACATCCAAGGACACGAAATTGCCTCAAGAACACACTCCTAAAAATTCCAAAAAAATTTCAAAACTAGAGCAAGAACAAAACCTTGTTTGCAGATATCCTCAATCATGTTCAAGCATTCCATCATCATCTCGACGCTCCTAGGAAGCTCTCCAAGCTCTTAAGCAACCAAAATCGTGCCCAGAAAATCATATCTCATCCTCGTCGGTTTTTGGTATTTTTTAAATTCAAACCTTTAATTTATGCATTGTTAACTAATTTGATGTGTCTACATGTGCTCATATCCATTATTAGAACATGTTTGATGCATAATATGTGAGCTTCAGCGCAGGGACAAGGACTTGCCATTATTAGGAGATAATCTGAGTTCTGTTTCAAAACTTATGATACAATCACTTTCAGGCTAAAACAATTCCACCATTGGATTCAAAAGGTCCAAATTAAGGGGATATGGTCCTCTTTTGTCTTTAACACGCACTATTTTTGCAGGTAGAAGAAACACCTAGCGAAGAAGACGACCAGAGCTAGGGCTCCGACGCCTCTCCAGTTCACGTGTTTTATAATATAATTATTGGTTTCTATTTTGATAACAGATTGGAAGTGTAACACAGTTAGTTGAGGCGGAGGTGTGTAATGTGAAGGGCGTGGGTTTGATCCCTGCGTCTTGCGTTTTTTTTTAATTATTTTTCAAACTAACATGCAGGTTTCAAATATAATAATCAAGTTCTATTTCCTATCACAATCATCACGCTGGCGCAATGGCAAGGAAGGGCGCTATGAAGCTAAAGGGCGTGGGTTGAACACCCACCCCTTGTAATTTATTGTTTACCCTATCTTTGTTTTAACCTAATTCCTTTCTACTTTCTTTTTCTAAACCTTAATTAATTTTTAATTATCATTAAATTAACCTAATTATTTTGCTTAATACTAATATATTGGGTTTAGGTTTAGATTTTTAACTAATATTTAATTTTCTTTTTATTTACTAAAATAATTAATTAATTAATTAAACTCTTTTATTATTGAAATCAATTAGAAATTTAAGTTTTATTAATTATTATCATTTAAATTATTTTCTATAAAAACATCAAAATATTAATACCCAGAACCTTAGGTCTTCTAAATCTATTTTCAAAAAAATTTCATATTTTCTTTCTATTTAATTTTCTTAGATAAAATATATAGGTCACACTATCAATTGTAATAACTTAGGTTTATTTTATCGCGTTTTTTTTCTAATTATGTATCTAATCTGAGGATGTAATATCATATATTTACTTTCCCGCAAGTTCTTATTATTATGTAACTGCCCCAGAGCCATGTAATAGCATAGGAATTTTACTTTCCGCACTTTATTTTTTATACACTTTATAACTTCTAGTAATTAGGGATTGTATGGCAAGACTAATGACTAAACATAGAAAACCTTAATCTCAAGATAATATAACCGAAAACAAACACTTTACACACTTGCACCTCTAGGATATCCTCTATTGTTGTCTCACGATACTTGGTCATATCCCTCGAAAATGTGGATGCTTTAGAAAAATACCCTTACGAATTAAGATCATAGTCCCTCGATGACCCTTCTAAGTTGCCTACGAAAATGATCTAGTCCGTACGATACAAATTGCTAAAGCATCATTACATGTTGCCTTCGATGACCATTTGATGACCCTATGTTTGTCCCTTACATCCAATATATGGGTGTTGTACCCTAAAATTTTCCCTCTCATTTCATCAACATTTTCTCAATCACAAGATTCTTGGAACTCAAGATCAAACTAGGGTTTGCCCTGCTCAAGACACCTCCTTGCACTGTTGACCTAAATTAGGGTTTGAGTTTGCACAGGGATGTTTTGACCTACAATGACAAAAGTGACTTTCATACTTCATGTTGGACTCACAAGTTTTTCCATACCAAGTTTCAAGCCTTGATTCAAATTTTTGCCCAATCAATTGGACAGTTGATCTAGAAATCAGCTGTATTGGGGAAAAAGTCAATTGTGGCCAATTGACAATCAAACCTCATTAAATTTGACCCACATCAACATTATGAACTCATATGAACCATTTTATCAAGTTTGGATCACAATTCCACAAGAAATTTGATTAGATCACCAAAAGGGCAAAATGGTCATTTTTAGGGTTTTGACTGCACAAAGGCAATTTTTGACTGTTTGATCTAGCCAATGGCAAATCAAGCTCACACATGGACTCAAGGACTCAATGACATTGTCTTGACCCATTCAACAAGTTCAAAAGATCTCAAATGCATAGGATTGACAGATGAATTTTTCAGTCAACTGATCAAAATTTGATTATACACTGAAAAGTCAAACTTTGACTTTTTGGTCAAAATCAAGTGCCAAGAGTTATTTTTCATAAAGACATGTCAAATTATGAAACTTTTTCATCAAGAAACCCAAAAATGCAAATTAGGGTTTAAAATGGGAAAATTTCATAACTTAGAAATTTTCCAAGTTATGGAATTTTCTTATTTTTTCCTAACTTTGTCCCATTTTTTCACCAAGATGCAAATGGATTCAAAGAAAACTTTCAACATGAAAGTTGTAGTCCATAAAAAAGTATACAACGTTTATTCACAAAGTTTTCTCAAAATAAGCTTGTAGCTCAAGTTATGATTTTTGGAACAAGGGTACCTAAAACTTTTAACTTAAAGAAAATTTGCCCTAATCTAGGCAGGATTTTGACCCATCTTCTTGGCCACTTTTCACATAGTTCCACTTGGAGTTTCAAGTTGTATCTCAAATATGTATTATAGAACATGTTCCAAGCTTTCCAAATTGTCCAAGAACTCCTCAAACACCCTTGTGGTTAGAGAGAATCGAATGCCTGAAGTTGGAAAAAACTCACTTTTGTCCATGGCCAATACATGTTCATACAAACTTGCATTTTCAAATCAGCATGTTTGGTGCTAGCTTGCAGGCCTCAAAACCAGTTTGTATTCCATAATTTAATGCATAACCATTGAGTTAAGTTGTTTTCTTGGTCATTTGGACATTGCATACAAGATTAATCCTTAAGTGGTAAAAGGTAAAATGCCATTTTTGTAAAGTTGCACTTTATGTCAAACCAAAATCCTTGAGGCATGGGGCCATATCTCTGAAGCAAGATTCAATCAACCAATTCCAAGAATCAAGAGAAAAGTATACAACATGATATAGGGTTTGTACAGGCCTTCATTGAGGGGACACACACTCTTGCTTGAAAAAGAAGAAAAGTTGCAAAACATATACCATCTATCACATCTGTTGAAACCAGCTTACACAAACATTGTAAACCAGTTTCATACCTCCCAACAAGCCAGAAACACGACCCTTCTGCCTCCCAAACCCCCTTGTACACAAAATCCTTGTTTTGCTGCAAAACAGGGCAAGCTCTGCAAACTTGAAGCCATAACCAAATTCCATCGTGCGTTTTGTCCCAAGATACTTCAAACACCTTCCAATCAAGTCACCTAAACTATCCCAGGCCTCCATTGCAAGCTGTAACACCATTAACACACTTTGCCATTTTTGTTTCAAAGCTTTGCAGGTTGAGTTCTGTGGAATGATTCAAGTTGTTTCAAAACAAGCCAAGCATTGGAAAAGCTTCCTTGGACCTCAGGCAAGCTCAAAAGAAGCTCAAACACCATTGAAGGTTGCTACATTGTCCAGCTCGAAGTCAACTGAAACAGGTATTTCATGGACTTCTATCTCTCTATCTAGGAATGGTTAGGCTTAGGTTTGTGAATGAAATATGTTGTACTCATAGCCCTGAAGCCATATATATGCTTAGTTTTCATTTACATTAATCGTGCTAAGAGAATTTCACTCATGAACTTTCTGAAAAAACTAGGTTAGAAATTAGGGCCAGAGAAATTCTCTCTGGTCTTTGAGAGTTAGTCCAAGTTTTTAATATGGTTGGATTCGTTGTTTAATTCTCTACAATGTTCATGTTATGAGTTTTCTCAAAAAATCAAAGAATCAGGAGTTACAATTTTGTACATAGCACGCGCGCAGGTTTGTTCAAAGGAAGAAGAAGAAGTGGATTCTTGGTTGGGCCTGGTTTCTTTTGCTTTTGACACCCCTTTATTCAGTTTACACCCCCTGGCCCATTTGTTTAAATATTTGTCATTTTGTCATTTTTATTTTTTATTCTGACTTTATTATTTTTAGTCCAAATATAAAAAATGCCAAAAAAATTATTTTATATTTTATCATATTTATTTTTATTTTACTAGTATAAGTATGTAAATAAACTATTTCCTTTTTATTAAAAACTCAAAAAATAATACAAAAAATATACTTATCTTCATTTATTATTTTTATTTACACTTGAAAATATTTTCTAGAATATACACATTTTTTTGTGAATAATTAATTTTATATATATATATATATATATATATATATATATATATATATATATATATATATATATATATATATATATATATATATATATATATATATATATATATATATATATATATATATATATATATATATACTTATATACTTTATTTTACTAAATAATTAGGACAAAAATACAAAAATATTACATTTTCATTTTTATTAATATTTTGCACTTAAAATATCATTTTTACAATATACTTTTATTTTTTTGTATAAATTAATATATTATTGTATATAATTAATAAATAATACTATTTATTAAGAATTAGGGTTTTTGCCCTAAATAGAAAAATAATTAAAATTGACTTTTTCTTTATTTATTTTTACTTCACATTTAAAAGTACTTTTTACATACATAAAAATCATTTTTGCATAATACATTTTATTTGATATTTATTTAATTGTATTTATTTAAATATTATGCCTTGTACATTCAATTTGGTTGTAATAACTTAGAATTTAATTTCTTGTCAAATACCCCCCAATTCAAATTTGTACCCCCTCCCTATATCATGTTGTAATAGTGTAGCATTTAAATTTTTGCACATTTAAAAGCTTCCAATTATGCCATGCTTAGACTTAGGGTTTGTATGCAAAATGAAATCAACAACTAGCTTGACCTAATTCCAAGATAAACATGCATGAAAAACAAACACAATGCACACTTTTACCCCTAGGGTTTCAATCCACTTGTTGCCTTCAAAAATGGGCCATGGTTGCATGTTAAGTACTTTGGCAAAACAAAAACAAAACAAAAGATCATAGTCCCTCGATGACGCTATCTGAGTTGCCTAAACCAAAATGATCAAGTCCCTCAAAAAAATTGCCAAAAATACTTGACACAATTGCTATCATGGTCTATACGATGACCCGCGCCTGTCCCGTTTAACATCCTAACACAAGGTTGTTCACCAAATACAATGGTGAAACAACATTGTTAAAAGGGTTAAAATATAAGAAAGATCTTTGAGTAAAATAGGGTAGATAACTCTTAGTTACTTTATCAAAGCTTGCAAAAACATCCTTGCTATCTTCATCACACACTTCACAACATAATTTCAAAACCCTACTTCCAAACATTGGAAACTTTTCAAAAGACAAAAACACCTTTGTATACATTCAAACAAGAATCATTACAAAGGTTGCCACAACAATGGCTTCTTTTCAAAACAATCTTCCAAAATCACACACAAAGCACCATTTCAAACAATTGAAAAGCAAAGCAAGTGATCTAAAGCAAGTAACTAAGAGTCCATGGATAACCATGGATAGAAAGGGTGCTAATACCTTCCCTTCCTATAATCTACTCGCCGAACCCAAGAAAACATCTCAAAGGTCTTTCCTGTGCTTTTTGACCTTTCCTTATGATAAAATAAAAAGTCGATGGTGACTCTTGCTAAACCGAAACATTTGCAAACACAAACGCAAAATCCCAAGTCAGTTCTCTCACCGTATCACAGAACTGGAGACTCTGCTGGGGAAACTTCAAAAGTGGAGTAACCTTAGGGCTTAGATCACCCTTTGCATGATTATTGTTTGCTTTGATTGCTTTACATTTTGGTTCTCTTGTTTGGGCTTGAAATCCTCTACCCGGATTGGGGAAACATTCATAGGTAAATAACAATACGTTGTGGAAACTGTGCGGGGTATACCGACACGGTTAAAGCAATAGCTATATTAGTGCGGCATATTTGTGAGTACCGGTAGCCTTTGAGTCAATCAAAGAGAATACGGGGCCGCTGAGTGATGTCATAAAGCACTAATGAACTCTTAGAACCTTACTTGACCATCTTGGCCTTTTATTAGGGGTAGTGAGATAACCGGCTTTGGTGCAGTCCGAAGTTGGTAGATACTCGATACTACACTCATTAAGGGTTGTTTTCTTGGAATATTTTGGTCGCTAGTTAAGTGGCTAAACCAAAACAATGAACATAGAAAACAATCCAATGATATTGAGCTCCTTAGAACCCGGTTACTATTTATAGGATAGGTTTTGAGCCAACTAAACTCAAGAGGGTACTTACCTATGAAACCTCATGCAAGCCTGAAACTAGGGTTTTGTGTGACTTTTTTGTACATGTGCTTCTGCATACATCATAAACATCATAAAGCATCATATGCATCCACTAACCATTTCAAGGGTTTGTATCTTCATCTTTGTTCTTATTTTGTAGGTCATGAAATCTCTTCGCAGGAAAACAATTCAAGTCAACCTTTGGAGAATCCCTCCTCAACTCAAGGAGCTTACTTCCAGGATTCCATAGAATTCTCTCTTCAGTGAAAGACATGGTAGACTTCTCAGTTTGGTCAACTCCAACATTGAAGAAGATATGGTGAAAGTTCTCTTCCAGTTCTTTGACCCCTTAAACCACTGTTTCACATTCCCTGATTACCAATTGGTGCCTACTTTGGAGGAATTTTCTCAACTCCTGAGAATTCCTATTCTTCATCAACTACCCTACAACGGTATGAAAAAAGAACCAAAGACTGAATATGTTGCTCAAGCATTACACTTGCAACCATCTGACATCAAGGGGCATTGGGAAACCAGGAGTGGTGTCAAGGGATTCTTGGCAAAGTTTCTATTTGAGAAGGCACAAGACTGCTGGAATTCTCTTGATCTACAAGCCTTTGAAGTGATTGTGGCACTCCTCATCTATGGGTTGGTCTTGTTCCCAAACCCTGATCAGCTTATAGATGTGAATGCTATCAAAGTTTTCATGTCCATGAATCCTATACCTACATTGCTTGGGGACATCCTACACTCATTTTACACACGAACAATGAGGAAAAGAGGTGTTCTCATGTGATATACTTCTCTCCTAGCAAGGTGGTTTATTTCTCACCTTCCACAATCAGTTTTGAAGAATGAGCAGGGTTTAAGGTGGTAACAACGATTGATGACCCTCACACATTCTGATGTACATTGGTGTTCTCGGTCCAGAGAAAATGTCATCATCATTGATTGTTGTGGGGAATTCCCTAATGTCCCACTGCTTGGAATTAGGGGAGGCATCACCTACAACCCCTGTCTAGCTTTGAGACAATTTGGATATGCTCGGAGGGATGGCCCTCATGACATGCTGATTTCTGACCTAGTTTTTGACTTCGACAATGATGCACAAGGACTTCGACAAAGGTTCATCAGAGCTTGGAGGATGCCTAACAAGGTGGATAGTAAGACACTTGGGCACAAGAACTCCATCCCCCTTGAGCCTTACCTCAAGTGGGTACGAATCCGCTCCCAGAATCTTATGATTCCATACCCTCACATTCTCCCCTTGATCAAAGAGCCTGTCACAGAAGGAGAGGTTCCATACACCATCCTACATCCTGACATGCCGACATCATGGGAAGAAATGAAAAAGAGTTGGATCCAACTCAAGGAAGAACAGGATACTTTTGAAGCCAGCTTCTATGCCAGTGAGAAGAAGGTTTTGGAGCTCACACGCCGACTTCACGAGGAGGAAACTCTCAACACTTACATCGCACCAAAGAGGATGCGCAATGTCTTTTTACATTAAGAATTTTGTAATATTTCGCCCATGGGGCATTTATGTATTAACAAATTTCTTCTTAATATGACGTGTGTTCTTTTTGTTTGCAACAAATTTGAATTTTTGAACCCTTAAATGCATTACATGAATAACATACCATTCATCATATGCATAAACAGGTCTTCACGCCAGGTTTTCTTATCTTTTTGCTGTTTATTTCAGCAAGATGGATTTGGAGCAAACGGTAAAGGATCTGCAGGCACAAAATTCACAGTTCTAGCAACTCCTCATGACATAGGCAAAGGGTCAAGAGGACCTCAAAGTTTTGTTAGAGAAGAATAAAGAGAAAAATAAAAAGAGACCCGGAGTAGCCACTTTGGGAAGAAGATTTGAGCATCAAGACATGAGAGTTCTTGAGTTCCCCTTAACGACTGACGAAGGTGCCAGTAAAGGGAAAGGGGCTGCTGTACCTTCTGAATCCGAGGTTGAAGAGGAGGAAGAGGAAGAAGACGAAGACTACTCCGAACAACAGTATCCACCGACGGACGACAAATATAAGAACCTTGAAGATAGACTGGCAGCTATGGAGTTGTAGAGGGTGCCCGGATTGGATTTTGAGGAACTAGGGCTGGTAGCTGGGATTGTTATCCCTCCCAAGTTCAAAGTGCCAACATTTGCCAAGTACGATAGTCTGTCTTGCCCTAAGATGCACCTGAGGTCGTATGTCAGAAAAATCCAACCCCATTCATCCGATAAAGACCTCTGGGTACACTTTTTCCAAGACAGCTTGTTTGGCACTCAGTTAGACTGGTTTTATCAACTCGAGAGATCAGAGGTTCATAATTGGGAGGACTTGGCAGCTGCTTTTTATCATCAATATCAATACAATGTTGATTTGGCGCCCACTCGTACTCAGTTACAAAGTATGGTGATGGCTTCCAATGAAGGGTTTAAAGAGTACGCGCAGAAGTGGCGTGATCTGGAAGGAAGGGTGCAACCACCGCTATCAGATAGGGAGTTAGTTGACATGTTTCTTGGGACCCTGTCTGGCCCCTTCTTTAATCATCTGATTGGAAGTTCTTCCGCGGGATTTACTGAACTGATTTTGACCGGCGAAAAGGTTGAGGCCGGTATTAAGAGTGGAAAGATTCAAAAGGATGCTTCCGCATCCACGACTGTTAAGAAACCTTTCCCGGCTAAGAAGGAAGCATCTGCTGTGTATTCTCATAAGGGATTGGGAAGAACTGAGCGCCGGCCGACTGTAGGGGGCTGTGATGACTCAAAATTCGTCAAATGATCAACCTCGTAAAAATCAGTCGAGACCTAATCAACAATGGGTGGAAAGGCCACAACGGCAGTTCACCCGCATCAACATGATGCCCCCTCAGGTACTTCCTCATTTTTTGAACTTGAATCTTACCGGTTTAAAGGAAGCGCCAAAGAACCCTAACACCTCCTCTCCATACTACCACTCCAATGCCAAGTGTGCCTACCATTCCAACAGTGTTGGGCACGATACCAATAATTGCTGGGCGCTTAAGAACAAAATCCAGGATCTGATTGATGCTAAGGAAGTAGAATTCGATGCTCCTGAGAAGCCCAATGTTATATCTGCTCCGATCCCAAGCACGGCCACAATATTCATGCTATTATGGAGGACACTCGTGTTATTGATGTTGTTGACCTGCTGACGCCGTTACTTGTGATTAAGGAAAATTTGTTGAGATCCGGGATATTCCCTGGTTGTGTTAAAGACTGTTACTTTTGTTTGAACATACGAGGCGATTGCCCAATGTTGAAGTCAGGTGTCCAACGCCTGATGGATACTCAAGAGATACTTTTCCAGAAAACCCCTGTTGATACCTTCAATCTTGTTACTCCTGATACTTTTGCTACTTCAACCAACAATATTGCAAATATAACCATTTCTAACAATCCTCCCAAGGCTTGCAAAATTCCTGTCAGGATTACACCCAACTCTGAATGTGTACCTTTAAAGATCACCATGCCGGGACCGGTCCCGTACCAATCAAGCAAAACAATACCATGGAACTATAGGGGAGAAATCTTATACCATGGTATCAAACAAATCTAGACAGTCTAAGAGATTTTCGAAGAAGAAAACCCTGATGTAGGGATCATCACAGGTACAAGCAAGATAACCCGCAGTGGCCGGATCTTTTCTCCGGAGATTGCTCCCCCTCGAGCAGTTTTCGGACCCTTGAAAGCTTCTGCACCTGTTGGACCATCTATGCAAGGCCCGGTGATTGAAGAACTGGATACTCCTGTAGTAAGACCATCTGCTGAAACTACCGACAAGGGTAAGGGGATACTGGAAGTGCCTGTCAGGACGAAGGCCCATGCTGTGGTTACCCCCGAAACCACTCAGAAAGAAATGGATGAAATCTTTAAAATAATCAGAAAAAGTGACTACGACGTTGTGGAATAATTAGGGCATACCCCTTCTAAAATTTCAATGTTGGCTCTTCTTCTCTGTTCTGAGGCCCACGCTAAGGCCCTAATCAAATTCTTGAAGGCGGCACATGTTCCACAAGAGACTTCGGCTGACCAGTTTCAGGAATGTGTGGCCAGTCTTACTGCTGACAATGGCCTTGGCTTTTCTGATGCTGACTTAACTCCCAAAGTAAGGAAACATAATGAGGCGTTACATGTTTCAGTTGAATGTCGGGGAACCACTCTCGCCCATGTCTTAGTTGATACTGGTTCTTCCTTGAATGTACTGCCAAAGAAAGCCTTAGACCGTTTAGACTGCGAAGGACTGACTCTCAAGCCTAGTAACATCATTGTTATGGCTTTTGATGGTTCCAAGAGAATGGTTCATGGAGAGGTTGATATTCCTATTAAGGTAGGCACAGAAGTTTTCAACTCCACCTTCTACGTGATGGACATCCGTCCGTCATATTCATGTTTTCTAGGAAGACCGTGGATCCATTATGCCGGGGCAGTTACCTCCTCTTTGCACCAGATGTTGAAATATCCTGTTAAGGGTAAAATTATAACGGTGCACAGCGAGGAAGAATACATGATAAGTCATCTCAATTCCTTTCACTACGTGGAGTTGGATGGAGAATTCATCGAAACGCCTTTCCAGCATTTTGAGGAAGTTTCTCCCAAGGTAACAGTTGCGAAGACGATGGTTGAGGTGCCTATCGTTCCCAAGCATGTATCTAGGATGGCATCTCTCAAAGACGCAGAGGCGGTGACCAAAGAAGGGAAGAGTACAGCATGGGGGAAATTACCTGATTTTCCCCATAAGACGGCCAAATTTGGACTAGGGTTTACAGCTGCAGGACAGAAGGTTATGCGTCGTTCCAAGACTGGAGGGCCACCCATAAGGATCACTCATCACAGAATTTATGATGTAGAAGATGAAGATGAAGAGAGCCATTTTGAAGATTGGATCTTTCCGACTGTCGAAGGGGGTTTGAGCAACTGGGAAGCAAAGGATTTTGTTCCCATCACCTTTATCAACCAGTAATTTTATCTTTGAACAATTTCCCATTTTTATGGTCTGTAATAACTAAAACAATTCGCCCACTATTTTCACCTCATGCCTTGCCCGGGGAATGTAGGTCCATTTGTAAGGGCTTGATTTTCTTCATAATCATATGCCATGTTTTAATGAATCATTGGACGTTTTTCATCTAAAAACTATTCATTTTCTTTCTTTTTGCATTTTTGTTTGTTTAAGGATGGCTAACCCTTACACACACCCACACTCACAAATGCAGGTACCCATCCATTCTGGATTCCATGGGCAACTGTTCTGTTTCAGCCTTCGATAACTCTGAGGATTTGGTCAATCACGCTGAGTACGAAGCTGATGAAGATTGTGAAGTGCCGGGAGAGTTAGCCAGACTTCTACAACAAGAAGAGAGGGCCATTCTTCCTCATGAAGATTTGCTAGAAACCATCAACTTGGGGACGGAGGAAGACCGGAAGGAAGTAAAAGTGGGTGCCAACCTGGAACCAAATGTCAAAGAGCGCTTAGTGCAGTTGTTGAACGAATATGTTGAAATCTTCGCCTGGTCTTATGAAGACATGTCAGGGTTAGACGCAGATATAGTAGTTCACCGTCTTCCCACAAGAGAAGACTGTCCACCGATCAAGCAAAAGGTTCGCCGAATGAGGCCTGACATGTCTGAGAAGATTAAGGTTGAAGTAATGAAGCAATTCAACGCTGGCTTTCTGGCTGTTATCTCCTATCCACAATGGGTTTCTAACATCGTGCCCGTACCTAAAAAGGACGGCAAAGTCAGAATGTGTGTAGACTATCGGGATTTGAACAGGGCTAGCCCTAAAGACGATTTTCCACTGCCGCATATCGACATTTTGGTTGACAATACAATCCAGCACAAGGTGTTTTCCTTCATGGATGGATTCTCGGGATATAACCAGATCAAAATGGCCCCCGAGGACATGGAGAAAACTACTTTTGTCACGGAATGGGGTACCTTCTGCTACAAAGTGATGCCATTCGGACTGAAGAATGCAGGGGCAACCTATCAACACGCCATGGTAGCTTTGTTTCATGATATGATACATCATGAGATCGAAGTTTACGTAGACGACATGATAGCTCGATCACAGACAGAAGAAGAACACCTTGGTCATTTGAAAAAGTTGTTTGCCAGGTTGAAGGAGTATAAGCTCAGACTAAACCCAAGCAAGTGCACTATTGGAGTTAGGTCTGGTAAACTTTTTGGATTTATTGTCAACAACAAAGGCATTGAGGTTGATTCAGCTAAAGTAAATGCTATACAAGAAATGCCTGCCCCCCGTACTGAAAAGGAGGTTAGAGGATTCTTGGGACGCTTGAACTATATTGCGAGGTTCATCTCTCACCTGACCTCTACCTGTGAGCCAATTTTCAAACTATTGAAGAAAGATCAGGTAGTTAAATGGAACAATGATTGTCAAGTTGCTTTTGATAAAATCAAGGAGTATTTACTAGAACCTCCTATTCTGATGCCACCCGTCGAAGGAAGGCCGTTAATCATGTATCTGACTGTTTTGGATAACTCAATAGGGTGTGTTCTGGGCCAACATGACGAGTCTGTCCGAAAAGAGAATGCCATTTATTACCTTAGCAAAAAGTTTACCGACTGTGAGACTCGCTAATCACTGCTCAAGAAAACTTGTTGCGCTTTGGTATGGGCTGCTCGCCGGCTAAGGCAGTATATGTTGACTCACACCACTTTGCTGATTTCCAAAATGGATCCGATCAAATATATCTTCGAGAAGCCTGCTTTATCTGGAAGAATCGCTAGATGGCAAATGATCCTGACAGAGTATGATATCCAGTATACTACCCAAAAATCTATAAAGGGGAGTGTACTAGTTGACCATCTAGCCCACCAAGCCGTCAAAGATTACCAGTCTATGAGATTCGACTTCCCTGACGAGGACATCATGACTTTAGACAACATCGAAGGTAACGGACCGTATGACGGACCTGAACAAGGATCCCGATGGACCCTGTACTTTGATGGTGCTTCAAATGCACTTGGCAACGGTATCAGTGCGGTACTCATTTCTCCGGAAGGTTGCCATACACCCTTCACTGCCCGACTTTGTTTCAGTTGTACCAACAATACGGCCGAATATGAAGCTTACATCTTTGGTCTCAAGGCTGCTATAGACTTGGGAATCAAATCTTTGGTCGTATTTGGGGACTCGGCTTTGGTTATCAGTCAAGTCAAAGGAGAGTGGGACACTAAACCTCCTAATCTTGTCCCATACAAAGAACATGTCCTGACGTTGTTGCCTCATTTCGAGCGGATTACTTTCGAGCACTTCCTGCGAGAAGAAAATCAGCTAGTAGATGCTCTGGCCACAATGTCTTCCATGTTTAAACTCAACTGGGATAACGAGGCTCCCCAAATTACCATCGAGCGAATGGACGAACCCGCGCACTGTCATGAGATTAATACCGAAGAAGTAGTGGAACAACCCTGGTTTCATGAAATCAAAAGGTATCTCCAGACTAGAGAATATCCTGAAGGAGCTTCCGTCAATGACAAAAAGTTCTTAAGGAGATTTGCTACCAAGTTCTTCCTAAGCAATGGCATCCGTTATAAGCGCAACCATGATTGTGTTTTACTTCGTTGTGTGGACAAGGTTGAAGCAGAGTTGATCATGACCGAGATACACAGTGGCACATTTGGTACCCACTTGAGCGGACATACGATGGCTAAAAAGATTCTAAGGGCAGGCTACTACTGGTCTACCATGGAAGCTGATTGTCACCAACATTCCCGTACTTTCCACAAGTGCCAAGTCTACACTGACAAGGTACATATTCCTCCTGTTCCTCTCAACATTCTGACAGCTCCTTGGCCATTCGCAATGTGGGGCATTGACATGATTGGAGAGATCAAGCCCACGACATCCAATGGACATCGCTTCATCCTGGTCGCTATTGATTATTTTACCAAGTGGGTCGAAGCGGCTTCCTTTGCCTTTGTTACAAAGAATGTGGTTGCCCGCTTCATCAAGTAGAATCTCATATGCCGGTACGGTGTCCCCGATAGGATCATCACAGACAACGTTACAAATTTGAACAATACTATGATCACCGCTCTATGCGAACAATTCAAGATTTATCATCACAATTGATCTCCCTACCGGCCAAAGATGAACGGTGTTGTTGAAGCTGCGAACAAAAATATTAAGAAGATCATTCAAAAGATGACAGTCACCTACAAGGACTGGCATGAGATGTTACCGTTTGCTCTGCTTGGATATCGTACCACGAAACATACTTCAACAGGGGCAACCCCATTTTATTTAGTATATGGAATGGAAGTTGTGTTACCCATGGAAGTTCAGATTCCTTCCTTAAGGATTATGAAGGACGCTGGTTTGAGTGAAGACGATTGGATTCAGACCCGGCTTGATCAACTTAACTTGATCGACGAGAAGCGACTTACTGCTGTTTGTCTTGGTCAGACGTATCAAAAATGCATGATCAAGGCTTTCAACAAGAAAGTTAGACGTCAAGTATATCAAGTCGGAGATCTTGTAATCAAGCGGATCATCTTGCCGCAAAGTGATCCCAGGGGCAAGTGGACTCCTACTTACGAAGGACCATTTGTGATTAAGAGCCTCTTTTCTGGTGGGGCATTGATTCTAACCACCATGGACGGCGATGACTTGCCGCACCCTGCGAACGTAGACATAGTCAAAAGATACTACGCATAAAATAACCCGACAAGTTGAAAACCCGAAAGGGCAACTTGGGAAAAAATGGGCATCCCGGTGAATCGAAAACTCGAAAGGGCGGTTCAGGCAAAAATTAGGGATAAAACAAAAAAATCTGTACACCCCGCAAGTTGAAAACCAGAAAGGGCGACTTGGGAAAAAAGGAGTTTCCCGTGGATCGAAAACCCGAAAGGGTGGTCCAGGCAAAAGTTAGGGAATTAAAGCGTATGACTATGTCTCGTCGGGTCACTTTAAGAACAATCTCTTCACCAACAAGCTCCAAGTTTCTGATCAATCCAATCATCGGCGGACGAAGCAGCGAATGGACAAGATATTCAGAGTTGTGAAGGCTATAGCAGAATGGGAATCCCATGGAATTATTACACATAGCCATCTTTCTTTTGTATAAATTTTTTCAATTTTTATGACAACATTCTCTTACTAGGATGTCTGTCTCCTTTGTACAAAAATGCTCACAAAAGTTAAATACAAATATACTTCAAAGTGCAAAATTTTGTTTGCCTTTCGTTTCTTTTTACACTTATGTTTTATTTGAAAACGTCCAATGTTTTGTTAAAAAGGCATATGTATTTGAATATAATCACTGCTTACAAATAAAACGAAACTGAAAAAGGATAATTACTGATAGGTTGAAGGAGTAGGAAGAAATCTTTATGCCATTCCAGAAGAAATCCCCTACGATACATCATTTAGATCCTCAATAAGGCAAAATTTGGAGTTTATTTCCCCAGCGAAGTTAAGCTTCAAGATCCGCAGCGGAGCCAATACAGTCTAAGACTTGATTCCCCAGCTAGGTTAAGCTTCAAAATTCCCATCAGAGTTAAAACCCGATCCCCGGTGGAGCTCGAAAACCCTGAAATACATATCCCTAGCAGAGCTAGAATGTTCTAAACCTTATTCCCCAGCAAAGTCAAATTTCCAACTATCAATCCCCAGTGGGAACCATTCAGCTTTCCCCAACTTCCCCAATAGATTGGCATACAACCCAAGCTCCTAATTTCCCCGGCCGAGTAAACATTCTCCCCACAAAGTTATTTCTCGCCAGATCGAAGATTCTCGGTCTCATTTCTCCAGCAGAAGCCCCCCGGGTTTTAATTCCCCAGTAGAGGTCGTCAGAGTTTTCCTTATTCCCTAGGAAAGTCATGAAGAACTCTCATTCCCCGCAGAAGTTGGTAAAGCTCTTGTTAAAATCCCCGCAAGTCACCAAGGATTTTCAATCCCCAGCAGTGGTCCTAGGATTTCTCATTCTCAACAATCAAAGATCTTTAATCCCCAAGCAGTCAGTAAGGATTTCTCATCTTCAACAATCAAAGATTTTTGGAATCCCCAGCTTTGGTCGAGGAATTACTTTCCCCTGACAGCAATCAAAGATTTCATTATCTCCAATTATCAAGGATTTATTTTCCTCCACAAGACATCAAATCAGATTACATGCACATCCATTACATTCATATATCATAAACATTGATGAAACACAGTTCATTGCATCATACATATCATGCAACATAACTTTGTGTCTTAGCTAACATTTTACCCTTTTCAGGATAAGATTAAAAGGCTATCGTTAACAATTATTCATATACAGTATGGATACACCCCAGACACGGCGGTCATTCTATTACTCATTCAGAATTTCATGTCAAAAACAGTACAGATACACCCCATACACAGCGGTCATTCTACTACTCATTCAGACTTCAGCAATCAGATACAGGCTAGATACACTCCAGACACGGCAGCCATTCTATCTCTCATTCAGATTCTCAACTCAAAGTTTAGATATGCTCCAAACACGAATGCCATTCTGACCCTTACACTAGCAACTTGATTCTCCTTAGTGCAGTCGCCGCGGAAGTCATTCTGCTACTCATACAGATCTCAACTTCAGATACAGTCCAGATACGCACCATACACGGTTGCCATTTTGTCACTCATTCAGAATTTATCCCCAGCACACAGTTGCTCTGTATACAGATGTTTCTCTGTTACCCATTCAGAATACATATACACTCCAGACACGACAGTCATTCTGATATTGATTCAAAGTTTCAAATACAGTTACAGCTCAGATACGCTCCAAACACGGACGACATTCTTTTGCTCATACAGACTCAGTCTCCAGATACAGTTCAAGTGCATTTTAGACACATATACCATTTTGATACTCATTCTTCTGACCTACAACATTGCACTTCAACAAACATTCTTGGATGGCATATTTAAGCCCATCTCCAGCAAGATTCTACCAACACCAAATGGCATCTTTAAGCCCATTCCCTCAACATTATTTCAACGAGTGCAAATTTACGGGCACTCTAGTGTCCAATCCTCTTTTACCTTCGAGTTGCGAAAGGATAACTTGCCAATCTAACTCTTCAGGTTCAAGAAGATTGAACAGGGGAAACTGTTGTACCCCAAAATTTGCCCTCTCATTTCATCAACATTTTCTCAATCACAAGACTCTTGGAACTCAAGATCAAATTAGGGTTTGCCCTGCTCAAGACACCTCCTTGCACTGTTGACCTAAATTAGGGTTTGAGTTTGCACAGGGATGTTTTGACCTACAATGCCCAAAGTGACTTTCATACTTCATGTTGGACTCACAAGTTTGTCCATACCAAGTTTCAAGTCTTGATTCAAATTTTTGCCGAGTCAATTGGACAATTGACCTAGAAATCAGTTGTATTGGAGAAAAAGTCAATTGTGGCCAATTGACAGTCAAACCTCGTGAAATTTGACCCACATCAACATTATGAACTCATATTAACCATTTGATCAAGTTTGGATCATAATTCCACAAGAAATTTGATCAGATCACCAAAAGGGCAAAATGGTCATTTTTAGGGTTTTGACTGCATAAAGGCAATTTTTGACTGTTTGACCTAGCCAATGGCAAATCAAGCTCACACATGGACTCAAGGACTCAATGATATTGTCTTGACCCATTCAACAAGTTCAAAAGATCTTAAATGCATTGGATTGACAGATGAATTTTTCAGCCAACTGATCAAAATTTGACTGTACACTGAAAAGTCAAACTTTGACTTTTTGGTCAAAATCAAGTGCCAAGAGTTATTTTTCACCAAGACACGTCAAATTATGAAACTTGTTCATCAAGAAACCCAAAAATGCAAATTAGGGTTTAAAATTGGAAATTTTCATAACTTAGAAATTTTCTAAGTTATGGAATTTTCTTATTTTTTCCTAACTTTGTCCCATTTTTTCACCAAGATGCAAATGGATTCAAAGCAAACTTGCCACATGAAAGTTGTAGTCCATCACAAAGTCTACAACTTTGATTCACAAAGTTTTCTCAAAAGAAGCTTGTAGCTCAAGTTATGATTTTTGGAACAAGGGTACCTAAAACTTTTAACTTAGAGAAAATTTGCCCTAATCTAGGCAGGATTTTGACCCATCTTCTTGGCCACTTTTCACATAGTTCCACTTGGAGTTTCAAGTTTCATTTCAAATATGGATTATAGTACATGTTCCAAGATTTCCAAATTGTCCAAGAACTCCTCAAACACCCTTGTGGTTAGAGAGAATCGAATGCTTGAAGTTGGCAAAAACTCACTTTTGTCCATGGCCAATACATGTTCATACAAACTTGCATTTTCAAATCAGCATGTTTGGTGCTAGCTTGTAGGCCTCAAAACCAGTTTGTATTCCATAATTTAATGCATAACCATTGAGTTAAGGTGTTATCTTGGTCATTTGGACATTGCATACAAGATTAATCCTTAAGTGGTAAAAGGTAAAATGCCATTTTTGTAAAGTTGCACTTTATGTCAAACCAAAATCCTTGAGGCATGGGGTCATATCTCTGAAGCAAGATTCAATCAACCAATTCCAATAACCAAGAGAAAAGTATACAGCATGATATAGGGTTTTTACAGGCCTGCATTGAGGGGACACACACTCTTGCTTGAGAAAGAAGAAAAGCTGCAAAACATATACCATCTCTCACATCTGTTGAAACCAGCTTACACAAACATTGTAAACCAGTTTCATACCTCCCAACAAGCCAGAAACACGACCCTTCTGCCTCCCAAACCCCCTTGTACACAAAATTCATGTTTTGCTGCAAAACAGGGCAAGCTCTGCAAACTTGAAGCCATAACCAAATTCCACCGTGCGTTTTGTCCCAAGATACTTCAAACACCTTCTAATCAACTCACCTGAACTATCCCATGCCTCCATTGCAAGCTTTAACACCATTAACACACTTTGCCATTTTTGTTTCAAAGCTTTGCAGGTTGAGTTCTGTGGCACGATTCAAGTTGTTTCAAAACAAGCCAAGCATTGGAAAAGCTTCCTTGGACCTCAGGCAATCTCAAAAGAAGCTCAAACACCATTGAAGGTTGCTACATTGTCCAGCTCGAAGTCAACTGAAACAGGTATTTCATGGACTTCTATCTCTCTATCTAGGAATGGTTAGGCTTAGGTTTGTGAATGAAATATGTTGTACTCATAGCCCTGAAGGCATACATATGCTTAGTTTTCATTTACATTAATCGTGCTAAGAGAATTTTACTCATGAACTTTCTGAAAAAACTAGGTTAGAAATTAGGGCCAGAGAAATTCTCTCTTGTCTTTGAGAGTTAGTCCAAGTTTTTTATATGGTTGGATTCGTTATTTAATTCTCTACAATGTTCATGTTATGAGTTTTATCAAAAAATCAAAGAATCAAGAGTTACAATTTTGTACATAGCACACGCGCAGGTTTGTTCAAAGGAAGAAGAAGAAGTGGATTCTGGGTTGGGCCTGGTTTCTTTTGCTTTTGACACCCCTTTATTCAGTTTACACCCCCTTGCCCATTTGTTTGAATATTTGTCATTTTGACATATTTATTTTTTATTCTGACTTTATTATTTTTAGTCCAAATATAAAAAATGCCAAAAAAATTATTTTATGTTTTTTCATATTTATTTCATATTTATTTTTATTTTACTAGTATAAGTATGTAAATAAACTATTTCCTTTTTATTAAAAACTCAAAAAATAATACAAAAAATATACTTATCTTCATTTATTATTTTTATTTACACTTGAAAATATTTTCAAGAATACACAAATTTTTTTGTAAATAATTAATTATATATATATATATATATATATATATATATATATATATATATATATATATATATATATATATATATATATATATATATATATATATATATATATATATATATATATATATATATATATATATATATATATATATATATATATATATATATATATATATATATATATATATATATATATATATATACTTTATTTTATTAAATAATTAGGACAAAAATACAAAAATATTACATTTTCTTTTTTATTAATATTTTGCACTAAAAATATCATTTTTACAATATACTTTTATTTTTTTGTATAAATTAATATATTATTGTATATAATTAATAAATAATACTATTTATTAAGAATTAGGGTTTTTGCCCTAAATAGAAAAATAATTAAAATTGAATTTTTCTTTATTTATTTTTACATCACATTTAAAATTACTTTTTACATACATAAAAATCATTTTTGCATAATACATTTTATTTGATATTTATTTAATTGTATTTATTTAAATATTATGCCTTGTACATTCAATTTGGTTGTAATAACTTAGAATTTAATTTCTTGTCAAATACCCCCCAATTCAAATTTGTACCCCCTCCCTATATCATGTTGTAATAGTGTAGCATTTAAATTCTTGCACATTTAAAAGCTTCCAATTATGCCATGCTTAGACTTAGGGTTTGTATGCAAAATTAAATCAACAACTAGCTTGACCTAATTCCAAGATAAACATGCATGAAAAACAAACACAATGCACACTTGCACCCCTAGGGTTTCAATCCACTTGTTGCCTTCAAAAATGGGCCATGGTTGCATGTCAAGTACTTTGGCAAAACAAAAACAAAACAAAAGATCATAGTCCCTCGATGACGCTATCTGAGTTGCCTAAACCAAAATGATCAAGTCCCTCAAGAAAATTGCCAAAAATACTTGACACAATTGCTATCATGGTCTATACGATGACCCGCGCCTGTCCCGTTTAACATCCTAACACAAGGTTGTTCACCAAATACAATGGTGAAACAACACTGTTAAAAGGGTTAAAATATAAGAAAGATCTTTGAGTAAAATAGGGTAGATAACTCTTAGTTACTTGATCAAAGCTTGCAAAACATCCTTGTTATCTTCATCACACACTTCACAACACAATTTCAAAACCCTACTTCCAAACATTGGAAACTTTTCAAAAGACAAAAACACCTTTGTATACATTCAAACACGAATCATTACAAAGGTTACCACAACAATGGCTTCTTTTCAAAACAATCTTCCAAAATGACACACAAAGCACCATTTCAAACAATTGAAAAGCAAAGCAAGTGATCTAAAGCAAGTAACTAAGAGCCCATGGATAACCATGGATATAAAGGGTGATAATACCTTCCCTTTCTATAATCTACTCCCCGAACCCAAGAAAACATCTCAAAGGTCTTTCATGTGCTTTTTGACCTTTCCTTAGGATAAAATAAAAAGTCGGTGGCGACTCTTGCTAAACCGAAACATTTGTAAACACAAACGCAAAATCCCAAGTCAGTTCTCCCACCGTATCATAATGGGTCTACCTACCAAATAATGGTAAATATAGTACTATCTCTAAAGGAGAAGGAAAATAATAAGAACGAACTTTACTGGGTAAGGAACTCTTTATCGCTTGCTCATAATTTTTTCTAAAAAAAAACATTTTTCACACATCACACTTTCAAACAAATATTTTCAAAACACTTTGTATGCATTCTTGAGGACTGATACAAGAAGCATTACAAAGTTGGCCTTACATTGGTTTTTCAAAGTATTTTCAAACAAATCACACACACAAAGCAAGATTTTCAAAAGTGAGCTAATAAATTAAGAGCTCGTAGATGACTACAGATGAGAAGGGTACTAACACCTTCCCTTTTCATAACTTACCCCCGAACTCAAAATCTATCAAAGGTCTTTCCTGCTCTTTTCACCTTTCCTAAATATTGGATAAAAGAAAAGTCGGTTGCTAATCTCCATGATGTGTTTCATGTGTCTCAGTTGAGGAGATACATTGCGGATCCATCTTATGTGGTTCAGTTAGATGATGTTCAAGTGAGATACAACCTGGCTGTGGAGACACCACATATGCGGATAGAGGATCGGGAGTTGAAATAACTTCGTGGTAAATAAATTTCTATCTTGGGGAGGACTGGAGGGTGGAAACATGACTTGGGAACTCGAGAGTCAAATGAAAGATTCTTACCCTGATTTGTTTATTTGGGGTAATTTTCGAGGACGAAAATCTTTTAAATGGAGGAGAGTTGTAACACCCCGATTTTATTAATTATTTTATTATTTAATTTCCATGTTAATTATGATTTGGTTGATAATTATTTAATTATTTGATTTTGTGTGATTATGTAAATAATTGATTTAATTGGAATAAGTGTCTATCATATATTATTGGGTTATTGAGTGTGAGAATATCAAAATACACATTTGGGCCTTATGTTTTATTTGAGTGGATGAGTGAAGTTAATCCAATTTAGAGTTAGTAAGTAAGAGTTGAACAAAATAAGGAAAATATAAAATTAGAAAGAAAAAGTGAAGAAAACAAGAGAAGAGAAGAAAGAAGAAAGAGGGGAAAAGGGAGAAAAGGAGAAGAGAAGAGGATAGAACTCTAGAGTATCTACATCTAAGATAACGATGGGTATCCACTGATTTATGGGTGTATGTAATGGTATGTGATGGGTAGTAACATGAAATTAGGGATTTGTTCTTCAATTTCTAGATTTTGACATGTTAGGGTTTGAATGAGGAATCATGAAATCTATGTTGGAAAGCATGTTTTGATGTTTGTATTTGATGTTATATGTTACATATAGGTTATAATACATTTAGTTGGTGAAACATATGTGTTTGAGTGGGATTTAGATGGACAAATTCGTAGGAGGCAGAAGTTGTTCGTAGCATAAGTTTTCTGCATTTTACAGAGGCCGCTTAGCGCGCGTGGGGCCGCTTAGTGCGGCCTGGAATGCAAAAATTATTATTTTCTGAAACTATTATGGATTATGGATGCTTATTATTTATCATTTATTTACATGAACTTAAATAATTTATTCAATGTGTTTTGGATTGGTTTTGAATGACTTTTAATGAGAAACATGATATTTGATTTTGTGTATGAGAATCATGTGAAATGATGATGAATGTGAATAATATGATTAGAATCTATTTGCTACATGTTATAATGATGTGTTGAGATGATTAATGATATGAGATTGCATTTTGTGTGATTGATGACATGAAATATGTATGTTGTGCAATTTGGTGAAGATAATTCAAATGTGTTGAATTATGTGAGATATGCTTGTATGATTAAGATATGAAGATGGTCTTACTTGCATATTCACGTTGATATTTCACATGCATCATTTATGTCAAGAGGCAATATTTTTTAATTCCGTGGGAATTATTGACTTGTCCCAAACCTGGTGATGAGGGCTTGAAAGCTTAGAGACTGGGATTTTTGGTGGTTATCTGTCTTGGAGATGTGGACCCGCAGGACCGGTAAGAATATCAGTCGGTACCACATGCATATTGCATTGAGTTGCATTGGAGTCACATGTGTCGATGTTAATTGTTGAATTGATGTGCAATATGTGATATTGGTGTGAATGTTGCATTTGTGATATTTTGTGATTGATTATCTTTGAATCTTGAATCGTTGAGCAATGTTGTATATGAAATCATGTGAATTGTATTGAAGTATGTTGAACACATGATTATATAAAGTGTGATGAATTCAATTGATGTATGTTTGTTATGCATTACTTATTATTATATATTTCTATAATGATATTAATTTTCACCCTTCGGTTGGAATGATGTTTTATACGACATCACTTAGGTACCGAGGATAGCGGTGGTGCTCCTAGAGAGGATTATTTGAAGGAGTTAGTTCTTTGTTTACCTTTATTTAGGTAGTGAGTGATGCTCTAGTCATGTAACACAGGGAACATATGGATTTATGTTATTTTTATTATATTCATTATTATTTGAGAGATGTTGTCATACTCTCTGGATATTTATGTTGGATTGAGATGTATGTGATGATGGCCTTTAGTGCCTAATATTTTATGATATGATTGTTAGTATGAGATTTCAATCATTAGTATTATTTTGATATGAGAATTATTCCACTGCGAGATGCATATGTGCTATTGTATGGAACATGATTTTAAATGCGTTTTATGAATATGAACAATGTATTTGTGTTGTTGTCGTGAAGTAAATGTGACGCCCTCGTCTGATATGCATGCTAATTTACTCCAATTATGCCATATTATTTGTGTGGGGTTTAGGGGGTGTTACAGAGAGTTTTTGTAGAAGTTAACACAAAGCTTTCCATTTTTTTCTCCTTTCTTCTCAAATCTTCAACCTGCTTCATCAGTTGTGCAATCCTTCCTTCGTTGACTGAGATTTGTCCCATATAAGAAGACAATTGATCTTGATATTTATAGATCTTGGCCTCCAAAGAAACCACCTTATTTTGTGATGCCTCACTAGGATCCCACTTATTTGTCGAGGTCTCCATTTTTTGTTGAATAAGATCAATAAATTTTCTTTTTTCTATAAAAGATTTGGTAAATTCAATAGAAGAGAGGCTCGAAATCCACCATAAGAGGAATTGTTGATTCAGGTAACTTTTGACCATTAACTTTATTCAGCAGCCTTCTAATATCATATTCAGTCAACAGGCGGGCTGAATCTTCATCAAGGGTACCTCCAACAATAGAAGAACTTAAAGATTAATTGGCAGCACTCATGCCTCTACTCCTTACCAACCTTCTTAAATCCTCAACATGACTTTCCACTTTGTTAGCCAAGATTTCCTATCGACTTAGGCTAGTATTAGATTAGGAATACTTAATAGGTTGATGGGTGATGGTTGCACTACCCGAAGGGTTAGTCTTATTTAGAGATGTTGATAGCTGAGTGCATCAGGTTATGGTTCATTACTAGGAGAAATTGTAATTTTTCTAATGTCCTTCTTAGATTGAGGTTTTGCTTCTCTAGAATTTTCATCATTTTCTATAGAAATTTCCTCAGCATCCTCAGTCGAAGCACCCAACTTTTCTAGGTTAGAAGTAGTTAGACCTTAAGTCTTGTCATTCTCCCCATCAAAACCTTGACTCTCCTCAAAAGATTGTGCAAGGCTACTCATTGATGCTAGATCATTTGTTAGACCTTCATATTTGTTTAGACCTTCGTCTAAATTGTCCTTATTGGTATTAAGACTTTGTTCCACATGGATAGTTGATCATAACTGATCAGAATGGACCGTCACAGCTTGCTCCGAGCAGAACTTAAGAGTGAGGTGGGGGGGTACCTGCAAGAAACTCAGATGCCAAAGTAAGTTTCAGAATGAGCAACCAAGTATGAGAGTAAGAAATGTTCAATACCTGACTGTTGTACCCCAAAATTTTCCCTCACTTTTCTTAAGAAATTTCTCAAAGGACCTCCAATGCTCAAGGATTCTCAAGGAATTGACCAGACAAAATCACCTCTATAACATTGAACCACAAACTAGGGTTTTGACTAAGAACGGCTGATCATTGACTTTTGACCTAATACATGAATTAATGGCTTGAAGCATAATCTCAAAGACTCAAATATAACATGTTGACCTAATTTCATAGCTCAAAACACCTCTGAAGATCATTGGACTGACAGATGAAATTTGGTCAACTGATGAAAAAGTCAACTGATACACCAAAAGTCAAATTTTGACTTTTCGATCAAAGTTTGATTTCAAAGATCACAATTCATTAAGACATTAAAAATACAAAGGTTTATCATCAAGAAATCAAGGAAGTCAAAAGTCAATGTGAAAAGTCAAACTTTTCAAGACTTAGAAATTCTTCTAAGTGTTTTTATACATGATAATTTATTAATTCATTCCATTCTTTCACCAAGATGAAAGATGATTTAAAGAAAAAGTTTAACATGAAAGTTGAAGATCTTGATGATATCTACAACTTTGCTTTTCTGATCAAGTCCTAGAAGTGCTTGGATTTTGAGTTATAAATTCATGAAGTCAATGTATTTTTGTATAAACACTTAGAGAAATTTTCAGCAGGTTTGGTCAGGTTTTTATCCCAACTTCTTGGCCAATTTTCACCAAGTTCCAATTGGATTATTCAAAAATAGAAAATATGAAGGTTGTATAGGATGTTACAAGATTTCCAAAATGTCAAAGAACTCATTGAAATCATACTTTAGCTAAGAGAATCAACCATGAAGTTTGGGTGTCATTCTTGAATTACAAGGCCGATTATGTGATGAACAAGAACCAAATATGTTGTACCCCAAAATTTTCCCTCTCAATTCTCAAGGCTTTTCTTACAAAGATTCTCAAGGTTCAAGCTTGCACAAGTGCATTGGGATTTTCCAGTACCAAAATTAAAAGGAAACTGTAAAAAAGGGGAGAAATAGATAAAAATAACATTTTGACAAATTTGGAGGAAAATAGGTCTCCTTCGATTCAGCATCCTTAGATTGACTCTTGGCCTCCTTCGAATGCAACTTGGATTACATCCTTCGATTGAATCTAGGCCTCCTTCGACTCAGCCCTTCGATTGGACAAATGTGATGCCTGCATACTTGCAATCGAAGGCCATGACTTGCTGGTTGCATGTGCCCCCTGCAAGGCAAACTCTTCGATTGGATAAAATAGTTGCCTACAAACCTTTCGATTCACCAAGCGTACTGCCTGCAAGCCTACTTCGATTGGGCATATGCTGCTTGCATGTTTGTTTTCATTTGGAAAAGCTTCGATGGGACAAAAAACACCCTTCGACTCAGAAGCCAGGAACTTCCCTCACTCTAAAAGGCAATGACTTCCTTTATGTTTGTTTCGACCCAAGCTTCGACTGGGCAATAGCTTCCTTCGAGTTAGCTTATTTCGACCACAAGCTTCGACTGAGGCAAAGGCTTCCTTCGAACAGGTGTGCTTAGATCTCACTCTTGCATTCGACTCATGACCAAATCTCGTTTTCCAAACTATGTTGCTTCCAAATATTTACATGATCAGAGAGAGTACTTTAGTTACAAAATCAGCTTTCAACATGATTTTGGTCTGAGCACAAGCAACGCCAAAGAGCATAAGTCACATCTTCTGCACCCCAACTGCCAACAGGCCCCCCACTTGTACCTTTCATGTTGCCTATTATTTTATTATTTTGCAAGGTTGGCTATTGAAAACATGTCCATTCTTTTCTCTATAAATAGAGGAATTTTTGCAAAGCTATGGGAGGATCTTTGGACCAGAGGAACGAATCCCCCAAATTTTCTCAAACACAACAAAAACTCTCAAGTTCATCAACACTTGAGAAATAAAAAAACCCAGAATCCCAAACACTCACCTCTTTCGATTCTGAAGAATATCCCACACATAGAAGTTTGTTCAAACTCAAAGATAACCTTCTGTGACAACTCTTCGAACCAAAAGCAAACCCCCTGTGACTACTCTTCGAATTCCAGAAACGTCCAGGTAGCAATTCAAGTTCGAATCCCATACACCAGCTTTGAGGTAAGTCTTTCTGAATTTAACTCTTTCATTTCAAACATCTTTATTGATTCATCTACTAAACCAACATGTAATAATGATGGCCTTCGATGTTAATCTTTTGTGTTTTCCTTTATGAACTAATCTGTACAGTCCCTTAAAAATGTTGGAATACAAAATATGCATGCTTCGATATACTTGCTTCAATGTATACACATGCTTCGATACAGACATGTTCAGCACAGACACACTTGCTTCGAATACACTGACATGCAGGCCCAGACGAAAGACACCCCCTCACTGCTTTCAGTCTCTAGTCAAAGGAGGCAGAAAGGCAGATTGCACCTTGCATTGATTCCAGGCTCAGTCGAAAGGCATTCCCTAACTGCTTTCAACCTCCAGTCGAAGAAGACAACAAGGCAGAACCAGAAGGCTTCGCCATACACTGACTTCCAGGCCAATCGAAGGACAGGACCTCACTGGTGCTAGCCCCAATCGAAGAAGGCCATCAGAATGCAAGTCGAAGGGTGCTACTGCCTGGGTCGAAGGAGCTCTTTTTTATTTCTTTTTATCTTATTTTTTCCTTTACATTTCTATGCACTTCAATATGGTTGTAAGAGTGTAGGATTTATTTTTTGCACTTTTTATTACTTTTGTACAAATGCTAGTAATTAGGCGTGTATGGCAAGATAAAACCAACAAGTAGACAACCCCTAATAAAAAACTAAATGCATGTAAATAAAACACATTTGCACACTTACACCCTTAGGGTAATTCCACTTGTTGCCTATCGGAAAATAGTCATGTCCCTCGAACATGGGAGGTTTAGCAAAAGACCCTCGATAAAAGATCATAGTCCCTCGATGACCCTCGATGTTGCCTTCGGTAAACGATCTAGTCCCTAAAACGACATTGCTAAAACGTCCCATATGTTGCCTTCTATGACTATACAAACGTCCCAACGCCCGTCCCTTCACATCCAACGATGGGGCTTCTTACCAAATCAATGGTAAGACAACCACATCTAAAGGAGGATGAAAAGCACATTTAAGACCTTTCCAGTAGGTAGATTCGCTCTTAGTTACTCGCTTGCTCACAACAAAAACATTTTATACACCCACACTCTCATCTTTGAACTATTTTCGAAACAAACACTTTGTAGGCGTTCTTATTGAAATGAGAACTATTACGAAGTTCCATTTTCAAAATACTTTCAAAAACACATCTCACAAACACACTTTTGAACTATTTTTGAAACAAACACTTTGTAGGCGTTCTTATAGAAATGAGAACCATTACGAAGTTCCATTTTCAAAAATACTTTCAAAACACCACACACACAAAACACACATTCAAACAAAAGTAAGTGATCTAGCAAGTAACTAAGAGCCCATGGAAAACCATGGATGAAAAGGGTGCTAATACTTTCCCTTTTCATAATCTACCTGTCATACCCCAATTTTTGACCTAAGATCCCACCTCCCATCTGTGTCATTACATAGCAAGCGTTCACAAGCGATTCGACCCATTTTTGCCATTTTCTCGGGTCAGATTTCAAAATTCATAACTTCTTCGAATTTCGACATTTTTTTAGTGGTTCTTTTACACATGATTCTCCTTGACAACAACTACAACCTTTCTTTAGAAGTCAAGAGCTGATTATTTTTTGAAATGCCACGAAAAATGAAAATGTTAGAAGTCGCTTTATGAATTTAATGAAATTTGATCATGTCTTGTCCAACCTTTACCAAATCGTACATAGCGCATATTTTTTCCGTCTTGTATTTATCATTTTTGTCTTATTTGAAAAAAATCCAAAAAAATGTGTATTTTAGTTCATGTCACTTTTTACTATCGCATTATTAGAAAAACCACAAAAAATATTTATAATTAGCATTATAGTATTTTAAATTCGCAATTCTTAATTCAAAAAAAAAAATATAAAAAATTAATATAGTTTTATTGGTTCCATTTAGATTCATGTTTTAGTATAAATTTTAATCCAAAGAAAATCGCAAAATGTAGTTAATATCTTTTCCCTTATTTTACATTTTTTGATTATTTTTAGTCATTATAGTTCTAGTTTCTTTTAATCTAATATCAAAATTAAAATTAAATTAATTTTATTTGTATCTTATTTTTATTATTATTATTATTATTATTATTATTATTATTATTATTATTATTATTATTATTCTATTTTTGTATTAATAACAAATTACCTTTTATCATTATTATTACTATTGTCTTTGTTTATTTATTTTTATATCCAATAAAATTGTGGTCCCAAAACCATATTTTTGAGCATGGAAAACCAGTCCTTATTGTTTGCTACACTCCAAGCCTGCTGCCCACAAAATAAAACTGTTGTGCTGCCTGCTAGCGAAGTACTTGTCCAACTGGCCAAAATAGTAAAAACGGGAATTTCATTTGGCAGAATTGGAAGACAGGTCCCAAGATGCCTAAAACCTGTCAAGCTAGGCCAGATTGCACAAAAATTGTTAATCATTCTTACATCCATAAAGCATAGATCAGGATTGCTCTTAATGGACTCAATATTTTAATCTTGAGACTATATAATTTAGAGCTTTATCACAATGAATGAGGACCTTTTTTTTTTTGAGAGAAAATTCGAGAGGAACAAAGAGATATTTTTAATTGTGAGAATCAAGAAAGCCAAAAGAACAAGGGAACTTACTCAAGTGAAGCAACTGGGATCTGGGATTTTCTTTCAGGTAATACAACTCCACCATTTTGAGTATTTTATCTTTGAGCTTCAACTTCACCTACATTTTGTATCAGTCCATAAGTAGATTTCATTTAAGTAGGATAAAGCTTTGATGGTGAGATGGAAAGTTCGAAGACATGTTTTACCTGATACGCATTGTTATCTGTTGTTTGCTTCAGAGAATTCATTTTCTGAATCTGATTAATACACCGATGAAAAGCTCAAAGTAAAACTAATATTGATTTAGTACTCTTTAAAGCTGAGGTGTTATGCTTACATTATCTTCATATCACTGCTCAGCTGAACAATTGAACATAGAACTTATAAGTCTAAAGTTACAGAAACTTGAATTAATGAAGGGTATGTTGTTGTTTGTCTTACCTTTTTATTGTGGATCATAACTTTCAGCACCTTTAATCCCTTCATCTTCCTCTCATTCATCTCCCTCTGCTTCCTTCAACCCACCAATCTTTCAGACAGACCCGAGTACTCCCTTCCTGTTTCCGCCAAACACACAACAAGAAAAAGCAACACAGTAGTATCTCTTCTTTATTTTCACAACACACAACAAGAAAAAGCAACACAGTAGTATCTCTTCTCTCTTTCTAACCCATTACCCTTATCCATTCTTCCTCCCCTCCTACCCACAAACCGTAACACCCTTTAATTTCTTCACAAACCATCTACTTCCTCTATTCCCAAAACAGCATACTCCCTTTACTCCTTACTTCCTTTCTCTTCACACAATTAACATCTCATCTCTTTTCTATCCCTTCCATCCCAGCAGTAACCCCCCTCTTCCACACTAAACCATCACCGTAACCTAACTCTCTCAATTTCACCGAACACCATCCTCCATTATCATTTCAATTTCTTTGCAAATTCAACCGAGCATCCCCTTCGCCCAATTTCCGCAACCTTCACACAAATCATCTCTGTTCTAAATCGTAACAACCACGATCACTTAAATCAAAGCAACCAGTCGCATGCTCCCTCTGTTTTCTTTCATCAACCTCCATCACCGAAACATCACCTTCACTGTACGCTAGTTGTACACCAACTGCATCATCACTGTGACCAACAATAACTTCGAATCACCATGTCGCATCCGCTTTCGTCTCTAAAAACCCAATCACACTCCTCTCTTCCGCGATTGCCATTGACTTACCCGACTACCCACTTTTTGAACATAATCTAACCCTAACTCGTCAACAACGCAAGAAAGGGGACGATACTCCGGTCGCAGATCAGAAAGAATGGAGGACGAATTTGAAATGGCGGAAGAGATGAAGAAGTTAGGATTTCCATGGAGAAAGTGTGAGGATCGGGTTTGAGGAAAGGTTTTCGTGGAGGTTGTGGCATTGATTGAAGGTTGCGTGGCGCGGTTGAGAAAAACAGAGGGAGGAGAGTTTGTCGATTTGAGAGAGATAAGATGAAGAGAGATAGCATGGTCAACAGTAGAGAGAGACGAGTTTGAGAGAAGATGAGGGGATGGTTGTTGTTGTACTGTGTGTGTTTACCTTTTATTTTATTTTATTGTCTGTTTAGTTTTTTAATAGTTTTTATTGGGAATCTATTAGCATTAATTGAAATTTAATTATTTGACCAATTCTAAGGAATACAGCGACAGTTCCTTATACAACTAGGTTTTTTCTCTCACATGGCAACTTCTATTTGGGCTTAACTCAAGAGCAACCCGGTCCAGTTTGCCTAACAAACCCAACAAATTCCTTCCTAGTGCAGACCCAACCCGAATATTTTACCTTCTTTTATTTGGTTTAGAGAGTGCATAACATAAAACATTTTAATCTTTTTCTTTTTATTTTTAACTAGTATGTTTACTAATATATAAGAACTGAAACTTAAAACATTTCTTTTTTTTAGATATCTTGTTTACACATAATTAGTTAAAATATATTAATACATAAAAGAATAGAATTTAAAAACATTTTCCTTTCTTTAATTAAATTTTCTTACTTTGAACATATCAAACAAAAATATAAAAACACATGTTCATACAATTTAGTCTGTTATTTAATCATTGTTTCGGTTATATATCGCTTAGCTATTTAATCGCTATCTATCTAATTTTCTGTTTGGTTATTCAGTCTTTACATTGTTATTCTGTTTACGTTTAAATCCAAGGGAATTGTTTAATTTTTGTCGACTTCATGTCATCAAAAAACATTGTGCGAATACCCTCATTTCATTAAAAACTTAAGATAATTTTCCCAAATATTCAATTTTTTAAAACTCACACCTTTTAAGTCAAAACTTCGACATTAGGTCGTCGTATCTTCAAAAAACCCGTCCAATACCCATCTTTGGCCAAACAATTTATTTTTAATCAAACGAACATTTTAATAAACAGGTATTTCAAAAGGTTCCTATAGAATACTATAGATACATTGGGTGCTAATACCTTCCCATTGTATAACCAACCCCCAAACCATAGACCTCTTTTCAAAAACGCCTTGTATTTTCATTACTTTTAAAAGTATTATTTACATTGCATACTTTAGGGTTTTATTTCGCTCTTTCCCCTTTTCCCTTGGAAATAATAAAGCGCGGTGCCGATTCTTGCTTTTGTGAGACGAATTAATTAATAGTTCGATCTCCGATTTACCCCGCTACATTTTTTATCGCTACACTACCCCCCGAACCTAAAAAACATCTCTAAAGGTCTTTCCTGTGCGTTTTCACCTTTCCTTTTTGGATAAAAGAAAAGTCAGTGGCGACTCTTGCTAACCGCAACATTTGCGAACACAAACGTAAAACCTCAAGTCAGTTCTCCCACCGTATCACAGAACTGGCGACTCTGTTGGGGATCATTATAAAAGTGGGGTTACCTTAGGGATAGATCATATTTACTTGCTTACATTATTTTATTTGTATGCTTTACACTATGGTTCTTTGTTTGGGTTTGAATCCTCTACCCGATTGGGAAACATTATAGGTAAATAGCAATACGTTGTGGAAACTGTGTGGGGTATACCGACATGGTCTAAGCAATAGCTATGTTAATGTGACATATTTGTGGGTACCGGTAGCCTTTGAGTCAATCAAAGAGAATACAGGGCCGCTGAGTGATGACATGAAGCACTAATGAACTTCTAGAACCTTTTACTTGACCAACTTAGCCTTTAGGATGTAGTGAGATGACCGGCTTTGGTGTAGTCCGAAGTTGGTAGATACTCGATACTACACTCATTGAGGTTTAGTTTCTTGGGATATTTCAGTCGCCATTAAAGAGGCTTGAGCTGAAACAATGACCAAGGAAACAATCCGGTGATATTGAGCTCCTTAGAACCCGGTTACTATTGTTAGGACAGGTTTAAGCCAACTAAACTTCAAGAGGGTATTTACCTATAAAACCCCATGCAAGCCTAAACCTAAGGATTTGTCTGCTTTGTGTGTACATGATTATTTTTATAAGCTTGTTTACTTCTCATACTTGTGCGTAACATCATAACATCATACCATAGAATTTTCAATAACCATTTCAAGGATCTCAAGGGCCTACGATGCAGGGTCACGTTGAACCAGACGTCTAGCAAGGGGCAAGAGGATTTATTTTCCTCTAAACAAACACCGTCAAAGATCAAGGGCAACAACTTGAGTCAAGGGCTATAACCCACTTGACATGGTGAGGTTGATTCTCGTGGAAGGACATCCACTGATACAAAGTTCTACAATCAAAGATGTTGATCAAAATTCAATCTCTAACTTTTTCTTGTGTTTACCCCGCGAGATCCTTAAAAACATGCATCCACATATCATGCATCATATCATGACAGGTTTCTCCCGTACAGGTCTCCTTATCTTCTTACTGTTTATTTCAGTAGAGATGGCTCTAGAGAAGACTATCAAGGATATCCAGGCTCAAAACGCTCAACTTCAAGAGATGTTCTTGACCATATCCAAGGGGCAAGAAGAGGTCAAGGCACTCCTCACCAGGGGCATGACCATGGGGAGTCCGAAGGGTACCAAGGATGATCAGTTGGAAAGGCTACAAACTGAAATAGCCATAATAAGGGTCCAAATGTTGGGACAGCTGGTAGGCCAGATGGCTCTTATCCAAAATCTGGCTCAAAGACAAGAAGAGCTGAAAGTTCTTGTCAACCAACTTCGTCAAGACGGTTGCAACCATATGGGGAAAACAATCAGGGTGGGGAATCAAGTCATCATTCAGTCTCCCTTGAGACAAGAAGTCGAGAGGGCACCTTTCCAATTTGCTTCCGTTTCACGAGCCCAACAACGACTTCGTCAACATCAACCGGAAAATCAGCAAAGGCAAAACGAGCCCAAAAGACAGTTTACCAACATCAACATGCCACTGTCTCAAGCTTTGTAACACATGCTGAGGATGAATCTGATTACACCAATAAGACCTCATCCAAATCCCAAAACTTTTTCTCCTAGCTACAATCCTGATGCCAGGTGTGCCTATCATTCTGATAGCCCTGGGCATGATACAAACGATTGTTGGGCGCTGAAATACAAAATTTAAAACCTGATCGACGAAGGAATGCTGTAATTCACACAAGATGGCCAGACCGAATTCTTCTGCCATCCTTCAAAGGCTCACCACCTAAAGTGACAAGTTCAGACAAAGAGGCTTCTATTCATTTGAATCTTCAATTGTAATCTCTTTTGTTATTCAAACAATTGTCTATTAATGTCAAAATTTGTTTTCATTAATGCATTGCATATGTTTGTCTTGATTTGATCCACTCATTTTCATTACATTTAAACTATGCTTTTTACTCTCTTTATGACATTCAACTCTTGCTAAAAGTTACAAGCCTTTAGAGGGAGGATGACGAAAGCAATGCCTTCATCTCATACAGTATACTTTTGAACAGACCTTGCTGACGATGTACAAGCATTCTTTCAAATCCTAAACACTAGAATTATAAGGAAGATAATCCCTAGTCAACCCCTTCGAGCCAAAGAAGTAGAAGTTTTCTGTTTTAACACAAATTGAAACCTTTAATCAAAACCTGGGGCAGGGTAGTCTCTCAGTTAATTCAAACGCGCATTAAGCCGCAAACTCTCATCTCGTAATACAATGAATGACGCCAAGAAACATTCCTCTGGAATCAAAAGAAGGTGATGGTTCCCTATCACATAGGCATTCATTATCTCTCAAAAAAGAAAATCCCACTAAACCGATAAAGGAGACTTAAGAAAACTGGGGCATCCCGCTGACTGTAATCTCAAAACAGGAACAGTCAGGCATAAATTAGGGATAACAAATCAAAAGAAAGAGGTCACTACAAATCCTCAACAATATGAAAAAAATGTTGCAAAAATGAATGCCTTCCAACAAACTTAATTTGTTTGAACCATCACCAAAACGTCATTCCAGACTCAATTGGAGTTCAAAACGCACAATTAACTGAGCTTAGGATTGAAGAACATCACGAAGAACGGGTGGGTACAAATACACTTTGAGCCTTTATCCTTTGTTTCTTAAACCGTGAACCAAGCCATGTTACAACCCTTCAAAAGTCCTAATTGAAGCATGGATTAGTTCGAAAGCATACTGTTACAAAAGGTATCCTGACTCCTGTAAGGCTTTGCTCTAAATCCTGAGATTGAATTTTCTTACAAAATTCCTTTACTTACAAAAACGCATTTTTCAAAACTTCAAGACAAGCATAAACTTTGCATTAATTGAATATCATTGTTTGCATATGGCTATTTGTTTGACAGTGGAGAAATTCACATCATGAATATCCAGTGAACGAAAGCTCTCTCAGTGAACAAAATCACTTCAAGTGGGATGGCACTTACAATGACCAATCTCCTATCAACAAGGGGGAATGACATGTCACTATCCAGCACACTTGGGGAAGTCCAATCAAGATTCCAGGAAACCTCTCAAGAAGTGCAGAGTAACCAGGGGCAGGCCTCCATCTCCGTCACTTGGGGCATTAAACGTCAAATCCCAACAAAGGGTTACGTACAATCAATTAGTTCCTGGCAGTTCCAGAAGAACTTGCTGCTAGGGGCAGTGACAAATCTCCCCAAATTCTCATAGGATGATTCCCCAGCAAGAGTTTAATCTCTGAACACCTTTCCCCAGCTGAAACAACCTCAAGAATCCTCGAGGACTTCCCCCAATGAAGTTGTCACCTCTCTAGCAGACTGGCAACAGGGTTTATTTCCCCAACAAATGGTAGGATTCCCCAACTTGAGTTTGCCTCTCCGACTACTACAAATCAAAGGATCACAACTCCTCTTCCCCAGTAGACTATTCTACAATTCCACAAGTTACTGCGAAACTTGGAACCGACCAGATATCAGTTCAACTTCGAATCCCCAGTAGAGCAACAGACGACTAAGACTCATGAACTCTTTTTCCCCAAGAAGGAATAAACATGCTCCCCATAGAGTTTTCAATATCCCCCAGCGGATTTCTCCTCAAACAAAAAAACAGGAATCTCCAATGGAAACATTCTAAGCAAAGTTTGAAGACACACCAACTCTTCAACAGTAGTCCAGGATTTAACGGTTCCCCGACATCTGTCAAGGATTTATTTTCCCAGACAAAAATACATTTTTAACATTTCACACTTCATACCTCCTATTTACATACATGATAGAGTGCATACGACATAATCTCATTTATTTTGTGAACATCATGACATCACACATTTCATACATCATGACATTGCATACAACTAACGTTCTACCTTTTTCAGGAAAGATCAATCAACAGATAAAGTTCATCATCTTTGGGAGTAGCAATCATCCAAGATTCCTTCATCATTTTGCTGAGGTAGTAATCATACAAGATTCCTTCATCATCCTGTTGAGGTAATAATCGTCCAAGATTCCTTCATCATCCTGCTGAGGTTGTAGTCATCCAAGATTCCTTCATCATCATGCTGAGGTTGTAGTCATCCAAGATTCCTTCATCATCCTACTGAGATTGTAGTCATCCAAGATTCCTTCATCATCCTGCTGAGGTTATAGTCATCCAAAATTCCTTCATCATTCTTTTGAGGTTGTAGTCATCCAAGATTCCTTCATCACCCTGTTGAGGTTGTAGTCATCCAAGATTCCTTCATCATCCTGCTGAGGTTGTAGTCATCCAATATTCCTTCAACATTCTTTTGAGGTTGTAGTCATCCAAGATTCCTTCATCACCCTGCTGAGGTTGTAGTCATCCAAGATTCCTTCATCATCCTGCTGAGGTTGTAGTCATCCAAGATTCCTTTATCATCCTACTGAGGTTGTAGTCATCCAAGATTCCTTCATCATCCTTCTGAGGTTGTAGTTATCCAAGATTCTTTCATCATCCTGCTGAGGTTGTAGTCATCCAAGATTCCTTCATCATCATGCTGAGGTTGTAGTCATCCAAGATTTCTTCATCACCCTGTTGAGGTTGTAGTCATCTAAGATTCCTTCATCACCCTGCTGAGGTTGTAGTCATCCAAGATTCCTCCATCATCTTGCTGAGGTTGTAGTCATCCAAGATTCCTTCATCATCCTGCTGAGGTTGTAGTCATCCAAGATTCCTTCATCACCCTGTTGAGGTTGTAGTCATCCAAGATTCCTTCATCATCCTGTTGAGGTTGTAGTCATCCAAGATTCCTTCATCATCCTGCTGAGGTTGTAGTCATCCAAGATTCCTTCATCACCCTGCTGAGGTTGAATTCATCCAAGATTCCTTCATCACCCTGTTGAGGTTGTAGTCATCCAATATTCCTTTATCACCCTGCTAAGGTTGTAGTCATCTAAGATTCCTTCATCATCCTACTGAGGTTGTAGTCATCCAAGATTCCTTCATCATCCTGTTGAGGTAGTAATCCTCCAAGATTCCTTCATCATCCTGCCGAGGTAGTAATCATCCAAGATTCCTTCATCATCCTGTTGAGGTAGTAATCGTCCAAGATTCCTTCATCATCCTGTTGAGATAGAAGTCATCCAAGATTCCTTCATCATCTATTTGGAGTAGTAATCATTTCTGGATGACATCTTTAAGCCCATCTCCAACAACTATCCATTACCTCTCCAAATGGCATCTTTAAGCCCATTCCTCCTGTCATCGCATCTCTGAGTGCAAATTTTTGGGCACTCTAGTGTTCAATCTTCTTCCACCTTCGAGTCACGAATGGAAAAACTCACCAATCTAACTCTTCAGGTTTAAGAAGATTAAACAGGGGCAGCTGTTGTACCCCAAAATTTGCCCTCTCAATTCTCAAGGATTTTCTTACAAAGATTCTCAAGGTTCAAGCTTGCACAAGTGCATTGGGATTTTCCAGTACCAAAATTAAAAGGAAACTGTCAAAAAGGGGAGAAATAGATAAAAATAACATTTTGACAAATTTGGAGGAAAATAGGTCTCCTTCGATTCAGCATCCTTAGATTGACTCTTGGCCTCCTTCGAATGCAACTTGGATTACATCCTTCGATTGAATCTAGGCCTCCTTCGACTCAGCCCTTTGATTGGACAAATGTGTTGCCTGCATACTTGCAATCGAAGGCCATGACCTGCTGGTTGCATGTGCCCCCTGCAAGGCAAACTCTTCGATTGGATAAAATAGTTGCCTACAAACCTTTCGATTCACCAAGCGTACTGCCTGCAAGCCTACTTCGATTGGGCATATGCTGCTTGCATGTTTGTTTTCATTTGGAAAAGCTTCGATGGGACAAAAAACACCATTCGACTCAGAAGCCAGGAACTTCCCTCACTCTAAAAGGCAATGACTTCCTTTATGTTTGTTTCGACCCAAGCTTCGACTGGGCAATATCTTCCTTCGAGTTAGCTTATTTCGACCACAAGCTTCGACTGAGGCAAAGGCTTCCTTCGAACAGGTGTGCTTAGATCTCACTCTTGCATTCGACTCAAGACCAAATCTCGTTTTCCAGACTATGTTGCTTCCAAATATTTACATGATTAGAGAGAGTACTTTAGTCACAAAATCAGCTTTCAACATGATTTTGGTCTGAGCACAAGCAACGCCAAAGAGCATAAGTCACATCTTCTGCACCCCAACTTCCAATAGGCCCCCCACTTGTACCTTTCACGTTACCTATTATTTTATTATTTTGCAAGGCTGGCTATTCAAAAGATGTCCATTCTTTTCTCTATAAATAGAGGAATTTTTGCAAAGCTAGGGGAGGATCTTTGGACCAGATGAACGAATCCCCCAAATTTTCTCAAACACAACAAAAACTCTCAAGTTCATCAACACTTGAGAAATTAAAAAACCCAGAATCCCAAACACTCGCCTCTTTCGATTCTGAAGAACACCCCACACATAGAAGTTTGTTCAAACTCAAAGATAACCTTTTGTTACAACTCTTCGAACCAAAAGCAAACCCCCTGTGACTACTCTTCGAATTCCAGAAACATCCAGGTAGCAGTTCAAGTTCGAATCCCACACACCAGCTTTGAGGTAAGTCTTTCTGACTTAACTCTTTCATTTCAAACATCTTTATTGATTCATCAACTAGACCAACATGTAATAATCATGGCCTTCGATGTTAATCTTTTGTGTTTTCCTTTAAGAACTAATCTGTACAGTCCCCTAAAAATGTTGGAATATAAAATATGCATGCTTCGATATACTTGCTTCGATGTATACACATGCTTCGATACATACATGTTCAGCACATACACACTTGCTTCGAATACACTGACCTGCAGGCCCAGACGAAAGACACCCCCTCACTGCTTTCAGTCTCCAGTCGAAGGAGACTGAAAGGCATATTGCACCTTGCATTGATTCCAGGCTCAGTCGAAAGGCATTCCCTCACTGCTTTCAACCTCCAGTCGAAGAAGACAACAAGGCAGAACCAGAAGGCTTCGCCATACACTGAATTCCAGGCCAATCGAAGGACAGGACCTCACTGGTGCTATCCCCAATCGAAGGAGGCCAACAGAATACAAGTCGAAGGGTGCTACTGCCTGGGTCGAAGGATCTCTTTTTTATTTCTTTTTATCTTATTTTTGCCTTTACATTTCTATGTACTTCAATATGGTTGTAATAGTGTAGGATTTATTTTTAGCATTTTTTATTACTTTTGTACAAATGCTAGTAATTAGGCATGTATGGCAAGATAAAACCAACAAGTAGACAACCCCTAATAAAAAACTAAATGCATGTAAATAAAAAATATTTGCACACTTACACTCTTAGGGTAATTCCACTTGTTGCCTATCGGAAAATAGTCATGTCCCACGAACATGGGAGTTTTAGCAAAAGACCCTTCATAAAAGATCGTAGTCCCTCGATGACCCTCGATGTTGCCTTCGGTAAACGATCTAGTCCCTAAAACGACATTGCTAAAACTTCCCATATGTTGCCTTCTATGACTATACAAATGTCTCAACGCCCGTCCCTTCACATCCAACGATGGGGCTTCTTACCAAATCAATGGTAAGACAACCACATCTAAAGGAGGAGGAAAAGCACATTTAAGACCTTTCGAGTAGGTAGATTCTCTCTTAGTTACTCGCTTGCTCACAACAAAAACATTTTATACACCCACACTCTCATCTTTGAACTATTTTCGAAACAAACACTTTGTAGGCGTTCTTATTGAAATGAGAACTATTACGAAGTTCCATTTTCAAAATACTTTCAAAAACACATCTCACAAACACACTTTTGAACTATTTTTGAAACAAACACTTTGTAGGCATTCTTATAGAAATGAGAACCATTACGAAGTTCCATTTTCAAAAATACTTTCAAAATACCACACACACAAAGCACACATTCAAACAAAAGCAAGTGATCTAGCAAGTAACTAAGAGCCCATGGAAAACCATGGATGAAAAGGGTTCTAATACCTTCCCTTTTCATAATCTACCACCCAAACCCAAAAAAAATATCTAAAGGTCTTTCCTGTGCTTTTTCACCTTTCCTTTTTGGATAAAAGAAAAGTCGGTGGCGACTCTTGCTAACCGCAACATTTGTGAACACAAACGCAAAACCTCAAGTCAGTTCTCCCACCGTATCACAAAATCCTTAGCCATGCTGCATAATCTTCAATTTGCAGGCCTCAAACTTGTATATCACTCCTTAGTTAAATGTTTACACAACTGATTAAACTATGATCCAAGTGTTTGAGCCTTTGTCCAATTGATCATTACATTTTTGGAAGAAAGTAACATATCCATTCTTGAAAAGTTCACTTTAATCATAAAGTCAATTTCTTGAGCCTCTAACTTGTTGTTCTGATCACACTCAACTTTTACAAGTCAGAACAAACATCTTTAAAGGGATCAACCACTTTAGATAGATGGGTACAAACATTGGAAACATGTTCTTCATGATTGCTTCAAAAACAAGCAAGATACCCATAAGATGTGATTTCAAAATCTGAGTCGTGTCAAGTGTCAACCCTTCTCTATAAATAGAGAGGCCATTTACAAGATAAAGGGCCATAAGTTTTGTTGTGTAGACAAGACCTCAAAAGCCGATACTCTCAAAAATCTATAATTATCCACAAAGCATTCACTCTTGAGTTTTGAAGTTAAAAACTTTGAACCTCACACACTTTGCAAAGTTCTGACCAAACAAACCATCCAAACACTCCACATACATTATATAGGAGTTGTTCAAACACAAGAACAACTTCTGTAACATCACTATTACCATTTCCTAAGCTCAAAAACAGCCAACACAACAGTTCAAACTCAAAATACAAATTTTAGCTTCAAGGTAAGTTTTCTTGACCTTGAACTTTTCATTTCAAACATCATTAGTAATCCATTGTTGAAGATAAATGTAGTAACTATTGCCTTTGTAGCTAACCATTTTCTTGCTTTTCATTCTTGTCAATACTCTGTTGAAAACTAACCTATACACACAATAGAACAATGTTCAAGGCAAAAAACTATAGCATGAGTCGATGCATACTCACATGTGTCAACTTATTTAGTGATAGAACAGGGTATGAGTCAACACAAGACATTATGAGTCGATACATACTGCTATCCAGACCCAAAAACAGAAAGACCAAAGGTGTATGATTCGATACAAAACACGAATGTGTCGACACAAACAAGAAATGAGTCGACACATACCCTTGTGTATTGACTCACACTAAGTTGATTTTGGTTTTACAGGAACAAGAAAGGTTATGTGTCGATGCAAAGATGCATGTGTCAACACATAATGGTTAAAAAATGTTTTTTCCTTTCTTTTAAACTGTTTTTATATTTTCTATATGTTTTCTTTCATTTCTATTCAATATGGTTGTAATAATTATGACTTTTATTTCTTTCCACCCCCCATTTGTAAATTTGTATACCCCATCCCCAATGATGTAATAACGTAGGACATTTATTTTCCGCAATTTACCGTTTTTATATAAAATGCTAGTAATTAGGGTGTGTATGGCAAGATTTAAAATCAACAAGTAGACAACCCTAATTCAAGACAAAAATTCATGAAATCAAACACACTTTTCACACGCGTACCTCTAGGGTTAACTCAACTTGTTGCCTTGAGAAAATTGCCATGTTATGCATATGAGACACCTTAGCAAAAACAATCAAAATACAAGATCATAGTACCTCGATGACGCTTTGAATGTTGCCTTCAAAATGATCTTATACCCTTAAGAAAAATGCTAAGGTATCTCACAACATTGCATTTTATGACTATACGATGACCCTTTCCCGTCCCTTCACATCCAATGATAGGGCTTCTTATCAATCAATGGTAAGATAGCAATATCTAAATGAGGAGGAATATAACTAAGACTTTTTAAGTAGGTAGAACGCTCATAGTTGCTTGCTCACAACATTTCAAAACATCTTTCAAAAACACCAACACTTTTCCATGAAATATTTTCAAAAGTCAACAATTTGTATTCATTCTTATAGAGACGAGATCATTACAAAGTTCACCTAAACCAAGGCACTTTTCAAAAATACTTTCAAAACCCATCACAAACACATTTCAAACAAAGCATTTTCAAAGTGATCAAGCAACTAAGAGCCCGTCAATAACTACAGATGAAAAGGGTGCTAACATCTTCATTTTCATAACCTACCCTTCGAACTCATGACAATATCTCAAAGATATTTCCTGTTCTTTTCACCCTTTCCTTTATTAGATAGAAGAAAATTCGATGGCGACTCTTGCTATCTGCAACAATTGTGATAAAACGAAAAACTTGGATTGGTTGATGAAGATGCCATCTTTTAATTGTTTGATTTGAAGTCCAAGAAAATAATTCATTTTACCCATCATGGACATTTCAAATTCTCCTTGCATCATTGCTGAAAATTCTTCACACATTTCTTGATTTGAAGATCCAAAGATGATATCGTCAACATAGACTTGAGCTAGCAAAGTGTCACCTTTGATTTTCTTGATAAACAGAGTCTTGTCAACTTTTCCCTTTTCAAAACCTTTTTCGCATAAGAAGTTTCTTAAACGATCATACCATGCCCTTGGTGCTTGTTTCAATCCATAGAGAGCTTTTCTCAATTTAAATACATGAGATGGATTCTTGAAATCTTCGAACCCCGGGGGTTGCTTAACATAGACTTCTTCAGTGATATATCCATTCAAGAATGGGCTTTTGACATCCATTTGGAAAAGATGAAAATTTAATGAGCAAGCATAGGCAAGTAAGAGACGAATAGCTTCTAACCTTGCAACCAGAGCGAAAGTTTCTTCAAAATCTATTCCTTCTTCTTGATTGTAGCCTTGTGCTACCAACCTTGCTTTGTTCCGAACAATTATTCCATTCTCGTCAAGTTTGTTTTTTAAACACCCATCTTGTTCCAATAATGTGTTTGTTTCTTGGCCTAGGGACAAGTTCCCAAACTTGATTCCTTTCAAATTGATTTAATTCTTCTTGCATCGCGATAATCCATTGGTCATCACCTAAGGCTTCATCAACTTTGGAAGGTTCAATTTGAGAGACAAGATCACCTATTAGGCAAGCATCTTTTAGATTTAATCTTGTTGTCACACCTTGACTTATATCACCTATTATTTTATCGATAGGATGATCTCTATGAGTTATCCATTATTTTGGTAGATCATTGAGATTTGATTCTTGTTGGGGTGATTCTTCGTGTTGAATTGGTTGATCTTTGGAAGAATTTTCTTGAGGACCTTCTAGTATTTCATCATCATCATTATCACAAACAATATTATCCTCCTTGAAGGGGTTAGTTTCATCAAAAGATACATGCATTGATTCTTCAATTGTTAAAGTTCTTTTGTTGTAGATTCTATATGCCTTACTAGAAAGAGAGTAGCTAAGAAAAATACCTTCATCGGATTTTTCATCAAACTTATAAAGGTTATATTTGTCGTTGTTTAAGACAAAGAATTTACATATGAAGATGTGAAAGAAAGCAATATTTGGTTTCCTTCCTTTGAAGAGTTCATAAGGAGTTTTTTTTCAAGATCAGTCTTATGATAACTCTACTTCTAACAAAAGATGTCGTGCTCACCGCATCCACCCAAAAATATTTTGGAAGATTTGAGTCGCTAAGCATTGTTCTAGCAAGTTTCACAAGAGACCTATTCTTTCTTTCTACCACTCCATTTTGTTGAGGAGTCCTTGGTGCCGAGAAGTTGTGAGATATTCCATGTTCTCCACAAAATTCTTCAAATAGAGCATTTTGAAATTCTCCGCCATGATCACTTCTTATGGAGGCAATTGTTAGAGACTTCTTATTTTGAATTTGTTTAGCATACTTCTTGAATGCCTTGAATGCATCACTTTTCAGCACTAAAAAGAATGTCCAAGTATATCTAGAGAAATCGTCAACAATAACCAAAGCATATACATTAACTCTGAAACTTCTTGTGCTTGATGGACCAAATAAGTCCATATGTAACAATTGTAGTGGCCTTGTAGTAGACACCACATTCTTAGATTTGAAAGTTGATTTTGTTTGTTTCCCTTTTTGACAAGCATCACAGAGTCTATCTTTGACAAAATTTCTCTTAGGCAACCCAATGACAAGATCATGCTTGATTAGTTTATTCAAGTGTTCCATGTGAATATGAGCAATTCTTCTATGCCACAGCCATGAATCGTCGTTGTTCGCCATGAGACATTTTACCTTCAAAGATGGATCATCAAGGGAAATCATGAATATATTATTGATTCTTTTACCTTTAAGTATAACCTCATCTGTGACTTCGTCTTCTATCAAGCATTCATCCTTGGTGAACTTTATCTTGAAGCCTTTGTCACAAAGTTGGCTAATACTAAGAAGATTGTACTTTAGTCCTTCAACATAAAGAACATCTTCAATGGATGTGAAAGGTTAAGCACCAACTTTTCCTTTGCCAAGAATTCCTCCCTTATTATTGTCTCCATAAGTGACAAAACCCTTGGCCTTTAGCACTAGATTTGAAAATTGGTTTATGTCTCCCGTCACATGCTTTGAACAACCACTATCAAGATACCAAAGATTGCATGTGGTCTTCAAGCATGCCTGCAAAACAAATTAGGCTTTGTTAGGTACCCAAGTTGCTTTGGATCCTTCTTAATTAGTGCCTTTCTTTACCCACACATAATGCCCACTTCCCACGCTAAAGGTTCTAACATAGAAAGCATTAGGTTTATGGCCTTTAATACCACAATAAAAACAAGTAGGTTCAAAGTTACTTCTATATCTAGAAAGATAAGATTTCTTCGTAGGAAATGTTTTTTTTTGGATAGTGATGAACTATTTTAGGTTTGTTCACTTTCTCTTTGGATGATTGATCACTAGCCTTAACAAAGATAGTATTATTAGAACTTGGTTTTGAAAACTTTGAATATCCAAGACCACTTTTGTCATTGGAGTATCTTTGTTGGCTAAGAACACCTTCTAAACCAATTTGGCCTTTTTCATATCTTTCAATGACTCTTTTTAATTGGACAATTTGGAAAGAGAGTGATTCACAATTTTTGCATACAAAATTTTGTATTTGTTCATCACTTAATTTTTTTTTCTTCTTTGAAATCTTTTTTCATAGATTCACATTTTTCTTCTAAGGATGAAATCTGTTTCTTTTATGATGAAATAGTTTTATACAGAATTTTACATTCATTCAGTAGTTTATCTATAGCACCTTGTGCATCACTATCAAAAAGAGAAAATTCATTACTAACCTCATTATCTTCATCATCGAAATGGTGTGAGGCCATCAATGCTAGATTTGCACTTTAATCACTATCGGAATCGGATGAGGAACTTATCTCATTATCTTCCCATGCAACATAGGCCTTTTTGTTCTTGAATCCCTTTTTTCTTTTGAAGCCACCTTTCTTGGATAGTTTTGGACAATCCGGCTTGATATGACCTTGCTTACCACATTCATAACATGTGACATCTTGTGTTGATGTGGAAGCTTCCTTTTTCTTAAATTGTTTCTTTCCTTTTGAATGAGAAAAGGGTTTGTCATTTCTACCAAAGAACTTACCAAGCCTTTTAACAAGAAACATGAAATTTTCATCTTCTTCCAGATTGTCTTCCTTTTCAACTTCCTTGGAATCTATCTTCAAAGCAATATTCTTTGATTTCTTCTCTTGATTTTCATGTTTTTCAAGTCTTCCAAGTTCTGTTTCATATTCTTGTAGTTTCCCAAACAATGTTGCGGACGTCATGGAGGAGAGACTTTTCTTTTCTGAAATTGTCGTTACCTTTGGTTGCCATTCCCTAGTTAAGGACCTAAGTACTTTTAGATTTAGTTCATCATTCATCAAAGTCTTACCAAGAGCACTTATATGATTTGTCAAGTGCACAAATCTCTTTTGTAGGTCAAGAATGGTTTCTCCAGGCTGCATTCGAAATAATTCGTATTCTTGACTCAGGGTATTTAGTCTTGATCTTTTAACTTCAACAGTTCCTTCGAGAGTTTGTACCAAGGTATCTCATATTTCTTTTGTTGTTTTGCATGCCGATACACAGAAGAATTCATCCATGCTAAATGCACCTTGAATAAGGTTTTTGCCTTTTTATCATAGAGAACTTTCTTATTATCATCTCCGTCCCATGCACTTTTAGGCTTTGATGAGCCAGCACCATTGATTACCGTTATAGGAATAAATGGACTATTCTCGATGGCATCCCATATTTCTTCTCCTTGTGCTTCTAGATGTGCCTTCATGCGTATTTTCCAGAAGTCAAAATATTCACCACAAAATAGAGGAGGCTTGTTGTTACTACCACCATCTCTGAAAATGGGATTTTGATTTGCGGAAGCCATTCTGGATCTTTTAGGAACAGGTTACCTATAACCCGCTCTGATGCCAACTATAAGTATGAAGTGCGCCTAAGAGGGGGGGGGGGTGAATTAGGTACTTTAAAAAATTCTGGTTTTAGTGATGATGGATATTATTTTTCTGGTTAATGGTGAGTTTAGGAAAGAGTAAAGTGCAGAAAAATAAAGAGACACGAGCGATATATCCTGGTTCCCCTTATAGTCCGAGAGTACTCCAGTCCCCTTTCAACATGAAAGAGATTTCCTTATTGTGGAAAACTTAAACAAGAACTACCAAAAAGCCAAGAACAATCCTCTTGCACCAAGAACAATCCTCTTGGATTTTCACTATGTCAACAATGAGAACTATCCTCTCAAAGTTACTACACTTGTATCCAACAATCCTGGAAAGACAAGATTTATAAAACCACTTAAACTTATTTCCAACAATCCTGGAAAAATAAGTAAGTATCTATCAATATTTGATTTTGAGTGAGTTGAGTAGTATTGATCACTTAGAGTGATTTAACAATGAACGGTCTTATCTTCCAATGATAATAATGTATAATGACTCAAGATATAAGTTCTCAAAGTTTTCTGGTTAACAGTATATGAAAGTGTGCAGAAAACTTATGTATGAAAGTGAAGAAAAGCTTGAGTTTGTATTTTTAAAATTTAGAAAATATATTTGGAAGAGGTGTTGAAAATGATTTTGAAAATGAATATTTATATGTTCATAACACCTTTTTGAAAAAAAACATAAAGTTCTGTAAATGAATCATGAACAATTGCCAAGATTGAGTGAAAGGTTTCAATGAAAAGGTATTATGAACAGGCATGTGCAAAGTTGTTGTTCTTCAAAATCGTGCAACATGCAATCGATTGCACCCTTTGTGTAAATCGATTGCACGGGGTTTCAACAGCTATATTTTCAAAAGTTTTAAGTGTGCAATCGATTGCACAAGAATGTAAATCGATTGCATGTGAAGTCAGTAGCCAAAAATGATTGAGTGAAATCGATTGCATAAGCAATGTAAATCGATTGCACTGAGAAACAGTAGCAAATGTTTTGAAAATTTTAAGCATGCAATTGATTGCACAAGAAATGTAAATTGATTACACTGAGAAACAGAAGCAAAAGATCTGAAAATTTGAAGCATGCAATCGATTGCACTAATATGCAAATCGATTTCACTCAAGTGAAAAATGAATTTTAACTTTGAAAAACTTGAGTAAGGATTTATAAAACATTTCTTTTCACCGTTGAGCATCTATGTCTTAAGTTCAAAGTAAATATTATTATTATACCTTGAAAGTTGCTAAGAGCTTGAACTGAAGACTTTGTCCATAGATGCCTTGAGCTTGATTAAAAATCTTTGCCTTCTTTGTTAATCATGGTTCGTCTTCATCAAAACAAAATTTCATTTGAGAAGCTTGATTTTACAAAACCAACTAAACTTCAAGAGGGTACTTACCAATGAAACCTCATGCAAGCCTAAACCTAAGGATTTGTTTGTTTTGCTTGTGTATGTACATAACATCATGACATCATACCATGGCATTTGCACTAACCATTTCAAGGACTTTGGGATTTATCTTTGTGTTGTTTTGTAGGACATGGCTTTCGCACGAAGAAACACTATCTGAATCAACCTTGTGAAAGTTCCTCCTCAACTTAAGGAATTAGCATCAAGGGTTCCTAACGATTCTCCATTTGCCAAGAAATATGGTCGTCTCATCAAATTGGTTGGAACAAACTTTGAAGAGGATATGGTACATGTGTTATTCCAACTCTTTGATCCTAAACACCATTGCTTTACCTTTCCTGGTTACCAACTTGTACCTACTATGGAAGAGTTCTCTCAACTCTTGGGAATTCTTATTCTTGATCAACTACCCTTCAAAGGTATTGAAAGAGACCCAAGACTTGAGGAGATTGCTTGAGCTCTACATTTGCAACGATCCGATATTATGGCAAATTGGGAAACAAGAAGTGGTTTCAAAGGGTTTCTAGCCAAGTTTTTGTTGGAGAAGGCTCAAGATTTTTGGGATGCTCTGGATTTATAAGCCTTTAAAGAAGTGTTAGCTATTTTCATCTATGGGATGGTACTGTTTCCCAATCTTGACCAACTCATAGATGTGAACGCAGTCAAAAATTTCTATGTCACAATTCGGTGCCTACTTTACTTGGGGATATATTGCATTCTCTTCACTATCGCACCATGAAGATAAGAGGACTTCTTATGTGTTGCACTCGTCTCTTGGATAGGTGGTTTATTTTTCACTTACCTCGATATGTTGTGAAGAACGAGCAAGGCGTGAGATGGTTTAATAGATTGATGCTATTCACGCATTCTGATATTCATTAGTGTTCTCAATCCTTGGAGGACATTACTATTATTGATTGTTGTATGGAATTCCCTAATGTCCCTTTACTTGGCATTAGGGGAGGTATCACCTACAATCCTTGTTTGGATTTATGACAGTTTTGGTATGCTAGGAGGGATGGCCCTCATGATGCAATTGTCCAAGGAATTGCATTTGACTGTGAGAGCAATGTCCAAGGTTATCGTCAAAGATTCATACGAGCTTGGGGCATGGTTAACAAAGTTGATAGCAAGACATTAGGGCATAATAACTCCATTCCTTTGGAGCCTTATCTCAAGTTGGTGTGAGCTCGCGCCCAAAGCCTTATGATGCCTTATGAAGCCATCCTACCTATCATCATGGAGCCTGTTGCCAAGGGAGATGTTCCATATACTGTCCTTCATCTTGATGTGCATACTTCTCTTGAAGATTTGCAAAGAGCTTAGATTTAGCTAAAGGGGGAGCGAGACACCTTTGAAGCCCAGTTTTATGCAAGCGAAAATAAGACATTGGAGCTCATGGGGCAACTTCACGAGGAGAGGAACCTGAATGCCTACATTAATCCGAAGAGGAGGCGCCCATAGGAGACTTGAGTCTTTTATTTGTATTTAGTTTGTTTTGTTTCTTTTGTTTCAATGTAAGCCCAATAGGCATGTTGTAATCAATTTGAACTTATTAATGCAATTAATGTTTGTTCCTTCTTTGTCTAAACAAATTTAAATCTTCAAAGTCCTTGAGATCATTCGCATACGCATTTCATGCATTATAACATAAGCAAGCTTTCCACAACAGGTTTCCTCATATTTCTACTGTTTATTTTAGTAAGATGGATATCGAATAGACCGTGAAAAATTTGCAAGCACAGAATTCCCAGTTCCAAGAGACCTTGTTGAACTTGGCCAAGGGACAACAAGAGCTGATGACATTGTTGGCGGTTAAAAAGAAGACTAAGAAAAAGGCCCTCGTCAGCATGGGGAAGAGGTTTAAAGGCCCATTCCGTCAAGTACAGATAGTTGAAGAGTCATCCGAGGAAGACGAGAACCAGGATGAAGAAGCAAGGAGTACCCGTGTTGGGGTGCAAATAATCAAGTTTCTGAGGATGAAGACTACTTTAATGAACAGTATCTACCGGCTGAGGATAAATATAAGCAATTAGAGGATAGACTGAAAGCTATTGAAATTCAAGCCATACCTGGTTTGGATTTTGGTGATTTGGGCTTAGTACCTGGGGTCGTCATTCCCTATAAGTTTAAAATACCAGTCTTTGCTAAGTATGATGGAGTTTCATGCCCAAAACTTCACCTGAGGTCATACGTCTGCAAGATACAACCACATACTACTGAAAAGAAGCTATGGGTCCATTTGTTCCAAGAGAGTCTGGCTAGGACTCAGCTATAATGATTTTACCAATTGAAGGGTTCTTGCACTCACACATGGGAAGATTTAGCCACTTCTTTTTATCATCAATATCAGTACAATGCTGATTTGGCACCAACTAGAGTTTAACTTCAAGGAATGACAATGGGTACTAATGAATGGTTTAAAGAGTACGTGCAAAAATGGAGGGATCTTGCTGGTAGGGTCCAACCACCACTAACTGATAGAGAACTAGTTGATATGTTCATGGGAGTTCTTCGTCTGGTTTCACCGAGTTAATCCTAACTGGTGAAAGGGTAGAAAGTGGCATTAAGAGTGGAAAAATTCCCATGACATCTACTTCTTCATCCAACTCTGTAAAGAAGCCCTTTACTAGGAAGAAAGAGACAAATGTTGTGTATGGGGAAAGGGCCCATACCAAGAAGGATCATCGACCCTCTGTTAATGCTGTGTTAATCTCCAACCCTCCATCTATTCAAAGACAATCATCTAACCATCAGCGATCTGAAATTCCTCGAAGACAGTTCACGAGAATTAACATGTCACTGTCCCAAGCCTTGTAACACATGTTGAAGGCCAACTTGGTAACATTACGTGATCCACCATCAAATCCCAATGTTACATCACCGAAGTATAATCCAAATGCCAAGTGTGTGTATCATTCCAACATCCCTGGGCACGAAACTGATTAATGTTGGGCTCTGAAGAATAAGATTCAAGATCTTATCGATAATAAAACTATCGATTTTGATCCACCGACAACTCCAAATGTGATAACTGCACCAATGTTGAACCATGGAAAAGGTGTCAATGCGATTGATGACACTACTTTTGTTTCCTCCGTTGAGGATTTGACTACTCCATTGACTATTGTGAAGGGAGATTTATTGAGAGTTGGGGTGTTCCCTGGCTATTTAAAAGACTATGATTGATGTGCTGAACAAATAAATGGATGCAAGTGGCTGAAAGAAGGTGTTCAACGCCTGATAGATAGTCACAAGATCTTGTTTGAAAGAATTCCGAACATCAAAAGTTTGACCGATAAAACTAAAGACGTGTCTATCATAACAATTTCCAACAAGCCTCTTAGGATATCCTCAAAGGGTCCTATTAGGATTTCAAATGAATCAACGATTTCTCCTTTAATAATCACTACCCTTTTGCCAATTCCTTACTCCTCCGACAAAGCAGTTCCATGGAACTATGGTGCCGAAGTTTACTATCATGGAATAAAGCAAGATTCATAGAGCAATGAAGACAATACCAACGATGTTACAAATATTGCAGGTTCTAGTAAGGTAACAAAAACGAGGAGGATCTTCTCCCCTGATATTTCACCTCAGACTACTATAACAACTCTTGTTCACATAACCAATAACAAGCTTAATGCCAACACTAGAGGCAAAGAAAAATTAAGTGAGCCTGCTGGGATAAAGGCACCTGCCAAAGATGTTGATGCTGAAGAGCCCTCCACTCGAGAGATGGAGGAAATCCTGAAAATTATAAAGAATAGTGATTTCAAAATAGTCGAACACTTGGGGAAAACCCTCTCCAAAATCTCCATGTTATCATTACTACTCTGTTCTGATACTCATTCCCAAGCTTTAATCAAGTTTTTGAAGAAAGCTCATGTGCTCCAAGAGACTACAACTGACCAGTTCAAAAATTGTGTGGCGAGTTTAACGGCTGACAACAGATTAGGTTTCTCTGACGCTGACTTGACTCTTGTTGGAAAGAATCATAGCAAGGCTTTACATGTATCTATTGAATGTAAGGGAACTACCCTGGCTCATGTCTTAGTTGATACTGGCTCATATCTAAACATGTTACCCAAAGGTGCTTTGGACCGGCTAGATTGTGAAGGCCTGGTGTTGAAACCAAGTGATATAGTTGTAACGGATTTCGATGGGTCTAAAAGGATGGTGCATGGAGAGGTGGATATCCCTATCAAAGTAGGATCACAAATTTTAAAATCCACCTTTTATATAATGGACATACGTCCCGCCTACTCTTGTTTGTTTGGGCGCCCTTGGATCCATGGGGCAGGGGCAGTAACATCCACCCTTCATCAAAAGTTAAAATACCCAATTAAAGGGAAGATTATCACAATTTGTGGTGAAGAGGAATTTATGGTGAGCCACCTCAATTCCTTCAAGTATATGGAAATGGATGGTGAATTTATAGAAACTCCATGCCCGGCTTTCGAAGTTGTTCCTCCTATGGTTGTCGCCACCAAAATCTCCTCTGACATGTCAAAAGTTGATGAGGTTGTGCCAATAATGGTTTCACTTAAAGATGCTCGTGTCGTGGTTGCAGATGGAAGTTGTACTATCTGGGGACAAATCCCTGACATTTTGTTTAAAGCTGACAAATTTGGGTTGGGTTTCACCATCAAAGTTCAGAAAGAGGTCAGGCGCGCTCGCGTAGGAAAGCCACCTCTTCGCATTGGAAATCATGAGGTAAATGTTGTGGAAGAATCTGACGATGAATGTTCTTTTTAAGAATGGATCTACCCGACTATCGATGAAGGACTCGGCAACTGGCACGCAAAGGACTTCACTCCCATCTCCTTCAATGAAGAGTAATTACTATTTACTGTTTTTGTCAATTCAATAACTTTTGTATGTAATCTTAATTCCAAACAATGACTTTTAAGCCATGTGCCTTTCCCGGGGCACCATGGCCCATTTGTTAAGGGTTTTGTTCATGTTCATTTAGCACATGATCATTTAATGAAAAACCTTGGACCTTTGCATTCAAATTTTATGCTCATTGTCTTTCTTTTTCTTTATTGCATCTTTCAAATAGCCATGTATCTTACATGCACACACACACTTGCAGATCCTCATCCACTCCGGATCTCATTGCCAACGACTCTACTACTTCCAGTTATGACTTTGAACATCCAATTAACCAAGCCGAAGACGAAGGCGAGGAATATTGTGAAATACCAGGGGAACTAGCCATACTTCTAATGCAAGAGGAGAAAGCTATTCAACCTCATGAAGAGCCAGTCAAAGTTATCAACCTAGGTACTGAGATAGACAAGAAATAGGTCAAGATCGGCACTAACTTAGAAGACGATATCAAGAGCAGGTTGGTCCAGATGCTACATGACTATGTTGAAGTGTTTGCTTGGTCGTATGAAGACATGCCAGGGTTGGATACTGAAATTGTGGTTCATCGTCTACCGACAAAGGAAGATCACCCTCCTGTCAAACAAAAGGTTCGTCGGATGCGGCATGACGTGTCTAAGAAGATAAAAGCAGAAGTGATGAAGCAATTCGATGCAGGATTCCTAGTTGTGACATCTTATCCTCAATTGGTTGCAAACGTGGTCCCCGTGCCGAAGAAGGGTGAAAAGTTCGTATGTGTGTAGATTATAGGGATTTAAATAGGGCAAGCCCTAAAGATGATTTCCCTCCACCTCATATCGATGTATTGGTTGACAACACCGCTCAACATAAAGTCTTCTCCTTCATGGATGGATTTTCTGGCAACAACCAAATCAAGATGGCTTCTGAAGACATGGAGAAGACCACCTTTATTACGCAATGGGGCACCTTTTGTTACAAAGTTATATTGTTCGGTTTGAAGAATGCAGGGGAAACATATCAAAGATTTATGGTAGCGTTATTTCATGATATGATCCATCATGAATAGAGGTTTATGTGGATGATATGATTGCAAGGTCGTAGGCTGAGGAAGAGCGTCTCGCTCACTTACACGAGTTTTTTGAAAGATTGAAGAAGTACAAGTTAAGGCTAAATCTTAACAAGTGTACCTTCGGGGTAAGGTCTGGAAAGCTTCTGGGTTTTATTGTCAAGGGCAAAGGTATTGAAGTGGATACTTTGAAGGTCAAAGCCATTCAAGAAATGCCAGTTCCCCGTTAAGGAAGTCAGAGGCTTCTTGGGTCGACTTAACTACATTGCTCGCTTCATATCTCACTTAACTGTTACTTGTGAGCCAATATTCAAACTCTTGAAGAAAGATCAAGTAATCAAATGGAACGATGACTGCCAAGTTGCCTTCGACAAAATCAAGGAATATTTGCAAGAGCCTCATATCCTTATGCCTCCAATTGAGGGAAGACCCTTGATCATGTATTTGATTATGCTAGAGAATTTTATGGGGTGTGTGTTGGGCCAATATGATGAGTCTGGATGAAAAGAGCATGCAATATACTACCTGAGCAAAAAGTTTACCGACTGCGAAGCCAGATATTCACTGCTCGAGAAAACTTACTGCACTCTAGCATAGGCTGCTCACCGACTAAGACAATATATATTGACTCATACAACTTTATTGATTTCTAAGATATACCCTATCAAGTACATCTTTAAGAATCCAGATCTCTCCGGGCGAATAGCTAGACGGAAAATGATTCTGACCGAATATGACATCCAATATACCATATAAAAGGCCATCAAAGGAAGTGTATTGCCAAGTCATTTGGCCCATCAAGATGTTAATGATTACCAGTCTATGAACTTTGACTTCGGATGAGAATATTATGCTAGTAACTTACTGTGAAGAACCTAGACCATATGATGGACCTGAACAAGGATCCCGATGGACTATGGTTTTCTTTGGGGCTTCCAACTCTTTGGGCAACGAAATTGGTGTGTGATTATTTCTCCTGAGGGTTTCCATACTCCTTTCACTACTAGATTGTGCTTCGATTGTACGAGCAACATGGTTGAGTTCAAAGCGTGCATCTTGGGTCTAAAGGCTGCCATTGACTTAAGGATCAAGTTCTTAAACGTATTCGGAGATTCTATTCTAGTGATCGGTCAAGTGAAAGGAGAATGGGACACTAAGAATCCTAATCTTATTCCTTACGAGGAGCTTGTGTTAACCTTGACACCATACTTCTAGGAGATCACCTTTGAACATTTCCCTAGAGAAAAAAATTAGTTGGCTGACGCCTTCGCAACAACGTCTTCCATGTTCAAGGTCAAATGGGACAATGAAGCTCCTATGATTACAATCTAAATATTTGACGAACCTGCACACTACTATGAGCTTGACACTGACAAAGAGAAACCATGGTACCATGAAGTAAGGAGATATCTTAAAGCACAAGAGTATCCTGAAGGAGCTTCCATCAATGATAAGAAATTCTTGGAAGATTCTCAGCCAAAATTTTCTTAAGCAATGGAGTCATGTATAAGCGAAATCATGATTCTACTATACTCTGGTGTGTGGACAAGAAGGAGGCAGAGAAAATTATTGAAGACATGCATGATGGAATCTTTGGGACTAGTGGGCACACTATGGCCAAGAAAATCCTTAGGTCTGGTTACTATTGGTCCACAATGGAAACTGATTATCATCATCATTCAAGGACTTGTCACAAGTATCAAATCTATGTTGACAAGGTCCATGTACCCCCAATTCCTCTGAATGTCATGATCGCTCCATGGTCGTTTGCAATATGGGGCATTAACATTATTGGAGAGATCAAACTTAATGCTTGTAATGGACACCATTTTATCCTTGTTGCCATTGATTACTTTACCAAGTGGGTTGAAGCTGCCTCATATGCCTCAGTTACCAAGAATGTTGTAGCCAGGTTTATCAAGCATAACCTCATCTGCTGTTACGGTATCCCCGAAAGGATCATCACTAACAATGGAACCATCTTAACAATGCTATGATTATGGAACTTTATACTCAGTTCAAAATCATGTAAGTACGAAGTGCGCCTAAGAGGGGGGGGGGGGGTGAATAAGGTACTTTAAAATTTTTCTGGTTTTAATGATGATGTATATTATTTTTATGGTTTATGGTGAGTTTATGAAAGAGTAAAGTGCAGAAAAATAAAGAGACACAAGCGATATATCCTGGTTCCCCTCACAGTTTGAGAGTACTCCAGTCCCCTTTCAACATAAAAGATATTTTCTTATAGTGGCAAACTTAAACAAGAACTACCCAAAACCAAGAACAATCCTCTTGGACCAAGAACAATCCTCTTGGATTTTCACTATGTCAACAATGAGAACAATCCTCTCAAAGTGGCTTTACTTGTATCCAAAAATCCTGGAAAAACAAGATTACAAAACCACTTGAACTTATTTTCAACAATCCTGAAAAATAAGCAAGTATATAGCAATACTTGATTTGAGTGAGTTTGTGTAGCAATGATCACTTTGAGTGATTTTATCAATGAATTGATCTTCTCTTCCAATAACAATAGTATACAATGACTCAAGATATATAATGCTCAAAGTTTTCTGGTTGACAATATGTGAAAGTGTGCAGAAAACTTGTTTATGAAAGTGTATAAAAGCTTGAGTTTAATTTTTGAAAATTCAGAAAATATGATTGGAAGAGGTGCTTAAAATGATTTTGAAAATGAGTATTTATATGTTCATAGCACCTTTTTGAAACAGCATATAATTCTGCAAATGAATCATGAACAATTGCCAAGATTAAGTGAAAGGTTTCCATGAAATGGTGTTATGAATAGGCATGAGTAAAGCTGCTGTTTTTCAAAATAGTTTAGCATGCAATTGATTGCACCCTTGTGTAAATCGATTGCACGAGGTTTCAACAGCTAAAAATTCAAATATTTTGAGTGATCAATCAATTGCACAAGTGTGTAAATAGATTGCACTTGAAGTCAGTGGCAAAAATTGATTGAAAGCAATCGATTGCACAAACATGCAAATCGATTGCACTTAGAAACAGTAGCTAATACTTTGAAAACGTGAAGCATGCAATAGATTGCACCAATATTCAAATCGATTTCACCCAAGTAAAAATTGATTTTTTGCTTAGAAAACTTGAGTAAAAGTTTGGACAAGATAAAATATTTCTTTTGACCATTGAGTATCTATGTCTTAAGTTCAAAGTAAGTATTATCATTATACCTTGAAATTTGCTAAGTGCTTGAACCAAAGACTTTATCCAAAAATGCTTTTAGCTTGATCAATAATCTTTGCCTTCTTGTCAAAATGGTTTGTCTTCATCAAAATAAAAGTGAATTTGAGAAGCTTGATTTTACATTCTCCCCTTTTTTGATGATGACAAACGATCTTGCTTGATGCGTTGTAATTTCCAGAAATAAACTTCTCCCCCTAAGATGCATAACTCCCACTTTGTATGAGAAGGTTGGAATCCTTTGAATTTGTTCATCTTGGTTGAAGAGTACCTTAGAAATTCAAGACAGGAAATATACAAGCATAAAGTGCCACATCCTTCTCCCCCTTTGACAATATCAAAAAGAATGGAAAGATGCAATAAAAATGGATAATAATAAAACAACATTGAAAAAACTTAATAAATCATGCATAAAAAATAGTCATAGACGTAGTCATAGTAAAATAACAATTACAAAGAAATCCGAATAACAAACAAAATGTAGCATAACGTAACAAGGACATAACAGAAAAATAGTAGAAATAACAAAGTTTGACAGAATTTTATGTTGATTCATGTCACGGTTGTTATAGAACCAGGGTCCTTGATTGGGGAATTATTGTTGTATAGGAGGTTATGTGTAATGTGGTGGAGGTGCAGCAGGATTATTAGGGTCATATGGAGGTATGTGAAGGTGAGAGTAAAGGTAGGAAAATTGTTGGTTCACATCCGAGCAAAAATCATTAATCCGAGAAGTCGTGGAGTCATTGATGGTATTGCACTGGTTATTGATGTTGGTATTCATGGAAGAAAATTGTTGAGACATAAAATCCATAAGATCTTGATTACTTGTACCAGAGGGAGCAGTAGGTGGAGGAGGAACATCTTCACCGCCTTCTTCCTCTTGATTGTTTCCTTCTTCACCAATCACATCTTCACCAATGTATGTGATTGTTTTTATTTCTGAATTATAGTGAACTCTCATTCTCGAGTCAACATTTTTTATGGAGATCTTGTGAACATTTGGATCCATATCAACTCTTTCAAAACCAGCAAAATCAACTACAACTTCTTCCATAATTAATGTAATAAAGTAATCATATGGTAGAAATTTTGACTTTGCATTAACCCTTAGCATATGAACCATTATGAGCCTTGCCCAATTAACGCTTATACCTCTCTTCATTGCGTATATATGTTGCATTTCCAAAAATCAGTCACGGTACAGTGGTTTCCAGCTCGCGGAAACATAATATAGACCATGAAATAATGAAATAGTTTATCGTCTATAAAAAAAGTTACCTGCACTCCATGAGTCTCTAGATGGAATGACTCCTCCTAGACCATGAATTCTTTTAGCACGGAATTCAACTTCACTAAATCTACCAATGTTGTAATAAAATTCTTTTTTCTTGTAATCATCCCATGCTTCATTTTCAGGATCGTACAAAGAGCTCCCATTATAAGGGATATGTAGAATCTCACCAATAATTTCAGGGGTTAGAGAGATTCTTGTACCCAACACATATGTAACCATCTTGTCTTTTTGAGGAGTCAAATTACTAAAGAATACTCTTACTAGATCTGAATAGTATGGAACAAATGATAAAATTAGTGGTTCCAATCCATATGCAGTCAAATCATTCTGAAAAGTAAAACATTCCTGAGGGAAAGATGATAGCATACCATATTTTGGAGTGGACACTATCTTTCTTTGAAAATCCTTTTTAAATATTGCTTCTTGATCTTCAGTGAGAGTTGAGATTAATGGATTCTCTGCAGAAGATGAATCAACTTTCTTCTTTCCTTTCTTTGTATCTGACACCTTTCGTTTTTGCCTTGATGCCATGGGTAAGTTATTTTTAGGGTTTGGAAGGTTTTGAGGTTTTAGGTTTTGAGAGGGAGATGTTTGATGAGCTGAAATTGGATAGGATTTGTGAGTAAATAGAAATGAGTGGGTTGTATTTTATGTAATGACATTTAATTGACTTTTCAATAATAGAGGTAAGCTTGGGAATATGAGAGAGAGAGGAATTCTGACCAACAAATATTCATGTCATAAAAGCATGTTACAGTAGGTGCAATCGATTTGCATACAAATGCAATCGATTTGCACACAAAATAGAATCAAAAGAAAACGAAAACTCATAGTGTGCAATCGATTTACACTATGGTGCAATCGATTTGCACTGAAAATAGAAAGGTCAAAAAATAAAACATACAGTGTGCAATCGATTTACACTATTGTGAAATCGATTTGCATCAACCAAAAATGACCAAAAACATATTTTTCTTAAATATAAGCACCACTTAACATATATATTCACATATAACAAAGTTAAAACAAGTATGTGAAAGCATAAAAAGGATAGAAAGCACCTTATATGTCGTGTTTATCAAGAATGCCAAGTTCTCGTCGAATCTTGTAAAACGGTTCTCTTGCCAAAGGTTTAGTGAAGATATCGGCAAGTTGATTATGAGTATCTACAAATATGACCTCGACATCTCCTTGAAGTACATGATCATGAAGGAAATGATGTCGTATGTCGATGTTTTTGGTTCTTGAATGCATGACCAAATTCTTTATAATGTTTATTGCACTTGTATTGTCGCACCATAGAGGAATGCATCCTAGATCGAGTCCGTAGTCACAAAGTTATTGCTTGAGCCACAATATTTGAGCGCATGCTTTTTTCTTGCAAGCCCATGATACTAATGCATTTCCAAGGATGTGACAAGTACCACTTGTGCTTTTTCTATCAGTTTTACAACCTGCATAATCCGTGTCAGAATAACCAACTAAATTGCAAACACTGCCTTTAGGATACCGTAATCCAACATTTGTTGTTCCTTTGAGATACTTCATGATCCGATTCACCACCATGAGATGAGATTCCTTTGGATTTTCTTGAAAGCGAGCACATACACAAACACTAAACATTATGTTAGGACGGCTTGCCATCAAATATAATAAGGAGCCAATCATACCTCGATATTTTGTAATGTTGGAAACACCTGGTTCATCTTGATCAACATATGTACCGAAACCCATTGGTGTAGACATTGCCTTACAGTTATCCATGTCAAATATTTTCAACAGTTCCTTGCAATACCTAGATTGGTTGATGAAGATACCATCCTTTAATTGCTTGATTTGAAGTCCAAGAAAATAATTCATTTTACCCATCATGGACATCTCAAATTTTCCTTGCATCATTGCTGAAAATTCTTCATAAATTTCTTTGTTTGAAGAGCCGAAAACTATATCGTCAACATAGACTTGAACTAGCAAAGTGTCACCTTTGATTTTATTGATAAAAAATGTCTTATCAACTTTACCCTTTTCAAAACCTTTTTCGCATATGTAGTTACTTAGCCGATCGTACCATGCCCTTGGTGCTTGTTTCAAACCATAAAGAGCTTTTCTCAATTTAAATACATAAGATAGATTCTTGAAATCTTCGAACCCCGGGGGTTTCTTAACATAGACTTCTTCATTGATATATCCATTCAAGAATTCACTTTTGACATCCATTTGGAAAAGCTGAAAATTTAATGTACAAGCATAGGCAAGTAAAATATGAATAGCTTCTAACCTTGCAACTGGAGCGATAGTTTCTTCAAAATCTATTCCTTCTTCTTGATTTTAGCCTTGTGCTTCCAACCTTGCTTTGTTCCGAACAATTATTCCATTTTCGTCAAGTTTGTTTTTAAACACCTATCTTGTTCCAATAATGTGTTTGTCGCTTGGCCTAGGGACAAGTTCCCAAACTTGATTCCTTTCAAATTGATTTAACTCTTCTTGCATAGCAATAATCAATTGGTCATCGCCTAAGGCTTCATCAACTTTGGAAGATTCAATTTGAGAGACAAACGCCATGTTTAGACAAGCATCTTTGAGATTTAGTCTTGTTGTTACACCTTGACTTATATCACCAATTACTTTATCGGTAGGATGATCTCTATGAGTTCTCCATTCTTTTGGTAGATCATTGAAATTTGATTCTTGTTGGGGTGATTCTTCTTGTTGAATTGGTTGATCCTTATTGACATCTTTGTAAGTATTTTCTTGAGGACCTTCTATTATTTCATCATCATCATCATCATTACAAACAATATTATCCTCCTTGGAGGGGTTAGATTCATCAAAATATACATGCATTGATTCTTCAATTGTTAAAGTTATTTTGTTATAAATTCTATATGCCTTACTAGAAAGAGAGTAGCCAAGAAAAATACCTTCATCGAATTTTTCATCAAACTTACCAAAGTTATCTTTGTCGTTTTTTAAGACAAATAATTTACATCCGAAGATGTGAAAGAAAGCAATATTTGGTTTCCTTCCTTTGAAGAGTTCATAAGGAGTTTTTTTTCAAGATCAGTCTTATGATAACTCTATTTCTAACAAAATATGCCGTGCTCACCGCATCTGGCCAAAAATATTTTGGAAGATTTGAATCGCTAAGCATCGTCCTTGCAAGCTCTACAAGAGACCTATTCTTTATTTCCACCGCTCCATTTTGCTGAGGAGTCCTTGGTGCCGAGAAGTTGTGAGATATTCCATGTTCTCCATAAAATTCTTTAAATAGAGCATTTTGAAATTCTCTGCCATGATCACTTCTTATGGAGGCAATTGTTAAAGACTTCTCATTTCTAATTTGTTTAGAATACTTCTTGAACGCCTTGAATGCATCACTTTTCTGCACTAAAAAGAATGTCCAAGTATATCTAGAGAAATCGTCAACAGTAACTAAAGCATATACATTACCTCTGAAACTTCTTGTGCTTGATGGACCAAATAAGTCCATATGTAACAATTGTAGTGGCCTTGTAGTAGACACCACATTCTTAGATTTGAAAGTTGATTTTGTTTGTTTCCATTTTTGACAAGCATCTCAGAGTCTATCTTTGACGAAATTTCTCTTAGGCAACCCAATGACAAGATCATACTTTATTAGTTTATTCAAGTGTTCCATGTGAATATGAGCAATTCTTCTGTGCCACAGCCATGAATCGTCGTTGTTCGCCATGAGACATTTTACCTTCAAAGATGGATCATCAAGGGAAATCATGAATATATTATTGATTCTTTTACCTTTAAGTATAACCTCATGTGTGACTTCGTCTTCTATCAAGCATTCATCTTTGGTGAACTTGACCTTGAAGCCCTTGTCACAAAGTTGGCTAATACCAAGAAGATTGTGCTTTAGTCCTTCAACATAAAGAACATCTTCAATGGATGTGAAAGGTGGAGCACCAACTTTTCCTTTGCCAAGAATTCTTCCCTTATTATTATCTCCAAAAGTGACAAAACCCTTGGCCTTTAGTACTAGATTTTAAAATTGGTTTAAGTCTTCTGTCATATGATTTGAACAACCACTATCAAGATACCAAAGATTGCATGTGGTCTTCAAGCATACCTCATTATTGTACCCCAAATTTTCCCTCTCATGTTTTCCAAGGTCTTCCCCTACATGGTTGGTCACGAACCCTTTCCTAAGAAAAAGGAAAATTTGTGATTAGTGTTTTCAAGTTCCCTTCGATTGGAATTTCAGCAAAACCTTTCGATTGGCTTTGCAACAGGATCCTTCGATTGGCATTCCTAAAGGTTCCTTCTATTAGAGCATTAGAGCTTCCTCCGATTGGAGCATCAGAGTTTCCTTCGATTGGAGCCTCAGAGGTTCTTTCAATTGGAGCATCAGAGCTTATCTCGATTTGGAGCATCAGAGCTTATTTTGATTGGGGCATCAGAGTTTCCTTCGATTTGGAGCATCAGAGGTTCCTTCGATTAGAGCATCAGAGGTTCTTTCAACTGGAGCATCAGAGTTTCCTTCGATTTGGAGCATCAGAGCTTCTTTCAATTTGGAGCATCATAGCTTCCTTCAATTGGAACATCAGAGCGAAGTGTCCTTCAATTAGCATACTAAGGCCGAGGGAAGTTCTGAACACTTCGAATCAGAACCCAGAACCATTCGAATGAACTGAATCAGACCCATTCGAAGGAAATGAATCAGAGTCATTCAAAGGAGCTGAATTAGGGCTATTCGAAGGAGTCCATCAGCGCATTCGAAAGAGAGCATTCGAAGGCCAGTATGTCCACATTTATGCCAAATTCATAAATGGACAAAATCCCTTAACTTTGGCCAAGGTTACATTTTGGTATTCATGGCATTCAAATGGTTGTTACAAACATTACTTCTCTTGTCCCCTCCCTCCTACTCTATATAAGCAGCATGCTTGCAAGCAAAAAAAGGGACAAAAAGATTAGAGATACGCTGCCCACAAACCCACCAAAGGTTGTTAAAATTATCATAAGTAACCCAGGCCAAGGCAACCCTTCAACAAAAGTATCCATGCCCAGAAGTCCCAGATCAAAGGTACCCACATCCAGAAAGTGCCAAATCGAAGGTTCCAACTACTGGTAAGAGAGGGTAAAATTTCAAACTTTATATTTACATAACACATCCATATTTGTTGTTTCATTCGATTTGTCATTCTAGACAGAATCAAAGGGCTTGGGTTTGGCACCCAGGTCATTCTCTTCATTTGCTAACACTTGCTGCAGATATAGCCTGAAAAGACCCAGTGTGCACAGGATCGAATGACCTGGGTTTCGCTACCCTGGTCCTGCGTTTTATTTCGCTAACATATTTTTGCAGATGCAGTTCCCCCACAGGTGATCCTTTAGGCCTTTCCAGCAACACCCTTCATAGAATCGAAAGGAAGCCTTCCTTCTCTGGATCAAAGCTGCCCATTGTCCTCCTGGATCGAAGAAGGCAACTCCCTTCTGGATCGAAAGAGCCATAGCCTTCCTGGATCGAAAGACATAGCCTTCTGGATCGAAGGAGTCGTAGCCTTCTGGATCGAAGAAGACATCTCTGTTGTACCCCAAAGTTTTCCCTCCCATATTTCTCAAAACATTTCAAGAAAGATCCTCAACTTGCTCAAGGAAGCCCAAGGGTTGACCAGAAAAGCTCCCTTCTAAGGCAGTCTACCTCAAAATTAGGGTTTCATGTTGCATCAATATACTTGAGTCCAAGTGGTCCCAAATGCTCACCAATGTCCTAATATTTTCTCAAGATCATCCATGTCAAGTTTCAAGCCCTACAGAGAAAGTTTGCTCAGTCAATTGCTCAAAGGCCTGAAAATCGATTGTGCTAGGTTAAAAGTCAACTGTGACCCCCATACAGTCAAACTTCAATATTTTTGGTCAAAAACCTCATTTTGAAGTATATTTCATCATTTGATCAATGGTTGATCATTACTCATCAAGGATTGCTCATAATTCATCAAGAACCAAAAGTTGCTAAATTAGGGTTTTGTAGGAAAAGTCAACTCAATTTTGACCAAGCATAACTTTCTCATACTTTATGAGAAATGACCCATACAAAGCTCCTTTTGAAGAGGATACCATGCTCTACAATCCATATTCATCTCCGAAGTTCAAAATATGAACTCACAAGAAGTTATGAATTTGGACATTATAGGTCATTTTGAAAAGTCAACAAAAACACCTTTTTTGTCAAAGCTTCATACATAATCATGGATTACCAAATTGAGATTAGACCAAAATGGTTGCTTAGAGGACATCTCAAGATTTCTAAAAAGTCCAAGAACACTTTCAAAGAGTCAAAATTGAGGAAGTTATGCATTGGTGAAGTTGGCCCTTTTTGCAAAATTGTCAAAAGTCAACTATGCCTAAAACTTCAATTTTTGCCAAATGGGCCCAATCTTTTTCACTTGTTTTGAGTTGGCAACATGGTACACGATCCCTAGCCTTTGACACTTTTCACTATCTTATTTTTATGATTTATTTTGATTTTTATTTGAATTAAATCATTTTAAATCAAAACAAATCATAGAAAATCCAAAATAGTGAAAACACGAGATTTTGTACTTGTTTCGGGTCTTAAATCCAGCTAGCATGAGATCAAATTCGTGTAAAGGCAAGAGGTGCACAAAAAGATTGGTTTTAGGCTATTTTTGGAATGATATTCAAGTGTATCAAATCACAATCAAATTCAATAATGGAGGAAGATTATGATCACATTGACAACCCTAATTCATTCCTCAATACATAAAGAAGGTGTGCAGACCAAAATAGACGAGAGAGGGAGGCGTATGATCAAGAACAAAACTTGAAAAAAACCAAGAAAAAGTGAAAACACGATTTCATTGTTCCAGGCAATTTCAAAGCCTCTTAACCATCCCAATCGCTTCTTGGGATCCTCAGCAAGCAGAAGCAATCAAGAACAAGCATTCCCAAGCCCTATATCTCACTGTAAGTCAGCCACGACCTTGGGCTTTTCTTGAATTTGAATTTCATGATTTAGGCATTTATAGCATGAATTAATCATATATTGTTGATCCATAGAACATTTGCAAGCTTTCTGTATCGTTTAATTTCATTTTCATGGCCTGTATAAGATTTCACCATTGTTAGGGTTTGTAGCTTCAAATTGGGATCTTGATGCACAGGTGAAATTGGGCCACGATTAGGGTACCATGAAGTTCGTGAGACTGAGATGAATGGATTGGTACCATCACCATTGATTTATTGTGCTTGTACATGATTTTTGATATGGCCAGGTTTTTAGCTACAGAGAATGTCCGTTGGTATAGGTCTGTTATCTAAAACAACAGATCCTTGGAGAAGATGAAGATGTGGCGGACAACCATTCGTGTGTTTGAATTTCGCGTGTTTCTGACTCAGTGTTTTTGCTTTTCATATACTATCATTGTTATTTATTTTATGTACAAACAAAAGCAAGTGGCGCAGTGGTAGTTGACTGGTTGTAAAGTGCTTCAGGACCTGGGTTCGAATCCCAGGTCCCCCAAATTGTGTCATGATTTTTTCTTTCAGGTGATCTCATACGTACATAAGCCAAAGGACCACCATGGGACCTCATCATCCAGCCTGCCAAGTGGTCAGATGGCCAGATCCAAAGGCCATCAATGAAGGAGTACAATGGACCATGGTCAATGCATCATAGGGAATCTGGCAGGTCAACGTGGGGCTTCTCTTTTGGGCCCAGAATCTGATTCTTACACCCCCCCATATTGCTCAGGCCCAAACTTCTTTCTCTATTCTTTTTTATATTCATTTTATTTTATTTAATTTATTTACTTTATTAACAAATTAACTATTTTCTTTTTATAAGAAAAAATCACAAAAATATTTTTCATCCAATTAAATTTAGGATATTTATTTTTTATCAAAAAAATTAAATTAATTTAATTAGGTTGATAATTTTAGATAACTTTAATTCTTTTTGCAAATAAATTAACAAATAATTAGAAAATTAGGGTTTTGTCTAAACTTAATTATATTTTCTTTTCCTAAAAATAACCAAAAACATAAAAATAGGCCATTTAGTCATTTTCATTAATTAATTTAATTAACTAATTATTTTGTATTTAATTTGAAAACTTAATTCTTTTCATTAAAAAATATTAAAAACAACAAAAACATTTTTCTTTTAATTAGGTCAAAAAGGGTCAAAACCCTAATTTTTCTTAATCGTTCTAATTTCATCGCGCGTATTATTATTTATTTTTATCCTATTAATCTAACTGCTGACAAGTTGTAATAATTTAAATTAGGACTTTTACTTTCATTTATCGCTTTATTTCTTAAGGGTTTGTTTTTGGCTATGTAAATACCCGAAGCCTTGTAATAGCTTAGCTTTAATTTCCGCACTTTAAATTCCGCAAAATATTAAACTGTTAGATGTATGATATTAGGATGCATGACAAGAATGTATGTACAACTTTAAAACAGTTAGCAAACCCTAAATGTGCAAAGATAATAATCTGAAATTGAATCACTCGCACATACGCACTCCTAGGGTACACTCCCACTTGGTTGCCTTCGGTAAAAGGTCATTGAGTATAGGATGCTTTAGTGGTCGTCCTTTTGTCTAAAACAAAGATCAAAGTCCCGATTCGGAAAAGTTGCCTCGAAATGGTTGCCTCGGAATTGTTGCCTCGAATAATTGATCTAAGACATTAGGGTTACTACTAAGACGTCCTAACATTGCTTTAGTGACCGTACGTCCCTTTCGAATTGACCCTCAAAATTTCAACGACGATGCTACCTACTCACTAATAGTGGGATAGCGCTGTCTAAAGGAAACAAACATGGAACGATTCTTTTTTTCGAGTAGGTAGATTAGCTCTTAAGTACTTGCTCAATCCAAACAAACTCTTTCACACTTACACTCCTTTCAAAACAAAGTTTTCAAAAACACTTCATTACACTCTTGAAGACAGAAGCAAGAGTTAAATCAAAGTCAAAACAAAAACTTTTCAAAGCACACAAACACAGAGAATCAATTTTGAAAATGATGAGCAAGTACCTAAGAGCCCGTAGATAACTACGGATAAAAAGGGTGCTAATACCTTCCCTTTCTATAATCTACCCCCCGTACTCAGAAATATCTCAAAAAAGGAATTTTTCTGTGCTTTTTTCCTTTCCTTGTTGGATAAAATAAAAGTCGGTGGCGACTCTTGCTTACCGCGACATTTTGTAAACACAAACGCAAAACGCAAACCAGCAATTCCTAAAAAAGAGGGAAACAAGTCCCGGTTCTGGCCACCGTATCACAATCTCCTTCCTGGATCGAAGGGGCATTCCCTTTCCCTAGGATCGAAGGGCAATCCCCTTCCCTGGATCGAAGGATTTTCATTGTGTATTTTACTTTTCGTTTTGTTTATTTTCTCTTAATGATTTTCTACCTTAAAAATAAACAGCAAATAAAAAAATCACACAAAATATTAGGTTAGTATTTTATTAATCAAATTAATTTATGATTAAATTAATTAATTATTTTAACATCTTTTTTTCTTAAAATTAAAATTAAATAGACTTAGGCTTTTTTTTATTTTATACTAAAAACAACAAAAAGATTTTCTTTTTACATTTTCATATGTGTTTTCAACTTTGCGCGCGTTTATTTATTTTGACATTTTTAAATTATTGTAATTATCTACCGGTTGTAATAGTTTAGGATTTAAATTTCCGTACTTTTAATTTTGCACTTTATTTTGCACCTATTTTATGTAATTTCCCCGAAGCCCTGTTGTAATACGGTGGGAGAACTGACTAGTGTTTTGCGTTTGTATTCTCACTTGTGCGGTTGAGCAAGAGTCGCCACCGACTTTTTATTTTATCCTAAAGGAAAGGTTAAAAAAGCACAGCAAAAACCTTTTGAGATATTTCGTGGGTTCGGGGGGTAGATTATAGAAGGGGAAAGTATTAGCACCCCTTCTATCCATGGTTATCCATGGGCTCTTAGGTACTTGCTTAGATCAATCTTGCCTTGGTTTTCAATTGTTTGAAATGGTGCTTTGTGTGTTGTTTTGAAAATGTTTTGAAAAGATGCCTTGTGCTAGGCTAACCTTGTAACAATTCTTTACTCGAATGTTTTACAAAAGGTGTTTTATCTTTTAAAAAGATGTTTCAAGGGTTTGAAAAGTTGATTTTTGAAAGTGTTTGTGAAGTGGGTTTTGAAATTAGGAAAGTGTTTTTGCAAATTGATCTCAAGTAACTAAGAGTTTTGTCTACCCTATTGTACTCAAAGGTTTTTGTCATGTTTTAACCCCTTTTAACAATTTTGTTCTACCATTGAAATTGGTAGGCAATCTTGCATTTAGGAAGTTTATTCGGGACGGGCGCGGGTCATCGTATGGACCATGAATGCAATGGTGCCAAGTGTCTTTGGCAATTTGCTTTGAAGGGACTATGATCATTCCGTTTTAGGCAATATTCGAAAGCGTCATCGAGGGACTTATGATCATTTGATTTTGTTTTGCCAAAGATACTCGACGTGCAAGCATGGCCCATTTTGGAAGGCAACATATGGGATTACCCTAGGGGGTGCAAGTGTGATTGTGTATTGATTACATGTATTTGTCTTGTATTAGGTTATCTAGCGTTTGATTTTATGTACATACAAACCCTAGGTCTAACCATGGTATAATTGAAAACTGTAAATTGCGGAATGTAAAATCTACGCTATTACAAGATAGTGTCCGGGAGTGGGGGTATAAATGTACAAAGGGGATGAGACTTATAGTACCCAAATAAATTACAACCAAATCGAAGTCGCAACCAAATGTAAATATCGAATATACAAATATAAGATAAAAATGTGTATAGGGCAATGTGAATGTATTTGTGTAAGTGTACATGTGTATATGTATATGAATTGTGTAATTATGTACAAGTGCGAATTGTGGAATTGAAACGTATTAAGGGTTTTGACCTAGATATGCGTCTTAATGAATCTTTGATTTTCGTATGTTTAATTATGTGTAAAAGAAAAAGAAAGTGTTTTGATTTAAATGTTCAAATTTTGATTAGATTGTATTATGTATAAAAAGAAAGTATTTTAATCGAATATTTGTGAATTTAATATTAGAGAAAAAAAAGTGTATTTAAATTGTTATGTGCAAAATATGTATGTTAACTAAAAGTTTTCAATTTAATTATGTATGAAAAAGTTTATTATTTTTATGTACAAATATATATTTAAAAAGGATATTTTAACTATATGATAAAAAATGCATAATATTATAAAATTAATGTTTTTTAAAATGTATGTATAAATATATTTTAAATGAAAGAGTAAATAAATAAAAGGAAATAATTATTTTCAATTTTAATATATGAGGTAAAAATGTATTTTAATTAAGTTAGTATTTTACAAAAAGGAGTAAATATTGTTTATAAAATAAAAAGAGGGTTAGTGTTTAATAAAGAAAAAAAAGAAGTAAATATTGTTGATGAAAAAATAAAATAAAAAAAAGGGTTAGTGAGGAGTGTTCAGTTTGGTCATGAAAGTTTTAGGGTTCGCGAGGCAGCGGCGGCGCGTTCGTCTTCTCCGATCATCAACCTTCTGAACGCCTCTCTTTCTGGCCATCAACGTCACTCCTGAAGCCTTTCTTCCCTCCATTGACATGAGCCCAGCATCCTTGATTTAAGGTTTGATTTCAACACTTTATGTTCTTTCGTGAATGATACGCATTTTTTGATTTGAGTCCTTAACTATTTCTTTTCATTATGGGATGAAGGAGAAGAGAAGTGGGAAAAGATTGGCTACCTTCTTTTTGGGAGATGGAGGAGAGGCGGAGGAGTGACGCTTTAGGAGGCCGGAACGGCGTGAACAGTGATGCTTACCCTTGGCTTCTGATGCTTTCCTGGTATCTTTATCTCTTCTACTTTCGTCCCTTTGAATTGTTGGTGGCCTTGGAATGTATTTGCTTGTCTATGGTTTTGATGATGACGTGTACTGAGAAACCCTAATATGTTCACTTCTTTACCTCTTCTTCTATGTCACTGATGCTTATGTATTGTTGCCTGAGTATTTGTATGCTTCTTATTTGACTTCTATGAGTTGCCTAGCATTTTTGTTGAATGGTTGCCTTGAGATGAACTTGCCTCTCCTGTACGTTTTCTTGCCTTTATACCTTTGAATGACTTGAGTTGCTTGCCTTATTGCCCAGTGATGTGTACACTGAGGGCCTGATGGATTTGCCTTGGAAGGTTGCTTTGAATACTTTCTCTTCTTCTCTCGTGTTGCCTTTGCTTCTGTCCCTGAGTTGCTTCTGCTTGTCTTGAATGGGATGCCTTTGGAAAGTTTATTTCCTATGATGAGGAAAGAAAAGCTCTGAGGCTTAGTGTTGGTTTTGACTGCTTGACAGTAGGTTGAGGGATTTGGATTTGGAAAGCTAGGCCATGTTTGTTTTGCAAGCTATGCTGTGGTTTTGGGTAGCTTTTGAACAGGGTGCTGGTAGTTTTTGTTTATGTCTTTGTAGTAGGCTTGGCATTAACAGGTTTTGAGGTTAAGACAGGGTGTTGGTCATTCTGGTATGTTATGCCTTGGTAATGGTTCACTGATGCAGCTTTTTATGGTGAGGCTCCTAAGTTTGTGTGCTAAAGTTTTTGCATTTTGTTGAGGTTTGAATTTGCAGGTTCTTTGCCTTGATCACAGATTTGGACTTGGTTCCTCAAGTTTTAGGATGGGTTTGGAAGTACAGGCCTGGTTTAGGACATTAGCAGGTTTGAGTCTTTGTTGTGTTTGATGGTGGTTCAGGTCTTGACCATAGGTAAGTTTGCAGAAGATTATGCTGGTGCAAGTTCTAGTATCTGTTTTGTTGATTGCTTTTGCTTCCTGTTTATGTGGTTTAGGCAAGTATGAGGTTATGACAGGGGTTGGTAGTTCTGGTTTTATGAGGTTTTGGGCAGTAAGTTTTTTGCTTGAGATTGGGTGTTTGAACTTGCCGGTCATCTGTTTGAAGCTTGAGGGTTTTTTATGGTTGTTCAGGTTTTTGTCTTTGTTGTGTTTTCATGACTTATGAGGCTTGATGCAGGTTCTCTTTTCTTGAAACTCAGAGGCTTTAGTTTGTATCTTTTTTTTTCTATATTCTGAACTGCTTTTTTGGATTATATCTTTTTTCTGTCTTGCTTGCCTAAGCCTCAAACCTGCCTATTGCTGCTTTATCTCTCTTTTTTCTCTAAAAGTACAGTTAAGATTTAATATGATTATTATTCTGTACTTTCTTTTCTGAAGGGGCCCCTCTATGCTGGGAAATGATGATAAGATTGCTTGCATAACACACTACTTGACTGTATTTTTATCCAGCTTTTGACAATTCATGTGCTGACTTTGCATTGATATCTTTTCCAAAATCTTCTTTGACAGCTTGTATGCTTTTATTGGTATCCTTTCCAAAATCTTTTTATTGGCAGCTTTTGAGCATTTACACTTTTGACAGTAGATTGCTCTTTTGCTTTTGATAGAAAGTTGAAATTGGATTTTTTCAGTTTTAGTTTGAATTTGAAGTTGAGGTTCTATGCAGTCTTGAATTTTAGAAATTATGCATTTGACATTCATGAATGAAAAAAATAGAATTCTTCCCTCTTTGTGAACCGGGAGAAATCCCGTGATTTGCAGAGAGGGTCAACTGATCCCAGTCAGTGGCCCCTAATGATGAGCAAATTAACTGTCTCTTTTAATTAACTGCTTTCTGACTTTTCTTGCTTCTTTTTGCAGGTAAAAATGGAGCACCGGAGCGGAGTGAGGAATGAAGAATATTAGAAATAGGATAGTTTTTATTTTATGTAATATTCTAAATTAATGTATATTATTGTTCATAATTTAAATCATAAACAATAATTCGTACAAATAATTCAAATATCAATAAAATCTAAATTATCCAGTTAATTCTAATTTTCTTTATTGTTTATTTATTTATTTAAAATTCTTAGAATTAAAACAATTGAAAAATAAATTTCAATCATTCAATTTTTTAGAATAATAAATAACTTAAATAATAACAATATTGATCAATTAAACCTGTCTCTTCCGATATCCAAAGCAAAGCAGCAGTCAACCAAACTGAACTGACCAAGCGCATTCCTTCTTCACTGATTTGCCATAAACACTGTGAACCCAATACTGCATACTGTATCTGACTGGCCCAATCAAAACGTACTGAATTCAAACCACTGTCTCTTTTACTGATTAAACCAAGATAACGCGAATTTTAACCCGAATCTCGGAATAAACTGCGAAGTGCTGTGGAATTTAAATTCTTCTGAGAATATGCCCATAAAACCCTAACTCCTGATTAAATGCCAAATAACGCTCGCCTGATCAAAACTGAGCCAAAATTAACCAAAACCCTGAGCCAACTGTATGAAACAATCCAGAGCTCTGAAAACCAGAAAAAACCCTAATTTTGCTTGACTGTCAAGAAAAGTCCGTTAGTCCGATTCTTGAGCCAGTTTGAAAAGTCAGGAAATGTTTGAAGTTGAGATTTCTTGGGAAAAAATGCGAGGGCAAATTTTGGGGTACAACAGTTGCCCCTGTCCAATCTTCTTTGACCTGAAGAGTTAGATTGGCAAGTTTGCCTTTCGCGGCTTGAAGGTAAAAGGAGATTGGACACTAATGTGCCCAGAAAATTTGCGCTCGTCGATGTGACGGTGGAGGTGAATGGGCTTAAAGATGCCATTTGGTGATGGGCTTAAAGATGCCACCTGGTGATGGGGTTAAAGATGCCACCTGGTGATGGGCTTAAAGATGCCACCTGGTGATGGGCTTAAAGATGCCACCTGGTGCGAGAGAATTTTGTCGGGGGATGGGCTTAGAGATGCCATCTGAGAATGGGCTTGTAGATGCCATTCGGCGACTGCTGGTAGGAGGATGGGCTTACAGATGCCATCTGGACATGTTGAACCGTATGTCAATGGTGAGTGGACAAGTATCAGAAGGGTCTCCATGTTTTGGGACATCTCTGAATTAGGGATCTGAACAAGCAGCAGATTGATGTCCATGTCGGGAGAATCTGTGAACTCTCCGAGATTGAATAAGTAATAGAGCAGTATCCGTTGTTGGGACATGTCCGTAAACTATTTTCAAAAATTGAGAAGAGTCTGAATCAGTTGGTAGATTGACATCCGTTGTAGGGAAGAATCCGTAAACTGCCTTCAAAAAGTTGAGAAGAGTCTGAACAAATCGGTAGATTGACATCTGTTGTAGGGAAGAATCCGTAAACTTGTTTCAGAAGTTGAGAAGTTGAAGAGGAACCGGTGTAAGGTTTTTGCTGATGCGTCTGGATGAATCTGGAATAAGTATCAGAATGTTGCCGTGTCTGGGTCACATCTGAACTATTTCTGGATGAATCTCGGGAGTTGATCTGTGTCTGTCGACTGATCTTACCTGAAAAAGGTGAAGGGTTAGTTGTATGCAATGTTATGATGCATGATGCAATGTATGTGACATCAATATTTATGAATGTGATGGATGCGCATGTAAGCTGATGAGCCAATCTTGCCAAGGATACACGAATTCGAGATGGCTGAAGATAAAAGCATCTTGACTGCTGCCGGGGAAAATAAATCCTTGGTTGTCGCTGGGGAAGAGAATTCCTGATGACCTCTACTGGGGAGTTCCAAACTAGTAGACTCATGCTGGGAAGACCAGGTTTGAGAATCGTCAGCTTGATGGGAAGCAACTCTGGAGACTTCACTGGGGAACTCAAGATTTGTCCTCCCAAAACTCTGTGGGGAGAAGGTTCAATGGTCTGGCTCTGCCGGGGATTGTCCACTTGAAGATTTTGATCTGCTGGGGATACTGAAGCTTAAACTCTGAGGGGAATTGAATTCCGGAGGATTCTTTGGCTGGGGATTTTGATGAACTCCGCTGGGGATAGGGAGAATTTTGGCGAGCGCGATCTTCCGTGGTGGTTAGCTTGAGAAGAAACTGAACAAGCGATAGGTTAACATCCGCTTACTTGGAGAACCCGTGAACTATTTTAAGAAATCTTGAAGTTGAATCAGCAATAGAGCCGCATCCGTTGTTGGGAAGCGTCCGTAAACTAATTTCAAAGGTTGCATCTGAACAAGCTGATAGATTAACATCCGTTACTTGGGAAGAATCCATGAACTGTTTTCAGAAGTCTTGAGAAGAATCTGAACAAGTGATAGGTTAACATCCGTTTACTTGGAGAACCCGTGAACTATTTTCAGAAATCTTGAAGTTGAATCAGCAATAGAGCCGCATCCGTTGTTGGGAAGCATCCGTAAACTAAATTCAAAGGTTGCATCTGAACAAGCTGATAGATTAACATCCGTTACTTGGGAAGAATCTATGAACTGTTTTCAGAAGTCTTGAGAAGAATCTGAACAAGTGATAGGTTAACATCCGTTTACTTGGAGAACCCGTGAACTATTTTCAGAAATCTTGAAGTTGAATCAGCAATAGAGCCGCATCCGTTGTTGGGAAGCGTCCGTAAACTAAATTCAAAGGTTGCATCTGAACAAGCTGATAGATTAACATCCGTTACTTGGGAAGAATCTATGAACTGTTTTCAGAAGTCTTGAGAAGAATCTGAACAAGTGATAGGTTAACATCTGTTTACTTGGAGAATCCGTGAACTATTTTCAGAAATCTTGAAGTTGAATCAGCAATAGAGCCGCATCCGTTGTTGGGAAGCGTCCGTAAACTAAATTCAAAGGTTGCATCTGAACAAGCTGATAGATTAACATCCGTTACTTGGGAAGAATCTATGAACTGTTTTCAGAAGTCTTGAGAAGAATCGGTGTAGGGCTTCCTGAAGATGAGCTTGTGTAAAAATTGCATCGGGTTTTGAACACCTTTGACATTCGAAGGCCCCAAGTGGTGATGTAGATAAATTCCTGGCTGATTACAGGTGTTGGTCTACAATCGGTCGTTCACAGATGTTTCCTGGGTTGTTGCAGGTGTTGATCTGGAATTCTTCAGACATGCCCTGGCTGGATACAGGAATCGAGTCTGGAAATGCAATAGTTGATTTGTTGGACACTTTTGACATTCGAATGCCCCAAGTGGTGAAGCGGGAGTCTTGAATCAGATTACTCTGCATATTGAGAGATTTCTTGAAATCTTGACTGGACTGCCCCAGGTTAACTGAACTTTGAAAGATCTGTTGGACCTTGACTGGACTGCCCCAGGTTAAATGGATTGCGACATGTCATGCCCCTTGTTGATAAGAGATTTGTAATGGAAGTGTTATCCTCTTGAAGTGATTTTGACTTACTGAGAGAGTTTTCGTTCCTCCGAACAATCGCTGCATGAATTTCTTCGCTGTCAAACAAAAGGGTTAAATGCAGACAGTGACATTCGAATAATGCAAAGTTTATGTTTGTCTCGAAGTTTTTTTTTTTTTTTAAAAATGCGTTTTTAGTAGAAAACTTTTTCACAAGACAGGTTAACACAAGATTTAGAGCAAAGCCCTACAGGAGTCAGGATACCTTTTGTAACAGTATGTTTTCGAACTAACCCATGCTTCAATTAGGACTTTTGAAGGGTTGTAACGTGGCTTGGTTCACGGTTTGAGAAACAAAGGATAAAGGCTCAAAGTATATTTGTACCCACCCGCTCTTCGTGATGTTCTTCAACCTAAGCTCAGTTAACTGTGCGTCGCGCTCTGTTTTGAGTCTGGAACGACTTTTGGGCGATGGCCCACCAGTTTTGAATTTTTGGGAGACAATCATCATCTCCTTTTTCTTTTCCAACATTTTTCATGTTGTTGAGGATTTTGTAATGACCTCACTATTTTGATTTTGATTCGTTATCCCTAACTTTTGCCTGACTGTTACCGTTTTCGGGATTACTGTCAGCGGGATGCCCCAGCTTTCTTAAGCCTCCTTTATAGGTTTTGGCTTGGTGGGCTTTTCTCTTTTGAGAGATTGACTGTCTATGTGATAGGGAACCACCCTTGTCTTTTGATTCCAAAGGAATGCTTTCCCCTTCTTTTTTTTTGCGTCGTTCGTTGTGTTACGAACCGAGAGTTTGCGACTTCAATGCGCATTTTCTTTTGCATTAACTGAGATACTACCCTGCCCCGGGTTTATATCAAAGGTTTCGATTGTTTAGAACAGGAAACTCTTACTTCTTTGGCTCGAAGGGGTGGACTAGGGATTAACTTCCTTATAACTCCAGTGTTTGGGGAATTGAAAGAAATGCCTGTACATCATCAGCACGGTCTGTTCAAAAGCATACTGTATAAGATCACGGTATTGTTTCGTCATCCTCCCTCTAAAGGCTTGCAGCTTTTTATCAAGAGTTTAAATATCATAAAGAAAAGCATAAGAGTAGTGAAACGAATGGATGAATTCAAGACAAACATATGCAATGCATTAATGAAAACAGAGTTTAACATCAACAGATAATTGTTTGATAGCAAAAGAAATTACAACTTTGAAAATTCAAAAAGAAGCAAAAGTCTTTCAGTTTCGAGCTTCGTCACTTCAAGCGGAGAACCCTTTAACGGAAGATCTTCATCTCGCCGTCTGGCATGAATTCCAGCACCCCAATGTCGATCAGATCTTGAATCTTGTTCTTCAAGGCCCAACAGTCGTTGGTGCTGTGCCCCGGGCTGCAGGAGTGGTAAACACATAATGCGTCGGGGTTAAAGTGAGGAGAGGAGATATTGGGCTTCTGAGGAGGATCTTTTACAGTAAGCAAATTGACCTCCAACAGGCGCTTCAGTATGAAGAATGATGGTATTTCAGTCTCCGTAAACTGTCTTCCCGACTTTTCTTGTTTACGCCGACTGCCCCGCTGACGCTGGCGAGGTTGTTGATGGATTTGTGACCCTGAAGCTAGCAAAGGAGCTTTCCCCTTGTCTTCTTGAGTTGATGGAGGTTGAGCGGTGACTTGCTCTTCGACCTCAGATGTTTGCCCCAGTTGGTTGTTTTGAAGCAGTTAGCGGACCAGAACTCTGAGTTCCTCTTGTCTTTGAGATAAGTCTTGGATGAGAGCCATCTGGCCCACCAAATATCCCATCATTTGAGTCCTCAGTGTTGTCAGATCAAACTGCAGCTCCGCAATCTGATCATTCCTGGCATTGTTGGAATTCCCCAGGCCTTTGGTGAGGAGAGCTTTCATCTCTTCTTGCCCCAGAGACAAGTTCAGGAACATTTCCTGCAGCTGAGCAGTCTGGTCTTGGATGTCTTTGACAGACCGTTCTAGAGCCATCTCTTGCTGAAATAAACAGCAGGAGAGTAAGGAAACCTGAAAAAGGAAAGATTGTCAAAATGAAATGCATGACATGTGGATGCGTGCTTTCAAGGATCTCTTGGGGTAAACACAAGAAAAATGTTAGAGGTTAAACTCTGTTCTTGGATTGGAGATCTCTACACCGGTGGACGTCCTTCCACGAGAATCAAGATCACCATGTCGAGTGGGTCATAGCCACTGATTCAAGTTGTTGCACTTGATCTTTGACTGGATTGGTTAGAGGAAAAACCTCCTGCCCCTTGATAGACGTCTGGCTCAATGTAATCCTGCATCAACAGAACCCTCGAGATCCTTGAAATGGTTATTGAAAATGCTATGGTATGATGTCATGATGTTATGTCCATGTATGCGAAAAGCAAGTAAGTGTACATACAGGCAAACAATATTCACACAAAGCACACAAGGCCTTAGGTTTAGGCTTGCATGAGGTTCAGGTACTACCCTCTTTCAGTTTGTGGGTTTAAAACCTGTCCTACCAAAAGTAACCGGGTTCTAGAGGTCCCAACGTCACTGGATTGCTTTCATTGTTCATCGTTTCGATTTAACCACTGAACTGGCGACCGAAATTTTCCAGGAAAGCAACCCTCAATTGAGTGTAGTATCGAGTATCAACCAACCTCGGACTGCACCAAAGTCAGTTATCTCACTACCCTAAAAAGGCTAAGATGGTCAATTAAGGTTCTAAGGTCAGTTGATGCTTCACGACACCACGCGGCGGCCCCGTACTCTCCTTGACTGAACTCAAGGGTTACCGGTACACACCAAAGTGCCACATCAACGTAGCAGACTGCTTCAACCATGTCGGTATACCCCGCACAGTTCCCTCACAGCCTTGTTGCTACCTAAAAGGGTTTCCCCAGATCCGGGTTAGGATCTATAAAACTCCGATACAAAGCCCACAAATGTAAAGCGAACAAAGCAATCAATTGAAAGTAAAGGTGATCTAAACCCTAAGGTAACCCCACTTAAAAAAAATATCCCCAGCAGAGTCGCCAGTTCTGTAATACGGTGGGAGAACTGACTAGTGTTTTGCGTTTGTATTCGCACTTGTGCGGTTGAGCAAGAGTCGCCACCGACTTTTTATTTTATCCTAAAGGAAAGGTTAAAAAAGCACAGCAAAAACCTTTTGAGATATTTCGTGGGTTCGGGGGGTAGATTATAGAAGGGGAAGGTATTAGCACCCCTTCTATCCATGGTTATCCATGGGCTCTTAGGTACTTGCTTAGATCAATCTTGCGTTGGTTTTCAATTGTTTGAAATGGTGCTTTGTGTGTTGTTTTGAAAATGTTTTGAAAAGATGCCTTGTGCTAGGCTAACCTTGTAACAATTCTTTACTCGAATGTTTTACAAAAGGTGTTTTATCTTTTAAAAAGATGTTTCAAGGGTTTGAAAAGTTGATTTTTGAAAGTGTTTGTGAAGTGGGTTTTGAAATTAGGCAAGTGTTTTTGCAAATTGATCTCAAGTAACTAAGAGTTTTGTCTACCCTATTGTACTCAAAGGTTTTTGTCATGTTTTAACCCCTTTTAACAATTTTGTTCTACCATTGAAATTGGTAGGCAATCTTGCATTTAGGAAGTTTATTCGGGACGGGCGCGGGTCATCGTATGGACCATGAATGCAATGGTGCCAAGTGTCTTTGGCAATTTGCTTTGAAGGGACTATGATCATTCCGTTTTAGGCAATATTCGAAAGCGTCATCGAGGGACTTATGATCATTTGATTTTGTTTTGCCAAAGATACTCGACGTGCAAGCATGGCCCATTTTGGAAGGCAACATATGGGATTACCCTAGGGGGTGCAAGTGTGATTGTGTATTGATTACATGTATTTGTCTTGTATTAGGTTATCTAGCGTTTGATTTTATGTACATACAAACCCTAGGTCTAACCATGGTATAATTGAAAACTGTAAATTGCGGAATGTAAAATCTACGCTATTACAAGATAGTGTCCGGGAGTGGGGGTATAAATGTACAAAGGGTATGAGACTTATAGTACCCAAATAAATTACAACCAAATCGAAGTCGCAACCAAATGTAAATATCGAATATACAAATATAAGATAAAAATGTGTATAGGGCAATGTGAATGTATTTGTGTAAGTGTACATGTGTATATGTATATGAATTGTGTAATTATGTACAAGTGCGAATTGTGGAATTGAAACGTATTAAGGGTTTTGACCTAGATATGCGTCTTAATGAATCTTTGATTTTCGTATGTTTAATTATGTGTAAAAGAAAAAGAAAGTGTTTTGATTTAAATGTTCAAATTTTGATTAGATTGTATTATGTATAAAAAGAAAGTATTTTAATCGAATATTTGTGAATTTAATATTAGAGAAAAAAAAGTGTATTTAAATTGTTATGTGCAAAATATGTATGTTAACTAAAAGTTTTCAATTTAATTATGTATGAAAAAGTTTATTATTTTTATGTACAAATATATATTTAAAAAGGATATTTTAACTATATGATAAAAAATGCATAATATTATAAAATTAATGTTTTTTAAAATGTATGTATAAATATATTTTAAATGAAAGAGTAAATAAATAAAAGGAAATAATTATTTTCAATTTTAATATATGAGGTAAAAATGTATTTTAATTAAGTTAGTATTTTACAAAAAGGAGTAAATATTGTTTATAAAATAAAAAGAGGGTTAGTGTTTAATAAAGAAAAAAAAGAAGTAAATATTGTTGATGAAAAAATAAAATAAAAAAAAAGGGTTAGTGAGGAGTGTTCAGTTTGGTCATGAAAGTTTTAGGGTTCGCGAGGCAGCGGCGGCGCGTTCGTCTTCTCCGATCATCAACCTTCTGAACGCCTCTCTTTCTGGCCATCAACGTCACTCCTGAAGCCTTTCTTCCCTCCATTGACATGAGCCCAGCATCCTTGATTTAAGGTTTGATTTCAACACTTTATGTTCTTTCGTGAATGATACGCATTTTTTGATTTGAGTCCTTAACTATTTCTTTTCATTATGGGATGAAGGAGAATAGAAGTGGGAAAAGATTGGCTACCTTCTTTTTGGGAGATGGAGGAGAGGCGGAGGAGTGACGCTTTAGGAGGCCGGAACGGCGTGAACAGTGATGCTTACCCTTGGCTTCTGATGCTTTCCTGGTATCTTTATCTCTTCTACTTTCGTCCCTTTGAATTGTTGGTGGCCTTGGAATGTATTTGCTTGTCTATGGTTTTGATGATGACGTGTACTGAGAAACCCTAATATGTTCACTTCTTTACCTCTTCTTCTATGTCACTGATGCTTATGTATTGTTGCCTGAGTATTTGTATGCTTCTTGTTTGACTTCTATGAGTTGCCTAGCATTTTTGTTGAATAGTTGCCTTGAGATGAACTTGCCTCTCCTGTACGTTTGCTTGCCTTTAGACCTTTGAATGACTTGAGTTGCTTGCCTTATTACCCAGTGATGTGTACACTGAGGGCCTGATGGATTTGCCTTGGAAGGTTGCTTTGAATACTTTCTCTTCTTCTCTCGTGTTGCCTTTGCTTCTGTCCCTGAGTTGCTTCTGCTTGTCTTGAATGGGATGCCTTTGGAAAGTTTATTGCCTATGATGAGGAAAGAAAAGCTCTGAGGCTTAGTGTTGGTTTTGACTGCTTGACAGTAGGTTGAGGGATTTGGATTTGGAAAGCTAGGCCATGTTTGTTTTGCAAGCTATGCTGTGGTTTTGGGTAGCTTTTGAACAGGGTGCTGGTAGTTTTTGTTTATGTGTTTGTAGTAGGCTTGGCATTAGCAGGTTTTGAGGTTAAGACAGGGTGTTGGTCATTCTGGTATGTTATGCCTTGGTAATGGTTCACTGATGCAGCTTTTTATGGTGAGGCTCCTGAGTTTGTGTGCTAAAGTTTTTGCATTTTGTTGAGGTTTGAATTTGCAGGTTCTTTGCCTTGATCACAGATTTGGACTTGGTTCCTCAAGTTTTAGGATGGGTTTGGAAGTACAGGCCTGGTTTAGGACATTAGCAGGTTTGAGTCTTTGTTGTGTTTGATGGTGGTTCAGGTCTTGACCATAGGTAAGTTTGCAGAAGATTATGCTGGTGCAAGTTCTAGTATCTGTTTTGTTGATTGCTTTTGCTTCCTGTTTATGTGGTTTAGGCAAGTATGAGGTTATGACAGGGGTTGGTAGTTCTGGTTTTATGAGGTTTTGGGTAGTAAGTTTTTTGCTTGAGATTGGGTGTTTGAACTTGCCGGTCATCTGTTTGAAGCTTGAGGGTTTTTTATGGTTGTTCAGGTTTTTGTCTTTGTTGTGTTTTCATGACTTATGAGGCTTGATGCAGGTTCTCTTTTCTTGAAACTCAGAGGCTTTAGTTTGTATCTTTTTTTTTCTATATTCTGAACTGCTTTTTTGGATTATATCTTTTTTCTGTCTTGCTTGCCTAAGCCTCAAACCTGCCTATTGCTGCTTTATCTCTCTTTTTTCTCTAAAAGTACAGTTAAGATTTAATATGATTATTATTCTGTACTTTCTTTTCTGAAGGGGCCCCTCTATGCTGGGAAATGATGATAAGATTGCTTGCATAACACACTACTTGACTGTATTTTTATCCAGCTTTTGACAATTCATGTGCTGACTTTGCATTGATATCTTTTCCAAAATCTTCTTTGACAGCTTGTATGCTTTTATTGGTATCCTTTCCAAAATCTTTTTATTGGCAGCTTTTGAGCATTTACACTTTTGACAGTAGATTGCTCTTTTGCTTTTGATAGAAAGTTGAAATTGGATTTTTTCAGTTTTAGTTTGAATTTGAAGTTGAGGTTCTATGCAGTCTTGAATTTTAGAAATTATGCATTTGACATTCATGAATGAAAAAAATAGAATTCTTCCCTCTTTGTGAACCGGGAGAAATCCCGTGATTTGCAGAGAGGGTCAACTGATCCCAGTCAGTGGCCCCTAATGATGAGCAAATTAACTGTCTCTTTTAATTAACTGCTTTCTGACTTTTCTTGCTTCTTTTTGCAGGTAAAAATGGAGCACCGGAGCGGAGTGAGGAATGAAGAATATTAGAAATAGGATAGTTTTTATTTTATGTAATATTCTAAATTAATGTATATTATTGTTCATAATTTAAATCATAAACAATAATTCGTACAAATAATTCAAATATCAATAAAATCTAAATTATCCAGTTAATTCTAATTTTCTTTATTGTTTATTTATTTATTTAAAATTCTTAGAATTAAAACAATTGAAAAATAAATTTCAATCATTCAATTTTTTAGAATAATAAATAACTTAAATAATAACAATATTGATCAATTAAACCTGTCTCTTCCGATATCCAAAGCAAAGCAGCAGTCAACCAAACTGAACTGACCAAGCGCATTCCTTCTTCACTGATTTGCCATAAACACTGTGAACCCAATACTGCATACTGTATCTGACTGGCCCAATCAAAACGTACTGAATTCAAACCACTGTCTCTTTTACTGATTAAACCAAGATAACGCGAATTTTAACCCGAATCTCGGAATAAACTGCGAAGTGCTGTGGAATTTAAATTCTTCTGAGAATATGCCCATAAAACCCTAACTCCTGATTAAATGCCAAATAACGCTCGCCTGATCAAAACTGAGCCAAAATTAACCAAAACCCTGAGCCAACTGTATGAAACAATCCAGAGCTCTGAAAACCAGAAAAAACCCTAATTTTGCTTGACTGTCAAGAAAAGTCCGTTAGTCCGATTCTTGAGCCAGTTTGAAAAGTCAGGAAATGTCTGAAGTTGAGATTTCTTGGGAAAAAATGCGAGGGCAAATTTTGGGGTACAACACCTGTAATAGCGTAGGAACCTTTACTTCTCGCTTTGTATTTCCTTATATATTTGTATATAATTGCTAGTAAATAGGTGCGCATGACAAGATTAATCAATTCATCGTAGATCACTAATTGCAAGATAAACATAACTAAAAAAACACACTTGCACATATACACCTCTAAGGTACGCCCACTTTCGTTTCCTTCAATAAAACAGTCATGGGGCAGGAATGCTTTAGCAAAGACCCGTAAATCGAAAGATCATAGTCCCTCGATGACCCTACAGTTGCCTTCTTGATAAATGATTTAGTCCCTAAAACAGAACTGCTAAAGCATCTCCATAAATTGCCTTCATGACTGTAATGTCCCTCCAATTGTCCCTCAAAACATCCAACGAAAAGGCTACCTACTCACTAATAGTAGGATAGCATTGTCTAAAGGAAAAGAGGAAAAGAACAACCTTTTCGATTACAAAAGTAGATAGTTGTTAGAATTTTGCTCAAACTATTTTTACACTTACACATAAATACTATTCTTTTCAAAACACTTTCCAAAAACATTTGCTTTGTTAACATTCTTGAGGACTGATACAAGAGTTATCACAAAGTAAATCTCCGCACTAAGGCATTTTCAAAACATTTTCAAACACAAAGCACAAAGGTATTTTAAAAATGAGCAAACCTCTAAGAGTCTGTGGAAAACCACGGATGGAAAGGGTGCTAACACCTTCCCTTTCCATAATCTACCCCCTTACTCAGAACACTCTCGAAAAGGCCTTTTCCTGTTCTTTTCACCCATTCCTTTGTTGGATAAAAGAAAATATAGTGGAGACTCTTTCTTACCGCAACATTTGCGAACAATTAAATGCAAAACCAATATTAACAGTCGGTTCTTCCACCGTATCACAGAACTGGCGACTCTGCTGGGGAAAAATAAAAACTGGGGTTACCTTAGAGTTAGTTCATTATTTAACTGCTTTGTGTGATTTGATTGCTTTACTTTTGAGGGATTTGGTTTGGTTACTATAGATGCTACACCCAGATCTGGGGAAACCTTTTAGGTAAGTAGCAATAGATCGTGGAAATTGTGCGGGGTATATCGACACGGTTGAAGCGATGGCTATATTGATGCGACACTTTGGTTGGTACCGGTAGCCCTTAAGTTAATTAAGGAGAATACGGGGCCGTTGTGTGGTATCATGAAGCGTCAACTAACCTTATAACCTTTAAATGAACAACTTGGCCATTAGGACGTAGCGAGATGGATGTATTTTGTGTATTCCCAAAGTCGAAAGATACTCGATGCTACACTCATTGAGATTTGACTCTTGAGTTTTGTTTGGTTACGAGTCAGCCGCCTATCGAACGAAACTTGTGGGAAAGATCAGTAATATTGAGATCCCTTAGAACCCGATTACTATTCATAGGACAGGTTAAACTAATCCAACTTCAAGAGGGTACTATCTTAAAACCCATGCAAGCCTAAACCTAAGGCTGCTTGTGTGACTTGTTTTCTTTCAACTTGAACTACTTCCAGGGTTTTATTATCTGACAACATAATTTCCTTGCAGGATTTGTTTACAGTCATTATCTAATAACTTGGATTTCTTTTAGGGTTTACTTGCTTACATCACCTTACACTTTTTCTTAACGCATATCATACACATCATAACATCATTCCACAATGTTTCCTTAACCATTTCAAGGATCTCAAGGGTTTGTAATGTAGGTTATGATAAATCAGACGTCTAAAAGGGGAAAGGGGATTTATTTTCCTCTAGCCAATGTCGTCAAAAGATCAAAACTCAACAACTTAAGTCAGGGGCTATAACCCACTTGATATGGTGAGCTTGACTCTCGTAGAAGTACCTTCAACGATACGAAGTACTTCCATCAAAGCTGTAAAGTTCAACACCTAACATTTTTCTTGTTTACCCCGCGAGATCCTTGAAAACATTTGCAAACCATACATGTCATTACATAACATATAGTCTCCAGTACAGGTATCTCATGTTCTCGCTGTTTATTTCAGCAATGACTCTCAAACAAGACAACAAATATCTCCAAACTCAAGAGCATCGGTTCATGGAAATGTTCCTAAACCTATACAAGGGGCAGGAAGAGTTGAAAGAAATCCTCTCTGGGAACCTAGCCAAGAAAAATCCTGAAGACAATAAGGATGACCAGTTGGAACAACTGCAATTTGAAATGGAAAGGATGAGAATCCAGATGAGTAGTCAGATGGCCCTTATCCAAAGCTTGGCTCAGGGGCGAGAAGAGTTAAGAATCCTTATCAGCAAACTTCCTCAAGACGGATGCAACCGTGTGAAAAAACGGTTGAGGCAGGGGATTAAGACATTAGTCAACCCCTGATGAGACAAAAGGTTGGCTTGGAGAGTAGACCTTTCCAAATTGCTGCTACGTCACAAGCCCAAACACAACCTCGCCAACAACAACAGGGCAATCGGCATAAGCGGAATACATCTGAAAGATGCTTTACCGAAATCAACATGTCATTGGCTTAAGCATTGCAATACATGTTAGAGGCCAAGCTGGTTACGTTAAAGGACCCTCCTCAGAATCCCAACACAACCTCCCCAAGGTACAATCCAAATGAAAGATGTGTGTATGACTCCAACAGTCCTGGACATGACACCAATAGTTGTTGGACATTGAGAAATAAAATTTAAGACTTGATTGATGAAGGAGCACTAGAATTCGCACAAGATGGTCAACTGGAATTCTTCTTCCATTCCTCAAAGGCGCATCATCTAAAGTGACAAGTTCAGACAAACAGGCTTTTATTCATTAAAATTTTCAAGTTGTAATTTTCTTTTGATTTTTTAAACATTTATTCATGTCAAACTTTGTTATTTCATCAATGCATTGCATATGTTTGTCTTGAATTATTTCATTTGTTGTCACTATACTTAAATTGTGTTTTACTTCCTTTTTGTGATATTCAACTCTCGATCAAAATCTCTAAGCCTTTAGAGGGAGGATAACGAAAACGATACCACAATCTCTACAGTATGTTTTTGAAAAGACCCCGCTGACAGTGTACATGCGTTATTTCAAATCCTAAACAGTGGAGTTATAAGGAAGATAATCCCTAGTCAACAACCCCTTTGAGCCTAAGAAGTAGGAGTTTTCTTTTCACACAAATTAAAACCATTAATCATAACCTAGGGCAGGGTAGTTTTCTCAGTTAATTCAGATGCGCATTCAGTCGCAATATTTTACTTCATACATAATGAATGGCATCAAAGACGTCCTTACAAATCAGAAGTATGTGATGGTTCCACATAATCATTAAAACCGACAGTCATTATCTCTCAAGATAAAAGCCCTCTAAGTCTAAACCTATGAAGGAGACTTAAGAAAAAACGGGGGAATCCCGCTTACTGTAATCACAAAAGAAACAGTTCAGGCAAAAGACAGGGATAGCAAAATCAAAAAAAGAAAGAGGTCCTACAAATCCTCAACAAAAAGAAAAGGTTACAAAAATGATTGCCTTCTCAAACAAACATTCAATTTTTGAACCATCACCGGAATATCAAGGACAAGATGCCAGACTCAATCGAGATTCAAACGCAAAATTAACTGAGCATAGGATTGAAGAACATCACAAGAATGGGTTGGGTACAAATAAAATTTGAGCCTTTATCCTTTGTTTCTTGATCCGTGAACCAGGCCACATTATAACCCTTAAAAGTCCTAGCTGAAGTATGGGTTAGTTCGAAAGTATACTGTTACAAAAGGTATCCTGACTCCTGTAGGGTTTGCTATAAATACTGAGCTGACATACCACTTTTACAAAAAAAAAATTGTTTTACTAAAATATAAATTTTCAAACTTCAAGACATACATAAGCTTTGCATTCTTAAAATACCAATATTTGAATATGACTATTTGTTCAACAGTAGAGAAATTCGCAGACAAATATTCAATGAACATAAATCCTCTCAATGAGCAGAATCACCTCAGATGGAAAGGCATTCCAGTGATAGGCCTTTCATAATCAAGGGGCATGACATGGTGTCCAGCTGACCTGGGACAGTCAGGTCAAGGTTCAAGGAATATCTCAAAAATACCAAATAGCCAGGGGTAGATCTCCATTTGAATCACTTGGGGCATTGGGCATGAATTCCAGCAACGAATCATGTACGATCAAACAAACATCTTCTGGCAGTGTGGCAACACTTACCTACTATGGACAGTGACAATTCTCTGTACTCGGTGAACATGGACATAGTCGGAAAATACTACGCATGAACAAAGACCCGCTAGGTCGACTAGCCTAGGAAAAAATAAGGGCATCCCGACGAACCAAAAGGGTTCGGGAAAAAATTAGGGATAAAAACAAAAAAATATGTACACCCGGCAAGTCGAAAACCTGAAAAGGTAGCTTTTGCAAAAAAGGGTTTCTCGGTGGACTGAAAAATCTAAAAAGACAGTCCAGGAAAAAGTTAGGGATTAAAGTGTACGACTATGTCTCGTCATCTCATCACTTGTCTAATCAGTAGAAAGTTTATTACCTTGATCTGCATTCACCCAGGACTCCAAGAGTTGGGATAACAGTCAAACCATCTATAAAATCCATGGTTGATATTTTCTGCAACAGGTATCGAGACAGGGGCATTCTATTACAAGGTCACCGCCATATTCTCAGCTTACAACCTATTGATGTCAGATGTTCTCATACCCTCAGCAGAGCAAAATCTCTAAATTACTGCTCCAACAAAAACTCTCTAGTGAAGTCGCCAAGCTTCTCAAGATTCCTCAAGCGGATTATGGAGTTTCCCTTCCCCAATAGACACATTCTGAATAAACCAGATTCTCATCTAGAAACGGTTCAGGTATTGTTATACCCCGAAATTTTCCCTCTCATATTTTTCCAAGATTTTCCTCTTGCACAGGTGGTTACAAACCTTGGCCTAAAGACAAGGAAAATTTTCAAATGAGGTTTCTAAGTGCCCTTCGATTGGCCTATTTCTAAGTGTCCTTCAATTGGCCTATTTTTCCTTCAATTGGCCTGTTAACGAGGCTCTTCAATTGGCACATACTAAGTGTCGTTCGATTAGCATCTATAAAATTCTCTTCGATTACCATCTATATAACGTCCTTCGATTTCCATCTATATAGCACTCTTCGATTATCATCTGCGTAACGTCCTTCAATCGGCATCTGCAAAGGGCCTTTCGATTAGCCTTATGACAAGCCTTTCGATGGGCATTGTGTCAAATCCTTTCTATTGGCATAGAAAAGGACTCTTCGTTTGATATTCTAATAAATACCCTTCCATGGGTACATGGACAAGGCCCTTCGAAGGACTCCCTCCAGACCATTCGAAAGAGGTCATCAAGAGGGCACTCTGAAAATATGTCCAGGCTAGAGTCTTGCCTTGTTGGGTCACAATTCCACAAGAGTTAATTCGACCAGAGACTTATCTTCAAATGGACAGGAAATTGAAGCAAAGGGGGGTTCATTCGAAGAAGTCTTAGTATTGAAGATGGCACAGTTCTACTCAGAACCATCAAAGAACGCAAGGTTATAATAAGGGAAGTCATGTTTAGTTCAAATTGAAGTTTAAGGATGGCAAGGAAGGCATTCGAAAGAATGAAGCTGGGACTTGGTCTAAAATAAGCCAGAAGGCCCAAAATCGAAAGAAGATTGAAACAGGCTGGCAAACCAAAGGAAACACGTGGGAAAGAACACAAAGAATTGTCCATTTTCGAAACAAAAGATACAAGACAAATCCAATCTTTTCTCACTAAATATTAAAGATTCAGTTAAAATTTGTTAACCTAATTCATTCTACTATATATACATAAATAACCCTGATCGAGGGAGGAAGAATTTTGGCCGTGTAGAACACTCAAGAATGTTCATAATTTTGACAAAAAGTATGGAATGAGTTTTGCTCTAGAGGGAGATTCAAGGAATTTCAAAGACTGCAATCCCTTCCTAGGCATATTTGCAAGCTTTCTGGACCACTCTCACGCATCAACGCATCAATAAACGATATACACAAGTATCACGGTTGGTCATGGTTCTTGAAATTGGTTTTTGAAATATATGCATGATCAATGATTTTTAAATACATATTCATGTTCGTATGATTATTTAGAACATATCTACATGATTAATTATATGTTTTGAGGCATATTTGATTGAATGCCATGGCCAAGGTTTCAAGGTTATTTTTAAGGTCTTTCGTTTCAGGAAAAATCAGGATAAACAATGAGTACCATCGTGCTCAAGAGACCAAACCCAGTTGATCTGCATATTTGATTTGAATTTATATTGCATAATTATGATTTTTGAGATGTGCGGGTTTGTAGCTAAAGCGTTGTCTGTAGGTAAAACCTTTAGGCTAAAACGATAGTCTCAACGAAGAAGATGACTGCGTGTCAAAACTTGGTTGGGTGGTTTGAATGGCGCGCGCTTTTTATTACAACCACTGGCTTTTTATCACATATAATGTATCTTGTTTGCTTGTGTTAACGATTGAACGATTGGCTCAGTGGCAAAGGGAAAGGCTTTTTAGCGCGCGCATGTAGGAGGTCAGGGGTTCGATCCCTGCCTCCTACATGTTATTTTTCCTAACAATTCTTTGCAGATCCCATGTTATCCTCCCAAGCACGCACATCATAAACCCCCAAATCCTCATCCTTGGATGAATCAGCACCTGGATCCAATGCTCCCAATGAAGCTCCCTATGGTGGACACTCCTGGCATAACCACACTGAATCACACGCAGCTATGGGCCAACTGGATTGGGCTTTGAACAGAAATTCAGCATGCACCCTCCAATTTGGGTTTACACCCCTCAGGCTTACTCTTTTTCCCTTTTAATTTTGTTTATTTAAATTAGTTTATTTATTTTTCTTAAATTAATTTTTACATAAAATCATAAAAAAATCAACATCACAAAAAATAGGATTTAGTATTTTTCTCAATAAATTAATTTTTTTAAATTAACTAAGTTCCTCCATTTTAATTTGTTTCATTAATTAAAATTAATTATAAAAATTAGGTCAAATTTCAAAAAAAAAATTCCAGAAAAATCCTAAAAAATATTTTCAATGATCAAATTAGGTTTTTAGGGTTTCAAACTTATTTCAAACTTATTTCAATTTTTATTCTCGTGCGTAATTATTTTTGGCATACGATTAATTTTTACTATTGATGTAACTGTGCGCGGTATGTAATAGATTAATTAGGGTTTTGTTTCCTCATTTTATTTTCAGTCAAATCCTTATGTATCTACACCAAAGCCTTGTAATAGCTTAGCGCCTTTATTTTCTCACTTTTATATTCTATATATATTTGTATATAACTCCTAGAAACCTAGGCATGTATGAGTAATTAATCAATAAATCACTAAATCCAAGATAAATGTATCTGAAAAAGGCATACTTTTGCACACTTGCACCCCTATGGTATTACCTCACTTGGTTGCCTTCGGAAACAATGGTTATGTCCCTCGAAACATGGGGATACTCTTAGCAAATACCCTCAGTTTAAAGTCGTCATAAAGATCATAGTCCTTAAACGTCCCTCGAGTTACCTACGAGAAATGATCTTATGATGACAGTCCCTTCGAAATGATAAGGTATCCTTACATGTTGCCTTCAATGACCATTACGTCCCTTTCGATAGTCCCTCAACATCTAACGACTAGGGTTACCTACTCACTAATAGTAGGATAACACGGTCTAAAGGATAGGAGGAAAATAACAGTCTTTTTTTGAGTAGGTAGATAATTGTTATGTACTTGCTCAAATAAAATTTTCACACCACACTTTCGAACATACTTTTCAAACAAAATTTTTCAAAAAGCACTTTATCACACTCTTGAGGACTGATACAAGATTTACCATAAAGTGAATCGCCGCACTGAGGAATTTTTCAAAGCATTCAAAACACACAAACATAAGCAATTTCAAAAATGAGCAAGTACCTAAGAGCCCATGGAAAACCATGGATGGAAAGGGTGATAACACCTTCCCTTTCCATAATCTACCCTTTTACTCATAAAATCTCGAAAAAAGGTCTTTTTTTGTTCTTTTCACCCTTTCCTTTGTTGGATAAAAGAAAAGTCAGTGGCGACTCTTGCTTACTGCAACATTTGCGAATACAAACTCAAAACAAATATTAACAGTCGGTTCTGCCACCGTATCACAGAACTGGCGACTCTGCTGGGGAATATCTATATAAAGTGGGGTTTACCTTAGGGTCTAGATCATTTTAAATTACTTTCTCTGTTTGCTTTGACTGCTTTATCTTTGAGGGTTTGTTGGGGTATTCTTGTAAAGGTCCTATATGCATATCTGGGGACACTTTTTAGGTAAGTAGCAATAAATCATGGAGGTTGTACGGTGTAGACCGATACGGACGATGTGGTGGCTACGTTAGCGCAATGCTTTGGATTGTACTAATGTTCGTTGAGTAAGTTAAGGATAACATTAGGCTTCCTCATAGTGTCACTAAGCGCTAACTGACCTTTATAACCTTTAATTGACTTATCCTAGCCATTAGGAAGTAGTGAGATAACCAGCTTGGGTTCCGACCAAAGATTGGTTGATATTCGATACGACACTCATTGAGGATGGACTTTCAGGATTTTTTGGTCTCAATACTTCGGTGTGGAGCTGAAATAATTTCTGAAGGGAAGGTCAGTGATATTGAGGCTCCTTAGAACCCGGTTACTATTAATAGGACAGGTTGAGCTAAATGAACATTCAAGAGGGTACATACCTTAAAAACTCATGCAAGCCTTTGAACCTAAGGTCTATTGTGTGATTTTCTTGTGTTTATCTATGGTTTTTAGCATGATCATGACATCATAAACATCATGACATTCATACACACGAATAATTTCAAGGACCAGTTGGATTTACCTCTTGGCTGTTTTCTAAGATATGGATTCAGATCACAGAAAAACCATCCGGATTCACTTAACAGAAGTTTCTCCTAAGATCAAGGAGTTAGTCTTGAAAGTCCCCGAGGACTCATCATTCCATAAAAGACATGGTCACTTACTCAGTTGGGTTACCATCGGGTTTGACGAAGGTTTGATGAGTGTCTTATTCCAACTCTTCAACCCTAAGCACCATTGATTCATATTCCCCGATTATCAATTGGTGCCTATGCTGGAAGAATTCTCTAAGTTACTTGGTTTACCTATATTGGAGAGAGTACCTTTCACTGGTTTAGAACAAGACCTAGCTTCTTAAAATGTTATCGTAGCTTTGCACTTGAAACCATCTAACATTGAATCCAATTGGGAAAAAAGAAGTGGAGTTAAGGGTCTCCTTGCAAATTTCCTGATGAAGAAAGCTCAGATTTTCCTAGATGTTATGAGCTATCATGCCTTCGAAGATGTATTAGCCCTCTTGATCTATGGGTTGGTCATGTTTCCTAATTCAGATCAACTTATAGACGTGAATGCCATCAACATCTTTCTTTCTCACAATTCGGTTCCTACACTGCTCAGGGATATCCTACATTCTCTCCATACTTGTACTCTGAAGAAGCGAGGCACTCTCATGTGTTGCATCCCTCTGCTATATAGGTGGTTTATTTTTAACCTTCCTCAGTCAGTAATGCAAAATGATTTAGGCTTAAGGTGGAGTCAAAGAACAATGTCTCTCTCTCTCACTCCCACATCCACTAGTGTCCTTGCTCTCAAGAGGACATTTCTTTTATTGATCGCTGCGGAGAATTTCCTAATGTGCCACTCCTGGGCATTAGGGGAGGCATCACATACAATCCTTCTTCAGCACTACGTCAGTTTGGCTATGCACGGAGAGATGGTCCACTGGATATGCTCATCCAGAGTATTGTGTTCAGCTACTCAGATGATGTGCATAATTATCGTCAGAGGTTCATCCGCTATTGGGGCATTGTTAAGAAGACTGATAGTAGGACTTTGGGGCGTAAGAACTCCATCCCTTTGGAACCTTACCTTAAATGGGTGAGAGCTCGAGCCCAAAGTCTTATGATGCCATACGATTCCATCTTACCAATGATCTTGGAACCTATTGTTCAAGGGGGCGAGTCCCATATTATTCTCCATCCCGATATGCCAACCAACTTCGAAGAGTTGCGAAAGTCTTGGATCCAGCTCAAGGGAGAACGGGATACTTTTGAGGCTCAATTCTATGCAAGTGAGAAGAAGGTGTTGGAATTAACAAAACAACTTCATGAAGATAGGAACCTCAACACCTACCTCAACACCAAGAGGAAGTGCCCATGGGAGACTTAGGAATTTCCTTTCAATGTTTATCCTTGTGTAATCTTTTGTTGCTTTAAAAACTTACTAATAAAAGGTTTTGCTTTTTGTTTTGATTAAAAGAGATTAAATCCAATAAAGTCATTGAAATCATTTCATACTGTTGTACCCCAAAATGTTCCCTCTCATTTATCAAGATTTTTCCCACAGACTTCTTGGACTCAAGACAGGATTAGGGTTTGGTCAGCTCAAGACACTACATCTTGCACTAGTCACCCAAAATTAGGGTTTTAGTTTGCACAAGGATTTTTGAACAATAAATGCTTCATGTGACTTTCATACACCATCTTGGACCCCTAATATTTCTCATGTTAAGTTTCAAGTCTTGAATCACATTTTTGCCCAGTCAATTGGACAGTTGACCTAAAAATCAACTGTATTAGGGAAAAAGTCAACCATGGCCAATTTATAGTCAAACTTCATAATTTTTGATCCACAACAACATTTTAGACTCATATGTAGCATTTGATCAAGTTTGGATCACAACTCCTCAAGAAATTTGATCAAATCAGCAAAAGGGCAAAATGGTCAAAATTAGGGTTTTGATTGAGAAAGGGCAATTTCTGATTTTTAACCAAGCCAATGACCAATTGGGTTCAAACATGATTTCAAGGGTTCAATGGCATCATATTTACCTAATTACATGGTTCAAAAGATCTCAAGTTCATTGGATTGACAGATAAATTTTCCAGTCAACTGATCAAAAATCAATTGTACACTGAAAAGTCAAACTTTAACTTTTTGGTCAAAATCAAGTGCCAAGGGTCATAATTCATAAAGATATGTCAAAAAATGAAACTTGTTCACCAAGAAAATCAATTTTGCAAATTAGGGTTTTAATTTGAAAATTTTTCATAACTTAGAAATTTTCTAAGTATGGAAATTTTCTTATTTTTTCCCAACATTTCACCATTTTTTCACCATGATGCAATTTGATTCAAAGAAAACTTCCAACATGAAAGTTGTAGTTCTCCATGAAATCTACAACTTTTAGTCACAAAGTTTTCTCAAAAGATGCTTGGATCTCAAGTTATGAATTTGTGAATAGGGGTCCATGAACTAAATGACTTAGTGAAAATTTGCCCTAATTTAGGCAGGTTTTTGACCCAACTTCATGGACATTTTTCACATAGTTCCAAGAGGTATCTCAAAATTAATTTCAAAGATGGATTGTAGAGCATGTTGCAAGCTTTGTAAAATCCAAGATCATTTGTGGTTAGGGAGAATCAAAGAAGGGAAGTTGGCATTTTGTCACTTTTGATCAAGTCATTTTTACATGAGATCAAGTTGCAAATCAGATCCTAGCATGCTTGTACCTTGCATTAAAGGTCCTAAACTCATTCTACACTCCATAATTAAATTCTAACTCAATGGATAAAAGCTTTGTTTTCACTTTTGGAACATTGTACAAGAAATAAATCTATTAATGGCATAAAGGGCACATTGCCTTTTTCATAAAGGCAAGCTTTTCCAACTTTATCAGCCTTGAGACTTGGACTTGTTCCTTTGGTACAAAAACTTCCACAGGAATTAAGCAAAGAATACCAACTCTCATCAGCTCAAGAACTAGCTAGTACAGGCCTGTTGCATAAGTCACTTCAACTTTTCTTAAAATGCAAGAAAGTTGGCCAAAAGTTAAAAACTTGTACAAGCTGATAAAGGGAGGACTTGGTATCATTCTAGACATATGGACAAACTTATCACAAGCCAATACACAAATTCTTTACCTCTGAAACACTCCAAAACTCCAAAACTCCAAGTTTTTTCCCAACATACAGCAGTTCTGCAAAATCATAGCAATTTCAATATTTGCTCGTGCGTTTTGCCTTTTAACCTTTGAAACACTTCATCCACATCATATCCAAGCTATCCAAGCCTTTACATTTTTGCTGTAAGCTCCGTTTCAGCCATCACCATTTTCATTTTGGAAGGTTGCAGTTTGACTTTTACAAAGAGTTTCAGCTATCTACAAGGCAAGCTGAGCATTGGAATAGGTTGAAGGAACTTCAAGGAAGCTCACACGATCCTCAGGCCTCACTCAAAGTCCCCACATTGCCATATCCAAATCCAGCTGAATGAGGTATTTTTCAAAACTCTATCTCTCTATTTAGACATCCTCAAGCCACGATTTGTGAAGCAAAAATGTAGTCTCTAGCATGGTGAAGTTGTACATATGCATACTTGCCATTTATATTAACTGAGCTAAGAGAATTTGAATGTTGAACATGCTGAAAAAATTAGGTCAGAAATTAGGGCTGATTAAATTCTCTCTGATCTTTGAGAGTTAGGTTACAAATCTTATATGGTTGGAATCGTGAGATTACAAGCTACATTTTTTATGTTATGAGTTTTTGATTTTATGCAAGCTATAGCAAGTTACAGATTTGAAGCAAAAACACGTGCAGAAGGATGACGCTGGAGGATATGGACGACCTGTTCTGGGCCTTGGCGCGCCAGGGCCTGTTTATTTTTGTTATTCACACCCCTCTGACCACTATTTGCACCCCCTGCTCCATATTTTACATTTTGCATATTTTCTCATATTTTTTATGTTTATTGATTTTAATTCTTTTTTTTTTAACATTAAAAAATCACAAAAATATTTTATTAATTTTTTGCAATTTTATTTTATTTTTATTATTTTTTCCATATATAAAAATATTTTTATTTTAGTAAATAGAATCTATTTTCTTATAAAAAATTGTAAATACATTTAAAAATATCATACATTTTTATTTTTATTATTCATACACATAAAATATTATTTTCATACATATTTTGATTTTTAATATTTGTTAATAATATTATTTATTATTTCTTGTACAAAAATGGACAAAATAAAATAAATATAGAACATATATTTCAATTAATCAAAAATTAGGGTTTCCCCTTTCAAAAATAATACTAATATTTTTTCTCTTACTTCTAGGGTTAGATAATTCATTTTTCTCATACAAAAATCAAACATAAAACATTTTTGCATAAATACATTGCATTGCACATTTAAATATTTATATATTTATTTATTTCGCAATAATTCAATTGGGTTGTAATAGTATTTTAGGGTTTATATTTGTGCAATATCCCCATTCAAAAACTTGTATCCCCCCTTCCATAATAATTGTTGTAATAGCTTAGTTTACTTTTACGCAATTTATCGCATTTATACCATGTGTAGTAAATTAGGGTTTTGCATGATAAGACCAAAAATAAACAAATAGAATGACCTGATCCAAGACAATCAAAATGCATGTAAAATGACATACATTGCACACAAACACCCTTAGGGTTTCACCCACTTGGTTGCCTAAACAAAAATGGCCATGGTATGCATGCAAAGTATCTTGGCAAAATAAAACAAAATAAGATCATAGTCCCTCGATGACACTATCAAAAGGTTGCCTAAAACAAAATGATCTTGATCCCTCCAAACATGCTAAAGATACTTGGAAACATTGCTATCATGGTCATACGATGACCCACGCCCGTCCCATTTAACATCCAAAGATAGGGTTGTTTACCAAATCAATGGCAAATCAACAATGTCAAAGGAATAAAAATGCACAAGAAAGAAATTTGAGTAGGTAGATGGCTTCTAGTTACTTGTATAATTTCAAAACAATCCGTGCTATTTTCAAAAACAAACACACACACATTTTCAAAACATTTCCAAACATCTTACAAAATATTGAAACATTTTTCAAAAGACAAACATCTTTGTATACATTCTTACGAACGAGAATCATTACAAAGATTGCCTAAACGGTGGCCTCTTTTCAAAATGCTTTCAAAACCACACAAAGCACCATTTCAAACAATTTCAAAAGCAAAGCAAGTGATCTAAACAAGTAACTAAGAGCCCATGGAAAACCATGGATGAAAAGGGTGCTAGCACCTTACCTTTTCATAATCTACCCCTGAACTCAAGAAAACATCTCAAAGGTCTTTCCTGTGATTTTTTACCTTTCCTTTTGAATAAAATAAAAGTCGGTGGCGACTCTTGCTAACCGCAACATTTGCAAACACAAACGCAAAACCTCAAGTCAGTTCTCACACCGCATCACAGAACTGGCGACTCTGCTGGGGACTATCAATAAAAGTGGGGTTACCTTAGGGTTTTAGATCACATTTACATGCTTACCTTGTTTGACTTGTATGCTTTACATTTTGGTTCTATTGTTTAGGTTTGAATCCTCTACCCGGATTTGGGAAACATTATAGGTAAATAGAAATACGTTGTGGAAACTGTGCGGGATATACCGACATGGTCTAAGCAATAACTATGTTAGTGCAACATATTTGTGGGTACCGGTAGCCTTTGAGTCAATCAAAGAGAATACGGGGCTGCTGAGTGATGTCATGAAGCACTAACGAACTTATAGAACCTTTAGTTGACCAACTTGGCCTTTCAGGATGTAGTGAGATGACCGGCTTTGGTGCAGTCTGAAGTTGGTAGATACTCGATACTACACTCATTGAGGGTTGGTTCCTTGGAATATTTCGGTCACCAGTAAAGAGGCTTAAACTGAAACAATGAACAAGGAAACAATCCAGTGATATTGAGCTCCTTAGAACCCAATTACTTTATCTAGGACAGGTTGAGCCAACTAAACTTCAAGAGGGTACTTACCTATGAAACCCCATGCAAGCCTAAACTAGGAACCTGTGTGACTTGCTTGTACATATATACTTGTGCATAACATCATGGACATCATGAACATCATATGCATCCACTAACCATTTCAAGGATTTTGGAGAATTCTCCAAATGAACCTTGTAAGAATTCCTCCATAACTCAAGGAGCTAACTTCAAGGATTCCTGAGAATTCTCCATTCACCGAGAGACATGGTCGTCTACTCAACTTGGTCACTTCCAACACAAAGGAGGATATGATGAAAGTTCTCTTCCAATTCTTTGACCCTTTGCATCATTGCTTCATATTTCCTGACTACCAACTTGTGCCCACTTTGGAAGAATTTTCTCAACTCTTGAGGATTCCTATTCTCAATCAACTACCCTTCAACAATACGAAAAGAGATCCAAAGCCAAAGGATATTGCTCAAGACTTACACTTGCACTCATCTGATGTCACAACACATTGGGAAACTAGAAGTGGTGTCAAAGGCTTCTTGTCAAAGTTTCTGTTTGAGAAGGCCCAAAGCTGTTGGAATTATCTAGACTTGCAAGCTTTTGAGGAGATTGTAGCTCTTCTCATATATGGGATGGTCTTGTTCCCTAATCCTGACCAACTCATAGACGTGAGCGATGTCAAAATATTCATGTCTCGTAACCCGATGCCTACATTGCTTGGGGATATCCTCCACTATTTTCACACTCGTACAATGAGGAAAAGAGTTGTTCTCATGTGTTGCACTCCTCTCCTGGAAAGATGGTTTATTTCTCATCTTCCCCAATTAGTCTTGAAGAATGAGAAAGGTTTGAGGTGGTCACAACGGTTAATGACACTTAACCATTCAGATATTCATTGGTGTTCTCGATCCAGAGAGAATGTCATCATTGTTGACCGTTGTTGGGAATTCCCTAATGTCCCTCTACTTGGCATTAGGGGAGGCATCACCTACAACCCATGCTTGGCTCTAAGACAGTTTGGTTATACCCGAAGGGATGGCCCACATGACATGCTGATTCAAGGATTGGTTTTCGACTACGACAACAAAGACCAAAGACTCCATCAAAGATTCATATGAGCTTGGAGAATGCCCAACAAAGTGGATAGCAAGACTCTGGGACACAAGAATTCCATCCCTCTTGAGCCTTACCTCAAGTGGGTACGAACCCACGCCCAAAGTCTTATGATGCCTTACCCCTCCATTCTCCTAGTGATTATAGAGCCTGTTAAGGAAGGAGAGGTTCCATACACCATCCTACATCCTGACATGCCAACATCACTCTAAGATCTACAAAGGAGTTGGATACAGCTCAAGGGAGAGCGCGATACTTTCGAAGCCCAATTCTACGCAAGCGAGAAGAAGGTTTTGGAACTTACTCGGCTACTTCATGAAGAGCAGACTCTCAACACCTACATTGCACCAAAGAGGATGTGCAACGTCTTTTTACCTTAGAATTTTGTATTATTTTGCCCAAGGTGCATTGATGTACTAACAATTCTATCTTATTAATATGACGTGTGTTTCTTTTTTTGTTTAAAACAAATTTGAATTTCTGAATCCTTAAAAGCATTGCATGAATACATATCATTCATCATAAGCATAAACAGGTCTTCACACCAAGTTTCCCCATCTCTCTGCTGTTTATTTCAGCATGATGGATATTGAACAAACGGTCAAGGATTTGCAAGCTCAGAATTCACAGTTTCAACAGTTGCTCATGACCTTAGCCAAGAGGCAGGAGGAGCTGAAGACTTTGATAGAAAAAGAAAAGGAGAAAAAGAAGAAGAAGCCAACTGGTGTGGTTCTCATTGGCATAAGATTTCAGGGACAAGCCAGACGGACTTTAGAATTCCCAACAACATCTGAAGAGGGGGAAGGAAAAGGAAAAGGAGCGACAGTGTCATCATATTCCGAAGCAGAAGAAGAGGAAGAAGAGGAATACTCTGAACAACAATACCCTCCGGCCGATGACAAATATAAACACCTGGAAGAGCGCCTAACTGCTATGGAAATCCATAGGGTACCGGGGTTAGATTTTGAAGAGCTAGGGCTGGTGTCAGGAATAGTAATCCCTCCAAAGTTTAAAGTGCCACTATTTTCCAAGTATGATGGGGTGTCTTGCCCTAAAATGCACCTCAGATCTTATGTCAGGAAGATTCAACCACATTCTACTGACAAAGACCTGTGGGTCCACTTTTTCCAAGACAGTTTATCAGGAACGCGACTTGATTGGTTCTACCAGTTGGAGAGAGCAGATGTTCATAATTGGGAAGACTTGGCAGCCGCCTTCTATAAACAATATCAATACAACGCCGACTTGGCACCAACCCGTACTCAGCTACAGAGTATGGTTATGGCTACCAATGAGGGCTTCAAAGACTACGCCCAAAAGTGGAGGGATCTAGCCGGAAGGGTGCAACCACCTTTATCTGAGAGGGAGTTAGTCGACATGTTCTTGGGGACTCTGTCGGGCCCTTTCTTTAATCACCTGATTGGAAGTTCTTCTGCAGGGTTTACCAAATTGATTCTAACTGGCGAAAGAGTAGAGGCTGGTATAAGAAATGGGAAAATTCATAAGGACGCGTCTGCCTCAGCTGTTGCAAAAAAGCCCTTCACTGGAAAGAAGAATGTGTCTGCTATCTATGACCATAAGAGTTAGGGAAGAATTGAACGACGACCAACAGTGGGGGTTGTTATGATTCAAAAGCCTGCATCACACCAGCCAAGGAACAATCAGCCGAGAAATAACCAGCAAAGGGTAGAAAGGCCAGTGCGGCAATTTACCAAGATTAACATGACTCCAGCCCAAGTGCTACCACATCTCTTGAAGTTGAATCTGGCCACTTTGAAAGAGGCCCAAAAAATCCTAATACTACTTCTCCATACTACCATCTGAATTCCAGGTGCGCGTACCATTCTGAAAGTCCAGGGCACGACACCAACAACTGTTGGGCTCTGAAGAATAAGATTCAAGATCTGATTGACGCAAAGGAAGTTGAATTTGAAGCGCCTGAGAAACCAAATGTTATTTCAGCCCCAATGCCGAGGCATGGTCACAATGCCAACGCTATTGAAGAAGATCTGTTTGTTGCTACCGTGGATGAAATGTTAACTCCGCTCCCGACCATCAAGTTGAATTTGTTAAAAGCTGGAATCTTCCCAGGTTGTGACCAAGACTGCCATGCTTGCCTATCCTCCCAATTTGACTGTCCTCTGTTGAGGAAAGGTATCCAACAACTGATTGATAATCAAGAAATTTTGTTTGAGAAATCTCCTGCTTCACCCGTTCCAATGAAAGAAGTTTCAATAGTAACCATATACGCCAATCCTTCCAGGGACCTTAAAAGACCCGTTAGGAATACACCTACTCCAAAGACTGCTCCGCTTAAGATTACAATGCCCAGGCCAACCCCGTACAAATCAGATAAAATGGTACCATGGAATTATGGTGGAGAAATCTACTACCATGGTGTCAAACAGATTGAACAGACTGCTGAAGAAGAAAGCTCCGAAGAGGACAATTCCTACATCGGTAACATTGCCGGAACAAGCAAGGTTACCCGTAGTGGAAGAATATTTTCTCCAGAGATTGCTCCTCTAACAGCAGTCTTTGGACCCGTGGCCATTCCGAAGATTTCCTCTACACCTATGATTATACATACAAGTGTACCCGCCGACAAAGACAATACAATTCCCATCCCTACTTCCGCTACTGAGAATAAAGGAAATAATGTTTAAGAAGAGCATGTCCTGACGAAGGCTCAATCACTAGTTATTCTTGAAACATCCAAGAAGGAGATGGAAGAAATCCTGAGGATCATTAAGAAAAGTGATTATGATGTGGTTGAACAATTGGGGCAGACCCCTTCCAAGATCTCTATGTCAGCGCTGCTGTTGTGCTCTAAAGCACATGCCAAAGCACTGGTAAAATTTCTGAAAACAACTCATGTGCCGCAAGAGACGTCTGCTGACCAGTTCCAGGACTGTGTGGCCAGTTTGACAGCTGATAATGGCATGGGCTTCTCCGATGCTGACTTGACACCCCGAGGGAGAAAACACAACGATGCATTACATGTCTCAGTGGAGTGCAGAGGAACAACCCTAGCTCATGTCATGGTTGATACTGGGTCATCTTTAAATGTCTTGTCGAAGAAAGCCCTGAATAGATTGGATTGTGAGGGGCTAACTCCAAAACCCAGTAATATAGTGGTGCGAGCTTTTGATGGATCGAAGAACATGGTCCATGGGGTGGTGGACATCCCAATCAAGGTGGGAACTTAGGTCTTCTATTCAACATTCTATGTTATGGACATTCGTCCTTCTTATTCCTGCCTATTGGGACGCCCCTGGATCCATAACGTTGGTGCTGTAACCTCCACCTTGCATCAGATGCTCAAGTACCCCGTCCAAGGGAAGATCATAATTGTCCATGGGGAGGAGGAGTATATGATTAGTCATATGAATTCCTTATGTTATGTGGAGTTAGATGGCGAGTTCATAGAGACCCATTTCCAACATTTTAAAGAAGTCTCTGAGGAAATAGGGGAAACCAAGGCGGTATCTTCAATTCCAAAGATCACAAGACATCCACCTCGGATGTCATCTCTCAAGGATGCAAGAGTAGTAGTGGAAGAAGGGGGATGCACAATCTGGGGTCAGCTTCCAGATGTCCCTTACAAATCAGACAAGTTCGGCTTGGGATTTACTTCGACTGGTCAGAAGGTTGTGCGCCGTGGCCGTGCTGGGGGGCCACCTGTGAAGATCACCAACCAAACCGTCAGTGTGATAGAAGACAATGAAGAGGAGGCCAGCTTAGAAGATTGGATATTTCCTATTGTTAGCGGAGGACTTTGCAACTGGGAAGCCAAAGACTTCATCCCGATAACTTTCATACCGCAGTAATTTATCTTTTACATTTCTGTTGAACTATAATAATTCACAAACAATTCGCACTTTAAAAATCATATGTCATGCCCGAGGCACATCGGTCCATTTGTAAGGGTTTTTATTTCATTTTCATATATCATTCAATGAATCATGGACGCTTTTTCACATATAAACTTTTAATGCTCATTGTCTTTCTTTTACATTTTGTTGTTTTAAGATGGCTATACCCTTACACACACCCACACTCACAAATGCAGGTACCCTTCCATTCCGGATCCCATGGGTAACGATACTGCTATAGCCTTCAGTGACTCTGTAGATCTTATCTACCAAGCCGAATACAAAGGCGAGGAAGATTGTGAGGTGCCAGGGGAATTGGCCAGATTATTACAGTAAGAGGAAAGAGAAATTTAGCCTCATGAGGAGCAGTTGGATACAATCAACTTGGGTACTGAGGATGATAAAAAGGAAATCAAGATAGGTGCCAATCTAGAGCCGAGTGTCAAGGAGAGCCTAATTCAGCTATTGCATGATTATGTTGAGATCTTTGCCTGGTCATACAAAGACATGCCGGGACTCGATACAGACATTGTGGTACACCGTCTACCCACAAGAGAAGACTGTCCACCAGTGAAACAAAAGGTCCGCTGCATGAGACCTGACATGTCCGAGAAGATCAAAGTAGAAGTTATGAAGCAGTTCAATGCTGGATTTCTGGCTGTTACTTCCTATCCACAATGGGTTTCTAACATTGTTCCCGTACCTAAAAAAGATGGCAAAGTCAGAATGTGCGTAGATTATAGAGATTTAAACAGGGCCAGGCCTAAAGATGATTTTCCACTTCCACACATCGACATCCTGGTTGACAACACAGCTCAGCACAAAGTATTTTCTTTCATGGACGGATTATCAGGCTATAACCAGATCAAAATGGCACCTGAGGACATGGAGAAAACTACATTTGTCACACAGTGGGGTACGTTCTGTTACAAAGTGATGCCATTCGTACTGAAGAATGCCGGGGCAACCTATCAACGCGCCATGGTAGCTTTGTTTCATGATATGATATATCGTGAGATAGAGGTCTACGTAGATGACATGATAGCCCGATCACAAACTGAAGAGGAACACCTGGATCACTTGCAAAAGCTGTTTGTCAGGTTGAAGGAGTACAACCTCATATTGAACCCAAACAAGTGTACATTCGGAGTCTGGTTCGGTAAACTTTTAGGTTTCATTGTCAGCAACAAAGGTATCTAGGTTGATCCTGCCAAAGTCAAAGCTATACAAGAAATGCCTGCTCCTCGCACTGAGAAGGAAGTCAGAGGTTTCTTGGGACGCCTAAACTAAATTGCTAGGTTCATTTCGCACCTAACATCTACTTGTGAGCCAATCTTCAAGCTGTTGAAGAAAGATTAGGTAGTTAGATGGAATGACGAATGTCAAGTTGCTTTCGAAAAAATCAAGGAGTATTTGCTAGAACCACCTGTCTTGATGCCACCCGTCGAAGGAAGACCGCTAATCATGTATCTGACCGTCTTAGAGAATTTAATGGGGTGCGTACTTGGGCAGCATGACGAGTCTGGCTGAAAAGAGCATGCCATTTATTACCTTAGCAAAAAGTTTACCGATTGTGAAACCAGATATTCACTGCTCGAGAAAACTTGCTGCGCTTTGGTATGGGCTGCTCGCCGGCTAAGGAAGTATATGTTGACTCATACCACTTTGCTGATATCTAAGATGGATCTGATAAAGTACATCTTTGAGAAGCCTGCTCTATTTGGGAGGATAGCTAGATGGCAGATGATCCTAACGGAATACGATATACAATACACGACCCAAAAAGCTATAAAGGGGAGTGTGCTAGCTGACCATCTAGCCCATCAAGCTGTCGAAGATTACCAATCCATGAAGTTCGACTTCCCTAACGAAGACATCATGACATTGGACAACTGCGAAGAGATCAGACCATATGACGAACCTGAACAAGGATCCCGATGGACCCTGTACTTTGATGGGGCCTCCAATGCACTTGGAAACGGTATCGGCGCGGTACTCATTTCCCCAGAAGGTTGCCATACTCCTTTCACTTCCAGACTTTGCTTCAACTATAAGAACAACATGGCAGAGTACGAGGCATGCATCTTTGGTCTCAAGGCTGCCATAGACGGGAATTAAATCTTTAGATGTATTTGGGGACTCAGCTTTGGTCATCAGTCATATCAAAGGAGAGTGGGACACTAAGCATCCAAACCTCATCCCTTACAAAGAACATGTTTTGACGTTGTTACCACATTTCGAGCAGATTACCTTTGAGCACTTCCCGCGAGAAGAAAATCAGCTAGCAGATGCTCTAGCTACAATATCATCTATGTTTAAACTTGATTGGGATAATGAGGCTCCCCAAATCACTATTGAACGGATGGACGAACCAGCACATTGTCACGAGATTAATACCGAAGAAGTAGTGGACCAACTGTGGTTTCATGAAGTCAAAAAGTATCTCGAGGCTCAAGAATATCCAATAGGAGCTTCAGTCAACGACAAAAAGTTCTTAAGGAGATTCTTAGCTAAGTTCTTCCTAAGTAATGGCATCATGTACAAGCGTAATCATGATTCTATTCTGCTCCATTGTGTGGACAAGATTGAAGCTGAAAAGATCATGGCTGAATTGCATGAGGGTACCTTTGGCACTCACTCTAGTGGGAATACGATGGCAAAGAAGATTCTACGGGCAGGCTATTACTGGTCTACCATAGAAGCTGATTGCTATCAACATTCCCGGAGCTACCACAAGTGTCAAATCTATGCAGACAAGGTCCACGTGCGGCCAGTTCCTCTAAATGTCCTAACAGCTCCTTGGCCCTTCGCTATGTGGGGAATCGACATGATTGGAGAGATCAAGCCTACAACATCCAATGGACACCGCTTCACTCTGGTGGCCATCGACTACTTCACCAAGTAGGTCAAAGCAGCTTCCTTCGCATCTGTGACTAAGAATGTTGTTGCCTGCTTCATCAAGCAGAATCTGATTTGCCGGTACGGTATCCCCGAAAGGATCATCACTGACAATGGTACAAACATTAACAATACTATGATCACCACTTTGTGCGAGCAGTTCAAGATTCAACATCACAATTCATCCCCATATCGCCCAAAGATGAATGGTGCAGTCGAAGCTGCTAACAAAAATATCAAGAAGATCATTTAAAATATGACAGTCACCTACAAGGACTGGCATGAGATGCTACCGTTTTCTCTTCACAGGTACCGTACCACGGCTCGCACTTCAAGTGGGGCAACACCCTATTCTTTGGTTTATGGAATGGAGGCTGTTTTACCTATCGAGGTTCAGATTCCCTCTTTGAGAATCAGGAAAGATGCTGGTTTGAGTGAAGACGATTGGATCCAGACCCGACTTGATCAACTGAACTTAATTGACGAAAAGAGACTTACTGTTGTTTGCCATGGTCAGACGTATCAAAAACGGATGATTAAGGCTTTCAATAAGAAAGTCAGACGCCAGGTATATCAAGTATGAGATCTAGTGATCAAGCGCATCATCTTGCCACAAAGTGATCCCAGGGGCAAATGTACTCCAACATATGAAGGACCATTTGTAACCAAGAACATCTTTTCTGGTGGGGCAATAATCTTAACCACCATGGACGGCGACGACCTGCCACACCCTGCGAACGCAAACATAGTCAAAAGATACTACGCATAAATGACCCGCTAGGTTGACACACCTAGGCAAAATAAGGGCATCCCGGTGAACCAAAAGGGTTCGGGCAAAAATTAGGGATAAAATAAAAAATTTGTACACCCGGCAAGTTGAAAACCCGAAAGGGCGACTTGGGCAAAAAAGGGTTTCCCGGTGGACTGAAAACCCGAAAGGGCGGTCCAGGAAAAAGTTAGGGAATTAAAGTGTATGACTATGTCTCGTCGGATCACTTTAAGGATAATCTCTTCACTGGCAAACTCTGAGCTACTGATCAACCCAATCATCTTCGGACAAAGCAACGGACAGATAAGATATTTGGAGATACGAAGGCTATTGCGGAATGGAACCCCATGGGATTTGTTACACATAGCTATCTTTCTTTGTATAAATTTTTCTCACTTTTATGATACCATCCTCTTACTAGGATGTCTGTTTCCTTTGTACAAAATACTTATTCAAAGTAAATACAAAGATACCTCTTTCAAAGTACAAAAACTATTTGCCTTTCTCTTTACACTTGTATTTTTATTTGCAAAAACGTCCAATGATTCATTGATGAACATATGCATTTGAACATAATTACTGTTTACAAATAAACAAAGTGGAAAAGAACAATTACTGACAGACTGAAAGGATAGCAAAACGTATTTAGGCTATTCCACAAGCAATCCCTACAGTACATCATCTAGATCTCTAGCGGAGCTAAAATTTCAAACCCTTAATCCCCATCAGAATTAAAACTTCAAACTCCCGATCCCCAGCGGAGCCAAAACTTCTAGCTATCAATCCCCCGCGGAAACCATCTAGTTTCTCTAAATTCCCTAGCAAGTTGTCTTGAATCTGAAAATCAACCAAGATAACAATTAATTTTTGTCTCTCCCTAACCTAGGATAAATCCCCAGTAGAGTGGCAGACGACCGAAAACACCTGAGCTTACTCCCCAGCAGTAAGCCTTCTTCCCCACAGAGTTTTTATTTTTCAACAGAATGAAGATTCTCATTCTTAATTCCCTAGTGAATTCGCCAAAGTTTTCATTACTCCCCAACAGAATGAAGATTCTCCTTATTAATTCCCCGTGGAAGTCATCAGAGTTTTCTTTATTCCCCAGCAGAACAAGGATTTCCTTTGTGTAATCCCCATTAGAAGTCATCAAAAGTTCTCTGAATTCCCCAAGCAGATTACTCGGGTAGTATATGGCATTGCTCGCAACGGAATTCTTGTTAGTACTCCAACTTCAAGACATAAAGGATCCTCACATCCCCACAGAAGTTGTCAAGGATTTCTTACCCTCAGCAATCAAGGATTTTTAATCCCCAACAGTCGCCAAGGATTTCTTAATGTCAGTAGTCAAGGATTTATTTTCCCCGTCAGCAGTCAAGGATTTATTTTCCTCAGCAATACAGCACATTAGCTTACATGCGCATACATTATATCCATATATCATAAACATTTATAAAGCACATTTATTGCATCGTACATTTCATGCAACATAACTTTGTGTTTCAGCTAACATTTTACCCTTTTAAGGATAAGATTAACAACTATCATTAACAATGTTCAAAGATTGCAGATATAGTACAGATATGCTCCAGACAAGGATGCCATTCTGATACTCGTTCAGATATCAACTTCAGATACAGTCCAGATACACTCCATACACGGAAGTTATTCTGTCACTTATTCAATTTCAAGTCCATTTACATTCCAGACACGGAAGTCATTCTGTCACTTGTTCAGATACAGTCTAGATACGCTCCAGACACGGTGTCTATTCTGTCACTTATTCTGATCTTCCCCAACTTAGATATGCTCCAGACGCGAAAGCCATTCTACTTCTCATTCAGATCAAACCTTCAGATACAGTTCAGATACACTCCAGACACGGAAGTTATTCTGTTACTTATTCAGATTTTAATTTCTAGATACAGTTCAGATACACTCCAGACACGGAAGTCATTCTATTACTTATTCAGATTCATAGCTCGGATATGCTCCAGACACAGCTGCTATTCCTTTGCTCATATAGATTCAGTCTCCAGATATAGTTCAGATACGTTCCAGACATGGACACCATTCTGAATACTCATTCTTTTGACTTACAACTTACAACTAAACAAACATTCTTGGATGGAATCTACAAGCCCATCTCCAACAAGATTCTATCACCTCTCCAAATGGCATCTTTAAGCCCATTCCCTGAACTACATTTTGTCGAGTGCAAATTTATGGGCACTCTAGTGTCCAATCATCTTTTACCTTCGAGTCACGAACGGAAAAGCTCGCCAATCTAACTCTTCAGGTTCAAGAAGATTGAACAGGGGCAGCTGTTGTACCCCAAAATTTCTCCTCCCATTTATCAAGATTTTTCTCACAAGACTTCTTGGACTCAAGACATGATTAGGGTTTGGTCAGCTCAAGACACTGCATCTTGCACTGGTCACCCAAAATTAGGGTTTGAATTTGCACAAGGATTTTTGGACCATCAATGCTTCATGTGACTTTCATACACCATCTTGGACCCCTAAGATTGCTCATGTTAAGTTTCAAGCCTTGAATCACATTTTTGCCCAAACAATTAGACAGTTGACCTAAAAATCAGCTGTATTGGGGAAAAAGTCAACCATGGCCAATTTATAGTCAAACTTCATAATTTTTGATCCTCAACAACATTTTAGACTCATGTATAAAATTTGATCAAGTTTGGATTACAACTCCTCAAGAAATTTGATCAAATCATTAAAAGGGCAAAATGGTCAAAATTAGGGTTTTGATTGAGAAAGGGCAATTTCTGATTTTTAACCAAGCCAATGACCAATTGGGTTCAAACATGATTTCAAGGGTTCAATGGCATCATATTTAACTAATTACATGGTTCAAAAGATCTCAAGTTCATTGGATTGACAGATGAATTTTCCAGTGAACTGATCAAAAATCAACTGTACACTGAAAAGTCAAACTTTGACTTTTTGGTCAAAATCAAGCGCCAATGGTCATAATTCATCAAGATATGTCAAAACATGAAAATGTTTCACCAAGAAAATCAATTTTGCAAATTAGGGTTTTAATTTGAAAATTTTTCATAACTTAGAAATTTTCTAAGTATGGAAATTTTCTTATTTTTTCCCAACTTTTCACCATTTTTTCACCATGATGCAATTTGATTCAAAGAAAACTTCCAACATGAAAGTTGTAGTCCTCCATGAAACCTACAACTTTTATTCACAAAGCTTTCTCAAAAGATGTTTAGATCTCATGTTATGAATTTGTGAATAGGGGTCCATGAACTAAATGACTTAGTGAAAATTTGCCCTAATTTAGGCAGGTTTTTGACCCAACTTCATGGACATTTTTCACCTAGTTCGAAGAGGTATCTCAAAATTCATTTCAAAGACAGATTGTAGAGCATGTTGCAATATTTCTAAAATGTCACAGAACTCTCCAAGATCGTTTGTGGTTAGGGAGAATCGAAGAAGGGAAGTTGGCATTTTGTCACTTTTGATCAAGTCATTTTTACATGAGATCAAGTTGCAAATCAAATCCTAGCATGCTTGTACCTTGAATTAAATTTCCTAAACTCATTCTACACTCCATAATTAAATGCTAACTCAATGGATAAAGGCTTTGTTTTCACTTTTGGAACATTGTACAAGAAATAAATCCATTAATGGCATAAAGGGCACATAGCCATTTTCATAAAGGCAAGCTTTTCCAACTTTATCAGCCTTGAGCCTTGGACTTGTTCCTTTGGTATAAAAAATTTCCACAGGATTTAAGCAAAGCATACCAACTCTCATCACCTCAAGAACTAGCCAGTACAGGCCTGTTGCACAAGTCACTTCAACCTTTCTTAAAATGCAAGAAAGTTGGCCAAAAGTTAAAAACTTGTACAAGCTGATAAAGGGAGGACTTGGTATCATTCTAGACATCTGGACAAACTTATCACAAGCTAATACACGAATTCTTGACCTCTGAAACACTCCAAAACTCCAAATTTATGCCCAACATACAGCAGTTCTGCAAAATCATAGCAAGTTCAATATTTGCTCGTGCGATTTTCCTTTTAACCTTTGAAACACTTCATCCACATCATATCCAAGACTTTACATTATTGCTGTAAGCTCTGTTTCATCCATCACCATTTTCATTTTGGAAGGTTGCAGTTTGACTTCTACAAAGAGTTTCAGCTATCTACAAGGCAAGCTGAGCATTGGAATAGGTTGAAGGAACTTCAAGGAAGCTCACACGATCCTCAGGCCTCACTCAAAGTCCCCACATTGCCATATCCAAATCCAGCTGAAGGAGGTATTTTTCAAAACTCTATCTCTCTATTTAGACATCTTCAAGCCACGATTTGTGAAGCAAAAATGTAGTCTCTAGCATGGTGAAGCTGTACATATGCATACTTTCCATTTATATTAACTGAGTTAAGAGAATTTTAATGTTGAACATGCTGAAAAAATTAGGTCAGAAATTAGGGCTGATTAAATTCTCTCTGATCTTTGAGAGTTAGGTTACAAATCTTATATGGTTGGAATCGTGAGATTACAAGCTACATTTTTTATGTTATGAGTTTTTGATTTTATGCAAGCTATAGCAAGTTACAGATTTGAAGCAAAAACGCGTGCAGAAGGATGAAGCTAGAGGACAGGGACGACCTGTTTTGGGCCTTGGCGCGCCTGGGCCTGTTTATTTTTGTTATTCACACCCCTCTGACCACTATTTGCACCCCCTACTCCATATTTTACATTTTGCATATTTTCTCATATTTTTTATGTTTATTGATTTTAATTCTTTTTTCTGGACATTAAAAAATCACAAAAATATTTTCTTAATTTTTTGCAATTTTATTTTAATGTTATTATTTTTTCCATATATAAAAATAGTTTTATTTTAATAAATATCATCTATTTTCTTATAAAAAATTGTAAATACATTTAAAAATATCATACATTTTTATTTTTATTATTCATACACATAAAATATTATTTTCATACATATTTTGATTTTTAATATTTATTAATAATATTATTTATTATTTCTTGTACAAAAATGGACAAAATAAAATAAATATAGAATATATATATTTCTTTTAATCAAAAATTAGGGTTTCCCCTTTCAAAAATAATACTAATATTTTTTCTCTTACTTCTAGGGTTAGATAATTCATTTTTCTCATACAAAAATCAAACATAAAACATTTTTGCATAAATACATTGCATTGCACATTTAAATATTTATATATTTATTTATTTCACACATAATTCAATTGGATTGTAATAGTATTTTAGGGTTTATATTTGTGCAATATCCCCATTCAAAAACTTGTATCCCCCCTTCCATAATAACTGTTGTAATAGCTTAGTTTACTTTTACGCAATTTATCGCATTTATACCATGTGTAGTAAATTAGGGTTTTGCATGATAAGACCAAAAACAAACAAATAGAATGACCTAATCCAAGACAATCAAAATGCATGTAAAATGACACACATTGCACACAAACACCCTTAGCGTTTCACCCACTTGGTTGCCTAAACAAAAATGGCCATGGTATGCACGTAAAGTATCTTGGCAAAACAAAACAAAATAAGATCATAGTCCCTCGAAGACGCTATCAAAAGGTTGCCTAAAACCAAATGATCTTGATCCCTCCAAACATGCTAAAGATACTTGGCAACATTGCTATCATGGTCATACGATGACCCACGCCCGTCCCGTTTAACATCCAAAGATAGGGTTGTTTACCAAATCAATGGTAAATCAACAATGTCAAAGGAATAAAAATGCACAAGAAAGACATTTGAGTAGGTAGATGGCTTCTAGTTACTTGTATAATTTCAAAATAATCCTTGCTATTTTCAAAAACAAACACACACACATTTTCAAAACATTTCCAAACATCTTACAAAACATTGAAACATTTTTCAAAAGACAAACATCTTTGTATACATTCTTACGAACGAGAATCATTACAAAGATTGCCTTAACGGTGGCCTATTTTCAAAATTCTTTCAAGACCACACAAAGCACCATTTCAAACAATTTCAAAAGCAAAGCAAGTGATCTAAACAAGTAACTAAGAGCCCATGGAAAACCATGGATGAAAAGGGTGCTAGCACCTTCCCTTTTCATAATCTACCCCCCGAACTCAAGAAAACATCTCAAAGGGCTTTCCTGTGCTTTTTTAACTTTCCTTTTGGATAAAAGAAAAGTCGGTGGCGACTCTTGCTAACCGTAACATTTACGAACACAAACGCAAAACCTCAAGTCAGTTCTCCCACTGCATCATACATATACATATCATACATATCATTGCATAAACAGGTATAATAGTAGGTTTCTCATCTTCTTTGTTGTTTATTTCAGCCGTAAAGAAATGGCTCTCGAACAAACAGTGAAAGACCTACATACTCAGAACGCACAATTCTAACAGATGATCATGGCTCTAGCCAAATGGAAAGAGGAACTGAAAACCCCAATTGTTAAAGACAAGACTAAGAAGCCAAGGAGGACAGCTGGTGTGGTAAATCTGGGAAGAAGATTCAAGGGACCGTTAAAGCAAGTGGTTGATCTGACATCTTTATCCAAAGAAGGGGATAACCAAGAGGGTGAGACAAGAGAGGAATATCCTAGTCCGGGGGAATCTGATAACGATACTGATTACAATGAAGAGAAGTATCCTCCGGCTGACGAAAAGTACAAACAGCTGGAAGAGCGTCTGAGTGCAATGGAGATTCAGAAAGTACCTGGGCTGGACTTTGAAGAGCTGGGTTTGGTGTATGGGATTGTTATTCCACCAAAGTTCAAGGCACCAGTGTTTTCTAAGTACGATGGGGTTTCGTGTCCCAAGATGCACCTCCGATCTTATATGAGGAACATACAGCCTCACACTAATGATAGAGACTTATGGGTCCACTTCTTTCAGGATAGTTTATCTGGAATACAAATAGATTGGTTCTATCAGCTGGAGAGGGCCAACATTCATAGTTGGGAAGACCTGGATGCTACTTTCTATAAGCAGTATCAGTATAATGTGGACCTTGCTCCCACCCGTACTCAACTCCAAAGTATAGGTATGGGTTCGAGTGAGGGCTTCAAATACTACGCTTAGAAGTGGAGGGACTTAGCAGGAAGAGTCTAGCCTCCCCTGTCTGATAGGGAGTTGGTGGATATGTTTCTGAGAACCCTGTATGTTCCATTCTTTAATCACATAATTGGAAGTTCCTCGACCGACTTTACTGAATTAATCTTGACAGGGGAGAGAGTGGAATCTTGGATTAAAAGTGGTAAGATCCAAAAGAAAGCATCCTCTAGTGCCATAAGGAATCCATTTGTTGGAAAGAAAGAGGTTAATGTTGCGTACAATCAAAAGAATCAAGACATAACGGAACTCCGTCCAACGGTAGGGGCTGTCATGATCCCTAATCCTGCACCCACTCAACAGAGGAATAATTAGCAATGAACATAAAGGTCGGCAAGACAATTCACTCGGATAAATATGAATTTATCCCAAGTTTTGCCTCATTCATTGAAATCTAATCTGGTAACTTTGCGGGAAGCGCCAAATAATCCCAACACTACCTCTCCTCGTTACAATCGAAATGCCCGTTGTGCTTATCATTCGGAGAGTCTAGGTCATGATACAAACGACTATTGGGCTTTGAAAAACAGGGTACAAGACCTTATCGAGGCGAAGGAAATTGAGTTTGACGCCCCCGGAATTCCAAATGTTATCACCCCTCCTATGCCCAAGCACGACCGTGGTGTTAACGCTATTGAAGATGATATGTTTGTTACTACTGTTGAAGAGCTTGTTACTTCTCTCTTGACCGTTAAGTGGAATTTATTAAAGGTCGGTTTATTTTCGGGCTGTGGCGAAGGTTGCCACTTCTGTTTGTCTCTACCGACTGGTTGTCCTTTGTTGAAGGCATGTGTTCAACGCCTAATGGATGATAGAGAGATTTTTATTAAGAAGAATCCCGTCCCGACTATTGCTTGTAGAGATGTTTCAATAATAACCATTTCCGCCAATCCTCCCAGGGTCTCCGCCAAAAGACCCGTCAGGATTACATCTACTCTGAAGGTTACTCCGCTGATAATTACTGGGCCAGGGCCAATCCCGTACTCCTCAGATAAAACTGTTTCGTGGAACTATGGGGGTGACGTCTACTACCACGGCGTCAAGCAAGATTGGCTAGCTGCTGAAGACCAGGTTTCTGAGAATGATGATCCCGACATTGTCAACATTGGGGGAACCAGAAAAATAACCAGAAGTGGAAGAGTGTTATCCCCTGAGATTTCTCCTCTGAAAGCTATTACTGGTCCTATGATCATTCCTACTTTCATTCCTGTTGATACTACTACAATCCCTGTGATTACCCCTGTTGACACCCCTATCACCGAGTCGACCGAGACTCAGGGCAAAGACATATTGGTGGAGCCTTTCCAGACGAAGGCACATTCGGTATCTATCCTAGAAGCTTCCAAACAAGAAATGGAAGAAATTTTGAAAATTATCAAGAAAAGCGACTACAATGTGGTCGAACAGCTGGGGTAGACCCCTTCAAAGATCTATATGTTATCCTTGTTGTTGTGCTCCAAAGCTCATGCGAAGGCTTTGGTGAAATTCCTGAAAACAGCCAATGTGCCCAGGGAAACCTCTGCTGACCAATTTGAAGATTGTGTGGCTAGTTTGACGGCTGATAACGGTTTGGGATTTTCTGATGTTGATTTGACTCCTAGAGGGAGGAAGCACAATGATGTGTTACATGTCTCTGTCAAATGCAAGGGAACTACTTTGGCCCATGTCCTTGTAGATATTGGTTCGTTGTTAAATGTGCTGCCTAAGAATGCCCTGGATAGACTAGACTGTGAAGGTTTGACTTTGAAGCCCAGCAATATTGTAGTGAGGGCTTTTTACGGTTCAAAGAGAATGGTGCACGGGGAGGTGGACGTCACCATCAAGGTTGGTTCTCAGAATTTCGTCTCTACCTTCTATGTGATGGATATCAGGCCATCTTATTTTTGTTTTTTGGGTCGCCCTTGGATACATGGGGCTGGAGTTGTTACATCCACTCTACATCAGATGATGAAATACCCGGTCAAAGGGAAAATTGCCACTGTACACGGCGAAAAGGAATACATGGTCAGTCACCTGAATTCCTTCAGATATATGGAAATGGATGGTGAGTTCATCGAGACTCCATGCCATAATTTCGAAGAGGTACCTCAAACTCTGGATGCAACTGAAATTGTTACTAACATACCAAAGATCACCAGACCTCCCTTGAAGATGGCTTCTCTCAAGGATGCAAAAGAGGTTGTCGAAGAAGGTGGGTCTACCGTTTGGGGTCAGCTCCCTGATATTCCATACAAGTCTGATAAACTTGGTTTGGGTTTCTCTTTAGGGGCTCAAAGGGCTGTTTGACGTGCTCGTGCTGGAAGACCTTCCCTACACATCAACAATCATGGGGTCAACGCTGTAGAGGACGGAGACGGTGACAATGACATGGATAGCTGGATCTTTCCTACTACCAACGGTGGACCCAGTAACTGGAGGGAAAAATATTTTGTACCTATTACTTTTGTTCAGAAGTAATTGTCTTTCTTGTTTTTTGGATATGTAATAAACAATATAACTTTGTGGCCATGTGTCTTACCCGGAGCATATAGGTTTATTTATGAGGGCTATCATGTTTCACTTTCATATGGCATTAATAAAGCATTGGATGTTTATGCGTACAAATTTTGTGCTCTCTTTTTTTATTTTCTACTTTTACTTTGTCTATAAAGCTATGCTCTTACACACACTCACGTATCAAACTGCAGATCCATATCCATTCTGGATCCCATTGATAACAGTTTTTCTATTGCCAGTTATAACTTTGAAAATCCGATCAACCAAGCCAAGGACGAAGGTGAGGAAGATTATGAGGTACCTGGAGAACTTGCTAGACTGTTACAGCAAGAAGAGAGGGCTATACAGCCTCATGAAGAGCCAGTTGAGACAATAAATTTGGGCACAGAGGTAGACATAAAAGAAGTCAAGATCGGCACGAATTTGAGGCTTAATGTCAAACAGCAGTTGATACAAATGTTGCATGACTATGTCGAGATCTTCGCCTGGTCATATGAAGACATGCCAGGACTGGATACAGATATTGTTGTTCATCGTCTACCAACTAAAGAATATTTCCCTCCGGTAAAGCAGAAGGTTCGTCGTATGTGCCCTGAAATGTCAGAGAAGATCAAAGCAGAGGTTATGAAGCAGTTCAACGCAGGGTTCTTAGTTGTCACCTCTTATCCCTAATGGGTGGCCAACGTAGTTCTGGTTCCTAAAAAATATGGCAAGGTACGTATGTGTGTGGACTACAAAGATTTGAACAGGGCGAGCCCTAAAGACGACTTTTCGCTCCCCCATATCGACGTTCTAGTTGACAACATCGTGCAGCACAAGATCTTTTCCTTCATGGATGGTTTCTCTGGTTACAATAAGATCAAGATGGCACCCAAAGATATGGAAAAGACAACCTTCGTCACGCAGTAGGGCACTTTCTGCTACAAAGTGATGCCGCTTGGATTAAAGAATGTCGGGGCAACCTACCAGTGGGCCATGGTCGCCTTATTTCATGACATGATTCACCATGAGATAGAGGTATATATGGATGACATGATAGCCAGGTCTCAAACTGAGGAGGGACACCTTGATCATTTACAAAAGCTGTTTGATAGGTTGAAGACATACAAGCTGAGGTTGAATCCAAACAAGTGCACCTTGGGGGTAAGGTCTAGTAAACTGCTAGGTTTTATTGTCAGTGACAAGGGCATTCAGGTAGACCTTGCAAAGGTGAAGGCCATACAAGAGATGTCGGCTCCTCACACTGAGAAGGAGGTCAGGGGATTTTGGGACGACTAAATTACATTTCCAGGTTCATTTCCCATCTAACTGCTACTTGTGAGCCAATTTTCAAGCTCTCGAAGAAAGATCAAGTGGTAAAGTGGAAAGACGAATGCCAGACTTCCTTCGAAAGAATCAAGGAATACCTTCAAGAACTACCAATTCTGATGCCTCCGATTGAAGGAAGACCTTTGATAATGTACTTAACAGTTAGATAATTCAATGGGGTGTTTGTTGGGGCAGCATGACGAGTCTGGTCGAAAAGAGCACGCAATATACTACCTTAGCAAAACGTTTACCGACTGTGAAACAAGATACTCACTGCTCGAGAAAACTTGTTACGCTTTGGCATGGGCTGCTCACCAACTGAGACAGTACATATTGACCCACACTACTTTGTTGATATCTAAGATGGATCCAATCAAGTACATCTTCGAGAAGTCCGCTCTCTCCGGAAGAATAACAAGATGGAAAATGATCTTGACCGAATATGATATCCAATACACGATCCAGAAAGAAATCAAGGGAAGTGTATTAGTTAATCATTTGGCTCATCAAGCCGTGGATGACTACCAGTCCATGAATTTTAAGTTTCTGGATGAGAATATTATACTAGTGACTGACTATGAAGAACTTGGACCGAATGAAGGACCTGAAGAAGGATCCCGATGGATTATGGTTTTTGACGGAACCTCGAACGCACTTGGAAATGTCATTGGTGCCGTAATTATATCTCTTGAAGGTTGTCACACTCCTTTTACCGCCAGATTATGTTTCAACTATACCAATAACATGGCGGAGTATGAAGCGTGCATCATGGGTCTCAAAGCTACTATTGACCTGAGGATCAAGTTGTTGAGCGTTTTCAGGGATTTAAATTTAGTAATAAGTCAGATCAAAGGAGAATGGGATACGAAGCACCCGAATCTCATCCCGTACAAAGAACATGTGTTGTCATTGCTTCCACACTTTGAAGAGGTCACCTTTGAACATTTTCCACGAGAAGAGAATCATTTAGCGGACGCGCTAGCTACCATGTCATCTATATCCAAGGTCAAGTGGGATAATGAGGCTCCCCGAATTACCATCGAGAGGTTGGATGAACCAGCATATTGCTATGAGATCGACACTGAAGGAGTAGCAGACAAACCTTGGTTTCATGAAGTGAAAAGGTATCTCGAGGTTCAAGAATATCCAGAGGGGGAATTTGTCAATGATAAGAAGTTTCTGAGAAGGTTCGCCGCAAAGTTCTTCCTCAGTAATGGAATCCTCTACAAGCGTAACCATGACTCTAATTTACTTTGGTGCATAGACAAGAGCGAAGCAGAGAGGATTATGACAGATTTACACGAAGGTGCCTTTGGAACCTATTCTAGTGGACATACCATGGCTAAAAAGATCCTACGAGCAGGATACTATTGGTGCACTATGGAAGCAGACTACTATCAACATTCCCGAACTTGTCATAAATTCCAGATCTATGCTAATAAGGTGAATATACCTCTGGTTCCTTTGAACATCTTGACAGCTCCTTGGCCCTTTGCAATGTGGGGCATTTACATGATCGGAGAGATTAGACCTACCGCTTCCAATGGGAATCGCTTCATCCCAGTGGCCATTGATTATTTCACAAAGTGGGTTGAAGCTGCCGCTTTTGCTACTGTTACCAAGAACATTGTGGCGCGGTTTATCAAGCATAACCTGATTTGTCAGTATGGTGTGCTAGAGAGAATCATCACTAACAATGGTACAAATCTCAACAACATGATGATCACCTAACTTTGTAATTAGTTCAAGATACATCATCATAATTCTTCCCCTTATTGGCCGAAAATGAACGGTGCTATGGAGGTTGCCAACAAGAACATTAAGAAAATCATATAGAAGATGACGGTGACATACAAAGACTGGCATGAGATGTTACCATTTACTCTTCATGGGTACCACACCTCCGCACGAACGTCAACAGGGGCAACACCCTACTCTCTAGTATATGGTATGGAGGTTGTCCTGCCTATTGAGGTCCAGATCCCATCTCTAAGAATCATGAAGGATGGGGGTTTGAACAAAGATGATTGGATATAGACTCGACTTGATCAACTGAATTTGATTGATGAGAAAAGGCTTACTGCTGTTTTTCATGGTCAAATGTATCAAAAACGGAAGATCAAGGCTTTAACCAAGAAGGTCAGACGCCAAGTATATCAAGTCGTGGATCTAGTAATCAAGCGCATCATACTGCCGCAAGGTGATCCCAGGGGAAAATGGACTCCCACATACGAAGGGCCATTTGTGATAAAAAAAAACATATTTTCTGGTGGAGCCATGATTCTAACCACCATGGATGGTGACGACCTTCCTCACTCTGTTAATGCTGACATAGTGAAAAGATACTACGCATGAATAAAGACCAGCTAGGTTGAATGTCCTAGGAAAAAATAAAGGCATATCTTCGAACCAAAAGGGTTCGGGAAAAAATTAGGGATGAAAACAAAAATATATGTACACCCAGCAAGTCGACAACCTGAAAAGGCGGCTTAGGCAAAAAAGGGTATCTCGGTGGACTGAAAACCCGAAAGGGCGGTCCAGGAAAAAGTTAGGGATTTGAAGCGTATCACTATGTCCCATTGGATCACCTTGCGACCAGATTTCAGTATCAACTATCAAGATCAAACGGCACTGATCAATCCAGTCAGCTTCGGACAAGTAGCAAAGTGATGAGACGCTCGAAGACATAGCGGCAATAGCAGAATTGAAACTCGATAGGATTATTACACATAGTTGTTTTCTTCTCTTTGTACACTATTTTGTATAGTCTTCACCCTCACGGTGGCATTCTCCTACTATAACGTCATCCTCTTTGTACACAACACTAGTTATAGACAAACTTCAGAAATTAATACAAGTCATTTTTACAAAACCATTTGTTTTTTTCTTTTTCTGTTTTGTTTTGCAAAAATGTCCAATGATTTATTCTTGACATATGCATTTGAATATGATTTCTATTCACAAAAATTTGCATAAGAAACGGAAAGACAGATGCTCATGACTTAAGGAATAGGGGAAAAGACTAAAAAACCATTTCAATCCAGACAGTTACTTTGTTCAACATGGTATAGGGGCAGGGAAAGTTTGAGGCGAAGTCACTCGTGCATGCATCCCAGTGACATCTATACTCCCCACAGAGTAGAGGCAACCAAAGGTTTTGATCCCTGCTTCCCCAAACAGGAGTTACTTTCCCCAGTAAAGTTCCTTCAGAGAGCCGATATCTATATTCCCCGTCCGAGTTTTATAATTGCAAGCAGTTTATAAAGCTTTCTCCCGAGCAGGGTTTATTTCTCTGACAGCGGAATCTCTTCTCGAGCAGAGTTTATTTATCTAACTGCAGAAGCTCAATCCCCAACAAACTTTATTTTTTCTAGTTACGGAAGTCCAACCTCCAGCGGAGTTTATTTCTCTGAATCGGCAAAATATTCTAGCAAAGCATCCCCTCTCGGAAACAGAGTTATTCCCCCGCAGAGCTATTCTCAGGCAGAGCCTCTCCCCGGCAGAATATTCGCAAACAGAAATGAGTAAATCCCTAGCATAGTCATCTCCACTCACCATCCCTAGCGGAAATGAAGAATTCAACTTCCTAATGCTCTTCAGCAGCAGTCCGGGATTTATTTTCCACGACTAAGAAATACCTTAATAGAATCCCATATTCATACATCATGGCATGTGCATACATATTGAATACAATATAATCTCATTTATTTTGAGAACATCATCACAATGTATTTCATACATCATGACATTGCATACGACTAACTCTTTACCTTTCAGGGAAAAAGATTAAATCAACAAGTTACGTCTAACCAAGGACTATTCCAGGATTTTCCTCAAGAGGATGTCCTCATAATATTTTCTCTGGATAAGACAGATCGACACTAAGATATCTCTTATTACTATGCCAGTTGAAAATATTCCCAGACTTTCGTCCGGGTCAGTTGAATCGCTACTAAGATTCTCCTTATTACTATGCCAGTCAAAGTTGACTTAAGATTTTCCCTGGATTAGCCAAATCGACACTAAGATCTCTCTGATTACTATGCCAGTTGAAGATATTCCAAGACTCTCGTCTGGGTTAGTTGAATCGCTACTAAGATTCTCCTGATTACTATGCCAGTCAAAGTTAACCTAAGATTTTCCCTGGGTCAGACAGGTCGACACTAAGATCTCTCATATTGCTATATCAGTGGAAGATATTCCAAGACTTTCGTCTGGGTCAGTTGAATCACAACTAAGATTCTCTTGATTACTATGCCAGTCAAAGTTAACCTAATATTTTCTCTGGATCAGCCAGATCGACACTAAGATCTCTCTGATTACTATGCCAGTTGAAGATATTCCAAGACTTTTGTTTGGGTCAGTTGAATCGCTACTAAGATTCTCCTGATTACTATACCAGTCAAAGTTAGCCCAATATTTCCCTGGGTCAGACAGGTCGACACTAAGATCTCTCTGATTACCATTCCAGTGGAAGATGTACCAAGATTTCATCTGGGTCGGTTGAATCGCTACTAAGATTCTCCTGATTGTTATGCCAGTCAAAGTTAATCCGAGACCTTTCTCTGGTTTAGTCAAATCGATACTAAGATTTCTATCCCAGTTGAAGACAACTTGAGACCTTTCTCTGGTCCAGTCAAATCGCTACTAAGATTTCTACTCCAGGTAAAGAAGCTATGAAATCCGGAAACTGACCGGATAATAGTCAATCAATAATTCAAGACACTATGAAACCTGGATTCTAACCAGATAACAGTTTAATACCATCTCCCCAGTAAGTCACTGAAGCCTAGAGCACGACCAGATAACAGTTAGCCTTATTATCCTCAACAAGCCACTGTAAAGCCTGGGTTTTGACCAGATAGCAGTTCGCTTCCATCTCTTCAATCAAGTGATGACTCCCCAGTAGAGTAACGGATAACTGAAGCTCCTAAAACTCTATGTTCCAAGACAAAGACTGTTGTACCCCAAAATTTTCTCTCTCATTTATCAAGACTTTTCTCACAAGACTTCTTGGACTCAAGACAAGATTAAGGGTTTGATCAGCTCAAGACATCTCATCTTGCACTGATCACCCAAAATTAGGGTTTGAGTTTACACATGGATTTTTGTACCACTAATGCTTCATGTGACTGTCATACATTATCTTGGACCCCTAAGATTTCTCATGTTAAGTTTCAAGCCTTGAACCACATTTTTGATCAGCCAATTGAACAATTGACCTAAAAATCAGTTGTATTGGGGAAAAAGTCAACCATGGCCAATTTATAGTCAAACTTCATAAATTTTGATCCACATAAACATTTTAGACTCATATGTACCATTTGATCAAGTTTGGATCACAACTCCTCAAGAAATTTGATCAAATCATCAAAAGGGCAAAATGGTCAAAATTAGGGTTTTGATTGAGAAGGGGCAATTTCTGATTTTTAACCAAGCCAATGACCAATTGGGTTCAAACATGATTTCAAGGGTTCAATGGCATCATCTTGACCTAATCACATAGTTCAAAAGATCTCAAGTTCATTGGATTGACAGATGAATTTTGCAGTCAACTGATCAAAAGTCAACTGTACACTGAAAAGTCAAACTTTGACTTTTTGGTCAAAATCAAGTTCCTAAGGTCATAATTCATCAAGATGTGTCAAAATATGAAACTTGTTCACCAAGAAAACCAATTTTGAAAATTAGGGTTTTGAATTTGAAAATTTTTCATAACTTACAATTTTTCTAAGTATGGAAATTTTCTTATTTTTTTCCAACTTTCCACCACTTTTACACCATGATGCATTTTGATTCAAAGAAAACTTCCAACATGAAAGTTGTATTCCTCCATGAAATCTACAACTTTGCTTCACAAACTTTTCTCAAAAGATGCATGGACATTTTTCACCTAGTTCCAAGAGGTATCTCAAAATTCATTTCAAAGATGGATTATAGAGCACATTGCAAGCTTTCCAAAATGTCCAAGAACTCTCCAAGATCATTTTTGGTTAGGGACAATCGAAGAGGAGAAGTTGGAATTTTATCACTTTTGTTCAAGCCATTTTTACATGAGATCAAGTTGCAAATCAGATCTATGTTTATTGTACCTTGCTTTACAGGTCCTAAACTCATTATACACTCAATAATTAAATGCTAACTCAGAAGACAAAGACATTATATTGGCTTTTGGAGCATTGTACAAAAGATAATTCTATTAATGGCATAAAGGTTACAATGCCATTTCCATAAAGGTAAGATTTTGCAACTTTACAAATCTTGAGCCTTGGACCTGTCCCTTTGGTACAAACAACTTCCACAGGTCTCAAGCAATGTATACCAACTCTCTGCAGCTCACAAACTAGCCAGTACAAGCATGTTGCATAAGTCATTTCACTTTTCTTAAAATGCAAGAAAGGTTGCCAAAAGTTCAAAATTGGTACAACTAGTGAAGAGTGGACTTTGTATCCATTCTATACATATTCACAAATTTGTTACAAACTAGAACACGATTGCATTGAAGCTAGAACTCACTAAAACTCAAAAACTCTGTATTTCTGCCAAAACTCACAGATTCTGCAAAACCAAAGCCAACACAAATTTGGCTCGTGCGTTTTTTGATTAAGCACTTCAAGCACTTCATAAACATCCTACCAAAGTTATCCAAGCCCTTGCCCTGGTTTTGTAACCCCTGTTTCAGCCATTGCCATTTTCATTTTGGAAGCTTGCAACTTGACTTGTGCAAAGAGTTTCAGCCATCCACAAAGCCAGCTAAGCATTGGAATAGCTTGAAGGAAGTTCAAGGAAGCTCACACGATCCTCAGGCCTCCATCAAAGTCCCTACATTGCTCTATCCAAATCCAACTGAAGGAGGTATTTTTCAAAACTTTATCTCTCTGAATAGGCATCCTCAAGCCACGATTTGTGAATAAAAAATGTAGTCCCTAACATGGTGAAGTTGTATATATGCATACTTTTCATTTATATTAACTGAGCTAAGAGAATTTGAAGCTTGAAGTTGCTGAAATTTTTAGGTCACGAATTAGGGCCATTAAAATTCTCCTTGATCTTTTAGAGTTATATTACAAATTTTATATGGTTGGAATCATGAGATTAAATGCTACATGTTTTATGTTATGGGTTTTTGTTTTTATGCAAGCATTAGCAAGTTACAGTTTGAACCATGAAGCGCGTGAAGGAGAAGAAGCTGGAGGACAGGGATGACTGGCTTGGGCTTTTTGGCGCGCCTGGCCTTTTTGTTTTTGTTATCCACGCCCCCTGAATTACTTCTGCACCCCCTGACTTATTATTTTATATTTTTGCATTTTTCTTGCATATTTTTATATTATTACTTGCATTTATTTTTTTAAAATGATAAAAAATACCCAAAAATAATTTATTTATTTTCACATTTTTATTTTATTTTATTATTATTTTTTGCATAAAAATAGTTTATTTAATAGAATAGAAATCATTTTCTTAAAATAACTTGTAAATAATAAAAAAAAATACTACATATTTTTTTATTATATTATTTATACTCATCAAATATTTATTTCCATACATATTTAATTTTTAATATTTGCACAAAATATTATTTATTATTTTCTTATACAAAAAATGGACAAAAAATATTAGGAAACATTATTTTCTTTTAATCAAAAAATTAGGGTTTCATCCCTTTCCAAAAATAATAATATTTTTTCTCTTATTTCTAGGGTTTAAATAAATTATTTTCTCATACATTAAACAAATACAAAAATTTTTTTGCATAAATACATTTGCATTACATTTTAAATACTTGTTTATTTATTTAATGCGCACAATATTCGATTGGGTTGTAATAGTATTTTTAGATTTATATTTGTGCAAAAATCCCCATTCAAAACTTGTATCCCCCCTCCCATAATAATTGTTGTAATAGCTTAGTTTATTTTACGCAATTTATTGCTTTTATACCATATTTAGTAAACTAGGGTTTGCATGACAAGAACAAAATCAAACAAATAGAAAAGACCTAATACAAGACAAATCAAATGCATGTAAAATAACACACATTGCACACAAGCACCCCTAGGGTTTCTCCCACTTGGTTGCCTAAAATAAAATGGTCATGTTACGCACGCGAAGTATCTTGGCAAAACAAAACAAAATAAGATCATAGTCCCTCGATGACGCTATCAAAAGGTTTCCTAAACAAAGATGAACTTGATCCCTCAAACATGCTAAGATACTTGGCAATATTGTTGTCATGGTTATACGATGATCGATGCCCGTCCCATTTACATCCAAAGATATGGTTGTTTACCAAATCAATGGTAAGTCAACAATGTCAAAGTAATAAAAATGCACAAGAAAGACATTTGAGTAGGTAGATAAGCTTCTAGTTACTTGATCAATTTAAAAACAATCCTTGCTATTTTCAAAAACAAACACACACACATTTCAAAACATCTTACAAAACATTGAAAAATATTTTCAAAGGACAAACATCTTTGTATACATTCTTACAAACGAAAATAATTACAAAGATCGCCTAAACAATGGCCTCTTTTCAAAATACTTTCAAAACCACACCAAGCACCATTTCAAACAAAACAAAGCAAAGCAAGTGATCTAAAGAAGTAACTAAGAGCCCATGGAAAACCATGGATGAAAAGGGTGCTAGCACCTTCCCTTTTCATAATATACCCCCCGAACTCAAGAAAACATCTCAAAGGTCTTTCATGTGCTTTTTTACCTTTCCTTTTGGATAAAATAAAAGTCGGTGGCGACTCTTGCTAACCGCGACATTTGCGAACACAAACGCAAAACCTCAAGTCAGTTCTCCCACCGCATCACAAAGACCAACATTACTCAGCGGAGTCCTCTCTAAACAGCAAGAGCAGGAATTCCCACAAGGGGATATCTCATGAATTCAACATTACTCTGGATGGCATCTTTAAGCCCATCTCCGGCAACTCTCCATCACATTTTGATGGCATCTTTAAGCCCATCTCCAACGGTCTTCCGTCATCTTTTCCAAATGGCATCTATAGGCCCATTCCCAATAATATCTATGCAGTCAAGTATCATCTCAGACGAGTGCAAATTTTTGGGCACTCTAGTGATTCAATCATCTTCCACCTTCAGATCATGAAAGGCAGACTAGCCAATCTACATCTTCAGGTTTAAAAAGATTGAACAGGGGCAGTTGTTGTACCCCAAAATTTGCCCTCTCATATTTTTCCAAGATTTTCCTCTTGCACAGGTGGTTACAAATCTTTGCCTAAAGACAAGGAAATTTTTCAAATGAGGTTTCTAAGTGCCCTTCGATTGGCCTATTTCTAAGTGTCCTTCGATTGGTCTATTTTGCTTTCGATTGGCCTGTTAACGAGGCTCTTCGATTGGCACCTACTAAGTACCATTCAATTAGAATCTCCAAAATGCTCTTTGATTACCATCTATATAGCGTCCTTCGATTTCCATTTATATAGCGCTCTTCGATTATCATCTACGTAGCGTCCTTCGATCGGCATCTGTAAAGGGCCTTTTGATTGGCCTCATAACAAGCCTTTCAATGGGCATTGTGTCAAAGCCTTTCGATTGGCATAGCAAAGAGTTGTACCCCAAAATTTGTGCCCTCTCATTTTACTCAACATGTGCCCATTGAGGTCCTCAACTTGCTCAGGGATGCCCAAGAGTTGACCAGATAAACTCTCTTCTAAGGCAATGTACCTCAAACTAGGGTTTCCATTTTCATCAGGGTGTGGGAACTCCAAGGGTCCAAAATTCTTTCCATGGTCCCAATACTTTCTCAAGATCATCCATGTCAATTTTCATGCCTTGCACAAGAAGTTTGCTCAGTCAACTGCTCAGATGCCTGAAAATCAACTGTACTAAGTCAAAAGTCAATTGTGGCCCACATACAGTAAAACTTCAAGATTTTTGGTCAACATCAACATTTTTAAGAGATATCCATCATTTGATCAAGGTTTTATCATGATTCCCCAAGGAATTCCCCCAAATTCATCAAAACCCAAAAGTTGCTAAATTAGGGTTTCATAGGAAAAGTCAACCAAACTTTGACCAAGCATAACTTATTCATACTTTATCAAAAAATTTCCATCCAAGGCTCATTTTTAAGAGGATGCAATTCCCTACCACTCATCTTCAGCCCACAAGTTCAAAATATGCACTCATCAAAAGATATGAATTTCTACATTATAGGTCATTTTGAAAAGTCAACAAAATACCTTTTGGGTCAAAGCTTCTTACATGAACATGGAAGACCCAATTGAGATGAAACCAAAATTTTTGTTTAAGGGACATCCTAAGCTTTCTAAAAAAGTCCAAGAACACCTCTCTAGGGTTAAAATTTGAGGAGATATGCCTTGTCAAAGTTGACCGTTTTTGCAAAATTGCTAAAAGTCAAATATGCTCAAAAGTGCATTTTTTGTCAAATGGGCCTAGCATTTAATGCTTGCATCTTTCTTGTGACATGGTCCACGACCCAAATCAGCATCCACACATTATTTGTTTCATTATTTATTTTATTTTGATTTTTTATTATTTAAAATTCAAATTAAATCAAATAAATTGCAAAAAATATAAAAAAAAGATTGGTTTTGATCTGATTTTTGTAGGAATCACAATCTAATCAAGCTGGCATAGCATATCAAATCATGCAAGAGCAAATTGAATCAAAATTGGCATGATTAAGATATTTTGGAAATATATCATACAAGGAGCAAAATCAAATCAAATCTCCATGATTTGCCAAGATACAAATTGTTTTTGTTGACCTAATATGCTCTACTGTATATATAAAACATAACCAATGCGCAAAGAGAAGGTTTTGAAGTCGTGAGAACTGGGAAACAAAACTGAAAATTTGACAAAAAGTGGTGGATCGGTTTCAAGCTTAGAGGGTAATTCAAAGCATTTCAACACTCCCAATCGTTTCCTGAAGCCTCTCTGAAGCTAACACGATCAGTTTCATGCATCCTCACGCCCAGAATCTCCCCCTAGACCTTACGCGGTTTGCTTCCTTTTTCAAATTCGATTACAATAGTTCTTGCATCATAAACATGTTCTAATGATATATTTGTGTTCATTGACATATTTGCAACATGTTTGAATGGTTTAATTGATGTTTTGATGCATGTATTCATAATTTCCATTACTAGGGTTTTCATGGTCGTTTTAGGGTTTTTCCATACATGTTAAATTGGCCCAAGAAAGGGGTACCATGATGCTCGTAGCATCAAGACGTATCGATCCATGTGCTTAGAATTAATTTATCATGCTTGCTTTTGATTTTTGAAATTTGCAGTGCTATAGCCATGAAGGATGTCCGTAGGTATAAGTCTCATACCTAAAACGACGGACAGGGGAAGAAGAAGACAACGTGACTGATAACCATTGGCCTGTTTGAAAAATAGCGCGCGTGTTTTTATTTTTTCCAGCTACCCACTTTGTTTTACATAATATGTGTTGTTGTCATTATACTAACGATTAAACAATATGGCCTAGTGGTGAAGCGTTTGTTGAATAGTGGAGAGGACCTGGGTTCGATCCCAGGTCCCAGCATATTCTTTATTTTTCCTAACACTCAATTGCAGATCCCATGCCTCACCTTGCCAAGCATCTACCATACGCTACAACCATCCAGTCGTTTGATGCATCTCTAATCCAAATCCAGTGTTCCATCAAAGAGGACCATGGTACACCATCAGAAAGAGGATGCACTGAATCAGACGCAAAGACTGGGTTGAGCAAGGAGGCCTCACAAATTCAATATACACCCCCCTGATTGCTTCTAAATAGGCCCATCTCTTTTCTTTTTTTTATTTCTTTTTTTTTATTATTTACTAATTATCTTTTTTACAAATAACACAAAAAATCATTTTTATCATAAAATCAAAAATCACAAAAAACATCAAAAATCATTTTCTTTCATAAAAAATATTTTATTTCCTTAATTAATTAGATTAATTAAATTTAGGGCAATTTAATTCTTTTCAAAATTAAAAATAATTAGAATTAGGGTTTGAATTTGTACATAACCTAATTTCTCCCCAAAAAATAACCTAAATATTTTCTCAACTAGATTTTTTAGGTTTTCTAATTATTCTCGTGCTTAATTCGCCGCGCGCATTTTTTAATTTCCTTTTTTATTATTATTGTAACTGCTCCGAGGTTGTAATAGTAATTAGGGTTTCAATTCCTTATCTTTAATTTCGGTCAAAATAATTATGTATCTGCAAAAGCCCTGTAATAGCTAGGACTTTAATTTCTCGCATTTTAATTTTCGCAAACTTTAAACTGCTTAAATTTTAATAGGATTGTATGGAAAGACAAACTGAAAATTAATACAGTAGAAAACCCTAAATGTGCAAAGATAAATTAATTGAAAATTACACTCGCACATGCTCACTCCTAGGGTTTACTCCACTCCGAATGCCTTCGGTAAACGGCCATGAAGTATAGGGTTTGTTAGTGGTTGTCCTCTAGCCCCGAAAGATCTAAAATGACCCATTCGGATGTTGCCTCGGAAAAAGATCTTTAAGGCTTTAGGATGATTACTAGCATTTCCTAACATTGCTTTTGTGATCGTATTTGTCCCTTCGAATGTCCCTAAAAAACTCCAACGACGATGCTACCTATTTCTCAATAATGGGATAGCATTGTCTAAAAGGAAAACGAACAGACCTTTTTTCGAGTAGGTAGATTAGTTCCTAGGTACTTGCTCAAACAAACAAAAAAAATTTCACACGAACACTTTCCAAACAAAGTTTTCAAAAACAACTTCGTAACACTCTTGAGGACAGAAACAAGGATTAAAACGAAGTAATACAAAACTTTTCAAAACAAGTACCTAAGAGCTCGTGGAAAACCACAGATAGAAAGGGTGCTAACACCTTCCCTTTCTATAATCTACCCCCCGTACTCAAAAACATCTCGAAAAAAGGTTTTTTCTGTTCTTTTTCCCTTTTCCTTTGTTGGATAAAATAAAAGTCGGTGGTGACTCTTGCTTACCTCGAAATTTGAAAACAAAAAATGCAAGAGTCTTGCCTTGTTGGGTCACAATGCCACAAGAGTTTATTCGACCAGAGACTTCTCTCCAAATGGACAGGAAATCAAAGCAAAGGGGGGTCCAATCGAAGAAGACTTAGTATTGAAGTTGGCACAGTTCTACTCAGAACCATCAAAGAAAGCAAGGTTCTAATATGGGGAAGTTTTGTTTAGTTAGAATTGAAGCTTAAGGCTGGGAAGGAAGGCATTCAAAAAAATGGAGCTGGGACTTGGTCAAAAACAAGCCAGAAGGCCCATAATCAAAAGAAAATTGAAACAGGCTGGCAAACCAAAGGAAACGCGTGGGAAAGAACGGAGAGATTTGGCCATTTTAAAAACAAAAGATACAAGACAAATCCAATATTTTCTCACTCAATATTCAATATTCAATTCAAATTTGTTAACCTAATTCAGTCTACTATATATACATAACAAACCATGATCGAGGGAGGAAGAATTTTGGCCGTGTAGAACACTCAAGACTGTTCAAAATTTTGACAAAAAGTATGGAACGAGTTTTGCTCTAGAGGGAGATTCAAGGAATTTCAAAGACTGCAATCCCTTCCTAGGCGTATTTGCATGCTTTCTTGACCACTCTCATGCATCAACACATCAAGAAACGGTATACACAGGTATCATGGTTGGCCATGGTTCTTGAAATTGGTTTTTGAAATATATGCATGATCAATGATTTTTAAATACATATTCATGTTCGTATGATTATTTAGAACATATATGCATGATTAATTATATGTTTTGATGGATATTTGATTGAATTCCATGGCTAGGGTTTCAAGGTTATTTTTAGGGTCTTTTGTTTCAGGGAAAATCAGGACAAACGATGAGTACCATCGTGCTCACGAGACCAACCCCAATTGATCTGCATATTTGATTTGAACTTATATTGCGTAATTATGATTTTTGAAATGTGCAGGTTTGTAGCTACATCGTTGTCTGTAGGTAAAACCTTTACGCTAAAACGACAGTCTTAACGAAGAAGATGATTGCGTGTCAAAACCTAGTTGGGTGGTTTGAATGGTGTGCGTTTTTTATTACAGCCACTGGATTTTTATCACATATAATGTATCTTGTTTTCTTGTGTTAATGATTGAATGATTGGCTCAGTGGTAAAGGGAAAGGCTTTTCAGTGCGCGCATGTAGGAGGTCAGGGGTTCGATCCCTGCCTCCTACATGTTATTTTTCCTAAAAATTCTTTGCAGATCCCATGTTATCCTCCCAAGCACGCACATCATAGACTCCCATATCCTCATCCTTGGATCAATCAGCGCCTGGATCTAATGCTCCCAATGAAGCTCCCTATGGTTGACACTCCTGGCACAACCACACTGAATCACACGCAGCTATGGGCCAATTGGATTGGGCTTTGAACAGAAATTCAACATGCACCCTCTAATATGGGTTTACACCCCTCAGGCTTACTCTTTTTCCCTTTTAATTTTGTTTATTTAAATTAGTTTATTTATTTTGCTTAAATTAATTTTTCCATAAAATCATAAAAAAATCAACATCATCAAAAAATAGGATTTAGTATTTTTCTCAATAAATTAATTTTTGTAAATTAACTAAGTTCCTCCATTTTAATTTGTTTCATTAATTAAAATTAATTAGAAAAATTAGGTCAAACTTCAAATCTTTTTCAGAAAAATCCTAAAAAATATTTTCAATGATCAAATTAGGTTTTTAGGGTTTCAAATTTATTTCAATTTTTATTCTCGCGTGTGATTATTTTTTCTGTATGATTAATTTTTACTATTGTTGTAACTGCGCCAGGTATGTAATAGATTAATTAGGGTTTTGTTTCCGCATTTTACTTTCAGTCAATTCCTTATGTATCTACACCAAAGCCTTGTAATAGCTTAGGGCCTTTATTTTCTCGCTTTTATATTCTATATATATTTGTATATAACTGCTATCAACCTAGGCATGTATGACTAATTAATCAATAGATCACTAAATCCAAGATAAATGTAACTGAAAAAGGCACACTTTTGCACACTTGCACCCCTAGGGTATTACCTCACTTGGTTTCCTTCGCAAACATTGGTCATGTCCCTCGAAACGTAGGGATACTCTTAGCAAAGACCCTCGGTTTAAAGTCGTCATAAAGATGATAGTCCTTAAATGTCCCTCGAGTTGTCTACGAGAAATGATCTTATGATGACAGTCCCTTTGAAATGCTAAGGTATCCTTACATGTTGCCTTCAATGACCATTACGTCCCTTTTGATAGTCCCTCAACATCCAACGACTAGGGTTACCTACTCACTAATAGTAGGATAACACGGTCTAAAGGATAGGAGGAAAAGTACAATATTTTTTCGAGTAGGTAGATAATTGTTAGTTACTTGCTCAAATAAAATTTTCACACCACACTTTCAAACATACTTTTCAAAAAAAAATTCAAAAAGCACTTTATCACACTCTTGAGGACTGATACAAGAGTTACCATAAAGTGAATCGCCGCACTGAGGCATTTTTCAAAGCTTTCAAAACACACAAACACAAGCAATTTCAAAAATGAGCAAGTACCTAAGAAGCCATGGAAAACCATGGATGGAAAGGGTGCTAACACCTTCCCTTTCCATAATCTACCCCCCTTACTCAGAAAATCTCGAAAAAAGGTCTTTTTCTGTTCTTTTCACCCTTTCCTTTGTTGGATAAAAGAAAAGTCGGTGGCGACTCTTGCTTACCACAACATTTACGAATACAAACGCAAAACCAGTATTAACAGTCGGTTCTGCCATTGTATCATAGGTACGATCCAAAGACAAATGTCATCCTGACACTTACTCCAAATTCTCATCTAGAAACGGTTCAGGTATGATCCAAGAACGGATGTCATCCTGACACTTACTCCATATTCTAATCTAGAAACAGTTCAGGTATGATCCAAGAACGGATGTCATCCTGACACTTACTCCAGATTCTCTCTAGAAACGGTTCAGGTACGATCCAGAAACAGATGTCATCCTGAGACCTACTCCATATTCTCATCTAGAAACGGTTCAGGTACGATCCAAAGACGGATGTCATCCTGACACTTATTCCAGATTCTCATCTAGAAATGGTTCAGGTACGATCCAAGGACATATGTCATCCTAATACTTATTCAAGATTCTCATCTAGAAACGGTTTGGGTACGATCCAAAGACGGATATCATCCTGATACTTATTCAAATTATCTTATAGAAATGGTGCAGATACAATCCAGAGACGGATGTTATTCTGACACTTACTCTAGATTCTCATCTAGAAAAGGGTCAGGTACGATCCAGAGATGGATATCATCATGATACTTATTCAAATCATCTTCTAGAAACGGTTCATGTATGATCCAAAGACGGATGTCATCCTGATACTTATTCCAGATTATCTTCTAGAAACAATTCAGTGCAGATACGATCCAGAGACGGATGCCATTCTGACACTCATTCAACACTTGTTTCAAGTATAATTCAGATATGATCCAGAGATGGATGTCATTCTGACACTCATTCAACACATGTTTCAAGTACAGTGCAGATATGATCCAAAGACAGATGTCATTCTAACACTCATTCAATACATGTTCAAGTACAATCACGACATAGATCCATCCACAAAATCTCCAGCAGGCACAGGGGCAGAAACGTCCTGATGCAAAGTCATCGTCGTATCCTTAGCATACGTCCTAGTGACGTCTATGTTCCCCACAGAGTAAAAACAACAAATTTTTGGTCTCTTCTTCCCTAAGCAGGAATTACTTTCTCCAGCAAAGTTCCTTCAGAGAGCTGAAGTCTGCCTTCCCCAACCGAGTTTTATAACTGCAAACAATTTATAAAACCCCTTCCCCGATAGGGTGTATTTCTAAAACTGTGAAAGCTCGTTCCCCAACAGATTCTATTCCTCTACATCAACAAGATCTTCCAACAAAGCATCCTCCCTCCACGTACTTATTCTCAAGCAGAGTCAATCCCCAGCAAATCATTTATATTCATCATCCCCAGTGGAAATGAAGGATTAAGCTTCCTTATATTCTCCAGCAGCAGTCCAGGATTTATTTTCCTAGACTGGGAACATCTCAATAGCATCCCATATTCATACATCATGGCATGTGCATACACATCGCATATAGCATAATCTCATTTATTTTGAGAACATCATCACAATGCATTTCATAGATCATGACATTGCAAATGACTAACTCTTTACCTTTTTCAGGGAAAGATCAAATCAATAAACACCACTACTTATGTGACCTGGTAGTCTTCTCAAAAGCTACGTATAACAAAGGGTTATCTCAGGATCTTCCTCTGAAAGATGCCCTCACAAGACCTTCTCTGGTTCAGTCAGATCACCACTAAGATCTCTCTGATTTCTATTCCAGATGAAGATATTTCAAGACTTTTGTCTGGTTCAGTTGAATCGACCCTAAGATTCTTCTAATTTCCATTCTAGTCAAAGTTAATCCAAGACCTTATCTAGTTCAGTTAGATCTACACTAAGATCTCTCTGATTTCCATTCCAGTTGAAGAAACTGTGAAGCCTGGAATCTGACCAGATAACAGTATGAGGTACTGCGAATCTTGGAATCCGACCAGATAGCAGCTCACTTCTTCAAGACACTTTGAAGCCTGGATTTCAACCAGATAACAATATAAAGTGTTGCAAAGCCTAGAATCCGACCAGATAAAAGTTTACCATGCCAGTTACTATGAAGCCTGGAACCCGAACGGATAATAGTCAATCAACAATTTAAGACACTGTGAAGCTTAGATTTCGACCAGATAACAGTATAAGGTGTTGCGAAGCCTGGAATCCGACCAGATAGTAGTTCACTTCTTCAAGACACTATGAAGCCTGGATTTCGACAAGATAACAGTATAAAGTGATGCGAAGTATGGAATCCGACCAGATAGAAGTTTACCCTATCGGATACTATGAAGCTCGAAACCCAACCAGATAATAGTCAACCAACAATTCAAGACACTGTGAAGCCTGGATTTCGACCAGATAATAGTATAAAGAGTTGCAAACCCTAGAATCTGACCAGATAACAGTTTACCCTGTCGGTTACTATGAAGCCCGGAACCCAACCAGATAATAGTCAACCAACAATTCAAGACACTGTGAAGCCTGGAATCCGACTAGATAGTAGTTCACTTCTTCAATTACTGTGAAGCCTGAATTTCGACCAGATAACAGTTCGAATTGCTGCAAAGCCTAGATTTTGACCAGATAACAGTATAAAGCACTGTGAAGCCTGGAATTCGACCAGATAGCAGTTTACTCTGTCAGTTACTATGAAGCCTGGATTCGACCGGATAGTAGTATACCTCAAATTCAAGTTGAAGCATGGATCTGACCAGATAATAGCTTAATTTCTTCAAATCACTGAAGCCTGGACATGACCAAATAACAGTTCAAGTCACCTAAACCTAAGGTACGACCAAATAACAGTTTAATCTCATTTCCCCAGAAAGTCGCTGTGAAGCCTGGAATACGACCAGATAGCAGTCAACCTTATCATCCTCAGCAAGTCACTGGGAAGCCTGGATCCTGACCAGATAGCAGTCCACTTCCGTCTCTTCAATCAAGAGATGAATCCCCAGTAGAGTAATGGAAAACTGAAGCTCTTAAACTCTACTTCCCGAACAAAGATCAACATTCCTTAGCAGAATCTTCCTCAACAACAGGAATAGGGATCCCGCCAAGGAATATCCCATGAAATCAACATTCATCTGGATGGTATATTTAAGCCCATCTCTGATGACTCTCCGTCATGTTCCGTGGAAGGCATCTCTAAGGCCATATCCGACAGTCCCCTATCACCTTTTCCAAATGGCATCTGTAAGCCCATTCCCGATATTATTCACCAACAGTATCACTTCAGACGAGTGCAAATTTCTGGGCACTCTAGTGTTCAATCACCTTCCACTTTAGATCACGAAAGGCAGACAAGCCAATCTATATCTTCAGGTTCAAGAAGATTGAACAGGGGCAACTGTTGTACCCCAAATTTTCCCTCTCATGTTTTCCAAGGTCTTCCCCTACATGGTTGGTCACGAACCCTTTCCTAAGAAAAAGGAAAATTTGTGAGTAATGTTTTAAAGTTCCCTTCGATTGGCATCTCCAAAATGCCCTTCGATTGGCATTTCAGCAAAACCTTTCGATTGGTCTTGCAACAAGATCCTTCGATTGGAATTCCTAAAGGTTCCTTCGATTGGAGCATCAAATCTTCCTTAGATTGGAGCATCAGACCTTCCTTCGATTGGAGCCTCAGAGGTTCTTTCGATTGGAGCATCATAGCTTCTTTCAATTTGGAGCATCAGATCTTCTTTTGATTGGAGCATCAGAGCTTCCTTCGATTTAGAGCATCAGAGGTTCCTTCAATTTGAGCATCATAGGTTCTTTCGATTGGAGCATCAGAGTTTCCTTCGATTTGGAGCATCATATCTTCTTTTGATTTGGAGCATCAGAGCTTCCTTTGATTGGAACATCAGAGCGAAGTGTCCTTCAATTGGCATACTAAGGCAGAGGGAAGTTCTGAACACTTCGAATTAGAACCCATAACCATTCGAATGAACTGAATCAGACCCATTCGAAGGAAATGAATCAGAGCCGTTCGAAGGAGTTGAATCAGGTCTATTCGAAGGAGGCCATCATCCCATTCGAAAGAGAGCATTCGAAGGCCAGTATGTTCACATTTATGCCAAATTCAAAAATGGACAAAATCCCTTAACTTTGGCTAAGGTTACTGTTGTACCCCAAAATTTTCCCTCTCGTTTTATCAAGATTTTCCTCACAAGACTCTTTGGAAAGACCAGATTACGGTTTGCTCAGCTCAAGACATCTCCTAGCACTTATGTCCTGAAATTAGGGTTTGAGTTTTCACAGGGATTTTTGGACTTCCAATGCCTCATGTGACTTTCATACTTCATTTTGGACTTATAAGATTACCCATACCAAGTTTCAAGCCTTGAATCAAATTTTTGCCCAGTCAATTGGACAGTTGACCTAAAAATCGACTATATTGGGGAAAAAGTCAATTGTAGCCAATTTAGAGTCAAACCTCATAATTTTTTATCCATATTAACATTATGGACTCATATGAACCATTTGATCAAGTTTGGATCACAACTCCTCAAGAAATTTGATTAGATCTTAAAAAGGGCAAAATGGTCATTTTTAGGGTTTTGACTACAGAAGGGCAATTTCTGATTTTTAACCTAGCCAATGGAAAATTGGGTTCAAGCATGGATTCAAGGATTCAATGGCATAATATTGACCTAATCACAAGGTTCAAAAGATCTCAAATGCATTGGATTGACAAATGAATTTTCCAGTCAACTGGTCAAAAATCAACTGTACACTGAAAAGTCAAACTTTGACTTTTTGGTTAAAATCAAGTGCCAAGGGTCATTTTTCATCAAGATGTGTCAAAACATGAAACTTGTTCACCAAGAAACCTAATTTTGGAAATTAGGGTTTAAAATGGAAAATTTTCATAACTTAGAAATTTTCTAAGTTATGAACATTTCTTATTTTTTCCAACTTTTCCCAACATTTTCACCATGATGCAATTGGATTCAAAGAATACTTCCAACATGAAAGTTGTAGTCCTCCACAAACTCTACAACTTTTATTCACAAAGTTTTCCCAAAATATTCTTGTATCTCAAGTTATGATTTTGTGAATAAGGGTCCAAAAACTTTCTAACTTAGTGAAATTTTGCCCTAGTTTAGGCAGGATTTTGACCTATCTTCATGGAAATTTTTCACCAAGTTCCAATTGGAATATCAAAATGCATTTCAAATATGGATTGTAGAGCATGTTACAAGCTTTCCAAAATGTCCAATAACTCTCCAAAATCATTTATGGTTAGGGAGAATCGAAAGTTTGAAAATGGGAAATTATCACTTTTGGCCAAGGCATTTTGCACATTGCTACAACTTGCAAATCTGCCCAAATCATGCTTGTACTTGTTTTACAGGCCTTAAACCTTTCCACACTCATAAATTAAATGCAAACACATTGGATTAGGGCATTGTTCTGATCTATGAAACATTATACAAAGGTTTAATCTAAAAATGGCAAAAAGTTAACAATGCCATTTACATAAAGCACAACTTTTGCAATTTTGTTTATCTTGAGCCAAGGACCCAATATTTTACAGCAAAAAAAAAGTCCACAAACTTGGGGCAAAGTACACCAACTATGTGCAGGCTTTAAGTTAGCCTGTACAGGCCTTAGCATTGTCAATTCCAACTTTTCTTCAAAACCAAGCAATTGTGCAAAAGGTCCATATCTTGTGAATTTGATATAACCAAGGCTTGTACACATTTCAAACAAGTTTTAACACAATATACCAAGCCAAAAACACGATCTAAAGGCCTCTCAAACACCCTTGAACACAAAAACACCAAGTTCTTTCAAAACAGGGCAAGTTCTGCAAATCAGAAGTCAAAACCATTTCCACTCGTGCGTTTTGTCCCAAACCACTTCAAACACATTCTAAACAATACATCTGAACTATCCCAACCCTTCTCAAGCAACTGTAACTCCATTTTCAAGCTTCACCATTTTCAATTTCTGAGTTTGCAGGTTGAGTTCTATAGGGAGATTCAGGAAAGTTCAAGGCAAGCTAAGCATTGGGAAAGCTCAAAGGAACTTCAAGCAAGCTCATAAGTATCTCAGGCCTCACTCACAACCCCTACATTTCCATATTCAAACTTGACTAAAACAGGTATTTTTGCAAACTTCTATCTCCTTATTTAGGAATCATTAGGCTTAGGTTTGTGAAGCAAAAATGTAGTCCTCATTGTCCTTGAGCTGTACATATGCATAGAATTCATTTATGTTAGCTGAGCTAGGAGAATTTGGATGTTGAAGTTGCTGAATTTTTTAGGTCAGAAATTTGGGGTGATAAAATTCTCCCTGGTTTCTTAGAGTTAGGTTAAGTTTTTTACATGGTTGAAATCGTGGTTTCAAGCTCTATAATTTTCATGTTATGAGTTTTTGATTTCAAGCAAAGAACAGAGAGAACAGGTTTCAAGGTCAGAAGCGCGCGCGTTTGGTCATTGGTCAGAGGACAGGGACGAAGGACTTTAGGCTGGGCCTGACTTCTTCTGCTTTTGACACCCAATAGCTTACTTTTCACACCCCCTTGGCCCATTTGATTTATTTTTGTATATTTTTTATTTCCTTTACATTTCTGACTTTTATTTACTTTTCTAAATATTTAAAATCACAAAAAAATATTCTCTTAATTTTTCACATTTTATTTTATTATTTTTATTATTTTTTGGACATGGAAATAGTTTATTAATAATAATATAACTTATTTTCTTAAATAAAATTTGTAAATAATACAAAAATATTGCATATTTTTATTTTATTATATTATACACTTAAAATATTATTTTCTCACACATTTTAATTTTTTAAAACTTTTGTATATATTTTTATTTATTTTCTTGTACATAAATAAATAGTAATATATATATATATATATTTTCTTAAAACAAAAACTAGGGTTTCTACCCCTTCAAAAATAATCATTAATATTTTTAATATTTTTGAGACATAAATAAACCTTTTTTACATGCATAAAATAAATACAAAAACATTTTTGCATATTCATATTTAATTGCATATTTAAATATTGTCAATTTATTATTTGTACAATGAATTCAATTTGGTTGTAATAGTTGAATTAGGGTTTTATTTTTGTGCAAATATCCCCCTATTCAAACTTGTATCCCCCTCCCCATAATTATATTGTAATAGTCTTAGATTTACTTTTACGCATTTATTGCTTTTATATGCATGATAGTAAATTAGGGTTTGTATGATAACCAAAAATCAAAACAATTAGTATGACTAAACACAAGACAAAAATACATGAAAAATGATAACACAATGCACACAAGCACCCTTAGGGTTTCATCCACTTGTTGCCTTAAAAATGGCCATGGTATGCATGCTAGGTATCTTGGCAAAACAAAACAAAAAGATCATAGTCCCTCGATGACGCTATCTTGGTTGCCTATACAAAAATGATCTAGTCCCTCAAAAAATTTGCTAAGATACTTGGCATAATTGCTATCATGGTCATACGATGATCCACGCCTGTTCCGTTTAACATCCAAAGATAGGGTTGTTCACCAAATGCAATGGTGAAACAACAATATCAAAGGAATAAAAATGTGTAGGAAAGATCTTTGAGTAAGGTAGACAACTCCTAGTTACTTGATCAAACTTGCAAACCATCCTTGCTATTTTCAAAAACACACAACACAATTTCAAAATAATTTCCAAACAAACTTTCAAACATTGAAACATTTTTCAAAAGACAAACACCTTTGTATACATTCAAACAAGAATCATTACAAAGGTTGCCTAAACAAAGGCCTCTTTTCAAAATAATTTCAAAACCACACACAAAAGCACCATTTCAAACAATTGAAAAGAAAAAGCAAGTGATCTAAAACAAGTAACTAAGAGCCCATGGAAAACCATGGATGAAAAGGGTGCTAACACCTTCCCTTTTCATAATCTACCCCTCGAACCCAAAAACAATCTCAAAGGTATTTCATGTGCTTTTTTACCTTTCCTTTTGGAATAAATAAAAGTCGGTGGCGACTCTTGCTAAACCAAAACATTTGCGAACACAAACGCAAAACCTCAAGTCAGTTCTCCCACCGCATCACAAAACTGGATACTCTGCTGGGGTTAAAATCTAAAAGTGGGGTTACCTTAGGGTTTTAGATCACCTTTACATGCTTATCTTGCTTGACTTGATTGCTTTACATTTGGTTCTATTGTTTGGGTTTGAATCCTCTACCCGGATTTGGGAAAACATTCATAGGTAAATAGCAATACGTTGTGGAAACTGTGCGGGGTATATCGACATGGTTGAAGCAATAGCTATGTTAGTGCGACATATTTGTGGGTACCGGTAGCCTTTGAGTTAATCAAAGAGAATACGGGGCCGCTGAGTGATGTCATGAAGCACTAATGGACTTTTAGAACCTTTACTTGACCAACTTGGCCTTTTTAGGGGTAGTGAGATGACTGGCTTTGGTGCAGTCCGAAGTTGGTAGATACTTGATACTACACTCATTGAGGGTTGTTTTCTTGGAATATTTCGGTCGCCAGTAAAGTGGCTAAACTGAAACAATGAACACAGAAAATAATCCAGTGATATTGAGCTCCTTAGAACCCGGTTACTATTTATAGGACAGGTTGAGCCAACTAAACTTCAAGAGGGTACTTACCTATGAAACCCCATGCAAGCCTGAAACTAGGAACTTGTGTGATTTTTTTGTACATATATACTAGTGCATAACATCATGGACATCATGAAGCACCATATGCATCCACTAACCATTTCAAGGATTTGGATCTTCATCTTCGTTCCTATTTTGTAGGTAATGGATTCACTTCACAGGAAAACAATCCAAGTCAACCTTGTAAGAATTCCTCCTCAACTCAAGGAGCTAGCTTCAAGGATTCCTGAGAATTCTCCATTCACCCAGAGGCATGGTCGTCTTCTCAACTTAGTCAACACCAACACTGAGGAAGACATGATGAAAGTTCTCTTCCAGTTCTTTGACCCCTTACACCACTGCTTTACATTTCCTGACTACCAGTTGGTGCCCACTTTGGAGGAATTTTCTCAACTCCTGAGGATTCCTATTATCCATCAACTACCCTACAACGGTATGCAAAGAGATCCAAAGCCTGAAGATGTTGCTCAAGCCCTACACTTGCAACCATCTGATGTCAAAGGCCATTGGGAAACTAGAAGTGGTGTCAAGGGTTTCTTGGCAAAGTTTCTGTTTGAGAAGGCCCAAAGCTGCTAGAATTCATTGGACTTACAAGCTTTTGAGGAGATTGTAGCTCTTCTCATCTATGGGATGGTCTTATTCCCAAACCCTAACCAGCTTATAGATGTAAGTGTTGTCAAAATTTTCATGGCTCACAACCCGGTTCCTACATTGCTTGGAGATATACTATACTCTTTTCACACTCGAACAATGAGGAAAAGAGTTGTTCTCATGTGTTGTACTCCTCTACTGGTAAGATGGTTTATTTCTCATCTTCCCCAATCAGTTTTGAAGAATGAGCAAGGTTTGAGGTGGTCACAACGGTTGATGACCCTTACACATTCAGATATTTATTGGTGTTCTCGATCAAAAGAGAATGTCATCATCATTGACTGTTGTGGGGAATTCCCTAATTTCCCTCTACTTGGCATTATGGGAGGCATTACCTACAACCCTTGCTTGGCTCTGAGACAGTTTGGGTATGCCCGAAGGGATGGCCCATATGACATGCTGATTCCAGACTTGGTTTTTGACTTCGACAACAACGATCAAGGACTTCGATAAAGGTTCATCCGAGCTTGGAGGATGCCTAACAAGGTGGATAGTAAGACCTTGGGACACAAGAATTCCATCCCCCTTGAGCCTTACCTCAAGTGGGTACGAACCCGCGCCCAAAGTCTTATGATGCCTTACCCCTAAATTCTACCTGTGATCAAAGAGCCTGTTAAGGAAGGAGAGGTTCCATACACCCTCCTACATCCTGACATGCCAACATCACTTAAAGATTTGCAAAGGAGTTGGATACAGCTCAAGGGAGAGCACGATACTTTTGAAGCCCAATTCTACGCAAGTGAGAAGAAGGTTTTAGAACTTACTCGTCAACTTCAGGAAGAGCAGACTCTCAACACCTACATTGCACCAAAGAGGATACGCAGTGTCTTTTTACATTAGAATTTTGTATTATTTTGCCCATGGGGAATTGATGTACTAACAAATTCTATCTTATTAATATGACGTGTGTTCTTTTTTGTTTAAAACAAATTTGAAATTTTGAATCCTTGAATGCATTACATAAATACATATAATTCATCATATGCATAAACAGGTCTTCACACTAGGTTTCCTTATCTCTCTACTGTTTATTTCAGCAAGATGGATATAGAGTAAACGGTCAAAGACTTACAAGCACATAATTCCCAGTTTCAACAGCTACTTTTGACCTTGGCAAAGGGGCAGGAGGAGCTCAAAACTCTACTGGAAAAGGAAAAAGAGAAAAAGAAAAAGAAAAGAGTTGGTGTGGCTAATTTGGGTAGAAGACTTGAAGGTCAAGCTAGAAGGGTCCTGGACTTCCCCTTAACATCTGACGAAGGGGTTGGAAAAGGTAAAGGAACTGCAGTGCAATCTGAGTCTGAGGAAGAAGAAGATGAGGAGGATGAATACTATTATGAGCAGCAGTACCCTCCTGCAGACGACAAATATAAGAACCTGGAAGAGCGTCTAGCAGCTATGGAGGTACAGAGAGTGCCTGGGCTGGACTTTGAAGATTTAAGGCTGGTCTCCGAGATTGTAATACCTCCTAAATTCAAAGTACCTCTGTTTGCTAAATACAATGGGGTGTCTTGCCCGAAGATTCACCTACGGTCTTACGTCAGAAAAATCCAAATGTATTCTTCTGATAAAGACCTATGGGTTCATTTCTTCCAGGACAGTCTTTCAAGGATGCAGTTGGATTGGTTTTACCAGCTAGAGAGGTCTGATGTGCATAATTGGGAGGATTTGGTTGCTGCTTTCTATAAGCAGTATCAATATAATGCGGATTTAGCACCAACCCGTACTCAATTACAAAGTATGGGCATGGTCTCAAATGAAGGTTTCAAAGAGTATGCCCAGAAATGGAGAGATTTGGAGGGACGAGTACAACCACCTCTATCTGAGAGGGAGCTGGTAGATATGTTCTTGGGTACACTGCCGGGCCCCTTTTTCAATCACCTATTCGGAAGTTCGTCTGCGGGGTTCACCGAGTTGATTCTAACTGGTGAGAGAGTTGAAGCCGACATAAAGAGTGGGAAAATTCAAAAGGATGCATCTGCTTCCACTGCCATCAAAAAGACTTTTCCGGCAAAGAAAGAAGTCTCAGCAGTCTACTCTCAAAGAAGTCAAGGAAGAGTTGAGCATCGTCCAGCGGTGGGGGTTGTAATGATTCAGAAGTCTGCAGCTGATCAGCCTAGAAACAATCAACCCAGAACCAACCAAACAAGGGTGGAAAGGCCTGCACGACAATTCACCCGGATAAATATGAATCCCGCTCAGGTTTTACCCTATCTTTTGAAGTTAAACCTTGCAAGTTTGAAAGAGGCCCCGAAGAATCCGAATACATCTTCTCCTTACTACCATGTGAATGCCAAGTGTGCTTATCATTCATATAGCCTGGGGCACGACACCAACAATTGTTGGGCCCTTAAAAATAAGATTCAAGATTTAATAGATGCTAAAGAAGTTGAATTTGACGCCCCTGAAAAACCTAATGTGATCTCTGCTCTAATGCCAAAACATGGTCACAATGCCCATGCTGTTGAAGAAGATCTTTTTGTTGCTACTATTGACGATTTGATGACTCTGCTACCGATAATCAAGTTGAATTTGCTAAAGGCTGGGATTTTCCTAGGATGTGAAGAAGATTGCTGCATTTGTTCCTCCTTACCAACCGACTGTCCATTGTTGAAGTTAGGCATTCAACACCTAATGGATAATAAAGAAATCCTTTTTGAAAAGACTCATGTTACACCGACTCCTGTTAATGATGTTTCGGTAATTACCATATCCTCCAATCTTTCCAAAGTCTCCAAAAGACATGTTAAGATTACATCTGATCTGAAGATTGCATCTTTAAAGATAACTATGTCGGGGCCCATCCCGTACAAGTCCAACAAGTCAATACCGTGGAACTATGGGGGAGAGATTGTTTACCATGGTGTTAAATAAATTGAATCAACTGAAGAGAGTTCTGATGAAGAGACCTCCGAAATTGGAAACATTGCCGGAACGAGTAAAATCACCCGCAGTGGAAGAATTTTCTCTCTGGAGATTGCGCCTCCAAAGGCAATCTTCGGACCCTCAGCTGCTCCTAAGGTTACTCCTGCACCGGTCAACATATCTGCGAGAACTCCAGTTATTGAAGAAGTTGTGACTCCTATGGTGGTTTGTGATACGGTGGGAGAACTGACTTGGGATTTTGCGTTTGTGTTTGCAAATGTTTCGGTTTAGCAAGAGTCGCCACCGACTTTTTATTTTATCCTAAGGAAAGGTCAAAAAGCAAAAGAAAGACCTTTGAGATGTTTTCTTGGGTTCGGGGAGTAGATTATAGAAAGGGAAGGTATTAGCACCCTTTCTATCAATGGTTATCCATGGGCTCTTGGTTACTTGCTTAGATCACTTGCTTTGCTTTTCAATTGTTTGAAATGGTGCTCTTCAATTGTTTGAAATGGTGCTTTGTGTGTGGTTTTGAAAGATGTTTTAAAAAGAGGCCATCGTTGTGGCAACCTTTGTAATGATTCTTGTTTGAATGTATACAAAGGTGTTTTTGTCTTTTGAAAATTTTTCAATGTTTGAAAGTAGGGTTTTGAAATTGTGTTGTGGAGTGTGTTTTGAAGATAGCAAGGATGTTTTTGCAAGCTTTGATCAAGTAACTAAGAGTTATCTACCCTATTTTACTCAAAGATCTTTCTTATGTTTTTAACCCTTTTAACAGTGTTGTTTCACCATTGTATTTGGTGAACAATCTTGTGTTAGGATGTTTAAACGGGACAGGCGCGGGTCATTGTATAAACCATGATAGCAATTGTGTCAAGTATTTTTGGCAATTTTCTTGAGGGACTTGATCATTGTGTTTAGGCAACTCAGATAGCGTCATCGAGGGACTATTATCTTTTGTTTTGTTTTTATTTTGCCAAAGTACTTGACATGCATATCATAGCCCATTTTTGAAGGCAACAAGTGGATTGAAACCCTAGGGGTGCAAGTGTGCATTGTGTTTGTTTTCATGCATTGTTGTCTTTTGGTTAGGTCAAGCTAATTATTGATTTTATTTTGCATAAAAAACCCTAAGTCTAATCATGGCATAATTGAAAGCTTAAAGGTGCGAGAATTCAAATTCTACACTATTACAATATGATATAGGGAGGGGGTACAAATTTGAATTGGGGATTATTTTGCAAGAAATTAAATTCTAAATTATTACAACCATATTGAATGGGTAAGGCATAAGATACAATATTTAAATAAATACCATAAATAAATATTAAATAAAGTGTATTATGCAAAAAATGTTTTTATGTATGTAAAAAGTATTTTTAATGTGAAATGCAAATAAATAAAAAGTTAATTTCAATTATTTTGTTTTTTAGGGCAAAACCCTAATTTCTTAAATAAATAGTATTATTTATTATTTATATACAATAATGTATTAATTGGTACAAAAATATAAGTATATTGAAAAAAAGGTATTTTTAGTATAAAATATTAATAAAAATAAAATATATTATTTTTGTGTTTTTTGTCCTAATTAATTAATAAAATATGTATATATATGTATCAAATATATTAAATATATTAAGTGTGTATAAAAAATAAAATAAATTATTTACAAAAAGGTATATTTTTCAAGAAAATGTTTTCAAATGTGTATAAAATAATAAATGAAAATAAACATATTTTTCACATTATTTTTAAGTTTTAATAAAAAAAATATAAAGTATTTAAACACTTTTATACTAGTAAAATAAAAATAAATATCAAATAAATATGAAAAAAATATAAAAATAATTTTTTGGCATTTTTTATATTTGGACATAAAATAATAAAGTCAGAATAAAAATAAAAATACAAATATGACAAATATACAAAGAAATGGGTCAGGGGGGTGTAAACTGAAAAGGCAGGTGTTAGAAGTAAAAACAACCAGGCCCAGCCCAATCAACTTCATCTTCTTCCTCAGTTCAAACCAAAACACGTGCTTTGTACACAAAATGCTATCTCCTGATTCCTTGCTTTTTTGACAAAACTCATAATATGAAACTTGTAGATCATCAAATAACGAATCTAACCATATAAAAAACTTAAGCTAACTCTCAAAGACCAGAGAGAATTTCTCTGGCCCTAATTCTTAACCTAGTTTTTTCAGAAAGTTCATGAACAAAATTCTCCTAGCACGATTAATATAAATGAAAACTAAGCACATGTATGGTTTCAGGGCTATGAATACAACATCTTTCATTCACAAACCTAAGTCTAACTATTCCTAAATAGAGAGATAGAAGTTCATGAAATACCTGAGGGGCAGGCATTTCTTGTATAGCCTTTACTTTAGTTGGATCAACCTCAATGCCTTTGTTGCTGACAATAAATCCCAAAAGTTTACCAGACCTCACCCCAAAAGTGCACTTGCTTGGGTTTAGTTTGAGCTTATACTCCTTCAACCTGGCAAACAGCTTTTGCAGAGATCAAGGTGTTCTTCTTCTGCCTGTGATCGAGCTATCATATCATCTACATAAACTTCGATCTCATGATGTATCATATCATGAAACAAAGCTACCATGGTGTGTTGATAGGTTCCCCTACATTCTTCAGTCCGAATGGCATCACTTTGTAGCAGAAGGTACCCCATTGCGTGACAAAAGTAGTTTTCTCCATGTCCTCGGGGGCCATTTTGATCTGGTTATATCCCGAGAATCCATCCATGAAGGAAAAAACCTTGTGTTGAGTTGTGTTGTCAACCAAAATGTCGATATGTGGCAGTGGAAAATCGTGTTTAGGGCTAACCCTGTTTAAATCCCGATAGTCCACACACATTCTGACTTTGCCGTCCTTCTTAGGCACGGGCACAATGTTAGCAACCCATTGTGGATAGGAAGTAACAGCCAGAAAACCAGCGTTGAATTGCTTCATTACTACAGCTTTAATCTTCTCAGACATGTCAGGCCTCAATTGGCGGACCTTTTGTTTGATCGATGGAAAATCTTCTCTTGTAGAGAGACGGTGAACCACGATATCTGTGTCTAACCCTGGCATGTCTTCATAAGACCAGGCGAATATTTCAACATATTCGTTCAACAACTGCACTAAGCGCTCCTTGACACTTGGTTCTAGGTTGGCACCCACTTTTACTTCCTTCCTGTCTTCCTCTGTCCCCAAGTTGATGGTTTCTAGCAACTCTTCGTGAGGCAGAATGGCCCTCTCTTCTTGTTGCAAAAGTCTGGCTAACTCTCCCGCACTTCACAATCTTCGTCAACTTCGTACTCAGCATGATTGACCAAATCTTCAGAGTTATTGAATGCAAAAGCAAAATAGTCACCCATGGAATCCGGAGTGGATGGGTACCTGCATTTGCGAGTGTGGGTGTGTGTAAGGGATAGCCATCCTTAAACAAACAAAATGCAAAAGGAAAGAAAATGAACACAGCAGTTTATAGATGAAAATCGTCCAATGATTCATTAAAACATGGAATATGATAATGAAGAAGATCAAAGCCTTACAAATGGACCTACATGCCCCGGGCAAAGCATGAGGTGAAAATAGTGTGCAAATTGTTTAGTTATTACAAACCATAAATGGGAAATTGTTCAAAAATTACTGGTTGATAAAGGTGATGGGAATAAAATCCTTTGCTTCCCAGTTGCTTAAACCCCCTTCGATGGTCGGAAAGATCCAATCTTCAAAGTGTCCCTCTTCATCTTCATCTTCTACAGCATTGATTCCATGGTGAGATATCTTGACGGGTGGTCCTCCAGCCTTGGAGCGACGCATAACCTTTTGTCCTACAGCAGTGAACCCTAACCCAAACTTGTCCGCCTTATGGGGAAAGTCAGCCAGTTTCCCCCATACTGTACTCTTCCCTTCTTTAATCACATCCTCTGCATCCTTGAGAGATGCCATCCTAGATACCTGCTTGGGAACAATAGGCACTTCAACCATTGTCTTCGCAACTGCTACCTCAGGAGATACTTCCTCAAAATGTTGGAAAGGCGTTTCGATGAACTCGCCATCCAACTCCACATAGCGGAAGGAATTGAGATGACTTATCATGTACTCTTCCTCGCCGTGCACCATTATAATCTTACCCTTAATAGGATATTTCAGCATTTGGTGCAAAGAGGAGGTAATTGCCCCGGCATAATGGATCCACGGTCTCCCTAACAAACACGAGTATGACGGACGGATGTCCATCACGTAAAAGGTGGAGTTGAAAACTTCGGTGCCTACTTTGATAGGAATATTAACCTCTCCATGAACCATTCTTTTGGAACCATCAAAAGCCCTAACAACGATGTTACTAGGTTTGAGGGTCAATCCTTCACAGTCCAAACGGTCTAAGGCTTTCTTCGGAAGCACATTCAAAGATGAACCAGTATCAACTAAGACATGGGCGAGGGTGGTTCCCCTGCATTCAACTGAGACATGTAGCGCGTCGTTGTGTTTCCTTCCTTTGGGAGTTAAGTCAGCATCGGAAAATCCAAGGCCATTATCAGTAGTAAGACTGGCCACACATTCCTGAAACTGGTCAGCCGAAGTCTCTTGGGGTACATGTGTCGCCTTCAAGAATTTGATTAGGGCCTTAACATGGGCCTCAGAGCATAGTAGAAGAGCCAACATTGAAATTTTAGAAGGGGTCTGCCTTAGCTGGTCCACAACATCGTAGTACCTTTTTCTGATTATTTTCAAGATTTCATCCATTTCTTTCTGAGTGGTTTCGGGGATAACCACAGCATGAGCCTTCGTCCTGACAGGCACTTCTAGTATCCCCTTACCCTTATTGGTAGTATCAGCAGATGGTCTTACTTCAGGAGTATCCACTTCTTCAATCATTGGGCCTTGCACATATGGTCCAACAGGTACAGAAGCTTTCACGGGTCCGAAAACTGCCCGAGGGGGAACAATCTCCGGAGAAAAGATCCGGCCGCTGCGGGTTATCTTGCTTGTACCCGCAATGTTCCCTATATCAGGGTTTTCTTCTTCAAAATTTTCTTGGACTGCCTCAATTTGTTTGATACCATGGTAGAAGATTTCTCCCCCGTAGTTCCATGGTATCGTTTTGTTGGATTGGTACGGGACAGGTCCCGGCATGGTGATCTTTAATGGTACACACTTAGAGTTGGGTGTAATCCTGACAGGCCTTTTGCAAGCCTTGGGAGGATTGTCGGAAATGGTTATGATCGCAATATCGTTGGTTGAAGTAGCAAAAGTAGCAGGAGTAACAGGATTGAAGGTATCAACAGGGGTTTTCTGGAAAAGTATCTCCTGGGTATTCATCAGGTGTTGGACACCTGACTTCAACATTGGGCAGTCATCTCGTATGTTCAAACAAAAATAACAGTCCTTCCCGCAGCCTGGGAATATCCCGGCTCTCATCAACTTCTCTTTAATCAGTAACAACGGAGTCAAATGATTGGTCACATCAGTAACATGGAGGTCTTCTAAAACAGCATGAACATTATGGTCGTGCTTGGGCATCGGAGCAGATATAACATTGGGCTTCTCAGGAGCATCAAATTCTACTTCTTTAGCATCAATCAGGTCCTGAATTTTGTTCTTAAGCGCCCAGCAATTATTGGTATCGTGCCCAACACTGTCGGAATGGTAAGCACATTTGGCATTGGAGTGGTAGTATAGAGAGGAGGTGTTAGGTTTCTTTGGCGCTTCCTTTAAACCGGTAAGGTTTAGCTTCAACAAATGGGGGAGTACCTGAGCGGGTGTCATGTTGATTCAGGTGAACTGTCGTTGTGGCCTTTCTACCCGTTGTTGATTAAGTCTCGACTGATTGTTACGAGGTTGATCATTTGAAGAATTTTGAATCATCACAGCCCCTACTGTTGGCCGTCGCTCGGTTCTTCCCTGACCCTTCTGAGAATACACAGCAGATTCTTCCTTCTTAGTTGGGAAGGGTTACTTAACAGTTGTGGATGCGGAAGCATCCTTCGGAATCTTTCCACTCTTAATACCGACCTCAACCCTTTCGCCGGTCAAAATTAATTCAGTAAATCCCATGGAAGAACTCCCGGTTAGATGATTGAAGAAGGCTCCAGACAGGGTCCCCAAAAACATGTCAACTAACTCCATATCTGATAACGACGGCTGCACCCTTCCAGCCAGATCACGCCACTTTTGTGCGTACTCTTTAAACCCTTCATTAGGAGCCATCCCCATACTTTGTAACTAAGTACGAGTGGGCGCCAAATCAGAATTGTATTGATATTGACGATAAAAAGCGGCAGCTAAGTCTTCCCAATTATGAACCTCTGATCTCTCGAGTTGATAGAACCAATCCAACTGCGTGCCAGACAAACTGTCTTGGAAAAAGTGCACCCAGAGGTCTTTATCAGATGAGTGGGGTTGGATTTTTCTGACATACGATCTTAGGTGGATCTTTGGGCAAGACAAACCATCGTACTTGGAGAACGTTGGCACCTTGAACTTGGGAGGGATAACAATCCCAGCTACCAGCCCTAGCTCTTCAAAATCCAAACCGGGTACCCTCTGCAACTCCATGGCTACCAGTCTATCTTCAAGATTCTTATATTTATCATCCACTAGAGGATACTGTTGTTCGGAGTAGTCTTCGTCTTCTTCTTCTTCTTCCACTTCAACCTCAGATTCAGAAGGTACAGCAATCCCTTTACCGGCCCCTTCGTCAGACGTTGAGGGGAACTCAAGAACCTTTCTGGCATTGCTTTTAAACCTTCTTCCAAAAGTAGCTACTCCATGTCTCTTTTTCTTTTTCTCTTTATTCTTCTCCAACAGAGCTTTGAGATCCTCTTGACCCTTTGCCAAGGTCATGAGGAGTTGCTGGAATTGTGAATTTTGTGCCTGCAGATCCTTTACCGTCTGCTCCAAATCCATCTTGCTGAAATAAACAGCAGAAAGATAAGGAAACCTGGTGTGAAGACCTGTTTATGCATATGATGAATGGTATGTTATTCATGTAATGCATTCAAGGATTCAGAAATTCAAATTTGTTGCAAACAAAAAGGAACGCATGTCATATTAAGAAGAAATTGTTAGTACATAAGTGCCCCATGGGCCAAATATTACAAAATATTTAATGTAAAAAGACATTGTGCATCCTCTTTGGTGCGATATAAGTGTTGAGAGTTTCCTTCTCATGTAGTCGGCGGGCAAGTTCCATAACCTTCTTCTCACTGGCATAGAAGTTGGCTTCAAAAGTATTTCGTTCTTCCTTGAGTTGGATCCAACTGTTTTGCATTTCTTCCCATGCTGTTGGCATGTCAGGATGTAGGATGGTGTATGGAACCTCTCCTTCCATAACAGGCTCTTTGATCACGGGGAGAATGTGAGGATATGGCATCATAAGATTCTGGGCGCGGGTTCGTACCCACTTGAGATAAGGCTCAAGGGGGGTGGAATTCATGTGCCCCAGTGTCTTACTATCCACCTTGTTGGCAATCCTCTAAGTTCTGATGAATCTTTGTAGAAGTCCTTGCGCATCGTTGTCGAAGTCAAAAACTAGGTCAAGAATCAGCATGTCATGAGGGCCATCCCTCCGAGCATATCCAAATTGTCTTAGAGCTAAACAGGGGTTGTAGGTAATGCCTCCCCTAATGCCAAGTAGTGGGACATTAGGGAATTCCCCACAACGATCAATGATGATGACATTTTCTCTAGACCGAGAACACCAATGTACATCAGAATGTGTGAGGGTCATCAATCGTTGTGACCACCTTAAACCCTGCTCATTCTTCAGAACTGATTGTGGAAGGTGAGAAATAAACCACCTTTCTAGGAGAGGAGTACAGCACATGAGAACACCTCTTTTCCTCATTGTTCGTGTGTAAAATGAGTGTAGGATGTCCCCAAGCAATGTAGGCACAGGATTCCGAGATATGAAAATCTTGACAGCATTCACATCTATAAGCTGGTCAGGGTTTGGGAATAAGACCAACCCATAGATGAGGAGTGCCACAATCTCTTCAAAGGCTTGTAGATCTAGAGAATTCCAGCAGTCTTGTGCCTTCTCAAACGGAAACTTTGCCAAGAATCCCTTGACACCACTTCTGGTTTCCCAATGTCCTTTGATGTCAGATGGTTGCAAGTGTAATGCTTGAGCAACATCTTCAGGCTTTGGTTCTTTTTTCGTACCGTTGTAGGGTAGTTGATGAAGAATAGGAATTCTCAGGAGTTGAGAAAATTCCTCAAAGTGGGTACTAGTTGGTAATCAGGAAATGTGAAATAGTGGTGTAGGGGGTCAAAGAACTGGAAGAGAACTTTCACCAAGTATTCTTCAATGTTAGTGTTAACCAAGTTGTGAAGTCTACCATGTCTTTCACTGAAGAGAGAATTCTCTGGAATCTTGGATGTAAGCTCCTTGAGTTGAGGAGGGATTCTCACAAGGTTGACTTGAATTTTTTTCCTGCGAAGAGATTCCATGACCTACAAAACAAGAACAAAGATAAAGATCCAAACCCTTGAAATGGTTAGTAGATGCATATGATGCTTTATGATGTTCATGATGTATGCACAAGCAAATGTACAAACAAGTCACACAAAACCCTAGTTTCAGGCTTGCATGAGGTTTCATAGGTAAATACCCTCTTGAGTTTAGTTGGCTCAAACCTGTCCTATGAATAGTAATCGGGTTCTAAGGAGCTCAATATCACTGGATTGTTTTCTATGTTCATTATTTTGGTTTATCCACTTAACTGGCGACCAAAATATTCCAAGAAAACAACCCTCAATGAGTGTAGTATCGAGTATCTACCAACTTCGAACTGCACCAAAGTCGGTCATCTCACTACCCCTAAAAAAGGCCAAGATGGTCAAGTAAGGTTCTAAGAGTTCATTAGTGCTTCATGACATCACTCAGCGGCCCCGTATTCTCTTTGATTAACTCAAAGGCTACCGGTACTCACAAATATGTTGCACTAATATAGCTATTGTTTCAACCATGTCGGTATACCCCACACAGTTTCCACAATGTATTGCTATTTACATATGAATGTTTCCCAAATCCGAGTGGAGGATTTCAAGCCCAAAAAAGACAACCAAATGTAAAGAAATCAAAGCAAACAATATAATCATGCAAAGGGTGATCTAAGCCATAAGGTTACTCCACTTTTAAAGTTTTCCCCAGCAGAGTCGCCAGTTCTGTGATACGGTGGGAGAACTGACTTGGGATTTTGCGTTTGTGTTCGCAAATGTTTCAGTTTAGCAAGAGTCACCACCGACTTTTTTATTTTATCCTAAGGAAAGGTGAGTTGAATAGAAGATATTGGAACAAGTTTGAGGCAAAACGCACGAGGGAAAGTGGGGATGGAGGTGGTTCTGCAGGGCTTGCCCTGTTTTGCATAAAAATGGTGTTTTGGAGTATGAGGGTGCTTTAGGGGTGAAAGGCTCGTGCTTCTGACTTGTGAGGATATGAGAAACTTGTTTGACCACTTTGTTCTTGTTGGTTTTATCAGATATGAGAGATACAAGCTTTTGGCCCTTTGACTTGTTTTGAAAGCAAAGTTGGAAGTGAAGTGTGATAGGCCTGTACAGGCTATCTCGAAGCATGCACCAACTTCTTGTACTATGCCTGAGATTGTGGAGCTTGTTTGCTGCAAAGGAAGAAAGTCCAAGGCTCAAGAAAAAGCAATTTGACATAAAGTCCCCTTTATGAAAATGGAAGTGTGGCCTTTATGCTTAAAATGGCAGTGTTCATTGTACAAAGCTCTCTTGATCAGAACAATGCCAATATCCAATGTATTTGCATTCCATTTTGGAGTTTAAATTGGTTTAGAGTCCTGTAATCATGTACTAAGCTATCTTGGTCAGATTTGCAACTTGGTATGAACAGGTATTGGCCATGGATCAAAGTGAGTTTTTGCCAACTTCAAGCATTCGATTCTCCCTAACCACAAAGGTGTTTGAGGAGTTCTTGGACAATTTGTAAAGCTTGAAACATGTAATATAATCCATATTTGAAATGCAACTTGAAACTCCAAGTGGAACTATGTGAAAAATGGCCAAGAAGATGGGTCAAAATCCTGCCTAAACTAGGGCAAAATTTCTCTAAGTTAAAAGTTTTAGGTACCCTTGTTCCAAAAATCATAACTTGAGATACAAGCTTCTTTTGAGAAAACTTTGTGATTAAAAGTTGTATACTTTGTGATGGACTACAACTTTCATGTTGCAAGTTTTGTTTTAATCCATTTGTATCTTGGTGGAAAAGTGGGACAAAGTTAGGAAAAAATGAGAAAATTTTATAACTTAGAAAATTTCTAAGTTATGAAATTTTTCCATTTTAAACCCTAACTTGCATTTTTGGGTTTCTTGATGAACAAGTTTCATAATTTGACATGTATTGATGAAAAATGACCCTTGGCACTTGATTTTGACCAAAAAGTCAAAGTTTGACTTTTCAGTATACAATTAAAATTTTGATCAGTTGACTGAAAAATTCATCTGTCCATCCTATGCATTTGAGATCTTTTGAATGTGTTGAATTGGTCAAGACAATATCATTGAGTCCTTGATTCCATGGTTGATCTTGATTTTCCATTGGCTAGGTCAAACAGTCAAAAATTGCCTTTGTATAGTCGAAATCCTAAAAATGATCATTTTGCCCTTTTGTGATCTGATCAAATTTCTTGTGGAATTGTGATCCAAACTTGATAAAATGGTTCATATGAGTTCATAATGTTAATTTGGGTCAAATTTCATGAGGTTTGACTGTCAATTGGCCACAGTTGACTTTTTCCCCAATACAGCTGATTTCTAGGTCAACTGTCCAATTGACTGGGCAAAAATTTGAATCAAGGCTTGAAACTTGGTATGGACAAACTTGTGAGTCCAACATGAAGTATGAGAGTCAATTAGGGAATTGTAGGTCAAAACATCACTGTGCAAACTCAAACCCTAATTTAGGTCAACAGTGCAAGGTGGTGTCTTGGGCAGAGCAAACCCTAGCTTGATCTTGAATTCCAAGAGTCTTGTGATGAGAAATGCTGATGAAATGAGAGGGAAAATTTTGGGGGTAAAACAGTTGCCCCTGTTCAATCTTCTTGAACCTGAAGAGTTAGATTGGCAAGTTTTCCTTTCGCGACTCAAAGGTAAAAGAGGATTGGACACTAGAGTTCCCGTAAATTTGCACTCGTCCGAATATAGCTGAGGAAATGGGATTAAAGATGCCATTTAGAGTTGGTAGAATCTTGATAGAGATGGGCTTAAAGATGCCATCCAAGAATGTTTGTTGAATTGCGCTACGGTAGGTCAGAAGAATGAGCATCAAAATGGTATCCGTGTCTTGAATGCATTTTGAACTGTATCTAGAGACTGAGTCTATATGAGCGAAAGAATGGCGTCTGTGTTTGGAGCGTATCTGAGTTGTAGCTGTATTTGAGTTTTGAATGAATATCAGAATGACTGCCGTGTCTGGAGTGTATCTGTATTGTATCTGAATTCTGAATGAGCGATAGAGAAACATCAGTGTATGGAGCATCTCTGGGCTGGGGATAAATTCCGAATGAGTGGCAGAATGGAAACCGTGTCTGGAGCGTATCTAGATTGTATCTGAAGTTGAGATCTGTATGAGTAGCAGAATGGCTTCCGTGTCTGGAGTGTATCTGAACTTGAGGTTGATAGTTGAATATGAATGAGAGATAGAATGATCGCCGTGTCTGGAGCGTATCTAGTCTGTATCGGATTGCTGAAGTATGAATGAGTAGTGGAATGACCGTCGTGTCTGGGGTGTATCTGTACTGTATTTTGACTTGAAATTTTGAATGAGTAATAGAATGACCGCCGTGTCTGGGGTGTATCCATACTGTATCTGAATAATTGTTAACAATAGCCTTTTAATCTTATCCTGAAAAGGGTAAAATGTTAGCTAAAACACAAAGTTATGTTGTATGATATGTATGATGCAATGGACTGTGTTTCATCAATGTCTATGATATATGAATGTAATGGGTGTGCATGTAAGCTGGGTAGCCGTCTTGCTGAGGAAAATAAATCCTTGATAACTGGAGATAATGAAATCTTTGATTGCTGTTGGGGAAAGTAAATCTTTGACCGATGTTGGGGATTCCAAAAATATTTGATTATTGAAGACGAGAAATCCTTGCTGACTGCTAACCGCTTGGGGATTAAATATCTCTGATTGCTGAGAAGGGGAAATCCTGAGACCACTGCTGGAGATTGAAAGTCCTCGGTGATTTGTGGGGATTAACAAGGTCTTTGATAATTTCTGCGGGGAACGAGAATCCTTTATGACTTTCCTGGGAAATAAGGAAAACTCTGAAAATCTCTACTGGGGAGCTAAAACCTAGGAGGCTTCTGCTTGGATAAATGAGACCGAGAATCTTCGATCTTGCTGGGAGATAACTCTGTGGGGGAAATGTTCACTATTCTGGTTCCGCTGGGGATAGGATTTTCAGGGTTTTCGGGCTCCACTGAGGACCTTGAAGCTTAACTCTGATGGGAATTTTGAAACTTAACTCAGTTGGGGAATCAAGTCTTTTAGAATGCACTGGCTCCGCTGAGGATCTTGAAGTTTAACTCCGCTGGGGAAATATACTCCAAATTTTAGCTTTGTTGAGGATCTGAATGGTATATCATAGGGGATTTCTTCTGAAATGGCACAAAGATATCTTCCTACACCTTCAACCTACCAGTAATTAGCATTTTTTCAATTTCGTTTTATTTGTAAGCAGTGATTATATTCAAATGCATATGCCTATTTAACAAAACATTGGACGTTTTCAAATAAAACATAAGTGTAAAAAGAAAAGAAAGGCAAGCAAATTTCTGTACTTTGAAGTATCTTTGTATTTAACTTTCGTGAGTATCTTTGTACAAAGGAGACAGACATCCTAGTAAGAGAATGTTGTCGTAAAAATTGAAAAATTTTATACAAAATAAAGATGGCTATGTGTAACAATTCCATGGGATTCCCAATCTGCTATAGCCTTCACAACTCTGAATATCTTGTCCATTCGCTGCTTCGTCCGCCGATGACTGGATTGATCAGAAACTTGGAGCTTATTGGTGAAGAGATTGTTCGTAAAGTGATCAGATGAGACATAGTCATACGCTTTAATTCCCTAACTTTTGCCTGCACCGCCCTTTCGGGTTTTCGATCCACCGGGAAACCCTTTTTTGCCCAAGTCGCCCTTTCGGGTTTTCAACTTGTCGGGTGTACAGATTTTTTTGTTTTATCCCTATTTTTTGCCTGAACCGCCCTTTCGGGTTTTCGAGTCACCGGGATGCCCATTTTTTGCCCAAGTCGCCCTTTCGGGTTTTCAACTTGCTGGGTCGTTTTATGTGTAGTATCTTTTGACTATGTCTGCATTCGCAGGGTGCGGAAGGTCGTCGCCGTCCATGGTGGTCAGAATCATTGCCCTACCAGAAAAGATGCTCGTGATCACAAATGGTCCTTCGTAAGTAGGAGTCCACTTGCCCCTGGGATCACTTTGTGGTAAGATGATCCGCTTGATTACAAGATCTCCGACTTGATATACCTGACGCCTGACTTTCTTGTTAAAAGCCTTGATCATCCGTTTTTGATACGTCTGACCATGACAAACAGTAGTAAGTCGCTTCTCTTCAATCAAGTTGAGTTGGTCAAGTCGGGTCTGAATCCAATCGTCTTCACTCAAACCAGCGTCCTTCATAATCCTTAAGGAAGGAATCTGAACTTCCATGGGTAGAACAGCTTCCATGCCATACACCAAAGAAAATGGGGTTGCCCCTGTTGAAGTACGTGTCGTGGTACAATATCCATGCAGAGCAAACGGTAACATCTCATGCCAGTCCTTGTAGGTGACTGTCATCTTTTGAATGACCTTCTTGATATTTTTGTTCGCGGCTTCAACAGCACCGTTCATCTTCGGTCGATAGGGAGATGAATTGTGATGATAAATCTTGAACTGTTCGCATAGAGCGGTGATCATGGTGTTGTTCAAATTTGTACCGTTGTCTGTGATAATCCTGTCGAGGATACCATATTGGCATATGAGGTTCTGTTTTATGAAGCAGGCAACCACATTCTTTGTAACTGAGGCAAAGGAAGCTGCTTCGACCCACTTGGTGAAATAATCAATAGCGACCAAGATGAAGCGATGTCCATTGGATGAAGTGGGCTTGATCTCTCCAATCATGTCAATGCCCCACATTGCGAATGGCCAAGGAGCTGTCAGAACATTGAGAGGAACAGGAGGAATATGTACCTTGTCTGCATAGACTTAACATTTGTGGCAGGTATGGGAATGTTGATGACAATCAGCTTCCATGGTAGACCAGTAGTATCCTGCCCTTAGAATCTTCTTAGCCATCGTATGTCCGCTCAAATGGGTGCCGAATGTGCCACTGTGTATCTCAGTCATGATCAACTCTGCTTCAGCTTTGTCCACACAACAAAGTAAAACACAATCATGGTTGCGCTTATAAAGGATGCCATTTCTTAGGAAGAACTTGGCAGCAAATCTCCTTAAGAACTTTTTTTCATTGACAGAAGCTCCTTCAGGGTATTCTCTGGTCTGGAGATACCTTTTGATTTCATGAAACCAGGGTTGTTCCACGGCTTCTTCGGTATTAATCTCATGATAGTGCGCAGGTTCGTCCATTCGCTCGATGGTAATTTGGGGAGCCTCGTTATCCCAGTTGAGTTTAAACATGGAAGACATTGTAGCCAGAGCATCTGCTAGCTGATTTTCTTCTCGCGGAAAGTGTTCGAAGGTAATCTGCTCGAAATGAGGCAACAACGTCAGGACATGTTCTTTGTATGGGATAAGATTAGGATGCTTGGTGTCCCACTCTCCTTTAACTTGACTGATAACCAAAGTCGAGTCCCCAAATACGACCAAAGATTTGATTCCCAAGTTTATAGCAGCCTTGAGACCAAATATGCAAGCTTCATATTCAGCCATGTTGTTGGTACAGCTGAAGCAAAGTCGGGCAGTGAAGGGTGTATGGAAACCTTTCGGAGAAATGAGTACCGCACCGATACCGTTTCCAAGTGCATTTGAAGCACCATCAAAGTACAGGGTCCATCGGGATCCTTGTTCAGGTCCCTCATACAGTCTGTTACCTTCGATGTTGTCCAACATCATGATGTCCTCGTCAGGGAAGTCGAATCTCATAGATTGGTAATCTTCGATGGCTTGATGAGCTAGATGGTCAGCTAATACACTCCCCTTTATAGCTTTTTGGGTAGTATACTGGATATCATACTCAGTCAGGATCATTTTCCATCTAGCGATTCTTCCAGATAAAGCAGGCTTCTCGAAGATATACTTCATCGGATCCATTTTGGAAATCAGCAAAGTGGTATGAGTCAACATATACTGCCTTAGCCGGCGAGCAGCCCATACCAAAGCGCAGCAAGTTTTCTCGAGCAGTGAGTAGCGAGTCTCACAGTCGGTAAACTTTTTGCTAAGGTAATAAATGGCATGCTCTTTTCGGCCAGACTCGTCATGTTGGCCCAGTACGCACCCCATTGAGTTATCCAAAACAGTCAGATACATGATTAACGGCCTTCCTTCGATGGGTGGCATCAGAATAGGAGGTTCTAGCAAATACTCCTTGATCTTATCAAAAGCAACTTGACAATCATTGTTCCATTCAACCACCTGATCTTTCTTCAACAGCTTGAAGATTGGCTCACATGTAGATGTCAGGTGAGAGATGAACCTGGCAATATAATTCAAGCGTCCCAAGAATCCTCTAACCTCCTTTTCAGTACGGGGGGCAGGCATTTCTTGTATAGCCTTTACTTTAGCTGGGTCAACCTCAATGCCTATGTTGCTGACAATAAATCCCAAAAGTTTACCAGACCTAACCCCAAAAGTGCACTTGCTTGGGTTTAGTCTGAGCTTATACTCCTTCAACCTGGCAAACAGCTTTTGCAGATGATCAATGTGTTCTTCTTCTGTCTGTGATCGAGCTATCATATCGTCTATGTAAACTTCGATCTCATGATGTATCATATCATGAAACAAAGCTACCATGGCGCGTTGATAGGTTGCCCCTGCATTCTTCAGTCTGAATGGCATCACTTTGTAGCAGAAGGTACCCTATTGAGTGACAAAAGTAGTTTTCTCCATGTCCTCGGGGGCCATTTTGATTTGGTTATAACCCGAGAATCCATCCATGAAGGAAAAAACCTTGTGTTGAGCTGTGTTGTCAACCAAAATGTCGATATGTGGCAGTGGAAAATCGTCTTTAGGGCTAGCCCTGTTTAAATCCCGATAGTCCACACACATTCTGACTTTGCCGTCCTTCTTAGGCACGGGCACAATGTTAGCAACCCATTATGGATAGGAAGTAACAGCCAGAAAACCAGCATTGAATTGCTTCATTACCTCAGCTTTAATCTTCTCAGACATGTCAGGCCTCATTCGGCGGACCTTTTGTTTGATCGGTGGACAATCTTCTCTTGTAGGGAGACGATGAACCACGATATCTATGTCTAACCCTGACATGTCTTCATAAGACCAGGCGAATATTTCAACATATTCGTTTAACAACTGCACTAAGCGCTCCTTGACACTTGGTTCCAGGTTGGCACCCACTTTTACTTCCTTCCTGTCTTCCTCTGTCCCCAAGTTGATGGTTTCTAGCAACTCTTCGTGAGGCAGAATGGCCCTCTCTTCTTGTTGCAAAAGTCTGGCTAACTCTCCCGGCACTTCACAATCTTCATCAACTTCGTACTCAGCATGATTGACCAAATCTTCAGATTTATCGAAGGCAAAAGCAGAATAGTCACCCATGGAATCCGGAGTGGATGGGTGCCTGCATTTGTGAGTGTGTGGGTGTGTGTAAGGGATAGCCATCCTTAAACAAACAAAATGCAAAAGGAAAGAATATGAACACAACATTTTATAGATGAAAAACGTCCAATAATTCATTAAAACATGGCATATGATAATGAAGAAGATCAAACCCTTACAAATGGACCTACATGCCCCGGGCAAAGCATGAGGTGAAAATAGTGTGCAAATTGTTTAGTTATTACAGACCATAAATGGGAAATTGTTCAAAAATTACTGGTTGATAAAGGTGATGGGAATAAAATCCTTTGCTTCCCAGTTTCTTAAACCCCCTTCGATGGTCGGAAAGATCCAATCTTCAAAGTGGCCCTCTTCATCTTCATCTTCTACACCATTGATTCCATGGTGAGATATCTTGACGGGTGGTCCTCCAGCCTTGGAGCGACACATAACCTTTTATCCTACAGCAGTGAACCCTAACCCAAACTTGTCCACCTTATGGGGAAAGTCATGCAGTTTCCCCCATACTGTACTCTTCCCTTCTTTAATCACAGCCTCTGCATCCTTGAGAGATGCCATCCTAGATACCTGCTTGGGAACATTAGGCACTTCAACCATTATCTTCGCAACTGCTACCTCAGGAGATACTTCCTCAAAATGATGGAAAGGCGTTTCGATGAACTCGCCATCCAACTCCACATAGCAGAAGGAATTGAGATGACTTATCATGTACTCTTCCTCGCCGTGCACCATTATAATCTTACCCTTAACAGGATATTTCAGCATTTGGTGCAAAGAGGAGGTAACTTCCCCAGCATAATGGATCCACGGTCTCCCTAACAAACACGAGTATGACGGATGGATGTCCATCACGTAAAAGGTGGAGTTGAAAACTTCGGTGCCTACTTTGATAGGAATATCAACCTCTCCATGAACCATTCTTTTGGAACCATAAAAAGCCCTAACAATGATGTTACTAGGTTTGAGGGTCAATCCTTCGCAGTCCAAACGGTCTAAGGCTTTCTTCGGCAGCACATTCAAAGAAGAATCAGTATCAACTAAGACATGGGTGAGGGTGGTTCCCCTGCATTCAACTGAAACATGTAGCGCGTCGTTGTGTTTCCTTCCTTTGGAAGTTAAGTCAGCGACGGAAAAGCCAAGGCCATTATCAGCAGTAAGACTGGCCACACATTCCTGAAACTGGTCAGCCGAAGTCTCTTGGGGTACATGTGTCGCCTTCAAGAATTTGATTAGGGCCTTAGCATGGGCCTCATAACAGAGTAGAAGAGCCAACATTGAAATTTTAAAAGGGGTTTGCCCTAGCTGGTCCACGACGTCGTAGTCACTTTTTCTGATTATTTTCAAGATTTCATCCATTTCTTTCTGAGTGGTTTTGGGGATAACCATAGCATGAGCCTTCGTCCTGACAAGAACTTCTAGTATCCCCTTACCCTTATTGGTAGTATCAGCAGATGGTCTTACTTCAGGAGTATCCAATTCTTCAATCATTGGGCCTTGCACAGATGGTCCAACAGGTACAAAAGCTTTCACGGGTCCTAAAACTACTCGAGGGGGAGCAATCTCCAGAGAAAAGATCCGGACGTTGCGGGTTATCTTGCTTGTACCCGCAATGTTCCCTATATCAGGGTTTTCTTCTTCATAATTTTCTTAGACTGCCTCAATTTGTTTGATACCATGGTAGAAGATTTCTCCCCCATAGTTCCATGGTATCGTTTTGCTGGATTGGTACGGGACAGGTCAAGGCATGGTGATCTTTAATGGTACACACTTAGAGTTGGGTGTAATCCTGACAGGCCTTTTGCAAGCCTTGGGAGGATTGTCGGAAATGGTTATGATCGCAATATCGTTGGTTGAAGTAGAAAAAGTAGCAGGAGTAACAGGATTGAAGGTATCAACAGGGGTTTTCTGGAAAAGTATCTCTTGGGTATCCATCAGGCGTTGGACACCTGACTTCAACATTGGGCAGTCAGCTCGTATGTTCAAACAAAAATAACAGTCCTTCCCGCAGCCTAGGAATATCCCGGCTCTCATCAACTTCTCTTTAACAATGGAGTCAAAAGATCGGCCACATCAGTAACATGGAGGTCTTCTAAAACGGCATGAACATTGTGGCCGTGCTTGGGCATCGGAGCAGATATAACATTGGGCTTCTCAGGAGCATCAAATTCTACTTCTTTAGCATCAATCAGGTCCTGAATTTTGTTCTTAAGCGCCCAGCAATTATTGGTACCGTGCCCAACACTGTCGGAATGGTAAGCACATTTGGCATTGGAGTGGTAGTATGGAGAGGAGGTGTTAGGGTTCTTTGGCGCTTCCTTTAAACCGGTAAGATTCAACTTCAACAAATGGGGGAGTACCTGAGTGGGCGTCATTTTGATTCGGGTGAACTGCCGTTGTGGCCTTTCTACCCGTTGTTGATTAGGTCTCGACTGATTGTTACGAGGTTGATCATTTGAAGAATTTTGAATCATCACAACCCCTATTGTTGGCCGACGCTCGGTTCTTCCCTGACCCTTCTGAGAATACACAGTAGATGCATCCTTCTTAGCTGGGAAGGGTTTCTTAACAGCTGTGGATGCGGAAGCATGCTTCTGAATCTTTCCACTCTTAATACTGGCCTCAACCCTTTTGCCGATCAAAATTAATTCAGTAAATCCCGTGGAAGAACTCCCGATTAGATGATTGAAGAAGGGGCCAGACAGGGTCCCCAGAAACATGTCAACTAACTCCCTATCTGATAACGGCGGCTGCACCCTTCCAGTCAGATCACGCCACTTCTGCGCGTACTCTTTAAACCCTTCATTAGGAGCCATCCCCATACTTTTTAATTCAGTACGAGTGGGCGCCAAATCAGCATTGTATTGATATTGACGATAAAAAGCAGCAGCTAAGTCTTCCCAATTATGAACCTCTGATCTCTCGAGTTGATAGAACCAATCCAACTGCGTGCCAGACAGACTGTCTTGGAAAAAGTGCACCCAGATGTCTTTATCAGATGAGTGGGGTTGGATTTTTCTGACATATGATCTTAGGTGCATCTTTGGGAAAGATAAATCGTCGTACTTGGCGAACGTTGGCACCTTGAACTTGGGAGGGATAACAATCCCAGCTACCAGCCCTAGCTCTTCAAAATCCAAACCGGATACCCTCTGCAACTCCATGGCTGCCAGTCTATCTTCAAGATTCTTATATTTATCATCCGCTGGAGGATACTGTTGTTCGGAGTAGTCTTCGTCTTCTTCTTCTTCTTCCTCTTCAACCTCAGATTCAGAAGCTACAGCAGTCCCTTTCCCTTTATTGGCCCCTTCGCCAGACGTTGAGGGGAACTTAAGAACCTTTCTGGCATTGCTTTCAAACCTTCTTCCAAAAGTGGAATTGTGAATTTTGTGCCTGCAGATCCTTTACCGTCTGCTCCAAATCCATCTTGCTGAAATAAAGAGCAGAAAGATAAGGAAACCTGGTGTGAAGACATGTTTATGCATATGATGAATGGTATGTTATTCATGTAATGCATTCAAGGATTCAAAAATTCAAATTTGTTGCAAACAAAAAGGAACGCACGTCATATTAAGAAGAAATTGTTAGTACATAAGTGCCCCATGGGCCAAATATTACAAAATCTTTAATGTAAAAAGACATTGTGCATCCTCTTTGGTGCGATGTAAGTGTTGAGAGTTTCCTCCTCATGACGTCGGCGTGTAAGCTCCAAAACCTTCTTCTCACTGGCATAGAAGCTGGATTCAAAAGTATTGCGTTCTTCCTTGAGTTGGATCCAACTCTTTTGCATTTCTTCCCATGATGTTGGCATGTCAGGATGTAGGATGGTGTATGGAACCTCTTCTTCCATAACAGGCTCTTTGATCACGGGGAGAATATGAGGATATGGCATCATAAGATTATGGGCGCGGGTTCGTACCCACTTGAGTAAGGCTCAAGGGGGATGGAATTCTTGTGCCCCAGTGTCTTACTATCCACCTTGTTGGGCATCCTCCAAGCTCTGATGAACCTTTGTCGAAGTCCTTGCGCATCATTGTCGAAGTCAAAAACTAGGTCAGGATTCAGCATGTCATGAGGGTCATCCCTCCGAGCATATCCAAATTGTCTTAGAGCTAAACAGGGGTTGTAGGTAATGCCTCCCCTAATGCCAAGTAGTGGAACATTAGGGAATTCCCCACAACGATCAATGATGATGACATTTTCTCTGGACCGAGAACACCAATGTACATCAGAATGTGTGAGGGTCATCAATCGTTGTGACCACCTTAAACCCTGCTCATTCTTCAAAACTGATTGTGGAAGGTGAGAAATAAACCACCTTGCTAGGAGAGGAGTAAATCACATGAGGACACCTCTTTTACTCATTGTTCGTGTGTAAAATGAGTGTAGGATGTCCCCAAGCAATGTAGGCACGGGATTCCGAGATATGAAAATCTTGACAGCATTCACATCTATAAGCTGATCAGGGTTTGGGAACAAGACCAACCCATAGATGAGGAGTGCCACAATCTCTTCAAAGGCTTGTAGATCTAGAGAATTCCAACAGTCTTGTGCCTTCTCAAACAGAAACTTTGCCAAGAATCCCTTGACACCACTTCTGGTTTCCCAATGTCCTTTGATGTCAGATGGTTGCAAGTGTAATGCTTGAGCAACATCTTCAGGCTTTGGTTCTTTTTTCATACCGTTGTAGGGTAGTTGATGAAGAATAGGAATTCTCAGGAGTTGAGAAAATTCCTCAAAGTGGGTACTAGTTGGTAATCAGGAAATGTGAAACAGTTGTGTAGGGGGTCAAAGAACTGGAAGAGAACTTTCACCAAGTCTTCTTTAATGTTGGTGATGACCAAGTTGTGAAGTCTACCATGTCTTTCACTGAAGAGAGAATTCTCTAGAATCCTGGATGTAAGATCCTTGAGTTGAGGAGGGATTCTCACAAGGTTGACTTGAATTGTTTTCCTGCGAAGAGATTCCATGACCTACAAAACAAGAACAAAGATAAAGATCCAAACCCTTGAAATGGTTAGTGGATGCATATGATGCTTTATGATGTTCATGATGTATGCACAAGCAAATGTACAAACAAGTCACACAAAACCCTAGTTTCAGGCTTGCATGAGGTTTCATAGGTAAATACCCTCTTGAGTTTAGTTGGCTCAAACCTGTCCTATGAATAGTAACCGGGTTCTAAGGAGCTCAATATCACTGGATTATTTTCTATGTTCATTATTTTGGTTTATCCACTTAACTGGCGACCAAAATATTCCAAGAAAACAACCCTTAATTAGTGTAGTATCGAGTATCTACCAACTTCGAACTGCACCAAAGTCGGTCATCTCACTACCCCTAAAAAAGGCAAAGATGGTCAAGTAAGGTTCTAAGAGTTCATTAGTGCTTCATGACATCACTCAGCGGCCCCGTATTCTCTTTGATTGACTCAAAGGCTACCGGTACTCACAAATATGTCGCACTAACATAGCTATTGTTTCAACCATGTCGGTATATCCCGAACAGTTTCCACAACATATTGCTATTTACCTATGAATGTTTCCCAAATCCGGGTGGAGGACTTCAAGCCCAAACAAGAGAACCAAATGTAAAGCAATCAAAGCAAACAATATAATCATGCAAAGGGTGATCTAAGCCCTAAGGTTACTCCACTTTTAAAGTTTTCCCCAGCAGAGTCGCCAGTTCTGTGATACGGTGGGAGAACTGACTTGGGATTTTACGTTTGTGTTTGCAAATGTTTCGGTTTAGCAAGAGTCGCCACCGACTTTTTATTTTATCCTAAGGAAAGGTCAAAAAGAACAGGAAAGACCTTTGAGATGTTTTCTTGGGTTTGGGGAGTAGATTATAGAAAGGGAAGGTATTAGCACCCTTTCTATCCATGGTTATCCGTGGGCTCTTAGTTACTTGCTTAGATCACTTGCTTTTCTTTTCAATTGTTTGAAATGGTGCTCTTCAATTGTTTTAAATGGTGCTTTGTGTGTGGTTTTGAAAGATGTTTTGAAAAGAGGCCATCGTTGTGGCAACCTTTGTAATGATTCTTGTTTGAATGTATACAAAGGTGTTTTTGTCTTTTGAAAAGTTTTCAATGTTTGAAAGTAGGGTTTTGAAATTGTGTTGTGGAGTGTGTTTTGAAGATAGCAAGGATGTTTTTGCAAGCTTTGATCAAGTAACTAAGAGTTATCTACCCTATTTTACTCAAAGATCTTTCTTATGTTTTTAACCCTTTTAATAGTGTTGTTTCACCATTGTATTTTATGAACAATCTTGTGTTAGGATGTTTAAACGGGACAGGCGCGGGTCATCATATAGACCATGATAGCAATTGTGTCAAGTATTTTTGGCAATTTTCTTGAGGGACTTGATCATTTTGTTTAGGCAACTCAGATAGCGTCATCGAGGGACTATGATCTTTTGTTTTGTTTTTGTTTTGCCAAAGTACTTGACATGCATATCATGGCCCATTTTTGAAGGCAACAAGTGGATTGAAACCCTAGGGGTGCAAGTGTGCATTGTGTTTGTTTTCATGCATTGTTGTCTTTTGGTTAGGTCAAGCTAATTGTTGATTTTATTTTGCATACAAAACCCTAAGTCTAATCATGGCATAATTGAAAGCTTAAAGGTGCGAGAATTAAAATTTTACACTATTACAATATGATATAGGGAGGGGTACAAATTTGAATTGGGGATTATTTTGCAAGAAATTAAATTCTAAATTATTACAACCATATTGAATGGGTAAGACATAAGATACAATATTTAAATAAATACCATAAATAAATATTAAATAAAGTGTATTATGCAAAAAATGTTTTTATGTATGTAAAAAGTATTTTTAATGTGAAATGCTAATAAATAAAATTTTAATTTCAATTATTTTGTTTTTTAGGGCAAAACCCTAATTTCTTAAATAAATAGTATTATTTATTATTTATATACAATAATGTATTAATTGGTACAAAAATATAAGTATATTGAAAAAAAGGTATTTTTAGTATAAAATATTAATAAAAATAAAAATGTATTATTTTTGTGTTTTTTGTCCTAATTAATTAATAAAATATGTATATATATATATGTATTAAATATATTAAATATATTAAGTGTGTATAAAAAATAAAATAAATTATTTACAAAAAGGTATATTTTTCAAGAAAATGTTTTCAAATGTGTATAAAATAATAAATGAAAATAATCATATTTTTCACATTATTTTTAAGTTTTAATAAAAAGAATATAAAGTATTTAAACACTTTTATACTAGTAAAATAAAAATAAATATCAAATAAATATGAAAAAAATATAAAAATAATTTTTTGGCATTTTTTATATTTGGACATAAAATAATAAAGTCAGAATAAAAATAAAAATACAAAAAAGACAAATATACAAAGAAATGGGTCAGGGGGTGTAAACTGAAAAGGCAGGTGTTAGAAGTAAAAACAACCAGGCCCAACCCAATCAACTTCATCTTCTTCCTCAGTTCAAACCAAAACGCGCGCTTTGTACACAAAACGCTATCTCCTGATTCCTTGCTTTTTTGACAAAACTCATAACATGAAACTTGTAGAGCATCAAATAACGAATCTAACCATATAAAAAACTTAAGCTAACTCTCAAAGACCAGAGAGAATTTCTCTGGCCCAAATTCTTAACCTAGTTTTTTCAGAAAGTTCATGAACAAAATTCTCCTAGCACGATTAATATAAATGAAAACTAAGCACATGTATGGTTTCAGGGCTATGAATACAACATCTTTCATTCACAAACCTAAGTCTAACTATTCCTAAATAGAGAGATAGAAGTTCATGAAATACTTGTTTCAGTTGACTTCGAGCTGGGCAATGCAGCAACTTCCAAGGGTGCTTGAGGTTCTTTTGAGCTTGCCTGAGGTACACTGAAGCTTTCCCAATGCTTGGCTTGTTTTGAAGTAGCCTGAATCGTGCTACAGAACTCAACCTGCAAAGCTTTCAAACAAAAATGGAAATGTGTGTTAGAGGTGTTACAGCTAGCAATGGAGGTCTGGGATAGTTCAGGTGAGTTGAATGGAAGATATTGGAACAAGTTTGAGGCAAAACGCACGAGGGAAAGTGGAGATCAAGGTGGTTCTGCAGGGCTTGCCCTGTTTTGCAGAAAAATGGTGTTTTGGAGTATGAGGGTGCTTTAGGGGTGAAAGGCTCGTGCTTCTGACTTGTGAGGATATGAGAAACTTGTTTGACCACTTTGTTCTTGTTGGTTTTATCAGATATGAGAGATACAAGCTTTTGGCCCTTTGACTTGTTTTGAAAGCAAAGTTGGAAGTGAAGTGTGATAGGCCTGTACAGGATATCTCCAAGCATGCACCAACTTCTTGTACTATGCCTGAGATTGTGGAGCTTGTTTGCTGCAAAGGAAGAAAGTCCAAGGCTCAAGAAAAAGCAATTTGACATAAAGTCCCCTTTATGAAAATGGAAGTGTGGCCTTTATGCTTAAAATGGAAATGTTCATTGTACAAAGCTCTCTTGATCAGAACAACGCCAATATCCAATGTATTTGCATTCAATTTTGGAGTGTAAATTGGTTTAGAGGCCTGTAATCATGTACTAAGCTATCTTGGTTAGATTTGCAACTTGGTATGAACATGTATTGGCCATGGATCAAAGTGAGTTTTTGCCAACTTCAAGCATTCGATTCTCCCTAACCACAAAGGTGTTTGAGGAGTTCTTGGACAATTTGGAAAGCTTACAACATGTACTATAATCCATCTTTGAAATGAAACTTGAAACTCCAAGTGGAACTATGTGAAAAATGGCCAAGAAGATGGGTCAAAATCCTGCCTAAACTAGGGCAAAATTTCTCTAAGTTAAAAGTTTAAGGTAGCCTTGTTCCAAAAATCATAACTTGAGATACAAGCTTCTTTTGAGAAAACTTTGTGAATAAAAGTTGTAGACTTTTTGATGGAATACAAATTTTATGTTGCAAGTTTTGTTTGAATCCATTTGTATCTTGGTGTAAAAGTGGGACAAAGTTAGGAAAAAATGAGAAAATTTTATAACTTAGAAAATTTCAAAGTTATGAAATTTTTCCATTTTAAACCCTAATTTGCATTTTTGGGTTTCTTGATGAACAGGTTTCATAATTTGACATGTCTTGATGAAAAATGACCCTTGGCACTTGATTTTGACCAAAAAGTCAAAGTTTGACTTTTCAGTATACAATTAAATTTTGATCAGTTGACTGAAAAATTCATCTGTCCATCCTATGCATTTGAGATATTTTGAATTTTTTGAATGGGTCAAGACAATTTCATTGAGTCCTTGAGTCCATGGTTGAGCTTGATTTACCATTGGCTCGGTCAAACAGTCAAAAATTGCCTTTGTACAGTCGAACCCCTAAAAATGACCGTTTTGCCCTTTTGGTGATCTGATCAAATTTCTTGTGGAATTGTGATCCAATCTTGATCAAATGGTTCATATGAGTTCATAATGTTGATGTGGGTCAAATTTCATGAGGTTTGACTGTCAATTGGCCACATTTGACTTTTTTCCCAATACAGCTGATTTCTAGGTCAACTGTCCAATTGACTGGGCAAAAATTTGAATCAAGGCTTGAAACTTGGTATGGACAAACTTGTGAGTCCAACATGAAGTATGAAAGTCAATTTGGGCATTGTAGGTCAAAAAATCACTGTGCAAACTCAAACCCTAATTTAGGTCAACATTGCAAGGTGGTGTCTTGGGCAGAGCAAACCCTAGCTTGATCTTGAATTCCAAGAGTATTGTGATGAGAAATGCTGATGAAATGAGAGGGCAAATTTTAAGGGTACAACAGGTCCCCTCTGTTGCTGCTGATGATAGAGGGAAAGGGATCCAAGAAGATCCCGTCAGGACGAGGGCTCAGCCGTTAGTCATCCCTGAAACCACTCAGAAAGAAATGGAAGAGATTTTGAAAATAATCAAGAAAAGTGATTATAATGTCGTGGAACAACTGGGGCAAACCCCCTCAAAGATCTCAATGATGGCCTTGTTGCTTTGTTCAAAATATCATGCTAAAGCGTTGATCATATTCTTGAAGACGGCCCATGTGCCCCAGGAAACCTCCGCGGATCAGTTCCAGGAATGTGTAGCTAGCCTAACAGCCGACAACGGTCTAGGATTCTCCGATGCCGATTTAACATCAAAAGGGAGAAAACATAATGATGCTTTGCATGTCTCGGTGGAATGCAGAGGGACTACTCTATCACACGTTCTGGTAGACACTGGTTCATCGCTAAATGTCTAGCCGAAGAAGGCATTGGATAGGTTGGATTGTGAAAGTCTAACTTTGAAGATCAGCAACATCATTGTTAGAGCCTTTGATGGTTCCAAGAGGATGGTCCTCGGGGAGGTGGACATCCCGATTAAAGTGGGAACTGAAACCTTCAACTCCATATTCTACGTGATGGACATTCGTCCTTCCTATTCTTGCTTGTTGGGAAGACCCTGGATTCACCATGCTGGAGTCGTCACTTCAACTCTGCATCAAAAGCTCAAGTACCATGTCCAGGGGAAAATTGTAACAGTTCACGGTGAAGAGGAATACATGATAAGCCATCTAAATTCTTTCCGCTATGTTGAATTGGATGGTGAATTCATCGAGACCCCCTTTCAGCATTTTGAAGAGGTAGCTCAGGAGATTGCAGCAACCAAGACAGTGTCTTCTGTACCCATGATTACCAAACTTGTGCCTCGGACGTCGTCTCTCAAAGATGCAAAGGCTGTAATTGAAGAAGGTGGATCTACAATCTGGGGGAAACTTCCAGATTTTCCTTTCAAATCTGATAAATTCAGCTTGGGTTTCACTGCTTCTGCTCAAAAGGTTGTGCGTCGCTCCCGGGCTGGAGGGCCACCAGTGAAGATCACCCCTCATGGAGTCAATGCTTTGGAGGATAGTGAAGAGGAGAGAAACTTGGAAGACTGGATTTTCCCTACTGTGGAAGGAGGACTGTGCAATTGGGAGGCAAAAGACTTTGTTCCCATTACTTTCATCAATCAGTAATTTATCTTTCAAACATTTCTATTGGTTTGTAATAATTCTCAGACAATTTGTACACTTTTTAGCCTTGTGCCTTACATGAGGCACATAGGTCCATTTGTAAGGGTTTGATTTTTCATCTTCATATGCCATTTTAATGAATCATGGACGTTTTCACATATAAACTTTTGTGTTCATTGTCTTTCTTTTTGCATTTTATTTGTTTAAAGGTGGCTATCCCTTACACACACCCACACTTACAAATACAGGTACCCTTCAACTTTGGATTCCATGGGTAACAATTCTGCTATGGCCTTTAGTGACTCTGAAGATCTGGTCTACCATTCTGAATACGAAGGTGATGAAGACTGTGAAGTGCCTGGAGAGTTGGCTAGACTGCTACAACAGGAAGAAAGGGCTATTCTACCTAAGAGGAGTTGTTAGAGACAATCAACTTGGGAACAGAGGAAGACAGAAAAGAAGTTAGAGTGGGTGCCAACCTAGAGCCACGTGTCAAAGAGCGCTTAGTTCAGCTGTTGAATGAATATGTTGAGATCTTCGCCTGGTCATACGAAGACATGACGGGACTCGATACAGATATTGTGGTTCACTGTCTCCCCACAAGAGAAGATTGTCCACCCGTTAAACAGAAAGTCTGCCGCATGAGGCCTGGCATGTCTGAAAAGATCAAAGCTGAAGTTATGAAGCAGTTTAATGCTGGGTTTCTTGCTGTTACATCCTATCCACAATGGGTTGCTAACATTGTTCCCGTGCCTAAGAAGGACGAAAAAGTGAGAATGTGCATGGATTACAGAGACTTAAACAGGGTCAGCCCTAAAGATGACTTTCCACTACCGCACATTTACATCTTGGTTGACAACACAGCTCAGCACAAGGTATTTTCTTTCATGGACGGATTTTCAGGGTACAACCAGATCAAAATGGCCCCTGAAAACATGGAGGAAACTACCTTTGTTACACAGTGGGGTACGTTCTGCTACAAAGTGATGCCATTCGGACTGAAGAATGTCGGGGCAACCTATCAACGTGCTATGGTAGCTTTGTTTCATGATATGATACATCATGAGATAGAGGTTTACGTAGATGACATGATAGTCCGATCACAAACGGAAGAAGAACACCTCGACCATTTGCAAAAGCTGTTTGTCAGGTTGAAAGAGGACAAGCTCAGACTGAACCCTAACAAGTGCACTTTCAGAGTCAGGTCCGGTAAACTCTTGGGTTTCATCGTCAGCAACAAGGGCATCGAAGTTGATCCTTCCAAAGTCAAAGCTATACAAGAAATGCCTGCCCGTCGCACTGAGAAGGAGGTCAGAGGTTTCTTGGGACGCCTAAACTACATTGCAAGGTTCATTTCTCACCTAACATCTACCTGTGATCTAATCTTCAAGTTGTTGAAGAAAGATCAGGTGGTTAAATGGAATGATGACTGTCAAGTTGCTTTCGATAGAATCAAGGAGTATTTGCTAGAGCCTCCTATCTTGATGCCACCCGTCGAAGGAAGGCCGTTAATCATGTATCTGACCGTCCTAGAGAATTCAATGGGGTGCGTACTAGGCCAACATGACGAGTCTGGCCGAAAAGAGCATGCCATTTATTACCTTAGCAAAAAGTTTACCGACTGTGAGACCCGATACTCACTGCTCGAGAAAACTTGCTGCACTTTGGTATGGGCTGCTCACCGGTTAAGGCAGTATATGCTGACTCATACCACTCTGCTGATATCTAAGATGGATCTGATCAAGTACATCTTTGAGAAGCCTGCTTTATCTGGAAGAATAGCTAGATGGCAAATGATCCTGACCGAATATGATATACAGTACACGACCCAAAAAGCTATAAAGGGGAGTGTACTAGCTGACCATCTGGCTCATCAGGCTGTCGAAGATTACCAATCCATGAGGTTTGACTTCCCTGATGAGGATATCATGACTCTGGACAACATTGAAGATTTCAGACCATATGACGGACCTGAACAAGGATCCCGATAGACCCTGTACTTTGATGGTGCCTCTAATGCACTTGGAAACGGTATCGGTGTTATACTCATCTCTCCAGAAGGTTGCCATACACCTTTCACCACCAGACTCTGCTTCAGTTGCACGAACAACATGGCCGAGTATGAAGCTTGTATCTTTGGTCTCAAGGCTGCTATGGACTTGGGAATCAAATCCTTGATTGTATTTGGGGACTCCACTTTGGTTATCAGTCAAATCAAAGGAGAGTGGGATACTAAACATCCAAACCTCATCCCTTACAAAGAACATGTTTTGACATTGCTACCACATTTTGAGAAGAATACCTTCGAGCACTTCTCGCGAGAAGAGAATCAGCTTGCGGATGCTCTAGCTAGAATGTCATCCATGTTTAAACTTAACTGGGATAATGAGGCTCCCCAAATCACCATTGAACGGATGGATGAACCTACACATAGTCACGAGATTAATACCGAAGAAGTAGTGGACCGACCTTGGTTTCATGAAGTCAAAAGGTATCTCAAAGCACAAGAATATCCCGAAGGAGCTTCAGTCAATGACAAAAAGTTCTTAAGGAGATTCTCAGCTAAGTTCTTCTTGAGCAATCGTATTCTACACAAGCGCAATCATGATTGCATTCTGCTCCATTGTGTGGACAGGGTTGAAGCTGAGCAGATCATGGATGAATTGCACAATGGTACCTTTGGCACTCACTCCAGCGGACATACGATGTCTAATAAGATTTTGCGGGCAGGCTATTACTTGTCTACCATGGAAGCTAACTGCTATCAACATTCTCGAATATGCCATAAATGTTAAGTCTATGCGGACAAGGTACATATACCTTCAGTTCCTCTCAATGTCTTAACAGCTCCTTGGCCATTCGCTATGTGGGGAATTGACATGATTGGAGAAATCAAGCCTACAACATCCAATGGACACCGCTTTATTCTAGTGACCATTGATTACTTTACCAAGTGGGTCAAAGCAGCATCATTCGCCTCTGTCACAAAGAATGTGGTTTCCTATTTCATCAAGCAGAACCTCATTTGTCGGTACGGCATCCCCGAAAGGATCATCACCGATAATGGTACAAACCTTAACAACACTATGATTACGGCTTTGTGCGAGCAGTTCCAGATCCAACATCACAATTCATCTCCCTATCGGCCAAAGATGAACGGTGCTGTCGAAGCTGCGAACAAAAATATCAAGAAGATCATACAAAAAATGACAGTCACCTACAAGGACTGGCATGAGATGTTACCGTTTTCTCTGCACGGGTATCGTACCACGGCACGCACTTCAACTAGGGCAACACCCTATTCTTTGGTATATGGCATGGAAGATGTCTTGCCTATCGAGGTTCAGATTCCCTCCTTGAGAATCAAGAAGGATGCTGGTTTGAGTGAAGACGATTGGATTCAGACCCGGCTTTATCAACTTAATTTGATTGATGAAAAATGACTTACTGATGTTTGCCATGGTCAAGCATACCAAAAACGAATGATCAAGGCGTTCGACAAGAAAGTCAGACACCAGACATATCAAGTCGGGGATCTGGTAATCAAGCGCATTATCTTGCCGCAAAGTGATCCCAGGGGCAAATGGACTCCTACCTACGAAGGACCATTTGTGATCAAAAACATCTTTTCTGGTGGGGCAATGATCTTAACAACCATGGACGGTGATGACCTGCCACACCCTGCGAACGCAGACATAGTCAAAAGATACTACGCATAAACGACCCGGCAAGTTGTAAACCCGAAAGGGCGACTTGGGAAAAAATGGGCATCCCGGTGAATCGAAAACCCGAAAGGGCGGTTCAGGCAAAAATTAGGGATAAATATAAAAAATCTGTACACCCGGCAAGTTGAAAACCCGAAAGGGCGACTTGGGCAAAAACGGGTTTCCCGGTGGACTGAAAACCCGAAAGGGCGGTCCAGGAAAAAGTTATGGAATTAAAGCGTATGACTATGTCTCGTCGGATCACTTTAAGGACAATCTCTTCACAGACAAGCTCCGGGCTTCTGATCAATCCAATCATCTTCAGACAAAGCAATGAATGGACAAGATATCCAGAGTTATGAAGGCTATAGCAGAATGGGAACCCCATGGAATTTTTACACATGGCCATCTTTCTTTGTATAAATTTTTCTCATTTTTTATGACAACATTCTCTTACTAGGATGTCTGTCTCCTTTGTACAAAATACTTACACAAAGTTAATACAAAGATACTTCAAAGTGCAGAAAACTATTTGCCTTTTCTTCTTTTTTACACTTGTGTTTTTATTTGAAAACGTCCAATGATTTATTAAATGAGCATATGCATTTGAATATAATCACATGTTTACAAATAAACGAAATGGGAAAGAATAATTACTGACAGGTTGAAAGGATAGGAAAACGTCTTTAGGCTATTCCAAGATAAATCCCCTGCAGTACATCATCTAGATCCCCAGCAGAGCTAAAACCTTGAAATACATATCCCAGCGGAATTAAATTTCAAAATCCCCGTCAGAGTCAAATCTACAAGCTCCCAATCCCCAGCGGAGTTAAAATTTCAAAATCCTTAATTCCCACCAGAGTTAAAACTTTAAACTCCCGATCCTCAGCGGAGCAATACTTGGAACTACATACCCTCGGCAGAGATGAAACTTTCTTCCCCAGTCAAGACAAATTTCCAACTACCAATCCACAACGGAAACCATTCAGTTTTCTCCAGATTCCCCAACAAGTTGTCTTAAAGTCTGAAGAATCAACCAGATAACAGTTAACTTTTATCTCCAACCTTCGGATAATTCCCCAGTAGAGTGGCATACAACCCAAACTCCTGAACTTTTTTCAGAACAGGAATAAGCCTTTTCCCCAGAGAGTCTTGAACTTACTTTCCGGCAGGATAGCTACTCCCCAGCAGTATAGCTATTCCCCAGAGTTTTTACTCCCCAAAAGAATGAAGATTCTCATTCTTAACTCGCCAGTTTGAAGTCCCCACAGAGTTATTCATCCCCTAGCAGATTGAAGATTTTCAGTGAAGTTGCCCGAGTCTTCATAACTCCCAACATGAATTTGTCAGAATTTTTAATCCCCTGCAGATCGAAGATTCTCATTCTCACTTCTCCAGTGAAGCCCCCAAGGGTTCATTTTCCCCAGGAGATTGAAGATTCTCATTCTTAATTCTCCGCAGAAGCCATCAGAGTTTCCTTATTCTCCAGCAGATCAAGATTTTTCTTTTGTCTGATCCCTAGTAGAGATTGTCAGAGTTTTCCTTATTCCCCAGCCGAGTAAGGATTCCCATGGTGTAATCCCCAACCATAGTCATCAAAGTTCTCTGGATTCCCCGAGCAGGTTTCTCAAGCAGACTTGAAGGATCCTTATATCCCCAGGAAAGTCATGAAGGATTCTCACATCCCCATAGAAGTTGTCAAAGTTTTTGATAATCCCCGCAAGTTGCCAAGGATTTTCTACCCCCAACAGTGGTCCAAGGATTTCTCATCCTCAGCAATTAAAGATTTTGAATCTCCAACAGCGGTCAAGGATTTATTTTCCCCGACAGCAGTCAAGGATTTTATTATCTCCAGCCATCAAGGATTTATCTTCCTCAGCAAGACAGCTAATCAGCTTACATGCGCATACATTACATTCATATATCATAAACACTGATAAAACACATTTTATTGCATCATACATTTCATGCAACATAACTTTGTGTTTCAGCTAACATTTTACCTTTTTCAGGATAAGATTAAAAGATATCTTTAACAAATATTCAAAGATTTCAGATACAGTTCAGATAAACTCCAGACGCGAAAGTCATTCTGTTACTCATTCAGATATCTTATTCAGATACAGTATAGATACCCCCCAGACACGGAGTTCATTCTATTACTCATTCAGAATTCAAATTCAAGATACAGTACGAATACACTCCAGACACGGATGCCATTCTGTCACTCATTCAGACTTCAACAATCAGATACAGACTAGATATGCTCCAGACACGGAAGCCATTCTATTTCTCATTCAGATTAAACTATCAATTTCAAGTACAGATACACTCTAGACACAGAAGTCATTCTGTCACTTATTCAGATCCCAGTTACAGTTCAGATACACACCAGACACGGAAGTCATTCTGCTACTCATACAGATCTCAACTTCAGATACAGTCCAGATACGCTCCAGACACGGAAGCCATTCTGTCACTCACTCAGACTTTTTCCCTAACTCAAATACACTCTAAGACATGGAAGTCATTCTGTTGCCTATTCAAGTTACAGCCTAGAGATGCTCCAGACGCGGATGCCATTCTGTCGCTTATTCAGATTTCAGATTCAGATACAATACAGATACACTCCAGACACGGCAGTCATTATGTTATTCATTCAAGAATCAAATACAGTTACATCTCGGATACGCTCCTTACGCGGACGCCATTCCATTGCTCATACAAATTCAGTCTCCATATATAGTTTAGATACGTTCCAGACGCGGATACCATTCTGATACTCATTCTTCTGACTTACAACTTACAATTCAACAAACATTCTTGGATGGCATCTTTAAGCCCATCTCCAACAAGATTCTATCACATATCCAAATGGCATCTTTAAGCCCATTTCCTCAACTACATTTTGACGAGTGCAAATTTACGGGCACTCTAGTGTCCAATCATCTTTTACCTTCGAGTCACGAACGACAAACTCGCCAATCTAACTCTTCAGGTTCAAGAAGATTGAACAGGGGAAGCTGTTGTACCCCAAAATTTTCCCTCTCATTTTATCAAGATTTTCCTCACAAGACTCTTTGGACTCAAGACCATATTAGGGTTTGCTCAGCTCAAGACATCTCCTTGCACTGATGACCTGAAATTAGGGTTTGAGTTTGCACAGGGATTTTTGGACTTCCAATGCCTCATTTGACTTTCATACTTCATGTTGGACTTATAAGATTTCCCATACCAAGTTTCAAGCCTTGAATCAAATTTTTGCCCAGTCAATTGGACAGTTGACCTAAAAATCAACTGTATTGGGGGAAAAGTCAACTGTGGCCAATTTACAATCAAACCTCATAATTTTTTATCCACATCAACATTATGGACTCATATGAACCATTTTATCAAGTTTGGATCACAAGTCTTCAAGAAATTTGATCAGATCTTTAAAAGGGCAAAATGGTCATTTTTAGGGGTTTGCCTGCAGAAGGGCAATTTCTGATTTTTAACCTAGCCAATGGCAAATTGGGTTCAAGCATGGATTCTAGGATTCAATGGCATCATATTTACCTAATCACAAGGTTCAAAAGATCTCAAATACATTGGATTGACAGATGAATTTTCCAGTCAACTGATCAAAAATCAACTGTACACTGAAAAGTCAAACTTTGACTTTTTGGTCAAAATCAAGTGCCAAGGGTCATTTTTCATCAAGATGTGTCAAAACATGAAACTTGTTCACCAAGAAACCTAATTTTGGAAATTAGGGTTTAAAATGGAAAATTTTCATAACTTAGAAATTTTCGAAGTTATGAACATTTCTTATTTTTTCCAACTTTTCCCAACATTTTCACCATGATGCAATTGGATTCAAAGAAAACTTCCAACATGAAAGTTGCAGTCCTCCACAAAATCTACAACTTTGATTCACAAAGTTTTCCAAAAAGATGCTTCCATCTCAAGTTATGATTTTGTGAATAAGGATCCAAAAACTTTCTAACTTAGTGAAATTTTGCCCTAGTTTAGGCAGGATTTTGACCTATCTTCATGGAAATTTTTCACCTAGTTCCAATTGGAATCTCAAAATTCATTTCAAATATGGATTGTAGAGAATGTTATAAGATTTCCAAAATGTCCAAGAACTCTCCAAAATCATTTATGGTTAGGGAGAATCGAAAGTTTGAAAATGGGAAATTATCACTTTTGGCCAAGGCATTTTGCATACTGCTACAACTTGCAAATCTGACCAAATCATGCTTGTACTTGTTTTACAGGCCTTAAACCTTTCCACACTCATAAATTAAATGCAAACACAATGGATTAGGGCATTGTTATGATCTATGAAACATTATACAAAGGTTTAATCTAAAAATGGCAAAAAGTGAACAATGCCATTTACATAAAGCACAACTTTTGCAATTTTGTTTATCTTGAACCAAGGACCCAATCTTTTACAGCAAACAAAGTCCACAAACATGGGGCAAAGTACACCAACTATGTGCAGGCTTTTAGCTAGCCTGTACAGGCCTTAGCATTGTCAATTCCAACTTTTCTTCAAAACCACGCAATTATGCAAAAGGTCCATATCTTGTGAATCTGATATAACCAAGGCTTGTACACATTTCAAACAAGTTTTAACACAATATACCAAGCCAGAAACATGAGCTTAAGGCCTCTCAAACACCCTTGAACACAAAAACACCAAGTTCTTGCAAAACAGGGCAAGTTCTGCAAATCAGAAGTCAAAACCATTTCCACTCGTGCGTTTTGTCCCAAACCACTTCAAACACATTCTAAACAATACATCTGAGCTATCCCAACCCTTCTCAAGCAACTGTAACTCCATTTTCAAGCTTCATCATTTTCAATTTCTGAGTTTGCAGGTTGAGTTCTATAGGGAGATTCAGGCAAGTTCAAGGCAAGCTAAGCATTGGGAAAGCTCAAAGGAACTTCAAGCAAGCTCATAAGTATCTCAGGCCTCACTCACAACCCTACATTGCCATATTCGAACTTGACTGAAACAGGTATTTTTGCAAACTTCTATCTCCTTATTTAGGAATCATTAGGATTAGGTTTGTGAAGCAAAAATGTAGTCCTCATTGTCCTTGAGTTGTACATATGCATAGAATTCATTTATGTTAGCTGAGCTAGGAGAATTTGGATGTTGAAGTTGCTGAATTTTTTAGTTCAGAAATTGGGGGTGATAAAATTCTCCCTGGTTTCTTAGAGTTAGGTTAAGTTTTTTACATGGTTGAAATCGTGGTTTCAAGCTCTATAATTTTCATGTTATGAGTTTTTGATTTCAAGCAAAGAACAGAGAGAACAGGTTTCAAGGTCAGAAGGGCGCGCGTTTGGTCGTTGGCCAGAGGACAGGGACGAAGGACTTTGGGCTGGGCCTGGCTTCTTCTGCTTTTGACACCCCCTAGCTTGCTTTTCACACCCCCTTGGCCCATTTGATTTATTTTTGTATATTTTTTATTTCCTTTACATTTCTGACTTTTTATTTATTTTTCTAAATATTTAAAATCACAAAAAAATATTCTCTTAATTTTTCACATTTTATTTTATTATTTTTATTATTTTTTGGACATAGAAATAGTTTATTAATAATAATATAACTTATTTTCTTAAATAAAATTTGTAAATAATACAAAAATATTGCGTATTTTTTAACACTTTTTATTTATTTTCTTTTGTGTATATATATATATATATATATATATATATATATATATATATATATATATATATATATATATATATATATATATATATATATATATATATATATATATATATATATATATATATATATATATATTCTTAAAACAAAAACTAGGGTTTCTACCCCTTCAAAAATAATCATTAATATTTTTAATATTTTTGAGACATAAATAAACCTTTTTTACATGCATAAAATAAATACAAAAACATGTTTGCATATTCATATTTAATTCCATATTTAAATATTGTCAATTTATTATTTGTACAATGAATTCAATTTGGTTGTAATAGTTGAATTAGGGTTTTATTTTTGTGCAAATATCCCTATTCAAACTTGTATCCCCCTCCCCATAATTATGTTGTAATAGTCTTAGATTTACTTTTACGCATTTATTGCTTTTATATGCATGATAGTAAATTAGGGTTTGTATGATAACCAAAAATCAAAACAATTAGCATGACTAAACACAAGACAAAAATACATGAAAAATGACAACACAATGCATACAAGCACCCCTAGGGTTTCATCCACTTGTTGCCTTAAAAATGGTCATGGTATGCATGCTAGGTATCTTGGCAAAACAAAACAAAAAGATCATAGTCCCTCGATGACGCTATCTTGGTTTCCTATACAAAAATGATCTAGTCCCTCAAAAAATTTGCTAAGATACTTGGCACAATTGCTATCATGGTCATACGATGACCCACGCCTGTCCCATTTAACATCCAAAGATAGGGTTGTTCACCAAATGCAATGGTGAAACAACAATATCAAAGGAATAAAAATGTGTAGGAAAGATCTTTGAGTAGGGTAGACAACTCTTAGTTACTTGATCAAACTTACAAACCATCCTTGCTATTTTCAAAAACACACAACACAATTTCAAAACAATTTCCAAACAAACTTTCAAACATTGAAACATTTTTCAAAAGACAAACACCTTTGTATACATTCAAACAAGAATCATTACAAAGGTTGCCTAAACAAAGGCCTCTTTTCAAAATACTTTCAAAACCACACACAAAAGCACCATTTCAAACAATTGAAAAGCAAAAGCAAGTGATCTAAAACAAGTAACTAAGAGCCCATGGAAAACCATGGATGAAAAAGGTGCTAACACCTTCCCTTTTCATAATCTACCCCCTGAACCCAAAAACAATCTCAAAGGTCTAAACCGAAACATTTGCGAACACAAACGCAAAACCTCAAGTCAGTTCTCCCACCGCATCACAGTTACATTCTGGTATTCATGTCATTCAAATGGTTGTTACAAACATTACTTCTCTTGTCCCCTCCCCCTACTATTTATAAGCAGCATACTTGCAAGCAAAAAAAGGGACAAAAAGATTATAGATATGCTGCCCACAAACCCACCAAAGGTTGTTAAAATTTTCATAAGTAACCTAAGCCAAGGCAACCATTCAAAAAAAGTATCCACGCCCAGAAGTCCCACATCGAAGGTACCCACATCCAGAAAGTGCCAAATCAAAGGATCCAACTACTGGTAAGAGAGGGTAAAATGTCAAACTTTGTATTTACATAGCACATCCATATTTGTTGTTTCATTCGATTTGTTATTCTAGACAGAATCAAAGGGCTTGGGTTTGGCACCCAGGTCATGCTCTTCATTTTCTAACACTTGCTACAGATATAGCCTGAAAAGACCCAGCACGCGTAGGATCAAAGGACTTGGGTTTCAATACGCAGGTCCTGCGTTTTATTTTACTAACATATTTTTGTAGATGCAGTGCCTCCACAGGTGATCCTTCAGGCCTTTCCAGCAACACCCTTCATAGAATCGAAATGCAGCCTTCCTTCTCTCGATCGAAACTTCCCATTGTCCTCCTGGATCGAAGAAGGCAACTCCCTTCTGGATCGAAAGAGCCATAGCCTTCCTGGATCGAAAGACGTAGCCTTCTGGATCGAAGGAGTTGTAACCTTCTGGATTGAAGAAGACATCTCCTTCCTGGATCGAAGGGGAATTCCCTTTCCCCAGGATCGAAGGGCAATTCCCTTCCCTGGATCGAAGGATTTTCTTTGTGTATTTTACTTTTCGTTTTCTTTATTTTCTCTTAATGATTTTCTACCTTAAAAATAAACAGCAAATAAAAAAATCACAAAAAATATTAGGTTAGTGTTTTATTAATCAAATAAATTTATGAATAAATTAATTAATTATTTTAACATCTTTTTTCTAAAAATTAAAATTAAATAGACTTAGGCTTTATTTTCTTTTATACTAAAAACAACAAAAAGATTTTCTTTTTACATTTTCAGACGTGTTTTCAACTTTGCGCGCGTTTATTTATTTTTACATTTTTAGATTATTGTAATTATCTACCAGTTGTAATAGTTTAGGATTTAAATTTCTATACTTTTATATCCGCACTTTATTTTGCACCTCTTTTATGTAATTGCCCCGAAGCCCTGCAATAGCGTATGAACCTTTACTTCACGCTTTGTATTTCCTTATATGCTTGTATATAATTGCTAGTAAATAGGTGCGCATGACAAGATTAATTAATTAATCGTAGATCACTAATTGTAAGATAAACATAACTAAAAAAACACATTTGCACATATACACCTCTAAGGTACGTCCACTTTGGTTGCCTTCAATAAAACAGTCATGGGGCATAAATGCTTTAGCAAAGACCCGTAAATCAAAAGATCATAGTCCCTCGATGACCCTACAGTTGCCTTCTCGGTAAAGGATCTAGTCCCTAAAACAGAATTGCTAAAGCATCTTCATAAGTTGCCTTCTTGACTGTAATGTCCCTCCAATTCTCCCTCAAAACATCCAACGACAAGGCTACCTACTCACTAATAGTAGGATAGCACTGTCTAAAAGAAAAGAGGAAAAGAACAACCTTTTTTAGTACAAAAGTAGATAGTTGTTAGAAGTTTGCTCAAACTATTTTTGCACTTACACAAAAATACTATTCTTTTCAAAACACTTTCCAAAAACATTTTATTTGTCAACATTCTTGAGGACTGATACAAGAGTTATCACAAAGTAAATCGTCGCACTAAGGAATTTTCAAAACATTTTCAAACACAAAGCACAAAGGTATTTTAAAAATGAGCAAACCTCTAAGAGCCCGTGGAAAACCACAGATGGAAAGGGTGCTAACACCTTCCCTTTCCATAATCTACCCCCCTTACTCAGAAAACTCTCGAAAAGGTCTTTTTATGTTCTTTTCACCCTTTTCTTTGTTGGATAAAAGAAAAGACGGTGGCGACGCTTGCTTACCGCAACATTTGCGAACAAAAAATGCAAAACCAGTATTATCAGTCGGTTCTGCCACCGTATCACACTCATCATCTTCATTATAGGAATGGTGTGAGGCCATCAATGTTAGATTTTCACTTTCATCACTATCGGAATCGGGTGAAGAAATTATTTAATTATCCTCCCATGTAACATAGGCCTTTTTGTTATTCCTTTTTCCTTTGTAGCCACCTTTCTTGGATAGTTTCGGACAATCCGGCTTTATATGACCTTGCTTACCACATTCATAACATGTGACTTCTTGTGTTGATGTGGAAGCTTCCCTTTTCTTAAATTGTTTCTTTATTTTTGCATGAGAAAGGGATTTGTCATTTCTACCAAAAAACTTACCAAGCCTTTTAACAAGAAGCATGGAATTTTCATCTTCTTCCGGATTGTCTTCCTTTTCAACTTCCTTGGAATCAATATTTAAGGCAATATTATTGGATTTCTTCTCTTGATTTTCATGTTTTTCAAGTCTTCCGAGTTCCGTTTCATATTCTTGAAGTTTTCCAAACAACGTTGCGGAATTCATTGAAGAGAGACTTTTTTTATGAAATTGTCGTTACCTTTGGTTGCCATTCCCTAGTTAGGAATCTAAGTACTTTCAGATTTAGTTCATCATTCATCAAATTCTTACCGAGAGCACTTAGATGATTTGTCAAGTGCAGGAATCTCTTTTGTAAGTCAAGGATGGTTTCTCCTGGCTGCATTTGTAATAGCTCGTATTCTTGACTCAAAGTATTTAGTCTTGATCTTTTTACTTCAACAGTTCCTTCATGAGTTTGTACCAAGGTATCCCATATTTCTTTCGTCGTTTTGCATGCCGAGACACAGAATAATTCATCCATGCAAAGTGAACCTTAAAGAAGATTGATTGCCTTTTTATTATAGAGGACCTTCTTCTTATCATCTTCATCCCATGCAGCTTTAGGCTTTGATGAGCCAGCACCATTGATCACCGTTATAGGAATAAATGGACCATTCTCGACGGCATCCTATATTTCTTCTCCTTGTGCTTCTAGATGGGCCTTCATGCATATTTTACAGAAGTCAAAATATTCACCACAAAATAGAGGATGCTTGTTGTTACTACCACCATCTCTGAAAACGGGATTTTGATTTGCGGAAGCCATTTTGGATCTTTTAGGAACAGGTTATTTATAACCTGCTCTGATGCCAATTGTAAGTACGAAGTGCACCTAAGAGGGGGTGAATTAGGCACTTTAAATTTTTTCTGGTTTTAGTGATGATGGATATTATTTTTCTGGTTTATGGTGTGTTTATGAAAGAGTAAAATGCAGAAAAATAAAGAGACACAAGCGATATATCCTGGTTCCCCTCACAGTCCGAGAGTACTCCAGTCCTCTTTCAACATGAAAGAGATTTCCTTATAGTGGCAAACTTAAACAAGAACTACCCAAAACCAAGAACAATCCTCTTGGACCAAGAACAATCCTCTTGGATTTTCACTATGTCAACAATAAGAATAATCCTCTCAAAGTGACTTTACTTGTATCCAACAATCCTGGAAAAATAAGATTACAAAACCACTTGAACTTATTTTCAACAATCCTGAAAAATAAGCAAGTATATAGCAATATTTGATTTGAGTGAGTTTGTGTAGCAATGATCACTTTTAGTGATTTTATCAATGAATTGATCCTCTCTTCCAATAACAATAGCATACAATAACTTAAGATATATAATGCTCAAAGTTTTCTGGTTGACAATATGTGAAAGTATGCAGAAAACTTGTGTATGAAAGTGTATAAAAGCTTGAGTTTGATTTTTGAAAATTCAGAAAATATGATTGGAAGTGGTGCTTAAAATGATTTTGAAAATGAGTATCTATATGTTCATAGCACCCTTTTGAAACAGCATATAATTCTGCAAATGAATCATGAACAATTGCGAAGATTAAGTGAAAGGTTTCCATGAAATGGTGTTATGAACAGGCATGAGTAAAGCTGCTGTTTTTCAAAATCGTTCAGCATGCAATCAATTGCACCCTTGTGTAAATCGATCACACCGGATTTCAACTGCTAAAAATTCAAATATTTTGAGTGAGCAATCGATTGCATAAGCGTTTAAATCGATTATACTTGAAGTCAATAGCAAAAATTGATTGAGAGCAATCGATTTCACAAACATGCAAATCGATTGCACTTAGAAACAGTAGTTAATACTTTGAAAACGTGAAGCATGCAATCGATTGCACCAATATGTAAATCGATTTCACCCAAGTAAAAATTGATTTTTTGCTTAGAAAACTTGAGTAAAAGTTTGGACAAGATAAAATATTTATTTTGACCATTGAGCATCTATGTCTTAAATTCAAAGTAAGTATTATCATTATACCTTGAAATTTGCTAAGTGCTTGAACCAAAGACTTTATCCAAAGATGCTTTTAGCTTGATCAATAATATTTTCCTTCTTGTCAAAATGGTTTGTCTTCATCAAAACAAAAGTGCATTTGAGAAGCTTGATTTTACAAATCAAGCATCATAATTCTTCTTCGTACAGGCCTAAGATGAATGGCGCAATGGAAGCTGCCAATAAAAATATCAAGAAGATTGTGCAAAAGATGGTGTTAACATATAAAGACTGGCATGAGATGTTACCATTTTCTCTCCACGGCTACCGTACTTCAGCTCGAACGTCAACTGGGACAACTCCTTTCTCTTTGGTCTATGACATGGAAGTTGTCTTACCTATAGAAGTTCAAATTCCTTCCCTAAGGATTATGAAAGAGGTAGACCTAGGCGAAGACGAGTGGGTGCAGACTAGGTCGGATCGGCTAAACTTGATTGATGAGAAGTGACTAGCTGCTGTTTGTCATGGTCATATGTATCAAAAGTGTATGACCAAGGCGTTCAACAAAAAGATCAAGCCTAGAGTGTATCAGACTGGTGACTTGGTAATAAAGCGCATCATTCTTCCACAAGGCGACCCAGGGGTAAATGGACTCCCACTTACAAAGGATCATTTGTTGTAAAGAAATTTTTCTCTGGTGGAGCTATGATGTTGACTACTATGGATGGTAAAGACTTCTCACATCATGTGAACACGGACATAGTTAAAAAATACTACGCATAAAATGACCCGTTAGGTTGACACACCTAGGCAAAAATAAGGGCATCCCGGTGAACCAAAGAGGTTCGGGCAAAAGTTAGGGATATATGCAAAAGATTGTACACCCGGCAAGTTGAAAACCCGAAAGGGCAACTTGGGAAAAAAAGGGTATCCTGGTGGGTTGAGAACCCGAAAGGGCAGTCCAGGCATAAGTTAAGGATTAAAGCGTATAACTATGTCCCGTGGAATCTTTACAACCATCTTTATTACCAAGGTTCGAGTTCAAATGATCCAAGATCAATCCAATCAACTTCTTTCAACAGCAAGGGATGACGTTCGAAGACATAGGGGCAATAGCGGAATTGGAACACAATGAGATTGCTTCCACATGGCTATTATTTTTGCTTTCACTTTGTATTTCCTTTCATTCTTTCGATGATTTCCTCTTACTAGGATCTTTGTATCTTTGTACAAAAACGCCTATTTTTAGGCAAAATATCAATATAAATATACTTTGAAGTGCAAGTTTTAGTTTTCCTGTTTTGGATGCAAAAGTGTCCAATGACTAAAATTGAATGAACATATGCATATGAACATGATTGAACTATTAACAAAGGTATGTATAAAAATAGTAACGAGCATTTCCTCAAGGATTTGGGATATCCCCACAGAGTTACGACAACAAATTTTCCCCAGAGTTTCCTCAATAAGATTATTCCCACAAAGTCGGATTCGTGCAATCTCCAGCCAGAGTTTCAATCCCTTGAAAACCCTCTCCCAAACTGTGTTGGTCTTAAGAAATAAGTCTTGTGGAGTTTCTTCCTAAAAATCCATTCCCACAATAGGTCGTCAAAATATTCTCTTCAAAAGGGTTTATTTCCCCAACAAACTACAAATTCCTCGGTATGAGTCTTTCTCTCAAACTATTACAGCTCAATGGAAGAAACCCCTTAATCCTCGGAAGAGTCATTGCAACCCCCAACGGAGTCATTTCAATTCCCAACGGAGTTATTTCTATCCCTAAAAGTTACTGTGAAGCCTGGAATCCGACCAGATAATAGTTCAACTTCATCTTTCTAGCAAGTTTCTGAAACTTGGACCTGACCAGATAAAAGTTAACCTCAAGTTCAAGTTGCTGAAACCTAGACCCAACCAGATAACAATTCAAGTTGCTGAAACCTGGATCCGACCAGATAACAGTTCAACTTCATCTTTCTAGCAAGTTGCTGAAACTTGGACCTAACCAGATAAAAGTTAACCTCAAGTTCAAGTTGCTGAAACCTAAACCCGACCAAATAACAATTCAAGTTGCTGAAACCTGGATCTGACCAGATAACAGTTAACCTCAAGTTTAAGTTGCGAAACCTGGAACCTGACCAGATAACAGTTCAACTTCTTCAATTTTCTGCGAAACCTGGAATCCGACCAGATAACAGTTAATTTCATCTTCCCCAGTGAGTTTCTGCAAAACCTGGGCCCGACCAGATATCAGTTAACCTCAAGGCTAAGTTTCTATGAAACCTAGACCCGACCAGATATTAGTTTAACTTATTAAATCACTAACAAAACTCCTATTCCCTAGTAGAGTTCTCCACTATCCTTAGTAAGTTACTGCGAAACCTGAAATCTGACCAGATAACAATTAACTTCATCTTCCCCTAGTAAGTCGCTGCAAAGCCTGGAATACGACCAGATAACAGTTAACTTTATTATCCCTAACAAGTTGTTGTGAAGCCTGGATCCGACCAGATAACATTTAACTTTTATTCTCCCTAGTAGAGTAATGGATAACCAAAACTTCTAAACTTTATTCCCCAAGCAGAGATCAACATTCCTCGCAGAGTTTCCTTAAGCAAAGAGCCAAAGTCAATGTTCCCCAGAGGAATTCTCCTCGAAAAAACAGGAATCCCCAACGGAAGCATTCTAAAACAAAGTTCGAAGATACATATACTCGTCATCTCCAACAAACAGTCTTGGATTTAACTTCCCAAAGCTCCCCAACATTTGTCAAAGATGCACTTCAATAAAACATATCACGTTCATATATCATATCACATACATGACAAATACATATGGCATAATCTCATTTATTTTGAGAACATCATTACACCATGCAAACATCTGCATGCAACTAAACCTCTTCCTTGCAGGAAAAACAATCATCAATCAAAGTCCTCTTCTGGTTGGATTTACTTCTTCTAGTTAATAATAGGAAATCAACAGACCTCTTCTGATTAGATTCACTTCTTCCAGTTAAAGACAGGCGAACAGATACCTCTTCTGGTTAGATTTATTTCTTCCAGATTAAAGACAGGCGAATGAAGACCTCTTTTGGTTAGATTTATTTCTTCCAGATTAAAGACAGACAAACAAAGACCTCTTCTGGTTAAATTTATTTCTTCCAGATTAAATACAAGCGAATGAAGACCTCTTCTGGTTAGATTTATTTCTTCCAGATTAAAGACAAGCGAACAAATACCTCTTCTGGTTAGATTTATTTCTTCCAGATTAAAGACAGGCGAACAAAGACCTCTCCTGGTTAGATTTATTTCTTCTAGATTAAAGACAGGCGAACGAAGACCTCTTCTGGTTAGATTTATTTCTTCCAGATTAAAGACGGACGAACAAAGACCTCTTCTGGTTAGAGTTATTTCTTCCAGATTAAAGATAGACGAACGAAGATCTCTTCTGGTTAGATTTATCTCTTCCAGTTAAAAACAGGCAAAAGACATCCACAGTTTCAATATAAATCGACCAAATATTTATTCTGATACTTCACCCTTGACAGTCACTCCAGATGGAATCTGTAAGCCCATCTCCGACAAACTCTTCATCACTTATCCAAATGGCATCTCTAAGCCCATTCCCGATAATCAATAAACAGTTCACCTCATGCATAAGCGAGGGCAAATTTCTGGGCACTTAAGTGTTCAATCATCTTCCACCTTCAATTCACGAATGGGGGACTCGCTAATCTATCTCTTCAGGTTTAAGAAAATTAAATAGGGGCAGCTGTTGTACCCCAAACTTTTCCCTCACTTTTCTCAATAAATTTCAAAAAGGACCTCCAATGTTCAAGGATTCTCAAAGAATTGATCAGACAAAATCACCTCCGAAACATTAAGACCACAAACTAGGGTTTTGACTAAGAACGACTGATCATTGACTTTTGACCTAATACATGAATTAATGGCTTGAAGCATAATCTAAAAGAATCAAATATAACATGTTGACCTAACTTCATGGCTCAAAACATCTCTCAAGATCAAAGGATTGACAGATGAAATTTGGTTAATTGATGAAAAAGTCAACTGATACACCAAAAGTCAAACTTTGACTTTTCGGTCAAAGTTTGATTTCAAAGATCACAATTCATTAAGACATTCAAAATACAAATATTGAACATCAAGAAATCAAGGAAGTCAAAATTCAATGTGAAAAGTCAAACTTTTCAAGACTTAGAAATTCTTCTAAGTGTTTTTTATACATGATAATTTCATTACTTCATGCCATTCTTTCACCAAGATGTAAGATGATTCAAAGAAAACTTTAAACATGAAAGTTGTAGATCTTGATTATATCTACAACTTTGCTTTTCTGATCAAGTCCTATAAGTGCTTGTATTTTGAGTTATAAATTCATGAAGTCATGGTATTTTTGTATAAACACTTAGATAAATTTTCAGCAAGTTTGGTCAGGTTTTTATCCCAACTTCTTGGACAATTTTCATCAAGTTCCAATTGGATTATTCAAAAATAGAAAACATGAAGGTTGTAGAGGATGTTACAAGCTTTCCAAAATACAAAAGAAATCATTGAGATCATACTTGATCTAAGAGAATCAAAGTCATGAAGTTAGGGTGTCATTCTTGAATTACAAGAAAGATTTTGTGATTAACAAGAACCAAATCCATAGCCATGCTGCATAATCTTCACTTTTCATGCCTCAAACTTGTATAACACTCCTTAATTAAATGCTTACAAAACTGATTAAACTATGATCCAAGTGTTTGAGCCTTTTTCCAATTAATCATTCCATTTTTGGAAGAAAGTAACATATCCATTCTTGAAAAGTTCACTTTAATCATAAAGTCAATTTATTGAGCCTCTAACTTGTTGTTCTGATCACACTCAACTTCTACAAGTCAGAACAAACATGTTTAAAGTGACCGACCACTTTAGATACCTGGTGTTGTACCCAAAAAATTTCCCTCTCATTTTATCAAGATTCTCCTCACAAGACTCCTTGGACTCAAGACCAGATTAGGGTTTGCTCAGCTCAAGACATCTCCTTGCACTGTTGACCTGAAATTAGGGTTTGAATTTGCACAAGGATTTTTGGATTTCCAATGCCTCGTGAGACTTTCATACTTGATGTTGGACTCCTAAGATTGCTCATACCAAGTTTCAACCCTTGAATCAAATTTTTGCCCAGTCAATTGGACAGTTGACCTAAAAATCAGCTGTATTGGGGAAAAAAGTCAACTGTGGCCAATTTACAGTCAAACCTCTTCATTTTTTATCCGTATAAACATGATAGACTCATATGAACCATTTGATCAAGTTTGGACCACAACTCCTCAAGAAATTTGATCAGATCATCAAAAGGGCAAAATGGTCATTTTTAGGGTTTTGACTACAGAAGGGCAATTTATGATTTTTAACCTAGCCAATGGAAAATGGGGTTCAAGCATGGTTTAAAGGACTCAATGGCATCATCTTGACCTAATCATAAGGTTCAAAAGATCTCAAATGCATTGGATTGACAGATGAATTTTCCAGTCAACTGATCAAAAATCAACTGTACACTGAAAAGTCAAACTTTGACTTTTTGGTCAAAATCAAGTGCCAAGGGTCATTTTTCATCAAGAGGTGTCAAAACATGAAACTTGTTCACCAAGAAACCTTATTTTGAAAATTAGGGTTTAAGTTTGAAATTTTTCATAACTTAGAAATTTTCTAAGTTATGAAAATTCCTTATTTTTTCCCAACTTTTCCCAACTTTTTCACCATGATGCAATTGGATTCAAAGAAAACTTCAAACATGAAAGTTGTAGTCCTCCACAAAATCTAAAAATTTGATTCACAAAGTTTTCCAAAAATATTCTTGGATCCCAAGTTATGATTTTGTGAATAGGGGTCCATGAAACTTTTAACTTAGTGAAATTTTGCCCTAGTTTAGGCAGGATTTTGACCTATCTTCATGGCAACTTTACACATAGTTCCAAGTGTAATCTCAAAATTGATTTCAAATATGGATTGTATAGCATGTTACAAGCTTTCCAAAATGTCCAAGAACTCTCCAAGATCATTTATGGTTAGGGAGAATCGAAGGAATGAAAATGGCCATTTCTCACTTTTGTCCATGGCATCTTTCACATTGGCACAAGTTGCAAATCAGTTTGGATCATGCTTGTACTTGTTTTAAAGGTCTTAATCCTTTCCACACTCCTTAATTAAATGCAAATACATTGGAGAAAGGCATTATTCTTATCTTTGAAGCTTTACACAAGAAATTAATCCAAAAATGGCAAAAAGGTTACATTGCTACTTTGATAAAGTTAGCTTTTACAAACTTTGTTTATCTTGAGCCATGGACCTAAGCAACTTCTGCAAACTAACTCCACAAACATCAGGAAAAGTTCACCAACCATATGCAGACCTTGAGCTAGCTTGTTCAACCTTGGCCTTTGTCATCTCAACTTTTGCTTCAAAAGCAAGTAAGCTTGCAAAAAGTCCACAACTTGGAAAATCTGATAAGAGCAAACCTTATGATCATTTCAAACAACCTCAGCATATTGTACCAAGCCAGAAACACGAGTTGCTAACTTCACAAACCCTCCAAAACACAAAAACACCAAGTTCCTGCCCAAACAGGGCATCTTCTGCAAATCTCAATCCAAAACCAAATTGGCTCGTGCGTTTTGCCTTGAACCACTTCAAACACATTCCCTACAATACACTTGAGCTATCCAAGCCATTGTTCAGCAACTGTAACCTCATTTTCAAGCTTCACCATTTTCAATTTCTGAGTTTGCAGGTTGACTTCCACAAGGAGATTCAAGCCATTTCAAAGCAAGCTAAGCATTGGGAAAGGTCAAGGGAACATCAAGCAAGCTCAAAAGTACTTCAGGCCTCACTCAAAGTTGCTACATTGCCATATTCAAACTTGACTGAACAGGTATTTCTCAAGATTCTAACTCCTTATTTAGGCATCATTAAGCTTAGGTTTGTGAAGAAAAAATGTAGTTTTTAAGTTGCTTGAGATGTACATATGCATAGCTTGTATTTATATTAACTGAGCTAGGAGAATTTGGATGTTGAACATGCTGAAAAAATTGGGTTAGAATTTAGGGCCATTAAAATTCTCTCTGATCTTTGAGAGTTAGGTCAAGTTTTTTATATGGTTGGAATCGTGATTGAAAATGCTATAACTTTCATGTTGTGAGTTTTTGATTTCATGCAAAGAATAGCAAGAACAGGTTGAAGAGGCAGAACGCACATTTTTTCTGTCCCAAGGTCAGGGACGAAGTGGAGCTTGGGCTTGGGCCTGGCTTTTCTACTTTTCACACCCTCCATTTTGTTATTTGCACCCCCTTGGCCCATTTCTTTTATTTTTCATATTTTCTTGCATATTTCACATTTCTGACTTTTATTTATTTTTTCTAAACAAATAAAAATTTCAAATATTTTCTTAATTTTTGCATTTTTATTTTATTTTATTTTATTTGGCATAAAAATAGTTTGTTAATAGTAATATACTTTTCTTAAATAAACTTATAAATATTATAAAAATATTTTTTTTTTATTATTTATACACTTAAATTAATATTTTCATATAATATTTAATTTTTTAACATTTTTGTATATACTATTATTATTTTTCTTAAACAAAAAATGAATAAATAAATAATATAGAATATTTCTTTTTTTAAACAAAAACTAGGGTTTTCACCCTTTCCAAAAAATAATCATTTTTGTTTTCTTATTTTTAAGACATAAATAAATTCATTTTTACATACATAAAAATTAATACAAAACATTGTGCATATTTATATTTTATTGTACATTTAAATAATTGTTCATTTATTTATTGTATAATTTTAATTGGGTTGTAATAGTAAATTAGGGTTTTATTTTATGCAAATATCCCCCTATTCAAAACTTGTATCCCCCTCCCCATAATATTGTTGTAATAGTCTAGATTTACTTTACGCATTTTATCGCTTTCATATGCCATGATAGTAAGATTAGGGTTTTGTATGCAAAAGACCAAAATCAAAACAAATAGCATGACTAAACACAAGACAAAAATGCATGAAAATGACAACACCTTGCACACAAGCACCTCTAGGGTTTCATCCACTTTGTTGCCTTAAAATGGCCATGGTATGCATGCTAGGTATCTTGGCAAAACAAAAACAAAACAAAAATATCATAGTCCTTCGATGACGCTATCTTGGTTGCCTAAACAAAAATGATCTAGTCCCTCAAAAACTTGCTAATATACTTAGCACCATTGCTATCATGGTCATACGATGACCCACGCTCATCCCGTTTAACATCCAAAGATAGGGTTGTTTACCAAATATAATGGTAAAACAATAATGTCAAAGGGTTAAAAATGTGTAGGAAAGACTTTTGATTAGGGTAGACAACTCCTAGTTACTTGATCAAATTTGCAAACCATCCTTGCTATTTTCAAACAAATACACACATTTCAAAACAATTTCCAAACAAATTTCAAACATTGAAACATTTTTCAAAATACAAACACCTTTGTATACATTCAAACAAGAATCATTACAAAGGTTGCCAAAGCGATGGCCTCTTTTCAAAATACTTTCAAAACCACACACAAAAGCACCATTTCAAACAATTGAAAAGCAAAAGCAAGTGATCTAAAACAAGTAACTAAGAGCCCATTGAAAACCATGGATGAAAAGGGTTCTAGCACTTTCCCTTTTCATAATCTACCCCCCGAACCCAAAAACAATCTCAAAGGTCTTTCCTGTGCTTTTTTACCTTTCCTTTTGGATAAAATAAATTTCGGTGGAGACTCTTGCTAAACCGAAACATTTGCGAACACAAACGCAAAACCTCAAGTCAGTTCTCCCACCGCATCACAGCTGGGTACAAACATTGGAAACATGTTCTTCATGCTTGCTTCAAAAACAAGCAAGATAGCCATAACATGTGATTTCAAAATCTGAGTTGTTTTAAGTATCAAACCTTCTCTATAAATAGAGAGGTCATTTACAAGATAAAGGGCCATAAGTTTTATTGTGTAGACAAGCCCTCAAAATCTCATACTCTCAAAAATCCATAACTGTCCACAAAGCCTTCACTCTTGAGTTTTGAAGTCAAAAAATTTGAACCTCTCACACTTTGCAAAGTTTTGTCCAAACTAACCATCCAAACACTCCACATACATTATACAGGAGTTGTTCAAACACAAGAACAACTTATTTAACATCACTATTACCATTTCCTAAGCTCAAAAACAGCCAACACAACAGTTCAAACTCAAAATACAAATTTCAGCTTCAAGGTAAGTTTTCTTGACCTTGAACTTTTCATTTCAAACATCATTAGTAATCCATTGTTGAAGATAAATGTAGTAATTATTGCCTTTGTAGCTAGCCATTTCCTGGCTTTTCATTCTTGTCAATATTGTGTTGAGACCTAACCTATACACACAATAAAACAATGTTCAAGGCAAAAAAATGCAGCATGAGTCGATGCATACTCACATGTGTCGACTCATTTTAGTAACAAAACATGGTATGAGTCAACACAAGAAATTATGAGTCGATACATACGGCTATCCAGACCCAAAAACAGAAAGACCAAAGGTATATGAGTTGACACAAAACACGAATGTGTCGACACAAACAAGAAATGAGTCGACACATGCCCTTATGTATCGACTCATACTGAGTTGATTTTGGTTTTACAGGAACAAGAAAGGTTATGTGTCAATGCAAAGATGCATGTGTCGACACATAATGGTTAAAAAAATGTTTTTTCCTTTCTTTTACACTGCTTTTATATTTTCTATAGATTTTCTTTCATTTCTATTCAATATGGTTATAATAATTAATACTTTTATTGTTTTCCACCCCCATTTGTAAATTTGTATACCCCATCCCCAAATGATGTAATAGCGTAAAGACATTTATTTTCTGCAATTTACCGCTTTTATATAAAATGCTAGTAATTAGAGTGTGTATGGCAAGATTTAAAATCAACAAGTAGATAACCCTAATTCAAGACAAAAATGCATGCAATCAAACACACTTTTCACACGCGTACCTATAGGGTTAACTCCACTTGTTGCCTTAAGAAAATGGCCATGTTATACATGTGATACACCTTAGTAAAAACAATCAAAATACAATATCCTAGTCACTCGATGAAGCTTCGAATGTTTCCTTCAAGATGATCTTAGACCCTTAAGAAAAATTCTAAAGTATCTCACAACATTGCATTTTATGACTATATGATGACCAACGCCCATCCCTTCATATCCAATGATAGGGCTTCTTATCAATCAATGGTAAGATAGCAATATCTAAAGGAGGAGGAAGATAACTAAGACTTTTTGAGTAGGTAGAACGGTCGTAGTTTCTTTCTCATAACATTTCAAAACATCTTTCAAAAACACCAACACTTTTCCATGAAATATTTTCAAAAATCAACACTTTGTATGCATTCATATAGAGACGAGAATCATTACAAAGTTCGCCTAAACCAAGGCACTTTTCAAAAATACTTTTAAAACCCATCACAAACACATTTCAAATAAAGCATTTTCAAAGTGATCAAGCAACTAAGAGCCCGTAGATAACTACAGATGAAAAGGGTGTTAACACCTTCCTTTTTCATAACCTACCCCCCAAACTCAAGAAAATATATCAAAGGTTTTTCCTGTTCTTTTCACCCTTTCCTTTATTGGATAAAAGAAAAGTCGGTGGAGACTCTTTCTATCCACAACAATTGCGATAAAATGCAAAACACCCTAGTCAATTCTCCCACCTTATTACACTGACCCTCTTAGAAGTGAGGGTATTTATAGCCTCGGCGCTGGGCCAAGGTCCCCATTGTTGGGCCACGTTGAGGCCTAATAACGGAAACTTCCAAGGCTTACGTGTGTATGGAGTCCAGCAAGTGGACTCCACCCTGGTAAACTGCTCCGTGAGAATAGGGGTTGGACCCATGATTTCCAGAGGGCAGTTAAGATAACTTTGACATGAGGACATGGGCCACGTTCCCCAACGGATACGTGGGGAGTTTCCCAATGGTCTCTAACTTGGGATGTCTGCTTTTGGGCCTTGTACAACGGTGTTGGTTTGGGCCTCTTATCTAGGGGGACAAGTGTAGGCCCATTCTAGAATAGGAGCCCCCAAAGTTATTTCCCTTAGGTGAAAGGGTGATAACTTAAGTTCAACTTTTATGGCCGGATATTTGATCGAGAAGGATGGTCGAAGTCCTATGAAAGGAGCGAGTTGTTGCCCGCGTGGGGGATAACCTGTTTAGGTGTGTCGGGCACAACCTATTTAGTTGTTTCCCGCGTGAGGCATAACCTATTTAGGTGAAATCGACGGGGTCAGTTGCTTGAGAGGACCGTATTAGTTACGGGGAGCTTCTACGAGATCTCTTTCGACGTGTCCTGTCTTCAAGGGGTTGTTGCAATGTTGAGCATTATTTCTCCCTCGAGGTAGAGTTGAAGGAGAACTGGTGTTAGGAGGAGTCGACCAATGAATGATAGAAAGAATTGGCCCTTTTAGATTCTTATGGAGAGGCAGATTTTCTTGCAAGAGAAAAGGAAGGGGAAAGGTGGTCGAAACATGTAAAATGATCTTGAGAATCTTGTATAAAGGATTTTAACATACCTTGGCTTTTGTGAGGATATCATTAGAAACTTCCTTCTCTGGAGAAAGGATATTATTTTTCTTCAAAGTAAGCTTGGAAGACGCATTGGGACGAACTTTAGTGCTAACATCGTCAATGTTTGCAATAGTCTTTCTCGGGAACTTCTATCAGGAAGCACTGTCGGAACCAGAGAGGTAAGTTTTCCTAAGCTTTTTCTTCTTCATCTTGTGTTGAAATTCATAAGCTTTATTAAGGGGTTGTTCAGGCTGAGGAATAATTTATTGAGAAGGCTTCAGGGATGATTTAGTCTTAGTGATATCATTTTATTCCATCTCTTGAGTATCCTGGAAAAAGATGAAAATCGATAAGAATAGATGAAGAAGCAATATCGAGAAAGAAATAGAGATTCGAAGATTCAAATCTGAGTTTTCTTTGACACTCCATCAGACACACCTTTCTTACTCTTTTTTGACTTGTGTGGAAAAGCAGTTGGATCGATGGTTCTCTTTCGACTCTAAAACAAAGCAATGATCATACCAACATCCTGAATTTCACAGATAAAGACAAAAGGAGGTAGCTTAGAAGCCTGTTTAGTTTCTTTTTCTTCTACATGAGTTTCCTCATTTTGTTTTCCTTCCTCTTTGAGGGAGCCAACAACCAAAACACTCTCCTTCTTCTGATCCTACAATTTAAAATATAATTTAAAATTATTATAATTGCTAATAAATGCAAAGGTAATAGGGAGATGCCAATATTACATGTAATGATTTGTTAGACTGAGCACACCCACATTAGCGTTACTCCTTTTGGCTCTCTTCCAAGCCATAAATGTGAATACATACAACATGGTTAGACCAAGAAGTATACAAGGAAATAAGTGTTGAATCCAGTAAGTTTGATGCCTCACCATCATCAATGTCAGATAAGATCCTAACTTGAGTTATGTCGATATGTAAGTAACCCCAGTAGCTGTGCACGTCTTGTTTGGTTGGGACCACTCTTTGGATAGATTTTTTTACATCTTTGTGTAAAATCTTCAAGTGATATCCACATACGAACCACCATAGGAAAGTAGTTAGGAAGGCCAAAGAAATCACACTTGAAGGTAAAGGTGAAATTTTAGCTTTATAGTAAAATAAAGCAAAAATATATTTATCTTTTACATAAGAAGGAAAATCCAGTTTTGGGATTTTGTCAATAATTTTTTGTTTCAAAACTTTAACTGCCTCAAAGACGGCCCGACTAAGATTACCATGATTTTATATAGTCTCGAAGTAACATTGAAACACTTGAATTTCTTTAATATGCCTATATGTATCTTTCTTAAATTAGTTGTGCAAAGAAGTGAAAGCTTCAGTTAGATGGTGCATCTTAGTCAACATATCAATTTTTTCAGTTTGATAGTCTTTCTACCAAGTGTTGAGCCAAACTGTTGAGCCACGAGGTTAGATTGATAGGAAACAAGACCCACACTATTTTTCTTGGTCAAAATCCTTGTCGATAATAGTTTAGGTGTCAGAAAAGATTCCCATACTTTGACAGATTCAACCCGATGTTTAACATGGAGTACATTAAATTCTATCTTGAACCATGTAGGGTCATGACATCTATTCACGAAGGGAGCCATGTAAGGTGTGAACGTGTATCGCTTTGCGGACATCATAAAGTATTCAGTGAAACTCTCTTGTGTTGTAAGCCATTCATCAGACAGAGTAAGAAAGACAAGTCTACTTCCCTTGATTGGCCATTATTTGTCTTCTCTAGTAGGATGATTTGGCTTGCCAACAACTAAAGTTGGCCCAAATGTGGCAATAAGTCAAAGTTGTAGGAGCCAGAAGGGACCAGAGAGTAGAAGGGTACCATTGGGATTATTGATGGGGCCAAAAGCTTTCATGGCCTGAGATGCTTGACATGAACATTCATGATAACGAGAAAACGTATCATATAATTACTATGCTTTTTACCGATTTTATATTACATTAAGTCATCTAACCCCCGACTATTCCGAGTTTATTTGTCTTTTTACAGGTATAACATTTGTCAACTCAAACCAATGGAAAAGGACTACATGAAGAAGGCTAGACAATAAACAAAGAGAAAAAGAACTAAAACTGCAAAGTTTGGAATTTTGGAGCAGTGACGGGCGTAACGACCCCCAACTTGAAACAACGCTCATCACACATCACTTACGAGCGTAATGCGCTATTTAAGCGTGTTACGACCGTCACCCACCTGTGACGACCGTCACGCGCGTGAAGATGAACGTTGTAAATTGGTGGAGACGTGGGCAACGCAAGGGCAGACTTGTTCTCCTATTTTCCCTCCACTCAGTAACCATGCTCCCTATATTTCCTCCACTAAACCTTTTCTCAAGACACTTTCAACTGCTATTTCCTCTGCTATATATATGTGTGGTAGTGCAAAGCTGCAAGGGTCGAAGGAATTTTCCCAGAACAAATTATTACTTTTGCAATTATTTTTATTTCCTTGTTTTAGAGCATTTTTCCACATACAGTAATTCCTACTTTCAGTATTGTAATTCCTACTTCCAGTATTATTTCAAGCTTTAGTTTTAGGTGTTGATTCTTCATTCAAGAATTAACACAAAATTATTTACTTCAATCAAGTTGCAAGGAATATTGTAACACTTCAAGATTACCATAGCAACTTTAATTCCAGGTTTTTTATTGCAATTAATATTTATTCATTTTTTGTATTATGCCAATTATTTTTATGAATTATATTTTGAATTGCATTATTGTTAAATCTATCATGTCCGGCTAAATTATTCGTACCAGCATGTGACTCTTAAGAACCGAAGGAATTCAGTGATACCTTGGCCAAAAATATTTATTTATAAAACAATTTCTGGTTTCCAATTTCCATGCTTAATTTAACTACCCTTGTCACGAGAGTGAGAGGTTAATTAACACGATTTTGCCACGAGAGTGGGAAATTAATTAAGGCAAGAACCTGCATGTGAGAGCTGGGGTTCAACCCAGATAGTGGTAACGAAACATTAATTTTTAAATACACGAGAGTGTTTTAATAAATTAATTAAACTCAAATTGTTTTCAAAAAGTGTTATTAAATTTAAAGTGCATCCACTAGGTTTAGTAGCATAACTTATTTTATGAACACGAGAGTGTATGTCTCAGGTTTTTAAACAATTAGTTTTTACCGAAATACTTTATAGGCCAAGCTATTCACCGAATTCCCGAAGTCCGACTATCACATACCGGTATAACTATTACTATTATTTTTTAATTAAACTGTTTCCCCCCTAAAATCGAATATTCATCGCTTAGTTAAACAAACTGTAGCATTAGATCGTATGTGATTGATCCTCAGTCTCTGTGGGTTCGATAATCATTTAAAACTAGAACGACTGAACTGTATACTTGCAGTTAGTATCCCGACAGACTCATAAAGTCTCGATCATGTTTTTGGCGCCGTTGCCGGGGACTGGTAGTCAATTAATTATGATTCTTCTGTTGCGCGTTTAGACTAGGCAATAGAAAACCCTTTTTCGATTTGTATGCCAAGGACTCGCTCACAAGGCGAACCACTTGACAAATCGACAAACGAACCTGAACGCATTCTTTCCGTAAGACGTGCAGTCAGGGATTACTGTTTAAATCACGCTATTCCTTTACCCAAACCCGAAATCAAGATTGATTCTGAAACAGATTCTAATTCTTCCTTTGAGACCGAAACTAATCCAGAATTAGACATGGCCGAAGAACAAAGGACCCGTCCACTGAAGGAGTACGCAGCTCCATCACAACAAGAACCCCACAACAGCATTGCTGCTCCAACAATAAACCGAAACGATTTTGAGTTGAAACCGTCATTGATATCAGCTATCCAACAACGTCAATTCTCTGGAGATCCTTCCGAGGACCCAAATGAACATCTTACAAAATTCGTTCAATTTGTCGACACAGTTATAGCAAATGGTGTTAGTAAAGATGCAAGAAGATTATGTCTTTTCCCTTTCTCGCTAAGAGATAGAGCTTGGGCTTGGTTGTAATCCTTGCCATAAAATTCCGTCACTACGTGGGAAGGACTGAAGATTGTATTTTTAGCACGATACTTTCCCCCGAGCAAGACTGCTGCACTAAGAGCCCAAATCAGCGGATTTAGGCAGAAGGATACTGAATCGTTATTCGATGCATGGGAGCGCTACAAAGATATGATGTGAATGTGCCCACATCACGGATTAGAAAAATGGCTGATCATCCACACGTTTTATAATGGACTCTTGTACAACACAAGACTCTCTATAGATGCCGTTGCAGGTGGTACACTAATGGACAAGCCTTATGACGAAGCTAACCAACTCATTGAAAACATGGCTCAAAACCACTATCAGTGGGGAGGAGAAAGAACATCTGTGGAGAAAACTCAAACCAAAGGTGGGATGTACGAGATTAGTAGCCTAGATAAAGTTAATGCTAAGGTAGATGCTCTTACCCAAAAGATAGAAAGCTTGACCTTACCTCCTGCAGCTACCGCGGCTGCAGTTACCCCAAGCTGCGAAGTTTATGGAGTTCCTGGTCATGTTGGAACCGAATGTCAAATCTTAGCAGGAATATCAGTTGATCAGGTAAATTACGCTCAAGGTAATCCTTATGCTAATACCTATAATCCTGGTTGGAAGAACCATCCTAACTTCTCGTACAAGAACAATAACGCTTTATATGCACCTGGCCAAGCACCTGCTGTACCTCCAGGTTATCAAAAACCCGTTGGTAATGTTCTTAACATTCCTAAGAAATCTAACCTTGAAATCCTAATGGAAAATTTTATCGCTAATCAAGCCCAACAAAACAAAGAATTCCTCAATCAAAACGTTCACACCGGTGAACAGTTGAAGCTATTAGCAAATAAGGTAGATGCCCTTGCAACTCACAATAAAATGTTAGAAACCCAAATCTCCCAAGTAGCACAACACCAAGCTAGTTCTGCCGCACCTGCTGGTACATTTCCTGGACAGCCACAACCCAATCCTAAAGGACATGCAAATGCTATCACATTACAAAGTGGGACAGCCCTTGATGGACCGGTAGATCCTAGACTCCAAAACCCGACCATGTATCAAAAACCTGAAAAAGAAGTAGAGAAGTCGAAAGATCAATCTGAGAATGTAGAGGAAGACGCGAATGAGAACAGAGAGGCTTCAGAAAAACCTTACGTGCCTCCACCACCATATAAACTGAAGAAGTGAAAAACATAAGAAGGGGGGTTGAATTGTAAAACTGAAAATCAATGCAATGAACAAGATATTTTTATCCTGGTTTGTTTGATCTCAAACTACTCCAGTCCACCCGTCAAGGTGATTTCGGCTCTCTCCAACAAGGTCTTAATCCACTATATTCAACTGAATATTACAAACTGCTTTAAAAACTGCTAAAGCCTTCTTGATGCAAACCACAACCCGGTTTGTCAAGGAAACACTTTCTTACAAAGAAGATAAATCTAGGTGTGTGAATGTTTTCTACAAAACTGTATTACAACTGTGATGTTTACACAATTTAAGCTTATGAAACTAGATTTCTAAACAATGATTGAGTAAGGAGATATGTAGCGTTTAGAAAACTGAGAGAAGGAAGATTATGATTAGCTTTTAGGCGTGTAAAATGTTGGAGAGCATTAGCCAATTCAATCTTCATAGTCTTGTTTATATAGCACTGAGATTGTTAAACATTGGAGCAATATTCTTGATTCAATGCTAATAACAAACTTTCCTTATTGAGCAGATCTTGTCTGGAATGAGGCCGTTGGTAATAATTTGCTTTCAATGCACAGTACCGTTGCTTACTTAATGCATGTTCTGGCTTGGCTCATTCTGACTCTGCTTAACTGTTGATGAACTGTTGTTTTCATTATCAGAGTGTTGAGCGCAGTTCTGTTCATCAAGCTTCAGCATACATGTGAGTTAATCTTCTGATTCTGGTATTCTGATATAGCAACTTCTGATGCTGATGTCAAGAACCAATATTCTGATGTTGATTAAGTGTGCTCTTGCTGATACCTATTAGAGTTTCTGCAAAGCAGAACGTAATATTTTTAGGTAGCAAATAGTTCATACATGAATCATATAAATAATATATCTTTTCATTTTGTTATCATCAAAACTTAAACATAGGGTAGTAGATTCAAACTTTGTTCTAACAATCTCCCCCTTTTTGATGATGACAAAAACTAGATATTTTTAATTGAAAATAACGTGAAAAAGTATCATAGGTAACTAAATGATAAGATGTATCAGAGTAAGAGGTTATCAAAGATAAGGGATAAAGAGATATCAGAGTTGAGAGATACTCCCCCTGAATTTATTGCTTCCCTTTTTAATTCCAAGAGTTCTTCAGGATCAGATTTTTTATTTGCCTTTCTTTGAACATCAGATTCTCAGAGTTTTGACTATCAGAAGCTTTAGATCAGCATATCAGAGCAGAGCTTCAGATCAGCGTATCAGAGCTTTTCTTGTCAGAGCTTTGCTTTGGGTCAGAGTATCAGAGCTTTAGTCTTCAGAGTATCATGAAGCTTTCTTGTACCTGTAGACTTAAGCAAAACAGAAAACATATTCAAGTATATCAGAGTTAGAATGTTCGAGAATTTCTATCTTAGTAATCCGTTATTATTTAAAATATCATTCTTGTTCTCCCCCTTTTTGTCAGCAATCAAAAAGTGTAAGTGATGTGCTAAAACATTTAGAGCAGAAAAACTTGTCATATTAAAAGGTTCAGAATCAAACAAAACAGTACAACAGATAATCAAAGAAAACATGAAAATGACATGAATGAAAAACTAAGGTTGGGGAGGAAGGCGTGTGAACAGGTTCTCCAGCATGGCTTTGATCTGATCAGCAGTCTCATTCTTCTTGTGTACCATGCTGACAACTGTGTCTATCTTGCTATCCTGCACATCCATCCTTTCTTTCATCTTCTGGTCATTTTCATCCATCCTTTACTGCAGACGCGTGTCATTCAGCTTCAGCTCTTCCAGAGTCTGCCTGTCCAAGGCAGCTTGAGAAACATCAGAAGCAAGGAGCTTCTGAGAGCTTTCTGCAACATCTTCTGCTTGACTTGCTTCAGCTTGAATAGTCTTGTCTTCTTCTGGTTGCACCTTTGAAGCTAGTTGTTTCTCAGACCATGGCTCACTATCCAGAGGGAGCACGTCTTCCTGTGGCAGCTGACTTTCAACTTCCTTCAGCAGCTTGCTGAAGTTCTGTTGTGCCTGCTCATAGTTGATATCCTGCAACTTGAGGGCTTCAGCACGTACCCAAATTCTGAATTGTGACCAGAGCTGGTCAGAGGCAGCTGGGTCAATCATTCCAGGACAGACTTGCTTCAGAGAAGCAATCCACTGCTGCAAACCTGTTTCAAAATTCATAATACCAGAGCCAACATCTGGTTGTCTTGGTTTTGGAATGGCTATTTTATTTTTCAGATCAGCAAGACGGTCAAGGATTGTTAAGTCTATGAATGTCCTGCTGGGGTTTTCGGTGGTTTGCTTGGGAGCTGTTTGTTTTGGAGATGGAGTGGGAGAATCAGAGATAATGATTGGACTGTTTGATGTTTTGGGAGTATTTGGTGGTGTAGATTCTGACGAGGATGGCAGCTGGGCCATTGTGACTGTTGTTCCACATGGCAGCTGGATTGCCAGAGGTGATGGTTGAGGTGAATGAGGTTCATAAGGTGGATGAATTTCTGGTTGAGGAGAGGGAGACGGAATTGCTGGTTGTGGAGAAGTTGTTGGAATTTCTGGTTGTTCAGGGTTAAGAGGTTCTTCTGGAATGGATGAGAGAGGTTGTTGTTGTTCTGGTTCTTCAGCAGTTTGCTGTTGTTCTGGTTGTGGAGAAGGGACAATTTGTGGTTCAGAGTTTGGATTAATTGAGGAGTGATCAGAAGTGTGTTGATCAATGTCAGACAGCACTTTGTCAATTGCTGATGTTGTTGAGATTGTTGGTTTGGGATGTTTGGTTCGGGGTCTTCTGAGTTGTAATGCCTCAGAAGGGTCATCTTCTGGTTCAGTTTCATCTATTGTTGGGATGGGGATTGAGATTCTATGAGAGGTTGGAGGTGGAATTGATGCTGGAATATTAGAAGAATTTAAAATAGAAGCAGCAGATAAATTACCTCTTTTCTTGGGTGTCTGCTGGGATGATCCTTCTGAAGGTGCCTTCCTTTTCTTCGTCTTCTTCAGTGTCACTTCTGGTTGAGGTTGGTGCAGATCTTTGATCTTCAGATTGGGATCTGTACCATCAGCTTTGCACGCGTCCAGATACCTGAGAAATACCACTGGCTTGGATTCTATCTCAGAAAATAAAGGAAAGTCACTCAATGGAACTCTTCTGCTGGTGATATCAGCAATAGGAATAGCGCTGGGTTCCTTTTTGATATTCTCTATCAACTTCATTTTCTTCAAGTTCTTCGCGTTCAGAGGCTTCCCAACCGTTGGTTCAATGGTGCTTAACTCTTGAGCTTCTATCAGATGCTCTATCAGCCTATTCTCAGTCAGAATATCTGATATCAACCTTCCAAAGGGTATCCAATCCCTCTTTGTTCTTTCGTCTTCCCTGGTTTCCTTCACGCTTGTTCTGAGGTGATTAAACAGAAGATGAGCCAAGTTGATTTTTACCTTCTGATTGATAAAGTAGATCAGAAACTGCAGATCTACATTTATGTAATCAGGGGAACTAGTTGGCTTCCTATGGTTAAAACACCCCAGAATTATCTTCGCCCAAACTCTGTGATGATCCTTCAGATCTTTGATCTTGCTGCTGGGCACCCCATGGGTGAAAATCCTTTCTGCTATGACGCCCACGTCAGCACATCTCTCAGCCATATCAATACAGCGGACGCCACCGCCACTGTAACCAATTAACCTTGCTATGTGATCCTCAGTGATCACAATCTTCTTCCCCATAATGTAGGAGGTGCCTTGATGCGTTGAAGCCGTTGCATGAATCCAGAACTCCTTGACTAACATAGGGAATGTTGGTCCAACCAACCTGTCAAAATACCTTTCCCATTTTTGTGCCCTAACTTCTTCTGTTAAATCAAAACCGTTTTCCTTCAGGCTTCCAAAATCAATGATCAATTCAGATAACACTTCAAGATTCTTCACAGGAGTGAGGAGTGTTCTGAATGGCACTTGATACTGTTCAGATGATGCTTTCTTCTGAGAACCTGCAGAAGCACTGCTGGAGGTTGCCATGTTCACACTTAGGGATTTTGAGAAAAACTGAGAAAAAGAGTTTGCAAGAGATGAACACAGAAAAATGCAGAGAATACTTTGAGAAATAATGAGAAACTGTAAAAGATTAAAGTGAGAGGTTAACGTGTTTAAATAGGGTTCAGAATATTTTGAAATTGTAAACGTTTTCAATAAAGAGGAATAAAATCATGATTACGTTTTAAAAAACATGATTACTTTCATTTAATGCTTGCTGATTTTGGGGGATTTGAGAAAGATACTTAAAACGGTTACCAGACATGTGTCTCAATGCACCCAATCAGCGTTTTGCCTTCTCATAAGCGTGCACGCGTTCTGCTTCAGAGATTTGCTGATGATTGGATGACACTTGTTTGATGTAGTGATCAGCACATCTGTCTTTGAGCTTAGACTCTCAGATCTTTAGACTTGCATCTGATACAATCTGCATGTTCTATCTTTCTGAAAAGAGATCGATCAGAAGTTCACAGTAAAATAAATACATTCTGAAGATAAATATATGGAATTAAAACATTTTCACTCTGGGCAGATTTTCATGCTGAGATGTTTCAGAATGAAATTAAACCTATCTTCAGAAAGGGGTTTAGTGAAGATATCAGCCCATTGATGGTCTGTATCTATAAATTTTAAGTTCAAAATTCCTTTCTGAATATAGTCCCTAATGAAATGATGTTTTATTTCTATATGCTTAGCTCTAGAATGTAAAATGGGATTCTTACTTAAGCAAATAGCAGAAGTATTGTCACAGAGTATAGGAATGTTACTCTCAAAAATCTGGAAGTCTTCAAGCTGACTTTTCATCCAGAGCATTTGTGTGCTACATCCTGCTGCTGCTATGTACTCAGCTTCTGTTGTTGATAGCGCAATTGTTGATTGCCTTTTGCTGGACCAAGAGATCAGATTTTCTCCCAGAAACTGGCAGCTTCCAAAAGTACTTTTACGCTCCACTCTGTCTCCAGCAAATTCAGCATCGCAGTAGCCTACTAAACTGTAATCACTAGATTTTCTATAAAACAAACCCAGATTAGTAGTACCTTTCAGATACTTGAAAATTCGCTTAACAGCTGTTAAGTGAGATTCTCTAGGATCTGATTGGAATCTGGCACAAATACAAACGCTGAATAATATATCAGGTCTTGAAGCAGTCAGATAAAGGAGAGAACCAATCATACCTCTGTAGACTTTCTGTTCTACATTTTTGCTTACCTCTTCTCTTTCAAGAATGCACGTGGGATGCACTGGAATCTTTGATGGCTTACATTCTGAGAGGTCAAATTTCTTCAGAAGATCTCTGATGTATTTGCTCTGATGAATGTAAGTTCCCTCTGGAGTTTGATTGATCTGAATTCCTAGAAAGAATTTCAGTTCCCCCATGAGGCTCATCTCAAATTCTGCCTGCATACACTTAGCAAATTTTCTTCCAAGAGAAGGATTAGTAGAACCAAAAATAATATCATCAACGTAAATTTGACAGACTAAGATGTCATTCTTAACTGATTTACAGAATAAGGTAGTGTCCACCTTCCCTCTGGTGAATTCATTTTCTAACAGAAAGTTACTTAGCCTTTCATACCAAGCTCTGGGAGCTTGTTTCAGACCATATAGTGACTTCTTTAGTTTGAAAACATGTTCTGGATGTTTTGTATTTTCAAAACCAGGGGGTTGGTGCACATAAACCTCTTCTTCTATATAACCGTTTAAGAATGCACTCTTGACATCCATCTGATACATAGTGATGCCTCTATTAACAGCAAAGAAATTAAAAGTCTGATAGATTCTAACCTGGCGACTGGAGCAAAGGTTTATGTATAGTATATCCCCTCTTGCTGACTATAACCTTGTGCAACCAGTCGTGCCTTGTTTCTGATGACTTCACCTTGTTCATTTAGCTTGTTTCTGAAGACCCATCTTGTTCCAATGACGTTGAATCCTTTTGTTCTGGGAACAAGATCCCATACGTCATTTCTGGTGAATTGATTCAGCTCTTCTTGCATTTCCAGAATCCAGTCATTATCCAGAAGTGCTTCATCAATAGAAGAAGGTTCAATCAGAGACACAAGTCCCATGAGTGTTTCTTCAGAGTTTCTGAAGCTTGCTCTTGTTCTGATTGGATCTTCCTTTCTCCCTAAGATAGTCTCTTCTGGGTGATCCAAGCTGCTTCTGGGTAATCTCTTCTGAGGTTGATCAACAACTGTTGTAGGATTGCTAGCAGTGCTCCTTTCAGACGTTGAAGGAGTGTCTGTGTTGAGAGCTTCTGATGACTTGTCTTCAGAACCTGTAAATTCAATTTCCATACCTGCAAAAACTTCATTTTGCTTTGACTTTTCAGAGTTAAGCTTATCATCAAAACGAACACTGATTGATTCTTCCACAATCTGTGTTTCTGTATTGTATACTTGGTACCCTCTTGAGCGTTCAGAGTATCCTAACATAATACACTTCTGTGCTTTAGAGTCAAACTTGTTCAAATAATTCTTTGTATTTAACATAAAACAGGTACCTCCAAATGGATGAAAATATGAAATGTTGGGCTTTATGTTCTTCCACAATTCATATGGAGTCTTTTCCAGAATAGGTCTTATTGAGATTCTATTCTGAATGTAGCACGCTGTGTTTATTGCCTCTGCCCAGAAGATCTTAGCAACGTTTGTCTCATTGATCATGGTTCTGGCCATTTCTTGCAATGTTCCGTTCTTTCGTTCTACAACTCCATTTTGTTGGGGAGTTCTAGGACAAGAGAAATCATGCAGAATGCCTCTGTCATTAAAGAATGACTCAAAATCTTTGTTTTCAAATTCTCCACCATGATCACTTCTGACTTTAACGATTCTAAGATCCTTTTCATTCTGAAGTTGGTTACAGAAGGAAACAAACACAGAGTGTGACTCGTCCTTGTGTCTTAAGAACTTTACCCATGTCCATCTGCTATAGTCATCTACGATTACTAACCCATACTTCTTGCCACTGACTGAAGCAGTTTTAACTGGTCCAAATAAGTCAATGTGCAGAAGTTCTAATGGCTTAGAGGTAGAAACAACATTTTTAGATTTAAAAGAAGGTTTTGCAAACTTGCCTTTCTGACATGCTTCACACAGAGCATCTGAATTGAACTTCAAATTAGGAAGTCCTCTGACCAGATTGAGTTTGTTAATCTGAGATATTCTTCTCATACTAACATGCCCCAATCTTCTGTGCCAGATCCACTGCTCGTTGTTGACAGACAGAAGGCACTTTACATTCTGACTTTTTAGTTCAGAAAGTTTGATTTTGTAAATGTTGTTTTTCCTCTTACCATTAAACAGGATAGTCCCATCTTTCTGACTAACAGCTTTACATGATTTTTGATTAAAGATTATATCATAACCGTTATCACTTAATTGACTTATGGATAACAGATTATGCATTAATCCATCTACTAGCAGAACATTATTAATAGAGGGAATATTTCCATTACCTACAGTTCCAGAGCCAATTATCTTTCCCCTCCGATTGCCTCCAAAACCAACGTGGCCTCCAGGCTTAAGTTCCAGGCTTTGGAACATATGCCTTCTTCCCGTCATGTGTCGCGAGCAGCCAGAGTCCAGGTACCATGACTGGTGTTTCTGACTTGCTGCTAAAGATATCTGCAACATGTATTATTTTATCCTTAGGTACCCAGATTTTCTTGGGTCCTGATTTGTTAGTTTTACCAAAACTATGGTTGAATTTTGGTTTCACAGAGTACTTACTGCTAGTGTATTTAATATCATGTGTGTGACCATACACAAAATGTGAATTCAGAGGAGTGTGTTTAATGGTTAAGTCCATGACATTCTTTGGTGTAGGAACCTTACCTTGGTATCCTATTCCTTTCCTGCCGTTTCTGCTAACTCCATAGATCATTGAAGCCATTTTGCTTCTATCTATGCTTTTAGCAAGGAACTTCTGGAAACTGTGATCATACTCCTTGATGATCTCATCAGCGTTGCTGGGAGTTTCAGAAATTGGTTCCTTCTGAGAGTTTTGTAAAGTATTTTCTAATTTTGAAATCTTATTTCTCAGCTCAGAATTCTCCAATTTAAGACTCTCAGTCTTATTAGAGTCAGATTCAAGATTCCTTTTCAGGTCTCGGAACTTAACTCTAATCTGTTGATATCTTTCCAGGATTTCATTAAGGCTTTCAGCAAGTTCAGCCTTGGTAAAATTAACAGCAAAGTTAGGAAATACCTCTTCAGTGTCTGATTCAGAGTCTGATTCAGAAGCTTCACTATCTTCTGAAATGTTAGCCATGAGAGCTATGTTTGCCCTCTCATCATCTGATTCTGAGTCAGCTTCAGACGAGTCAGAGTCATCCCATGTAGCCATGAGACTTTTCTTCTTTTCTCTTCTAAACTTCTTTTTGGGCTTTTCCCTCTGAAGCTTTGGGCAGTCACTCTTGTAGTGTCCTTGCTCATTGCACTCATAGCAGATGATGTCCTTGGTGTTTGGCTTTTTGCTACTTGAGGAGCCTTCAGATCTTCTGTATCCAGAGGAAGAATCTGTCCTTCTGTATCTGGAAGAGGACTCGTTCTGATCAGATCTTCTGGGATTCCTGAACTTCCTTTGCCTCTGCTTCCACAGTTGATTTACTCTTCTGGAGAGGAGGGAGAGTTCGTCTTCTTCTGATGAGGATCCATCAGATGTTTCTTCAACTGCCTGCAAAACTTTAGACTCAGATTTTTTGTTATATTTTAATGCTAAAGGCTTACCTTGCTTCTGAGGCTCGTCAGCTTCTAGCTCTATCTCATGACTTCTGAGGGAGCTGATAAGTTCCTCCAGAGTGATTTTGTTGAGATCTTTTGCTAGCTTCAGAGCTGTAACCATTGGTCTCCACTGCTTGGGTAAACTTCTGATGATTTTCTTGACATGGTCAGCAGTAGAGTATCCTTTGTCCAAAACCTTGAGACCAGCTACCAGAATCTGGAATCTTGAGAACATTGTTTCAATGGATTCAGATTCTTCCATTTTGAACGCCTCATACTTCTGAATGAGCGCCAGAGCTTTAGTTTCTTTGACCTGAACGTTGCCCTCATGCGTCATTCTGAGTGAGTCAAAAATTTTCTTTGTTGTGTCTCTGTTGGAGATCTTTTCATATTCAGTATAGGAGATGGCGCTAAGAAGGATGGTTATGGCCTTCTGGTGATTCTTGAAGTCACGCTTTTGTTGGTCAGACATTGTTTTTCTATCAATCTTCTGACCGCTTGCATTCACAGGGTGCGTGTATCCATCTGTCACCATATCCCACAGATCAGCATCATGTGCCAGAAAGAAGCTTTCAATTATGTCTTTCCAGTAATCAAAGTTTTCTTCATCAAAGACTGGAGGTTTGCCGCTGAATCTGTCTATGTCCTCATGGTTGTCATTGCTGGTGTGAGAATAGTTTCCTGCCATTGTGTTTTTCTGACGCTGGATCTTGTACTGACACGGTTAAGTGTTTTAGCTCAGAACCAGACGCTCTGATGCCAATTGAAGAAGTGAAAAACACAAGAAGGGGGGTTGAATTGTAAAACTGAAAATCAATGCAATGAACAAGATATTTTTATCCTGGTTCGTTTGATCTCAAACTACTCCAGTCCACCCGTCAAGGTGATTTCACCTCTCTCCAACGAGGTCTTAATCCACTATATTCAACTGAATATTACAAACTGCTTTAACAACTACTAAAGCCTTCTTGATGCAAACCACAACCCGGTTTGTCAAGGAAACACTTTCTTACAAAGAAGATAAATCTAGGTGTGTGAATGTTTTCTACAAAACTGTATCACAACTATGATGTTTACACAATTTAAGCTTATGAAACTAGATTGCTAAACAATGATTGAGTAAGGAGATATGTAGCGTTTATCAAACTGAGAGAAGGAAGATTATGATTAGCTTTTAGGCATGTAAAATGTTGGAGAGCATTAGCCAATTCAATCTTCATAGTCTTGTTTATATAGCACTGAGATTGTTGAACGTTGGAGCAATATTCTTGATTCAATGCTAATAACAAACTTTCCTTATTGAGCAGATCTTGTCTGGAATGAGGCCGTTGGTAATAATTTGCTTTCAATGCACAGTACCGTTGCTTACTTAATGCATGTTCTGGCATGGCTCATTCTGACTCTGCTTAACTGCTGATGAACTGTTGTTTTCATTATCAGAGTGTTGAGCGCAGTTCTGTTCATCAAGCTTCAGCATACATGTGAGTTAATCTTCTGATTCTGGTATTCTGATATAGCAACTTCTGATGCTGATGTCAAGAACCAATATTCTGATGCTGATTAAGTGTGCTCTTGCTGATACCTATCAGAGTTTCTGCAAAGCAGAACGTAATATTTTTAGGTAGCAAATAGTTCATACATGAATCATATAAATAATATATCTTTTCATTTTGTTATCATCAAAACTTAAACATAGGGTAGTAGATTCAAACTTTGTTCTAACATAAACCACCAATTCCATACCCCCAAAGACTTGAAAAATCCAAGAATGAGGGACAATTCAAGAAATTTATAGAACTTCTGAAACAATTAAACGTTACTATTCCGTTTACAGAAGTTATAACCCAAATGCCCTCATATGCTAAATTCCTAAAAGAAATATTGTCTAATAAGAAAAAAATCGTTGAAAACGAAACCGTTATGCTAACTGCCCAATGTAGCGCCATAATTCAAAATAGCATGCCTCCAAAGTTAAAAGATCCTGGTAGTTTCTCCATACCATGTGTAATTGGAAAATCTGTCATAGACAAAGCTCTATGCGATTTAGGAGCCAGTGTTAGTCTAATGCCCTTATCTATTTGTGAGAAGCTCAAATTAGGCGACATGATACCTACCAAGATGTCCCTACAACTAGCCGACAGATCAGTCAAATTCCCTGTTGGTATGCTAGAAAGCATTCATGTCCGAATAGGACAATTTTACATACCGACTGACTTTATAATAATGGACATCAAGGAAGATTCAAACATTCCCATCATACTAGGAAGACCATTTTTAGCTACTGCAGGAGCCATCATTGACGTTAAGAAAGGAAAACTTACCTTCGAGGTAGGAGAAGAAAAAGTAGAATTCATTCTTTCCCAATTCTTTAAAGCCCCTGCTATAGATGACTCATGCTGTCTCCTAGATATTATTGATGAATGTGTCAAAGAACTTGAAAGCCAAGAAGACACCTATTCTGGGATGCTAAAAATTCAGACACCAACTATCCTCAAGGACGATGACTGGAAACAAGAACATTTAGATACCGACCTAAGCGAATGTTTAGCCTTAACACCCGATCCTGCCCCGACTGATAAGAAAACTGGTATAGAACTTAAAACATTACCTGAAGATATTAGGTATGAATTTTTAGATAAAGAACTCGAACGGCCAGTTATAGTCAATGCCAATTTAGGGAAGATCAAAACCGAAAAACTTCTTAGTGTGTTAAGAAAATATCCAACCATGTTAGGCTATAATATATCATATCTAAAAGGAATAAGCCCTTCTCTCTGTATGCACCGCATTATGCTAGAGGAGGACTGCAAGACTTCTAGAGAACATCAAAGACGAATAAATCCTATCCTAAGTGAAGTCGTTAAGAAAGAAGTGCAGAAACTACTAGAGGCAGGCATCATATACCCAATATCAGATAGTAACTGGGTCAGTCCAGTTCACGTGGTGCCTAAGAAAGGAGGTGTTACGGTTATAACGAACACAAAAGGCGAATCGGTAGCACAACATACCCAAACAGGATAGAGAATGTGCATCGATTATAGAAAACTACACAAAGCTACGCGTAAGGACCATTTCCCATTACCATTCATTGATCAAATGCTCGAGCGCTTAGCCAAACATTCCCATTTCTGCTATCTTGACGGATACTCAGGATTCTTCCAAATTCCCATTCATCCTGACGATCAAGAGAAAACCATGTTCACATGTCCCTATGGTACCTTTGCATACCGAAGAATGCCATTTGGACTATGTAACGCACCTGCAACTTTCCAACGATGCATGATGGCGATTTTCGCAGACTTTTTAGACGGAATTATGGAAGTATTCAAGGACGATTTCTCTGTCTGTGGAGAAAGTTTTGACGGATGTTTATCAAATCTTGAATTAGTACTGAAACGTTGTGTCAATGTCAACCTAGTGCTCAACTGGGAGAAATGTCACTTCATGGTGAGACAAGGAATTGTGTTGGGTCACATTGTATCAAACAGAGGAATTGAAGTCGACAAAGCAAAAATAGAAATTATCAAAAACCTTCAACCACCCAAAATAGTTAGAGAAATAAGAAGTTTTCTAGGAGACGCTGGTTTTTACCGACATTTTATAAAAGATTTCTCTAAAATCACTTAGCCACTAACTGAATTATTAATGAAAGAAGCTGAGTTTATTTTCGACGATAAATGCTTGAATGCATTTGAAATGCTTAAAGAAGCCTAAATCTCAACACCTATTATGCAACCTCCTGATTGGAACCTACCATTTGAAATAATGTGCGATGCGAGCGATTATGCTGTAGGCGCAGTCCTAGGACAACGCAAAGATAAAAAGCCTCACGCTATCTACTACGCAAGCAGAACACTCGATCCCGCACAAATGAATTACGCCACTACGGAGAAGGAACTCTTAGTTGTGGTATTCGCATTGGATAAATTTCGTTCCTATTTAGTAGGCGCCAAAATCATTATTTACACGGATCATGCCGCGATCTGATACTTACTAAGTAAGAAAGACGCCAAACCGCGACTACTCCGATGGATCCTACTCCTCCAAGAATTTGACTTGGAAATAAAAGACAAAAGAGGAATTGAAAACGTGGTAGCTGACCATTTATCAAGATTAGATGGAATCCAAACCGAGAGTGTTCCCATAAACGAAGATTTCCCTTATGAACGCCTTATTGCTAAACTAGAGATATACTCTACCGACTGTTTAGATCAACACAATGAACCCTTAACAACTGCGGTAGTAAAAGCCATTTGTACCAACACCACATTACCATGGTACGCTGACTTCGTCAACTATTTAGTTGTCGGTGTTTTACCACCTGACTTAACGTACCAACAGCGGAAGAAATTCTTCCATGATCTTAAACACTACTTTTGGGATTAACCATTACTCTTTAAAAGAGGCGTCGATGGTATCTACCGTCGCTGCGTTCCTAACGATGAAATAGACGACATCATCTCCCATTGCCATTCCGCCCCTTATGGTGGACACGCTAGTACGTCAAAAACATGTGCAAAAATACTTCAAGCTGGCTTCTTTTGGCCTACCTTATGGAAAGACGTCCACGTAGCAATTATGAACTGCGATAGATGTCAACGCACAGGAAATATATCTAGACGCGACGAAATGCCACAAAAAGGAATCCTCGAAGTAGAAATTTTCGATGTATGGGGAATTGATTTCATGGGACCATTGCCCACATCTTTTGGAAATAAGTATATTTTGGTAGCCGTTGATTACGTATCAAAGTGGATTGAAGCCATCGTCGCACCCACAAACGATACACGAGTGGTACTAAAACTATTCAAGCATATTATCTTCCCACGATTCGGTGTACCAAGACTAGTAATCAGTGATGGTGGTTCCCATTTTATCTCTAGAATTTTCGAAAAATTACTTTCCAAATATGGCGTTAAACATCGCATAGCCACACCATACCATCCTCAAACGAGTGGACAAGTGGAAGTGTTAAACAGGGAGATAAAAAAATCCTTGAGAAAACCGTAGCCACATCCAGAAAAGATTGGTCCTCCAAGCTAAATGATTCTCTTTGGGCATATCGGACAACTTTTAAAACCCCTATCGGAACAACGTCGTTTAAATTAGTTTATGGAAAATCTTGTCATTTTCGAGTAGAATTAGAACATAAAGCTTATTGGGCCATTAAAACCCTTAACTTAAATTACAAGATTGCTAGCGAGAAACGAGTATTAGACATCCATGAATTAGAAGAATTGCGTCTAGACGCTTATGAAAATGCTAGAATCTATAAGGAAAGAACAAAAAAATGGCACGATAAGCGTATCTCGCGGAAAGAATTTAAGGAAGGAGACATCGTACTCCTATTCAACTCTAGACTGAAACTTTTCCCGGGAAAACTACGTTCCAGATGGTCAGGACCATTCGAAATTAACAAAGTTTTCCCAAGTGGTGCGATAGAAATTAAAGGAAATTCTATCGAACCATTCATAGTCAATGGCCAGCGCCTAGAGCACTACTTTAACGTCGGAAATATCAACTATTCGGCTTATCTTCAGTTAAGTGAGCCACCTACCCTGATACCTAACTGAATAAGTATTATTTGTCGAGCCGTCGACATAAAATAAAGGCGCTTCATGGGAGGCAACCCATGTTCTATTTTAATTATTTTTACTGTTTTAACATGTTTTTATTTTTCTTTTCTTTTTCTTAATCTTTAAAATTTTCATGATTGCATCTCTTACTCCTTTCTATTTTCTTTTATTTTTATTTTCCCTTTAAACTTTCTTTTTCTTTTTGATTTAACTTTGGCAAATTCTTAACCTGAAAATACTAACTTATTTTTTTCAAACATTTATTAAATATTTTCAGGGGGTAATTCTTTTGCTTTCATATTTAGCTCTATGGCACGTGTAAACTTCATGAATGTCACTTTGAGAAGCAGACACCAAAGAAGACGCTTTGAGGATCTGGCTGAGCGGGAAATGTGCCCTACAATCTACGCTGATGACCATGCTATGACCGCCCTTGGCATTCGTGAGAGTGTCATGTATTTGCTACATCAGATTGGCTGGGACACTGCTCCTATCCGAAGATGGTACTGTACTTACAAGAAGCTGACCCTTGAGTTCCTGAGCACCCTGAGCTTCATTCCAAATCACGGGATAGGATTCAACCGTGGGTTGATCACTTTCAGGATGTTTGACATGGACTACACCTATAACCTCAGGGAGTTTAGCCACCTGCTAGGGTTCCCTTTTGGACCTGATGTTATCACTATGACCCAGGAGAACCTCTTGCTTGATTCTGATCTTGATTTTTTCTGGGGCAGCATTGTTGGCAATAACCATCCAGAGTCGTCTAACCTTTATTCTGAGTGCATCCACAACCCGGCTATCAGGTACTTTCACAAGATCATCGCCCATACCCTTTTTGGTAAACAGCAGAATGTTACATCCGTGTCCTGCGATGAGCTCTTCATTACGTAATGTGCCTCCCAGAGTCGTCCAGTAAACGGTGCCGCTTATATGCTAGCTAACATGGAGCGTATCATCCAGACTCCAAATGCACCAATCCTGTTGGGTGGTTTAGTCACTATGCTATCAAATTCTATTGGACTCCGCAGGCCTATGCTTGGATCCGCCCCGCATTATGGAATAAAGCCGATGAACATTGAATTCTGCTTTAACACTAGCATTATTGGGAACCTTGGGCCAGATCAATTTGAGCTGTTAATTAATCATGAGATTGTCCCCCAGTTTAAGCTCCCGAACCCTATCACTAGTGTGCATAATAGAGCAAACTGGATTTTTGACCTCTACCATCCTGCTACACTGCCTTCGTCTCCTTCTATTGTTGACATTTACGAAGTACCCAACACTTCTAATGTTGATGAAGACCCTGCCACACCACCAGGATACCATGAGTTCCCCGATCCATGGGAACAGCAGGCTGCTTCCACTGAGACCGCCACCCAGGCTCCAGAGATTCCACCGCCTTCACCTACTGTTACCCTGCACTCTTTGCATGAAGCAATTACTGATATGCGGGGCGAGCTTACATCTCTCCGGGTGGATTTCATCGCTTTCATGGATTTGGTGACCGATCAGCTGGATTTCATGCACCAGCATATGTTCCCGACTCCCCGTGGCTAGAGTTGTCGTTGTTATCTTATTCTTTTCTCTCGCATTTGTACATACAGTGGGGACACTGTTTAGTTTTAGTGTGGGAGGGATTCTAGTTATTTTAGCATTTTATTCTAGTCATTTTAGCATTTTATCATTTTTATTTTTAGTTATTCCGAAACAATTTTTATGGATTAATTCAATTATTTATCAAGTACCGAGTTTATTTTATTTTTCATTCCTTTTCATTTTCAGCATACTGTTTATTTCCTTTAATTTATTGTTTATATTTCCCGCAAATATTATTATTTCATTATGTGCTGGTAAATAATATTACAGAACTTTAATATTCAAAACTTTAATTAAATTAAAATATTTCAAACTTAAAATATTAAGAAAATAATAAAATATATAAAAATATATAAACATCTCCAACGGTCCTGTAACGGTCTTCTCATTAATGACATTGAACGTGTTACGACCGTCACACCCTCGTGACGAGCGTAACACGCCTTTTTGCCTTGTGATGACCGTCACATCCTCGTGACGACCGTCACGCGCACAACATATCAGAACGGCTATTACAGAACCGTTCCAAACATTCCCTTATTAACCCCCTTCCTCCATTGTTGCAAAATCACACGAAAACTACCCACTCCACTCCATTTTTCTTCAAACTTCTAAACTTCCAACACTAAAATAGTATCCACCCACTACCCCAATTTCATATTCCAAACCTTTTGCAATCAAATTCTACCTACACCATGGCCAACAACCCACAAGCTCCCGCCCTCACTTTCAGAACCGGCGAACAAGGAGAAAACCAACGGACAAAATTTCAGAAATTTTAACGCTGAGGTCTCCAACCTACACGGTACGTTGATATCGACTGCCTGAGGAGTTTAGGACTACTTGACGGTGTCTGCCAATTGTTGCAGAGTGTAGATTTATGGAACTTGTGCCGTGAACCAAGACCAATTTATGAAACTCTGACTCTTGAGTTTTTGAGTTCCTTTGTTTACATCACTCCGCCAGGTGCCACGAACCAACTGTCAGGCCTGGCCAAATTCCGCATGTTTGGCATTGAGCACGAGTTGCCTCAATCCGACATCGTGCGACTTTTAGGCTTTTGTTCGGATGAAGGTGTTCATCTCCGGGTGCCGGATAATTTTGGTGAGGAAGCCTTCAACTTATGGCACAGTTTGACGAATATCTGTGTTGGATCCTACGACCACCTAAATGCCACCCACATTCATAATCCGGCCATCCGCTATTTCCACCGCATCCTCAGCAACACAAACTTCGCCCTTGACAGCAACCATAAGCTCAACTCCAAGGAGCTTTTCTTTATGAATTGCGCGTTCACAGGGCAAAAGATCAATGCCACCCCGTTCTTACTCGCTCACATCCACTCTATTTGTGCTAGAGGAGGAAAACCATTTTATTTTGGAGGGCTGGTCACTTCACTTGCTATAGGTCTGAACTACGGTGCTGCTCTCGCGACTTTGCCTTCTATGGCACCGGCTTTGCTAACTTTGGATCATTGCAAAGCCGCACATCTCATCTATGAGCGGAAGGATGGCAGATTCCACCCTGTAATCAAGAACACCATTTATCAGAACATCATTTTGCCTTTCAGGGACCGAATCGATCTAAGAAACCGAGCAAACTGGTTATTCGATCCTGTAACTCCCGCAGAGCGTGCACCTACTCATGAAGACCAACCTGCAGCCCCCGCAGATGAAATGCAAGAAGAGCTGGATAGTGCTCCTCCCGTCCATGACATTCCAGGATCCTCATATTCACCTCCTCCTATTAATCTTGAAGACATCCTCCGCGCCATCCATATGCAAAACCAAATGAGCGCAGCGCTTGAAAGAAGGCAACATGAGCAATTTGAGTCTTTGTGCGCTCAAAACGCTCAGATCTTGACTGGGCAGCGCAATATGAATGAGAGGTTAGATGAGGCCCTGTCAGAGCTCAACGCCCTAAGGCTGGACGTCAGCACCCTTGGTTTCCAAGACACTGACACTGAAGCCACTCCTACCAGACGCTCTCGCACCAGGAGTAGAGGACGTGGTCACTAGTAGTTTTTCTTTATTTTTTATGTAGTTTATTATTTTTTTCTGTTTCATTTCCTTTCCGTTTGTTTTTGTAATTGTACTTCCCCGCCTATACACCGCAACATTGAGGACAATGTCGGATTTAGTGTGGGAGAGGTACCTTTCCTTCCTTTATAAACTAGTAATTTTTATGATATATCTCAATTTAAATTCTTCACTTTATTCACCCATACCAAAAAAAAATTTCTTCGCATTAGCCCGACATACCTATTTTAATGAAATCCCCAGTTAGGGAAGCCGAAAACGACATAACAAGATTGATACGGTTATGACACCGTAGACTTCCTATTTACGCGATTCGTTTCAATAACCATTATACTGACGTCTAGAGTTTTTAGTTCTATAGTAACCCTTAGTAGTTTATATTAGCAGTCAGCACCGTCTTGACACAAACCACGTGGGGAATCGATGAATATAAGTGTTTGATGCCTGATCATTAAAATATCCTTCCTATCTCGCTGCTAAAAGAAAAGAAATTTTGTGCACCAAAATATACGGTCACATATAAGAGTTGAGAAAATAACGAAGGAATCCAGTGTAGGTTGGTTCAGAGGTATCTGGTTCTGAACTCGATAGGGCGTGCTATGGCTCGATCCCTCATAACCTCCAACTTGGATAACATATGTAGGGTTGCCACAGTCATGTATCAGACCCCGTGCTAAAAGGATCAAAGTCACTAACCGGTTACTCCACTACGTGCGTGCTAAGACAAAGGGCTTAATGTGATTGCGCCAGAACAAAACCGGGTGAAATAGACACGAGGAACTCCGGGTAGAATTATAACGGAGCTGTTGGATAGCTCGTTTGAAATGGAAGCCTATGACTAAGCTTATTGCTTGTGTCATTAGCGTATCTTTAGTGTTTCACTCAAGTATTGGCCGAACCGACGAGGATTTCCCGAAATTACTTTAAAAATCCAAGGTATGTCATGCTTATGCGCTTGACAAAACTTGTCCGACCTTTCGAATGACTATTTGCTTGAGGACAAGCAAAGGTTTAAGTATGGGGGAATTTGATAACGAGAAAATGTATCATATAATTACTACGCTTTTTACCGATTTTATATTACATTAAGTCGTCTAACCCCCGACTATTCCGAGTTTATTTGTCTTTCTACAGGTATAACATTTGTCAACTCAAACCAATGGAAAAGGACTACATGAAGAAGGCTAGACAATAAACAAAGAGAAAAAGAACTAAAACTGCAAAGTTTGGAATTTTGGAGCAGTGACGGTCGTCACACCCTTGTGACGGGCGTAACGACCCCCAACTTGAAACAACGCTCGTCACACATCACTGACAAGCGTAATGCACTATTTAAGCGCGTTACGACCGTCACCCACCTGTGACGACCGTCACGCGCGTGAAGATGAACATTGTAAATTGGTGGAGACGTGGGCAACGTAAGGGCAGACTTGTTCTCCTATTTTCCCTCCACTCAGTAACCATGCTCCCTATATTTCCTCCACTCGACCTTTTCTCAAGACACTTTCAACTGCTATTTCCTCTGCTATATATGTGTGTGGTAGTGCAAAGCTGCAAGGGTCGAAGGAATTTTCCCAAAACAAATTATTACTTTTGCAATTATTTTTATTTCCTTGTTTTAGAGCATTTTTCCACATATTGTAATTCCTACTTCCAGTATTGTAATTCCTACTTCCAGTATTATTTCAAGCTTTAGTTTTAGGTGTTAATTCTTCATTCAAGAATTAACACAAAATTATTTACTTCAATCAAGCTGCAAAGAATATTGTAACAATTCAAGATTACCATAGCAACTTTAATTCCAGGTTTTTTATTGCAATTAATATTTATTCATTTTTTGTATTATGCCAATTATTTTTATGAATTATATTTTGAATTGCATTATTGTTAAATCTATTATGTCCGGCTAAATTATTCGTACTGGTATGTGACTCTTAAGAACCGAAGGAATTCAGTGATACCTTGGCCAAAAATATTTATTTATAAAACAATTTCTGGTTTCCAATTTCCATGCTTAATTTAACTACCCTTGTCACGAGAGTGAGAGGTTAATTAACACGATTTTGCCACGAGAGTGGGAAATTAATTAAGGCAAGAACCTGCATGCGAGAGCTGGGGTTAAACCCAGATAGTGGTAACGAAACATTAATTTTTAAATACACGAGAGTGTTTTAATAAATTAATTAAACTCAAATTGTTTTCAAAAAGTGTTATTAAATTTAAAGTGCATCCACAAGGTTTAGTAGCATAACTTATTTCATGAACACGAGAGTGTATGTCTCAGGTTTTTAAACAATTAGTTTTTACCGAAATACTTTATAGGTCAAGTGATTCACCGAATTCCCGAAGTCCGACTATCACATACCGGTATAACTATTACTATTATTTTTTAATTAAACTGTTTCCCCCCTAAAATCGAATATTCATCGCTTAGTTAAACAAACTGTAGCATTAGATCGTATGCGATTGATCCTCAGTCTCTGTGGGTTCGATAATCATTTAAAACTAGAACGACTGAACTGTATATTTGCAGTTAGTATCCCGACAGACTCATAAAGTCCCGATCAATTCATAAAGTGATGCCAAAAGTAATTGGCACAAATAAAAGTTTCTTCCAGAATGATGTTGGTTAGCTAGAGTAACAAATGACTTTGCTACTTATAGAGAACTAGAGAAAGCGACAAAAAGGGACAACCATAAAGACAAAAATGCAGTATTTCTTTGTCAAAAACTTCCTTGGTTGTTTCATCGAAATGATTAAAGATGAAGTTCGTGAAGCTAGCAAGCTTTGATTTAAAACCTATCTTATCTTAATTTTTGATAGTCAAGTCAAAGGCCAGTGATAACAGCCACGTCGAACAAGGTTGGTGTAACCATGCAACAACATAGTTGAAAGGTGTTTGGCTATATGTAGGACCTACCTTAGATAGATGAATCAAGTCAAAAAGATCTTAGTCTTTCCAAGTTTGTCCTTTTTTAACTTCGACCTTATATAATCAGTTTAAATAGTTCGATCGATCGGTGTATGGGCCTGAGCATAAAATGCGGCAAGACAAATAGGTGAAGTCTAAAGACTAGGGGTGTGCAAAAAAACTAGTTTACACGAACCAATTTTAAAAATTCAGTGCACCAATTTTTATAATCCAATTTGTGTTGGATGTGAACCGCTCCAAATCAATTTTGATATCAAAACAAAAATCTGGTTTCCATTTTTGATAACCAGTTGTCATACATAAAACCAAATGTATATGATATTATTCGTGTAAACCAATTTATATAATATTCAAATTGAAAATGGAAAAATAGTTTATATATTTTATTTTATTTATTATTAATTAGTTAATTAGAGTGGTGATTAGTTAAGGGAAGAAGAACTTATTAAGTTAATTGTGATGAACGATTGTTAATCTGTATTTTTTTGTTTAACTGTTATAGTGTAGCAATTGTTTTGAAGCAGATTTTGTCTTGGTTTTAGGATATTTTGTTTTAGTTTTTAAGGTTCTAGTTTTAGTGTTCTGGTGCAACTTTATTATAGATTAACGTGTAATGTTTTTACTCTTAAATTGAATTTTACTTTTTTGCTTTTCAAAAAAATTATGAAAAACGATTTGTGCTGGTGTTTGAATATAATAGTATAAAAATGACACATGCCTTTGCATCTTGTTCCCTTCATTAACCTGAATTTTTTTCGTCTCTTCAAATTAAGAAAGATACAATTTTCTTATAAATTAATTTTGATTGAAAACCGGTTTAAACCGGTTTTGAACCGAATTGAAACCATTTTGAAACTTTAAATTGGTTATTATAAAAAATGGTTTGATTTTAAAACTAGAACCATTAAAATGGATTGGTTCTTAAAATTTGGTAACCATGCACACCCCTACTAAAGACTAGGAAAATGACCTTAAAAATCACGTGTTATATCAGAAATGGTGAAAATAATTAATACCTGAAATCTCTATATTAGGCCTTTTCTTCCTCAAGCGGAGGATCGGGAAAAGACCGTTGATTTCTAGCAAGAATGAATATTTTAATAGATGCAACAAGCAGAATATGTGATTTTAAAGATAACTATTTAAGTTGAAACGAATCAAATTTGTGAAGAAATTGTAGTTTTTACAGAAGAAAGCTTGAAGTCACCAATTTCAAGAATAGAGAGAACCAATTTCTAATTTTTTTTATGTAGTCAATACTTATGTCCTAGTTACTTAGTTGAGTTATGCTTTTTATATATATAATTTTTTGAATTTTTTTTTGGAATAACCAGGTATTAAAAAAAACGCAAATAACCATGTTTCGGAAAAAATTACGCAAATAACCATGTTTCAGATGACTCTCCAAAGGAGGAGCCATCTCACTTGGCGCCTCCACTAAGCATTTAGCCCTAGGCGCCATTCCACTTGGCGCCTCCTCTCTCTTTTAGCCAAGTGAGATGGCGCCTACACTTTAAAAGTGAGAGGAGGCGCCATCTCACTTGGCTCCTAGGGCAAAATGTTGTTTTTATAAATAATTTGTCCGTTTCTCCGTCATTTCTCACACTTTCTCGCGCTGTTTTATTATTTACTCTGTGATTTTCGTCATGACATCGCCCATGATTTTTACCAGAGATGGTTACGTTATCTTCTCCGCCACAAAACCTCCGATAAAAATGAAATTCTGGCACATTCACTCCATGGAGCGTCTGAAGCAGGAGTTGATGCGATGGCTAGATGGAGACATCATGGAGGGGAAAAAATTAGAAGGATTCAGCGAAGACGAACAACAACCTCACATGTGACAGGAAGACCTAATGTTTGGTTGGAGGAAGTCAAAATAGACAGCGACGTAATGTTGGTGATGCATGGGTCAAATGATATTGTTTGAACAGTTGTAATTTCGTAGACAGAATATCGTATTTTTTTTCTTGTTCGGGCAATGTTTATTGTAACAAATACTGTTAACGAAAAACCCTAATGTTTATAACATAATAAAGGAAAGATTTTATGTAATACAATTTTTATGTGGTTGAGGCAGTAGCCCGATTCAGACAATTTTTGCGATTGTGTCTGACTTGACGACATAAACCACACTTTCTTTCCAGCTTGTCAAGGGAGTCCATTTCGGTTGTGATGCACTTACTTTTGGGACGACCCTTTTTATTCCTTTGCATTTGGTCATTGTGCCATACTATTTCTCCATCGTATGCAGGCCAATAATCTGGTTTTGCTACCAAAGGGAAGCTGTTGTTGTAAACGTTGAGCAACGTTTCAGATTTGTAAATGTGTGACAGAAGTTGTAGCGCATCTTGATGAGTATAGGCACACGCGACAATGTCATGAGAGTAAGGCATACGAAAGGCTTGAAACTTTCCATAGTCGCACCAACGAGAAGGTAGTACAACCCTATATTCTTGTCTTGGCAGGCCCTCGTTATGGTTGATTGTCTCTTTCACAATGAAGTTATGGTTGTGTCGGTCAAACTGTATAAGCATATGGGTGTTGGCTTTGGCACTTTCTGCCTTAATGTACTTCATGCAAATTTCACTCCATAGTTGTCCAGATTGCAACACTGTATTCCATATTTCACCTCTTTTGGAAAATAACGAAGCCATCCTAAAATATGTTGATTTTACCAAAGCAGTGACCGGGAGGTTTCATATGCCTTTGAATACCCTATTCATTGATTCAATTAGATTTGTTGTCATGTGGCCCCATCTTTGGCCATTGTCATATGACCTAGTCCATTTTTCTACTGAAATATTGTTGATCCACCTACCGGCTTCCGGATTTGACAAATGGATCTCGTTGCGATAATATTTGAACGTAGGTTGTGTCAATGCATATCCCGCATTCAAAACCACTTTCCTTAGTGTTTTGTCTTTGATCTCCCTCGTGAAATTTTGGACGATATGTCTAACGCAATAGACATGCGTAGAAGGAGGGTCATGCCAACCGTTTGCAGGATTATTGTATGCACTTTCAATGGATGCATGTCTATCCGAGATCAAACAGAGATCTGGTTGAGGAGCCACGTCTGTTCGTAGATTTTTCAGAAAAAAGCTCCAAGCACCACCAGTATCCCCCTCGACTATGGCAAAGGCAATTGGGAAAATGTTGTTGTTGCCATCTTGTGCAACTGCCATCAGTAGCGTGCCTTTTTATTTCCCATACAATCAAGTCCCATCAATTTCTATAATCGGTTTACATGACGCAAACCCTGTGATGCAAGGTTGAAAAGCCAAAAACACTCGACTGAATATTCCATTTCCATTGAGTTGACTACCATCCGGGCGTATGCTGGCACTGTTTCCAGAATGTAAATAGTACCCGAAGAATAAGTCTGGAGTGCATTCAGGTAGCGAGGAAGTTTTTGGTATGAATCCTCCCAGTTTCCATATACCTTTTCAACCGCCTTGGTATTTGCTAACCACGCCTTTCGGTAAGACGGAGTATACTTAAAAACCTTAGTGATATGGGAGATTATGGTTTTCACCTTCAAATATGGATCGTTGTTGACAAGTGGTAGGATTTCTTGACAAATGAGATCATAATTAAGTTTTCGATGATCCTGTGATTGAGTAGAACTGACACAAGTGTGGGTAGACATGGAACCTATGACCCAACAATCACCTCTTAATCTGTATGATGCAGTGAGCTTGAACATACAATCAGAGTGGACACACTTGATCTTGTACCTTTTTGGATTTACACGGTCCACCTTAAAATCGACCGAGTTGAGCATGTGGAATTTTTTGATGGCTCTGATACATTCTTCTCTGTTAAAAAATTTGTCTTTCTCTTTTAAGTTTTCATCCGACTGCATATACGGATTGAAAAATAAATCAGAAGACGGTTCATCTCCGCCCATGTTGAAGTTTGTCATGTGCGGAGGTGGGGTGTAGATCTCGTTTGCAGGAATACCAGGTATCCCTTCGTCTTCGGAATCATCATTGACCATTTCGTCAAACTCCAACTCGTCATCTTCTTCTTCTTCATCAACTGCATCTACTTCTGCTTGTTTCGTCTCCAAAGGATCAACCACTTGTGACAGCTGAGGCTCTCACAGCATAATGTACAACTCAATAGAGTCGTACCCAGAATACTCATGACTGGAAAACATATTCTGAAGATCTTCGTCATCTTGAAAATCAACCTTATAAAATATTATTTGGTTGTTACAAAAAAACCAGATTCTGATAAATTATTTGTGTCATGGGGCCTCGTCCAAGTTTGGCCTCCAATCTTTTTTTGAAGTACAAGAAATTGGCTTTCTTGTTTAAACAAAATCGAATGTTGTCTGTGTCTCTAAACAGAAACCCAGAGGTGGGACAAATGTATGTCTCATCGTTGAAATGTGCACTGATGACATATTGGGGTGCAGAGGCCATTGTGTATGACTGTTTGAAGGTTTGAAGGTTGGAAGGTTTGAAGTTTATGAGTTATTTGCAAGAATTTTTGAATGTTCTAGTGTTTGAGAGATTAAGTGAATCAGTGTTTTGATAAATGTAAGACTAAATAGGTCATACTGAATTTGAATTTACCAAGGTTGTAACCTCTAAGGCTCCTCCCATCATGTCCAATAGTGTTACATGCATTCAGAGATGCCTTCTCCAAGGTTGTTACCTAGCCCGTGCCTACTCTGCAACCCATGCCACCTCTTATTCTCCAATGGAGATGGCGACACCTTTCAATTTTGTACTCTTTCGCCAAGTCCAATGGTGCCTCCCTTCATGTCCAATCATGTTACATGCATTCAGATATGCCTTCTCCAAGGCTACCACCTAGCCTGCGCCTACTCTGCACCTACACTGTAACCCCTAAGGCTCCTCCCATCATGTCCAATAGTGTTACATGCATTCAGAGATGCCTTCTCCAAGGCTGTCACCTAGCACGCGCCTACTCTGCAACCCATGCCATCTCTTATTCGCCAATGGGGATGGCGACACCTTTCAATTTTGTACTCTTTCGCCAAATCCAATGGCGCATCCCTTCATGTCCAATCGTGTTACATGCATACAGATATGCCTTCTCCAAGGCTGCCACCTAGCCTGCGCCTACTCTGCAAGAGTGACACTTATCATGCATGCATGCACCCACCTACCACCTCACTTACTCTATGAAAGAATTTTGCCTATAAATACAGAGCATTACATACTTCTCTCGCATCCACAATCGTCTCACTCTCTGCTACAAACTCTTTCATAATCTCTTACAATTTCAAACTCTTTCATAATCTCAGGAATTTTCAACAATGGCTCTTCTCACAATGGGCGATTCTCACAGAGGCACAAGGGAAAACATTGCAGCATTTGTAAGTTTCTTTTATAGTTATACATTTTTCATACTTCTAGTAATGCTTCGTTCATCTTACTTACTCTTACACCTTTTACATTATTAACTTAGGATACCAAAAGATTCAGAATCCGGTCACACAACTACCTTGCTCCAGACCCATTGATCGTACCATATCTGGAATACGCAGGTTTTGGAAACGTTATAAAGACATCTAATTGCACAATTGATTCAAAGTTCATACTTGTAATATTGGAAAGGTGGAGACCAGAGACCCATACATTTCACCTACCAATAGGTGAATGTACCGTCACGCTAGAGGACATGTACATGTTATTGGGTCTCCTTGTCGACGGTAAGGCCGTTAACGGGTCGGTTCAACAACCCAATTCTCTGTGTGAAGAATTGTTGGGTAGGGATATGGTTGACGGTGGTGGTGCGAGAGGTCAGGGTATACTACTAACTGAGCTAAAAAATCATTATGCGACTCTAGAATTAAACGAAAATTCCTCCGAGCTAGCCAAGGTAATAAAAGCTAGAACTTATATAGTGATACTATTTGGAACCTTTTTATTCTCCTAAAGTACGTGAAATAGTGTAAATTTTATGTATTTAAATTTACTTAGAGACTTCGAAAAAACTAGAAAGTATAGTTGGGGTTCTGCTGTTTTAGCCCACCTATACAGTTCCTTGTGTAAAAATGCAATCAAGGAAAAATGTACATTTTATGGCTGCGCTTTTTTACTTCAAGTCTGGGGTTGGTGGAGGATGGAGTCCCTAAACCCCGTCAACAACAACACATTCGTTTTCCCATACGCAACAAAGTAAGTCATCAAGTTATATCATTTATTACTATTCATCTCTTCACCAAATATATGATAAAAATAAAATACTTTTCATTTCCTTTAGGTATTGCGTGAGGGGTATGGATTACGGCAAGAATCCAAGATTCAATGTCGCTCTATACCACAATCTATTGGATCACCTTGGCCCGGATGATGTACGTCGTACCTTTCAACTTTTCTACTTTTAACTTATTTATATATTACGTTTTCATTAACCTGATTTAATTTTATCTGCAGTTTGTCTGGAGATCATATTTGGGTATGGGCCATGAACCAAACCCCGAGGATGCAGCAATTTGGAGCGCAAAGACTGCAATCATACGGTTCAATATTGTGGAGGTGTACCACAGCGACCGTGTGAAGATGCAGTTTGGAATGTATCAAGAGATACCCAGCGATCCAACTTGTTTGTCCCCGTGGCATCTCAAAAGGGTCGACGTCCAATGGGGTCTTACCAACTGGAAAGAATTTGCTCCAGAATGGTGTAAGATGTGGCAGAGTCGTCACCGACATGTCTTGCAATTCCCAGTTTTCCTCAACCATGGTAATATGCGACACACGGATCAGTATTTATCTAGGTACAGATCGGTTAGTACCCCTGAAATGCATGTGTCTCATCCAAGGTATTTGGTTGACCCATGAACACAATGGGCACAACCCTCATTTCCCCAACAACAAACCCAACACACATCAACCTCCCACAAATCCCCCAGACGAAACAGAACCACAAACACCCAACCACAGTCACCACCACAATACAATTACACCCACATGCCCCACAATCAATCACAATCACCACCTCAGTACCAATACCCCCAAATGCCTCACACTCAAGCGGAATTTCAATCACAATACCAACAACACACCCGCATACCCCACACACAATTTCAATCTTCTGCATATCCCAATATGGGCCCCTCAACATCCAACCTTAGCACTGATCTGGGAATGTCGGAAGATTATGAACCAACTGACCCAACTTACCATCAACCACAATATCACCAAACCACCCAACATTCTCAATACCAAACACCCCAAGATCCATTTCCTTTCTACCCCCCGTACTCAGACGATCAATGCTACAGACCAACCATGGAACCCCACCCACCGACAACATGACCAAACTTTGAGGGTATGTGTAAGCGATTGTACCAAAGCGGATCTTCTAGATATGGAGATCTGACTGATTCATGGATCCGGAACGCATTGACTTCGTTGGGCCATCAACCCTGCCACAACAGGAAACGCGACGAAACCCTGCACGGGAAAGGCGAGGACGGGGATGCGGAACCGGGGGTCATTACCGGGTTCCGGGGGACCACTGATTAATCTATTTTTTTTACGTAATACTTATGTGTGTAATCGTATTTTGTAAATAAAAAGTCAATTTTGTTGATCCTATATCGAATACGTAATGCACCGCATTGAAGAAAAAAAACGCGAAAATTGCCCTAGAAAATGCACTAAGGCGCCATCTCACTTGGCTTAGGGCAAGCCCTAAGCACCTAGGCGCCAAGTGAGATGGCGCATCCCCTTAAAAAGTAGGTGTAGGCGCCAAGTGAGATGGCTCCTCCTTTGAGGAGTTATCTGAAATATGGTTATTTACGTAATTTTTTCCAAAACATGATTATTTGCGAATTTTTTTTTTAATACATGATTATTCCAAAAAAAAATCTAATTTTTTTTACAATTTCATCCTTATAAGATAATTTTTTTCAATTTGGTCTTGTGTTGACATCTGATTTTATAAAGAATTTTAAAATATAATAATATTATTGTTGTTAGTTGAACGGATTTTCCTATTGTCTCTGCTAATAGGTAAGAATTGTGTTTTTGCTCTTGTCATTTGGGGGATAATTTTAACAACTACAGTACTATTTACCATTAGGTATGAAAAAAATGAGTTGAGACCGACAATTAGTCATAGAAATTGATCCAGTTGATAGCAAAACTGATTTAGACCATACCTTTGTGTATGTTGAATAGCATTAATTAAAAAACATGCCATACATAGAACACACAGATATATTCCCTGTCATAGAATCGACCATTTTTCTTCCATGATACAATTTGTTCATATCTTCTTGCTTTTGGAATCTAAACTAATTCATGTACTGGTCTGTTAAACAGTCAATTTGACTATAGCCCATTACATCCATATGTGTCAAATAATTGGTCAGAAAGAAATGGTTTGAGTGTTTTATAAGTTTATGTCCATATAATATAACAACATCTACCCATCATCCTCACACGTGCATTGCCAGAGGTTACTTTTGTAAATACATGGTTTATTTTTTCAAAGTTCTCTCCCTTTTTTTTTTAATTTCCAAATAAAATTCTAAAGTCCTAAGTTCGAATTATATTAAGTGTTAATAATTTTTGTGTTAGGTTATTTAAACTCTGATCTCAATTAAATCTTTTGAATTTGATTTATGGATAAAGACTTGAATTTTGAGAATGTGTTTCAATTTAACATATTAAAGAAAGTCGGAGTCACTAAAATTTTGTTATGAAAAAAAGCTGTCCCACTTTCAAATATACACCTAGTTGATAAAGACTTTAATAAGCAACGTTGCAACAAGATATAGGCACAACATTTTCAACCTCTTGTAATTTTTCCATTCCCAAAAAGTCCATGTAGAAACATTTTGAACCAAAACATTGTATTTATGTGAACTACTATTAACTACTACACAATGAGTCTTTAATGCAAGTACCAAAATATTCCAAACCATGCCATCTCTCTATAGAAGTTGGAAGTTGAAACTGCAGTCTATAGCCTTTGAACCAATTATTTTAATCCATCATGAAGAAAACCTTGCAAATGTTTGGTTGAGAAGGGAAAACAAAAGGAAAGAAAGATAATAGTAAATAACTACTCTAAAACAATGTGTGTCCTTTCATATAGAGATTAGTAGTTTATCATGTATTCCAATTGTCAAATTATCCCATCAATATTTTATAGGTGGCATCAAGATTTTGAATTACAATACTTGATTAGTCTCAATCATACTTGCATTGTTAAAATAAGGCCACTTTACACATTCTATTATTTGAAATTTCTTTGATTGTTTGATTTTGATCACACAATTTAAAATATAGAGTCAATTAGTTATTATTTTATAATTTATAATATCATGTTTGATTTTAGACTGTTTGATCATATGATCAAACAATATGTATTGAATGCGAATGCAAGGAATCATCATTCGTGAAATTGTTATAATTGACATTGCAATTTAGGTCGATGTCATAAATTATTTAAATAAAATATATTTTTGATTGGGTCAAGACCCACTCATCATAGATTCTACTACAAGGATCATGGGATGTATGTTGGGGTGTCAATATACATGTGCATAATTCTGTGTAAACAATTATCGCATGTTGAAGATCAAAAGGTGATAAGTCAGTCATAAAACTATATCTCTTGACAAATACAACAAGATTTTCACTGAATTATTCTGAAATTTTGTGAGAATGTTACACTCACTATTCTAAATCACCTCAAATATTGACTTATTTTGAGAGTCTAAGATTATGTTTGGATTGATGAAATTGGTGAAACGAAGTGGTATGAGATGAAATTAAGTAACATTCTATTGTTTGAAGTAGTTAAAATTGTTGAAAATGTAATTTCTTGTGTCGAAAGTAATATGTTGTTTGACATAAGATTGTGTCGAATTAGATTAGTTTGTCGAATTGTTAGGTGTGTCGAAGCAGTTTCTACACACAGATTTGATTTAGTTCCAAAATAGGTATTTTTGGCTTTTATAGCTTTGGGCTTTTTGGCTTTAGGGAAAAAGCAAGCTCAATTATAAATAAAGAGAGTAACCCCTATTTTGTAATCAATTCATTCATTCACAGTATTTGCAATTGCAAATGAATACGAAAGTTTTTCACAGTTTGTGGACAAAGAGAAACTCTACAAAAACCCTAAATCTATTTTCTTATTTAATTTTCTTTTCATTGTCATTGTGTGGTGATAACAATATTGTTCATCAAGATAGATAGAAATTCATCATAGGTTTTGGTGGATTTCCAACATCTGGTATCAAGAGCTCCGATTGAGCGATCAAGGAAAGAAGAAAATCACGATGGCAATGAATAACCCAAACGGTCACTTTCCGACGAGTCTTCCAATTCTTAAAGCTTATAACTATGCGCATTGGTGTAAGCAAATAAAAGTAGTGTTTTGTTGTCAAGATCTTTGAGATCTTGTGAAATATGGATTAGAACCCCTTGAAGAAGACGCTACAAAAGAAGAAGAAGAAGAAGAAGAAGAAGAAGAAGAGGCGAAATATAAAGAATAAAAGAAGAAGAATTATAAATCTCTCTTTAGAATTCATCAATGTCCGAGTCTAGATAATTTTGAAAAGGTTAGTGATATAGAATCTATAAAAGAAGCTTGGGAAGTTCTGAAGAGAACGTTTGGAGGCGCTGAGAAGGTGAAAGAGGTGAGGTTACAAACTCAAAAGAATGTATGAATTACTTCAGATGGAAGATAGTGAGAGCATATATGATTTCTTCACTAGGGTTACGAATCTGGTGAATCAAAGCAAGGTTTGTAGAGAGACGTTAACAACAAGAGGTGTTATTTCAAATATCTTGAGATCTTTGGCTCCTAATTTCGACCATGTGGTAGTTGCCATAGAAGAGTCAAAGGACATGTCAACTTTGTCGAAGGAAGAGCTTCAAGGGACACTTAAATCTCATGAATAAAGAATGGTTGAGAGAGTTGCAAGCAAGTCAAAAAGTGATGTGGCTTTGCAGGCTCAATCAAAAAAAGATAAGAAAGGTAAAGGAAAACGGTCGACAACAAAGGTAGAGAAGGCTACACCAATTCGATGGTAGAGGAAACCAGCACGAAGAAAACATGTCGAATCAGAGAAGACCATACCAAATCAACCAAAGAGGTGGTGTTGCTAATAGAGGAAGAGGTGGTGGTTGAAAGCCTGGTAAGAGTCACATTCAATATTTCAATTGTCAGAAGTATGGTCATTATTCTAGTGGTTATCCAGAAAAGCGAAAGAATCAAGAAAGTGATGCAAAGTTTACAAAACATGAAGAAGAAGAGATGATGTTGATGGTCACAACAAGAGATGAAAATAGATTCAAGGACCAATGGTACTTAGATTCAAGATGCTCATCACACATGATTGGAGGGAAATATTGGGTTGTCAACATAAAACCCTCGATGAAGAACATGGTGAAATTCGCAAATGACAATACCCTAAAAGCTGAAGGTATTGATGGCAAGAGGTCAGTAACTTCTAATGTGTTGTGCATACTAGGCATGAAGAGAAATATGCTCAGTATAGGGAAGTTGGTCGAAAAGAACTAAAAAGTGTTGATTAAAGACAAGATGATGTGAGTCGTTGACGCAAATGGGAGGTTAATCTTGAAGGCTCCCATGTCTCAAAATAGAATCTTCAAGATTGAACTTAATTTGATGGAGCACAAGTGCCTTTCGACTGTAGCTAGCAGAGATGAATGTATATGGAAATATCGTCTAGGTCATCTCAAATTCAAAGACATCAGAGATCTGAAAAGAAGAAGTATGGTTTCAGGGTTACCAAAAATCGATATTTCATATGAGGTGTGTGAGGAATGTGTGCAGGCGAAGCAACACAAGAACAACTTCATCAAGGATGTTGGAAGCAAGTCGAAGGTTATTGTTGAAATCATATACTCTGATGTATGTGAATCAATCCTGGTGGATTCAAATGGAGGCAACAAATACTTTGTTACATTCATAGATGATTTTAGTTGTAAACTATGGACTTACCTTATCAAGAAGAAAAGTGAAGTGATCGAGGTATTCACCAAGTTTAAGTTTATGGTCGAAAGACAAAGTGGTTGAAAGCTCAAAGTTTTAAGAATTGATGGTGGTGAAGAGTATGTATCGAAATACTTCGAATAATTATGTCAAAAAAAGGAATTATGCATGAGGTGGTGTCATCGTACACTCTACAACACAATGGAACTGTAGAAAGGAAGAATCGAATCATCATGAATATGATGAGAAGTATGTTGAAAGGCAAGAATTTACCTAAAGAGTTTTGGGGTAAATTTGTGTCGACTGTAACATACATATTGAACAGATGTTCGACGAAGAATCTAGAAGGAATTACTCCAAAAGAATGTTTGTCTGGTGTGAAGTCTAGCTTGAGTCATCTGAAGGTATTTGGATATATATAGCACATAGACATGTGCTAGATCAATTGAGAAGAAAACTGGATGACAAGTCGAGTCAGATGATCCTAGTAGGATATCATTAGCCAGAAAGTTACAAGTTGTTAGACCCGTTGAACAAGCAGATTGTGATCAGCAGGGACGTGATCATAGATGAGCTTAAGGAATGGGATTGGATAGAAAATGATAAGAAAGATTCAGTAAGAATATTATTCAAAGAATTAGCAATTGAATTCGAAAGAGAAGTTTGACAAAAGGAAGTTATAGATAAACCAAGACCAAGTAGACCACAGAGAACAAGTCGCATGCCTACAAGGTTCCAAGATTGTGTTATTACATCAGATGATGTGGTTGATAATGAAGGCGAGCTGGTATATTATGTTTTCTATGCAGATTTTGAACCTGTCAATGCAACTGAAGCATTGAAAGATTCGAAGTGGATGAAAGAAATGAATGAAGAAGTGAAGTCCATCGAAGACAACAACATTTGATCACTTGTTGAATTGCTTCAAGGCAAGAAGGTAATTGATGTCAAGTGGGTATACAAGGTGAAGTTTAATCTCAAAGTGGAAGTAACTCGACACAAGGCAAGACTTGTGACAAGGATTTCTACAGAAGGAAGGAATCAACCTTGATGAAGTTTTTGCATATATGGCTAGAATCGAAACAATCAGGTTGATTGTTGGCCTAGCAGAAATGAACAGTTGGCACATATGTCTGATGGACATGAAGTGTGCATTCCTAAATGGACCCTTAGACGAAGAAGTCTATGTTAAACAATCAGTTGAATTTGTGAAGCATGGCGAAGAGAGAAAGGTGTACAGGCTGCATAAAGCTCTGTATGGATTGAAACAAGTGCCAAGAGCTTAGAATAAGAAGATAAATAACTTTCTAAGGGAGAAAGAATTTATGAAGTGTACAACTGAACATGAAGTATATGTAAGAATAAGCAATAGTGAATTGATTATACTATGTCTCTATGTCGATGATTTGTTGATAACAGGTAGCTGCAAAAGTGAGATCGAAGACTTCAAAGGTGATCTCAGCAAGAAATTTGAAATGTCTGATCTGGGTGACATTTCATATTTCTATGGCATCGAATTCTACAAGAGCAGTAGAGGATTAATGATGCGTCAAAGAAGATATGTAAGTGAAATTCTCAAGAGATTTGAGATGGAAGAATGCAACTCTAACTTCGACACCTGTAGAACCAAGACTGCAACCGTTGAAAGATGCAGAAGAAGATAATGTCAACCCAACCCAATACAGAAGACTTATTGGATCATTGAGATACCTTTGTCATATGAGGTCTTACTTAGCATACAATGTAGGTATGATAAGTAGATTCATGTAGAAGACAAAGGTATCACACCTAGCAGCGACGAAGAGGATACTGAGGTATCTGAAAGGAACTCTTAACTATGACATTTTATTTCCTGCAGCTAATAAAGGAAATGAATGCAAGTTAGTTGGATACGCTAATTCAAGTTGGTGTAGTGAGGCCGATGATTGAAAATCCACATCAGAATATGTGTTCATGCTAGGTGGTGCACCAGTTGCTTGGAGTTCGAGAAAAGAACCGGTAGTGACATTAGCATCGTGCGAAGCAGAGTACATAGCAGTTACTCTTTGTGCATGTCAAGCAACATGGATGGTGATCTTGGTTTAAAAAATCACAGGGAAAGATCATAGAGAAATTACCATGAAGATCGACAGCATGTCAGCTACCAATCTGACGAATAGTCCGATAGCACATGGTCGAAACAAAAACATCGAATGAGGTTCCACTATCTTCGAGAGCAGGTAGCAGAAGCGAAGATGGACTTGGAACACTGCGGAACTGAGAATCAGATTGCAGACATCATGACGAAGGGAGTGCAGGTCGAAGTATTCAGAAGACTAAGAGCTATTATGGATATAGATAGTTTAGACACAATGAAATAGGTGGTGTGTTGAAAGTGTAATTCTTTGTGTCAAAAGTAATATGTTGCTCGACGCAAGGTTGTGTCAAATTAGCTTAGTCTTTCGAATTGTTAGACGTGTCAAAGCAGTTGCTACACACATATTTGATTTAGATTTGATTTAGTTCTAAAATAGGTATTTTGAGCTTTTATAGTTTTGGCCTTTTTGGCTTAGGGAGAAAGCAAGCTCAATTATAAATAAAGAGAGTAATCCTATTTTGTAATTAATTCATTCATTCGCAGTATTTGGAGTTGCAAGTGAATAAGAAAGTTTTCCACAGTTTGTAGGCAGAGAAAAACTCTGCAGAAACTCTAAATCTATTTTCTTCTTTAATTTTCTTTTCATTGTCATTGTGTGGTGATAACAATCTTATTCATCAAAATTGATAGAAATTCATTATAAATTTTGATGGATTTTCAACAAAAACTGACTTAAACACAATAAAATGTATTAATATAGATTTCATTTGATTTCATCACTTACTATCAAATTTCTCTATATGATTTGGACGGAATGAAAAAATTTGTTTTATTTTGTTCTAAAATATTTAAATAATATAATGAAATCTTCATTCCACTCTAATCTATTTCGCTCCGTTTCATTCTACTCCATTGATTTCATTACATTCAAACATTGTCCAAGTGTTTGCCGGCACAATCATACAGCTTCCATGTTGTCTGAGGTCCACATCGGATCAAAGACATTATAGAAAATGACATGCAATAAAAAAATGGAGACGGTTGAAATTTACAAAATTTACCAAAGTTAAAGTGTGAGAACGAAATCTATGTACTTAAAGGAAAAAGAAAAAAGCAGGGGAAACAGAGTAAGGGGTGTGTGTACTCTAAGAGCATGAGAGTGAAGGGTTTAATTGAGAGTTCTTTTAGTTTTTCAAAGACCAAAGGCTACAAAAGAATCAAAGACCTAAACATAGTAAAGCTTATGAAAAAATGATCTTCATAGATTCACTTTAATTTTTCTTGCTTTATTTAACCTCTCTTCAAACTACTATTCAAACCCCCACTGTCACAACCTACATACCCCCTCATCACAATCCAAAAAAAAAAAATCACCTTTCTCTACTTTTCTACTCTTTCTAGCCACCTGCATAAAGTAGTGTAAGAGTTGAAAAAAGGGTTGTCTAGTGTGAAGTGAAAAGAGTGATTTTTTTTCTATATTTCAATCAAATGGGCTAATAGTTAGGTATTTGTTTAGCTTAATACTTGCATGGAATATGCAAAGTTTGAATATGTTGAAAAAACATCACTATTATTGGTTTATAGCTTGAAACACTACTTTTCATAGGTTCATAGCTATAGAAAGAAAAAAGTGTGTGTCTGTGTGAGAGTGTGTCAATCATATCATATATCTACAATCATACAAGTGGTGCTTCTATTGAGATTTAGTTTTTCTCTTCTTGTTCATGGAGAGAAAAAGAAAAACATCTAAGCTCTTGAACAAAACAAATCTTTGTTACACTTTCTACTTTTTCATGCTCTCAATTTTCACAACTTCTGCTTCAGCCATTACATGTCTAGGTATGCAATTCTTCCTCATTCTTCAATTTTTTTGTTACTAGAAACTCACACACAGTCGTGAGTATCAGGATTCGAACCCTGGTGACCGTCAATTGAGTTAGGATTTACTGACTCAATCTTGTTTAACCTATAATAATGTTTCAAATCACATAAATTAATTCACAATTTCTAGATCTTTTCTTTTTTGCAGATACTAAGTGTAGCATATTTTTCAAATCTGATATAGATTTTCAGGTATAGCCACTAATCCTATTCTTGTCCATCCTATAAACTAGTACATTCTTTCTTATCTTCATTAGCATCAAAATCAAAATTACCTCAATAATTGTTTTTGGAATATAATTTTGCTACATAGATCTAACTTTAACATTATAGTAGAGTGAATATTTAGATTTTAGACTCTAGACTAAATTTTTTAATTGAAATTTATATATTTTTTAATTAAAATATATAATGGGTTATCTTTCATGATTGTGGTTGTTGAGTTCAACATTCAAGTAAACTGTAAAATGTGAAACTGTTGCATATAAATTGTAACAAGCTTGTCTTCAAAGTTCCACTCTTCACTTTAGTGTTAAACAAAAAATATAAGGACTTTCAAGAAAATATTTGTCTTAGGTTAGACTCTTTAGTCGCAATATATTATAATTTTAATAATTTTAATATATAAAATTGTTACTAGTGATGTAGAGAATTTAGAAAAAAATGATAAGAAAAAAAAACTGAAACTGGCTCATATATGCAACAGAATAGGGTGCAGGGTGTGTCTACGGACCCTCTGCAATGTGGAGTCCACAGCAATTATGCAACACATGTGACTATATAAACTCATCATATTATTTATATAAACTCATCATATTATTTATCGTTGGAGTTGCGTTGGAGTCTCACATTGATTAGAATTTTCGAACTATTCGAACTATGTCAAATATAAATATATTTTGGTAACTTTATATTTTTCATCTAGCTTTTAGAATGAGTTCAAATCTATTTACCATGGTAATTACAAATTATAACGATTTTTTGGACAGCAAGATAAGGTGGAAATTGGACGAGGCATGATGTCTCAAGAAAATTCAAAGAGCTCAATAGATTGGCCAAGAAGGTTTCTAGGCGGGCCGGGGTCATTTCCGCCGCGATGCAACGGCAAGTGTGACAAATGTACACCATGTAGACCGGTCCATGTACCGGTGCCGCCAGGGACACCGGTGACAGCGGAGTACTACCCGGAGGCATGGAGATGCAAGTGTGGCAACAAGTTATACATGCCATGAATATTTAGTTTTCTCTATGTATAATGTTTTTTTTTTCTCTTCAAGTTTATTATAAAGTTGATCACTTCACCTTAGTGAATATATGAAGATTCTTATCCTTTTGATGAGTTGGTTTAGCTTAAGTTTGTGGTAGATATTGAATATGAAAACATAGTACAAAACATGATTTGATATGGAATAGCATATAAAAGGACCTCTATTAGACCTATTGATTATGGGTTTATTGTAAACATATATATGGATTTGACATGGAGCAAAATTATGCTGTTTCATCACTTTTATTGAATGAGATGGAATTTACAAGTTTATTCAACACGCTCATTTGGAAGTCTATTAGAAGCTTCAAAATGTAGCTATTCAAAACCATAGTAAAAATGCATTCATGATGGTGGTAGAAAAAAGCGTAAACAAATAAAAGATAATTAGCGTCGTATAGACTAACTATATAAGGTAATTTTCTTATCTATCTATCTATTTCTGACTAAGATTCAATAAAACGCAAAACTTTAGTTTAAAAATAAAAACACAAAAAGTAAAGGGAGTACAATTTTTAAAGGTTTGTGTTTGGAATATAATGCATAATTCACGTGCACCCTTTTTGTCAAAAGACATGATAGACGATGGAATATTATTAAAATGATTGATATGAATCATGCTTGTTTGATAGTCATTTCATACATTTCAATATAAATAAAAGTTATGATGATACAACTCATGACATTTCAAAAGAGATGGATTCTAGGGTGATACATTGAATTTGTGGTCCACCAAAAGTAGGGGACGATACAAAGATTATTACTTAAAGAAAAACCATGATATTGTCAATATCAAATTCCCCACGGTTGATGACTTAGATGTGATGTATACTTTAAAATGATTTGAATGAAATGGAAATGAGTACTATAGCATAACAAAATGAAATAGACATTTCATTTCATTAATATTTTATGATAAATTCATTTCATTGTTGTTGTGGAGTATGTCTCTAAAAATAAAAATGTCATTCTTGGACTTTTTATACTTGTTGTACTTTTCAATTGTTTGTGGGCTCAAATATAAGAGGATAAAGAGTTATAGAGAAAAGAAAGAAAAGAAAGTTTTGGTTGTTCATATTGAACACTAAAGGGGGAAGAAGTAAATGTTTCTCTAATTTTGAAATAAGATCAAGTTCTTGATTGCTATTAAAATAATTGTTCTCCACTAAAGATGAAGTTCATCTCTTTTTGGGATCTGAATTTCCATATCAATCTTGTTTATATAATTTTTCTGCTCTAGAACCAAACAATGATTAGCCGGTTGTATAAGCGATGCGTTGTGGTGGTTCAAGGTCTCTATGTAGTGGAGAGGAGGGAATCAGTAAGGTTAATACTTTAATGTTCAAGTTAATAAAAGAGTAAGAAGTGAAGTTTAAATGAGGAAGATATTTAATACTTGATAAATAGTGTGATCATTCCTAAAATAGAAGAGTTAGTTAGTTAAATATGGACGATCAGGATATATTTTGCATGTAAGTTCACCTGATTGGTTTAGAGAATGAAATTCACTTAGAATTTGTTTGGTAAGACTAAAAAAAAGAGTTTTTACTTTTTTAGCTTTTCAGCTCATATTAATGAAAAAGTTTTGTTTGATAACTCGATTTTAGCTTTTAGCTTTTAGCTTGTAGCTTTTTTTACTAGCTTTTAGATTTTTTTTCAAAAGTTATTTGAAGTAGCTTTTGAGTTTGTAGCTTCTAACTTATGACTTTTTCTTTTATTTATACCCTTATTATTTTAACAAAAATATATTATTACCCTTATTAAAATGACATTTATGTCATTTTGTATCTATCAGTTAATAAATAGCTAATTTACCAAACACTCATGTTAGCTTATCAGCTATAAGTCATCAGCTATAAGCTACCAGCTACCAACTATAAGCTACCAGCTAGTTTTACCAAACAGAGTCTTATTCCTTGCTTATTATTTTGAGTTTATCTAGTATCGGGCTTCCGGGCTTCTTTAGGCCTTACGAACAACCCAAAACAGTTGCCTCTGAGCCATTACTTTTTCTCTTCGGGACGAGGGTTTGTAATGAGTGATTTTTGTTCGGCCACTAAGTCATAGAGATAGAGGTCCTTGATAAAACGTTGTCGTCCTTAGGAATAAGCGTATTAAATGGTACCCTCGCGTGGTACTACGTGATGTTGGGAATGGATGACATGTATTTCTACTCTAATTAGTAATGATGTTCATCCTCTATTTAGGGTGTTTGATTGTCTTTCGAACCGTTTTGGGTTAATCTCCACTATTGATAGTACGAAGTGATCAGACGATCTTTAGTATTCCAAGAGAGCATATAAGGTTCCCAGAGAGTAATTTTTCCCTTTTAACAGTTATTGACTTTGCATGGGAAAACAATCTTACTCTTTTCATTTCTATCTGAAGGTATTCTTGTGCGAGGGTCTATTTCATATTCATGTCTCCGATTTTTTATTCTACTTTTAAGTTTTAGTACATGAGCCTTATGCTTTTTCCTTTGTTCTACTCGTTCTTCGGGTTTTTAAGATTGCAGTCGTTTGAGCTTGTTCACCATCTTGATTACACATGCATTGATTTCTTAACGTGATTAAATATGGTTATTACATCAATTTTGACCAAGAAGGCCAATAAATACATTTAATGAGTTTTGGTGAATTCTGAAATGTTGGAGGCTTCTTTTATCTTCTCTCATGGCGAAGTTTTTTTCCAAGTGGTTATCAATGTTGGTACATCATTAAGATTGGGGTGTGTTTTTCCCAAATGAGGATCAAAGCATTTGTAGTCAATATGGGGGTGCATAATTTCATTTCATTAGTGCATATTCTCTCTCGTTAGTTTTGAGCATTGGTGCGAATACAAGGGTAGAAGACCAATTGCGACAGTGTTTTTCCATCTCTTCAAAAGGAAAAGTGGTGTTAAGTTTGCAAATGGTTATGTCATGCTTTCTCAGAGACAAATTGTTAAATATTTTGAGAGTTGCTCCGATAGTATGAATCATTTCAAGGATCACTTCTTCTTGGTGGCTCCTCTTAGCAAGGAGGCCCATGTGGAGATTTGTCACCTAGATCCTAGCACCTCCTCTGCTTGTACAAACATATTTCATAAGTACTCGAATCAGAGCCACTTTTTAACTGAAGTTGGGATGTACCGCTACTATAGTAAGACTTGTTTGAGGAAGAATTATACTTGAAAACTTAATTGGTAACCTTCTATCAGGAACTTGGTTATCTTAGAAGAGTCGTTCCATCTGATTTGGCCTTCGAAACCTGGTTGAAGAAGCGCATACAAATTTGTTGGTTGGTGGACACGAAATCCAAAAGGGAAAGGAAGAAAATCTTTGGTGAGTGGCCTTAGGATTCTACCCCCTTATTTCTTTCCTATACGATTCTCTGATGTTCCTCTTGTTTTTGCAGATGCCATGAAGAGTGAAGACGTCATACGTTAAGGAAGGAAATTCATGTTGTCGTTGCTTTAGTCAGATTTTCTAACATGTCTTATGTTGGGGGAGCTTCTACTTTAGAAACACTTGTCGGAACCCCCTCTGGCCCGATCTCCAAATATATCATTCCAACTAACTTCCTCGCGCTAGAGATAAGATCTAGGTTTCTCTTGACCGTATCGTGATAAAAGAAACTTTGCCATCCCATTGTTATGGAAAAGAGAAAAGGTTAGCATCTATTCTTGGGTTGGAAGAGGTTCAACATGAAGGTCCTTTTCATAAATGTCTCCAGTACAGAATTGCAGATGGGCAGTCCCATGTGAAGACGGATCTAAACTTCGTATTTCTAATGCCTCATAGTCTGATGACGGGTAAAAAGTTTCATTCCTCGAAATATGATGAAGATTATTCCTGCTTGTTAGGGATCTCTGACGATGTCCATCAAAGGGAGTTAGCGGAGCTGGTTTATCACGTTCCTTGGGCATCAGTTATTTTGGTCTTAGGGGTCACTGGTTGGAAAAAAGTTTTCTTATATGATCACCTTCGTTAAGAGAGGGAGAAGTTATAAAAAAAGTTTAAGGACCACAGTGTTTAGTGGAATAGGTATCTAAAATAGATCTAGGGTTCTTGGAATTCATTTTTAACCATACCATCAACTTTAGAACATGTTAGGTATCCTGGTTCTCTAGTAAATGAAGGTGAAAAAACCGTTCGAGGAGCGGCTGAGAAGGGTGAGACTTTTGAAGAAGCGAACTAGTCCTTGGAGCTTACTTGAAAAAGGACAGAGGAGTTAGATAAGTCCTTGAAAGAGTCTGAGTAGGGTCAGACGAAAGTTGACACCGGTCATAGTGTAATGTGCAAAGAGAATATTTCACTCTATAAGGAAATGGCCAAGTCTCTGCAAGATGGTTTTTATGTGGTTGGAGATGCCTTTGAGAATTCTCTGAGGCACGTGGAATACTTTTATCCAACTGTGTCTATTTATTGAGATTGGGTTAACTAGCTCATCGAGGATAGGAAAGTCATTTCCTTGAAGAAATATCATTGTATTTTTTTTGTCGGCGTGCTTATACCTGACTTGTGAATGGTTTTGGAATTTTTATCATGTAATATAGGTGTGTAAATATATTTCTACTTTAGTTTATTGTCCATTCAAATTTTATTTTCTTTTAGTGTTGTTTCTATCTATGAGTTCTTATCTCTAAGACTTGGATTTTTTCCTTTGAATTTTTATGCTCAAATTTTATTGGACCTCACTAGGGATCATGCCCTACCAAGGGTCTTCACCCCTTCCTATTCCCACATGTGTAAACCTGGTTTGAGTTTGACACATTGGTTGGCCTACAACGGCCTCTAGAGTGGATATGCTTGCTTTCATTGTGCCTATGTGTTCGCGTTGTGGGTTTTCAGTTGCTTTAGTGATACGCTGCTAGAATTTGTGACAACCCCCCCCCCCCCCCCCCCCCCCCAAGTATTTACGACGGGACTTCAATCACTTTAGTCGTACCCCAGACTCATTGTTACCTTTCATGATCACAAAGGAAAATAATATTTAGTGAAATATTTCTTTGTTTACTTCAATGATTGTAATACATTAGGCACATTAAACTTTTATTTACAATAAAGGAAATATGAAATTAACATAACAAGTTGGTTGTGCCACCTCTTGTTTTCCATGGGGTCTGCGGTCATTGTTCTTTGTCTTCCCTAGATCAACCAGTTCTACTTGTTAGGCCAGATTGATGTGTTTTCTTGTCGGAGGGTGAATAACCATGTCCTTTAGTTGCCTGATTAGTGAGGCCACATTGATTATTATGGATCTAACTTTGTCTTCTTTCTGATCTTTTTATAATTCCTAGTCAATTTTCTTTGCTCTGAACAAGACATTAATGATTGTAATTGGCTCATCGTTCATGTTATTGTATCTCAACTTGAGATGAATTAGGGAAGCTACTTCATCTAGTTTTACAAAGGACCTCCTTAGGATTCAGTTATAAACACTTCTGCAGGGGACGAATAGGAACTACGAGTAGATAGTCCAGACGTTTCTTCCTTCCCCTAAGGTTACCATCAACTCTACGTACCCCCATGTGTGGGTTATTATGTTGTTGAAAGCCTGAAGGTCTGACCCTTCGTAGGTCCACCATTTTTCTTTCTTCAAGCCCATTTTTCAAAGATATTTGAATACATGATGTTATAATAGTTGCCATCGTTGATCATTATTCGGTAAACATCAAAGTTGGTGATGGTTGCTGTGAACTAGGGGAAAGTTATTTTGGATCCCTTGGACTTTCATGTTATCTTGGAACCCGAGAAATGGACTTTCATGGTTCATGATTGACATGTTTCCATTGTCCTTGTTGATGGCTATCAGCTCAAAAAAACATCTCTTTACTGTACTCTTTGATGGGTTGCTCGTTCGAGTGGGCGCCCTTGGTTAGGGAGGTGAAATACTAGCTTTTCCTCTTATGTGTTTCTTTTTCCCCGTTGTTCACTTATTTAAATTTACTTCTAGTCATGGATTCCACGGTATTTTGGGGGGATTATTTATTTTTGGGATAATCCTCTTGATCCCTCTTACTATCCTTTGTGAATTCAAAAAGTCGTCCCTTCTTGATCAATCCATTAATCACATCTTTCAACTGGATACAATCATTAATGTTGTGTTCATGGCTCTTATGGAAATGGAACTATTTAGACTTATCGGTTCGAGCAGATTCTTTAATCGAATAAGGATTTCTTATCCTAGCCTCCTTGAATTCCATGTTAGCTCACTTCGTCGAATCCTCTTTCACAAGTTATTCGGGGGAATGTAGGAGTCAAATTTCAAATGGGGTCATTTGTGTTACTCTGTGGTTTGTCTGGAGTCTTTTCCTGACTTTTAACTAGGTCTTGAGTTCTTCAATCCCTAGTTACCTCCATCAACCAACTGCTTCTTCTCATAGTTAATATAGGATTGTGCCCTAATCATAAAGTCCTTTAGAGTATGGGCTTCCTTACGCCCTAACTTTTTTCTGGAATGTACAATCTGGACTGAGTTTGTTCTCAAAGATCAAGCACTTGAGGCTCTCATATGAGCCTCAAGTATTTCACATTATGGCCCTCCATCAACCGACAACTTATTCTCGTAGTTAATGTAGGATTGTTCCCTAATTAGAAAGTACTTCATATTATAGGGAGCTTTATGCCCTAACTTTTTCTAGAGTGTAAAATATGGTTTGAATTCCTTCTCAAAGATCCAAAACTTGAGGCTTTTATCTGAGCCTCCAACGGCTACCACCATCTTTGTGAAGTGGTCGATATATGCGCCCAAGGTTTCTTTTAGCCTTGAGTAACTCCACTAAGCGCGACCATAGTGATTGGTTGTCTTTTCCTGAAGGTGAAATTATAATTAAAGTCTCGCATAGATCACACTAGGAAGTTATGCTTTCATACAGAATGGACTTAAACCAGGCTTTAGTAGACTCGGTCAAGTTGAGTGCGAAGAGCTTGCACTTCACATCTCTATTAGCATGGTAGTAGTCTAATTAGTTATCCATATGTTTGACGTGCTCGTCAAGGTCTTCATTTTCGTTATAACTTTGGAATTTTAAGGGTTTCTTCAAAGACTTTGGAATTTTGTCGTCCAATATGTGAGTCGTCAGTAGATTATTTTTCCTTGGCTAAGTAGGGGCCTCTCCTTCCTTTCTCTTCTCATCGATCTACGAGTTTCGTAGGGGAGTGGGGTTTCCCCTTCGTCCTTCAGAACCTAGGGAAGGAGTACAACTTTTGTGTTGTCGGTGGTTCGGAGATTTCTGGACCACTTCTAGATCTTTTCTTGATTCATTAACCTTATGTAAAGCCACCTTCTGCACAATGTTGTTCTTCAGGATAATATTCTACATGCTCTCTTTGATTCGAGTAAGTCTGTCTGCAAAAAGATGAGACTTTTGTTGTTGAATCATATGGTACATGTTGTTCAACAACTCGTTAACTCCTTGCGGACTTAGGATAACCTATGTGATTTGGAAACTGAAGAGCACCCCATGTTTGGCTATAATAGGAAATAATGTAGGCTTAAAGAAGAGTTTGCATATCTGGAATTATGAGGCAGATTCAACGAATTGAGGAAACTGAGAAGTTCTTTGATCTACTCCTGACTAAGAAATATTTGGCGGTAGAGGAATGGATGGATTAGCTATTGTGACTTGATTTTCCTTCCCTTAAGAAAAAGGTTGACACGCCATAAGTATGCAGCAATATCGAAGTAGTAAAACGGTTATCGAAATACATAGGCCAATTATTTGATTACTAAATTCTACCATATCATTATTTAGCTAAAATGATCAAAGATTGGTTTGAGTTTAAACAAATTAATTTTACCGAATAAAAATTATAATAAAAAGCAGGGCCTATGGTACACGGTTCTTGTCTAAGCATACTCATATGAACCTCTGGTTCTATTACGAGAAATAAATTAATATTATAGAAAATAGAGAAAATTTGACAACACTTACTTTCGTCAGCGTGTTGTCGTGTCTCAGACAAATTATTTATCCACTTTCGTCAGCCTAAATTATTTGTTGAGATTAATTTTGTTCAACTATAAAAATGGAGCTTTCATGACTGAGTCTGAGACACGTCATATCGTACTCATTTGTTTAGAATTCTGTTATCGGGTACCGAAACACACTCTTTCAACTTATGATTGGTACCTGAAATACTTTTACTTTCGTAATCGACATTTGAGTTAAAATCTTAAAATTCTAAAATAGTTGTTGATTTTGATTCTCTTAATAAAATGGTAGATATTTCACTCGAGGTCTATCATGAGACAATCTCGTAACTCTTAGTCCTTAGGAAACTACTCACACATGCTTATCAAGAAAACAATTAAAGTAATTCCATACATAATAACATGAAATAATAACAAATAATAATATAATAAGTACCTAAATAATAAGAAAGGAATGCTTGAATAAGATAAAGCTTTAATGAATTGCTTGAGTATAATGCTTGATGAAAGAAAAATTGCAAAGAAAATAAACTAAGTAAAGTAAAGTTAGGGTATAAAGTGTGTCTTTTTTTATGATTCCTATGCCTTTATAAGATTTTTATCATGAATGTCAACTTAATTTCGCATAATAATCAACCAAGAAACGTTGCTTCAAGCCTTAGGACAGTTGGGAAGTAAAAAAGATGGAAAAATGTTATGAAATTGCAAAAGTATGTAATTGGAGTTGAGGCCAACATGATTCATGTTAATGGATACGGGGGTAGTGTTGTGCAACACTTCCTGCGTTAAATAACACTACTGGGTGATGTTGTCTAAAATTTCTAATTGGAAAAGACTGGTGGTAAACATAGATGGTATTGATGGACATAGCCCACCCGTGTTAGTTGTTGGAAATTTGTACTGGATAATTTTATATATATATATATATATATATATATATATATATATATATATATATATATATATATATATATATATATATATATATATATATATATATATATATATATATATATATATATATATATATATTCATTGATGCCTTGTTAAGAAGCTAATCAGGCCCATTAGAAAGAAGAGAATTCCAAGTCATTTTAAAGATTTTTATTATTAATTTAAGGGTGTTGTTAGTAAAGCCTTTTTATTTTATTAGTTGTACTGTTCTGTTTGGCCCATGGCCCATTAGTAAGGGTGACAACCCTAACTATTTAAAGTGTAAGCTTGTCTTGAATTGAATTAAGAAAGTTCAAAGCTATTTTTTTTATGTCTCTTTCTTTTGATGCAACTTAGACCTAGTGATTTAAACTTAGCATAATCTAACATTGGTGCTTTCATTTCCTTGATCTCATGGCACCCCCAAAACCCCCTAATCCAACAGCCAAAGAAATTGTGGAAGAAGCTGTCCAAACAGCTCAAATCAACATCAACAATGCCATGCAAGAAAACCAGATCCAATTAGATGAACGGTTCCTTCAAAGTCATGAGGATATGGCGCAGATTCATACCCGAATGGATGCGGAAAAGACTATCGCAGATTCACGCTACGAAAACGTGATGGGACTGCTCACCAAAATCATGACCCAGCAAGAAAAACAACCCCAGACCGCCACTGTTCATCCGGCGAACACTGTTCACCCGGCCACCAGCACTGTTCACACAGCAACTTCTTCAGGTTTGACCCATACCCCTTTTTCTGTCCTACAAACCAACTAACCCACCTTGTCCATACCCATTCTATCGCTTCCTTTCACCTTCTATTCCTTCAACCTAAATCCACAAATGAGCCAAATTGTCCAAATGAACCCTTAACATTACCAGCCTTTCCTCCCCATTTAAATCCTCAGCTCACCAATTTACTTCAAGCATACCAACTAATTTTTCAGCCACATACTGGTTTCCCACCACCTAGACCCCATGATCACCACATAAACCTCTTACCTAGCACACCTCCGGTCAATGTTAAGCCTTACCGTTACCCTCATTCCCAAAAGACAGCCATGACAGAAATTATTGATGATATGTTAAAAGACGGCTTAATTGTTCCTAGCCATAGCCCTTTCTCGTCCCCAGTTTTATTAGTCAAAAAGAATGATGGTTCTTGGCGTTTTTGTGTGGACTATCGGGCACTTAACGCTGTTACTATCAAAGACCGTTTCCCCATTCCCACAATTGATGAATTACTAGACGAATTAGGATCTGCTAAAGTTTTTACCAAGTTAGATTTACGCTCTGGTTATCATCAGATCCGAGTGGCATCAGAAGATACACATAAAACAGCTTTTAGAACTTTCGATGGTCATTATGAATTTTTAGTCATGCCTTTTGGTTTGACAAATGCTCCTTCTACTTTTCAATCAGCTATGAATGATCTTTTGCGACCCTATTTGCGAAAGTTTGTTTTAGTTTTCTTTGATGATATTCTCATTTTTAGTTCCAATTTCACTGAACATCTTAATCATTTGCAGGTTATTTTTAACCTATTGCAGTCTAACCAGTTTGTTGTTAAGCTATATAAATACGTCTTTGCAGTGGATAAAGTTCATTATTTGGGCCATGTGATTTCTAAGGGGACAGTTGCCCCTGATCCGGAGAAGGTTAAGGCCATCTTGGATTGGCCTCCGCCTCGTTCTCTCACGGCACTACGCGGATTTCTGAGCTTAACAGGATTCTATCGTAGGTTTGTTCGTCACTATGCCTCACTCGCCGCTCCCCTCACCGATTTACTTCGTTCCACTATTTTTGTTTGGAGTTCAGCGGCAGCCAGTGCCTTTACAGAATTACAACACAGAATGACCGACATGCCGGTCTTAACTTTACCAGACTTTACAAAAAAATTTCTAATTGAAACAGATGCTTCCGGAGTTTCCATTGGTGCGGTCTTGTCTCAGGAGGGCCATCCTATTGCTTTCTTCAGCAAGAAAATGTGCCCGCGAATGCAGGCGGCATCGGTTTACGTTCGAGAGATGTTTGCTGTAACAGAGGCAGTTAAAAAGTGGCGTCAGTACTTAATTGGTCAACAGTTTCACATACATACAGACCAAAAGAGCCTACGCAACCTATTACTACAGAAAATTCAAACTCCTGAGCAACAGAAGTGGGCTGCAAAGTTACAAGGTTTTAACTTCGAAATATTTTACAAACCTGGCAAGACAAATGTTGTGGCTGATGCTCTGAGTCGGAAGTATTCCTCGGATCCACCGGTTTGTTTGTCTTTCTCATCCGCTGTTCCAACCCTTTTGTCCATTTTGCGTGAATTTTATACCACAGAAGCAGGAAAACAATTAGTCAGCAAGTTACTTGAGGACGCGACTGACCAAAGATTCTATAATTATTCTAAGGGTTTTCTACAATACAAGGGACGTTTGTTTTTACCTGACATAGACAACTTACGAATCCGAATACTTCAGGAGTTTCATTCCACCCCATCTAGCGGCCACTCGGGAGTCAGGGGGACTTTGGCAAGACTTTCCACCTCTTTTTGTTGGCCTGGAATTTACAAAGATGTAAAAGATATGGTCAAACACTGTAATATTTGTCAACAAACCAAATATCTTACACAGAGGAAACCTGGGTTGCTACAACCACTACCAATACCTGAAAGAGTCTGGGAGGACATATCCATGGATTTTATAACCAGTTTGCCCAACTCATTCGGCCACACGACCATCTGGGTCCTTTGCGATCGTTTTTCCAAGTCCGCACACTTCATTGCAATGCCAACTCATTTCACTGCCAAGGACCTCGCCCTCCGTTTTTCTGTTGAGATTGCACGGCTACATGGCCATCCGAAATCCATCGTCTCCGATAGAGATCCCTTGTTCCTCAGTACCTTTTGGAAGGAATACTTCAAAATCAATGGAACACAATTAAAATACAGTACATCTTATCATCCAGAAACAGACGGACAAACAGAAGTTTTGAATCGCTCACTAGAAACGTACCTGCGATGTTTTGTCAGTTCCGAACCACGTCGGTGGTACAAATTCCTCCACCTCGCTGAGTATTGGTACAACACGTCCTACCATTCCGCCATTCAAATGTCGTCTTTTAAGGCTCTGTATGGCCGCGAGCCTCCGAATCTCACAGACTATATCTCAGGTTCCACCCACGAACAGACACTTGACCACACCTTGCAAGAAAGGCAGCAGATCTTAGCAACCTTAAACGAGAACTTAAGGAAAAGCCGAATCCAGATGGAGAAACAAGCAAACTTGAAGAGAAGAGACTATACCTTTAATGTGGGTGATCGCGTCCTCCTCAAGCTTCAACCGTATCGCCAAACCACCGTTCATCGCCGGACCTCACAGAAGCTAAGCCCTCGCTATTTCGGTCCCTTCTCGATCATCAAAAAAATAGGCGCCGTGGCTTACATGTTGGATCTGCCTTCCACATCTCGCATACACCCTGTTGTCCACATCTCTCTACTACGGCCTTACTTTGAAGGAACCACAAAACAGATTTCATCATCTTTTCCACCGGGGTTCTCACTTCCGTTTGAAAGAGCTTTGTCAACCCCTTCCGCCTCCGCTATGCTACAAGATACAACAAAAATGTTAGATGCACTGAAACCGGAACATGCAAAGACAACTGAAGGCCAAGCGGTCGTGGTTACCTCTCTAGATCTGGAAAACCAACTGGGAAAGCGTATCACCGAAGTACAGGAAGAAGATGTTCTTGGTAAGCATGTGAATGAACAAGTACATGAGGAAGATGAGAGAGTACTCGTTAGAGAGAAGGAAGAGAGTAAGAAGTTGTGTTTGAGAGAGAGAAAGAGTAATGAAACGGTAACACATTCTGAGACCCAAAGTCTTTGTAAAAGACTTCTCTCAAACGTCTCTCTGCCACGCATTAATGAGGTGTCCCTTCCGTGCAGTTTCCCACGCATGCAGAACAGCTGTGCCCCACCTATCCTCACGCATGCGCCGCTTCAGCCACCTACCCCACTTCCCAACGTTCCTCCACCGCCCACGTGTTCTCCCATCAATTCAGTTTCCTTTGGGCCTCATCTCACCAGCGGCCCAATTATCACACCACCAAATCCACATGTGAACCTTGAGGACAAGGTTCCTATTGGGCCAGGGAGTATTGTTAAGAAGCTAATCAGGCCCATTAGAAAGAAGAGAATTCCAAGTCATTTTAAAGATTTTTATTATTAATTTAAGGGTGTTGTTAGTAAAGCCTTTTTATTTTATTAGTTGTACTGTTCTGTTTGGCCCATGGCCCATTAGTAAGGGTGACAACCCTAACTATTTAAAGTGTAAGCTTGTCTTGAATTGAATTAAGAAAGTTCAAAGCTATTTTTTTTATGTCTCTTTCTTTTGATGCAACTTAGACCTAGTGATTTAAACTTAGCATAATCTAACATGCCTTTACTTTTGTTATGTCCCATAAGGTCCTTATAACCTGAAAAGTAGAGAAAATACACAAACACGCATAGAAAAACATGATCAAAATAACATGATTCAAATGAAAATAAACTACTTAAAACAATATGAAAAATCGCTTATCAACTGTGGAGGATTTTTAGCCGCTTCGGCGGCGGCTGCTGTTGCACGTCGCTTAACGACGGAAAGAATGACTTTTGACGCTGCCGCCATCTGAGAGGAAATTGACTTGGAGATAGAGAGTTGCACCTCGATCGAAGGAGATTTAAATCTGGTTTAGTCTAATCGAGAAATGGTGGATCGTATGAATCAAAAGTCGATTTCCACATATGACGCCAATGTTTTACTCTACACTGAGTGATGATCAGAGAAGTTGAATTCATAGTGTGTTGTGTTGGTTCAAAGCCCTGATATGGTGGTAAGGAAAAGACCTGCAAGGTTAGAATTTCAACGCTCGAGTCATTAAGGAATTAAGAAGTGATGTTTGAATAGAGAAGAAATACTTGAGAAATAACGTGATCATTTCTTTAAATTCGAGTTTATTCAATTTTAACTTTAAAGGCGGTCCATAACACAATTCATTTTTACTACATTATTAGAAATATAAAAACTTCTGCATTTTGCATTTTTGCATGATTTAATATCTCAAATTTTGCAATTGTGTCATTTTGTTTCTAGTTTTTTATTTATGTTTTTAGGTATATTCAATTTGAGTTTTCTATTATGCTATTATATGTACTTGTATTTTACGCGTAATTTTACACTACTGTTTCTTCTAGTTTTTTGTTTATGTGTTTAGATATATCGTGATTTTAATATTGTGTTGTTCAATTTCGAGTTTTCTAATATGCTATTGTATTTATTTGTATTTTACGTGTAAATTTGCACTCTTTTTTGTTCAAGCACAATTCTACATTACTGCATTTTAAGGTTTAATGTGCATTGTTTTATGTTTTGCGAAAATATGTTAATGCACATTTTTCTAAATGAAGAAAATACACATGCCTTTTTGTGAAAACTTGCATGTAAATGAAGAATATTTTTTTAAAAAAACTTGAACATACTCTTCTTTTGAGTAGAAGAATGCAACTTTAACTAAAGTTTCTGTTGAGAAATAAATGTGAATTGAAAGCCTTATATTATTTAAAGAAATAGAGGTTGAGCATTTTATAATGCCTTAAGATTTTAGATGAATATGTGATGTCTATCTTATTTGTATGATTGTTCATGATATAATTTATATGCTCTTCTTCGTGATCCTCCACTGGTATCAAAACCAATAGTTCGAGTAAAAGACCGACACCTTATATCTAAAGTCTTCCTAACAAAGTGATGTTCAGATGGCGTGTTCCATTGAAATGCTTGTGACGTAGTAAGTGTATCAACAACGGTTCAAATATATATGAATGAACGAGCAGTAAGTGTATCAACAACGGTTCAAATATATATGAATGAACAAGCTTTAGCTTGAGGGGAAAGATACTATATAGCCTCTAGTTAAAACAAGGTTGTGAAGATTTTCACAATGCTGTTTTTCATGTTTAGGACATTCTCACTGTAGGCCTTCTTATTCCTCTTGAATTTCAAGGAAGTACAACAACCTTTTAAGAGTATCCAACAAGACACACATATGCAACTCTTTGGTAGTTTTCCCTTTGTTTCTAACAAAAGACAGAATGATATCCTAAAGCAGATAACAATCAACATATTGAAATCAACTCTTGTATTGACCTTTGCAATAGAACGGTAAAAGAGTTTAATTGCAAACACAAAATTCAAATGCAAATAAATGGCCAAAAGGGAAATATGGAGCCACTCAATTTTAAGGATAGCAGAAAAATTGCAGCAGAGAATTGCGATACCGGAAACACGACACTAACACATTGGTTTTTCGACCACGGCAGTGCTACAACTGTATCAGCATATTTTCTAAAGTTTCCTCCCTCTATTGCAATTTTACCTTCCTGAGTTTTTTCTCCTGCTACGGAGGGACAGTGTTAGTAGCTTAACAAATGAACTAAGGTAGTATCAGACACTGTAGAAGCTTTAGAAAAAAGGTCTTTTATATATTATTTCCATTATATTACAAACATTATACATGCAAAACAACAACTTCTATTACTGAAACACAGGAAAACAACTAAAAAAGGTACAATGATGCATGAACATCAATTCATGCCTTTTTGAGAGTAACCAAATCCATTGTAGCACCATAGGTTCTATTTAGGGCCTCAGCACACCAACCTTGCGCATCATCAATCATTGGCATCCTCACTTGCATAAAAGGAACTGCAGGGGTACGCGATCCAGGCATCACAACACCAGCTAAAACTGTCAGCACGTTCGCAGTATCAACATCCATGCACACGTTGATTTCAGGAACTCCTTTTGGTGCAGGAGGTATTCCCATTAACTTGAAATATCCCAACAAGTGATTTTCTTCTGCCTGCTTTCCCTCACCTTCATAGACAACTATCAGTGCCTCGGATTGATTGTCGTGAATAGTTGTGAAACATAGATCCTTACGCGCTGGCAATCTGGTGTTCTTTGGAATTACAGGGACAAACCCGCTGCCATCAGCTCGAATTCCAATGGCTAGAGGCGTGGCTTGAATCATTAACAAGTCCAAGTTTCCAAAGGGATCAGTGATACCTGACGCCACAGCTCCTTCCATTGCTGCACCGGAAACGGCACCTTCCAAAGGATTTATATCTTTATAAACTTCTGATACTTTGCATATGTTAGTAACAAGATTCTTCACCTTTGGGATATAAGAACATCCACCGACAATTATCACATCGTTTACATCCTCGGCTTTGACCTTTGCATCATGTAAACATTGGATGATAAGGCGTTCACACTTTTCAAACACCTCTTTGTTCACCTCCTCAAACTCCGCCCTGTCAACAACCTTGTATACCTTCAAACCATCTCCCAAGTCAACATCGACCTGAACACTGATTTCAGACGAGAGCCGGTGAATTGCATCCTGCGTTGCAACTCGAAGCAATGCCATTGATTCAATTTCTTTGACGCCGTGAGTCTTGAATATATTTGGTAACAGATGACACATCATATTCTGAAGCAAGTCTTCTCCGCCGATAGTACTTCCTGCTAAGGCTTTTATCTGGGATACTCCTCCGTCGGTAGCAGTCACAGCAACGTCACAGTAACCAGCACCCATATTGAAAATGAGAGCAATTTTCTCACTTCCACCCATAGATTCCTGAGAAGCTTTCAGTTGTTGCTGTCCATATAACATTGCCACTGCTGTTGGTTCAGGCATCAACCTGAGAATGTGAAGACCAGCCATCGCACAAGCACGCTCTAGACGGGTCAGCTGGAAACGACTAAACGAAACAGGAACCGTAAGCACTACATTTCTTATCGGTCGTTTCAGACGCGCTTCCGTCATTAGTCTTAACTCCACCAGAAATATCGCAAGGGCTTCTTCTGGACTGGTGAATCTCCAGACATTGTTCACTAACGCAGCAACATACGGTCGAATGCCAATGTCCAAGGTCTGCACCAGAAAAGGGAGATTTTTACTCGCACGAACAACCGGGTCAGTGTCAACTCTCCCAATCAGGCGTTTGATGTTGAAAATTGTATCTCCAGACAGCATCTCATGTTCATTGGAGAGATGATTGGTAACTCCACCAGAAGGGCTTTCATCTCTGAAACTCACATATGATTTCATAAGCTTTCGATTTTTTTGATTTTTCAAAAGCTCCACTTCAGAGCCCTTCCAGACAGCAACACTGCTTTGTGAGGTGCCAATATCGATTCCAACCGCTATGTTGGGAAGAGGTGACGGCTTTTCCTCAGTGGTTTCACTGCCAGATGCCACAGTATATTCAGGTTCTTCCATCCTGCATAAAACAATTTGATCTAAAATAAGGCCTGTGTCACTGCAATTGTAATTGTTCTTTACTATATCGACGTCGTGTCTGTGTATCTGTCGATGTCGTACATTCGGAGATATAGTTACTTTGTTTGAAGAATTATTTATGCAAGCACTAAATCCTCTTAGTCTTAAACGCACACAATCATAGAATCAACATTTACAACAAAGAATAAACATTTCATTTATAAAAATAAAATAAAAAACTAAAGTTTTATTATGAATGTCTAAGTAATTATCATCAATCAACAACAAAACATTCTACGAATTAAAAAAATTAGCACAAGGAGGAGAAAGTAAAGAACAGTGAGAAACCTGAGTGGTGGTGCAGCAGCAGAACAATGTGGAACAAGAAAGAGAGAGAATAGGAGGAAACGAGAAAGTGAAGATAATGATCACACCGAGAGAAATAAGTGTCTGTTTCAAATACAAACACAGAGCGGTGCGGTGTTCTAGAGCTTCCTAGAAAACGCTCACACACTGTTTTGTGTTGTATTCCTTTTTCAAAGGTAAAATAATAATATTTTGGTTTATATGTGTATTTCATGCTGCAACCTTTTAATTTTTAGTTTTTGTAAACAAAATAAAATTATTTTCTAATTGAAAAGATTTTTTTTCTTTAAATGATTATGATGATAACAGTGGTGAATTTCAAAACGGTGGCAATTGGTCGCTTATTCTGATGTGTTCTAACTATCAAATCAATAGAGAATATGAGTGAGTTTCTGAGTTTTAGAATGGTCTCTCTCTATTTGAATTATCTTTAGATGTTATGGTATGATTTAGGATTTATATGATCTAGAAGTTTTTTTTGGACAAATGTTAGAATATCCTTAAACCATGTCACTTGACAATTTTTATGGGTCAGTCGACCCTAATTAAATGTACATAAGAATGTGTTCATTTTTTCGCCTTATTTATTTTAAAATTTTGATGATCTAATTTAAAATAATTGTCCTTCAAATCTTAGTTGGTCGGATTAAATTATGAGATGTCATTAATTTCAGAGTTACAATGTATTTGGTGATGGACATGGACACGACTACATTCCCTTGTAAGTTGAGAGTACATGTTAATGACTCATGATGTTTTGATGTGTGATTTGGATAGTTGGCTTGGATTGTTGATATATTAGGAGATTGATCAGATGTGTTTTGAGAATTGAGTGACAAATGCCTCAAGCTCCTTACCCTTTTAATATTTGTATGGGTTTGAGGGCCGTGTTGGTTCCCTCTACCATGCATATTTATGTTCATTGTTAAAGCATGATATAGATTTGTCCTAACTTTTAGGTCTCATTCTTCTACCATGTTGCTTCAAGCTCTAGGTCTAACGGGTCTAGGGTGAAGTCACATTAACTTTTCTATAGAGATTGAGAAATGATGATGATTTTTTGTGAAAATCAAAGTTGTTTTTTCGAAGTGATGTGTCATCATTATATTGGTTAGTTGTCAATCTTCTAAACTCTTAATCTCTCAATAGTTAGATATTTCTAGATCAGTCAGGCATGTGTATAAAAGAGATATCTTTTCCACACTATCCTCTTTTCCTTTGTTTTTGTCTTCACCATCCCTCAGATTTTTTACATTTTATTATTTAGAGCTTCATTGAGAGCTTCCTAGCACCAATTTAGTTTGTTTCCTAGATAGCTCCATTGTGAAACAAACTTTCATCCTTATTTATTTGATAAGTTCTTTTTTTATGAGTCTTGGTATATCCCTGATATTAACCTTGTCATGTTTATTTATATATCCTTTGTTGTCATCGTTCTTAATTTGAAGGTGAGAAGTATAAGAAATGAGAATTTAAATTGTGTTAATTGTACAAAACTGTTTTATGGTGTGTTTCAAATGAAACTCAAGTTAATCACAAGTGTTAAATGATAAAGATTAAAAGAAAGAGAGATTAACACATGAAATTTTATCCTAGTTCACCCCCCTAACTAGGAGCTGCACTAAGTTCCCTCCCATAGAAAGATTTTTACTATAATCAAATAAATTACAGTATCATTAGGATATTTTATGGTCCAATTGACATATTTATTTGATTTCAAACACAAATAATTGGTCACAATTGGATCTCTTTATTGTCTCAAATAATATGACTAACATATAGTCCTTTGGGGAAATACAATCAAATAAATAGATAACTAATAGGGTATTTACAAATATCACTAAACAGAAAATTTAAACAATTTTAAGTACAAATACAAGTTGTCATGCCTCAAAATTTTTCCTCCTAATTATACTTTCACTTGACTTAGGCTTCTCATTCATCTGCATATCTTTTCATTAGGTCGTTACATATCATGCATTTGTTGAATAAATAATTTGAGGTTCATTGGATCAGTGGTATGTGAGATCTAGGGTTTTATTAGGATTAGGATTTCCTCCACCACCTAAGTGCTTGTTTTCATTTAAAATTCCCATGGATAATGGATCTTGGTTTCATATCATTGTGCTTGTGTTAACCAGTTCAGTTTAGGGTTTCGTTAAGATTACTATGTAGATCATCTCATATTATTATTTCATTTGGGCTTTAACACCAATTCAAGGTTTGGATTCATGTCTCCTTGTGTGACAAGTCAATACTTTAGATTTTATGCAATAATTGGAGTTTAAGTGGAGTTTATGGAATCATTTCAAGTTGAAGTCTATTTAACAAAACTTTGAATTTTGGTTAAAGTCAATCATAGAAGGTTGACTTTTTGTCAAAGTCAACCATAGAAGGTTGACTTTTAACCAAAGTCCACCTTAAGCATTGATTTTGGGTTTCATACTATGATTTATTCAAGATTTACAAGATTGGAAGACTTAGAAATTCAAATTGCAAGTGGATGGAAAAATACACATTCACATTTCTTTTGAAATGAGATACCATATTAGATTTTGTTCTGGACTGGGCCAGGCTGGCCCAAGAGCAACGATAAAGGCCCAATCCAAACGGACTTGCTAGGGGTCACGCCGACCTAAGGACCATAGATATGCCTGACATACGTCATTGGGGCGACATCCCCGTCCTCGTACTATCCAGCTCGACCTCAGCTCGAGCACTCCTTCAACAGCGGACACGGTCCACTGCACTCTCAACGGGACCCCGAAAAGACCGCGTCCTTGTCCGCCCGCACTTCACGCAGGACATCCAGGAAGGGGACCACGTGCGGGTCCCCACTACACACGTAGAACCTGGCAGTTCCTCCATTGGGCCAAACCTGCCCGGCCAAATGAAGGAACCTTGGCCCAGCGCTGGGGGCTATAAATACCCTCTGTTTCCAGAGGGCCAAGTATTCATTCTATCACATATACTCACACTTTGCCTGCTCGTACTCTTACTTACTTCAGCATCGGAGTGCCTTGCAGGTACCCCCCCCCCCCCCACCTCGTTCAAAACTTCAGCTCAGAGCCAGCCGTGACGGTCCAAGTCTGATCAGGTCAGATCAGTGGCGCCGTCTGTGGGAAACTAGCTTCCCCGTCTTACAAAACTCAAAGACCAAAGCTCAAATTCAACTACCGCTGTCATGGCTGATCAAGCTCGCGATGAGCAGAACGTCCGTGTCATCGACACTAATAACGGCACTGCGGACAAAAACGGACACCTTGATAACGCCGGCAACCCCGGCCACAACACCATTCCTGCGACAACCGCCCCTGGAACTTCCACCTACAGGGATGGAGCTACTGCATCATCTTCCTCGGTCCCTCCACCACTCGAAGACGACCCGGCGGCCCTCGCACACTACAGGGCTGCCCGGTTCCAGGAAGTCCCCGTCCCCGCCGGGGCGGATGCCACAACTCAAGCGCTGTTCGCAGCGATTAATCAAACGAACTATCTCATCTTCGCCCAAGGAGAGAGACTGAGGGCGCTTGAAGACGAGCGAAGACCCCCGAGGAGGCATCGGAGACCCCATACTCCCCCTCCTCGAGTGACTGAAGCTCGACATTCGTCTCCCCTGCGGAGACATTACAGGGAGACCTCTCGAAGCCAATCTCCCCGGCCAAAAGAGAAACGGCCCCATCTGGAGAGGCCCCCCATCATTCAAGCCGGAGAACCTAGTCGTGACCCGGCGAGACAGGAAAGAAGGCACTCTGGAGATGGGCGTGTGAAATTCAACCACCGAGCATCCCGCTCGAGAGAGACTCAGCACGACCTGGACCGTCGTGCCAGACAATATTACAGGTCCCCATCTCTGTCTCCGGATAGAAGCGACGAGGACGACCCCCGCGGTCCCCTGTCACAGGCTATTATGGAAGCACCCATCCCCCCGGGCATGGAGAAGCCCCCTCACTTGAAGGAGTACGATGGAGTCGCGGACCCGGTCGACCACATAGACGGGTTCGAGACTATGCTTCATTATCACAATGTCGGGGGCCCCATCAAGTGCCGTCTATTCCCCACGACTCTCAGGAAGGCGGCAATGGACTGGTACAAAGGACTCGCCCCGGGCTCAATCACCTCGTGGCGGAACCTGAAGAACCAGTTCATCAGTTCCTTCACGGCTTCTCGACGGCATCCGAAGACCAAGGTGGCTCTCGAGGCCATCATCCAAAGACATGATGAAACCTTGAGGGAATTCATCAACCTCTTCAACCGGGAAGCAATACAGGTCCCCTGTGCGGACCATATGAAGAGATATTTGCTGGAGAGAGGGCTCCTCCCTGGCACGGAATTCAGAAAGGCTGTGGGTATCGATCCACCTCAGACATTTGATGCCCTCCTCGAAAAAGCTCGGGCATACATGGACTAAGAGGAGAGGGAACCGGCCAACAGGGCCCGAGATCCCAGGACTCGTGGTCTCAGCAGCAGCTCGCGCCAAGAAGCCCCTCCCCGACGAACCGGGGAGAAAAGGAAAGAAGACAGACCCCGGGAAGTCCGGGAACAAAGAGGACCTTCGGGGCGTTTCACCGAGTACACTCCGCTCACAGCTTCCCGCGAGCGCATTCTGGCGGAGTGTGCCAGCACTGATTTCAAGGACGGCGGTGTCAAACGTCCCCGACCTGCTCCTGCCAAGCCCGGAGCAGACAAGAACAAATATTGTCAGTACCATAGGAGCCATAGTCATCTGACTGAGGATTGCGTCCACCTCAAGGACACCATCGAAACCCTCATCAAGGGAGGGAGGCTCACGCAATACCGGCGAAACGATGCTCCCCGTCGTGACGCCCAAGAAACTAGAGAGCGGATAACGAGAAAACATATCGTATAATTAACATACTTCTTATCGATTTTATATTCCATTAAGTCGTCTAACCCTCGATTATTCCGAGATTATTTGTCTTTTTTGCAGGTGTGACACTTGTCGACTCAAATCAATGAAAAAGGACAACATGAAGAAAGCTAGACGAAAAACAAAGAGAAAAAAGAATAAAAAAATACAAAGTGTGGACTTCTGGATAGGTGACGGTCGTCACGCCCCTGTGACGGGCGTAACACCCCACAACATAAGGAAATGGTCGTCACGCCCCTGTGACGAGCGTAAGACACCACTTCAGCGTGTGACGACCATCACCCACCTGTGACGATCGTCACGCGCGTGAAGGAGGACGTTGCGCATAATTGAAGACGTGGGCGTGAAGGGCAGAATAATTCTTCCTGTTTCTACTGAACCTCCTATTTTATTGCCACAACTATTACTGCTCCTAGAATTTCTCCACGAAGACTTCATCAAGAATTCAAAATTAAAACTGCTGATTTTTCCTGCTATATATATGAGTACCAAGGCACAGTCCAAGGGTCGAAGAATTTTACTCAGCAAATACTTATTTTATTTTTACAGTTATTTCCAATTTGTGTGTTTTGCAATTCTTCTTTCAATTCCTTGTAATTTTCATTCAAGCCTTAGTTTCTATTTTTAAGTGTTAATTCTTCTTACAAGAATTAACACGAATTTCTACTGCAAGTCAGGCTCGAAGATTTAGATTACTGTATTCCCTCAAGATTACTATAGCATCTGTAATTCCAGGTTTTTTATATTGCAATTATTATTTATTTAGTTTCTATAACATGCCGTTTATTGACATGAATTATATTCTAAACTTTATTGTTGTTAAGTTAATTATGTCTGGCTAAATTATTAATACCGGTATGTGACCGTAAGAACTGAAAGAATTCAATAAGACCTTGGCCAAAAATATTTATAAAACAATTTCTGGTTTCCAATTTTCAATATTAATTTAACTATCCTTGTCACGAGAGTGAGAGGTTAATTAACACGATTTTGCCACGAGAGTGGGAAATTAATTAAGGCAAGAACCTGCATGCGAGAGCTGGGGTTCAACCCAGATAGTGGTAACGAAGCATTGATTTTTAAATACACGAGAGTGTTTTAATAAATTAATTAAATTCAAATTGTTTTCAAAAAGTGTTATTAAATTTAAAGTGCATCCACTAGGTTTAGTAGCATGACTTATTTCATAAACACGAGAGTGTATGTCTCAGGTTTTTAAACAATTAGCTTTTACCGAAATACTTTATAGGCCAAGCGATTCATCGAATTCCCTAAGTCTGATTATCACATACCGGTATAATTAGTACTATTACTTTTAAAACTAAACTGTCTACCCCCAAATATCGAATATTCATCGCTTAGTTAGACAAAACTGTAGCATTAGATCGTATGCGATTGATACACAGTCTCTGTGGGTTCGATAATCTTTTAAAACTAGAACGACTAAAATGTATACTTGCAGTTAGTATCCCGATAGACTCATAAAGTCCCGATCAAGTTTTTGGCGCCGTTGCCGGGGACTGGTAGTCAATTAATTACGATTCTTCTGTTGCGCGTTTAGACTAAGCAACAGACACCCTTTGTCGATTTGTATGCCAAGGACTCGCTCACAAGGTGAACCACTTGACAAACCGACGGACGAACCTGAACGCATTCTTTCCGTAAGACGTGCAGTCATGGATTACTGTTTAACTCACGCTATTCCTTTACCCAAACCAGAAATCAAGATTGATTCTGAAACTGATTCTAATTCTTCCTCTGAAACTGAAGCCAATCCATAATTAGACATGGCCGAAGAACAAAGGACCCGTCCACTGAAGGAGTACGCAGCTCCATCACAACAAGAGCCCCATAACAGCATTGCTGCTCCAGCAATAAACCAGAACGATTTCGAGTTAAAGCCGTCATTGATATCAGCTATCCAACAACGCCAATTCTCTGGAGATCCTTCTGAGGATCCGAATGAACACCTTACGAAATTCGTTCAATTTGCCGACACAGTTATAGTGAATGGTGTTAGTAAAGATGCTATTAGATTACGTCTTTTCCCTTTCTCACTAAGAGATAGAGCTTGGGCTTGGTTGCAATCCTTGCCATCAAATTCCGTCACTACATGGGAAGGACTGAAGATCGTATTCTTAGCACGATACTTTCCCCCAAGCAAGACCGCTGCACTAAGAGCCCAAATCAACGGATTTAGGCAGAAGGATACTGAATCACTATTCGATGCATGGGAGCGCTACAAAGATATGATGCGAATGTGCCCACATCACGGACTAGAAAAATGGCTGATAATCCACACGTTTTATAATGGACTCTTGTACAACACAAGACTATCTATAGATACCGCCGCAGGTGGTACACTGATGGACAAGCCTTATGACGAAGCTAACCAACTCATTGAAAACATGGCTCAAAACCACTATCAGTGGGGAGGAGAAAGAACATATGTGGAGAAAACTCAAACCAAAGGCGGGATGTACGAGATTAGTAGCCTAGATAAAGTTAATGCTAAGGTAGATGCTCTTACCCAAAAGATAGAAAGCTTGACCTTACCTCCTGCAGCTACCATAGCTGCAGTTACCCCAAGCTGCGAAGTTTGTGGAGTACCTGGTCATGTTGGAACCGAGTGTCAAATCTTAGCAGGAATAACGGTTGATCAGGTAAATTACGCTCAAGGAAATCCTTATGCCAATACCTATAACCCTGGTTGGAAGAACCATCCTAATTCTCGTACAAGAGCAATAACGCTTTATATGCACCTGGCCAAGCACCTGCTGTACCTCCAGGTTATCAAAAACCCGCTGGTAATGTTCCTAACATTCCTAAGAAATCTAACCTTGAAATCCTAATGGAAAATTTTATCGCTAATCAAGCCCAACAAAACAAAGAATTCCTCAATCAAAACGTTCACACCGGTGAACAACTAAAGCTATTAGCAAACAAGGTAGATGCCCTAGCCACTCACAACAAAATGTTAGAAACCCAAATCTCCCAAGTAGCACAACACCAAGCTAGTTCTTCCGCACCTGCTGGTACATTTCCTGGACAGCCACAGCCCAATCCCAAAGGACATGCAAATGCTATTACATTAAGAAGTGGGACAACCCTTGATGGACTGATAGATCCTAGACTCCAAAACCCGACCATGTATCAAAAGCCCGAAAAGGAAATAGAGAAGCCGAAAGATCAATCTGAAAATGTAGAGGAAGACGCGAATGAGGATAGAGAGGCCTCAGAAAAACCATATGTGCCTCCACCACCATACAAACCACCAATTCCATACCCTCAAAGACTTGCAAAATCTAAGAATGAGGGACAATTCAAGAAATTTGTAGAACTTCTAAAACAACTAAACGTCACTATTCCATTTATGGAAGCTATAACCCAAATGCCGTCATATGCTAAATTCCTAAAAGAAATATTGACTAATAAGAAAAAAATCGTTGAAAACGAAACCGTTATGTTAACTGCCGAATGTAGCGCCATAATTCAAAATAACATACCTCCGAAGCTAAAAGATCCTGGTAGTTTCTCCATACCATGTGTAATTGGAAAATCTGTCATAGACAAAGCTCTATGCGATTTAGGAGCCAGTGTCAGTCTAATGCCATTATCTATTTGCGAAAAGCTCAAATTAGGCGACATGAGACCTACCAAGATGTCCTTACAACTAGCCGATAGATCAGTCAAATTTCCTGTTAGAATGCTAGAAAACATTCATGTCCGAATAGGACAATTTTACATACCGACTGACTTTATAATAATGGACATCAAGGAAGATTCAAACATTCCCATCATACTAGGAAGACCATTTTTAGCGACTGCAGGAGCCATCATTGACGTCAAGAAAGGAAAACTTACCTTCGAGGTAGGAGAAGAAAAAGTAGAATTCATTCTTTCCCAATTCTTTAAAGCCTCTGCTATAGACGACTCATGTTGTCTCCTAGATATCATTGATGAATGTGTCAAAGAACTTGAATGCCAAGAAGACACCTACTCTAAGATGCTAAAAATTCAGACACCGACTGTCCTCAAGAACGAAGACTGGAAACAGGAACACTTAGATGCCAACCTAAGCGAATGTTTAGCCCTAACACCTGATCCTGACTCAACTAATAAGAAACCCGGTATAGAACTTAAAACATTACCCGAAGATCTTAGGTATGAGTTCTTAGATAAAGAACTCGAACGACCAGTTATAGTCAATGCCGAATTAGGAGAGATCGAAACCGAAAAACTTCTTAGTGTGTTAAGGAAATATCCAACCGCGTTAGGCTATAATATCTCAGATCTGAAAGGAATAAGCCTTTCTCTCTGTATGCACCGCATAATGCTGGAGGAAGATTGCAAGACTTATAGAGAACATCAGAGACGAATAAATCCTATCCTAAGTGAAGTCGTTAAGAAGGAAGTGCAAAAACTACTAGAGGCAGGCATCATATACCCAATATCAGATAGCAACTGGGTCAGTCCAGTTCATGTGGTGCCTAAGAAAGGAGGTGTTACAGTTATAACAAATACAAAAGGCGAATCGGTAGCGCAACATACGCAAACAGGATGGAGAATGTGTATCGATTATAGGAAACTAAACAAAGCTACACGCAAAGACCATTTCCCATTACCATTCATTGATCAAATGCTCGAGCGTTTAGCCAAACATTCCCATTTCTGCTATCTTGATGGATACTCAGGATTCTTTCAAATTCCCATTCATCCTGACGATCAAGAGAAAACTACGTTCACATGTCCCTATGGTACCTTTGCATACCGGAGAATGCCTTTTGGACTATGTAATGCACCTGCAACCTTCCAACGATGCATGATGGCGATCTTCGCAGATTTTTTAGACGGAATCATGGAGGTATTCATGGACGATTTCTCTGTCTGTGGAGAGAGTTTTGACGGATGTTTAACAAATCTTGAATTAGTACTGAAACGCTGTGTTAATGTCAACCTAGTGCTCAACTGGGAAAAATGTCACTTCATGGTGAGACAAGGAATTGTGTTGGGTCACATTGTATCAAACAGGGGGATTGAAGTTGACAAAGCAAAGATCGAAATTATCAAAAACCTTCAACCACCCAAAACAGTTAGAGAAATACGAAGTTTTCTAGGACACGCAGGTTTTTACCGACATTTCATAAAAGATTTCTCTAAAATCACCAAGCCACTAACTGAGTTACTAATGAAAGAGGCTGAGTTCATTTTCGACGATAAATGCTTGAACGCATTCGAGACACTAAAAGAGGCCTTAATATCGACACCTATTATGCAACCTCCTGATTGGAATTTACCATTTGAAATCATGTGCGATGCGAGCGATTATGCTGTGGGTGCAGTCTTAGGACAACGCAAGGAAAAGAAGCTTCACGTTATCTACTACGCGAGCAGAACGCTTGATCCCGCACAAATGAATTACGCCACTACGGAGAAGGAACTCTTAGCTATGGTATTTGCATTGGACAAATTTCGTTTCTACTTAGTAGGCGCTAAAATCATAATTTATATGGATCATGCTGCGATCCGATACCTACTAAGCAAGAAGGACGCCAAACCGCGATTACTCAGATGGATCTTACTCTTACAAGAGTTTGACTTAGAAATAAAAGACAAAAGAGGAACTGAGAACGTGGTAGCTGACCATTTATCGAGATTAGATGGAATCCAAACCGAGAGTGTTCCCATAAATGAAGATTTCCCTTATGAACGCCTCATTGCCAAACTAGAGACAAACCCTACCGACAGTTCAGATCCACATAATGAAACTTTCACAACTGCGGTAGTAGAATCCATTTGTACTAATACCGCATTACCATGGTACGCTGACTTCGTCAACTATTTAGCTGCCGGTGTTTTACCACCTGATTTGACGTACCAACAGCGGAAGAAATTTTTCCATGACCTTAAACACTACTTTTGGGATGAACCACTACTCTTTAAAAGAGGCGCCGATGGTATCTACCGTCACTGCGTTCCTAATGATGAAATAAACCACGTCATTTCCCATTGTCATTCCGCCCCTTATGGTGGACACGCTAGTACATCGAAAACCTGTGCAAAAATACTTCAAGCTGGCTTCTTTTGGCCTACCTTATGGAAAGACGTCCACGTAGCAATTTTGAACTGCGATAGATGTCAACGCACAGGAAATATATCTAGACGTGACGAAATGCCGTTAAAAGGAATCCTCGAAGTAGAAGTTTTCGATGTGTGGGGAATTGATTTCAGGGGACCTTTCCCCACATCCTTTGGAAATAAATATATTTTGGTCGCCGTCGACTATGTATCAAAATGGATTGAAGCCATCGCCGCACCCACAAATGACACACGTGTGGTACTAAAACTATTCAAGAATATTATCTTCCCACGATTCGGTGTACCAAGACTAGTGATCAGCGATGGTGGCTCCCATTTTATCTCCAGAATCTTCGAAAGGTTACTTTCCAAATATAGCGTTAAACACCGCATAGCCACACCTTACCATCCTCAAACAAGTGGACAGGTGGAAGTGTCGAATAGGGAGATCAAACAGATACTTGAGAAAACCGTAGCCACATCCAGAAAAGACTGGTCCTCCAAGCTCAACGATGCTCTTTGGGCATATCGGACAACTTTCAAAACTCCTATCGGAACGACGCCGTTCAAGTTAGTTTATGGAAAATCCTGTCATTTGCCAGTAGAATTAGAACACAAAGCTTATTGGGCGATAAAAACCCTTAACTTAAACTATAAGAGTGCTGGCGAGAAACGAGTGTTAGATATCCATGAACTAGAAGAACTGCGTTTAGACGCTTATGAAAATGCTAATATCTATAAAGAACGAACAAAAAAATGGCACGATAAGCGTATCTCGCGGAAAGACTTTAAGGAAGGAGACATCGTACTCCTATTCAACTCTAGACTAAAACTTTTCCCGGGAAAATTACGTTCCAGATGGTCCGGACCGTTCGAAATTAGCAAAGTTTTCCCAAGTGGCGCGATAGAAATTAAAGGTAGTTCTATCGAACCATTCATTGTTAATGGCCAGCGCTTAAAGCACTATTTTAACATCGACAATATCGACTTCTCGGCTTATCTTCAGTTAAGTGAGCCGCCTACCCCTTTACCTAACTGAATAGGTATTTAATGTCGAGCCGTCGACATAAAATAAAGGCGCTTCGTGGGAGGCAACCCATGTTTTTACTTTAATTATTTTTTCTGCTTTAATATGTTTTTATTTTATTTTTTTCTTTTCTTTTTCTTAATCTTTAAAATTTTTTTTCATTATTTCATTTCTAACTCCTTTCTATTTTTCTTCTGTTTTTATTTCTCCCTTTTCTTTTTCTTTTTAATTTAACTTTGGCAATTTCCTAACCCGAAAATACTTACTTAATTTCCTTTTCTTTCAAACATTTTTCAAATATTTTCAGGGGGGTAATTCTTTTTCTTTCACATCTCGCGCTATGGATTGTGCTAACTTCATGAATGTCAAATTGCGAAGCCGACACCAGAGAAGAAGGTTTGCAGATCTGGGTGACCGGGAGATGTGTCCTACTATATATGCAGATGATCAAGTTTTTGGCGCCCTTGGCATTCGCGAGAGTGTCATATACCTGCTGCACCAGATTGGTTGGGACACTGCCCCTATCCGTCGGAGGTTCTGTACCTACAAAAGGCTGACTCTGGAGTTTCTCAGCACCTTGAGTTTCATTCCAAATCATGGAATGGGATTCAATCGTGGGTTGATTACATTTAGAATGTTTAACATGGATTACACTTACAACCTGCGAGAGTTTAGCCAGCTGCTTGGGTTCCCGTTTGGACCCGATGTTATTACCATGACACAGGAGAACCTTTTGCCCGTATCTGAGCTTGACTTTTTCTGGGGAAGCATAGCTGGTGTTAACCATCCTGAGCCGTCAGATCTGTACTCTGAATGCATTCATAACCCGGCTATCAGGTATTTCCATAAGATCATAGCCCATACTATCTTCGGCAAACAGCAAAATGTCACCTCTGTATCCCGCGATGAGCTGTTTATCATGTATTGTGCATCTCAAAACCGTCCGGTGAACGGCGCAGCTTATATGCTCGCCAATATGGAGCGGATCATACAGACCCCAAATGCACCAATTTTGTTAGGTGGGTTAGTTACCATGCTGTCTAACGCCATTGGACTCCGCCGGCCTATGCTCGGTTCTGCTCCGCTTTATGGCATAAAGCCGATGGAAATTGCTTTTTGTTTCAACACTAGCATGATTGGAAACCTTGGACCAGATTCATTTGACTTGCTAGTTAATCATCAGATCGTCCATCATTTTAAGCTGCCTGACCCAAGAACCAGTGTGCACAACCGGGATAATTGGCTGTTTGATCTTCACTACCCTGCTTCACCACCCTCTTCACCATCTACAGTCGACATCTATGAGGTTCCAACAATGCTAATGCTGAAGAAGATCCTGCTACACCGCCAGGCTACCATGATCTCCCTGATCCTTGGGAACAGGAGGCTACTTCCGCTGAGACCGCGCCTCAAGCTCCTGAGACTACTCCACCTCCACCTGCTGTTACCCTGGACTCCTTACATGCGGCCATTACAGACATGCGGGGCGAGCTGACTTCCCTTAGGGTGGATTTCATTACCTTCATGGACTTGGTGACTGATCAATTGGACTATATGCATCAGCATTTGTTCCCACCACCCCGTGGCTAGAGTTTCCATCGTTATCTTCTTGCTTTCTCTCTTGCATTTTTACGTACACTGAGGACACTGTAAATTTCTGTGTGGGAGGAATTTTTAGTTTAGTTATTATTTCAACATTATTTCAACATTATCATCATTTTTACTTTGAAACAATTTGTTATGCATTTATTAAATTGAAGTTTATTTTTATTTCTTTCCCAGTTTACTATTTACTGTCTATGTTTTATTTACTGTTGTTATTTACTGTTATTTACTGTCTATTTTCGTTAGATTTAAAACTTTAATTATTTAAAATAATTAATTAAAACAAACATTTCAAATAAACCAAAAAATATATATATAAATTCTTCAAAACAAAATTCCAATTACCAAGAAAAATAATAATAATAATAAACTCATCAACGGTCCTGTAACGGATCTTTCATTTAAGACTTTGTCTGCGTTACGACCGTCACACCCCTGTGACGAGCGTAACACGCCTCTTTGCTTCGTGACGAGCGTCACACAGACAGAAACCAACGGCTGTTACAAAGAACCGTTCCAACCTTCTTCCTTATAAACCCATTTTTCCCCTCTCCATTATCACCACACCACACGAAAAACCACCTATTCACTCCATTTTTCTTCCAATTTCTAAACTCCCAACACCAAATTAACATCCTTACAATCTCCCATTCTCACATTCCCAAATTAAATCCTTTATCACCATGGCAAACAACCCAAACGCTCAAGTTATCAATTTCAGAATCGGCGAACCTGGGGAGAATCAATGAGCAAAGTATCAAAAATTCCAACGTCGAGGTCTCCAACCCACAAGGTACGTTGACATCGACTGCCTACGGAGTTTGGGACTACTCGACAGTGTCCGCCGACTACTACAAAGCGTGGATTTGTGGAACCTCTGCCGCGAACCAAGACCAATCTACGAAACTCTTACTCTTGAGTTCCTGAGTTCGTTCGCTTACCTCACTCCGCCGGATGTCACAAACCAATTATCGGGCGTGGCAAAATTTAGCATGTTTGGAGTTGAGCATCAGTTGCCTCAATCCAACATCGCGAGGCTTATGGGATTTTGTTCGGACGAAGGTGCTCATTTTCGGGTACCAGACAGTTTTAATGAGGAGGCTTTCAACTTGTGGCACAGTTTAACGAACATCCGTGTCGGGTCCTACGACCACCTCAACGCTACCCACATCCACAATCTGGCCATCCGCTACTTTCATCGCATTCTTAGTAACACCATTTTCTCCCGCGACAGCAACCATAAGCTCAACTCCAAGGAGCTCTTCTTTCTACATTGTGCGTTCACTGGGCAAAAGATAAATGCTGCCCCGTTCCTACTCGCCCACATCCACTCTATTTGTGCTAGAGGTGGAAAACCTTTCTATTTCGGAGGGCTGGTTACTTCTATTGCCATTGGTCTAAATTATGGTGCTGCTCTTGCAACCTTGCCTTCTATGGCACCGACTTTGCTAACCTTGGATCACTGCAAAGCCGCACACCTCATCTACGAGCGGGAAGACGGCAGATTCCACCCCGTAATTAGGAATACCGTCTATCAGAATATCATCTTGCCAAACAGGGACCGAATCGATCCAAGTAACCGAGCAAACTGGTTGTTCGACCCTGAAGTTCCCGCAGAGCCTGCACCTGCCCACGAAGACCAAGCTGCAGCCGCCGCAGATGATATACAAGAAGAGTTGGATAGTGCTCCGCCTGTCCACGACATCCCTGGATCCTCATCTGCACCTCCTCCTATCAATCTTGAAGACATCCTCCACGCCCTCCACATGCAAAATCAAATGAATGCGGCGCTTGAAAGGAGGCAAGCTGACCGGTTTGAGTCTCTGTGCGCCCAAAACGCTCAAATCTTGACTGGGCAGCGAAACATGAATGAGAGGTTTGATGAGGCGCTGTCCGAGCTTAATGCCTTGAGGATAGATATCACCTATGGCTTCCAAGACACCGACGCTGAAGCCACTCCTACCAAACGCTCTCGCACCAGGAGCAGAGGGCGTGGTCACCAGTAGTTGGTCTTTCTTTAATTTCTTTGTAATTTGTTATTTTTCTGTTTCATTTCTTTTCCTTTTTGTTTTTGTAATTGTACTTCCCCGCATGTATATCGCAACATTGAGGACAATGTCGGATTTTGTGTGGGAGAGGTACCTTTCAATCGTTAATAAAACTAGTAAATTCTTGCGATATGTCTCGATTCAAATTCTTCGCTTTACTTTGCCATACCGAAAATTTTTTATTTTCGCATTAGCCCGACATACCTACTTTAATGAAATCCCAGTTGAGGAAGCCGAAAACGACATAACAAGATCGATACGGTTCTGTCACCGTGGACTTCCTACTTACGCGATCCGTTTCAATAACCATTATACCGATATTCGGAGTTTCAAGTTCTAAAAGTAACCTCTAGTAGTTTATACTAGCAGTCAGCACCGTCTTGACACAAACCACGTGGAGAATCGATGAATATAAGTGTTTGATGCCTGATTCTAAAGATATCCTTCATATCTCGCTGCAAAAAGAAAAGAAAATATGTGTACCAAAATATACGGGCACATATAAGAGCTGAGAAAATAATGAAGAAATCCAATGTTGGTTGGTTCAGAGGTATCTGGTTCTGAACTCGGTAGGGCGTGCTACGGCCCGATCCCCCACAACCTCCAATTTGGATAAAATATGTAGGGTTTCCACATTCATGTACCAGACCCCGTGCTAAAGGATCAAAGTCACTAACCGGTTACTCCACTACGTGCGTGCTAAGGCAAAGGGCTTAATGTGATTGCGCCAGAACGAAACCGGGTGAAATAGATACGAGGAACTCCGGGAAGAGTTATAACAGAACTGTTGGATAGCTCGTTTAAAATGGAAGTCTACGGGTAAGTTTATTGCTTGCGTCATTAGCGTATCTTTAGTGTTTTACTCAAGTATTGGCCGAACCAACGAGGATTTCCCGAAACCACTTTAAAAATCCAAAGGTATGTCATGCTTATGCGCTTGACGAAAACTTGTCCGACCTTTCGAATGACTATTTGCTTGAGGACAAACAAAGGTTTAAGTATGGGGGAATTTGATAACGAGAAAACATATCGTTTAATTAACATACTTCTTACCGATTTTATATTCCATTAAGTCGTCTAACCCTCGATTATTCCAAGATTATTTGTATTTTTTGCAGGTGTGACACTTGTCGTCTCAAATCAATGAAAAAGGACAACATGAAGAAAGCTAGACGAAAAACAAAGAGAAAAAAGAATAAAAAAATACAAAGTGTGGACTTCTGGATATGTGACGGTCGTCACGCCCCTGTGACGGGCGTAACACCCCACAACATAAGGAAACGGTCGTCACGCCCCTGTGACGAGCGTAAGACACCACTTCAGCGTGTGACGACCGTCACCCACCTGTGACGACCGTCACGCGCGTGAAGGAGGACGTTGCGCATAATTGAAGACGTGGGCGTGAAGGGCAGAATAATTCTTCCTGTTTCTACTGAACCTCCTATTTATTGCCACAACTATTACTGCTCCTAGAATTTCTCCACGAAGACTTCATCAAGAATTCAAAATTAAAACTGCTGATTTTTCCTGCTATATATATGAGTACCAAGGCACAGTCCAAGGGTCGAAGAATTTTACTCAGCAAATACTTATTTTATTTTTACAGTTATTTCCAATTTGTGTGTTTTGCAATTCTTCTTTCAATTCCTTGTAATTTTCATTTAAGCCTTAGTTTCTATTTTTAAGTGTTAATTCTTCTTACAAGAATTAACACGAATTTCTACTGCAAGTCAGGCTCGAAGATTTGGATTACTGTATTCCCTCAAGATTACTATAGCATCTGTAATTCCAGGTTTTTTATATTGCAATTATTATTTATTTAGTTTCTATAACATGCCGTTTATTGACATGAATTATATTCTAAACTTTATTGTTGTTAAGTTAATTATGTATGGCTAAATTATTAATACCGGTATGTGACCGTAAGAACTGAAAGAATTCAATAAGACCTTGGCCAAAAATATTTATAAAACAATTTCTGGTTTCCAATTTCCAATATTAATTTAACTATCTTTGTCACGAGAGTGAGATGTTAATTAACACGATTTTTCCACGAGAGTGGGAAATTAATTAAGGCAAGAACCTGCATGCGAGAGCTGGGGTTCAACCCAGATAGTGGTAACGAAGCATTGATTTTTAAATACACGAGAGTGTTTTAATAAATTAATTAAATTCAAATTGTTTTCAAAAATTGTTATTAAATTTAAAGTGCATCCACTAGGTTTAGTAGCATGACTTATTTCATAAACACGAGAGTGTATGTCTCAGGTTTTTAAACAATTAGCTTTTACCGAAATACTTTATAGGCCAAGCGATTCATCGAATTCCCTAAGTCCGATTATCACATACCGGTATAATTAGTACTATTACTTTTAAAACTAAACTGTCTACCCCAAATATCGAATATTCATCGCTTAGTTAGACAAAACTGTAGCATTAGATCGTATGCGATTGATACACAGTCTCTGTGGGTTCGATAATCTTTTAAACCTTGGGGATATGTCGAGCTTCTGGTTATGTTCAGCGAAGGGACGGCTACAAGACAAGTCAAAGTACGCTTCCTAGTCATCGACTTCCCGTCTCTGTACAACTGCATCTTGGGGAGACCGACACTGGCAGAGCTGACAGCGGTACCCTCGACCGTCCACCTGAAGATGAAGTTCTACACCAAGAGGGCACGAGTAGCTACTATCCAAGGAGACCTAGCCGCTGCCCGCAGGTGCTTCAACGCCGCTTCTAAGGGACGTGATACTGTCGACATAGGGACCAGACCCGCCAAAAGGACAAGACAGGAGCCCGACAAGAGAGCATCCCCCGAGGAAGAAGTCCAGAAAGCTCCACCAAAAGTCGATTCCATAGCTCTAGACACTCGCTTCGACCAGGACGAGCCATCCAGCGACGAGCAAATCCCACTGCGACCAATACCGGACGGGGATTTTGAACTCGTCCCCCTCGGCACGGATCCGACCAAGGGAGTGAAGATTGGCAAAGACCTCCCCGACTTGGCCAGGAAGCAAATCAAGGCCTGCTTGCGCGAGAATTGTGATCTGTTCGCCTGGAGCGTCGCGGAGATGCCCGGACTCGACCCTGAGGTCGCCTGTCACCACCTCGCCATTGATCCAGCCGCTAGGGCCGTAGTACAACGTAGGCGTAGGCAGTCTCCAGAAAAAACGGAGGCTGCTGAGAAAGCTGTAAAAGACCTCCTAGAGGCAAATTTTATTTCTGAAGCCCGGTATTCCACCTGGCTGTCAAATGTTGTACTCGTTAAAAAGAATAATGGAAAATGGAGGATGTGCGTTGATTATACCGATCTCAACCGGGCTTGCCCGAAAGATGCTTTTCCTTTGCCTAACATAGACATGCTGGTCGACAACTCGGCCAGCTACAAAATGTTGTCGTTCATGGACGCCTACTCGGGCTATAACCAAATCCCGATGGCCCTGGGCGACAAACACTGCACGGAATTCATGACCAGCTCGGGCAACTATTACTACAACATAATGCCCTTCGGATTGAAAAATGCCGGGGCAACTTACCAGCGCATGATGAACAAAGTTTTCCACAAACAGATCGGCGACATGCTCGAGGTGTATATGGACGACATGATCGTCAAGTCCCGAGCAGACACCGACCATGCATCACACCTCAAGACAGTCTTTGCCCAAGCAAGACAATGTAAAATAAGGTTCAACCCCGAGAAATGTACATTCGGGGTTAAGGCAGGAAAATTCCTTGGATTCTACCTAACAGAATGAGGAATTGAAGCCAACCCCGATAAATGTCGGGCGTTCTCCGACCTCCTGACACCAACGTCGAAGAAGTCGATACAAATCATGAACGGCATGCTCACGTCACTATCCCGCTTCATTGCGAGATCCGCTCAACACGCCCTCCCCTTCTTCAAACTCCTTCGAAAGGAAGCAGCCTTCGAATGGAATGAGGAGTGCGAGCAGGCGCTACGCCACCTAAAGCAAAGTCTATCTCAGCCACCTGTGCTATCTCGACCAGCCGACGGGGAGCCACTGTACTTATACCTGGCCGTTTCGAACGAAGCCATCAATGCGGCCCTCATCCGCGAGACCACTGACGGACAGAAACCCGTCTACTTCACGAGTAAAGCCCTGCAAGGACCCGAAAGCAGATACCAACAGATAGAAAAGGTGGCCCTGACCCTCGTCAACGCGGCGAGGAGGCTCAGACACTATTTTCTGGCCCACACGATCATCGTACGAACCGACCAACCGGCGAGGCAACTCCTGGGTCGACCTGATATGGCGGGCAGAATGCTGAAATGGTCCTTGGAACTCTCCGAATTCGACATTCAGTACAAGAGTAGGAAAGCCTTGAAAGCGCAGGCCCTGGCCGACTTCATCGCGGAAATGACCACTCATGACCCACCCCCAGGGAAGGAACACAAGTGGACCATCTTCGTCGACGGGGAATCCAGCTCGTCCGGAAGTGGCGCAGGAATCCTTCTGGAAAATGAAGAAGGTGTAGTGATCGAGCACTCCCTAGCTCTTTCCTTCCCGACGTCAAACAACCAAGCAGAATATGAGACCCTGCTCGCAGGATTGAGATTAGCCGAGGACCTGGGAGCCCGCGAGGTACAGATCTACACCGACTCCCAACTCGTCGCCTCCCAAGTCCAGGGGAGTTACCAAGCCAAAAACGACAACCTCGTCGAGTACTTGAACTTGGTCAAAAAACACATGACAAAGTTTGTACGGGCAGAAATTTCACATGTTCCCCGTGAGCAAAACACGAGGGCAGACATATTATCCAAACTCGCGAGCACGAGAAAGAAAGGCGGGAACAAATCCGTCATCCAAGAATCCCTAGCACGCTCGAGTATCGAAAGATCCTCGACGCCAGTCGAGGTCCACGCCATTGGGGACACCTCGTCCTGGATGACCCCGGTTTACAATTTCTTGACAAAGGGCGAACTTCCGTCGAACCAGTCCGATGCGACCGTCACAAAGCGGAGAGCATGCTCCTACGTGGTGCTCGAGCGCAAACTGTACCGCAGGGGATTCTCCATCCCCCTCCTAAAATGCATAGACGAATCCACAGTCCCCGAGGTACTGCGGGAGATACACGAAGGGATCAATGCCCAGCACATGGGCGGTAAGTCCTTGGCGAGGAAAGCCCTTCGAGCAGGATATTACTGGCCGACAATGCAGCAGGACGCCAAGGAGCACGTTAAGAAATGCGACAAGTTCCAGAAGCACGGAGACATGCACCTCGCCCCACCTCACGAGCTGAGCATACTATCGTCCCCATGGCCGTTCGCTTGGTGGGGTATGGATATCCTCAGACCCTTCGTGCAAGGGACTTATCAAAACAAATTCCTAATCGTGGTCGTGGATTACTTCACGAAGTGGATCGAGGACGAGGCCGTCGCGAAGATCACCTCGCATAATATCCTCCGCTTCTACAAAAGAAACATCCTCGCCAGATTTGGGATTCCGAGTGCACTGGTGACCGACAACGGCACCCAATTCACCGACCACGGGTTCCAAGACTTCGTCACCAGACTAGGGACAAAACAACACTTCACTTCGGTCGAGCACCCTCAAACCAATGGGCAGGCCGAGGCCGCGAACAGAGTCATCCTCCGGGGACTCAAACGCCGACTCGGCGAAGCGAAGAGGGGATGGGTCGAGGAACTCCACAGCGTCTTGTGGGCTTACCGTACCACGCCCCACTCAACGACGGGTGAGACCCCATTCTGACTAACATACGGGACCGAGGCCGTCATCTCGGTAGAAATCATGGAACCATCCAGACGGACAGAGCGCCCCCTCGACGAAGAAATGAACGACGAGGCGCTGAGGGACGAGCTCGACTTAGTCGAGGAAATCCGATCTGGTGCAGCCCTGCGCGAAGCCACCCTGAAACAACGAGTGGCTCTGCGCCACAATGACAAGGTTATCAAGCGCGAGTTCGAAATCGGCAGCCTGGTATTACGAAGGAACCAGAAAGACTCCCGCGAAGGGAAGCTAGCCGTGAACTGGGAAGGGCCTTATCGCGTCCACGGCACCACCGGTACCGGGGCGTACTACCTCGAGCAATTAGACGGAGAGCCGCTACCACGACCCTGGAACGCTGCTAAACTAAAGCAGTACTATAGTTAAAAACTACCAAGACTGAGGACCCTCGACTGTCGGCTCCCGCGCCCAGTCAACGAGGAGAAACGTCCGACCCCGTAGAGAGGCTAAGGTACGGGCCCGACCTACGTCCAAATCGCATAACATGGTTCAAATAAGAACAAGGATAATGCCCGACGTGGACACCTCAACCGAGCTCCTCCGTCGAAGTACCTATAAGGTAGAACACCTAGCTCGTGATGGGCAGTTCACGCCAAGGGCAAATAGTCCCGACCGGGGCCATGTACCCGACCGAGCGACTTCGCTCCGTCTGCCCGACAAATCTTCAAGAATGTCGGGCCATCTAAAATGGTCAAAAAGGACTCTCTCCCCTCGAGTTCACCACTTAGGTGACTCTGGCCATCAAGAAGAGGCCGAGCACATACACGAACAAAAGACAGGCAAATTTGCCAGCAAAGTCACAACCACTTACGGGCACTCCTCGGGCCCATAACTTAGGCCAATTTTTGCACAAAAACATAAAACGCAAGCACGGGCAAGCAATCAAAATTGAAACAAAGCATTCATTCAAAAATGCCCGTAGGCAACAAAGCAAATAAGATGTAAACCGACCAAAAAGGCCGGCAATATTCAGGAATACAAAGAAGGGGCGCGCAGGCCCAAAAGAATGTGAACGGGCACGCAGGCCCAAAACAAACATCAACGAGGCACGCAGGCCCCACCACTATCTCACACTTCGGCTTCCCCCGAGCTACCATCACCAACAACAGGAGAGTCGGGCGGAGGCACGACCTGACCATCGATAATCTGTGACATATGGCTCACCCCTTCAGTGTTCAGGCCGGGATTTAACAAGGAAAGTTGGCTGACCGCGGCTTCGAAGCCGTCCACCATAGCTCCGACACAGTCCCCCTCGAGAAGTTGAATACGAGTGACCAGTTCCGATCGACTCCTCAGAAGAGCTGTGTCCTCCGATTCATCCTCGGCAGGAAGCATAACAGCCTTTAAGTCCTCGACCTCCCTGGCAAGGCGCCCGTTGTCGAGTTCCAGTCGTTCACGATCCGCACGAAGAAGGTCCCTCTCCTCGGCCAGCTTCCCCGAACTCTCTCTCTCCAGAGTCAGCGCCTCCGTATCCGCCACCAGCAGCTCAGCTTGCTCGCGGAACATCTCCTCGGAGCGCTCCAGGGCAGCTTTCAGCTTTCTCGAAGTCGAGGTGAGGGCAACTTTCTCCTGTTCCAACTCCTTGACACGGTCAGTATCCTCCCCCTCCTCGGCCAGTACAACGGCCATTTCGACCATCTTCACCAGCCCGGCCATGTTGGCAGCCAAGTGCCTTCTCCGGCTTTCCTTGTTCAGTTGCCTGATGGTTTCAGCTTCGTCAGGATTCACGGACAGAGGAAATCCCTCGAAGAAACCCTCCTCCTTAAAGCAAGGGGGAAACCCGAAGGACCTCACAGTGCTGGAGTCCTCGCCGACCTCCGAATATCAAATCCCGCACACCTTTTCTTTGTTGCATGCACCCCTAAGCTTTAACATTTCATTTCATTTTGTTGCTATTTTTTTTTAATAATCACACTTTAAAAATGGATTTGCTTAGAATAATTTTAGAATGTTGATTAGGTCTTGATAAATCTTTTCCTAATAAAAAATGTAGAATTATGTCTTAATTGATTTTACAAACTTAGGTTTTAATTAGAACCTTTAGATCTCTTTTTGGCTTGTATGTGAATCCTTTTTTTCATCAGATGTGTCATTGCATTTTGCATCCATTTTGGCCTATACTTGTGCATTTGTGTATGTTTAAATTTGATTCATATTTGTTATATGGTTTATGGTTGTAATTAATTTCTTAAAATAAACATAGAATTTATACTTTTCCTAATTTAATTAATTTTCATACTATTTAGTTTAATGTTAAAATCTTCTTCATAAAACTTAAAAATATTTTCTCTTTTAAATTAAATTAGTTTATTTTTTGATTAAGCATTTTTTTTAGTTCATTAGATTAAGAAATAAAAACTTTTTTTTAACAAGGACAAAACCAAATAAAATTCATTCTTTTTTTATTCATTACTTTATATATTATTCCTTTTCATATTTTGTACATTTATTTATTCAATTCAATATGGTTGTAATATATTAATTAGGGTTTAATTTCTTGCAATCCCCATTTATACTTTGTACACCCCCTTCCCACAAATCATGTAATAGCTTAGTATTTTTATCTTCCGCAATTTAAATGCTTCATATTCACATGCTAGTAATTAGGGTTTGTATGGAAAGAATAAAATCAATCAAATAGAAAACCCTAATTTAAGACAAAAACAAGCATGAAAACAATACACTTGCACACAAGCACCCCTAGGGTAAAATCCACTTGGTTGCCTTACAAAATGGCCATATTACGCATGTGAGGTATCTTAACAAAAACAAACGAATACAAGATCATAGTCCCTCGATGACGCTATCTAAGTTGCCTTACAAATGATCTTAGTCCCTAAAAGAGAATGCTAAGATGCCTTGCAACATTGCTAATCATGGTTATACGATGACCCACGCCCGTCCCGTTTACATCCAAAGATAGGGTTACTTACCAAATCAATGGTAAGATAACAATGTTAAAGGAAAAGGAAATGTACAAGAAAGACTTTTGAGTAGGTAGAATGCTCCTAATTACTTTCTCCATTTCAAAACAAACATCCTTTCTATTTTCAAAACAATCACATACACTTTCAAACATCTTACAAAATTGAAAACATTTTCAAAAGATCAAACATCTTTGTATACATTCTTATGAACGAGAATAATTACAAAGATTGCCTAAACAATGGCCTCTTTACAAAATACTTCCAAAAAACCACACAAAGCACAATTTCAAACAAAAAAGCAAGTGATCTAGGAAGTAACTAAGAGCCCATGGAAAACCATGGATGAAAAGGGTGCTAATATCTTCCATTTTCATAATCTACACCCCGAACTCAAGAAATAATCTTAAAGGTCTTTCCTGTGCATTTTTTCACATTTCCTTTTGGATAAAAGAAAAGTCGGTGGCGACTCTTGCTAACCGCAACATTTGCGATCAAACGCAAAACCTTCAAGTCAGTTCTCCCATCGTACCATAATATACATGCAACAATGTGTTATCAGACTTTGTTTTATTCATCTCTTAAGTTGAGATGAATAGAAGAAATCAAATCAAACAAAACTTACTATATTAGTCTCCAAGCATTAGTAAGTCAGCTTTGCAAAACTTGTATTATTTTACCTCCTAGGTTATAGTAAATATTTACAATCTCTTCTAGATACTGACAAACTATATGTGTCGTCATATCTAAATTCAAAACAAAACTTTAGTTCAAACGCTCGTAAAATGATACATCATGGGATCGCTGTACAGCGTATCCTTATAATCTTCGGACAAATTTTGGGGTCTTCCTATATTTAATAAACTTCCGATCAAAACATGCGAGACCTGCGTATTCTCACACTACTTAATCGAAAGCAATTAAGTAGGGGCATCTGTCATACCCCAAATTTTCCCTACCCTTATATTTGTATTTAGTTTTCTTTTTGAATAGGTCACATTATTTAATTCTTGTTTCTAGGGGGGAGTAAGATATAAAAAGGGGTGTATAGATGTAAAATGGACTATCAATATCTGATGGCCCATCAGGCTTTAATAAAAGTCCATTTCAAACTAAGAGAGGTGTATTGTTTAACCAAGGAGGTGTGAACAAATTGTTTTTTCAATAAGGCCCATCTAGGTTTTGGAATATTTGAAAAAAAGGATGTATAAAAGCAATATGTTTCTTTGTTAGAAGCCCACATGAATTAAACGTTTTTTTGGCCCATCGAGTTATAATTGTTTCTTTGTTAGAGGCCCAAATGAATTAAATTTTTAAAACTATCGGGCCCAGTAACTAAAATACAGTACAGACCATTCAGTTTGTGTGTTTTAAACAAAATTGTCTTTATTTTAACATTATTTTTATCTTATAATTATTAATTATTATTGCTGATTATTTTTTAGAACTTAATAAAAAAAGAAGAAAATTATGTTTTAGTTTTTTTTTAAAGTGTTAATAAGAAATTTTTTTTTACGTGGATCTTTCGAAGCCCAAGTGTGCAGTCAAGAGGGTCAACACATTTGTCAGTCCAAATCCAGAGATTGCTTGTCCAAAACAAAAACAAGTACTGTGCAAATTTAATCAGAAAAAATGCGTGCGTTAAATGAACATATATTGTTTTCATCAAACTAATATCTTGGCATTTTCATAATGGTTTTTTTTACTAATGCAAAGAACCAATTACAGAAACAAAATCAATAAAAACAACAACAAACATCTACATTTAGAACTCAATCAATACAGAAAGTTCATAGAAACAAAATCAAACTAATAATTTCAATTAATACAAATCAATTACAATTTGAAATTTACCTAAATCAATTACAATTAAATTAATAGACAACATAACTCGTTTCCTAATCTATCTAATCCCTAATTCAATAATTTCCTAAACTAAAAAACTTAATTACTACGAATTCAAATTTACAAGAAAAACTTGTCTCCTTCGTGATTTACAATTTCTAAAAAAATCTATAAAAGCCTAATCTAAATCTACAGAAAGGAGGGACAAAAAGAGGAATTACATTAAGAAAAAGAGAAATTGTTGTAATAATAAAGACTAATACATAGAAAATTGGGATTCTTTACTGAAGGCCGCATTTTCGTTTGTTCCCTCGTTCGAGATTTGGGTTTCGAGATCCGAAACTCTAAATCCATTGCAGTTGTCGTTGCTTCGACCTCCATCTCCGCTTTCACCGTTATCACCATCCTCCATCACCTGCGAAAACGAGAGAAAACAAAGAAAAGGGATTAGAATCGAATCAAGACAAAGCTCAGAATCAGCGAAAGAGACTTTTGGAATAAGGAAACAAAAAATAAACAAGAGGAATCAACGCTTTTCTTCTGAACATGTTTTCGTTTCTTTCTCATTATTTTTATGTTAAGGTATTGTTTCCTAATACAACTCTTTTTATTTTAATTGTAATAATAATAATAATGTTGTATCAAGGTTTGTTAAAATGATAATGATAAAAGTTAGAAGGTTTTAGTAGGAGACCATGAATAGGGTGCTCCCCACATGCATGCAGTATAGATTTTTTTAATTCATTTATTTACTTTAGTAACTAGAAAATTTGATTAATTTATGTTATTTAAGGATGCATAATTCCAAAATGTGATTCTATATATTTAATTCAATGTAAACCTTGTAAATAATTGTTTTGTATAAAATCAAACTTTATAATTTTTCAAATTTAATATTTTACATCAAAATATCAAAACCAACGCAATTCACAAATTACTACATCCGCGAGCAACACTTTGTCAATATTTGGCCACATGATGAGGAGACTATATCAGACTCCCTTGCTCTACATATAAAAAATATTCAAACAAATACCAAATCTTTTTTTTTGCAAATCAAATTAATTCAAACAATTAATTTTTGGAAAGGAATACGAATATATTTAAATTAACTGCACACTTCGTCTAACAAACTCCGCCATTCACACTCTTAGACTACGTATGCGGGAAATTTAAAAATATTTCGTAATCCATAAAAAATACAAAACAATCTGTGAACTACGAAAATAGGACTCTGATTCCTCCTAAGAGGATACGTAGGCATACGATCAAAAATTATGGAGTGTCCCCCTAATTAAAATCAAAACCTTTTTTCCCCTAATTAAAATCAAAACCCTTTTCCCGCTAACTAAAATTCAAACCCTTTTCACGCTAACTAAAATTCAAACCTTTTCCCAATAGTAATAAAAACCCTATTTCCTAAATATCGTGTTTCTAAACCTAGTATCCTTGTGAACAAGGTAAAGGAGGGGTGCTTAACACCTTCCCCTCATCTAGAACCGAGTCCAAATCTATAATCTCTGAACTTTTAGGGTTATTCCTTTATACTCCCTTCCTTTAGGATAAAAATTAAGGGTGGCGACTCTAATTAAAAAATCAGTTGCAACAACGTGGATAACGTGCAGGTGATCCTCAATAGGCAAAGTTAATTGTCATTTATTTCGAGTCGGCGTTGTGCTCTGATACGTAACACCGGAGGGATGAACGCTTGCTTGTTTTGCTTAGTTGTTGTTTTATTTTGAAGAATTGTGGGAGTATTGTAAACTCTCTTTTATTTGATTAAAAGTGGGTTTATGATTGGTTGAAGGTGTTTAATAATAAATATGATTTTCTTTTATGCTGCAATAATAAATTTAAAGTTTGAGAAATATGTTAAAAATATTGTCGGTGCATCCAAAAATGTGTTATGTATCTGTTTATTTATACTTTAGCAAGTTTGTGATATGTTGAAAGATGTGGAATCCTATTCTTGATATTTTGATTTAAAAATTTATTTACTCTGATTTTTGTTAAATTATCGATGGGGAAAATAGGGTGTCACATTAGTGGTATCAGAGCAGGCCGGTCCGTCCGGCCAGGTTGTCAAGTCAGTAGTGTAGTGTGATAGTTGAATACTGTCGATGTGTTTCTTCTAACCATTATTTGATGTCGTAATGTGAAACAGAGTAATGCCTGGAAGGAATGATATTGTACTTGTTGTTGCTTTGCAGGCTTTGACTCAGGCTATGAACATCAACCTAACGTTGGTGGGAATGATGGATCCCACATTTTGGAGACATTCCAGAGGAACCATCCACCTACGTTCAAGGGTAGACATGATCCTGATGAAGCGCATAGTTGGATCAAGGAGATCGAGATAATCTTTTGGGTTATGGACTGTATGGATGCACAGAAGGTGAGGTTCGACACTCACATGTTGGCAGGAGAAGCTGATGAATGGTGGGTTAGCACTCGTCAAAGACTGGGTGGTGAAGGTGAAGAGATTATGCGAGCTGTATTTAGCAGGGAATTCCTGAGAAAGTACTTTCCGGAAGATGTCTGGGGTAAGAAAGAAATTGAATTTCTGGAATTGAAACAGGGAGATTCGTCGGTAAATGAATATGATACTAAGTTCATGGAGCTGGCGAAGTTCTACCCTCATTACAGCAAAGCAACTACTCAATTTTTGAAGTGCATTAAATTTGAAAATTGCTTGTGTTCAGAAATTAAGAAGGTAATTGGATATCAGCGGATTTGTAAATTCCCATACTTGGTGAATAATTGCAGGATTTACGAAGAGGATAATAAGGCTCACTACAAGAGTTTCACTGAGAAGAGAGACAAGCAACAACAATATCATGGGAAGCCTTACAGTGCTCCAACTGACAAAGGTAAATAAAGAATTACTGATGGTAAGAGGACTGGTGGGGGAGGTGCTCCTACTGGTGTCATATGTTACAAATGCGGAAGACCTGGTCATCGAAGTAATGCATGTACTGGTGAAGTGAAGAGGTTTTTTCGTTGTGGTAAGGCTGGACATGAAATAGATGACTGCTAACACAAAGTGGCAATATGTTTCAACTGTGGTGAAGAAGGACATATCAACACTCAATGTCAGAAACCGAAGCAAGCTCATACCGGTGGGAAAGTGTTTGCTTTAGTTGGGACTCGTACATCTAGTGGAGACCGCTTGATCATAGGTATATGTTTCATTAATAGTATTTCTTTAATTACTATTATTGATACTGGTGCTACACATTGTTTTATTGTTGCTGATTGTGCGAAAAATTTAGGTCTTGTGTTATCCTCTATGAATGGAGAAATTGGTATCGACACTCTGGCTAAGGGATCAAAGAATACTTCTCTAGTATGCTTGAAGTTTCCTTTGCCCATCTATGATAGATATTTTGTTGTTGATCTAGTTTGTTTACCACTGAGTGGTCTGGACATAATTTTGGGTATGAACTAGTTGGAATATAATTACGTTCATATTAACTGTTACAACAAGTCGGTATGGTTTTCTACTCCTAACGAGGAGGAGGAAACTAGATTCTTATTTGCTAGACAGTTGAATGAGTTGATGCATGATAAAGTTCAAGTGTTTTCATTGACAACGTCTTTATCTATTGAGAATCAGGTAGCAATTGATGAGTTGCAAGTAGTATGTGATTTTCTTAAAGTTTCCCCTGATGGTATTCCATATGTACCGCCAGAAAGAGAAGTGGAATTTTCAATTGATCTTGTACCTGGTACTAGTCCCATTTATATGGCACCATACATGATGCCAGCATCTGAATTATCAGAGTTTAAGAAACAACTATAAGACTTGCTTGAAAAGAGGTTTGTGAGGCTAAGTGTATCGCCTTGGGGAGCTCCGGTGTTGCTTGTAAAGAAGAAAGATTGTAGTATGATACTGTGCGGTTATTACCGACAATTGAATAAAATGACAATAAAAAACAAGTATCCACTTCCAAGAATAAGTGACTTGATGGATCAATTGGTGGGTGCCGTATGTTTATTAAGATTGATTTGAGATCGGGTTATCACCAAATTGGAGTAAAGGATGAGGACATTCAGAAGACAACTTTTAGAAATCGGTATGGACATTACAAGTATTTGGTAATGTTGTTCAGTGTTACTAATGTTCCAGGAGTGTTTATGGAGTATATAAAACATATCTTTCACACTTATTTGGATTGGTTTATGGTAGTATTCATTGGCGATATCTTGATTTATTCCAAATCAGAAGAAGAACATGTCGAGCATTTGTAAATTTTATTGCAAGTGTTGAAAGAGAAGAAGTTATATGCAAAGTTGTCAAAATGCGAGTTCTGGTTAACAGAAGTCAGTTTTATTGGTCATGTTATTTCAGGTGATGGAATTGTTGTAGATCCATCCAAAGTAGATGCAGTGTTGCAGTGGGAAGCTCCAAAATCAATTATGGAAATTAGAAGCTTTTTGGGTTTGGCTGGTTATTATAGAATATTTATCAAAGGTTTTTCTAAGTTAGCACTTCTGCTAACTCAATTGACTTGTAAAGGCAGAGCGTTTGTGTGGGACATCCAATGTGAAGAAAGTTTTGTTGAGTTGAAGAAGAAATTGATGAAGACTCCAATTTTGATATTACCTAATTCTGAAGAATCATTTGTTGTGTATTGTGACGCTTCTAAATTGGGTTTAGGTGGTGTGCTCATGCAGAATGATAAAGCAGTAGCTTATGCGTCGAGGAAATTGAGGATTAATGAAAGGAATTACCCTACTCATGATGTAGAGCTAGCTGCAGTGGTGTTTATGCTAAAGATTTGGAGACATTACCTTTATGGCTCCAGGTTTGAAGTATTTAGTGATCATAGGATCTTAAAGTATTTGTTTGACCAGAAGGAATTGAATATGAGGCAGCGCAGGTGGTTAGAACTGTTGAAAGATTATGACTCTGGCTTGAATTACCACTTTAGTAAAGCTAACTTTGTAGCATATGCTTTAAGTTGGAAAATGTTATATATGCCTACTATGATGGTTAGAGAATTAGAGTTGATCGAGCAATTCAGAGACATGAGTTTAGTATGTGAAGTGACATTGCAAAGTGTGATAGTGGGAATGTTGAAGATTAACAATGATTTCTTGGATAGTATTAAAGAGGCTCAGAAGTTAGATGTGAAGTTGGTAGACTTGATGGTTGGAAGTAACCAGTCTGAGGACAGTGAATTTAAAGTAGATGCCTAAGGCGTGTTGAGATTTTGCGACATAATTTGTATTCCTGATAATGCGGATATGAGAAAAATGATTATAAAAGAAAGTCATGGAAGTAGTTTGAGTATCTAATTGAGAGCTACTAAGATGTATCACGACTTGAAGAAGTTATTTTGGTAGTCCGGATTGAAACAGGATGTAGCACGATTCGTCCATGCGTCTTTGACTTGTCAGAAGTTGAAAGTTGAACATCAGAAACCGGAGGGATTGTTGAACCTTTAGATGTTCCAGAGTGGAAGTGGGATAACATATCAATGGACTTTGTGATGGGGCTGTCAAATAACCCGAGAGGGCATGATACAATTTGTGTGATTTTTGATAGGCTAACAAAATCAACTCACTTCATTATGATCAACATAAATTTTCCAGTGCCGAAGTCGACGAAGATTTACATTCGTGTGATTGTGAAACTTCATGGAGTTCCGTTAAGTGTTGTATCTGTAACACCCCGAATTCTAGATTAATTATTTAATTAATTAAATTAGTGTGATTATATGAGTCAATGTAAAGTGTTTGATGAATTTATGATTATATGTGATCCTTTATAGTGATTTGTGATATTATGATGAATATGAAGTGTACCATGATGATTAAGATAAATATGATGTTTGGATGACTATGATGTGTGATAGACTGATATGTGTAGCATAGTGAGAATTAGACTAATTAATAGGATTATTAGTATTTTGGAATAATTAGAATAATTGTTTAAAATTATTTTAATTGAGATAAATAGAATAATATGTGATGTAGAAAAAATAAGGGCATTATGGTTATTAGTGAAGGGTAAGTGAGAGCATGATCGGAAGTTCATTATTAGGGGTCTAAGAAGGCAAGTTTGGTATAAGGAGAAGGTTTGGGATTTTATATGATCATTATGTGCGAACATGGAATTGGAACAAATGTTGTGGAGAAAAGAAGTCTAGGGCACAAGAGGCAAGAAGAGCATATGAATCCCAGTAGAGCACGAAGAGAAGTTGATCCCTATCAATAATCTTAAGGTAAGGGAAATTTTATCATTGTTATTATATTTGATTTAAGGTTAGATGATGGTATAATTTCCTTAGATTTTGGTTGATCAGGAATTGGTGTTGTTTGATGAGGAATTTATGAATTGGTGATGAATAATGACTTATAATTAATGTATAATGAGTATAGAATTATAAGATGTTGATAGATGATGAAACCCTATTATTAGATGATGTCTTAGGACCTGTAATATGATGGAATCATGGGAGAATTGGACTGGTTTATGCAGGAAATCGCAACAGGAAAACCATATTCGTGCAGCGTCGTCAGGCGACATAGGTAGTGTCGCCGGGCGAAGATGCAATGCTAGGAGAAATAGGTAGTGACGAAAGGCAGAAAAGAGTGATTCTTCTGGAGTGTATCGCTCCAAGCGTCGCCGAGCGATGGTGGTGGCGAAGGGAACATCGCCATGCGATGAAGGCGTGTCGCCAGACGATGATGTCCAGTTTTGATTGGCTGTATTGAATTTTCTTAAAAGAGTCATAACTTGAGTTTTATAAATCGGCATGAGATGTCGTACAAAGCGTTGGATAGTTAATACGATGAACTTTATTTATGTGAATTAAAATAATAAGAAGTATATTCTCCATATCAAATCTAGAATGAAGTTAGGTTCCCCATGTTGGGTTATGAATATGCTTGTTTATTAAAATGATTAGAAGATTAATAGAGGATGATTAGGAGGCATTAGGATGATACCTAATATAATATAATGACATGAAGATATATTGTGTGATATGATGATGTTTGGATATTATGATGACATGATAATGATATATGATGATGATTACACAATGTTATGATGATATGATGTTTTATTAAGATGATTATATGATGATATGATGTTATGATGTTATGATGATGATATGATGATGTAATCATGAATGATGATGCATGTTGACTAGTTGTTGTCGTGTTTACTATATTGTTGTGCATCATGTGTTCATGGCGTCATACCCCAAATTTGCCTGCCCTTTTGTTTCTACATTCAAAAATATTTTAAATTTTTTTTTATAATATTATTTGATTTTTTTATAGATGTTCATTCTCAAGTCCAATCAAAAATATTTTAAACATTATTTTTATAATGTTCTTTGATTTTTATAAATATTCACTTCCAAACCTATTTAAAAATATAATGATTCATTTCGAATTATTTATATTTTTAAAATAACAATATCTGCACACCTTTCATATACTTTCAAATTGAGTTTATTTACAAATCAATAATATAACATAATTGGTGAAGAATGAAGCTTGCAAGCGTAAGATCACGGGTTGAAATATCTTTTGCCGCACTTTCAACATTTTTCTTTTTTCTATATTTTGTCACTAATTTTCTTTCCTTTTTTAGAAATCAAACTTTGGGTTTTCTCTTGGACTTTTGGATAACTTAATCCCTAAGTCTTTGTTAACCTAATTCGCTCTATAAATATGACTATTGTTGTCTTAAGATTTTCATCAACAATTTCACCAATCCACAAATTCACTCAGAAATTTGCAAACTCGCTCTTACAATTTTTTTCGCTTCATTCTAGCGCTGTTGATTTTATCAAACAACAATCTCAATTTTTTTATAGACCGATAATTTTCATATGAGACCTCATTTATTTTATTTTTGAATTTATATTTTCTTTTACACTAACATGTATATTTTTTTTTACGTGTAAGTATGGCACAAAAAGCCACTACATATTCTCCACCAACCCATACTTGTTTATAATATTCAGACACGCATGAGAAACCCAATTTTAGTACATATTGTTCATTAGCCAAATTTTCCAGAAAACCCCCTTGTGCATAAATTTAGACTTGAAAATACTCTTCCATCTAACATAATTTCATGTTATCCAATACATACAGTAACTCTATAATATTTTTTCTATACAGGAAATAATTTTTTAGTTTTGGAAATAACCCGAAGAACCCAGTCAACATTCAACCGACGTTCTAATTGTGTGGTTTTGGGTCCTTAGTTGTCATGGATCAATTTCCCATAAGTGGCTGAACTTGTGGTCTCTAAAAATTGCTTCTAAAAAATACTATCTTATCCAAAGAGTGGTTGTTATAAATCATGTGATGGTGATGCAAAAGTATTCATGGCTGAAAATTAACCAGACACCTCAAAACACTAAATTACTGATCTCATTTATTCTTCGTTTATTTATTTCTATTCATAACATTTTAATCATTATGATTTTTTATTTATTATTTTAATCATTGATTTGTTTTCATAATTGTTTTCTCATCAAAATTACACTATTAATTTTTCAATTGCACAGTATTGGTGACTTCATCTTAGTCTTTAGATTTAAGAGTAAAATATTTATAAGCGGAAATTTTCATTGTTCGTTTTAGGTAATTTAGTGTTATTAATTTTTTATTTATTAGATTAATTTAGGATTATTTAGTTTCAATATTCAAAATATCCTTCAAAAAGTAACACTAATAAAAAACTTCCTTGTATGAAAAATCAAACTTTTTAACAATCAAAATTAATTCAATTGTAACTATTAAGTTAGATTTTCTTTCCAAAAAAGATAGGAATGGAATAAAAGGTGGAAAGGTTGATACTCTTTACTGGTTTTTATTATTATTATTTTTTTTTTGTGTTACTATCCTTGTATTTTATTCCATGAATTTATTTATTTTAATTAATTATATAGGATTTGTCATGAAACTACCTAACACCTATTTTCTACTTAGCACCCATTAATTTTATGTGATTAGTTAGACTTTGTAAGTCTCAGAGTGCCTAAGAGGGAGGGTGAATTAGGTCTTATAAAAATTTATTCGGTTTTATGAGAATGTTTGGTAGTAATTTTTGGTTAAGTGTTTGAAGATTTTGATTATATCTTTATCTTTTCCTGATTATGGTGATGAAAGCGATAAATGCGGAAAAGTAAAGAACACGGTGATATATCATGGTTCCCCTCACAATCCGAGAGTACTCCAATCCCCTTTCCAACACGAAAGAGATTTCACTATAGTTAGAATGATTGTACAGCCTATGCTTACTATCTAACCTATAGGGTGATCAAAGGTTCTTAACACCTTTAAGACCAAACAAACACTAATGTGAATGAAGAACAATCCTCTTCAAATCACAACACTTACTTCCAACAATCCTGGATAGTAAGGGAAAATCTTTAAGTAATACAATGATTTAGTTTGAAGTATATGGAGAGCTTTATCAATCTTCAATTGATCTTCTTCTTCAAGATAAAAACAATTCTCAACAATGTATATAAATGTTCACAATGTATGTATGAAACTTGTAATGATAATGAAAGTGTATATGGCAAGTTTCACAAAATTATGAACACATGAAAGTATAAATTCAAATGTGAATGAATGAGAAAATTGTTTATTGAAGAAGGTTTTTGTTAATTTGAAAATTGAAGCATTGTTTTTGAAATAAGAAAATCTGCAGCATTTTATAAAGTCATAAGAACCTCTTCATTCATGTCAATTCATATGAAAAGTTGCAATGCATTCATGAAAAGATACCACTTGAAAAATGTTCAAAAAACAAAGTAAAAGCTGCACTGGTTCGCTAGGAACCGGTTCCGACACTGACAGAACCCGGTTCTTAGTGAACGTTATAAGTTGAAATTCAAAAATATCATGCAGGAACCGATTCCCCTATTGGTACAACCCGGTTCCTGGTACAAAAACCAGGGACATGTTTTTTGAGAAATTCTGGAACCCGGTTCCCTGTTAGGGAGGAACCGGTTCCTACAGGGTTATTTTCAAAAATACTTTTTGAAAGATATTTCAAACAAATTTTTCCTTGATGTTAAAGTTATGGAACATGTATATGTTGATGAATGCATATTGTGAACATCTATATTCAAGATTTTAAGAATTATTTATACCATTTGATATTTGATGATTCTTCAATAATTCTTCAATAATCTTCAAGACTTTTATTTGATGTTGATAAGCTTTTTGCACATCCTTTGAATGTTGATGTCCATGTTGTCTTCATCAAAACACATGCTTTAAATATGACTTGAGAAGCTTGCAATTATATTCTCCCCCTTTTTGATGATGACAACCAAGTCTTGAAAACGATTTCTTGAAATGTTTTATGTTGTTTTGTATAGCAAACATGTTGAGCAAATGCAAGGCTCCCCCTAAATTGTATGCTCCCTCTAAGTCCATGATTCTTTGAATTTTGGAGTGAGTTTGATATTTATTTGGGCCTGCAATTTCTTTGAAACAAAACAACACATATGCATATTCTTCTCCCCCTTTGTTAACATAAAAAAGGATGGGGAAAAAGAGTGAAATAAATACATATAAAAATTAAGACGTGCATCTTAAGAGAAACATTAGATATCACCTTCATCCAAAATACCAAGTTCTCTTCGGATTTTGAAGAAAGGTTCTCGAGCAAGCAGTTTAGTGAAGATATCTGCGAGTTGGTTATGAGTATCCACAAAAGTGACTTCGACATCTCCTTTAAGTACATGATCACGGAGAAAATGATGTCGAATATCTATATGTTTGGTTCTTGAATGCATAACCGGATTCTTTGTAATATTGATAGCACTTGTATTGTCACATCGAAGAGGAATGCATCCGAGATTAAGTCCGTAATCACGGAGTTGTTGCTTGAGCCACAGAATTTGTGCACAACAACTACCCGCTGCTATGTATTCTGCTTCGGCCGTGCTAAGAGCAACACATGCTTGTTTTTTACAAGCCCATGATACTAATGCATTTCCAATAATGTGACAAGTACCACTTGTGCTTTTACGATCAGTTTTACAACCTGCATAATCCGCATCAGAATAACCAATTAAAGTGAAAGTACAACCTTTTGGATACCATAGGCCGACATTGATTGTTCCTTTAAGATACTTCATGATCCTTTTAACTGCCATGAGGTGTGATTCCTTTGGGTTTGCTTGAAAGCGAGCGCAAAGACAAACACTAAACATGATGTCAGAACGGCTTGCCGTCAAGTACAATAAAGAACCAATCATACCTCTGTACTTTGTAATATCAATTGGAGTACCGGATTCATCTTGATCAACATATGTACCGGAGCCCATTGGAGTATTCATGGCTTTACAATTGTCCATATCAAACTTTTTCAATAATTCTTTGCAATACTTAGATTGATTGATGAAGATTCCATCTTCTAGTTGCTTGATTTGTAGTCCAAGAAAGTAGTTCATCTTTCCCATCATAGACATCTCGAATTCTCCTTGCATCATCAATGAGAATTCCTCACATATTTCTTTGTTAGTCGATCCAAAAATGATATCATCAACATAAACTTGAACCAATAAAGTGTTACTTTGGATTTTCTTAATGAACAAGGTTTTATCAACCTTACCCTTTTCGAAACCTTTTTCACACAAAAAATTGCTAAGTCTATCATACGATGCTCTTGGTGCTTGCTTTAAACCATAAAGAGCCTTTCTCAACTTAAAGACATGTGAAGGATGTTTGAAGTCTTTAAATCCCGGGGGTTGTTTGACATAGACTTCTTCATTGATGTATCCATTCAAGAATGCGCTTTTGACGTCCATTTGAAAAAGCTGAAAATTTAATGAACAAGCATAAGCAAGTAAAAGACGTATAACTTCTAACCTTGCAATCGGAGCAAATGTTTCTTCAAAGTCGATTCCTTCCTCTTGATTGTAACCTTAGGCAACCAACCTTGCTTTGTTTCGAACAATTAGACCATTCTCATCAAGTTTGTTTTTAAACACCCATCGAGTACCTATGATGTGTTTACCACTTGGTCTAGGAACAAGTTCCCAAACTTGATTTCTCTCGAATTGATTTAATTCTTCTTGCATAGCAATAATCCATTGATCATCTCCTAAGGCTTCATTAACTTTGGTAGGTTCAATTTGAGAAACAAACGCCATGTTTAAGCAAGCATCTTTTAGATTCAATCTTGTTGATACTCCTTGGCTAATGTCACCAATAATTTTATCAATAGGATGGTCTCTATGAGTTCTCCATTCTTTTGGTAGATCATTGGTGTTTGAATCTTGTTGTACAATGTTTTCTTGATTTTCCGGTGATTTCTTAATTTGATCAATTGAAAGATCTTCCGGGGGTAAATCTATAGGATCATCATCATCACAAACAACTACTTCCTCCTTGGAGGGGTTAGTTTCATCAAAAGATACATGCATATATTCTTCAATAGTTAAAGTTCTTTTATTATAAATTCTATATGCTTTACTAGAAAGCGAATAACCAAGAAATATACCTTCGTCGGATTTCTCGTCAAACTTACCGAGATTATATTTGTAATTATTAAGAACAAAGCACTTGCATCCAAAAATGTGAAAGTGAGCAATATTTGGCTTTCTTCCTTTGAAAAGTTCATATGGAGTCTTCTTTATTATAGGTCTAATGATAACTCGATTTCCAACATAACATGCCGTACTAACCGCATCCGCCCAAAAATATTTTGGAAGATTTGCATCACTAAGCATTGTTCTTGCAAGTTCCACTAGAAACCTATTCTTTCTTTCAACTACTCCATTTTGTTGTGGAGTTCTAGGTGCTGAAAAATTATGAGAGATACCATGTTCTTCACAAAATTCTTCAAATTGAGCATTTTGGAATTCTCCACCATGATCACTTCTTATGGATACAATGTTTAGTGATTTTTCATTTTGGATTTGCTTAGCATACTTCTTAAAGGCTTTAAAAGCATCACTTTTCTGCACAAGAAACAAAGTCCAAGAATATCTAGAAAAATCATCAATAATGACTAAAGCGTATACATTACCTCCGTAGCTTTTTGTTCTTGATGGACCAAAGAGATCCATGTGTAACAATTGTAGTGGCCTTGTAGTAGACACCACATTCTTAGATTTGAAAGTTGTTTTGGTCTGTTTGCCCTTTTGGCATGCATTACATAATTTGTCTTTGATGAACCTCATCTTTGGTAGACCAATAACTAAGTCATGCTTAACCAATTTGTTCAAGTGCTCCATGTGAATGTGAGCGATCCTCTTGTGCCATAACCAAGCGTCATTGTTGTTTACCATAAGACATTGTACCTTCATAGACAAATCATCTAAAGTAATCATAAAAATATTGTTAGTTTTTATACCTTTGAGTTTTACCTCATTGGTTGCCTCATCCATAATGAGACATTCATCTTTGTTGAATTTGATCTTGAACCCTCTATCGCAAAGTTGACTTATGCTAAGAAGATTGTGCTTTAATCCTTCAACATAGAGAACATCCTCAATTTGAATGGATGGAGGTGTGCCAACTATTCCAACGCCAAGAATCTTTCCTTTGGTGTTGTCTCCATAGGTGACATACCCTTTGGCTTTATGTACTAGATATGAAAATTGGTGTACATCTCCTGTCATATGCTTTGAACATCCACTATCAAGATACCAAACATTTGATGTGGATTTCAAGCATACCTACACAAACAAATTATTCTTTGTTAGGTACCCAAGTTTCCTTGGGTCCTTCATAGTTAGTTCCCTTTTTCACCCACACATAATGCCCACTTGCTATACTAAAGTTTCTAACATAGAAAGCATTAGGTGTATGGCCTTTAATACCACAATAAAAACAAGTAGGTTCAAAGTTACTTCTATATCTAGAAGGATAAGATTTCTTCTTAGGAAATGTTTTCTTTTTCGATACATTAGCCTTTTTCTTTTGATGATTATGAACAACTTGCTTCTTTTCTACTTTCTCGGGTTTGGAACTATTACTAGCCTTTACAAAAACAGTGGGATTGTTACTTGGTTTCTTAGAATTCACATAACCAAGACCCCTTTTATCATTAGGATAACGTTGTTGGCTTAGTAATCCTTCCAATCCTATTTGTCCTTTTTCATACCGTTCAATGACTCTTTTCAATTGAACAATTTGAAAGACATTTGATTCACACTTGGAGCATGCAAAGTTTTCTTTTTCTTTAATGAAATTCTGTTTTTGAAGTTCAAAATCTTTAGTCATGGTGTCAATTTTTTCTAAACAACTTAGAAGTTCTTTTTCTTGATTTGACACCTTTTTGTATAAACTTTTGCATTCTTTCAAGAGTTCATCAATAGCATCTTGAACATCATCATCAAAGAGATTAAATTCATTACTAACCTCTTCTTCATTGTCGGAGTGATGTGAAGCCATTAATGCTAGATTTGCACATTCGTCTCTTTCCGAATCGGATGAAGAACTTATCTCATTATCTTCCCATGCAACATAAGCCTTTTTGTTCTTGAACTCCTTTTTGCCTTTGAATCCATTTTTCTTGGAGAGTTTTGGATAATCCGGCTTTATGTGACCTTGCTTTCCACATTCATAACATGTGACATCTTGTGTTGATGTGGAGGCTTCTTTATCTTTATGATTATAAAATTTCTTCCTCTTGACAAAGTTAGCATTATGAAGATTATTTTTATGACCAAAATATTTTCCTAACCTTTTTACAAGAAGCAAGAAGTTTTCATCTTCCTCCGATGCATCTTTATCTTGACTTTCCTTTGAATCAACTTTCAAGGCAATGCCTTTGGATTTCTTCTCTAAATTTTCATGTTTTTCAAGTCTACTGAGTTCCGTTTCGTATTCTTGAAGTTTGCCAAATAATGTAGCGGAAGTCATTGCAGAGAGACTCTTCTTTTCCGAGATTGCTGTTACCTTTGGTTGCCATTCCCTAGTCAATGATCTAAGGATTTTCAAGTTGAGTTCATCATTTGTCAAGGTTTTACCAAGAGCATTTAAGTGATTTGTCAAATGCACAAATCTCTTTTGTAAGTCAAGAATGGATTCTCCGGGCTGCATTCGAAATAGTTCATATTCTTGACTCAAGGTATTTAGCCTTGATCTTTTTACTTCAGCCGTTCCTTCATGAGTTTGAACCAGGGTATCCCATATTTCTTTTGCTGTCTTGCAGTTTGAGACACGGAAAAATTCATCCATACTGAGTGCACCTTGAAGAAGGTTTATTGCCTTTTTGTCATAGAGAACTTTCTTTTTATCATCGTCGTCCCATGCAGTTTTGGGCTTTGCAGAACTAATGCTATTGATTACTGATATCGGGATAAATGGACCATTTTCAACAGCATCCCATACTTCCTCTCCTTGTGCTTCTAAATGCGCCTTCATGCGTATTTTCCAGAAGTCAAAATATTCACCACAGAATAGAGGAGGCTTGTTGTTACTACCACCATCTCTGAAAACTGGTTAATGATTTGCGGAAGCCATTCTGGATCTTTAGGAACAAGTTACCTATAACTTGCTCTGATACCAATTGTAAGTCTCAGAGTGCCTAAGAGGGGGGGTGAATTAGGTCTTATAAAAATTTATTCGGTTTTATGAGAATGCTTGGTAGTAATTTTTGGTTAAGTGTTTGAAGATTTTGATTATATCTTTATCTTTTCCTGATTATGGTAATGAAAGCGATAAATGCGGAAAAGTAAAGAACACGGTGATATATCCTGGTTCCCCTCACAATCCGAGAGTACTCCAGTCCCCTTTCCAACACGAAAGAGATTTCACTATAGTTAGAATGATTGTACAGCCTATGCTTACTATCTAACCTATAGGGTGATCAAAGGTTCTTAACACCTTTAAGACCAAACAAACACTAATGTGAATGAAGAACAATCCTCTTCAAATCACAACACTTACTTCCAACAATCCTGGATAGTAAGGGAAAATCTTTAAGTAATACAATGATTTAGTTTGAAGTATATGGAGAGCTTTATCAATCTTCAATTGATCTTATTCTTCAAGATAAAAACAATTCTCAACAATGTATATAAATGTTCACAATGTATGTATGAAACTTGTAATGATAATGAAAGTGTATATGGCAAGTTTCACAAAATTATGAACACATGAAAGTATAAATTCAAATGTGAATGAATGAGAAAATTGTTTATTGAAGAAGGTTTTTGTTAATTTGAAAATTGAAGCATTGTTTTTGAAATAAGAAAATCTGCAGCATTTTATAAAGTCATAAGAACCTCTTCATTCATGCCAATTCATATGAAAAGTTGCAATGCATTCATGAAAAGATACCACTTGAAAAATGTTCAAAAAACAAAGTAAAAGCTGCACTGGTTCGCTAGGAACCGGTTCCGACACTGACAGAACCCGGTTCTTAGTGAACGTTATAAGTTGAAATTCAAAAATATCACGCAGGAACCGGTTCCCCTATTGGTACAACCCGGTTCCTGGTACAAAAACCAGGAACATGTTTTTTGAGAAATTCTGGAACCCGGTTCCCTGTTAGGGAGGAACCGGTTCCTACAGGGTTATTTTCAAAAATACTTTTTGAAAGATATTTCAAACAAATTTTTCCTTGATGTTAAAGTTATGGAACATGTATATGTTGATGAATGCATATTGTGAACATCTATATTCAAGATTTTAAGAATTATTTATACCATTTGATATTTGATGATTCTTCAATAATTCTTCAATAATCTTCAAGACTTTTATTTGATGTTGATAAGCTTTTTGCACATCCTTTGAATGTTGATGTCCATGTTGTCTTCATCAAAACACATGCTTTAAATATGACTTGAGAAGCTTGCAATTACAGACTTTTTTTAGACTACTTACACTACAAAATAATTTGTGCTTTGCCACGTGAAAGCCACGCCGCTAACACCCAAATCACGCCACTATTCAAATTTTGACACCTTAAGAAACACGTCGCTATATAGCGCGTGGCAATCTTGTTGCGGCGTGTTTTTCACGTCACTAATTAGTGACATGAAAAACACGCCGCAACTTGTTTTTTAAAAAAAAAAAATTGTGTTTTAAATATATTAATTCTGTTTTAATAATTAATATTATTTTTTGTTTTATTAAATTTATAAATTAAATATTATAATTTATTTATTAAATACAATATTATAAATCAAATTATCAAAAACAAAACTAAATATATCTAAATGTATAAATAAATATACTTAATATTATAAATTTAATAAACTCAAATTTAAATTTATAATATTTTTAAATATACAATATGATTATAAATTTATATTACACAAATAAAAAACTAAATACAAAATAAAAATAAAATTAAGCAGAATCATTAGAGTCGTCGGAAAAGTCGGGAAGAAAGTCATCATTATTTTGGCCACCACTGTTGGGATTTCTACCAAATGCTTGCATAAATTGTCCCATTTGCTCCTCCATATCAGCTTGCCTCTTCGCCATTGCCTCAATTTGTCTATTATGTTCACCCCTCATTGCCTCCATTTGGGCATCCATTTGGGCCTTCAATGCTGCCTCACGATCTTCGAACTCGCGTCTAGCCAATTGTCTTACCAGTTCTAACTGATATAGTGTCAAATTTGTTTGACGTGACCCTCCTTCACCGTCTGCAGCTCTCTGGTACAGATTTCTATCCCCACTCCTCAAGGTGCCCGCCAAATTTCCACCACCAAAAAAACACCCGTTAGGCCCCTTTCCCCCAACAACTTGACTCCAAATATAGAAATCCACATCTGGATGAACCGATTTTTCTGGAGGAGGCGTATACTGAGGAATATGGGTCAGAAATTCTACAAGCAACGCCTGATAATCCTCCTACACATACAATAAAAAAATCAAGTTAAATTTATAAGTAACATTAATGAAATTAAATGAAATAAAAAAAATAATAAAAAACAAATAGCCACATGATTGTAACGCCACAACTTATCAGTTGCCACTCAATTTTCACGCCACAAATGTCACTTGCTACATGAAAATCACATCACAAAATTGCTTAAAAAAATATAAACATAAATTTACTTACCAGGGCTTTTTTTGTGCGCTCGTCAATAAATCCTCCCGATTTCTTTGTCTGAGTTTCCTTAACCAGCTCAGTCATCAATGACTGTCTCCCCAAACGATTAACCTAAATAAAAAAATTAACTTAAATTAATAATATGTTATAAATCCAAATATGACCTTAAAAAGTGGTAATAATTACCATGCGTCGAGCATACTCAGCAGTACTAATACTTCCAACAGCATTAAGGCAACCCCCTTTTTCCGACGCCCTCATCTTCTTTGCAGTTTCGGATTTAGACTTAAACTCATCTGATTCCCAATACTTAAGAAGTTGTTCAAAAATTTCTTTGCCTATCCATTTGGGACGAATGCCCAAAATGTGCCAATTCTCTCTAACACGTCGTAGCATGTCAGAAAGTCGTCTTGAACTCCTCCCAAAATAATTTTTTTTTTACTTTGTTATGGTTCAGGGGATCCCAAACATATTTCGCCTGCAATGTTGTATGACATTAAAATAAATAGTTAGATAAATTATAACAATAATGAAAAGGTCATTTAAATAAAAATAACTTAAGAAATAAATTAATTATACCTGAAATTGCTTGAACCATTCTTCTTTATCGGAAACTTCTCTAAAACTCTTCAAAAATTTTGTATAATTCTGCTGAATTATATAATTGATAACCTTAGCAGCAGTCCGACTCGGCCCGAAACTAAAACAACAATAATTGAATTAGCATAATTAATTATATAAAGTTATATTAAAAATGGAAATGTGTACTTATAAATAAAAATCAATAAATAAGAAACTTACGAGTTCCCTTCAGGCCATATCCAAAATCTCCCATCAATAGTATGAATCTCACTCGGATCATCATCCCCTCGAAGATCTCTCCCATCTATCTGATCATCATCCACACCAAGATCGTCATCATCCGACTCTTTGTGGGATGTGGGGGTGCGACCAGTCTGTGTGGGTCGTGAAAAGGTGGATCCTCCAGGCTTCTGGACGGATGGGGGCATCTGTGTAGGAAGTGGGGTGCTGGATCCTCCAGGCTGCTGCACGAATGGGGGCATCTGTGTGGGAAATGGAAAACTGTGCTGGAAGGATGAGGGCACCTGTGTCTGCTGGAAGGATGGCACCTGTGTCTGCTGGAAGGATGGCACCTGTGTCTGCTGGAAGGATGAGGGTACCTGTGTCTGCTGGAATGGTAAACCAGGTGGGGCCCTAGATGGACTAATAAAACATGTACTCCCAGATGGGAACTGAAGAGGACTCTGAGATGATAGTAATGGAGTAAATGGCATAGTACTGTCCATGGACATATGATGAACCTGACTCTGCGGGGGAGGACACGTGGCTGAGTGAGGTGACTGGTATACTACTACCCTTGGACGCCTGGGCTTCCTATCACTATCAATATGACCTTTACCCTTATTATCTTTGGGTGGCATTTTTACCTAATTAAAGAAAATACAATTTAACATATACATATTCTCATGAATACATATTCATTAAATCATTCAATAAATGGTTCGTTGAGTAAAATTACAAGACACAATTCTCATGAATACATATTCATTAAATCATTCAATAAATGGTTCGTTAAGTAAAATTACAAGACACAATTCTCATGAATATAGGTTCACTATTCTAAATCGTCATGCTCGTCATCCATTTAATCATCGTCATCTGATGTGATACTATCCTCAGATCCAGAATCTTCATGATCTTCATCCTCATCAACTTGATTCCCCTCAACCATTGTATCAGACAAACTTGTAGTGTGTTCATCTGGAATCACATCATTAACTTCAACTTCATCAACTTGGTAAGCAACATCCTCCACTAGATCGTCAGTTTCAATATGACCCAATGGTTTTGTTTTTATTACAACACAACACCGTCGTTTACGTGGCACAAATGAAGGATAAGGAACATAATAAACTTGCCTAACAATATTTGACATTATGAAAGGGTCGTACTCTTTGTACCTCCGGTCCATTTGAATCTCAACAGTACCATATGTCTTATCTATTTTTGTGCCTCTAGTTGGATCACACCATTCACAATAAAACAAGACAACTTTATTTTCCGAGTCCAAGTAATTGTATACTAACTCGTAGATATGTTTAATAAAATCATAGAAGTCATCTTCACCACCATCTGTAACTCCTTTCACAAATACGCCACTGTTTATGGTTTTTTTCCCTTCAGTCCATTCATGAGTGTGAAATTTATATCCGTTCACGAAGTATGTGTGCCATTTGTTTGCACTTTGACGAGGGCCATTAGACAAGTTTCTCAAATGGAGTATTTCTGAAGTCGGTGCAACAACCCTATACAATTTCTCCTTGAACCATGTTGGAAATTGGGCATGAATGACACCAGATGTTGATTGTACACCGGTACTATCAAAATAGGCGTTGTTAAATTCCCTAAAAAGAAACACACTATAAGTTTCAAGGTAATCAATTTTATATTTACACTGTAAAGAAAATTAAGAAGTTGGATTATACTTACTTAAGATATGGTTTAACTTCAATGCAGTTGATCAAGACATGAACATGTGCAGATTGCATTTCTTGTTGGGTCAACCAATGCTCACCCTTCTTTCCAGAGGGACGACCTGGAAGCCCGAAGACTGATAAGGTGTACTGACTTCTTTCGATAACATTTACAGGATTCCTTATGATTCTTGGAGTTAACATCAAGTGCTTGAAATAGTGACTGCAAAAATGTGAAGTTTCTCGATGCAAGTAATGTGCACATATTGATCCTTCAACTCTAGCTTTATTTTTCACTGATCGCTTTGAATCACCCATGAACCTTTCAAACAAATACATCCACCTATATTGAACAGGTCCTCCTAGATAAGCCTCATATGCAAGATGCACAGGTAGATGTTCCATGGAGTCAAAAAAACCAGGAGGAAATACTTGTTCCAACTTACAGAGAATGACTGGAATATTTTGGTCCAACATAATGATGTCATCCACTCTTAAAGCTGACGCACAAATATCTCTAAAAAATTGACTAATTTCAGTGAGTGGATTAAGCACATGTTTGGGTAGAGAACCGAACGCAATTGGTAGCAATTATTCCATAAAAACATGGCAATCATGACTTTTCATACCATGCAACTTCCCAGTGTTAGCATCAGCACACCTTGCTAAATTTGAAGAATACCCGTCGGGCATTCTCAAACCTTTTAGCCATCCACAAACCGCTTTAGCTTCTTGGGGGGTCAGACTGAAACAAGCTTTGGGTTTAAATAATTTTCCATTTGGTTGAGGCTTCAATTCCAACTCTTTATGATTTCACCAAATTTCCATGTCTTGTCTAGCCTTCACATTATCTTTTGTTCTGTCTTTAACATCCATCACTGTGTTAAATACGTTATCAAAAAAATTCTTCTCAATATGCATAACATCAAGATTATGGCGCAACAAATTATCTTTCCAATACGGGAGGTCCCAAAATATACTTCTTTTTGTCCAATTATGTGTGACCCCATATCCTTCAATTCTACATGCTTTGCCAGTATCTGTAAACTTTGGAAGTTCACAAACTTGGTTCCATATAGCAACTGGTGCCAATCGAGGCGGAGGCAGATCTGTTACCCGTTCGTCCTTTTTGAAATTTGTCTTGTTTTTTCTAAAGGGATGATTTGATGGTAGGAATCTGCGGTGACAGTCAAACCACGAGATTTTCCCCCCTTTTTCCAATGTAAACGCCTTAGTGCATTCCATGCAATGCGGACAACCCATTCTTCCATGCGTACCCCAACCAAACAACATGCCATATGCTGGAAAGTCGTTAATGGTCCACATCAAGGCAGCTCGCATAGAAAAGTTTTGTTTACGGGATATATCATAAGTCCATTCTCCATTATTCCACAACCTCTTCAAATCATCAATTAAAGGTTGTAAGTACACATCAATTCCGGTTTTTGGACTCGACGGTCCTGGAATGACGCACGTTAAAAACATGTATGGTTTTGTCATGCACATCTCAGGAGGGAGATTATAAGGGGTTACAATAACTGGCCAACAAGAATACGCACTTCCGGACGCTTAGACATATGGAGCAAAACCATCAGAGCATAATCCAAGCCTGACATTTTTAGGTTCAGCGGCAAAATCAGGATGTACCTCATCAAAGTGCTTCCATGCATGGCCGTCAGATGGGTGTCGCATATTGCCTGGGCTTGTTTTGTTTGTATGATGCCATGTCATTTGACTTGCACTGTGCATTGAAGAAAACATTCTTTTTAACCTTGGTATTATCGGAAGATAAAACATGGACTTCACTACTACCCGTTTTTGGTTACTGTTAATGGCTCTATTGCGAACTTTATATCTTGGACTATGACAAAACTTACATTCCTCTGACGATCCATCTTGAGTACCAAACTCGTTGTCATAAAACAACATACAACCATTAATGCAACAATCAATCTTTCTTACTCTTAAACCCAACTTCGATACGTCCATTACTCGACAGTGTTTCACCATGATACGTCCAAACCCAATAATTTTCAATGAAACCTTTCCTATGGAAATGACGCGTTATTTCCTCTGGGTCACTAATTATATATCTACATCCATATGTAAGACAAGGACACCTAACTCCTCATTCACTTCAACAACGTTCCTGGGCAAACGTCCACGCGATAAAACCATTAACTCCGTCTATAAAATTGGGTTTAAGTGCGCGTCTTCCTGGATATAGTCTATCGTACATCCAACTACGATAATACATATAATATTCCATTTACTGCAAATTTATATAATCAAAACCTATTTAATTAGAAATATTAATTAATCAACTTAATAATAATCCTAAACATATACAATTAAAGATAAATATATGCTTTCAAAAATATTTATAAACTCCTAAAAATATTTATTTATTTTTAAACAATTAAAATTTAATTTAAACACCTAAATTTTATAAACTCCTAAAAATTTAAAAACTTATTAAACTCCTAAAAATTTAATTTAAACACTTAAAATTTATAAACTCCTAAAAATATTTAGTTATTTTTAAACACTTAAAATTTAATTTAAACACCAAAATTTTATAAACTCCTAAAAATTTAAAAACTTAAACTCCTAAAAATTTAATTTAAACACTTAAAATTTATAAACTCCTAAAAATATTTATTTATTTTTAAACACTTAAAATTTAATTTAAACACCTAAATTTTATAAACTCCTAAAAATTTAAAAACTTATTAAACTCCTAAAAATTTAATTTAAACACTAAAAATTTATAAACTCCTAAAAATATAAAAACTTAAACTCCTAAAATAATTAAACTCATTCATCACAAATTAATAATTAATAATTATTATAAACTAAATAATTAAACCTAACATTTAACTCAAATACAGAAAATATATATAACCCAAATTCAACAATTTTAACCCAATGCAAATTCATGAAATTCAGAAAATATATATAACCTAAAAATTAATCAAATTCAGAAAATATACTAATTTCAAAAAAAAAAATTCAAGACATACCTTTTATCTTGTAACTCCTTCAATCTTCTTGTCCCTTTTTGCAATCTATACTTCTATCAATATTCTCCTTCTCTATTCAAAGAAAAATTGAAAAGAAAATTATACTCAAATAACACATCAAAAGCTGTTAATAAAGTATAAATAACATTGAATTGAAATTACCTTACAACCAATGTATGGAGATGGTAGGAATTTAAGTGTGGAGAAGAAAATTTTTTGGAGAAGAAAATGGGTATGGAGGAATAGGGAAGGTTGAAGAAGAAGTATAACAAAGTGAAACGCTACTGTGTGTTATGGAGCGTTTTGATAAATCAGATAAAGCAAGTAGCGACGTGAAAATCACGCTGCAACGTTGCCACGTGATTTTCACGTCGCAACAATCATACAACTGTTTTCTCTTCCTTCAAAACCTGAACACGCCAGTGTTGGAAGTTGTGATTAATTTAATTTTTATGATATTTTAATTAGCGACGTGAATCCCACGCCGCAACTTTTTTTAACACAAAAAAAAAACTGACACACTTAATGCTTCTTTATTATATTATTAAAACACGTTGCCACGTGATTTTCACGTCGCAACTGACTTTATTTAGCCACATGAAAATCACGTGGCAAATTCACGTGGCTGGGTAAGTATTTTCTTGTAGTGTTAATTATACAAGATTAATAAAAATAAAAAATATCAAAATTTTATTTTTATTTTTTAATTAGGTTAACTTTGTCACTTGTGAATAAATTTAAGTTATGTAAACAAATCATTAAGCTTCTACGATCATCAAATTTATTTTCCAATTAAATTATTTTAACATTTTTATAATGGGATTGGTAGATTTTTCATCCACCATATCTTCGAATCAACGATTGGTCGACTCATCGCCTATTAGTCAATTATTCAAAAATCAAATATTAAAACCAGCACGATTCACCGAATTACTACATCCGCAAGCGACACGTGGTCAATATCAGGCCACGTGATCATGAGACTATATCAGACACCTTCCTCATACGTCTAAAAAACACTCAAACAAACATCAAATTATTTTTCGTTATAAATTAATTCAACATTAATTTTCGAAAAAGGAATGAGTATATTTGAATCAACTGCGCACTTGGTCTAACAAAACTCCATTATTCACACTCTTAGACTACGTAGGCGGGGGATTCAAATATATTTCACAATCCATAAAAAAACACAAATCAACCGCGAACTACAAAATGGGACTCTGATTTCTCCTAGAAGAATACGTAGGCATATGATAATCGTGACGAGTTCTCCTAACTAAAATTAAACCCCTTTTCTTTTCCCCTAATAAGCATTAAAACCTTATTTCTTAAAACGCGCTTCTAAACCTAGTATCCTTGTGAACAAGGTAGATAAGGGGTGCCTAACACCTTCCCCTCATCTAGAACCGAGTCCAAATCTAAAATCTCTGAACTTTAGCGTTATTCCTTTATATTCCCTTCCTTTAGGATAAAAGTTAAGGATGGCGACTCTGATTTAAAACCAGTTGCAACAGCTGGGGACTCAACCTTAGGTTTATAAGTCTTTCCTTTAGGTTTTAGGGTTTTCTTATTTTTGGGTTTTTATTCTCTTGCTCATTTAATTATTTATTTATTTTCTGCTTATTTTTTATTAATTCATTATGTTTATTTATTTATTTGTGATGGGTTTAAATTTTGCAGTATTATTTTCAAAAACCCTTAAAAAGAAGGTTCATCTATTAGCCAAGGGGTTACATCAATCCTATGAGTTTATGTGACGACTTCGCCTAGAGCCGATGGAATTATGAAAAAGAAATACCTTTCAAGATGAATCCTCTTGGGAAGTAGGACTTTGGAATGACACCTATGACTCTTTGTATGGCCTTTAAACAAAAAACTCGTGATGAGACCTTTCATGACCTAGAGACGAAAGTTTCGGTCTGTAAAGAGACATCGTTTAAGGGAGGCCCTTGTGCATTTCCCTCTAGCGTCATTCATGATACCCTTAAGAAAGCCATCTTATGGGGAGGGTAGAATATCCGTAGACCAATACTAAGAACCTACCTTCTAAGCATACCATTCACAAATCCAACTACCATCTGCAAAACCGCAAGGGTTTTCCCTTCATCCACTACTATCTTTAGCCCGCATGGCTTCTGTCTATATCATCGTACATATCCTGTAGTGACTCTTCGTCATATTTCATTTGTAATAATCCTTAAATAATTTTTGTCTCCATCTCTAAGACAATGTAGGATACCATCAATTATCATCTTCATCTTTAAGGAGTCTCTGTCTGTCTCAGTTTCTGAGTTAGAGTAGGATATCATCATCAAACCTGTATAGGGTACCCCTACGTATACCATCATACTACGTCTACATCTCATTGCATATCCATGAAACTTTTTGCATACCTAAAAGCAAAAAATGTTTTTTCATACCCAAGCATTTTCATACATTTACATTTCCATCCATTTTCACAAAATCATTTACACTTCCACCTTATCCAACTGTGATCCAATTAGCAAGATTCTCGATACTCGCAAGTGAACTCAAAGCATGTCTCAAGAAGCCATGGAAGAACTCAAAAGAGGCCAATAATTGTTAAAGGAGGAGGCCCACCAGTTGAATACTCAAATGAAATTGAGCATGTAATTATTACTGAGGAATGAAGGTAACCCTTCGTCATCCCAGCCGCTGGCCTATTCAGCACCACAAATGTCGCCACCACGGGAAATTCCCCCACCTCAATAACAACTACAACAACCCTATCAAAATAAGGGATATGCTCAACAAAAGGGAAAACAAAAAACTACCACCAAGGAGATTTAATCCATTTCCCATACCGCATAGTCATCTGCTAAAATATTTACTCAAGGCATCCTTGGTAGAGCTGAAACTACTTATTCCTCCAATCGGGGCACTCACACCAAAATATGATGCAAATGCAAGGTGAGAGTATCATGCCAATTCTCCAAGGCATACCCTAAAAAATGTTGGGCTTTCAGACACAAGGTCCAAGATTTGATCGACAGTAAGCAATTGACTTTTGAAGAAGGGGTCTCATCGGTGAATGGTCACCCTTTCCTTAACAAATCCAAAGACTAAAGAAGAATCCCCTAAAGTCAATGGGTAAACAAGAAGGCTTATCCATAGATAGTTAGGCCTTTATCATTTCAAAATTTAATTTCTTTCTTGCTAAGTGTTATTTGTTATAAACTTTGTACTCTTTGGTCAAGTAATTCTAATAAAATAAGCATGCATGTTTTTGAAATCGATTCATTCCACAAATAATCAATGAATTTCCATTTTCACTCTTCTTTTCCATTTTTTAAATTAACAAACTTCGATGGAGAATGAGGAAAACACAAAATAATCAAATTTTGCTGATATATGCTTTTTAATAGTAAGACTTAGCTGACGATGTAAAACATTGTTTCACTTCCTAAACAATAGAGATATAAGGAGATAATCTATAGTTAACCTCCCTCGATCCAGAAGTCGGAGTTCTTTCTATTTTCTAAAAAACCGTTAATCTTAACAAGGGGCAGGGTAGATTTCAATTAATTCGACGATGCATTCAAATCCCAGGAGAATCGAAACAATCTAAGCAAAGGTTCAAGCATATCTCTTTCCTCGATACATCATTAAGAAAACAACCTAAGCAGAGATTCGAGCACATCATTTTCCCCGCGTTCATCCTCCAAGATTGAGGAATCAATGAAGACAAAGTCCATAACATCTTCTTCCTCAGTACATCAATCAAGATCAAAGAAATAATGAAGACGAAGTTTACAATAATCAGCGTGGCAGTCACAAGTTTTCAAAATCAGAAGAAAAAAAAAATAAATTAAAAAAAAAGAGCCCGCTAAGTCAAATCAAATCAAAACTTGACTTAGGCAAAAGGTAGGGCATCCCGATGGATCAAATTTTTTTTATAAAAAAAACCGGTCCATGCAAAAGTAAGGGATTGGAAACAATAAATTGGAGAACAATCTTGTGACTTCCACCTCAAGAATCATCAGGGCTTCTCATCAACGCTTGGATCTTATCAATACTTTTATCAGTGCTTGGATCTTTATCTACGCTTCCCATCATCTGCATGACTACAAGTTTCTTTTGGGGATTAAACGCATCTATCAGATTAGTTGAAATTAGGATTGGAGAACATCAAGGAGAAGGGGTGAGATAAATAAATTTTGAGCCTTGTATCTTTTGTTTCTTAAACCAGGAACCATAGCCACGTTACAACCTTCAAAAGTCCTAATTGAAGCTAGGTTCACTATGAAAGCATACTCGACAAAATTTGTATTAAACTGACTCATATGTTTGTTAAAATTATTACTAACCACTTTGCTTCTTCGAATATCTATCTCTAATCATCCATTTATATTCAAAATTCGATTTCAAAACTTGCATACGCATAAAAAAATTACTTTTTCAAAATGTACAATTTTATCTACGAATCAATACTTAGCATCAAGGAGATCTCAAATTTTTTTTTTGGTCTAATCAAAAGCGATCCATTTCAGGGGGAAAAGCATCTAAGGAAAAACCCTATAATCATAGGCAAGACTAATGATCGTAAGGGTATATCACATGAAGATACTATTAACAAGGGGTGATCATTCCGAGATTCAATCTACTTGGATCAAGTTTCAAAAGCAATGTTCAATTAGGAGCATACCTTTCAAAGGAGCATTCCTTAATCAAGTCATATCACAATAGGGTATGACTCAGTTTCCTCATTTTAACAAACATATCAAGGCCTTGATAATCAGAGGAAACCTTCCAAGATTCAAATGTTGGGGCAATACGTACCAAGTTCATCCTACTGCACGTAGGGTCCAAATTCTCCTTCAAGTACAAACTTTTCAAGCTTCAAATATTTGGGGTAATCTATGTTAAGTTCATGGTGAGGTCAAAGTTCTTTTTGAAGGTGCTCCCTCCAGATCTTGGAGATGGAGGGGCATGTCTTTCAAAATTTGAATATTGGGGCAAACTACTGCGAAGCTCGAGCAAAATGAGTTGATTCAAAATAGTTCTTCAAAGCCGAGCATTTTCAAGAGTTTTTTAATCAGGGGCATAGTAAAAAATAGTGGGGTTATTTGTATTATGATCAAACTATTTCCAAGCCCATATTAATGAGAATATCCTCTAAGACCCTACCAATAAATTAGGGAAAAATAGTCCACACAGGGGAAAGCTCTCCGTGTACTTTCACAACCTCCAGTGGGTCTTTCTTCCACATCAGCAGTCTGTAAGTTCAAATCGAGTATCAAGATATCATGATAGCACAACATTCAAACACCATGTGACAAGCAACCTTGTCGCATAGGCAAACCTCCATGCTTTAATCATCCATGACCCATCACAGGGGCACCATTCAAAAAAGAGCATTCAAGTTATAATAATAAAGCATAAGGCTGCATAAATCATGCATTAGGGTTTCTCGATCCAAAACCAAGTTATACTTATCACCTCATCCATCTAACGAAGTCCGACAACATGGGTTGAGCATATCCCAGAAAGCCCATTCACGCATTCACATTTCAAAATCCAACATCCATTTACACACATCCAAGTCATCCATCATATACATCAATCAATCATCACATTTCATGCATCAATCAATCATCATATTTCATGTATCAATCAAATTTGCACGCATAGCATAAAACCTCGTTTTTATGTGAAGACAATCATCATTGTCAATCAAATTATCAATTATACATTGAATCTCAACAATAGATTCCCCTGGTTGATCACATAAGTTGATTATCCAGAAGACCTCAGTAGAAGGTATTTCTCAATCGAATCCCGGTAGAAGATTCCCCTGGCTAATCACAACAATAGATTATCCAAAAGACCTCGACAGAAGGTATTTCAACAGAATATTGGCAGTAGATTACTAGATTCCCCTGGTTGATCATGGCAGTTGATTATCCGGAAGACCTTGACAGAAGGTATCACAATTGAATCTCGGCAGTAGATTCCCCTGGTTGATCACGACAGATGATTATCCAGAAGACCTCGACAGAAGGTAATTCACAATGAATCTTGGCAGTAGATTCTCCTGGTTGATCATGGCAGTTGATTATCTGGAAGACCTCAGCAGAAGGTAGTTTCCATATGAATCTCGGCAGTAGATTCTCCTGTTTGATCACGACCGTTGATTATCTGGAAGACCTTGGCAGAAGGTAACTCAAATTGAATATTGGCAGTAGATTCTCCTGGTTGATCATGACAGTTGATTATACAGAAGACCTTGGCAGAAGGTACTTCAATAGAATCTCGGCAGTAGATTCTCCTGGTTAATCTCGACAGATGATTATCCAGAAAACCTCGATAGAAGGTAGTTCTCGATAGAATCTCGGCAGTAGATTCCTTGGAAATCTCGGCAGAATATTTCTCGTTGAAAGGCCTAATATCAAGCATGACGTACGCATAACCATATCAAAATCTCAAGGTCATTTACAACATTTGGTGCATCTAACATACAGAAACACCAAAGAGCATTTGATAATGCATCAAAGGTTATTCTGGTTAGAAAAACATCGAAATAAATTCCATGCCTGCATCCACGCCTACGCCTATGTATACACCTGAGTCCATATCCACATCCACACCTATTTTTATGCCCACGCCTATGTATACGACTATGTCAACGTCCACGCCAAAGTCCACGTCTGCGTCCATACCTACGCCTATGCCTATGATACAAAAATTAAGATCTTGCTGACATCTTTCATCAAATTCAAATCAACTTGGAAGTACAACATTTAGCACAAACAATGTTGGGGAGTTGGTGATTACAAGTACCTGTTAGTTTAACAAAGGAGAATTATCAAAAACATTGGGGCATACACAAACAAACATTTAGGGCATAAACACATAATCATATTCGGGGCATACACATACAAACATTTGGGGTATAGACATATAAGCATACTCACCCTCCGGGGCATACACATACAAACATTTGGGGCATAAACACATAAGCATACTCAGGGCATACACATACAAACATTTGGGGCATAAACACATAAGCATACTTAGGGCATACACATACAAACTTTTGGGGCATACATCACGCTTGGATAGCACATCAACTTAGGGCGTTATGCATGCACGACATCTTGCAAAGCTACTTTGGTTAAAATTATGAATTTTTTGAGGTTCATCATTAGCAGACTTATCGCGTGAACTTTATAGTTCAAACTTTAAGCAAATTTTGTATTTATTTTCTTTATGTTGATAGTTATGGTTGAGGACGACACAACCGACTTCATCATGAATTTGGTGTTCTTCACGTTGATAGTTATGGTTAAGGGCGACACAACCGACTTCGTCGTGAATTTGGTGTTTATTTTTCTTCAAGTTGATAGTTGTGGTTGAGGACGACACAACCGACTTCTGTTAGAACATATTCTGATTCTATAACCCTTGTAAGAGTTTTGATGATAACAAATACAAAGAACAATTATGCTCCCTAAATTTATATTCTGTTCTGCAGAGAAGTTCTAATGGAAGAAGATCAGAAGATGCGCTAAAAAGTTGTTTCAACTCTGATTATAAACATTTCTGAAAGAAGTTCTAACACTGCAAATAGGACTCTGTGTTTCTGATCTACAAAGCTCTGGAAAGAAGCAACAAATACTCTCATCTTCTGAAGCAAGAATGTTCTGAAGCGTTACAGATCAAATATTTCCATTTCAAGAGTAACGGATGGAAGGGAACAAGGATATTTATTTTTGGAAAGCACCTTAATTGTCATTGATCAACATTCCAAAATCGCCTTCATGCTTCGCCTATTTAAACAAAGTTTGGAGGATAAATCATTTACGATTTCTCACGCACAGTAACACTGCTATCTCTATCATCCTCAAACGTAAAAAATTAAAATTGTGTAAAACATCCTTGTGATACTGTTTTATTAGAAAACACTCTTGTACATATTTATTCAAATATTGTTTAGAGAAATTCCTTGAGAAAAACCGACTTGTGGTTTATACTCAAGAAGACTTTAACGGTTGTCATATTAGATTTGTAATCAAGATTGAATAGTGGATTAAGACCTCGTTGAGAGAGAGGAGAAATCACCTTGGCGGGTGGACTGGAGTAGTTTAAGTTCAAACAAACTAGGATAACCAACTTGTTCTTTAATTTAAGTTTTAAAAATCCCAATTCAAACCCTCACTTTCTTCTGTTTTTCCATTCTTCAATTGGCATCAGAGCGCCTGGTTTTGAGTTCAAGCACTTAATCGTGTCAGTAAAATATCCAAGCTAAGAAAAACACTATGGTGGGGCCAAGTCAGAACATAAGCAATGACTACCATGATGAGAAAGACAAAACCAACGATAAACCTCCAATCTTTGATGGAGAGAACTTTGATTACTAGAAAGACATAATCGAAAGTTTCTTTCAGGCTCATGACACTGATCTCTGGGATATGGTGACTGATGGGTACATACATCCTGTTGATGAAAGAAGTCAGAAGATTGGCAGAAAAAGAATGTCAGATCATCAAAAGCGAGACTTCAGAAATCATCACAAGGCCATAACTATTCTCTTGAGTGTTATCTCATACACAAAGTATAAGAAGATAACAAATAGAGAGTCAGCAAAACACATGTTTGATTCCTTGAGAATGACGCATGAAGGCAACACACAAGTCAAAGAAACCAAAGCCCTTACGCTCATTTAGAAGTATGAAGCCTTTAAAATGGAAGAAGATGAAACCATTGAAATAATGTTCTCAAGATTTCAAATTCTGGTTGCTGGGCAAAAAGTTCTGGGTAAAGGGTACTCAACTGCTGATCATGTAAAGAAAATCATCAGAAGTTTACCAAAGAAATGGAGACCCATGGTCACTGCTCCTAAACTGGAAAAAGATCTGAATAAGATCTCTCTATAAGAACTTGTCAGCTCTCTTAGAAGTCATGAGATAGAGTTAGAAGATGATGAGCCCCATAAGCAAGGTAAGTCTTTAGCCCTTAAATCTAACAAAAGATATGAATCTAAAGTTTTGTAGGCAATAGAAGAAAACTCTGGTGTACCTCATATGAAGAAGATGAACTGTCTCTTCTCTCCAGAAGAGTCAATCAGCTATGGAAGCACATGCAAAGAAAGTTTAGAAATTCTAGAAGAACATGGAATCAGTCTGAACCATCGTCTGGATACAGAAAGTCTGAACCATCTTCTGGATACAGAAAGTCTGAATCATCTTCTGGATACAGAAAGTCAAGCAACAAAGACATTGTCTACTACGAGTGAAATGAACAAGGGCACTACAAAAGCGACTGTCCAAAGCATCAAAAGGAGAAACCTAAAAATAAGTTCTTTAAGGAGAAGAAGAAAAGTCTCATGGAAACATGGGATGACTCAGACTCTTCTGAAGAAGACACAAAATCATAAGATGAAAGAGCCAACATTTCCCTTAAGGCTAACGTATCAGAAGATACTAAATCATCTGGATCAGAATCAGACTCAGGCAGAAGATGTATTTTCTAACTTTTCTAGATCTCAATTAGAAGAGAGTCTGTCAGAAATCCTAGAAAGGTATCAGAAACTTCGAGTCATAAGCAAGAACCTGAAAAAGGATCTAGTTTCTAACTCTGAAGAAACTAAGAAACTGAGATCAGAAAATTCTGAGTTGAAAGAAAAAATTTCAAAACTAGAAAATGAATTACAAAATACTCAGAAGGAAACTATCTCAGAAGTTCCTCGTAACCCTGATAAGATAATAAAGGAATATGATCATAGCTTTCAGAAATTTCTTGCTAAAAACATAGATAGAAGCAAGATGGATTCAATGATCTATGAAGTTAGTAGAAATGGCAGAAAAGGAATAGGATACAAAGGTAAAATATCCCAACCTAAGAAAGTTAAGGATTTGGTAATTAAACGCACTCCTATGAATTATCACTTTACCTATGGGCACACACATGACTTAAAGTTTACTAGTAATGCTTTTTCTGCTAAACCAAAATTCAAATAGAATTCTGGTAACTCTAAGAAACAAGGACCCAAAAAGATATGGGTACCTAAGGATAAAATTGTCTATATGGCAGATATCTTTAACAGCAAGACTGAAACACCAATCCTGGTATCTGGACTCTGGATGCTCTCGACACATGACGGGAAGAAAGCATATGTTCCAAAGCTTGGAGCTTAAATCTGGAGGCTACGTAGGTCTCGGAGGCAATCGGAAAGGGAAGATCATTGGCTCTGGAACAATTGGTAACAATAATCTTCCCTCTATAACTAATGTTCTGATAGTAGATGGATTAATGTATAACTTGTTATCCATAATTCAATTAAGTGATAAAGGTTATGATATAATCTTCAATCAAAAGTCCTGTAAAGCAGTTAGTCAGAAAGATGGATCTATTCTCTTTAATGGAAAGAGAAATAATAACATTTACAAAATAAAACTTTCTGAACTGAAAAGTAAGAATGTAAAATGCCTATTGTCTGTTAACAATGAGCAATGGGTCTGGCACAGAAGATTGGAGCATGTTAGTATGATAAGAGTATCTCAGATTAACAAACTCAATCTGGTCAGAGGACTTCCTAACCTTAAGTTCATCTCAGATGCTCTGTGTGAAGCATGACAAAAAGGCAAGTTTGCAAAACCTTCTTTTAAAGCAAAAAATGTTGTTTCTACCTCTAGACCATTAGAACTTCTGTATGTAGATCTATTTGGATCAGTGAAAAGTGCATCCATTAGTGGAAAGAAGTATGGATTAGTGATTGTAGATGACTATAGCAGATGGACATGGGTAAAGTTCTTAAGACACAAGGACAAGTCACACTCTGTGTTCTTTGCCTTCTGTAACCAAGTCCAAAACGAAAAATATCTTAGAATTGTTAAAGCCAGAAGTGATCATGGTGGAGAATTTGAAAACAAAAAATTTGAACTATTTTTTAATGAGAATGGCATCTCTCATGATTTCTCTTGTCCGAGAACTCCCCAACAAAAGGGAGTTGTAGAACGAAAGAACAGAACTTTACAAGAAATGGCCAGAACCATGATCAACGAGACTAACATTGCTAAGAACTTCTGGGTAGAAGAAATTAACACAACGTGTTACATTGAGAATAGAATCTCCATAAGACCTATTCTGGATAAGACTCCATATGAACTGTGGAAGAACAGAAAGCCCAACATCTCGTATTTCCATCATTTGGATGTATTTGTTTTATTCTTAACACTAAAGAACATCTGGAGTAGTTTGAATCTAAAGCAAAAAAGTGTATTATGTTAGGATACTCTGAACACTAAAGAGGCTACAGAGTATACAACACAGAAACACAGATTGTAGAAGAGTCAATCAGTGTTAGATTTGGTGATAAGCTTGGCTCTCAAAAGTTAAAGCAAGATAAATCTTTTGTAGATATAGAAGTCCAATTTACAGGTACTGAAGACATTACATCATAAGTTTATCACAAAGAAGCACAGTCAACCCCAGAAGAAGATGTCACAAATATTACAACAACATCTGAAGAACCTCTCCAGAAAAGACAATCCAGAAGCAGCTTAGCTCATCCGGAAGACAAAATTCTGGGAAAGAAAGAAGAACCAATCAGAACAAGATCCACATTCAGAAACTCTGAAGAATCTCTCATGGGATTAATATCTCTGATTGAGCCAACTTCCATTGACGAAGCTCTTCTGGACAATGATTGGATACTTGCAATGCAGGAAGAACTAACCAATTCACCAGAAATGATGTGTGAGATCTGGTTCATAAACCAAAAGGGTTCAACATCATTGGAACCAAATGGGTACTTAGAAACAAGTTGTATGAATAAGGAGAAGTCATCAGAAACAAAGCACGGCTGGTGGCACAAGGTTATAGTCAGCAAGAAGGGATAGACTATACAGAAACCTTTGCTCCAGTCACCAGGTTAGAATCTATCAAACTTTTAATTTCTTTTGCTGTAAATAATGGCATCACTCTCTATCAGATGAATGTTAAAAGTGCATTCTTAAATGGATACATTGATGAAGAAGTTTATGTGCACCAACTTCTGATGGTATGAAACAAGCTCCCAGAGCTTGGTATGAAAGACTAAGTAGCTTTTTGTTAGAAAATGATTTTACCAGAGGAAAGGTAGACACAACTTTATTCTTTAAGCCATTTAAAAATGACATTCTAGTTTGTCAAATTATATTTGGATCTACTAAAGCCTCTCTGGAAAGAGAATTTGATAAGTCTATGCAGGCAGAGTTTGGAATGAGCTTGGTGGGAGAACTCAAGTTCTTTTTGGGCATTCAAATCAATTAAACTCCAAAAGGAACATACATACACCAAAGCAAGTACGTCAAAGAACTTCTGAAGAAATTCGACCTATCATAATGTATGCCAGCCAAAACTCCAATGCATCCTACATGCATTCTGGAAAAGGAAGAGGTAAGTAAAAAGGTAAAACAGAAGATATACAAAGGTATGATTGGTTCTCTCTTATATTTTACAGCTTCAAGACCTGATATTCTGTATAGTGTATGTCTATGTTCTAGATTCCAATCAGATCCTAGAGAATCTACTTAACAGTTGTTAAGCGAATTTTCAAGTATTTGAAATGTACTACTAATCTTGGTCTATTTTATAGAAAAACCAATGAATACAAATTAGTAGGGTACTGTGATGCTGAATTTGCTGGAGACAAAATAGAAAGAAAAAGCACTTCTGAAAGCTGCCAATTTCTGGGAGAAAATCTGATCTCGTAGTCCAGCAAGAGGAAATCCACAATTGCATTATCAACTGCTGAAACTGAATATATAGCAGCAGTTGGATGAAGCACACAAATGCTCTGGATAAAAAGTCAGCTTGAAGACTTCAATATATTTGAGAGTAACATTCCTATACTCCTGACAATACTTCTACTATTTGTTTATCTATAAATCCTATTTTATATTCTAGGGCTAAGTATATAGAAATAAAACATCACTTTATTAGGGACTATATTCAGAAAGGAATTCTTTCACTAAAATTTATTGACACAGACCATCAATGGGATGATGTCTTCACTAAACCCCTTTCTGAAGATAGGTTTAATTTCATTCTGAAACATCTCAGCATGAAATTATGTTCAGAATAAGAGTTTTATATATGTATTCTTTAACCCTCAGAATTTTATGTTTTTTGGTGAACATCTGATCAATAATTCTTTAGAAGTTAGAAGGACAGTTGTATTAGGATCTATCTAAGAAGATCCGAACAGTTCCCAAACGAATCATTTACAAAGATAGAAGCATGCAGTTCACAACATCAACATTTGTCATCCTCTCACAAGATTTTCTTCTAAGGTTGAACACGCATTCAAATTCTGGAGAGATTAAAGCGTTGATTGGATGCATTAAGACTCGTGTTGTATGGGTAACTATTTTATATATCCACACCATCTCCTTATTTTCAGGAATCATTAATGCTATGTGTTGTACCCCAAAATTTTCCCTCTCATTTTATCAAGATTTCCCCTCACAAGACTCTTTGAACTTAAGACCAAGATAGGGTTTGCTCTGCTCAAGACATCTCCTTACACTATTGACCTAAAATTAGGGTTTGAGTTTGCACAAGGAATTTTGGACTTCCAATGCTCAATGTGACTTTCATACTTCATGTTGGACTCCTAAGATTGCTCATACCAAGTTTCAAGCCTTGAATCAAATTTTTGCCCAGTCAATTGGACAGTTGACCTAAAAATCAGTTGTATTGGGGAAAAAGTCAACTGTGGCCAATTTACAGTCAAACCTCATAATTTTTGATCCACATCAACATTATAAACTCATATGAACAATTTTATCAAGTTTGGACCACAACTCCTCAAGAAATTTGATCAGATCTTCAAAAGGGCAAAATTGTCATTTTTAGGGTTTTGACTGCAGAAGGGAATTTTCTGATTTTTCACCTAGCCAATGGAAAATTGGGTGCAAGCATGGATTCAAGGACTCAATGGCATCATCTTTACCTATTCACAAGGTTCAAAAGATCCCAAATACATTGGATTGGCAGATGAATTTTCCAGTCGACTGATCAAAAATTAACTGTACACTGAAAAGTCAAACTTTGACTTTTTGGTCAAAATCAAGTGCCAAGGGTCATTTTTCATCAAGATGTGTCAAAACATGAAACTTGTTCATCAAGAAACCTAATTTTGCAAATTAGGGTTTAAGATTGAAAAATTTCATAACTTAGAATTTTTCTAAGTTATGAAATTTTCTTAATTTTTCCCAACTTTGCCCAACATTTTCACCATGATGCAATTGGATTCAAACAAAACTTCCAACATAAAGTTGTAGTCCTCCACAAAATCTACAACTTTGATTCATAAAGTTTTCCCAAAAGAAGCTTGGATTTCAAGTTATGATTTTTGGAACAAGGGTCCATGAAACTTTTAACTTAGTGAAAGTTTGCCCTAGTTTAGGCAGGATTTTGGCCTATCTTCATGGCAATTTTTCACCTAGTTCCACTTGGAATCCAAAAATTCATTTCAAAGATGGATTGTATAGCATGTTACAAGCTTTCCAAAATGTCCAAGAACTCTCCAAAATCATTTGTGGTTAGGGAGAATCGAAGGTTTGAATTTGGCAAAAACTCACTTTGATCCATGGCATGTTTCATATTGACACAATTTGCAAACTCTATTCAGCCTCACTTGTACTTGCTCACATGTATCTAAACCCTTCAATACTAAATAATTAAAGGTCAGAGGAAGGTCAAAGGAAGTTCAAGCAAGCTCCGAAGCATCTCAGGCCTCACTGAAAAGCTCTACATTACCATACTCGTGTTCAACTGAAACATGTATTTTCCAACTTCCTATCTCTCTATTTAGGAATCATTAGGCTTAGGTTTGTGAATAAAAAATGTAGTACTCATAGCCCTTAAGCTGTACATATGCATAGATTTCATTTAAGTTAAGTGTGCTAAGAGAATTTGATTGATGAACATTCTGAAAAAGTTAGGTTAGAAATTAGGGCCAGAGAAATTCTCTCTGGTCTTTGAGAGTTAGATTAAGTTTTTTTATATGGTTAGAATCATGGTTTAATGCTCTATAAGTTTCATGTTTTGAGTTTTTGATTTCATGCAAATAATAGAGAGAACAGAGTTGGAGTTACAGGGCGCGCGTTTTTGTTTAAAGGTTGAAGATGAAGATCAGTTTGGGCTGGGCTTGGCCTTGGCTTGCTTTTGACACCCCCATTTCTGTTATTTGCACCCCTTGACCCATTTCATTATATTTTTATATTTTTCTATTTCTTTTTCATTTATGATTTTTATTTTATTCTTTCTAAACATAAAAAATTACCAAAAACATTTTCATAAATTTTCACATTTTTATTTTGTATTTTTTATTATTTTTTCTAACATAAAAATAATTATTAGATAACATACTTTTATTTTATTTAATAAAAACTTGAAAATAATACATAAAAATATTATACCTTTATTTTTATTATTTACATACTTCAATAATATTTTTTATGATATATTTTTATTTTTTGACATTTGTATATATTTTATTATTTTATTTTATTGTACATAAATAATATAATTAATATATATACTTTCTTAAAGAAAATTAGGGTTTTTACCCTTAATAAAAATAATCTTTCATTTTATTATTTTTTAATGCACTAAATATTTCATTTTTTTACATACATAAAAAAAAACAAAAACATTTTTTACATATTTATAATATTTTGCATATTTATACTTAATTTGCTTATTTAAATATTGCTTATTTATTATTTGATGCAAAGAATTCAATTTTGATGTAATAGTAAATCTTAGGGTTATATTTTCTTGCAAATACTCCCCATTCAAAATTGTATCCCCCTCCCCATATCAATGTTGTAATAGTCGTAGATTCATTTTACGCACTTTATGCTTTCAAATATGCCATGATAGAGATTAGGGATTGTATGCAATATCCAAAATCAAAATAAATAGTTAGACCTAATACAAGACATAAAAACATGTAAATTGACAACACAATGCACGCATGCACCCTTAGGGTTTCATCCACTTGTTGCCTTTGAAATGGCCATGGTATGTATGTTGAGTATCTTGGCAAAACAAAAACAAAACAAAAGATCATAGTCCCCCGATGACGCTATCTTGGTTGCCTATAAAAAATGATCTAGTCCCTCAAAAATTTGCTAAGATACTTAGCACAATTGCTATCATGGTCAATACGATGACCCGTGCCTGTCCCGTCTAACATCCAAATACAAGGTTATTTACCAAATGCAATGGTAAAACAACACTGTCGAAAGGGTTAAAAATGTGTAGGAAAGATCTTTGAGTAGATTAGGGTAGACAACTCTTAGTTACTTGATCAAAACTTGCAAAAAACATCCTTGCTATTTTCAAACACACATCACAACACAATTTCAAAACATTTCCCAAAACAAACTTTCAAACATTGAAATATCTTTTCAAAAGACAAACACCTTTGTATATATTCAAACAAGAATCATTACAAAGGTTGCCACAACGATGGCCTCTTTTTAAAACATTTTCAAAACCACACACAAAGCACCATTTCAAACAATTGAAAAGCAAAAGCAAGTGATCTAAATAAGTAACTAAGAGCCCATGGATAACCATGGATGAAAAGGGTGCTAGCACCTTCCCTTTTCATAATCTACCCCCCGAACCCAAGAAAACATCTCAAACGTCTTTCCTATGCTTTTTGACCTTTCCTTTGGATAAAATAAAAAGTCGGTGGCGACTCTTGCTAAACCGAAACATTTGCGAACACAAACGCAAAACCTCAAGTCAGTTCTCCCACCGTATCACAGAACTGGCGAATCTGCTGAGGACTTATCTCAAAGTGGGGTTACCTTAGGGTTTAGATAACCTTTACATGGTTACCTTGTTTGCTTTGATTGCTTTACATTTGGTTCTATTGTTTGGGTTTGAAATCCTCTACCCGGATTTGGGAAACATTCATAGGTAAATTGCAATACATTATGGAAACTATGCGGGGTATACCGACATGGTTGAAGCAATAGCTATATTAGTGCGGCATATTTGTGGGTACCGGTAGCCTTTGAGTCAATCAAAGAGAATACGGGGCCGCTGAGTGATGTCATGAAGCACTAATGGACTTTTAGAACCTTTACTTGACCATCTTGGCCTTATTAGGGGTTGTGAGATGACTGGCTTTGGTGCAGTCCGAAGTTGGTAGATACTCGATACTACACTCATTAAGGGTTGTTTTCTTGGAATATTTTGGTCGCCAGTGAAGTGGCTAAACTGAAACAATGAACACAAAAAATAATCCAGTGATATTGAGCTCCTTAGAACCCGGTTACTATTTATAGGACAGGTTGAGCCAACTAAACTTCAAGAGGGTACTTACTTATGAAACCCCATGCAAGCCTGAAACTAGGATCTTGTGTGATTTGCTTGTACATATACTTGTGCATACATCATGAACATCATGAAACATCGTATGCATCCACTAACCATTTCAAGGGTTTGGATCTTCATCTTTGTTTTGTTTTGTAGGTTATGGAATCACTTCGCAGAAAAAAAATTCAGGTCAACCTTGTGAGAATCCCTCCTCTACTTAAGGAGCTTGCTTCCAAGATTCCAGAGAATTCTCCCTTCAGTGAAAGACATGGTAGACTTCTCAACTTGGTCAACTCCAACATTGAAGAAGACATGGTGAAAGTTCTCTTCCAGTTCTTTGACCCCCTACACCATTGCTTTACATTTCCTGATTACCAACTAGTGCCTACTTTGGAGGAATTTTCTCAACTTCTGAGGATTCCTATTCTCCATCAACTACCCTACAACGGTACGAAAAGAGAGCCAAAGCCTGAAGATGTTGCTCAAGCCTTACACTTGCAACCATCTGATATCAAAGGTCATTGGGAAACCAGAAGTGGTGTCAAGGGTTTCTTGGCAAAGTTTCTGTTTGAGAAGGCACAAGACTGTTGGAATTATCTAGATATGCAAGCTTTGAGGAGATTGTAGCACTTCTCATCTATGGGTTAGTCTTGTTCCCAAACCCTGATCAGCTTATAGATGTGAATGCTGTCAAGATTTTCATATCTCGGAATCCTGTGCCTACATTGCTTGGGGACATCCTACACTCATTTTACACACGAACAATGAGGAAAAGAGGTGTTCTCATGTGTTGTACTCCTCTTCTAGCAAGGTGGTTTATTTCTCACCTTCCCCAGCCAGTCTTGAAGAATGAACAAGGCTTGAGGTGGTCACAACGGTTGATGACCCTTACACATTCTGATGTTCATTGGTGTTCTCAGTCTAGAGAAAATGTCATCATCATTGATCGTTATGGGGAATTCCTTAATGTACCATTACTTGGCATTAGGGGAGGCATTACCTACAACCCCTGTTTGGATCTGAGATAATTTGGGTATGCCCAAAGGGATAGCCCTCATGATATGCTGATTCCAGACTTGGTTTTTGACTTCGACAACGACGCTTAAGGACTTCGACAAAGGTTTATCCGAGATTGGAGGATGCCCAACAAAGTGGACAGTAAGACACTGGGACACAAGAATTCCATCCCCCTTGAGCCTTACCTCAAGTGGGTACGAACCCGCGCCCAGAGTCTTATGATGCCTTACCCCTACATTCTCCCTATGATCAAAGAGCCTGTTATGGAAGGAGAGGTTCCATACACCCTCCTGCATCCTGACATGCCAACATCATTGGAAGATTTGCAAAAGAGTTGGATACAGCTCAAGGAAGAACGAAACACTTTTGAAGCCAGCTTCTACGCCAGTGAAAATAAGGTTTTGGAACTTACTCGTCGACTCCATGAAGAGAAGACTCTCAACACCTACATCACACCAAAGAGGATGCCCAACGTCTTTTTACATTAGAATTTTGTATTTATGGGGCATTTATGTACTAACAAATTCTTCTTATTAATATGACGTGTGTTCTTTTTGTTTACAACAAATTTGAATTTCTGAATCCTTGAATGCATTACATGAATACATATCATTCATCATATGCATAAACAGGTCTTCACACCAGGTTTCCTTATCTTTCTGCTGTTTATTTCAGCAAGATGGATATAGAGCAGACGGTCAAAGATTTACAAGCGCAGAATTCACAGTTCCAACAACTCCTCATGACCTTGGCAAAGGGTCAGGAGGATCTTAAAGCACTGTTAGAGAAGGAAAAGGAAAAAGAGAAGAAGAAAAAGAAAAGAGTTGGTGTGGCTACTCCGGGTAGAAGATTTGAGAACCAAGCTAGAAGGTTCCTGGATTTCCCCTCAACATCTGATGAAGGGGTAGGTAAAGGAAAGGGAGCTGCAGTACCATCTAAGTCTGAGGTTGAAGAAGAAGAAGAGGATGAAGACTATTCTGAGCAGCAGTACCCTCCTGCAGACGACAAGTACAAGAATCTGGAACAGTGTCTGGCAGCCATGGAAGTGCAAAGAGTGCTTGGGCTGGACTTTGAAGAGCTAGGGTTGGTTGTTGGGATTGTGATTCCCCATAAATTCAAGGTGCCTACATTTTCTAAATACGATGGTTTGTCTTGTCCGAAGATGCATCTACGATCTTATGTCAGAAATATCCAACCTCATTCTTATGATAAGGATCTGTGGGTCCACTTTTTTCAAGATAGTCTTTCGGGTACGCAATTGGACTGGTTCTACCAGCTTGAGAGGGCTGACGTAAATAATTGGGAGGATCTGGCTGCTTCCTTCTACAGACAATATCAATATAATGCCAACTTAGCACCTACTCGTACTCAATTACAAAGTATGGGTATGGTCTCTAACGAAGGCTTTAAGGAGTATGCCCAGAAGTGGAGGGACTTGGCTGGAAGGGTGCAGCCACCATTGTCTGAAAGAGAACTGGTTGATATGTTTTTGGGGACGCTGTCAGGTCCATTCTTTAATCTTCTGATAGGGAGTTCGTCTGCAGGGTTCACCGAGTTAATTCTGTCTGGTGAACAAGTTGAAGCTGGCATCAAGAGCAGTAAAATTTAGAAGGACACACCTGCTTCCGCTGCCGTCAAGAAAACTTTTCCAGCTAAGAAAGAAGTCTCAGCTATCTACTCTTAAAGAGGACAAGGAAGGGTGGAACGTCTGCCAGCAGTGGGGGCCGTATTGATTCAGAAGTCCGCATCTGATCAGCCTAGAAATAGTCAACCAAGGAATGATCAACCCAGAACCAACCAGCAAAGGGTAGAAAGGCCACAACGGCAATATACCCGGATAAACATGACACCTGCTCAGGTTCTCCCCCATCTCCTGAAGTTAAACCTTTCTAGTTTAAGAGAGGCACCGAAGAATACAAATACCACTTCTCCACATTACCATCCCAACGCTAAGTGTGCTTATCATTCAGATAGCATAGGGCCCGACACCAACAATTGTTGGCCCCTCAAAAACAAGATCCAGGATTTAATAGATTCCAAAGAGGTAGAATTCGACGCGCCCGAAAATCCGAACGTGATTTCTGCCCCAATGCCAAAACATGGTCACAATGCCTATGCTATCGAAGAGGATCTGTGTGTTACTACTGTTGATGACTTAATGACCCCTTTGCCAATGATCAAGATGAATCTGTTGAAAGCCGGGATTTTCCCAGGATGTGAAAAAGATTGTTACTTTTGTTCGTCCCTACAATCCGACTATCCTTTATTGAAGTTAGGCATCCAACACCTAATGGATAATCAAGAAATCCTCTTTCAGAAACCTCCTGTTACTCCTGTTACTCCAACTCCTATCAACGATGTTGCTATAATTACCATTTCCGCCAGTCTTTCCAAGGTCTCCAAAAGACCTGTTAAGATTACACCCGATCCAAAGATTGTACCGCTAAAGATTACTATGCCGGGGCCTATCCCATACGAGTCCAACAAGTCAATACCATGGAATTATGGAGGAGAGATCTTCTACCACGGTGTTAAGTAGATTGAAGCAAATGAAGAAAGTTCCGATGAAGAAACTCCTGATATAGGAAATATTGTTGGAACAAGTAAAATCACACGTAGTGGAAGGATTTTCTCTCCAGAGATTTCCCCTCCAAAAGCAATCTTCGGACCCTCTGCCGCTCCCAAGGTTACTTCTATACCAATCAATATATCTTCCAGAACTCCTGTCATTATTGAAGAGATTGTCACTCCCGAGGATATTCCCCCTGTTGCTGCTACTGATAAAGGTAAGGGGATCCAAGAAGCGCCCATCAGGACGAGGGCTCAGCCATTGGTTATCCCCGAGACTACTCAAAAAGAGATGGAGGAGATTTTAAAAATAATCAAAAAGAGCGACTATAATGTTGTAGAGCAAATGGGGTAAACCCCTTCAAAAATCTCTATGCTGGCCTTGCTGCTCTGTTCGGAGGCTCATGCCAAAGCCCTGATCATATTTTTAAAGACGACCCATGTGCCCCAGGAAACTTCTGCGAATCAGTTTCAAGAGTGTGTAGCTAGCCTTACAGCCGAAAATGGTCTTGGTTTCTCCGATGCTGACTTAACATCTAAAGGGAGAAAGCATAACGACGCCCTGTATGTCTCGGTGGAATGCAGAGGGACGACTCTGGCACACGTCTTGGTTGATACTGGGTCCTCTTTAAATGTCTTGCCGAAGAAAGCATTGGATAAATTAGACTGTGAAGGATTGACCCTAAAGCCCAGTAATATCATTGTTAGAGCCTTTGACGGTTCTAAGAGGATGGCTCACGGAGAAGTGGACATCCCAATTAAAGTGGGAACGAAAATTTTCAACTCTACATTTTATGTGATGGACATCCGTCCTTCTTATTCTTGCTTGTTGGGAAGACCCTGGATCCACAATGCTGGGGCAGTCACTTCTTCTTTGCACCAAATGCTCAAATACCCAGTCCAGGGGAAAATTATAACAGTTCATGGTCAGGAGGAGTATATGATAAGCCATCTTAATTCTTTGTGCTATGTGGAGTTAGATGGTGAATTCATAGAAACCCCTTTCCAACACTTTGAAGAGGTTTCTCCTGAAGTACCGGTAGCCAAGACAATGACTTTTGTACCTGTAGTTACCAAGCCTGTGTCCCGGATGTCATCCCTTAAAGATGCGAAGGCTGTGATCGAGGAAGGAGGAAGCACAATATGGGGTCAGCTACCAGATTTTCCTTTCAAGATAGATAAGTTCGGCTTGGGTTTCACCACTTCAGCTCAAAAGGCTGTGCGTCGCTCCCGGGATGGAGGGCCACCATTAAAGATCACTCATCATGGAGTTCATGCTTTGGAGGATGTTGAAGATGAGAGCAATTTTGAAGATTGGATTTTCCCGACTATTGAAGGAGGACTGAACAACTAGGATGCGAAAGACTTCGTTCCCATTACTTTCATAAATCAATAATTTATCTTTCAAACATTTCTGTTGGTCTGTAATAATTATTAAACAATTTGTACACTTTTTTTGCCTTGTGCCTTACCCGGGGCATATAGGTCCATTTGTAAGGGTTTGATTTTTTCATCTTCATATGCCATTTTTAATGAATCATGGACGTTTTCATATATAAACTTTTGTGTTCATTTTCTTTCTTTTTTACATTTTATTTTGTTTAAAGGTGGCTATCCCTTACACACACCCACACTCATAAAATGCAGGTACCCATCCACTCCCGATTCCATGGGTAACAATTTTGCTATGGCCTTCAGTGACTCTGAAGATCTGGTCAATCATGCCGAATATGAAGGTGATGAAGACTGTGAAGTGCCTGGAGAGTTGGCTAGACTTCTACAACAGGAGGAAAGGGCTATTCTGCCCCATGAAGAGCTGTTAGAGACTATCAACTTGGGTACTGCCGAAGACAGAAAAGAGGTTAAAGTGGGTGCCAACCTTGAGTCAAGTGTCAAAGAGCGCTTAGTTCAGTTGTTGAATGAATATGTTGAGATCTTTGCCTGGTCCTATGAAGACATGCCGGGACTCGACACAGATATTATGGTTCACCGTCTCCCTACTAGAGAAGACTGTCCACCAATCAAACAGAAAGTCCGCCGGATGAGGCCCGATATGTCTGAAAAGATCAAAGCTGAAGTGATGAAGCAGTTCAATGCCGGGTTTCTTGCTGTTACTTCCTATCCCCAATGGGTTTCTAACATTGTGCCCGTGCCTAAGAAGGACGGAAAAGTAAGAATGTGCGTGGACTACAGAGACTTAAATCGGGCTAGCCCTAAAGACGACTTTCCACCACCGCACATTGATATCTTGGTGGACAACACAACTCAGCACAAGGTATTTTCTTTCATGGATGGATTTTCAGGGTATAACCAGATCAAAATGGCCCCCGAAGACATGGAGAAGACTACTTTTGTTACGCAGTGGTACCTTCTGCTATAAAGTGATGCCATTCAGACTGAAGAATGCAGGGGCAACCTATCAGTGAGCCATGGTAGCATTGTTTCATGACATGATACATCATGAGATTGAAGTCTACGTAGACGACATGATAGCCCATTCACAAAAGGAAGAACACCTCGAACATCTGCAAAAGCTGTTTGTCAGGTTGAAGGAGTACAAGCTCAGACTGAACCCTAGCAAGTGCACTTTCGGAGCCAGGTCCGGTAAACTCTTGGGATTCATCGTCAGCAACAAAGGCATCGAGGTTGATCCTGCCAAAGTCAAATCCATACAAGAAATGCCTGCCCCTCGCACTGAAAAGGAGGTCAGAGGTTTCTTAGGATGCCTAAACTACACTGCAAGGTTCATTTCTCACCTAACATCTACCTGTGAACCAATCTTCAAGCTGTTGAAGAAAGATCAGGTGGTTGAATGGAATGATGACTGTCAAGTTGCTTTTGATAAAATCAAGGAGTATTTGCTAGAACCTCCTATCTTGATGCCACCCGTCGAAGGAAGGCCGCTAATCATGTATCTGACTGTTTTGGATAACTCAATGGGGTGTGTACTGGGCCAACATGATGAGTCTGGTCGAAAAGAGCATGCCATTTATTACCTTAGCAAAAAGTTTACCGACTGTTAGACTCGCTACTCACTGCTCGAGAAAACTTGCTGCGCTTTGGTATGGGCTGCTCGCCGGCTAAGGCAGTATATGTTGACACATACCACTCTGCTGATTTCTAAAATGGATTCGTTCAAGTACATCTTCAAAAAGCCTGCTTTATCTAGAAGAATCGCTAGATGGCAAATGATCCTAACTGAGTATGATATCCAGTACACAACCTAAAAAGCTATAAAGGGGAGTGTACTAGCTGACCATCTAGCTCATCAAGCTGTCGAAGATTACCAATCCATGAAGTTTGACTTCCCCGACGAAGACATTATGACATTGGACAACATTGAAGGTAAGGGACCATATGACGGACCTGAACAAGGATCCCGATGGACCCTGTACTTTGATGGCGCTTCAAATGCACTTGGAAACAGTATTAGTGATGTGCTTATCTCTCCAGAAGGTTTCCATACACCTTTCACCGCTAGACTCTGCTTCAGCTGCACCAACAACATGGCCGAGTATGAAGCTTGCATCTTTGGTCTCAAGGCTGCAATCGACTTAGGAATCAAATCTTTGGTTGTGTTTGGAGACTTAGCTTTGGTCATCAGTCAAATCAAAGGAGAGTGGGACACTAAACATCCTAATCTCATCCCATACAAATAACATGTCCTGACATTGTTACCTCATTTCGAGCAGATTACCTTCGAGCACTTCCCGCGAGAAGAAAATCCGCTAGCGGATGCTCTAGCTACAATGTCATCCATGTTTAAACTTAACTGGGATAATGAGGCTCCCCAAATCACCATCGAGCGGATGGATGAACCTGCACATTGTCACGAGATTAATACCGAAGAAGTAGTGGACCAACCCTAGTTTCACGAAATCAAAAGGTATCTCAAGACTCGAGAATACCCTGAAGGAGCTTCAGCCAACGACAAAAAGTTCTTAAGGAGATTTTCTGCCAAGTTCTTCCTGAGCAATGGTATCCTATACAAGCGCAACCATGATTGCGTTCTGCTTCGTTGTGTGGACAAAGTTGAAGCTGAGAAGATCATGGCTGAACTACATAATGGTACCTTTGGCACCCACTTGAGCGGACATACGATGGCTAAGAAGATTCTAAGGGAAGACTACTACTGGTCTACCATGGAAGCTGACAGTCATCAATATTCATGTACTTGTCACAAATGCCAAATCTATGCTGACAAGGTACATATTCCTCCAGTTCCTCTCAATGTCCTAACAACTCCTTGGCCATTCACAATGTGGGGTATCAACATGATTGGAGAGATCAAGCCTACAGTATCCAATGGACACCGCTTCATTCTGGTGGCCATTGATTACTTTACCAAGTGGGTCGAAGCAGCTTCCTTCGCCTCCGTTACAAAGAATGTGGTTGCCCACTTCATCAAGCAGAATCTCATTTGCCTGTACAGTATCCTTGACCGTATCATCACAGACAACGGTACAAACCTGAACAACACTATGATCACCACTCTGTGCGAGAAGTTCAAGATTCAACATCATAATTCATCTCCCTATCGACCAAAGATGAACGGTGATGTCGAAGTTGTGAACAAAAATATCAAGAAGATCATTCAAAAGATGACAGTCACCTACAAGGACTTGCATGAGATATTACCGTTTGCGCGGCACGAATACTGTACCATGGCACGAACATCAACTGGGGAAACCCCCTTTTCTTTAGTATATGGCATGGAAGCTATTTTACCTATGGAGGTGCAGATCCCTTCCTTGAGAATTATGAAGGATGTTGGGTTAAGTGAAGACGATTGGATTCAGACCCGGCTTGATCAACTTAACTTGATTGACGAGAAGCGACTTACTGCTGTTTGTCATGGTCAGACGTATCAAAAACGAATGATCAAGGCTTTCAACAAGAAAGTCAGACGTCAAGTGTATCAAGTCGGAGATCTTGTAATCAAGCGGACCATCTTGCCGCAAAGTGATCCCAGGGGCAAGTGGACTCCTACCTATGAAGGACCATTTGTGATCAAAAACATCTTTTCTGGTGGGGCTATGATCTTAACCACCATGGACGGCGACGACCAGCCGCACCCTGCGAACGCAGACATAGTCAAAAGATACTACGCATAAATGACCCGACAAGTTGAAAACCCGAAAGGGAGACTTGGGAAAAAATGGGCATCCCGGTGAATCGAAAACCCGAAAGGGCAGTTCAGGCAAAAATTAGGGATAAACAAAAAAAAAATCTATACACCCGGCAAGTTGAAAACCCGAAAGGGCGACTTGGGCAAAAAAGGGTTTCCCGGTGGATCGAAAACCCGAAAGGGCGGTCCAGGCAAAAGTTAGGGAATTAAAGCGTATGACTATGTCTCGTCGGATCACTTTAAGGAAAATCTCTTCATTGATGAACTCCAAGCTTATGATCAATCCAATCATCTGCGGACGAAGCAACGAATGGACAAGATACTCAGAGTTACGAAGGCTATAGCAGAATGGGAACCCCATGGAATTGTTACACATAGCCATATTTCTTTGTATACATTTTTCTCAATTTTATGACAACATCTTCTTACTAGGATGTCTGTCTCCTTTGTACAAAATACTTACACAAAGTTAATGCAAAGATACTTCAAAGTACAGAAAATTATTCGCCTTTCCTTTCTTTTTTTCTACACTTGTGTTTTATTTGAAAACATCCAATGATTTATTAAATGAGCATATGCATTTGAATATAATCACTGCTTACAAATAAAACGAAATGAGAAAGAATAATTACTGACAGATTAAAAGTATGGGAAAACGTCTTTAGGCTATTTCAGGAGAAATCCCCTGCAGTACATCATCCAGAGCCTCAGCGGAGCTAAAACCTTGAAATACATATCCCCAACAGAGTTAAATTTCAAAATCCCCATCAAAGTTGAGTTTTCAAACTCCCAATCTCCAGCGGAGCAAAACTTTGAACTATAAACTTTCAGTAAAGATGAAACTTTCTTCCCCAACGGAGTCAAACTTTCAACCTTCAAACACCAGTGGAGACCATCCAGTTTCCTCCAATTTCCCCGGAGATTCTCTTTAAAACCAGATAATTCCCCAAAGAGTTATTTTAAAACCTTCTTCCTCAGCGGAGTCAAATTTCCATACATGATCAAATCAACACATCATTAAGATCCCCAGCGGAGATGAAACTTTAAGCTACCAATCCCCAGCGAAAACCATTCAGTTTCCCCCTGATATCCCCAACAGAACTAAGATTCTCATTCTTGAAGTCCCAGTAGATTGGCATGCAACCCAAATTCCTGATCTCCCTAGCAGCATAGTTTCTCCCCACAGAGGTTATCAAAAATCTTGAATCTCCAACAGTGGTCTAGGATTTATTTTCCCCGACAGCAGTCAAAGATTTTATTATCTCCAGCTATCCAATATTTATTTTCCTCAGCAAGACAGTTAATCAGCATACATGCGCATACATTGCATTCATATATCATAAACATTGATAAAACACATATATTGCACCATACATTTCATACAACATAACTTTGTGTTTCAACTAATATTTTACCCTTTTCAGGATAAGATTAACAAGCTACCAGTATAGGATCATGAAAACAGTTTATGGATGCTTCCAGACACTGATGCTAACCTGTCGCTTGTTCAGATTCAGCTCATGAAAACAGTTTACGGATGCTCCAGACAAGGATGCTAATCTATTGCTTATTCAAATTCAAGGATCATGAAAACAGTTTATGGATGGTTCCAGACACGGATGCTAACCTGTCGCTTGTTCAGATTCAGCTCATGAAAATAGTTTACGGATGCTCCAGACACAGATGCTAATCTATTGCTTATTCAAATTCAAGGATCATGAAAATAGTTTATGGATGCTTCCAGACACGGATGCTAACCTGTCGCTTGTTCAGATTCAGCACATGAAAACAGTTTACGGATGCTCCAGACACGGATGCTAATCTATTACTTATTCAAATTCAAGGATCATGAAAATAGTTTATGGATGCTTCCAGACACAGAGGCTAATCTATCGCTTTTTCAGATTCAACTTATGAAAACAGTTTATAGATACTACAGACGCGGATGTTATTCTATTACTTGTTCAGATCCCCAGCTCAGAGGTGTTCCAGACATGGATACCTTTCTGATACTCATTATTTCACCTACAACATACAGTTCAACAAACATTCTTGGATGGCATCTTTAAGCCCATCTCCGAAGAGATTCAATCACATCTCCAAATGACATCTTTAAGCCCATTCCCTCAACTACTCTGACGAGTGCAAATTTACGGGCACTCTAGTGTCCAATCCTCTTTTACCTTCGAGTCACGAAAGGCAAAACTCGCCCATCTAACTCTTCAGGTTCAAGAAGATTGAACAGGGGCAGCTGTTGTACCCCAAAATTTTCCCTCTCATTTTATCAAGATTTCCCCTCACAAGACTCTTTGAACTCAAGACCAAGATAGGGTTTGCTCTGCTCAAGACATCTCCTTGCACTATTGACCTAAAATTAGGGTTTGAGTTTGCACAAGGAATTTTGGACTTCCAATGCTCAATGTGACTTTCATACTTCATGTTGGACTCCTAAGATTTCTCATACCAAGTTTCAAGCCTTGAATCAAATTTTTGCCCAGTCAATTGGACAGTTGACCTAAAAATCAGCTGTATTGGGGAAAAAGTCAACTGTGGCCAATTTACAGTCAAACCTCATAATTTTTGATCCACATCAACATTATAAACTCATATGAACAATTTTATCAAGTTTGGACCACAACTCCTCAAGAAATTTGATCAGATCTTCAAAAGGGCAAAATTGTCATTTTTAGGGTTTTGACTGCATAAGGGAAATTTCTGATTTTTCACCTAGCCAATGGAAAATTGGGTGCAAGCATGGATTCAAGGACTCAATGGCATCATCTTTACCTATTCACAAGGTTCAAAAGATCCCAAATGCATTGGATTGGCAGATGAATTTTCCAGTCGACTGATCAAAAATTAACTGTACACTGAAAAGTCAAACTTTGACTTTTTGGTCAAAATCAAGTGCCAAGGGTCATTTTTCATCAAGATGTGTCAAAACATGAAACTTTTTCATCAAGAAACCTAATTTTGCAAATTAGGGTTTAAGATTGAAAAATTTCATAACTTAGAATTTTTCTAAGTTATGAAATTTTCTTAATTTTTCCCAACTTTGCCCAACATTTTCACCATGATGCAATTGGATTCAAACAAAACTTCCAACATAAAGTTGTAGTCCTCCACAAAATCTACAACTTTGATTCACAAAGTTTTCCCAAAAGAAGCTTGGATTTCAAGTTATGATTTTTGGAACAAGGGTCCATGAAACTTTTAACTTAGTGAAAGTTTGCCCTAGTTTAGGCAGGATTTTGGCCTATCTTCATGGCAATTTTTCACCTAGTTCCACTTGGAATCCCAAAATGCATTTCAAATATGGATTGTATAGCATGTTACAAGATTTCCAAAATGTCTAAGAAATCTCCAAAATCATTTGTGGTTAGGGAGAATCGAAGGTTCGAATTTGGCAAAAACTCAGTTTGATCCACGACATGTTTCATATTGACACAATTTGCAAACTTAATTCAGCTTCACTTGTACTTGCTCACAGATCTCTAAACCCTTTCATACTCAATAATTAAATGCAAACTAAATGGTTTGAAGCTTTGTTCTGATTATTAGAGGTTTACACAAAAGATTAATTCAAAAATAGCAAAAAGGCAACATTGCCATTTTTGTCAAAACTTGCTTTATGTCAAATTGCTTCCCTTGAGCCTTGAACCAAATCTTGGACAACAAAAAATATCCATAAAATTGGGGGGGCCAAGATCACCAAGTGCATGCTGGAAGATAGCCTGTACAGGTCTGTCTTGTATCATTTCTTACTTTTGCTTAAAATACAAGAAAACTTGCAAAAGAGACACAACTTGAGTATCTATTATAAACAACTCTTGTAAGCATTTGAAACAAGTTTTGCACTTTGCCTTGAGCTAGAAACACGAGTTATTCAACCCTCAAGCCTTCCAAAACACAAAAACAAATTTCTCTTGCAAAACAGGGCAGTTTTTGCACTTTGAGTTCCATAGCAAAAACTACTCGTGCGTTTTTCCCCAAACCTGTTCCAATACCTTCCATATAACCCACCTGAGCTATCCCAGCCATTGGCCATTGACTGTAAATCCATTTGCAAGCTTCACCATTTCTGTTTTCAGCTTGTGCAGGTTGACTTCTACAAGCTTGTTCAAGCAAATCCAAAGCAAACTAAGAATTGGGGAAGGTCATAGGAAGTTCAAGCAAGCTCCCAAGCATCTCAGGCCTCACTGAAAAGCTCTACATTGCCATACTCGTGTTCTACTGAAACAAGTATTTTCCAACTTCCTATCTCTCTATTTAGGAATCATTTGGCTTAGGTTTGTGAATAAAAAATGTAGTACTCATAGCCCTTAAGCTGTACATATGCATAGATTTCATTTAAGTTAAATGTGCTAAGAGAATTTGATTGATAAACATTCTGAAAAAGTTAGGTTAGAAATTAGGGCCAGAGAAATTCTCTCTGGTCTTTGAGAGTTAGATTAAGTTTTTTATATGGTTAGAATCGTGGTTTAATGCTCTATAAGTTTCATGTTTTGAGTTTTTGATTTCATGCAAAGAATAGAGAGAACAAAGTTGGAGTTACAGGGCGCGCGTTTTTGTTCAAAGGTTGAAGATGAAGATCAGTTTGGGCTGGGCTTGGCCTTGGCTTGCTTTTGACACCCCCATTTCTGTTATTTGCACCCCTTGGCCCATTTCATTATATTTTTATATTTTTCTATTTCTTTTTCATTTCTGATTTTTATTTTATTTTTTCTAAACATAAAAAATTACCAAAAACATTTTCATAAATTTTCACATTTTTATTTTGTATTTTTTATTATTTTTTCTAACATAAAAATAATTATTAGATAACATACTTTTATTTTTGTTTAATAAAAACATGAAAATAATACATAAAAATATTATACCTTTATTTTTATTATTTACATACTTAAATAATATTTTTTCTGATATATTTTTATTTTTTGACATTTGTATATATTTTATTATTTTATTTTATTGTACATAAATAATATAATTAATATATATACTTTCTTAAAGAAAATTAAGGTTTTTACCCTTAGTAAAAATAATCTTTCATTTTATTATTTTTTAATGCATTAAATATTTCATTTTTTTACATACATAAAAAAAAACAAAAACATTTTTTACATATTTATAATATTTTGCATATTTATACTTAATTTTCTTATTTAAATATTGCTTATTTATTATTTGATGCAAATAATTCAATTTGGATGTAATAATAAATCTTAGGGTTTTATTTTCTTGCAAATACTCCCCATTCAAAATTGTATCCCCCTCCCCATATCAATGTTGTAATAGTCGTAGATTCATTTTACGCACTTTATGCTTTCAAATATGCCATGATAGAGATTAGGGTTTGTATGTAATATCCAAAATCAAAACAAATAGTTAGACCTAATACAAGACATAAAAGCATGTAAATTGACAACACAATGCACGCATGCACCCCTAGGGTTTCATCCACTTGTTGCCTTTGAAATGGCCATGGTATGCATGTTAAGTATCTTGGTAAAACAAAAACAAAACAAAAGATCATAGTCCCTCGATGACGCTATCTTGGTTTCCTATACAAAATGATCTAGTCCCTCAAATATTTGCTAAGATACTTAGCACAATTGCTATCATGGTCAATACGATGACCTGCGCCTGTCCCGTCTAACATCCAAATACAAGGTTGTTTACCAAATGCAATGGTAAAATAACACTGTCCACAGGGTTAAAAATGTGTTGGAAAGATCTTTGAGTAGATTAGGGTAGACAACTCTTAGTTACTTGATCAAAACTTGCAAAAAACATCCTTGCTATTTTCAAACACACATCACAACACAATTTCAAAACATTTCCCAAAACAAACTTTCAAACATTGAAATATCTTTTCAAAAGATAAACACCTTTGTATATATTCAAACAAGAATCATTACAAAGGTTGCCACAACAATGGCCTCTTTTCAAAACATTTTCAAAACCACATACAAAGCACCATTTCAAACAATTGAAAAGCAAAAACAAGTGATCTAAACAAGTAACTAAGAGCCCATGGATAACCATGGATGAAAAGGGTGCTAGCACCTTCCCTTTTCATAATCTACCCCCCGAACTCAAGAAAATATCTCAAAGGTCTTTCCTGTGCTTTTTGACGTTTCCTTTGGATAAAATAAAAAGTCGGTGGCGACTCTTGCTAAACCAAAACATTTGCGAACACAAACGCAAAACCTCAAGTCAGTTCTCCCACCGTATCACACTATGTAATAATTTATTTTCACTCTTTTCTTGTTGATTAAGTTTTCTATTTTTCTATAAATACACCGCTCACTTTCACTTTCACTTTTTCACTCTCACTTCTTCTCTCTACTATTTGTGTGAAATTTTCTTTCAAAAACCTTCAAAAAGTCTGTGTGAACATTGGCTTCTTCTCAAAGTTATTGCCACATCTTGTTTGAGACGGGGTCAAGTACGCTATGTTGTAAATGAAAGAATTAAGGGAATGAGATGTTTGGTATTAGGAAAAATATGGAGATATTAGAGGAGCGCATGGGGATACAACTTATGCCAAGTAAGAATGATTAGAGTGACAAATATTAATTGGAACACGGCGCTTTAGGTAACTTTGAGCATAAGTTATAAAGAAATGCTATTATAGTTTAGTAACAATGGTTTATGCTCCATCATGGTTGTCGGATACCTATTCACAAAATGAGGAACTGATCACCCTTAATCTCTTATTGACAGTAGACGTGATCATGTTGGATAGGATAGACTTGTCTTGCCAGCTTAATGGTGTGAAAAGTGTTTGACGTTCTATTGAGAGGATAGTCATTCATCATTTCGGGTGAACCTAATGGATAAGTTATTGTGAAAGAGTTGGGACTTATTGTGTAATTCAGAGACTTGAGGTTGTATGCAAGAGAACGCCGCAGAGTGACAGGTTGAGGTTATCAAAAGTGAACTATGATTTTATGGTGGATATTTAGGAAAGTCAGAAGTTACATATGAAACTTGTGGATCTGATAGTTGATGGAAATCAAAATGAGGATAATGACTTTAAGGTAGATAATCAGAGTAGCGTAGCTGAAGCGTGATGTGGTGCAGATCATTATGCATGTGATACTTGTTAGGAGTCAAGATTTAAACTTCAGAAGCCTACGGGAATGGTGCAAACCATTAGGAAATCCAGAATGGAAGTGATAAGTGAAAGGTTTATATATTATTTGAAACACCACCATGTTAATAGGTGTATCAACTTACATGTTCAATTGATGAATTGTAGCATTGTTGTACTAATGTTGTGTGTCGATGTTGTCGGTATTATGGTTATGTTGATGTTCTTATGATTATGTTGTTGTGTGATGAAATGATAGAGAAGATGTTCATGTCATAGAACTTTACATTCTTAAACTATGTTGTTGCCTCATTGTATGGATTCGGGTTCGAAAGGCTCATGTTCAAGAGTGTACGAGATCCTAAGATGATGGTATAAGGAGTGAAATGAACACGTGCATTCATAATGCAATAGCATTGCATCTTGTTGGATTATTTTGGTTGACGCTATGTAATTTTGATTAGTGGTGTTCGAAATATTGACAAACATGGTGCAGAAGTTGGAGAGAAGGATGCAAGAGTCGCATCGAGAGTTGAGCACATCGAGTAAATTTTCGAGGACAAAAATGTTCTAAGTGAGGGAGAGTTGTAACACCCCAAAAATCATAATCAATTATTCAATTATTTATTTATGACTATTTGAGAATTATTGTGATTTATATGATGCATCGTGGGGTTTGGTGATAGTATGTTATGGGGTAGTGTTGGAATAATAAATATATGAGGAGTATTTCATTAGTTTATAATTATTTAGATTTTAAATAATTATTTGGGATTAATTAGATTTAATAATAATATTTAAAATTATTATTAATAAAATAAAGTAAAATATGGAGCAGAAACAAGAAGGGCTAAATGGTAAAGTCATGTGGATTATTGAGGGCAATATGGTAATTGGTGGAAGGTTAAGTGATGACAAGATGGCAAAATATTAGGGGTCCTATTGTTAAACAAAGAATAGGAGTAGTTGTTTTATTAGAACGATCATGAAATTTGGAACAGACATTGAGAGGAGAAAAGCTAGAGCATGAAGAAATAAGTGAGATTTCAGTATGTAATATGGTGGCAGAACCGATGATTATACTGGTTTGCATTTTTTGTTCGCAAATTTCGCGGTAAGCAAGAGTCTCCACCGACTTTTCTTTTATCCAACTAAGGAAAGGGTGAAAAGAATAGAAAAAAGACATTTTTTTCGAGATTTCTGAGTAAGGGGGGTAGATTATGGAAAAGGAAGGTGTTAGAATCCTTTCCATCCATAGTTTTCCATGGGCTCTTAGGTACTTGCTCATTTTTGAAATTTTCTTTCGTGTTTGTGTGGTTTGAAAAGCTTTGAAGATGCCTTAGTGCATCGATTCACTTTATGGTAACTCTCGTATCAGTCCTCAAGAGTGTGATAAAGCATTTTGAAAACTTTGTTTGAAAAGTGTTTGAAAGTGTGGTGTGAAAATTTATTTGAGCAAGTACCTAACAGTTATCTACCTACTTGAAAAAAGATTGTTCTTTTCCTCCTATCCTTTAGACCATGTTATCCTACTATTAGTGAGTAGGTAACCCTAGTCGTTAGATGTTGAGGGTCTATCAAAAGGGACGTAATGGTCATTGAAAGCAACATGTAAGGATACCTTAGCATTTCGAAGGGACTATCATCATAAGATCATTTCTCGTAGGCAACTCGAGGGACATTTAGGGAATATGATCTTTATGATGACTTTAAACTAAGGGTATTTGCTAAGAGTATCCCTATGTTCGAGGGACATGACCATTTTCGAAGGCAACTAAAGTGGGAAATACCCTAGGAGTGCAAGTGTGCAATAGTGTGCTATTTCAGATATTTTATCTTGCAGTTTAGTGATATACTGATTGGTTGATTAAACATACATGCCTAGGTTTCTAGGAATTATATACAAGCATATAAAATATAAAAGCAAGAAAATAGAGGGTCCTATGCTATTACAGGGCTTTGGTGTAGGTACATAAAGAATGACTGAAAAATATAGTGCGGAAATAAAAAGAAACCCTAATTAGCTATTACAAACCGGGCACAGTTACATCAATAATAAAAATAATCGTACGACAAAATAATAACGCGCGAGAATTAAATGGAAAAAAGGTTCAAAACCCTAAAAAATCTAATTTGATCATTGAAAAATATTTTTTGGGATTTTATAAAAAAAGAGATTTGTTTTTGACCTAATTCTACTTGATTTTAATTATTGAAAAAAAGATTAGAATTGATTAAAACAATTAATTTTCAAAAATTAATTTATTAAAAAAACTAAATCCTATTTTTTTTGTGATCATTTTATGATTAAAAAATGGTTTGAAATAAAAATCAATTAGACTAATTAAACAAAATAAATAGTAAAATCAAAGAGAAAAGAAATGGGCATGAGGGGGTATGAACCCAAATTGAGGGCTGTGTTGCTGAAATTCTGCCAAAGCCTAATCCTATTGGCCCAAGGCAACGTGAGATCCAGTATGATCGTGCCAGGAGTTTCCACCCTGGGGAGCTTCATTGGAAGTATTAGATCTGGGTGCTGATTGGTCCAAGGGTGATAATCTTGAGGCATACAATGAGCACGCTTGGAAGGACAACATGGGATATGAAAAGGATTGTTAAGAAAAATAACATGTAGGAGGTAGGGATCGAACCCCTGACTTCCTACACACGCGCTATGAAAAGCCTTCACTTGTACCACTGAGCCAATTGTTCAACCGTTAATATAAACAAACAATATATATTATATGTAATGAGAGGTCATTGAAATAAATAGAACGCACGCCATTCAAACTACCCAACCCGGTTTTGACACGCAGTCATCTTCTTCGTTGGGAATATCGTTTTAGACTAAGGCCTTTACCTTCAGACAATGTTGTAGCTACAAATATGCAATTCTCAAAAATCAACACCAGGCAATATAAATTAAATCTAATTATACAGATCAACTGGGTTTGATCTCGTGAGTACAATGGTACTCATCTTTTTCCCTGATTTTTCCTGAAACGAAAGACCCTAAAAAGAACCTTGAAACTCTAACAATGGTATTCAGTCAAATATGCATCAAAACACACAATTAATTATGCAAACATGTTCTAAATGATTATACAAACATGAATATATATTTAGAATTCATTTATCATGCGTGTATAGTCTAAACTGATTTCAAGAAAAAGAGCAAATTGTGATACTTGTATAGGCTATTTCTGGATGTGTTGACGCGTGAGAGTGGTCCAGATAGCTTCCAAATATGCCAAGAAGTGGATTGCAATATTTGAAATGCCTTGAATCTCCCTCTAAAGAAAAATTCGATCACCACTTTTTTGTCAAAATTTTGAGGTTCTTGTGGGTGTTCTACACGGCTAAATCCTCTTCTTATGACCAGGGTTTGTTATGCATATACAGTAGACCGAATTAGGTTAACAAAACTGAATTAATCTTGAAGATTGAGTGAGAAAAGATTTGATTTGTCTTGTATCTTTTGTTTCTAAAATAGGATAAATCTTGCTATCTTTATTCCAACGCGTTTTCCCTTTGATTTACTAGCATATTTCATTCCTTATTTGATTGAGAGAAGATTCTTTCGATTGTGAGGTTTCTGGCTTGTTTTTCCTTCCTCTGAATCTGTCTTCCTTGCCAGCCTTAAACTCCAATTTGAACCAATCAAGACTTTCCTTATTAGAACCTTGTTCTCCTTAATGGTTTTGAGTCGAATTGTGTGAGCTTCAATACTAGGGATCCTTCGATTAGACCACCCTTTGCTTTGACTTCCTGTCCTTTTGAAGAGAATTTACTGGTTGAATCAGCTCTTGTGGGGTTGGGAGAAAACAAGGCAAGAATCTGGCCTTCTTTGCCAGCTTCGAAGTCCAATTCGAATCTATTCAGAATTTTCCCTATTAGACAACTTCGACCAGCCCTTGGCCTTGTGATGAGTCTAAGTTCTGATTCGAAGTGTTCAGAACTTCCTTCATCAGAGCATCTTAGATTAAGACAAACTCTGCACTGAAATGCCACTCGAAGGTCATTTCATTCTGATGTTCTGATTGAGGGAAACTCTGAAGTTCCAATCGAAGGATGCTTTGAAGTTCCAGTCGAAGGACCTTTGTCCATACCAATCGAAAGGTACTTGCTAAAATGCCAATCGAAGGACACTATTACAATGCCAATCGAAAGGTACTTGTTAAAATGTAAATCGAAAGGCCTTATTAACAAGCCAATTGAAGGGCCTTTGTCCATGCCAATCAAAGGCCTTGTTGAAATTCCAATCGAATGATACTTTGTTCTAATACCAATCAAAGTGCCTTGCTCAGACTCCAATAGAAGTACCTTGTTGATCGATCGAAAACTTTGTTCTTCTCTCTTCAATTTACTTCAGTTTAGACCAATCAAAGTGACGTTAAAATTCCAATCGAAGATGCCCTTGTTCGGATGCCAATCGAAAGACATTGTTAAAATGCCAATCGAAAGGCCTTGTTAACAGGCCAATCGAAGGACCTTTGTCCATGCCAATCGAAGATCGCTATGCAGATGCCAATCGAAATGTATTTTGGAGATGCTAATCGAAAGGAATTTTGTATATGCCAATCGAAAGGCATTTTGGAGATGCCAATCGAAAGGCGCTTTGGAGATGTCTGTTGTACCCCAAAATTTGCCCTCCCATATTCTTCAAGAATTGCAAAGAGCATGCTTCAAAATCTCCCCAAGGGATGCACAGTTCAAGGGCCTCCTAACAGTAAAAAACTAGGGTTTTGGTTCTGGCAAAGAAATTGAAGTTTCCAAGGGTCCAATCAAGTCCCACATGCCTATAAACATTGTCAAGTATCCTCATACCAAGTTTCAAGACTTACAGCACAAAATTGCACAGTCAAAAACCCTAATTGCCCTACAGTCAACTGTAGGGGCAAAATGGTCATTTGACAGTCAAAAGTTCAAATTTTTGGTCAACATCTTATTTTGAAGCCACAAACATCATTTGATCAATTCTTGATCATGATTCTCAAGGCATGGCTCAAAAAGTCTCAAGATGCAAAAGTTTCTATTTTTGGAGAGTTGAAAAAGTCAACTGTAACTTGACCAGGGCATAACTTCCACATGGTTTATCAGAAAAATTCCATCCAAATCTCATTTTGAAGATAAAGACATTTCCTAAAACTCATCTTCACACTCCAAGTCCAAGAAATGCTCTCACAAAAAGTTATCAATTTCAACATTATAGGTCATTTTCAAAAGTCAACAAAAGGGACTTTAAGTCAAAGACCATAACTTGAGATTGGTAAATAAAAATGACATGGGACCAAAGACATTGGTTATAGGACTTCAAGACCTTTCTAAAATGTCCAAGAACATGATCAAAGCTTAAAAATTGAGCAAGATATGCATTGTAGAAGTTGGGAAATTTTTGTGAAATGGCCAAAATCATTTATCCTTGAAACTTCATTTTTGACAAAAGGGGCCAACTTTTTTCACTTGAATCAGCTTGGCCATGCTTCCCACGTGTCCCACCTTTTATTTCAATTTTTTAAAATAATTTTTTCATTTTTAATTGATTTTATTGGATTTAATTAATTTTAAATCTTTTAAAATCAAAGGAAAATCAAAAAGCTTAATTAAGGAGGATATCTGACTTTGATGAACCTTGACTCACCATTATGCATATGCCAAATTCATGCAAGAAGCCAAATGGAGCAAGAATTCAAAAAATGGTTCAAAAATGGAAGGTTGTTAATGGAGGTTTATGGAGAATCTTGAACATGAAGGCAAGGCATTATGAGGCTATAACTTTGATCAAAACATGTTACATAAGACCTATGCAAGTGATCAGACGAGAGAACTAGACCTAAGCTGCGCCCCAATACTCAGAACAAACTTGCATTTTGGCTAAGATTTTTCAAAACTGAAAACACCTCTAGAGCTTGTTTCAGACTCTGATTCTCATCCAAACAAGTTGCTGACACCCTAAGGAAGCGATAGCAATCAAATTCAGACCTTCAAACGCAAAGAACAGGTATAACCAAGTCCAACTTTCCTTGAAATTTTTGATATTCGCATTTTATTATTCATGCTGTATTTGTCATTTTTGATCATGGATTTGGACTAATGTGACTGTTTTGAAGCTGATAGTATGATTTGATTGAGTTTTCCAAGCCTGTACGCGATTTCACCATGGCCATTGATTAGGGTTTCAGAGTTCTGATTTTAGGGCTTTGCATACCAGGAACAATTGGACCCTAAGACCCCTACCATTAAAATCAGCACCTTCCACTGAATGGAATTGGACCATCGTGCCTAATTTCTTTTTCACCCTAAGCTATTCGCTATTTTTCTGTGGACATTGCTTTGGGGGGGTTTAAAACCCCCGCTATTTCATTTTCATTACAGGTACGTTGGGGACGAAGGCTAGCGTGGCACGGTGTGAGTGGCTGGTTTGAATCCAGCGCCTTTTTTATTTATTTTATAACACTAATGCCAATTGTATTTTATATTATTTGTTTCTTATCTTATATACAAAGCGCGTTGATAGCTCAATTGGTTAAGGCGTTGGTTGGAAAACACTGGGACCTGGGTTCGAATCCCATGTCCCCTCACATTACTTCTATTATTTTGTTTAACCCGTTCCTGTGCAGTACACCATCCACTAGTCCATCATACATCCATCGTTTGCGCTTGCCATATGTCTCCAATGATCCATCCAGTGGCCAGGTACCAGGAGTCCATGGAATACTCCAGTCAACGCGTAGGCATGTAATCCAAAAAGTCAGCAAGGGGCCTCATTCAAATGGGCATAATTCATCAAATCACCTCCAAAATTGGGGTCAACACCCCCCCCCCCCCCCACAGTTTGCAATTTAATTTCCTTTTCTTTCCAGTTTTTATTATTTTTTGTTTTATTTCTAATTAATTAGTTAAAACAATTTTCATAAAAACACAAAAATCAGAAAAAATCATAAAAAATAAAAAAAATATGTTTTATTTTAATTTAATTCATCAACATTTTTTTGTAAATAAAATAATTAATCTAGTTTTAATTTTAGGTTGTTAACTTTAATTCTTTTTTTTTAATAACCAAAAATATAAAAAAATAGATCTTTAGCACATTTTTATCTTTTTTTTTTTATTTTTATTTTCTTATTATGATTATTATTAACCATTAATTAATTTTGTAAATATTTGTAATTAATCAATTATGCTTAAATTAGGTTTAACTTGGTCAATTTTCTTTAATAAATTAAAAAACAATTAGAACTAGAATTATTTGACTTTTAATCCCAATTTAATTTTCTTTAATGTCATAAATACAAAAACATAAAAAAATAAGTCATTTCCTTTATTTAACTTAATCAATTTTCAATTTCAATTTAATTCCTTTAAAGGGTCCAACGCCCTCGCATTCGATTATATTTTCTTTTCGCGCATTTTATTTTATTTCTTTTATGAATGTAATGTACTTGTTCCAAAGCCCTGTAATAGTTAATTAGGCATTTACTTTCTTCATTTTATTTTAAATCGGGTCTGGATTAATTTGGCGATGTAGACCCGCGCCTTTGTAATAGCGTATGACCTTTATCTTTTCCGCACTTTAAATTCCCGCACCTTTAAACTGTTAACAATCACATGAAAGAATGAATGCCCAAAAATAAAAATCAAAACGTAGATCACCAATGAATGACAAGACAAATAATAACTGAAAATGACACACAATTCACACACCACTCTTAAGGTACGCCTCACTGTTGCCTTGCCCCTCGAAACGTGGTCGTCGAGTACAAGACGTCTTAGTAAGTCCTTATGTCCATGAACATGGCATAAGGGTAGCTTCTAAGGTGTCCTACTGTTGCTCTGGTGATCACACTGTTTCCTTGCCCCTCGAAACGTGGTCGTCGAGTACAGGACGTCTTAGTGAGTCCTTATGTTCCATTGATCTAGTTGCCTCGAATAAGTTGCCACGGAACGGTTGCCTCGGAATAAAAGATCAATGGCATAAGGGTAGCTTCTAAGGTATCTTACTGTTGCTCGGTGACCACACTATCCCTACAAACGAATTGATCCGAACACCTCCAACGGTGGTGCTACCTACCTCTCAATGGTGGGATAGCACTACCTTAAGGACATTTACACAGCCTAATTCCTTAGGGTAGGTAGATGACTCGTAGATACTTGCTCTATTTCAAAAAAACAAACAAAACTCTTTTCACACCGACACTTTTCAAAAAGCTTTCAAAACAATTTTTCAAACACTCTTGAGGACTGATACAAGAGTTATTCAGAAATCTTTAAACGAAACTTTTTTCAAACCCACTCACAATTGAAAAGAAAACATTTTGAAAACACAAATGAGCAAGTATCTAAGAGCCCATGGATAACCATGGATAGAAAGGGTGCTAACACCTTCCCTTTCTATAAATCTACTTCCCGAACCGAGAAACTATCTCATAAGGAATTTTGCTGTGGTTTTGTCCTGTCCATGTTGGAGAAAATAAAAGACGGTGGCGACTCTTGCTTCCGTGACATTTCGCGAACTAGCTTTAAACAGTCAGTTCCAGATCCACCGATCACAATGTCAATCGAAGGAAACTTAAAAACACCACTCACAAATTTTCCTTTTCTTTAGGAAAAGGTTTATGGTCAACCATGTAGAGGAAGACCTTGGAAATCATGAGAGGAAATTTTTTGTGGTACAACACGGTAGAACGCGGGGAAGGAGTTTTAATTGCTAGAATTTCTAAGGTAAGGGGTTTAATCGCATTTATTATAATTGATATAAGGTTAAGGTGTTGGTAGGTTTGTGTTTTGTGTGTTGATTTTGATGAAGATTGATGGAATTAGGGAAAAACCATGTGTTGAATGAATGAATATTTGATGGATGTATGATATTAGGACCTTTAAATAAGTGTTATAGTCTATTATGATTGTTATATAATCATAGGATTTCAAATTCTGAAACAGGGACTTTTTACGGAATCGAATTCGGAGGTCCGTGTAGCGGTAGAAATGTTGAGACTAAGCCATTGGATTGACTTGACTCGCACAAATCAAATAAAAATTTCCACCGTGCTTTATTGTTTCAAAAGGAATGGGAAAAGAGCGAATAACCCAAAAGAGGGGGGTGGGGGAGAATCTAAGTTCGGGGGTTGGTTATGCAAAGGGAAGGTATTAGCACCCTAAACATCTACGATACTCTGCAGGAACCTCTTTGTAAATTTGTGTATTCTGGCTATAAAATTATATACAAAAATAGAATGTGAGGATGAGGAAAGAAGTATTTTTTACAGTTTTTACACCCGCCGCGGTTGCGAATCTTTAGTGCCTATGTACCACCTTCCGTGCAATAGGGGATCAAGGTACTCGTAGTTCACCTTTAAAATTTCAAAACACAAGTGTGTTGGTTAATGTTAATAGACGAGACATCATCGTATTATCCGAGTGGAAAACATACTTACTACCCACGATCATGAGAAAGGAGAATTTGCGTCATCTCAAAGTGGAGGATATAGCTTGGAATTTAAAATCAACAAAGCCTCACTCAACACCCAAGTGGAAAATATTTCACTTCACTATATATCATAGAAGTATAGTAGTTCGTATCACTTCAAGGATTGACAATGGTATAATATTTTGAGAACATTTTAAAGCAAAAATCCCAAAGTGGAAAAATGGTTTGAATGATATTGATTGACTTTTAGTCTTCTCACAAAAAATGTCAAGGTATTGTTAAGTTGATTAAAGTTTGATTAAGAAAATATTTTGAAAAGGGCATGGACCTAAGTCCAAGTTTATTGTGAAAGCGGTTCAAGTTTAAAATAAGAAGATTTCTCAAAGAAGGGAGAAATTTTTTGAAATTAAAGAAGATGGGAGGAGATGAAGGGACTATCCTAGAGCATGAAGTAAAAGCTAGGGAAAAGAACCGTCTAACCAACAAGAAGCCAACACTTGACATAATGAATCAATGTAGAATTCCAATCCTTTGGATTGAAACCAACAAGTAAAGATAATAAACCTCTTGAGAGTCAAACTTCAAATGCATTAAGTCTTCACAAAAATTTGGTAGAGTAACGATTGTATACAGATGAATTCCCAATCATAGACAAAGCATATATCAGAATAACATGCACACAAAGAAAACAAACAACCCAATGTCTTGGGGTAAATGCCAAGAACTCCAGACAAAATAGCAATGAAAGTCATAAGGTCTCAAGGTAGGTCAAGGTCTCTAATCCTAAGTCCAAGAAGTCCATCACTCCATAATGCCAAGGATAGTAACCAAATAGTCCAAGTAACATTAAAGTTTTTTATGGTTCAAGTTGATTATTAGGTATCTTCATAAAGAAATGATAGGCTAAAGTGAGCAAAATAAAAATGATATAAAATTAAATGTTCAAGTGAGCAAATATGAAAATAGCATGAAATGTAAATGCTAAAATAAAATGGTGCATAAAGTAAAGGCATAAAATAAAAGCATAAAAATAAAGAACATAAAATAAAAGTCAAATGTTAATGAATTAGTAATTAAAGGTTAGTTGAATGACCATCTTGAAACTTTCATTTGAAACTCATTAGAGGATTGATAAAATCAAAGCCTCTTAACAACAAGTTTCATTTGCTTTTTGTCAAGTATATCATTCATTTTCAAAATCTCAAGGCAACAATAAATGATCAATGATGTTTAAGTGATTCACTTTGACAAAAGCTTATAAAAATTCATCAGAGGATTGATAAGACCAAAGCCTCCTAACAATGAATCTCAAGATTATTGGATCAAAGGTTTCAAATTAATATACTTGGGCTTGCAACATAGGTTTGGGCCACAAATGATCATTTCTCAAATCGATACAAAATTTAGCGCGATGTTAAGCAATCGTAAGTGGACTTATATAGATGTCGCACCTATTTTGAGGCCGGTCAATAGCAATTTATGTGCCATATGTTTAGAGAGATGATATGTATATCATCCTCTAACAACATGTAACATAATAAGAAGAGGATGAGATGGAGAGGGAAGGGATATATTTGAAATAGAAATTTATTCAAACTATCATTAAAATCATTCATCCATTTTGGTGGAGTTAAACTCAACACCCAAGATTCAATGATGTTAATGAAGTACATGATCAAAAGTCAAAAGGTCAGAATATATACAAAAATGAAATTGTATTTAATGAATAAAATAAAAAAGAATATGATTTTTAAAATGTTTTTAAAATGAAAATAAAAGGGAAAATAGAAAACTATACTCAAAATATCAAAGAAAAATAAAAAGAGACCATAGAAAAATCAGAAACGACCTCAAATATTTTTACAAAATTTTTGGTAATTTTTTCAAATCAGAAAAGTATTTTTAAATTAATTAAAATTACTCAAATAAGTGAAAAAAAGATCAAAAATAGTAGAAGTCAAAATAAAATTCTAAAAAAAAAACAGAAGGTCAGAAATAAGAGAAAAATTTTTGATGAGTTTTTTCAGAATTTAAAAATGTCAAAAAGTATTTTTAAGCAATTGAAAAACAAACCAAAACAAAGAAAAAATTATGAAAAATACCAAATCTGAAAATAAAATTATGAAAAAATAAAAATAAGAAAGAGAATATTTGAAAATACTTTTGTGAATTTTTTCATAATTTTTGTGTCAGAAATGAAATTTCTATGATTTTTTGAAGTTTAAAACAATTAAATATAAAAAACTAGAAATAAAAAATAAAGTAAAAAAATATAGATCATTGGATGAGAGTCAAAACGCGTTAGTAAGCTAATCCAATGGATCAGACGCGTTGTGCATATCATGGTTCTTAATGAATAAAACATTTGATCAACTATTAAATCATATTTGAAAAAATGCGTGGCAAATTCCCATTGGTTGAAGATGGACATGTAGGTCGTCTTCAACCTCTGTCCATGCAATTTTCAGGTTCATGAAATGGAAAAATTAGAGCTCGAGACTGGTACCATTCACTTCGTCTCTTCAAGATGATTCCAATGGTACCATTGCAAAAAATTTATGTAAGGTGTAGTTTAGTCACTTCAGAAGGAAAGATTTGAAAAGGGATTTGAAAATTCATGGCCAAAACCAACTTCCAGTTGAAAACAAATGTTGCGACTAGAATCAGAATGATGAGAGCTTCATTACAATACCAAAGTTTGAGAGAATTGATAAAGGAATCTACCTATTGAAGTTCAAATTTAGAGCTCTGAAACCTGACTTGGCTAGCACGATTTAGGAAGTCGTAGAGCTTGGTTCTTCTTTTGTTAGCTTCAGTGAAGTTCAAGGATGAATAATTGACAAAGAGAATGGATTAAGGAAAGATATAAAACTAAATTCAAAGTTGCAGAAAAGTGGGTTGAAGAGAGAGTTTGGCAGGGTGATTCTGGCTATCCAAGCTTGAGAAAATGAATGAGGTATGACCCTATATTTATAGGGAAGCTAATGGAATGCTTAAGCGTGTGTGTAGTACCCCAAATTTGTCCTACCTCGGTAATTTTATCTTTCAAGATTTAAATAGAAGATATATTTAATTAAAGATGATACAACCGTATCCGATGGCCCATCTTTATCCAAGACTAGGGGGTATATTTTTAATTCAGGAAAGCGGGGTTTTTTAAATCAGAAAGACTCGTGTAAGCCTATTCGTATGGAATGTTAGCCTATGCCCCATGCAATTTGAAAATAAAAAAAATCGTCTGAGTAATTAATAAATTATTAGCTTATTAAAATTACTTAGCTTTAATTTGTCATTAATTTAAAGTTAAGTATCTAAGCCCATTTACATTCAAGTGGTTGTTAGTAAAATGGGTGGGGGGGTGAAGTTTCAATAAACAAGTCTATTGCGTTTGGCCCACCTCTTTTGGGGTTTGAATAACAAAGAAATGGGGGTGAAGTTACAAATTGCAGGCCCATTAGGATCGTATTAGCCCATTGGTCAATTTTTGTTGTTACTATCTTTGTTTTATAAAGAAAAACGGTATTAGTAGATTTCTGTCTGTTGTTAATATATCCTTGCTGTAAGGTATTTTATGTTTATTGTCAAAAGTTTTTTTAGTACATTTCATTAGACATTTAATAAAGAGCTTTTGAAAAAAATTTGTTGCACAAGGCCTATTAGGCCTAATGCGTATCCAGAAAAGGGGCATTGCTGTTTGCAAAACAAAAAAAGAAATCATTATTTATCCAAGGTATACCCTGTCCAATTAGCGGATACTATAAATTTAAAAATCTTGCAAAAAAATAAAATAATAAGAGATCAGTACAAAGCCCAATTTAGTTTTCATTGTTTGCTGGGGAAGAAGGTAGTTAATTAATGTACGGCCAATAAACTACTACTATACCAATCACACCTATTGTCATGCCACAAACAACTACTGTTCAAATTCAGTGTGCAAAGTTAAGTCTATAGCAAATTGCAAATGGCCAGAATCAGTTAAAACACAATATCTGGACAATTAACAAATCCAATCTTCACAAAATCTTTAATAAACTATACAAACTTGCTGTTACAAGAATAATATCAAATCTCAGGATATCCAAATCAATCAAATTCTCTAATTTATACAAATACTTCCTAAAATTTCTGCTAATCGTAACTGAAAAAGAACTAAAAACCCTAAAAAAGCTACCTATATAAATTAAGAGAAAGAAATACAGAAAGGGAGAGTTTTACAGAGGACGGCGGAGAACTGACAGAAGCAAGGGTTTTTTTTTGACAGAACAAAAACAAGGGAGAAAAGAAGAAAAATTGGGAGACGGAGATTGGGACAAACTCTTTGCACTGAAGATCCAGAGGCGAAGGTGATTAGAGTTTCCAAATCGAAAACCCTAATCACCCTAGAACTTTGCCACCGCCAAGCCATCTTCCGCCACTGCTAAGCACCACCATCGGACATCACCTTCAATCAAAAAACCTGCAAAACAAGGAAGGAGGAGAAGGGTTAAAGAACCAAATCGGAACTTAGGGAAACTAGAAACCGTGAAAAGGGAAAATACGACTTAGCTTGCTATTTGTTTCGTTTGTGGGTAGTGTTGGGTTTGATGGGTAGTGGAGATAAAAGTTGTGTTTGAAGCGCTGCCGGATGCTCTAGAATAACTAGGGTTTATGGTTTTGGGAAGATAGAGGAAGATGAAGTTTCGCGTAGAAGAGAAATGAAAAACTGTGATTACTGAAAAAGAAAATTATGAAAATAAAAAAATGTTGTTATATTCTGTTTGGATTCCCTGCGCACGCGGACGAGTTAGCTGCTATAGTCCCTCAGATATCACCCATTGGATTTCCATCGAACGACCGTAAGGCCAAGTTCCACGATAGCGTGCACGCATCCTCACGCACCTGATCCATCAGGCTTCCCCTTCAAAACGCGTTGGGCCCAACCCAACTACTACACATACCCCCTTTACCTTTGTTCACTAAACCGTGAAGCAGTTTGCACCCTCCTTTTGCCTGGACATTCTGGGCCTAACCCAGATCACTTTCAGCACCCCCTGCTTTTACTTCACCACTCAAAATGCACCCCCAGGTTATTTAAAATAATTAATTATTTTGTATTATTTTCTTTTTATATCATTTTTCATATACATTATATTTTATTATTTATTTATTCTTTTTTATTAATAATTGTAATTATTATTGATTATTATTATTATCATATTTATATAATTATTATTATATATTATTGTTTATTACATGGAAATATTATCTATATTATTATAAATTATTTTATGCAAGAATTCATATATTATTTTATTATATTATTGCATTAAATCTTTTTAACCATGCATTAATCAAGACGTTTTCGCAATTAATACAGTTAAAAAACACAAACCAAGCATCCGACTATTTTCGCGAACAAACTAAGATAATAAACAGTCTTTTTGCAAATAGGGTTTCAAACTAATTTTGGCTTACTGCGTTCTCAGTCAAAAGCTCCGCAATCACTACTCCCGACCGAGTGCGAAGTGATTCAACATATGTTTACAAACCCTCTAAAAGACATCAACCCATACGAACTACGAATTGAGACTCTGATTCCTCATAAGAGGATACGTAGGCACGCGATCTAAAATCGTGGCGAGTCTTGCTAATTAAAACTTAAAACCCTGTTTACCCAAAACCTAAACCTAGAGCTTAATATCCTTACGAACAAGGTAGATGAAAGGTGCCTAACACCTTCCTTTCGTCTAATTGAGTCAGAAACCTAGAATTTCTGTCTGCGAATTAAGGTTTTCTGTTAGATTCCCTTCCCTAGGATAAAAACTAATAGTGGTGACTCTTGATTAAAAAAACCAGTCTCAACAGCTGGAGACTCTACTGAGGACTCTCCTTAACCCTAAGTTTAGGTATTTTTGGGGTTTATTATTTTTATTTGCTTTATTTATTTATTTGCATTAATTCTATTTATTGCGTTATTTATTTATTGTCAATTTCTCTTATTATCATATATATTTACTGCATGGCGGGATTTCTCTATTTCAAAAGGATATTCTCAAATAACCTTAGCAAGAAGTTTCGTCTATTGGCTTAGGGGGTACATCATCCCTACGAGTTTATGTGACGACCTCGCCTAGAGTCGGTGGACTTCCGAAAAAGGAACACTTATCGAGAGATATCCTCTTAACGAGTAGAACTTTGGAAGGTCACCCATGACTCTTTATAACGACCTTTACCCAAAAATCTCATGACGAGACCTTTCACGACTTTGAGATGGACGTCTCAGTCCGTAAAGAGGCTCCACCTAAGGGAGGCCCATACGCCCTTTCCCTCTGGTGTTATTCATGATACCCTTAAGGAAACCATCTTCTAGGAGGGTAGATCAACTGTAGGTAATGACTAAGGAACCTACCTTATAAGGGTGCTTATAACAAAACCCCGTCACTAAACCATACATCCATACTTTATAGGGGTATTCATTATAAAAATCTTATCACTCGACCCTACACCTATACATTCATACATTTCAGGTATTCGTCATGCGTTTCACATATTCGCCACCCTACGTTTGTCTTATTCACAAAGGGGGTATAAAAGATAAAAATGAAATTGAGATCTCGATGACTGTCCTTAAAAATAGATACCGAAGGAAACAACTTGCCCACGTCAACACGCCAAACATGTCTGAAATCAAGGCCAAAAAAAGGAAATAACATACTGAAAAGTTTCTCAATTTCTGTTCAGCAACAGTGGATGGTTTCAAAAGCAGATACCTGCAAGCGCGCATAAAAGACTTATTTCCTTGTTTCCTGATTTCACGCAAATAAAGTTTTGGCTAAAGATGGTAATATTTTTCAATATCTGAATCATGTTACCTTCAATAAAGGCATTTCATTTCCACATCTCGTTTGCGTATCTATTTTTAAAGATAGTCGCTAAGTAAAATAATAAGCAGAAGACAAACACATACCCAAGTGAATAATACATTTAAAACAAGTAACCATTTCGTATTCATACACATTCACGCGCACTCATGCATTCGCGAACACCTGCATGTCATGTCAAAACTCGTTTTTCCACAAACATCTCCCCTGCTGAACCATTGGTAGAAGAAGATCGCCACCTCCTTGGCCTCCGTACCAAACCAGGGCTTATCAACAAAAAGAAATAGAGAAAGTCGAGGAAACTCAGGCTGCATTCAAAGAGGATCTCAACCAAGTAAAGGGCGATGTAAGAGTCAAGTTCTTCTGGCTTTGAAAAGTATCATTGACAGGCAAGACCAAATTCCCAGGGTAGCTTTCGAGGAAATAGCCCAGACTATTGGTGCATCAAGCGGTCACCAACTGAGGAAAGAGTCAGAGGCTGGACTCTAGAAGTCCGTCATAGCCCAACAAGAAGCGGGAATTAAAGGGTTTGTCCCACCGCCGCCAAAAGCAAGGGCATCTCGTACCCTACAGATTCTGACCAATGATGCAGACAATTACTTGGACCAGAAATACGGATATCACGACCCATAGGATGCCAACCAAGTGCCTTCAAAGACGACTGGTACTCATGCTATTGATAATCCATTAGTGATGAATCAGTACTAAGCCTTGGAAGGAAGATTAAAGGCTAACAATAAATGCAATTGGAGTAGCCACTGACTCTGGGGCAAGCAGGCAAGCAAAGACCCCGATAAACTCGCTGAAAGAATATCGGTTGGGATATGGCCTCCCTCTAGAACACAATGAAGATTTCGAAAGAGCTATACAAAGGCTAGGAAACTAGGGGATAGTCCAGTTCGGACAATACCCTGGAGAAAAAAATATAACGCTACTCTAAAGGGAGAAGCACATTTTCCTCCGATCCAAGAGACATTTGTCAACAACAGAGTAGTGCATGGCGGACATATGGCGAAGATATCCAATAATGCCAACATTAAAGGGGCAATCAAAGTCATCCAAGACTGCGCCCAGGAGAAAAACTCAAAAGATGGACGACCATGGAGATTCTTGAGATCTTTTCTTTCCTAATTAATTTTTCTTGTTTTCGAAAGAACCTATGTCAAGCCCGAGACATAGGGGTTTCTTGTAAGGGTTTCCACGTTTTGTTTTAGACAATATTTAAGATTAATGAAAGTTATATTTTGTTTTCAATCAAGATCCCTTTTCTTTCTCTTGCATTTATATCTTAATTTTAAACATGGCAATACTTCCTCTGCATATGCATTTTCAAAATATTCAAATACTAAAGTTGCACTAAAACATGATAAAGGTGCAAATTCATGCCAAAAACCACCGATAATGCTATTGCTGCCATCCGATATAATTTTGATGCTCCTATCAACCAAGCTAAAGAGGAAGATGATAAAGATCTTGAACTCTCTGAGAAAATGGCGAGGGAAATAAAAAAAAGCTAACAATACGCAACCGTATCTAGAGGCTATCAAGACCATTAATCTGAGTACAAGGGAAGACCTGGAAGAAACAAAGCTAAGGGGCAATGTTAAGAGCGGAGCCACAAAGAAGCTGATCGAGTTATTGTGCATATCTACGGAAACAGGCTAAAGTCGAATACAGATAGTGCCATAGAAAACTACGAAATACCAAGATCTGACAAAGAACCCGAGCCAGGGTCACGTTGGGTATCCACGTTCGACGAGGCTTCAAATACACTAGGGCATGATATAGGGGAAATATTAACTCCCCCAAAGAATGCTCATAAGCCATATTCCAATTCAAAGGTGAACGGGATACTAAAAATCCAAAACTGATTCCTTATCAAGATCATGTTTTAAAACTGACTGCGGAATTCACGAAGACCATTTTCAGTCACATCCTACAAAAAGGAGACAGATGCCCTGACAACTATATCGTCTGTATTCAAAGTAACTTGGTCAAAATGCGAATCGTGCATCACAAACAGACGCTTCAAAGAGCCCACACATCGCCTTTCCATATAAAAAGCCTTGGTTTCACGACATCCGAAAAATGCCTCTAGCATTGGAAAACAAACCTTACGAGAATTATCTGCGGAATTCTTTCAAAGAAATGGTATACTATAAAAAATGAACCATGACACGGTCTAGTATTCAAGAAGATTCTGCTACCTCGCCTCCACTCACGTGGTAAATGGACACCTAATTACGAAGGTCCATATGTAGTCAAAACAACATTCTCCGGTGGTGATCTTATCTCCACAACAATGGATGGGGAAGAACTACCGCACCCGAAAAATCCAGACGTAGTAAAAAATACTATGTATAAAAAGCTCGCTAAGCTCGAACATTAAACAGGCGACTTAGGCAAAAAGGAGCGCCCTAGTGGATCGAAAACCCTAAAGGGCGATCCAGGCAAAAACTAGGGGCATATAACAAAAAAATTATCCTAGTGGATTGAAACCCGAAAGGGCAATCCAGGCAAAAATTAGGGATCATTCCATACAAAGAAATAAAGAACAAAAAGACTGCGATCTATGAACTGCGACTACGAACCACGAAAGTAGAGATAAATCTGAATTATTCAACTCAGAAGTAAAGAAGATAAGATCATTAAAAGGATATTGGAAAACAGCAGTAGCAATTATCATTTTTATTGCCATTTACAATTTTAAAACCTTCTGTAATTACCTCTTTCTAGGAATTGCATCTTGTATTTTCGCCTATTCAGAGGCATATCAATAAAACATTTTCTTTCTTTACATCTTTAAAATTGCGTTTATCTTTTTTTTTTCTTTTTAGACTTCTTTACAAAATACTACGATCATTACTTGTGAATATTGTCTTGAAATCATTTCATGGAATTAACAAAATAAAAGCATTTGACAAAACATCGAAGAAACATTTTGGTTAGAAAAATATCAAAAGAAAATCCACGTCTACGTCCACGCACATGGCTACTCCTACGTCTTGCAACACAAAAATTTATACACATGTCTACGCCTGTATCTATGCATATCTACACGTCCGTACACGAAGTCTACGTCCATACACATGTCTGCCCCTATGCTTTCCCTCAACAATACCAAGTCTATGCATACGTCCCTATGCAAAGTCTACGTCCATGTCAACGCCTATGCCTACGCTAGCAACACAAAGTCTACGCCCGCACATGCGTCCACACGCAGGTGTACTCCTGCCAATTCTACACATGTCTACGCTTACGCCCGTGCCTACGACATGCGAGTCTATGTACGCTCACGCCCGCGCCTACAACGTACAAATCTACATACATCTACGCTTACGTCTGCACCTACAACGTACGAATTTACATACATCTACGCTTACGCCTGCGCCTACAATGTACAAATTTACATACATCTACGCTTATGCCTGCACCTACAACGTACGAATCTACATACGCCTACGCTTACGTCCGCGCTTATAGAGACCACATGCATACGTCTACACCTGCATATAAATCTACGCATAGGCCATTACCTACGTCTACGTCTATGTCCACACCTACATACAATTTACGCATAGGCCATCATCTACGTCTACGTTTACATCTATGCCCGTAATACAAAATCAACGTTCAACTTTGGATGACTTTGTACACCGCATTCAAGTTCAACAATACAACGATGACACAACATACAACGCCAGGAATTGGTATTTCTAAGCCAATGATTTAAAGGAGAGAATGCCGGAAATAGTCTGCATAACATTTTGAGGCATACGCGCATCTTACACACATTCCTTACATACACACATCTTGCACATCTCAAGCATACATATGCATTCTTGCATACAATACACATATGATCAGGGTTCCATACTGTTGTACCCCAAAATTTGCCCTCCCATTTTTCATAGAAGATACAACCCTAGGGTTTCTTGGATATTCAAGTTGGTTCAGAAATCGATCAGACAGATTCTCTTCTGGGGTAGTAAATCAGCAATTAGGGTTTTTTTTAAATTCTCAAAAGAAAATGAGTTTTCAAAGATCCAATTGGCCTTCACAGGTCTTCATGCTTCCTCAAGGTTGTATTTGTGATTTCTTTAAGCTACAAGATTTTGAGACGATTAGGTCCGTTCATGGTCACATGTGATGTCGCTCACGGGTTTATCTTTAAAGAATCAGAAGAAATTTGAGTTTGGAAGACTTTAAAATTATCAAATCATCACAAGGCATTTGATTGATTTTGAATTTTCTTAAACACAGTTTAATGTTTGTTCTCAGAGCATGATTTGTTTGGGACAAGAGATGGAGGGTAAGACTATCATTTAGGACAATCATGATTTTGGGATCCAGGTTGACCAGATGATTTACGTCCTTAAAACATCTATTTTGTTTAGGAAATGGAGTACAAAGTGCGTGTTTGTTTGAAATGTAGTTACAAAGTTATTGGGGTTATTTGGAATTTAAGTTACCAGACTGGAGCATTTTATTTTAAATATTGTGATTGGGAACCAAAAAAAAAATCAATTAGGATACGAAGAGAAATTACAAATTATTGTTGATAAAGGATTTCAAGTTATAAAATGACACAAGAATACTTTATGCTACAATTCAAGATTTTCTCCAATTTCAAACACACCATCCAAGATTGTTACAAAACTTCGAATTCTTTTAATACTTTATGTTTTACAACTTATTGTATTTAAAGATAAATTGGTACAACTATTGGATACAATACATCAAAAATACAAGAATGATCTTTCTAAGTTACAAAGAAAATCAAAGTGAATGTTTGGCCTAAGAGAACTAATCTATGTTTAAGTTGTTTGAAGACTGAAGTCATATCAGATTCCTTTGCTTATCTCCAAGACTTCCATGTTTGCCACAGATTTCTTGCGTTCTTTGCTTTGTCATCTCCAATTTTTCTCACATGAAAACAAGAGAAAGAAAGCATGATTAATACAAGATTATATGGGCATGAACAAGGAATTTTCCAAAATTTATTTCATAAATTCATCATTAAGGTTTGCAACATGGAATCAGAATGCTATTTATTTCATCACAACCTATTTCCCCCAGTTGCAAATCACAAGAAGGTTGCCCTTCTTGGTTCACAAAAAGAAGGAAAAAGAGAAATTCGCGAACATGATAGCCCAAGGCTGCACACAATAACAAAATGATACAACAGTCCAAACAAACAACATCATCACAAATTAAAACAAGCAGCGTCATCACAAACAAAGAGCAGCATCACAAATTGAACAAACAGCAGCATCACAAACTGAACAAACAGCAGCATCACAAACTGGACAAGCAGCGTCATCACAAACAAACAACATCATCACAAATTGAAACAAACAGCATCATCACAAACTGAACAAGCGGCGTCATCACAAACAAAAAACATCATCATAAGCTAAAACAAGGCAGCAGTGTGGCTAATATAACAAATAGCTAGATGCTAAATCAAACAAAATAGCAAGTCAACTTGCTCAAGAAACAAAATTTCATCATTTTCCAAGTGCTGCAAACCTTTCAGAAGGGTAAAATAAGCAAAAGAGAAATTTGCTTTTTTATTGTCATTGAGAGAGAAGAGAGGAAAGAGGTCACCTAGGCTACAACATTACCCAAAGCACATCCTGCAAAAGCTCTGCTACAAAAAGAAGAGCTGCTGTAAACCCAAAATCAGAACAAAATCTACTGTAAACCCAAAATCACCAAAACCTACTGTAAACCCAAAATCAGAACAAAACCTGCTGTAAACCCAAAAATCATCAAAACGGCTAAAATACAAAATCAGAAAAAACCTGTTGTAAACAAGAACCTGTTGTAGAGACCAATGGAAAAAAGGCCACAACATAAGAAAAGTTCAATAAAAACAGAGAGGGATGATGGATTAAAGCCCAACAAAAAAGAGAACAATTATTCATTATTCAAACACAGTAACAAAGAGAGCAAGAACAAAATAGCCATCACAAAAAATCCCAAAGCTTGATAACCATCATCAAGAACTCAGAACAACATAACCATCACAAAAAATTCCAAAACCTGTTAACTATCACCAAAAATTCCATTAAAAAAAACTACTAACCATCATCAAGAACTCAAAACAACATAACCATCACCAAAAATTCCAAAAAAAAACCTGTTAACCATCATCAAGAACTCAACAACATAACCATCACCAAAAATTCCAAAACCTGTTAACTATCACCAAAAATTCCAAAAAAACTGTTAACCATCATCAAGAACTCAGAACAACATAACCATCGCCAAAAATCCCAAAGCCTGATAACCATCATCAAAACTCAGAACCAAAGAACCATCACCCAAAACACAAATAACACAATCATCATTCAACATTTGATAACCAAGAAAGAGATAACATACCATCCAAGCCAGAAGAGCCTCGCCCCCATCCTCATCTCTTTCCCTCATAAATCATCTGCCACCACTGAATACCATCCTCAATCTCGCCTCTCCATTCCTATTTTGCAAAAGATCACGAAAAAATAGCTAGGCAAGGGAGAAGTTATAAAGCTCCAACAAGTATGAGTTCTCCCCCCATTCTCATACTTCCATAGCATAATTTCTGCATTTGTAAAGAACTGATGGGTAGTTAGAGAAGAAAAATCAATGAAAATCTGTAAGCTTTGAAAATAACAAAAAATCTTACCTTTTCAAAATCGCTAGAGTTGGATTAGGGAGACGAGAGAGTTATATTCCTGTAACAAAGAGGTTGAGGAAGGTCAAGGATGAGACGATTTTGGGTCTCTCTGATCTAAATCCGAATTCACCAGAAAAAGGGGTTTCAAAAAGATGTTAACCGCTGTGAGACAAAGAGGCGTGGGTGGTTACTGAAGAGAGCGATTCATTCGCGAGGTAAGACACGAATGGGGTAGTGAGGAAGTGTAGAAGGTTTTAGCTTGTGGAAACAATGAACAGAGAAGAATAGCGCCGTGTTAAAAGGGAAATTCCAAACCCTAATTTTTGTGTTATCCCTTAATTCGTGGCTAAGCTTGTTTTAGGAACTTGGTTTTGGTTTGTTTGATTTGTGTTGGGTGACCCTTTACCTATGCTACATAAGCCCATTTCTGTTCACTGCATACACCCCCTTCATTTGTTTAATTCATAATTTTTGTTTACATCATTTATTTTGAATAATTTATTTGTTTGTTCCTAATTTGCTTCTTGATTAAACTTTTGCTATTAATTTCCCTTTGTTTCTTTTTCATGATACAAATGTTACAAAAAAATATAGAACATATTTCTATTTTATTATTTTTATTTTTTCATATTCAAAAAAATATAAAAATATAAATCTTTCATAGGATTAATTAATTCTTTTCATCATGAAAAATATTAAAAGATAGAAAAAAATATATGCATTTTGATTTAATTTCTTTAGTTAAACATTTTCTTTAAATAATATCTTATTTTTTTCCTTTCTTCCTTACAAGTAAATATATAAAATTTTATTTCCATATTTCATTGGTTAATTTTATTTTCATAGATAATTGTAGCTTTAATTAATTGCACAAAATTCAATTTGGTTGTATTGCTTGTTATTTGGATCTTTCTATCGCATTTGACTCATCCCCATTTGTAAGAATTGTACCCCCATTCCCGAACACTTTGTAATAGCGTAAAATTTCAATTCCCACAATTTACTGTTTTCCTTATACTGTATAGTAATTAGGCATGTATGGCAAGATTAAAAAAAAATCAATCGCTAGATGACCTAATAAAAGAATAAAATAACTTGAAACCAACACACTTTTCACACGCGCACCTCTAGGGTAACCTCGCTCGTTGCCTCGGAAATACAGTAATGTCCCTCGAATATGGGATGCTTTAGCAACGACCCTTCGATTAAAAAGATCGTATTCCCTCGATGACCCTCGACGTTGCCTTCGATAAAACGATCTCGTCCCTTACAAAAATTGCTAAAGCGTCTCATAAGTTGCTTTCGATGACTGTAAAATTGACCCGCGCCTGTCCCTTCACATCCAACGATGGGTCTTCTTACCAAATTAATGGTAAGATAGCCACATTAAGAGGAGGAATTAAAGAACAATTTAAGACCTTTCGAGTAGATAGACTCGCTCCTAGTTACTCGCTTGCTCACGATAAAAACTATTTTCACCTACACTTTCATTTCAAAAACATTTTCAAAAGACAAAACATTTTGTATACGTTCTTATAGAGATGAGAACCATTGCAAAACATCTTTTCAAAGCACTTTCCAAAACACAATTCACAAACACATCTTTGAACCACCTCTCGAAACAAAACTTTGTACGCGTTCTTATAGAAACGAGAACCATTACAAAGAGATTTTTCAAAATACTTTCAAAGCCCACATCACAAGCACACTACCAAATGAATGCAAGTGATCTAAACGAGTAACTAAGAGCCCATGGAAAACCATGAATGAAAAGGGTGCTAATACCTTCCCTTTTCATAATCTACCCCCCGAACCCGAGAAATAATATCGAAAGGTCTTTCCTGTGCTTTTTACCTTTCCTTTGGATAAAAGAAAAGTCGGTGGCGACTCTTGCTATCTGCACAAATGCGATCGAAACGCAAAACGTCAAGTCAGTTCTCCCACCGTATCACAGAACTGGCGACTCTGCTGGGGATTAATAAAAAAAAGTGGGGTTACCTTAGGGTTAGATCACCTTTACTCGCTTTTATTATTTGATTTGTGTGCTTTATATTTAGTTCTTTGTATTGGGCTTGCTTTGGTCCTCCACCCGGATTTGGGGCACCTTTTTAGGTAAATAGAAATAGATTGTGGAGACTGTACGACGTAGACCGATATGGTTGAGACAATGGCTATGTTAGTGTGACGCATTTTTGGGTACTGGTATCCCTCGTGGTGAATCGAGGAGAATACGGGGCCGCTGAGTGGCGTCATGAAGCACTAATTAACCTTAAAACCCTAATTGAACAAACTTGGCCTTTAGGACGTAGTGAGGTAGCCGGTTTCGGTGTAAAGCTGAAAATTGGTTGATACTCGATATTACACTCATTGAGGCTAGACTTTTGGGATATCTCCGCCGCAAGAAAAGATTGTTGTGCTGAGACAATGCCTAAGAGAAAGGTCGGTGATATTGAGATCCTTTAGAACCCCGATCATTATTTCTAGGACAGGTTAAGCCAACTAAACTTCGAAAGGGTACTTACCTACAAACTCATGCAAGCCTAAAACATAGTGATCTGTTTGTTGTGTGTGTATATGTTTGCTTGTACATAAAGATCATAAACATCATCAACATCATATGCATGCTCACTAACTATTTCAAGAATTTAGAAATTTATCTTTGTTTTTGTTTTGTAGGATATGAATTCTCGCCGAAGAAACACCATTCGAATCAGCTTTGCAAAAGCACATCCTCAACTTTGAGAGCTAGCTTCAAGAGTGCCTGGGGATTCTCCTTTTACCAAGAAGTATGGTCGAATCCTCAGTTTGGCTACATCCAACTTCCAAGAAGAGATGATGTGTGTACTATTCCAATTCTTTGATCCCGTACATCATTGTTTCACTTTTCCGGACTATCAGTTGGTACCTACACTAGAAGAGTTCTCTCTGCTCTTAGGAGTGCCCGTGCTTAATCAGATACCGTTCACCGGTCTAAAAGGGATTCCAAAACCCGAAGTCATCGCCGAAGCTTTACATGTGAAGAGGGCTGACGTCATAGCCAATTGGGAAACGAGAAGTGGGGTTAAAGGTTTTTTAGCTAAGTTTCTATTGGAAAAAGCTCGTTCATTCTGGGATGACATGTATTTCCAAGCTTTCGAAGACGTGCAAGCTCTCCTCATTTATGGTTTGGTTCTGTTTCGTAATTCGGACCAATTCATAGACGTTAATGCCATCAAAGTATTTCTCTCTCGCAATACTATACCCACCTTGCTAGGAGACGTCTTGCATTGCCTTCATACCCGTACCATGAAGAAAAGAGGTACCCTTTTGTGTTGTATACCCCTACTCGCTAAGTGGTTCACTTCACACCTTTCTCAGTCAGCATTGAAGAACGAGCAAAGATTGACTTGGTCACAAAGGATGATGTCTCTCTCCCACGCTGATATCTGTTGGTGCTCGAGATCCTTGGAAGATATATCTATCATTGACCGCTGTGGGGAGTTCCCTAATGTACCTCTGCTAGGTATTAGGGGATGTATCACCTACAACCCATGTTTAGATCTTCGGAAGTTTGGGTATGCCCGAAGAGACGGCCCTCGTGAGATGCTCGTCCAGGGTTTGGTCTTCGACTACGACAAAGAAGATCAAGGTTATCGCCAGAGGTTTGCACGTGCTTGGGGAATGGTGAACAAGGTGGACAGTGGGACTTTGGGACATAAAAACTCTATCCCTCTCGAGCCTTACCTTAAGTGGGTACAGGCTCGTGCTCATAATCTCTTGATGCCTTACCCTTCCATCCTTCCTGTCATCATTGAGCCTGTTATTGAAGGAGACGTCCCATACACCATTCTTTATCCTGACCTGCCTACTTCTTTCGAAGACCTGCAGAAAGCTTGGATTCAGTTGAAGGAAGAACGAGACACCTTTGAAACCCAGTACTACGCCAGTGAAAAGAAGGTTCTAGAGCTCACCAAACTGCTTCATGAAGAGAAAAATCTGAATACCTACATTGCTCCAAAGAGGATGCGTTCGGTCTTTTTGTCTTAAGAGTTTTTGCTGTATTTTGTTTCTTTCTTTGTAAGCCCAAGGAGGCATGATGTATTCAAACTTGGTTTTATTTAATATGACGTGTGTTCTTTTTTGGTTTGGACAAGTTTAAATCTTCTAAATTTCCTTGAAATCATTTGCATATTGCATCTTCATTCATCATAACATCATACAGGTTTCTCATAACATGTCGCCTTATCCTTCTACTGTTTATTTCAGTGAGATGGATGTTGAACAAATTGTGAAAGATCTTCAGGCGCAGAATGCCCAGTTTCAACAAATGCTCATGGCTCTGACAAAAGGACAAGAGGAGTTAAAGACTCTGCTAGCCAAAGAGAAGAAGAAGAAAATGAAGAAACCAACCGGAGTTGTGATCATGGGAAGAAGGTTTAAAGGGCAGACCAGGCGAACCTTGGACTTTGAAACATCATCGGGTGAAGGAGATAATCAAGGAGCCGAGACCCAGGAAGTGAACGACGACCCAGCATCCAAAGGAGAGGAAGAGCCTGATTACTCTGAGGAGTAATATCCTCCTGCTGATGATAAATACAAACAGCTAGAGGATCGTTTGAATGCCATGGAGATTCAGAAGGTACCCGATTTGGACTTTGAAGAATTAGGACTCATCTTAGGGGTTGTCATCCCACAGAAATTCAAGGTCCCAACTTTCGCCAAGTATGATGGTATATCTTGCCCAAAACTACATCTGAGGTCATATGTCAGAAAGATTCAACCCCACACGGCTGACAAGAATCTGTGGGTGAATTTCTTCTAGGAGAGCTTATCAGGACTCAGTTGTATTGGTTCTACCAATTAGAAGGGTCAAATGTTCATAACTGGGAAGAGTTGGCTGCCGCTTTCTACAAACAGTATCAGTATAATGCTGATTTGGCCCCGACTAGGACACAGTTACAAAGTATGTCTATGGGAACTGATGAGGGTTTCAAAACCTATGATTAAAAATGGAGGGATCTCGCAAGCAGAGTCCAACCCCCTTTATCCGACAGAGAATTAGTGGATATGTTCCTTGGCACCTTGTCAGGACCATTTTTCAATCACCTGATTGGGAGTTCTTCATCTGGGTTTACCGATTTAATCATGACTGGTGAGCGGGTCGAAGCCGGTATAAAAAGCGGAAAAATTCAAAGAGATGCATCCTCAAGTATGGTGAAGAAACCTTTTGTTGGAAAGAAGGAGGTCAGTGCTGCGTATGACCATAGGAATCAAAACAAAGCCGACCGTCATCCGGCAGTAGGGGCGGTCATGATCTCTAATCCTGCGCCAAATCAGCAGCGAAATTATCAGCGCAAACCAGAAGCGCCCATGAGACGATTCACCCGGATTAACATGACCATGTCTCAAGTTTTGTCCCACCTTCTAAGGACCAATCTGGAAACTTTAAAGGAAGCTCCCAAGAACCCCAATACTGCTTCTCCTCGCTACAACCCGAACGCCCGATGTGCCTATCATTCTGAAAGCCCGGGGCACGATACAAATGATTGTTGGGCCTTAAAGAATAAGGTGAAAGACCTTATCGATGCGAAGGAGGTTGAATTTGAGCCCCCAGAAACACCTAATGTAATAACGTCACCAATGCCCAGACATGGCCAAGGTATCAACACCATTGATGATGATCGTTTTGTTTCCTCCGTGAATGACTTGGTTACTCCTCTGTTGACCATTAAACAAAATCTACTGCAAGCCGGCTTGTTCCCAGGTTGCGATGAAAATTGCCACCTTTGCAAATCTCTGCCGAACGGTTGTTTGTTACTAAAGATAGGCGTCCAGCGCATGATGACTAGTAAAGAAATCCTATTTGAAAAGATACCTCTTATCAAAAACTCTTATCAAGATGTTTCGATAATCACCATTTCCGACAATCCTCCCAGGGTCTCCACCAAAAGACCTGTCAGGATTACATCTGCTCCCAGATTTGTACCATTAATCATCACTATGCCAAGACCAATACCATACTCCTCAAATAAAGTTATTCCCTGGAGTTATGAGGCTGACGTTTATTACTATGGCGTCAAGCAAGATCAGTTGGTTGTCACAAATGAAGTTGCGATAGATATTGATCCTGATATCAGTAACATCACTGGAACCAGCAAAATAACAAGAAGTGGAAGAGTCTTCTCACCTGAAATTTCTCCAAAGACCGTTGCTACTCCTGTAATCATCACTACTGCCACTCCTACCGACACCGCCAGTGATACTCCTGCTGTTATCCCTACTGCAGATACCAGGGGAAAAGAGGCTTTGGTTGAGCCTGCCCAAGCAAGAGAACGTCCCGAAGTCATCCTTGAAGCTTCTAGAAAAGAAATAGAAGAAATCCAGAAGATAATCAAGAAAAGTGACTACAACATTGTAGAACAATTGCGGCAGACCCCCTCGAAGATATCATTATTGTCCTTACTTTTGTGCTCTGAAACTCACGCCAAAGCCTTGGTAAAGTTTCTTAAGACCGCCCACGTGCCCCAGGAGACCTCCATCGACCAATTTGAAGACTGTGTGGCCAGTCTAACTGCTGATAACAAATTGGGCTTTTCTGATGCTGATTTAACCTCTAAAGGAAGGAAGCACAACGATGCCTTACATATTTCCATTGAATGCAGGGGCACCACACTTGCCCATGTTTTGGTGGATACCGGTTCATCATTGAATGTCTTGCCCAAAAATGCCCTCGATCGACTGGATTGCGAGGGACTCACCTTGAAACCTAGCAACATCATAGTGAGGGCCTTTGATGGTTCCAAGAGGACAGTGCACAGAGAAGTTAGTATCCCCATAAAAATTGGGACTCAGACCTTTAACTCAATTTTCTATGTGATGGATATCCGCCCTTCATACTCTTGTCTGTTGGGTCGACCCTGGATCCATGGTGCTGGTGCCGTCACTTCCACCTTACACCAAATGCTAAAATACCTGATCAGAGGGAAGATTATCACAGTTCACAGAGAAGAGGAATACATGGTTAGCCATTTGAACTCTTTCAGGTATGTTGAAATGGATGGTGAATTCATAGAGACTCCCTGCCAGAACTTTGAGGAGGTTCCAACAATGGTCGCAGAAACCAAGTCTACTCCAAAGGGCCTGAAGATTACCAGACCTCCGCTAAAGATGGCTTCATTGAAAGACGCTTGAGCAGTAGTTGAAGAGGGAGGATGTACTATCTGGGGTCAGCTATCGGATATTCCCTACAAGTCCGACAAATTTGGGTTGGGGTTCACTTTAGAGGCTCAGAAAGCTGTCCGACGTTCTCGCGCAGGGGGACCACCTCTGCGTATCAGCAATCAAGGAGTCAATGCATTAGAAGATAATGATGGCAGCTGTGACATGGATGAATGGATTTTTCCAACCATCGGTGGAGGGCTCAACAATTGGGAGGCGAAATATTTCATTCCTATTACTTTTATTTAAGAGTAATTGTCTTTTAATATTTTCAGTCTTGTAATATTTAAAAAATTCAGACTTTTTAAAACCTTGTGTCTTACCCGAGGCACAATGGTCCATCTGTAAGGGTTGTCACTTCATTTTCATATGTCATTAATGAATCATGGATGTTTTTGCATCAAATTTTGTTTTCTTTGTCTTTTCTTTCTTACATTTTTATTTCTTTCAAAGGTAGCTATGCTCTTACACACACTCACATATTGAAAATGAAGATCTATATCCACTCAGGATCCCATGGGTAATAGTTCTGCTATGGCCAATTGTGACTTTGAAAATCTTTTCTACCAAGCTGACGATGAAGGTGAGGAAGATTATGAAGTGCCAGGAGAGTTGGCCAGGTTGTTGCAACAAGAAGACAGGACCATTCAGCCGCACGAAGATCCGGTCGAAACAATTAACTTGGGAACTGAAGAAGATAAGAAAGAGGTCAAGGTGGGTGCCAACTTGGAACCTAATGTCAAGGAGCGTATGATTCAGTTATTGCACGATTATGTTGAGATCTTCGCCTGGTCATACAAAGACATGCCAGGACTGGATGCAGACATTGTGGTACATCATCTGCCTACAAAGGAAGATTGTCCCCCAGTAAATCAAAAGGTTCGTCGTATGAGACTCGATATGTCTGAAAAGATCAAAGCAGAAGTTATGAAGCAATTCAATGCTGGATTTTTGGTTGTCACCTCTTATCCCCAATGGGTGGCCAATGTTGTCCATGTACCCAAGAAAGATGGTAAAGTGCGGATGTGTGTGGACTATAGAGATTTGAATAGGGCAAGCCCCAAAGATGGTTTCCCACTTCCCCACATCGACATCTTAGTTGACAATATGACGCAACACAAAGTGTTTTCCTTCATGGATGGCTTCTCGGGCTACAACCAAATCAAAATGGCGCCTGAGGATATGGAGAAAACGACCTTTGTTACACAGTGGGGAACTTTCTGCTATAAGGTCATGCCATTCGGACTGAAGAATGCTGGGGCAACCTATCAATATGCTATGGTAGCTTTATTTCATGACATGATACATCATGAAATAGAGGTCTACATAGACGATATGATAGCCAAATCGCAGACAGAAGAAGAGCACCTCGATCACTTATAGAAGCTGTTTGAGAGGCTGAAGAAGTACAAGTTGAGATTGAATCCAAACAAGTGCACATTCGGAGTACGGTCTGGTAAACTCCTGGGTTTTGTCATCAGCAACAAGGGTATCAAAGTTGATCCTGCCAAGGTTAAAGTGATACAAGAAATGCTGTCTCCTCGTACTAAGAAAGAAGTCAGAGGGTTCTTGGGACATCTGAATTACATAGCAAGGTTTATTTCTCACCTGACAGCTACTTGTGAACCAATCTTCAAACTCCTGAAGAAAGATCAAGTAGTCAGATGGAATGAAGAATCCGATGTTGCTTTTGACTAAATCAAGGAATGCCTGTAAGAACCTCCTGTGTTGTTGCAACCTGTCGAGGGAAGGCCATTGATCTTATATATAACTGTTTTAGAAAACTCAATGGGGTGTGTGCTGGGGCAGCATGACGAGTTTGGCCGAAAAGAGCATGCTATTTATTACCTGAGCAAAAAGTTTACCGACCGTGAAATAAGATATTCACCGCTCGAGAAAACTTGCTGCGCTCTGGCATGGGCTGCTCGCCGGCTGAGACAGTATATGCTGACCCACACTACTTTGTTGATATCTAAAATGGATCCAATAAAGTACATCTTTGAGAAGCCTACTCTTTCTGTGAGAATTGCAAGATGGCAGATGATCCTGACAGAATATGACATACAATATACTATCTAGAAAGCTATAAAGGGCAGTGTATTGGCTGATCATCTTGCTCACCAAGCTGTAGAAGACTACCAGTCCATAAAGGTTGAATTCTCGGACGAGGACATCATGATGTTAGACAACTGTGAAGAGATCAGGCCATATGACGGACCTGAACAAGGATCCCGATGGACCCTGTTCTTTGATGGGGCATCCAACGCACTTGGCAATGGTATCAACGCCGTACTCATATCTCCTGAAGGATGTCATACTCCCTTTACTGTCAGACTTTGCTTCAACTGTACAAACAACACGGCAGAATATGAAGCATGCATGTTTGGTCTCAAGGATGCCATAGACTTGGGGATCAAACACTTGGTTGTATTTGGAGATTCAACCTTGGTCATCAGTCAAGTCAAAGGGGAATGGGATACCAAGCACCCTAATCTTATCCCTTATAAAGAACATGTGTTGACACTGTTGCCGCATTTCGAGAAGATTACCTTCGAGCATTTCCCGCGAGAAGAAAATCAGCTAGCAGACACATTAGCTACAATGTCATCTATGTTTAAACTTAATTGGGATAACGAGGCTCCTCAAATCACCATTGAGCGGATGAATGAACCAGCCTACAGTCACGAGATTAATACCGAAGAAGTAGTGGACCAGCCTTGGTTTCATGAAGTCAAGAGGTATCTCAAGTCTCAGGAATATCCAGAAGGAGCTTCGGTGAATGACAAGAAGTTCCTAAGAAGGTTCTCGGCTAAATTCTTCCTTAGTAACGACATTTTGTACAAACGTAGTCATGACTCTGTATTGCTTCGGTGCGTAGACAAGGTTGAGGCTGAAAGGATCATGGGTGAACTACACGAAGGAACTTTTGGTACACATTCCAGTGGGCATACAATGGAAAAGAAAATCCTACGGGCAGGCTATTATTGGTCTACCATGGAGGCAGATTGCTATCAACACTCTCGTACTTGCCATAAGTGCCAAATCTATGCCGACAAAGTACATGTACCTCCAGTTCCTCTGAATGTCTTGACGGCTCCTTGGCCCTTTTCTATTTGGGGAATCGATATGATTGGGGAAATCAAGCCAACAGCCTCCAATGGACATCGCTTTATCTTAGTGGCCATCGACTATTTTACAAAGTGTGTTGAGGCAGCTTCCTTTGCTTCCGTTACTAAGAATGTGGTCGCCCGGTTCATCAAGCAGAATCTCATATGTCAGTATGGTATCCCAGAGAAAATCCTCACTGATAATGGTACACATCTGAATAATACTATGATCACCACCTTGTGCGAGCAATTCAAGATTCATCATCATAATTCTTCCCCTTACCGGCCAAAGATGAATGGTGTTGTAGAAGCTGCTAAAAAAAACATTAAGAAGATCATACAGAAAATGACAGTCACATACAAAGACTGGCATGAGATGCTACCGTTCGCTCTCCATAGGTATCGTACCACAGCTCACACATCAACTGGGGAAACACCTTATTCTCTCGTATACGGCATGGAAGCTGTCTTGCCTATTGAGGTCCAGATCCCCTCTCTAAGAATCATGAAGGATGCTGGTTTGAATGAAGAAGATTGGATTTAGACTCGGTTTGACCAACTAAACTTGATTGATGAGAAGAGGCTTACAACTATTTGTCATGGTCAGATGTACCAAAAATGCATGATCAAAGCTTTTAATAAAAAGGTCAAGCGTCAGGTATATCGGGTTGGTGACTTGGTAATCAAGCGTATCATTTTGCCACAAGGTGATCCCAGGGGCAAATAGACCCCTACATATCAAGGGCCGTTTGTAATCAAAAGCATTTTCTCTGGTGGAGCGATGATCTTGACTACTATGGATGTCGACGACCTCCCGCACCCTGTAAATAAGGACATAGTTAAAAGATACTACGCATGATCAAAGACCCGCTAGGTTGACTGGACTAGGCAAAAATAAGGGTTTCCCGGCGAACCAAAAGGGTTCGGGCAAAAATAAGGGATGAAAATAAAAAATTTGTACACCCGGCAAGTCGAAAACCCGAAAGGGCGGCTTGGGCAAAAAAGGGTATCCCGGTGGACTGAAAACCCGAGAGGGCGGTCCAAGCAAAAGTTAGGGATTAAAGCGTATGACTATGTCCCGTTGGATCATCTGGAAAACAATCTTCAACGTCAACCAATCAACTCAATTGGCTCTAAATCAATCCAATCGACTTCGCCGAGGCGACCAGCGGACAAGACATTGAGAGACATGAAGGCTATAGTAGAACGGGAACCCCTTGGGATTATACCACACAGCTATATTTTCTTTGTATCAATTTTTCATTTTCTTACGACGACATTCTCTTGCTAGAATGCTTGTCTCATTGTACAAAAACACTTGTTCAAGTTAATACAAAGATATCCTTTTTGAAAGTGCAAAACCATCTGTTTTTCTTTATTTCTATGTTTTATTTACAAAAACGTCCAATGATTTATTTTTGAACATATGTATTTGAACGTGATTACTGTTACAAATAAATAAATAAAAAACGGAAATACAATTACTAATGACTTTAAGAAATAGAATAATATCTGTAAGCCATACCATAAAACCCCCGCAGGTGCTTTCTCCAGCCAGAGCAAAATTTCCAACCACTGGTCCAAAATGTCCCCAGCGAGCTGCCCAACTTCTCAGATATCCCCAGCAGGATATCACAAGCAATGACTGGCTTTTCCCTTTTTTTAAAACAGAGTTTATACTTAGAAATTCACCCATCAGTACTTCAAAAGGGATTTATTTTCCCCTCTTCCATCAACGCTACGGCACAAACAATCTTTACTTTTCATACATTTGCATACATACGTCATATCATTGACAACTCAAGTGCACACAGTGCAATCTCATTTATTTTGAGAGGAAAACATCACACCATGCATCGCATACATCATAACATTGTATACAATTAACTCTTCACCTTTTTACAGGAAAGAGACATTTGACAGTTATTATCAACAAACTTCCGACAGACACAAATCTTCAACAAGTCAAATACATATCAGTTTCCGAGAAAAGGCTGGTTTTTGCTGGTTCAGATAAATCTCTCAACGATTTATTCTTATTCGTCTCCAGATTATTTCACTGGTTTAGATAAATCTCTCAATGATTTATTCTGATTCGTCTCTAGATTATTTCACTGGTTCAGATAAATCTCTCAACGGTTTATTCTGATTCGTCTCCAGATTATTTCACTGGTTCAGATAAATCTCTCAATGGTTTATTTTGATTCGTCTCCAGATTATTTCACTGTTTCAGATAAATATCTCAACGGTTTATTCTGATTCGTTTCCAGATTTTACTATTTCAGATAAATCTCTCAACAATTTATTCTGATTCGTCTCCAGATTTTTACTGGTTAAAATAAATCTCTCAATGGTTTATTCTAATTCGTCTCCAGATTTTTACTGGTTCAGATAAATCTCTCAACGGTTTATTCTGATTTGTCTCCAGATTTTTACTAGTTCAAATAAATCTCCCAACGGTTTATTCTGATTCGTCTCTAGATTTTTACTGGTTCAGATAAATCTCTCAACGGTTTATTCTGATTCATCTCCAGATTTTACTGGTTCAGATAAATCTCTCAACGGTTTATTCTGATTTGTCTCCAGATTTTTACTGGTTCAGATAAATCTCTCAAAGGTTTATTCTGATTCGTCTCCAGATTATCTCATTGGTTCAGATGAATCTCTCAATGATTTATTCTGATTCGTCCCCAAATTATTTCATTGTTTCATATAAATCTCTCAACGGTTTATTCTGATCCACCTCCAAATTTTTCACTGGATCAGATAAATCTCTCAACGGTTTATTCTGATTCGTCTCCAAATTTTTATTTCATTTGTTTCAGATAAATCTCTCAATGGTTTATTCTGATTCGTCTCTAGATTATTTCTTTATTTCAGATAAATCTCTCAACGGTTTATTCTGATTCGTTCTCTGTTTAGATCCAGTTCAAAATTTCCGTCAACAATCACCTTTGGATGGCATCTATAAGCCCACCTCCGACAATTCTCCTCTGGCATCTTTAAGCCCATTTCCATAAACAATCAAACCAGCGCGTCATCAAGTGCAAATTTTTGGGCACTCTAGTGTTCAATCATCTTCTACTTTCAAACCACGAACGACAAACATGTCGATCTCGCTTTTCAAGTTTAAGAAGATTGAACAGGGGCAGCTGTTGTACCCCAAAATTTGCCCTCCAATTTTTCATAGAAGATACAACCCTAGGGTTTCTTGGATATTCAAGTTGGTTCAGAAATCGATCAGACATATTCTCTTCTGGGCCAGTAAATCAGCAATTAGGGTTTTTTTTTTTGCAATTCTCAAAAGAAAATGGGTTTTCAAAGATCCAATTGGCCTTCATAGGTCTTCATTCTTCCTCAAGGTTGTATTTGTGATTTCTTCAAGCTACAATATTTTGAGACGATTATGTCTGTTCATGGTCACATGTGATGTCGCTCACGGGTTTATCTTCAAAGAATCGGAAGAAATTTGAGTTTGGAAGACTTTCAAATTATCAAATCATCATAAGGCATTTGATTGATTTTGAATTTTCTTAAACACAGTTTAATGTTTGTTCTCAGAGCATGATTTGTTTGGGACAAGAGATGGAGGGTAAGACTGTCATTTAGGACAATCATGATTTTGGCATCCAGGTTGACCAGATGATTTACGTCCTTAAAACATCTATTTTGTTAAAGAAATGGAGTACAAAGTGTGTGTTTGTTTGAAATGCAGTTACAAAGTTATTGGGGTTATTTGGAATTTAAGTTACCAGACTGGAGCATTTTATTTCAAATATCCTGATTGGGAACCCAAAAAAAATCAATTAGGATGCGAACAGAAATTACAAATTGTTGTTGATAAAGGATTTCAAGTTATAAAATGACACAAGAATACTTTATGCTACAATTCGAGATTTTCTCCAATTTCAAACACACCGTCCAAGATTGTTACAATACTTCGAATTCTTTTAATACTTTATGTTTTACAACTTATTGTATTTAAAGATAAATTGGTATAACTATTGGATACAATACATCAAAATACAAGAATGATCTTTCTAAGTTACAAAGAAAATCAAAGTGAATGTTTGGCCTAAGAGAACTAATCTATGTTTAAGTTGTTTGAAGACTGAAGTCATATCAGATTCCTTTGCTTATATCCAAGACTTCCATGTTTGCCACATATTTCTTGCGTTCTTTGCTTTCTCATCTCCAATGTTGCTCACATGAAAACAAGAGAAAGAAAGCATGATTAATACAAGATTATATGGGCATGAACAAGGAATTTTCCAAAAGTTATTTCATAAATTCATCATTAAGGTTTGCAACGTGGAATCAGAATGCTATTTATTTCATCACAACCTATTTCCCCCAGTTGCAAATCACAAGAAGGTTGCCCTTCTTGGTTCACAAAAAGAAGGAAAAAGATAAATTCGCGAACATGATAGCCCAAGGCTGCACACAATAACAAAATGATACAACAGTCCAAACAAACAGCATCATCACAAATTGAAACAAGCAGCGTCATCACAAACAAACAGCAACATCACAAACTGAACAAACAGCAGCATCACAAACTGAAAAAACAACAACATCACAAACTGGACAAGCAGCGTCATCACAAACAAACAACATCATCACAAATTGAAACAAATAGCATCATCACAAACCGAACAAGCGGCGTCATCACAAACAAACAACATCATCATAAGCTAAAACAAGGCAACAGTGTGGCAAATATAACAAATATCTAGATGCTAAATCAAACAAAATAACAAGTGAACTTTCTCAAGAAATAAAATGTCATCATTTTCCAAGTACTGCAAACCTTTCAGAAGGGTAAAATAAGCAAAAGAGAAATTTGCTTTTTTATTGTCATTGAGAGAGAAGAGAGGAAAGAGGTCACCTAGGATACTGCATTGCCCAAAGCACATCCTGCAAAAGCTCTGCTACAAATAGAAGAGCTGCTGTAAACCCAAAATCAGAACAAAATCTGTTGTAAACCCAAAATCACCAAAACCTGTTGTAAACCCAAAATCAGAACAAAACCTGCTGTAAACCCAAAAATCATCAAAACTGCTAAAATACAAAATCAGAAAAAACCTACTGTAAACAAGAACCTATTGTAGAGACCAAAGGCAAAAAGGCCACAGCATAAGAAAAGGTCAATAAAAATAGAGAGGGATGATGGATTAAAGCCCAGCAAAAAAGAGAACAATTATTCATTATTCAAACACAGTAAGAGAGAGAGCAAGAACAAAATAGCCATCACAAAAAATCCCAAAGCTTGATAACCATCATCAAGAACTCAGAACAACATAACCATCACCAAAAATTCCAAAACCTGTTAACTATCACCAAAAATTCAAAAAAAATTGTTAACCATCATCAAGAACTCAGAACAACATAACCATCACCAAAAATTCCAAAAACAACCTGTTAACCATCATCAAGAACTCATTAACAACATAACCATCACAAAAAATTCCAAAACCTGTTAACTATCACCAAAAATTCCAAAAAAACTGTTAACCATCATCAAGAACTCAGAACAACATAACCATCGCCAAAAATCCCAAAGCCTGATAACCATCATCAAAACTCAGAACCAAAGAACCATCACCCAAAACACAGAAATAACACAATCATCATTCAACATTTGATAACCAAGAAAGAGATAACATACCATCCAAGCCAGAAGAGCCTCGCCCCCATCCTCATCTCTTTCCCTCATAAATCATCTACCACCACTAAAAACCATCCTCAATCTCGCCTCTCCATTCCTATTTTGCAAAAGATCACGAAAATACAGCAAGGCAAGGGAGAAGTTATAAAGCTCCAACAGGTATGAGTTCTCCCCCCATTCTCATACTTCCATAGCATAATGTCTGCATTTGTAAAGAACTGATGGGTAGTTAGAGAAGAAAAATCAATGAAAATCTGTAAGCTTCGAAAATAACAAAAAATATTACCTTTTCAAAATCGCTAGAGTTGGATTAGGGAGACGAGAGAGTTATATTCCGGTAACAAAGAGGTTGAGGAAGGTCAAGGATGAGACGATTTTGGGTCTCTCTGGTCTAAATCCGAATTCACCAGAAAAAGGGGTTTCAAAAAGATGTTAGCCGCTGTGAGACAAAGAGGCGTGGGTGGTTACTGAAGAGAGTGATTCATTCGCGAGGTAAGACAGGGATGGGGTAGTGAGGAAGTGTAGAAGGTTTTAGCTTGTGGAAACGATGAACAGAGAAGAATAGCGCCGCGTGAAAAGGGAAATTCCAAACCCTAATTTTTGTGTTATCCCTTAATCCGTGGCTAAGCTTGTTTTAGGAACTTGGTTTTGGTTTGCTTGATTTGTGTTGGGTGACCCTTTACCTTTGCTACATAAGCCCATTTCTGTTCACTGCATACACCCCCCTTCATTTGTTTAATTCATAATTTTTGTTTACATCATTTATTTTGAATAATTTATTTTTTTGTTCCTAATTTGCTTCTTAATTAAACTTTTGCTATTAATTTCCCTTTATTTCTTTTTCATGATACAAATGTTACAAAAAAATATTGAACATATTTCTATTTTATTATTTTTATTTTTTCATATTCAAAAAAATATAAAAATATAAATCTTTCATAGGATTAATTAATTCTTTTCATCATGAAAAATATTAAAAGATAGAAAAAAATATATGCATTTTGATTTAATTTCTTTAGTTAAACATTTTCTTTAAATAATATCTTATTTTTTTCCTTTCTTCCTTACAAGTAAATATATAAAATTTTATTTCCATATTTCATTGGTTAATTTTATTTTCATAGATTATTGTAGCATTAATTAATTGCGCAAAATTCGATTTGGTTGTATTGCTTGTTATTTGGATCTTTCTATCGCATTTGACTCATCCTCATTTATAAGAATTGTACCCCCATTCCAGAACACTTTGTAATAGCGTAGAATTTCAATTCCCGCAATTTACTGTTTTCCTTATGCTGTATAGTAATTAGGCGTGTATGGCAAGATTAAAAAAAACCAATCGCTAGATGACCTAATCAAAGAATAAAATAACTTGAAACCAACACACTTTTCACACGCGCACCTCTAGGGTAACCTCGCTCGTTGCCTCAGAAATACAGTCATGTCCTTCAAATATGGGATGCTTTAGCAATGACCCTTTGATGAAAAAGATCGTAGTCCCTCGATGACCCTCGATGTTGCCTTCGATAAAACGATCTCGTCCCTTACAAAAATTGCTAAAGCGTCTCATAAGTTGCTTTCGATGACTGTAAAATTGACCCGCGCCTGTCCCTTCACATCCAACGATGGGGCTTCTTACCAAATTAATGGTAAGATAGCCACATTAAGAGGAGGAAGAAAAGAACAATTTAAGACCTTTCGAGTAGATAGATTCACTCCTAGTTACTCGCTTGCTCATGATAAAAACTTTTTTCACCTACACTTTCATTTCAAAAACATTTTCAAAAGACAAAATGTTTTGTATACGTTCTTATAGAGACGAGAACCATTGCAAAACATCTTTTCAAAACACTTTCTGAAACACAATTCACAAACACATCTTTGAACCACCTCTTGAAACAAAACTTTGTACGCGTTCTTATAGAAACGAGAACCATTACAAAGAGATTTTTAAAAATACTTTCAAAGCCCACATCACAAGCACACTGTCAAATGAAAGCAAGTGATCTAAACGAGTAACTAAGAGCCCATGGAAAACCATGTATGAAAAGGGTGCTAATACCTTCCCTTTTCATAATCAACCCCCCGAACCCGAGAAATAATCTCGAAAGGTCTTTCCTGTGCTTTTTACCTTTCGTTTGGATAAAAGAAAAGTCAATGGCGACTCTTGCTATCCGCACAAATGCGATCGAAACGCAAAACATCAAGTCAGTTCTCCCACCGTATCACACATACCAATGTCAAACATCATACATTTCGCATATACACGACATTCAATACGCATGCATACACGTGTATCACATAACAAACAGACAAATGATTTCACCCTTGATACAACTATCTAAGGGTCAACCAATGCAATGTTTCTCCTACGATTCAACCCATCACTTCAGTCTTCATGCCGTGACACATTTAGCCCATCACCTAAGTCTTCCTGCATTGATGAGCTCCTTGCAAACTTAATATGTTGCCTCTAAGCCGCAGCATATCTCCAAGCCAACACATCACTTCTAAGCTGCAGTGTACTCGCGAAACCCAATATGTTACCTCTAAGCCGCAATATATCATCTAACTCAAACACATTGCCTCTAAGCGGTAATGTATTCACAAAACTCAGCATGTTGCCTCTAAGCCGTAACACATTCTCAAAAATCCATTACATTGCCTCTAAGCCGCAATAAATTCTCAATACCCCATTACCTTTCCCCTAAGCTGCAAGTGAATCCTCAACACTCCGTATGTTGCCTCTAAGCCGTAACTCATTCTCAAAACCCATTGCATTGCCTCTAAGCCGTAACGCATTGTCAGAACGCAGTATATTGCTTCTAAGCCGCAATGTATCTCTCTAGATTAGCATATTACCTCTAAGCCGCAATATATTATCCAAACAAGCACATTGCCTTTAAGCCGCAATGTATCTCTCCAGATCAACATATTGCCTCTAAGCCGCAATATATTATCCAACCAACACATTGCCTCTAAGCCGCAATGTATCTCTCCAGATCAACATTTTGCCTCTAAGCCGCAATATATTATCTAAAAAATCACATTGCCTCTAAGCCGCAATGTATCTCTCCAGATTAACATATTGCCTCTAAGCCGCAATATATTATCCAACCAGCATGTTGCCTCTAAGCCGCAATGTATCTTTCCAAATCAACATATTGCCTCTAAGCCGCAATATATTATCCAAACCAGCACATTGCCTCTAAGCCATAATGCATTACCTAAACTCAGACCATCGTCTCAGACTTTAGGCAGCGATGTTCGAAACCAATTTATCTTATCACATCAGACTTCATGCAGTGATCTGTGAACCTAATCCATTGCCTCAAACTTCATGTGACAATGTGTTTCTATATTCCAAACTCCAGACCATTTCCTCAGACTTCATGTAGCGATATTCTAAACCAAACCCAGCTTATCACATCAAATGTCATGCAATGATTTGCCAACTAACATCATTACCTCAGACTTCATGCAACAATGTATTTCGTTATGCCAAGTTCTAGACCATCGTCTCAGACTTCATACATTGATGTTTTAAAACCAGATTAGCTTATCACGTCAGACTTCACGTAGTGATTTGAAAACATAACCTATTGCCTCAGACTTCATGCAACAATGAATTCCAAACTCCCGACCATCGTCTCAGACTTCACGCAACGATGTTCGAAAACTAAATTCAGCTTATCACATCATACTTCACGCAGTAATTCGCGAACCTAACCCATTGCCTCAGCCCTCATGCCGTAATGTGTTTCTTCATTTCACAAAATCCAGCCTATCGCATCAGACTTCATGCAGCGATGTCCGAAAACCAAACCTAGCTTATCATCTCAGACTTCACGCAGTGATTTGCAAAACGGTAACCCATTGCATCAAACTTCATGCAACAATACATTTCGTTATTCCATAAACACCGATCATCGCACCAGACTTCATGTTGTAATGCTCAAAAAAAGACCAAACTCAACACATCGCCTCTAAGCCGCAATGCGTTCCGCAGACTCAAATACATAGCCTCCAACCGCAATGTATTCATGCTCAAAACATCGCCTCAGACGTCATCCAGCGATTCGCAAACGTAATCCATGGCCCTAATCTTCAAGCAGCCATGCATCATCAATCATTGCCATACTCACCCTCCAAATGGGTGATTAAGCCAAGACATACAAAATTTCACTTTTAAGATCAAAGACCATCTGCCTCGTTATCAAACCTGGGTAAGCGATATATCATCAACTTTACCTACTTCCTTGAGACTCGTAAAGGTATGCTGTATCAGTGTAACCTTATGTTTGTCGGACAAATTTTGGGACACTTCAAGTATTCAATAAACTTCCAATCAGAATGCGTGAGACCCAAGTTTTCTCACGCTATTCGATTAAAAGATAATTGAATAGGGGCAACTGTCGTACCCCAAATTTGTCCTACCTCGGTAATTTTATCTTTCAAGATTTAAATAGAAGAAATATTTAATTAAAGATGGTACAACAGTATCTGATGGCCCATCTTTATCCAAGACTAGGGGGTGTATTTTTAATTCAGGAAGGCGTGGTTTTTTAAATCAGAAAGACTCGTGTAAACCTATTCGTATGGCATGTTGGCATATGGCCCATGCAATTTGAAAATTTAAAAAAATCGTCTGAGTAGTTAATTAATTATTAGCTTATTAAAACTACTTAGCTTTAATTTGCCATTAATTTAAAGTTAAGTATCTAAGCCCATTTACATTCAAGTGGTTGTTAGTAAAATGAGGGGTGAAGTTTCAATAAACAAGTCTATTGCATTTGGCCCACCTCTTTTGGGGTTTGAATAACAAAGAAATGGGGCGAAGTTACAAATTGCAGGCCCATTAGGATCGTATTAGCCCATTGGTCAGTTTTTGTTGTTACTATCTTTGTTTTATAAAGAAAAATGGTATTAGTAGATTTATGTCTGTTGTTATTATATCCTTGCTGTAAGGTATTTTATGTTTATTGTCAAAAGTTTTTTTAGTACATTTCATTAGACATTTAATAAAGAGCTTTTGAAACAAATTTGTTGCACAAGGCCTATTAGGCCCAATGCATATCCAGAAAAGGGGCATTGCTGTTTGCAAAACAAAAAAGAAATCATTATTGATCCAAGGTATACCCTGTCTAATTAGCGGATACTATACATTTAAAAATCTTGCAAAAAAAAAGAGATCAGTACAAAGCCCAATTTAGTTTTCATTGTTTGCTGGGGCAGAAGGTAATTAATCAACGTACGGCCCATAAACTACTACTGTACCAATCACGCCTATTGTCATGCCAGAAACAACTACTGTTCAAATTCGGTGTGCAAAGTTAAGTCTATAGCAAATTGCAAATGGCCAGAATTAGTTAAAACACAATATTCGTACAATTAGGAAATCCAATCTTCACCAAATCTTTAATAAACTATACAAACTTGTTGTTACAAGAATAATATCAAATCTCAGGATATCCAAATCAATCAAAATCTCTAATTTATACAAACACTTCCTAAAATTTCTGCTAATCGTGACTGAAAAAGAAATCAAAACCCTAAAAAAGCTACCTATATAAATTAAGAGAAAGAAATACAGAAAGGGAGAGTTTTATAGAGGACGACGGAGAATTGACAGAAGCAAGGTTTTTTTTTTACAGAACAAGAACAAGGGAGAAAAGAAGGAAAATTGGGAGACGGAGATTGGGACAAACTCTTTGCACTGAAGATCCAGAGGTGAAGGTGATTAGAGTTTCCAAATCGGAAACTCTAATCCCCTAGAACGTCGCCACCTCCAAGCCATCTTCCGCCACCGCTAAGCACAACCATCGGACATCATCTTCAATCAAAAAACCTGCAAAATAGGGAAGGAGGAGAAGGGTTAAAGACCTAAATCGGAACTTAGGGAAACCGGAAATCGCGAAAAGGGAAAAGACGACTTAGCTTGCTATTCGTTTCGTTTGCGTATTCTGTTGGGTTTGATGGGTAGTGGAGATAAAAGTTATGGTTGAAGCGCCGACGGATGCTCTAGAATAACTAGGGTTTATGATTTTGGGAAGATAGAGGAATATGAAGTTTCGCGTAGAAGAGAAATGAAGAACCGTGATTACTGAAAAAGAAAATTATGAAAATAAAAAAATGTTGTTATATTCTGTTTGGATTCCCCACGCACACGGATGAGTTAACTGCTATACTCCCTCAGATATCACCCATTGGATTTTCATCGAATGGCCGTAAGGCCAAGTTCCACGATAGCACGCAGCATCCCCACTCACCTGATCCATCAGGCTTCCCCTTCAAAACGCGTTGGGCCCAACCAAACTACTATGCATACCCCCTTTACCTTTGTTCACTAAACCGTGAAGCAGTTTGCACCCCCCTTTTGCCTGGACATTCAAGGCCTAACCCATATCACTTTCAGCACCCCCCGCTTTTACTTCACCACTGAAAATGCACCCCCAGGTTATTTAAAATAATTAATTATTTTGTATTATTTTCTTTTTATATCATTTTTCATATACATTATATTTTATTAATTATCTATTCATTTTTTATTAATAATTGTAATTATTATTAATTATTATTATCATATTTATAAAATTATTATTATATATTATTGTTTATTACATTGAAATATTATCTCTATTATTATAAATTATTTTATGCAAGAATTCATATATTATTTCATTACATTATTGCATTAAATATTTTTAACCATGCATTAATCAAGACGTTTTCGCAATTAATACAGTTAAAAAACACAAACCAAGCATCAGACTATTTTCGCGAACAAACTAAGCTAATTAACAGTCTTTTTGCAAATAGGGTTTCAAACTAATTTTGGCTTACTGCGTTCTCAGTCAAAATCTCTGCAATCACTACTCCCGACCGAGTGCGAAGTGATTCAAAATATGTTTACAAATCCTCTAAAAGAAACCAACCCATACGAACTACAAATTGGGACTCTGATTCCTCATAAGAGGAAACATAGGAATGCGATCTAAAATCGTGGCGAGTCTTTCTAATTAAAACTTAAAACCATGTTTACCCCAAACCTAAACCTAGAGCTTAATATCCTTGCGAACAAGGTAGATGAAAGGTGCCTAACACCTTACTTTCGTCTAATTGAGTCTAAAACCTAGAATCTCTGTCTGCGAATTAAGGTTTTCTGTTAGATTCCCTTCCCTGGGATAAAAACTAATAGTGGCGACTCTTGATTAAAAAAACCAGTCACATCAGTATGAAATGATGAAGTTCGGAGGGAAATCGTGTGAAGTTGCAAATATGAAAAGTGTGACTTCTATTTTGCTCAAAACTTAACCAAAACTTGAGTTTCAAGGTGCTAATCACTTCTGGAAGATTGCTAAACATGATTAGAAGTAAAAGCGCGCAAAAATTTTGTGTTTAGAGGCCAAATCATGAATTTCAAATTCTGACTTTGGAGGAAACTTCAGTCTCAAGGTACCATCTTTGAATCAATGGTGTGCATGATTTAGGGAACCTTAGGACTTGATTATTGATGCCTTAGAAAGATGAGATCACAAAATTTAAAATATGCAAAGAATTTAATCAAATGGATGCGTGAGCTGAAAGTTGTGATGAGTCAAAGTTGGAAAAAATACTGACTTTTTGTACTTAGAAAAATCCTAAGTTTTTCTTCAAAAATGACATATAATGTTTTGCATCCAAACATGGAATTCCATTTAAAATTTTCTCTTGACACAAATATGGCATGAATTACATCTCTTGAATGAAAATTTGAGACTTGGACCATTTAAAAACTCCAAAAATTGAGAAAGTTATAACTTTGTGAAGTTGGTGAAAATTCATGAGATGACCTATAATATTTTACATCCTTAGGGCATCTTCTATCCATTTTCAAGATTTTCACATAAAATAAGAGTTTAAGTTCACACCTTTAATATCATAATGGAAAATTAATGGGCTCAAGGAGATAAAAATTGACCAAGTTATGATCTTTTGAAGTCACACAAGGGAATTTGATGGCCTATCTAGAGAACTTGTAATCTTTCTCAATCATTAGTCATCTTCCACATAAAATTTTCTTGAAGCTTTTGAAGTGATTTATTGATAACCCTTTAAAGAGAAGAATGTATTTGGAATCACTCAAAAATACCAAAACATGAGCAAGATATAGCCATTAGAATTTCAAAACCCTAGCTCCTAGAGCAACAAAATGCTTTGGAAACCCTTTTCAATTTTGACAAACTTTCTTGCACAAATACTTTTGTCATGTAAGTAGAAGTTGTTGAGTATGATAATGGGAAACCATAGAAACCATAACCACTTCCAAATATTAAGAATTGAGGGGAAAATGAACTTGTGACCAAGAAATAAAGAACTTGTCCAATTAGGTCAAATTTCTTCAATAAACCCTTATATCTTTGAACTATCTTTGACAACTTGAGGCGTGATGAATTATAATAGAATTTGTCATGATACTAATTCAAAATATCTTCAATGATGAGGCTTGAACCTTAATGAAGCTTTGTTGAAGAAGGCATGGAAATAAACTCATGAACCTATAGACCAACTTGATGGAATGTGTTGTGCTTTCACCTATAATATCATCATTTAAGGCAAACATTCATTGTATTTATTAGCTAAAAGTTAATCAATACAAAACATAGATGATCACAATATACAAGTCAAGGTGCTTGGTGATTCCCCATGAGTAAAGCTAAAGATAAGGAGAAAAACTAAACCCTAATGTGATCTTGTTGTGATTGGGTTGATATGAGATGATAGAGGGATCTAAGGGGAAACAATTAGGGTACAACAACTACCCTTATTTAAGTGTCTTCTATCTAGAGATATGAAGGTTAAAATCTTCATGTCGACGCGTTTGAAGATGCTTAAATATAAAACAAACCCTATTGTTGTACCCCAATTTTTGCCCCTAAGAGTCCCCTATCATATCATACCCTCACAATGCAACAAGATCATATTAGGGTTGGTAATTCCTCTTTTTCTATTTCCTATTTTTAAGTTTTCTCTTGAGGAATATCCAAGCACCCCAGTTGTGTATTTTGTATATGTGTTGTTGACTAACTTCTAATCAAAATACAAAAAGTATTTGTATTTGTCTTTGCATATTTGTGTTTTCTAGGTACCAAGTCAAAGCATGTGACAAATAAGGATTTCTGGTATTATTTTCCTAAAATCTCTATTTGCAAAGAAAAAAATAATTAACAAAAATTCATTTTTTTAACTGATGCAATCGATTGCTCCTAGAGTACAATCGATTTCACATAGAGCATTTTGCGTCATTTTTGAAAAAAATACACTGATGCAATCGATTGAGACTAGAGTGTAATCGATTGCACAATGTGAAAATTTGAAAAAATCAGCAATTTCAAGCTTGTCAAATTTTGGTGCCAATTGTTCTTTTTTTTTTTAAATATATATCATTAATTCAAATTTTGGTGCCAATTTTTCATTTTTAAAAAAATATTCATTAATTCAAAGTTTGGCTCTAATTTTTGAAAGATATATCATTAGTTCTAATTTTGGCTCTAATTTTTGAAAGTTATTCATTAATTCAAATTTTGGCTCCAAGAATCAATTACAAAAATTACCAATAATCCCAATCCTAAACTCTATAAATAAAGCCCTCATTTCATTCAAATTTCAAGCTTTTGATAGCCAAATCCACCTTGCTAAAAAATCTCTCAATTCTCTCTATCTCCCAAATTCACTCAAAGCTCCATTTTCAAAAGTTAGTAAGCTTTGCATTGAAGCTTACTAATCTTTGAGCTAAACGTTCATCCAAACACTTTTTATTCATCAATTCTCTACATCCAAGCTTGGGCAATTGATTATTGTGGTTGAATTGAAGCAAATTCTTGAAGTTGTTTTGATAATTCTCTAGATCTACCTTTGGTAAGTTGGATAATTCATCTTTCACAATGTGATCTCTTGTTGATCTTTGAGTTTGATTCATTGAGCATTATTTTGTGATTCCAGTGGTGCTATTTTCTCATTATTTGATTGAATTTTCATGCTCAATTGGATCCATGATCATAAGTTATTAAATGGAAAGTTTGAAAAAGAATTTGGCCTTTTAAAATGCTGTTTTGTTGTCTGTAACAGCGTGCAATCGATTGGTGTAACAGTGCAATCGATTTCACTAAGTGCATTTCACGCAGATTTTTGAAAATTGCACTGTGTAAATTGATTTTCACTATAGTGCAATCGATTTGCACATAAACATAATGCATTTTTTGCCTTGTTTTGGGGCTGTTTTGATTCATAAATGTTTTTCTACTCACTCCTTTTGATTGCTGGTTTGGATTGCAATTTCAAATGTCCAATTTCTCTTTAAATTCAATGGACTTTGTGATGTAGATGAAGTTGGATAAATGTTCATCAATTCAAATATACCAAAGAGTGAATTATTTAATTTATTTTTGGTGCTTTGGATTAATGATATGTTTAGTGCTTTAATCCATCTAGATGAGTGATTGAATTTAAAGATGAAAGAAATTTGAGGTAGTGATCCAAGTTAGCTTATCATTCCCCTCCCTCTTTATCTTATCCCTTTTTTTCAATTGTGCTACATGTTAAGGGATGATGATCTCTATATAATTCATCCTAACATGAAGTACATAGATTGCCATTGACCGGCCTAAAAATAGGTGTGACTTCTAAATAAGTTCATTTACGATTGCTTAACATGGCACTAAATTTTGTCCCAATTTGAATAAATGATCATTCGTGGCTCAAACATATGTTTGCAAGCCCAAGTATGTTAATTTGATCTCTTTGATCCAATAACCTTGAGATTCATTGTGTGGAGGCTCTGGTTCTACCAATCCTCTAATGGATCTTCATCAATTTTGGTCAACGCGGATCACTTAAACATCGTTGATCATTAAATGTTGCCTTGAGAATTCCTAAATGGATGATATACTTGACAAAAAGCAAATGCAACTTGTTGTGTGGAGGATTTGGTTCTACCAATCCTCTAATGAGTTCCAAATGCAAGTTTCAAGATGGTCATCTAACTAACCACTAATTTCTAACAATTGACTTTATTTTATGCTTTTATTTTGTTCCCTTTACTTTATGTACCATTTACTTTAACATTTACATTTTATGCTATTTTCATCTTTGCTCACTTGAGCATTCATTCTTATGCCATTTTTATTTTTCTCACTTGAGCATTTACTTTTATGTCATTTTTATTTTGCTCACTTGAGATTTTCTTTTCCTTTGAAGATACTTAATAATCAACATGAACCATAAAAAACTTTAATGATACTTGGACTATTTAGTTACTATCCTTGACATTATGGAGTATTGGACTTCTTGGACTTAGGAATAGAAACTTTGTCCTATGTTGGAGATCTTGTGACATTAATTGATATTTTGTCTGGAGTTCTTGAGGTTTACCTTAAGACATTGGATTGTTTGTTTGTTTTGTATGCAGGTTATTGTGATTACATACTTTGTTTGTAATCTGGAATTCACCCGTATACAGCCGTTACTCTATCCAATTTTTGTGAAGACTTAATACACTTGAAGTTTGGTTCTCTCAAGAGGTCTAGTATCTTTGCTTGCTTGGTTTTAATCCAAAGAATGGGAATTCTATCTTGACTCATAATGTCAATTATTGGCTTCTTGTTGGTTAGATGGTTCTTCTCCTTATATTTTACATTATGCTTTAGGATAGTCCCTTCATCTCCTCCCATCTTCTTTAATTTCAAAAATCTTATCCCTCCTTTTGAATACTCTTCTTGTTTTTTTAAAACATGAACCACTTTCATAATAAACTTAGACTTATGTTTATGCATTATTAAAACATTTTCATAAATAAACTTCAATCAACTTAATAATACCTTGACATTTTTTATGAGAAGACTAAAATTCAATCAATCTCATTTCAAACCATTTTGCCACTTTGGTTTTTTTATTTTATTTTAAAACTTTTCTCAAAATATTAGACTCTTGTCAATCCTTGTAATGATGCAAACAACTATGCTTCTACAATATGTAGTGAAGTGATATATTTTCCACTTGGGTGTTGAGTGAGGAATTGTTGATTTTAAATTCAAAGCCATGTCCTCCATTTTGAGATGATGCAAATTCTCCTTTCTCATAATTGTGGATAGTAAGTATGTTTTCCACACGGACAATGACGATGATGTCGTATCTCATAAAATTAACCAACACACTTGTGTTTTAAAATTTTTAAAGGTGAACTACATGTACCCTGATCCCCTATTACATGAAAGGTGGTACGTAGGCACTAAAGGTTCGCAACCGCGACAGGTGCAAAAATCATAAAAAATACTTATTTTCTCACCTCCACCATCTATTTTACATGAAACATTTTATAGCCAAAATATATAGATTTCTCAAAGAGGTTCCTACGGAGTACCGTAGATGTTTAGGGTGCTAATATCTTCCCTTTGCATAACCAACCCCCTTACCTTGAATCTTTCCCCCTCTTTTTGGGTTACTCGCTCTTTTCCCATTCCTTTGGAAACAATAAAGCGCAGTGGCGATTTTTATTTTGATCTGTATAAGTCTAGTAAATCCAATGGCTTAGTCTTAAACATTTCTACCGCTACAGAAAAATGGCGACTATGCTGGGGAAAGATTGACCTCTTGCTGGTCCATCCCTAAGTGGGTTAAACCTATCTTTGTTTATATCTGTATATGTGTTATTTGTTGTTATATAGCATATGTTGTATATCTGTTTGTCTGGATTTTCCTAGTTTTTAGGGTGCTTGGTGATTACTTATAAGTCCTATACCCAGACTTGGGCAAACTTTAAGATAGGAAGGGAGGTATAGTCATGTTAACTTTGAGGGAGTAATCCCAAAAAAGGTGGCATGAGATCCCCCACTCAGTGGAGGCCCCTTTGACTGTAGTGTCGTTTACCGAGTAATCGGGAAGACGTACTACTTTCAACCTGGGAGCCTGCTGAAGCTGAGGACCGTAGAATACCTAACCCATATTGGCCTTTTAGGTGTAGTGCGAAAGCTATGACGGAGTAATCCGGAAATAGCTGTCACGCGATACTATGCTCAGACGAGTTTTTCTTGAGAATATTACTAATTACCGAGTTAATCAGGAAGTTGGTAATATCCTAAGGAAGGATGTAGACTCTGGGAACCTCTAGAACCTTGTTCGGCAGGTGATAACTTTTAGACCATACCTTATGGGTAGTACCTGTGACCTCATGCTCGTGACGTTGAACCTATGAACCCTATGTTTGTGATCTTGTGTGTCATTGTTGCATCATGCATCCATGCACTCATAAGCATATTTTGAAGAAATTTTATTTCAAGGGACTTGAAAGTTGACCATTTGTGAATATCTCAGGTACCTTTTGACCATGGATTCTGGAAAAAGAAAGACCAAAAAATACAGTTTCAAAGATCCCAAGATAGATGAGTTGATCAGTCTAATTCCCGAGATTAAGTGTTCTGCAGATTTTCGGAGGAAGTATGGATCCATCATTTCTCTCATGAAGCTTAGGATGAAAGAGGGTATTCTCTCAACCTTGGTCTAGTTCTATGATCCGATGTATCGATGCTTTACTTTCCATGACTATCAGTTGATGCATACACTAGAGGAGTATTCTTATCTGTTAGATTTACCTATTACCGATCATGTTCCTTTTACTGGTTTGGAGGGTGAGCCAAAACCACACGAGATTGCTGCTTTGATCCATCTGAGGAAGTCTGAGGTTGAAGCCCATATGACTACTAAAGGAGGGATTAGAGGATTACCAGCCCAGTTCTTATTGGAGAAAGCTCGTTACTTTTCCAGGATGAAGATTACAGTCGCTTTTGAGACCATCTTTGCTCTACTTGCTTACAGGTTGTTTTTATTTCCTAATGTGGATAAGTTTGTTGACATTAATGCTATCAGGATCTTCATGATTGGAAACCCAGTTCCTGCATTGTTGGGTGGTGCTTATTACTCTACTCATCTTCGAAATTCTTATCATGGGGGGATGATTATCTGTTCCACACCTCTGTTGTACCGATGGTTTACTTCTCATGTGCCTCAGTCTGATGCTTTCTGGGATGTCAGGAAGGAACCCCGTTGGGCTCCTAAGATCATGGCACTTACTCACTCAGATATTGTTTGGTATCAACGGGATTACCATGATGTAGAGATTTTCAACAGTTATGGTAGTTTCCCCAATGTACCTCTTCTTGGTACAAAGGGAGGAATTATCTGCAACCCTGTTCTTGCACGACGACAACTTGGTTATCCGGTGAGGGATAAACCAAATGGTATTCATTTGAGTAGTTTCTTCATGAAGGAGGGAGAAGACCATAAGGAAGCTAGGCAATAGATTGCGAAGGCCTGGCATCACATTCATAGGAAGAGTAGGAAAGACATGGGACCTAGGGGGCTGTTTCTTTGGAGCCTTATCTTCAGTGGGTCCAAACGAGAGCTATTCAGTTGAAGATGCCGTATTCCTGGGAAGCACCTATGCTCGACTTGTTTGTGAAGATCACTCATCCCTTATTGGATGATGTGGAAGAGCTACAACTTTCTTTGGTCAGGATGCAGCAAGAAAAGGACGCTTGGAAGAATAAGTGCCAAACTTTAGAGATTTCCTATAGAGCAGACTTGAAGGAGAAAGACGACTTGATTGAGATTCTTGAGAGTCGGGCTGTAGAGACAATGGAGACGCAAGGGGATTTATTTTATCCTAAGCCTCAGTCAAGTGTTAGTTTCTCACTTCATGATTCAGATGATTGGAAGGAAGTCGCCACCCGATATGCGGAAGAAAACCAGAGGTTGAAGGCTCAAATTGCCAGGCTTACAGGGAAGCGCCAACGTATAGAGTGATCTCCATCAGCTTTACTTTTTAGAGTTTTAGACTTTACTTTCATCTTGTACTTGGGATTATTGAAACTTGTAATCCATTTTGAAGTTATTATAATAAAATTTTTCAGTATTTCAAATGTGTTATTACTTTGATATTTGCGATGTGTCTATAAATCTTTAAGTCCCTTGAAATATTAATAATAAAATAAATCATGTGCATTGCATATCATGCATCATATTGCACATATTTCTTGCATTTATTATGCATATCCAGGTGTCTTACCAACCTTCTTTACTTCGTTCAGCAAGCTGTCTCACCACTACAATACTCGAGCTAATTTTAGAAGGAAGATGGACAACTTAGAACAAGAGAATCGCGAGCTGCGCGAGGAAGTTTCTGCTCTAAAGGCCGGCAGTGCTAATCTTACTGCTCTGATAGAATCTCGGGTGGCTTCTCAGAATCATCCACCGTGTGTTCAACCTTAACAGACAAAGGTTATTACTGAAGCTCCGACTGTTCCTGTGTCTTCCATTCCAGCTGTTGTTCAGAATCGCATGCCTCAAGGTTATCCATGGGGAATACCATAGAACTTTGTGCCTGAAGGTTTTAATCTTGATCCTCAAGTTACTCTAGTTGTTCAAATTATTGTTACTCCTGCACCTCCTGTGGTGCATGTTGCTCCTGCTGCACCTCTTTCGGTGAATATGGCCCCATTTGCTAATGATGATATGTATCGTCTTTTTCCTCCACCAAGTGAAGGCTTGGGTCTCTAAGATCGAATGGATGATTTTTAAGATCAGTTTGATAAGATGCAGAGGGAGATGAAGGCCCTCAAGGGAAAGGAATTGTTCGGGAAGAATGTGAATGATTTATGCTTGGTCCCGAATGTCAAGATACCTGCAAAGTTTAAAGTCCCAGAATTTGAGAAGTACAAGGGCAACACTTGTCCTCGTGCCCATCTTGTGATGTATATAAGAAGAATGTCTACCCACACTGATGATCAACATCTATTAATTTACTTTTTTCAGGATAGTTTGACTGGAGCCGCGTTGAAGTGGTACATGAGTTTGGACAACGTCAATATCCATACTTTCAACGACTTAGGAGAAGCATTTATCAGACAATACAAATACAACATGGACATGGCGCCTGACCATGGTCAACTGAGGGCCATGGTCCAGAAGGACAAGGAATCATTCAAAGAATATGCACAGAGATGGCGTGAGGTAGCCGCCCAAGTGATTCCTCCCATGGAAGAAAAGGAGATGACAAAGATCTTCCTGAAAACTCTCAGTTCCTTCTACTATGAGAAGATGGTTTCAAGTTCTCCCACTGATTTCACCAAAATGGTAAGCATGGGAGTCCGTTTAGAGGAAGCTGTCCGTGAAGGCCATTTATCTAAAGACGGGGACTCGTCAAATGGTGCTAAGAAGTATGGTGATTGTTCTTCCAAAAAGAAAGAGCAAGACTCATACGCTATACTTTGTGGTAGGCGAGGGAGATCTTATAATAGGAATCAACAAGTTGCTTCTGTGACTCTAGCCGTCAATGAGACTCCGACTGCTATTGCATATTAGAGGGCACCTCAACAAGGAAATAAAGGGCAAGGTCATCGGAGGAAAATAAGCTTTGATCCAATTCCAATGACATACACAAAGTTGTATCCTTCTTTGTTGAAGAAGAATCTGGTTCGAACTCGAGATCGACCAGTTGTTCCTGAAAAATTTCCAAGAGGATATAAGGCTAATGCTTCCTCTTCCTTTCATCAGGATGCTCCTGGGCACGATTTTGAAGATTGCTTTGCTTTGAAGGTCGAAGTTCATAGGTTGGTCTGAAGCGATATCTTGTCGTTTAAGGACATTGACCCTAATGTTCAAAACAATTCGTTAGTAGGGCATGAATGAATCTCTGTTGTTGGTAGTTCCAAAGTTTGGGAAATGTTTCCTTCCGTGCAAGTCCAGATAAGAGAGTCATCTTAGTTTATTATCATTTTTACTGCTTTCTCATTTGTAATTTTTCTTGTTTATCATTGCACTGTTTGCATGTAAGAACTTGTTTGCATTTGAATGTTTAATCTTAATACAATGAGTATGTTCGTCTTGAAGAAATTCATTCGTTTCACTCGTATTTGTATTTAATTTTAAATTTCTTTATGATACCAACTTGTTAAACATTCTCTCTCCTAGGCAGAGATTGGAGGGAGGATGATGATATTAAAATGCAAATTTTCTAGTTGTATGCTTTTGGATAAAACCATGTTGATGATGTACATGCATTGTTTCAAATCCTCAAACACTGGAGATATAAGGGAATGAAACCTTTGTTAACCTCTTTGAGCCTTGAAGTAGGAGTTTATTTTTATATTCAGAAAAAACCATCATTTTTAACCAGGGGCAGGGTAGTGTTCAGTTAATCTGACTACGTATTCAGATCTCATCAAGAGTGCGCATCTAAGGATACAACAATGGTTATCCCTCGAAAGGTTGAGGAAAGTCAAAACTACAATGGTTAATCTTCACCTATCAGGAGGGTGCGTCAATTGGCGATATCTTAATGGCTATCTCTTGCACACCAGGAGGTAAACAAATGATGATACAACAATGGTTATCTTTCATATACTCAGAAATAGGGCAGTCACAATTCTTCCAACAAGTCACAAATGACTCGAAGTCACGCGACATGTTGAAAAAGAAAAAAGAAAAAGATGATTTGAATAAAAAATGATGATGAAAAAGAAAGAGACAAAAAGCCTCACTAAGTCGGAACTTGAAAAAACAATTCTCTTAGGAAAAAGTCAGGGCATCCCATTGCACTTCAGAGTCAAAGTCAAAAGGAATTTGTCCAGAAAGAAAGGAAGAAATGGAAAGCCTGAAATGCGATAAAGGATTACAGTGCGAAATCCTCAGCAAAGAACAGATTCGCGTGACAAGAAACCCAAAAGAAGCAGGAATGAGTGACTTTCATGTCCAAAGAAAAACCTTGTTTGATTCCTCAACCATCTCGAAATTTCTTTTGAGAGATGAATGTTCGTGTCAGGTTAACTGAACTTAGGACTGAAGAACATCACGAAGGGGGTGGGCACCAAATAATTTTGAGCCTTAAAATCTTTTTTTATAAAACATGAACCAGGCCATGTTACAACCCTCAAAAGTCCTAATTGAAACAGGGTTTATTTTGAAAGCATACTCCAATGAGACAGTGTTTCTTAACTCCCATTAATTTTTCTAAATTATTGTGATTGGCATCATATTGCTTTTGTTATCTTTCGTACAAAAATCCATGTCGCATCCTGGCTAGTGATTCGCTCACAAGGTTTTGCGACATCTTTTCAAATAAAATCTTCAAGACTTACATGATTATTGCATTAGATTTTTCATTCATAGAATAAACATTTTCTTATTGTAAAACAACTTCTTTATATCATGGAAGTTTACATTTGAGTATCAGCAAAGGGCATGCCGATAAAAGTTGCGGAGCAAAGAGGATGCAAGATTCAGCCAATCTAGGGCAGTTACGTCAAGATTCGACAAATCTCTAGAAGCCATTTGATCATAAAGGTTATCTTAAAAGCATGCAGCCAAGGGAAAGTCATGAAAGTTTCCTTGATCAACACGGTAAGTTTGGGACACCAGATTGGTTTCCAAGGGCATATCCAAATTTTGTCAAGATAGTTGCTATATCTACCCCAAGCTGAGAATCTTCCTTAAGCAGGATTATTTCTTGTGATCTGTTTTGTAGATGTCTGTTGTACCCCAAAATTTTCCCTCTCATTTTACTCAACACATGCCCATTGAGATCCTCAACTTTCTCAAGGATGCCCAAGAGTTGACCAGACAAACTCTCTCCTAAGGCAATGTACCTCAAACTAGGGTTTCCATTTTCATCAGGGTGGGGGAACTCAAAAGGCCCCAAGTGCTTTCCATGGTCCTAATATGTTCTCAAGACCATCCATGTCATGTTTCATGCCTTGCACAAGAAGTTAGCTCAGCCAATTGCTCAGATGCCTGAAAATCAACTATACTAGGTCAAAAGTCAATTGTGGCCCACATACAGTCAAACTTCAAGATTTTTGGTCAACATCAACATTCTGAAGTTATATCCATCATTTTATCAAGGGTTGATCATGATTCCTAAAGGAATGCCCCAAATTCATCAAAACCCAAAAGTTGCTAAATTAGGGTTTCTCAAGAAAGTCAACCAAACTTTGACCAAGCATAACTTCTTCATACTTTATCAAAAATTTTCCATACAAGGCTCATTTTGAAGAGGATGCAATTCCCTACAATTTATCTTCAGCCCTCAAGTTCAAAATATGCACTCATCAAAAGATATGAATTTCCACATTATAGGTTCTTTTGAAAAGTCAACAAAAACACTTTTTAGGTCAAAGATTCTTACATGAACATGGAAGAACCAATTGATATGAGACTAAAAGGGTTATTTAGGGGAAATCCTAAGCTTTCTAAAAAGTCCAAGAACACGTATCTAGGGTTAAAATTGGAAGAGATATGCCTTGTCAAAGTTTGACCATTTTTGCAAAATTGTCAAAAGTCAAATGTGCTCAAAAATACACTTTTTGTTAAATGGGCCTAACTTTTTATGCTTGCACCTCACTCATAACATGGTCCACGACCCAATTACTTAACCACATGTTATTTGCTTCATTATTTATTTTATTTTGATTTTTTATTATTAAAAATTCAAATTAAATCAAATAAATGATAAATAATAGCAAAAATTTGTTTTGATCTGATTTTTGGATAGGATCATAAGCTAATTATGTTGACATATCAGAATCAAATCATATCAAGGTTGATTGGAGAAAGAATGGAATGATTAGGCCTAATTTGGAAACAAATCATACAAAGAAAGAATGAGATCAAATCTTCAAAAATTGCAAAGATACATGTTGTTTTTATAACCCTAATTCATTCAGGGATATATATGGGGTAAGACCAAGCACAAAAATAGGGGTTAGCAGTCGTGGAAAGCATAAAACAAAACTCAAAATTTTGGAAAAAAGTGGTGATCTGATCTCGACCCTAGAGGATGATTCGAAGCATTCCAACACTCCCAATCGTATCCTGGAGCATCTCTGAAGCTAACAGGATCAGTAGCAAGCACTCTCGTGCCCAGAATCACTCCCTAGATCTCATACAGTTTGCCCTCTTTTTCAAAATCGATTTCAGTAATTCTTGCATCATTAGCACATTTGAATGATATATTTGTGATTATTGATATGTTTGCAACATGAATGAATGGTTTAATTGAAGTTTGGATGCCTATATATGCATTTTCCATTGCTAGGGTTTTCGTGTTCGTTTTAGGGTTTTTATCCACATGTAAAATTAGACCAAGAACAGGGCACCATGATGATCGTGGCATAAAGACCAGTTGAATCCTGGTCTTCAATTTCATTTATCATGTGTTTTATGAGTTTTTGAAGTTTGCAGGGCTATGGCTACATATGTTTGTCTGTAGGTAAAAGGCAGAAACCTAAGGCGACGAATGAGGAGGAAGACGACAACGTGTCTAGCCACCACTGGATATTTTGAATTTCGCGCGTGTTTCCAGCTAACCACTTTATTTCCTATATTATATTTTATTCTTATTGTATTAACAAATAAACAAGATAGCCCAGATGGCTAGGCATGTTGGTGGTGAGTGTGAGGACCTGGGTTCGATCCCAGGTCCCAACATTTTGTTTATTTTAATTCTCCAATGCAGGATTTTATGCATCATCCTCTCAAACGCTCACCATGTGCTATCAACATCCAGCCAATGGATGCATCTCTGTCCAGATCTAACGCACACCATTGAAGGATCATGGTAGACCATCAGAAGAGCATCACATAGAATGCAGCGCAGGGATTGGGCTGACCAGCTATTGGGCCCAAAACCAATTCAACATGCACCCCCATTGGTTTATTCTTACAGGCCCAAATTTTATTCTTTCATATTTTATTTATTTATTTATTTACTAATTATTCTCTCTTTTATTAAATTAACATCAAAATTATTTCTTTTTATTATTAAATCAAAAATCACAAAAAACACCAAAAATCTTTTTTTCATAAAAAATATTTTATTTCCTTGAATTAATTAATTTAATTAAATTAGGGTAATTAAATCTTATTTTTGTAATTAAAATCAATTAGAAATTAGGGTTTAATTTTTTATATAATTATTTTTTCTTCCAAAAATAACTTAAATATTTTCTCAAATTAGATTTTTTAGGTTTTCTAATCGTCCTCACATTTAATTCGCCGCGCACATTTTAATTACCTTTTATTATTGTTGTTATTGCTCCAAGTTTGTAATAGACTTAAATAGGTTTTAATTCCACACTTTTATTTTCAGTCAAAAATAATTATGTATTTGCGAAAGCCATGTAATAGCTAGAACTTTAAACTTTCCGCACTTTAAATTCCTGCAATTTTTCACTGCCTAGATGCATGGCTAATAGGATTGTATGGAAAGAGTACTTGAAAATTAATACAGTATATAACCCTATATATGCAAAGATAAATTAACTGAAAATTACACTCGCACATGCTCACTCCTAGGGTTTACTCCACTCCGGTTGCCTTCGGTAAACGATCATGAAGTATAGGGTTTGTTAGTGGTCGTCCTCTAGCCCCGAAAGATCTCAAATGACCCATTTGAATGTTGCCTCAGAAAAAGATCTTTAAGGATTTAGGATGATTACTAACATCTCCTAACATTTCTTTTAAGATCGTACTTGTCCCTTCGAACGTCCCTTAAAACATCCAACGACGGTGCTACCTATTCCTTAATAATAGGATATCACTGTCTAAAGGAAAACGAACAGACTTTTTTCGAGTAGGTAGATTAGCTCCTAGGTACTTGCCCAAACAAACAAACTTTTTCACACAAAACACTTTTTCAAACAAAGTTTTCAAAAACAACTTCGTAACACTCTTGAGGACAGAAACAAGGGTTAAAACGAAGTAAAACAAAACTTTTCAAAACAAGCACACACAAGCAATTTCAAAATGAGCAAGTACCTAAGATCTCGTGTAAAACCACGGATAGAAAGGGTGCTAACACCTTCCCTTTCTATAATTTACCCCCCGTACTCATAAACATCTCAAAAAAGGTTTTTTCTGTTCTTTTTCATTTTCCTAATTGGATAAAATAAAAGTCGGTGGCGACTCTTGCTTACCGCGACATTTTGTGAACAAAAAACGCAAACCAGTATTAACAGTCAGTTCTGCCACCGTATCACATAACTGGCGACTCTGTTGGGGAATGAATAAAGTGGGGTATACCTTAGGATCTAGGTCATTAAATTGTTTCTCTAGATTGTCTTGATTGCTTTAGTTTTGAGGGTTTGTTTGGGGTTACTATAGATCCTACACCCGGATCTGGGGAACACTTTTTAGGTAAGTAGCAATAAACTGTGAGGGAGCTATGCTGGGGTATACCGACATAGTTGAAGTAGTAGCTACGTTAATGTGGCACTTTGGTTGGTATCGGTAACCCTTAAGTCAATTAGGGAGAGTACGGGGCCGCCGCGTGGTGTCGTGAAGCATCAACTGACCTTAGAACCTTTAATTGCACAACTTGGCTAGTATGACCTAGTGAGGTGGTAGACTTTGGTGTATTCCCAAGGTCGACAGATACTCGATGCTACACTCATTGAGGTCTGACTCTTGAGCTTTGTTTGGTTGTGAGTCAATCGCCTATTGAACGAAGCTGAGAGAAAGATCAGTGTTATTGAGATCCCTTAGAACCCGATTACTATTTATAGGACAGGTTGAACCAATCCAACTTCAAGAGGGTATGACCTTAAAACTCATGCAGGCCTTAAACCTAAGGAATTGGTGTGACTTGTTTGTTGTTTGATATACCTATGATGTTCTAACCTAATCATGACATCATAAGCATGGAATATCATGACTAACCATTTCAAGGATTCCCTAGGGCTCATTTTTGCTTTGTTTTGTAGGACATGGCATCTGCCTGTAGGAACACTATACAAATCAACCTTGTGAAAGTTTCTCTCCAACTAAAAGACTTGTCATTAAGGGTTCTCGAAGGTTATCATTTCACTAGAAAGCATGGTCAGTTGCTCAATCTGGTCACTACAAAACCTGACGAAGAGTTGTTAAAAGTGTTGTTTCAGTTCTTCGATCCGGTGCACCATTGTTTTACCTTCCCGGATTACCAGCTAGTACCTACTATGGAGGAATTTTCTCAGTTATTGAGGATACCTATTCTTGATCAGCTGCCTTTCAACGGTACATAAGAACATCCAAAGTATGAAGAAATTGCTAGAGCTCTATCCTTACAATGGGCTGACATAGTGGTAAATTGGGAGACTAGAGGGAGTGCCCAAGGAATTCCGGTTAATTTTCTATTTGAGAAGGCTTACCATTTTTTGGATACCTTATATTTACAAGCTTTCGAAGAGGTGCTGGAACTTCTCGTTTACGGGACAATACTCTTCCCTAATGCAGATCAACTCGTAGATGTGAGCACTATCAAGGTTTTCCTGTCTCATAATCCAGTGCCTGCATTACTCGGGGATATTCTACACTCTCTGCATGCTATCACTCTAAAGAGAAGAGGGACCCTCTTGTGTTGCACTCCTCTATTAGCTAGGTGGTTTATTTCGCACCTACCCATGCCTGTTTTGAAGAATGAATAGGGTTTGAAATGGTCTCGTAGGCTGGTGTCCCTTAAGCATTCAAACATTTATTGGTGTTCGCGATTCTCAGAAGATATTACTATCATTGATCGTTGTGGTGAATTCCCTAATGTCCCTCTCTTAGGAATTAGGGGAGGAATCACTTACAACCCTTGTTTGGCCTTACGTCAGTTTGGTTATGCGAGAAGAGATGGTCCACATGATATGCTCATCCAAGGAATTGCCTTCAACTATGAGAATGATGCTCAGGAATACTGCAAAAGGTTCATAAAGACTTGGGGCATGGTGCATAAAATCGATAGGAAGACACTAGGACATAAGAATTCCATTCCTCTTGAGCCTTACCTTTGGTGGGTACGAGCTCGCGCCCAAAGTCTTAGGATGCCTTACCCAGCTGTCCTACCAATAACCATGGAGCCAGCTACTGAAGGAGACACTACTTCACTTGGTCATCATCCCGACATGCCAACCGATCATGAAGAGTTACAGAAGTCCTGGGTTCAACTCAAAGAGGAGCGGAACACATTTGAAGCTCAGTTCTATGCTAGCGATAAGAAGGTCCTGGAGCTCACTAGGCTACTTCATGAAGAAAGGAACATAAATTCCTACATCGCGCCAAAGAGGATGCACTACTGGGAGACCTAGTTTCTTTCTTTAAGTTTTGTTTTGTTTATTTGTAAGCCTAAAAGGAATTCTTTTTAACAATTAGAACTTATTAATGCAATTAACGTGTGTTTCTTTTGGTTAAACAAATCTGAGCCTTTAAGAATCCTTGAAATCATTGCATACACATCCCATCCATAGCATTGCATAAACAGGTACCATTACAGGTTTCTCATCTTCTTCGCTGTTTATCACACGCAGAAATGTCTTCCGAACAAAGCATTAAGTATCTTCAGGCACAAAATGCCCAATTCCAACAAATGTTCATAAATATGGCGAAAGGGCAGGAGGATCTGAAGGCCTTGATCCTGAAAGAGAAAAGGAAGAAGAAGAAGAAGACCGTCAATGTCCTGAATCTGGACAAAAGATTTAGGGGACTGTTGAAGCAAATGGTTGATCTAACCTCTTCATCCAAAGAAGGGGAGAACCAAGAGGGCGAAACAAGGGAGGAAGACCCTAGTCCGAGAGTTTTTGAGAATGAATCTGACTACTTCGATGAACAATACCCCCCGACTGAGGATAGGTACAAACAATTAGAGGATCATCTGAGTGCAATGGAGATCCAAAGAATACTAGGGATGGATTTCGAAGAGCTGGGTTTGGTATCTGGGGTGGTCATCCCACAGAAATTTAAGGCTCCGGTTTTTGCAAAGTATAAAGGTGTGTCTTGTCCCAAGCTTCATCTCCGTTCCTATGTGAGGAAGATTCAGCCTCACACCGCTGATAGGAACTTGTGGGTCCATTTCTTTCAGGACAATCTGTCTGGGACTCAACTTGAATGGTTCTATCAACTGGAGAGAACCAATGTCTGTAACTGGGAAGATCTGGCTGCTGCTTCTTACAAGCAGTATCAATATAACGCTGACCTTGCTCCCACCCGTACACAACTCCAAAACATGTCTATGGGTTCGAGCGAGGGCTTTAAAGACTATGCCCAAAAATGGAGGGATCTAGCTGGACGGGTACAACCTCCTCTGAATGATCGAGAAATGGTAGACATGTTCATGGGCACTCTGACTGGCCTGTTCTTTAACCTGCTAATTGGGAGTTCCTCATCCGGTTTCACAGATATGGTCCAGATTGGAGAAAGGATTGAAAGTGGTATCAAGAGTGGGAAGATCCCGATGGCTACATCTTCTAATGCTGATAAGAAGCTATTTGTGGGTAATAGGGAAGCCAATGCTGTGTATGGCCAGAAGGGTCGTAACAAGACAGATCACCACCAATATGCGAGGGCAGTACTGGTCTCTAATCCTACGCCCGCACAACGACATCAACATGGGAATCAGCGTAAGGAGGTCGCACCTTAAAGACAATTCACCAAGATTAACATGTCACTAGAACAAGCGTTACAACACATGTCAAAGGTAGGGACGATTACGTTAAAGGCTCCTCTACATAATCCCAACACTTCTACTCCCAGTTACAACCCCAACGAAATGTATGCATACCATTCTGATAGTCCTGGACATGATACGAATGGCTGCTGGGCCCTGAAGAACAAAATTCAGGATATGATTGACGCCAAGGAGATTGAATTTGACCCTCCAGAGACTCCTAAAGTGATCACTTCTCCTAGGCCAAATCATTGAGAGTGTCCAATTCATTTGTGATTTTTCAATTGTAATTTCTTTTTCTTGTTCGAACAATTACTGTAATGTCAAACTTTGGTGTTCCCATTAATGCATCGCATATGTTTTTCTTGAAGTAATTCATTATGTTTAAACTGTTTTTTTACTTATTTTTGTGATATTCAACTCTCGGTTACAAGCTACAAGCCTTTAGAGGGAGGATGACAAAAAATACCATGTTCCATACAGTATGCTTTTGGACAGACCTGGCTGACGATATACAAGCATTTTTTCAAATCCTAAACACTGGAGATATAAGGAAGATAATCCCTAGTTAACCCCTTTGAGCCAAAGAAGCAGGAGTTTTTCTTTTACACAAATTAAAACCCTTAATCATAACTCGGGACAGGGTAGTTTTCTCAGTTAATTCGAATGTGCATCCAGTCACAAGCTCTACCTTCATACACGACAAATAGTGTAGAAGATGCTCTCCAAAAAATGGTGATGGTTCCACATAATCATCAAGACAGGCAGTCATTACCCCTCAAAATAAAAGCCCGTTAAGTCAAAACCTATGAAGGAGACTTAAGAAAAAAACTGGGGCATCCCGCTGGCTGTAATCCTAAAAGACACAGTTCAGGCAAAAGTAGGGATAACGAAAACAAAAAAGGAAGAGGTTACTATAAATCCTCGAAAGAAAGAAGATTACAAAAATGACTGCCACTTCAAAATAAACCATCACTGGAATATCATAGCAAAGACTCAAACAAGATCTAAATGCATAATTAGCTGAGTTTAGGACTGAAGAACATCACGAAGAACGATTTGGGAACAAATAAAATTTGAGCCTTTATCCTTTGTTTCTTGAACCGTGAACCAGGCCACGTTATAACCCTTAAAAGTGCTAGCTGAAGCATGGGTTAGTTCGAAAGCATATTGTTACAAAAGGTATCCTGACTCCTGTAAGGTCCGTTATAAATCCTGAGTTGATATCACATCTTTGCAAAATTCTATTTTTCTAAAAAAACTGCATTTTCAAAACCACAAGACAGACATAAACTTTGAATTCTTTAAATACCATTGTTTGCATGTAACTATTTGTTTGACAACAGAGAAGTTCTCATGACAGAAGTTCGATGAATGGAAACTCTCCATAATTACTACAAATGGAGGACACTTCCAATAAACAGGTCTTCCATAACCAAGGGGGAAGGTTATGGTGTCTAACACACCTGGGGAAGTCTCTCCAAAGGTGCCAAATAACCAGGGGCAGATCTCCATCTGAATCACTTGGGGCATTGCACATGCATTCCAGCGACGACTCATATGCCACAAGAAAACATTTTTGACAGTACTACAACACACCACTATGGACAGTGATAACTCTCTACATCCTGAGAGCATGTACATAGTCAAAAAATACTACGCATGAAAAAGACCCACTAGGTTGACATACCTAGGCAAAAGTAAGGGCATTCCGGAGAACCAAAAGGGTTCGGGCAAAAGTTAGGGATATACAAAAAAAAATCTGTACACCCGACAAGTCAAAAACCTGGAAAGGCGGCTTGGGCAAAAAGGTATCTCGGTGGACTGAAAACCCGAAAGGGTGGTCCAGGAAAAAGTTAGGGATTTAAAACGTACCACTATGTCCTGTCACCTGTCTATCAGTGGAAGACTTAGCACCTTGGTCAACAGTCATCAAGAGCACTACATCGAGAAACAGTTCAGATACGATCCAGATACGGATGTCATTCTGCTACTTATTCAAGATTTTCATACATCGAGAAACGATTCAGATACTATCCAGATACGGATGTCATTCTGCTTCTAATTCAAGATTTTCATACATATAGAAACGGTTCAGATACGATCCATATACGAATGTCATTCTGCTACTTATTCAAGATTTTCATACATCGAGAAATGATTCAGATACGATCTAGATATGGATGTCATTCTGCTACTTATTCAAGATTTTTGTACATCGAGAAACGGTTCAGATACAATCCAGATACGGATGTCATTCTGCTACTTATTCAAGATTGTCATACATCGAGAAACGGTTTAGATACGATCCAAATACGGATGTCATTCTACTACTTATTCAAGATTTTCATACGTCGAGAAACGGTTCAGATACAATCCAGATACATATGCCATTCTGCTACTTATTCAAGATTTTCATACATCTAGAAATGATTCAGATACGATCCAGATACGGATGTCATTCTCCTACTTATTCAAGATTTTCATACATCTAGAAATGGTTCAGTTACAATCCAAAGACGGATGTCATCCTGACACTTATTCTAGACTTTCATCTAGAAACGGTTCAGGTATGATCCAGAGACGGATGTCATCCTGACACTTATTCCAGACTTTCATCTAGAAACGGTTCAGGTATGATCCAGATACGGATGTCATCCTCATACTTATTCAGACTTTCATCTAGAAACGGTTCAGGTATGATCTAGATACGGATGTCATCCTGATACTTATCCAATACATATCCAACTACTAGTCTAACAAAAAAAAAATTCCCCAATGAAGCCGCCAAGCTTCTCGGGATTCCCCAAGCAGGAATTCCTTCCCCAGCAGGTTCCTTCAAAGAACTAATACATGCATTCTCCAGCCGAGTTTTATAATCATGAACAGCTTACAAAGCTTTCTCCCGGGTAGAGTTTATTTCTCTCACAGTGGAATCTCCAACAGAGCTTATCATCTCCAGCAATGAAAGCTCATCCCCAGCTGATTTTATTTCTCCAAATCGGCAGATCTTCCAACAGAGTATCTCTCTTCCCCACAGAGTCATTCCCCCGTAGAATTATTCTCAGACAGAGTCTCCTTCGGCAGAATGTTCTCAAGCATAATGGATGTAAATCCCCAGCTAATCATCCTCGTTCTCTATCCCCAGCAGAAACGAAGAACTCAACTTCTCAATACTCTTCAGCAGCAGTCCGGGGTTTATTTTCCCCAGCTAAAGAGTATCACAATAGCATCTCATATCCATACATCATGGCATGTGCATACATATTACACAACACAATCTCATTTATTTTGAGAACATCATTACTCAATACATTTCATACATCATGACATCACATACGACTAACTCTTTACCTTTCAGGGAAAGATGCAATCAAGTTCTCACAAGTTCTATCTGGTTCAATCAAACCTACACCAAGGTTTCTATTCGAGTTGAAGATATTCCAACACTTTTCGAGATTTTCTCTGGGTCAGCCAGATCGACACTAAGATCTCCCTGATTACCATTCTAGTCTAAGATGTTCTAAGACTTTCGGATGGGTCAGCCGAATCGCCACTAAGATTCTCCTGATTTCTATGCCAGTCAAAGTAAATCCGAGACCTTCCCCTGGTTTAGTAAAATCGAAGCTAAGATTTCTTTCCCAATGTAAGACAGCTCGAGACCTTTCTCTGGTTCATTCAAATCGATACTAAGATTTCTATTCCAGTTAAAGAATCTATGAAGCCCAGAAACTGATCAGATTATAACTTGATTTCCCCAAATTACTGAAGCCTGGAGCACGACCAAATAACAGTATAGGACGCTGTGAAGTCAGGAGCATGACCATATAACTGCAAGAGACACTGTGAAACCTCGAGCACGACCAGATAACAGTATAAGGTACTGCGAAGCTTGGAATTCGACCAGGTGGCAGTTTACTCGGCCAATTACTATGAAGCCCAGAAATCGACTGAATATTAGTATGCCTCAAGTTCAAGTTGAAACCCGGATGAGACCGAATAACCACTTAAATCCTTCTGAACCCTAGAGCACGACCATATAAGAATTGAGAAATTTCAAAGTCTGGAGCACAACCAGATAACAAGTTTAATCTCGTTTCCCCAGTAAATCGCTGTGAAACCTGGAGCACGACTGGATAACAACCAGTCTTATTATCCTCAGCAAATCATTGTAAAGCCTGGATCACGACCAAATAACAGTTTTCCTTCATCTCCTTGACTAAGAGATGGTTCCCCAGTAGAGTAACAGACAATTGAAGCTCCTAAAATTCTATCTCTCACAAGACAGAGACCAACATTCCTCAGCATATTCCTCCTCAACAACAGGAACAGGAATCCCCATCAAATGAATATCTCAAGAAATCAACGTCCTCTAGATGGCATCTTTAAGCCCATCTCCGACAACTCTCCATCACATCCTGGATGGCATATTTAAGCCCATCTCCGACAATCTTCTATCATCTTCTCCAAATGGCATCCTTAAGCCCATTCCTGATACTACCTACACAGTTAAGTATCATTTCAGACGAGCGCAAATTTCTGGGCACTCTAGTGTTCAATCATCTTCCACCTTCGAATCACGAAAGGCAGACAACCAATCTACATCCTCAGGTTTAAGAAGATTGAATAGGGGCAGTTGTTGTACCCCAAAATTTTCCCTCTCATTTTACTCAACACATGCCCATTGAGATCCTCAACTTGCTCAAGGATACCCAAGAGTTGACAAGACAAACTCTCTCCTAAGGCAATGTACCTCAAACTAGGGTTTCCATTTTCGTCAGGGTGGGGGAATTCAAAATGCCCCAAGTGCTTTCCATGGTCTTAATATGTTCTCAAGACCATCCGTGTCAAGTTTCATGCCTTGCACAAGAAGTTAGCTCAGCCAATTGCTTAGATGCCTGAAAATCAATTATACAAGGTCAAAAGTCAACTGTAGCCCACTATGATACGGTGGGAAGAGAACTGACTGTTTTGGAATGCTGGTTCGCGTTTTGCGTTTTTTTCCGCAAAATGTCGCGGTAAGCAAGAGTCGCCACCGTCTTTTATTTTATCCAACAAGGAAAGGACAAAAGCACAGAAAAATTCCTTTTTGAGATATTTCTCGGGTTCGGGAGGTAGATTATAGAAAGGGAAGGTGTTAGCACCCTTTCTATCAGTGGTTATCCACAGGCTGTTAGGTACTTGCTCATTGTGTTTTCAAAGGTTTTCTTTTCTTTGTGATTGTGGGTTTGAAAAGAGTTTTTTGTTTGAAAGGAGTGTAAGTGCGAAAAGTTTTATTTTGTTTTAAAAGGAGCAAGTACTTAAGAACCATCTACCTACTCAAAAATGAATTAATCTGTACAAATGTCCTTTAGACAATGCTATCCCACTATTGAGGAATAGGTAGCACCGTCGTTGGAGTTTTCGGGTCAATTCGATTAAGGGACATGTGGTCACTAAAGCAATGTTAGGATGCCTTAGCTGTAACCCTAATATCCTAGATCATTTTTCCGAGGCAACCGTTTCGAGGCAACTATGATCTTTGGACAAGAGGGCGGCCTCTAAAACTTCCTATACTCAATGACCACGTTCGAGGCAACCAAGTAAGGTGTACCCTAAGAGTGGCATGTGCGAGTGTGTTATTTCGGTTAATTTTTATCTGTACATGTCATGGGTGAGCTATTGTTGATTTTAAGTTAAAGATTGATCTTGTCATGCATTGCCTATTTATCAAACATCTAACAGTTAATATTGTGCGGAAATTAAATTGCAGGAAATTAAATCTAAGCTATTACAAGGCGTCGGGTATATACATCGCCAAAAACAAACCCTTTAATTTAAATTGCGGAAAGTAAATAAAAGCGATAAATAATTAAAGGTCCTATTGAAACTATTACATACCGGAAGCAATTACAATATTGGATAAAAATAAGACGCGTGCGAGAAAATTAAATCGGTGTATTTTTTAGGGTTTTGACCCCTTTTTTTGTTTAAAGAAAAGATTTTGTTATTTTTGAATTAAATGAAATTAGATCTAAGTTAATAATTAAATTAATAAAAAGAGATATTTTTGGATTTTTATATTTAAGGAAATAAAATAAAATGATTAAAATTATTAAAAAAGCCTAATATTCTAAATTGATTTTAATTTATTGCAAAAATGTTAAATGTTACACCTATTCAAAACTAAATAAATTATGTTAATATTTATTTACAAAAAATAAATAATGAAATTAGTTTTAAAATAATATTTTTTGTTTTCTAATTTTATTAGGAAAATTATTAATTAGTTAATTAACAATAAAATAAAAATTAGAGCAAAATAAAAAGAGTAAAAAGAAATAACCCAGGGGGTGTGGGCCTAATTTGAAGGTGGAATCAACAATTTTCCAGGCCCAAACGTAAGCAGCCTTGTTGACTTTTTCAATCCAGTGTGCGCCTTTGACTAGGGAACATGATGGTCCCCTCATTCCTGGCCACCAGATCTGGCCTGAAGGCCATCTGGCGTGTTGATATTTGCAAGCGTATGGTGGATCCCCCTTTGGATGTCACATAGAATCACCTGAAGAAAAATTGAATAATTATTTTGGGGGACCTGGGATTCTAACCCAGGTCCCAAGGGGTTTTCCACTCACGCTTCCACCAACTGAGCTAACCTGCCTAATTGTTATTAGAATACAAAACATATATTATATTGACAACTCAATTATTATGCTGGAAAATAAAAAAAAAAGCGCGCTAAACTTTTGAACAAGCCAATGAAGCAGGGACACGTCTTCATCTTCTTCAACGAAGACTGCAATTTTTCCTGCGGATTTTATTCCGGAACGAAATTCGTGGCATCATCCTATAATGGATTCTAGGTCACAAAAATGCAAACTAAGACCATCATCTTGCTCGCCTCGTTCTCCTGAATCCATCCATGGCCATGATTCGTCCTAATTTCACCTGTAATTGAAATGCCTAAAAGCAAAGAATGCAAACCCTAGATTCAGACGTTATGTTACAGGCCATGAAAATGAAATTGAATATTACAAAAAGCTTAGCAATCATACAAGGAACAAGAATGTGCTAATGTTTTGTCAAAAAGATGCAAGAATGAGGAGTTATGTTTTGTGCACAGGGCCACGTTCTTGAATACTTACAGCGCGATTCTGGTGGTCTCAGGACTTGATTCTGGTTTCTATAGCTTCAGGAGATTGCAAGCAAGAATACCACGTTGTGATCTTGGATTGAAACGAGCCCTAAGTGTGATTTCAGTTTCCACTTTTTCAAGCTTTTTCTCCAATTTGGTTTGGCCGTTTCTTGCAGTTTCAGGTCGTGTTCTTGATAGGTATGGCTTGTACATGTATATTGCAAGCAATTTAGGTTAAACTTTGGGCTTTAATCCATGAGTATTGAAGATTGGATATTTGATTTGATCTTCCATTATCAAGTTTCCAAAAATGCCTCAAATCTGATTTTTTTTGCATAACAATGCTTGATACGAATTTGATTTGGTTCATGATGATAATTTAAGTCTATACCAATCACAAAGATATCATTCCAACAATTTTTAGATTTTATTTGAATTAATATTGATTTAAAATGAATTAAATCAATAAAAATTAAATAAAATAGAAAAAATAAATGATTGGTCATGAAATTGAATATGGGACACATGTGTGGTGTGATAAGACCAAATCAAGTGGAAAAAAGTGGACCATTTTGTCAAAAGTTGGAGTTTTGAGGATAGTTGACTTTTGGCAATTTTGGAAAAATGCCCAACTTCAACAATGCATAACCTCTTCAATTTTGAACTTTTGGAAGTGTTATTTGACTTTTTAGAAACCTTGAGATGTACTCTAATCAACCCTTTTGGTCTCATATCATTTTGATATTCCATGCTCAAGTTATAAGCTTTGGCAAAAAAGGTGTTTTTGTTGACTTTCAAAAATGACCTATAATGTCCAAATATGTAACTTTTTGTGAGAGCATTTCTTGATCTTGGGGTGTGAAGATGGATTGTATGAAATTTCAGCCTCTTCAAATTGAGCGTTGGATGGGTCATTTCTCATAAAGTATGAGAAAGTTATGCTTGGTCAAAGTTGAGTTTACTTTTCCTACAAAACCCTAATTTAACAACTTTTGAATCTTGATGAATCTTGAGCAATCCTTGATGAATCATGATCAACCCTTGATAAAATGATTAATTATCCTTCAAAATGAGAATGGTGACAAAAAATCTTGAGGTTTGACTATATTTGGGTCACAGTTGACTTTTGCCCTAGCACAGTCGATTTTTAGACCTCTTGAGCAATTGACTGACCAAACTTCCTCTACAAGGCTTGAAATTTGACATGGATGAACTTAAGAACATGTTAGGAAATTGGGGAGAATTTGAGACCATTTGGATATGAGGACCTTGATGCAACACAAAACCCTAATTTTGAATTAACTGCCTTAGGAGGTGATTTGACTGTCCAACTCTTGAGCCATCTTGAACAACTTTGAGATGATTCTTGACATGTCTTGAGAAATATGGGAGGGTAAATTTTGGGGTACAACAGTTGCCCCTGTTCGATCTTCTTAAACCTGAGGATATAGATTGGTGTTCGGGCCTTTCGTGATCCGAAGGTGGAAGATGATTGAACACTAGAGTGCCCAGAAATTTGCACTCGCATGAAGTAGTATTTGTCTTGTGATGTCGGGAATGGGCTTACAGATGCCATTTTGAGATTGGTGATGGGAGATGGGCTTAAAGATGCCATCCTAAGGAGTGTTGATGACGTAAGATATTCCTTAGCGAGAGCTTGTATACCTGTTGTTGAGGGAGATTCTGCTGGGAAATGCTGTTCTTTGTCTTAGGAGAAATAGAACTTTTAGGAGCTTAGGTCGTCCGTTATTCTACTGGGGAATCATCTCTGTCGAATTTTAGGAGCTTCGGTCGTCCGTTATACTACTGAGGAATCATCTCTGTTGAAGAGGCGAGAGTGAACTACTATCTGGTCGCAATTCAGGCTTCACGATGTGTTATACCATTATCTGGTCGAATCCAGGCTTCATGGTGTCACGTACTGCTATCTGGTCGAATCTAATCTTCACAATACCTCACTTCTTATCTGGTCGAAATCCAGGCTTTATAATAAATCAAGTGGTTGTCCGGTCGCATCCGGGCTTCCCTTTGACTGTTGGGTTTACTAGTATCTGGTCGAATTCGGGCTTCATAGTAACTGGCCGGGTAAACTGCTATTTGGTAGTAATCCAAGCTTCACAGCGTCCCTTAACGCTATCTGGTCATAATCCAGGCTTCACGATGTATCATACCACTATCTGGTCGAAATCCAGGCTTCGTAGTACTCTTGGTTGCTATCTGGTCGTAACCCAGTCTTCACAACATCTTCTACCATTATATGGTCGTAATCCAAGCTTCATGGTCTTGTATTGCTTTCTGGTCATAATACAGGCTTCACAATAACTTACTGAGTTGTTATACGGTCGTGATCTGGGCTTCACGGCTTGTGTTTATGATATACCACTATCTGGTCGAATCTAGGCTTCATGGTGCTTACTGAGCTGCTATCCGGTTGTAATCCGGGTTTCACGGCTCACTGGGGAATAAACTATTATCCGGTCGATCTCCGGGCTTCGTAGCTTACTTTTGAGAGATATCACTATCTGGTCGTAATTCAGACTTCGTGGTATTCTGATATTGTTATTCGGTCGTAATCCGGGCTTCACAATATGCTGTAGAAATCAAGATACTATCCGGTCGTACCCGAGCTTCATAACTTAAATTTTGATTGTATCTTTCCTGAAAGGTAAAGGTTAGCTGTATGTAATGCATGATATGTATCAGACAATGATGTTCTCAACATAAATGAGATTGTATGGTATGATGCGTATATGCATGTATCATGATGTATGGACATGTAATATTTTAGCTGAGGAAAATAAATCCCGGAGCTGCTGGAGAATAAAGTTGAATGCTTCACTTCTGCCAGGGATGGTGAACGAAGATGATTGTGGGGATAAACCTGCATGAGAAAAGAACTCCGTTGGGGAATAAACTGATGAAGAGATTACTCTGAGGGGAATTACTCTGTGGGGAAGAGATGCTCTGCTGAGGATTTTAACGATAAACTCTACTGGAGATTCCGCCGACAAACTCTGTTGGGGATTTCAATGATGAACTTCGCTGGGGATAAACTCCGCTGGGGATGAATTACCGTTGCGGGTGATACTGAACCTGTTGAGGATTGAATTCCTGTTCGGGGAAAGAAAGAACTTTGCTGGGGATGGTCTTTCAGTTGCAAATTGCTGGGGATAACCCTGTTAGACTCTTGTGGGGATAACCCTCTGAATTCTGCTAGGAATGCTCCTTTGAACCTGGCTGGGGAGGTTTATTGTACTCTACTGGGGATAAACTTCCAGAGTCTACTGGGGAAGATGATTCAACTCTGTTGGGAAAGCTTTTTTTAGATTGCGCTGGGGAAACGGCTCCACTGGGGGTATCTTGTATTCCGCCGGGGAACATTCTTATACTCCATGGAGGAATATTAAGACTACTGGGGATGCTCTTGTACTTGCTGGGGAATACCTTTATACTCCGCTGGGGGGAGATTAAGACCTTCTGGGGATACCCAACCTTTTTAGGACTGATGGTAGGCTAACTCTGCTTGGGGAGAGTATTGCTGATTCGTTCATGGTTGCCAGTTTCAGCTGAGAGAGCTATTATCACTGTCTTACCCTGCGGGGAATGAAGGTATCTTAGCCATATTCTTCAGCTGGATGTACCTTGGTACCTGGTGGACGAAACAACTACACAGCTTGGACATTTCTTATGCCCCTGTTTCTGATATTACCAGTAATTCATCTTTCATTTCGCATGCAAATATTTATGATCAGCAATTAATATCAAATGTATATATCAAAAATGAACATTGGACGTTCTTTGCAAAACAAAACAGATAAAGGAAAAACAGCTTGAAATTTCTGAGAATGAATTGGTATTGATTTTGAAGTTTGGCCTAAAAATAGGCGTTTTTATACAAGAGGTTGACGTCTTAGTAAGGGAACGCCGCCGAACAAATAGAATTTATACAATTTGTGAAAAGGAAACAAAACAGCTATGTGAATAACCCCACTGGGTTCCAACTCTGCTATTGCCTTTATATCTTCAAGCATCTCATCACTTTGCTGCTTAGTTAAAGATGAATCTGATTGATTAGTGTCGTCCAAGCTTGATAGTTGATGTCAAAGTATGGATGCAAGATGATCCAATGATATGTAGTATTACGCTTTAATCCCTAATTTTTGCCTAGACCGCCCTTTCGGGTTTTCAGTCCACTGGGATACCCTTTTTTCCCAAGCCGCCTTTTCAGGTTTTCGGCTTGCCGGGTGTACAGTTTTTTTTTTCATTTTCATCCCTTATTTTTTCCCGAACCCTTTTGGTTCGCCGGGAAACCCTTATATTTGCCTAGGCTAGTCAACCTAGCGGGTCTTTGATTTATGCGTAGTATCTTTTCACTATGTCTGCATTGACGGGGTGAGGAAGGTCGTCACCATCCATGGCGGTTAGAAACATAGCTCCTCCTGAGAAAATGTTCTTAACCACAAATGGCCCTTCGTAAGTAGGGGTCCATTTTCCCCTGGGATCACCTTGAGGTAGGATAATGCGCTTGATTACCAGGTCCCCAACTTGATACTCTTGTCGTCTAACTTTCTTGTTAAATGCCTTGATCATCCGTTTTTGGTACGTCTGACCATGACAAATAGCAGTAAGTCTTTTTTCGTCAATTAGGTTCAGTTGATCAAGCCGGGTCTGAATCCAGTCATCTTCACTCAAACCTACATCCTTCATGATCCGAAGAGAGGGTATCTGAACTTCAATAGGCAAGACTGCCTCCATACCATAAACCAGGGAATAGGGTGTTGCCCCTGTTGACGTCTGCGCTGAGGTACGGTACCCATGAAGAGAAAATGGTAACATCTCGTGCCAGTCTTTGTATGTCATTGTCATCTTCTGCATAATCTTCTTAATGTTCTTATTTGCTGCTTCGACAACTCCATTCATCTTCGGCCGGTAGGGAGAAGAGTTATGATGCTGTATTTTGAATTGCTCGCAGAGCTCGGTGATCATCTTGTTGTTGAGATTGGTACCATTGTCCGTAATGATCCTCTCTGGTACACCGTATCGACAGATCAGATTATGCCGAATGAACCGTGCCACGACGTTCTTGGTTACCGTAGCAAAGGAAGCTGCTTCAACCCACTTCGTAAAGTAATCAATCGCTACCAGGATGAAACGATGCCCGTTAGATGCCGTAGGTATGATCTCGCCGATCATATCAATGCCCCACATTGCAAAAGGCCAAGGTGCCATCAAAACGTTCAGAGGAACTGGAGGTATGTGCACCTTATCAGCATAAACCTGGCACTTGTGACATGTCCGAGAATGCTGATAACAGTCGGCTTCCACTGTGGACCAGTAATATCCTGCCCGAAGGATTTTCTTTGCCATGGTATATCCACTGGAGTGAGTCCCGAAAGTACCTTCATGTAACTCTTCCATGATCCTTTCTGCTTCAGTCTTATCCACACAACGCAGTAAGGTCGAATCATGGTTACACTTGTAAAGGATGCCATTGCTGATGAAGAACTTCGCCGCGAACCTCCTCAGAAACTTCTTATCATTAACAGATGCACCCTCGGAGTATTCCTGAGCTTTAAGATACCTTTTCACCTCATGATACCAGGGCTTTTCTATTACTTCTTCAGTCTCAATATCACAGCAATGTGCAGGTTTGTCCAATCTTTCAATGATGATCCGGGGAGCTTCGTTGTCCCAATTGACTTTGAACATAGAAGACATCGTAGCTAGCGTGTCCGCCAACTGATTCTCCTCTCTAGGGAAGTGTTCAAAGTTGATCTCCTTGAAATGGGGAAGTGATGTCAACACATACTCCTTATAAGGAATAAGATTTGGGTGTTTCATATCCCACTCGCCTTTGATCTGACTGATCACGAGAGCGGAATCTCCGAAGACACTTAGAAACTTAATCCTTAGGTCAATTGCTGCTCGAAGACCCATGATGCATGCTTCATACTCCGCCATGTTGTTGGTGCAGTTGAAACATAGTCGGGCGATAAACGGAGTATGAGAGCCTTTAGGAGATATGATCACAGCGCCAATGTCATTACCCAAAGCATTCGAAGCTCCATCAAAGTACATAGACCATCGGGATCCTTCCTCAGGTCCTTCATCCGGTCTAGGTGTCTCACAATCAATTATCAACATGATATTCTCGTCCGGGAATTCAAAGTTCATAGACTGATAATCATCCACTGCCTGGTGTGCCAAATGGTCTGCCAATACACTTCCCTTGATTGCTTTTTGAGTTGTGTACTGGATGTCATACTCAGTCAAGATCATCTGCCATCTTGCTATTCTTCCGGACAAGGCAGGCTTTTCGAAGATATACTTGATTGGATCCATATTTGAAATCAACAGAGTAGTGTGAGTTAGCATATACTGTCTCAGCCGGCGAGCAGCCCATGCCAAAGCGCAACAAGTTTTCTCGAGCAGTGCGTATCGGGTCTCACAGTCAGTAAAATTTTTCCTAAGGTAATAAATAGCATGCTCTTTTTGGCCGGACTCGTCATGCTGCCCCAGCACACACCCCATTGAGTTGTCAAGTATTGTCAAGTATAAGATCAGAGGTCTCCCTTCAACTGGTGGCATTAGGATGGGTGGCTCTTGGAGATACTCTTTGATCCTTTTGAAAGCAGCCTGACATTCATCATTCTAATGTACCACTTGATATTTCTTCAGTAGCTTGAAGATTGGCTCACAAGTAGCAGTTAGGTGTGAGATGAATCGGGCAATGTAGTTCAGTCGTCCTAGAAAGCCTCTGACCTCTTTCTCTGTCTTGGGAGCTGGAATCTCTTGTATGCCTTTCACTTTTGCCAGATCCACTTGAATACCTTTGTCGCTTACAAAGAAACCCAATAGTTTACAAGACCTCACCCCGAAGTTGCACTTGTTCGGGTTCAACCTTAACTTGTACAACTTCAACCTGTCAAACAGCTTCTGGAGATGGTCAAGGTGTTCTTCCTCGGTTTGTGACCTTGCAATCATATCGTCGACGTATACTTCAATCTCATGATGGATCATGTCATGAAACAAAGAAACCATGGCACGCTGATATGTTGCCCCAGCATTCTTTAGTCCAAAAGGCATGACCTTGTAGCAAAAGGTACCCCACTGAGTAACAAAGGTCGTCTTCTCCATGTCTTTGGGAGCCATTTTAATCTGGTTATAACCGGAGAAACCATCCATGAAGGAGAATACCTTATGTTGGGCGGTGTTGTCAACCAGAACGTCAATATGAGGTAGAGGGAAGTCATCCTTAGGGCTCACCCTGTTCAAATCCCTGTAGTCAACACACATTCAGACCTTCCCATCTTTCTTCGGCACAGGAACCACATTGGTGACCCACTGAGGGTAAGAGGTTACTGCTAGAAAACCGGCGTCAAATTGTTTCATAACTTCAGCCTTGATTTTCTCAGACATCTCTGGGCGCATACGGTGAACCTTCTGTTTCACTGGAGGACAGTCTTCCTTGGTAGGCAGGCGATGAACCACAATATCAGTATCCAAACCAGGCATATCTCCATAAGACCAAGCAAAGATCTCAACATAGTCACGCAGCATCTGAATCAACCGTTGTTTCACATTAGCTTCCAGATTTGCACCGATCTTAACTTCCTTCTTGTCTGTCTCAGTACCCAGATTCACTGATTCTACCGGCTCTTCATGTGGATGAATGGCCCTCTCTTCTTGGAGCAACAGTCTTGCAAGTTCACCAGGAACCTCGCAATCATCTTCACCTTCGTCTTCGGCTAAGTTGATCGGATTTTCGAAGTTATAACTGGCAGTAGCAGAGTCGTTACCAGTGAGATCCAGAGTGGATGTGGACCTGTATATGTGAGTGTGTGTAAAATAGCTGTTTTGCAATATATAATAAAGAAAAACAAGGAGCGCAAGATTTGAAATGCAAGAACGTCCAATGCTTTTATTAATGATATATGAAAATGACACACAAAAGCCCTCACAAATGAAGCCACAGTGCCCCGGGTAAGACACCAGGCCATAAAGTTTCAAAACATTGTCTATTACAAATTCAAAACAAAAAGTTTCATTACTGGGTGATAACTGAAACGGGCATAGAATCCTTCGCTATCCAGTTGCTTAATCCACCGTTGGTCGTAGGGTAGATCCAACTGTCGATATCAAACTCTTCATCATCATCATCCCTGATAGCATTTACCCCTGCCTCTTGTTTAGGCTTCTCTGGTGCTCCGAAATCGATCTCTTTCGCATCAATCAAGTCTTGGACCTTGTTCTTCAAAGCCCAACAATCATCCGTATTATTCCCCGGGCTATCAGAGTGAAAAGCACAACGGGCATTAGGGTTATACTTTGGTGACGTCGTATTTGAATTCTTTGGGGCTTCCCTTAGAGTCACCAGATTAGTCTTTAGCAACTGTGGCAGAATATGAGATAAGGTCATGCTGAGACGAGTGAATTGCCTCTTAGGTCTCTCGTCCTTTTGTTGATTGTTATACTGAGGAGCACCATCCGGTTTTGAAATAACGACCGCATTGACAGCTTGGCAATGTTCAGGTCTATTTTGTCTTCTTGCACTGTAGACAGCACTAGACTCTTTCTTAAACAGCTTCTTCTCGGTGCATGATGAGGCACCCTTCTGTATCTTCCCTGCCTTAATACCAACCTCAATCCTCTCACCAGTAAAAATAAGATATGTAAATCCAGCTGAAGAGCTTCCAATCAGATGGTTAAATAATGGACCAGACAGGGTCCCCAAAAACATGTCAACAAGCTCACGATCAGCCAAAGGTGGTTGCACCCTTCCGGCAAGGTCTCTCCACTTCTGAGCATAATCTTTAAATCCTTCACCCGTTCCCATTGACATACCCTGGAGTTGGGTACGCGTAGGAGCGAGGTCGGAGTTGTACTGATACTGCCTGTAGAATGCAGTAGCCAAATCTTCCCAACTGCGGATACTGGCTCCGTCCAACTGATAGAACCACTCAAGCTGAGTCCCTGAGAGACTGTCTTGAAAGAAATGGATCCATAAGTTCTTATCAGCAGTGTAAGGATGGATCTTCCTCACATATGACCGGAGGTGCAGCTTCGGACAAGAAACTCCGTCATACTTGGCAAAGGCAGGTGCCTTGAACTTATGGGGAATCACCACCCCAGATGATAGACCTAGATCTCTGAAGTCCAGATCGGGCACCTTCTGATTCCATAGAGCTCAAATGGTCTTCCAGTTGTTTGTACTTATCCTCAGCAGGAGGATGTTGTTCTTCATCGTAGTATGTCTCGTTGTCGGAGACCACAGGGCTAAGAGACCTCCTTTCTTGTGGACTATCTTTCCCTCCAGATGAGGTGGTCAGATCAACTTCATCCCGTAGCCTGTTTCCAAACCTAGGACCAGTGTTGAACAGGACTGCCCTCATCTTCTTCTTCTTTTTCTCTTTCAGAATCAAGGTCTTCAGGTCCTGCTGACCCTTAGCTAGACTCATGAACAACTCTTGAAATTGGGCATTTTGGGCCTGAAGGGCCTTGATAGCTTGCTCAGTTGAAGGTTCAGTAGACATGATGATTGCTGAAATAAACAGCAAAGAAGATAAGAGACCTGTAGAGGGGTACCTGTTTATGAAGTGCATGGGATGAAATGCGCATGATTATGATTTCAAAGACAATTGGGATTCAAATTTGTAAACAAGAAAGGAAACACACTTTACTAGATTTAAACTTCAAAATTTAAATTGTTCAACAAATTTCCCTTAAGGCGTTACAAAAATGGAAATACTGAAAAATAAAAACTAGAAAGGAAATCATCAAAGGTCCATCAATGCTCCCATGGTCTCTTCTTCTCAGTGCAGACATAATCGTTGAGAATCCGCTCGTTCTCTAGCTGCCTAGTAAGCTTCTGGATCTTTTGCTCTTGCTCGTTGAACTTCTCTCGGTAAGAATCCCGTTCATCCCTCAACTGCATCCAAGACCTCTTTAGTGCCCCAATGTCAGTGGGCATATAAGGATGGAGAATGGTTGGAAGAACACCTTCTTCATTGGCAACTTCAAGAGTGACAGGTCGGACAACATCATATGGCAAACCTAGCTTCTGGGCACGGATGCGGACCCATCTGAGATATGGCTCCATTGGCAGAGAAGTCTTTGGACCCAACTCATGTGGATCAGATTGGTGAACTTTGTCCCAAGCCCTTATGAATCTACGACGTTGCCCGTTTCTATCTCCCTGAAAATCAAAGATGATATGAGGCATCAATATCTCATGAGGTCCTTCTCTTATGGCTCTTCCAAATTGACGGAGAACTAAGCATGGGTTGTAAGAAATTCCTCCATGGGTTCCTAGCAGGGGAACATTGGGATACTCTCCACAGCGATCAATGATAGTCACCTCATCCATACCCTTGAGAGTCCAGATAATGTCATTATGAGAAAGAGATATCACCCTATAAGCCCAACCCATTCCTTCTTTGTTCTTTAGCACTAACTTGGGGAGGTGCGAAATAAACCACCTCGACAGTAAAGGAGCACATCACATCAAGGTTCCCCGCTTTAGAGCAGTACGAGCATAGAGCTGATGGAGAATGTCACCCAAGAGAGTGGGTACAAGGTTTTGAGAGATGAAGATCTTTATGGCATTCACATCAACAAAAGTGTCAGGATTCGGAAACAATACCAAGGCATAAATCAGAAGAGCCAGAATATCCTCGAACGCCTTAAAGTCTAGGCTATCCCAGAAGTAGTTAGCCTTTCCAACCAAGAACTTAGTCAGAAAACCCTTAGCTCCACTCCTAGTCTCCCAATTAGCCATTACCTCCTCTTTGGTCAAATGAAGGGCTGTAGAAATTTCTTCGGGCCTAAAGGTCTTCTCCCAACCAGTAAACGGGGTCTGCTCCAAAACAGAGATACCGAGCAGCTCAGAGAACTCTTCTAGGGTGGGAACCAGCTGATAGTCTTGAAAAGTGAAGCAATGGTACAGCGGATCATAAAATTGGACCAGGACACTCATCATCTGTTCTTCCAATTTGGAGGTGACCAAATTGAGAAGAGAACCATGCCTCCTGATGAAGGAAGTAGCGTCAGGCATCTTGGCAACCAACTCTTTAAGCAAGGTAGGGACTTGGACAAAGTTAATCCGGATGGTATTCTTACGCATGGGCATCATGATGACCTACAAAACAGAGCAAAGATGAAACCCTCCTGTCTTTGAAATAGGTTAGTCCTTATGCAATATGTATGCAATGTTATGATGTCATGATGTCATGATAAAGGCACACCATAAGTATCCACAAAAATCAAACATGGTAAAGGCACACAAGTCACACTGAGAGCCCTTAGATTTCAGGCTGGCATGGAGCTTAGGTACTACCCTCTTTAAGTTCAATTGGTTAAAACCTGTCCTAAAAATAGTAACCGGGTTCTAGAGGATCTCAATATCACTGACTACCCTCAATCGGTCATAATTCCAGTTTAGCAACCTTTTCTTGCGGCCGGAATCATCGCGAGAGTTTAGTCTCAATGAGTGTTGCATACTGCTACCGTTCTATGGCCAAGTTGGTCAATTTAAGGTTCTAAGGCCATTTGGTGCTTAATGACCCCTTAGAAGACTCATATTCTCCTCGTTCCAACACAAGGGATATCAGTACAGACTAAAGTGCCACACCAACGTAGCTACTGCTTCATCCGTATTGGTCTACGCTGTACAGATCCCTCACAGTTTATTGCTACTTACCTAAAGGGTATCCCCAGATCCGGGTTAGGATCTATAGAACTCCGATACAAGCCCACAAAATTAAAGCATACAAAGCATACAATTGAAAACATAATGATATAATCCTAAGGTACACCCCACTTATAATATTCCCCAACAGAGTCGCCAGTTCTGTGATACAGTGGGAAGAGAACTGACTGTTTTGGAATGCTGGTTCGCGTTTTGCGTTTGTTTTTGCAAAATGTCGCGGTAAGCAAGAGTCACCACCGTCTTTTATTTTATCCAACAAGGAAAGGACAAAAGCATAGAAAAATTCCTTTTTGAGATATTTCTCGGGTTCGGGAGGTATATTATAGAAAGGGAAGGTGTTAGCTCCCTTTCTATCCGTGGTTATCCACGGGCTCTTAGGTACATGCTCATTGTGTTTTCAAAGGTTTGGTTTTCTTTGTGATTGTGGGTTTGAAAAGAGTTTTTTGTTTGAAAGGAGTGTAAGTGCGAAAAGTTTTGTTTTGTTTTAAAAGGAGCAAGTACTTAAGAACCATCTACCTACTCAAAAAGGAATTAATCTGTACAAATGTCCTTTAGACAATGCTATCCCACTATTAAGGAATAGGTATCACCGTCGTTGGAGTTTTCGGGTCAATTCGATTAAGGGACGTGTGGTCACTAAAGCAATGTTAGGATGCCTAAGCGGTAACCCTAATATCCTAGATCATTTTTCCGAGGCAACCGTTTCGAGGCAACTATGATCTTTGGACAAGAGGGCGACCTCTAAAACTTCCTATACTCAATGACCACGTTCGAGGCAACCAAGTGAGGTGTACCCTAAGAGTGGCATGTGCGAGTGTGTTATTTCGGTTAATTTTTATCTGTACATGTCATGGGTGAGCTATTGTTGATTTTAAGTTAAAGATTGATCTTGTCATGCATTGCCTATTTATCAAACATCTAACAGTTAATATTGTGCGGAAATTAAATTGCAGGAAATTAAATCTAAGCTATTACAAGGCGTCGGGTATTTACATCGCCAAAAACAAACCCTTTAATTTAAATTGCGGAAAGTAAATAAAAGCGATAAATAATTAAAGGTCCTATTGAAACTATTACATACCAGAAGCAATTACAATATTGGATAAAAATAAGACGCGTGCGAGAAAATTAAATCGACGTATTTTTTACGGTTTTGACCCCTTTTTTTTGTTTAAAGAAAAGATTTTGTTATTTTTGAATTAAATGAAATTAGATCTAAGTTAATAATTAAATTAATAAAAAGAGATATTTTTGGATTTTTATATTTAAGGAAATAAAATAAAATGATTAAAATTATTAAAAAAGCCTAATATTCTAAATTGATTTTAATTTATTGCAAAAATGTTAAATGTTACACCTATTCAAAACTAAATAAATTATGTTAATATTTATTTACAAAAAATAAATAATGAAATTAGTTTTAAAATAATATTTTTTGTTTTCTGATTTTATTAGGAAAATTATTAATTAGTTAATTAACAATAAAATAAAAATTAGAGCAAAATAAATAAATGAAAATAAAAAGAGTAAAAAGAATAACCCAAGCGGTGTGGGCCTAATTTGAAGGTGGAATCAGCAATTTTCCAGGCCCAAATGTAAGCAGCCTTGTTGACTTTTTCAATCCAGTGTACGCCTTTGACTAGGGAACATGATGGTCCCCTCATTCCTGGGCACCAGATCTGGCCTGAAGGCCATCTGGCGTGTTGATATTTGCAAGCGTATGGTGGATCCCCCTTTGGATGTCACATAGAATCACCTGAAGAAAAATTGAATAAATGTTTTGGGGGACCTGGGATTCGAACCCAGGTCCCAAGGGGTTTTCCACTCACGCTTCCACCAACTGAGCTAACCTGCCTAATTGTTATTAGAATACAAAACATATATTATATTGACAACTCAATTATTATGCTGGAAAAAAAAACGCGCTAAACTTTTGAACAAGCCAATGAAGCAGGGACACGTCTTCTTCAACGAAGACTGCAATTTTTCCTGCGGATTTTATTCCGCAACGAAATTCGTGGCATCATCCTATAATGGATTCTAGGTCACAAAAATGCAAACTAAAACCATCATCTTGCTCGCCTCGTTCTCCTGAATCCATCCATGGCCATGATTCGTCCTAATTTCACCTGTAATTGAAACGCCTAAAAGCAAAGAATGCAAACCCTAGATTCAGACGTTATGTTACAGGCCATGAAAATGAAATTGAATATTGCAAACAACTTAGAAATCATACAAGGAACAAGAATGTGCTAATGTTTTGTCAAAAAGATGCAAGAATGAGGAGTTATGTTTTCGTGCACAGGGCCACGTTCTTGAATACTTACAACGCGATTCTGGTGGTCTCAGGACTTGATTCTGGTTGCTATAGCTTCAGGAGATTGCAAGCAAGAATACCACGTTGTGATCTTGGATTGAAACGAGCCCTAAGTGTGATTTCAGTTTCCACTTTTTCAAGCTTTTTCTCCAATTTGGTTTGGCCGTTTCTTGCAGTTTCAGGTCGTGTTCTTGATAGGTATGGCTTGTACATGTATATTGCAAGCAATTTAGGTTAAACTTTGGGCTTTAATCCATGAGTATTGAAGATTGGATATTTGATTTGATCTTCCATTATCAAGTTTCCAAAAATGCCTCAAATCTGATTTTTTGTGCACAACAATGCTTGATACGAATTTGATTTGGTTCATGATGATAATTTAAGTCTATACCAATCACAAAGATATCATTCCATCAATTTTTAGATTTTATTTGAATTAATATTGATTTAAAATGAATTAAATCAATAAAAATTAAATAAAATAGAAAAATAAATGATTTGTCATGAATTTGAATATGGGACACGTGTGTGGTGTGATAAGACCAAATCAAGTGGAAAAAAGTGGGCCCTTTTGTCAAAAGTTGGAGTTTTGAAGATAGTTGACTTTTGGCAATTTTTGAAAAATGCCCAACTTCAACAATGCATAACCTCTTCAATTTTGAACTTTTGGAAGTGTTATTTGACTTTTTAGAAACCTTGAGATGTCATCTAATCAACACTTTTGGTCTCATCTCATTTTTATATTCCATGCTCAAGTTATAAGCTTTGAAAAAAAAGGTGTATTTGTTGACTTTCAAAAACGACCTATAATGTCCAAATTTGTAACTTTTTGTGAGAGCATTTCTTGATCTTGGGGTGTGAAGATGGATTGTAGGAAATTGCAGCCTCTTCAAACTGAGCTTTGGATGGGTCATGTCTCATAAAGTATGAGAACGTTATGCTTGGTCAAAGTTGAGTTGACTTTTCCTACAAAACCCTAATTTAGCAACTTTTGAATCTTGATGAATCTTGAGCAATCCTTGATGAATCATGATCAACCCTTGATCAAATGATTAATTATCCTTCAAAATGAAAATGCTGACAAAAAATCTTGAGGTTTGACTATATTTGGGTCACAATTGACTTTTGCCCTAGCACAGTCGATTTTTAGACCTCTTGAGCAATTGACTGACCAAACTTCCTCTACAAGGCTTGAAATTTGACATGGATGAACTTGAGAACATGTTAGGACATTGGGGAGAATTTGAGACCATTTGGATATGAGGACCTTGATGCAACACAAAACCCTAATTTTGAATTAACTGCCTTAGGAGGTGATTTGACTGTCCAACTCTTGAGCCATCTTGAACAACTTGGAGATGATTCTTGACATGTCTTGAGAAATATGGGAGGGTAAATTTTAGGGTACAACACCCACATACAGTTAAACTTCAAGGTTTTTGGTCAGCATCAACATTTTGAAGTTATATCCATCATTTTATCAAGGGTTGATCATGATTCCTCAAGGAATGCCCCAAATTCATCAAAACCCAAAAGTTGCTAAATTAGGGTTTCTCAAGAAAGTCAACCAAACTTTGACCAAGCATAACTTCTTCATACTTTATCAAAAATTTTCTATCCAAGGCTCATTTTGAAGAGGATGCAATTCCCTACAATTCATCTTCAGCCCTTAAGTTTAAAATATGCACTCATCAAAAGATATGAATTTCCACATTATAGGTCCTTTTGAAAAGTCAACAAAAACACTTTTTGGGTCAAAGCTTCTTACATGAACATGGAAGACCCAATTGATATGAGACCAAAAGGGTTGTTTAAGGGACATCCTAAGATTTCTAAAAAGTCCAAGAACACCTCTCTAGGGTTAAAATTGGAACAGATACGCCTTGTCAAAGTTGACCATTTTTGCAAAATTGCCAAAAGTCAAATGTGCTCAAAAATACACTTTTTGTTAAATAGGCCTAACTTTTTATGCTCGCACCTCACTCATAACATGGTCCACGACCCAATTACTTACCCACTTGTTATTTGCTTCATTATTTATTTTATTTTGATTTTTTATTATTAAAAATTCAAATTAAATCAAATAAATGATAAATAATAGCAAAGATTTGTTTTGATCTGATTTTTGGACAAGATCACAAGCTAATTATGTTGACATATCAGAATCAAACCGTATCAAGGTTGATTGGAGCAAGAATGGAATGATTTGGCCTAATTTGGAAACAAATCATACAAAGAAAGAATGAGATCAAATCTTCAAAAATTGCAAAGATATATGTTGTTTTTATAACCCTAATTCATTTAGGGATATATATGGGGTAAGACCAAGCACGAAAATAGGGATTAACAGTCGTGGAAAGCACAAAACAAAACTCAAAATTTTGGCAAAAAGTGGTGATCTGATCTTTACCCTAGAGGACGATTCAAAGCATTCCAACACTCCCAATCGTATCCTAGAGCATATCTGAAGCTAACATGATCAGTAGCAAGCACTCTCGCGCCCAAAATCACTCCCTAGACCTCATATGGTTTGCCCTCTTTTTTAAAATCGATTATAGTAATTCTTGCATCATTAGCACATTTGAATGATATATTTGTGATTATTGATATGTTTGTAACATGACTGAATGGCTTAATTGAAGTTTTGATGCCTATATATGCATTTTCCATTGCTAGGGTTTTCGTGTTCATTTTAGGGTTTTTATCCACAGGTAAAATTAGACCAAGAACAGGGCACCATGATGATCATGGCATCAAGACCAGTTGAATCCTGGTCTTCAATTTCATTTATCATGTGTTTTATGAGTTTTTGAAGTTTGCAGGGCTATGGCTACAGATGTTTGTCTGTAGGTTGCAGTTGAACCCCAATTTTCCCCTAATATCCCTTCATTATACCATGTTGATTCCATCACAATAAGATCACATTAGGATTCTTGGTTCCCCTCCCTATATTTAGCTTTGCTCTTTGGGGAATCACCAAGCACCTTGACTTGTGTTCTTTTATGATCATGAATATTTTTTGTCTTGATTTCTTCTCTTAATTAATAAAATGCAATGTTGGTTTGTCTTGCTTGTTACTCATGTAGGTAAAGGCAATAAGATTCAGCAAGTTGCTCCATGGGTTCATGAGTTTATTTCCATGCCGTAGTCAATAAAGCTTGAGAAGTTAAAACCTCACCATTGGATTTGTTTTGGAGGAAATGGCATGGCAAGGTTATTTTGGTTCACCACATTTCAATATTATCAAATTTGGTTCAAAAGTACAAGGGATTGATTGGAGAAGTTGTCACGCTTGGACAAGACTTTGTTCCCATTGGTCACAAATGCATATTTCTCTTAATTCTCAAGATATGGAAGTGGTTGTTGTTTCTATGATTTCTTTTTATCATCCTCAACAACTTATATTTATAAAGCATTTGTGTTGGTACAAGAAGTTTGTTCAAAATTGTCAAAGTTCCTCAAGGCATTTTTCTTGATCTAGGAGCTAGGGTTTTGAACTTCAAAGACGCATATCTTGCTCATCTTTTGGTATTTTGGATAGATTCCAAAGACATCCTTCTCTTCAAAGGGTTATAAACAAATCACTTCAAAATTTCCAAGGAGTTTTCACGTGGAAGAAACTTGATGATGAAGAAAGATTACAAGTCCTCCAGATGAACCCCCATTTTCCTATGTGTGACTTCAAATGATCATAACTTGGTCAATTTTTATCACAATGAGCCTACTATTTTTCCATAATGATCTTGATTATATGCAAGCTATTCCTTCTTTTCTGTACAAAGTGAGAATACGGATGGAAGATGCCCTAAGGATACAAAAGATTATAGGTTATTTCATAATATTTTGCCAACTTCAACAATCCATAACTCTCTCAATTTTTGGATATTTTATATAGTTCAAGTTTCAAAATGTCATTCAAGAGGTCTATTTTATTCCATCTTTTTTGGTCAAGAGCAAATTCCAAGAGGAAGGTCATGTTTGGATGCAAAACATTATAGGTCACTCTTGAAGAAAAACTTGAAATATTTCCAAGTATGGAAAGTCAACCTTTTTTCCCCAACTTTGACTCAATATAACTTTCAGCTCAAGCATCCATTTGATTCCATTCTTTTTCCATTGCAAAGCTTGTAACCTCGTATTTCTAAAGCATCAATAATCATGCCTTAAGACCCCTTGAGTTGAGAATGCCATTGGATTGAACTTGGTAACTTGGAACTGAAGTTTCCCCATAAGTCAGAATTTGAAGTCTTTGTTTTGGATTCTAATCACAAGTTTTCCACGCGTTTACGCCTCTAAACATGTTTAATGAAGTTCCAGAATTGATTAGCACAACAAAACGCGCGTTTTGGATGAGTTTTGATCAAATTGGAAGTCACACTTTTCTTTTGAGCAACTTCACACGATTTCCCTCTAAACTTCATCATTTCACACGTTTGGACATTCCATTTGATTCCCTATAAATGGAGGATCATCCCCCATTAATTTTGTCAAGCTTGGATAGCCAGAATCACCCTGCCAAACTTGTTCCATAACTCAAAATTCTGCTACTTCGAAATCTGCTTTCAAGGCTTTTTCAATCCAATTTTTCCATCAATTCACCTTCCTTGATCTTCCCTAAAGCTAACCATATAATTACATTCAAGAATCGTACCTTAGATTGCTCCATAAAAGTCCAGTTTCAGAGCTCTGCAACTCAACTCAAATAGGTAGATTCCTTCATCAATTTTTCAAAACTTTGATATCATTGTGATGCTCTCATTGCCCTGGTTCTAGTTGCAACACTTACTTTCATCTGGAAACTTGTTTTGACCATGAAATTTCAAACCCCTTTTCAAAACTTTCCTTCCAATTTGCTTGAGCTACGTTATATAAATTTTTCGCGAAGGTGTGGTTGTCTTCGTCTTAAAGAGACGAAGTGAATGGCATAGGTATGAGCTTCTGATTTTACAGTCTGAGAGACCTGTAATTCATGTTGGCTGGAGGTTGAAGATGACCAACGTGTCATCTTCCAACCAATGATGGCACGCCACTTATATTTTTTGAAATATGATTTAATTAATGATTCAATGCATTATCCACTAAAGTTCATAACATGCACAGCGCGCCAGGTCCACTTGATCTGTTTACTAACGCGTTTTGACATTGATCAGATGGCCCATATTTTTTGATTTTTATTTTCTTTTCTGATTTTATATTTAATTGTTTTAAATTTCAAAAAATCAAAGAAAATTTATTTGTAGTCCAAAAAATCAAAAAAAAATTATGAAAAATATTTTTGATTTTTCTCTTTCTGATTTTTATTTTTTCACAATTTTATTTTGTGTTTTTGTATTTTTTTTATAAATTTTCACTTTATTTGATTTGTTTTAAATGTTTAAAAATACTTTTATGCATTTTTAAATTCTGAAAAAAAATATGGAATGATCCAATGATATTGTGACAAATATTGGTGACCTCACTAATTTTTTATTTATGACTTTGGTATTTTTTTAATCATTTTTGGTTTATTTTACTCATTTATTTTTATTTTAAAAATAGTTTCTGACTTTAAAAAATTACCAAAAAATTTATAAAAATATTTGAGTTCATTTCTGATTTTTCTATGGTCTTACTTTTTATTTCTTGATTAACCTGAACATAGTTTATATTTTTATCCCTTATTTCTATTTTAAATATTTCTAAAACCTTTTTTAATGTATATATTAAAATGCAATATTATTTTGTGATTATTTTCTAGCTAATCTTGGATTTAATTTTTGATCATGAACTTTATTAACATCATTGGATCCATGGTGTCGAGTTTAACTCCACAAAAATGGATGAATGATTTTAATAATAGTTTGATTAAATTTTAATTCATATGTGGTTTGTATATTCTTCCCCACCCCTCTCCATCTCATCCCTTTCTTATTGCACTAAGTTTTATTGGAGCATGATCTCTATATCATGTCTAAAAAAATGGTGCATAGATTTCTATTGACCTACCTCAAAATAGGTGCGACTTCTACATAAGTCCACTTACGATTGCTTAACATAGCGCTAAATTTTGTCCCGATTCAAATAAATGATCATTCGTGGCCCAAACCTACATTTGCAAGCCTAAGTATGTTAATTTGATCTCTTTGATCTAATAACCTTGAGATTCATTTTATCGAGGCTTTGGTTCTACCAATCCTCTAATGGATCTACAACACTTTTGGTCAACGCGGATCACTTAAATATCATTGATCATTAAATGGTACTTTTGAGAATCCTAAAATAGATGATATACTTGATAAAAAGAAAATGCAACTTGTTGTATGGAGGCTTTGGTTCTACCAATCCTCTAATGAGTTCCAAATGCAAGTTTCAAGATGATCATCCAACTAACCACTAATCACTAATAATTGGTTTTACCCTTTGTTGTTACTTTATGCCCTTTTATTTTTTTTATGATTTATAAACCATTTACTTTAAGAATTACATTTCATGCTATATCCATCTTTTCTCACTTGAGCCTTTTCTTTTTTCTTCTAAGACACCTAATAATCAACATAAACCATAAAAACTTTAATGATACTTGGACTATTTGGTTACTATCCTTGGCATTATGGAGTATGGGACTTCTTGGACTTAGGATTAGAAACCTTGGCCTACGTTGGAGACTTTGTAACCTTAATTGATATTTTTTCTGGAGTTCTTGAGGTTTACCTCAAGACATTGGGTTGTTTGTTTGTTTCGTGTGCAGGTTATTGTGATTACATTCTTTGTTTGTAATCTGGAATTCACCCGTATACATCCGTTACTCTGCCCAATTTTTGTGAAGACTTTATACACTTAAAGTTTGGTTCTTTCAAGAGGTCTAGTATGTTTGCTTTCTTGGTTTCAATCCAAAGAATGGGAATTCTATCTTGGCTCATAATGTTAAGTATTGTCTTCTTGTTGGTTAGATGATTCCTATCCCTAGCTTTTACCTTATGCTTTAGGATAGTCTCTTCTTCTCCTCCCATCTTCTTTAATTTCAAAAATCTTCTTCCTCCTTTTGAAAACTCCTCTTGTTTTGAAACTTGAGCCACTTTCATAATAAACTTGGACTTAGGTCCATGCATTTTCAAAAACCTTTTCATGAATAAACTTCAATTAACTAAATAATATTTTGACATCATTTTTTTGTGAGAAGACTAAGTCAATCAATCTCATTTCAAATCATTTTTTCCACTTTGTCTTTCTTGTTTTAAAACCTTTCTCAAAAGATTAGACTCTTGTCAATCCTTGTAGTGATGCAAACAACTATACTTCTACAATATATAGTGAAGAGAGATATTTTAAACTTGGGTGTTGAGTGAGGCATTGTTGATTTTAAAATCCAAGCCATATCCTCCACTTTCAGATGATGCAAATTCTCCTTTCTCATGATTGTGGGTAGTAGGTATGTTTTCCACACGGACAATGACGATGATTTATATCTCATAAAAATAACCAACACACTTACATTTTAAATTTTTTAAAGAGGAACTACGTGTACCCTGATCCCCTATTGCATGAAAAGGTGGTACGTAGGCACTAAAGGTCCACAACCGCAGCGGGTACAAAAAACCATAAAAATATATTTCTTTTCTCACCTCCACCATCCATTTTTTACACAATATTTCATAGCCAAAATATACAGATTTTACAAAGAGGTTCCTATGGAGTACCGTATATGTTTAGGGTGCTAATACCTTCCCTTTACATAACCAACCCCCTTACCTTGAATCTTTCCCCCCTCTTTTTGGGTTATTCGTTGTTTTCCCATTACTTTGGAAACAATAAAGCACGGTGGCGATTTTATTTTGATTTGTACAAGTCTAGTCAATCCCATGGCTTAGTCTTAAACATTTCTACCGCTACAGAAAAATGGCAACGTCACTGGGGACAGATTGACCTCTTGCTAGTCCATGCCTAAGTGTGTTGAGCCTATCTTTGTTTATATCTGTGTATATGCTATTGTTATTTATGTGTTATATGTTGAATATATGTTTATATGGATTTTCCTGGTTTTCAGGGTGCTTGGTGATTACTCATAAGTCGTATACCCAGACTTGGGAAAACTTTAAGATAGGATGGGCGGTATAGTCATGTTAACTTTGAGGGAGTAATCCAAAAAAATGAGGCATGGTATCCCCCATTCAGTGGAGGCCCATTTGACTGTAGTGTCATTTACCGAGTAATTGGGAAGACGTACTGCTTTTGACCTGTGAGCCTGCTGAAGCTGAGGACCGTAGAATACCTAAGCCATCTTGGCCTTTTAGGTGTAGTGCAGAAGCTATGATGGAGTAATCCAGAAATAGTTGTCACGCGATGCTACGCTCGGACGAGTCTTTCTTGAGAATATTACTAATTACTGAGTTAATCAGGAAGTTGGTAATATCCGACGGAATGATGTAGACTATGGGAACCTCTAGAACCTTGTTCGGAAGGTGATACCTTTTAGACCAATACCTTATGGGTAGTACCTTCGACCTCATGCTCGTGACGTTAAACCTATGAACCCTATATGTGTGATCTTGTGTGTGATTGATGCATCATGCATCCATGCACTCATAAGCATCTTTTGAAGAGATCTTATTTCAAGGGATTTAAAAGTTGACCATTTGTGAATATCTCAGGTACTTTTTAGCCATGGATTCTGGAAAGATAAAGACCGGGAAGTTCAGTTTCAAGGATACCAAGATAGATGAGTTGATCAGTCTAATTCCCGAGATTGAGTGTTCTGGAGATTTTCGGAAGAAGTATGGATCCATCATTCCTCTCATGAAGCTGAAGATGAAGGAGGGTATTCTCTCGACCTTGGTCCAGTTCTATGATCCGATGTATCATTGCTTTACTTTTCTCGACTATCATTTGATTCCTACACTAGAGGAGTATTCTTTTACTAGCTTGGAGGATGAGCCAAAATCACATGAGATTGCTGCTTTGATCCATCTGGGGAAGTTTGAGGTTGAAGCCCATTTGACTACTAAAGGAGGGATTAGAGGATTACCAACTCAGTTCTTATTGGAGAAAGCTTGCTACTTTTCTAGGATGAAGAGTATAGTCGCTTTTGAGGCCATCTTTGCTCTACTTTCTTACAGGTTGTTCTTATTTCCTAATGTGGACAAGTTTGTTGACATTAATGCTATCAGGATCTTCATGATTGGAAACCCAGTTCCTACATTGTTGGGTGATGCTTATTACTCTATTCATATTCGGAATTCTTACCATGGGGGGATGATTATCTGTTGGACGCCTCTGTTGTACCGGTGGTTTATCTCTCATATGCCTCAGTCTGATGCTTTTTGGGATGTCAAGAAGGAACCTCGTTGGGCTCCTAAGATCATGGCACTTACTTACTTGAATATTGATTGGTATCATCGAGCTTACCAAGATATAGATATTATTGACAGTTGTGGTAGTTTCCCCAAATGTACCTCTTATTGGTAGAAGGGGAGGAATTAACTATAACCCTGTTCTTGCACGACGACATCTCGGTTATCCGATGATGGATAAACCAAATAGTTCTCATTTGAGTAGTTTCTTTCTGAAGGAGGGAGAAGACCATAGGGAAGCTAGGGAGCAGATTGTGAAGGCTTGGCGTCACATTCATAAGAAGAGTAGGAAGGATTTGGGACCTAGGGGTGCTATTTCTTTGGAGCCATATCTTCACTAGGTCCAAACGAGAGCTATTCAGTTGAAGATACCGTATTCCCGGGAAACACCTATGCCTGATTTGTTTGTGAATACCACTGCTCCCTTATTAGATGATCTAGAAGAGCTATAACTTGCTTTAGTCAGGATGCAATAGGAAAATGATGCTTGGAAGAACAAGTGCCAAACTTTAGAGATTTCTTATAGAGCAGATTTGAAGGAGAAAGACGACTTGATTGAGATTCTTGAGAGACGGGCTGTAGAGACCATGGAGAGGCAAGGGGATTTATTTTCTCCTAAGCCTCAGTCAGATGCCATTTTCTCACTCCCTGATTCAGGTGATTGGAAGGAGGTTGCCACCACATATGCGGAAGAAAACCAGAGGTTGAAGGCTCAGATTTCCACACTCACTGGGAAGCGCCAGCGTATAAAGTGATCTCCATCAGCTGTACTTCTCAGGGTTTTAGATTTTATTTTCATCTTGTACTTGGGATCATTGAAACTTGTAATCCATTTTGGAGTTGTTATAATAAAATTTTTCAGTATTTCAAATGCGTTATTACTTTGATATTTACAATATTTCCATAAATTTTAAATCGCTTAAAATATTAAATAATAAAATAAAATCATGTGCATTGCATATCATGCATCATATTGCACATATTTCTTGCATTTGTTATGCATTTCTAGGTGTTTTACCAAGCTTCTTTACTTCATTCAGCAAGCTGACTCATCACTACAACACTCAGGCTAATTTCAGAAAGAAGATGGACAACTTAGAACAAGAGAATCGCAAGCTACACGAGGAGGTTTATGCTTTGAAGGCCGGCATGGCCAATCTTACTGCTCTGATGGAATCTCTGATGGCTGCTCAAGATCAGCCACCGAGTGTTCAACCTTAGCCAACAAGGGTTACTACTGAAGCTTTGGCTGTTCCGGTATCTGCTACTCCAGCTGTTTTTCAAAATCGCATGCCTCAAGGTTACCCTTGGGGAATGACAAAGAAGTTTGTTCCTGAAAGTTTCAACCTTGGTCCTCAAGATACTCCAATTGTTCAGACTATTGTTACTCCGGGACCTCTTGTGGTGCATGCTGCTCCTGCTGCACATCCTTCGGTGAATATGGTTTCGTTTGTTAACGATGATGTGTGTCGTCCTTTCCCTCCACCGAGTGAAGACTTGGGTCTTTATGACAGAATGGATGATTTTCAAGAACAATTTGAAAGGATTCAGAGGGAGATGAAGGCCCTCAGGGGAAAAGAGTTATTCATGCAGAATGTGAATGAGTTATGCTTGGTCCCGAATGTTAAGATACCTGCTAAGTTTAAGGTCCCGAAGTTTGAGAAGTACAAGGGCAACATTTGCCCTCATACTCATCTGGTGATGTATGTAAGGAGAATGTCTACCCATACTGATGATCAACGTCTGCTGATTCACTTTTTTCAGGATAGTTTGACCGGTGTTGCGCTGAAGTGGTATATGAGTTTGGACATTGTTAACATCCATACTTTCAATGATTTGGGAGAAGTGTACATCAAACAATACAAGTACAATGTGTACATGGTGCCTGACTGTGATCAACTCAGGGCCATGGTTTAGAAAGACAGAGAATCATTCAAAGAATATGCACAGAGATGGCGCGAGGTAGCCTCCCAAGTGATTCCTCCCATGGAAGAGAAGGAGATGACTAAGATTTTCTTGAAAACTCTGGGTGCTTTCTACTATGAGAGGATGGTAGCAAGTGTGCCAAGTGACTTTACTGAAATGGTAGGAATGGGTATCCGCTTAGAAGAGGCTGTAAGAGAGGTCCGTTTAACGAGAAGTGAAGGATCTAGAGGTATGAAGAAGCCATCTTATGGGTTTACCAAGAAGAAGGAAGGGGATGCAAATGCTGTCATGCAAGAGAGGAGAGTTAATACTCCTAGAAGGAATTATCACTGTTATCAGCAAGTCACCTCAATTACTCCAATTGTGGGTGAAGCTCCAACTACCGTTGCTTATCAGAGACCGTCCCAGCAGGGGAATCAAGGGTATAATCAGAGAAAGGAGATTTATTATCCTATTACTATGAGTTATACAGAGTTACTAGCGGCATTGATTCATAAGAAGTTGGTTCAGATCCAACCACCTCCCTCTGTACCATTACCATTGCCTTGGTATTACAAGGAAGACCAAACATGTGCTTTTCATCAGGGAGCACCAAGGCATAATGTTGAGAATTGTTATCCTTTGAAGAATGAGGTGCAGAAATTTGTGAAGTCTGGTATTCTATCTTTCAAGGATGTGGGCCCTAATTTGAAAGACAATCCTCTACCCAAGCATGAAGGAGTAAATGCTGTGAATATGGTGGCCAGTTGTCCAGGCGACTTCCAAATTTTTGATATTAATCTAGTTAGAGGAGATTTGATAAAAATACATGCAGACCTCTGTGAATTTAGCTACTATATGCATGACCATTCTAGTTGTGTTATTGGTAGTACAAACATACAGGGTTGCAATAGGATAAAGGCTGATTTACAGGAGATGATGGATGAGGGCCTCATCCACATAATCACGCCTAGGGAAGAGTATGGAGAGGAGGTGAATATGGTTTCTGGATGTCCTGGAGAATTCAAATTTTTTGATGTAGAGTATATGAATGATGACCTTGTGCAATTGCATGCTACTTTATGCCATATGGTTGGTCAGGTAGAACACCAGTATGGGTCTTGCCGAATTTTCTGCCGGGACTCCCGAGGATGTTCAATCGTAAAGAAAAGTGTTCAGTTGTTGTTAGATAATGGAACTATCAAGGTTACAGGTCAAATGAATGATTACCATGAAGTTGATTTAATTGAGGTTTGCTTGACTGAAGAAGAGTCGAATGAAGAGTATGCCTCTGCAGATGAGTATTTCTCCTCAGATGAGGATTTGTTTTCCAGAAATGACTCAATAATGACTGATTGTGTTGAAGAATGGGGTAAACGTCATTGTACCTTGTTTTGGGGCACCCGCCCATCTTGAAGTTGAATATTATAGCAAGCCATCTATTACCCCATTGGTGATTAGTTTACCGGGTCCTATCCCCTACAAGTCAGATAAGGCTGTGCCCTACAAATACAACACTACAATCTTAGAGGATGGAGTGGAAGTTCCCATCAAGCCAACGCCTGATGTTGGAAATATTGCTGAAAATAGCAGGGTGACCCGCAACAGTTGTGTGTTTGCACCAGTTGTTCGAGGAGATGTTAGTGCTGGAAAGAAACTTGCTGAGAATGTTGAACCCAAGAAGGCTACGGGTGAGACTAGTGGGGATACATTAGAGAAATAAGTGGATGATATTTTGAAGATAATCAAGATGAGCGACTACAGAATTTTAGACCAACTACTACAGACTCCTTAAAAATATCTATCTTGGCTTTATTGATGAACTCATCTGCTCACAGAGAATCCTTCATGAGGGTATTGGACCAAGCTTTTGTGGAGAGTGATATACCAATAGACCAGTTCAGTAGCATAATAGGGAACATTACGTCATGTAATAACTTGAGTTTATGCAATGATGGATTTCAAGAGGAAGGAAGGAATTACAACGTGGCCCTCCACATCTCTATGAATTACAAGAATGGTTCACTATCCAATGTGCTGATTGATAATGGATCCGCTTTGAACGTTATATCGAGGATCATTCTTATGAAGTTGAAATATCAAGGAACGCCTATGTGCCCGAGTGGAATCATTGTGAAAGCGTTTGATGGATCAAGGAAATCTCTTATTGGTGAAGTGGACTTGCCTATTCATATAGGATCACATTGGTTTCAGATAAATTTCCAGGTCATGGACATTGTTCCCGCTTATAGCTGTTTGTTGGAACGGCTGTGGATTCATGAGGAAGGGGCTGTCACTTCAACTTTACACCAGCAACTGAAATTTGTACGTGAAGGGAAGGTAGTAATCATAAATGGGGAACAAGCATTATTGATATCTCATTTGTCCTCTTTCAGCATTGTGGAGGCGGATGAAGCTGCTGTTGGAACCCGGTTCCAAGCTTTATCCATTGACAACATAAGAGGAAGTGAGAATTCCATGGTTTCGCTTAAGGATGCGCAACAAGTTGTGCAAAAGGGTCATAGCGAGGTATGGGGGCAGATTGTGGATCCACTTGTAAACAAGAACATAGCCGACTTGGGGTCCTCTTTGAAGAATGACAAAGGTAAGAGCATGAAGCTGAAGTCTGCTGCAAGCAAGTATCAAGACATCTTCCGTAGAAGGGGTTATCTTCATCCAACTGTTTCCGGGATTAATGCCATTGTGGAAGATGAAACAGAGCAGGAAATGTCGAATTATGTGACGCACAGAGTTAGGGTTCAGAACTGGATCACCATTGATGTTCCCTCTTGCATACATGTTTCAAAGTAATTTGTTTTGTTAATCTTTTTGAAAAGCTTTCGCTCTGCCTGTTATACCCCAAAATTTTCCCTCCCATATTTCTCAATACATTTCAAGTGAGGTCCTCAAATTGCTCAAGGAAGTCCAATGGTTGACCAGACAAACTCTCTCTAAGGCAGTCTACCTCAAAATTAGGGTTTCATGTTGCATCAAGATACTTGAGTCCAACGGGTCTTAAATGCTCACCATTTCCATAATATGTTCTCAAGATCATCCATGTCAAGTTTCAAGCCTTGCAGAGAAAGTTCGCTCAGCCAATGGCTTAAAGGCCTGAAAATCGACTGTGTTAGGGTAAAAGTCAATTGTGGCCCACATACAGTCAAACTTCAATATATTTTGTCAACATTCTCACTTTGAAGTATGATTCATCATTTGATCAAGGGTTGATCATGATTCATCAAGGATTGCTCACAATGCATCAAAACCCAAAAGTTTCTAAATTAGGGTTTTGTAGGAAAAGTCAACTCAACTTTGACCAAGCATAACTTTCTCATACTTCATGAGAAATGACCCATACAAAGCTCATTTTGAAGAGGATGCAATTCCCTAAAATTCATCTTCAGCTCCCAAGTTCAAAATATGCACTCACAAGAAGTTATGAATTTTGACATTATAGGTCATTTTGAAAAGTCAACAAAAACACCGTTTTTGTCAAAGCTTCATACATGAACATGGAAGACTCAATTGAGATGAGACCAAAAGGGTTGCTTAGAGGAAATCTCAAGATTTCTAAAAAGTCCAAGAACACCTTAAAAGAGTCAAAATTGAGGAAGTTATGTATTAGTGAAGTTAACCTTTTTTGCAAAATTGCCAAAAGTAAAAAATGTCTCAAATTGCAATTTTTGCTAAATGGGCCCAACTTTTTAAGCTTGCACCACCTTTCCTACATGGTCCACGACCCAAGGCAGCAACCACATCTTATTTTCTCCATTTATTTATTTTATTATGGTTTTTATTTTATAAAAATCATTTTAAATCAAATAAATAATAAAAAAATACCAAGATTTGTTTTGAAGATCTGATTTTGATGAAGATCAAATCCAAATGAGCTGGCCTAATCAATCAAATTCGAATCAAGGCAAAATGGCATGTGTGATCAGTGGAAATAGAACTGACTGTTTTGGAATGCTGGTTCGCGAAATGTCGCGGTAAGCAAGAGTCGCCACCGTCTTTTATGTTCTCCAACATGGAAAGGACAAAAGCACAACAAAATTCCTTTTCGAGATGTCTCTCGGTTCGAGAGGTAGATTATAGAAAGGGAAGGTGTTAGCACCCTTTCTATCCGTGGTTATCCACAGGCTCTTAGGTACTTGCTCACTATGCTTTCAAAAATTGTTTGCTTTTCTTGTGTATGTGGGTTTTGAAAAAGTTTCGTTTTGAAAACTTCTAGGCAACTCTTGTATCAGTCCTCAAGAGTGTATGAAGTGTTTGTTTGAAAACTTTTGTTTGAAAGTGTAAGTGAGAAAAGTTGTTTCGTTTCGAAAGAGCAAGTACCCAGGAGAAATCTACCTACTCTAAGGAATTAAGCTGTGTAAGAGTCCTTTTTAGACAATACTATCCCACTATTGAGAAGTAGGTAGCACCGTCGTTGGAGTTTCGGGTCAATTCGATTATAGGGACATGTGGTCACCAAAGCAATAGTAGGACGCCTTAGCGGTAACCCTAATGTCCTAGATCCTTTTTATCCGAGGCAACCGTTTCGAGGCAACTGGATCTTTAGACAGGAGGGTGACCTCTAAAACACCCTATACTTAATGACCACCTCGAGGCAACCAAGTGAGGCGTACCCTAGGAGTGGCATGTGCATCTGTGTCAAGTTCAGTTTATTGTCTTTGCACAGGTATTATGAGCTACGAGTTGATTTTATTTTTCATACAAGTCTTGTCATGCATCGTTAACAGTTAATAATTGTGCGGAAAATAAATTGCGGAAAGTAATCTACGCTATTACAAGGCGTCGGGCATTTACATCGCCAAAAACATAACCCTTGAAAAGTAAATGCGGGAAAATAAAAGAAAGCGATAAAAGTCCTAATTATCTATTACATCCTCAGAGCAGATACATCAATGTAATCAAAATAATGAATTAAAATAAATATGGGCGCGAAAGAATTGAATCGGGACATCCTTAGGGTTTTGATCCTTTTTGAGAAAAGAAAGAAGTTTGGTCCTTTTTGCATTTAATTAAATATTAACCCTAAAACTAATTAATTAATTAATTACAAGAAAAAAGTATCTTTTGTGTTTTTTATGTTTTCAATAAAATATAAAATAAAAATAAAAGGGATTAAAAGTCAAAACCTAATTTCTACATGGATTTTATTTATTATGAAAACAATTAAAATTAACCTAATTAACTAAATTAATTTGTTAGAATTTATTTACAAATATAATTAAAAAGTGAGATTAATAATAATATAAATATAAATATTTACTGAATTCATTAGGAAAATAATAATTTGTGAATTAAATAATAATAATAGTAGTTAATAAAGAAAATAAAAAGGAAAAAGAATAAAAGAATAAAAAGAAAACCAGGGGGTGATGACCCAAATATGGAGCTAAGAAAGTTGCGATTCTGGCCCAATAAGCACACAAGCCTGTTTGACCTTGGTAATTGCCCACGCTTACTTTGACTGGGGAGCATGGTGTCCAACATCTTTTGGCCTTTGGATCTATGATTGTGGCCACATGGCATGCTGAGCGCTGGAGGTATATGGTGGAGCCTTTCATGAAGCCTGCATGTGAACATAGAAGAAAAAATAGAAACAAAGGTTTGGGGGACCTGGGAATCGAACCCAGGTCCCAATGATCACACACCAATGCTTTGGCCATCTGAGCTGCACGTTTCAATTATTAATAACACATGAAGCAATTATTATATTAGGTAATTAATACATATGCTGAAAACACAAAAAAAATGCGCACTCGTTTGAACGCTCCAATCATGACTCAACATGTCACTGTCTTCTTCCTCGTGCCTGTAAAATAAAAGTCAGATAGCGGGGGTTTTTAACCCCCACAAACTGCAAATGCAAAAAATAGCGAATAGCTCTATGTCAAATATAAAAATTTCGCGAGGGTAGTTTTGCAATCGTCTGAGTCTCCTGAATTCAACCATAAGCGTTAGGGGTCCCAATTTTTCCTATATAGAAAAGCCCCAAATTAAGAGCTTGGAAACCCTAGAAAACGTTCATGGTGTCTTGTGATTTAGGGCTCTATAATTCAATTATCTTGTACCAAAAGCTTCGTACAGTCCCTATGAACACAAAACAATCAACAAAAGATATTAAATATGCATGAATCAATGATTATGATTTTGGAAAAAATCATCAAACCGTGGGTCTATGCAGAGTGATTCCTTGAGCTCTGGCGTGTGATTTTGATCGCAAAACGTATCTGGGAGTCCCTGCAATAGATTAGAATCAATAGAAAGCTTTGAATCACGTCAAATTATGGAAAACAGTTTCCAAGTTTTTCTTGATTTTTTCAATGTTGCATATGGCTTTCTGCGGCAATTCTCACGTGTAATGCATTAGGGTTAGGTTCTGTATATATAATGGACTGAATTTAGGTTAAATCTTTGACCAAAAATCCATTGCATTGATGTTTCAATATTTGATTGAAAATCAAATATTTTTCAATCTTTTTGATTGAAGAAAGTTGTTAAATTTGGAGTTTTTGATATCCTTGATTGGCACACGAAATCTCCAGCATATATTGGTCATCTTTGCTTCACCAAAAGATTGAGAAATCATATCTTTGAATTTCCTACATTTTAAATTAATTAAATGAATTAAAAATCAATTAAAAATCCAATTAATTAATAAAAATAAGAAAATAATTCAATTTAATCTCAATGGGTCGTGCATAAGCCTTGGATAAAGATTCAAGAAGAAATTTGAGGCCCATTAGCAAAAACAAGGTGTTTTGAGCAAAGTTGACTTTTGCAAATTCACAAAACTTTCCCAACTTCTCCAATGCATATCTTGCTCAATTTTGATCATATGAACATGTTCTTGGACATTTTGGAAAGGTCTTGAAGTCCTCTAACCAATGTCTTTGATCCCATGTCATTTGGATTTACCAATCTAAAGTTATGGTCTTTGACTTAAAGTGCATTTTTGTTGACTTTTGAAATTGACCTATAATGTAGAAATTGATAACTTTTTGTGAGAGCATTTCTTGGACTGTGAGTGTGAAGATGAGTTGTAGGAAATGTAATCCCCTTCAAAATGAGCATTGGATGAGATTTTTCTGATGAACCATGAAAAAGTTATGCCTTGGTCAAGATACAGTTGACTTTTCTGCTGTCCAAAAATAGTAACTTTTTGCATCTTGATGATTTTTGAGCCATGCTTGTGGAATCATGATCAAGACTTGATCAAATGATGATTGTGAGCTCAAAATAAGATGTTGACCAAAAATTCTGACCTTTGACTGCAAAATGACCATTTTACCCCTGCAGTTGACTGTAGTTCAAATAGGGCTTTTGACTGTGCAATTTGTCATTGTGAATATTGAGACTTGACATGTAGATGCTTGACAGTGTATAAAGGCCTATGGGACTTGATTGAACCATTTAAAACCTCAAGTTCCTTGAGAGAACCAAAACCCTAATTTTGACTGGCTTGTGAGGTATTTGGACTGTGCAACCCTTGAGTGGCCTTGAACCATTTGAAGATGATCCTTGACAAACCTTGAAGAATATGGGAGGGCAAATTTTGGGGTACAACAGTTGCCCCTGTTCAATCTTCTTAGACCTGAGGATGTAGATTGGCTTGCGTGCCTTTCGTGATCCGAAGGTGGAAGATGATTGAACACTAGAGTGCCCAGAAATTTGCACTCGCATAGTATGGTATCAGCAGTGTGATGGCGGGAATGGGCCTATAGATGCCATTTGGAGATATGATGGATAGGAGGATGGGATTATAGATGCCATCTAGAAGTGTGACAGAATCTTGTCGGGAATGGGCTTATAGATGCCATTTGAAAATGTAATGGATATTTGTGGAGATGGGCTTAAAGATGCCATCGGGAGATGTCGATCGCGTAAGAGATTCCTTAGCGAGAACTTGCGTACTTGAGAAAGAAAGATAATTTCCTGGCCTGTTACAGGTATTGATCTTTACACTCTTCATGCAGATATACCCTGGCTAGATACAGGTATCGAATCTACAATCAATCGCTCACAGATATGCCCTGGCTAGATACAGGTATCGAATCTGGAATTGGCCGTCTACAGATATGCCCTGGCTAGATACAGGTATAGAATCTGGAATTAATCGTCTACAGATATTCCTTGGCTAGATACATGTATCGAATCTGGAATTAATCGTCTACAGATATGCCCTGGTTAGATACAGGTATCAAATTTGGAACTTCAACAGGTTGATCGAGATATCTTTCCTGGATGGATACAGGCGTAAACCTCTAACCTGAGAATGAAAGATAATTTCCTGGCCTGTTACAGTGGTTGATCTTCAAACTCTTCATGCAAATATGCCCTGGCTAGAGACAGGTATCGAATCTACACTCAATTGCTCACAGATATGCCCTGGCTAGATACAGGTATCGAATCTGGAACTAGTCGTCTACAGATATGCCCTGGCTAGATACAGGTATCGAATCTGGAATTAGTCGTCCACAGATATGCCCTGGCTAGATACATGTATCGAATCTGGAACTTCAAAATGTTGATCGAGATAGCTTTCCTGGCTGGATACAGGCGAAGACCTCTAATCAGTCGCTCACAGACATGCCCTGGATAGATACAGGTATCGAATCCGGAACTTCAAAAGGTGATGGTAATCATCGTTGGATTGACCTTTTCCTGGAAAGGCAAAACATTAGTTGTATGCAATGGTATGATGCATGTTGTCATGATGTTCTCAGGAATAAATGAGATTGTGTTGTATGCATTTTATCATGTATGTAAGCAGGAGGTATGAAATGTGATATGTTTTATAAATGTATTTTCGTCTGCGAAAATAAATCCTTGACGAGTGCCGGGAGTTTGTTGAATCCTGGGCTGATGTTGAAGAGAGGTTGAATTCTTCGTTTCCACTGGGGATGATGATTGCAAGAATAAACCGGTAGGAGAAGATGACTCCGTTGAGGAATAAACCTGGTGAAGATATTACTCTGCGAGGAATTACTCTTTGGGAAGAGATACTTCACTGGGATTTTGTGATAACTCCGTTGGGGATTCCGTTGATAAGCTCTGTTGGGATTTGATGAACTCCGCTGGGGATAGGAAGAACTTCGCCGAGGATGATCTTTCCGTTGTAATTTGCTGAGGATAACCTAGTTATAGGCTCTGGTGGGGAATAACCTTTGAATATGGTCGGGGAGAGATGCATGTACTCTGCAGGGGACAAGCTTCCAGAATCTACTGGGGATAAGCTTCCAGAATCTACTGGGGATAAGCTTCCAGAACCTACTGGGGATGAGCTTCAACTCTCTTGGGGAAACTTTTGACTACACTGGGGAAATTGATCCACTGGGGTGTCTGGTATTCCGCAGGGGAAAAATCTTATATTTCCGTCGAGGAATATTAAGACTGCCGGGGATGCTTGCTTAGGAACATCTGTATACTCCACTGGGGAATATTGAGATCTTCTGGGGATACCCAACTTGATGGTAGACTAACTCTGCTCAAGGGAGAGTATTGCTGACTTGCTGGCGATACTGTGCCTTTTAGGGGCTGATGGGAGACCAACTCTGCTTGGGGTGAGCATTGCTGAATCTTGTCTTACTCTGCGGGGAGTGAAGGTGTCTTGGTCATGACAGAGCAGCTTTGTACAGTTCGGACCGTTCTTATTGCCCCAGCTTCTGTGGGAGAAGGTACCTGCGGAGGTGCTTGATAACTGCCGATTGACAAATCTTCTCCTGGTAGGCAAGTGACGAGATGACGGGACATAGTCGTACGCTTTTGATCCCTAACTTTTGCCTGGACCGCCCTTTCGGGTTTTCGGTCCATCGGGATACCCTTTTTTTGCCCAAGCCGCCTTTTCAGGTTTTCGACTTGCCGGGTGTACAGATTTTCCATTTTCATCCCTTATTTTTGTCCGAACCCTTTTGGTTCGCCGGGAAGCCCTTATTTTTGCCTAGGCCAGTCGACCTAGCGGGTCTTTTATCATGCGTAGTATTTTTGACTATGTCCATGTTCTCAGGATGTGGGGAGGTGCCACTGTTGGTAGTGTTGTGTTGCCATACTACCAGAAGATGTTTGATCGTGCAAGATTCGTTGCTGGAATTCATGTCCAATGCCCCAAGTGACTCGGGCGGAGATTTTCCCCTGGCTATTTGGCATTGGAGAGATTCTCTGAATCTTGACTTAACTGCCCCAGATGATGGACAAGGCTCATATCGTGCCCCTGGATTTGATGTGATCCTTGAGAAGATTTTTGTTCACTAGATACTCGTCGTGCGAATTTCTCTGCTGTTCGAACAAATAGTCATATGCAAACAACGTTATTTTAAGAATGCAAAGCTTATGTCTGTCTTGAAGTTTTTTTTGAAAATGCAGTTTTCAATAAAACAAGTGAATTTTTCTAGGTCGTGATGTCAACTCAAGATTTTACAGCGAGCCCTATAGGAGTCAGGATACCTTTGGTAACAGTATGCTTTTGAACTAACCTATGCTTCATCTAGGACTTTTAAGGGTTATAACGTGGCGTGGTTCATGGTTTAAGAAACAAAGGATAAAGGCTCAAAGTATATTTGTACCCACCCGCTCTTCGTGATGTTCTTCGATCCTAAACTCAGCTAATCGTGCGTTAGATCTTGTTTGAGTCTTTGCTCTGATATTCCGGTGATGGTTCGCACAAATTTGATTTTTGAAGGCAGTCATCATTTTTTGCAACATTTTTCATGTTGTCGAGGATTTGTAGCGACCTCGTTCTTTTGATTTTATTATCCCTGTCTTTTTTCCTGAACTGTTTCTTTTGTGATTACAGTCAGCGAGATGCCCTAGTTTTGTAAGTCTCCTTCATAGGTTTTGACTTATTGGGCTTTTGTTTTTGAGAGATAATGATTTCCTGTCTTTATGATTATTCAGAACCATCACTGTCTTTTTGCTTTTGGAAGGACTCTTTTGAGCACCTAGATCAGCTGAGAAAACTACCCTGCCCTAGGTTTTGATTAAGGGTTTTAATTTTCGAAAAGAAAAACTCCAACTTCTTTGGCTCAAAGGGGTTTATGAGGGATTATCTTCCTTATAACTCCATTGTTTGGGATTTGAAACAATGCCTGTACCTCATCAGCGGGGTCTGTTCAAAAGCATACTGTAAAGATCATGGTATCATTTTCGTCATCCTCCCTCACAAGGCTTAGAATTATTAATCGAGAGTTTGAACATCACAAAAAATGAAAGCAGTTTGAATATAGTGAATACGAATGGATTGATTCCAAACAGACATATGCGATGCATTAATGAAATAGAAAAGTTTGCCATGACGATAATTGTTTGAATAAGCAAAGAAAGATACAACTTGAACATTCGAATGAACAAAAGTTTCTTAGTTTGAACTAGTCATCTCAGATGGAGAATCCTCAGCGGAAGATTTTCATCTCGCCATCCGGCATGAACTCCAACACCCTTCCGTCGATCAAGTCTTGGATCTTGTTCTTCAGAGTCCAACAGTCGTCGGTGTCATGTCCCGGGCTGTCAGAGTGGTATGCACACCTTTCATAGGGATGATAGGTAGGAGCAGAGGTGTTGGGATTCCGGGGAGGATCCTTCAATGTAAGCAGGTTGACTTCCAACAAGCGTTTCAGTATCAAAGATGATGGTATCTCAGTCTTAGAGAAATGTCTTCCAGGTGCATTTCGCTGGCGCCGATTACCCCTTTGATGCTGGCAAGGTTGTTGCTGGGCGTGTGACCCTGAAGCAAGTAAAGGAGCTTTCCCCTTGTCTTCTTGTCTCAAAGGGGGTTGGATGATGACTTGCTCTTCAACCTCAGATGTTTGCCCCACTTGGTTGTCCCGAAGCAGTTGGTTGACGAGAACCCTGAGCTCTCTTTGTCTTTGAGATAAGTCTTGGATAAGAGCCATCTGCCCCAGCATCTGGGCTCTCATTGTATCCACCTCAGCTTGCAGACGTTTCAGCCGTTCGTCCTTATCGTCTTCAGGACTTTTCCTGACCAAAGTCCCCATGAGGAGTGTTCTCAACTCTTCCTGCCCCTTGGATAGGATTAGGAAGATCTCTCTGAACTGAGTCTCTTGGGTGTGACGATCCTGGTTGTCTGGTTGGAGAGCCATTGCTGAAATAAACAGCGAGAACATGAGAAACCTGTAAAGGGTGACCTGTTATGCAATGATATGTATGTATGCGTGCAATGTTTTCAAGGATCTCGCGGGGTAAACAAGAAAATTGTCAGAATTTGAATTTTGTAGCTTGATGGAAGGAACTTCATGTTGTTGAGAGTCCTTCTTCAAGAGTCAAGGCTCACCATATCGAGTGGGTCATAGCCCCTGACTTAAGCTGTCATGTTTTGATCTCCAAACAACCTTGGCTAGAGGAAAATAAATCCCCTTTGCCCCTTACTAGACATTTGGTTCATTATGACCTGCACCACAAACCCTTGAGATCCTTGAAATGGGTTAGTCCTTATGCAGGATGTATGCAATGGTATGATGGTATGATGTTATGCTATGCGTGGAGTGATGTAAGTAAACCCTGTTATGAGCCCAGATTAAGGACTGTAAACAAAACGTGCAAGAAACTCATGTTGTCAGATAACAAGAATGCGCAAGTAGTTCAGATTTGAAGGCACACAAGTCACACAAAAGAGCCCTTAGAGTTTAGGCCAGCATGAAGTTTAAGTACTACCCTCTTGAAGTTGGTTGGCTCAAAACCTGTCCTATCAAAAGTAACCGGGTTCTAAGGAGCTCAATATCATTGGGTTGTTTTCTATGTTCATTGTTTTGATTTAGCCAATGAACTGGCGATCAAAATATTCCAAGAAAACAACCCTCAATGAGTGTAGTATCGAGTATCTACCAACTTCGGACTGCACCAAAGTCGATCATCTCACTACCCCTAAAGAGGCCAGGATGGTCAAGTAAGGTTCCTAAGGTCAGTTGATGCTTCACGACACCACGCGGCGGCCCCGTACTCTCCTTGACTTGACTCAAGGGTTACCGGTACTCACCAAACTGCCACATTAACGTAGCAACTGCTTCAACCGTGTCGATATACCCCGCACAGTTCCCTCACAGTTTGTTGCTACTTCTAAAAGGTATCCCCCAGATCCGAGTTAGGATCATAAAACTCCAAGGCAAGCCCACAATATTAAAGGAAACAAAGCAAGCAATTGAAAACATAAGAGTGGTCTAATCCTAAGGTACACCTCACTTATTAGAATGTCCTCAGCAGAGTCGCTAGTTCTGTGATCGGTGGAAATAAAACTGACTGTTTTGGAATGCTGGTTCGCGAAATGTCGCGGTAAGCAAGAGTTGCCACCGTCTTTTATGTTCTCCAACATGGAAAGGACAAAAGCACAACAAAATTCCTTTTCGAGATGTCTCTCGGTTCGGGAGGTAGATTATAGAAAGGGAAGGTGTTAGCACCCTTTCTATCTGTGGTTATCCACGGGCTCTTAGGTACTTTCTCACTATGCTTTCAAAAATTGTTTTCTTTTCTTGTGTATGTGGGTTTTGAAAAAGTTTCGTTTTGAAAACTTCTAGGTAACTCTTGTATCAGTCCTCAAGAGTGTATGAAGTGTTTGTTTGAAAACTTTTGTTTGAAAGTGTAAGTGCGAAAAGTTGTTTCGTTTCGAAAGAGCAAGTACCCAGGAGAAATCTACCTACTCTAAGGAATTAAGCTGTGTAAGAGTCCGTTAGACAGTACTATCCCACTATTGAGAAGTAGGTAGCACCGTCGTTGGAGTTTCGGGTCAATTCGATTATAGGGACATGTGGTCACCAAAGCAATAGTAGGACGCCTTAGCGGTAACCCTAATGTCCTAGATCCTTTTTATCTGAGGCAACCGTTTCGAGGCAACTGGATCTTTAGACAGGAGGGCGACCTCTAAAACACCCTATACTTAATGACCACCTCGAGGCAACCAAGTGAGGCGTACCCTAGGAGTGGCATGTGCATGTGTGTCAAGTTCAGTTTATTGTCTTTGCACATGTATTATGAGCTACGAGTTGATTTTATTTTTCATACAAGTCTTGTCATGCATCGTTAACAGTTAATAATTATGCGGAAAATAAATTGCGGAAAGTAATCTACGCTATTACAAGGCGTCGGGCATTTACATCGCCAAAAACATAACCCTTGAAAAGTAAATGCGGGAAAATAAAAGAAAGCGATAAAAGTCCTAATTATCTATTACATCCTCGGAGCAGATACATCAATATAATTAAAATAATGAATTAAAATAAATATGCGCGCGAAAGAATTGAATCGGGACGTCCTTAGGGTTTTGACCCTTTTTGAGAAAAGAAAGAAGTTTGGTCCTTTTTGCATTTAATTAAATATTAACCCTAAAACTAATTAATTAATTAATTACAAGAAAAAAGTATTTTTTGTGTTTTTTATGTTTTCAATAAAATATAAAATAAAAATAAAAGGGATTAAAAGTCAAAACCAAATTTCTACATGGATTTTATTTATTGTGAAAACAATTAAAATTAACCTAATTAACTAAATTAATTTGTTAGAATTTATATACAAATATAATTAAAAAGTGAGATTAATAATAATATAAATATAAATATTTACTGAATTTATTAGGAAAATAATAATTTGTGAATTAAATAATAATAATAGTAGTTAATAAAGAAAATAAAAAGGAAAAAGAATAAAAGAATAAAAAGAAAACCAGGGGGTGATGACCCAAATATGGAGGTAAGAAAGTTGCAATTCTGGCCCAATAAGCACACAAGCCTGTTTGACCTTGGTAATTGCCCACGCTTGCTTTGACTGGGGAGCATGGTGTCCAGCATCTTTTGGCCTTTGGATCTATGATTGTGGCCACATGGCATGCTGAGCGCTGGAGGTATATGGTGGAGCCTTTCATGAAGCCTGCATGTGAACATAGAAGAAAAAATAGAAACAAAGGTTTGGGGGACCTGGGAATCGAACCCAGGTCCCAATGATCACACACCAATGCTTTGGCCATCTGAGCTGCACATTTCAATTATTAATAACACATGAAGCAATTATTATATTAGGTAATTAATACATATGCTGAAAACACAAAAAAACACGCGCTCGTTTGAACGCTCCAACCATGACTCAACACGTCACTGTCTTCTTCCTCGTGCCTGTAAAATAAAAGTCAGATAACGGGGGTTTTTAACCCCCACAAACTGCAAATGCAAAAAATAGCGAATAGCTCTATGTCAAATATAAAAATTTCGCGAGGGTAGTTTTGCAATCGTCTGAGTCTCCTGAATTCAACCATAAGCGTTAGGGGTCCCAATTTTTCCTATATAGCAAAGCCCCAAATTAAGAGCTTGGAAACCCTAGAAAACGTTCATGGTGTCTTGTGATTTAGGGCTCTATAATTCAATTATCTTGTACCAAAAGCTTCGTACAGTCCCTATGAACACAAAACAATCAACAAAAGATGTTAAATATGCATGAATCAATGATTACGATTTTGGAAAAAATCATCAAACCGTGGGTCTGTGCAGAGTGATTCCTTGAGCTCTGGCGTGTGATTTTGATTACAAAATGTATCTGGGAGTCCCTGCAATAGATTAGAATCAATAGAAAGCTTTAAATCACGTTAAATTATGGAAAACAGTTTCCAAGTTTTTCTTGATTTTTTCAATGTTACATATGGCTTTCTGCAACAATTCTCACGTGTAATGCATTAGGGTTAGGTTCTGTATATATAATGGACTGAATTTAGGTTAAATCTTTGACTAAAAATCCATTGCATTGATGTTTCAATATTTGATTGAAAATCAAATATTTTTCAATCTTTTTGATTGAAGAAAGTTGCTAAATTTGGAGTTTTTGATATCCTTGATTGGCACACGAAATCTCCAGCATATATTGGTCATCTTTGCTTCACCAAAAGATTGAGAAATCATATCTTTGAATTTCCTACATTTTAAATTAATTAAATGAATTAAAAATCAATTAAAAATAAAATTAATTAATAAAAATAAGAAAATAATTCAATTTAATCTCAATGGGTCGTGCATAAGCCTTGGATAAAGATTCAAGAAGAAACTTGAGGCCCATTAGCAAAAACAAAGTGTTTTGAGCAAAGTTGACTTTTGCAAATTCACAAAAATTTCCCAACTTCTCCAATGCATATCTTGCTCAATTTTGATCATATGAACATGTTCTTGGACATTTTGGAAAGGTCTTGAAGTCCTCTAACCAATGCCTTTTGTCCCATGTCATTTGGATTTACCAATATCAAGTTATGGTCTTTGACTTAAAGTGCATTTTTGTTGACTTTTGAAATTGACCTATAATGTAGAAATTGATAACTTTTTGTGAGAGCATTTCTTGGACTTGGAGTGTGAAGATGAGTTGTAGGAAATGTCATCCCCTTCAAAATGAGCATTGGATGGGATTTTTATGATAAACCATGAAAAAGTTATGCCTTGGTCAAGATACAGTTGACTTTTCTGCTGTCCTAAAATAGTAACTTTTTGCATCTTGATGATTTTTGAGCCATGCTTGTGGAATCATGATCAAGACTTGATCAAATGATGATTGAGAGCTCAAAATAAGATGTTGACCAAAAATTATGACCTTTGACTGCAAAATGACCATTTTACCCCTACAGTTGACTGTAGTTCAAATAGGGCTTTTGACTGTGCAATTTGTCATTGTGAATCTTGAGACTTGACATGTAGATGCTTGACAGTGTATACAAGCCTATGGGACTTGATTGAACCATTGAAAACCTCAAGTTCCTTGAGAGAACCAAAACCCTAATTTTGACTCGCTTATGAGGCATTTGGACTGTGCAACCCTTGAGTGGCCTTGAACCATTTGAAGATGATCCTTGACAAACCTTGAAGAATATGGAAGGGCAAATTTTGGGGTACAACAGTTGCCCCTGTTCAATCTTCTTTGACCTGAGGATGTAGATTGGCTTGCGTGCCTTTCGTGATCCGAAGGTGGAAGATGATTGAACACTAGAGTGCCCAGAAATTTGCACTCGCATAGTATGGTATCAGCAGTGTGATGGCGGGAATGGGCCTATAGATGCCATTTGGAGATATGATGGATAGGAGGATGGGCTTATAGATGCCATCTGGAAGTGTGACATAATCTTGTCGGGAATGGGCTTATAGATGCCATTTGGAAATGTAATGGATATTTGTGGAGATGGGCTTAAAGATGCCATCGGGAGATGCCGATCGCGTAAGAGATTCCTTAGCGAGAACTTGCGTACTTGAGAAAGAAAGATAATTTCCTGGCTTGTTACAGGTATTGATCTTCACACTCTTCATGCAGATATGCCCTGGCCAGATACAAGTATCGAATCTACAATCAATCGCTCACAGATATGCCCTGGCTAGATACAGGTATCGAATCTGGAATTGGTCGTCTACAGATATGCCCTGGCTAGATACAGGTATAGAATATGGAATTAATCGTCTACAGATATGCCCTGGCTAGATACAGGTATTGAATTTGGAATTAATCGTCTACAGATATGCCCTGGCTAGATACAAGTATCGAATCTGGAACTTCAAAAGGTTGATCGAGATAGCTTTCCTGGCTGGATACAGGCGTAGACCTCTAACCTGAGAATGAAAGATAATTTCCTGGCCTGTTACAAGGGTTGATCTTCAAACTCTTCATGCAGATATGCCCTAGCTAGATACAGGTATCGAATCTACACTCAATTGCTCACAGATATGCCCTGGCTAGATACAGGTATCGAATCTGGAACTAGTCGTCTACAGATATGCCCTGGCTAGATACAGGTATCGAATCTGGAATTAGTCGTCCACAGATATGCCCTGGCTAGATACATGTATCGAATCTGGAACTTCAAAATGTTGATCGAGATAGCTTTCCTGGATGGATACAAGTGTAGACCTCTAATCAGTCGCTCACAGACATGCCCTGGCTAGATACAGGTATCGAATCCGGAACTTCAAAACGTGATGGTAATCATCGTTGGATTGAACTTTTCCTGGAATGGCAAAACATTAGTTGTATGCAATGGCATGATGCATGTTGTCATGATGTTCTCAGGAATAAATGAGATTGTGTTGTATGCACTTTATCATGTATGTAAGCAGGAGGTATGAAATGTGATATGTTTTATGAATGTATTTTCGTCTGGGAAAATAAATCCTTGACGAGTGCCGGGAGTTTGTTGAATCCTGGGCTGATGTTGAAGAGAGGTTGAATTCTTCGTTTCCACTGGGGATGATGATTGCAAGAATAAACCGGTAGGAGAAGATGACTCCGTTGAGGAATAAACCTGGTGAAGATATTACTCTGCGGGGAATTACTCTGTGGGAAGAGATACTTCGCTGAGATTTTGTGATAACTCCGTTGGGGATTCCGTTGATAAGCTCTGTTGGGATTTGATGAACTCCGCTGGGGATAGGAAGAACTTCTCCGAGGATGATCTTTCCGTTGTAATTTGCTGAGGATAACCCAGTTATAGGCTCTGGTGGGGAATAACCTTTAAATATGGTCGGGGAGAGATGCATGTACTCTGCAGGGGACAAGCTTCCAGAATCTACTGGGGATAAGCTTCCAGAATCTACTGGGGATAAGCTTCCAGAATCTACTAGGGATAAGCTTCCAGAACCTACTGGGGATGAGCTTCAACTCTCCTGGGGAAAATTTTGACTACACTGGGGAAATTGATCCACTGGGGTGTCTGGTATTTCGCCGGGGAACAATCTTATATTTCCGTCGAGGAATATTAAGACTGCCGGGGATGCTTACTTAGGAACATCTGTATACTCCGCTGGGGAATATTGAGATCTTCTGGGGATACCCAACTTGATGGTAGACTAACTCTGCTCAAGGGAGAGTATTGCTGACTTGCTGGCGATACTGTGCCTTTTAGGGGCTGATGGGAGACCAACTCTGCTTGGGGTGAGCATTGCTGAATCTTGTCTTACTCTGCGAGGAGTGAAGGTGTCTTGGTCATGACAGAGCAGCTTTGTAAGTTCGGACCGTTCTTATTGCCTCAGCTTCTGTGGGAGAAGGTACCTGCGGAGGTGCTTGATAACTGCCGATTGACAAATCTTCTCCTGGTAGGCAAGTGACGAGATGACGGGACATAGTCGTACGCTTTTGATCCCTAACTTTTTCCTGGACCTCCCTTTCAGGTTTTCGGTCCATCGGGATACCCTTTTTTTGCCCAAGCCGCCTTTTCAGGTTTTCGACTTGCCGGGTGTACAGATTTTCCATTTTCATCCCTTATTTTTGCCCGAACCCTTTTGGTTCGCCGAGAAGCCCTTATTTTTTCCTAGGCCAGTCGACCTAGCGGGTCTTTTATCATGCGTAGTATTTTTGACTATGTCCATGTTCTCAGGATGTGGGGAGGTGCCATTGTTGGTAGTGTTGTGTTGCCATACTACCAGAAGATGTTTGATCGTGCAAGATTCGTTGCTGGAATTCATGTCCAATGCCCCAAGTGACTCGGGCGGAGATTTGCCCCTGGCTATTTGGCATTGGATATATTCTCTGAATCTTGACTTAACTGCCCCAGATGATGGACAAGGCTCATATCGTTCCCCTGGATTTGATGTGATCCTTGAGAAGATTTTTGTTCACTAGATACTCGTCGTGCGAATTTCTCTGTTGTTCGAACAAATAGTCATATGCAAACAACATTATTTTAAGAATGCAAAGCTTATGTCTGTCTTGAAGTTTTTTTTGAAAATGCAGTTTTCAATAAAATAAGTGAATTTTTGTAGGTCGTGATGTCAACTCAAGATTTTACAGCGAGCCCTATAGGAGTCAGGATACCTTTGGTAACAGTATGCTTTCGAACTAACCCATGCTTCAGCTAGGACTTTTAAGGGTTATAACGTGGCCTGGTTCACGGTTTAAGAAACAAAGGATAAAGGCTCAAAGTATATTTGTACCCACCCGCTCTTCGTGATGTTCTTCGATCCTAAACTCAGCTAATCGTGCATTAGATCTTGTTTGAGTCTTTGCTCTGATATTCCGGTGATGGTTCGCACAAATTTGATTTTTGAAGGCAGTCATCATTTTTTGCAACATTTTTCATGTTGTCGAGGATTTGTAGCGACCTCGTTCTTTTGATTTTATTATCCCTGTCTTTTTTCCTGAACTGTTTCTTTTGTGATTACAGTCAGCGGGATGCCCCAGTTTTGTAAGTCTCCTTCATAGGTTTTGACTTATTGGGCTTTTGTTTTTGAGAGATAATGACTGCCTGTCTTTATGATTATTCAGAACCATCACTGTCTTTTTGCTTTTGGAAGGACTCCTTTGAGCACCTGGATCAGCTGAGAAAACTACTCCGCCCCAGGTTTTGATTAAGGGTTTAAATTTCGAAAAGAAAAACTCCAACTTCTTTGGCTCAAAGGGGTTTACGAGGGATTATCTTCCTTATAACTCCACTGTTTGGGATTTGAAACAATGCCTGTACCTTATCAGCGGGGTCTGTTCAAAAGCATACTGTAAAGATCATGGTATCATTTTCGTCATCCTCCCTCAAAAGGCTTAGAATTATTAATCGAGAGTTTGAACATCACAAAAAATGAAAGCAGTTTGAATATAGTGAATACGAATGGATTGGTTCCAAACAGACATATGCGATGCATTAATGAAATAGAAAATTTTGCCATGACGATAATTGTTTGAATAAGAAAAGAAAGATACAACTTGAACATTCGAATGAACAAAAGTTTCTTAGTTTGAACTAGTCATCTCAGATGGAGAATCCTCAGCGGAAGATTTTCATCTCGCCATCCGGCATGAACTCCAGCACCCTTCCGTCGATCAAATCTTGGATCTTGTTCTTCAGAGTCCAACAGTCGTCGGTGTCATGTCCCGGGCTGTCAGAGTGGTATGCACACCTTTCATAGGGATGATAGGTAGGAGCAGAGGTGTTGGGATTCCGGGGAGGATCCTTCAATGTAAGCAGGTTGACTTTCAACAGGCGTTTCAGTATCAAAGATGATGGTATCTCAGTCTCAGAGAAATGTCTTCCAGGTGCATTTCGTTGGCGCCGATTACCCCGTTGATGCTGGCAAGGTTGTTGCTGGGCGTGTGACCCTGAAGCAAGTAAAGGAGCTTTCCCCTTATCTTCTTGTCTCAAAGGGGGTTGGATGATGACTTGCTCTTCAACCTCAGATGTTTGCCCCACTTGGTTATCCCGAAGCAGTTGGTTGACGAGAACCCTGAGCTCTCTTTGTCTTTGAGATAAGTCTTGGATAAGAGCCATCTGCCCTAGCATCTGGGCTCTCATTGTATCCACCTCAGCTTGCATACGTTTCAGCCATTCGTCCTTATTGTCTTCAGGACTTTTCCTGACCAAAGTCCCCATGAGGAGTGTTCTCAACTCTTCCTGCCCCTTGGATAGGCTTAGGAAGATCTCTCTGAACTGAGTCTCTTGGGTGTGACGATCCTGGTTGTCTGGTTAGAGAGCCATTGCTGAAATAAACAGTGAGAACATGAGAAACCTGTAAAGGGTGACCTGTTATGCAATGATATGTATGTATGCGTGCAATGTTTTCAAGGATCTCGCGGGGTAAACAAGAAAATTGTTAGAATTTGAATTTTGTAGCTTGATGGAAGGAACTTCATGTTGTTGAGAGTCCTTCTTCAAGAGTCAAGGCTCACCATATCGAGTGGGTCATAGCCCCTGACTTAAGCTGTCATGTTTTGATCTTCAAACAACCTTGGCTAGAGGAAAATAAATCCCCTTTGCCCCTTGCTAGACATTTGGTTCATTATGACCTGCACCACAAACCCTTGAGATCCTTGAAATGGGTTAGTCCTTATGCAGGATGTATGCAATGGTATGATGGTATGATGTTATGCTATGCGTGGAGTGATGTAAGTAAACCCTGTTATGAGCCCAGATTAAGGACTGTAAACAAAACCTGCAAGAAACTCATGTTGTCAGATAACAAGAATGCGCAAGTAGTTCAGATTTGAAGGCACACAAGTCACACAAAAGAGCCCTTAGAGTTTAGGCCAGCATGAAGTTTAGGTACTACCCTCTTGAAGTTGGTTGGCTCAAAACCTGTCCTATCAAAAGTAACCGGGTTCTAAGGAGCTCAATATCATTGGATTGTTTTCTATGTTCATTGTTTTGATTTAGCCACTGAACTGGCGATCAAAATATTCCAAGAAAACAACCCTCAATGAGTGTAGTATCGAGTATCTACCAACTTCGGACTGCACCAAAGTCAGTCATCTCACTACCCCTAAAGAGGCTAGGATGGTCAAGTAAGGTTCCTAAGGTCAGTTGATGCTTCACGACACCACGCGGCGGCCCCGTACTCTCCTTGACTTGACTCAAGGGTTACCGGTACTCACCAAAGTGCCACATCAACGTAGCAACTGCTTCAACCGTGTCGGTATACCCCGCACAGTTCCCTCACAGTTTGTTGCTACTTCTAAAAGGTATCCCCCAGATCCGAGTTAGGATCATAAAACTCCAAGGCAAGCCCATATATTAAAGCAAACAAAGCAAGCAATTGAAAACATAAGAGTGGTCTAATCCTAAGGTACACCTCACTTATTAGAATGTCCTCAGCAGAGTCGCTAGTTCTGTGATCGGTGGAAATAAAACTGACTATTTTGGAATGCTGGTTCGCGAAATGTCGCGGTAAGCAAGAGTTGCCACTGTCTTTTATGTTCTCCAACATGGAAAGGACAAAAGCACAGCAAAATTCCTTTTCGAGATGTCTCTCGGTTCGGGAGGTAGATTATAGAAAGGGAAGGTGTTAACACCCTTTCTATCCGTGGTTATCCACGGGCTCTTAGGTACTTTCTCACTATGCTTTCAAAAATTGTTTGCTTTTCTTGTGTATGTGGGTTTTGAAAAAGTTTCGTTTTGAAAACTTCTAGGTAACTCTTGTATCAGTCCTCAAGAGTGTATGAAGTGTTTGTTTGAAAACTTTTGTTTGAAAGTGTAAGTGCGAAAAGTTGTTTCGTTTCGAAAGAGCAAGTACCCAGGAGAAATCTACCTACTCTAAGGAATTAAGCTGTGTAAGAGTCCTTTAGACAGTACTATCCCACTATTGAGAAGTAGGTAGCACCGTCGTTGGAGTTTCGGGTCAATTCGATTATAGGGACATGTGGTCACCAAAGCAATAGTAGGACGCCTTAGCGGTAACCCTAATGTCCTAGATCCTTTTTATCTGAGGCAACCGTTTCGAGGCAACTGGATCTTTAGACAGGAGGGCGACCTCTAAAACACCCTATACTTAATGACCACCTCGAGGCAACCAAGTGAGGCGTACCCTAGGAGTGGCATGTGCATGTGTGTCAAGTTCAGTTTATTGTCTTTGCACATGTATTATGAGCTACGAGTTGATTTTATTTTTCATACAAGTCTTGTCATGCATCGTTAACAGTTAATAATGTGCGGAAAATAAATTGCGGAAAGTAATCTACGCTATTACAAGGCATCGGGCATTTACATCGCCAAAAACATAACCCTTGAAAAGTAAATGCGGGAAAATAAAAGAAAGCGATAAAAGTCCTAATTATCTATTACATCCTCGGAGCAGATACATCAATATAATCAAAATAATGAATTAAAATAAATATGCGCGCGAAAGAATTGAATCGGGACGTCCTTAGGGTTTTGACCCTTTTTGAGAAAAGAAAGAAGTTTGGTCCTTTTTGCATTTAATTAAATATTAACCCTAAAACTAATTAATTAATTAATTACAAGAAAAAAGTATTTTTTGTGTTTTTTATGTTTTCAATAAAATATAAAATAAAAATAAAAGGGATTAAAATTCAAAACCAAATTTCTACATGAATTTTATTTATTGTGAAAACAATTAAAATTAACCTAATTAACTAAATTAATTTGTTAGAATTTATTTACAAATATAATTAAAAAGTGAGATTAATAATAATATAAATATAAATATTTACCGAATTTATTAGGGAAATAATAATTTGTGAATTAAATAATAATAATAGTATTTAATAAAGAAAATAAAAAGGAAAAAGAATAAAAGAATAAAAAGAAAACCAGGGGGTGATGACCCAAATATGGAGGTAAGAAAGTTGCAATTCTGGCCCAATAAGCACACAAGCCTGTTTGACCTTGGTAATTGCCCACGCTTGCTTTGACTGGGGAGCATGGTGTCCAACATCTTTTGGCCTTTGGATCTATGATTGTGGCCACATGGCATGCTGAGCGCTGGAGGTATATGGTGGAGCCTTTCATAAAGCCTGCATGTGAACATAGAAGAAAAAATAGAAACAAAGGTTTGGGGGACCTGGGAATCGAACCCAGGTCCCAATGATCACACACCAATGCTTTGGCCATCTGAGCTGCACGTTTCAATTATTAATAACACATGAAGCAATTATTATATTAGGTAATTAATACATATGCTGAAAACACAAAAAAACGCGCGCTCGTTTGAACGCTCCAACCATGACTCAACACGTCACTGTCTTCTTCCTCGTGCCTGTAAAATAAAAGTCAGATAGCGGGGGTTTTTAACCCCCATAAACTGCAAATGCAAAAAATAGCGAATAGCTCTATGTCAAATATAAAAATTTCAAGAGGGTAGTTTTGCAATCGTCTGAGTCTCCTGAATTCAACCATAAGCGTTAGGCGTCCCAATTTTTCCTATATAGCAAAGCCTCAAATTAAGAGCTTGGAAACCCTAGAAAACGTTCATGGTGTCTTGTGATTTAGGGCTCTATAATTCAATTATCTTGTACCAAAAGCTTCGTACAATCCATATGAACACAAAACAATCAACAAAAGATGTTAAATATGCATGAATCAATGATTACGATTTTGGAAAAAATCATCAAACCGTGGGTCTGTGCAGAGTGATTCCTTGAGCTCTGGCGTGTGATTTTGATCGCAAAACATATCTGGGAGTCCCCGCAATAGATTAGAATCAATAGAAAGCTTTGAATCACGTTAAATTATGGAAAACAGTTTCCAAGTTTTTCTTGATTTTTTCAATGTTGCATATGGCTTTCTGCAGCAATTCTCACGTGTAATGCATTAGGGTTAGGTTCTGTATATATAATGGACTGAATTTAGGTTAAATCTTTGACCAAAAATCCATTGCATTGATGTTTCAATATTTGATTGAAAATCAAATATTTTTCAATCTTTTTGATTGAAGAATGTTGCTAAATTTGGAGTTTTTGATATCCTTGATTGGCACACGAAATCTCCAGCATATATTGGTCATCTTTGCTTCACCAAAAGATTGAGAAATCATATCTTTGAATTTCCTACATTTTAAATTAATTAAATGAATTAAAAATCAATTAAAAATCCAATTAATTAATAAAAATAAGAAAATAATTCAATTTAATCTCAATGGGTCGTGCATAAGCCTTGGATAAAGATTCAATAAGAAATTTGAGGCCCATTAGCAAAAAACAAAGTGTTTTGAGCAAAGTTGACTTTTGCAAATTCACAAAAATTTCCAAACTTCTCCAATGCATATCTTGCTCAATTTTGATTATATGATAATGTTCTTGGACATTTTGGAAAGGTCTTTAAGTCCTCTAACCAATTCCTTTGGTCCCATGTCATTTGGATTTACCAATCTCAAGTTATGGTCTTTGACTTAAAGTGCATTTTTGTTGACTTTTGAAATTGACCTATAATGTAGAAATTGATAACTTTTTGTGAGAGCATTTCTTGGACTTGGAGTGTGAGTATGAGTTGTAGTAAATGTCATCCCCTTCAAAATGAGCATTGTATGGGATTTTTCTGATGAACCATGAAAAAGTTATGCCTTGGTCAAGATACAGTTGACTTTTCTACTGTCCAAAAATAGTGACTTTTTGCATCTTGATGATTTTTGAGCCATGCTTGTGGAATCATGATCAAGACTTGATCAAATGATGATTGTGAGCTCAAAATAAGATGTTGACCAAAAATTCTGACCTTTGACTGCAAAATGACCATTTTACCCCTGCAGTTGACTGTAGTTCAAATAGGGCTTTTGACTGTGCAATTTGTCATTGTGAATCTTGAGACTTGACATGTAGATGCTTGACAGTGTATACAGGCCTATGGGACTTGATTGAACCATTGAAAACCTCAAGTTCCTTAAGAGAACCAAAACCCTAATTTTGACTGGCTTAGGAGGCATTTGGACCGTGCAACCCTTGAGTGGCCTTGAACCATTTGAAGATGATCCTTGACAAACCTTGAAGAATATGGGAGGGCAAATTTTGAGGTACAACAACATGATTTGCATGATTATGAAAAGATTTCATATGGCTTAAAAATCAAATATTCCATTCATGAATTCTCAAGATCATGGCCAAAAATAATTAACCTAATATGATTCACTACTTATGCTGAAGATCATTGAACCCTAAAGGAAAGAATTTTCGTGCAAAGCTGCCTCCAAGAACAAGAGCAAAACTTCAAAATTCCAAAGAAAAATGTGAGACGGATCCTTCTATAGGCCAATTCAAGGTGTGCCGAAGCTTCCAATTACTTGCTGGCAGTCTCCTGGAGCTAACCCAATCATTTGCAAAGCTTGAAACGCCCAGAATCGTCCTATATCACTCACACAGTTTGCCTTCAAACTCAAAATCGTTTTCAATGTTTCACGCATCCTAAACACATTATAATCATATATTCTTGTTCATCATCTTGTTTGGAAGCTATTGGTACTATTTAATTACATTTATAGCGCAGGAATCTCCATATGCCATAGCTAGGGTTTGCGAGCTTGTTTTGGGGTTTCTTAACCTAGGAAAAATTGGGCCATAATTAGGGTACCATGATGCTCGTGAGATTGAGACGAGTGGATTGGTACCATCACCATTGATTTATTCTGCTTGTACATGACTTTTGAGATACACAGGTTTATACCTACGATGAATGTCCATTTGTAAAAGTCTTTTATCTAAAACAACAGATCCTTGGAGAAGACGATGTCGTGGCAAGCAACCATTCACCCGTTTGAAAATTTGCACGTTTGGAGTTTGTGTTTTGTTGTTTTCTCATATTATGTTTTGTGTTTATTATATGAACAGCTAACAAAGCCAACCCAGTTGGTCGGGAAACGCGCCTTTGATGCACACGTCCTGGTTTCGATCCCAGGCGTGTGCATTTTGTTATTTTCTTGCATATTTCAGGCAGATCTAGCGCATCTCCCATTCTGATGCCTACCATGCGCCTCAACGCCCAGCCACTGGATGCGCTCTCACCCAGATCCAATGCTTAGCACAAAGAGACCCATGATACACCTTGGTCAACATGCAGCAGGGGATCCAAGAAGTCAAACATGGGTCATTTGGTTTGGGCCAAGAAAATTGCTAATGGCACCTCCAAGTTTACTTACAAACAGGCCCAATTCTTCTTTTTTATTTTTATATTTTTATTTATTAATTCATTTAGTTATTTTTTTTACTAACATAAAATCAATTCTTTTTTTTATTAAAAAATCACAAAAAAAAAACAATTTTTCATCCAATTAGATTTAGGTTATTTTTTATAAAAAATATTAATTAATTTAATTAGTTTATTTAATTTTAGGGTAACTTAAATTCTTTTGTAAATAAATTAAAAACAATTAGGAAATTAGGGTTTTAGTGTAATTTAAATCTTATTTTGTTTTTTCTTAAAAAAATAACAAAATACAAAAATAGGTCATGTAATTTAATTTTGTTTAATTTAATTGGTAATGTTGTACATATCTAATTTAAAACCTTATTCTCTTTTCTTAAAAATAATTAAAAACAACAAAAATAGTTTTTTCTTTCGATTAGGTTAGACAGGGTCAAAACCCTAGTTCTCTCTCATTCTCGATTCATCGCGTTTATTTATTTTTACCATATTAATGTAATTGCTCACAACATGCGCACTCCTAGGGTATACTCCCACTTCGGTTGCCTTCGGTAAATGATCATTGAGTATAGGGTATTTTAGTGGTCGCTCTTTTGTCTCAAAGATCAAAGTTGCCTCAGAAAGGTTGCCTCGGAATAGTTTCCTCGAATATTGATCTTAAGACATTAGGGTTATTACTAAGACGTCCTAACATTGCTTTAGTGATCGTATGCCCCTTTTTGAATTGACCCACAAAACTCCAATGACGGTGCTACCTACTCACTAATAGTAAGATAGCGCTGTCTAAAGGAAAGGAACATAGAACAATTCTTTTTTCGAGTAGGTAGATGCTAGTAGGTACTTGCTCAAAACAAATTTTTCCACACTTACACTCTTTTCAAACAAGCTTTTCAAAAACACTTCGTAACACTCTTGAAGACAGAAGCAAGGGTTAAATCAATGTAAAAAAAAACTTTTTTTTCAAACACACAAACACGAAAGCAATTTTTAAAGTGATGAGCAAGTACCTAAGAGCCCGTGGAGAACCACGGATAGAAATGGTGCTAATATCTTCCCTTTCTATAATCTACCCCCCGTACTCAAAATCTCGAAAAAGGAATTTTTCTGTGCTTTGTTCCTTTCCTTGTTGGATAAAATAAAAGTCGGTGGCGACTCTTGCTTACCGCGACATTTTGCGAACACAAATGCAAAACGCAAACTAGCATTTTCCAAAACAGTTCCAGTTCTGCCACCGTATCACAGAACTGGCGACTCTGCTGGGGATTTATAAGTGGGGTATACCTTAGGATTAGTTCATCATATTTGCTTCAATTGTTTGATTTGATTACTTTATCTTTGTGGGCTTTGTATTGGAGTTACTATAGATCCTAACCCGGATCTAGGGGACACCTTGTAGGTAAGTAGCAATAGACTGTGAGGGAACTGTACGACGTAGACTGATACGGTTGAAGCAGTAGCTACGTTGATGTGGCACATTGGTTGGTACCAGTATCCCTTGTGGAGAAACGAGGAGAATACGGGGCTGCTATGTGTGTCGTTAAGCATCAACTAACCTTAGAACCTATAATTGACCAACTTGGCCATAGGAAGTAGTGAGATAGTCGGTCTCGGTATAAAGTTGAGAACTGGTTGATACTCGATACTACACTCATTGAGACCATACTCTCGAGATAGCTCCGGCTGCAAGAAAAGATTGCGTGAGCTGAAACCATGACCGGTGGAGGATGGTCAGTGATATTGAGAACCTCTAGAACCCGGTTACTATTATTAGGACAGGTTGAACCAACTGAACTTCAAGAGGGTAGTACCTAGACCCCATGCAAGCCCAAAACTTAAGGGCTATTGTATGCTTTACCATGATATCATGCATCATAACATAACATGCATACTTCATTGCACTAACCATTTCAAAGACCGAGGGAATTTATCTTTGTTCTGTTTTGCAGATTATGGCTTTCATGCACAGAAACACCATCCGAGTTAACTTTGTGCAAATACTTGCTCAAATCAAAGATTTAGCCTCGAGGATTTCTGATACTTCTTCATTCATTAGGAGACATGTCCAGCTTCTTGGCTTAGTTACCTCAAATTTTGATGAACAGATGATGAGTGTGCTTTTCAAGTTCTTCGATCCGGTGCATCATTGCTTCACTTTCCCGGATTATCAGCTAGTCCCCAATTTGGAGGAGTTTTCTTATTTACTGGGCATATCCATCCTCGAGCAGACACCCTTCACAGGTTTGGAAGAGGTTCCTAGACCTGAGGACATTGCTTCAGCCTTATATCTAAAAAGGGCTGATGTAGTATCCAACTTGGAGACACGGAGCGGGGTTAAAGGTTTCTTGGCTAAGTTTCTGATGGATCAATCTCAACAATTCTGGGATAACTTGGATTTTCAGGCTTTTGAAGACATCTTGGCTCTCCTCATCTACGACTTGGTTCTTTTCCTGAATCCAGATTCTTTCATAGATGTGAATGCGGTTAAGATCTTCCTGTCCCGCAATCCCGTGCCTACTTTTCTTGGTGATATCCTACATGCCCTCTATACTCGCACTGTGCGAATAAGATGTACTCTCATGTGTTGTATGCCGCTGCTGGCGAGGTGGTTTATTTCGCACCTCCCCAAGTCTGTATTGAAGAATGAGAAAGGTTTAGGTTGGTCCTACATGATAATGTCCCTTGCCCATACGGTCATTGATTGATGTGGAGGATACCCTAATGTCTCGTTGCTTGAGATCTTAGGGGGAATAACCTATAGCCCTTGTTTGGCTTTGCGACAATTTGGTCGTGCTAGGAGAGACGGTCCCCATGAGTTTCTTCTTGAGGACATTGCCTTTGACTACAAGGAAGACACTAATGAGCATCACCGAAGGTTCATACGGGCTTGGGGCATAGTGAACAGGTCTGACCCTCACGAGCTAGGACCAAAGACTTCTCTCCCTATGCAACCTTATCTCCAGTGGGTTCGAGCTCGTGCTCAGAAGCTTCGGATGCCCTATGAAGCTGTGCTGCCAGTGATTGTGGAGCATACCAATGAAGAAGGTGTTCCTTATACGATCCTTTATCCATACATGCCTACTGATCTTGAGGCATTGAAGAGATCCTGGATTCAGTTACGGGAAGAGAGGGATACCTACCGGGAGAAGTATCATGAGAAAGAAAGGAAGATCTTGAAGCTCACGAGGCAACTTGAGAATGAAATGACAATCAATGATTATGCAGCACGAAGGGGAAACGACCATGGGATTTCTGATGTCTTTTATTGTTTCTAGTTTAGATTTGCTTTTCAGTTATTTCTTTTGTAACGCCTTAAAGGCATTGTTAAACATTTTTACAAGTTAATTTAATAAAGAGTGTTTTATTTTTGTTTTACAAATTTGAATCTCCCAAAGTCTTTGAAAATCATTCGATACATATTCCATTATCATGCACATCATTACAGGTACCATTACAGGTTTCTCATCTTCTTCGCTGTTTATTTCATCACAAAATGTTTTCTGAAATGCCTACCGATCAAGCCATCAAAGCTCTTCAGGCTCAGAATGCTTAATTCCAAGAGATGTTCTTGAACCTGGCTAAAGGGCATTAAGATCTGAAGACTCTCATCCTGAAGAAGGAAAAGAAGAAGAAGAATAAGAAGGTGGTTCTTATGAATATGGGTCACAGATTTGGGAATAGGTTGCGAGAGGAAGCTGATCTGTCTCATTCATCCAAAGGAGGAGAGAATCAAGAGGAAGAAAAAGGGCATAGTCCTGTGGTCTCTGATAATGACACTGACTTTGATGAGGAACAGTACCCTCCTGCTGAGGATAGGTACAAACAACTTGAGGACCGTCTAAGTGCTATGGAGATTCAGAAGGTTCCGGGGTTGGATATCGGAGATTTGGGACTAGCATCGGGGGTGGTGATCCCCCACAAGTTCAAAGCTCCAGTTTTTGCTAAGTACGATGGAGTATCTTGTTCAAAACTCCATTTCCGCTTGTACGTCAGAAAAATTCAACCTTACACTACTGATAGGAATCTGTGGGTACACTTCTTTCAAGACAGTCTGTCAGGGACTCAGCTTAAATGGTTTTATCAATTGGAAGGAGCTAATGTCCGAAACTGGGAGGACCTTGTTGCTGCCTTCTACAAGCAGTACCAGTATAATGCCGAACTTGCTCTCACTCGTACTCAGCTTCATGGTATGTCTATGGGTGCAAGCGAAGGCTTTAAGGACTATGCTCAGAAGTGGAGAGATCCGGCTGGAAGAGTCCAACCCCCTTTGTCTGACAGGGAGTTGGTTGATATGTTTCTTGGGACGTTGTCTGGTCCATTTTTCAATCATCTGATTGGTAGTTCGTCATTTGGGTTTACTGAGTTGTTTATGACTGGGGAAAGAGTAGAAGCTGGTATCAGAAGTGGTAAGATACAGAAGGATGCATCATCTAGTACAGTGAAGAAGCCTTTTGCTGGTAAGAAAGAAGCTAGTGCAGTCTACAGTTCGAGGAGCCAAAACCAACCTGAACGCCGTCAAGCAGTGAATGCGGTAGTAATATCAAGACCCACCGTTGCCCCACAATGCAACAATCAGCAAATAATGGATAGGCCGCAAAGACAGTACACTCGGCTTAATATGAATTTGTCTCAGATTCTACCGCAATTGTTGAAAACCAATCTGGTAACTCTGAGGGAAACCCCGAAGAATCCCAGCACAAAATCTCCGCTATATAATCCGAACGCCCGCTGTGCCTATCACTCCGATAGCCCAGGTCATGATACAAACAACTGTTAGGCCTTGAAGAATAGGGTGCAAGACTTGATTGAGGCTAAAGAAATTGAGTTTGACGCTCCGGAGAAACCTAACGTCATAACTGCACCCATGCCCAAACATGGCTCGAGAATCAATGCTATTGAGGTTGTTTCTGCCACAGAAGATGCTGATGATGAGAACCCGGATGTTGACAGCTGGATTTACCCGACTACCAACGGTGGCTTGAACAACTGGACGGCGAAGGACTTCGTGCCCATTTCTTTTATTACACAGTAATAGACTTTTGTTTTGAGATTTGTAATAGACAATTTGAAACTTTATGTCCCGGTGCCTTGCCCGAGGCACCTTGGCTTTGTTTGTGAAGGATTATTATTTGTCATTTTCATGTATCATCAATAAAGCATTGGACATTTCTTGCATTACAAATTTTTCGCTCCTTGTTTTTCTTTTCTGTCTCTCACTTTATCAAAATAACTACTGTCTTACACACACTCACATATCATAATGCAAATCCACATCCACTATGGATCCCATTGATAACGACTCTGATATTGCCAATTATGACTTCGAGAATCTTATCAACCAAGCTGAGGACAAAGGTGAGGATGATTGTGAGGTGCCGGGGAACTTGCTAGATTGCTGCTACAGGAAGAGAGGGCCATACAGCCTCATGAAGATCCGGTGGAATCAGTGAATTTGGGTACAGAGGAAGACAAGAAAGAGGTCAAGATAGGTGCAAATCTGGAGCCTAATGTCAAGAAATGGTTGATACAAATGCTACGCGACTATGTTGAGATCTTCGCCTGGTCTTATGAAGATATGCCTGGTCTGGATACTGATATTGTGGTTCACCACCTGCCAACTAAAGAAGATTGTCCCCCGGTAAAGTAGAAGGTTCTCCGTATGCGCCCTGAGATGTCTGAGAAAATCAAAGCTGAAGTCATGAAACTGTTTGACACCGAATTTCTAGCTGTTACTTCTTACCCATAGTGGGTTGCCAACGTTGTTCCAGTGCCGAAGAAGGATGGTAAGGTACGTATGTGTGTAGACTATAGAGATCTGAACAGGGCAAGCCCCAATGATGATTTCCCTCTGCCTCACATCAATGTTTTGGTCGACAATACCGCACATCATAAGGTCTTCTCCTTCATGGATGGTTTCTCTGGTTACAATCATATTAAGATGGCTCCCGAGGATATGGAAAAGACAACTTTCGTTACATAATGGGGCACCTTCTGTTACAAGGTAATGCCTTTCGGATTGAAGAATGCTGGGGCAACTTATCAGCGCGCCATGGTCGCTTTGTTCCACGACATGATTCACCATGAGATTTAGGTTTAGGTTGATGACATGATTGCAAGGTCCCAGACTGAGGAAGAACACCTCGACCATCTCCAGAAACTGTTCGACAGGTTGAAAATGTACAAGATGAGGTTAAACCCGAACAAATTCACCTTCGGGGTAAGGTCTGGTAAGCTGTTGGGTTTCGTCGTTAGTGATAAAGGTATTCAGGTGGATCCTGCAAAGGTGAAGGCTATACAGGAGATGCCAGCTCCCTGAACAGAAAAGGAAGTCAGAGGCTTTTTGGGACGTCTGAATTACATTGCCCGATTCATTTCACATTTGACTTCTACTTGTGAGCCAATCTTCAAGCTGCTGAAGAAAGATCAGGTGGTAAGGTGGAATGATGAGTGCCAGGACGCCTTCGAAAGGATCAAAGAATATCTCCAAGAGACACCAATTTTGATGCCTCCAGTCATAGGGAGACCTTTGATCTTATACTTGACAGTGTTGGACAACTCAATGGGGTGCGTGCTTGGGTAGCATGACGAGTCTGGCCGAAAAGAGCATGCTATTTACTACCTTAGCAAAAAGTTTACCGACTGCGAGACCCGATACTCGTTGCTCGAGAAAACTTGTTGCACTTTGGCATGGGCTGCTCGCCGGGTGAGACAGTATATGCTGATTCACACTACCATGTTGATATCAAAGATGGATCCAATCAAGTATATCTTCGAAAAGCCCGCCTTGTCCGGACGAATAACAAGATGGCAGATGATCTTAACTGAGTATGATATCCAATATACGACCCAAAAAGAAATCAAGGGGAGTGTGTTGGCAGATTATTTGGCGCATCAGGCCATGGATGATTACCAGTCTATGAATTTCGAGTTCCCGGATGAGAACATCATGTTGGTGAAAGACTGTGAAGAACCTGGACCATATGAAGGACCCAAGGAGGGATCCCGATGGTCCATGTATTTTGACGGAGCCTCAAACGCGTTGGGTAATGGCATTGGCGCCATGATCATATCTCCTGAAGGCTGTCATACTCCATTCACCGCCCGATTATGTTTTAACTGCACCAACAATATGGCGGAGTATGAAGCATGCATCATGGGTCTTCGAGCTGCTATTGACCTGAGTATTAAGTTCTTGAGTATGTTCAGAGATTCCGCTCTCGTGATCAGTCAGATCAAAGGCGAGTGGGATACGAAACACCCAAATCTTATTCCTTACAAAGATTATGTATTGACGTTGCTTCCACACTTCAAGGAGATAACTTTTGAACATTTCCCCAGAGAGGAGAACCAGTTAGCAGGCGCGCTAGCTACTATGTCGTCTATGTTCAAGGTCAGGTGGTACAATGAAGCTCCCCGGATTACCATTGAGAGGTTGGATGAACCCGCACATTACTGTGATATCGAGACTGAAGAGGTAGCAGATAAACCTTGGTTTCACGAGGTAAAGAGGTATCTTAAGGCTCAAGAGTACCCCGAGGGTGCATCTGTTAACGATAAGATGTTTCTGAGGAGGTTCGCGACGAAATTCTCCATTAGTAATGGTATCCTTTAGAAGCGTAACCATGACTCAACCTTACTGCGGTGTATGGACAAGAGAGAAGCAGAAAGGATTATGACAGAGTTACGTGAAGGTACTTTCGGAACTCACTCCAGTGGACATACCATGGCAAAGAAAATCCTATGGGCTGGGTATTATTGGTCTACTACGGAAGCTGATTGTTATCAGCATTCTCGGTCCTGTCATAAGTGCCAAGTCTATACTGATAAGGTGCATATACCTCTAGTTCCTCTGAATGTTTTGACAGCACCTTGGCCTTTTGCAATGTGGGGCATCGATATGATTCGCGAGATCAGACCTGCTGCGTCCAACATACATCATTTCATTCTGGTAGCAATTGATTATTTTATGAAGTGGGTCGAAGCAACTTCTTTTTCTACAGTAACCAAGAACGTCATGGCACGGTTCATCCGACACAATCTGATCTTTCGATACAGCGTACCAGAGAGGATCATCATGGACACTGGTACAAATCTCAACAATACAATGATCACCGAGCTCTGCAAACATTTTAAGATACAGCATCACAACTCTTCTCCTTATCGGCCGAAGATGAATGGGCCTGTTGAAGCGGCTAATAAGAACATCAAGATGATTGTGTAGAAGATGACGGTGACATACAAAGACTGGCATGAGATGTTACCATTCGCTCTTCATGGGTACCGTACCTCAGCACGGACTTCAACAGGGGAAACACCCTACTCTTTTGTGTATGGCATGGAGGCAGTCTTACTCATTGAAGTCCAGATACCCTCTCTTCGAATTATGAAGGATGTGGGTTTGAGCGAGGACGATTGGATCCAGACCCGGCTTGATCAGCTGAATTTAATCGACGAGAAGAGACTTACTGCTATTTGTCATGGTCAGACGTATCAAAAGTGAATGATCAAGGAATTTAACAAGAAAGTCAGACGACAAGAGTATCAAGTCGGGGATCTGGTAATCAAACGCATTATACTGCCACAAAGTGATCCCAGGGGCAAATGGACCCCCACTTACGAAGGGCCATTTATGGTTAAGAACATTTTCTCGGGAGGAGCTATGATTCTAACCACCATGGACGGTGACGACCTTCCTCACCCTGTCAATGCAGACATAGTGAAAAAATACTACGCATGATCAAAGACCCGCTAGGTCGACTGGCCTAGGCAAAAATAAGGGCTTCCCGGCGAACCAAAAGGGTTCGGGCAAAAGTAAGGGATGAAAATAAATCTGTACATCCGACAAGTCGAAAACCTGAAAAGGCGGCTTGGGCAAAAAAGGGTATCCCGATGGACTGAAAACCTGAAAGGGCGGTCCAGGCAAAAATTAGGGATCAAAGCGTAACACTATGTCTCATTGGATCACCTTGCAACCAGACTTCAGTATCGATTACCAAGCTCGGATGGCGCCAATCAATTTGATCTACCTTCAACTAAGTAGAAAAGTGATGAGATGCTCGAAGACATAAAGGCAATAGCAGAGTTGGAACCCAATGGGATTGTTCACATAGTTGTTTTTCCTCTGTTTTTCACAAACTGTAAATTCTATCATTTCGGTGGAATTCTATTACTAGGACGTCAGCCTCTTGTACAAAAATGCCTATTACAGACCAACTTCAAAATCAATACAATTCATTTTACAATAAATTTCAAATTTGTGTTTTCTTTTCCTGTTTTGTTTTGCAAGAACATCCAATGATTCATTTTTTATATATGCATTTGATAATAACTGCTGCTCATAAATATTTACATGCGAAACAAAAGACAATTACCGGTAATTTCAGGAACAGGGGCAAACAAGAAACGTCCAAACCTTACAGTCGCTCTATCCACCAGGTGTAGGGATAGACCTAGTTGAAGAATAAGACTAAAGATACATACACTCCCCGCAGAGTAGGAAGTACTAGAATACAGTATCATCAACTCTCCCCAGCTGAGGTTCGCAATCGCGAGTGAGTCGGTAAAATTCTCCCCAAGCAGAGTTTATCAATCACCAGCACTAGAAGATTATCCCCAATGGAGTTTATTTCTTCCACAAACAGAAACTCAGTCCCCAACAGAATTCATCATCACCAGCAACAGTAATTCATCCATAGACGAGATTATTTCTCCAACTCAACAGGTCTCCTGACAAAGTCTCTCTTCCCCACAGAGTCATTCTTTCACCAGTTTATTCTCCAGCAGAATTATTCTTCTGCCTATGTATTCTGAAATCATCTTCAGTCGTCATCCTCAGCGAGCGAAACTCCTTTTATTCTCTAGCGGTGGTCCGGGATTTATTTTCCCCAGCTCGGAAACATCGCGAGAACATTGCATACATCATGGCATGTGCATATGCATCATACTATGCAATCTCATTTATTTTGAGAACATCATTGTTCAATACATTTCATACATCATGGAATTACATACTACTAATTATTTACCTTTCAGGGAAAGATACAATCAAATTCTCACAAAGTTCAAGCTATGAAGCCCTGGCACGACCGAATAGTATCTTGATTCCTCCATCATATTGTGAAGCCCGGAGAACGACCGGATAACAGTATCAGAATACCGCGGAGCCTGGATTACGACCAGATAGTGGTTTATCTCAGATTCAAGCTATGAAGCCCGGATAGTAGTTTAATCCCCAACAAGTTATTGTGAAGCCTGGATTACGACCAGATAGCAATAAAAAGACACCATGAAGCCTGAATTACGACAAAATAGTGGTATATCATAAACACAAGCCGTGAAGCCAGGAGTCGACGGAATAGCCGCTTAACAAAGTTACTGTGAAGCCTGGATTACGACTAGATAGCAATACGAGACACCATGAAGCCTGGACTCGACCAGATAATGGTAAAAGACGCTATGAAGCCTGGATTACGACCAAATAGCAGCCAAGAATACTACGAAGCCTGGATTATGACCAGATAGTGGTATATCTTTAATTCAAGTTATGAAGCCCGGATTCGACCAGATAATACCTTGATTTCCTCGAACACCATGAAGCCTGGATTCGACCAGATAATGGTATATCACATTGTGAAGCCTGGATTACGACCAGATAGCGGTACAAGACACTGCGAAGCTTGGATTTCAACCAAATAGCAGTTTTACCTGGACAACTACTATGAAGCCTGGAGTCGACCGGATATTAGTATGCACTAAAGTCAAGTTGAAGCCCGGATGCGACCGGATAACAACTTAATTCATTCTGAAGCCTGGATTATGACAAGATAAGAATTGAGAAATTGCAAAGCCCAGATTATGACTGGATAGCAAGTTTAATCTCACCTCCCTAGTAGATTGTTGTAAAGCCTGGATTACGACCAGATAGCAGTCGATATTATCACTATAAAGCCTGGATCACGACCAGATAATAGTTCATTTTCACCTCTTCAACCAAGATACCATCCCCCAGTGGAATAACGGACGACCGAAGCTCCTAAAATTCAACTTTCTCTCAAGACAGAGACCAACATTCCCCAATGGAATCCTCCTTAACAATAGGTATGCAAACTCTCGCTAAGGAATCTCTTATGCGATCGACACTCCTTCGAATGACATCTTTAATCCTATCTTCCTTCACCAATCTCCAAATGGCATCTATAAGCCCATTCCCGACATCACAAGAAAAGTGCCACTTCATGCGAGTGCAAATTTCTAGACACTTTAGTGTTCAATCATCTTCCACCTTCGGATCACGAAAGGCAGACAAGCCAATCTACCTCCTCATGTTTAAGAAGATTGAACAGGGGCAGCTGTTATACCTCAAAATTTTCCCTCCCATATTTCTCAATACATTTCAAGTGAGGTCCTCAAATTACTCAAGGAAGTCCAAGGGTTGACCAGACAAACTCTCTCCTAAGGCAGTCAACCTCAAAATTAGGGTTTCATGTTGCATCAAGATACTTGAGTCCAAAGGGTCTCAAATGCTCACCATTTCCCTAATATGTTCTCAAGATCATCCATGTCAAGTTTCAAGCCTTGCAGAGAAAGTTCGCTCAGTCAATGGCTCAAAGGCCTGAAAATCGACTGTGCTAGGGTAAAAGTCAATTGTGGCCCACATACAGTCAAACTTCAAGATTTTTTGTCAACATTCTCACTTTGAAGTATGATTAATAATTTTATCAAGGGTTGATCATGATTCATCAAGGATTGCTCATAATGCATCAAAACCCAAAAGTTGCTAAATTAGGGTTTTGTAGGAAAAGTCAACTCAACTTTGACCAAGCATAACTTTCTCATAATTTATGATAAATGACCCATCCAAATCTCATTTTGAATAGGATCCAATTCCCTACAATTCATATTCATCTCCAAAGTTCAAAATATGCACTCACAAGAAGTTTTGAATTTTGACATTATAGGTCATTTTGAAAAGTCAACAAAAACACCTTTTTTGTCAAAGCTTCATACATGAACATGGAAGACTCAATTGAGATTAGAAAAAAAGGGTTGCTTATAGGATATCTAAAGCTTTCTAAAAAGTCAAAGAACACCTTCAAAGAGTCAAAATTGAGGAAGTTATGCATTGGTGAAGTTGACCTTTTTTGCAAAATTGCCAAAAGTAAAAAACGTCTCAAATTGCAATTTTTGCTAAATGGGCCCAACCTTTTAAGCTTGCACCACCTTTCCAACATGGTCCACGACCCAAGGCAGCAACCACATCTTATTTCCTCCATTTATTTATTTTATTATAGTTTTTATTTATTAAAAATCATTTAAATCAAATAAATAATAAAAAAATACCAAGATTTGTTTTGAAGATCTGATTTTGATGAAGATCAAATCCAAATGAGCTGGCCTAATCAATCAAATTCGAATCAAGGAAAAATGGCATGATTTGCATGATTATGGAAAGATTTCATATGGCTTAAAAATCAAATATTCCATTCATGAATTCTCAAGATCATGGCCAAAAATAATTAACCTAATATGATTCACTACTTATGCTGAAGATCATTGAACCCTAAAGGAAAGAATTTCCGTGCAGAGCTGCCTCCAAGAACAAGAGCAAAACTTCAAAATTCCAAAGAAAAGTGTGAGACAGATATCCTTCTATTGGCCAATTCAAGGTGTGACGAAGCTTCCAATCGCTTGCTGGCAGTCTCCTAGAGCTAACCCAATCATTTGCAAAGCTTGAAATGCCCAGAATTGTCCTACATCACTCACACGGTTTGCCTTCAAACTCAAAATCATTTCCAATGTTTCACGCATCCTAAACACATTATAATCATATATTCTTGTTCATCATCTTGTTTGCAAGCTATTGGTACTGTTTAATTGCATTTATAGCGCAGGAATCACCATATGCCATAACTAGGGTTTGCGAGCTCGTTTTGGGGTTTCTTAACCTAGGCAAAATTGGGCCATAATTAGGGTACCATGATGCTCGTGAGATTGAGACGAGTGGATTGGTACCAACACCATTGATTTATTGTGCTTGTACATGATTTTTGAGATACACAGGTTTATACCTACGATGAATGTCTGTTGGTAAAAGTCTTTTATCTAAGACAACGGATCCTTGGAGAAGAAGATGTCGTGGCAAGTAACCATTTGCCCGTTTGAAAATTCGCGCGTTTGGAGTTTGTGTTTTGTTGTTTTCTCATATTATGTTTTGTGTTTATTATATGAACAACTAACAAAGCCAACCCAGTTGGTCAGGAAACACGCCTTTGATGCACACATCCTGGGTTCGATCCCAGGCTTGTGCATTTTGTTATTTTCTTGCATATTTTAGGCAGATCCAGCACATCTCCCATTCTGATGCCTACCATGCGCCTCAATGCCCAGCCACTGGATGCGCTCTCATCCAGATCCAACGCTTAGCACAAAGAGACCCATGATACGCCTTGGTCAACATGCAGCAGGGGATCCAAGAAGTCAAAAGTGGGTCATTTGGTTTAGGCCCAGAAAATTGCTAATGGCACCTCCAAGTTTACCATGTGGAGTGACAATCACAGCACCAATTCCTTTACCATAAAATCAATTAGGAAATTAGAGTTTTAGTGTAATTTAAATCTTATTTTATTTTTTCTTAAAAAAATAACAAAATACAAAAATAGGTCATGTAATTTAATTTTGTTTAATTTAATTGGTAATGTTGTACATATCTAATTTAAAAACCTTATTCTCTTTTCTTAAAAATAATTAAAAACAACAAAAATAGTTTTTTTTTCTTTCGATTAGGTTAGACAGGGTCAAAACCCTAGTTCTCTCTCATTCTCGATTCATCGCGTTTATTTATTTTTACCATATTGATGTAATTGCTCACAAGTTGTAATAGATTAATTAGGACCTTTTTTAGTTCATTTATTATTTTGTTTTACGGGTTGTTTTTGGCTATGTAATTAATACCCGAAGCCTTGTAATAGCGTAGCTTTACTTTCCGCACTTTAAATTACGCAAAATATTAACTGTTAGATGTATGAATTATAGGGATGCATGACAAGAATGTATGTAAACTTTAAAACGGTTAGCAAATCCTAAATGTGCAAAGATAATAAACTTGAAATTGAATCACTCGCACATGCGCACTCCAAGGGTATACTCCCACTTCGGTTGCCTTCGGTAAACGATCATTGAGTATAGGGTATTTTAGTGGTAGCTCTTTTGTCTCAAAGATCAAAGTTGCCTCAGAATAGTTGCCTCGAATATTGATCTTAAGACATTAGGGTTATTACTAAGACATCCTAACATTGCTTTATTGATCGTATGTCCCTTTTCGAATTAACCCACAAAACTCCAATGACGGTGCTACCTACTCACTAATAGTAGGATATCACTGTCTAAAGGAAACGAACATAGAACAATTCTTTTTTCGAGTAGGTAGATGCTAGTAGGTACTTGCTCAAAACAATTTTTTCCACACTTACACTCTTTTCAAACAAGCTTTTCAAAAACACTTCGTAACACTCTTGAAGACAGAAGCAAGGGTTAAATCAAAGTAAAACAAAAACTTTTTTTTCAAACACACAAACACGGAAGCAATTTTTAAAGTGATGATCAAGTACCTAAGAGCCCGTGGAGAACCACAGATAGAAAAGGTGCTAATACCTTCCCTTTCTATAATCTACCCCTCGTACTCAAAATCTTGAAAAAGGAATTTTTCTGTGCTTTTTTCCTTTCCTTGTTGGATAAAATAAAAGTCGGTGGCGACTCTTGCTTACAGCGACATTTTGCGGACACAAACGCAAAACGCAAACCAGCATTTTCCAAAACAGTTCCGGTTCTGCCACCGTATCACACTGCCCAAGGTGTAAGTATTAATGTTGTAGGGCTTATATGTTTGCTGTGACTTTTAAAATCAATAATAAAAGTTGTCTTTGTTTCCCAAATTGTGTCTTTATTTTCTGCTTTTTCTTGGAAAATGGTAATCAGAAAAAACCCTTCAAAATAAATAATAACTGAAATTCAATCTGCATGATCACTTTCTATATGTGTCAGTTTCTAAAAGCAATCATAAATCATATGTGCAGATTAATTAAAAAACTCGTTGAATACAATGACCCTGCACCATCTCTCAACTTTGAATGTCCTGTGTATGGGGCCAAAGAAGAAGACTATGATGAGATTCCAGAGGAGGTCTCACGGTTGCTTGAGCACGAGGAAAATACCATTTAGCCATATAAAGAGCCATTGGAAGTGATCAATTTGGGTTCAGAAGAAGATCCGAAAGAAGTCAGGATTGGAGCATCACTGCATCCTGATGTGAAGAGCATGTTGATTGAGTTGTTGAAAGAGTATGTGGATATTTTTGCTTGGTCTTACCAAGATATGCCTGGTCTAGATATAGATATTATGGAGCACCATTTACCGTTGAAACCAGAGTGTCTTCCAATCAAACAGAAGTTGAGAAGAACTCATCCAGATATGGCAGTAAAGATCAAAGAGGAGGTTCTAAAGCAGATTAATGCTGATTTTCTTGTGACGTCAGTGTATCCTCAATGGATTGCCAATATTTTCCCAGTACCGAAAAAAGTTGGAAAAGGAATTGGTGTTGTGATTGTAACTCCACATGGATCACATATTCCTTTTACTGCAAGGTTGACATTTGATTGTACTAATAATATGGCAGAATATGAGGCTTGCATCATGGGTCTCGAAGAAGCTATTGATCTTAGAATTAAAATTCTAGATGTGTATGGTGATTCAACTTTGGTAATAAACCAGATTAAAGGAGAATGGGATACTCGTCACCCCGACTTGATCCCTTACAAATATTATGCAAGAAGGTTGTTACCCTTATTTAATAAAGTTGAACTCCATCATATTCCAAGAGATGAAAATCAAATGGCGGATGCTCTAGCAAATCTGGCTTCTATGTATCAAGTAAATACTTGGAATGATATACCTCGAATTGTGGTTCGACGACTGGATAGGCCCGCTCATGTGTTCACAACACAGGAGGTAGCAAATGAGAAGCCTCGATATTATGATATTAAGCATTTTCTCTAGACTCGGGAATACCTGATTGGTGCATCGAATACAGATAAAAAGACATTGGGAAGATTGGCAGGCAGTTTCTTCCTTAGTGAAAATGAGTTGTATAAGAGAAATTATGACATGGTCTTGCTCAGATGCGTGGATAGACACGAAGCAGACATGCTGATGCATGAGATTCATCAAGGTTCATTTGGCACTCGTTCCAATGAACATTCGATGGCTAATAAGATGCTAAGGGCAGGATACTATTGGATTGCAATGGAATCTGATTATTACAAATTTGCAAAGAAGTGTCATAAATTCCAGATTTATGCAGATAAGGTCCAATTAGCCTCCGACACTTCTCAATGTGATTTCCTCCCCGTGGCCTTTCTCCATGTGGGGTATTGACATGATTGGAATGATAGAGACCAAATCTTCGAATGGACACTGTTTTATCTTGGTAGCAATTGATTACTTCACCAAGTGGGTGGAGGATGCTTCATATGCTAATGTCACTAAGCAGGTGGTTGTACGCTTCATCAAGAATAATCTTATATGTCAGTATGGTTTTCCGAGAAGAATTATCACCGACAATGGCTCAAATCTAAACAATAAAATGATGATAGAACTGTGTGAAGAATTCAAGATTGTCCATCATAATTCATCTCCGTACAGGCCAAAGATGAATGGGGCTATTAAAGCTGCTAATAATAATATCAAGAAGATCATCCAGAAGATGGTTGTTACTTATAAGGATTGGCATGAAATGCTCCATTTTGCTTTGCATGGATATCGAACATCTATCTGCACCTTAACAAGAGCAACCCCTTTTGCCCTTGTGTATGGAATGGAAGCTGTACTCCCAGTCGAAGTGGAGATCCCCTCTTTGCGTGTGATAATGGAAACCAAGTTGACAGAGGCTGAATGGGTCCAGAACAGGTTTTACCAATTGAATTTGATCGAAGAAAAGAGAATGAGAGCTTTGTGTCATGGACAATTATATCATAAGAGAATGAATAAAGCTTTTGATAAGAAGGTCAAGCCTCGTGAATTCAGAGAAGGCGACCTTGTGCTCAGGAATGTCATGTCTTTCAACACTGATTCTAGGGGCAAGTGGACTCCCAATTTTGAAGGCCCATGTGTTGTCAAGAAAGCCTTCTCTGGCGATGCATTAATTCTTTAAACTATGGATGGCGAGGAGTTCCCACGTCCCATGAATGCTGATGCAGTCAAGAAATACTTCACCTAAAGAAATAAAAGAATAACTTGCTAAGTTGAAAACCCAAAAGGGAGGCTTAGGAAAAAAAGAGCGTCTCGGTAGGCCGAAAACCCAAAAGGGTGGTCTAGGCAAAAATTAGAGACATAAACAGAATAAATTTCTCGCTAAGTTGAAAACCCACAAGGGAAGCTTAGGCAAAAGTTAGGGGATTTCTTGGCAAGTAATTACTTCAGACAAGACTTTATTGTTGGAGAAACAATCTTCTTGGATCCTCATCATACTTCAACAGAAGTTGCTGCTCAGGATTTCAGAAGTTGTTAAAGGGGATAGTGGTCATTGTATCTCAATGTATCTTTTCCATTATATATTACCATTTTATGAACTTTGTAATTATCCATGGATTCTCGCCATTCGCAGACTACCATTCATTAATGAAATTTTAGCTTTTACCCAATTCGTTGTAGTTCTTATTTTATTCAGTTTGCAAAGGCTCCATTTATTATTGATAATAACTTTCAAAGAAAAAAGATTAAATAACAAAATTGATTTTCAAAAAGAATTTACAATTTACTGTTACTTTAAAATTTGTGACGCAATAGGAAAACAAAAGTGGTGATCCCAGGAATGGACGAACTCCAGTTGTTTTGAGAAATTTTGTTTCCTAGGGATGTTTTTCTCAGGATGTTCTCGCTGTATTGGGTTTGTGACTCCAATGTCCCCGGTCAAGTAGTGGTTCATTTCTCCTCTTTTCCAAGTTTGCACGATATGAAGATTCAATCCCAGTTTCCTCCAGTAAAGTTTTTCGTTTGTTTAATAGAGGCTCTTTCTACCCATAGAAGTTGGTACAATAACTACTCTTGAAGAACGCAGGTCTCCGATTTCTCTAGTGAAGAATGTATATTGGTTTTCTCTTTGAGGATGTGGTGTTAACCTCCCTAGTGAAATCAGCGCGAAAGCCCCAGTTAATGGCTTGATGATAGGACATTGTACGCCTTAACAAAGTTTATGTGCTTCCTATTTCAGAATGGTCCTGAATTCCCCAGTGATTGTTTTGATGATTTGATGACCGTCTGCTCTAATTGAAATTGATTTTTCAAAATCCCCAGTAGAAGCATTACTTTTGAAAATATTTGATTTCTCGCTAAAGTCTGAGTGCTACTGTTGTACCCCAAAATTTTCCCTCTAATTTTATCATGATTTCCCCTCACAAGACTCTTTGAACTCCAGACATGATTAGGGTTTGCTCAGCTCAAGACATCTCCTTGCATTGATGACCTGAAATTAGGGTTTGAGTTTGCACAAGGAATTTTGGACTTCCAATGCTCAATGTGACTTTCATACTTCATGTTGGACTCCTAAGATTGCTCATACCAAGTTTCAAGCCTTGAATCAAACTTTTGCCCAGTCAATTGGACAGTTGACTTAAAAATCATCTGTATTGAGGAAAAAGTCAATTGTAGCCAATTTACAGTCAAAACTCATAATTTTTTATCCACATCAACATTATAGACTCATATGAACCATTTGATGAAGTTTGGACCACAACCCCTCAAGAAATTTGATCAGATCTTCAAAAGGGCAAAATGGTCATTTTTAGGGTTTTGACTGTAGAAGGGCAATTTCTGATTTTTAACCTAGCCAGTGTCAAATTAGGTTCAAGCATGGTTTCAAAGACTCAATGACATCATATTGACCTAATCACAAGGTTCAAAAGATCTCAAAAGCATTGGATTGACAAATGAATTTTCCAGTCAACTGATCAAAAATCAACTGTACACTGAAAAGTCAAACTTTGACTTTTTGGTCAAAATCAAGTGCCAAGGGTCATTTTTCATCAAGATGTGTCAAAACATGTAACTTGTTCACCAAGAAACCTAATTTTTAAAATTAGGGTTTAAAATGGAAAATTTTCATAACTTAGAAATTTTCTAAGTTATGTAAAATTCTTATTTTTTCCCAACGTTTACCAACTTTTTCACCATGATCCAATTGGATTCAAACAAAACTTCCAACATGAAAGTTTTAGTCCTCCAAAACATTTACAACTTTGATACACAAAGTTTTCCCAAAATATGCTTGGATCTCAAGTTATGATTTTGTGAACAAGGGTCCAAGAAACTTTTAACTTAGTGAAAATTTGCCCTAGTTTAGGCAGGATTTTGACCTATCTTCATGGAAATGTTTCACATAGTTCCAAGTGGAATATCAAAATGCATTTCATAGATAGATTTTATATCATGTTACAAGCTTTCCAAAATGTCAAAGAACTCTCCAAGATCGTTTGTGGTTAGGGAGAATCGAAAGTTTGAAAATGGAAAATTATCTCTTTTGGCCAAGGCATTTTGCACATTGATACAAGTTACAAATCAGTTTGGATCATGCTTGTACTTGGTTTACAAGTTCTAATCCTTTCTACACTCATAAATTAAATTCAAACACATTGGATTAAGACTTTGTTCTAAGCTTTAGAGCATTGTACAAAGAACTATTCCAAAAATGGCAAAAAGTTAACATTGCCACTTTGATAAAGCATGCTTTTGGCAATTTTGTTTCTCTTGAGCTGTGAACCCAATATTTTTCAGCAAACCAACTCCAAAAATATCAGGAAAAGTATACCAACCATGTTCAGGCTTTGATCTAGCAAGTACAGCATTTGGCATTGTCAACTCACCTTTTGCTTCAAAAACAAGAAAGCTTGCAAAAGTGAGATAACTTTGTAATATGATAAGAGCAAGCTTGGTGAACATTTCAAACAAGTTTTACACATTGTCTAAGGCCAGAAACACGAGCTCACAACCTCTCAAACACCCAAAAACACTAAAACATCAACTTCTGTCCAAAACAGGGCAAGCCCTGGGGAATCACTTCCAAAACATTTTTCACTCGTGCGTTTTGTCCCAAACCACTTCAAACATATTGCATACATCCAATCCAAGCTACCCAAGTCCCTGTCCAGCCACTGTAACTCCATTTTCACACTTTACCATTTTTACTTTGAAGCTTTGCAGGTTGAGTTCTACAAGCATATTCAGGCAAGTTCAAGGCAAGCCAAGCATGGGAAAGGTTGAGTGAACTTCAGGCAAGCTAACACGAGCTTCAGGCCTCATCAAAAACTCCTACATTGCCATATCCAAACATGGCTGAAACAGGTAATTTTCAAACTTCTATCTCCTTATTTAGGAATCATTAGGCTTAGGTTTGTGAAGCAAAAATGTAGCCCTTAATGTCCTTGAATTGTACATATGCATAAAATTCATTTATGTCAACTGAGCTAGGAGAATTTGAATGTTGAAGTTGCTGAATTTTTTAGGTCAAAAATTGGGGGTGATAAAATTCTCCCTGGTTTCTTAGAGTTAGATCAAGTTTTTTATATGGTTAGAATCGTGGTTTCATGCTCTATAACTTTCATGTTGCAAGTTTTTGTTTTTAAGCACGTATGTAGGAGATACGGTTTGAGTTGCAGAAGCGCGCGTTCTTGTTCAAAGGACAGGGACGAAGTGGAAGCTGGGCTGGGCCTGGCTTGCCTTGCTGTTGACACCCCCCATCCTGCTTTTTGCACCCCCTTGGCCCATTTCTTTATTTTTGCATATTTTTCATTTCTCTTTTTATTTTCTGACTTTAATTATTTTCTCTAAATATTAAAAATCACCAAAAATATTTTCTTAATTTTTTTTGCATTTTATTTTATTATTTTTATTATTTTTTAGACATAGAAATAGTTTAATAATAATAATATACTTTTATTTCTTAAATAAACTTATAAATAATATAAAAATATTATACATTTTTATTTTTATACTTAAAATATCATTTTCTCACAAATATTATTTTTTAACATTTCTATATATATATTTTTATTTATTTTCTTGTATATAATTAAATACATAAATAATAGATATATATTTTCTTTTAAAACAAAAAAAAATAGGGTTTCCACCCTTTCCAAAAAATAATCATTAATATTTTTTCTTATTTTTGAGGCATAAATAATTTATTTTACATACATAAAATAAACAATAAAAAACATCCTTGGCATATTTATATTTAATTGCATATTTAAATAATTGTCTATTTATTTATTTGTACAAATAAATTTAATATGGTTGTAATAGTTTTTAGGGTTTATTTTTGAGCAATATCCCCTTATTCAAACTTGTATCCCCCTCCCCATAATAATGTTGTAATAGTCTTAGATTTACTTTTATGCATTTTATCGCTTTCAAATGCCATGATAGAAAATTAGGGTTTGTATGCAAAAAGACCAAAATCAAAACAAATAGTATGACTAAACACAAGACAAAAATGCATGAAAAATGACAACACAATGCACACAAGCACCCTTAGGGTTTCATCCACTTGTTGCCTTAAAAATGGCCATGATATGCATACTAAGTATCTTGGCAAAATCAATCAAAAAAGATCATAGTCCCTCGATGACGCTATCTTGGTTGCCTAAACAAAAATGATCTAGTCCCTCAAAACTTGCTAAGATACTTGGCAACATTGTTATCATGGTCATACGATGACCCACGCCCGTCCCGTTTAACATCCAAACACAAGGTTGTTTACCAAATACAATGGTAAAACAACAATGTCAAAGGGTTAAAAATGTGTAGGAAAGATCTTTGAGTAGAGTAGACAACTCCTAGTTACTTGATCAAATTTGCAAACATCCTTGTTATTTTCAAACAACACACACACATAATTTCAAAACATTTCCCAAAAACAAACTTTCAAACATTGAAACATTTTTCAAAAGACAAACACCTTTGTAAATATTCAAACAAGAATCATTACAAAGGTTGCCTAGACAAAGGCCTCTTTTCAAAATATTTTCAAAACCACACACAAAAGCACCATTTCAAACAATTGAAAAGCAAAAGTAAGTGATCTAAACAAGTAACTAAGATCCCATGGAAAACCATGGATGAAAAGGATGCTAGCACCTTCCCTTTTCATAATCTACCCCCCGAACCCAAGAAAACATCTCAAAGGTCTTTCCTGTGCTTTTTGACCTTTCCTTTGGATAAAATAAAAGTCGGTGGCGACTCTTGCTAAACCGAAACATTTGCGAACACAAACACAAAACCTCAAGTCTGTTCTCCCACCGTATCACAGAACTGGCGACTCTGCTCGGGAATCATCTAAAAGTTGGGTTACCTTAGGGTTTAGATCATATTTACATGCTTACATTGTTTGCTTTGATTGCTTTACATTTGGTTCTATTGTTTGGGTTTGAATCCTCTACCCGGATTTTGGAAACATTCATAGGTAAATAACAATATGTTGTGGAAACTGTGCGGGGTATACCGACATGGTTGAAGCAATAGCTATTTTAGTGCAACATATTTGTGGGTACCGGTAGCCTTTGAGTCAATCAAAGAGAATACGGGGCCGCTGAGTGATGTCATGAAGCACTAATGGACTTTTAGAACCTTTACTTGACCATCTTGGCCTTTTTAGGGGTAATGAGATGACCGGCTTTGGTGCAGTCCGAAGTTGGTAGATACTCGATACTACACTCATTGAGGGTTGTTTTCTTGGAATATTTAGGTCGCCAGTAAAGTGGCTAAACTGAAACAATGAACATAGAAAATAATCCAGTGATATTGATCTCCTTAGAACCCGGTTACTATTTATAGGACAGATTGAGCCAACTAAACTTCAAGAGGGTACTTACCTATGAAACCCCATGCATGCCTAAACTAGGAACTTGTGTGACTTGTTTGTACATATACTTTTGCATAACATCATGAACATCATGAAGCATCATTTTCATCCACTAACCATTTCAAGGATTTTGGATCTTCATCTTTGTTCCTGTTTTGTAGGTTATGGAATCACTCCGCAGGAAAACAATCCAAGTCAACCTTGTGAGAATTCCTCCTCTACTCAAAGAGCTTGCTTCCAAGATTCCAGAGTATTCTCCATTCACTGAAAGACATGGTCGACTTCTCAACTTGGTCAACTCCAGTACAGAGGAAGACATGGTGAATGTTCTCTTCCAGTTCTTTGACCCCCTACACCACTGCTCTACATTTCCTGATTACCAACTAGTGCCTACTTTGGAGGAATTTTCTCAACTCCTGTGGATTCCTATTCTCCATCAACTACCTTTCAAAGGTACGGAAAGAGATCCAAAGCCTGAAGATGTTGCTAAAGCCCTACACTTGCAACCATCTGATGTCATAGGTCATTGGGAAACCAGAAGTGGTGTCAAGGGTTTCTTGGCAAAATTTATGTTGGAGAAAGATCAAGAATGCTGGAATTCTCTAGATCTGCAAGCTTTTGAGGAGATTGTTGCACTTCTCATCTATGGGTTGGTCTTGTTCCCAAACCCTGATCAACTTATAGATGTGAATGCTGTCAATATTTTCATATCTCGGAACCTTGTGCCTACTTTGCTTGGGGATATCCTCCACTCATTTCACACTCAAACAATGAGGAAAAGAGGTGTTCTCATGTGCTGTACTCCTCTTCTAGCAAGGTGGTTTATTTCTCACCTTCCCCAATCAGTCTTGAAGAATGAGCAAGGCTTAAGTTGGTCACAACGATTGATGACTCTTACACATTCAGATGTTCATTGGCGTTCTCGATCTAGAGAAAATGTTATCATCATTGATCGTTATGGGGAATTCCCTAATGTCCCACTACTTGGCATTAGGGGAGGCATTACCTACAACCCCTGCTTGGCTCTGAGACAGTTTGGGTATGCCCGAAGGGATGGCCCACATGACATGCTGATTCTAAACTTAGTTTTTGATTTCGACTACGACGCTTAAGGACTTCGACAAAGGTTTATCCGAGCTTGGAGGATGCCCAACAAGGTAGACAGTAAGACCTTGGGACACAAGAATTCCATCCCCCTTGAGCCTTACCTCAAGTGGGTATGAACCCGCGCCCAAAGTCTTATGATGCCTTACCCCTACATTCTCCCTGTGATTAAAGAGCCTGTTATAGAAGGAGAGGTTCCATACACCCTCCTACATCCTGACATGCCAACATCATTGGAAGATTTACAAAGGAGTTGGATACAGCTCAAGGGAGAACGCAATACTTTTGAAGCCCAATTCTACGCCAGTGAGAAGAAGGTTTTAGAACTTACTTGTCAACTTCACGAAGAGCAGACTCTTAACACCTACATTGCACCGAAAAGGATGCACAACGTCTTTTTACATTAGAATTTTGTATTATTTTTCCCATGGGGCATTTATGTACTAACAATTCTATCTTATTAATATGACGTGTGTTCTTTTTGTTTAAAACAAATTTGAATTTCTGAATCCTTAAATGCATTACATGAATACATATCATTCATCATATGCATAAACAGGTCTTCACACCAGGTTTCCTTATCTCTCTGCTGTTTATTTCAAAAAGATGGATATTGAGCAGACGGTCAAATATTTACAAGCGCATAATTCACAATTCCAACAGCTACTCATGACCTTGGCAAAGGGTCAGGAGGAGCTCAAAGCTTTATTGGAAAAGGAAAAATAGAAAAAGAAAAAGAAGAGGGTTGGTGTGGCTACTTTGGGTAGAAGATTTGAAGGTCATGCCAAAAGGGTCCTATATTTCCCATCAACATCTTAAGACGGTGAAGGAAAGGGTAAAGGAGTTGCGGTACCATCTGAATCTGAGGCTGAAGACTATTCTGAATAGCAGTATCCTCCTGCAGATGACAAATACAAGAATCTGGAAGAACGTCTAGCCGCCATGGAGGTTCAGAGAGTGCCTGGGCTGGACTTTGAAGAGTCGGGGTTGGTTTCTGGAAGTGTTATCCCTCCCAAGTTTAAAGTACCTCTTTTTGCTAAGTACGATGAGGTGTCTTGCCCAAAGATGCACCTACGGTCCTACGTCAGGAAAATCCAACCACATTCTTATGACAAAGATCTGTGGGTTCACTTCTTCCAGGACAACTTGTCAGGGACGCAGTTAGATTGGTTCTACCAGCTAGAGAGGTCTGATGTGCACAATTTGGAGGATTTGGATGCTGCCTTCTACAAGTAGTATCAATATAATGCGGACTTAGCACCAACCCGTACTCAATTACAGAGTATGGGTATGGTCTCCAATGAAGGCTTTAAGGAGTATGCCCAGAAATGGAGAGAATTGTCGGCACGAGTACAACCACCTCTATCTGAGAGAGAGCTTATAGACATGTTCTTGGGTACACTGCCAGGCCCCTTCTTCAATCACTTGATAGGAAGCTCTTCTGCAGGGTTCACTGAGTTAATTCTTACTGGTGAGAGAGTTGACGTCGGAATCAAGAGCGGTAAAATTTAAAAAGATACATCTGCTTCCGCTGCCATCAAAAATACTTTTCCAACAAAGAAAGAAGTCTCAGCAGTCTACTCCCAAAGAGGTCAAGGAAGAGTCGAGCGTCGACCAGCGGTGGGGGCCGTAATGATTCAGAAGTCTGTAGCTGATCAGCCCAGAATTAATCAACCCATAACCAACCAGCAAAGGGTGGAAAGGCCTGCATGGCAATACACTCGGATAAACATGACTCCCGCTCAGGTTCTACCCTATCTCTTGAAGTTAAACCTTTCCAGTTTAAGGGAGGAACCTAAAAACCCTAACACTTCGTCACCACACTACCATCCCAACGCCAAGTGTGCTTATCATTCAGACATCCTGGGGCACGACACTAACAATTGTTGGGCCACCAGGAATAAGATTCAGGATTTATTAGACGCTAAGGAATTGGAATTTGACGCCCCTGAAAAGCCGAATGTGATCTCTGCTCCAATGCCAAAGCATGGCCACAACACCCATGCTGTTGAAGAGGACCTGTTTGTTGCTACTGTTGATGATTTGATGACTCCATTACGATTAATCAAGCTAAATTTGTTGAAGGCTGGTATTTTCCCAGGATGTGAAAAAGATTGCTGCCTTTGTTCATCCTTACCATCCGACCGTCCGTTATTGAAGTTAGGCATCCAACGCCTAATGGATAATCAAGAAATCCTTTTTGAAAAGACCCTGTTACACCGACTCCTGTCAATGATGTTGCCATAATTACCATATCTTCCAATATTTCCAAGGTCTCCAAAAGACCTGTTAAGATTACATCCGATCCGAAGATTGTACCTCTGAAGATAACCCTGCCGGGGCCCATCCTGTACAAGTCCAACAAATCAATACCGTGGAACTATGGTAGAGAGATCTTCTACCACGATATTAAACAGATAGAATCTTTTGAAGAAAGTTCTGATGAAGAGACTTCCGACATTGGAAACATTGCTGGAACAAGTAAAATCACCCACAGCAGAAGAATTTTCTCTCCGGAGATTGCTCCTCCAAGGGCAGTCTTCGGACCCTCAAATGCTCCTAAGGTTACTCCTGTACCGGTCAACATATCTGCGAGAACTCCAGTTATTGAAGAAGTTGTTACTCTTGTGGTTGTACCCTCTGCTGTTGCTGATGATAGAGGGAAAGGGATCCAAGAAGCGCCCGTCGGGACGAGGGCTCAGCCTTTGGTCATCCCTGAGACCACCCAAAAATAAATGGAAGAGATTTTGAAAATAATTAAGAAAAGCGATTATAATGTTATGGAGCAACTGGGGAAAAACCCCTCAAAGATCTTTATGCTGGCCCTGTTGCTCTGTTCAGAGGCTCATGCCAAAGCTTTGATCAGATTCTTGAAGACGGCCCACGTGCCACAGGAAATCTCCATGGATCGGTTCTAGGAATGTGTAGCTAGCCTAACAGCAGACAATGGTCTAGGGTTCTCCAATGCCAATTTAACATCTAAAGGGAGAAAGCATAATGACGCCCTGCATGTCTTGGTGGAATGCAGAGGGACTACTCTAGCTCACATTCTGGTTGATACTGGGTCGTCTTTAAATGTCTTGCCGAAGAAAGCATTGGATAGATTGGACTGTGAAGGCCTAACCCTGAAGCCCAGCAATATCACTGTCAGAGCCTTTGATGGTTCTAAAAGGATAGTTAACGGGGAGGTGGACATCCCGATTAAAGTGGGAACTGAATCCTTCAACTCCATATTCTATGTGATGGACATCCGTCCTTCCTATTCTTGCTTGTTGGGAAGACCCTGGATCCACAATGATGGGGCCGTCACTTCTTCTTTGCACCAAATGTTCAAGTACCCTGTCCAGGGGAAAATTATAACAGTTCATGGAGAAGAGGAGTACATGATAAGCCATCTAAATTATTTCCGCTATGTGGAATTGGATGGTGAATTCATCGAGACCCCTTTCCAACACTTTGAGGAGGTATCTCAAGAGATTGCAGCAACCAAGACGGTGTCTTCCGTACCCATGATTACCAAACCTGTGCCTCGGATGTCATCCCTCAAAGATGCAAAGGTTGTGATTGAAGAAGGAGGAAGCACAATCTGGGGTCAGCTACCAGACTTTCCTTTCAAATATGATAAATTCGGCTTGGGTTTCACTGCTTCTGCTCAAAAGGTTGTACGCCGCTCCCGGGCTGGAGGACCACCAGTGAAGATCACCCATCATGGAGTCAATGCTTTGGAGGATGGTGAAGAAGAGAGCAACCTGGAAGACTGGATTTTCCCTACTTTTGGCGGAGGACTAACAAAATTTATCTTTCAAACATTTCTGTTGGTTTGTAATAATTCTTAATAAATTCGTACACTTTTTGCCTTGTGCCTTACCCGAGGCATATAGGTCCATTTGTAAGGGTTTGATTTTTCATCTTCATATGACATTTTAATGAATCATGGACGTTTTCACATATAAACTTTTGTGTTCATTGTCTTTATTTTTACATTTTATTTGTTTAAAGGTGGCTATCCCTTACACACACCCACACTCACAAATGCAGGTACCCTTCCATTCTGGATTCCATGGGTAACAATTCTGCTATGGCCTTCAGTGACTCTAAAGATCTGGTCAATCATGCCGAATACGAAGGTGATGAAGACTGTGAGGTGCCGGGAGAATTGGATAGACTTCTACAACAGGAAGAAATGGTTATTCTACCTCACGAGGAGCTGTTAGAGACAATCAACTTGGGTACTGTTGAAGACAGAAAAGAAGTCAGAGTGGGTGCCAACCTAAAGCCAAGTGTCAAGGAGCGCTTAGTTCAACTGTTGAATGAATATGTTGAGATCTTCGCCTGGTCTTATGAAGACATGCCGGGACTTGATACAGATATTATGGTTCACCATCTCCCTACAAGAGAGGACTGTCCACCAATTAAACAGAAAGTCCGCCGCATGAGACCCGACATGTCTGAAAAGATCAAAGCAGAAGTAATGAAGCAGTTCAATGTTGGGTTTCTTGCTGTTACTTCCTATCCATAATGGGTTTCTAACATTGTGCTCGTTCCTAAGAAGGACGGCAAAGTGAGAATGTGCATGGATTACAGAGACTTAAACAGGACTAGCCCTAAAGATGACATTCCACTACCGTACATTGACATCTTGGTTGACAATACAACTTAGCATAAGGTATTTTCTTTCATGGATGGATTTTCAGGGTATAACCAAATCAAAATGGCCTCTGAAGACATGGAGAAAACTACTTTTGTTACACAATGGGGTACGTTCTTCTATAAAGTGATGCCATTCGGACTGAATAATGCCGGGGCAACCTATCAGCGCGCCATGGTAGCTTTGTTTCATGATATGATACATCATGAAATTGAAGTCTATGTAGACGACATGATAGCCCATTCACAAACAGAAGAAGAACACCTCAACCATCTGCAAAAGCTGTTTGTCAGGTTGAAGGAGTACAAGCTCAGATTAAACCCTAACAAGTGCACTTTCGAAGTCAGGTCCGATAAACTTTTGGGTTTCATTGTCAGCAAAAAAGGCATCGAGTTTGATCCTACCAAAGTTAAAGCTATACAAGAAATGCCTGCCCCTCGCACTGAGAAGGAGGTCAGAGGTTTCTTGGGACGCCTAAACTACATCGCAAGGTTCATTTCTCACCTAACATCTACCTGTGAGCAAATCTTCAAGCTATTGAAGAAAGATCAGGTGGTTAAATGGAATGATGACTGTCAAATTTAATCCGATAAAATCAAGGAGTATTTTTTAGAACCTCCTATCTTGATGCCTCCCATCGAAGGAAGACCACTAATCATGTATCTGACTGTTTTGGATAACTCAATGGGGTGCGTTCTAGGCCAACATGACGAGTCTGGCCGAAAAGAGCATGCCATTTATTACCTTAGAAAAAATTTTACCGACTGTGAGACCCGATACTCACTGCTCGAGAAAACTTGCTGCGCTTTGGTATGGGCTGCTCGCCGGCTAAGGCAGTATATGTTGACTCATACCACTCTACTGATATCTAAGATGGATCCGATCAAGTACATCTTCGAAAAGCCTGCTTTTTCTGGAAGAATAGATAGATGGTAGATGATCCTGACTGAGTACGATATACAGTACATGACCCAAAAAGCTAAAAAGGGGAGTGTACTAGCTGACCATCTGGCTCATCAAGCTGTCGAAGATTACCAATCCATGAAGTTCGACTATCCCGACGAAGACATTATGGCATTGGACAACATTGAAGATTTCATACCATATGACGGACCTGAACAAGGATCCTGATGGACCCTATACTTTGATGGTGCCTCTAATGCACTTGGCAACGGTATCGGCGGATACTCATTTCCCCACAAGGTTTCCATATACCTTTCACTGGTAGACTCTGCTTCAACTGCACCAACAACATGGCCGAGTATGAAGCTTGTATCTTTGGTCTCAAGGCTGCAATAGACATGGGAATCAAATCTTTGGTTGTGTTTGGAGACTCAGCTTTGGTCATCAGTCAGATCAAAGGAGAGTGGGACACTAAACATCTGAACCTCATCGCTTACAAAGAACAAGTCTTGACATTGCTACCTCATTTCGAGCAGATTACCTTCGAGCACTTCCCGCGAGAAGAGAATCAGCTAGCAGATGCTCTAGCTACAATGTCATCCATGTTTAAACTTAACTGGGATAATGAGGCTCCCCAAATCACCATCGAGCGAATGGACGAACCTGCACATTGTCACGAGATTAATACCGAAGAAGTAGTGGACCGACCTTGGTTTCACGAAGTCAAAAGGTATCTCGAGGCTCAAGAATATCCTGAAGGAGCTTCAGTCAACGAAAAAAAGTTCTTAAGTAGATTCTTAGCTAAGTTCTTTCTGAGCAATGGTATCTTATACAAGCGCAATCATGATTGCATTCTGCTCCATTGTGTGGACAAGGTTGAAGCTGAACAGGTTATGGCTGAACTACATAATGGTACCTTTGGCACTCACTCTAGCGGGCATACGATGGCTAAGAAGATTCTAAGGGTAGGCTACTACTGGTCTACCATGGAAGCTGACTGCCATCAACATTCCAGAACTTGTCACAAATGCCAAATCTATGTGGACAAGGTACACATACCTCCAGTTTGTCTTAATGTCTTAACAGCTCCTTGGCCATTCACGATGTGGGGAATCGATATGATTGGAGAGATCAAGCCTACAACATCCAATGGACACCGCTTCATCCTGGTGGCCATTGATTACTTTACCAAATGGGTCGAAGCAGCTTCCTTCACATCCGTCACAAAGAATGTTGTTTCCCGCTTCATCAAGCAGAACCTCATTTTCCGGTACGGTATTCCCGATAGGATCATCATCGACAATAGTACAAACCTAAACAATACTATGATCACCGTTTTGTGCGAGCAGTTCCAGATTTAACATCACAATTCATCTCCCTATCGGCCAAAGATGAACGGTGTTGTCGAAGCTGCGAACAAAAATATCAAGAAGATCATATAAAAGATGACAGTCACCTACAAGGACTGGCATGAGATGTTACCGTTTGCTCTACACGGGTACCGTACCACGGCGCGTACATCAACTGGGGCAACACCCTATTCTTTGGTATACGGCATGGAAGCTGTTTTACCTATCGAGGTTCAGATTCCCTCCTTGAGAATCATGAAGGATGCTGGTTTGAGTGAAGACGATTGAATTCATACCCGGCTTGATCAACTAAACTTGATTGACAAAAAGCGACTTACTGTTGTTTTCCATGGTCAGACGTATCAAAAATGGATGATCAAGGCTTTCAACAAGAAAGTCAGGCACCGTGTATATCAAGTCGGAGATCTTGTAATCAAGCGGATCATCTTGCCGAAAAGTGATCCCAGGGGTAAATGGACTCCTACCTACGAAGGACCATTTGTGATCAAAAACATCTTTTCTGGTGGGGCAATGATATTAACCACCATGGACGACGACGACCTTCCGCACCCTGCAAACGCAGACATAGTCAAAAGATACTACGCATAAATGACCTATTAGGTTGACACACCTAGGCAAAAAAGGGGCATCCCGGTGAATCGAAAACCCGAAAGGGTGGTTCAGGCAAAAGTTAGGGATAAACAAAAACAAATCTGTACACCCGGCAAGTTGAAAACCCGAAAGGGCGACTTGGGAAAAAAAGGGTTTCCCGAAGGATCGAAAACCCGAAAGGGCGGTCCAGGAAAAAGTTAGGGAATTAAAGCGTATGAATATGTCTCGTCGGATCACTTTAAGGATAATCTCTTCACGGAAGAGCTCCTGGCTTCTGATCAATCCAATCATCTTCGGACGAAGAAAGGAATGGACAAGATATTCAGAGTTATGAAGGCTATAGCAGAATGGGAACCCCATGGAATTGTTACACATAGCCATCTTTCTTTGTATAAAATTTTCTCAATTTTTATGACAACATTCTCTTACTAGGATGTCTGTCTCCTTTGTACAAAATAATTACACAAAGTTAATACAAAGATACTTCAAAGTGCAGAAAACTATTTGCCTTTTCCTTTTTCTTTACACTTGTGAAAACGTCCAATGATTTATTAATGAGCATATGCATTTGAATATAATCACTGTTTACAAATAAACGAAATGGGAAAGAATAATTACTGACAGGTTGAAAGTATAGGAAGACATCTTTAGGCTATTCAAGGAGAAATCCCCTGCAGTATATCATCTAGGTCCCCAGTGGAGCTAAAACCTTGAAATACATGTCCCTAGCGGAGCTAAATCCTTAATTCCCATCAGAGTTAAAACTTCAAACTCCCAATTCCCAGCGGAGCAAAAATTTGAACTACAGACCCTCAACGAAGATGAAACCTTTTACCCCAACGGAGTCGAATTTCCAACTATCAATCTACAGCGGAAACCATGCGGCTTTTCCCCCAAATTCCCCAGCAAGTTGTCTTAAAGTCTGAGAATCAACCAGATAACAGTTAACTTTTGTCTTATCCTCAACCTAGGATAATTCCCCATTAGATTGGCATACAACCCAAACTCCTGATCTCCCCAGCGGGATAGCTACTCCTCAGCAGTAAGCTTTTCCCCCAGAGTCCTGAACTTACTCTCCAGCAGGATAGCTACTCCTCAGTAGTATAGCCACTACCCACATAGTTTTTACTCCCCAACAGAATGAAGATTCTCATTTTTGATTCCCCAGTGAAGTTGCCAAAGCCTTCTTTACTCCCCAGCATGAATTTATCAGAATTTTTAATCCTCTGCAAATCGAAGATTCTCATCCTTGGCTCCTCAGCATGAAGTCCCCAAGGATTCAAATTCCCCTAGCAGAATGAAGTTTCTCATTCTCAGTTCCCCGTAGAAGCCATCAGAGCTTTCCTTATTCTCTAGCAGATCAAGGTTTTCCTTTGTTTGATCCCCGGTAGAGATCACCAAAGTTTCCTTATTCCCCAGCTAAGTAAGGATTCCCTTTGTGTAATCCCCAGCCATAGTCGTCAAAGTTATCTGGATTCCCCAAGCAGAATGTTTATCATCCTCCAAGGACTTGAAGGATCTCTATATCCCCAGGAAAGTCGTGAAGGATTCTCACATCCCCACAGAAGTTGTCAAAGTTTTTGATAATCCCCGCAAGTTGCCAAGGATTCTCTATCCCCAACAGTAGTCAGCAGTGATTTCTTATCCTCAGCAATCAAAGGTTTTGAATCTCCAGTAGCAGTCATGGATTTATTTTCCCTGGCATCAGTCAAAGACTTTCTTATCCCCGACTATCAAGGATTTATTTTCCTCAGCAAGATAACTAATTAGTTTACATGCGCATACATTACACTCATATGTCATAAACATTGATAAAACACATATATTGCATCATACATTTCATGCAACATAACTTTGTGTTTCAGCTAACATTTTACCATTTTCAGGATAAGATTAACAAGCTACCAATATACAATCATGAAAACAGCTTAGAGATACTCCATACATGGATGCTATTCTATTTCTTATTCAAATTCAAAGCTCAGAAAATAGCTTAGAGATGCTCCAGACACGGATGCTATTCTATTGCTTATTCAAATTCAAAGCTCAGAAAATAGCTTAGAGATGCTCCAGACACGGATGCTATTTTATTGCTTATTCAGATCCCCAACCGAGAGATACTTCAGACAAAGATGTTATTCTATTGCTTACTCAAATTTAAAGCTCAGAAAACAACTTAGAGATGCTCCAGACACGGATGCTATTCTATTTCTTATTCAGATCTCCAGCTCAGAGATGCTCCAGACACGGATACCATTTTGGCGCTCATTCTTTTGACATATAACTTACAGTTCAACAAACATTCTTGGATGGCATCTACAAGCCCATCTCCGACAAGATTCTATCATATCTCCAAATGGAATCTTTAAGCCCATTCCCTCAACTATACTTCGACGAGTGCAAATTTACGGGCACTCTAGTGTCCAATCATCTTTTACCTTCGAGTCACGAACGGCAGACTCGCCAATCTAACTCTTCAGGTTCAAGAAGATTGAACAGGGGCAGCTGTTGTACCCCAAAATTTCCCATCTCATTTTATCAAGATTTCCCCTCACAAGACTCTTTGGACTCCAGACAGGATTAGGGTTTGCTCAGCTCAAGACATCTCCTTGCACTGATGACTTGAAATTAGGGTTTGAGTTTTCACAAGGAATTTTGGACTTCCAATGCTCAATATGACTTTCATACTTCATGTTGGACTCCTAATATTGCTCATACCAAGTTTCAAGCCTTGAATCAAATTTTTGCCAAGTCAATTGGACAGTTGACCTAAAAATCAACTGTATTGAGGAAAAAGTCAATTGTAGCCAATTTAAAGTCAAACATCATAATTTTTTATCCACATCAACATTATAGACTCATATGAACCATTTGATCAAGTTTGGACCACAACTCCTCAAGAAATTTGATCAGATCTTCAAAAGGGCAAAATGGTCATTTTTAGGGTTTTAACTACAGAAGGGCAATTTCTGATTTTTAACCTAGCCAATGGCAAATTGGGTTCAAGCATAGTTTCAAAGACTCAATGGCATCATCTTGAACTAATCACAAGGTTCAAAAGATCTCAAAAGCATTGGATTGACAAATGGATTTTCCAGTCAACTGATTAAAAATCAATTGTACACTGAAAAGTCAAACTTTGACTTTTTGGTCAAAATCAAGTGCCAAGGGTCATTTTTCATCAATATGTGTCAAAACATGTAACTTGTTCACCAAGAAACCTAATTTTTAAAATTAGGGTTTAAAATGGAAAATTTTCATAACTTTGAAATTTTCTAAGTTAGGAAAATTTCTTATTTTTCCCCAACTTTTACCAACTTTTTCACCATGATGCATTTGGATTCAAACAAAACTTCTAAGATGAAAGTTGTAGTCCTCCACAAAATCTACAACTTTGATTCACAAAGTTTTCACAAAATATGCTTGGATCTCAAGTTATGATTTTGTGAACAAGGGTCCATGAAACTTTTAACTTAGTGAAATTTTGCCCTAGTTTAGGCAGGATTTTGACCTATCTTCATGGAAATTTTTTACATAGTTCCAAGTGGAATCTCAAAATTCATTTAAAATATGGATTGTAGATCATGTTACAAGCTTTCCAAAATGTCCAAGAACTCTCCAAGGTCGTTTATGGTTAGGGAGAATCGAAAGTTTGAAAATGGAAAATTATCTCTTTTGGCCAAGGCATTTTGCACATTGATACAAGTTGCAAATCGATTTGGATCATGCTTGTACTTGGTTTACATGTTCTAATCCTTTCTACACTCATAAATTAAATGCAAACACATTGGATTAAGGCTTTGTTCTGAGCTTTAGAACATTGTACAAAGAACAATTCCAAAAATGGCAAAAAGTTTACATTGCCACTTTGATAAAGCATGCTTTTGGCAATTTTGTTTCTCTTGAGCTGTGAACACAATATTTTGCAGCAAACCAACTCCAAAAATATCAGGAAAAGTATACCAACCATGTTCAGGCTTTGAGCTAGCAAGTACATCATTTGGCATTGTCAACTCACCTTTTGCTTCAAAAACAAGAAGCTTGCAAAAGTGAGATAACTTTATAATCTGATAAGAGCAAGCTTGGTGAACATTTCAAACAAGTTTTACACATTTTCTAAGGCCAGAAACACAAGCTCACAACCTCTCAAACACCCAAAAACACTAAAACATCAACTTTTGTCCAAAACAGGGCAAGCCCTGCAGAATCACTTCCAAAACATTTTTCACTCGTGCGTTTTGTCCCAAACCACTTCAAAGACATTGCATACATCCCATCCAAGCTACCCAAGTCCCTGTCCAGCCACTGTAACTCCATTTTCACACTTCACCATTTTTACTTTGAAGCTTTGCAGGTTGAGTTCTACAAGCATATTCAGGCAAGTTCAAGGCAAGCCAAGCATTGGGAAAGGTTGAGTGAACTTCAGGCAAGCTAACACGAGCTTCAGGCCTCATCAAAAACTCCTACATTTCCATATCCAAACTTGGATAAAACAGGTAATTTTCAAACTTCTATCTCCTTATTTAGGAATCATTAGGCTTAGGTTTGTGAAGCAAAAATGTAGCCCTTAATGTCCTTGAACTGTACATATGCATAAAATTCATTTATGTTAACTGAGCTAGGAGAATTTGGATGTTGAAGTTGCTGAATTTTTTTGGTCAGAAATTGGGGGTGATAAAATTCTCCCTGGTTTCTTAGAGTTAAATCAAATTTTTTATATGGTTAGAATCGTGGTTTAATGCTCTATAACTTTCATGTTGCAAGTTTTTGTTTTTAAGCACGTATGCAGGAGATACGGTTTGAGTTGCAGAAGCGCGCGTTCTTGTTCAAAGGACAGGGACGAAGTGGAAGCTGGGTTGGGCCTGGCTTGCCTTGCTGTTGACACCCCCCATCCTGCTTTTTGCACCCCCTTGGCTCATTTCTTTATTTTTGCATATTTTTCATTTCTCTTTTTATTTTCTGACTTTAATTATTTTCTCTAAATATTAAAAATCACCAAAAATATTTTCTTAATTTTTTTTGCATTTTATTTTATTATTTTTATTATTTTTTAGACATAGAAATAGTTTAATAATAATAATATACTTTTATTTCTTAAATAAACTTATAAATAATATAAAAATATTATACATTTTTATTTTTATACTTAAAATATTATTTTCTCACAAATATTATTTTTTAACATATATATATATATATATATATATATATATATATATATATATATATATATATATATATATATATATATATATATATATATATATATATATATATATATATATATATATATATATATATATATATATATATATATATATATATATATATTTATTTATTTTCTTGTATATAAATAAATACATAAATAATAGATATATATTTTCTTTTAAAACAAAAAAACTAGGGTTTCCACCCTTTCAAAAAAATAATCATTAATATTTTTTCTTATTTTTGAGGCATAAATAATTTATTTTACATACATGAAATAAACACAAAAAACATCCTTGGCATATTTATATTTAATTGCATATTTAAATAATTGTCTATTTATTTATTTGTACAAATAAATTCAATATGGTTGTAATAGTTTTTAGGGTTTATTTTTTAGAAATATCCCCTTATTCAAACTTGTATCCCCCTCCCCATAATAATGTTGTAATAGTCTAAGATTTACTTTTACGCATTTTATCGCTTTCAATGCCATGATAGAAAATTAGGGTTTGTATGCAAAAAGACCAAAATCAAAACAAATAGTATGACTAAACATAAGACAAAAATGCATGAAAAATGACAACACAATGCACACAAGCACCCTTAGGGTTTCATCCACTTGTTTCCTTAAAAATGGCCATGATATGCATACTAGATATCTTGGAAAAATCAATCAAAAAAGATCATAGTCCCTCGATGACGCTATCTTGGTTGACTAAACAAAAATGATCTAGTCCCTCAAAACTTGCTAAGATACTTGGCAACATTGTTATCATGGTCATACGATGACCCTCTCCCGTCCCGTTTAACATCCAAACACAAGGTTGTTTACCAAATACAATGGTAAAACAACAATGTCAAAGGGTTAAAAATGTGTAGGAAATATCTTTGAGTAGAGTAGACAACTCCTAGTTACTTGATCAAATTTGCAAACATCCTTGCTATTTTCAAACAAACACACACACAATTTCAAAACATTTCCCAAAAAAAAACTTTCAAACATTGAAACATTTTTCAAAAGACAAACACCTTTGTATATATTCAAACAAGAATCATTACAAAGGTTGCCTAAACAAAGGCCTCTTTTCAAAATATTTTCAAAACCACACACAAAAGCACCATTTCAAACAATTGAAAAGCAAAAGCAAGTGATCTAAACAAGTAATTAAGAGCCCATGGAAAACCATGGATGAAAAGGATGCTAGCACCTTCCCTTTTCATAATCTACCCCCCGAACCCAAGAAAACATCTCAAAGGTCTTTCTTGTGCTTTTTGACCTTTCATTTGGATAAAATAAAAGTCGGTGGCGACTCTTGCTAAACCGAAACATTTGCGAACACAAACGCAAAATCTCAAGTTAGTTCTCCCACCGTATCACAACTACACCTGGTAAAGCCTTGAGAAGGATTTTGTATCTCTGTATCTGTACTGTTTGGTCGCTATGTTTTGTTTACTTCCAGATTACGCTTCTCCCCAGTAAAGTTAAACCAGGCAATATGTTATGTTTCCTCAGCTGGCGCTTACTTTTTCTTGGATTGTTCATCTTGAATGTAATTTCGCCGAGTGTTGATAGTGCCTGAGGTGGTATTGTCTGGTTACTCCCAGTGTTGTATATCTTTTTTTCAGCATACATACGATAACACTCATACATTCATACATACATCATGCATAGCTAAAATTGGCAAATCATTGTTCATTAACATTTGTTAATATTTTTGTTGACATATCACCCTGTTTTGCAGAGTTACATTGTCCTCTCTTCAATAGAGTGTTGGTCTTAAGTAGAAAGCGTATATTCTTCCAATTTTCCCACTGAGTTATCCCTCGTGGAAGATTTTTGCTTTAGCCTTCTTGTATAGCTCCTTATTTGGATGGATTTCTTTTTCCCTCTTCAGTTTATTTTTCAAAGGATGTATTTTGGTTGACTATTTCGTTCCAGTTTATTTCTGGTTTGAATCTTTGGTTCCACAACAATATTATTTACTTTGGATTTCCTAAAGCTTCGAGTTTTGGTTTGTGCATTTATTTTGCACGAGAAGACTTTATCTCCTCAGCAGGAATATAGTAGCATTTCCCCAGGAAGTCATATTTCTTTCCCCAGGAAGCCATATTTCTCTCCCCAGAAAGTCATTTCTTTTTACAATCATCCATGACAACAAGTAGCAGGTCTCTTTATTTGAGAAACTTGTGCTTCCCCGTAAAAGTCGACGTAACTTTTTTTGCTATCTCCTCTATGAGTGGATAGTTTGTAGTCCGTTGTCAATTTATGCCATTGGATGGCAAGACTTTCAAATTCGCAGAGACCGTTCGTTGTGAAATCTTTGCAGGTGATAGTCTCTTTATTTAAGACAGATTATATATTACCCTTTCCAGGCAGAGTGCCTCGGTTAAAGAAGAAGTTGAGACCCTTTCTAGGTGAAATGCCAGAATTTTGGGGAAACTTGTTATCTTTTTGCTACCTTCAGTGAATGTTGGTAGTTCATCGTCAGTGAACAGCGGTGCTATGATATATTTCCTCTCTACCTTCAGTGAAAGTTGGTAGGTTACCTTCAATGAAAGTTGGTGATTGTTATCTTTTTGCTACATTCAGTGAATGTTGGTAGTTCATCGTCAGTGAACGACGGTGCTATGATATATTTTCTCTCTACATTCAGTGAAAGTAGGTAGGTCACCTTCAGTGAAAGTTGTTGATTGTTATCGTTTTCCTACCTTCAGTGAACATTGGTAGTTCATCATCAGTGAACGGCGGTGCTATGATATATTTTCTCTCTATCTTCAGTAAAAGTTGGTAGGTCACCTTCAGTGAAAGTTAGTGATTGTTATCTTTTTGCTACCTTCAGTGAACGTTGGTAGTTAATTGTCAGTGAAAGGTGGTACTATGATATATTTTCTCTCTACCTTCAGTGAAAGTTGGTAGGTAACCTTCAGTGAAAGTTGGTGATTGTTATCTTTTTGCTACCTTCAGTGAACGTTGGTAGTTCATCGTCAGTGAATGGTGGTGCTATGATATATTTTCTCTCTACCTTCAGTGAAAGTTGGTAGGTCACCTTCAGTGAAAGTTGGTGATTGTTATCTTTTTGCTACCTTCAATGAACGTTGGTAGTTCATCGTCAGTGAACGACGGTGCTATGATATATTTTCTCTCTACCTTCAGTGGACACTGGTAGTTTCGCCTTCAGTAGGATTTGATGTATCCTTTGACCATTCTTTTTACCACCCTCTCTAAGTCGGGTCTTGTGATCCACCAGTGATTTATTTTCCTGGTCGGGTTGCTTTCCTGTTTCTTTATTTTGTTACATCCACAATGGTGTTTTACTTCTCTTTGGTCTTGTTCATATGCATTCATGCTCATAAGCATTGCAAGGCATCTTAGGGACAAAAATAGGGTTTGTTTTATATTTAAGTATCTTCGATCGCATCAACACGAAGATTTTTAACCTTCGTATCTCTGGATAGAAGAAACTTAAATAAGGGCAGCTGTTGTACTCCAATTTTCCCCCCTAAGATCCCTTCATCATACCATGTTGATTCCATCACAACAAGATCACATTAGGATTCTTGGTTCCCCTCCCTATATTTAGCTATGCTATTTGAGGAATCACCAAGCACCTTGACTTGTGTTCTTTTGTGATCATGAATATTTTTTGTCTTGATTTCATCTCTTAATTAATAAAATGCAATGTTGGTTTGTCTTGCTTGTTACTCATGTAGGTAAAGGTAATAAGATTCAGTAAGTTGCTCCATGGGTTCATGAGTTTATTTCCATGCCCTAGTCAATAAAGCTTGATAAGTTCAAACCTCACCATTGGATTTGTTTTGGAGGAAATGTAATGGCAACATTATTTTGGTTCACCACATTTCAAGATTATCAAATTTGGTTCAAAAGTACAAGGGATTGATTGGAGAAGTGTCATGCTTGGACAAGACTTTGTTCCCATTGGTCACAAATGCATATTTCTCTCAATTATCAAGATATGTAAGTGGTTTTGGTTGCTATTAGTTCTTATTATCATCCTCAACAACTTATATTTACAAAGCATTTATGTTGGTACAAGAAGTTTGTTCAAAATTGTCAAAGTTCCTCAAGGCATTTTTCTTGATATAGGAGCTAGGGTTTTGAACTTCAAAGAAGCATATCTTGCTCATATTTTGGTATTTTGGAGTGATTCCAAATACATCCTTCTCTTTAAAGAATTATCAACAAATCACTTCAAAATTTCCAAGGAGTTTTCAGGTGGAAGAAACTTGATGATGATGAAAGATTACAAGTCCTCCAGATGAACCCCTATTTTCCTATGTGTGACATCAAATGATCATAATTTGGTCAATTTTTATCACCTTGAGCCCACTCCTTTTCCAAAATGATTTTGATTATGTGAACTTTATTCCTTCTTTCATGTGCAAAGTGATAAAATGGATGGAAGAGGCCCTAAGGATACAAAAGATTATAGGTCATTTCATGATTTTTTGCCAACTTCAACAATCCATAACTCTCTCAATTTTTTGAGATTTTAGATGGTTCAAGTTTCAAAATGTCATTCAGTAGGTCTATTTCATGCCATATTTTTTGGTCAAGATCAAATTCTAAGAGGAAGGCCATTTTTGGATGCAAAACATTATAGGTCACTTTTGAAGAAAAACTTGAAATATTTCTAAGTATGGAAAGTCAACCTTTTTTCCCCAACTTTGACTCAATGCAACTTTCAGCTCAAACATACATTTGATTCCATTCTTTTTTAATTGAAAAGCTTGTAACCTCATCGTTCTAAAGCATCAAGAATCATACCTTAATACCCCTTGAGCTGAGAATGCCATTGGATTGAACTTGGTAACTTGGAACTGAAGTTTCCCCATAAGTCAGAATTTGAAGTCTTTGTTTTGGCTTCTAATCACAAGTTTTCCACGCGTTTATTCCTCTAAACATGTTTAATGAAGTTCCAGAATTGATTAGCACAACAAAACACGTGTTTTTGATGAGTTTTGATCAAATTGAAAGTCACACTTTTCTTGTTTGCAACTTCACACGATTTCCCTCCAAACTTCATCATTTCACACACTTGGACATTCAATTTGATTCCCTATAAATAGAGGGTCATCCCCCATTCATTTCATCAAGCTTGGATAGCCAGAATCACCCTGCCAAACTTGTTCCATAACTCAAAATTTGGCTACTTCGAAATATGCTTTCAAGCCTTTTTCAATCCAATTTTTCCATCAATTCACCTTCCTTGATCTTCCCTGAAGCTAACCATATAATTACATTCAAGAACCGTGCCTTAGATTGCTCCATAGAAGTCCAGTTTTAGAGCTCCGCAACTCAACTCCAATAGGTAGATTCCTTCATCAATTCTTCAAAACTTTGATATCATTGTGATGCTCTCATTGCCTTGGTTCTAGTCGCAACACTTACTTTCATCTGGAAACTTGTTTTGACCACGAAATTTCAAATCCCTTTTCAAAACTTTCCTTCCAATTTGCTTGAGCTACAATTTATATAAATTTGTCGCGAAGGTGTGGTTGTCTTCGCCTTGAAGAGACAAAGTGAATGGCATAGGTATGAGCTTCTAATTTTACAGTCTGAGAGACCTACAATTCACGTTGGCTGGAGGTTGAAGATGACTAACGTGTCATCGTCCAACCAATGATGGCACGCCACTTGTATTTTTTGAAATCTGATTTAATTAATGATCAATGCATTATCCACTAAAGTCCATAACATGCACAACGCGCTAGGTCCACTTGATCCGTTTACTAACGCGTTTTGACATTGATCAGATGACCCATATTTTTTTTATTTTCTTTTTTGATTTTATATTTAATTGTTTTAAATTTCAAAAAATCATAGAAAAATAATTTTTAGTTCAAAAAATCTGAAAAAATTATGAAAAATATTTTTGATTTTTCTCTTTCTGATTTTTATATTTTCACAATTTTATTTTGTGTTTTGGTATTTTTTAATAAATTTTCACTTTATTTAATTTGTTTTAAATGTTGAAAAATACTTTTATGCATTTTTAAATTCTGAAAAAAATATGGAATGATCCAATGATATTGTGACAAATATTGGTGACCTCACTTAACTTTTATTTCTGACTTTGGTATTTTTTATCATTTTTGTTTATTTTACTCATTTCTTTTAATTTTAAAAGTAGTTTCTGACTTTAAAAAATTACGAAAAAATTTATAAAAATATTTGAGTCCATTTCTGATTTTTCTATTGTCTTACTTTTTATTTCTTGATCAATTTGAGCATAGCTTATATTTTTATCCCTTATTTCTATTTTAAATATTTCTAAAACCTTTTTTAATGTATATATTAAAATGCAATATTATTTTGTGATTATTTTCTGGCTAATCTTGGGTTGAATTTTTTATCATGAACTTTATTAACATCATTGGATCCACGGTGCTGAGTTTAACTCCACAAAAATGGGTGAATGATTTTAATAATAGTTTGATTAAATTTTAATTCAAATGTGGTTTGTATATTCTTCCCCACCCCTCTCCATCTCATCCCTTTCTTATTGCACTAAGTGTTATTGGAGCATGATCTCTATATCATGTCTCAAAATAAATGGAGTATAGATTGCTATTGACCAACCTCAAAATAGGTGCGACTTCTACATAAGTCCACTTACGATTGCTTAACATAGCACTAAATTTTGTACCGATTCTAATAAATGACCATTTGTGGCCCAAACCTATGTTTGCAAGCCCAAGTATGTTAATTTGATCTCTTTGATCCAATAACCTTGAGATTCATTGTGTGGAGGCTTTGGTTCTACCAATCCTCTAATGGATCTACAACACTTTTGGTCAACGCGGATCACTTAAACATCATTGATCATTAAATGGTACTTTTGAGTATCCCAAATAGATGATATACTTGACAAAAAGAAAATGCAACTTGTTGTGTGGAGGCTTTGGTTCTACCAATCCTCTAATGAGTTCTAAATGCAAGTTTCTAGATGATCATCCAACTAACCAGTAATCACTAATAATGGATTTTAACCTTTGTTGTTACTTTATGCCCTTTTATTTATTTTTATGCTTTATGCACCATTTACTTTAAGCATTACATTTCATGCTATCTTCATCTTTGCTCACTTGAGCCTTTTCTTTTTCTTCTAAGACACCTAATAATCAACATAAACCATAAAAACTTTAATGATACTTGGACTATTTGGTTACTATCCTTGGCATTATGGAGTATGGGACTTCTTGGACTTAGGATTAGAAACCTTGGCCTATGTTGGAGACTTTATAACCTTAATTGATATTTTGTCTGGAGTTCTTGAGGTTTACCTCAAGACATTTGGTTGTTTGTTTGTTTTGCGTGCAGTTATTGTGATTACATTCTTTGTTTGTAATCTGGAATTCACCCGTATATAGCCGATACTCTATCCAATTTTTGTGAAGACTTTATACACTTAAAGTTTGGTTCTTTCAAGAGGTCTAGTATCTTTGCTTGCTTGGTTTCAATCCAAAGAATGAGAATTCTATCTTGGCTCATAATGTCAAGTATTGGCTTCTTGTTGGTTAGATAGTTCATATCCCTAGCTTTTACCTTATGCTTTATCATAGTCTCTTCTTCTCCTCCCATCTTATTTAATTTCAAAAATCTTCTTCCTCCTTTTGAAAACTCCTCTTGTTTTGAAACTTGAACCACTTTCATAATAAACTTGGACTTAGGTCCATGCATTTTCAAAAAAGTTTCATGAATAAACTTCAATCAACTTAATAATATTTTGACATCATTTTTTGTGAGAAGACTAAAAGTCAATCAATCTCATTTCAAATCATTTTTGCCACTTTGGCTTTCTTATTTTAAAACCTTTTTCAAAAGATTTGACTCTTGTCAATCCTTGCAGTGATGCAAACAACTATACTTCTACAATATATAGTGAAGAGAGATATTTTCCACTTGGGTGTTGAGTGAGTCATTGTTGATTTTAAAATCCAAGCCATATCCTCCACTTTGAGATGATGCAAATTCTCCTTTCTCATGATTGTGGGTAGTAGGTATGTTTTCCACACGGACAATGACGATGATGTTTTATCTCATAAAAAATAACCAACACACTTACATTTTAAATTTTTTAAAGAGGAACTACGTGTACCCTGATCCTCTATTGCACAAAAAGGTGGTACATAGGTACTAAAGGTTCACAACCGCAGCGGGTGCAAAAAACCATAAAAATATATTTCTTTTCTCACCTCCACCATCCATTTTTTACACAACATTTCATAGCCAAAATATACAGATTTTACAAAGAGGTTCCTGCGGAGTACCGTAGATGTTTAGGGTGCTAATACCTTCCCTTTAAATAACCAACCCCCTTACCTTGAATCTTTCCCCCCTCTTTTTGGGTTATTCGCTCTTTTCCCATTCCTTTGGAAACAATAAAGCGCGGTGGCGATTTTATTTTGATTTATACAAGTCTAGTCAATACCATGACTTAGTCTTAAACATTTCTACCTCTACACATAGGAACTCCTCGCCATCCATAGTTTCAAGAATCAATGCACCGCCAGAGAAGGCTTTCTTGACAACATATGGGTCGTCCAAATCACGAGTCCACTTGCCCTTAAAATCAGCGTTAAAAGACATGATATTCCTGAGCATGAGGTTGCCTTCTCTGAATTCACGAGGCTTGACCTTTTATCAAAAGTTTTCTTCATTATCTTTTGGTATAACTGGCCATGGCACAAGGCCGTCATTCTTTTCTCTTCAATCAAATTCAAATGGCCAAACCTGTTCTGGACCCATTCAGCCTATGACAACTTAGTTTGCATTATCACACGTAAAGATGGAATCTCAACCTCAAAGGGGAGCACTGCTTCCATTCCATACACAAGAGAGAATGAGGTTTCCCCTGTTAAAGTGCAGACAGATGTACGATACCCGTGCAAAGCAAAAGGGAGCATCTCATGCCAATCTTTAAAAGTAACAACCATCTTCTGGATGATCTTTTTGATATTCATATTAGGAGCTTCAACAAACCAATTCATCTTTGGCTTGTAAGGAGATGAATTGTGATAGACAATCTTAAATTCTTCACAGAGTTCTGTCATCATCTTGTTATTCAGATTCAAGCCATTTTCGGTGATAATCCTGCTTCGCACACCATACCGACATATAAGACTGTTCTTGATGAAACAAACTACCACTTCCTTAGTAACATTAGCATATGAAGTTGCTTCCACCCATTTGGTAAAGTAATCAATTGCTACCAAAATGAAATGGTGTCCATTCGAAGCCTTAGGTTCAATCATTCCAATCACTTCAATACCCCACATATAGAAAGTCCACGGAGAAGAAATAACATTGAGAAGTTTCAGAGGCACATGAATTTTATCGGTGTAAATCTGACACTTATGGCCCTTTCATTATCAGCCAATACTAACCTGCCCTAAGCATCTTCTTTGCCATCGAATTTCCATTGGCATGGGTACCAAAGGAACCTTCATGGATCTCATACATAAACATGTCTGCTTCGTGTCTATCCACGCATATGAGCAAGACCATGTCATAATTTCTTTTGTATAACATATCTTCATTGAGGAAAAATCTACCTTCTAACCTTCTCAATGTCTTTCTATCATTGTGCGATGCCCAATCATGTATTCTTGAATTTGGAGAAAATGTTTGACATCATAATACCAAGGTTTTTCGTCTGTTACTCCCTTTGTTGTAAACACATGAGCCGATCTATCCAAACGTCGCACTGTGATACGAGGCACATCATTCCAAGTACTCACTTGATACATAGAAGCCAGAGTTGCCAATGCATATGCCATCAGATTTTTATCTATGGGAATATGATGGAACTCAACTTTATTAAAGAAGGGTAATAATATTATAGCATAATCTTTGTAGGGAATTAAGCCAGGGTGACGAGTATCCTATTCTCCTTTAATCTGATTTATTACCAAAGCTGAATCGTCATACACATCTAGAATTTTGATTCTGAGATTAATGGCCTCCTTGAGACCCATGATACAAGACTTATACTCTGCCATATTATTGGTACGATCAAAAGTCAGCCTTGTAGTAAAAGGTATATACGACCCATGAGGAGTAATAATCACAACACCAATTCCTTTTCCATAATCATTCACAGCTCCATCAAACACCATGCCCCACCGGGATTCAGGATCAGGACCTTCCTCAGGTAACAGTTCATCACAATCTTCCACTTTCAGAAACATAACATCCTCACCAGGGAAATCATATTTTACAGACTGATAATCATCAACCGGTTGGTGAGCAAGATAATCTGCCAACACTGCTTTTTATAGCCTTCTGAGTACGGTATTCAATATCATATTCAGACAACAACATCTGTCAATGGGAAATTCTCCCAGTAAGAGCATGCTTTTCAAAAATATAGTTAATTGGATCCATTTTGGTAATCAACCAAGTAGTATGATTCAACATATATTGCCGCAATCGCTTTTCCACCCCGGCCAGAGCACAACATGTCTTTTCCGACATAGAATATCGTGACTCACAGTCAATAAATTTCTTGCTGACATGATAAAAGGCATATTCCTTCTTCCCTGTTTCATCTTGTTGTCCCAAAATACAGCCCATAGAATTATCTAACACTGTCAGATACATAATCAACGGTCTTCCTTCACTCAGAGGGAGCAATATAGGAGGTTCAAGCAGATACTCTTTAATACTTTCAAATTCCCTTTGGAAATCATCTGTCCATACATAACCTTGATCTTTCTTTAACAACTTAAATATCGGCTCACACGTTACAATCATGTGGGAGATAAATCGGGAAATGTAATTCAAACGCCTAAAGAAGCCTCTAAATTGCTTTTTAGTTCTTGGCGCTGGAATTTCTTGAATTTCTTTGACTTTAGTAGGGTCAAATTCAATTCCTTTTTGGCTGACAATGAAACCTAACAATTTCCATGATCGAACATTGAAGGTACACTTATTTGGATTTAAGCGGAGACAATACTTCCTCAAACGCAGAAACAATTTCAACAATCTTCTATATGCCCTTCTTCAGTCTGGGACTTAGCAATCATATCATCAACATATATCTCAATTTCCTTGTGCATCAAATCATGGAATATGGTTGTCACAGCCCTCTGGTGCGTTGCACCAGTGTTCTTCAACCTAAAGGGCATCACTCTGTAAACGAATATTCCCCAGGGTGTGATAAACATTGTTTTTCCATGTCCTCAAGAGCCATTCTAATTTGATTATATCCGGAAAATATGTCCATGAACGAGAATACTTTGAATTTTGTTGTACTATCAACCAACATATCAATATGTGGCAATGGAAAGTCATCTTTTCGACTAGCTTTGTTTAAATCTCTATAATCTACGCACATACGAACTTTTCCGTATTTCTTTGGTACTGGGACAATATTGGAAATCCACTGAGGATACACTGATGTCACAAGAATACCGATATTAATATGCTTTAAAACTTCTTCTTTAATTTTCATTGCCATATCGGGATGAGTTCTTCACAATTTCTGCTTGATTGGCAGGCACTCTAGCTTTAGCGGCAAATGATGTTCCACAATATCCATATTCAAACCACGCATGTCTTGGTATGACCATGAAAATATATCCATATATTATTTCAACAATTCAATCAACTTACTCTTTACATTGGGACGCAACAATGCTCCAATCTTGACTTCCTTTGGATCTTCCTCTGACCCCAAATTAATCACTTCCAATGGCTCTTTATATGGTTGAATAGCACTTTCCTCGCGCTCAAGCAATCCTAAAACCTCTTCTGGAATCTCATCATATTCTTCTTCTTCGGTCTCATACACGGGATATTCAAAGTTGGGAGAGGGCACAAGGTCATTGTATTCAATAGGTTTTTTAATTAATCTGCACATATGATTTATGATTGCTTTTAGAAACTAACACACATAGCAAGTGATTATGCAGGTTGCAATTATTATTTATTTTGAAAGGGTTTTTTTATTACCATTTTCAAAGAAAAAAGCATAAAGTAAAGACACAATTTGGGAATCAAAGACAACTTTTATTATTGATTTTAAAGATCAAAGCAAATAGATAAACCCATACAATATCAACTTTCACCTTGGGCAGAGTGAAAGATTTTTTGAAAAGATTAACAAAAAACAAATTACTTTGAGACATGAATGCAAGAGGGAACATCAATGGTGATCCAATTCTGGACTCTAACTCCATGTGTCACATAGTTCGGCATCTCTTGCTCCGCTTCATCCTCCACAATAGCATTGATCCTATGAACAGTTGGATGAAGATAACCTTCAATATGAAAGATATCCTGATAATTGCCCAAGGCATACTTCGTCTTCATGTTCTTACCTTTATCATTCTTCATAGAAAATCCCAGACCAACTCTATTCTTATTTACAGATGGATCAACGATCTGCCCCTATACTTTACTAGGGCCATTACGCACAACCTGCTGAGCATCTTTAAACGAAGCTATAGAGTTCTCATCTCCCCTTATATTATCAATGGATAAATCTTGGAACTGAGTTCCAACAGCAGATTCATCTGCTTCCACAACACTGAAAGAGGATAGGTGAGATATTAACAAAGCCTGTTATCCATTTATGATGACCACCTTTCCTTCACGCACGAACTTCAACTTCTCGTGCAAAGTCGAAGTGACAGCCCCTGCCTCGTGTATCCACGATCGTCCCAGCAAACAGCTATAAGCGGCCACAATATCCATAACCTGGAAAGTAATCTGAAATAAATACAGGCATATGTGAATAGGCAAATTTACTTCCTCGATGACGGGCTTCCTTGATCCATCAATTGCTTTTACAATTATGCCACTCGGGCGCATGGGAGCTCCTTGATATTTCATCTTCATAAGGGTTCTTCTTGGTATGACATTTAAAGCAGACCCATTATCAATCAACACATTTGAAAATGAATCGTTCTTAAAGTTCATGGAGATATGGATAGCCAAATTATGATTCCTTCCTTCGTCATCATAGAAACTCTGGTTTTACAGGATGTAATATTCCCTACCACACTGCTGAATTGGTCCAATGGCATATTAATTTTGACAAAAGCTTGATCCAATACTCTCATCAAAGATTCCCTTTGGGTAGAAGAGTTCATCAATAAGGACAGAATAGAAATCTTTGATGGAGTCTGCAAAAATTGATCTATGATACTATAGTCGCTCATCTTGATAATCTTCAGTATATCATCCCCATTTTTTTCCAGTGTTGTACCACTAGATTCCCCCACTGCTTTCTTAGGTTTAACACTTTCAACAATCTTCTTATCAGCATTAACATTCCCTCGAATGACAAGTGCGAAAACACGACCACTATGGGTCACTCGGTTGGCCTCAACAATATTCTTGACATCAGAAAAAGGTTGGATGGGAACTTCCACACCATCCTCCAATATTGTAGCATTGTATTTATACGAAAAGACTTTGTTTGATTCGTAAAGAATAAGACCTGGCAAGAAAATCACCACTAGAGAAACTACTGGCTTGCTACAATACTTAATATCTATAGGGGTGGGAACACTGAAACACGACACAATAACATTCACCCCTTCTTCAGAATACTTGGATATCACATAATCTATGCTGGAGAACATATCTTCATCTGAGGAAAAGAACTCATCTACAGAAGCATAATCATCATCTGACACGGTCTTAACCAAGAAATCTCCAATCACATTAATCCCATTACAATCATCTCTATTTCCTAAAACTTTGATAGTACCATTATTCAATAACAACTGAATATCCCTTCTCATAATGGAAAAACCACGAGAATCTCTGCAGCAGATTCGGTAAGACCCATAATGGTGTTCTTCTTGACCACCCATGTGACAGAAGGTAGTGTGCAATTGCACCAAATCATCATTCATATGATTCACGTCAAAAAACCGGAATTCTCCAGGACATCCAAAGACCATATTCATATATTCCTCGTACTCTGCCCTAGGCCTAATTATATGAATGAGACCTTCATCCATCATTTCCTGAAGATCAACTTTTATCTTATCACACCCTGTATATCTGTACTGCAAATACCACAGCCAGCATGGTCATGCATATAGTAACTAAACTCGCAGAGGTCAATATGAATCTTTAGAAAATCTTCTCTAACTAGGTTGATATCAAAAATCCGGAATTCCCCTGGACAACCAGCAACCATGTTTACAACATTTGCTACTCCATGCTTTGGCAAAGGATTATCTTTCACGTTAGGGCCAACATATTTAAAGAATAAAAGGCCAGATCTCACCATCTTTTGTACTTAAAATTTCAAAGGATAACAATTCTCAATATTGTGCCCTAGTGCTCCCTGATGAAAAGCACACGTTTGGTCTGCCTTATAATACCAAGGTAAAGGTGATGGTATAGCAGGGGGTGGCCTGGTATGAACCAACTTCTTCTGAATCAAAGCAGGAAGTAAATCTGCATATTTCATGGGAATATAGTCAAAAGCCTTTTTTCTTCTGATTCTGCCCCTGATTTCCCTGAGGGGATGGTCTTTGATAAGCAACTGTGGTCGGAGCCACATTGACAACTAGAGTTACCGAAGCAACCTGTTGGTGGCGCTGATGATTTCTTCTAGGAGGATTAACCCTTCTCTCTTGAATGACAACATTTGTATCTCCTTCTTTCTTCTTGGCAAACCCATATGAAGGCTTCTTGGTACTACCAGAATTTTCACCTTTTGCCAAACGACCCTCTCTTACAGCTTCTTCCAAACGAACGCCCATACTCACCATTTCGGTAAAATCACTTGGTTCAATCGCCACCATTCTTTCATAGTAGAAGGCACCTACAGTATTCAGGAAAATCTTTGTCATCTCTTTCTCTTCCATTTGAGGGATCACCTGGGCGGCTACTTCACGCCATCTCCGTGCATACTCTTTAAATGATTCCCTATCTTTATGGACCATGCCATGAGTTGATCACGGTCAGGTGCCATGTCCATATTATACTTATACTGTATAATAGACGCTTCACCCAAGTTGTTGAAAGTATGAATGTTTGCACTATCCAAGCTCATGTACCACTTCAACGCAGCATCATTCAAACTGTCTTGGAAAAAGTGAATTAACAGGCGTTGATCATTGGTGTGAGTAGACATCCTTCTCACATACATCACAAGGTGATCATGGGGACATGTATTACCCTTGTATTTCTCGAATTCCGGTACTTTGAACTTTGTAGATATTTTTACATTTAGAACCAAACACATATCGTTCACATTCTGCCCAAACAATTATTTTCCTCTGAGAGCCTTCATCTCTTTCTGCATCTTATCAAACTGATCCTGAAAATCGTCCATTCGATCATAGAAGCCTAAGTTTTCACTTGGTGGAGGAATAGGACGATAAACTTCATCATTAACAAACGACACAACATTCACCAAAAGAGGTGCAACATAATGGGTCTCATTTCTAGCAGTAGGCGTAATATGTACCACAGGAGGTGCAGGAGTAGCAGCAGCTTGAACAACTAGAGCAGCTTAAGTGTCAAGATTAAAACCTTCTGGCATGAAGTTTTCTGGAATTCCCCATGGATAACCCTGAGGCATATGATTCTGAGCAACAGAAACGGGAACTGATGGACCTTTAGAAGCAAATGTTGTTTGTTGAGGCTGAGCAAGTGGTGGCTGATTCTGAGCAGCCACTAATGATTCCATCAAAGCAGTTAAATTGGCCATACCGGCCTTTAGAGCAGTAAACTCGTCGTGCATCTCGCGATTTTCCTGTTCAAGATTCTCCATTTTCTTCCTGGAATTAACTCGAGTATTATACGGGTGAGACAGCTTGCTGAACAAAGTAGAGAAATTCAGTAAGACACTTGGGTATGAAAAGAAATGCAAGAAATATGTATAGGATGATGCATGATATGCAATGCAAATAATTTATTTTATTATTTAATAAAATCAAGGAACTCAAAAATTTATGAACAATTTGCGAATATTAAGGTACTAACACATTTGAAATACTGGAAAATCTCATTATAATAACTTCAAAGTGGATTACATCTTTTTTAGTACAAGTTTCAACAATCGCAAGTACAAAAAGAAGATAGAATCTAAAACCCTAATAATGAAACACCGATGAAGCTCACTCCACACACTGACGCTTTCCTGTGAATCTTGCGCTCTGAGCCTTCGACCACTTGTTCTCTCTTGTATACCTGTTAGCAACCATTTTCCAATCACCAGAGTCAGGAAGTGAATGATTAAGCCCTAGCTGAGTGCTAGAGGAAAATAAATCCTCTTTCCTCTCCATCATCTCTACAACATGACTCTCGAGAATCTCAATCAAGTCATCTTTCTCCTTCAAGTCTTCCAGGTAAGACACCTCTAAAGTCTGACATTTATTCTTCCAAGCCTCCTTCTCCTGCTGCATCCTAACTAGGGCAAGCTGAAGCTCTTCCACATCATCTAAAAGGGGAGGAGTGGTCTTCATAAACATATCAGGTATATGTTTGCCACGGGAGTACGACATCTTCAATTGGATGGCTCTTACTTGTACCCACTAAAGATAAGGTTCCAAAGAAACAACTCCTCTAGGTCCCAAATCCTTTCTACTCTTCCGGTGAATATGACGCCAAGCCTTTGCAATCTGATCCTTAGCTTCCTTATGATTCTCTCCCTCTCTTAGAAAGAAACCACTCAGATTAATACTATTTGGCTTATCACTCATCGGATATCCAAGTTGTCGTCGTGCAAGAATAGGATTGTAGTTAATTCCTCCCTTTGTACCAAGAAGAGGTACATTGGGGAAATACAACAAATATCGACAATCTCTACATCATGGTAAGCCTGATGGTACTAAAAAATATCTGAATGAGTGAGGACCATAATCTTTGGAGGCCAACGAGGTTTCTTTTTGACATCCCATGAAGCATCAGACCGACGCAAGTGAGAAATAAACCACTGATACAACAAAGGCATGCAGCATATGATCATCCCTCCATGATAAGAATCCCGAATATGAATGGAGTAATAAGAATCACCTAATAATATAGGGACTATATTCCCTATCAAAAAGATCTTGATGGCATTGACATCCACGAAGTTGTCGACGTTCATAAATAAGAAGAACCTGTAGGCAAGTAGGGAAAATATGGCCTCAAAAGCAACCGTATTCTTCATCCTAGCAAAGTAGCGAGCTTTCTATAATAAAAACTGAGCGGGTAAGCCTTTGATTCCTCCTTTGGCCTCAATATCATACTTCCCCAAATGAATCAAAGTAGCAATCTCATGATATTTTGGCTCCCCCTCCAAACCGGTGAAAGGAACACAATCAGTAACGGGTAATTCCAGTAGATAAGAATACTCCTCTAATGTAAGCATCAACTTATAATCAGGGAAAGTGAAACATCGATACATCAGATCATAGAACTAGACCAAAGTCAAGAGAATACCCTCCTTCATCCTTAGCTTCACGAGAGACACAACGGATCCATACTTCTTCCGAAAATCTGCAGAACTCTCAATCTTGGGAATTAGACTCATCAAATCATCTATCTTGGGATTCTTGAAATTGTATTTCTGAGTCTTTCTTTTTCCAGAATCCATGGTCAGAAGTACCTGAGATATTCACAAAGAGTCAACTTTAAGTCCCTTGAACCATAATGTCTTAAAATATGCTCATGGGTGCATGAATGCATGATGCAATAATCACACACAAGATTACAAACATGGGGGGTTCATAAGTTTGACATCACGAGCATGGAATCAAAGGTACTACCCACAAGGTATGGTCTAATAGTTTATCACCTGCTGAACAAGGTTCTAAGAGGTTCCCAGAGTCTACATCCTTCCTTCAGATATTACCAACGTCCCAATTGACTCGGTAATTAGCAATGTTCTCAAGAAAAACTCGTCCGAGCATAGTATCGTGTGATAACCATTTCCGGATTACTCCGTCATAGCTTCCGCACTACACCTAAAATGCCATGATGGGTTAAAGGTTCTACGGTCCTCAGCTTCAGCAGGCTCCCAGGTCGAAAGCAGCACATCTTCCCGATTACTCGGTAAACGACACTACAGTCAAAGGGGCCTCCACTGAGTGGGGGATCTCATGCCTCCTTCTTTGGTATTACTCCCTCAAAGTTAACACGACTTACCGTCTGTCCTATCTTAAGTTTTCCTAAGTTCGGGTATAGGACTTATGAGAAATCACCAAGCACCCTAAAAATCAGGAAAATCCAGACAAACATATATACAACATATAATATATAACAAATATAGGCACATACATAGATAAACAAAGATAGGCTTAACCCACTTAGGGATGGACCAACAATAGGTTGATCTTTCCCCAGTAAATTCGCCATTTTTCTGTAGCGATAAAAATGTTGAGACTAAGTCATTGGATTGACTTGACTTGCACATATCAAATAAAAATTGCCATCGCGCTTTATTGTTTCCAAAGGAATGGGAAAAGAGAGAATAACCCAAAATAGGGGGAGAGAGTCTAAGTTCGGGGGTTGGTTATGCAAAGAAAAGGTATTAGCACCCTAAACATCTATGGTAATCCGCAAGAACTTCTTTGTAAATTTGTGTATTTTGGCTATACAAGTTGTATACAAAAATAGAATGTGGGGATGAGGAAAGAAGTATTTTTTATAGTTTTTTCACCCGCCGCAATTGAGAACCTTTAGTGCCTATGCACCACCTTCCGTACAATAGGGGATCAGGGTACTCGTAGTTCACCTTTAAAAATTTCAAAACACAAGTGTGTTGGTTAATGTTAATAGACGAGACATCATCATCTTATCTGAGTGGAAAACATACTTGCTACCCATGATCATGAGAAAGGAGAATTTTTGTCATCTCAAAGTGGAGGATATAACTTGGAGTTTAAAATCAACAAAGCCTCACTCAACACCTAAGTGGAAAATATCTCACTTCACTACATATTGTAGAAGTATAGTAGTTCGCATCACTTCAAGGATCAACAATGCTCTAATCTTTTGAGAAAATTTCAAAGTAAAAAGCCCAAAGTGACAAAATTGTTTGAATGAGATTGATTGACTTTTAGTCTTCTCACAAAAAATGTCAACATATTGTTAAGTTGATTAAAGTTTGATTAAGAAAATATTTTGAAAAGGGCATGGACCTAAGTCCAATTTTATTGTGAAAGCAGTTCAAGTTTAAAATAAGAAGAGTTTTCAAAGGAGGGAGAAGATTTTTGAAATTAAATAAGATGGGAGGAGATGAAGGGACTATCCTAGAGCATGAAGTAAAAGCTAGGGAAAAGAACCGTCTAACCAATAAGAAGCCAACACTATACATAATGAGTCAATGTAGAATTCCCATCCTTTAGATTGAAACCAACAAATAAATATAATAAACCTCTTATGAGTCAAACTTCAAGTACATTAAGTCTTCCCAAAAATTGGGCAGAGTAACGGCTGTATACAAATGAGTTCCCAATCAAAGACAAAATATATATCAGAATAACCTGCACACAAAGAAAACAAACAACCCAATGTCTTGGGGTAAACCCCAAGAACTCCAGAAAAAATAGCAATGAAAGTCACAAGGTCTCTGAAGATGTGAAAAACACAAGAAAGGGGAGGGGGGTGAATTGAAAACTTGAAATCAAAAGCACAATGCCATAGTATTTTTATCCTGGTTCATTTGATCTCAAACTACTCCAGTCCACCCGTCAAGGTGATTTATCCTCTCTCCAACGAGGTCTTAATTCACTAATCTCAAAATGATTACAATCACTACTTTAACAATTGTTAAAGTCTTCTTGAGTACAACCACAATCCAGTTAATCTCAAGGAACACAGTTTCAAAACAATTGAACAAGAATGTGTGTTGTTGTTTTTCTTACAAAAGTTGTTATCACAAATGTGATAATTTACAAAGGATTATAGCTTGGAAAGAGAAAGAATATTGCTTGCGGCTTTGAATATGCGTGATTGATAATATAGCAAATCGTCCACGATTTTGAATACTGACTTTGTTTATATAGGAAGTGGAATAACGTTGATCATCAAGCATGTTTAATGTCATTAACACACTTTCCATTTGGAGAAGATCCTGTCTGAAATAAGACGTTGGAAATGATGTTGTCTTGAATGATCACTAACGCTTCTGAATCTAATCTCAATGCTTGCTGCTGACGCTTCAGAATATTGATGACTTGGATTAACATGTTCTTGTTCAGAATCAGAGTTTACTTTGATTAAGCGCAGGTTCTGGTCATCAATCTTCAGCGCATGTTCTGATTGTTCAGTGTGTAGCTCTTAAGCTTTATCTTCTGATGTTGCTATGATCAAAACTTTTGCATACACACAACATAATTTTTAGGGTGCATATTTGTTCTTTGTATTTGTCATTAGTTCATTTTATTTGTTATCATCAAAACTCTAACTAAGGGTTGTAGAATCAAACTATGTTCTAACAATCTCCCCCTTTTTGATGATGATAAAAACTAGATTTTTCAATTAAAAATAAAGAACAAAAGTTTAAGAGAAACTCCCCCTGAGTTGATTACTTCCCTTAAGTTCCTTGAGAATCAGAGTTTAGCTGCATCTTTCATCAGAATTTGTACCTGTTCAATCTTCTCAGAAGATAGAGGTTAAGCAATACAAAATGTTTGAGACTTTTGTCTCGGTAAACCATTATTGAAAATATCTGACTTTCTCCCCCTTTTTGTCAGTCATCAAAAAGGCAGTATAATCAGAGCCAAAAGATAAGAATTATATTAAAAACATGATGCAATGATAAGTTCCAGAACAGAACAGTAAAAATTAAGCGTTACAGATAAACAGATTTAAAACAGAAATCTAAGAAGGAGGGGGAAGACGTGTGAACAACGCTTCCAGCAAGCTCTTGATCTGAGTATTAGACTCTTCTTGCTTGCCCAATATGCCTCTGATTTCCTTTGTGGTGTCTTCCTGTTTACCCATAATGCTTTTAATCTCTTTGTTCGCGTCCTCCTGCTGATCCAACCTTGCATGAATAAGAGCATTTTCTTTCTTTAACTCTTCCAGAGTTTGCATAACTAAGGAAGGTGCTGGGGTTTCTTCAGGAGTTGGACGTTGCTCAGAGCATTATGCAGCTTTTTCAGAGTGAACCATTGCTTCTGCTGTAACCATGTCTTCTGGAGCAGCAGTCAGGGAGAGACTCTCTGATTCTGGTTGAACTTCATCTGAGGGGTGATGCTCTGTCCAGGGATCATTATCCAGAGAGAGGATGTCTTTCTTGAATAGTGGGGTCATAACTTGGTCTTGAAGAGCCTTCATCTTATCACTAAAGTTCTGCTGAACCAATTGATAACTCTGTTCCTTCAGCTTCAGCGTTTCAGAACTAAACCAGTTTCTAAATCTTGTCCATATATAATCAGAAGCAGCAGGATTAATCATGTCTTGACTAGCATGCTTCAAATAAGTTATCCATTCCTGCATTCTTGTATCAAAAATCAACAAATTTGTACCAACATTTGATGGTTTTGATGAGGTTTCAGTAGGTTTGGGTTTGGGAATGGTAGTTTTGAAAGATGTGGAGGTTAGTCTTTCCAGCAACATTAGATCAATGACAAGTCTCAAATTTTCAGCTGGACGGCTAGTAGATGAAGGAGTGGGAGAGTCAGGTATGATGATTGGTCTAGTGGAGGTGTTTGGAGGAGTGGATTCTAGAGATGAAGGGATTTCTGGAATGTCGTGAATGGTGAGAGGCATGCAAATAGCAAATGGTTATGTGATTCCAGGTATTGGAAATGTATTAGAATCTGAATGAGGTTCTTCAGATTGGTTAGTTGTAGCATGGTGAGGTTCTGGTTCATGGATGTCAGAATATTGGTTTTCAGAAGGTTGAGCTTCTGGTTGTGGGATAGAGTTCATATCTTCTGGTTGTGGTATTTCTGGTTAAGGGATTTCTTGTTGAGGTGATTGTGGTTGTGAAATTTCTGGTTGAAGAATTTCTGGTTGAGGTGTTTCTTGTTGAGGTGTTTCTGGTTGAGGAATTTCTTGTTGTGGAATTTCTGTTGTGGTATCAGAGTTTGGATTTTCTGGGAGTTGAGAAATTGGATTTTGTGGTACGGGAGCGGAAAAGTCTTGGTCAAATAAATCAATATCAGACAGAACTTTGGCAAGTTCTGGTTGGTTTTGTTCAGGATTTGGATTATGAGAAAGGGAGTTGGTTTCATTTAGATCTAGAGTTTCTGATGGATCAAACCCTATGTCAAAGTCTTCAAATGTTGGTGGAGTTGGATGTTCTGGTTGAGTAGGCATGGCTTTAGATGTTGATACATTTATTGATTCTATAATAGTAACAGAGGAAGGATTACCTTTCTTTTTGGCAGCTTTTGGAGTCCTCTGAGATGGTCCTTCTGCTGCAGCTTTCCTCTTCTTGGTCTTCTTTAAAACAACTTCTGGAGCAGCCTTATGCAAATCCTAGATGTTTATTTCTGGTGCAGTACCATCTGCCTTAAAAGCATCTATATATCTGACTATTATTTCTGGTTTGGAGTCAATCTCATAAAATAGAGGAAAATCATCCAGAGGTATCCTTCTTGAAGTGATGGTTGCATAAGAAGTAACAATAGGTTCCTTCTTGATATTCTCAATGATTTTCATCTTCTTCAGATTTTTAGCGTTCAGGGGCTTCCCAGCGGTTGCTTCCAATGTGTTGATTTCCCGGGCCTCAGTCAAATGTTCTATCAGCCTATTCTGTCAGAATATCTAATATGAGCCTGCCTAAGGGTATCCAGTCCCTCTTGGTCCGTTCGTCTTATCTTGTTTCCTTCACACTAGTTCTAAGATGATTAAACAACAAGTGTGGAAGGTTTACCTTTGTCCTCTTAGAAATGAAATAGATCAGAAACTGCTCATCAATGTTGATATAATCAAGAGAGCTGGTTGGCTTCCTGTGGTTGATACATCCCAGAATGATTCTTGCCCAAATTCTGTGGTGATCCTTCAGATCTCTGATTTTGCTGGAGGGAAGTCCATGAGTAATTATTTCCCTTGCAATAGAACTTACGTCAGAGCATCTCTCAGCCATGTCAATACATCTGACACCTCCACCATTGTAACCAATAAGCTTTGAAATTAGGTCTTCTGTAATAACAATTTTCTTCCCCATGACATAAGAGGTAACTTGATGATTTGAAGAAGAAGAATGTATCCAGAATTCTTTGACAAGAATTGGAAATGTTGGCCCCAGTAGACGGTCAAAGTATTTGTTCCAACCTTGAGCAGTGACGTCTTCGTACAGATTGAAGCCATTTTCTTGCAAACTTTCAAAGTCAATAATCAGTTCTGAGAGAACTTCTAGATTATCAATGGGAGTGAGGAGTGTTCTGTAAGGTTCTTCATAATGTTCCATTGAAGCAGATTCCTGAGTACTGATGTTTTGGACGCTTGAAGAAGCCACTGTTCACACGAGATTTGAGGAAGATGAAAGGGGTTTTTGAAAATAAGAACTTGCAACAAGAGAAAATATTGAGAGAGTAAAAAGAAGGTGAATTTAAAAAGTAAAATTTGAGTTTAAATATTTTTTCTTGAAAGCGTAAACAGTAAGAGAGAGAAATAATTAATCATGATTATAAGCATTAATGACAGCTATATTAGGGGATTCAGAAAGATACTTGAACGGTTACCCATGACATGTGTCTCAATGCACCCAATCAGCGCCTTTGACCTTTCAGAAAAGTGAACACGTGTTCAGCCTCAGAAGGTAGCTGATGAATGGATGACAACTGTTTGATTATGTGAATAACACGCTTCTATCCTTGAAATGAAACATTCAAATCTTCTTGGATAGATTCTGATGCAATCTGTACTTCTAAACTCTTAAGACAGGTTGATTAGTAGTTCATAGAAGATAACAAAGTTCTGAAGGTTAAGATATACAAATAAAATATTTTATTCTGGGCATAGCTTCATGCTGAGATGTTTCAGAATGAAGTTAAACCTATCTTCAGAATAAGGTTTTATAAAGACATCATCCCATTGATGGTCTGTGTCAATAAATTTTAAGCCGAGAATCCCTTTCTGAATATAGTCCCTAATAAAATGATGTTTTATTTCTATATGCTTAGCCCTAGAATGCAAAATTGGATTCTTACTGAGACAAATAGCAGAAGTATTGTCACAGAGGATAGAAATGTTACTCTCAAATATGTTGAAGTCTTCAAGTTGACTTTTCATCCAGAGCATTTGCGTGCTACATCCAGCAGCCGCTATATATTCAGCTTCTGATGTTGATAGTGCAATTGTGGGTTGTCTCTTACTGGTACATGAGATCAGATTATCTCCCAGAAACTGGAAGCTTCCAGAAGTGCTTTTACGTTCTACTCTGTCTCCAGCAAAGTTAGCGTCACAATATCCTACTAAGCTGTAATCATTTGATTTTCTATAAACAAACCAAGATTAGTAGTACCTTTCAGATACTTGAAAATTCGCTTAACTGCTGTTAAGTGTGATTCTCTAGGATCTGATTGGAATCTAGCACATAAGCAAACACTAAATAAAATGTCAGGCCTTGAAGCCGTCAGATAGAGAAGAGAACCAATCATACCTCTGTAGACCTTCTGTTCTACCTTTTTACTTACCTCTTCCTTTTGCAGAATGCACGTGGGGTGCATTGGAATCTTTGAGGGCTTACATTCTGAGAGATCAAATTTCTTTAGAAGTTCTCTGACATATTTTCTCTGATGAATGTAAGTTCCTTCTGGAGTTTGGTTTATCTGAATGCCTAGAAAGAATTTGAGTTCCCCCATCAGGGTAATCTCAAACTCTGCCAGCATAATTTTAGCAAACTCTCTTCCCAGAGAGGGTTTAGTAGATCCAAATATGATGTCATTAACATAAATCTGACATACTAACATGTCATTCTTAACTGTCATACAAAATAAGGTTGTGTCCACTTTCCTTCTGGTGAATTCCTTTTCTAACAGAAAGTTACTTAGTCTTTCATACCAAGCTCTGGGTGCTTGTCTCAGACCATAAAGTGACTTCTTTAGTTTGAAAACATACTCTGGGTGTTTAGAATTCTCAAACCCAGGGGGTTGATGCACATATACGTCTTCATCTATATAGCCATTTAAGAATGCACTTTTGATATCCATCTGATACAGAGTGATGCCATTGTTTACAGTAAATGATATTAAAAGTCTGATAGATTCTAACCTAGCGACTGGAGCAAAGGTTTTTGTATAGTCTATCCCCTCTTGCTGACTATAACCTTGTGCTACCAGTCGTTCTTTGTTTCTGATGACTTCTCCTTGCTCGTTCAGTTTGTTTTTGAACACCCACTTTGTTCCAATGACGTTGAATCCTTTTGGTTTGGGAACCAGATCCCATACGTCATTTCTGGTGAATTGATTTAGTTCCTCTTGCATTTCCAGAATCCAATCATTGTCCAGAAGTGCTTCATCAATTGTTGTTGGTTCAATCAGAGAGACCAGTCCTATGAGGGATTCTTTATAGTTTCTGAATGCTGATCTAGTTCTGATTGGATCATCTTTCTTTCCCAATATTGTATCTTCTGGTTGATCAATGATGCTTCTGGATAGTCTTTTCTGAAGTTGATCAACAGAATGTGCTGGATTGCTTGCAATAACTCTTTCTGATGTTGAGGGAGCGTCTCTGTTGAGAACTTTTGATGAGTTGTCTTCGGTACCTATGAGTTCAACTTCCATACCTGCAAGGATTTCATTTTGCTTTGACTTTTGAGAGTAAAGCTTATCATCAAACCTTACACTGATTGACTTTTCAACAATCTGTGTTTCTGTATTGTATACTTTGTACCCTCTTGAGCATTCAGAGTATCCTAACATACTACACTTTTGTGCTTTAGAGTCAAACTTGTTCAAATAATTTTTTGTATTCAGAATAAAGCATGAGCATCCAAATGGATGAAAATAAGAAATGTTGGGCTTTCTGTTCTTCCACAATTCATATGGAGTCTTTTCCATAATAGGTCTTATGGAGATTCTGTTCCGAATGTAACACGCTGTGTTAATTTCCTCTGCCCAGAAGATCTTAGCAATGTTAGTCTCGTTGATCATGGTTCTGGCCATTTCTTGCAATGTTCTATTCTTTCGTTCTACAACTCCATTTTGTTGGGGAGTTCTAGGACAAGAGAAGTCATGGAAGATTCCTTTTTCATTAAAAAATAATTCAAAATTTTTATTTTCAAATTCTCCACCATGATCACTTATGACTTTGACAATTCTAAGATCCTTTTCATTCTGAACTTGGTTGCAGAAGGTAACAAACACAGAGTGTGACTCGTCCTTGTGTCTTAAGAACTTTACCCATGTCCATCTGCTATAGTCATATATGATTACTAACCCATACTTCTTGCCTTGCTGCTAAAGATATCTGCTACATGTATAATTTTATCCTTAGGTACCCACATTTTCTTGGGTCCTGATTTGTTAGTTTTACCGAAATTCTGATTGAATTTTGGTTTGACAGAATAATCACTACTTGTGTATTTTATGTCATGTGTGTGCCCATATATAAAGTGTGATTTGAGTGTTGTGAGTTTTATAACTAAGTCCATGGCATTTTTTGGTGTAGATACCTTACCTTGATATCCTATCCCTTTTCTGCCATTACTGCTAACTCCATAGATCATTGAAGCCATCTTGCTTTTGTCTATGTTTTTAGCTAGAAACTTCTGAAAGCTATGATCATACTCTTTGATGATCTCATCAGCATTACTGGGAGTCTCAGAGATTGTTTCCTTCTGAGAGTTTTTCAAATCATTTTCTAATTTTGAAATTTTTTCTTTTAACTCAGAATTCTCTAATCTGAGACTCTCAGTCTTTTCAGAGTCAGAGGCAAGATTCCTTTTCAGGTTCCTGAATTTGACTCTGATTTGCTGATACCTTTCCAGAATTTCATTTAGACTTTCTGCAAGTTCATCCTTAGTAAAGTTTATGGTAAAATCAGGAAATACCTCTTCAGTGTCTGATTCTGAGTCTGAACTAGAAGCTTCATTGTCTTCTGATATGTTTGCCATAAGAGCTATGTTTTCTCTTTCATCATCTGATTCTGAGTCAGCTTTAGAGGTGTCAGAATCATCCCATGTAGCCATGAGGCTTTTCTTCTTTTCCTTGAAGAACTTATTTTTGGGCTTTTCCTTCTGAAGCTTTGGGCAGTCACTTTTGTAGTGCCCTTGCTCGTTAAATTCATAGCAGATGATGTCCTTGTTATTTGGCTTTCTGTATCTTGAAGAACCTTCAGATCTTCTGTGTCCAGAGGAAGACTCGGACTTTCTATATCTGGAGGAGGATTCATTCTGATTCTCAGATCTTCTGGGATTTCTAAACATCCTTTGTCTCTACTTCCACAGTTGGTTCACCCTTCCGGAGAGGAGAGACATTTCATCTTCTTCTGATGAGGGGGGGGGGGGGGGTTGAATTGAAAACTTGAAATCAAAAGCACAATGACAAAGTATTTTTATCCTGGTTCGTTTGATCTCAAAATACTCCAGTCCACCTGTCAAGGTGATTTCACCTCTCTCCAACGAGGTCTTAATTAACTAATCTCAAAATGATTACAATCACTACTTTAACAATTGTTAAAGTCTTCTTGAGTACAACCACAATTCGGTTAATCTTAAGGAACACAATTTCAAAACAATTGAACAAAAATGTGTGTTGTTGTTTTTCTTACAAAAACTGTTATCACAACTGTGATAATTTACACAGGATTATAGCTTGGAAAGAGAAAGAATATTGCTTGCAGCTTTGAATATGCGTGATTGATAATATAGAAAATCATCCACGATTTTGAATACTGACTTTGTTTATATAGGCAGTGGAATAACGTTGATCATCAAGCATGTTTAATGTCATTAACACACTTTCCATTTGGAGAAGATCCTATCTGAAAGAAGCCGTTGGAAATGATGTTATCTTGAATGATCAGTAACACTTTAGAATCTAATCTCCTTGCTTGCTGCTGACGCTTCAGAATATTGATGACTTGGATTAACATGTTCTTATTCAGAATCAAAGTTTACTTTGATTAAGCGCAGGTTCTGGTCATCAATCTTCAGCACATGTTCTGATTGCTTCAGCGTGTAGATCTTAAGCTTTATCTTCTGATGCTGCTATGATCAGAACTTCTGCATACGCACAACATAATTTTTAGGGTGCATATTTGTTCTTTGTATTTGTCATTAGTTCATTTTATTTGTTATCATCAAAACTCTAACTAAGGGTTGTAGAATCAAACTATGTTCTAACAGTCTCAAGGTAGGTTCAGGTCTCTAATCCTAAGTCCTAGAAGTCCATCACTCCATAATGCCAAGGATAGTAACCAAATAGTCCAAGTAACATTAAAGTTTTTTATTGTTCAAGTTTATTATTAGGTATCTTCAAAAATAAATGAGGCTCAAGTGAGAAAAATAAAAATGACATAAAATTAAATGCTCAAGTGAGCAAAGATGAAAATAGCCTGAAATGTAAATGCTAAAATAAAATGGTGCATAAAGTAAAGGCATAAAATAAAAGCATAAAATAAAGGGCATAAAATAAAAGTCAAATGTTAATGAATTAGTAATTAGAGTTTAGTTGAATGAACATCTTGAAACTTGCATTTGAAACTCATTAGAGGATTTATAAAATCAAAGCCTCTCAATAACAAGTTTAATTTGCTTTTTGTCAAGTATATCACTCATTTTCAAAATCTCAAGGCAACAATAAATGATCAATGATGTTTAAGTGATTCAATTTGACCAAATCTTATAAAAATTCATTAGCGGATTGATAAGACCAAAGCCTCCTAACAACGAATCTCAAGATTATTGGATCAAAGGTTTCAAATTAACAGACTTGGGCTTGCAAACATAGGTTTGGGCCACGAATGATTATTTCTCAAATCGGGACAAAATTTAGCGCTATGTTAAGCAATCGTAAGTGGACTTATATAGAAGACGCACCTATTTTGAGGTCTATCATAGCAATTTATGTGCCATATGTTTGGAGATATGATATGTATATCATCCTATAATAACATGTAACATAATAAGAAGAGGATGAGATGAAGATGGAAGGGATATATTTGAAATAAAAATTTAATCAAACTATCGTTAAAATCATTCATCCATTTTCGTGGAGTTAAACTCAACACCCAACATCCAATGATGTTAATGAAGTACATGATCAAAAGTCAAAATGTCAGAATGTATACAAAAATAAAATTGTATTTACTGAGTAAAATAAAAAAGAAAATGATTTTTAAAATGAAAATAAAAGGAAAAATAGCAAACTATATTCAAAATATCAAAGAAAAATTAAAAGAGACCATCGAAAAATCAGAAATGACCTCAAATATTTTTACAAACATTTTTGTAATTTTTTCAAATTAGGAAAGTATTTTTAAATTAATTAAAATTACTCAAATAAGTGAAAAAAAGATAAAAATAGTAGAAGTCAAAATAAAATTCTAAAAAAAGTTCAGAAGGTCAGAAATAAGAAATAATTTTGATGAGTATTTTCAGAATTTTAAAATGTCAAAAAGAATTTTTAAACAATTAAAAAACAAACCAAAATAAACAAAAAATCATGAAAAATACCAAATCTGAAAATAAAATTATGAAAAAATAAAAATCAGAAAGACAATATTTGAAAATATTTTTGTGATTTTTTTCATAATTTTTGAGTCGGAAATGAATTTTTTATGATTTTTTGAAGTTTAAAATAATTAAATATAAAAAATCAGAAATAAAAAATAAAGTAAAAAAATATAGACCATTGGATGAGAGTCAAAACACGTTAGTAAGCTACTCTAGTGGATCAGACGCGTTGTGCATATCATGGTCCTTAATGAATAAAACATGTGATCAACTATTAAATCATATTTGAAAAAATGTGTGGCAAATTCCTATTGGTTGAAGACAAACACGTAGGTCGTGTTCAACCTCTATCCACACGATTTGCAGGTTCATGAAATGGAAAAATTAGAGCTCGAGACTGGTATCATTCGCTTCGTCTCTTCAAGACTATTCCAATGGTACCCTCACAAAAAATTCATGTAAGGTGTAGCTTAGTCGTTTCAGAAGGAAAGATTTGAAAAGGAATTTGAAAATTCATGGCCAAAACTCACTTCCAGTTGAAAACAAATGTTGTGACTAGAATTAGAATGATGAGAGCTTCATTACAGTACCAAAGTTTGAGAGAATTGATGAAGGAATCTACCTATTAAAGTTCAATTTTAGAGCTCTGAAACTTGACTTGGCTAGCACAATTTAGGAAGTCTTAGAGCTTGGTTCTTCTTCTATTAGCTTCAGTGAAGTTCAAGGATGAAGAATTGATAAAGAGAATGGATTGAGGAAAGCTATAAAACCAAATTCGAAGTTGCAGAAAAGTTGGTTGAAGAGAGAGTTTGGCAGGGTGATTCTGGCTATCCAATCTTGATAAAATGAATGAGGTATGACCCTATATTTATAGGGAATCTAATGAAATGCTTAAGTGTGTTAAATGATGAAGTTTGGAGGGAAATTGTGTGAAGTTGCAAACATGAAAATTGTGACTTCTATTTTGCTCAAAACTCAACAAAAACTTGTGTTTCAAGGTGCTAATCACTTTTGGAAGATTGCTAAACATGATTAGAAGTAAAAACACGCATACATTTTGTGTTTTGAGGCCAAATCATGAATTTCAAATTCTGACTTTGGAGGAAACTTCAGTCTCAAGGTACCATCTTTGAATCAATGGTGTGCACGATTTAGGGAATCTTAGGACTTTATTGTTGATGTCTCAGAAATATGAGATCACAAACTTTACAATGTGCAAATAATGGAATCAAATGGATGTTTGAGCTGGAAGTTGTGATGAGTCAAAGTTGGAAAAAAATGCTTACTTTTTGTAGTTAGAAAAATTCTAAGTTTTTCTTCAAAAATGACCTATAATGTCTTGCATCCAAACATGGCCTTCCATTTATAATTTGCTATTGACACAAAAATATGTAATGAAGTAGATCTCTTGAATGACATTTTGAGACTTGGACCATTTAAAAACTCAAAAAATTGAGAAATTTATGACTTTGTGAAGTTGGTAAAAATTCATGAGATGACCTATAATCCTTTGCATCCTTAGGGCATCTTCCATCCATTTTCAAGCTTTGAACATAAAATAAGAGTTGAATTTCACACATTTAAGATCATTGTGGAAATATAATTGGCTTAAGGAGATAAAAATTGACCAAGTTATGCTCTTTTGAAGTCACACAAGGGAATTTCATGGCCTATCTAGAGGACTTGTAATCTTTCTCAATCATTAGGAATCTTCCACATAAAATTTTCTTGAATATTTTGAAGTGATTTGTTTATAACCCTTTAAAGAGAAGCATGTATTTGGAATCACTCAAAAATACCAAAAGATGAGCAAGATATAGTCCTTAGAATTTCAAAACCCTAGCTCTCAGAGCAACAAAATGCTTTAGAAACCCTTTTCAATTTTGACAAACTTTCTTGCACAAATACTTTTGTCATATAAATAGAAGTTGTTGAGGATAATAATGGGAAACCATAGAAACCACAACCACTTCCAAATATTAAGAATAGAGGGAAAAATGTACTTGTGACCAAGAAATCAATAACTTGTCCAATTAGGTCAAATTTCTTCAATCAACCCTTATATCTTTGAACTATCTTTGACAACTTGAGGCATGATAAATAATAATAGACTTTGTAATGATACTACTTCAAAATATCTTCAATTATGAGGCTTGAACCTCAATGAAGCTTTGTTGAAGAAGGCATGGAAATAAACTCATGAACCTATAGACCAACTTGATGGAATGTGTTGTGCTTTCACCTATAATATCATCAATTAAGGAAAACATTCATTGTATTTATTAGATATAATTTAATAAATACAAAACATAGATGATCACAATATACAAGTCAAGGTTCTTGGTGAATCCCCATGAGCAAAGCTAAAGATAAAGAGAAAAACCAAACCCTAATGTGATCTTGGTGTGATTGGGTTGATGTGAGATGATAGAGGGATCTTAGGGGAAAAAATTAGGGTACAATAGTCCAGAAGGCCTCTAAACATGGAAAATCGCAGGAGAAAGAGTGTTGTCTGGTGCGAAGTGCCGGGAGACGCAGCACCCTAAGCGTCGTCGGGCGACGCAGAAGCGACAAAGGACAGAGGTGATGAAGCAACAATGTTTAAAACATCGTAACTTGAGTTTCAGGAGTCTGTTTGACGCGTCGTTCGAAGCCTTGGGAAGTTGGTATGATGAACTATATTATGATTGAATTATATGAATGCTTTGATGCATGATTCCATTATCTATGTGTTTATGAGATTGATTCATTACATGTTAATATACCATGATGTGCTACTTTGATGATAAACATGATGTTGGTTATGATGTTTTATTGTGGTGATTTGTTAATGATGTTGTTGTGACGTAAATGATGTGATTCATGATTATGATTTAGTGATGTGTGTGTGCTAATATAATACATGCTATTGTGATAATTTTATGATGGTTTAAGATGTTGAAATACTAAGATTCGGTGTAGGTAATGAGTATTAGGATAGGATGTTGTTGTATGATGATGCTATGTTGAAAACTATGGAAATATAGATTATATTGGTATGAAATCTCAAGATGAATTATGGTTGAATAGGTGCAGAATCACAACAGGAAGTTGTAGACTTATGTTAGTCGTCGGGCAATGGAATGTGTCACCGGGTGATGATGGTGTCACTTGGTCTTTACTGGGCGAACCAATCAGTGATGGAATGGTGGAAAAAGTGATGCTACTAGAGTGCATCGCTCCAAGCATCACTGGGTGATGCAAGGAGTGATGGAAGCGTCTCTAGGAGATAGAGGTGGTGTCATCGGGCGAAGGTGTCGGGAAATGAGTGGATGTGTTGAATTTTCTTAAAAATACCATAACTTAAGTTTTAGAACTCCGATTGATGTGTCGTTTGAAGTTTTGGATAGATAACAAAATGAACTACATTTAGGTGGAATAAAATGAGTGAAAGAATGGTTATTTTCAACAATTAGGGTAAGGAAGAGTTAGATTATTATGTGATACGTTAGGATGATATATGCACTATGATGAATTGTGGATACTATGATGTATGTGGCAGGATGATGATGATCTTGGTAGCATGTATTAGCATATTGTTAAAGGCTTATGCTGTGTGGTTGCATAATTTATGTTGTTTATTATCGATGTTGCATGCATTTCTTCGTTGGGGGCTTATGCTCTATTATTGGCCTGTAATGGCATTATGTTGAGGGATTATGCCCTGTTGTTGCCATATTTGGCACATTGGAGAGGGTTATGACCTATTGGTACTACATGCATTTAGTTGTTATCGGTTTCATTGCATTGCACTGCCTTGATTTGATGTCGTGCTATATGAATGAAAAATGTGTTTCAATGATTTATTATGAAGATGTCCATATGTCATTATGATATAAAGGTGTGAGTATATACTTGGTAAATGATGATGTACGGATTTCATGATTGATGTTGTTTATAACTACTATATATTTTCCTTATATCTTTTATAATGATTGTGATTTGTAATACGGTGGGAGAACTGACTTGGTTTTTGCATTTTATTGCAAATATTGCGGATAGCAAGAGTCGCCGCCGACTTTTCTTTTATCCAAAAAGGAAAGGGTGAAAAGAACAGGAAAAACCTTTGAGAATTTTCTGAGTTCGGGGGGTAAGTTATGAAAAGGGAAGGTGTTAGCACTCTTTTTATCCGTAGTTATCTACGGGCTCTTAATCGCTAGCTCACTTTGTCTGAAAATGTTTTTGTGTATGTGTTTGAAAATATTTTGAAAATTCTTAAGTTCGGCAAACTTTGTAATGATTCTCGTATCGTTAAGAACGCATACAAAGTGTTTGTTATGAAAAAAATTCAGAGAAAAGTGTTTGTGTGAAAAGATGTTTTGTTTTAGTGAGCAAGCGATTACAAGTTGTCTACCTACTCAAAAGTATTTCGTGTTTTTTTCCTCCTCCTTAGATAGTTCTACCCTACCATTAGTTAGTAGGAAGCCCTATCGTTGGATGTGTGAGGGACATGCGCGGGTCATCGTGCAGTCATAAAGGAAACTTGTAGGGTGCTTTAGAAATTTTATCGTAAGGGACTAAGATGGTTTACCAAGGCAGCATCGAACATCGAGGGACTATGATCTTTTAACCGAGGGTCTTTGCTAAAGCGTCCCACGTTCGAGGGACATGATTGTATTTTCAGAGGAAACAAGTGAGGCTACCCTAGAGGTACGCGTGTGAATAATGATTCAGTTCAGTTATTTCATCTTGGATTTAGGGTTATCTAGCGTTTTGTTTTAGATCTCGTCATACACGCCTAATTACTATACAGTAATAAGTAAAAGCAGTAAAAACAGAAAACAAAGATCCTACGCTATTACAATGCTTCAGGGAAGGGGTACAAAAATCACAAAATTTGCGGGGAAAATAGAAAGCGAATAAAAGCCTAATTAAACTATTACATTATTTTAGAAATTAAATAATAGGGAAAATTAATGCGAAAAATAATAAAGTGTACGAAGATTATAAACTAAGAGGAAAATTGTTTGACGAAAATGATTTGATGATTAACCTAACAATTAATCGATCTCAATTAAGAAAAGGAAACTGATTAAAACCTAAAATAAAAAACTATGTTATATTTAATTGAAAAGGTTTAGTAATAAAACCCTAATGAAACTAAGTTAATTAAATCAATTAATCTAGAAACAAAATGTTAAATTAAGTTTAAAAAAAGTTAAGTTAATTTTATTCTATTTAATTTTAAAAAAAGGTTAAGTTGATTTGTTTTTAATTAATTAGAGAAAAAAAGTTAATTATGTTAAATAATAAAAAAATAGTAATGGGCCTGCAAGAGTAGATCTGGGGGGTGCTGAAAGGAGTTCATCAAGCCCATCAACATAAATCCAATATGCGTAAGATCTAGTGTGGCTGGTCAACGAGAGTGCACCATGGGCCTGGAGATATGAAACGCCCGATCTGAGATTGTGAAGATCCAATGGTGATGAGGTGAGGGAGCAGGATGAGCGCGCTGGATGATCTACATAGGATCTGTAAACAAAGAAAAGATGAAAAATAAAATACCAGGGGAAGGGATCGAACCGATGCCCTTGTATACTAACACTTTAACAATGCTCGCTTTTACCGCTGAGGCAGCCTTACATTCGTTCATAAAACTACGATGATCAGTTTATAATATAAAACAAATCTCAAAAGCCAAACAATTCAAAGTGCACGCCTGAGTGGGACCCCTGCATTTGAATGGTCCAGTGGCAAGATTCCATGCAAACCTTGATTGTCTCCGGCCACCACACGCGGGGGAGGATGTCATCTTCTCCGATGATGCATTTTTTGAAAACCTACCAAAATTGATTAAACAACAAAAGCTAATAACCCTGATTAGATAATTAGACCCGTACGAATCCAATGGGCATGTCAATTTGGCCTGAAAAAAAATGTAACTAGGGGTTCAAACAAAACCGATCCCGGTGCCCTAACCATGGTGAAACGTGATTCATGCGTCAAACCTCACATGTAATGCATCAAACATATTCTAAGGGTGCATATGAACAAATTTAACATGTTAGCAATGATTGAAAATGCATGAAATCAAAGTTTTAGAAGTCTACGAATATTGACAACTGGTGTAGTTGAGATGTTGCATTCTGGTGCTCGAGAGATTCAACTATGGACTTGGATCACTTCCTTTGATCCTCAAGAATTGATTGTTGGCCTTAGTTTGGATTGAGAGCAACTAGAAACTGTAGTACAGATCTTTCAGTTTTATTTGGATTTTTGTGAATTCTTCAAAGGATTTTTAGGCAGTATTTTCATGTCCTTGCATATGATGTTTGTTGTCCTTTTATGGAGGAAGGAATAGATCAACAAACATGGCACAATATCATGCAATCATGGCCAATATTAAACAAGAATCAAACACATTTTTCAAGCTTCCATTTTTGGAGATTCTTTCCATATTTGAGCTTACACGGTTTAGGCATGTTGTCATAAGCTGTCTTGGGCCTCCAAATGATCCAAAAACTATCCATACACCTTGATCCAATTGTCTTGTATTTAATTTAATTTATTTTGTATTTAATTGATTAAAAATAAAATAAATATAAATAAAAAATAAGATAAGGCAATAATGAGTTTATGAGTCTTCTATAAGGTCATGGACATGTTTGAAACCTAAAAAGTTAAGCACACTAGTTCAAAATTTCAAGTTTGCTCACTTTGCACTTCATGCATTTTCTCATAACTTCCCAACTTCTACTGATCATAACTATCTAAATTTTTGTCTTTTGAAGGTGATATTTGACTTCTTGGAAAACTCAAGATGTCCTTTTTAATTTCTCTTTTTATTATTTTTGCATTTGGATATTTTATATTGATGTAAGTTTCCTGGACAAAAAGTGTCTTTTTGTTGACTTTTGAAATGACCTGTAATGTATTGGCTCATATCTCTCAAATGAAGCACTTTTTGGACTTGAGCATAATGATAAACAATTGTATAGAATTAAATTTCCTTCAAAGTGGGATTTGGTTGGGGAAAGTTGATGAAGCATGTGAAAGTTATGCCTGGTCAAACTTCAGTTCACTTCTCCTAAGGAAACCTTAATTTGACAATTTTTTACTGTTGATGATTTGAGGGCTTTCCTTGAGGAATCATGATCAACCCTTGATAGAATGATGAATATCACTTAAAAATGTTGATGTTGACCAAAAATCTTGAAGTTTGACTATATGTTGACCACAATTGACTTTTTACCCTATACAATTGATTTTCCATCATCTAAGAAATTGACTGAGTAAACTTGTGGTGCAAGGCTTGAAACTTGAGATGAGAATTCTTATGGAAATATGAAGAGTCATGAAAAAAAATTTAGACATTAGAAGTCCAATTTACTTTGAGAAAAGAAAAACCCTTGTTGTAGGCTAATTTTTTAGGAGAAGACTTTTCTGATTAATTCCTTGAGCAATTGAGAACCTCAAGAGAAAGTCTTGGAGAAAAATAGGAGGGAAAATTTTGGGGTACAACAGCTGCCCCTGTTAAATCTTCTTAAACCTGAAGAGTTAGATTGGCATGTCCGACATTCGTGACTTGAAGGTAGAAGATGGTTGAACACTTAATTGCCCAGAAATTTGCACTCGTACGTGCACAAAGTAACACTGTTGGTTGATTATATCGGGAATGGGCTTAAAGATGCCATTTAGAGAGGTGATGGAGAGTCGTCAAAGATGGGATTATATATGCCATCCAAGATAACTGTTGATAAGAAAATCAGACTAAGTTTATGCCTGACTTTGTTTTAGAAGAGGTATTAGAAGGAGTCTACGCCCGACTTTTCCCAAAAAAGTTTTATAAGGAATCTACACTTGATTTCGTCTGAACTAGAATATGTCTACACCCGACTTCAACTAGAAGAGGTATTGGAATCAGTCTACGCCTGACTTTTTCCAAAATAACATCTGAATAAATCTACGCTTGATTTTATCTGAACCAGAAGATGTCTACGACCGACTTCAACTAGAAGAGGTATTGGAATGAGTCTACGCACAATTTTTTCCAAAAGAATATCAGAATAAATCTATGGTTGATTTTATCTGAACCAGAAGATGTCTTTGATCAAATTCAACTAGAAGAGGTATTGGAATGAGTCTACGCCCGACTTTTTTCCAAAAAAAAAAACATCAGAGTAAATTTATGCTTGATTTTATCTAAACCAAAAGATTTCTACGCCCGACTTCAACTAGAAGAGGTATTGAAATGATTTTACGCCTGACCTTTTCCAAAAGAGTTTCAGAATGAATCTATGCTTGATTTCGTCTGAATGTTATACTAGAAGATGTCTACGCCCGACTTCAACTAAGAGAGGTATTGGAATGAGTCTACGCCCGAATTTTTTGCAAAAATAATATCAGAATAAATCTACGCTTGATTTTATCTGAACTAGAAGATGTCTACGCCCGACTTCAACTAGAAGAGGTATTGGAATGAGTCTACGCCTGACCTTTTCCAAAAGAGTTTCATAAGGAATCTACGCTTGATTTCTTATGAATGTTATACTAGAAGATGTCTACGCCCGAATTCAACTAGGAGAGGTGCCTTTTTTTGGATGAGCCTTTGGGGAAGGTGCTTAAGTAGCTATTAGTCAGATATGGCCTTTGAGGAATCTGCCTGTAGATTTTACCTGAAAAGATAAAGAGTTAATTGTATGTAATATCATGATATATGAAATGAATTGTGTAATGATATTCTCAAAATAAATTAGAGTGTGCTATATGAGTTTCGTATGTATATGCTATGATGTTTGTAAATGATGTATGGATGTGAAATGTCGTTGAAGTTTATTAGTAACTTCGTGCCGTATCTTTGATTGGGGAAAATAAATCCCTGACTGTTGTTGGGGATGAAAAATATGTGTATCCTCAATATTGATGGGGATTCCTGCTTTCTGTTTGAGGAAAACTCTGCTGTGGAACATTGATTTCTGTTTTGGGGAGAAGAGTTCAGGAAGATTGGTCATTCATCGCTCTATTGGGGAATTTAAACTCTTATATACCCTGACTTGGGATAAAATAGATGGGTAACCTTCTAAGGCGTCGTCTGACCAAATTTATGATATGGACGCTGACTCATCCGGGGAGGATAAGGTTAACTGATATCTGGTGTGGTTTCAGATTCATAACAACTTCCTGGGGATAGTAGCCTGGATTGCCCTTTGCTGAAGAGAGAAATTTTGCTAGTGATTCATAGTAGCCCGAGGGAAAGATTCAAGCTGGGGAGCCTGTAACCTGTTGGGGAAATAAACCCTATCGGGAGAATACCCTGATGAGGAATACTCTACTGAAGAAATGAGCCCTACTGGAGAAGAGAATTCTGCATGGGATTTTAGAGCGCTGGAGAAATAAACTCAGCTGGGGAAGAGAATTCCTATGAACTATGCCAATGATGTGATCTCTGATGAGGATTGGGACTCCGTAAGTTGGCGATATTTCCGGGGAAATATCACACTCCTTTATTCATTAGGGGATTTGCCGCTGAGTATGATTAGTGTATCCAAACTTGTGGGGAATGTGTATTTGTCGAAGATGAATTTGTGAAGATGACTCTGTGGGGAAAATCCCATAGAGGTTGTTCTGTGGTGATTTACGGACGACTTGATCATTATCCCAACTCCTAGAATCTTGAATGAATGCTTATTCCTGTTTTTATGCATATATTTGTTAACCATAATCATATTCATATGCATATGATCATTCACCTTAGTCATTGGACGTTTTTAAAAACAAAAAAGAAAAAGGTAAAACAAAAGTTTGAATTTGTATTTATATTGATAGTTTTCCCATAAACGGGCGATTTTTGTACAAAGAGACGGAAATACCAATAAGAGGAAATCGTCATGAAAACGAAGAAAAGATTACAAAGTGAAAACATATAGCTATGTGGAAATAATATCGTCAGGTTTCAACTCAACTATTACTCTTATGTCTTCGATCATCTCATCCCTCGCTGTCAGAAGAAATTAACTGAATCAATTTGTACCATTTGAACTTGACGTTGGTAACAAAGCTTGTTGTAAGTGATCCAATGGGACATAGTCATATGCTTTAATCCCTAAATTTTTCCTGGATCACCCTTTCGGGTTTTCAGTCACCGGGATACCCTTTTTTTCCCAAGCCGCCCATTCGGGTTTTTAACTTGCAAGGTGTACAGTCTTTTATATATATCCCTAATTTTTTCCTGAACCATTTTGGTTCGCCGGGATTCCCTTATTTTTTCCTAGGCCATTTAACCTAGTAGGTCTTTTTTCAAGCGTAGTATTTTTTGACTATGTCCGTGTTTACAGGGTGTAGAAAATCTTCACCGTCCATGGTGGTCAATATCATAGCACCGCCCGAAAATATTTTCTTGATTACAAATGGTCCTTCGTAGGTAGGAGTCCATTTTCCCCTGGGATCACCCTGCAGTAGGATGATGCACTTTATTACCAAGTCACCTGCTTGATATACCTGATGCTTGATTTTCTTGTTGAATGCCTTAATCACACGCTTCTGATACATTTGACTGTGACAGACAATCGCAAGCATTTTCTTGTCAATCAAATTCAACTAATCTAACCTAGTCTGAATCCACTCGTCCTCGTCTAAATCTTCATCTTTCATAATTCTCAGAAAGGAATTTGAACTTCGAAAGGTAGGACAACTTCCATACCATGGACCAAAGAGAATGGGGTTTCCCCAGTTAATGTTCAAGCTGAACTGCGATAGCCATGGAGAACAAATGGTAACATATTGTGCCAGTCTTTAGAGGTCATAACCATCTTCTATATAATCTTCTTAATGTTCTTATTGGCGGCTTCCACTATGCCATTCATCTTCGGTCGATACAGAGAAGAGTTATGGTCATTGATCTTAAACTGCATGCAAAGTTTAGTGATCATAGTGTTGTTGAGGTTAGTACCATTGTCTGTGATAATCCTCTCGGGGATGCCATACCAACATATAAGGTTATGTTTAATGAATCGGGCGACCACATTCTTGGTAACAGAGGTGAACGAGGCTGCTTCAACCTACTTTGTGAAGTAATCAATGGCGACGAGGATGAAGCGATGCCCGTTAGAAGCAATAAGCTTAATCTATCCAATCATATCAATTCCCCACATTGCAAATGGCCAAGGATCAGTCAAGAAATTCAGAGGTACTGGAGGCACGTGTACTTTATCAGCGTAGATTTGGCACTTGTGACAAGTTCTTGAGTGGTGGTGACATTCAGCTTCCATAGTCGATCAACAGTAACCTGCTCTCAGGATCTTCTTAGCCATAATATGTCTACTGGAACGAGTACCAAAGATAACTTCGTGCATATCATTCATAATCTTTTCTGCTTCCTTCTTGTCCATGCAATGAAGAAGAGTCGAATCATGATTGCGCTTGTACAAAATTCTGTTACTCAGGAAGAACTTAGCTGAGAACATCCATAGGAATTTCTTATCGTTAATAGATGCACCTTCAGGGTACTCTTGATCCTCAATCTATCTTTTTACTTCATGAAGCCAAGGTTTTTCTTCTACTCTGTCAGTGTCAACTTCATAGCAGTGTGTTGGTTCATCCCGTCTTTCAGTAGTAATTCTGGGCGCCTCGTTGTCCCATCTGACCTTGAACATAGATGACATTGTAGCCAATGTGTCTGCCAACTAATTCTCTTCTCGAGGGATGTGCTCAAAAGTGATTTCCTTGAAGTACAAGATTAAGGTTAACACATGCTCTTTATAAGGAATGAGATTCAGGTGCTTCATATCCCATTCTCCCTTGATCTGACTGATCACCAAGGCTGAAACCCCATATATATATATATATATATATATATATATATATATATATATATCCAAGAACTTGATTCTTAGGTCAATAGCAGCTTTAATACCCATAATGCATGCTTCGTATTCGGCCTAGCTATTGGTACAATCAAAGCATTATCTGGAGGTGAAGGGCGTATGGAAACCCTGAGGAGAGATAATTACAACACCAATTTTGTTGCCAAGGGCGTTGGAAGCTCTATCAAAAACCATAATCCATCGGGACCCTGACTCAGGTCCTTCATACGGTCCAGATTCCTTGCAATTTGTGACTAGCATACTGTTCTCATCTGGGAACTCAAAATTCATAGACTCGTAGCCATCTACAACTTGATGAGACAAATGGTATGCCAATAAACTTCCTTTGATTGATTTCTAAGTGATGTACTGAATGTCGTATTCTGTTAAAACCATTTTCCATCAGGCTATTCTTCCGGAGAGAGCTGGCTTCTCGAATATGTATTTGATGGGATCCATTTTAGAGATCAACAAGGTAGTATGACTCAACATATACTGTCTTAGTCGGCGAGCAGCCCATGCCAAAGCGCAACAAGTTTTCTCGAGCAGTGAATATCTTGTTTCACAGTCGGTAAACTTTTTGCTAATATAGTATATTGCATGCTCTTTTCGACCAAACTCGTCATGTTGCCCCAGTACACACCCCATTGAGTTCTCTAGCACTGTTAGGTACATAATTAGAGGTCTTCCTTCAACTTCATTCCACTTTACTACTTGATCTTTCTTCAAAAACTTGAAGATTGGCTCACAAGTAGCAGTCAAATGAGAAATGAATTAGGCAATGTAATTTAGTCGTCCTAAGAAACCTATGACTTCCTTCTCAGTACGAGGAGCCATAATTTCTTGAATGGCTTTGAACTTGGAGAGATCAACTTCAATACCTTTACTGCTGACGATAAAACCCAGGAGTTTATCAGATCTTACCCCAAAGGTGCACTTGTTTGGATTTAACTTTAGCTTGTACTTCCTCAGTCTTTCAAACAGTTTATGTAGATGATCAAGATGCTCTTCTTCGGTCTGTGATTTGGCTATCATATCATTGACGTAGACCTTTATCTCGTGATGAATCATGTCATGGAACAAGGCTACCATGGCACGCTGGTATGTGGCGCTAGTGTTCTTCAACTCAAAGGCATGACCTTGTAGCAGAAAGTGCCCCACTGTGTGACAAAAGTAGTTTTCTTCATATCTTCGGGTGCCATCTAGATCTGATTATACCCTGAGAAACCATCCATGAAAGAGAATACCTTGTGTTGAGCAATGTTCTCGACCAAAACATTAATATATGGAAGTGGGAAGTCATCTTTGGGGCTCGCCCTGTTCAGGTCCCTGTAGTATACATACATATGCACCTTGTTATCTTTCTTTGGTATCGGAACAACATTAGCAATCCATTGAGGATATGAGGTCACTTCTAAGAAAGCCCATGTTGAATTGCTTCATAACCTCGGCCTTGATCTTCTCTAACATCTCGGGACGCGTGCGACAAACCTTCTGCTTAATCGGAGAACAACCCTCTTTCATTGGTAGACGATGAATCATAATATCAGTATCGAGCCCTATCATGTCTTCATGCGACCAAGCAAAGATCTCAATATAGTCATGTAACATCTGAACTAACCTGTTCTTGACACGACTCTCTAAGTTATCGCCTATCTTGACTTCTTTCATGTCTGTCTCGGTACCCAGGTTTACAACTTCGATTGGCTCTTCATGTGGTTGGAAAACCTTTTCTTCTTGTATTCAGAGTCTGCAAAGTTCTCCAGGTATTTCACAATCTACCCCATATTCGTCCTCGGCTTGGTAGATCGGATTTGCAAAGTCATGAGTGGAAATATAGTGTGTGGGTGTATGTAAGAACACATAGCTATTTGAAAGTGAAATACATTAAAAGAAAGAAAGAGAGGACAAAATTTGAATGCAAAATGTCCAATATTTTTATTAAAGGAACAAATGTCTATGAACTGAGAACCCTTAACAAATGAACCATTATGCCCCGGGTAAGACACAAGGTTTAAAATTATTGTTTAAACATTACTGTTGTACCCCAAAATTTGCCCTCCCATATTCTTCAAAGATTTGCCAAGTCAAGCCTCAAAATCTCCCTAAGGGTTGCACAGTCAAGGGTCTCCTAAACAGTCAAGATTAGGGTTTTTGTTTTGATCAAGAAAATGAAGTTTCTAAAGGTCCAATCAAGTCTCACATGCCTACAAACATGGTCAAGCATCCTCATATCAAGTTTCAAGACATTCAGCACAAAATTGCACAGTCAAAAACCCTAATTGCACTACAGTCAACTGTAGGGGCAAAATGGTCATTTGACAGTCAAAAGTTCAAATTTTTTGTCAACATATCATTTTGAAGCCACAAACATCATTTGATCAATGCTTGATCATGATTCTCAAAATTTGGCTCAAAAATCATCAAGATGCAAAAGTTTCCTTATTTGGACAGTTGAAAAAGTCAACTGTAAATTGACCAGGGCATAACTTTCACATGGATTATCAGAAAAATTCCATCCAAAGCTCATTTTGAAGAGAAAGACATTTCCTACAACTCATCTTCATACTTCAAGTCCAAGAAATTCTCTCACAAAAAGTTATCAATTTCAACATTATAGGTCATTTTCAAAAGTCAACAAAAAGGGACTTTAAGTCAAAGGCCATAACTTGAGATTGGTAAATAAAAATGACATGGGAACAAAGGAATTGGTTAGAGGACTCAAAGACCTTTCCAAAATGTCCAAGAACATGAGCAACGCTTAAAAATTGAGCAAGTTATGCCTTGTGGAAGTTGGGAAATTTTTGGATATTTTGAAAAGTCAACATTGATTCAAATGACCTAAAATTGCTAATGGGCCCATTTTTCTTCCATAATTCATCATCCATGACATGTGCACGACCACTTGGCCCAAAGGGAAGTTTTTATTCATTTTTTATTTATTTATTTAGATTTTTATTAATAATAATTCATTTAAATTAAAATAAATATGAAAAATGCTTAACCTAATTTTTTCAATCTTTTTGTGCACAATATATCATCAAGATTTCGTGCCTAGCTAAATATGGAAAGATTTGGATTGATTGATCATGATTTGTACAAAAAGCACATGGAAAAAGATTGAAAAATAAGGCTTGAAAATCAAATCTCAAAAGCTATGAATGCAAGAGATTTGGATGATTCTTTTTAACCTAATTCATTACTACATATGCAAGGATCACAACCCTAGTGCCGGTACACACTAAGCTGCGCAGAAGAGCATAAACAAACTGGCATTTTTTTCAAGAAAACTCCAATTCTGAAAACTTGTTTGCAGGACGTTTCAAGCCACAAAACCCCTTCCATTGCATTCCTAGGACGTCAAGCAACGTGCCTGAATCAAGAACACGGTCCCTAAGCCCTTGAAACGCTGTACAGAAGTCCCACTTTTCTTACTTTTTTGCATAATCGTATTTCAAGATTTAGGCATTTTTATTGCATATTGTTAATGGATTCATACTAATTAAGGTGTTCTGAAGCTAACCGTTTATCTTAATTGTGTTTTCGTGTACTATATGCAATTATGCCATTGATGCAGATTAGGGTTCATGAAGCTTGAAATTGGGCGTTTCGTGATATGGAAAAATTGAAACCTCTGAGTATCACCATTAGAACTAGCAGGCTTGGACGATCAGGAATCCATCATCGCGCTCAATTTATGAGCGTCCTAGGCCTATTCGCTATTTTCTGGAAAGTGGCCTAAAAGAACGTTTGCAAAACCGTGGCCATTGTTTTTATATTTTCAGGAACGAAGAAGAAGATAACTAGGTGGCAGGGAGCGATTGGCCTGTTTAAATTTCGCGCGGAAAACGAAACACTAATGCATATTTGTTTTATTATATTTGTTTGTCATATTACTTACAGATAAACAAATTGGCACGGTTGGCAAGCATAGTTGGTGGTAAAGTGCATGACCTGGGTTCGAGCCCCAGGTCTTCATACTTTCAATATATTTTTTCAACCCATATTCACATGCAGCTTCAGTGTAAACGCACATCATACACCCTCCAGATCAAACCATCCACGTGCATATCAGGCTCAAATCAAAGGCTCAGAATTGAGGAACACCATAAACCCTAGTCAACGCTTCAACATGCTACCTGGCAAAAGTCCAAACAGGCCAAGCTAAATGGGCCAGATTCCTAAAGATTCACCTCCATGTTGGGGACTACAACCCCCCTAGGTTTGCAATGTTATTTTTTTTAGTTTTATTTTTAATTCTATTTTCTTTTAACTATTATTTGTTTAATTAATTAATTATTTTCATAAATATAATAAAAAACACAAAAACATAAAAAATCAGAAAAAATAATAAATATTGTTTTATTTTAATATGTCTTGTAAATAAATTTGCATGTAAATTAATTAGTTTAAATTAGGGTTTAGTTTAATATTTTCATAACAAAAATCTAAAAAAACATAGAAATAGGGTTTAATTAATTTTCATCCTTTTTATTTTCTTTCATGATAATCAAGTATTTAATATTATTTATTTATTTTTATAATTAAAATTGTATATAAGAAATTAGGGTTAATTTAGGTTAAAATTCAATGTTTTCTTAATAAATTAAAAGCCATTAGAATTAGGGTTAGTATTTATCTTAATTAATTTCTTTTTCATTAAAATCCTAAAAATCATAAAATACCAAAAAACAATTGCCTTTTTTTTTAATTAATTAACTCCATCATTAATTTAATTTTTGCAAAAGGGGCCAACGCCCTCGTTCTTAATTTCTTATTAATTCGCATATTTATTTTATTTCGTTTAAATATTTATGTATCTCTCCCGAAGCCGTGTAAATAATTGCTCGCACTTTTAATTCTTTATTTTCTTTTATTTCTTTACTTTTTGTCAAATCGAGTTCGAGAAACTTTTGGCGATGTGGACCCGCGCCTTTTGTAATAGCTTAGAATTTACTTTTTCCGCAATATTTTTAACTGTTAACAAATGGCATGAAAGAATGTATGGACAAAAATAAAAACAAGCGTAGAACACCAATAACATGACAAGATAAATGCAAATGAAAACGACACACAAATCGCACACACCACCCCTAGGGTACGCCTCACTGTTGCCTTGCCTCGAAAGGTGATCGTCGAGTAGAGGATGTTTTAGTAAGTCCTCATGATCCGGGAACCTGGCATGAGGGTAGCTTCTAAGGTGTCTTCCTATTGCTCTGGTGATCACCATGTCCCGAACCTCGAATTGACCCGAACACCTCCAACGGTGGTGCTACCTACCTTTCAATGGTGGGATGGCACTACTTTAAAGGACACTTACACAGACGAATTCCTTAGGGTAGGTAGGTTCTCGTGGATACTTGCTCTAAATTCAAAACAAATCAAAAATACTTTTCACATCGACACCTTTTCAAAAAGCTTTCGAAAGCAATTTTTCAAACACTCTTGAGGACAGATACAAGAGTCGAACTGAAATTTTCAAAGAAACTTTTTTTAAAAACCCACAGTTGAAAAGCAAACAAACCATTTTTGAAAACACAAATGAGCAAGTGTCTAAGAGCCCATGGATAACCATGGATAGAAAGGGTGCTAACACCTTCCCTTTCTATAATCTACCTCCCGAACCGAGAGCAATCTCTTTAAGGAATTTTTCTGTGCTTTTGTCCTTTCCATTTGGAGAAAATAAAAGACGGTGGCGACTCTTGCTTCCGCGACATTTCGCGAACCAGCGTTAAACAGTCAGTTCCAGATCCACCGATCACAATTACATAACCAAAATCTTTTAAAGAAATAAGATAGAAATGTAGCTATTACTCCTGACTAAAGGAGATAGAGATAATGACTTTGGCCTTCCAATTGTCGAGTCCGTCACTAATGGCAGGAAATATCCAACTGTCGAGGTCATAATTACTATCAACATCTTCTATGGTATTGACTCCGTTGTTGCTGACACGAAATGGATGTCTCCCAGCATGAGCACGACGTAAAGTCCTTTGATCTTCTGCAGTAAAGCCCAAACCAAACTTGTCAGATTTATAGGGAATATTAGGAAGCTGATCCCAAATAGTACAACCACCTTCTTCTATAGCAGCTTTAGCATCTTTTAAGGAAGCCATCTTATGTGGAACCCTGGTGACTTTAGGAATGGCAGAAACATCTTCAGCAGCAGCAAGAGAGATGACTTCAAAAGTCTGACAGGGAGTCTCGATGAATTCACCGTCCATCTCTACATACCAGAATAAGTTCAGGTGGCTAACCATGTACTCCTCTTCTCCGCAGACAGTAACAATCTTTCCATTTATAGGATACTTTAACTTCTGGGGTAGGCTAGAGGTGACAGCTCCTGCCCAATGGATCCAAGGGTGTCATAGTAGGAAAGAATAAGTTGGCCGAATATCCATTACATAGAAGGTGGATTCAAAGATCTGTGAACCCACTTTGATTGAAAGATCCACTTCTCCATGTACCATTATCTTTGACCCATCAAAGGCTCGAACTATAATATCATTGGGTTTCAGCACAACCCCTTCACAATCCATGCTATCAAGAGAGATTTTTGGTAGAACATTCAGCGACGAACCAATATCAACTAATACGTGAGCCAAAGTAGTGCCCTGCATTCAATGGAGACATATAGGGCCCAATTATGATTTCTCCCCTTCGGAGTCAGATCATCATCAGAGAAACCCAATCTATTGTCAGTCGTTAAGCTAGCAACGTAACTTCCAAATTGATCGACAAAAATCTCTTATGGCACGTGAGCAGTCTTCAAGAATTTTACTAAAGCCCGTGCATGGGCTTCAGAACACAGTAATAAGAATAACATGGAGATTTTGGATGGGGTTTGCCCCAGCTGTTCAATAATTTTGTATTCGCTCCTGCAGATAATCTTCAATACATCTTCCAACTCTTTTCTAGAGGTGTCTTCAATTGTGATTTATTTAGGCGCCTCCATCTGGACAGGCTCTGTTATTGGCTCTTTACCCCGAGCCTCAGCAGCTGACTCGGTAGTGGTAACTCGAACAGGTGTAGCAACAGTCTTTGGAGAGATTTCCAGAGAGAAAATCCTTCCGCTTCTAGTAACTTTGCTATTCCTAACAATGTTATCAAAGTTGGGATCAACGTCTTTAGTAATTTCATCTTCATCAGATAACTCTTGCTCGATGCTATGGTAGTAGACGTTGGATCCATAGTTCCACGAAATAGATTTATCCGAAGAATATGGGATGGGTCCAGATGTGGTGATAATCAAAGGAGCAGCTTTCAGATTGGAGGTAATCCTTACAGGACCTTTGGAGGTAATCCTAACAGGTAAACCAGATATTACAGACAAATCTTGACATAAATTCTCAGCAAACTGAACCTTCTCGATCAAAATTTTATGATTATCCATCAGGTGCTGAACGCCTTCCTTTAGTAACTTGCAGCCATTGGGTTGGACTGTGCAGCAGTAACATTTTTTAACATAGTCCAGAAATAAATCGGCATGTAATAGATTCTTCTTGATTATTGAGAGAGGATTAACTAAATCAGTTACAGTAGCAACATACATAACATCTTCAATAACACTTATGCCTTTGTCATGCTTCGACATAGCTGCAATAATCATGTTCAGAGTCTTCGAAGGATCAAACTCAATTTCCTTGTTGTCAATCATGTCCTGAATTTTTTTTCCAGAGACCAACAGTTGTTGGTGTCATGCCCAGGACTGTTAGAATGATAGGCACGCTTCACATTTGGATTGTACTTAGGAGAGGAGTTGTTGGGGTTCTGAGGAGGATTCCTTAATGTTATCAATTCTGCTTTCAGTAAATGTTGTAACGCCTGAGACAATGTCATATTAATCTTGGTAAATTGCCTCCTAGGAGGGTCTGACCTACATTGATTGCCCTACTATTTTTATTGAACAGGTGCTGGATTAAAAATCAACATCGCTCCCACAGACTGATTGCAATAATTTTTACCATGGCCCTTCTGGCCATAGACAACATTGGTCTCCTTCCTATTATCGAACATCTTCTTTACAACACTAGAAGACGCAGCCACTAGAATCTTTCCGCTCTTGATACCACTTTCAACTTGTTCTCAAGTTAGGATTAGCTCAGTAAAACCAGATGAAGAACTCCCAATTAGAAGATTAAAGAATGGACATGTCAGAGTGCCCAGGAACATATCAACTAGCTCCCAGTTAGACAAGGGAGGTTGCACCCTTCCAGCTAAGTCTCTCCACTTCTGGGCATATTCTTTGAAACCCTCGTTTGAGTCCATAGACATGTTTTGTAATTGCACTCGAGTCGGTGCAAGGTCAACATTATATTGATACTTCTTGTAAAAAGCAGCAACCAAGTCTTCCCAAGTGTGAATGTTGGTTCCTTCTAGATGATAGAACCACTCGAGTTGTGTACAAGACAAGCTTTCCTGAAAGAAGTGAATCCATAACTTCCTGTCAACATTATGGGGTTGGATATTCCGCACATAAGATCTCAGATGAAGTTTCAGAAAAGAGACACCATCATATTTAGCAAAGACAGGGACCTTGAACTTGTGAGGGATGACCACCCTCCGGATCAAACCTAGCTCTCCAAAATCTAGACCAGGCACTCTCTGGATTTCCATAGCCTTGAGACGATCTTCCAACTGCTTGTACTTATCACCCACAGGTGGGTACTGTTCATCAGAATAGTCTTCATCTTCAGGAATTTTCTCAAAACCCTGGTTATTTCCACATTCAGCCCTGACACTTCTACCATCCTCCTCTTGATTGTCGTCTTCATTAGAAGAGATATCAGCAACTTGAACCCGTTGAGCAAGCCCTTTGAATCTCCTCCCCATATTGAAGAGAGCAACTGGCTTCCGAGTCTTCTTTTTCTTGGCAATGAGCACCATCATATCTTTCTGTCCTCATACTAAGTTTAGGAGAGTCTCCTGGAATTGAGCATTCGTAGCTTGGAGTTCCTTAACATTCTATTCTTGAGCAATCTTTTACTAAAACAAACAGCAAGGATGATGAGAAAACCTGTATTGGAAAACATGTGATGTAATGATGCATGATATGTATATGAAATGTTTTCAAGGATCTCGTGCGATTTAAATTTGTTAACCCAAAGGAAACAAAGACAAAGGCTTTTTAATAGTAAGCTCAAATTATAATTGCCTCTTAGGCTTACAATGAAAACAAAAGGGTCTCAAGGAGACAAAAAATATGAACTCCTAAGACCTAATACTCAATCCCCCACGAATTCTTCCTCTTTGTGTTGACATAAGCATTAAGGCTCTACTCTTCGTGAAGTCGTTTTGTCAACCCCAACACCTTCTTCTTGCAAGCATATAACTGAGTCTCAAAGGTGTCACTTTCTTCTTTCAGTTTAATACAAGACTTCTGTAGCTCTTCAAGGTTAGTAGGCATATCTGGATGAAGAACGGTATGAGGAATATCCCCCTCGGCAACAGGCTCCACAATTACTGGTACGACAATGAGATATGCAATTATAAGGTTTTGAGCATGAGATCATACCCATATGAGGTAGGGATCCAAAGGGATGGAGTTCTTTTGTCCTAAAGTCTTTCTATCAATCTTGTTTATCATGACCCAAGCATGTATAAACCTTTAACAATAACCTTGAGGATCTTTCTTGTAATCGAATACAATACCATGGGTAAGCATGTCATGAGGACCGTCTCTTCGAGCATAACCAAATTGACGTAAAGCTAGAGAAGGGTTATAAGTAATACCTCCCCTAATGCCAATGAGTGGAGAATTAGGGAATTCCCCACAGCAGTCAATGATAGTGATATCCTCCTGAGATTGGGAACACCAATAGATATCTGAATGAGAGAGCGACATCATCCTTTGAGACCACCTCAAACCTTGTTCATTCTTTATCACTGACCGGGGAAGGTGCGAAATAAACCACCTGGATAGTAAAGGTATGTAACACATAAGAGTCCCTCGCTTCCTCATAGTATGAGTGTGAAGAGAATGCAAAATATCTCCAAGAAAAGTAGGCACAAGATTACGAGCGAGAAATATTTTGATGGTGTTCACATCTATGAGTTGGTCTGGATTAGGGAATAGTACCAATACATAGATCAACAGAGCCAAGATCTCCTTGAAATCCTGGAAACTCATAGCATTCAAAGACAGCTGAACCTTCTCTATTAGAAATTTAGCAAGAAATCCCTTGACTCCACTTCGTGTTTCCCAATTAGATACAATGTCAGACCGCTTTAGATGTAAAGCTACTGCAAAATCCTCAAGATTTGGAACTTTCTATAGATCGGTGAAGGCTTCCTGATCAAGAATAGGTACTCCTAGTAGTTTAGAGAACTCTTCTATTGTGGGTACCAACTGATAATCTGGAAGGGTGAAACAGTGATGTGCATGGTCAAAGAACTGTAATAGAAAACCCATCATGTCTTCTTCGAAACCTGAGGTAACAAAACTGAGTAGTCGACCATGCCTTTTGGTGAATTGAGAACTTTTAGGAACCCTTGAGACTAACTCCTTAAGTTGAGAAGGTATCCTTACAAAGTTGATGCGGATAGTGTTTCTACGAGCGAATTCCATAACCTGCAATAAAGAAGAAAGATAAATCCCTCGATCCTTGAAATGGTTAGTGAAAATTATATTGTATGTTGTGATGATGTTATGATGTCGTGTTCGAAAAGTTAATTAGACACAAACAAAACACACAACGCCTTAGGTTCACGCTTGCATGGAGTTTGTAGGTAAGTACCCTCTTGAGTTTTAGTTGGTTCAATCTTTTCTAAAAGAAGTAACCGGGTTCTAGGAGTCTCATATCACCGATCTTCCTCTCAGGCATTGTTTCAGCACAAGCATCTGATTTGCAATCGAAATATCCCGAGAGTCTGATCTCAATGAGTGTAGCATCGAATATCAACCAACTTAAGTTTGCACCAAATCCGGCCAACTCACTACCTTCTAATGTCTATGTTGTGTCAACTAAGGTTCTACGGTCAGTCAGTGCTTATGACACCACGCGACAACCCATCATTCTCCCTGACCGACTCGAGGGACACTAGTACCAACCAATGTGGCGCACTAACGTAGCCATAACTTTAACCATATCAGTATATGCCGTACAATTTCCACGATCTATAACTACTTACCTAAAATTCCCCCAGATCCATGTATAGGATCTTTACAAAAATAAACCTGAGCAAAACCCTGAAATATAAAGCATACAAATCAAGCAATTAAAACATTTTAAATGTGATCTAACTCTAATGGTAACCCCACTTAAAGGAGAGTGGGATACTCGTCACCCCGGATTGATCCCTTACAAAGATTATGCTAGAAGATTGTTACCCTTCTTTAATAAAGTCGAATTCCATCACATCCCTAGAGATGAAAATCAAATGGAAGATGCTCTGGAAACTCTGGCTTCTATGTATCAAGTGAATACTTGGAATGATATACCTCGAATTACGGTTCAACGACTGGATAGGCCCGCTCATGTGTTTACAACAGAAGAGGTAGCAGATGAGAAACCTTGGTATTACGATATCAAGCATTTTCTCCAGACTCAGGAATACCTGATTGGTGCTTCGAATAAAGATAGAAAGACATTGAGAAGATTGGCTGGCAGTTTCTTCCTCAATGAAAATGTGTTGTACAAGCGAAATTATGACATGGTCTTGCTCAGATGCGTGGATAGACACAAAGCAGACATGTTAATGCATGATATTCATGAAGGTTCATTTGGCACTCATGCCAATGGATATTCAATGGCTAAAAATATGCTAAGGGCAGGTTACTATTGGCTGACAATGGAATCTGACTGTTACAAATTTGCAAAGAAGTGCCATAAATGTCATATTTATGCGGACAAGATTCATGTGCCTCTGACACTTCTCAATGTTATTTTTTCCCCGTGGCCTTTCTCTATGTGGGGTATTGACATGATTGGAATGATAGAACCCAAAGCTTCGAATGGACACCATTTTATCTTTGTAGAAATTGATTACTTCACCAAATGGGTGGAAGCTGCTTCATATGCTAATGTTACTAAGCAGGTGGTAGTGCACTTCATTAAGAATAATCTCATATGTCAGTATGGTGTACCGAGCAGAATCATCACTGACAATGGCTCGAATCTGAACAACAAGATAATGACAGAACTTTATGAAGAATTCAAGATTTTTCATCACAACTCATCTCCGTACAGGTCGAAGATTAATGGGGCTGTTGAATCTGCTAATAAGAATATCAAGAAGATCATCCAGAAGATGATTGTTACTTATAAAGATTGGCATGAAATGCTCCCTTTTTCTTTACATGGATATCAGACATCTGTCTGCACTTCAACAGGAGCAACCCCGTTCTCCCATGTGTATGGAATGGAAGCAGTGCTCCCAATCGAAGTTGAGATTCCCTCTTTGCATGTGATAATGGAAACTAAGTTGTCAGAGGCTGAATGGGTCTAGAACAGGTTTGACCAATTGAATTTGATCAAAGAGAAGAGAATGACGGCTTTGTGTCATGGGCAATTCTACCAGAAGAGAATGAAGAAAGTTTTTGATAAGGTCAAACCTCGTGAATTTAGAGAAGGTTACCTCGTTCTCAGGAAGATCATGTCTTCTAACGCTGATTCTAGGGGCAAGTGGACTCCCGATTTTCAAGGCCCATATGTTGTCAAGAAAGCCTTCTCCGGAGGTGCATTAATTCTTGAAACTATGGATGGCGAGGAGTTCCCACGTCCCATGAATGTTGATGCAGACAAGAAATAATTCACCTAAAGAAATAAAAGAACAGCTCGCTAAGTTGAAAACCCGAAAGGGAGGCTTAGGCAAAAAAGAGTGTCACGGTAGGCCGAAAACCCGAAAGGGCAGTCTAGGAAAAAATTAGAGACATAAATATAATAAATTTCCCGCTAAGTTGAAAACCCGCAAGGGCATCTTAGGAAAAGGTTAGGGACTTTCTTGGCAAGTAACTGCATCAGACAAGACTTGATCATTGAAGCAACAATTTTCTTGGATCCTCACCATACTTCAACGGAAGCTGCTGCTCAGGATTTCAAAGTTGTTAGAGGGAATAATGGTCATTGTATCTCAATGTATCTTTTCCATTATATATATTACCATTTTCCAAACTTTGTAATTATCCATAGAGTCTCTCCATTCGCAGACTACCATTCTATCAATAAAATTTGAGATTTTATCCAATTCTTTGTATTTCTTATTTTATTTAGCTTACAAAGACTCAATTTATTATTGATAATAATTTTCAAAGCGAAAAAATTAAATAAAAAAAAATTCAAAAATAATTTACAACTTACTTTTACTTTAGATTTTGTGATTCGAGAGGAAAACAAGGATGGTGATCCCAGGAATGGACGAGCACCCGTAATTTTGAGAAGTTTTGTTTTCCCCGGGAAGGTTTTCTTAGGTTGTTTTCACTAGTATGTGCGTGTTCATTGTATATTGAAGACGATACCAATTGGCGTAAGGTGAAGTATCGGATTTGTAATCCCGGTGTCCCCAGTCAAGTGTTGCTTTACTTTCTGTTTTTTGGGTTTGCTTGGTCTGAGGTCTTTATTCCGGATTCCCTAGCGAGATCTTCCCTCATATGACGAAAGGTCTTGTTCCCTTAGTGTGCTGAGACGAACTATTTGTAAAATGTCGCTCTTTATGCAGTATTGGCATTATTGTTGGTATTGATTCCCCAGGAAAGCTATCCCAGAGCATCTTTTGTTGGAATAGGCTTGCATGATTTTAAGACTCAATCCAAGTTTCCCTAGTGAAGGCTTTGCTATTTGATAGAAGTCTTTTCTCCCCGTGCATGTTGAGATTTGACTCATTTACGAAGTATCTACCTTTCGGCAGTACTTACACTTTGTTTGATTTCCCGATAATCAGGCAAGGGAAATGTTTTGTTTAAGAAGTGTTGAAATGGTTATCAACTTTTTGGGTTTCCACTCGCCAAGTGTTAGGTTTGATTTAAAATCCCCATAAGATTGGTTCCTTGCTGTAATGTTTGACTTTTTAAGTCTTCAAGTTATTGTCCCCATGATATTTCCTACTTTTTTCCCTAGAGAAGTTGGTGCAATACTTACTCTCAATATTGAAGAACGTATCTCTATTTTCCCCAATGAAGAACGTATCTTGGTTTCCTCTCTTTGATGTGGTGTCGACCTCCCCAATAAAGCCAGCACAAGGTCCTCAGTTGATATCTCAATGATGAGGTACTATCCCCCCTAATGAAGTCTGTTTGGTTTTTCTCCATTGAAGTCAGCTCAAAATATTCATTTGATGTTTTGTCGATATGGTTTCTATCCGTCTTGTTTGAAATTAGTATCACAATCCCCAGTAGAAGTGCGGACCGTGAAAGCATTTGTTTTTCTATTGAAGTCTGAGTGATATTCCCCGGTGGAGCCTGGAGAAGGAAGTTATACCCCTGTATCTCTACTATTTTGTCACTATGATTTGTTTACTTCCGGATTATGTTCCACCACAGTGAAGTTAAGCCACAAAATAGGATTTTTCTTCCTCATATGGTGCTTATTTTTCTTATGGGATGTTCATCCTGGATGAGATTTAGCCAAGTGTTGTTGGTGCGCGAGTTGGCTTTTCTTGTTTATCCCTAGTGTTATACGTCTGTCTTGTCAGCATATACATGATAACACTCATACATTCATACATACATCATGCAAAGCTAAATTTAGCAAATCATTGTTCATTCGCATTCATTAATATTTTGTTGACATATTACCCTGCTTTGCAGAGTTGGGTTGTCCTCTCTCCAACATAGTGTCAGCTTTAAGCAGAAAGTGTATATTCCTTCAATTTCCCCACTGAGTTATCCCTCGTGGAAGACTTTTTATTTAGCCTTCCTGTACAGTTTCTTGTCTGGTTAGATCGGGTTTCCCTCTTGAGTTTATTTCTTAAAGGATGTATTTTGATTGATTATTTCACTCTAGTTTATTTCTGGTTTGAATCTTTATTTCCCAGCAATATTATTACTTTAGATCTCTGCAAGCTTCGAGCTTTGGTTTAAAAATGTGCATTTATTTTGCACGAGAAAACTTTATCTCCTCAGCAGAAATATATTGTCATCCCCCCAAGAAGTCATGATCCATTCCCCAGTAAGTCATGATCCATTCCCCAGAAAGTCACAATTCATTCCCCAGGAAGCAATACTATTTCCCCCAGAGAGTCATTTTTTAAAATACTCCATGACAGCAAGTACAAAGTCTCTTTATTTTAGCAACTTGTACTTCCCCGTAAAAGTCAACGTTACTTTATTTTTTTTGCTATCTTCTCTATGAGTGGATAGTTTGCAGTACGTTTCCAAGTTACTCCAGTGGATGGCAAGTCTTTCAATATGACAAAGACAATTTATCGTGAAATCTTTGCAAGTGGTAGTCTCTTTATTTGAGACAACTTATATATTACCCTTTCATGGCGGAGTGCCTCGGTTAAAGAAGAAGTTGAGACCCGTTCTAGGTGAAACGCTGGAATTTTGGGAAAAGATTGTTATCTTTTTGCTACCCTTAGTGAACATTGGTAGTTCATCATCAGTGAACGGTGGTGCTATGATATTTGCTCTTTCTACCTTCACTGAAAGTTGGTAGGTCACCTTCAGTAAAAGTTGGTGTTTATTATATTTTTGCTACCCTCAGTGAATGTTGGTAGTTCATCGTCAGTGAACGGCGGTGCTATGATATTTTCTCTTTCTACCTTCAGTGAAAGTTGGTAGGTCACCATTAGTGAAAGTTGGTGATTGTTATCTTTTTGCTACCCTCAGTGAACGTTGGTAGTTCATCGTCAGTGAACGGTGGTGCTATGATATTTTCTCTTTCTACCTTCAGTGAAAGTTGGTAGGTCACCATCAATGAAAGTTGGTGATTGTTATCTTTTTGCTACCCTCAGTGAACGTTGGTATTTCATCGTCAATGAATGGCGGTGCTATGATATTTTCTCATTCTACCTTCAGTGAAAATTGGTAGGTCACCTTCAGTAAAAGTTAGTGTTTGTTATCTTTTTCTACCCTCAGTGAATGTTGGTAGTTCATTGTCAGTGAACGGTGGTTCTATGATATTTTCTCTTTCTACCTTCACTGAAAGTTGGTAGGTCACCATTAGTGAAAGTTGGTGATTATTATATTTTTGCTACCCTTAGTGAACGTTGGTAGTTCATCGTTCGTGAACGGCGGTGCTATGATATTTTCTCTTTCTATCTTCAGTGGAAGTTGGTAGGTCACCATCAGTGAAAGTTGGTGATTGTTATCTTTTTGCTACCCTCAGTGAACGTTGGTAGTTCATCGTCAGTGAACGGCGGTGCTATGATATTTTATCTTTCTACCTTCAGTGAAAGTTGGTAGGTCACAATCAGTGAAAGTTGGTGATTATTATCTTTTTGCTACCCTCAGTGAGCGTTGGTAGTTCATCGTCAGTGAACAGTGGTGCTATCATATTTTCTCTTTCTACCTTCAGTGAAAGTTGGCAGGTCACCTTTAGTGAAAGTTTGTTTTTGTTATCTTTTTTCTACCCTCGATGAACGTTGGTAGTTCATCATCAGTGAACGGCGGTGCTATGATATTTTCTTTTCCCTCTACCTTCAGTAAACGTTGGTAGCTCAGCGTCAGTGAATGTTGGTGTTGTTATTTCTTTTCTCTCTCTACCTTCAGTGAACGTTGGTAATTTCGCCTTCAGTAAAAGTTAGTGTATCCTTTGACCTTTTACCATCCTCTACGGGTAGGGTCTTTTGATCCACTGGTGATTTATTTTCTTGGTTGGGTTTCTCTTTTGATTCCTTATTTCCTTTGATACATCCCCAGTGGTGTTTTGCGTCCCTTTGAAGTTGTTCATATGCATTCATACTCAGAAGCATTGCATGGCATCTTAGTGCCAAAAATAGGGTTTGTTTTATATTTAAGTATCTTCGATCGCGTCGACACGAAGATTTTTAACCTTCGCATCTCCGGATAGAAGAAACTTAAATAGGGGCAACTATTGTACCCCAAAATTTCCCCCTAAGATCCCTTCATCATACCATATTGATTCAATCACAACAAGATCACATTAGGGCTTTTGGTTCTCCTCCCCATCTTTAGCTTTGATCTTTGAGGAATCACCAAGTAACTTGACTTGTTTTTATTTTTTAATCATTCATGATTTTTTTCCGTTTAATTAATAAAATGCAATGTTGGTTTATCTTACTTGTTAATAATGTAGGTAAAGGCAATATGGCTTAGCAAGTTGATCCATGGGTTCATGAGTTTATTTCCATGCCTTAGTCAATAAAGCTTGAGAAGTTCAAACATCATCATTAAAGTTATGTTGGAAGAATTGGCATGGCAAGGTTTATCTTGGTTTACCAAATTTCAAATTTATCAAGATTGATTCAAAAGTACAAGGGGTAGATTGAAGAAGTTGTCATGTTTGGACAAGGTCTTGTTCCCATTGGTCACAAGTGCATATTTCTCTCAATTCTCAAGATATGGAAGTGGTTTTTGTTGCTATGATCTATCATTATAATCCTCAACAACTTCTATTTACAAATCATGAGTGTTGGTACAAGAAGGTTGTTCAAAATTGTCAAAGTTCCTCAAAGAATTTTCTTGATCTAGGAGCTAGGGTTTTGAACTTGAAATAAGTATATCTTGCTCAAATTTTTTTATTTTTGAGTGATTCCAAAGACATCCTTCCCTTAAAAGGGTTATTAACAAATCACTTCAAAAGTTTCAAGGAGTTTTCATGTGGAAGAAACTTGATGATGAAGAAATATTACAAGTCCCCGATGAACCCCCTATTTCTCATGTGTGACTTCAAATGATCATAACTTGGTAAATTTCTATCACCTTTATCCCACTCTTTTTCCATTATTAACTTTAGGATGTGATCTTTATTCCATCGTTTATGTGCAAAGTGAGAAAATGGATGGAATATGCCCTAAGGATACAAAAGATTATAGGTCATTTCATGATTTTTTTCCAACTTCAACAATTCATAACTCTCTCAATTTTTGGAGATTTTTAATGGTTCAAGTTTCAAAATTTCATTCAAGAGGTCTATTTCATGACATATTTTTGGGTCAAGAGCAAATTCCAAGTAGAAGGCCATGTTTGGATGCAAAACATTATAGGTCACTTTTGAAGAAAAAACTTGAAATATTTCAAAGTATGGAAAGTCAACCTTTTTTCCCAAACTTTAACTCATTACAACTTTCAGCTCAAACATCCATTTGATTCCATTCCTTTCCCATTCCAAAGCTTGTAACCTCATCTTTATAATGTATCAAGAACCATGCCCTAAGACCCCTTGAGCTGAGAATGCCATTGATTTGAACTTGGTAACTTGAAACTGAAGTTTCTTCAAAAGTCAGAATTTGAAATCATTGATTTAGCTTCTAAACACTTTGTTTCTACGTGTTTTTGCTTCCAAACATGTTTAGTGAACTTCCAGAAGTGATTATCATAGCAAAACGCGCGTTTTGGATGAGTTTTTATCAAAGTAGAAGTCACACTTTTCTTGTTTGCAACTTCACACGATTTCCCTCCAAACTTCATCATTTCACACGCTTGAACATTCCATTTGATTCCCTATAAATTTAGGGTCATCCCTCATTCATTTCCTCAAGCTTGAATAGCCAGAATCACCCTGCCAGACTTGCTCCATAACTCAGTTTTCTGTAACTTCGAAATCAGTGTCCAAGCCTTTTTCAATCCAATTTTTCTATCAATTCACCTTCCTTGATCTTCCCTGAAGCTAATCATACAATTACCTTCAAGAATCATGCCCTATATTGCTCCATAGAAGTCCAGTTTCAGAGCTCTGCAACTCAACTTTAGTAGGTAGATTTCTCCATCAATTCTTCAAAACTTTGATATCATTGTGAATCTCTCTTTGATACGGTGGCAGAACCAACTATTAATACTGGTTTGCATTTTTTGCTTGCAAAATGTCGCGGTAAGCAAGAGTCGCCACCGACTTTTATTTTATCCAATCACGAAAAGGAAAAAGAATAGAAAAAACATTTTTCGAGATGTTTCTGAGTACGGGGGTAGATTATAGAAAGGGAAGGTGTTAGCACCCTTTCTATCCATGGTTTTCCATGGGCTCTTAGGTACTTGCTCATTTTGAAATTGTTTGTGTGTGCTTGTTTTGAAAAGTTTTGTTTACTTCGTGATAACCCTTGTTTCTGTCCTCAAGAGTGCTACGAAGTTGTTTTGAAAACTATCTTTGGAAAGTGTTTGTGTGAAAAAGTTTGTTTGTTTGAGCAAGTACTTAAGAACTAATCTACCTACTAAAAAAAAGTCTGTTCGTTTTCCTTTAGACAGCGCTATCCCATTATTAAGGAATAGGTATCACCGTCGTTGGAGTTTTAAGGGACACTCAAAGGGACAAGTACGATCACAAAAGCAATGTTAGGAAGTGTTAGTAATTATCCTAAAGCCTTAAAGATCTTTTTCCGAAACAACATCCGAATGGGTTATTTTAGATCTTTCGGGGCTAGAGGACAACCACTAACAAACCCTATACTTCATGACCGCTTAACCGAAGGCAACCGGAGTGGAGTAAACCCTAGGAGTGAGTATGTGCGAGTGTAATTTTCAGTTAATTTATCTTTGCATATTTAGGGTTTTCTACTGTTTTAATTTTAAGTTTGTCTTTCCATACAATCCTATTAACATACATCTAAGCAGTTTATAGTTTACAAAAATTAAGGCGAGAAAGTTAAAGTCCTAGCTATTACAGGGCTTTTGCAGATACATAATTATTTTGGATTTAAAATAAAATTTTGGAATTTAAAACCCTAATTACTATTACAAACTCATAGCAGTTACAATAATAATAAAAAAGGAAATTAAAAAAATGCGCGCGGCGAATTAAATGCGAGAAATAATTAGGAAAACCGAAAAGTCTATTTGAAAAAAGATTTAGGTTATTTTTGAGAAAAGATTAAATTATATACAAATTAACCCTAATTCTAATTGATTTAAATTATGAAAAAAGGATTAAATTTCCCTAAATAATTAAACTAATTAATTAATTAAAGAAACAAAATATTATGATTTTTGATGTTTTTTGTGATTTTTTGATTTTATGATAAAAAATGATTTTGTGTTATTTTGTGAAAAAGGATAATTAGTAAATAATTAAAAGAATTAAATATAAAAAAGGAAAGATATGGGTCTGTTAGAAGCAATCCAGGGGGTGTATGTTGAATTGTTCAGGCCCAAGAACTGCTGAGCCCATTCCATGCGAGACATCCAGTGCTGCCCCTTTCTGATGGTGTACCATGACCCTTCTTTGATGGAGCGCTGGATTTGGATTAGAGATGCATCAAACGGATGGATGGTTGCAGCGTATGGTAGATGCCTGGCAAGGTAACGCATGGGAACTGCAAAGGGATGTTAAGAAAATAAAGAAAATTGCTGGGACCTGGGATCGAACCCAGGTCCTCGCACTCACACAAATGTGCGCTTAACCAACTGGGCTACAAGGCTTAATTGTTAATGTAATAACAACAATACATAATATATAAAACAAAGTGGACAACTGAAAAAACGCGCGAAATTTAAATTGCCCAATCAGGCTGGGACACGCCATCGTCTTCCCCACAGATCCGTCGCTTTAGGTTAGGGACTTTTACCTACGGCCAAACTCCATGGGTATAGCACTGCAAGTTTCAAAAATCAACATCAAGCATGATAAATTAATGCTAAGTACATGGATCAACTCGTCTTGATGCCACGAGCATCATGGTGTTCTTTTCTTGGCCCAATTTAACCTGTATAGAAAAACCCTAAAACATCAAGCAAACCCTAACAATGGCAATTATGAGTACAGGCACTGAAATATCAATTAAACCACTCAAACATGTTGCAAATATGTCAATGAACACAAATATATCATTAGAACATGTTTATGATGCAAGAATCATTGTAATCGAATTTTAAAAAGAAAGCAAACTGCATGAGTGTTATGTGACGAGTCTGGGCTCGTGGAGGCGTGCAACCGATTGGAAAATGTTCTGGAGATGTCCATGAATCTATTAGGAGATTTGGAATGGCTTGAATTGACCTCTAGGTTAGAAGACGATTCACCACTTTTTGTCAAAATTTTCAGTTTTGTTTGATGCTTTCCACAACTGCAACCCTCTTTTTTTGACTTAAGTATGTTCAATATATGTAGTGGAACGAATTAGGGCAACAAAAACACTTTGTATCTTTGATAATCATGGAGATTTGATTTGATTTCTTTGCTATATGATATCTTTCCAAAACAAGCATAATCATGCCAATTTTTGATTCAACCATCCCTTGCACAATTTGATATGCTATGCTAGCCTAATTGGATTTGATTCCTTTAAAAAATCAGATCAAAACCAATATTTTTATATTTTTTTCAATTTATTTGATTTAATTTAACTTTTAAATAATAAAAAATCAAAATAAAGAAATAAAGAAAAAAATGCGTGGATGCTGATTTGGGTCGTGGACCATGTTTCCAACAAGATACAATCATGAAATGCTAGGCCCATTTGACAAAAAAATGTATTTTTGAGCACATTTGACTTTTAGCAATTTTGCAAAAATGGTCAACTTTGACAAGGCATATCTCCTCCAATTTTAACCCTAGAGAGGTGTTCTTGAAATTTTTAGAAAGATTAGGATGTCCCCTAAATAACCCTTTTGGTTTCATCTCAATTGGGTCTTCCATGTTCATGTAAATAGCTTTGACCCAAAATATGTTTTGTTGACTTTTCAAAAGGACCTATAATGTAGAAATTCATATATTTTGATGAGTGTATATTTTGAACTTGTGGGCCGGAGATGAGTTGTAGGGAATTGAATCCTCTTCAAAATGAGCCTTGGATGGAAAATATATGATAAAGTATGAAGAAGTTATGCTTGGTCAAAGTTTGGTTGACTTTTCCTGTGAAACCCTAATTTAGCAACCTTTGGGTTTTGATGAATTTGGGGCATTCCTTGAGGAATCATGATCAACCCTTGATCAAATGATGGATATCACTTCAAAATGTTGATGTTGACCAAAAATCTTGAAATTTGACTGTATGTGGGCCATAATTGACTTTTGACCAAGTACAATTGATTTTTAGGCATCTGGGCAATTGACTGAGCAAACTTCTTGTGCAAGGCATGAGACTTGACATGGATTATCTTGAGGACACATTGGGACCATGGAAGGAATTTTGGACCTTTGGAGTTCCCACACCTTGATGAAAATGGAAACCCTAGTTTGAGGTACATTGCCTTAGAAGGGAGTTTGTCTGGTCAACTCTTGGGCATCCTTCAGCAAGTTGAGGACCTCAATGGGCATGTGTTGAGTAAAATGAGAGGGAAAATTTTGGGGTACAATAGCTTCCCCTATTCAATCTTCTTAAACCTGAGGATGTAGATTGGTTGTCTTCCTTTCGTAATCTGAAGGTGGAAGATGATTGAACGCTAGAGTGCCCATAAAATTGCACTCGTCTGAGATGGTGCTGGACTGTGTAGGTAGTATAGGGAATGGGCTTACAGATGCCATCTGGAGGAGATGGCGGAAGGTCACCGGAGATGGGCTTAAATATTCCATACGGAAGATATGACGAAGAATCGTCGGAGATGGGCTTAAAGATGCCATCTAGATGATGTTGATTTCCCAATATATTCCTTTGATGATAATTCTTGTTCCTGTCGTTGAGGAGGGATCTGCTGAGGAATGTTGGTCTCTGTCTTGGGAGAAATGGAATTTTAGGAACTTCAGTTGTCTGTTACTCTACTGGGGAATCATCTCTTAGTCTAGGAGATGAAAATGAACTGTTATCTGGTCGTGCTCCAGGCTTTACAGTGATTTGCTGAGGATAATAAGACAGACTACTATATGATCGTGCTCCAGGTTTTACAGTGACTTACTAGGGAGATGAGATTAAACTTGCTATCTGGTCGTGCTCCAGTCTTTGCAATCTCAAAAACTGTTATCTGGCAAGCTTCAGAAGGAATTAAGTGGTTATCTGGTCCCATCCGGGTTTCAACTTGAATTTAAGGAATACTAATATCTGATCGTTTCCAGGCTTCATAGTAATTGGCCGAGTAAACTGTTATCCGGTCGAATTCCAAGCTTCGCAGTACCTTATGCTATTATCTGGTCATGCTCCAGGTTTCACAGTGTCTCTTGCCGCTATCTAGTCGTGCTCCAAACTTCTCAACGTCTCATACCGTTATCTGGTCGTGTCCCAGGCTTCAGTAATTTGGAGAAATTAAGATATTATCCCGTCGATTTCTGGGCTTCATAGCTTGAATTTGAGATATACCACTATATGGTCGATTCCAGGCTTCATAGTATTTTGGAGAAATTAAGATATTATCCGGTCGATTTCCGGGCTTCATAGCTTGAATTTAAGATATACCACTATCTGGTCGATTCCAGGCTTCGTAGTATTTTGGAGAAATTAAGATATTATCCAGTCAATTTCTGGGCTTCATAGCTTGAATTTGAGATATACCACTATCTGGTCGATTCCAAGCTTTGTAGTATTTTGTACTGTTATCCGGTTGTGCTCCAGGTTTCACAGTATGATGTATTGTTGGTTGAAAATTATCCGGTCAGTTTCCGGGCTTCATAGCTTTTTAACTGGAATAGAAATCTTAGTATTGATTTGACTGAACCAGGGAAAGGTCTTGAGTTGTCTTCAACTGGGAGAGAAATCTTAGTATCAATTTGACTGAACCCCAGAGAGGTCTCGGATTAACTTTGACTGGCATAGAAATCAGGGGAATCCTAGCGGCGATTCGGCTGACCCAGACGAAAGTCTTAGAACATCTTCAACCAGAATAGAAACCTTAGTGTCGGTTTGACTGAACCAGAGAAAATCTTGAAAAGTGTTGGAATATCTTCAACTGGAATAGAAACCTTGGTGTCGGTTTGACTGAACCAGAGAGAACTTGTGAGAACTTGATTGCATCTTTCCCTGAAAGGTAAAGAGTTAGTCGTATGTAATGTCATGATGTATGAAATGTATTGAGTAATGATGTTCTCAAAATAAATGAGATTGTGTTGTATAATATGTATGCGCATGCCATGATGTATTGATATGCAATGATATTTTGATATTCTCTAGCTAGGGAAAATAAATCTTGGACTGCTGCTAGAGAGTACAAGGAGTTGAGTTCCTCGTTTCCATTGAGGATAGTGACCGAATATGATTATCTGGGGATTTACATCCATTTTGCTTGAGAATATTCTGCCGGAGGAGACTCTGTCTGAGAATAATCCTGCGGGGGAATGACCCTGTGGGGAAGAGAGATAATCTGTAAGAAGATCTGCTGATTTGGAGAAATAAACTCAGCTGAGGATGAACTTCCATTGCTTGAGAGAAGAGCTCTGTTGGAGATTGAGCTCCCGCTGTCAGAGAAATAAACTCTGCTCGGGAGATGGCTTTATAATCTGTTTATGATTAAAAAGCTCGGCTGGGGATGAACTTCCATTGGTGGAGAGAAGAACTCTGTTGGAGATTGAGCTTCCACTGTCAGAGAAATAAACTCTGCTCGGGAGATGGCTTTATAAACTGCTCATGGTTATAAAACTCGGCTGGGGAATGCAGATATCAACTTTCTGAAGGAAACTGCTGGGGAAGGAATTCCTGCTTGGGGATACGGAGGTCGGACCTTGGTTGTCTCAGCTCTGTGGGGAATATAGGTATCACTGGCTTGTATGTGATAGTGACTTTGCTTCCAACTGTCTATGCCCCTTGTACCATGATAGAAAAAGTACATGCGGAGATTTTATTAATGGGTCTATGTCGTGATTGTACTTGAACATGTATTTAATGAGTGTCAGGATGACATCCGCCTCTGGATCGTATCTGAACTGTACTTGAAACATGTGTTGAATGAGTGTCAGAATGACATTCGTCTCTGGATCGTATCTGGAATGTATTTGAGAAATGTGCTGAATGAGCATCAGAATGGAATCCGTATCTAGAGTGTATCTGAACCGTATCTGAAAGCTGAATCTGAATGAGTATCAGAATAGCATCCTTAACTGGAGCGTATCTGAAATGTATCTAAAAGCTGAATCTGAATGAGTATCAGAATGGCATCCGTATCTGGAGCATATCTAAACTGTATTTGAAAGCTGAATCTAAATGAGTATCAGAATGGCATCCGTATTTGGAGCATATCTGAACTATATCTGAAAGCTAAATCTGAATGAGTATCAGAATGGAATCCGTATCTGGAGCGTATCTGAACTGTATCTGAAAGTTGAATCTGAATGAGTATCAGAATGGCATATGTATCTGGAACGTATCTGAACTGTATCTGAAATCTGAATATGAATGAGTATCAGAATGGAATCCGTATCTGGAGTGTATCTGAACTGTATCTGAAAGCTGAATCTGAATGAGTATCAGAATGGCATCCGTATATGGAGTATATCTGAACTATATCTAAAAGTCGAGTCTGAATGAGTATCAGAATGGCATCCGTATCTGGAGCGTATCTGAACTGTATCTGAAAGCTGAATCTGAATGAGTATCAGAATGGCATCTGTATATGGCACGTATCTGAACTGTATCTGAAAGCTGAATCTGATTGAGTATCAGAATGGCATCCGTATCTGGAGCGTATCTGAACTATATCTCAAGAGAAGTCTAGAATAAGTATCGGGATAACATTCGTCTCTATATCGTACCTGAACTGTTTCTTAGTGTATGAAAATCTTGAATAAGTAGCAGAATGACATCCATATCTGGATCGTATCTGAACCGTTTCTCGATGTATGAAAATCTTGAATAAGTAGCAGAATGACATCCGTATATGGATCGTATCTGAACCGTTTCTCGATGTATGGAAATCTTGATTAAGTAGCAGAAAGACATCCGCATCTGGATCGTATCTGAACCGTTTCTCGATGTATGAAAATCTTGAATAAGTAGAAGAATGACATCCGCATCTGGATCGTATCTGAACCGTTTCTCGATGTATGAAAATCTTGAATAAGTAGCAGAATGAAATCTGTATCTGGGTCGTATCTTAACCGTTTCTCGATGTATGAAAAGCTTGAATAAGTAGCAGAATGACATCCGCATCTAGATCATATCTGAACCGTTTCTTGATTCTGGTGCTCTTGATGAATGCTGATCAGGGTATAAGTTTTCCACTGATAGACAGTTGACGGGATATAGTCGTACATTTTAAATCCCTAACTTTTGCCTGGACCGCCCTTTCGGGTTTTCAGTCCACCGGGATACCTTTTTTCCCCAGCCGCCTTTTCAGGTTTTCAACTTGTCGGGTGTACAGATTTTTTTAATGTATATCCCTAACTTTTTCCCGAACCCTTTTGGTTCGTCGGAATTCCCTTGTTTTTGCCTAGGTGTGTCAACCTAGCGGGTCTTTTTTTCTTCATGCGTAGTATTTTCTGACTATGTCCACACTTTCAGGATGTAGAGAGTTGTCACTGTCCATAGTGTTGTGTTGTAGTACTGTCAAAAATGTTTTCTTGATGGCACATGATTCATTGCTGGAATGCGTGCGTAATGCCCCAAGCGATTCAGATGGAGATCTGCCCCTGGTTATTTGGCCCTTTTGGAGTGACTGCCCCAAGTGTGTTTAGACATCATGTCATGCCCCTTGCTTATGGAATACCTGTTATTGGAAGTGTCTTTCCCGCTGAGGTGATTCTGTCCATTGAGAGGATGTCTGTTCGTTGAATATCCATTGTGCGGATTTCTCTGCTGTCAAACAATTAGTCATATGCAAACAATGTCATTTAAAGAATGCAAAACTCATGTCTGTCTTGAAATTTTTTTGAAAATGTGTTTTGTGTAGTAAAACGAAATTTGCAAGAATGTGGTATCAACTCCGGATTCATAACAAAGCCTACAGGAGTCAGGATACCTTGGTAACAGTATGCTCTCAAACTAACCCACGCATCAGCTAGAACTTTTAAGGGTTATAACGTGGCCTGGTTCACGGTTCAAGAAACAAAGGATAAAGGCTCAAACTTTATTTGTACCCAACCCACTCTTCGTGATGTTCTTCAGTCTTATGCTCAGTTAATTGCGCGTTTAGATCCCGATTGAGTCTGGAATCTTTGCTCTGATACTTGGTGATGATTCAGAAATTGAACATTAGTTTTGAAATGGCAGTCATTTTTGTAATCTTCTTTTTGTCGAGGATTTGTAGTAACCTTTTTTTTTTGGTTTTCGTTATCCCTTCTTTTTCCTGAACTGTTTCTTTTGTGATTACAGTCAGCGGGATGCCCCAATTTTCCTCTTAAGTCTCCTTCATAGGTTTTGATTAATGGGCTTTTATTTCGAGAGATAATGACTGCCTGTCTTGACGATTATACGGAACCATCACCGTCTTTTGTTTTGGAACGACGTCTTCGATGCCATTCATTGTGTACGAAGCGGCATATTGTGACTGAATGCGCCTCTGAATTAACTGAGAAAACTACCCTGCCCCAGGTTATGATTAAGGGTTTTAATTTGTGTGAAAAGAAAAACTCCTACTTCTTTGGCTCGAAGGGGTTGACTAGGGATTATCTTCCTTATAACTCCACTCTTTAGGATTTTAAACAACGCCTGTACATCGTCAGCAGGGTCTGTTCAAAAGTATACTGTAGAGATTGTGGTATCATTTTCGTTATCCTCCCTCTAAGGCTTAGATTTTTTAATCAAGAGTTGAATATCACGAAAAGGAAGTATAGAGAAGTTTAAGCATAGTGAAAATAGATTAATTCAAGACAAACATGTATAATGCATTAATGAAATAAAAAAGTTTTGACATGATAATAATTGTTCGAGTAAGTAAAGAAAATAAAAATTTAGAATTAAATGAACAAAAATGCTTTCAATCTTAGCCATGTTTTGGCAGGGGAACAATGATCACGTTGGGAGTCTCAGGCGGGTCGAATTCAATCTCCTTAGCATCAATCAGATCCTATACTTTGTTCTTCAAAGCCCAGCAGTCATTGGTATCATGGCCTGGACTTTCCGAATGGTAAGCACAACGAGCATTCAGTTTATAGTAAGGAGAGGTGGTGTTAGGATTCTTCAGAGCTTCCTTCAGAGTAACCAGATTAGACTTCAGCAATGAGGTAAAACTTGAGACAACGACATGTTGATCTGAGTTACATGTCTAGCTGTTCTTTCTGCTCTTGGCTGATTGTTTCTTTGCTGAGCAGGTGCATGTTTGGGAATCATAACAGCCCTTACCACCGGACGGCGCTCGGTTCGATTCTGATTCTTTTGGTTATAGACGACACTGGCTTCCTTTTTACCTGCAAACAGCTTCCTTACAGCACTAGAAGAGGCATCCTTCTGAATTTTTCCACTTCGGATTCCAACTTCCACTCTTTCTCCTGTTAAGATCAGTCCAATAAAACCCGCCGATGAACTGCCAATCAGATGGTTGAAGAATGGCCCAGTCAAAGTTCCCAGAAACATATCCACAAGCTCCCTGTCAGCCAAGGGAGGTTGAACTCTTCCAGCCAAATCTCTCCAATTCTGAGCATAATCCTTGAAACCCTCGTTCGAACCCATAGACAGATTTTGGAGTTGTCTACGGGTGGGAGAGAGGTCTGCATTATACTGATATTTCTTATAAAATGCAGCAGCAAGGTCTTCCCAGTTATGAACATTGGCTCTTTCCAGCTGATAGAACCAATCCAGTTGTGTTCCAGACAGACTGTCTTGGAAGAAGTGAACCCACAAGTCTTTGTCAGTAGTATGAGGCTATATTTTCCTCACATAGGAACGGGATGCATTTTAGGACAAGAGACCCCATCATACTTAGCAAATACCGGTGCCTTGAATTTTGGGGGGATGACAACCCCAGAGACCAGACCAAACTCTTCAAAATCCAGTCCATGAACCTTCTAGATTTCCATAGCACTCAGACACTCTTCTAACTGCTTATACTTTTCATCAGCCGAAGGGTACTGCTCCTCATTATAATCAGTTTCATTGTCAGACTCTTTAGGACTAGCGTCCTCTTCTCTGGCTTCACCCTCTTGATTCTCTCCCTCTTTAGATGAAGAAGCTAAATCAACAACCCGTCTTGGCGGCCCTCTGAACCTTCTGCTCATATGTGCCACACCGGCTGTCCTCTTAGCCTTCTTAGTGTTCTTCTTAACAATCAGAGCCTTCAGTTGTTCCTGTCCTTTGGCTAGAGCCATAATCATTTGCTGGAACTGCGTGTTGAGTCTGAAGATCTTTCACAGTTTGTTCAAGAGCCATTGCTGAAATAAACAACGGAGGAGATGAGAAACCTGTTATGAATCCTGTTATGCAATGATATGTATGCAATGTTTTCAAGGGTTCTTAAAGGCTCAAATTTGATTAAACAAAAAGGAACAAACGCGAATTGTATTAGTAAACTTGAATTGTTACAAAGAATGTATTTTGAGAGTACAATTAAGAAAAATAAAACAAAAAGAAGACTAGGTTTCCCATGAGCGCATCCTCTTTGGTGCAATGTAGGCGTTGATATTCCTCTCTTCATGTAGTAGCCTAGTGAGTTCCAAGACCTTCTTCTCGCCGGCGTAGAATCGGGCTTCAAAAGTATCTCGCTCCTCTTTAAGCTAAACCCAGGACTTTTGTAACTCTTCGTGATCAGTTGGCATGTCTGGATGAAGAATAAGATGAGGAGTGTCTCCCTCGGCAACTGGTTCCATAATCATAGGTCGGATAGCGGGATAAGGCATCATAAGAGTTTGAGCGCGGGCTCGTACCCATCTGAGATAAGGCTCGAGAGGTATGGAATTCTTATGTCTAAGCGTCTTGCTGTCAACCCTATGTGCCATACTCCAAGCTTGTATAAACCTTTTGTGGTAACCCTGAACATCATTCTCATAGTTGAAGGCGATTCCTTGAATAGGTGTATCATGAGGACCATCCCTTCTCGCATAACCAAATTATCGTAATGTTAAGCAAGGGTTATAAGTGATTCCTCCCATAATGCCTAAGAGAGGGACATTAGGGAATTCACCATAGCGATCGATGATAGTAACATCTTCTGAGAATCATGAACACCAATGAATGTATAAATGCGTAAGGGACATCAGTCGATGAGACCATCTTTTACCCTGTTCATTCTCCAAAGTAGATCTGGGTAGGTGCGAAATAAACCACATAGCCAATAGAGGAATGCAACACTGGAGGGTCCCCCTTCTCTTTAGAGTGCGAGTATGCAGAGAGTGTAGAATATCCTCGAGTAATGTAGGTACCGGATTCTGAGACAGGAAAACCTGGATTATGCTCACATCTACGAGTTGATCCGCATTAGGGAACAGTACCATCCCGTAGACAAGGAGCACCAAAACCTCTTCAAAAGCTTGTAGATCCAGGGTATCCCAAAAATAGTAAGCCTTCTCGAACAGAAATTTAACCGGAGTTCTTTGAACACTCCCTCTGGTTTCCCAATTTGTCACTATGTCAGACCGTTGTAAGGATAGAGCTTTAGAAATTTCTTCAGGTTTGGGATGTCTTTCCTTACCGCTGAAAGGTAGCTGATCAAGAATGGGTATCCCTAATAACTGAGAAAATTCCTCCATAGTAGGCACTAACTGGTAATCCGGGAATGTGAAACAGTGATGCAGAGGATCGAAGAACTGAAACAACACTTTCAACATTTTTTCGTCAGGTTTTGTAGTGAACAAGTTGAGCAACCAACCATGCTTTTCAGTGAAAGGAGATATTTCAAGAATCCTTACTGCCAAGTCCCTTAATTGGGGAGATACTTTCACTAGGTTAATCTGATTAGTGTTCCTGCGGGCGGATGCCATATCCTACAAAACAGAGCAAAGATGAGCCCTAGAAACCCTTGAAACAGTTAGTATGATATGCTATGGTATGATGTTTATGATGTCATGATAAATCACAGGTATAGAAAACACAGACAAATCACACCAAGTCCTTAGGTTTAAGGCCTGCTTGAGTTTTAAGGTCATACCCTCTTGAAGCTGGATTGGTTCAACATGTTCTATAAATATGTAACCGGGTTCTAAAGGGATCTCAATGTCACTGATCTTTCCCCCAAGCCTTGTTCAATCGATGATTAACTCGTAATAAACAAAACTCAGAAGTCAAACCTTGATGAGTGTAGTATTGAGTATCTATCGACCTTGGGCATACACCAAAGCCGGCCATCTCGCTACGTCCTACTGGCAAAGTTGTGAAATTAAAGGTTCTAAGGTTAGTTGATGCTTTATGATACCACGCGGCGGCCCCGTACATCTCCCTGATTGACTCAAGGGTTACGGGTACCAACCAAAGTGCCACATCAATGTAGCTACTGCTTTAACTGTGTCGGTATACCCCAGCACAACTCCCTCACAATTTATTGCTACTTACCTAAAAGGTGTTTCCCGATCCAGGTGTAGGATCAAATAACCCAAACAGTTCCCATAAATATAAAGTAAGCAAGACAATCAAGAGAAAGCAATTAAATATGACCTAGATCCTAAGGTTTACCCCACTTTATATTTTATCTCCCCAACAGAGTCGTCAGTTCTATGATACGGTGGCAGAACCGACTATTAATACTGGTTTGCATTTTTTGTTTTCAAAATGTCACGGTAAGCAAGAGTCGCCACCGACTTTTATTTTATCCAATCAAGAAAAGGAAAAAGAACAGAAAAAACTTTTTTCGAGATGTTTCTGAGTAAGGGGGTAGATTATAGAAAGGGAAGGTGTTAGCACCCTTTCTATCCATGGTTTTCCATGGGCTCTTAGGTACTTGCTCATTTTGAAATTGCTTATGTGTGCTTATTTTGAAAAGATTTGTTTACTTCGTGATAACCCTTGTTTCTGTCCTCAAGAGTGTTACAAAGTTGTTTTGAAAACTATCTTTGGAAAGTGTTTGTGTGAAAAAGTTTGTTTGTTTGAGCAAGTACTTAAGAACTAATCTACCTACTAATATACAAATTAAACCTAATTCTAATTGATTTAAATTATGAAAAAAGGATTAAATTTCCCTAAATAATTAAACTAATTAATTAATTAAAGAAACAAACTATTATGATTTTTGATGTTTTTTGTGATTTTTTGATTTTATGATAAAAAATGATTTTGTGTTATTTTATGAAAAAGGAAAATTAGTAAATGATAAAAATAATTAAAAATAAAAAAGGAAAGAGATGGGCCTGTTAGAAGCAATTCAGGGGGGTGTATGTTGAATTGTTCAGGCCCAAGAACTACTAAGCCCATTCCATGCGTGAGATCCAGTGCTGCCCCTTTCTGATGGTGTACCATGGCGCTTCTTTAATGGAGCGCTGGATTTGGATTAGAGATGCATCAAAAATCTGGATGGTTGTAGCGTATGGTAGATGTCTGGAAAGGTAACGCATGGGAACTACAAAGGGATGTTAAGAAAATAAAGAAAATTGCTGGGACCTGGGATCGAGCCCAGGTCCTCTCACTCACACATACGCGCGCTTAACAAACTGGGCTGCAAGGATTAATTGTTAATGTAATAACAACAATAAATAATATATAAAACAAAGTGGACAACTGAAAAAATGCGTGAAATTTGAATTTCCCAATAAGGCTAGGACACGCCATCGTCTTCCCCACAGACCTGTCGCTTTAGGTTAGGGACTTTTACCTACGGCCAAACTCCATGGCTATAGCATTGCAAGTTTAAAAAATTAATAGCAAGCATGATAAATTAATTCTAAGCACATGGACCAACCCGTCTTGATGCCACGAACATCATGGTGTTCTTTTCTTGGCCCAATTTAACCTGTATAGAAAAACCCTAAAACAGCAAAGCAAACCCTAGCAATGGCAATTGTGAGTACATGCACTGAAACATCAATTAAACCATTCAAACATGTTGCAAATATGTCAATGAACACAAATATATCATTAGAACATGTTTATGATGCAAGAATCATTGTAATCGAATTTTAAAAAGAAAGCAAACCGCGTGAGTGTTATGTGACGATTCTGGGCTCGTGGAGGCGTGCAACCGATTGGAAAACGTTCTGGAGATGACCAGGAATCTATTAGGAGATTTGGAATGGCTTGAATTGACCTCTAGGTTAGAAAATGATTCACCACTTTTTGTCAAATTTTTCAGTTTTGTTTGATGCTTTCCACGACTGCAACCCTCTTTTTTTGGCTTGAGTATGTTTAGTATATGTAGTGGAACGAATTAGGAGAACAAAAACACTTTGTATCTTTGATAATCATGGAGATTTGATTTGATTTTTTTGCTATATGATATCTTTCCAAAACAAGCATAATCATGCCAATTTTTGCTTCAATCATCCCTTGCACGATTTGATATGCTATGCCAGCCTAATTGGATTTGATTTCTACAAAAAATCAGATCAAAACCAATCTTTTTATATTTTTTGAAATTTATTTGATTTGATTTAACTTTTAAATAATAAAAAAATCAAAATAAATAAATAAATATAGCAAAAAATGTGTGGATACTGATTTGGGTCGTGGACCATGTTTCCAACAAGATACAATCATGAAATGCTAGGCCCATTTGATAAAAAAATGTATTTTTGAGCACATTTGACTTTGGCAATTTTGCAAAAATGGTCAACTTTGACAAGGCATATCTCCTCCAATTTTAACCCTAAAGAGGTGTTCTTGGACCTTTTAGAAAGCTTAGGATGTCCCCTAAACAAACCTTTTGGTTTCATCTCAATTGGGTCTTCCATGTTCATGTAAGAAGCTTTGATCCAAAATGTGTTTTGTTGACTTTTCAAAAGGACCTATAATGTAGAAATTCATATCTTTTGATGAGTGTATATTTTTAACTTGTGGGCTGAAGATGAGTTGTAGGGATTGAATCCTCTTAAAAATGAGCCTTGGATGGAAAATTTCTGATAAAGTATGAAGAAGTTATGCTTGGTCAAAGTTTGGTTGACTTTTCCTATGAAACCCTAATTTAGCAACCTTTGGGTTTTGATGAATTTGGGGCATTCCTTCAGGAATCATGATCAACCCTTGATCAAATGATGGATATAACTTCAAAATGTTGATGTTGACCAAAAATCTTGATATTTGACTGTATGTGGGCCACAATTGACTTTTGACCTAGTATAGTTGATTTTCACGCATCTGGGCAATTGACTGAGCAAACTTCTTGTGCAAGGCATGAGACTTGACATGGATTATCTTGAGGACACATTGGGACCATGGAAGGCATTTGGGACCTTTGGAGTTCCAACACCCTGATGAAAATGGAAACCCTAGTTTGAGGTACATTGCGTTAGGAGAGAGTTTGTTTGGTCAACTCTTGGGCATCTTTCAGCAAGTTAAAGACCTCAATGAGCATCTGTTGAGTAAAATGAGAGGGCAAATTTTAGGGTACAACACTCACATTGCCCTGGTTATAGTTGCAACACATGCTTTTATCTGGAAACACGTTTTAACCATGAAATTTCAAATCCCTTTTCAAAACTTTCTTTCCAAATTGCTTGAGCTAGAGTTTATATAAATTTGTCGCGAAGGTGTGGTTGTCTTCGTCTTGAAGAGACGAAGCGAATGACATAGGTCTGAGCTTCTGATTTTACAGTTTGAGAGACCTGCAATTCACGTTCGCTGGAGGTTGAAGATGACCAACGTGTCATCTTCCAACCAATGAGGGCGCACCACTTGGTTTTTTTTTAAATCTGATTTAATTAATGATTCAGTGCTTTATTCACTAAAGTCCATAACATGCACAACGTGCCAGGTCCACTTGATCTGTTTACTAACGCGTTTTGACATTGATCAGATGACCCATATTTTTTTAGTTTGATATTTTATTTTCTGATTCTTATTTTAATTGTTTTAAATTTCAAAAAATCATAGAAAATTCATTTTTAGTCCAAAAAATCTGAAAAATTTATGAAAAATATTTTTGATTTTTCTCTTTATGATTTTCATTTTTTCACAAATTTATTTTGTGTTTTGATATTTTTTATAAATTTTCACTTTATTTGAATTGTTTTAAATGTTTAAAAATACTTTTATGTATTTTTAAATTCTGAAATAATTATGGAATGATCCAATGATATTGTGACAAATATTGGTGACCTCATTTACTTTTTATTTCTGATTTTGTTATTTTTTTAATCATTTTTTGGTTTATTTTACTCATTTCTTTTAATTTTAAAAATAGTTTCGGACTTAAAAAAAATTACCAAAAATTTTATAAAAATATTTGAGTCCTTTTCTGATTTTTCTATGGTCTTACTTTTTATTTCTTGATTAATTTGAACATAGTTGATATTTTTCTCTTTTATTTCTATTTTAAAACATTTTAAAAACCTTTTTTAATGTATATATTAAATGCAATATTATTTTGTAATTATTTTCTGGTTGATCTTAGGTTGAATTTTGATTATGAACTTTATTAACATCATTGGATCCATGGTGTTGAGTCTAACTCCATAAAAATGGATGAATGATTTTAATAATAGTTTGATTAAAATTTAATTCAAATGTGATTTGTATATTCTTCCCCACCCCTCTTCATCTCATCTCTTTCTTATTGCACTAAGTGTTATTGGAGCATGATCTCCATATCATGTCTCAAAACAAATGGTGCATAGATTGCTATTGACCGGCCTCAAAATAGGTGCGACTTCTATATAAGTCCACTTACGATTGCTTAACATAGCGCTAAATTTTGTTCCGATTCAAATAAATGATCATTCATAGCCCAAACCTATGTTTGCAAGCCCAAGTATGTTAATTTGATCTCTTGGATTCAATAACCTTGAGATTCATTGTGTGGAGGCTTTGGTCCTACCAATCCTCTAATGGATCTACAACACTTTTGGTCAACGTGGATCACTTAAACATCGTTGATCATTAAATGGTACTTTTAGGAATTCCAAATGGGTGATATACTTGACAAAAAGCAAATGTAACTTGTTGTGTGGATGCTTTGGTTCTACCAATCCTCTAATGAGTTCCAAATGCAAGTTTCAAGATGGTCATCTAACTAACCACTAATTATTAAATTGTTTTTACTTTATGCTTTTATTTTTATGCTTTATGTACCATTTACTTTAAGCATTACATTGCATGCCATTTTTATTTTTCTCACTTGAGCATTTATATTCTTGTTATTCTTATTTTGCTCACTTGAACTTTTCCCTTCTCTTTTAAGACACCTAATAATCAACATGAACTATAAAAGGCTTTAATGATACTTGGACTGTTTGGTTATTATCCCTGGCATTATGGAGTATTGGACTTCTTGGACTTAGGATTAGAAACCTTGGCCTATGTTGGAGACCTTGGACCTTAATTGATATTTTGTCTGGAGTTCTTGAGGTTTAACTCAAGACATTGGGTTGTTTGTTTGTTTTGTGTGCAGGTTATTGTGATTACATTCTTTGTTTATAATCTGGAATTCACATGTATACAATCGTTACTCTGCCCATCTTTTGTGAAGATTTAATACACTTGAAGTTTGGTTTTCTCAAGAGGCCTAGTATCTTTGCTTGTTTGGTTTTAATCCAAAGAATGGGAATTCAATCTTGACTCATGATGTCAAGTATTGGCTTCTTGTTGGTTAGATGGTTCTCATCCCTAAATTTTACATTATGCTTTAGGATAGTCTCTTCTTCTCCTCCCACCTTCTTTAATTTCAAAAATCTTATTCCTCTTTTTGAAAACTCTTCTTTGTTTTTAAATTTAATCTACTTTCATAATAAACTTGGATCTAGGTCCATGCATTTTCAAAACCTTTTCATCAATAAACTTCAATCAACTTAATAATACCTTGACATTTTTTTGTGAGAAGACTAAAAGTCAATCAATCTCATTTCAAACCATTTTGCCACTTTGGCTTTTTACTTTAAACTTTTCTCAAAAGATAAGACTCTTGTCAATCCTTGTAGTGATGCAAACAACTATATTTATACAATATATAGTGAAGAGAGATATTTTCCACTTGGGTGTTGAGTGAGGCATTGTTGATTTTAAAATCAAAGCCATATCCTCCACTTTGAGATGATACAAATTCTCCTTTCTCATGATTGTGGGCAGTAAGTATGTTTTCCATACGGACAATGACAATGTTTTCTATCTCATAAAATTAACCAACACACTTGTGTTTTAAATTTTTTTAAAGAGGAACTACGTGTACCCTAATCCCCTATTGCATGAAAGGTGGTACGTATGCACTAAAGGTTCGCAACCGCGACGGGTGAAAAATCATAAAAAATATATTTCTTCTCTCACCTCCACCATCTATTTTGCATACAAAATTTTATAGCCAAAATATATAGATTTTTCAAAGAGGTTCCTGCGTAGTACCGTAGATATTTAGGGTGCTAATACCTTCCCTTTTCATAACCAACCCCCTTACCTTGAATCTTTCCCCCTCTTTTTGGGTTATTTGCTCTTTTCTCATTCCTTTGGAAACAATAAAGCGCGGTAGCTATTTTTATTTTGATCTGTATAAGTCTAGTCAATCCAATGACTTAGTCTTAAACATTTCTACCGCTACAGCGACCATGTCTTTTGGTGAATTAAGAACTCTAAGGAACCCTTGATGCTAACTCTTTGAGTTGAGAAGGAATTCTTACAAGATTGACTTGGATAGTTTTCCTGCGGGTGGAGGCCATATCCTACAAAACAGAACAAAGGTAAATCCCAATAATCCTTGAAATGGTTAGTGTGAAATGTAATGGCATGATGTTATGATGTTATGTACAAGTATGCATATACACACAAAAAAAACCCTTAGGTTTAGGCTTGCATGGAGTCTTATAGGTAAGTACCCTCTTGAAGTTTAGTTGGATCAACCTGTTCTAGTAATAGTAACCGGGTTTTAGAGGATCTCAATATCACTGATCTTTCCTCATCGGACATTGTTTCAGCACAAGCCTCTTTAACAGCGACCAAAATATCCCGAGAAGTCTGATCTCAATGAGCATAGTATCGACTATCCACCAGCTTCAGATTGCACCAAAATTGACTATCTCACTACCTGCTAATGGCCAAGTTGGTCAAGTAAAGGTTCTAAAGTCAGTTAGTGCTTCATGACACCACAAATCGGCCTCGCATTCTCCTTGACTACTCAAGGGCTACCGGTACCAACAAATGTGTCACACTACCGTAGTTATTACTTAGACCATGTCGGTATACCCCACATAGTTTCCACAACGTATTGCTACTTACCTATAAGGTATCCCAGATCCGGGTAGAGGATCAAAACAAACCCAAACAAGGAACTAATGTAAAGCAAGCAAGTCAAACAAGGAAAGCAAGTGAAGGTGATCTAGCCCTAAGGTAACCCCACTTTTAAGTGTTTATCCCCAGCAGAATCGCCAGTTCTATAACACGATGGGAGAACTGACTTGGGTTGTTTTACGTTTGATTGCAATTGTTGCGGTTAGCAAGAGACGTCACCAACTTTTCTTTTATCCAAATAAAGGAAAGGGTTAAAAGAATAGGAAAGACCTTTGAGATTATTTTCTTGAGTTTGGGGGGTAGATTATGAAAAGGGAAGGTGTTAGCACCCTTTTCATCCATAGTTATCTATGGGCTCTTAGTTTCTTGTTAGATCACTTGCTTTGTTTGAAAATGTGCTTTGCGGTGATTTTTGAAAGTATTTTTGAAAAGGCGCCTTCGTTTAGGAAAACTTTGTAATGGTTCTCGTCTTATAAGAACGTATACAAAGTGTTAGACTTTTGAAAATATTTCATGTTTTGGAAGTGCTTGGTGTGTGTTTGCCAGTATGTTTATTTTGAAAGTGAGCAAGCAACTAGGAACATTTCTACCTACCCAAAAGTATTTTGTTCATTTCTCTCTTCCCTTGATATTGCTATCTTACCATTGATTGGTAAGAAGCCTTATCTTTGGATGAAAAGGGACGGGCGTGGGTCATTGTATAGTCATGACAACAATGTTGTGAGATATCTTAACATTTCTCTTGAGGGGCTAAGATCATTTGTAAGGCAACATTCGTAGCGTCATCGAGGGACTATGATCTTGTATTTTGATTGTTTTTCTAAGACATCTCACATGCATAACACGACCATTTGTATAAGACAATAAGTGGAATTACCCTAGGGGTGCATGTGTGAGTAGTGTGTTTGATTTTCATGCATTTAGTCTTTGATTTAAGATTGTCTACTTGTTGATTTTATCTTCTCATGCAAATCCTACTTTACTAGCATTTATATTAAAGAGATAAATTACGGAAGGTAAATATTCTATGCTATTAAAATCATTAGGGGGATGGGGTATACAAATTTACAAATGGGGATTGCAAGAAATTTAAGTCCTAATTATCTATTAAAACCATATTGAAATAATGTACAAGAAATGAAATGGACTTGTTTTGTTTTTGTTAAGAGAAGAAAATGAGTTTGCTTAAGAAAATATTTTTAGTATTTTGGTTTTAAAAGAAATAAAATAAAGTATGCGGATATAAAAATATTTTTTGGTGTTTTTGATTAAGGAAAATAAAATAAAATGATAAGAGGAAAAGGGGTCAGAATCAACGTGTTATTGAATTAAGAGAGAACAGAAGTAAGGGGCAGAAACTCTGACTCTGACATGCTGCAAGAAAAAAATGTTAGCAGGAAAGTGGAAGACAAGAAGTTCTGGGTTCGGGTACACTAAAGTTCTGGGTCCGGGAACAAGGGAAATCCTAGAAATTCTCATGCAACTGGAAGCCTATAAGTTCTAATGTTTACTGGAAGGTCAGAAGTTCTGGTGGCTGAGGGAATTTGGAAATTCTGGATGTTTAGAGAGAGTTTGGAAGTTCTGGATGTAGCTGGAAACCTAGTAGTTCTAGTGTCACTGGCAATCTAGAAGTTCTGGTAATGGGTATGTGAGGTGTCAATGCTGTTGGATGGAAATTTCCAGAAGTTCTGGTCCAGGATGGGGTAAAAATGTCAGGGAATAAACATAAAAAGGGTATTTCTGGGGCTAGAACTCAAGACCCATAATACTAATGTCTTATGCACATGCTCTCTACCACTAGAGTGGCTATACATCCGGTATTAGAAGCAAAAACATAAACATATAACAAAAAGTAAGTTCTGATGATGAGCTTCATCTCCTTCTCCAGCCAACCAGAGCATCTGCAACTTAGTTATTTCTCAACAAAACAGAAAATACATTCATAGCAGTTATAATAGGTTTCATCATGGTTTCAGAAATATAAAGTATCAGAACTGTAAATCATAAGCAAGCATGAATTTTGCTAATCCTAATTCTGAATCCAAATTTCCTCAAGAAGTTCTGAACTGAAATTCTATCTACTTAGGCAAAAAATACATGAAATTTATGAATATGTACAACATCAGAGTCAGGATGTCCATATTGTATTTTTGAACATGTAAGCCTATCAATGCCTAAGTAATGAGATAACAGTCAGAAGGAGCTTACCTTGCTTCTATAGGTTGTTCTGAATTAGATTCTGGTTCAGGTTGTTGTGATGTTCTGGTCAGCTTTCTCACGTGTTCAGAAGGCTGGAATAACCTTTAACTTGAACTATGAATGGATGGAAAATTCTGGAACAACCAAGAATCAAAGTTCTGATTTTTGAAATGGAAGTTGGGGGAGATGGAATTGTAGTATGTAAACAGAAGTTGGGATTGTTTCTAATTTGGCCAAGAGATGTGCAAGAAAATTAGAGTTTGGGCGTGAAAAGAAACAGAAGCTTAGCGGGTTTTTGTGTTTATTCTTTGAAATTTCAGCAAGGTTTTAAGGCTAATTTCCAAATTCTCCACCTTTTTACAGTTGCAAATGTAGTTCAATTTATAGGCAAGGATTTAGGATCTTGGAGAAGTCAAGAGTACAACCATCATACACTAGGGCGCTAACTTGTTCTTGAAGCAAGTTCAAACAAGTATGGTTCAAGGCACAAAGTAAGGTGGTTAGCAGCTTTTAGCCGTGCCTAAGCTGAATTTGTAAGCATGAATTAAGGAAAAGTACCCTCAGAAGAAAAAGAAAAGCATGGTCCCAACATAAACTTTGTACAAAAGTCTACTTTTCAAGGACATCAATGGTACTTCTACGCCACATGTTGGGAAATCCTTTGGATAAAGACTCAAAAGTGGGTGTGAGCATTAAATGATGATGAGATTTATCAAAACAAAAAATCGGCAATATGAGATTATGCATCATAGCCTGAGTTTGGATCAGAAGTTCAACATCAACGTAACTTAGAACAAATGTATAACTTCTGATATTTGAATCTCCCTGCTCCAACATGTTCTGAAGGAATTCTCAGACTTTTCAGAAAGCTTGTAACATGCTCTGTAAACCTTCTTTGGACCTCTTGCAAACTCTGCCTAAACCTACATGAAAACAGGCCCAAAAGTTATAACCAAATTCTGATTTGAAAATGCTAAGAATTTACTAAGTGTTTAAGTTTCAGGGACGTGTCTTTGAAGATTTATAACTTGAAATCCCAGCATTTCTTTGATAAGTTCTATTCTGCAATGTTTTAGATCTCGTTGAGATCTACAATTCTTGTGTTATAAGTTCTTCCAGAATCAACTTGCATCATGGTGAAAATTTGGCCAGAAGTTCTGAATTTATCATATTTTCTTAACACTTAGAAAAATTTCTAAGTATTTAGAATTTTGACTTTTCCAAAGCAAATTTGACTTTGACTTTCTTGATGAAACAAACTTCAAATTCTAACATGTCTTGTTGAAATACAATTCTTGAAACTTGATTTTGATCCAAAAGTCAAAGTTTGACTTTTCAGTGTGCAATTGACCATTTTGCCCTTGTGCCCATTCCAACTCTAAATTGATGTATCAGTATTGAACTTGATATCATGGAAGATCTTGGGAGAAAATTCTTGAGAAATGAGAGGCGAATTTTGGGGTACAACACTGGGGATTTCTGCTTTCTGTTTGAGGACCCTCCGCTGGGGATATTCGACTTTTGCTTGGGGATAAATGTAATCAAGGAGAGTCGGTCATTCATAGGATTTGATTCTTATGTACCCTGACTAGGGATAAAAAATATGGGTATTCCTTTGATACGCCATTTGATCAGGTTTCAGATCTGGGTATCAACTCTTCTGGGGAGGACAACATTGAATGACAACTGGCTGGAGAAGAGAATTCTGTCGGGGAATTTTGCCGTATTGGAGAAATAAACTCCGTTGGGGAATTAAATCATGTAGACTGCATTGAGGAAATGATCTCTGATTGGGATTGGAATTCATAAGCCGCACTGAGGAATTTTCCACTATATGCCAGGGAAATGATCCAACTTCTTTATCCTCTAGGGGACCTATTGGGGGAGATGATCATGTCAAGCTATCCATCAGGGATATATCTCTATTGGGGATGAGCTTGTGAAGATAGCTCTGTAGAGATAGTTCCATGGAGACTGTTCTATGGGAATTTATGGATAACTTGAACATTATCCCAACTCCTAGAGTCTTTAGTAAATGTTAATCCTGTTTTCATGCATATGTTTTGTAAACAATAATCATATTCAAATGCATATGTTTATTGTTGTACCCCAAAATTTGCCCTCCCATTTTATTCAAAACATGCTCACAAAGGTCTCAAATACTCAAAGTCATTCAAGAGTTGACTAGTCAAACCTCCTCCTAAGCAAGGGTATTCAACTAGGGTTTGGTGCTTATCAAAGAAGATTTAGTTGCAACGGTCTCAAATGACTTTAATGGTTCATCATAGGTCCTCAATAATGCTTATGTCAAGTTTCAAGTCTTGCATCACATGTTTGCTCAGTCAATGGCTCAGAAGATTGAAAGTCAATAGTATTGGGTAAATAGTCAACTATGGTCAATATATGGTCAAACTTCAAGATTTTTTGTCAACATTAACATTTTGAGGTGATATTCATCATTTGATCAAGGGTTGATTATGATTCCTCAAGGAAAGCCCTCAAATCATCAAAGGTCAAAACTTGCCAAATTAGGGTTTTGATAGAAGATGACTGATCATTGACTTTTGGCCTAGTGCATGACCTAATGACTTAAAGCATGATATCAAGGTATCAAATACAACATCTTGACCTAATTACACGGCTCAAGACATTTCCAAAGATACAAGTGGTTGATAGTTGAAAAATTGAATCAATTGATAAAAAGTCAACAGTCTCACAAAAGTCAAACTTTAACTTTTTGGTCAAACATTGGAATTCAAAAATCAAGAATCATAAAAATATTCAAAATTATCAGTTTGATCATCAAGAATTAACAAAGTCCGGAAAATCAAGAAAAA